>CATKUP010000009.1:0-4800000 GCA_949786385.1 Onychomys leucogaster | reverse complement strand
CAGAACAAAAGAACTGTGTTTCCTACACCTTCGGACCATATCTAGTTCAACTCTGCTTCAGAAAGTGATAGAAACCACAGGATCTCTAACATCCAATGCTTTTCACTTAAGAGCGAAAAACGTGTCAGCTTCGTGAATGATGTAGCCTCATTTGAGCTCTAAAGTGACTTTATTTTCCTAAAATGAAGACATGCTTATAGGAAGACAAAGAGCCTGGGATGTAACTCCATTTCTGAAGCAAAACACACAGCACAGTTCTCCTCCAGGAAACGCACTCTGGTTTAGAGCAAGAAGAACGCTCTTGCTTTCTAGAGTCTCTAAAACAGCAGGAAACGTGATTGTGCCCAGAACAAAAGAACTGTGTTTCCTACTCATTTGGACCATTTCTCGTTCAACTCTGCTTCTGAAACTTATGCAAACCACAGGTCCTCTAACATCCAATGCTTGCCATTTAAGATGAGAAACGTGTGAGCTTAATGAACGATAAAGTTCATTTGAGCTGAAAAGTGACTGCCCTTACCTGAAATGAAGTCTTGCTTGTAGAAAGACACAGAGCCTGAGATTTAACTCCATTTCTGAAGCGAAACACACAGCACAGTTCTCATCCATGAAACACTCTCTGCTTTAGGGCAAGAAGCACGCTCTTGCTTTCTAGAGTCTCTAAGACTGCAGGAAACGTGAGTGTGCTCAGAACAAAAGAACTGTGTGTCCTAAACATACATACAATGGCTAGTTCAAATCTGCTTCTGAAACTGATACAAACCACAGGCCTTCTAACATCCAATGCTTGTCAGTTAAGATGAGAAACATAGAAGTTTCGTGAACGATGTAGATCATTTGAGCTAAAAAGCGACTGCCCTTAACTGAAACGAAATCTTGCTTGTAGGAAGACACAGAGCCTGGGATATAACTCCATTTCTGAAGGGAAACACACAAGGCTGTTCTCATCCATGTAACACACTCTGCTTTAGAGGAAGAAGAACTCCCTTGCTTTCTAGAGTCTCTAAAACAGCAGGAAACGTGAGTGTGCCCAGAACTAAAGAACTGTGTTTCCTACACATACAGGCCATATCTAGTTCAACTCTGCTTCTGAAACTTATGCAAACCACAGGTCCTCTAACATCCAATGCTTGCAATTTAAGATGAGAAACGTGTGAGCTTAATGAACGATAAAGTTCGTTTGAGCTGAAAAGTGACTGCCCTTACCTGAAATGAAGTCTTGATGGTAGAAAGACACAGATCCTGGGTTTTAACTCCACTTCTGAAGGAAAACACACAGTACTGTTCTCATCCATGAAACACACTCTGCTTTAGAGGAAGAAGCACGCTCTTGCTTTCTAGAGTCTCTAAAACAGCAAGAAACGTGAGTGTGCTCAGAACAAAGAACTGTGTGTCCTACACATACGGACCATATCTAGTTCAACTCTGCTTCTGAAACTGATGCAACCCACAGGTCCTATAATATCCCATGCTTTTCAGTTAAGAGCAAGTAACGTGTGAGCTTTGTGAATGATGTAGCTTCATTTGAGATATAAAGTGACTTTATTTTCCTAAAATGAAGACATGCTTGTAGGAAGACAAATAGCTTGGGATATAACTCCATTTCTGAAGCAAAACACAGAGCACAGTTCTCCTCCAGGAAACAAACTCTGGTTTAGAGAAAGAAGAACGCTCTTGCTTTCTAGAGTCTTTAAAATATCAGGAAACGTGATTGTGCCCAGAACAAAAGAACTGTGTTTCCTACTCATTTGGACCATATCTAGTTCAACTCTGCTTCAGAAACTTCTGCAAACCACAGGTCCTCTAACATCCAATGCTTGCCATTTTAGATGAGAAACGTGTGAGTTTAATGAATGATAAAGTTCGTTTGAGCAGAAAAGTGACTGCCCTTACCTGGAACGAAGTCTTGCTTGTAGAAAGACACAGAGCCTGAGATTTAACTCCATTTCTGAAGCGAAACACACAGCACAGTTCTCATCCATGAAACACTCTCTGCTTTAGGGCAAGAAGCACGCTCTTGCTTTCTAGAGTCTCTAAAACAGCAGGAAACGTGAGTGTGCTCAGAACAAAAGAACTGTGTGTCCTACACATACGGACCATATCTAGTTCAACTCTGCTTCTGAAACTTATGCAAACCACAGGTCCTCTAACATCCAATGCTTGCCAGTTAAGATGAGAAACGTGTATGCTTCATGAATGATGTAGATCATTTGAGCTTAAAAGAGACTGCCCTTAACTGAAACGAAATCTTGCTTGTAGGAAGACACAGAGCCTGGGATATAACTCCATTTCTGAAGGGAAACACACAAGGCTGTTCTCATCCATGTAACACACTCTGCTTTAGAGGAAGAAGAACTCCCTTGCTTTCTAGAGTCTCTAAAACAGCAGGAAACGTGAGTGTGCCCAGAACTAAAGAACTGTGTTTCCTACACATACAGGCCATATCTAGTTCAACTCTGCTTCTGAAACTTATGCAAACCACAGGTCCTCTAACATCCAATGCTTTTCAGTTAAAATGAGAATCGTGTTAGCTTCGTGAATGATGTAGTTCCTTTGACCTGAAAGGTGACTGGACTTACATGTAACGAAGTCTTGCTTGTAGGAAGACACAGAGACTGGGATTTAACTCCATTTCAGAAGGGAAACACACAAGACTGTTCTCATCCATGTAACACACTCTGCTCTAGAGTAAGAAGCATGCTCTTTCTTTCTAGATTCTCTAATACAACAGGAATCGTGTGTGTGCTCAGAACAAAAGAACTGTTTTTCTTACACATTCTGAGAATATCTAGTTCAACTCTGCTTCTAAAACTGATGCAACCCACAGGTCCTATAATATCCCTTGCTTTTCAGTTAAGAGCGAGTAACGTGTGAGCTTCGTGAATGATGTAGCTTCATTTGAGCTCTATAGTGAATTTGTTTTCCTAAAATGAAGACTTGCATGTAGGAAGACACAGAGCGTGGGATTTAACTCCATTTCTGAAGGGAAACACACAGCACAGTACTCATCCATGAAACACACTCTGCTTTAGAGCAAGAAGCACGTTCTTGCTTTCCAGATTCTCTAAGAGAGCAGGAAACGTGAGTGTGCTCAGAACAAAAGAACTGTGTTTCTTACTCATTTGGACAATATCTAGTTCAACTCTGCTTCTGAAACTTATGCCACCCACAGGTCCGCTAACATCCAATGCTTGCAATTTAAGATGAAAAACGTGTGAGCTTAATGAACGATAAAGTTCGTTTGAGCTGAAAAGTGACTGCCCTTACCTGAAATGAAGTCTTGCTTGTAGAAAGACACAGAGCCTGAGATTTAACTCCATTTCTGAAGCGAAACACACAGCACAGTTCTCATCCATGAAACACTCTCTGCTTTAGGGCAAGAAGCACGCTCTTGCTTTCTAGAGTCCCTAAGACTGCAGGAAACGTGAGTGTGCTCAGAACAAAAGAACTGTGTGTCCTAAACATACATACAATGGCTAGTTCAAATCTGCTTCTGAAAGTGATACAAACCACAGGCCTTCTAACATCCAATGCTTGTCAGTTAAGATGAGAAACGTGTATGCTTCATGAACGATGTAGATCATTTGAGCTAAAAAGCGACTGCCCTTAACTGAAACGAAATCTTGCTTGTAGGAAGACACAGAGCCTGGGATATAACTCCATTTCTGAAGGGAAACACACAAGGCTGTTCTCATCCATGTAACACACTCTGCTTTAGAGGAAGAAGAACTGCCTTGCTTTCTAGAGTCTCTAAAACAGCAGGAAACGTGAGTGTGCCCAGAACTAAAGAACTGTGTTTCCTACACATACAGGCCATATCTAGTTCAACTCTGCTTCTGAAACTTATGCAAACCACAGGTCCTCTAACATCCAATGCTTGCAATTTAAGATGAGAAACGTGTGAGCTTAATGAACGATAAAGTTCGTTTGAGCTGAAAAGTGACTGCCCTTACCTGAAATGAAGTCTTGATGGTAGAAAGACACAGATCCTGGGTTTTAACTCCACTTCTGAAGGAAAACACACAGTACTGTTCTCATCCATGAAACACACTCTGCTTTAGAGGAAGAAGCACGCTCTTGCTTTCTAGAGTCTCTAAAACAGCAAGAAACGTGAGTGTGCTCAGAACAAAGAACTGTGTGTCCTACACATACGGACCATATCTAGTTCAACTCTGCTTCTGAAACTGATGCAACCCACAGGTCCTATAATATCCCATGCTTTTCAGTTAAGAGCAAGTAACGTGTGAGCTTTGTGAATGATGTAGCTTCATTTGAGATCTAAAGTGACTTTATTTTCCTAAAATGAAGACATGCTTGTAGGAAGACAACTAGCTTGGGATATAACTCCATTTCTGAAGCAAAACACAGAGCACAGTTCTCCTCCAGGAAACAAACTCTGGTTTAGAGAAAGAAGAACGCTCTTGCTTTCTAGAGTCTTTAAAACATCAGGAAACGTGATTGTGCCCAGAATTAAAGAACTGTGTTTCCTTCTCATTTGGACCATATCTAGTTCAACTCTGCTTCTGAAACTTATGCAAACCACAGGTCCTCTAACATCCAATGCTTGCCATTTAAGATGAGAAACGTGTGAGCTTAATGAACGATAAAGTTCGTTTGAGCTGAAAAGTGACTGCCCTTACCTGAAAAGAAGTCTTGCTTGTAGAAAGACACAGAGCCTGAGATTTAACTCCATTTCTGAAGCGAAACACACAGCACAGTTCTCATCCATGAAACACTCTCTGCTTTAGGGCAAGAAGCACGCTCTTGCTTTCAAGAGTCTCTAAGACAGCAGGAAACGTGAGTGTGCTCAGAACAAAAGAACTGTGTGTCCTAAACATACATACAATGGCTAGTTCAAATCTGCTTCTGAAAGTGATACAAACCACAGGCCTTCTAACATCCAATGCTTGTCAGTTAAGATGAGAAACGTGTATGCTTCATGAACGATGTAGATCATTTGAGCTTAAAAGGGACTGCCCTTAACTGAAACGAAATCTTGCTTATAGGAAGACACAGAGCCTGGGATATAACTCCATTTCTGAAGGGAAACACACAAGACTGTTCTCATCCATGTAACACACTCTGCTTTAGAGGAAGAAGCACGCTCTTGCTTTCTAGAGTCTCTAAAACAGCAGGAAACGTGAGTGTGCTCAGAACAAAGAACTGTGTGTCCTACACATACGGACCATATCTAGTTCAACTCTGCTTCTGAAACTGATGCAACCCACAGGTCCTATAATATCCCATGCTTTTCAGTTAAGAGCAAGTAACGTGTGAGCTTTGTGAATGATGTAGCTTCATTTGAGATCTAAAGTGACTTTATTTTCCTAAAATGAAGACATGCTTGTAGGAAGACAAATAGCTTGGGATATAACTCCATTTCTGAAGCAAAACACAGAGCACAGTTCTCCTCCAGGAAACAAACTCTGGTTTAGAGAAAGAAGAACGCTCTTGCTTTCTAGAGTCTTTAAAACATCAGGAAACGTGATTGTGCCCAGAACAAAAGAACTGTGTTTCCTACTCATTTGGACCATATCTAGTTCAACTCTGCTTCAGAAACTTCTGCAAACCACAGGTCCTCTAACATCCAATGCTTGCCATTTTAGATGAGAAACGTGTGAGTTTAATGAATGATAAAGTTCGTTTGAGCAGAAAAGTGACTGCCCTTACCTGGAACGAAGTCTTGCTTGCAGGAAGACACCGATCCTGGGATTTAACTCCGCTTCTGAAGGGAAACACACAGCACAGTTCTCATGCATGGTACACACTCTGCTTTAGAGCAAGAAAAAAGCTCTTGCTCTCTAGAGTCTCTAATACAGCAGGAAACGTGAGTGTGCTCAGAACAAAAGAACTGTGTTTCCTACACCTTCGGACCATATCTAGTTCAACTCTGCTTCGGAAAGTGATAGAAACCACAGGATCTCTAACATCCAATGCTTTTCACTTAAGAGCGAAAAACGTGTCAGCTTCGTGAATGATGTAGCTTCATTTGAGCTCTAAAGTGACTTTATTTTCCTAAAATGAAGACATGCTTATAGGAAGACAAAGAGCCTGGGATATAACTCCATTTCTGAAGCAAAACACACAGCACAGTTCTCCTCCAGGAAACGCACTCTGGTTTAGAGCAAGAAGAACGCTCTTGCTTTCTAGAGTCTCTAAAACAGCAGGAAACGTGATTGTGCCCAGAACAAAAGAACTGTGTTTCCTACTCATTTGGACCATATCTCGTTCAACTCTGCTTCTGAAACTTATGCAAACCACAGGTCCTCTAACATCCAATGCTTGCCATTTAAGATGAGAAACGTGTGAGCTTAATGAACGATAAAGTTCATTTGAGCTGAAAAGTGACTGCCCTTACCTGAAAAGAAGTCTTGCTTGTAGAAAGACACAGAGCCTGAGATTTAACTCCATTTCTGAAGCGAAACACACAGCACAGTTCTCATCCATGAAACACTCTCTGCTTTAGGGCAAGAAGCAAGCTCTTGCTTTCTAGAGTCTCTAAGACTGCAGGAAACGTGAGTGTGCTCAGAACAAAAGAACTGTGTGTCCTAAACATACATACAATGGCTAGTTCAAATCTGCTTCTGAAAGTGATACAAACCACAGGCCTTCTAACATCCAATGCTTGTCGGTTAAGATGAGAAACGTGTATGCTTCATGAACGATGTAGATCATTTGAGCTTAAAAGAGACTGCCCTTACTGAAACGAAATCTTGCTTATAGGAAGACACAGAGCCTGGGATATAACTCCATTTCTGAAGGGAAACACACAAGACTGTTCTCATCCATGTAACACACTCTGCTTTAGAGGAAGAAGCACGCTCTTGCTTTCTAGAGTCTCTAAAACAGCAGGAAACGTGAGTGTGCTCAGAACAAAGAACTGTGTGTCCTACACATACGGACCATATCTAGTTCAACTCTGCTTCTGAAACTGATGCAACCCACAGGTCCTATAATATCCCATGCTTTTCAGTTAAGAGCAAGTAACGTGTGAGCTTTGTGAATGATGTAGCTTCATTTGAGATATAAAGTGACTTTATTTTCCTAAAATGAAGACATGCTTGTAGGAAGACAAATAGCTTGGGATATAACTCCATTTCTGAAGCAAAACACAGAGCACAGTTCTCCTCCAGGAAACAAACTCTGGTTTAGAGAAAGAAGAACGCTCTTTCTTTCTAGAGTCTTTAAAACATCAGGAAACGTGATTGTGCCCAGAACAAAAGAACTGTGTTTCCTACTCATTTGGACCATATCTAGTTCAACTCTGCTTCAGAAACTTCTGCAAACCACAGGTCCTCTAACATCCAATGCTTGCCATTTTAGATGAGAAACGTGTGAGTTTAATGAATGATAAAGTTCGTTTGAGCAGAAAAGTGACTGCCCTTACCTGAACGAAGTCTTGCTTGCAGGAAGACACCGATCCTGGGATTTAACTCCTCTTCTGAAGGGAAACACACAGCACAGTTCTCATGCATGGTACACACTCTGCTTTAGAGCAAGAAAAAAGCTCTTGCTCTCTAGAGTCTCTAATACAGCAGGAAACGTGAGTGTGCTCAGAACAAAGAACTGTGTGTCCTACACATACGGACCATATCTAGTTCAACTCTGCTTCTGAAACTGATGCAACCCACAGGTCTTATAATATCCCATGCTTTTCAGTTAAGAGCAAGTAATGTGTGAGCTTTGTGAATGATGTAGCTACATTTGAGATCTAAAGTGACTTTATTTTCCTAAAATGAAGACATGCTTGTAGGAAGACAAATAGCTTGGGATATAACTCCATTTCTGAAGCAAAACACAGAGCACAGTTCTCCTCCAGGAAACAAACTCTGGTTTAGAGAAAGAAGAACGCTCTTGCTTTCTAGAGTCTTTAAAACATCAGGAAACGTGATTGTGCCCAGAACTAAAGAACTGTGTTTCCTACTCATTTGGACCATATCTAGTTCAATTCTGCTTCTGAAACTTATGCAAACCACAGGTCCTCTAACATCCAATGCTTGCCATTTAAGATGAGAAACATGTGAGCTTAATGAACGATAAAGTTCATTTGAGCTGAAAAGTGACTGCCCTTACCTGAAAAGAAGTCTTGCTTGTAGAAAGACACAGAGCCTGAGATTTAACTCCATTTCTGAAGCGAAACACACAGCACAGTTCTCATCCATGAAACACTCTCTGCTTTAGGGCAAGAAGCACGCTCTTGCTTTCTAGAGTCTCTAAGACTGCAGGAAACGTGAGTGTGCTCAGAACAAAAGAACTGTGTGTCCTAAACATACATACAATGGCTAGTTCAAATCTGCTTCTGAAACTGATACAAACCACAGGCCTTCTAACATCCAATGCTTGTCAGTTAAGATGAGAAACATAGAAGTTTCGTGAACGATGTAGATCATTTGAGCTAAAAAGCGACTGCCCTTAACTGAAACGAAATCTTGCTTGTAGGAAGACACAGAGCCTGGGATATAACTCCATTTCTGAAGGGAAACACACAAGGCTGTTCTCATCCATGTAACACACTCTGCTTTAGAGGAAGAAGAACTCCCTTGCTTTCTAGAGTCTCTAAAACAGCAGGAAACGTGAGTGTGCCCAGAACTAAAGAACTGTGTTTCCTACACATACAGGCCATATCTAGTTCAACTCTGCTTCTGAAACTTATGCAAACCACAGGTCCTCTAACATCCAATGCTTGCAATTTAAGATGAGAAACGTGTGAGCTTAATGAACGATAAAGTTCGTTTGAGCTGAAAAGTGACTGCCCTTACCTGAAATGAAGTCTTGATGGTAGAAAGACACAGATCCTGGGTTTTAACTCCACTTCTGAAGGAAAACACACAGTACTGTTCTCATCCATGAAACACACTCTGCTTTAGAGGAAGAAGCACGCTCTTGCTTTCTAGAGTCTCTAAAACAGCAAGAAACGTGAGTGTGCTCAGAACAAAGAACTGTGTGTCCTACACATACGGACCATATCTAGTTCAACTCTGCTTCTGAAACTGATGCAACCCACAGGTCCTATAATATCCCATGCTTTTCAGTTAAGAGCAAGTAACGTGTGAGCTTTGTGAATGATGTAGCTTCATTTGAGATATAAAGTGACTTTATTTTCCTAAAATGAAGACATGCTTGTAGGAAGACAAATAGCTTGGGATATAACTCCATTTCTGAAGCAAAACACAGAGCACAGTTCTCCTCCAGGAAACAAACTCTGGTTTAGAGAAAGAAGAACGCTCTTGCTTTCTAGAGTCTTTAAAACATCAGGAAACGTGATTGTGCCCAGAACAAAAGAACTGTGTTTCCTACTCATTTGGACCATATCTAGTTCAACTCTGCTTCAGAAACTTCTGCAAACCACAGGTCCTCTAACATCCAATGCTTGCCATTTTAGATGAGAAACGTGTGAGTTTAATGAATGATAAAGTTCGTTTGAGCAGAAAAGTGACTGCCCTTACCTGGAACGAAGTCTTGCTTGTAGAAAGACACAGAGCCTGAGATTTAACTCCATTTCTGAAGCGAAACACACAGCACAGTTCTCATCCATGAAACACTCTCTGCTTTAGGGCAAGAAGCACGCTCTTGCTTTCAAGAGTCTCTAAGACAGCAGGAAACGTGAGTGTGCTCAGAACAAAAGAACTGTGTGCCCTAAACATACATACAATGGCTAGTTCAAATCTGCTTCTGAAAGTGATACAAACCACAGGCCTTCTAACATCCAATGCTTGTCAGTTAAGATGAGAAACGTGTATGCTTCATGAACGATGTAGATCATTTGAGCTTAAAAGAGACTGCCCTTAACTGAAACGAAATCTTGCTTATAGGAAGACACAGAGCCTGGGATATAACTCCATTTCTGAAGGGAAACACACAAGACTGTTCTCATCCATGTAACACACTCTGCTTTAGAGGAAGAAGCACGCTCTTGCTTTCTAGAGTCTCTAAAACAGCAGGAAACGTGAGTGTGCTCAGAACAAAGAACTGTGTGTCCTACACATACGGACCATATCTAGTTCAACTCTGCTTCTGAAACTGATGCAACCCACAGGTCTTATAATATCCCATGCTTTTCAGTTAAGAGCAAGTAATGTGTGAGCTTTGTGAATGATGTAGCTTCATTTGAGATCTAAAGTGACTTTATTTTCCTAAAATGAAGACATGCTTGTAGGAAGACAAATAGCTTGGGATATAACTCCATTTCTGAAGCAAAACACAGAGCACAGTTCTCCTCCAGGAAACAAACTCTGGTTTAGAGAAAGAAGAACGCTCTTGCTTTCTAGAGTCTTTAAAACATCAGGAAACGTGATTGTGCCCAGAACTAAAGAACTGTGTTTCCTACTCATTTGGACCATATCTAGTTCAACTCTGCTTCTGAAACTTATGCAAACCACAGGTCCTCTAACATCCAATGCTTGCCATTTAAGATGAGAAACATGTGAGCTTAATGAACGATAAAGTTCATTTGAGCTGAAAAGTGACTGCCCTTACCTGAAAAGAAGTCTTGCTTGTAGAAAGACACAGAGCCTGAGATTTAACTCCATTTCTGAAGCGAAACACACAGCACAGTTCTCATCCATGAAACACTCTCTGCTTTAGGGCAAGAAGCACGCTCTTGCTTTCTAGAGTCTCTAAGACTGCAGGAAACGTGAGTGTGCTCAGAACAAAAGAACTGTGTGTCCTAAACATACATACAATGGCTAGTTCAAATCTGCTTCTGAAACTGATACAAACCACAGGCCTTCTAACATCCAATGCTTGTCAGTTAAGATGAGAAACATAGAAGTTTCGTGAACGATGTAGATCATTTGAGCTAAAAAGCGACTGCCCTTAACTGAAACGAAATCTTGCTTGTAGGAAGACACAGAGCCTGGGATATAACTCCATTTCTGAAGGGAAACACACAAGGCTGTTCTCATCCATGTAACACACTCTGCTTTAGAGGAAGAAGAACTCCCTTGCTTTCTAGAGTCTCTAAAACAGCAGGAAACGTGAGTGTGCCCAGAACTAAAGAACTGTGTTTCCTACACATACAGGCCATATCTAGTTCAACTCTGCTTCTGAAACTTATGCAAACCACAGGTCCTCTAACATCCAATGCTTGCAATTTAAGATGAGAAACGTGTGAGCTTAATGAACGATAAAGTTCGTTTGAGCTGAAAAGTGACTGCCCTTACCTGAAATGAAGTCTTGATGGTAGAAAGACACAGATCCTGGGTTTTAACTCCACTTCTGAAGGAAAACACACAGTACTGTTCTCATCCATGAAACACACTCTGCTTTAGAGGAAGAAGCACGCTCTTGCTTTCTAGAGTCTCTAAAACAGCAAGAAACGTGAGTGTGCTCAGAACAAAGAACTGTGTGTCCTACACATACGGACCATATCTAGTTCAACTCTGCTTCTGAAACTGATGCAACCCACAGGTCCTATAATATCCCATGCTTTTCAGTTAAGAGCAAGTAACGTGTGAGCTTTGTGAATGATGTAGCTTCATTTGAGATATAAAGTGACTTTATTTTCCTAAAATGAAGACATGCTTGTAGGAAGACAAATAGCTTGGGATATAACTCCATTTCTGAAGCAAAACACAGAGCACAGTTCTCCTCCAGGAAACAAACTCTGGTTTAGAGAAAGAAGAACGCTCTTGCTTTCTAGAGTCTTTAAAACATCAGGAAACGTGATTGTGCCCAGAACAAAAGAACTGTGTTTCCTACTCATTTGGACCATATCTAGTTCAACTCTGCTTCAGAAACTTCTGCAAACCACAGGTCCTCTAACATCCAATGCTTGCCATTTTAGATGAGAAACGTGTGAGTTTAATGAATGATAAAGTTCGTTTGAGCAGAAAAGTGACTGCCCTTACCTGGAACGAAGTCTTGCTTGCAGGAAGACACCGATCCTGGGATTTAACTCCTCTTCTGAAGGGAAACACACAGCACAGTTCTCATGCATGGTACACACTCTGCTTTAGAGCAAGAAAAAAGCTCTTGCTCTCTAGAGTCTCTAATACAGCAGGAAACGTGAGTGTGCTCAGAACAATAGAACTGTGTTTCCTACACCTTCGGACCATATCTAGTTCAACTCTGCTTCGGAAAGTGATAGAAACCACAGGATCTCTAACATCCAATGCTTTTCACTTAAGAGCGAAAAACGTGTCAGCTTCGTGAATGATGTAGCCTCATTTGAGCTCTAAAGTGACTTTATTTTCCTAAAATGAAGACATGCTTATAGGAAGACAAAGAGCCTGGGATATAACTCCATTTCTGAAGCAAAACACACAGCACAGTTCTCCTCCAGGAAACGCACTCTGGTTTAGAGCAAGAAGAACGCTCTTGCTTTCTAGAGTCTCTAAAACAGCAGGAAACGTGATTGTGCCCAGAACAAAAGAACTGTGTTTCCTACTCATTTGGACCATATCTCGTTCAACTCTGCTTCTGAAACTTATGCAAACCACAGGTCCTCTAACATCCAATGCTTGCCATTTAAGATGAGAAACGTGTGAGCTTAATGAACTATAAAGTTCATTTGAGCTGAAAAGTGACTGCCCTTACCTGAAAAGAAGTCTTGCTTGTAGAAAGACACAGAGCCTGAGATTTAACTCCATTTCTGAAGCGAAACACACAGCACAGTTCTCATCCATGAAACACTCTCTGCTTTAGGGCAAGAAGCACGCTCTTGCTTTCAAGAGTCTCTAAGACTGCAGGAAACGTGAGTGTGCTCAGAACAAAAGAACTGTGTGTCCTAAACATACATACAATGGCTAGTTCAAATCTGCTTCTGAAACTGATACAAACCACAGGCCTTCTAACATCCAATGCTTGTCAGTTAAGATGAGAAACATAGAAGTTTCGTGAACGATGTAGATCATTTGAGCTAAAAAGCGACTGCCCTTAACTGAAACGAAATCTTGCTTGTAGGAAGACACAGAGCCTGGGATATAACTCCATTTCTGAAGGGAAACACACAAGGCTGTTCTCATCCATGTAACACACTCTGCTTTAGAGGAAGAAGAACTCCCTTGCTTTCTAGAGTCTCTAAAACAGCAGGAAACGTGAGTGTGCCCAGAACTAAAGAACTGTGTTTCCTACACATACAGGCCATATCTAGTTCAACTCTGCTTCTGAAACTTATGCAAACCACAGGTCCTCTAACATCCAATGCTTGCAATTTAAGATGAGAAACGTGTGAGCTTAATGAACGATAAAGTTCGTTTGAGCTGAAAAGTGACTGCCCTTACCTGAAATGAAGTCTTGATGGTAGAAAGACACAGATCCTGGGTTTTAACTCCACTTCTGAAGGAAAACACACAGTACTGTTCTCATCCATGAAACACACTCTGCTTTAGAGGAAGAAGCACGCTCTTGCTTTCTAGAGTCTCTAAAACAGCAAGAAACGTGAGTGTGCTCAGAACAAAGAACTGTGTGTCCTACACATACGGACCATATCTAGTTCAACTCTGCTTCTGAAACTGATGCAACCCACAGGTCCTATAATATCCCATGCTTTTCAGTTAAGAGCAAGTAACGTGTGAGCTTTGTGAATGATGTAGCTTCATTTGAGATCTAAAGTGACTTTATTTTCCTAAAATGAAGACATGCTTGTAGGAAGACAAATAGCTTGGGATATAACTCCATTTCTGAAGCAAAACACAGAGCACAGTTCTCCTCCAGGAAACAAACTCTGGTTTAGAGAAAGAAGAACGCTCTTGCTTTCTAGAGTCTTTAAAACATCAGGAAACGTGATTGTGCCCAGAACAAAAGAACTGTGTTTCCTACTCATTTGGACCATATCTAGTTCAACTCTGCTTCAGAAACTTCTGCAAACCACAGGTCCTCTAACATCCAATGCTTGCCATTTTAGATGAGAAACGTGTGAGTTTAATGAATGATAAAGTTCGTTTGAGCAGAAAAGTGACTGCCCTTACCAGGAACGAAGTCTTGCTTGCAGGAAGACACCGATCCTGGGATTTAACTCCTCTTCTGAAGGGAAACACACAGCACAGTTCTCATGCATGGTACACACTCTGCTTTAGAGCAAGAAAAAAGCTCTTGCTCTCTAGAGTCTCTAATACAGCAGGAAACGTGAGTGTGCTCAGAACAATAGGACTGTGTTTCCTACACCTTCGGACCATATCTAGTTCAACTCTGCTTCGGAAAGTGATAGAAACCACAGGATCTCTAACATCCAATGCTTTTCACTTAAGAGCGAAAAACGTGTCAGCTTCGTGAATGATGTAGCCTCATTTGAGCTCCAAAGTGACTTTATTTTCCTAAAATGAAGACATGCTTATAGGAAGACAAAGAGCCTGGCATATAACTCCATTTCTGAAGCAAAACACACAGCACAGTTCTCCTCCAGGAAACGCACTCTGGTTTAGAGCAAGAAGAACGCTCTTGCTTTCTAGAGTCTCTAAAACAGCAGGAAACGTGATTGTGCCCAGAACAAAAGAACTGTGTTTCCTACTCATTTGGACCATATCTCGTTCAACTCTGCTTCTGAAACTTCTGCAAACCACAGGTCCTCTAACATCCAATGCTTGCCATTTAAGATGAGAAACGTGTGAGCTTAATGAACGATAAAGTTCATTTGAGCTGAAAAGTGACTGCCCTTACCTGAAAAGAAGTCTTGCTTGTAGAAAGACACAGAGCCTGAGATTTAACTCCATTTCTGAAGCGAAACACACAGCACAGTTCTCATCCATGAAACACTCTCTGCTTTAGGGCAAGAAGCAAGCTCTTGCTTTCTAGAGTCTCTAAGACTGCAGGAAACGTGAGTGTGCTCAGAACAAAAGAACTGTGTGTCCTAAACATACATACAATGGCTAGTTCAAATCTGCTTCTGAAACTGATACAAACCACAGGCCTTCTAACATCCAATGCTTGTCAGTTAAGATGAGAAACATAGAAGTTTCGTGAACGATGTAGATCATTTGAGCTAAAAAGCGATTGCCCTTAACTGAAACGAAATCTTGCTTGTAGGAAGACACAGAGCCTGGGATATAACTCCATTTCTGAAGGGAAACACACAAGGCTGTTCTCATCCATGTAACACACTCTGCTTTAGAGGAAGAAGAACTCCCTTGCTTTCTAGAGTCTCTAAAACAGCAGGAAACGTGAGTGTGCCCAGAACTAAAGAACTGTGTTTCCTACACATACAGGCCATATCTAGTTCAACTCTGCTTCTGAAACTTATGCAAACCACAGGTCCTCTAACATCCAATGCTTGCAATTTAAGATGAGAAACGTGTGAGCTTAATGAACGATAAAGTTCGTTTGAGCTGAAAAGTGACTGCCCTTACCTGAAATGAAGTCTTGATGGTAGAAAGACACAGATCCTGGGTTTTAACTCCACTTCTGAAGGAAAACACACAGTACTGTTCTCATCCATGAAACACACTCTGCTTTAGAGGAAGAAGCACGCTCTTGCTTTCTAGAGTCTCTAAAACAGCAAGAAACGTGAGTGTGCTCAGAACAAAGAACTGTGTGTCCTACACATACGGACCATATCTAGTTCAACTCTGCTTCTGAAACTGATGCAACCCACAGGTCCTATAATATCCCATGCTTTTCAGTTAAGAGCAAGTAACGTGTGAGCTTTGTGAATGATGTAGCTTCATTTGAGATCTAAAGTGACTTTATTTTCCTAAAATGAAGACATGCTTGTAGGAAGACAAATAGCTTGGGATATAACTCCATTTCTGAAGCAAAACACAGAGCACAGTTCTCCTCCAGGAAACAAACTCTGGTTTAGAGAAAGAAGAACGCTCTTGCTTTCTAGAGTCTTTAAAACATCAGGAAACGTGATTGTGCCCAGAACAAAAGAACTGTGTTTCCTACTCATTTGGACCATATCTAGTTCAACTCTGCTTCAGAAACTTCTGCAAACCACAGGTCCTCTAACATCCAATGCTTGCCATTTTAGATGAGAAACGTGTGAGTTTAATGAATGATAAAGTTCGTTTGAGCAGAAAAGTGACTGCCCTTACCTGGAACGAAGTCTTGCTTGCAGGAAGACACCGATCCTGGGATTTAACTCCTCTTCTGAAGGGAAACACACAGCACAGTTCTCATGCATGGTACACACTCTGCTTTAGAGCAAGAAGAACGCTCTTGCTTTCTAGAGTCTCTAAAACAGCAGGAAACGTGATTGTGCCCAGAAATAAAGAACTGTGTTTCCTGCTCATTTGGACCATATCTAGTTCAACTCTGCTTCTGAAACTTATGCAAACCACAGGTCCTCTAACATCCAATGCTTGCCATTTAAGATGAGAAACGTGTGAGCTTAATGAACGATAAAGTTCGTTTGAGCTGAAAAGTGACTGCCCTTACCTGAAAAGAAGTCTTGCTTGTAGAAAGACACAGAGCCTGAGATTTCACTCCATTTCTGAAGCGAAACACACAGCACAGTTCTCATCCATGAAACACTCTCTGCTTTAGGGCAAGAAGCACGCTCTTGCTTTCAAGAGTCTCTAAGACAGCAGGAAACGTGAGTGTGCTCAGAACAAAAGAACTGTGTGTCCTAAACATACATACAATGGCTAGTTCAAATCTGCTTCTGAAAGTGATACAAACCACAGGCCTTCTAACATCCAATGCTTGTCAGTTAAGATGAGAAACGTGTATGCTTCATGAACGATGTACATCATTTGAGCTTAAAAGAGACTGCCCTTAACTGAAACGAAATCTTGCTTATAGGAAGACACAGAGCCTGGGATATAACTCCATTTCTGAAGGGAAACACACAAGACTGTTCTCATCCATGTAACACACTCTGCTTTAGAGGAAGAAGCACGCTCTTGCTTTCTAGAGTCTCTAAAACAGCAGGAAACGTGAGTGTGCTCAGAACAAAAAACTGTGTGTCCTACACATACGGACCATATCTAGTTCAACTCTGCTTCTGAAACTGATGCAACCCACAGGTCCTATAATATCCCATGCTTTTCAGTTAAGAGCAAGTAACGTGTGAGCTTTGTGAATGATGTAGCTTCATTTGAGATATAAAGTGACTTTATTTTCCTAAAATGAAGACATGCTTGTAGGAAGACAAATAGCTTGGGATATAACTCCATTTCTGAAGCAAAACACAGAGCACAGTTCTCCTCCAGGAAACAAACTCTGGTTTAGAGAAAGAAGAACGCTCTTGCTTTCTAGAGTCTTTAAAACATCAGGAAACGTGATTGTGCCCAGAACAAAAGAACTGTGTTTCCTACTCATTTGGACCATATCTAGTTCAACTCTGCTTCAGAAACTTCTGCAAACCACAGGTCCTCTAACATCCAATGCTTGCCATTTTAGATGAGAAACGTGTGAGTTTAATGAATGATAAAGTTCGTTTGAGCAGAAAAGTGACTGCCCTTACCTGGAACGAAGTCTTGCTTGCAGGAAGACACCGATCCTGGGATTTAACTCCTCTTCTGAAGGGAAACACACAGCACAGTTCTCATGCATGGTACACACTCTGCTTTAGAGCAAGAAAAAAGCTCTTGCTCTCTAGAGTCTCTAATACAGCAGGAAACGTGAGTGTGCTCAGAACAAAAGAACTGTGTTTCCTACACCTTCGGACCATATCTAGTTCAACTCTGCTTCGGAAAGTGATAGAAACCACAGGATCTCTAACATCCAATGCTTTTCACTTAAGAGCGAAAAACGTGTCAGCTTCGTGAATGATGTAGCCTCATTTGAGCTCTAAAGTGACTTTATTTTCCTAAAATGAAGACATGCTTATAGGAAGACAAAGAGCCTGGGATATAACTCCATTTCTGAAGCAAAACACACAGCACAGTTCTCCTCCAGGAAACGCACTCTGGTTTAGAGCAAGAAGAACGCTCTTGCTTTCTAGAGTCTCTAAAACAGCAGGAAACGTGATTGTGCCCAGAACAAAAGAACTGTGTTTCCTACTCATTTGGACCATATCTCGTTCAACTCTGCTTCTGAAACTTATGCAAACCACAGGTCCTCTAACATCCAATGCTTGCCATTTAAGATGAGAAACGTGTGAGCTTAATGAACGATAAAGTTCATTTGAGCTGAAAAGTGACTGCCCTTACCTGAAAAGAAGTCTTGCTTGTAGAAAGACACAGAGCCTGAGATTTAACTCCATTTCTGAAGCGAAACACACAGCACAGTTCTCATCCATGAAACACTCTCTGCTTTAGGGCAAGAAGCACGCTCTTGCTTTCTAGAGTCTCTAAGACTGCAGGAAACGTGAGTGTGCTCAGAACAAAAGAACTGTGTGTCCTAAACATACATACAATGGCTAGTTCAAATCTGCTTCTGAAACTGATACAAACCACAGGCCTTCTAACATCCAATGCTTGTCAGTTAAGATGAGAAACATAGAAGTTTCGTGAACGATGTAGATCATTTGAGCTAAAAAGCGACTGCCCTTAACTGAAACGAAATCTTGCTTGTAGGAAGACACAGAGCCTGGGATATAACTCCATTTCTGAAGGGAAACACACAAGGCTGTTCTCATCCATGTAACACACTCTGCTTTAGAGGAAGAAGAACTCCCTTGCTTTCTAGAGTCTCTAAAACAGCAGGAAACGTGAGTGTGCCCAGAACTAAAGAACTGTGTTTCCTACACATACAGGCCATATCTAGTTCAACTCTGCTTCTGAAACTTATGCAAACCACAGGTCCTCTAACATCCAATGCTTGCAATTTAAGATGAGAAACGTGTGAGCTTAATGAACGATAAAGTTCGTTTGAGCTGAAAAGTGACTGCCCTTACCTGAAATGAAGTCTTGATGGTAGAAAGACACAGATCCTGGGTTTTAACTCCACTTCTGAAGGAAAACACACAGTACTGTTCTCATCCATGAAACACACTCTGCTTTAGAGGAAGAAGCACGCTCTTGCTTTCTAGAGTCTCTAAAACAGCAAGAAACGTGAGTGTGCTCAGAACAAAAGAACTGTGTGTCCTACACATACGGACCATATCTAGTTCAACTCTGCTTCTGAAACTGATGCAACCCACAGGTCCTATAATATCCCATGCTTTTCAGTTAAGAGCAAGTAACGTGTGAGCTTTGTGAATGATGTAGCTTCATTTGAGATATAAAGTGACTTTATTTTCCTAAAATGAAGACATGCTTGTAGGAAGACAAATAGCTTGGGATATAACTCCATTTCTGAAGCAAAACACAGAGCACAGTTCTCCTCCAGGAAACAAACTCTGGTTTAGAGAAAGAAGAACGCTCTTGCTTTCTAGAGTCTTTAAAACATCAGGAAACGTGATTGTGCCCAGAACAAAAGAACTGTGTTTCCTACTCATTTGGACCATATCTAGTTCAACTCTGCTTCAGAAACTTCTGCAAACCACAGGTCCTCTAACATCCAATGCTTGCCATTTTAGATGAGAAACGTGTGAGTTTAATGAATGATAAAGTTCGTTTGAGCAGAAAAGTGACTGCCCTTACCTGGAACGAAGTCTTGCTTGCAGGAAGACACCGATCCTGGGATTTAACTCCTCTTCTGAAGGGAAACACACAGCACAGTTCTCATGCATGGTACACACTCTGCTTTAGAGCAAGAAGAACGCTCTTGCTTTCTAGAGTCTCTAAAACAGCAGGAAACGTGATTGTGCCCAGAATTAAAGAACTGTGTTTCCTACTCATTTGGACCATATCTAGTTCAACTCTGCTTCTGAAACTTATGCAAACCACAGGTCCTCTAACATCCAATGCTTGCCATTTAAGATGAGAAACGTGTGAGCTTAATGAACCATAAAGTTCGTTTGAGCTGAAAAGTGACTGCCCTTACCTGAAAAGAAGTCTTGCTTGTAGAAAGACACAGAGCCTGAGATTTAACTCCATTTCTGAAGCGAAACACACAAGGCTGTTCTCATCCATGAAACACTCTCTGCTTTAGGGCAAGAAGCACGCTCTTGCTTTCAAGAGTCTCTAAGACAGCAGGAAACGTGAGTGTGCTCAGAACAAAAGAACTGTGTGTCCTAAACATACATACAATGGCTAGTTCAAATCTGCTTCTGAAAGTGATACAAACCACAGGCCTTCTAACATCCAATGCTTGTCAGTTAAGATGAGAAACGTGTATGGTTCATGAACGATGTAGATCATTTGAGCTTAAAAGAGACTGCCCTTAACTGAAACGAAATCTTGCTTATAGGAAGACACAGAGCCTGGGATATAACTCCATTTCTGAAGGGAAACACACAAGACTGTTCTCATCCATGTAACACACTCTGCTTTAGAGGAAGAAGCACGCTCTTGCTTTCTAGAGTCTCTAAAACAGCAGGAAATGTGAGTGTGCTCAGAACAAAGAACTGTGTGTCCTACACATACGGACCATATCTAGTTCAACTCTGCTTCTGAAACTGATGCAACCCACAGGTCTTATAATATCCCATGCTTTTCAGTTAAGAGCAAGTAACGTGTGAGCTTTGTGAATGATGTAGCTTCATTTGAGATCTAAAGTGACTTTATTTTCCTAAAATGAAGACATGCTTGTAGGAAGACAAATAGCTTGGGATATAACTCCATTTCTGAAGCAAAACACAGAGCACAGTTCTCCTCCAGGAAACAAACTCTGGTTTAGAGAAAGAAGAATGCTCTTGCTTTCTAGAGTCTTTAAAACATCAGGAAACGTGATTGTGCCCAGAACAAAAGAACTGTGTTTCCTACTCATTTGGACCATATCTAGTTCAACTCTGCTTCAGAAACTTCTGCAAACCACAGGTCCTCTAACATCCAATGCTTGCCATTTTAGATGAGAAACGTGTGAGTTTAATGAATGATAAAGTTCGTTTGAGCAGAAAAGTGACTGCCCTTACCTGGAACGAAGTCTTGCTTGCAGGAAGACACCGATCCTGGGATTTAACTCCTCTTCTGAAGGGAAACACACAGCACAGTTCTCATGCATGGTACACACTCTGCTTTAGAGCAAGAAAAAAGCTCGTGCTCTCTAGAGTCTCTAATACAGCAGGAAACGTGAGTGTGCTCAGAACAAAGGAACTGTGTTTCCTACACCTTCGGACCATATCTAGTTCAACTCTGCTTCGGAAAGTGATAGAAACCACAGGATCTCTAACATCCAATGCTTTTCACTTAAGAGCGAAAAACGTGTCAGCTTCGTGAATGATGTAGCCTCATTTGAGCTCTAAAGTGACTTTATTTTCCTAAAATGAAGACATGCTTATAGGAAGACAAAGAGCCTGGGATATAACTCCATTTCTGAAGCAAAACACACAGCACAGTTCTCCTCCAGGAAACGCACTCTGGTTTAGAGCAAGAAGAACGCTCTTGCTTTCTAGAGTCTCTAAAACAGCAGGAAACGTGATTGTGCCCAGAACAAAAGAACTGTGTTTCCTACTCATTTGGACCATATCTCGTTCAACTCTGCTTCTGAAACTTATGCAAACCACAGGTCCTCTAACATCCAATGCTTGCCATTTAAGATGAGAAACGTGTGAGCTTAATGAACGATAAAGTTCATTTGAGCTGAAAAGTGACTGCCCTTACCTGAAAAGAAGTCTTGCTTGTAGAAAGACACAGAGCCTGAGATTTAACTCCATTTCTGAAGCGAAACACACAGCACAGTTCTCATCCATGAAACACTCTCTGCTTTAGGGCAAGAAGTACGCTCTTGCTTTCTAGAGTCTCTAAGACTGCAGGAAACGTGAGTGTGCTCAGAACAAAAGAACTGTGTGTCCTAAACATACATACAATGGCTAGTTCAAATCTGCTTCTGAAACTGATACAAACCACAGGCCTTCTAACATCCAATGCTTGTCAGTTAAGATGAGAAACATAGAAGTTTCGTGAACGATGTAGATCATTTGAGCTAAAAAGCGACTGCCCTTAACTGAAACGAAATCTTGCTTGTAGGAAGACACAGAGCCTGGGATATAACTCCATTTCTGAAGGGAAACACACAAGGCTGTTCTCATCCATGTAACACACTCTGCTTTAGAGGAAGAAGAACTCCCTTGCTTTCTAGAGTCTCTAAAACAGCAGGAAATGTGAGTGTGCTCAGAACAAAGAACTGTGTGTCCTACACATACGGACCATATCTAGTTCTACTCTGCTTCTGAAACTGATGCAACCCACAGGTCCTATAATATCCCATGCTTTTCAGTTAAGAGCGAGTAACGTGTGAGCTTTGTGAATGATGTAGCTTCATTTGAGCTCTAAAGTGACTTTATTTTCCTAAAATGAAGACATGCTTGTAGGAAGACAAATAGATTGGGATATAACTCCATTTCTGAAGCAAAACACAGAGCACAGTTCTCCTCCAGGAAACAAACTCTGGTTTAGAGAAAGAAGAACGCTCTTGCTTTCTAGAGTCTTTAAAACATCAGGAAACGTGATTGTGCCCAGAACAAAAGAACTGTGTTTCCTACTCATTTGGACCATATCTAGTTCAACTCTGCTTCAGAAACTTCTGCAAACCACAGGTCCTCTAACATCCAATGCTTGCCATTTTAGATGAGAAACGTGTTAGTTTAATGAACGATAAAGTTCGTTTGAGCAGAAAAGTGACTGCCCTTACCTGGAACGAAGTCTTGTTGGCA
This sequence comes from Onychomys leucogaster, assembly GCA_949786385.1. Classification (NCBI taxonomy): domain Eukaryota; kingdom Metazoa; phylum Chordata; class Mammalia; order Rodentia; family Cricetidae; genus Onychomys; species Onychomys leucogaster. The sequence goes on along the minus strand of CATKUP010000009.1, from coordinate 4,777,481 downwards.
GGAAGACACCGATCCTGGGATTTAACTCCTCTTCTGAAGGGAAACACACAGCACAGTTCTCATGCTTGATACACACTCTGCTTTAGAGCAAGAAAAAAGCTCTTGCTCTCTAGAGTCTCTAATACAGCAGGAAACATGAGTGTGCTCAGAACAAAAGAACTTTGTTTCCTACGCCTTCGGACCATATCTAGTTCAACTCTGCTTCAGAAAGTGATAGAAACCACAGGATCTCTAACATCCAATGCTTTTCACTTAAGAGCGAAAAACGTGTCAGCTTCGTGAATGATGTAGCCTCATTGGAGCTCTAAAGTGACTTTATTTTCCTAAAATGAAGACATGCTTATAGGAAGACACAGAGCCTGGGATATAACTCCATTTCTGAAGCAAAACACACAAGGCTGTTCTCATCCATGTAACACACTCTGCTTTAGAGGAAGAAGCACGCCCTTGCTTTCTAGAGTCTCTAAAAGAGCAGGAAACGTGAGTGTGCCCAGAACTAAAGAACTGTGTTTCCTACACATACAGGCCATATCTAGTTCAACTCTGCTTCTGAAACTTATGCAAACCACAGGTCCTCTAACATCCAATGCTTGCCAGTTAAGATGAGAAACGTGTATGCTTCATGAACGATGTAGATCATTTGAGCTTAAAAGAGACTGCCCTTAACTGAAACGAAATCTTGCTTGTAGGAAGTCACAGAGCCTGGGATATAACTCCATTTCTGAAGGGAAACACACAAGACTGTTCTCATCCATGTAACACACTCTGCTTTAGAGGAAGAAGCACGCTCTTGCTTTCTAGAGTCTCTAAAACAGCAGGAAACGTGATTGTGCCCAGAACAAAAGAACTGTGTTTCCTACTCATTTGGACCATATCTAGTTCAACTCTGCTTCAGAAACTTCTGCAAACCACAGGTCCTCTAACATCCAATGCTTGCCATTTTAGATGAGAAACGTGTGAGTTTAATGAACGATAAAGTTCGTTTGAGCAGAAAAATGACTGCCCTTACCTGGAACGAAGTCTTGCTTGCAGGAAGACACCGATCCTGGGATTTAACACCTCTTCTGAAGGGAAACACACAGCACAGTTCTCATGCATGGTACACCCTCTGCTTTAGAGCAAGAAAAATGCTCTTGCTCTCTAGAGTCTCTAATACAGCATGAAACGTGAGTGTGCTCAGAACAAAAGAACTGTGTGTCCTACACATACGGACCATATCTAGTTCAACTCTGCTTCTGAAACTGATGCAACCCACAGGTCCTATAATATCCCATGCTTTTCAGTTAAGAGCGAGTAACGTGTGAGCTTTGTGAATGATGTAGCTTCATTTGAGATCTAAAGTGACTTTATTTTCCTAAAATGAAGACATGCTTGTAGGAAGACAAATAGCGTGGGATATAACTTCATTTCTGAAGCAAAACACACAGCACAGTTCTCCTCCAGGAAACAAACTCTTGTTTAGAGAAAGAAGAATGCTCTTGCTTTCTAGAGTCTCTAAAACAGCAGGAAACGTGATTGTTCCCAGAACAAAAGAACTGTGTTTCCTACTCATTTGGACCATATCTAGTTCAACTCTGCTTCAGAAACTTCTGCAAACCACAGGTCCTCTAACATCCAATGCTTGCCATTTTAGATGAGAAACGTGTGAGTTTAATGAACGATAAAGTTCGTTTGAGCAGAAAAATGACTGCCCTTACCTGGAACGAAGTCTTGCTTGCAGGAAGACACCGATCCTGGGATTTAACACCTCTTCTGAAGGGAAACACACAGCACAGTTCTCATGCATGGTACACCCTCTGCTTTAGAGCAAGAAAAATGCTCTTGCTCTCTAGAGTCTCTAATACAGCAGGAAACGTGAGTGTGCTCAGAACAAAAGAACTGTGTTTCCTACACCTTCGGACCATATCTAGTTCAACTCTGCTTCGGAAAGTGATAGAAACCACAGGATCTCTAACATCCAATGCTTTTCACTTAAGAGCGAAAAACGTGTCAGCTTCGTGAATGATGTAGCCTCATTTGAGCTCTAAAGTGACTTTATTTTCCTAAAATGAAGACATGCTTATAGGAAGACAAAGAGCCTGGGATATAACTCCATTTCTGAAGCAAAACACACAGCACAGTTCTCCTCCAGGAAACACACTCTGGTTTAGAGCAAGAAGAACGCTCTTGCTTTCTAGAGTCTCTAAAACAGCAGGAAACGTGATTGTGCCCAGAACTAAAGAACTGTGTTTCCTACACATACAAGCCATATCTAGTTCAACTCTGCTTCTGAAACTTATGCAAACCACAGGTCCTCTAACATCCAATGCTTGCCAGTTAAGATGAGAAACGTGTATGCTTCATGAACGATGTAGATCATTTGAGCTTAAAAGAGACTGCCCTTAACTGAAATGAAATCTTGCTTGTAGGAAGACACAGAGCCTGGGATATAACTCCATTTCTGAAGGGAAACACACAAGACTGTTCTCATCCATGTAACACACTCTGCTTTAGAGGAAGAAGCACGCTCTTGATTTCTAGAGTCTCTAAAACAGCAGGAAACGTGAGTGTGCTCAGAACAAAAGAACTGTGTGTCCTACACATACGGACCATATCTAGTTCAACTCTGCTTCTGAAACTGATGCAACCCACAGGTCCTATAATATCCCATGCTTTTCAGTTAAGAGCGAGTAACGTGTGAGCTTTGTGAATGATGTAGCTTCATTTGAGCTCTAAAGTGACTTTATTTTCCTAAAATGAAGACATGCTTGTAGGAAGACAAATAGCGTGGGATATAACTCCATTTCTGAAGCAAAACACACAGCACAGTTCTCCTCCAGGAAACAAACTCTTGTTTAGAGAAAGAAAAATGCTCTTGCTTTCTAGAATCTCTAAAACAGCAGGAAACGTGATTGTGCCCAGAACAAAAGAACTGTGTTTCCTACTCATTTGGACGATATCTACTTCAACTCTACTTCAGAAACTTCTGCAAACCACAGGTCCTCTAACATCCAATGCTTGCCATTTTAGATGAGAAACGTGTGAGTTTAATGAACGATAAAGTTCGTTTGAGCAGAAAAGTGACTGCCCTTACCTGGAACGAAGTCTTGCTTGCAGGAAGTCACCGATCCTGGGATTTAACTGCATTTCTGAAGCGAAACACACAGCACAGTTCTCATGCATGGTACACACTCTGCTTTAGAGCAAGAAAAAAGCTCTTGCTCTCTAGAGTCTCTAATACAGCAGGAAACGTGAGTGTGCTCAGAACAAAAGAACTGTGTTTCCTACACCTTCGGACCATATCTAGTTCAACTCTGCTTCGGAAAGTGATAGAAAACACAGGATCTCTAACATCCAATGCTTTTCACTTAAGAGCGAAAAACGTGTCAGCTTCGTGAATGATGTAGCCTCATTTGAGCTCTAAAGTGACTTTATTTTCCTAAAATGAAGACATGCTTATAGGAAGACAAAGAGCCTGGGATATAACTCCATTTCTGAAGCAAAACACACAGCACAGTTCTCCTCCAGGAAACACACTCTGGTTTAGAGCAAGAAGAACGCGCTTGCTTTCTAGAATCTCTAAAACAGCAGGAAAGGTGAGTGTGCTCAGGACAAAAGAACTGTGTGTCCTACACATACGGACCATATCTAGTCCAACTCTTCTGCTGAAACTGATACAAAGCACTGGTCCACTAACATCCAATGCTTGTCAGTTAAGATGAGAAACGTGTGAGCTTTGTGAACGATGTATTTCGTATGAGCTGAAAAGTGACTGCCCTTACTTGAAATGAAGTCTTGCTTTTAGGAAGACCCAGAGCCTGGGATATAACTCCATTTCTGAAGGGAAAAACACAAGGCTGTTCTCATCCATTGATCACACTCTGCTTTAGAGCAAGATGCACGCTCTTGCTTTCTAGAATCTCTAATACAGCTGGAAACTTGAGTGTGCTCATAACAAAAGAACAGTGTTTCATACACATACAGACCATATCTAGTCCAACTCTGCTTCTGAAACTGAAACAAACCACATGTCCTCTAACATCCAATGCCTGTCAGTTAAGATGAGAAACGTGTGAGCTTCGTGAATGATATAGTTAGTTTGAGGTATAAATTAACTGCCCTTACCTGAAACGAAGTATTACTTGTAGGAAGACTCAGCCTGGGATTTAACCCCATTTCTGAAGGGAAACACACAGCAGAGTTCTCATCCAAGGATCACACTCAGCTTTAGAGCAAGAAGCACGCTCTTGCTTTCCAGAGTCTCTAATACATCACGAAACGTGAGTGTGCTCAGAAGAAAAGAACGGTGTTTCCTACACATAAGGACCATATCTACTTCATCTCTGCTTCTGTAACTGAAACAAACCACAGGTCCTCTAACATCCAATGCTTGTCAGTTTAGAAGAGAAACGTGTGAGCTTCGTGAACGATGTAGTTACTTGGAGGTATAAATTAACTGCACTTACCTGAAACGAAGTCTTGCTTGTAGGAAGACACAGAGCCTGGGACTTAACTCCATTTCTGTAGGGAAACACACAGGAGAGTTCTCATCCACGGATCACACTCTGCTTTAGAGCAAGAAGCAAGCTCTTGCTTTCCAGAGTCTCTAATACAGCAGGAAATGTGAGTGTGCTCAGAACAAATGAACGGTGTTTCCTACACATACGGACAAAATCTAGTTCAACTCTGCTTCTGAAACTGAAACAAACCACAGGTCCTCTAACATCCAATGCTTGTCAATTAAGATGAGAAACGTATGAGCTTCGTAAACGATGTAGTTCGTTTGAGCTGTAAAGTAACTGCCCTTACTTGAAAGGAAGTCTTTCTTGTAGGAAGACTCAGAGCCTGGGATTTAACTCCATTTCTGAAGTGAAACACAAAGCAAAGTTCTCATCCATTGAACACACTCTGCTTTAGAGCAAGAAGCACGCTCTAGCTTTCTAGAGTCTCTAATACAGCAGGACACTTGAGATTGCTCAGAACAAAAGAACGGAATTTCCTACACATACGGACCATATCTACTTCATCTCTGGTTCTGTAACTGAAACAAACCACAGGGCCTATAATATCCAATGCTTATCTGTTTTGATGAGAATCGTGTGAGCTTCATGAACGATGTAGTTCGTTTGAGGTATAAATTAACTGCCCTTACCTGAAACGAAGTCTTGCTTGTAGGAAGACACAGAGCCTGGCATTTAACTCCATTTCTGAAGGGAAACACACAGCATAGTTCTCATCCATGCATCACACTCTGCTTTAGAGCAAGAAGCACGCACTTGCTTTCTAGAGTCTCTAATACAGCAGGAAACATGAGTGTGCTCAGAACAAAAGAATGGTGTTTCCTACACATACGGACCATATCTAGTTCAACTCTGCTTCTGAAACTGATACAAAGCACTGGTCCTCTAACATAAAATGCTTGTCAGTTAAGATGGGAAACTTGTCAGCTTTGTGAACGATGTACTACGTTTGAGATGAAAAGTGACTGTGTTTACCTGAAACGAAGTCTTGCTTGTAGGAAGACACAGAGCCTGGGATTTAACACCATTTCTGAAGGGAAACAACCAGCAGAGTTCTCATCCAAGAATCACACTCAGCTTTAGAGCAAGAAGCACGCTCTTGCTTTCCAGAGTCTCTAATACATCAGGTAACGTGAGTGTGCTCAGAACAAAAGAACGGTGTTTCCTACACATAAGGACCATATCTACTTCATCTCTGCTTCTGTAACTGAAACAAACAACAGGTCCTCTAACATCAATGCCTGTCAGTTTAGATGAGAATCGTGTGAGCTTCGTGAACGATATAGTTAGTTTGAGGTATAAATTAACTGCCCTTACCTGAAACGAAGAATTGCTTGTAGGAAGACTCAGCCTGGGATTTAACCCCATTTCTGAAGGGAAACACACAGCAGAGTTCTCATCCAAGGTTCACACTCAGCTTTAGAGCAAGAAGCACGCTCTTGCTTTCCAGAGTCTCTAATACATCACGAAAGGTGAGTGTGCTCAGAACAAAAGAACGGTGTTTCCTACACATACGGACCATTTCTAGTTCAACTCTGCTTCTAAAATTGATACAAACCACAGGTCCTCTAACATCCAATGCTTGACAGATAAAATGAGAAACGTGTGAGCTTCGTGAACGATGTAGTTCCTTTGAGCTGAAAAGTGACTGTGTTTACCTGAAATGAAGACTTGCTTGTAGGAAGACACAGACCTTGGGATTTAACTCCATTTAAGAATGGAAACACATAGCACAGTTCTCATCCATGAAACATACTCTGCTTTAGAGCAAGAGGCATTTTCTTGCTTCCTAGAATCTCTAATACAGCATTAAAGGAAAGTGTGCTCATAAAAAAGAACGGTGTTTCCTACACATACGGACCATATCTAGTCCAACTCTGCTTCTGAAATTGTTACAAAGCACAGGTCATCTAACATCCAATGCTTGTCATTTAAGATGAGAAACGTGTGAGCTTCGTGAATGATGTAGTTCGTTTGAGCTGAAAAGTGACTGCCATTACCTGAATAGGAGTAGTGCTTGTAGGAAGACACAGAGCCTGGGATTTAACTCCATTTCTGAAGGGAAACACACAGCATAGTTCTCATCCATTGATCACACTCTGGTTTAGAGCAAGAAGCACGCTCTTGCTTTCTAGAGTCTCTCATACAGCAAGAAACTTGAGTGTGCTCAGAACATAAGAACGGTGTTTCCTACACATACGGACCATATCTAGTCCAACTCTGCTTCTGAAACTGATACAAAGCACTGGTCCTCTAACATCCAATGCTTGTCATTTAAGATGAGAATCGTGTGACCTTCGTGAACAATGTAGTTCGTTTGAGCTGAAAAGTGACTGCCCTTACCTGAAACGAAGTCTTGCTTGTAGGAAGACACAGAGCCTTGGATTTAAACACATTTCTGAAGGGAAACACACAGCAGAGTTCTCATCCAAGGATCACACTCAGCTTTAGAGCAAGAAACACGCTCTTGCTTTCCAGAGTCTCTAATACAGCAGGAAACGTGAGTGTGCTCAGAACAAAAGAACAGTGTTTTCTAAACATAGGGACCATATCTAGTTCAACTCTGCTTCTAAAATTGAAACAAAGCACAGGTCCTCTAACATCGAATGCTTGTCAGTTAAGATGAGAAACGTGTGAGCTTTGTTAACGATGTATTTCCTTTGAGCTGAAAAGTGACTGTGTTTCCATGAAATGAAGACTTGCTTGTAGGAAGACACAGAGCTTGGGATTTAACTCCATTTAAGAACGGAAACACACAGCACAGTTCTCATCCATGAAACACACTCTGCTTTAGAGCAAGAGGCACGCTATTGCTTTCTAGAGTCTCTAATAGAGCAGGAAAAGAGAGTGAGCTCAGAAAAAAAGAACGGTGTTTCCTACACTTAAGCACCACATCTAGTTCAACTCTGCTTCTAAAATTGATACAAACCACAGGTCCTCTAACATCCAATGCTTGACAGATAAGATGAGAAACGTGTGAGCTTCATGAACGATGCAGTTCATTTGAGCTGAAAAGTGACTGCCCTTACCTGAAACGAAGTCTTCCTTGTAGGACGACTCAGAGCCTGGGATTTAACTCCATTTCTGAAGTGAAACACACAGCAGAGTTCTCATCCATTGATCACCCTCTGCTTTAGAGCAAGAAGCACGCTCTAGCTCTCTAGAGTCTCTAAGACAGCAGGAAACGTGAGTGTGCTGAGAACAAAAGAAAGGTGTTTCCTACACTTACGGACCATATCAAGTCCAAGTCTGCTTCTGAAACTGATACAAAGCACAGGTCCTCTAACATCCAATGCTTGACAGATAAGATGAGAAATGTGTGAGCTTCATGAACTATGTAGTTCATTTGAGTGAAAAGTGACTGCCCTTACCTGAAACGAATTCTTGCTTGTAGGAAGTCACAGAGCCTGGATTTTAACTCCATATCTGAAGTGAAACACACAGTAAAGTTCTCATCCATTGAACACACTCTGCTTTAGAGCAAGAAGCACGCTCTAGCTTTCTATAGTCTCTAATACAGCAGGAAACGTTAGTGTGCTGAGAACAAAAGAACGGTGTTTCCTACACATAAGGACCATATCTAGTTCAACTCTGCTTCTGAAACTGAAACAAACCACAGGTCGTCTAACATCGAATGCTTGTCAGTTAAGATGAGAAACGTGTCAGCTTCGTGAACGATGTAGTTCCTTAGAGCTGAAAAGTGACTGTGTTTACCTGAAATGAAGACTTGCATGTAGGAAGACACAGAGCTTGGGAGTTAACTTCATTTAAGAAAGGAAACACACAGCACAGTTCTCATCCATGGATCACACTCTGCTTTAGAGCAAGAAGCACGCTCTTGCTTTCCAGAGTCTCTAATACATCAGGAAACGTGAGTGTGCTCAGAACAAAAGAACTGCGTTTCCTACACATACGGACAATATCTAGTTCAACTCTGCTTCTGAAACTGAAACAAACCACAGGTCCTCTAACATCCAATGCTTGTCAATAAAGATGAGAAACGTATGAGCTTCGTAAACGATGTAGTTCGTTTGAGCTGTAAAGTAACTGCCCTTACTTGAAACGAAGTCTTTCTTGTAGGAAGACTCAGAGCCTGGGATTTAACTCCGTTTCTGAAGTGAAACACACAGCAAAGTTCTCATCCATTGAACACACTCTGCTTTAGAGCAAGAAGCACGCTCTAGCTTTCTAGAGTCTCTAATACAGCAGGACACTTGAGTTTGCTCAGAACAAAAGAACGGAATTTCCTACACAAACGGACCATATCTACTTCATCTCTGGTTCTGTAACTGAAACAAACCACAGGGCCTATAATATCCAATGCTTATCTGTTTTGATGAGAATCGTGTGAGCTTCATGAACGATGTAGTTCGTTTGAGGTATAAATTAACTGCCCTTACCTGAAACGAAGTCTTGCTTGTAGGAAGACACAGAGCCTGGCATTTAACTCCATTTCTGAAGGGAAACACACAGCATAGTTCTCATCCATGCATCACACTCTGCTTTAGAGCAAGAAGCACGCACTTGCTTTCTAGAGTCTCTAATACAGCAGGAAACATGAGTGTGCTCAGAACAAAAGAATGGTGTTTCCTACACATACGGACCATATCTAGTTCAACTCTGCTTCTGAAACTGATACAAAGCACTGGTCCTCTAACATAAAATGCTTGTCAGTTAAGATGGGAAACTTGTCAGCTTTGTGAACGATGTACTACGTTTGAGATGAAAAGTGATGGTGTTTACCTGAAACGAAGTCTTGCTTGTAGGAAGACACAGAGACTGGGATTTAACTCTATTTCGGAAGTGAAACACACAGCAGAGTTCTCATCCAAGGATCACACTCAGCTTTAGAGCAAGAAGCACGCTCTTGCTTTCCAGAGTCTCTAATACATCAGGAAACGTGAGTGTGCTCAGAACAAAAGAACGGTGTTTCCTACACATAAGGACCATATCTACTTCATCTCTGCTTCTGTAACTGAAACAAACAACAGGTCCTCTAACATCTAATGCCTGTCAGTTTAGATGAGAAACGTGTGAGCTTCGTGAATGATATAGTTAGTGTGAGGTATAAATTAACTGCCCTTACCTGAAACGAAGTATTGCTTGTAGGAAGACTCAGCCTGGGATTTAACCCCATTTCTGAAGGGAAACACACAGCAGAGTTCTCATCCAAGGATCACACTCAGCTTTAGAGCAAGAAGCACGCTCTTGCTTTCCAGAGTCTCTAATACATCACGAAACGTGAGTGTGCTCAGAACAAAAGAACGGTGTTTCCTACACATACGGACCTTATCTAGTCCAACTCTGCTTCTGAAATTGTTACAAAGCACAGGTCATCTAACATCCAATGCTTGTCATTTAAGATGAGAAACGTGTGAGCTTCGTGAATGATGTAGTTCGTTTGAGCTGAAAAGTGACTGCCATTACCTGAATAGGAGTAGTGCTTGTAGGAAGACACAGAGCCTGGGATTTAACTCCATTTCTGAAGGGAAACACACAGCATAGTTCTCGTCCATGCATCACACTCTGCTTTAGAGCAAGAAGCACGCTCTTGCTTTCTAGAGTCTCTCATACAGCAAGAAACTTGAGTGTGCTCAGAACATAAGAACGGTGTTTCCTACACATACGGACCATATCTAGTCCAACTCTGCTTCTGAAACTGATACAAAGCACTGGTCCTCTAACATCCAATGCTTGTAATTTAAGATGGGAAACTTGTTAGCTTTGTGAACAATGTAGTTCGTTTGAGATGAAAAGTGACTGCCCTTACCTGAAACGAAGTCTTGCTTGTAGGAAGACACAGAGCCTTGGATTTAAACACATTTCTGAAGGGAAACACACAGCAGAGTTCTCATCCAAGGATCACACTCAGCTTTAGAGCAAGAAACAAGCTCTTGCTTTCCAGAGTCTCTAATACAGCAGGAAATGTGAGTGTGCTCAGAACAAAAGAACGGTGTTTCCTACACATACGGACCATATCTAGTCCAACTCTGCTTCTGAAATTGTTACAAAGCACAGGTCATCTAACATCCAATGCTTGTCATTTAAGATGAGAAACGTGTGAGCTTCGTGAATGATGTAGTTCGTTTGAGCTGAAAAGTGACTGCCATTACCTGAATAGGAGTAGTGCTTGTAGGAAGACACAGAGCCTGGGATTTAACTCCATTTCTGAAGGGAAACACACAGCATAGTTCTCATCCATGCATCACACTCTGCTTTAGAGCAAGAAGCACGCTCTTGCTTTCTAGAGTCTCTCATACAGCAAGAAACGTTAGTGTGCTGAGAACAAAAGAACGGTGTTTCCTACACATAAGGACCATATCTAGTTCAACTCTGCTTCTGAAACTGAAACAAACCACAGGTCGTCTAACATCGAATGCTTGTCAGTTAAGATGAGAAACGTGTCAGCTTCGTGAACGATGTAGTTCCTTAGAGCTGAAAAGTGACTGTGTTTACCTGAAATGAAGACTTGCATGTAGGAAGACACAGAGCTTGGGAGTTAACTTCATTTAAGAAAGGAAACACACAGCACAGTTCTCATCCATGGATCACACTCTGCTTTAGAGCAAGAAGCACGCTCTTGCTTTCCAGAGTCTCTAATACATCAGGAAACGTGAGTGTGCTCAGAACAAAAGAACTGCGTTTCCTACACATACGGACAATATCTAGTTCAACTCTGCTTCTGAAACTGAAACAAACCACAGGTCCTCTAACATCCAATGCTTGTCAATAAAGATGAGAAACGTATGAGCTTCGTAAACGATGTAGTTCGTTTGAGCTGTAAAGTAACTGCCCTTACTTGAAACGAAGTCTTTCTTGTAGGAAGACTCAGAGCCTGGGATTTAACTCCGTTTCTGAAGTGAAACACACAGCAAAGTTCTCATCCATTGAACACACTCTGCTTTAGAGCAAGAAGCACGCTCTAGCTTTCTAGAGTCTCTAATACAGCAGGACACTTGAGTTTGCTCAGAACAAAAGAACGGAATTTCCTACACAAACGGACCATATCTACTTCATCTCTGGTTCTGTAACTGAAACAAACCACAGGGCCTATAATATCCAATGCTTATCTGTTTTGATGAGAATCGTGTGAGCTTCATGAACGATGTAGTTCGTTTGAGGTATAAATTAACTGCCCTTACCTGAAACGAAGTCTTGCTTGTAGGAAGACACAGAGCCTGGCATTTAACTCCATTTCTGAAGGGAAACACACAGCATAGTTCTCATCCATGCATCACACTCTGCTTTAGAGCAAGAAGCACGCACTTGCTTTCTAGAGTCTCTAATACAGCAGGAAACATGAGTGTGCTCAGAACAAAAGAATGGTGTTTCCTACACATACGGACCATATCTAGTTCAACTCTGCTTCTGAAACTGATACAAAGCACTGGTCCTCTAACATAAAATGCTTGTCAGTTAAGATGGGAAACTTGTCAGCTTTGTGAACGATGTACTACGTTTGAGATGAAAAGTGACGGTGTTTACCTGAAACGAAGTCTTGCTTGTAGGAAGACACAGAGACTGGGATTTAACTCTATTTCGGAAGTGAAACACACAGCAGAGTTCTCATCCAAGGATCACACTCAGCTTTAGAGCAAGAAGCACGCTCTTGCTTTCCAGAGTCTCTAATACATCAGGAAACGTGAGTGTGCTCAGAACAAAAGAACGGTGTTTCCTACACATAAGGACCATATCTACTTCATCTCTGCTTCTGTAACTGAAACAAACAACAGGTCCTCTAACATCTAATGCCTGTCAGTTTAGATGAGAAACGTGTGAGCTTCGTGAATGATATAGTTAGTGTGAGGTATAAATTAACTGCCCTTACCTGAAACGAAGTATTGCTTGTAGGAAGACTCAGCCTGGGATTTAACCCCATTTCTGAAGGGAAACACACAGCAGAGTTCTCATCCAAGGATCACACTCAGCTTTAGAGCAAGAAGCACGCTCTTGCTTTCCAGAGTCTCTAATACATCACGAAACGTGAGTGTGCTCAGAACAAAAGAACGGTGTTTCCTACACATACGGACCTTATCTAGTCCAACTCTGCTTCTGAAATTGTTACAAAGCACAGGTCATCTAACATCCAATGCTTGTCATTTAAGATGAGAAACGTGTGAGCTTCGTGAATGATGTAGTTCGTTTGAGCTGAAAAGTGACTGCCATTACCTGAATAGGAGTAGTGCTTGTAGGAAGACACAGAGCCTGGGATTTAACTCCATTTCTGAAGGGAAACACACAGCATAGTTCTCGTCCATGCATCACACTCTGCTTTAGAGCAAGAAGCACGCTCTTGCTTTCTAGAGTCTCTCATACAGCAAGAAACTTGAGTGTGCTCAGAACATAAGAACGGTGTTTCCTACACATACGGACCATATCTAGTCCAACTCTGCTTCTGAAACTGATACAAAGCACTGGTCCTCTAACATCCAATGCTTGTAATTTAAGATGGGAAACTTGTTAGCTTTGTGAACAATGTAGTTCGTTTGAGATGAAAAGTGACTGCCCTTACCTGAAACGAAGTCTTGCTTGTAGGAAGACACAGAGCCTTGGATTTAAACACATTTCTGAAGGGAAACACACAGCAGAGTTCTCATCCAAGGATCACACTCAGCTTTAGAGCAAGAAACAAGCTCTTGCTTTCCAGAGTCTCTAATACAGCAGGAAATGTGAGTGTGCTCAGAACAAAAGAACGGTGTTTCCTACACATACGGACCATATCTAGTCCAACTCTGCTTCTGAAATTGTTACAAAGCACAGGTCATCTAACATCCAATGCTTGTCATTTAAGATGAGAAACGTGTGAGCTTCGTGAATGATGTAGTTCGTTTGAGCTGAAAAGTGACTGCCATTACCTGAATAGGAGTAGTGCTTGTAGGAAGACACAGAGCCTGGGATTTAACTCCATTTCTGAAGGGAAACACACAGCATAGTTCTCATCCATGCATCACACTCTGCTTTAGAGCAAGAAGCACGCTCTTGCTTTCTAGAGTCTCTCATACAGCAAGAAACTTGAGTGTGCTCAGAACATAAGAACGGTGTTTCCTACACATACGGACCAGATCTAGTCCAACTCTGCTTCTGAAACTGATACAAAGCACTGGTCCTCTAACATCCAATGCTTGTCATTTAAGATGGGAAACTTGTTAGCTTTGTGAACAATGTAGTTCGTTTGAGCTGAAAAGTGACTGCCCTTACCTGAAACGAAGTCTTGCTTGTAGGAAGACACAGAGCCTTGGATTTAAACACATTTCTGAAGGGAAACACACAGCAGAGTTCTCATCCAAGGATCACACTCAGCTTTAGAGCAAGAAACACGCTCTTGCTTTCCAGAGTCTCTAATACAGCAGGAAATGTGAGTGTGCTCAGAACAAAAGAACGGTGTTTCCTACACATAAGGACCATATCTAGTTCAACTATGCTTCTGAAACTAAAACAAAGCACAGGTCCTCTGACATCGAATGCTTGTCAGTTAAGATGAGAAACGTGTCAGCTTCGTGAACGATGTAGTTCCTTTGAGCTGAAAAGTGACTGTGTTTACCTGAAATGAAGACTTGCTTGTAGGAAGACACAGAGCTTGGGATTTAACTCCAATTAAGAACGGAAACACACAGCACAGTTCTCCTCCATGAAACACACTCTGCTTTAGAGCAAGAGGCACGCTCTTGCTTTCTAGAGTCTCTAATACAGCAGGAAATGAGTGTGAGCTCAGAAAAAAAGAACGGTGTTTCCTACACATAAGCACCTTATCTAGTTCACCGCTGCTTCTAAAATTGATACAAACCACAGGTCCTCTAACATCCAATGCTTGACAGATAAGATGAGAAACGTGTGAACTTCATGAACTATGTAGTTCGTTTGAGCTGAATAGTGACTGCCTTTACCTGAAACGAAGTCTTTCCTGTAGGAAGACACTGAGCCTGGGAATTAACTCCATTTATGAAGGGAAACACACAGCAGAGCTCTCCTCCATAGATCACACTCTGCTTTACAGCAAGAAGCACGCTCTTGCTTCCCAGAGTCTCTAATACAACAGGAAACGTGAGTGTGCTCAGAACAAAAGAACGGTGTTTCCTACACATACGAGCCATATCTAGTTCAACTCTGCTTTTGAAACTGAAACAAACCAAAGGTCCTCTAACATCCAATGCTTGTCACTTTAGATGAGAAACGTGTGAGCTTCGGGAACGATGTAGTTAGTTTGAGGTATAAATTAACTGCCCTTACCTGAAACGAAGTCTTGCATGTAGGAAGACACAGAGCCTGGGATTTAACTCCATTTCTGAAGGGAAACACACAGTAGAGTTCTCATCCATGGATCACACTCTGCTTTAGAGCAAGAAGCACGCCCTTGCTTTCCAGAGTCTCTAATACAGCAGGAAACATGAGTGTGCTCAGAACAAAGAACAGTGTTACCTACACATATGGACCATATCTAGTTCAACTCTGCTTCTGAAACTGAAACAAACTACAGGTCCTCTAACATCGAATGCTTGTCAGTTCAGATGAGAAACGTGTGAGCTTCGTGAATAATGTAGTTCCTTTGAGCTGAAAAGTGACTGCCCTTACCTGAAACGAAGTCTTGCATGTAGGAAGACACAGAGCCTGCGATTTAACTCCATTTCTGAAGGGAAAAACACAGCAGAGTTCTCATCCATGGATCACAATCTGCTTTACAGCAAGAAGCACGCTCTTGCTTTCTAGAGTCTCTCATACAGGAGGAAACTTGAGTGTGCTCAGAACAAAAGAACGGTGTTTGCTACACATATGGACCATATATAATTCAACTCTGCTTCTGAAACTGAAACAAACCACAGGTCCTCTAACATCCAAAGCTTGTCAGTTAAGATGAGAAACGTATGAGCTTTGTGAACGATGTAGTTCGTTTGAGCTGTAAAGTAATTGCCCTTACTTGAAAGGAAGTCTTTCTTGTAGGAAGACTCAGAGCCTGGGATTTAACTCCATTTCTGAAGTGAAACACACAGCAAAGTTCTCATCCATTGTTCACACTCTGCTTTAGAGCAAGAAGCACGCACTTGCTTTCCAGAGTCTCTAATACAGCAGGAAACGTGAGTGTGCTCAGAACAAAAGAATGTGTTTCCTACACATATGGCCCATATCTATTCCAACTCTGCTTCTGAAACTGATACAAAGCACTGGTCCTCTAACATCCAATGCTCTTCAGTTAACAAGAGAAACGTGTGAGCTTCGTGAACGATGTAGTTCGTTGAGCTGTAAAGTAACTGCCCTTACTTGAAACGAAGTCTTCCTTGTAGGAAGACTCAGACCCTGGGATTTAACTCCATTTCTGAAGTGAAACACACAGCAGAGTTCTCATCCATTGATCACACTCTGCTTTAGAGCAAGAAGCACGCTCTAGCTTTCAAGAGTCTCTAAGACAGAAGGAAACGTGAGTGTGCTGAGAACAAAAGAACGGTGTTTCCTACACTTACGGATCATTTCTAGTCCAAATCTGATTCTGAAACTGATACAAAGCACTGGTCCTCTAACATCCAATGCTTGTCAGTTAAGATGAGAAACGTGTGAGCTTCGTAAACGATGTAGTTCCTTTGAGCTGAAAAGTGACTGTGTTTACCTGAATTGAAGACTTGCTTGTAGGAAGTCACCGAGCTTGGGATTTAACGCCATTTAAGAATGGAAACATACAGCACAGTTCTCATCCATGAAACACACTCTGCTTTAGAGCAAGAGGCACGCTCTGGCTTTCTAGAGTCTCTAATACAGCAGGAAAAGAGAGTGCGCTCAGAAAAAAAGAACGGTGTTTCCTACACATAAGGACCATATCTAGTTCAACTCTGCTTCTAAAATTGATACAAACCACAGGTCCTCTAACATCCAATGCTTGACAGATAAGATGAGAATCGTGTGAGCTTCATGAAAAATGTAGTTTGTTTGAGCTGAAAAGTGACTGCCCTAACCTGAGACGAAGTCTTGCTTGTAGGAAGACACAGAGCCTGGGATTAAACTCCAATTCTGAAGGGAAACACACAGCAGAGTTCTCATCCATGGATCACACTCTGCTTTAGAGCAAGAAGCACTCTCTTGCTTTCCAGAGTCTCTAATACAACAGGAAAGGTGAATGCACTCAGAACAAAAGAACGGTGTTTCCACACATACGGACCATATCTAGTCCAACTCTCCTTCTGAAATTGATAGAAAGCACAGGTCCTCTAACATCCAATGCTTGTCATTTAAGATGAGAAGCGTGTGATCTTCGTGAACGATGTAGTTCGTTTTAGCTGAAAAGTGACTGCCATTACCTGAAAAGAAGTAGTGCTTGTAGGAAGACACAGAGCCTGGGATTTAACTCCATTTCTGAAGGGAAACACACAGCATAGTTCTCATCCATGAAAAACACTCTGCTTTAGAGCAAGAGGCACGCTCTTGCTTTCTAGAGTCTCTAAGACAGCAGGAAACTTGAGTGTGCTCAGAACAAAATAACGGTGTTTCCTACACATACGGACCATATCTAGTCCAACTCTCCCTCTGAAATTGATACAACGCTCAGGTCCTCTAACATCCCATGCTTGTCATTTAAGATGAGAAACGTGTGAGCTTCGTGAACGATGTAGTTCGTTTGAGCTGAAAAGTGACTGCGCTTACCTGAAACGAAGACTTGCTTGTAGGAAGACACTGGGCCTGGTATTTATATCCATTTCTGAAGGGAATCACGCAGCAGAGTTCTCATCCATAGATCACACTCTGCTTTAGAGCAAGAAGCACGCTCTTGCTTTCTAGAGTCTCTAAGACAGCAGGAAACGTGAGTGTGCTCAGAACAAAATAACGGTGTTTCCTACACATACGGACCATATCTAGTCCAACTCTTCTTCTGGAAGTGATACAAAGCACGGGTCCGCTAACATCCAATGCTTGCCAGTTAAGATCAGAAACGTGTGAACTTCGTGAACGATGTAGTTCGTTTGAGCTGTAAAGTAACTGCCCTTACATGAAGTGAAGTCTTGATTGTAGGAAGACTCAGAGCCTGGGATTTAACTCCATTTCTGATGTGAAACACACAGCAGAGTTCTCATCCATAGATCACACTCTGCTTTAGATCAAGAAGCACGCTCTTGCTTTCTAGAATCTCTAAGACAGCAGGAAACATGAGAGTGCTGAGACCAAAAGAACGGGGTTTCCTACACATACGGAGCATATCTAGTCCCACTCTGCCTCTGATTTTGATACAAAGCACAGGTCCTCTAATATCCAATGCTTGTCATTTAAGTTGAGAAACGTGTGAGCTTCGTGAACGATGTAGTTCGTTAGAGCTGAAGAGTGACTGCCCTTACCTGAAACAAAGTCTTGTGTGTAGGAAGACACAGAGCATGGGATTTAAATCCATTTCTTAATGGAAACACACAGCATATTTCTCATCCATGGATCACACTCTGCTTTAGAGCAAGAAGAACGCTAATGCTTTCTAGAGTCTCTAAAATAGCAGGAAACGTGAGTGTGCTCAGAACAAAAGAACCGTGTTTCCTATATATACGGACCATATCTAGTTCAACTCTGCTTCTGAAACTGAAACAAACCACAGGTCTTCTAACATCCAATGCTTGTCAGTTAAGATGAGAAACGTATGAGCTTCGTGAACGATGTAGTTCGTTTGAGCTGTAAAGTAACTGCCCTTAATTGAAACGAAGTCTTTCTTGTAGGAAGACTCAGAGGCTGGGATTTAACTCCATTTCAGAAGTGAAAAACACAGCAAAGTTCTCATCCATTGATCACACTCTGCTTTAGAGCAAGAAGCACGATCTAGCTGTCTAGAGTCTCTAATACAGCAGGAAACTTGAGTTTGCTCAGAAGAAAAGAATGGAATTTCCTACACATATGGACCATACCTACTTCAACTCTGCTTCTGTAACTGAAAAATACCACAGGTCCTCTAACGTGCAATGCTTGTCACTTTACATGAGAAACGTGTGAGCTTCGTGAACGATGTAGTTCGTTTGAGGTATAAATTAACTGCCCTCACCTGAAATGAAGTCTTGCTTGTAGTAAGACTCTGCCTCGGATTTAACTCCATTTCTGAAGTGAAACACATAGCATAGTTCTCATCCATAGATTACACTCTGCTTTAGAGCAAGAAGCACACTCTTGCTTTCTAGAGTCTCTTACAGCAGGAAACGTAAGTGTGCTGAGAACAAAAGAAGGGTGTTTCCACACATACGGACCATATCAAGTCCAACTCTGCGTCTGAAATTGATAGAAAGCACAGGTCCTCTAACATCCAATGCTTGTCATTTAAGATGAGAATCGTGTGACCTTCGTGAACAATGTAGTTCGTTTGAGCTGAAAAGTGACTGCCCTTACCTGAAACGAAGTCTTGCTTGTAGGAAGACACAGAGCCTTGGATTTAAACACATTTCTGAAGGGAAACACACAGCAGAGTTCTCATCCAAGGATCACACTCAGCTTTAGAGCAAGAAACACGCTCTTGCTTTCCAGAGTCTCTAATACAGCAGGAAATGTGAGTGTGCTCAGAACAAAAGAACGGTGTTTCCTACACATAAGGACCATATCTAGTTCAACTATGCTTCTGAAACTAAAACAAAGCACAGGTCCTCTAACATCGAATGCTTGTCAGTTAAGATGAGAAACATATGAGCTTCATGAATGATGTAGTTCGTTTGACGTATAAATTAACTGCCCTCACCTGAAACGAAGTCTTGCTTGTAGTAAGACTCAGCCTGGGATTAAACTCCATTTCTGAAGTGAAACACACAGCATAGTTCTCATCCATAGATTACACTCTTCTTTAGAGCTAGAAGCACGCTCTTGCATTCCAGAGTCTCTAAAACAGCAAGAAACGTGAGTGTGCTTTGAACAAAAGAACGGTGTTTCCACACATACGGACCATATCTAGTCCAACTCTCCTTCTGAAATTGATAGAAAGCACAGGTCCTCTAACATCCAATGCTTGTCATTTAAGATGAGAAGCGTGTGATCTTCGTGAACGATGTAGTTCGTTTTAGCTGAAAAGTGACTGCCATTACCTGAAAAGAAGTAGTGCTTGTAGGAAGACACAGAGCCTGGGATTTAACTCCATTTCTGAAGGGAAACACACAGCATAGTTCTCATCCATGAAAAACACTCTGCTTTAGAGCAAGAGGCACGCTCTTGCTTTCTAGAGTCTCTAATACAACAGGAAACTTGAGTGTGCTCAGAACAAAAGAACGGTGTTTCCTACACATACGGACCATATCCTGTCCAACTCTGCCTCTGAAATTGATACAACGCTCAGGTCCTCTAACATCCCATGCTTGTCATTTAAGATGAGAAACGTGTGAGCTTCGTGAACGATGTAGTTCGTTTGAGCTGAAAAGTGACTGCGCTTACCTGAAACGAAGTCTTGCTTGTAGGAAGACACTGGGCCTGGGATTTAAATCCATTTCTGAAGGGAAACACACAGCAGAGTTCTCATCCATAGATCACACTCTGCTTTAGAGCAAGAAGCACGCTCTTGCTTTCTAGAGTCTCTAAGACAGCAGGAAACGTGAGTGTGCTCAGAACAAAAGAATGGTGTTTCCTACACATACGGACCATATCTAGTCCAACTCTTCTTCTGGAAGTGATACAAAGCACTGGTCCGCTAACATCCAATGCTTGCCAGTTAAGATCAGAAACGTGTGAACTTCGTGAACGATGTAGTTCGTTTGAGCTGTAAAGTAATTGCCCTTACATGAAATGAAGTCTTGATTGTAGGAAGACTCAGAGCCTGGGATTTAACTCCATTTCTGATGTGAAACACACAGCAGAGTTCTCATCCATAGATCACACTCTGTTTTAGATCAAGAAGCACGCTCTTGCTTTCTAGAATCTCTAAGACAGCAGGAAACATGAGAGTGCTGAGACCAAAAGAACGGGGTTTCCTACACATACGGAGCATATCTAGTCCCATTCTGCCTCTGATTTTGATACAAAGCACAGGTCCTCTAATATCCAATGCTTGTCATTTAAGTTGAGAAACGTGTGAGCTTCGTGAACGATGTAGTTCTTTAGAGCTGAAGAGTGACTGCCCTTACCTGAAACGAAGTCTTGTGTGTAGGAAGACACAGAGCATGGGATTTAAATCCATTTCTTAATGGAAACACACAGCAGAGTTCTCATCCATGGATCACACTCTGCTTTAGAGCAAGAAGAAGGCAATTGCTTTCTAGAGTCTCTAATACCGCAGGAAACGTGAGGGTTCTCAGTATAAAAGAACTGTGATTCATACGCATACGGACTATAACTAGTCCAACTCTGCTTCTGAAACTGAAACAAAGCACTGGTCCTCTAACATCCAATGCTTGTCAGTTAAGATGAGAAACGTGTGACCTTCGTGAACTATGTTGTTCGTTTGAACTTAAAAGTGACTGCCCTTACCTGAAACCAAGTCTTGCTTGTAGGAAGACACAGAGCCTGGGCTTTAACTCCATTTCTGAAGGGAAACACACAGCAGAGTTCTCATCCATGGATCACACTCTGCTTTAGAGCAAGAATAATGCTATTGCTTTCTAGATTCTCAAATACAGCAGGAAACTTGAGTGTGCTCAGAAGAAAAGAACTGTGTTTCATACACATACGGACCATATCTAGTCCAACTCTGCTTCTGAAACTGATACAAAGCTCTGGTCCTCTAACATCCAATGCTTGGCAGTTAAGATGAGAAACGTGTGAGCTTTGTGAACGATGTAGTTCTTTCGAGCTGAAACGTGACTATCCTTACCTGAAACGAAGTCTTGCTTGTAGGAAGACACAGAGCCTGGTATTTAATTCCATTTCTGAAGTGAAACACACAACAGAGTTCTCTTCCATTGATCACACTCTGCTTTAGAGCAAGAAGCACGGTCTAGCTTTCTAGAATCTCGAAGAGAGCAGGAAACTTGAGTGTGCTGAGGACAAATGAACGGTGTTTCCTACACATAAGGATCATATCTAGTCCAACTCTGCTTCTGAAACTGATACAAAGCACTGGTCCTCTAACATCCAATGCTTGTCAGTTAAGATGAAAAACGTGTGAGCTTCGTGAACGATGTAGTTCCTTTGAGCTGAAAAGTGACTGCCCTTACCTGAAATGATGTCTTGCTTGTAGGAAGACACAGAGCCTGTGATTTAACTCCATTTCTGAAGAGAAACACACAACAATGTTTTCATCCATTGATCACAATCTGCTTTAGAGCAAGAAGCACGCTCTAGCTTTCTAGAATCTCGAAGACAGCAGGAAACTTGAGTGTGCTGAGTACAAATGAACGGTGTTTCCTACACATAAGGATCATATCTAGTCCAACTCTGCTTCTGAAACTGATACAAAGCACTGGTCCTCTAACATCCAATGCTTGTCAGTTAAGATGAGAAACGTGTGAGCTTTGTGAATGATGTAGTTCGTTTGTGCTGAAAAGTGACTGCCCTTACCTGAAACGAAGTTTTGATTGTAGGAAGACTCAGAGCCTGTGATTTAACTCCATTTCTGAAGTGAAACACACAGCAGAGTTCTCATGCATTGATCACAATCTTCTTTAGAGCAAGAAGCACGCTCTTGCTTTCTAGATTCTCTAAGACAGCAGGAAACAAGAGTGTGCTGAGAAAAAAAGAACGGTGCTTACTACACATACGAACCATATCTAGTCCAACTCTGCTTCTGAAACTGATACAAAGCACTGGTCCTCTAACATCCAATGCTTGTCAGTTAAGATGAAAATCATGTGAGCTTCGTGAACGATGTAGTTCCTTTGAGCTGAAAAGTGACTGCCCTTACCTGAAACGAAGTCTTGCTTGTAGGAAGACACAGAGCCTGTGATTTAACTCCATTTCTGAAGAGAAACACACAACAAAGTTTTCATCCATTGATCACACTCTGCTTTAGAGCAAGAAGCACGCTCTTGCTTTCTAGATTCTCTAAGACAGCAGGAAACAAGAGTGTGATGAGAACAATAGAACGGTGTTTCCTATACATACGGACCATATCTAGTCCAACTATGTTTCTGAAACTGATACAAAGTACTGGTCCTCTAACGTCCAATGCTTGGCAGTTAAGATGAGAAACGTGTGAGCTTCATGAACGATGTAGTTCCTTTGACCTGAAAAGTGACTGCCCTTACCTGAAACGATGTCTTGATTGTAGGAAGACACAGATCCTTGGATTTAACTCCATTTCTGAAGGGAAACACACATAATCGTACTCATCAATGGATCACACTCTGCTTTAGAGCAAGAAGAACGCTATTGCTTTCTAGAGTCTCTACTACCGAGGAAACTTGAGTGTGCTGGGAACAAAAGAACGGTGTTTCCTACACATACGGACCATATCTAGTCCAACTCTGCTTCTGAAACTGATACAAAGCACTGGTCCTCTAACATCCAATGCTTGTCAGTTAAGACGAGAAACATGTGAGCTTCATGAACGATGTAGTTCCTTTGAGCTGAAAAGTGACTGCCCTTACCTGAAACGACGTCTTGATTGTAGGAAGAATCAGAGCCTGGGCTTGAACTCTATTTCTGAAGGGAAACACACAGCAGAGTTCTCATCCATGGATCACACTCTGCTTTAGAGCAAGAAGAACGCAATTGCTTTCTAGAGTCTCTAATACCGCAGGAAACGTGAGGGTTCTCAGTACAAAAGAATTGTGATTCATACGCATACGGACTATATCTAGTCCAACTCTGCTTCTGAAACTGAAACAAAGCACTGGTCCTCTAACATCCAATGCTTGTCAGTTAAGATGAGAAACGTGTGACCTTCGTGAACAATGTTGTTCGTTTGAACTGAAAAGTGACTGCCCTTACCTGAAACCAAGTCTTGCTTGTAGGAAGACACAGAGCCTGGGCTTTAACTCCATTTCTGAAGGGAAACACACAGCAGAGTTCTCATCCATGGATCACACTCTGCTTTAGAGCAAGAATAATGCTATTGCTTTCTAGATTCTCAAATACAGCAGGAAACTTGAGTGTGCTCAGAAGAAAAGAACTGTGTTTCCTACACATACGGACCATATCTAGTCCAACTCTGCCTCTGAAACTGATACAAAGCTCTGGTCCTCTAACATCCAATGCTTGGCATTTAAGATGAGAAACGTGTGAGCTTTGTGAACGATGTAGTTCTTTCGAGCTGAAACGTGACTATCCTTACCTGAAACGAAGTCTTGCTTGTAGGAAGACACAGAGCCTGGTATTTAATTCCATTTCTGAAGTGAAACACACAACAGAGTTCTCTTCCATTGATCACACTCTGCTTTAGAGCAAGAAGCACGCTCTAGCTTTCTAGAATCTCGAAGAGAGCAGGAAACTTGAGTGTGCTGAGGACAAATGAACGGTGTTTCCTACACATAAGGATCATATCTAGTCCAACTCTGCTTCTGAAACTGATACAAAGCACTGGTCCTCTAACATCCAATGCTTGTCAGTTAAGATGAGAAACGTGTGAGCTTTGTGAACGATGTAGTTCGTTTGTGCTGAAAAGTGACTGCCCTTACCTGAAACGAAGTCTTGCTTGTAGGAAGACACAGAGCCTGTGATTTAACTCCATTTCTGAAGAGAAACACACAACAAAGTTTTCATCCATTGATCACACTCTGCTTTAGAGCAAGAAGCACGCTCTTGCTTTCTAGAGTCTCTAAGACAGCAGGAAACAAGAGTGTGATGAGAACAATAGAACGGTGTTTCCTATACATACGGACCATATCTAGTCCAACTATGTTTCTGAAACTGATACAAAGTACTGGTCCTCTAAAGTCCAATGCTTGGCAGTTAAGATGAGAAACGTGTGAGCTTCATGAACGATGTAGTTCCTTTGACCTGAAAAGTGACTGCCCTTACCTGAAACGATGTCTTGATTGTAGGAAGACACAGATCCTTGGTTTTAACTCCATTTCTGAAGGGAAACACACAGAATCGTTCTCATCAATGGATCACACTCTGCTTTAGAGCAAGAAGAACGCTATTGCTTTCTAGAGTCTCTACTACCGAGGAAACTTGAGTGTGCTGGGAACAAAAGAACGGTGTTTCCTACACATACGGACCATATCTAGTCCAACTCTGCTTCTGAAACTGATACAAAGCACTGGTCCTCTAACATCCAATGCTTGTCAGTTAAGACGAGAAACATGTGAGCTTCATGAACGATGTAGTTCCTTTGAGCTGAAAAGTGACTGCCCTTACCTGAAACGACGTCTTGATTGTTGGAAGAATCAGAGCCTGGGCTTGAACTCTATTTCTGAAGGGAAACACACAGCAGAGTTCTCATCCATGGATCACACTCTGCTTTAGAGCAAGAAGAACGCTATTGCTTTCTAGAGTCTCTAATACCGCAGGAAACGTGAGGGTTCTCAGTACAAAAGAACTGTGATTCATACGCATACGGACTATATCTAGTCCAACTCTGCTTCTGAAACTGAAACAAAGCACTGGTCCTCTAACATCCAGTGCTTGTCAGTTAAGATGAGAAACGTGTGACCTTCGTGAACTATGTTGTTCGTTTGAACTGAAAAGTGACTGCCCTTACCTGAAACCAAGTCTTGCTTGTAGGAAGACACAGACCCTGGGCTTTAACTCCATTTCTGAAGGGAAACACACAGCAGAGTTCTCATCCATGGATCACACTCTGCTTTAGAGCAAGAACAATGCTATTGCTTTCTAGATTCTCAAATATAGCAGGAAACTTGAGTGTGCTCAGAAGAAAAGAACTGTGTTTCCTACACATACGGACCATATCTAGTCCAACTCTGCTTCTGAAACTGATAAAAAAGCTCTGGTCCTCTAACATCCAATGCTTGGCAGTTAAGATGAAAAACGTGTGAGCTTCGTGAACGATGTAGTTCCTTTGAGCTAAAAAGTGACTGCCCTTACCTGAAACGATGTCTTGCTTGTAGGAAGACACAGAGCCTGTGATTTAACTCCATTTCTGAAGAGAAACACACAACAAAGTTTTCATCCATTGATCACACTCTGCTTTAGAGCAAGAAGCACGCTCTAGCTTTCTATAATCTCGAAGAGTGCAGGAAACTTGAGTGTGCTGAGTACAAATGAACGGTGTTTCCTACACATAAGGATCATATCTAGTCCAACTCTGCTTCTGAAACTGATACAAAGCACTGGTCCTCTAACATCCAATGCTTGTCAGTTAAGATGAAAAACGTGTGAGCTTCGTGAACGATGTAGTTCCTTTGAGCTGAAAAGTGACTGCCCTTACCTGAAACGAAGTCTTGCTTGTAGGAAGACACAGAGCCTGTGATTTAACTCCATTTCTGAACAGGAACATAAAACACAGTTCTCATCCATGGATCACACTCTGCTTTACAGCAAGAAGCACGCTCTTGCTTTCTAGAGTCTCTAAGACAGCAGGAAACATGAGTGTGATGAGAACAAAAGAACGGTGTTTCCTACACATATGGACCATATCTAGTCCAACTATGCTTCTGAAACTGATACAAAGCACTGGTCCTCTAACATCCAATGCTTGGCAGTTAAGATGAGAAACGTGTGAGCTTGGTGAACGATGTAGTTTATTTGACCTGAAAAGTGACTGCCCTTACCTGAAACGAAGTCTTTATTGTAGGAAGACTCAGAGACTGGGCTTTAACTCCATTTCTGAAGGGAAACACACAGCAGAGTTCTCATCCATGGATCACACTCTGCTTTAGGGCAAGAAGAACGCTATTGCTTTCTAGAGTCTCTAATACCCCAGGAAACGTAAGTGTGCTCAGAACAAAAGAACGGTGTTTCTTACAAATACGAACTAAATCTGGTCCAACACTGCTTCTGAAACTGAAACAAACCACAGGTCCTCTAACATCCAATGCTTGTCAGTTAAGATGAGAAATGTTTGAGCTTCGTTAACGATGTAGTTCGTTTGTGATGAAAAGTGACTGCCCTTACCTGAAACGAAGTCTTGCTTGTAGGAAGACACAGAGCCTGTGATTTAACCCCATTTCTGAAGTAAAACACACAGCAGAGTTCTCATGCATTGATCACAATCTGCTTTAGAGCAAGAAGCACGCTCTTGCTTTCTAGATTCTCTAAGACAGCAGGAAACATGAGTGTGCTGTGAAAAAAAGAACGGTGTTTACTACACATACGGACCATATCTAGTCCAACTCTGCTTCTGAAACTGATACAAAGCACTGGTCCTCTAACATCCAATGCTTGTCAGTTAAGATGAGAAACGTGTCAGCCTCATGAACGATGTAGCTCCTTTTAGCTGAAAAGTGACTGCCCTTACCTGAAACGATGTCTTGATTGTAGGAATACACAGAGCCTGGGTTTTAACTCCATTTCTGAAGGGAAACACACAGAATCGTTCTCTTCAATGGATCACACTCTGCTTTAGAGCAAGAAGAACGCTATTGCTTTGTAGAGTCTCTACTACTGCAGGAAACTTGAGTGTGCTGGGAACAAAAGAACGGTGTTTCCTACACAGACGGACCGTAACTAGTCCAACTCTGCTTCTGAAACTGATACAAAGCACTGTTCCTCTAACATCCAATGCTTGGCAGTTAAGATGAGAATCGAGTGACCTTCATGAACGATGTAGTTCCTTTGAGCTTAAAAGTGACTGCCCTTACCTCAAACGACGTCTTGAATGTAGGAAGACTCAGAGCCTGGGCTTGAACTCTATTTCTGAAAGGAAACACACAGCAGAGTTCTCATCCATGGATCACACTCTGCTTTAGGGCAAGAAGAACGCTATTACTTTCTAGAATCTCGAAGAGAGCAGGAAACTTGAGTGTGCTGAGTACAAATGAACGGTTTTTCCTACACATAAGGATCATATCTAGTGCAACCCTGCTTCTGAAACTGATACAAAGCACTGGTCCTCTAACATCCAATGCTTGGCAGTTAAGATGAGAAACGTGTGAGGTTTGTGAACGATGTAGTTCTTTCGAGCTGAAACTTTACTGTCCTTACCTGAAACGAAGTCATGCTTGTAGGAAGAGACAGAGCCTGGGATTTAACTCCATTTTTGAAGGGAAACACACATCATAGTTCTCATCCATGGATCACACTCTGCTTTAGAGCAAGAAGAACGCTCTTGCTTTTTGGAGTCTCTAATACAGCAAGAAACGTGAGTGTGCTCAGAAGAAAAGAACCGTGTTTCCGATACATACGGACCATATCTAGTCCAACTCTGCTTGAAATTGATACAAAGCAAAGGTACTCTAACATCCAATGCTTCTCAGTTAAGAAGAGAAACCTGTGAGCTTCGTGAACGATATAGTTCGTTTGAGCTGAAAAGTGACTGCCCTTACCTGAAACGAAGTCTTGCTTGTAGGAAGACACAGAGCCTGTGATTTAACTCCATTTCTGAAGAGAAACACACAACAAAGTTTTCATCCATTGATCACACTCTGCTTTAGAGGAAGAAGCACGCTCTAGCTTTCTAGAATCTCGAAGAGTGCAGGAAACTTGAGTGTGCTGAGTACAAATGAACGGTGTTTCCTACACATAAGGATCATATCTAGTCCAACTCTGCTTCTGAAACTGATACAAAGCACTGGTCCTCTAACATCCAATGCTTGTCAGTTAAGATGAAAATCGTGTGAGATTCGTGAACGATGTAGTTCCTTTGAGCTGAAAATTGACTGCCCTTACCTGAAACGAAGTCTTGCTTGTAGGAAGACACAGAGCCTGTGATTTAACTCCATTTCTGAAGAGAAACACACAACAAAGTTTTCATCCATTGATCACACTCTGCTTTAGAGCAAGAAGCATGCTCTAGCTTTCTATAATCACGCAGAGTGCTGGAAACTTGAGTGTGCATAGTACAAATGAACGGTGTTTCCAACACATAAGTATCATATCTAGTCCAACTCTGCTTCTGAAACTGATACAAAGCACTGGTCCTCTAACATCCAATGCTTGTCAGTTAAGATGAAAAACGTGTGAGCTTCGTGAACGATGTAGTTCTTTGAGCTGAAAAGTGACTGCCCTTAGCTGAAACGAAGTCTTGCTTGTAGGAAGACACAGAGCCTGTGATTTAACTCCATTTCTGAACAGAAACATACAACACAGTTCTCCTCCATGGATCACACTCTGCTTTAGAACAAGAATAACGCTATTGCTTTCTAGAGTCTCTAATACCCCAGGAAACGTAAGTGTGCTCAGAACAAAAGAACGGTGTTTCTTACAAATACGAACTAAATCTGGTCCAACACTGCTTCTGAAACTGAAACAAACCACAGGTCCTCTAACATCCAATGCTTGTCAGTAAAGATGAGAAATGTTTGTGCTTCGTTAACGATGTAGTTCGTTTGTGATGAAAAGTGACTGCCCTTACCTGAAACGAAGTCTTGCTTGTAGGAAGACACAGAGCCTGTGATTTAACCCCATTTCTGAAGTAAAACACACAGCAGAGTTCTCATGCATTGATCACAATCTGCTTTAGAGCAAGAAGCACGCTCTTGCTTTCTAGATTCTCTAAGACAGCAGGAAACATGAGTGTGCTGTGAAAAAAAGAACGGTGTTTACTACACATACGGACCATATCTAGTCCAACTCTGCTTCTGAAACTGATACAAAGCACTGGTCCTCTAACATCCAATGCTTGTCAGTTAAGATGAGAAACGTGTCAGCCTCATGAACGATGTAGCTCCTTTTAGCTGAAAAGTGACTGCCCTTACCTGAAACGATGTCTTGATTGTAGGAATACACAGAGCCTGGGATTTAACTCCATTTCTGAAGGGAAACACACAGAATCGTTCTCTTCAATGGATCACACTCTGCTTTAGAGCAAGAAGAACGCTATTGCTTTGTAGAGTCTCTACTACTGCAGGAAACTTGAGTGTGCTGGGAACAAAAGAACGGTGTTTCCTACACAGACGGACCGTAACTAGTCCAACTCTGCTTCTGAAACTGATACAAAGCACTGGTCCTCTAACATCCAATGCTTGGCAGTTAAGATGAGAATCGAGTGACCTTCATGAACGATGTAGTTCCTTTGAGCTTAAAAGTGACTGCCCTTACCTCAAACGACGTCTTGAATGTAGGAAGACTCAGAGCCTGGGCTTGAACTCTATTTCTGAAAGGAAACACACAGCAGAGTTCTCATCCATGGATCACACTCTGCTTTAGGGCAAGAAGAACGCTATTACTTTCTAGAATCTCGAAGAGAGCAGGAAACTTGAGTGTGCTGAGTACAAATGAACGGTTTTTCCTACACATAAGGATCATATCTAGTGCAACTCTGCTTCTGAAACTGATACAAAGCACTGGTCCTCTAACATCCAATGCTTGGCAGTTAAGATGAGAAACGTGTGAGCTTTGTGAACGATGTAGTTCTTTCGAGCTGAAACTTTACTGTCCTTACCTGAAACGAAGTCATGCTTGTAGGAAGAGACAGAGCCTGGGATTTAACTCCATTTTTGAAGGGAAACACACATCATAGTTCTCATCCATGGATCACACTCTGCTTTAGAGCAAGAAGAACGCTCTTGCTTTTTGGAGTCTCTAATACAGCAAGAAACGTGAGTGTGCTCAGAAGAAAAGAACCGTGTTTCCGATACATACAGACCATATCTAGTCCAACTCTGCTTGAAATTGATACAAAGCAAAGGTACTCTAACATCCAATGCTTCTCAATTAAGAAGAGAAACCTGTGAGCTTCGTGAACGATATAGTTCGTTTGAGCTGAAAAGTGACTGCCCTTACCTGAAACGATGTCTTGCTTGTAGGAAGACACAGAGCCTGTGATTTAACTCCATTTCTGAAGAGAAACACACAACAAAGTTTTCATCCATTGATCACACTCTGCTTTAGAGGAAGAAGCACGCTCTAGCTTTCTAGAATCTCGAAGAGTGCAGGAAACTTGAGTGTGCTGAGTACAAATGAACGGTGTTTCCTACACATAAGGATCATATCTAGTCCAACTCTGCTTCTGAAACTGATACAAAGCACTGGTCCTCTAACATCCAATGCTTGTCAGTTAAGATGAAAATCGTGTGAGCTTCGTGAACGATGTAGTTCCTTTGAGCTGAAAAGTGACTGCCCTTACCTGAAACGAAGTCTTGCTTGTAGGAAGACACAGAGCCTGTGATTTAACTCCATTTCTGAAGAGAAACACACAACAAAGTTTTCATCCATTGATCACACTCTGCTTTAGAGCAAGAAGCATGCTCTAGCTTTCTATAATCTCGAAGAATGCAGGAAACTTGAGTGTGCTGAGTACAAATGAACGGTGTTTCCAACACATAAGGATCATATCTAGTCCAACTCTGCTTCTGAAACTGATACAAAGCACTGGTCCTCTAACATCCAATGCTTGTCAGTTAAGATGAAAAACGTGTGAGCTTCGTGAACGATGTAGTTCTTTGAGCTGAAAAGTGACTGCCCTTACCTGAAACGAAGTCTTGCTTGTAGGAAGACACAGAGCCTGTGATTTAACTCCATTTCTGAACAGAAACATACAACACAGTTCTCCTCCATGGATCACACTCTGCTTTAGAACAAGAATAACGCTATTGCTTTCTAGAGTCTCTAATACCCCAGGAAACGTAAGTGTGCTCAGAACAAAAGAACGGTGTTTCTTACAAATACGAACTAAATCTGGTCCAACACTGCTTCTGAAACTGAAACAAACCACAGGTCCTCTAACATCCAATGCTTGTCAGTAAAGATGAGAAATGTTTGTGCTTCGTTAACGATGTAGTTCGTTTGTGATGAAAAGTGACTGCCCTTACCTGAAACGAAGTCTTGCTTGTAGGAAGACACAGAGCCTGTGATTTAACCCCATTTCTGAAGTAAAACACACAGCAGAGTTCTCATGCATTGATCACAATCTGCTTTAGAGCAAGAAGCACGCTCTTGCTTTCTAGATTCTCTAAGACAGCAGGAAACATGAGTGTGCTGTGAAAAAAAGAACGGTGTTTACTACACATACGGACCATATCTAGTCCAACTCTGCTTCTGAAACTGATACAAAGCACTGGTCCTCTAACATCCAATGCTTGTCAGTTAAGATGAGAAACGTGTCAGCCTCATGAACGATGTAGTTCCTTTGAGCTGAAAAGTGACTGCCCTTACCTGAAACGATGTCTTGATTGTAGGAATACACAGAGCCTGGGATTTAACTCCATTTCTGAAGGGAAACACACAGAATCGTTCTCTTCAATGGATCACACTCTGCTTTAGAGCAAGAAGAACGCTATTGCTTTGTAGAGTCTCTACTACTGCAGGAAACTTGAGTGTGCTGGGAACAAAAGAACGGTGTTTCCTACACAGACGGACCGTAACTAGTCCAACTCTGCTTCTGAAACTGATACAAAGCACTGGTCCTCTAACATCCAATGCTTGGCAGTTAAGATGAGAATCGTGTGAGCTTCATGAACGATGTAGTTCCTTTGAGCTTAAAAGTGACTGCCCTTACCTCAAACGACGTCTTGATTGTAGGAAGACAAAGAGCCTGGGCTTGAACTCTATTTCTGAAAGGAAACACACAGCAGAGTTCTCATCCATGGATCACACTCTGCTTTAGGGCAAGAAGAATGCTATTACTTTCTAGAATCTCGAAGAGAGCAGGAAACTTGAGTGTGCTGAGTACAAATGAACGGTTTTTCCTACACATAAGGATCATATCTAGTGCAACTCTGCTTCTGAAACTGATACAAAGCACTGGTCCTCTAACATCCAATGCTTGGCAGTTAAGATGAGAAACGTGTGAGCTTTGTGAACGATGTAGTTCTTTCGAGCTGAAACTTTACTGTCCTTACCTGAAACGAAGTCATGCTTGTAGGAAGAGACAGAGCCTGGGATTTAACTCCATTTTTGAAGGGAAACACACATCATAGTTCTCATCCATGGATCACACTCTGCTTTAGAGCAAGAAGAACGCTCTTGCTTTTTGGAGTCTCTAATACAGCAAGAAACGTGAGTGTGCTCAGAAGAAAAGAACCGTGTTTCCGATACATACGGACCATATCTAGTCCAACTCTGCTTGAAATTGATACAAAGCAAAGGTACTCTAACATCCAATGCTTCTCAGTTAAGAAGAGAAACCTGTGAGCTTCGTGAACGATATAGTTCGTTTGAGCTGAAAAGTGACTGCCCTTACCTGAAACGATGTCTTGCTTGTAGGAAGACACAGAGCCTGTGATTTAACTCCATTTCTGAAGAGAAACACACAACAAAGTTTTCATCCATTGATCACACTCTGCTTTAGAGGAAGAAGCACGCTCTAGCTTTCTAGAATCTCGAAGAGTGCAGGAAACTTGAGTGTGCTGAGTACAAATGAACGGTGTTTCCTACACATAAGGATCATATCTAGTCCAACTCTGCTTCTGAAACTGATACAAAGCACTGGTCCTCTAACATCCAATGCTTGTCAGTTAAGATGAAAATCGTGTGAGCTTCGTGAACGATGTAGTTCCTTTGAGCTGAAAAGTGACTGCCCTTACCTGAAACGAAGTCTTGCTTGTAGGAAGACACAGAGCCTGTGATTTAACTCCATTTCTGAAGAGAAACACACAACAAAGTTTTCATCCATTGATCACACTCTGCTTTAGAGCAAGAAGCATGCTCTAGCTTTCTATAATCTCGAAGAATGCAGGAAACTTGAGTGTGCTGAGTACAAATGAACGGTGTTTCCAACACATAAGGATCATATCTAGTCCAACTCTGCTTCTGAAACTGATACAAAGCACTGGTCCTCTAACATCCAATGCTTGTCAGTTAAGATGAAAAACGTGTGAGCTTCGTGAACGATGTAGTTCTTTGAGCTGAAAAGTGACTGCCCTTACCTGAAACGAAGTCTTGCTTGTAGGAAGACACAGAGCCTGTGATTTAACTCCATTTCTGAACAGAAACATACAACACAGTTCTCCTCCATGGATCACACTCTGCTTTAGAACAAGAATAACGCTATTGCTTTCTAGAGTCTCTAATACCCCAGGAAACGTAAGTGTGCTCAGAACAAAAGAACGGTGTTTCTTACAAATACGAACTAAATCTGGTCCAACACTGCTTCTGAAACTGAAACAAACCACAGGTCCTCTAACATCCAATGCTTGTCAGTAAAGATGAGAAATGTTTGTGCTTCGTTAACGATGTAGTTCGTTTGTGATGAAAAGTGACTGCCCTTACCTGAAACGAAGTCTTGCTTGTAGGAAGACACAGAGCCTGTGATTTAACCCCATTTCTGAAGTAAAACACACAGCAGAGTTCTCATGCATTGATCACAATCTGCTTTAGAGCAAGAAGCACGCTCTTGCTTTCTAGATTCTCTAAGACAGCAGGAAACATGAGTGTGCTGTGAAAAAAAGAACGGTGTTTACTACACATACGGACCATATCTAGTCCAACTCTGCTTCTGAAACTGATACAAAGCACTGGTCCTCTAACATCCAATGCTTGTCAGTTAAGATGAGAAACGTGTCAGCCTCATGAACGATGTAGTTCCTTTGAGCTGAAAAGTGACTGCCCTTACCTGAAACGATGTCTTGATTGTAGGAATACACAGAGCCTGGGATTTAACTCCATTTCTGAAGGGAAACACACAGAATCGTTCTCTTCAATGGATCACACTCTGCTTTAGAGCAAGAAGAACGCTATTGCTTTGTAGAGTCTCTACTACTGCAGGAAACTTGAGTGTGCTGGGAACAAAAGAACGGTGTTTCCTACACAGACGGACCGTAACTAGTCCAACTCTGCTTCTGAAACTGATACAAAGCACTGGTCCTCTAACATCCAATGCTTGGCAGTTAAGATGAGAATCGTGTGAGCTTCATGAACGATGTAGTTCCTTTGAGCTTAAAAGTGACTGCCCTTACCTCAAACGACGTCTTGATTGTAGGAAGACAAAGAGCCTGGGCTTGAACTCTATTTCTGAAAGGAAACACACAGCAGAGTTCTCATCCATGGATCACACTCTGCTTTAGGGCAAGAAGAATGCTATTACTTTCTAGAATCTCGAAGAGAGCAGGAAACTTGAGTGTGCTGAGTACAAATGAACGGTTTTTCCTACACATAAGGATCATATCTAGTGCAACTCTGCTTCTGAAACTGATACAAAGCACTGGTCCTCTAACATCCAATGCTTGGCAGTTAAGATGAGAAACGTGTGAGCTTTGTGAACGATGTAGTTCTTTCGAGCTGAAACTTTACTGTCCTTACCTGAAACGAAGTCATGCTTGTAGGAAGAGACAGAGCCTGGGATTTAACTCCATTTTTGAAGGGAAACACACATCATAGTTCTCATCCATGGATCACACTCTGCTTTAGAGCAAGAAGAACGCTCTTGCTTTTTGGAGTCTCTAATACAGCAAGAAACGTGAGTGTGCTCAGAAGAAAAGAACCGTGTTTCCGATACATACGGACCATATCTAGTCCAACTCTGCTTGAAATTGATACAAAGCAAAGGTACTCTAACATCCAATGCTTCTCAGTTAAGAAGAGAAACCTGTGAGCTTCGTGAACGATATAGTTCGTTTGAGCTGAGAAGTGACTGCCCTTACCTGAAACGAAGTCTTGCTTGTAGGAAGACACAGAGCCTGTGATTTAACTCCATTTCTGAAGAGAAACACACAACAAAGTTTTCATCCATTGATCACACTCTGCTTTAGAGGAAGAAGTACGCTCTAGCTTTCTAGAATCTCGAAGAGTGCAGGAAACTTGAGTGTGCTGAGTACAAATGAACGGTGTTTCCTACACATAAGGATCATATCTAGTCCAACTCTGCTTCTGAAACTGATACAAAGCACTGGTCCTCTAACATCCAATGCTTGTCAGTTAAGATGAAAATCGTGTGAGATTCGTGAACGATGTAGTTCCTTTGAGCTGAAAAGTGACTGCCCTTACCTGAAACGAAGTCTTGCTTGTAGGAAGACACAGAGCCTGTGATTTAACTCCATTTCTGAAGAGAAACACACAACAAAGTTTTCATCCATTGATCACACTCTGCTTTAGAGCAAGAAGCATGCTCTAGCTTTCTATAATCTCGAAGAGTGCAGGAAACTTGAGTGTGCTGAGTACAAATGAACGGTGTTTCCAACACATAAGGATCATATCTAGTCCAACTCTGCTTCTGAAACTGATACAAAGCACTGGTCCTCTAACATCCAATGCTTGTCAGTTAAGATGAAAAACGTGTGAGCTTCGTGAACGATGTAGTTCTTTGAGCTGAAAAGTGACTGCCCTTACCTGAAACGAAGTCTTGCTTGTAGGAAGACACAGAGCCTGTGATTTAACTCCATTTCTGAACAGAAACATACAACACAGTTCTCCTCCATGGATCACACTCTGCTTTAGAACAAGAATAACGCTATTGCTTTCTAGAGTCTCTAATACCCCAGGAAACGTAAGTGTGCTCAGAACAAAAGAATGGTGTTTCTTACAAATACGAACTAAATCTGGTCCAACACTGCTTCTGAAACTGAAACAAACCACAGGTCCTCTAACATCCAATGCTTGTCAGTAAAGATGAGAAATGTTTGTGCTTCGTTAACGATGTAGTTCGTTTGTGATGAAAAGTGACTGCCCTTACCTGAAACGAAGTCTTGCTTGTAGGAAGACACAGAGCCTGTGATTTAACCCCATTTCTGAAGTAAAACACACAGCAGAGTTCTCATGCATTGATCACAATCTGCTTTAGAGCAAGAAGCACGCTCTTGCTTTCTAGATTCTCTAAGACAGCAGGAAACATGAGTGTGCTGTGAAAAAAAGAACGGTGTTTACTACACATACGGACCATATCTAGTCCAACTCTGCTTCTGAAACTGATACAAAGCACTGGTCCTCTAACATCCAATGCTTGTCAGTTAAGATGAGAAACGTGTCAGCCTCATGAACGATGTAGTTCCTTTGAGCTGAAAAGTGACTGCCCTTACCTGAAACGATGTCTTGATTGTAGGAATACACAGAGCCTGGGATTTAACTCCATTTCTGAAGGGAAACACACAGAATCGTTCTCTTCAATGGATCACACTCTGCTTTAGAGCAAGAAGAACGCTATTGCTTTGTAGAGTCTCTACTACTGCAGGAAACTTGAGTGTGCTGGGAACAAAAGAACGGTGTTTCCTACACAGACGGACCGTAACTAGTCCAACTCTGCTTCTGAAACTGATACAAAGCACTGGTCCTCTAACATCCAATGCTTGGCAGTTAAGATGAGAATCGTGTGAGCTTCATGAACGATGTAGTTCCTTTGAGCTTAAAAGTGACTGCCCTTACCTCAAACGACGTCTTGATTGTAGGAAGACAAAGAGCCTGGGCTTGAACTCTATTTCTGAAAGGAAACACACAGCAGAGTTCTCATCCATGGATCACACTCTGCTTTAGGGCAAGAAGAATGCTATTACTTTCTAGAATCTCGAAGAGAGCAGGAAACTTGAGTGTGCTGAGTACAAATGAACGGTTTTTCCTACACATAAGGATCATATCTAGTGCAACTCTGCTTCTGAAACTGATACAAAGCACTGGTCCTCTAACATCCAATGCTTGGCAGTTAAGATGAGAAACGTGTGAGCTTTGTGAACGATGTAGTTCTTTCGAGCTGAAACTTTACTGTCCTTACCTGAAACGAAGTCATGCTTGTAGGAAGAGACAGAGCCTGGGATTTAACTCCATTTTTGAAGGGAAACACACATCATAGTTCTCATCCATGGATCACACTCTGCTTTAGAGCAAGAAGAACGCTCTTGCTTTTTGGAGTCTCTAATACAGCAAGAAACGTGAGTGTGCTCAGAAGAAAAGAACCGTGTTTCCGATACATACGGACCATATCTAGTCCAACTCTGCTTGAAATTGATACAAAGCAAAGGTACTCTAACATCCAATGCTTCTCAGTTAAGAAGAGAAACCTGTGAGCTTCGTGAACGATATAGTTCGTTTGAGCTGAGAAGTGACTGCCCTTACCTGAAACGAAGTCTTGCTTGTAGGAAGACACAGAGCCTGTGATTTAACTCCATTTCTGAAGAGAAACACACAACAAAGTTTTCATCCATTGATCACACTCTGCTTTAGAGGAAGAAGTACGCTCTAGCTTTCTAGAATCTCGAAGAGTGCAGGAAACTTGAGTGTGCTGAGTACAAATGAACGGTGTTTCCTACACATAAGGATCATATCTAGTCCAACTCTGCTTCTGAAACTGATACAAAGCACTGGTCCACTAACATCCAATGCTTGTCAGTTAAGATGAAAATCGTGTGAGATTCGTGAACGATGTAGTTCCTTTGAGCTGAAAAGTGACTGCCCTTACCTGAAACGAAGTCTTGCTTGTAGGAAGACACAGAGCCTGTGATTTAACTCCATTTCTGAAGAGAAACACACAACAAAGTTTTCATCCATTGATCACACTCTGCTTTAGAGCAAGAAGCATGCTCTAGCTTTCTATAAACTCGCAGAGTGCTGGAAACTTGAGTGTGCTGAGTACAAATGAACGGTGTTTCCTACACATAAGTATCATATCTAGTCCAACTCTGCTTCTGAAACTGATACAAAGCACTGGTCCTCTAACATCCAATGCTTGTCAGTTAAGATGAAAAACGTGTGAGCTTCGTGAACGATGTAGTTCTTTGAGCTGAAAAGTGACTGCCCTTAGCTGAAACGAAGTCTTGCTTGTAGGAAGACACAGAGCCTGTGATTTAACTCCATTTCTGAACAGAAACATACAACACAGTTCTCCTCCATGGATCACACTCTGCTTTAGAACAAGAATAACGCTATTGCTTTCTAGATTCTCTAATACCCCAGGAAATGTAAGTGTGCTCAGAACAAAAGAACGGTGTTTCTTACAAATACGAACTAAATCTGGTCCAACACTGCTTCTGAAACTGAAACAAACCACAGGTCCTCTAACATCCAATGCTTGTCAGTTAAGATGAGAAATGTTTGAGCTTTGTTAACGATGTAGTTCGTTTGTGATGAAAAGTGACTGCCCTTACCTGAAACGAAGTCTTGCTTGTAGGAAGACACAGAGCCTGTGATTTAACCCCATTTCTGAAGTAAAACACACAGCAGAGTTCTCATGCATTGATCACAATCTGCTTTAGAGCAAGAAGCACGCTCTTGCTTTCTAGATTCTCTAAGACAGCAGGAAACATGAGTGTGCTGTGAAAAAAAGAACGGTGTTTACTACACATACGGACCATATCTAGTCCAACTCTGCTTCTGAAACTGATACAAAGCACTGGTCCTCTAACATCCAATGCTTGTCAGTTAAGATGAGAAACGTGTCAGCCTCATGAACGATGTAGCTCCTTTTAGCTGAAAAGTGACTGCCCTTACCTGAAACGATGTCTTGATTGTAGGAATACACAGAGCCTGGGATTTAACTCCATTTCTGAAGGGAAACACACAGAATCGTTCTCTTCAATGGATCACACTCTGCTTTAGAGCAAGAAGAACGCTATTGCTTTGTAGAGTCTCTACTACTGCAGGAAACTTGAGTGTGCTGGGAACAAAAGAACGGTGTTTCCTACACAGACGGACCGTAACTAGTCCAACTCTGCTTCTGAAACTGATACAAAGCACTGGTCCTCTAACATCCAATGCTGGCAGTTAAGATGAGAATCGAGTGACCTTCATGAACGATGTAGTTCCTTTGAGCTTAAAAGTGACTGCCCTTACCTCAAACGACGTCTTGAATGTAGGAAGACTCAGAGCCTGGGCTTGAACTCTATTTCTGAAAGGAAACACACAGCAGAGTTCTCATCCATGGATCACACTCTGCTTTAGGGCAAGAAGAACGCTATTACTTTCTAGAATCTCGAAGAGAGCAGGAAACTTGAGTGTGCTGAGTACAAATGAACGGTTTTTCCTACACATAAGGATCATATCTAGTGCAACTCTGCTTCTGAAACTGATACAAAGCACTGGTCCTCTAACATCCAATGCTTGGCAGTTAAGATGAGAAACGTGTGAGCTTTGTGAACGATGTAGTTCTTTCGAGCTGAAACTTTACTGTCCTTACCTGAAATGAAGTCATGCTTGTAGGAAGAGACAGAGCCTGGGATTTAACTCCATTTTTGAAGGGAAACACACATCATAGTTCTCATCCATGGATCACACTCTGCTTTAGAGCAAGAAGAACGCTCTTGCTTTTTGGAGTCTCTAATACAGCAAGAAACGTGAGTGTGCTCAGAAGAAAAGAACCGTGTTTCCGATACATACGGACCATATCTAGTCCAACTCTGCTTGAAATTGATACAAAGCAAAGGTACTCTAACATCCAATGCTTCTCAGTTAAGAAGAGAAACCTGTGAGCTTCGTGAACGATATAGTTCGTTTGAGCTGAAAAGTGACTGCCCTTACCTGAAACGATGTCTTGCTTGTAGGAAGACACAGAGCCTGTGATTTAACTCCATTTCTGAAGAGAAACACACAACAAAGTTTTCATCCATTGATCACACTCTGCTTTAGAGGAAGAAGCACGCTCTAGCTTTCTAGAATCTCGAAGAGTGCAGGAAACTTGAGTGTGCTGAGTACAAATGAACGGTGTTTCCTACACATAAGGATCATATCTAGTCCAACTCTGCTTCTGAAACTGATACAAAGCACTGGTCCTCTAACATCCAATGCTTGTCAGTTAAGATGAAAATCGTGTGAGCTTCGTGAACGATGTAGTTCCTTTGAGCTGAAAAGTGACTGCCCTTACCTGAAACGAAGTCTTGCTTGTAGGAAGACACAGAGCCTGTGATTTAACTCCATTTCTGAAGAGAAACACACAACAAAGTTTTCATCCATTGATCACACTCTGCTTTAGAGCAAGAAGCATGCTCTAGCTTTCTATAATCTCGAAGAGTGCAGGAAACTTGAGTGTGCTGAGTACAAATGAACGGTGTTTCCTACACATAAGGATCATATCTAGTCCAACTCTGCTTCTGAAACTGATACAAAGCACTGGTCCTCTAACATCCAATGCTTGTCAGTTAAGATGAAAAACGTGTGAGCTTCGTGAACGATGTAGTTCTTTGAGCTGAAAAGTGACTGCCCTTACCTGAAACGAAGTCTTGCTTGTAGGAAGACACAGAGCCTGTGATTTAACTCCATTTCTGAACAGAAACATACAACACAGTTCTCCTCCATGGATCACACTCTGCTTTAGAACAAGAATAACGCTATTGCTTTCTAGAGTCTCTAATACCCCAGGAAACGTAAGTGTGCTCAGAACAAAAGAACGGTGTTTCTTACAAATACGAACTAAATCTGGTCCAACACTGCTTCTGAAACTGAAACAAACCACAGGTCCTCTAACATCCAATGCTTGTCAGTAAAGATGAGAAATGTTTGTGCTTCGTTAACGATGTAGTTCGTTTGTGATGAAAAGTGACTGCCCTTACCTGAAACGAAGTCTTGCTTGTAGGAAGACACAGAGCCTGTGATTTAACCCCATTTCTGAAGTAAAACACACAGCAGAGTTCTCATGCATTGATCACAATCTGCTTTAGAGCAAGAAGCACGCTCTTGCTTTCTAGATTCTCTAAGACAGCAGGAAACATGAGTGTGCTGTGAAAAAAAGAACGGTGTTTACTACACATACGGACCATATCTAGTCCAACTCTGCTTCTGAAACTGATACAAAGCACTGGTCCTCTAACATCCAATGCTTGTCAGTTAAGATGAGAAACGTGTCAGCCTCATGAACGATGTAGCTCCTTTTAGCTGAAAAGTGACTGCCCTTACCTGAAACGATGTCTTGATTGTAGGAATACACAGAGCCTGGGATTTAACTCCATTTCTGAAGGGAAACACACAGAATCGTTCTCTTCAATGGATCACACTCTGCTTTAGAGCAAGAAGAACGCTATTGCTTTGTAGAGTCTCTACTACTGCAGGAAACTTGAGTGTGCTGGGAACAAAAGAACGGTGTTTCCTACACAGACGGACCGTAACTAGTCCAACTCTGCTTCTGAAACTGATACAAAGCACTGGTCCTCTAACATCCAATGCTTGGCAGTTAAGATGAGAATCGAGTGACCTTCATGAACGATGTAGTTCCTTTGAGCTTAAAAGTGACTGCCCTTACCTCAAACGACGTCTTGAATGTAGGAAGACTCAGAGCCTGGGCTTGAACTCTATTTCTGAAAGGAAACACACAGCAGAGTTCTCATCCATGGATCACACTCTGCTTTAGGGCAAGAAGAACGCTATTACTTTCTAGAATCTCGAAGAGAGCAGGAAACTTGAGTGTGCTGAGTACAAATGAACGGTTTTTCCTACACATAAGGATCATATCTAGTGCAACTCTGCTTCTGAAACTGATACAAAGCACTGGTCCTCTAACATCCAATGCTTGGCAGTTAAGATGAGAAACGTGTGAGCTTTGTGAACGATGTAGTTCTTTCGAGCTGAAACTTTACTGTCCTTACCTGAAACGAAGTCATGCTTGTAGGAAGAGACAGAGCCTGGGATTTAACTCCATTTTTGAAGGGAAACACACATCATAGTTCTCATCCATGGATCACACTCTGCTTTAGAGCAAGAAGAACGCTCTTGCTTTTTGGAGTCTCTAATACAGCAAGAAACGTGAGTGTGCTCAGAAGAAAAGAACCGTGTTTCCGATACATACGGACCATATCTAGTCCAACTCTGCTTGAAATTGATACAAAGCAAAGGTACTCTAACATCCAATGCTTCTCAGTTAAGAAGAGAAACCTGTGAGCTTCGTGAACGATATAGTTCGTTTGAGCTGAAAAGTGACTGCCCTTACCTGAAACGATGTCTTGCTTGTAGGAAGACACAGAGCCTGTGATTTAACTCCATTTCTGAAGAGAAACACACAACAAAGTTTTCATCCATTGATCACACTCTGCTTTAGAGGAAGAAGCACGCTCTAGCTTTCTAGAATCTCGAAGAGTGCAGGAAACTTGAGTGTGCTGAGTACAAATGAATGGTGTTTCCTACACATAAGGATCATATCTAGTCCAACTCTGCTTCTGAAACTGATACAAAGCTCTGGTCCTCTAACATCCAATGCTTGTCAGTTAAGATGAAAATCGTGTGAGCTTCGTGAACGATGTAGTTCCTTTGAGCTGAAAAGTGACTGCCCTTACCTGAAACGAAGTCTTGCTTGTAGGAAGACACAGAGCCTGTGATTTAACTCCATTTCTGAAGAGAAACACACAACAAAGTTTTCATCCATTGATCACACTCTGCTTTAGAGCAAGAAGCATGCTCTAGCTTTCTATAATCTCGAAGAGTGCAGGAAACTTGAGTGTGCTGAGTACAAATGAACGGTGTTTCCTACACATAAGGATCATATCTAGTCCAACTCTGCTTCTGAAACTGATACAAAGCACTGGTCCTCTAACATCCAATGCTTGTCAGTTAAGATGAAAAACGTGTGAGCTTCGTGAACGATGTAGTTCTTTGAGCTGAAAAGTGACTGCCCTTACCTGAAACGAAGTCTTGCTTGTAGGAAGACACAGAGCCTGTGATTTAACTCCATTTCTGAACAGAAACATACAACACAGTTCTCCTCCATGGATCACACTCTGCTTTAGAACAAGAATAACGCTATTGCTTTCTAGAGTCTCTAATACCCCAGGAAACGTAAGTGTGCTCAGAACAAAAGAACGGTGTTTCTTACAAATACGAACTAAATCTGGTCCAACACTGCTTCTGAAACTGAAACAAACCACAGGTCCTCTAACATCCAATGCTTGTCAGTAAAGATGAGAAATGTTTGAGCTTCGTTAACGATGTAGTTCGTTTGTGATGAAAAGTGACTGCCCTTACCTGAAACGAAGTCTTGCTTGTAGGAAGACACAGAGCCTGTGATTTAACCCCATTTCTGAAGTAAAACACACAGCAGAGTTCTCATGCATTGATCACAATCTGCTTTAGAGCAAGAAGCACGCTCTTGCTTTCTAGATTCTCTAAGACAGCAGGAAACATGAGTGTGCTGTGAAAAAAAGAACGGTGTTTACTACACATACGGACCATATCTAGTCCAACTCTGCTTCTGAAACTGATACAAAGCACTGGTTCTCTAACATCCAATGCTTGTCAGTTAAGATGAGAAACGTGTCAGCCTCATGAACGATGTAGTTCCTTTGAGCTGAAAAGTGACTGCCCTTACCTGAAACGATGTCTTGATTGTAGGAATACACAGAGCCTGGGATTTAACTCCATTTCTGAAGGGAAACACACAGAATCGTTCTCTTCAATGGATCACACTCTGCTTTAGAGCAAGAAGAACGCTATTGCTTTGTAGAGTCTCTACTACTGCAGGAAACTTGAGTGTGCTGGGAACAAAAGAACGGTGTTTCCTACACAGACGGACCATAACTAGTCCAACTCTGCTTCTGAAACTGATACAAAGCACTGGTCCTCTAACATCCAATGCTTGGCAGTTAAGATGAGAATCGTGTGAGCTTCATGAACGATGTAGTTCCTTTGAGCTTAAAAGTGACTGCCCTTACCTCAAACGACGTCTTGATTGTAGGAAGACAAAGAGCCTGGGCTTGAACTCTATTTCTGAAAGGAAACACACAGCAGAGTTCTCATCCATGGATCACACTCTGCTTTAGGGCAAGAAGAACGCTATTACTTTCTAGAATCTCGAAGAGAGCAGGAAACTTGAG
The DNA here is from genome assembly GCA_949786385.1 of Onychomys leucogaster. Classification (NCBI taxonomy): domain Eukaryota; kingdom Metazoa; phylum Chordata; class Mammalia; order Rodentia; family Cricetidae; genus Onychomys; species Onychomys leucogaster. The sequence goes on along the minus strand of CATKUP010000009.1, from coordinate 4,733,473 downwards.
TGTGCTGAGTACAAATGAATGGTTTTTCCTACACATAAGGATCATATCTAGTGCAACTCTGCTTCTGAAACTGATACAAAGCACTGGTCCTCTAACATCCAATGCTTGGCAGTTAAGATGAGAAACGTGTGAGCTTTGTGAACGATGTAGTTCTTTCGAGCTGAAACTTTACTGTCCTTACCTGAAACGAAGTCATGCTTGTAGGAAGAGACAGAGCCTGGGATTTAACTCCATTTTTGAAGGGAAACACACATCATAGTTCGCATCCATGGATCACACTCTGCTTTAGAGCAAGAAGAACGCTCTTGCTTTTTGGAGTCTCTAATACAGCAAGAAAAGTGAGTGTGCTCAGAAGAAAAGAACCGTGTTTCCGATACATACAGACCATATCTAGTCCAACTCTGCTTGAAATTGATACAAAGCAAAGGTACTCTAACATCCAATGCTTCTCAGTTAAGAAGAGAAACCTGTGAGCTTCGTGAACGATATAGTTCGTTTGAGCTGAAAAGTGACTGCCCTTACCTGAAACGAAGTCTTGCTTGTAGGAAGACACAGAGCCTGTGATTTAACTCCATTTCTGAAGAGAAACACACAACAAAGTTTTCATCCATTGATCACACTCTGCTTTAGAGGAAGAAGTACGCTCTAGCTTTCTAGAATCTCGAAGAGTGCAGGAAACTTGAGTGTGCTGAGTACAAATGAACGGTGTTTCCTACACATAAGGATCATATCTAGTCCAACTCTGCTTCTGAAACTGATACAAAGCACTGGTCCTCTAACATCCAATGCTTGTCAGTTAAGATGAAAAACGTGTGAGCTTCGTGAACGATGTAGTTCTTTGAGCTGAAAAGTGACTGCCCTTACCTGAAACGAAGTCTTGCTTGTAGGAAGACACAGAGCCTGTGATTTAACTCCATTTCTGAACAGAAACATACAACACAGTTCTCCTCCATGGATCACACTCTGCTTTAGAACAAGAATAACGCTATTGCTTTCTAGAGTCTCTAATACCCCAGGAAACGTAAGTGTGCTCAGAACAAAAGAACGGTGTTTCTTACAAATACGAACTAAATCTGGTCCAACACTGCTTCTGAAACTGAAACAAACCACAGGTCCTCTAACATCCAATGCTTGTCATTAAAGATGAGAAATGTTTGTGCTTCGTTAACGATGTAGTTCGTTTGTGATGAAAAGTGACTGCCCTTACCTGAAACGAAGTCTTGCTTGTAGGAAGACACAGAGCCTGTGATTTAACCCCATTTCTGAAGTAAAACACACAGCAGAGTTCTCATGCATTGATCACAATCTGCTTTAGAGCAAGAAGCACGCTCTTGCTTTCTAGATTCTCTAAGACAGCAGGAAACATGAGTGTGCTGTGAAAAAAAGAACGGTGTTTACTACACATACGGACCATATCTAGTCCAACTCTGCTTCTGAAACTGATACAAAGCACTGGTCCTCTAACATCCAATGCTTGTCAGTTAAGATGAGAAACGTGTCAGCCTCATGAACGATGTAGCTCCTTTTAGCTGAAAAGTGACTGCCCTTACCTGAAACGATGTCTTGATTGTAGGAATACACAGAGCCTGGGATTTAACTCCATTTCTGAAGGGAAACACACAGAATCGTTCTCTTCAATGGATCACACTCTGCTTTAGAGCAAGAAGAACGCTATTGCTTTGTAGAGTCTCTACTACTGCAGGAAACTTGAGTGTGCTGGGAACAAAAGAACGGTGTTTCCTACACAGACGGACCGTAACTAGTCCAACTCTGCTTCTGAAACTGATACAAAGCACTGGTCCTCTAACATCCAATGCTTGGCAGTTAAGATGAGAATCGAGTGACCTTCATGAACGATGTAGTTCCTTTGAGCTTAAAAGTGACTGCCCTTACCTCAAACGACGTCTTGAATGTAGGAAGACTCAGAGCCTGGGCTTGAACTCTATTTCTGAAAGGAAACACACAGCAGAGTTCTCATCCATGGATCACACTCTGCTTTAGGGCAAGAAGAACGCTATTACTTTCTAGAATCTCGAAGAGAGCAGGAAACTTGAGTGTGCTGAGTACAAATGAACGGTTTTTCCTACACATAAGGATCATATCTAGTGCAACTCTGCTTCTGAAACTGATACAAAGCACTGGTCCTCTAACATCCAATGCTTGGCAGTTAAGATGAGAAACGTGTGAGCTTTGTGAACGATGTAGTTCTTTCGAGCTGAAACTTTACTGTCCTTACCTGAAACGAAGTCATGCTTGTAGGAAGAGACAGAGCCTGGGATTTAACTCCATTTTTGAAGGGAAACACACATCATAGTTCTCATCCATGGATCACACTCTGCTTTAGAGCAAGAAGAACGCTCTTGCTTTTTGGAGTCTCTAATACAGCAAGAAACGTGAGTGTGCTCAGAAGAAAAGAACCGTGTTTCCGATACATACGGACCATATCTAGTCCAACTCTGCTTGAAATTGATACAAAGCAAAGGTACTTTAACATCCAATGCTTCTCAGTTAAGAAGAGAAACCTGTGAGCTTCGTGAACGATATAGTTCGTTTGAGCTGAAAAGTGACTGCCCTTACCTGAAACGATGTCTTGCTTGTAGGAAGACACAGAGCCTGTGATTTAACTCCATTTCTGAAGAGAAACACACAACAAAGTTTTCATCCATTGATCACACTCTGCTTTAGAGGAAGAAGCACGCTCTAGCTTTCTAGAATCTCGAAGAGTGCAGGAAACTTGAGTGTGCTGAGTACAAATGAACGGTGTTTCCTACACATAAGGATCATATCTAGTCCAACTCTGCTTCTGAAACTGATACAAAGCACTGGTCCTCTAACATCCAATGCTTGTCAGTTAAGATGAAAATCGTGTGAGCTTCGTGAACGATGTAGTTCCTTTGAGCTGAAAAGTGACTGCCCTTACCTGAAACGAAGTCTTGCTTGTAGGAAGACACAGAGCCTGTGATTTAACTCCATTTCTGAAGAGAAACACACAACAAAGTTTTCATCCATTGATCACACTCTGCTTTAGAGCAAGAAGCATGCTCTAGCTTTCTATAATCTCGAAGAGTGCAGGAAACTTGAGTGTGCTGAGTACAAATGAACGGTGTTTCCTACACATAAGGATCATATCTAGTCCAACTCTGCTTCTGAAACTGATACAAAGCACTGGTCCTCTAACATCCAATGCTTGTCAGTTAAGATGAAAAACGTGTGAGCTTCGTGAACGATGTAGTTCTTTGAGCTGAAAAGTGACTGCCCTTACCTGAAACGAAGTCTTGCTTGTAGGAAGACACAGAGCCTTTGATTTAACTCCATTTCTGAACAGAAACATACAACACAGTTCTCCTCCATGGATCACACTCTGCTTTAGAACAAGAATAACGCTATTGCTTTCTAGAGTCTCTAATACCCCAGGAAACGTAAGTGTGCTCAGAACAAAAGAACGGTGTTTCTTACAAATACGAACTAAATCTGGTCCAACACTGCTTCTGAAACTGAAACAAACCACAGGTCCTCTAACATCCAATGCTTGTCAGTAAAGATGAGAAATGTTTGAGCTTCGTTAACGATGTAGTTCGTTTGTGATGAAAAGTGACTGCCCTTACCTGAAACGAAGTCTTGCTTGTAGGAAGACACAGAGCCTGTGATTTAACCCCATTTCTGAAGTAAAACACACAGCAGAGTTCTCATGCATTGATCACAATCTGCTTTAGAGCAAGAAGCACGCTCTTGCTTTCTAGATTCTCTAAGACAGCAGGAAACATGAGTGTGCTGTGAAAAAAAGAACGGTGTTTACTACACATACGGACCATATCTAGTCCAACTCTGCTTCTGAAACTGATACAAAGCACTGGTCCTCTAACATCCAATGCTTGTCAGTTAAGATGAGAAACGTGTCAGCCTCATGAACGATGTAGCTCCTTTTAGCTGAAAAGTGACTGCCCTTACCTGAAACGATGTCTTGATTGTAGGAATACACAGAGCCTGGGATTTAACTCCATTTCTGAAGGGAAACACACAGAATCGTTCTCTTCAATGGATCACACTCTGCTTTAGAGCAAGAAGAACGCTATTGCTTTGTAGAGTCTCTACTACTGCAGGAAACTTGAGTGTGCTGGGAACAAAAGAACGGTGTTTCCTACACAGACGGACCGTAACTAGTCCAACTCTGCTTCTGAAACTGATACAAAGCACTGGTCCTCTAACATCCAATGCTTGGCAGTTAAGATGAGAATCGAGTGACCTTCATGAACGATGTAGTTCCTTTGAGCTTAAAAGTGACTGCCCTTACCTCAAACGACGTCTTGAATGTAGGAAGACTCAGAGCCTGGGCTTGAACTCTATTTCTGAAAGGAAACACACAGCAGAGTTCTCATCCATGGATCACACTCTGCTTTAGGGCAAGAAGAACGCTATTACTTTCTAGAATCTCGAAGAGAGCAGGAAACTTGAGTGTGCTGAGTACAAATGAACGGTTTTTCCTACACATAAGGATCATATCTAGTGCAACTCTGCTTCTGAAACTGATACAAAGCACTGGTCCTCTAACATCCAATGCTTGGCAGTTAAGATGAGAAACGTGTGAGCTTTGTGAACGATGTAGTTCTTTCGAGCTGAAACTTTACTGTCCTTACCTGAAACGAAGTCATGCTTGTAGGAAGAGACAGAGCCTGGGATTTAACTCCATTTTTGAAGGGAAACACACATCATAGTTCTCATCCATGGATCACACTCTGCTTTAGAGCAAGAAGAACGCTCTTGCTTTTTGGAGTCTCTAATACAGCAAGAAACGTGAGTGTGCTCAGAAGAAAAGAACCGTGTTTCCGATACATACGGACCATATCTAGTCCAACTCTGCTTGAAATTGATACAAAGCAAAGGTACTCTAACATCCAATGCTTCTCAGTTAAGAAGAGAAACCTGTGAGCTTCGTGAACGATATAGTTCGTTTGAGCTGAAAAGTGACTGCCCTTACCTGAAACGATGTCTTGCTTGTAGGAAGACACAGAGCCTGTGATTTAACTCCATTTCTGAAGAGAAACACACAACAAAGTTTTCATCCATTGATCACACTCTGCTTTAGAGGAAGAAGCACGCTCTAGCTTTCTAGAATCTCGAAGAGTGCAGGAAACTTGAGTGTGCTGAGTACAAATGAACGGTGTTTCCTACACATAAGGATCATATCTAGTCCAACTCTGCTTCTGAAACTGATACAAAGCACTGGTCCTCTAACATCCAATGCTTGTCAGTTAAGATGAAAATCGTGTGAGCTTCGTGAACGATGTAGTTCCTTTGAGCTGAAAAGTGACTGCCCTTACCTGAAACGAAGTCTTGCTTGTAACAAGACACAGAGCCTGTGATTTAACTCCATTTCTGAAGAGAAACACACAACAAAGTTTTCATCCATTGATCACACTCTGCTTTAGAGCAAGAAGCATGCTCTAGCTTTCTATAATCTCGAAGAGTGCAGGAAACTTGAGTGTGCTGAGTACAAATGAACGGTGTTTCCTACACATAAGGATCATATCTAGTCCAACTCTGCTTCTGAAACTGATACACAGCACTGGTCCTCTAACATCCAATGCTTGTCAGTTAAGATGAAAAACGTGTGAGCTTCGTGAACGATGTAGTTCTTTGAGCTGAAAAGTGACTGCCCTTACCTGAAACGAAGTCTTGCTTGTAGGAAGACACAGAGCCTGTGATTTAACTCCATTTCTGAACAGAAACATACAACACAGTTCTCCTCCATGGATCACACTCTGCTTTAGAACAAGAATAACGCTATTGCTTTCTAGAGTCTCTAATACCCCAGGAAACGTAAGTGTGCTCAGAACAAAAGAACGGTGTTTCTTACAAATACGAACTAAATCTGGTCCAACACTGCTTCTGAAACTGAAACAAACCACAGGTCCTCTAACATCCAATGCTTGTCAGTAAAGATGAGAAATGTTTGAGCTTCGTTAACGATGTAGTTCGTTTGTGATGAAAAGTGACTGCCCTTACCTGAAACGAAGTCTTGCTTGTAGGAAGACACAGAGCCTGTGATTTAACCCCATTTCTGAAGTAAAACACACAGCAGAGTTCTCATGCATTGATCACAATCTGCTTTAGAGCAAGAAGCACGCTCTTGCTTTCTAGATTCTCTAAGACAGCAGGAAACATGAGTGTGCTGTGAAAAAAAGAACGGTGTTTACTACACATACGGACCATATCTAGTCCAACTCTGCTTCTGAAACTGATACAAAGCACTGGTCCTCTAACATCCAATGCTTGTCAGTTAAGATGAGAAACGTGTCAGCCTCATGAACGATGTAGTTCCTTTGAGCTGAAAAGTGACTGCCCTTACCTGAAACGATGTCTTGATTGTAGGAATACACAGAGCCTGGGATTTAACTCCATTTCTGAAGGGAAACACACAGAATCGTTCTCTTCAATGGATCACACTCTGCTTTAGAGCAAGAAGCACGCTCTAGCTTTCTAGAATCTCGAAGAGTGCAGGAAACTTGAGTGTGCTGAGTACAAATGAACGGTGTTTCCTACACATAAGGATCATTTCTAGTCCAACTCTGCTTCTGAAACTGATACAAAGCCCTGGTCCTCTAACATCCAATGCTTGTCAGTTAAGATGAAAAACGTGTGAGCTTCGTGAACGATGTAGTTCCTTTGAGCTGAAAAGTGACTGCCCTTACCTGAAACGAAGTCTTGCTTGTAGGAAGACACAGAGCCTGTGATTTAACTCCATTTCTGAACAGGAACATACAACACAGTTCTCATCCATGGATCACACTCTGCTTTACAGCAAGAAGCACGCTCTTGCTTTCTAGAGTCTCTAAGACAGCAGGAAACATGAGTGTGATGAGAACAAAAGAACGGTGTTTCCTACACATATGGACCATATCTAGTCCAACTATGCTTCTGAAACTGATACAAAGCACTGGTCCTCTAACATCCAATGCTTGGCAGTTAAGATGAGAAACGTGTGAGCTTGGTGAACGATGTAGTTTATTTGACCTGAAAAGTGACTGCCCTTACCTGAAACGAAGTCTTTATTGTAGGAAGACTCAGAGACTTGGCTTTAACTCCATTTCTGAAGGGAAACACACAGCAGAGTTCTCATCCATGGATCACACTCTGCTTTAGGGCAAGAAGAACGCTATTGCTTTCTAGAGTCTCTAATACCCCAGGAAACGTAAGTGTGCTCAGAACAAAAGAACGGTGTTTCTTACAAATACGAACTAAATCTGGTCCAACACTGCTTCTGAAACTGAAACAAACCACAGGTCCTCTAACATCCAATGCTTGTCAGTTAAGATGAGAAATGTTTGAGCTTCGTTAACGATGTAGTTCGTTTGTGATGAAAAGTGACTGCCCTTACCTGAAACGAAGTCTTGCTTGTAGGAAGACACAGAGCCTGTGATTTAACCCCATTTCTGAAGTAAAACACACAGCAGAGTTCTCATGCATTGATCACAATCTGCTTTAGAGCAAGAAGCACGCTCTTGCTTTCTAGATTCTCTAAGACAGCAGGAAACATGAGTGTGCTGTGAAAAAAATAACGGTGTTTACTACACATACGGACCATATCTAGTCCAATTCTGCTTCTGAAACTGATACAAAGCACTGGTCCTCTAACATCCAATGCTTGTCAGTTAAGATGAGAAACGTGTCAGCCTCATGAACGATGTAGCTCCTTTTAGCTGAAAAGTGACTGCCCTTACCTGAAACGATGTCTTGATTGTAGGAATACACAGAGCCTGGGTTTTAACTCCATTTCTGAAGGGAAACACACAGAATCGTTCTCTTCAATGGATCACACTCTGCTTTAGAGCAAGAAGAACGCTATTGCTTTGTAGAGTCTCTACTACTGCAGGAAACTTGAGTGTGCTGGGAACAAAAGAACGGTGTTTCCTACACAGACGGACCGTAACTAGTCCAACTCTGCTTCTGAAACTGATACAAAGCACTGGTCCTCTAACATCCAATGCTTGGCAGTTAAGATGAGAATCGTGTGAGCTTCATGAACGATGTAGTTCCTTTGAGCTTAAAAGTGACTGCCCTTACCTCAAACGACGTCTTGATTGTAGGAAGACTCAGAGCCTGGGCTTGAACTCTATTTCTGAAAGGAAACACACAGCAGAGTTCTCATCCATGGATCACACTCTGCTTTAGGGCAAGAAGAACGCTATTACTTTCTAGAATCTCGAAGAGAGCAAGAAACTTGAGTGTGCTGAGTACAAATGAACGGTTTTTCCTACACATAAGGATCATATCTAGTGCAACTCTGCTTCTGAAACTGATACAAAGCATTGGTCCTCTAACATCCAATGCATGGCAGTTAAGATGAGAAACGTGTGAGCTTTGTGAACGATGTAGTTCTTTCGAGCTGAAACTTTACTGTCCTTACCTGAAACGAAGTCATGCTTGTAGGAAGAGACAGAGCCTGGGATTTAACTCCATTTTTGAAGGGAAACACACATCATAGTTCTCATCCATGGATCACACTCTGCTTTAGAGCAAGAAGAACGCTCTTGCTTTTTGGAGTCTCTAATACAGCAAGAAACGTGAGTGTGCTCAGAAGAAAAGAACCGTGTTTCCGATACATACGGACCATATCTAGTCCAACTCTGCTTGAAATTGATACAAAGCAAAGGTACTCTAACATCCAATGCTTCTCAGTTAAGAAGAGAAACCTGTGAGCTTCGTGTACGATATAGTTCGTTTGAGCTGAAAAGTGACTGCCCTTACCTGAAACGATGTCTTGCTTGTAGGAAGACACAGAGCCTGTGATTTAACTCCATTTCTGAAGAGAAACACACAACAAAGTTTTCATCCATTGATCACACTCTGCTTTAGAGGAAGAAGCACGCTCTAGCTTTCTAGAATCTCGAAGAGTGCAGGAAACTTGAGTGTGCTGAGTACAAATGAACGGTGTTTCCTACACATAAGGATCATATCTAGTCCAACTCTGCTTCTGAAACTGATACAAAGCACTGGTCCTCTAACATCCAATGCTTGTCAGTTAAGATGAAAATCGTGTGAGCTTCGTGAACGATGTAGTTCCTTTGAGCTGAAAAGTGACTGCCCTTACCTGAAACGAAGTCTTGCTTGTAGGAAGACACAGAGCCTGTGATTTAACTCCATTTCTGAAGAGAAACACACAACAAAGTTTTCATCCATTGATCACACTCTGCTTTAGAGCAAGAAGCATGCTCTAGCTTTCTATAATCTCGAAGAGTGCAGGAAACTTGAGTGTGCTGAGTACAAATGAACGGTGTTTCCTACACATAAGGATCATATCTAGTCCAACTCTGCTTCTGAAACTGATACAAAGCACTGGTCCTCTAACATCCAATGCTTGTCAGTTAAGATGAAAAACGTGTGAGCTTCGTGAACGATGTAGTTCTTTGAGCTGAAAAGTGACTGCCCTTACCTGAAACGAAGTCTTGCTTGTAGGAAGACACAGAGCCTGTGATTTAACTCCATTTCTGAACAGAAACATACAACACAGTTCTCCTCCATGGATCACACTCTGCTTTAGAACAAGAATGACGCTATTGCTTTCTAGAGTCTCTAATACCCCAGGAAACGTAAGTGTGCTCAGAACAAAAGAACGGTGTTTCTTACAAATACGAACTAAATCTGGTCCAACACTGCTTCTGAAACTGAAACAAACCACAGGTCCTCTAACATCCAATGCTTGTCAGTAAAGATGAGAAATGTTTGAGCTTCGTTAACGATGTAGTTCGTTTGTGATGAAAAGTGACTGCCCTTACCTGAAACGAAGTCTTGCTTGTAGGAAGACACAGAGCCTGTGATTTAACCCCATTTCTGAAGTAAAACACACAGCAGAGTTCTCATGCATTGATCACAATCTGCTTTAGAGCAAGAAGCACGCTCTTGCTTTCTAGATTCTCTAAGACAGCAGGAAACATGAGTGTGCTGTGAAAAAAAGAACGGTGTTTACTACACATACGGACCATATCTAGTCCAACTCTGCTTCTGAAACTGATACAAAGCACTGGTCCTCTAACATCCAATGCTTGTCAGTTAAGATGAGAAACGTGTCAGCCTCATGAACGATGTAGTTCCTTTGAGCTGAAAAGTGACTGCCCTTACCTGAAACGATGTCTTGATTGTAGGAATACACAGAGCCTGGGATTTAACTCCATTTCTGAAGGGAAACACACAGAATCGTTCTCTTCAATGGATCACACTCTGCTTTAGAGCAAGAAGCACGCTCTAGCTTTCTAGAATCTCGAAGAGAGCAGGAAACTTGAGTGTGCTGAGTACAAATGAACGGTGTTTCCTACACATAAGGATCATATCTAGTCCAACTCTGCTTCTGAAACTGATACAAAGCACTGGTCCTCTAACATCCAATGCTTGTCAGTTAAGATGAAAAACGTGTGAGCTTCGTGAACGATGTAGTTCCTTTGAGCTGAAAAGTGACTGCCCTTACCTGAAACGAAGTCTTGCTTGTAGGAAGACACAGAGCCTGTGATTTAACTCCATTTCTGAAGAGAAACACACAACAAAGTTTTCATCCATTGATCACACTCTGCTTTAGAGCAAGAAGCACGCTCTAGCTTTCTAGAATCTCGAAGAGTGCAGGAAACTTGAGTGTGCTGAGTACAAATGAACGGTGTTTCCTACACATAAGGATCATTTCTAGTCCAACTCTGCTTCTGAAACTGATACAAAGCCCTGGTCCTCTAACATCCAATGCTTGTCAGTTAAGATGAAAAACGTGTGAGCTTCGTGAACGATGTAGTTCCTTTGAGCTGAAAAGTGACTGCCCTTACCTGAAACGAAGTCTTGCTTGTAGGAAGACACAGAGCCTGTGATTTAACTCCATTTCTGAACAGGAACATACAACACAGTTCTCATCCATGGATCACACTCTGCTTTACAGCAAGAAGCACGCTCTTGCTTTCTAGAGTCTCTAAGACAGCAGGAAACATGAGTGTGATGAGAACAAAAGAACGGTGTTTCCTACACATATGGACCATATCTAGTCCAACTATGCTTCTGAAACTGATACAAAGCACTGGTCCTCTAACATCCAATGCTTGGCAGTTAAGATGAGAAACGTGTGAGCTTGGTGAACGATGTAGTTTATTTGACCTGAAAAGTGACTGCCCTTACCTGAAACGAAGTCTTTATTGTAGGAAGACTCAGAGACTGGGCTTTAACTCCATTTCTGAAGGGAAACACACAGCAGAGTTCTCATCCATGGATCACACTCTGCTTTAGGGCAAGAAGAACGCTATTGCTTTCTAGAGTCTCTAATACCCCAGGAAACGTAAGTGTGCTCAGAACAAAAGAACGGTGTTTCTTACAAATACGAACTAAATCTGGTCCAACACTGCTTCTGAAACTGAAACAAACCACAGGTCCTCTAACATCCAATGCTTGTCAGTAAAGATGAGAAATGTTTGTGCTTCGTTAACGATGTAGTTCGTTTGTGATGAAAAGTGACTGCCCTTACCTGAAACGAATTCTTGCTTGTAGGAAGACACAGAGCCTGTGATTTAACCCCATTTCTGAAGTAAAACACACAGCAGAGTTCTCATGCATTGATCACAATCTGCTTTAGAGCAAGAAGCACGCTCTTGCTTTCTAGATTCTCTAAGACAGCAGGAAACATGAGTGTGCTGTGAAAAAAATAACGGTATTTACTACACATACGGACCATATCTAGTCCAACTCTGCTTCTGAAACTGATACAAAGCACTGGTCCTCTAACATCCAATGCTTGTCAGTTAAGATGAGAAACGTGTGAGCTTCGTGAACGATGTAGTTCTTTGAGCTGAAAAGTGACTGCCCTTACCTGAAACGAAGTCTTGCTTGTAGGAAGACACAGAGCCTGTGATTTAACTCCATTTCTGAACAGAAACATACAACACAGTTCTCCTCCATGGATCACACTCTGCTTTAGAACAAGAATGACGCTATTGCTTTCTAGAGTCTCTAATACCCCAGGAAACGTAAGTGTGCTCAGAACAAAAGAACGGTGTTTCTTACAAATACGAACTAAATCTGGTCCAACACTGCTTCTGAAACTGAAACAAACCACAGGTCCTCTAACATCCAATGCTTGTCAGTAAAGATGAGAAATGTTTGAGCTTCGTTAACGATGTAGTTCGTTTGTGATGAAAAGTGACTGCCCTTACCTGAAACGAAGTCTTGCTTGTAGGAAGACACAGAGCCTGTGATTTAACCCCATTTCTGAAGTAAAACACACAGCAGAGTTCTCATGCATTGATCACAATCTGCTTTAGAGCAAGAAGCACGCTCTTGCTTTCTAGATTCTCTAAGACAGTAGGAAACATGAGTGTGCTGTGAAAAAAAGAACGGTGTTTACTACACATACGGACCATATCTAGTCCAACTCTGCTTCTGAAACTGATACAAAGCACTGGTCCTCTAACATCCAATGCTTGTCAGTTAAGATGAGAAACGTGTCAGCCTCATGAACGATGTAGTTCCTTTGAGCTGAAAAGTGACTGCCCTTACCTGAAACGATGTCTTGATTGTAGGAATACACAGAGCCTGGGATTTAACTCCATTTCTGAAGGGAAACACAAAGAATCGTTCTCTTCAATGGATCACACTCTGCTTTAGAGCAAGAAGCACGCTCTAGCTTTCTAGAATCTCGAAGAGAGCAGGAAACTTGAGTGTGCTGAGTACAAATGAAGGGGGTTTCCTACACATAAGGATCATATCTAGTCCAACTCTGCTTCTGAAACTGATACAAAGCACTGGTCCTCTAACATCCAATGCTTGTCAGTTAAGATGAAAAACGTGTGAGCTTCGTGAACGATGTAGTTCCTTTGAGCTGAAAAGTGACTGCCCTTACCTGAAACGAAGTCTTGCTTGTAGGAAGACACAGAGCGTGTGATTTAACTCCATTTCTGAAGAGAAACACACAACAAAGTTTTCATCCATTGATCACACTCTGCTTTAGAGCAAGAAGCATGCTCTAGCTTTCTAGAATCTCGAAGAGTGCAGGAAACTTGAGTGTGCTGAGTACAAATGAACGGTGTTTCCTACACATAAGGATCATATCTAGTCCAACTCTGCTTCTGAAACTGATACAAAGCACTGGTCCTCTAACATCCAATGCTTGTCAGTTAAGATGAAAAACGTGTGAGCTTCGTGAACGATGTAGTTCCTTTGAGCTGAAAAGTGACTGCCATTACCTGAAACGAAGTCTTGCTTGTAGGAAGACACAGAGCCTGTGATTTAACTCCATTTCTGAACAGGAACATACAACACAGTTCTCATCCATGGATCACACTCTGCTTTACAGCAAGAAGCACGCTCTTGCTTTCTAGAGTCTCTAAGACAGCAGGAAACATGAGTGTGATGAGAACAAAAGAACGGTGTTTCCTACACATATGGACCATATCTAGTCCAACTATGCTTCTGAAACTGATACAAAGCACTGGTCCTCTAACATCCAATGCTTGGCAGTTAAGGTGAGAAACGTGTGAGCTTGGTGAACGATGTAGTTTATTTGACCTGAAAAGTGACTGCCCTTACCTGAAACGAAGTCTTTATTGTAGGAAGACTCAGAGACTGGGCTTTAACTCCATTTCTGAAGGGAAACACACAGCAGAGTTATCATCCATGGATCACACTCTGCTTTAGGGCAAGAAGAACGCTATTGCTTTCTAGAGTCTCTAATACCCCAGGAAACGTAAGTGTGCTCAGAACAAAAGAACGGTGTTTCTTACAAATACGAACTAAATCTGGTCCAACACTGCTTCTGAAACTGAAACAAACCACAGGTCCTCTAACATCCAATGCTTGTCAGTTAAGATGAGAAATGTTTGAGCTTCGTTAACGATGTAGTTCGTTTGTGATGAAAAGTGACTGCCCTTACCTGAAACGAAGTCTTGCTTGTAGGAAGACACAGAGCCTGTGATTTAACCCCATTTCTGAAGTAAAACACACAGCAGAGTTCTCATGCATTGATCACAATCTGCTTTAGAGCAAGAAGCACGCTCTTGCTTTCTAGATTCTCTAAGACAGCAGGAAACATGAGTGTGCTGTGAAAAAAATAACGGTGTTTACTACACATACGGACCATATCTAGTCCAACTCTGCTTCTGAAACTGATACAAAGCACTGGTCCTCTAACATCCAATGCTTGTCAGTTAAGATGAGAAACGTGTCAGCCTCATGAACGATGTAGCTCCTTTTAGCTGAAAAGTGACTGCCCTTACCTGAAACGATGTCTTGATTGTAGGAATACACAGAGCCTGGGATTTAACTCCATTTCTGAAGGGAAACACACAGAATCGTTCTCTTCAATGGATCACACTCTGCTTTAGAGCAAGAAGAACGCTATTGCTTTGTAGAGTCTCTACTACTGCAGGAAACTTGAGTGTGCTGGGAACAAAAGAACGGTGTTTCCTACACAGACGGACCGTAACTAGTCCAACTCTGCTTCTGAAACTGATACAAAGCACTGGTCCTCTAACATCCAATGCTTGGCAGTTAAGATGAGAATCGTGTGAGCTTCATGAACGATGTAGTTCCTTTGAGCTTAAAAGTGACTGCCCTTACCTCAAACGACGTCTTGATTGTAGGAAGACTCAGAGCCTGGGCTTGAACTCTATTTCTGAAAGGAAACACACAGCAGAGTTCTCATCCATGGATCACACTCTGCTTTAGGGCAAGAAGAACGCTATTACTTTCTAGAATCTCGAAGAGAGCAGGAAACTTGAGTGTGCTGAGTACAAATGAACGGTTTTTCCTACACATAAGGATCATATCTAGTGCAACTCTGCTTCTGAAACTGATACAAAGCACTGGTCCTCTAACATCCAATGCTTGGCAGTTAAGATGAGAAACGTGTGAGCTTTGTGAACGATGTAGTTCTTTAGAGCTGAAACTTTACTGTCCTTACCTGAAACGAAGTCATGCTTGTAGGAAGAGACAGAGCCTGGGATTTAACTCCATTTTTGAAGGGAAACACACATCATAGTTCTCATCCATGGATCACACTCTGCTTTAGAGCAAGAAGAACGCACTTGCTTTTTGGAGTCTCTAATACAGCAAGAAACGTGAGTGTGCTCAGAAGAAAAGAACCGTGTTTCCGATACATACGGACCATATCTAGTCCAACTCTGCTTGAAATTGATACAAAGCAAAGGTACTCTAACATCCAATGCTTCTCAGTTAAGAAGAGAAACCTGTGAGCTTCGTGAACGATATAGTTCGTTTGAGCTGAAAAGTGACTGCCCTTACCTGAAACGATGTCTTGCTTGTAGGAAGACACAGAGCCTGTGATTTAACTCCATTTCTGAAGAGAAACACACAACAAAGTTTTCATCCATTGATCACACTCTGCTTTAGAGGAAGAAGCACGCTCTAGCTTTCTAGAATCTCGAAGAGTGCAGGAAACTTGAGTGTGCTGAGTACAAATGAACGGTGTTTCCTACACATAAGGATCATATCTAGTCCAACTCTGCTTCTGAAACTGATACAAAGCACTGGTCCTCTAACATCCAATGCTTGTCAGTTAAGATGAAAATCGTGTGAGCTTCGTGAACGATGTAGTTCCTTTGAGCTGAAAAGTGACTGCCCTTACCTGAAACGAAGTCTTGCTTGTAGGAAGACACAGAGCCTGTGATTTAACTCCATTTCTGAAGAGAAACACACAACAAAGTTTTCATCCATTGATCACACTCTGCTTTAGAGCAAGAAGCATGCTCTAGCTTTCTATAATCTCCAAGAGTGCAGGAAACTTGAGTGTGCTGAGTACAAATGAACGGTGTTTCCTACACATAAGGATCATATCTAGTCCAACTCTGCTTCTGAAACTGATACAAAGCACTGGTCCTCTAACATCCAATGCTTGTCAGTTAAGATGAAAAACGTGTGAGCTTCGTGAACGATGTAGTTCTTTGAGCTGAAAAGTGACTGCCCTTACCTGAAACGAAGTCTTGCTTGTAGGAAGAAACAGAGCCTGTGATTTAACTCCATTTCTGAACAGAAACATACAACACAGTTCTCCTCCATGGATCACACTCTGCTTTAGAACAAGAATAACGCTATTGCTTTCTAGAGTCTCTAATACCCCAGGAAACGTAAGTGTGCTCAGAACAAAAGAACGGTGTTTCTTACAAATACGAACTAAATCTGGTCCAACACTGCTTCTGAAACTGAAACAAACCACAGGTCCTCTAATATCCAATGCTTGTCAGTAAAGATGAGAAATGTTTGAGCTTCGTTAACGATGTAGTTCGTTTGTGATGAAAAGTGACTGCCCTTACCTGAAACGAAGTCTTGCTTGTAGGAAGACACAGAGCCTGTGATTTAACCCCATTTCTGAAGTAAAACACACAGCAGAGTTCTCATGCATTGATCACAATCTGCTTTAGAGCAAGAAGCACGCTCTTGCTTTCTAGATTCTCTAAGACAGCAGGAAACATGAGTGTGCTGTGAAAAAAAGAACGGTGTTTACTACACATACGGACCATATCTAGTCCAACTCTGCTTCTGAAACTGATACAAAGCACTGGTCCTCTAACATCCAATGCTTGTCAGTTAAGATGAGAAACGTGTCAGCCTCATGAACGATGTAGTTCCTTTGAGCTGAAAAGTGACTGCCCTTACCTGAAACGATGTCTTGATTGTAGGAATACACAGAGCCTGGGATTTAACTCCATTTCTGAAGGGAAACACACAGAATCGTTCTCTTCAATGGATCACACTCTGCTTTAGAGCAAGAAGAACGCTATTGCTTTGTAGAGTCTCTACTACTGCAGGAAACTTGAGTGTGCTGGGAACAAAAGAACGGTGTTTCCTACACAGACGGACCCTAACTAGTCCAACTCTGCTTCTGAAACTGATACAAAGCACTGGTCCTCTAACATCCAATGCTTGGCAGTTAAGATGAGAATCGTGTGAGCTTCATGAACGATGTAGTTCCTTTGAGCTTAAAAGTGACTGCCCTTACCTCAAACGACGTCTTGATTGTAGGAAGACTCAGAGCCTGGGCTTGAACTCTATTTCTGAAAGGAAACACACAGCAGAGTTCTCATCCATGGATCACACTCTGCTTTAGGGCAAGAAGAACGCTATTACTTTCTAGAATCTCGAAGAGAGCAGGAAACTTGAGTGTGCTGAGTACAAATGAACGGTTTTTCCTACACATAAGGATCATATCTAGTGCAACTCTGCTTCTGAAACTGATACAAAGCACTGGTCCTCTAACATCCAATGCTTGGCAGTTAAGATGAGAAACGTGTGAGCTTTGTGAACGATGTAGTTCTTTCGAGCTGAAACTTTACTGTCCTTACCTGAAACGAAGTCATGCTTGTAGGAAGAGACAGAGCCTGGGATTTAACTCCATTTTTGAAGGGAAACACACATCATAGTTCTCATCCATGGATCACACTCTGCTTTAGAGCAAGAAGAACGCTCTTGCTTTTTGGAGTCTCTAATACAGCAAGAAACGTGAGTGTGCTCAGAAGAAAAGAACCGTGTTTCCGATACATACGGACCATATCTAGTCCAACTCTGCTTGAAATTGATACAAAGCAAAGGTACTCTAACATCCAATGCTTCTCAGTTAAGAAGAGAAACCTGTGAGCTTCGTGAACGATATAGTTCGTTTGAGCTGAAAAGTGACTGCCCTTACCTGAAACGATGTCTTGCTTGTAGGAAGACACAGAGCCTGTGATTTAACTCCATTTCTGAAGAGAAACACACAACAAAGTTTTCATCCATTGATCACACTCTGCTTTAGAGGAAGAAGCATGCTCTAGCTTTCTAGAATCTCGAAGAGTGCAGGAAACTTGAGTGTGCTGAGTACAAATGAACGGTGTTTCCTACACATAAGGATCATATCTAGTCCAACTCTGCTTCTGAAACTGATACAAAGCACTGGTCCTCTAACATCCAATGCTTGTCAGTTAAGATGAAAATCGTGTGAGCTTCGTGAACGATGTAGTTCCTTTGAGCTGAAAAGTGACTGCCCTTACCTGAAACGAAGTCTTGCTTGTAGGAAGACACAGAGCCTGTGATTTAACTCCATTTCTGAAGAGAAACACACAACAAAGTTTTCATCCATTGATCACACTCTGCTTTAGAGCAAGAAGCATGCTCTAGCTTTCTATAATCTCCAAGAGTGCAGGAAACTTGAGTGTGCTGAGTACAAATGAACGGTGTTTCCTACACATAAGGATCATATCTAGTCCAACTCTGCTTCTGAAACTGATACAAAGCACTGGTCCTCTAACATCCAATGCTTGTCAGTTAAGATGAAAAACGTGTGAGCTTCGTGAACGATGTAGTTCTTTGAGCTGAAAAGTGACTGCCCTTACCTGAAACGAAGTCTTGCTTGTAGGAAGACACAGAGCCTGTGATTTAACTCCATTTCTGAACAGAAACATACAACACAGTTCTCCTCCATGGATCACACTCTGCTTTAGAACAAGAATAACGCTATTGCTTTCTAGAGTCTCTAATACCCCAGGAAACGTAAGTGTGCTCAGAACAAAAGAACGGTGTTTCTTACAAATACGAACTAAATCTGGTCCAACACTGCTTCTGAAACTGAAACAAACCACAGGTCCTCTAACATCCAATGCTTGTCAGTAAAGATGAGAAATGTTTGAGCTTCGTTAACGATGTAGTTCGTTTGTGATGAAAAGTGACTGCCCTTACCTGAAACGAAGTCTTGCTTGTAGGAAGACACAGAGCCTGTGATTTAACCCCATTTCTGAAGTAAAACACACAGCAGAGTTCTCATGCATTGATCACAATCTGCTTTAGAGCAAGAAGCACGCTCTTGCTTTCTAGATTCTCTAAGACAGCAGGAAACATGAGTGTGCTGTGAAAAAAAGAACGGTGTTTACTACACATACGGACCATATCTAGTCCAACTCTGCTTCTGAAACTGATACAAAGCACTGGTCCTCTAACATCCAATGCTTGTCAGTTAAGATGAGAAACGTGTCAGCCTCATGAACGATGTAGTTCCTTTGAGCTGAAAAGTGACTGCCCTTACCTGAAACGATGTCTTGATTGTAGGAATACACAGAGCCTGGGATTTAACTCCATTTCTGAAGGGAAACACACAGAATCGTTCTCTTCAATGGATCACACTCTGCTTTAGAGCAAGAAGAACGCTATTGCTTTGTAGAGTCTCTACTACTGCAGGAAACTTGAGTGTGCTGGGAACAAAAGAATGGTGTTTCCTACACAGACGGACCGTAACTAGTCCAACTCTGCTTCTGAAACTGATACAAAGCACTGGTCCTCTAACATCCAATGCTTGGCAGTTAAGATGAGAATCGTGTGAGCTTCATGAACGATGTAGTTCCTTTGAGCTTAAAAGTGACTGCCCTTACCTCAAACGACGTCTTGATTGTAGGAAGACAAAGAGCCTGGGCCTGAACTCTATTTCTGAAAGGAAACACACAGCAGAGTTCTCATCCATGGATCACACTCTGCTTTAGGGCAAGAAGAACGCTATTACTTTCTAGAATCTCGAAGAGAGCAGGAAATGAGTGTGCTGAGTACAAATGAACGGTTTTTCCTACACATAAGGATCATATCTAGTGCAACTCTGCTTCTGAAACTGATACAAAGCACTGGTCCTCTAACATCCAATGCTTGGCAGTTAAGATGAGAAACGTGTGAGCTTTGTGAACGATGTAGTTCTTTCGAGCTGAAACTTTACTGTCCTTACCTGAAACGAAGTCATGCTTGTAGGAAGAGACAGAGCCTGGGATTTAACTCCATTTTTGAAGGGAAACACACATCATAGTTCTCATCCATGGATCACACTCTGCTTTAGAGCAAGAAGAACGCTCTTGCTTTTTGGAGTCTCTAATACAGCAAGAAACGTGAGTGTGCTCAGAAGAAAAGAACCGTGTTTCCGATACATACGGACCATATCTAGTCCAACTCTGCTTGAAATTGATACAAAGCAAAGGTACTCTAACATCCAATGCTTCTCAGTTAAGAAGAGAAACCTGTGAGCTTCGTGAACGATATAGTTCGTTTGAGCTGAAAAGTGACTGCCCTTACCTGAAACGATGTCTTGCTTGTAGGAAGACACAGAGCCTGTGATTTAACTCCATTTCTGAAGAGAAACACACAACAAAGTTTTCATCCATTGATCACACTCTGCTTTAGAGGAAGAAGCACGCTCTAGCTTTCTAGAATCTCGAAGAGTGCAGGAAACTTGAGTGTGCTGAGTACAAATGAACGGTGTTTCCTACACATAAGGATCATATCTAGTCCAACTCTGCTTCTGAAACTGATACAAAGCACTGGTCCTCTAACATCCAATGCTTGTCAGTTAAGATGAAAATCGTGTGAGCTTCGTGAACGATGTAGTTCCTTTGAGCTGAAAAGTGACTGCCCTTACCTGAAACGAAGTCTTGCTTGTAGGAAGACACAGAGCCTGTGATTTAACTCCATTTCTGAAGAGAAACACACAACAAAGTTTTCATCCATTGATCACACTCTGCTTTAGAGCAAGAAGCATGCTCTAGCTTTCTATAATCTCGAAGAGTGCAGGAAACGTGAGTGTGCTGAGTACAAATGAACGGTGTTTCCTACACATAAGGATCATATCTAGTCCAACTCTGCTTCTGAAACTGATACACAGCACTGGTCCTCTAACATCCAATGCTTGTCAGTTAAGATGAAAAACGTGTGAGCTTCGTGAACGATGTAGTTCTTTGAGCTGAAAAGTGACTGCCCTTACCTGAAACGAAGTCTTGCTTGTAGGAAGACACAGAGCCTGTGATTTAACTCCATTTCTGAACAGAAACATACAACACAGTTCTCCTCCATGGATCACACTCTGCTTTAGAACAAGAATAACGCTATTGCTTTCTAGAGTCTCTAATACCCCAGGAAACGTAAGTGTGCTCAGAACAAAAGAACGGTGTTTCTTACAAATACGAACTAAATCTGGTCCAACACTGCTTCTGAAACTGAAACAAACCACAGGTCCTCTAACATCCAATGCTTGTCAGTAAAGATGAGAAATGTTTGAGCTTCGTTAACGATGTAGTTCGTTTGTGATGAAAAGTGACTGCCCTTACCTGAAACGAAGTCTTGCTTGTAGGAAGACACAGAGCCTGTGATTTAACCCCATTTCTGAAGTAAAACACACAGCAGAGTTCTCATGCATTGATCACAATCTGCTTTAGAGCAAGAAGCACGCTCTTGCTTTCTAGATTCTCTAAGACAGCAGGAAACATGAGTGTGCTGTGAAAAAAAGAACGGTGTTTACTACACATACGGACCATATCTAGTCCAACTCTGCTTCTGAAACTGATACAAAGCACTGGTCCTCTAACATCCAATGCTTGTCAGTTAAGATGAGAAACGTGTCAGCCTCATGAACGATGTAGTTCCTTTGAGCTGAAAAGTGACTGCCCTTACCTGAAACGATGTCTTGATTGTAGGAATACACAGAGCCTGGGATTTAACTCCATTTCTGAAGGGAAACACACAGAATCGTTCTCTTCAATGGATCACACTCTGCTTTAGAGCAAGAAGCACGCTCTAGCTTTCTAGAATCTCGAAGAGAGCAGGAAACTTGAGTGTGCTGAGTACAAATGAACGGTGTTTCCTACACATAAGGATCATATCTAGTCCAACTCTGCTTCTGAAACTGATACAAAGCACTGGTCCTCTAACATCCAATGCTTGTCAGTTAAGATGAAAAACGTGTGAGCTTCGTGAACGATGTAGTTCCTTTGAGCTGAAAAGTGACTGCCCTTACCTGAAACGAAGTCTTGCTTGTAGGAAGACACAGAGCGTGTGATTTAACTCCATTTCTGAAGAGAAACACACAACAAAGTTTTCATCCATTGATCACACTCTGCTTTAGAGCAAGAAGCACGCTCTAGCTTTCTAGAATCTCGAAGAGTGCAGGAAACTTGAGTGTGCTGAGTACAAATGAACGGTGTTTCCTACACATAAGGATCATATCTAGTCCAACTCTGCTTCTGAAACTGATACAAAGCACTGGTCCTCTAACATCCAATGCTTGTCAGTTAAGATGAAAAACGTGTGAGCTTCGTGAACGATGTAGTTCCTTTGAGCTGAAAAGTGACTGCCCTTACCTGAAACGAAGTCTTGCTTGTAGGAAGACACAGAGCCTGTGATTTAACTCCATTTCTGAACAGGAACATACAACACAGTTCTCATCCATGGATCACACTCTGCTTTACAGCAAGAAGCACGCTCTTGCTTTCTAGATTCTCTAAGACAGCAGGAAACATGAGTGTGCTGTGAAAAAAATAACGGTGTTTACTACACATACGGACCATATCTAGTCCAACTCTGCTTCTGAAACTGATACAAAGCACTGGTCCTCTAACATCCAACGCTTGTCAGTTAAGATGAGAAACGTGTCAGCCTCATGAACGATGTAGTTCCTTTGAGCTGAAAAGTGACTGCCCTTACCTGAAACGATGTCTTGATTGTAGGAATACACAGAGCCTGGGATTTAACTCCATTTCTGAAGGGAAACACACAGAATCGTTCTCTTCAATGGATCACACTCTGCTTTAGAGCAAGAAGAACGCTATTGCTTTGTAGAGTCTCTACTACTGCAGGAAACTTGAGTGTGCTGGGAACAAAAGAACGGTGTTTCCTACACAGACGGACCGTAACTAGTCCAACTCTGCTTCTGAAACTGATACAAAGCACTGGTCCTCTAACATCCAATGCTTGGCAGTTAAGATGAGAATCGTGTGAGCTTCATGAACGATGTAGTTCCTTTGAGCTTAAAAGTGACTGCCCTTACCTCAAACGACGTCTTGATTGTAGGAAGACTCAGAGCCTGGGCTTGAACTCTATTTCTGAAAGGAAACACACAGCAGAGTTCTCATCCATGGATCACACTCTGCTTTAGGGCAAGAAGAACGCTATTACTTTCTAGAATCTCGAAGAGAGCAAGAAACTTGAGTGTGCTGAGTACAAATGAACGGTTTTTCCTACACATAAGGATCATATCTAGTGCAACTCTGCTTCTGAAACTGATACAAAGCACTGGTCCTCTAACATCCAATGCTTGGCAGTTAAGATGAGAAACGTGTGAGCTTTGTGAACGATGTAGTTCTTTCGAGCTGAAACTTTACTGTCCTTACCTGAAACGATGTCATGCTTGTAGGAAGAGACAGAGCCTGGGATTTAACTCCATTTTTGAAGGGAAACACACATCATAGTTCTCATCCATGGATCACACTCTGCTTTAGAGCAAGAAGAACGCTCTTGCTTTTTGGAGTCTCTAATACAGCAAGAAACGTGAGTGTGCTCAGAAGAAAAGAACCGTGTTTCCGATACATACGGACCATATCTAGTCCAACTCTGCTTGAAATTGATACAAAGCAAAGGTACTCTAACATCCAATGCTTCTCAGTTAAGAAGAGAAACCTGTGAGCTTCGTGAACGATATAGTTCGTTTGAGCTGAAAAGTGACTGCCCTTACCTGAAACGATGTCTTGCTTGTAGGAAGACACAGAGCCTGTGATTTAACTCCATTTCTGAAGAGAAACACACAACAAAGTTTTCATCCATTGATCACACTCTGCTTTAGAGGAAGAAGCACGCTCTAGCTTTCTAGAATCTCGAAGAGTGCAGGAAACTTGAGTGTGCTGAGTACAAATGAACGGTGTTTCCTACACATAAGGATCATATCTAGTCCAACTCTGCTTCTGAAACTGATACAAAGCACTGGTCCTCTAACATCCAATGCTTGTCAATTAAGATGAAAATCGTGTGAGCTTCGTGAACGATGTAGTTCCTTTGAGCTGAAAAGTGACTGCCCTTACCTGAAACGAAGTCTTGCTTGTAGGAAGACACAGAGCCTGTGATTTAACTCCATTTCTGAAGAGAAACACACAACAAAGTTTTCATCCATTGATCACACTCTGCTTTAGAGCAAGAAGCATGCTCTAGCTTTCTATAATCTCGAAGAGTGCAGGAAACGTGAGTGTGCTGAGTACAAATGAACGGTGTTTCCTACACATAAGGATCATATCTAGTCCAACTCTGCTTCTGAAACTGATACAAAGCACTGGTCCTCTAACATCCAATGCTTGTCAGTTAAGATGAAAAACGTGTGAGCTTCGTGAACGATGTAGTTCTTTGAGCTGAAAAGTGACTGCCCTTACCTGAAACGAAGTCTTGCTTGTAGGAAGACACAGAGCCTGTGATTTAACTCCATTTCTGAACAGAAACATACAACACAGTTCTCCTCCATGGATCACACTCTGCTTTAGAACAAGAATAACGCTATTGCTTTCTAGAGTCTCTAATACCCCAGGAAACGTAAGTGTGCTCAGAACAAAAGAACGGTGTTTCTTACAAATACGAACTAAATCTGGTCCAACACTGCTTCTGAAACTGAAACAAACCACAGGTCCTCTAACATCCAATGCTTGTCAGTAAAGATGAGAAATGTTTGAGCTTCGTTAACGATGTAGTTCGTTTGTGATGAAAAGTGACTGCCCTTACCTGAAACGAAGTCTTGCTTGTAGGAAGACACAGAGCCTGTGATTTAACCCCATTACTGAAGTAAAACACACAGCAGAGTTCTCATGCATTGATCACAATCTGCTTTAGAGCAAGAAGCACGCTCTTGCTTTCTAGATTCTCTAAGACAGCAGGAAACATGAGTGTTCTGTGAAAAAAATAACGGTGTTTACTACACATACGGACCATATCTAGTCCAACTCTGCTTCTGAAACTGATACAAAGCACTGGTCCTCTAACATCCAATGCTTGTCAGTTAAGATGAGAAACGTGTCAGCCTCATGAACGATGTAGTTCCTTTGAGCTGAAAAGTGACTGCCCTTACCTGAAACGATGTCTTGATTGTAGGAATACACAGAGCCTGGGATTTAACTCCATTTCTGAAGGGAAACACACAGAATCGTTCTCTTCAATGGATCACACTCTGCTTTAGAGCAAGAAGAACGCTATTGCTTTGTAGAGTCTCTACTACTGCAGGAAACTTGAGTGTGCTGGGAACAAAAGAACGGTGTTTCCTACACAGACGGACCGTAACTAGTCCAACTCTGCTTCTGAAACTGATACAAAGCACTGGTCCTCTAACATCCAATGCTTGGCAGTTAAGATGAGAATCGTGTGAGCTTCATGAACGATGTAGTTCCTTTGAGCTTAAAAGTGACTGCCCTTACCTCAAACGACGTCTTGATTGTAGGAAGACTCAGAGCCTGGGCTTGAACTCTATTTCTGAAAGGAAACACACAGCAGAGTTCTCATCCATGGATCACACTCTGCTTTAGGGCAAGAAGAACGCTATTACTTTCTAGAATCTCGAAGAGAGCAGGAAACTTGAGTGTGCTGAGTACAAATGAACGGTTTTTCCTACACATAAGGATCATATCTAGTGCAACTCTGCTTCTGAAACTGATACAAAGCACTGGTCCTCTAACATCCAATGCTTGGCAGTTAAGATGAGAAACGTGTGAGCTTTGTGAACGATGTAGTTCTTTCGAGCTGAAACTTTACTGTCCTTACCTGAAACGAAGTCATGCTTGTAGGAAGAGACAGAGCCTGGGATTTAACTCCATTTTTGAAGGGAAACACACATCATAGTTCTCATCCATGGATCACACTCTGCTTTAGAGCAAGAAGAACGCTCTTGCTTTTTGGAGTCTCTAATACAGCAAGAAACGTGAGTGTGCTCAGAAGAAAAGAACCGTGTTTCCGATACATACGGACCATATCTAGTCCAACTCTGCTTGAAATTGATACAAAGCAAAGGTACTCTAACATCCAATGCTTCTCAGTTAAGAAGAGAAACCTGTGGGCTTCGTGAACGATATAGTTCGTTTGAGCTGAAAAGTGACTGCCCTTACCTGAAACGATGTCTTGCTTGTAGGAAGACACAGAGCCTGTGATTTAACTCCATTTCTGAAGAGAAACACACAACAAAGTTTTCATCCATTGATCACACTCTGCTTTAGAGGAAGAAGCATGCTCTAGCTTTCTAGAATCTCGAAGAGTGCAGGAAACTTGAGTGTGCTGAGTACAAATGAACGGTGTTTCCTACACATAAGGATCATATCTAGTCCAACTCTGCTTCTGAAACTGATACAAAGCACTGGTCCTCTAACATCCAATGCTTGTCAGTTAAGATGAAAATCGTGTGAGCTTCGTGAACGATGTAGTTCCTTTGAGCTGAAAAGTGACTGCCCTTACCTGAAACGAAGTCTTGCTTGTAGGAAGACACAGAGCCTGTGATTTAACTCCATTTCTGAAGAGAAACACACAACAAAGTTTTCATCCATTGATCACACTCTGCTTTAGAGCAAGAAGCATGCTCTAGCTTTCTATAATCTCCAAGAGTGCAGGAAACTTGATTGTGCTGAGTACAAATGAACGGTGTTTCCTACACATAAGGATCATATCTAGTCCAACTCTGCTTCTGAAACTGATACAAAGCACTGGTCCTCTAACATCCAATGCTTGTCAGTTAAGATGAAAAACGTGTGAGCTTCGTGAACGATGTAGTTCTTTGAGCTGAAAAGTGACTGCCCTTACCTGAAACGAAGTCTTGCTTGTAGGAAGACACAGAGCCTGTGATTTAACTCCATTTCTGAACAGAAACATACAACACAGTTCTCCTCCATGGATCACACTCTGCTTTAGAACAAGAATAACGCTATTGCTTTCTAGAGTCTCTAATACCCCAGGAAACGTAAGTGTGCTCAGAACAAAAGAACGGTGTTTCTTACAAATACGAACTAAATCTGGTCCAACACTGCTTCTGAAACTGAAACAAACCACAGGTCCTCTAACATCCAATGCTTGTCAGTAAAGATGAGAAATGTTTGAGCTTCGTTAACGATGTAGTTCGTTTGTGATGAAAAGTGACTGCCCTTACCTGAAACGAAGTCTTGCTTGTAGGAAGACACAGAGCCTGTGATTTAACCCCATTTCTGAAGTAAAACACACAGCAGAGTTCTCATGCATTGATCACAATCTGCTTTAGAGCAAGAAGCACGCTCTTGCTTTCTAGATTCTCTAAGACAGCAGGAAACATGAGTGTGCTGTGAAAAAAAGAACGGTGTTTACTACACATACGGACCATATCTAGTCCAACTCTGCTTCTGAAACTGATACAAAGCACTGGTCCTCTAACATCCAATGCTTGTCAGTTAAGATGAGAAACGTGTCAGCCTCATGAACGATGTAGTTCCTTTGAGCTGAAAAGTGACTGCCCTTACCTGAAACGATGTCTTGATTGTAGGAATACACAGAGCCTGGGATTTAACTCCATTTCTGAAGGGAAACACACAGAATCGTTCTCTTCAATGGATCACACTCTGCTTTAGAGCAAGAAGAACGCTATTGCTTTGTAGAGTCTCTACTACTGCAGGAAACTTGAGTGTGCTGGGAACAAAAGAATGGTGTTTCCTACACAGACGGACCGTAACTAGTCCAACTCTGCTTCTGAAACTGATACAAAGCACTGGTCCTCTAACATCCAATGCTTGGCAGTTAAGATGAGAAACGTGTGAGCTTTGTGAACGATGTAGTTCTTTCGAGCTGAAACTTTACTGTCCTTACCTGAAACGAAGTCATGCTTGTAGGAAGAGACAGAGCCTGGGATTTAACTCCATTTTTGAAGGGAAACACACATCATAGTTCTCATCCATGGATCACACTCTGCTTTAGAGCAAGAAGAACGCTCTTGCTTTTTGGAGTCTCTAATACAGCAAGAAACGTGAGTGTGCTCAGAAGAAAAGAACCGTGTTTCCGATACATACGGACCATATCTAGTCCAACTCTGCTTGAAATTGATACAAAGCAAAGGTACTCTAACATCCAATGCTTCTCAGTTAAGAAGAGAAACCTGTGAGCTTCGTGAAAGATATAGTTCGTTTGAGCTGAAAAGTGACTGCCCTTACCTGAAACGATGTCTTGCTTGTAGGAAGACACAGAGCCTGTGATTTAACTCCATTTCTGAAGAGAAACACACAACAAAGTTTTCATCCATTGATCACACTCTGCTTTAGAGGAAGAAGCACGCTCTAGCTTTCTAGAATCTCGAAGAGTGCAGGAAACTTGAGTGTGCTGAGTACAAATGAACGGTGTTTCCTACACATAAGGATCATATCTAGTCCAACTCTGCTTCTGAAACTGATACAAAGCACTGGTCCTCTAACATCCAATGCTTGTCAGTTAAGATGAAAATCGTGTGAGCTTCGTGAACGATGTAGTTCCTTTGAGCTGAAAAGTGACTGCCCTTACCTGAAACGAAGTCTTGCTTGTAGGAAGACACAGAGCCTGTGATTTAACTCCATTTCTGAAGAGAAACACACAACAAAGTTTTCATCCATTGATCACACTCTGCTTTAGAGCAAGAAGCATGCTCTAGCTTTCTATAATCTCGAAGAGTGCAGGAAACTTGAGTGTGCTGAGTACAAATGAACGGTGTTTCCTACACATAAGGATCATATCTAGTCCAACTCTGCTTCTGAAACTGATACAAAGCACTGGTCCTCTAACATCCAATGCTTGTCAGTTAAGATGAAAAACGTGTGAGCTTCGTGAACGATGTAGTTCTTTGAGCTGAAAAGTGACTGCCCTTACCTGAAACGAAGTCTTGCTTGTAGGAAGACACAGAGCCTGTGATTTAACTCCATTTCTGAACAGAAACATACAACACAGTTCTCCTCCATGGATCACACTCTGCTTTAGAACAAGAATAACGCTATTGCTTTCTAGAGTCTCTAATACCCCAGGAAACGTAAGTGTGCTCAGAACAAAAGAACGGTGTTTCTTACAAATACGAACTAAATCTGGTCCAACACTGCTTCTGAAACTGAAACAAACCACAGGTCCTCTAACATCCAATGCTTGTCAGTAAAGATGAGAAATGTTTGAGCTTCGTTAACGATGTAGTTCGTTTGTGATGAAAAGTGACTGCCCTTACCTGAAACGAAGTCTTGCTTGTAGGAAGACACAGAGCCTGTGATTTAACCCCATTTCTGAAGTAAAACACACAGCAGAGTTCTCATGCATTGATCACAATCTGCTTTAGAGCAAGAAGCACGCTCTTGCTTTCTAGATTCTCTAAGACAGCAGGAAACATGAGTGTGCTGTGAAAAAAAGAACGGTGTTTACTACACATACGGACCATATCTAGTCCAACTCTGCTTCTGAAACTGATACAAAGCACTGGTCCTCTAACATCCAATGCTTGTCAGTTAAGATGAGAAACGTGTCAGCCTCATGAACGATGTAGTTCCTTTGAGCTGAAAAGTGACTGCCCTTACCTGAAACGATGTCTTGATTGTAGGAATACACAGAGCCTGGGATTTAACTCCATTTCTGAAGGGAAACACACAGAATCGTTCTCTTCAATGGATCACACTCTGCTTTAGAGCAAGAAGAACGCTATTGCTTTGTAGAGTCTCTACTACTGCAGGAAACTTGAGTGTGCTGGGAACAAAAGAATGGTGTTTCCTACACAGACGGACCGTAACTAGTCCAACTCTGCTTCTGAAACTGATACAAAGCACTGGTCCTCTAACATCCAATGCTTGGCAGTTAAGATGAGAATCGTGTGAGCTTCATGAACGATGTAGTTCCTTTGAGCTTAAAAGTGACTGCCCTTACCTCAAACGACGTCTTGATTGTAGGAAGACAAAGAGCCTGGGCCTGAACTCTATTTCTGAAAGGAAACACACAGCAGAGTTCTCATCCATGGATCACACTCTGCTTTAGGGCAAGAAGAACGCTATTACTTTCTAGAATCTCGAAGAGAGCAGGAAACTTGAGTGTGCTGAGTACAAATGAACGGTTTTTCCTACACATAAGGATCATATCTAGTGCAACTCTGCTTCTGAAACTGATACAAAGCACTGGTCCTCTAACATCCAATGCTTGGCAGTTAAGATGAGAAACGTGTGAGCTTTGTGAACGATGTAGTTCTTTCGAGCTGAAACTTTACTGTCCTTACCTGAAACGAAGTCATGCTTGTAGGAAGAGACAGAGCCTGGGATTTAACTCCATTTTTGAAGGGAAACACACATCATAGTTCTCATCCATGGATCACACTCTGCTTTAGAGCAAGAAGAACGCTCTTGCTTTTTGGAGTCTCTAATACAGCAAGAAACGTGAGTGTGCTCAGAAGAAAAGAACCGTGTTTCCGATACATACGGACCATATCTAGTCCAACTCTGCTTGAAATTGATACAAAGCAAAGGTACTCTAACATCCAATGCTTCTCAGTTAAGAAGAGAAACCTGTGGGCTTCGTGAACGATATAGTTCGTTTGAGCTGAAAAGTGACTGCCCTTACCTGAAACGATGTCTTGCTTGTAGGAAGACAAAGAGCCTGTGATTTAACTCCATTTCTGAAGAGAAACACACAACAAAGTTTTCATCCATTGATCACACTCTGCTTTAGAGGAAGAAGCATGCTCTAGCTTTCTAGAATCTCGAAGAGTGCAGGAAACTTGAGTGTGCTGAGTACAAATGAACGGTGTTTCCTACACATAAGGATCATATCTAGTCCAACTCTGCTTCTGAAACTGATACAAAGCACTGGTCCTCTAACATCCAATGCTTGTCAGTTAAGATGAAAATCGTGTGAGCTTCGTGAACGATGTAGTTCCTTTGAGCTGAAAAGTGACTGCCCTTACCTGAAACGAAGTCTTGCTTGTAGGAAGACACAGAGCCTGTGATTTAACTCCATTTCTGAAGAGAAACACACAACAAAGTTTTCATCCATTGATCACACTCTGCTTTAGAGCAAGAAGCATGCTCTAGCTTTCTATAATCTCCAAGAGTGCAGGAAACTTGAGTGTGCTGAGTACAAATGAACGGTGTTTCCTACACATAAGGATCATATCTAGTCCAACTCTGCTTCTGAAACTGATACAAAGCACTGGTCCTCTAACATCCAATGCTTGTCAGTTAAGATGAAAAACGTGTGAGCTTCGTGAACGATGTAGTTCTTTGAGCTGAAAAGTGACTGCCCTTACCTGAAACGAAGTCTTGCTTGTAGGAAGACACAGAGCCTGTGATTTAACTCCATTTCTGAACAGAAACATACAACACAGTTCTCCTCCATGGATCACACTCTGCTTTAGAACAAGAATAACGCTATTGCTTTCTAGAGTCTCTAATACCCCAGGAAACGTAAGTGTGCTCAGAACAAAAGAACGGTGTTTCTTACAAATACGAACTAAATCTGGTCCAACACTGCTTCTGAAACTGAAACAAACCACAGGTCCTCTAACATCCAATGCTTGTCAGTAAAGATGAGAAATGTTTGAGCTTCGTTAACGATGTAGTTCGTTTGTGATGAAAAGTGACTGCCCTTACCTGAAACGAAGTCTTGCTTGTAGGAAGACACAGAGCCTGTGATTTAACCCCATTTCTGAAGTAAAACACACAGCAGAGTTCTCATGCATTGATCACAATCTGCTTTAGAGCAAGAAGCACGCTCTTGCTTTCTAGATTCTCTAAGACAGCAGGAAACATGAGTGTGCTGTGAAAAAAAGAACGGTGTTTACTACACATACGGACCATATCTAGTCCAACTCTGCTTCTGAAACTGATACAAAGCACTGGTCCTCTAACATCCAATGCTTGTCAGTTAAGATGAGAAACGTGTCAGCCTCATGAACGATGTAGTTCCTTTGAGCTGAAAAGTGACTGCCCTTACCTGAAACGATGTCTTGATTGTAGGAATACACAGAGCCTGGGATTTAACTCCATTTCTGAAGGGAAACACACAGAATCGTTCTCTTCAATGGATCACACTCTGCTTTAGAGCAAGAAGAACGCTATTGCTTTGTAGAGTCTCTACTACTGCAGGAAACTTGAGTGTGCTGGGAACAAAAGAATGGTGTTTCCTACACAGACGGACCGTAACTAGTCCAACTCTGCTTCTGAAACTGATACAAAGCACTGGTCCTCTAACATCCAATGCTTGGCAGTTAAGATGAGAATCGTGTGAGCTTCATGAACGATGTAGTTCCTTTGAGCTTAAAAGTGACTGCCCTTACCTCAAACGACGTCTTGATTGTAGGAAGACAAAGAGCCTGGGCCTGAACTCTATTTCTGAAAGGAAACACACAGCAGAGTTCTCATCCATGGATCACACTCTGCTTTAGGGCAAGAAGAACGCTATTACTTTCTAGAATCTCGAAGAGAGCAGGAAACTTGAGTGTGCTGAGTACAAATGAACGGTTTTTCCTACACATAAGGATCATATCTAGTGCAACTCTGCTTCTGAAACTGATACAAAGCACTGGTCCTCTAACATCCAATGCTTGGCAGTTAAGATGAGAAACGTGTGAGCTTTGTGAACGATGTAGTTCTTTCGAGCTGAAACTTTATTGTCCTTACCTGAAACGAAGTCATGCTTGTAGGAAGAGACAGAGCCTGGGATTTAACTCCATTTTTGAAGGGAAACACACATCATAGTTCTCATCCATGGATCACACTCTGCTTTAGAGCAAGAAGAACGCTCTTGCTTTTTGGAGTCTCTAATACAGCAAGAAACGTGAGTGTGCTCAGAAGAAAAGAACCGTGTTTCCGATACATACAGACCATATCTAGTCCAACTCTGCTTGAAATTGATACAAAGCAAAGGTACTCTAACATCCAATGCTTCTCAGTTAAGAAGAGAAACCTGTGAGCTTCGTGAACGATATAGTTCGTTTGAGCTGAAAAGTGACTGCCCTTACCTGAAACGATGTCTTGCTTGTAGGAAGACACAGAGCCTGTGATTTAACTCCATTTCTGAAGAGAAACACACAACAAAGTTTTCATCCATTGATCACACTCTGCTTTAGAGGAAGAAGCACGCTCTAGCTTTCTAGAATCTCGAAGAGTGCAGGAAACTTGAGTGTGCTGAGTACAAATGAACGGTGTTTCCTACACATAAGGATCATATCTAGTCCAACTCTGCTTCTGAAACTGATACAAAGCACTGGTCCTCTAACATCCAATGCTTGTCAGTTAAGATGAAAATCGTGTGAGCTTCGTGAACGATGTAGTTCCTTTGAGCTGAAAAGTGACTGCCCTTACCTGAAACGAAGTCTTGCTTGTAGGAAGACACAGAGCCTGTGATTTAACTGCATTTCTGAAGAGAAACACACAGCAAAGTTTTCATCCATTGATCACACTCTGCTTTAGAGTAAGAAGCATGCTCTAGCTTTCTATAATCTCGAAGAGTGCAGGAAACTTGAGTGTGCTGAGTACAAATGAACGGTGTTTCCTACACATAAGGATCATATCTAGTCCAACTCTGCTTCTGAAACTGATACACAGCACTGGTCCTCTAACATCCAATGCTTGTCAGTTAAGATGAAAAACGTGTGAGCTTCGTGAACGATGTAGTTCTTTGAGCTGAAAAGTGACTGCCCTTACCTGAAACGAAGTCTTGCTTGTAGGAAGACACAGAGCCTGTGATTTAACTCCATTTCTGAACAGAAACATACAACACAGTTCTCCTCCATGGATCACACTCTGCTTTAGAACAAGAATAACGCTATTGCTTTCTAGAGTCTCTAATACCCCAGGAAACGTAAGTGTGCTCAGAACAAAAGAACGGTGTTTCTTACAAATACGAACTAAATCTGGTCCAACACTGCTTCTGAAACTGAAACAAACCACAGGTCCTCTAACATCCAATGCTTGTCAGTAAAGATGAGAAATGTTTGAGCTTCGTTAACGATGTAGTTCGTTTGTGATGAAAAGTGACTGCCCTTACCTGAAACGAAGTCTTGCTTGTAGGAAGACACAGAGCCTGTGATTTAACCCCATTTCTGAAGTAAAACACACAGCAGAGTTCTCATGCATTGATCACAATCTGCTTTAGAGCAAGAAGCACGCTCTTGCTTTCTAGATTCTCTAAGACAGCAGGAAACATGAGTGTGCTGTGAAAAAAAGAACGGTGTTTACTACACATACGGACCATATCTAGTCCAACTCTGCTTCTGAAACTGATACAAAGCACTGGTCCTCTAACATCCAATGCTTGTCAGTTAAGATGAGAAACGTGTCAGCCTCATGAACGATGTAGTTCCTTTGAGCTGAAAAGTGACTGCCCTTACCTGAAACGATGTCTTGATTGTAGGAATACACAGAGCCTGGGATTTAACTCCATTTCTGAAGGGAAACACACAGAATCGTTCTCTTCAATGGATCACACTCTGCTTTAGAGCAAGAAGCACGCTCTAGCTTTCTAGAATCTCGAAGAGAGCAGGAAACTTGAGTGTGCTGAGTACAAATGAACGGTGTTTCCTACACATAAGGATCATATCTAGTCCAACTCTGCTTCTGAAACTGATACAAAGCACTGGTCCTCTAACATCCAATGCTTGTCAGTTAAGATGAAAAACATGTGAGCTTCGTGAACGATGTAGTTCCTTTGAGCTGAAAAGTGACTGCCCTTACCTGAAACGAAGTCTTGCTTGTAGGAAGACACAGAGCGTGTGATTTAACTCCATTTCTGAAGAGAAACACACAACAAAGTTTTCATCCATTGATCACACTCTGCTTTAGAGCAAGAAGCACGCTCTAGCTTTCTAGAATCTCGAAGAGTGCAGGAAACTTGAGTGTGCTGAGTACAAATGAACGGTGTTTCCTACACATAAGGATCATATCTAGTCCAACTCTGCTTCTGAAACTGATACAAAGCACTGGTCCTCTAACATCCAATGCTTGTCAGTTAAGATGAAAAACGTGTGAGCTTCGTGAACGATGTAGTTCCTTTGAGCTGAAAAGTGACTGCCCTTACCTGAAACGAAGTCTTGCTTGTAGGAAGACACAGAGCCTGTGATTTAACTCCATTTCTGAACAGGAACATACAACACAGTTCTCATCCATGGATCACACTCTGCTTTACAGCAAGAAACACGCTCTTGCTTTCTAGATTCTCTAAGACAGCAGGAAACATGAGTGTGCTGTGAAAAAAATAACGGTGTTTACTACACATACGGACCATATCTAGTCCAACTCTGCTTCTGAAACTGATACAAAGCACTGGTCCTCTAACATCCAATGCTTGTCAGTTAAGATGAGAAACGTGTCAGCCTCATGAACGATGTAGCTCCTTTTAGCTGAAAAGTGACTGCCCTTACCTGAAACGATGTCTTGATTGTAGGAATACACAGAGCCTGGGATTTAACTCCATTTCTGAAGGGAAACACACAGAATCGTTCTCTTCAATGGATCACACTCTGCTTTAGAGCAAGAAGAACGCTATTGCTTTGTAGAGTCTCTACTACTGCAGGAAACTTGAGTGTGCTGGGAACAAAAGAACGGTGTTTCCTACACAGACGGACCGTAACTAGTCCAACTCTGCTTCTGAAACTGATACAAAGCACTGGTCCTCTAACATCCAATGCTTGGCAGTTAAGATGAGAATCGTGTGAGCTTCATGAACGATGTAGTTCCTTTGAGCTTAAAAGTGACTGCCCTTACCTCAAACGACGTCTTGATTGTAGGAAGACTCAGAGCCTGGGCTTGAACTCTATTTCTGAAAGGAAACACACAGCAGAGTTCTCATCCATGGATCACACTCTGCTTTAGGGCAAGAAGAACGCTATTACTTTCTAGAATCTCGAAGAGAGCAAGAAACTTGAGTGTGCTGAGTACAAATGAACGGTTTTTCCTACACATAAGGATCATATCTAGTGCAACTCTGCTTCTGAAACTGATACAAAGCACTGGTCCTCTAACATCCAATGCTTGGCAGTTAAGATGAGAAACGTGTGAGCTTTGTGAACGATGTAGTTCTTTCGAGCTGAAACTTTACTGTCCTTACCTGAAACGAAGTCATGCTTGTAGGAAGAGACAGAGCCTGGGATTTAACTCCATTTTTGAAGGGAAACACACATCATAGTTCTCATCCATGGATCACACTCTGCTTTAGAGCAAGAAGAACGCTCTTGCTTTTTGGAGTCTCTAATACAGCAAGAAACGTGAGTGTGCTCAGAAGAAAAGAACCGTGTTTCCGATACATACGGACCATATCTAGTCCAACTCTGCTTGAAATTGATACAAAGCAAAGGTACTCTAACATCCAATGCTTCTCAGTTAAGAAGAGAAACCTGTGAGCTTCGTGAACGATATAGTTCGTTTGAGCTGAAAAGTGACTGCCCTTACCTGAAACGATGTCTTGCTTGTAGGAAGACACAGAGCCTGTGATTTAACTCCATTTCTGAAGAGAAACACACAACAAAGTTTTCATCCATTGATCACACTCTGCTTTAGAGGAAGAAGCACGCTCTAGCTTTCTAGAATCTCGAAGAGTGCAGGAAACTTGAGTGTGCTGAGTACAAATGAACGGTGTTTCCTACACATAAGGATCATATCTAGTCCAACTCTGCTTCTGAAACTGATACAAAGCACTGGTCCTCTAACATCCAATGCTTGTCAGTTAAGATGAAAATCGTGTGAGCTTCGTGAACGATGTAGTTCCTTTGAGCTGAAAAGTGACTGCCCTTACCTGAAACGAAGTCTTGCTTGTAGGAAGACACAGAGCCTGTGATTTAACTCCATTTCTGAAGAGAAACACACAACAAAGTTTTCATCCATTGATCACACTCTGCTTTAGAGCAAGAAGCATGCTCTAGCTTTCTATAATCTCGAAGAGTGCAGGAAACGTGAGTGTGCTGAGTACAAATGAACGGTGTTTCCTACACATAAGGATCATATCTAGTCCAACTCTGCTTCTGAAACTGATACACAGCACTGGTCCTCTAACATCCAATGCTTGTCAGTTAAGATGAAAAACGTGTGAGCTTCGTGAACGATGTAGTTCTTTGAGCTGAAAAGTGACTGCCCTTACCTGAAACGAAGTCTTGCTTGTAGGAAGACACAGAGCCTGTGATTTAACTCCATTTCTGAACAGAAACATACAACACAGTTCTCCTCCATGGATCACACTCTGCTTTAGAACAAGAATAACGCTATTGCTTTCTAGAGTCTCTAATACCCCAGGAAACGTAAGTGTGCTCAGAACAAAAGAACGGTGTTTCTTACAAATACGAACTAAATCTGGTCCAACACTGCTTCTGAAACTGAAACAAACCACAGGTCCTCTAACATCCAATGCTTGTCAGTAAAGATGAGAAATGTTTGAGCTTCGTTAACGATGTAGTTCGTTTGTGATGAAAAGTGACTGCCCTTACCTGAAACGAAGTCTTGCTTGTAGGAAGACACAGAGCCTGTGATTTAACCCCATTTCTGAAGTAAAACACACAGCAGAGTTCTCATGCATTGATCACAATCTGCTTTAGAGCAAGAAGCACGCTCTTGCTTTCTAGATTCTCTAAGACAGCAGGAAACATGAGTGTGCTGTGAAAAAAAGAACGGTGTTTACTACACATACGGACCATATCTAGTCCAACTCTGCTTCTGAAACTGATACAAAGCACTGGTCCTCTAACATCCAATGCTTGTCAGTTAAGATGAGAAACGTGTCAGCCTCATGAACGATGTAGTTCCTTTGAGCTGAAAAGTGACTGCCCTTACCTGAAACGATGTCTTGATTGTAGGAATACACAGAGCCTGGGATTTAACTCCATTTCTGAAGGGAAACACACAGAATCGTTCTCTTCAATGGATCACACTCTGCTTTAGAGCAAGAAGAACGCTATTGCTTTGTAGAGTCTCTACTACTGCAGGAAACTTGAGTGTGCTGGGAACAAAAGAACGGTGTTTCCTACACAGACGGACCGTAACTAGTCCAACTCTGCTTCTGAAACTGATACAAAGCACTGGTCCTCTAACATCCAATGCTTGGCAGTTAAGATGAGAATCGTGTGAGCTTCATGAACGATGTAGTTCCTTTGAGCTTAAAAGTGACTGCCCTTACCTCAAACGACGTCTTGATTGTAGGAAGACTCAGAGCCTGGGCTTGAACTCTATTTCTGAAAGGAAACACACAGCAGAGTTCTCATCCATGGATCACACTCTGCTTTAGGGCAAGAAGAACGCTATTACTTTCTAGAATCTCGAAGAGAGCAGGAAACTTGAGTGTGCTGAGTACAAATGAACGGTTTTTCCTACACATAAGGATCATATCTAGTGCAACTCTGCTTCTGAAACTGATACAAAGCACTGGTCCTCTAACATCCAATGCTTGGCAGTTAAGATGAGAAACGTGTGAGCTTTGTGAACGATGTAGTTCTTTCGAGCTGAAACTTTACTGTCCTTACCTGAAACGAAGTCATGCTTGTAGGAAGAGACAGAGCCTGGGATTTAACTCCATTTTTGAAGGGAAACACACATCATAGTTCTCATCCATGGATCACACTCTGCTTTAGAGCAAGAAGAACGCTCTTGCTTTTTGGAGTCTCTAATACAGCAAGAAACGTGAGTGTGCTCAGAAGAAAAGAACCGTGTTTCCGATACATACGGACCATATCTAGTCCAACTCTGCTTGAAATTGATACAAAGCAAAGGTACTCTAACATCCAATGCTTCTCAGTTAAGAAGAGAAACCTGTGAGCTTCGTGAACGATATAGTTCGTTTGAGCTGAAAAGTGACTGCCCTTACCTGAAACGATGTCTTGCTTGTAGGAAGACACAGAGCCTGTGATTTAACTCCATTTCTGAAGAGAAACACACAACAAAGTTTTCATCCATTGATCACACTCTGCTTTAGAGGAAGAAGCATGCTCTAGCTTTCTAGAATCTCGAAGAGTGCAGGAAACTTGAGTGTGCTGAGTACAAATGAACGGTGTTTCCTACACATAAGGATCATATCTAGTCCAACTCTGCTTCTGAAACTGATACAAAGCACTGGTCCTCTAACATCCAATGCTTGTCAGTTAAGATGAAAATCGTGTGAGCTTCGTGAACGATGTAGTTCCTTTGAGCTGAAAAGTGACTGCCCTTACCTGAAACGAAGTCTTGCTTGTAGGAAGACACAGAGCCTGTGATTTAACTCCATTTCTGAAGAGAAACACACAACAAAGTTTTCATCCATTGATCACACTCTGCTTTAGAGCAAGAAGCATGCTCTAGCTTTCTATAATCTCCAAGAGTGCAGGAAACTTGAGTGTGCTGAGTACAAATGAACGGTGTTTCCTACACATAAGGATCATATCTAGTCCAACTCTGCTTCTGAAACTGATACAAAGCACTGGTCCTCTAACATCCAATGCTTGTCAGTTAAGATGAAAAACGTGTGAGCTTCGTGAACGATGTAGTTCTTTGAGCTGAAAAGTGACTGCCCTTACCTGAAACGAAGTCTTGCTTGTAGGAAGACACAGAGCCTGTGATTTAACTCCATTTCTGAACAGAAACATACAACACAGTTCTCCTCCATGGATCACACTCTGCTTTAGAACAAGAATAACGCTATTGCTTTCTAGAGTCTCTAATACCCCAGGAAACGTAAGTGTGCTCAGAACAAAAGAACGGTGTTTCTTACAAATACGAACTAAATCTGGTCCAACACTGCTTCTGAAACTGAAACAAACCACAGGTCCTCTAACATCCAATGCTTGTCAGTAAAGATGAGAAATGTTTGAGCTTCGTTAACGATGTAGTTCGTTTGTGATGAAAAGTGACTGCCCTTACCTGAAACGAAGTCTTGCTTGTAGGAAGACACAGAGCCTGTGATTTAACCCCATTTCTGAAGTAAAACACACAGCAGAGTTCTCATGCATTGATCACAATCTGC
Organism: Onychomys leucogaster; assembly: GCA_949786385.1. Lineage (NCBI taxonomy): Eukaryota > Metazoa > Chordata > Mammalia > Rodentia > Cricetidae > Onychomys > Onychomys leucogaster. The sequence goes on along the minus strand of CATKUP010000009.1, from coordinate 4,693,789 downwards.
TTTAGAGCAAGAAGCACGCTCTTGCTTTCTAGATTCTCTAAGACAGCAGGAAACATGAGTGTGCTGTGAAAAAAAGAACGGTGTTTACTACACATACGGACCATATCTAGTCCAACTCTGCTTCTGAAACTGATACAAAGCACTGGTCCTCTAACATCCAATGCTTGTCAGTTAAGATGAGAAACGTGTCAGCCTCATGAACGATGTAGTTCCTTTGAGCTGAAAAGTGACTGCCCTTACCTGAAACGATGTCTTGATTGTAGGAATACACAGAGCCTGGGATTTAACTCCATTTCTGAAGGGAAACACACAGAATCGTTCTCTTCAATGGATCACACTCTGCTTTAGAGCAAGAAGAACGCTATTGCTTTGTAGAGTCTCTACTACTGCAGGAAACTTGAGTGTGCTGGGAACAAAAGAATGGTGTTTCCTACACAGACGGACCGTAACTAGTCCAACTCTGCTTCTGAAACTGATACAAAGCACTGGTCCTCTAACATCCAATGCTTGGCAGTTAAGATGAGAATCGTGTGAGCTTCATGAACGATGTAGTTCCTTTGAGCTTAAAAGTGACTGCCCTTACCTCAAACGACGTCTTGATTGTAGGAAGACAAAGAGCCTGGGCCTGAACTCTATTTCTGAAAGGAAACACACAGCAGAGTTCTCATCCATGGATCACACTCTGCTTTAGGGCAAGAAGAACGCTATTACTTTCTAGAATCTCGAAGAGAGCAGGAAACTTGAGTGTGCTGAGTACAAATGAACGGTTTTTCCTACACATAAGGATCATATCTAGTGCAACTCTGCTTCTGAAACTGATACAAAGCACTGGTCCTCTAACATCCAATGCTTGGCAGTTAAGATGAGAAACGTGTGAGCTTTGTGAACGATGTAGTTCTTTCGAGCTGAAACTTTATTGTCCTTACCTGAAACGAAGTCATGCTTGTAGGAAGAGACAGAGCCTGGGATTTAACTCCATTTTTGAAGGGAAACACACATCATAGTTCTCATCCATGGATCACACTCTGCTTTAGAGCAAGAAGAACGCTCTTGCTTTTTGGAGTCTCTAATACAGCAAGAAACGTGAGTGTGCTCAGAAGAAAAGAACCGTGTTTCCGATACATACGGACCATATCTAGTCCAACTCTGCTTGAAATTGATACAAAGCAAAGGTACTCTAACATCCAATGCTTCTCAGTTAAGAAGAGAAACCTGTGAGCTTCGTGAACGATATAGTTCGTTTGAGCTGAAAAGTGACTGCCCTTACCTGAAACGATGTCTTGCTTGTAGGAAGACACAGAGCCTGTGATTTAACTCCATTTCTGAAGAGAAACACACAACAAAGTTTTCATCCATTGATCACACTCTGCTTTAGAGGAAGAAGCACGCTCTAGCTTTCTAGAATCTCGAAGAGTGCAGGAAACTTGAGTGTGCTGAGTACAAATGAACGGTGTTTCCTACACATAAGGATCATATCTAGTCCAACTCTGCTTCTGAAACTGATACAAAGCACTGGTCCTCTAACATCCAATGCTTGTCAGTTAAGATGAAAATCGTGTGAGCTTCGTGAACGATGTAGTTCCTTTGAGCTGAAAAGTGACTGCCCTTACCTGAAACGAAGTCTTGCTTGTAGGAAGACACAGAGCCTGTGATTTAACTGCATTTCTGAAGAGAAACACACAGCAAAGTTTTCATCCATTGATCACACTCTGCTTTAGAGCAAGAAGCATGCTCTAGCTTTCTATAATCTCGAAGAGTGCAGGAAACTTGAGTGTGCTGAGTACAAATGAACGGTGTTTCCTACACATAAGGATCATATCTAGTCCAACTCTGCTTCTGAAACTGATACACAGCACTGGTCCTCTAACATCCAATGCTTGTCAGTTAAGATGAAAAACGTGTGAGCTTCGTGAACGATGTAGTTCTTTGAGCTGAAAAGTGACTGCCCTTACCTGAAACGAAGTCTTGCTTGTAGGAAGACACAGAGCCTGTGATTTAACTCCATTTCTGAACAGAAACATACAACACAGTTCTCCTCCATGGATCACACTCTGCTTTAGAACAAGAATAACGCTATTGCTTTCTAGAGTCTCTAATACCCCAGGAAACGTAAGTGTGCTCAGAACAAAAGAACGGTGTTTCTTACAAATACGAACTAAATCTGGTCCAACACTGCTTCTGAAACTGAAACAAACCACAGGTCCTCTAACATCCAATGCTTGTCAGTAAAGATGAGAAATGTTTGAGCTTCGTTAACGATGTAGTTCGTTTGTGATGAAAAGTGACTGCCCTTACCTGAAACGAAGTCTTGCTTGTAGGAAGACACAGAGCCTGTGATTTAACCCCATTTCTGAAGTAAAACACACAGCAGAGTTCTCATGCATTGATCACAATCTGCTTTAGAGCAAGAAGCACGCTCTTGCTTTCTAGATTCTCTAAGACAGCAGGAAACATGAGTGTGCTGTGAAAAAAAGAACGGTGTTTACTACACATACGGACCATATCTAGTCCAACTCTGCTTCTGAAACTGATACAAAGCACTGGTCCTCTAACATCCAATGCTTGTCAGTTAAGATGAGAAACGTGTCAGCCTCATGAACGATGTAGTTCCTTTGAGCTGAAAAGTGACTGCCCTTACCTGAAACGATGTCTTGATTGTAGGAATACACAGAGCCTGGGATTTAACTCCATTTCTGAAGGGAAACACACAGAATCGTTCTCTTCAATGGATCACACTCTGCTTTAGAGCAAGAAGCACGCTCTAGCTTTCTTGAATCTCGAAGAGAGCAGGAAACTTGAGTGTGCTGAGTACAAATGAACGGTGTTTCCTACACATAAGGATCATATCTAGTCCAACTCTGCTTCTGAAACTGATACAAAGCACTGGTCCTCTAACATCCAATGCTTGTCAGTTAAGATGAAAAACGTGTGAGCTTCGTGAACGATGTAGTTCCTTTGAGCTGAAAAGTGACTGCCCTTACCTGAAACGAAGTCTTGCTTGTAGGAAGACACAGAGCGTGTGATTTAACTCCATTTCTGAAGAGAAACACACAACAAAGTTTTCATCCATTGATCACACTCTGCTTTAGAGCAAGAAGCACGCTCTAGCTTTCTAGAATCTCGAAGAGTGCAGGAAACTTGAGTGTGCTGAGTACAAATGAACGGTGTTTCCTACACATAAGGATCATATCTAGTCCAACTCTGCTTCTGAAACTGATACAAAGCACTGGTCCTCTAACATCCAATGCTTGTCAGTTAAGATGAAAAACGTGTGAGCTTCGTGAACGATGTAGTTCCTTTGAGCTGAAAAGTGACTGCCCTTACCTGAAACGAAGTCTTGCTTGTAGGAAGACACAGAGCCTGTGATTTAACTCCATTTCTGAACAGGAACATACAACACAGTTCTCATCCATGGATCACACTCTGCTTTACAGCAAGAAACACGCTCTTGCTTTCTAGATTCTCTAAGACAGCAGGAAACATGAGTGTGCTGTGAAAAAAATAACGGTGTTTACTACACATACGGACCATATCTAGTCCAACTCTGCTTCTGAAACTGATACAAAGCACTGGTCCTCTAACATCCAATGCTTGTCAGTTAAGATGAGAAACGTGTCAGCCTCATGAACGATGTAGTTCCTTTGAGCTGAAAAGTGACTGCCCTTACCTGAAACGATGTCTTGATTGTAGGAATACACAGAGCCTGGGATTTAACTCCATTTCTGAAGGGAAACACACAGAATCGTTCTCTTCAATGGATCACACTCTGCTTTAGAGCAAGAAGAACGCTATTGCTTTGTAGAGTCTCTACTACTGCAGGAAACTTGAGTGTGCTGGGAACAAAAGAACGGTGTTTCCTACACAGACGGACCGTAACTAGTCCAACTCTGCTTCTGAAACTGATACAAAGCACTGGTCCTCTAACATCCAATGCTTGGCAGTTAAGATGAGAATCGTGTGAGCTTCATGAACGATGTAGTTCCTTTGAGCTTAAAAGTGACTGCCCTTACCTCAAACGACGTCTTGATTGTAGGAAGACTCAGAGCCTGGGCTTGAACTCTATTTCTGAAAGGAAACACACAGCAGAGTTCTCATCCATGGATCACACTCTGCTTTAGGGCAAGAAGAACGCTATTACTTTCTAGAATCTCGAAGAGAGCAAGAAACTTGAGTGTGCTGAGTACAAATGAACGGTTTTTCCTACACATAAGGATCATATCTAGTGCAACTCTGCTTCTGAAACTGATACAAAGCACTGGTCCTCTAACATCCAATGCTTGGCAGTTAAGATGAGAAACGTGTGAGCTTTGTGAACGATGTAGTTCTTTCGAGCTGAAACTTTACTGTCCTTACCTGAAACGAAGTCATGCTTGTAGGAAGAGACAGAGCCTGGGATTTAACTCCATTTTTGAAGGGAAACACACATCATAGTTCTCATCCATGGATCACACTCTGCTTTAGAGCAAGAAGAACGCTCTTGCTTTTTGGAGTCTCTAATACAGCAAGAAACGTGAGTGTGCTCAGAAGAAAAGAACCGTGTTTCCGATACATACGGACCATATCTAGTCCAACTCTGCTTGAAATTGATACAAAGCAAAGGTACTCTAACATCCAATGCTTCTCAGTTAAGAAGAGAAACCTGTGAGCTTCGTGAACGATATAGTTCGTTTGAGCTGAAAAGTGACTGCCCTTACCTGAAACGATGTCTTGCTTGTAGGAAGACACAGAGCCTGTGATTTAACTCCATTTCTGAAGAGAAACACACAACAAAGTTTTCATCCATTGATCACACTCTGCTTTAGAGGAAGAAGCACGCTCTAGCTTTCTAGAATCTCGAAGAGTGCAGGAAACTTGAGTGTGCTGAGTACAAATGAACGGTGTTTCCTACACATAAGGATCATATCTAGTCCAACTCTGCTTCTGAAACTGATACAAAGCACTGGTCCTCTAACATCCAATGCTTGTCAGTTAAGATGAAAATCGTGTGAGCTTCGTGAACGATGTAGTTCCTTTGAGCTGAAAAGTGACTGCCCTTACCTGAAACGAAGTCTTGCTTGTAGGAAGACACAGAGCCTGTGATTTAACTCCATTTCTGAAGAGAAACACACAACAAAGTTTTCATCCATTGATCACACTCTGCTTTAGAGCAAGAAGCATGCTCTAGCTTTCTATAATCTCGAAGAGTGCAGGAAACGTGAGTGTGCTGAGTACAAATGAACGGTGTTTCCTACACATAAGGATCATATCTAGTCCAACTCTGCTTCTGAAACTGATACACAGCACTGGTCCTCTAACATCCAATGCTTGTCAGTTAAGATGAAAAACGTGTGAGCTTCGTGAACGATGTAGTTCTTTGAGCTGAAAAGTGACTGCCCTTACCTGAAACGAAGTCTTGCTTGTAGGAAGACACAGAGCCTGTGATTTAACTCCATTTCTGAACAGAAACATACAACACAGTTCTCCTCCATGGATCACACTCTGCTTTAGAACAAGAATAACGCTATTGCTTTCTAGAGTCTCTAATACCCCAGGAAACGTAAGTGTGCTCAGAACAAAAGAACGGTGTTTCTTACAAATACGAACTAAATCTGGTCCAACACTGCTTCTGAAACTGAAACAAACCACAGGTCCTCTAACATCCAATGCTTGTCAGTAAAGATGAGAAATGTTTGAGCTTCGTTAACGATGTAGTTCGTTTGTGATGAAAAGTGACTGCCCTTACCTGAAACGAAGTCTTGCTTGTAGGAAGACACAGAGCCTGTGATTTAACCCCATTTCTGAAGTAAAACACACAGCAGAGTTCTCATGCATTGATCACAATCTGCTTTAGAGCAAGAAGCACGCTCTTGCTTTCTAGATTCTCTAAGACAGCAGGAAACATGAGTGTGCTGTGAAAAAAAGAACGGTGTTTACTACACATACGGACCATATCTAGTCCAACTCTGCTTCTGAAACTGATACAAAGCACTGGTCCTCTAACATCCAATGCTTGTCAGTTAAGATGAGAAACGTGTCAGCCTCATGAACGATGTAGTTCCTTTGAGCTGAAAAGTGACTGCCCTTACCTGAAACGATGTCTTGATTGTAGGAATACACAGAGCCTGGGATTTAACTCCATTTCTGAAGGGAAACACACAGAATCGTTCTCTTCAATGGATCACACTCTGCTTTAGAGCAAGAAGCACGCTCTAGCTTTCTAGAATCTCGAAGAGAGCAGGAAACTTGAGTGTGCTGAGTACAAATGAACGGTGTTTCCTACACATAAGGATCATATCTAGTCCAACTCTGCTTCTGAAACTGATACAAAGCACTGGTCCTCTAACATCCAATGCTTGTCAGTTAAGATGAAAAACGTGTGAGCTTCGTGAACGATGTAGTTCCTTTGAGCTGAAAAGTGACTGCCCTTACCTGAAACGAAGTCTTGCTTGTAGGAAGACACAGAGCGTGTGATTTAACTCCATTTCTGAAGAGAAACACACAACAAAGTTTTCATCCATTGATCACACTCTGCTTTAGAGCAAGAAGCACGCTCTAGCTTTCTAGAATCTCGAAGAGTGCAGGAAACTTGAGTGTGCTGAGTACAAATGAACGGTGTTTCCTACACATAAGGATCATATCTAGTCCAACTCTGCTTCTGAAACTGATACAAAGCACTGGTCCTCTAACATCCAATGCTTGTCAGTTAAGATGAAAAACGTGTGAGCTTCGTGAACGATGTAGTTCCTTTGAGCTGAAAAGTGACTGCCCTTACCTGAAACGAAGTCTTGCTTGTAGGAAGACACAGAGCCTGTGATTTAACTCCATTTCTGAACAGGAACATACAACACAGTTCTCATCCATGGATCACACTCTGCTTTACAGCAAGAAACACGCTCTTGCTTTCTAGATTCTCTAAGACAGCAGGAAACATGAGTGTGCTGTGAAAAAAATAACGGTGTTTACTACACATACGGACCATATCTAGTCCAACTCTGCTTCTGAAACTGATACAAAGCACTGGTCCTCTAACATCCAATGCTTGTCAGTTAAGATGAGAAACGTGTCAGCCTCATGAACGATGTAGTTCCTTTGAGCTGAAAAGTGACTGCCCTTACCTGAAACGATGTCTTGATTGTAGGAATACACAGAGCCTGGGATTTAACTCCATTTCTGAAGGGAAACACACAGAATCGTTCTCTTCAATGGATCACACTCTGCTTTAGAGCAAGAAGAACGCTATTGCTTTGTAGAGTCTCTACTACTGCAGGAAACTTGAGTGTGCTGGGAACAAAAGAACGGTGTTTCCTACACAGACGGACCGTAACTAGTCCAACTCTGCTTCTGAAACTGATACAAAGCACTGGTCCTCTAACATCCAATGCTTGGCAGTTAAGATGAGAATCGTGTGAGCTTCATGAACGATGTAGTTCCTTTGAGCTTAAAAGTGACTGCCCTTACCTCAAACGACGTCTTGATTGTAGGAAGACTCAGAGCCTGGGCTTGAACTCTATTTCTGAAAGGAAACACACAGCAGAGTTCTCATCCATGGATCACACTCTGCTTTAGGGCAAGAAGAACGCTATTACTTTCTAGAATCTCGAAGAGAGCAAGAAACTTGAGTGTGCTGAGTACAAATGAACGGTTTTTCCTACACATAAGGATCATATCTAGTGCAACTCTGCTTCTGAAACTGATACAAAGCACTGGTCCTCTAACATCCAATGCTTGGCAGTTAAGATGAGAAACGTGTGAGCTTTGTGAACGATGTAGTTCTTTCGAGCTGAAACTTTACTGTCCTTACCTGAAACGAAGTCATGCTTGTAGGAAGAGACAGAGCCTGGGATTTAACTCCATTTTTGAAGGGAAACACACATCATAGTTCTCATCCATGGATCACACTCTGCTTTAGAGCAAGAAGAACGCTCTTGCTTTTTGGAGTCTCTAATACAGCAAGAAACGTGAGTGTGCTCAGAAGAAAAGAACCGTGTTTCCGATACATACGGACCATATCTAGTCCAACTCTGCTTGAAATTGATACAAAGCAAAGGTACTCTAACATCCAATGCTTCTCAGTTAAGAAGAGAAACCTGTGAGCTTCGTGAACGATATAGTTCGTTTGAGCTGAAAAGTGACTGCCCTTACCTGAAACGATGTCTTGCTTGTAGGAAGACACAGAGCCTGTGATTTAACTCCATTTCTGAAGAGAAACACACAACAAAGTTTTCATCCATTGATCACACTCTGCTTTAGAGGAAGAAGCACGCTCTAGCTTTCTAGAATCTCGAAGAGTGCAGGAAACTTGAGTGTGCTGAGTACAAATGAACGGTGTTTCCTACACATAAGGATCATATCTAGTCCAACTCTGCTTCTGAAACTGATACAAAGCACTGGTCCTCTAACATCCAATGCTTGTCAGTTAAGATGAAAATCGTGTGAGCTTCGTGAACGATGTAGTTCCTTTGAGCTGAAAAGTGACTGCCCTTACCTGAAACGAAGTCTTGCTTGTAGGAAGACACAGAGCCTGTGATTTAACTCCATTTCTGAAGAGAAACACACAACAAAGTTTTCATCCATTGATCACACTCTGCTTTAGAGCAAGAAGCATGCTCTAGCTTTCTATAATCTCGAAGAGTGCAGGAAACGTGAGTGTGCTGAGTACAAATGAACGGTGTTTCCTACACATAAGGATCATATCTAGTCCAACTCTGCTTCTGAAACTGATACACAGCACTGGTCCTCTAACATCCAATGCTTGTCAGTTAAGATGAAAAACGTGTGAGCTTCGTGAACGATGTAGTTCTTTGAGCTGAAAAGTGACTGCCCTTACCTGAAACGAAGTCTTGCTTGTAGGAAGACACAGAGCCTGTGATTTAACTCCATTTCTGAACAGAAACATACAACACAGTTCTCCTCCATGGATCACACTCTGCTTTAGAACAAGAATAACGCTATTGCTTTCTAGAGTCTCTAATACCCCAGGAAACGTAAGTGTGCTCAGAACAAAAGAACGGTGTTTCTTACAAATACGAACTAAATCTGGTCCAACACTGCTTCTGAAACTGAAACAAACCACAGGTCCTCTAACATCCAATGCTTGTCAGTAAAGATGAGAAATGTTTGAGCTTCGTTAACGATGTAGTTCGTTTGTGATGAAAAGTGACTGCCCTTACCTGAAACGAAGTCTTGCTTGTAGGAAGACACAGAGCCTGTGATTTAACCCCATTTCTGAAGTAAAACACACAGCAGAGTTCTCATGCATTGATCACAATCTGCTTTAGAGCAAGAAGCACGCTCTTGCTTTCTAGATTCTCTAAGACAGCAGGAAACATGAGTGTGCTGTGAAAAAAAGAACGGTGTTTACTACACATACGGACCATATCTAGTCCAACTCTGCTTCTGAAACTGATACAAAGCACTGGTCCTCTAACATCCAATGCTTGTCAGTTAAGATGAGAAACGTGTCAGCCTCATGAACGATGTAGTTCCTTTGAGCTGAAAAGTGACTGCCCTTACCTGAAACGATGTCTTGATTGTAGGAATACACAGAGCCTGGGATTTAACTCCATTTCTGAAGGGAAACACACAGAATCGTTCTCTTCAATGGATCACACTCTGCTTTAGAGCAAGAAGCACGCTCTAGCTTTCTAGAATCTCGAAGAGAGCAGGAAACTTGAGTGTGCTGAGTACAAATGAACGGTGTTTCCTACACATAAGGATCATATCTAGTCCAACTCTGCTTCTGAAACTGATACAAAGCACTGGTCCTCTAACATCCAATGCTTGTCAGTTAAGAAGAAAAACGTGTGAGCTTCGTGAACGATGCAGTTCCTTTGAGCTGAAAAGTGACTGCCCTTACCTGAAACGAAGTCTTGCTTGTAGGAAGACACAGAGCGTGTGATTTAACTCCATTTCTGAAGAGAAACACACAACAAAGTTTTCATCCATTGATCACACTCTGCTTTAGAGCAAGAAGCACGCTCTAGCTTTCTAGAATCTCGAAGAGTGCAGGAAACTTGAGTGTGCTGAGTACAAATGAACGGTGTTTCCTACACATAAGGATCATATCTAGTCCAACTCTGCTTCTGAAACTGATACAAAGCACTGGTCCTCTAACATCCAATGCTTGTCAGTTAAGATGAAAAACGTGTGAGCTTCGTGAACGATGTAGTTCCTTTGAGCTGAAAAGTGACTGCCCTTACCTGAAACGAAGTCTTGCTTGTAGGAAGACACAGAGCCTGTGATTTAACTCCATTTCTGAACAGGAACATACAACACAGTTCTCATCCATGGATCACACTCTGCTTTACAGCAAGAAGCACGCTCTTGCTTTCTAGATTCTCTAAGACAGCAGGAAACATGAGTGTGCTGTGAAAAAAATAACGGTGTTTACTACACATACGGACCATATCTAGTCCAACTCTGCTTCTGAAACTGATACAAAGCACTGGTCCTCTAACATCCAATGCTTGTCAGTTAAGATGAGAAACGTGTCAGCCTCATGAACGATGTAGCTCCTTTTAGCTGAAAAGTGACTGCCCTTACCTGAAACGATGTCTTGATTGTAGGAATACACAGAGCCTGGGATTTAACTCCATTTCTGAAGGGAAACACACAGAATCGTTCTCTTCAATGGATCACACTCTGCTTTAGAGCAAGAAGAACGCTATTGCTTTGTAGAGTCTCTACTACTGCAGGAAACTTGAGTGTGCTGGGAACAAAAGAACGGTGTTTCCTACACAGACGGACCGTAACTAGTCCAACTCTGCTTCTGAAACTGATACAAAGCACTGGTCCTCTAACATCCAATGCTTGGCAGTTAAGATGAGAATCGTGTGAGCTTCATGAACGATGTAGTTCCTTTGAGCTTAAAAGTGACTGCCCTTACCTCAAACGACGTCTTGATTGTAGGAAGACTCAGAGCCTGGGCTTGAACTCTATTTCTGAAAGGAAACACACAGCAGAGTTCTCATCCATGGATCACACTCTGCTTTAGGGCAAGAAGAACGCTATTACTTTCTAGAATCTCGAAGAGAGCAAGAAACTTGAGTGTGCTGAGTACAAATGAACGGTTTTTCCTACACATAAGGATCATATCTAGTGCAACTCTGCTTCTGAAACTGATACAAAGCACTGGTCCTCTAACATCCAATGCTTGGCAGTTAAGATGAGAAACGTGTGAGCTTTGTGAACGATGTAGTTCTTTCGAGCTGAAACTTTACTGTCCTTACCTGAAACGATGTCATGCTTGTAGGAAGAGACAGAGCCTGGGATTTAACTCCATTTTTGAAGGGAAACACACATCATAGTTCTCATCCATGGATCACACTCTGCTTTAGAGCAAGAAGAACGCTCTTGCTTTTTGGAGTCTCTAATACAGCAAGAAACGTGAGTGTGCTCAGAAGAAAAGAACCGTGTTTCCGATACATACGGACCATATCTAGTCCAACTCTGCTTGAAATTGATACAAAGCAAAGGTACTCTAACATCCAATGCTTCTCAGTTAAGAAGAGAAACCTGTGAGCTTCGTGAACGATATAGTTCGTTTGAGCTGAAAAGTGACTGCCCTTACCTGAAACGATGTCTTGCTTGTAGGAAGACACAGAGCCTGTGATTTAACTCCATTTCTGAAGAGAAACACACAACAAAGTTTTCATCCATTGATCACACTCTGCTTTAGAGGAAGAAGCACGCTCTAGCTTTCTAGAATCTCGAAGAGTGCAGGAAACTTGAGTGTGCTGAGTACAAATGAACGGTGTTTCCTACACATAAGGATCATATCTAGTCCAACTCTGCTTCTGAAACTGATACAAAGCACTGGTCCTCTAACATCCAATGCTTGTCAGTTAAGATGAAAATCGTGTGAGCTTCGTGAACGATGTAGTTCCTTTGAGCTGAAAAGTGACTGCCCTTACCTGAAACGAAGTCTTGCTTGTAGGAAGACACAGAGCCTGTGATTTAACTCCATTTCTGAAGAGAAACACACAACAAAGTTTTCATCCATTGATCACACTCTGCTTTAGAGCAAGAAGCATGCTCTAGCTTTCTATAATCTCGAAGAGTGCAGGAAACGTGAGTGTGCTGAGTACAAATGAACGGTGTTTCCTACACATAAGGATCATATCTAGTCCAACTCTGCTTCTGAAACTGATACACAGCACTGGTCCTCTAACATCCAATGCTTGTCAGTTAAGATGAAAAACGTGTGAGCTTCGTGAACGATGTAGTTCTTTGAGCTGAAAAGTGACTGCCCTTACCTGAAACGAAGTCTTGCTTGTAGGAAGACACAGAGCCTGTGATTTAACTCCATTTCTGAACAGAAACATACAACACAGTTCTCCTCCATGGATCACACTCTGCTTTAGAACAAGAATAACGCTATTGCTTTCTAGAGTCTCTAATACCCCAGGAAACGTAAGTGTGCTCAGAACAAAAGAACGGTGTTTCTTACAAATACGAACTAAATCTGGTCCAACACTGCTTCTGAAACTGAAACAAACCACAGGTCCTCTAACATCCAATGCTTGTCAGTAAAGATGAGAAATGTTTGAGCTTCGTTAACGATGTAGTTCGTTTGTGATGAAAAGTGACTGCCCTTACCTGAAACGAAGTCTTGCTTGTAGGAAGACACAGAGCCTGTGATTTAACCCCATTTCTGAAGTAAAACACACAGCAGAGTTCTCATGCATTGATCACAATCTGCTTTAGAGCAAGAAGCACGCTCTTGCTTTCTAGATTCTCTAAGACAGCAGGAAACATGAGTGTGCTGTGAAAAAAATAACGGTGTTTACTACACATACGGACCATATCTAGTCCAACTCTGCTTCTGAAACTGATACAAAGCACTGGTCCTCTAACATCCAATGCTTGTCAGTTAAGATGAGAAACGTGTCAGCCTCATGAACGATGTAGTTCCTTTGAGCTGAAAAGTGACTGCCCTTACCTGAAACGATGTCTTGATTGTAGGAATACACAGAGCCTGGGATTTAACTCCATTTCTGAAGGGAAACACACAGAATCGTTCTCTTCAATGGATCACACTCTGCTTTAGAGCAAGAAGCACGCTCTAGCTTTCTAGAATCTCGAAGAGAGCAGGAAACTTGAGTGTGCTGAGTACAAATGAACGGTGTTTCCTACACATAAGGATCATATCTAGTCCAACTCTGCTTCTGAAACTGATACAAAGCACTGGTCCTCTAACATCCAATGCTTGTCAGTTAAGAAGAAAAACGTGTGAGCTTCGTGAACGATGCAGTTCCTTTGAGCTGAAAAGTGACTGCCCTTACCTGAAACGAAGTCTTGCTTGTAGGAAGACACAGAGCGTGTGATTTAACTCCATTTCTGAAGAGAAACACACAACAAAGTTTTCATCCATTGATCACACTCTGCTTTAGAGCAAGAAGCACGCTCTAGCTTTCTAGAATCTCGAAGAGTGCAGGAAACTTGAGTGTGCTGAGTACAAATGAACGGTGTTTCCTACACATAAGGATCATATCTAGTCCAACTCTGCTTCTGAAACTGATACAAAGCACTGGTCCTCTAACATCCAATGCTTGTCAGTTAAGATGAAAAACGTGTGAGCTTCGTGAACGATGTAGTTCCTTTGAGCTGAAAAGTGACTGCCCTTACCTGAAACGAAGTCTTGCTTGTAGGAAGACACAGAGCCTGTGATTTAACTCCATTTCTGAACAGGAACATACAACACAGTTCTCATCCATGGATCACACTCTGCTTTACAGCAAGAAGCACGCTCTTGCTTTCTAGATTCTCTAAGACAGCAGGAAACATGAGTGTGCTGTGAAAAAAATAACGGTGTTTACTACACATACGGACCATATCTAGTCCAACTCTGCTTCTGAAACTGATACAAAGCACTGGTCCTCTAACATCCAATGCTTGTCAGTTATGATGAGAAACGTGTCAGCCTCATGAACGATGTAGCTCCTTTTAGCTGAAAAGTGACTGCCCTTACCTGAAACGATGTCTTGATTGTAGGAATACACAGAGCCTGGGATTTAACTCCATTTCTGAAGGGAAACACACAGAATCGTTCTCTTCAATGGATCACACTCTGCTTTAGAGCAAGAAGAACGCTATTGCTTTGTAGAGTCTCTACTACTGCAGGAAACTTGAGTGTGCTGGGAACAAAAGAACGGTGTTTCCTACACAGACGGACCGTAACTAGTCCAACTCTGCTTCTGAAACTGATACAAAGCACTGGTCCTCTAACATCCAATGCTTGGCAGTTAAGATGAGAATCGTGTGAGCTTCATGAACGATGTAGTTCCTTTGAGCTTAAAAGTGACTGCCCTTACCTCAAACGACGTCTTGATTGTAGGAAGACTCAGAGCCTGGGCTTGAACTCTATTTCTGAAAGGAAACACACAGCAGAGTTCTCATCCATGGATCACACTCTGCTTTAGGGCAAGAAGAACGCTATTACTTTCTAGAATCTCGAAGAGAGCAAGAAACTTGAGTGTGCTGAGTACAAATGAACGGTTTTTCCTACACATAAGGATCATATCTAGTGCAACTCTGCTTCTGAAACTGATACAAAGCACTGGTCCTCTAACATCCAATGCTTGGCAGTTAAGATGAGAAACGTGTGAGCTTTGTGAACGATGTAGTTCTTTCGAGCTGAAACTTTACTGTCCTTACCTGAAACGATGTCATGCTTGTAGGAAGAGACAGAGCCTGGGATTTAACTCCATTTTTGAAGGGAAACACACATCATAGTTCTCATCCATGGATCACACTCTGCTTTAGAGCAAGAAGAACGCTCTTGCTTTTTGGAGTCTCTAATACAGCAAGAAACGTGAGTGTGCTCAGAAGAAAAGAACCGTGTTTCCGATACATACGGACCATATCTAGTCCAACTCTGCTTGAAATTGATACAAAGCAAAGGTACTCTAACATCCAATGCTTCTCAGTTAAGAAGAGAAACCTGTGAGCTTCGTGAACGATATAGTTCGTTTGAGCTGAAAAGTGACTGCCCTTACCTGAAACGATGTCTTGCTTGTAGGAAGACACAGAGCCTGTGATTTAACTCCATTTCTGAAGAGAAACACACAACAAAGTTTTCATCCATTGATCACACTCTGCTTTAGAGGAAGAAGCACGCTCTAGCTTTCTAGAATCTCGAAGAGTGCAGGAAACTTGAGTGTGCTGAGTACAAATGAACGGTGTTTCCTACACATAAGGATCATATCTAGTCCAACTCTGCTTCTGAAACTGATACAAAGCACTGGTCCTCTAACATCCAATGCTTGTCAGTTAAGATGAAAATCGTGTGAGCTTCGTGAACGATGTAGTTCCTTTGAGCTGAAAAGTGACTGCCCTTACCTGAAACGAAGTCTTGCTTGTAGGAAGACACAGAGCCTGTGATTTAACTCCATTTCTGAAGAGAAACACACAACAAAGTTTTCATCCATTGATCACACTCTGCTTTAGAGCAAGAAGCATGCTCTACCTTTCTATAATCTCGAAGAGTGCAGGAAACTTGAGTGTGCTGAGTACAAATGAACGGTGTTTCCTACACATAAGGATCATATCTAGTCCAACTCTGCTTCTGAAACTGATACAAAGCACTGGTCCTCTAACATCCAATGCTTGTCAGTTAAGATGAAAAACGTGTGAGCTTCGTGAACGATGTAGTTCTTTGAGCTGAAAAGTGACTGCCCTTACCTGAAACGAAGTCTTGCTTGTAGGAAGACACAGAGCCTGTGATTTAACTCCATTTCTGAACAGAAACATACAACACAGTTCTCCTCCATGGATCACACTCTGCTTTAGAACAAGAATAACGCTATTGCTTTCTAGAGTCTCTAATACCCCAGGAAACGTAAGTGTGCTCAGAACAAAAGAACGGTGTTTCTTACAAATACGAACTAAATCTGGTCCAACACTGCTTCTGAAACTGAAACAAACCACAGGTCCTCTAACATCCAATGCTTGTCAGTAAAGATGAGAAATGTTTGAGCTTCGTTAACGATGTAGTTCGTTTGTGATGAAAAGTGACTGCCCTTACCTGAAACGAAGTCTTGCTTGTAGGAAGACACAGAGCCTGTGATTTAACCCCATTACTGAAGTAAAACACACAGCAGAGTTCTCATGCATTGATCACAATCTGCTTTAGAGCAAGAAGCACGCTCTTGCTTTCTAGATTCTCTAAGACAGCAGGAAACATGAGTGTTCTGTGAAAAAAATAACGGTGTTTACTACACATACGGACCATATCTAGTCCAACTCTGCTTCTGAAACTGATACAAAGCACTGGTCCTCTAACATCCAATGCTTGTCAGTTAAGATGAGAAACGTGTCAGCCTCATGAACGATGTAGTTCCTTTGAGCTGAAAAGTGACTGCCCTTACCTGAAACGATGTCTTGATTGTAGGAATACACAGAGCCTGGGATTTAACTCCATTTCTGAAGGGAAACACACAGAATCGTTCTCTTCAATGGATCACACTCTGCTTTAGAGCAAGAAGAACGCTATTGCTTTGTAGAGTCTCTACTACTGCAGGAAACTTGAGTGTGCTGGGAACAAAAGAACGGTGTTTCCTACACAGACGGACCGTAACTAGTCCAACTCTGCTTCTGAAACTGATACAAAGCACTGGTCCTCTAACATCCAATGCTTGGCAGTTAAGATGAGAATCGTGTGAGCTTCATGAACGATGTAGTTCCTTTGAGCTTAAAAGTGACTGCCCTTACCTCAAACGACGTCTTGATTGTAGGAAGACTCAGAGCCTGGGCTTGAACTCTATTTCTGAAAGGAAACACACAGCAGAGTTCTCATCCATGGATCACACTCTGCTTTAGGGCAAGAAGAACGCTATTACTTTCTAGAATCTCGAAGAGAGCAAGAAACTTGAGTGTGCTGAGTACAAATGAACGGTTTTTCCTACACATAAGGATCATATCTAGTGCAACTCTGCTTCTGAAACTGATACAAAGCACTGGTCCTCTAACATCCAATGCTTGGCAGTTAAGATGAGAAACGTGTGAGCTTTGTGAACGATGTAGTTCTTTCGAGCTGAAACTTTACTGTCCTTACCTGAAACGAAGTCATGCTTGTAGGAAGAGACAGAGCCTGGGATTTAACTCCATTTTTGAAGGGAAACACACATCATAGTTCTCATCCATGGATCACACTCTGCTTTAGAGCAAGAAGAACGCTCTTGCTTTTTGGAGTCTCTAATACAGCAAGAAACGTGAGTGTGCTCAGAAGAAAAGAACCGTGTTTCCGATACATACGGACCATATCTAGTCCAACTCTGCTTGAAATTGATACAAAGCAAAGGTACTCTAACATCCAATGCTTCTCAGTTAAGAAGAGAAACCTGTGAGCTTCGTGAACGATATAGTTCGTTTGAGCTGAAAAGTGACTGCCCTTACCTGAAACGATGTCTTGCTTGTAGGAAGACACAGAGCCTGTGATTTAACTCCATTTCTGAAGAGAAACACACAACAAAGTTTTCATCCATTGATCACACTCTGCTTTAGAGGAAGAAGCACGCTCTAGCTTTCTAGAATCTCGAAGAGTGCAGGAAACTTGAGTGTGCTGAGTACAAATGAACGGTGTTTCCTACACATAAGGATCATATCTAGTCCAACTCTGCTTCTGAAACTGATACAAAGCACTGGTCCTCTAACATCCAATGCTTGTCAGTTAAGATGAAAATCGTGTGAGCTTCGTGAACGATGTAGTTCCTTTGAGCTGAAAAGTGACTGCCCTTACCTGAAACGAAGTCTTGCTTGTAGGAAGACACAGAGCCTGTGATTTAACTCCATTTCTGAAGAGAAACACACAACAAAGTTTTCATCCATTGATCACACTCTGCTTTAGAGCAAGAAGCATGCTCTAGCTTTCTATAATCTCGAAGAGTGCAGGAAACGTGAGTGTGCTGAGTACAAATGAACGGTGTTTCCTACACATAAGGATCATATCTAGTCCAACTCTGCTTCTGAAACTGATACACAGCACTGGTCCTCTAACATCCAATGCTTGTCAGTTAAGATGAAAAACGTGTGAGCTTCGTGAACGATGTAGTTCTTTGAGCTGAAAAGTGACTGCCCTTACCTGAAACGAAGTCTTGCTTGTAGGAAGACACAGAGCCTGTGATTTAACTCCATTTCTGAACAGAAACATACAACACAGTTCTCCTCCATGGATCACACTCTGCTTTAGAACAAGAATAACGCTATTGCTTTCTAGAGTCTCTAATACCCCAGGAAACGTAAGTGTGCTCAGAACAAAAGAACGGTGTTTCTTACAAATACGAACTAAATCTGGTCCAACACTGCTTCTGAAACTGAAACAAACCACAGGTCCTCTAACATCCAATGCTTGTCAGTAAAGATGAGAAATGTTTGAGCTTCGTTAACGATGTAGTTCGTTTGTGATGAAAAGTGACTGCCCTTACCTGAAACGAAGTCTTGCTTGTAGGAAGACACAGAGCCTGTGATTTAACCCCATTTCTGAAGTAAAACACACAGCAGAGTTCTCATGCATTGATCACAATCTGCTTTAGAGCAAGAAGCACGCTCTTGCTTTCTAGATTCTCTAAGACAGCAGGAAACATGAGTGTGCTGTGAAAAAAAGAACGGTGTTTACTACACATACGGACCATATCTAGTCCAACTCTGCTTCTGAAACTGATACAAAGCACTGGTCCTCTAACATCCAATGCTTGTCAGTTAAGATGAAAAACGTGTGAGCTTCGTGAACGATGTAGTTCTTTGAGCTGAAAAGTGACTGCCCTTAGCTGAAACGAAGTCTTGCTTGTAGGAAGACACAGAGCCTGTGATTTAACTCCATTTCTGAACAGAAACATACAACACAGTTCTCCTCCATGGATCACACTCTGCTTTAGAACAAGAATAACGCTATTGCTTTCTAGAGTCTCTAATACCCCAGGAAACGTAAGTGTGCTCAGAACAAAAGAACGGTGTTTCTTACAAATACGAACTAAATCTGGTCCAACACTGCTTCTGAAACTGAAACAAACCACAGGTCCTCTAACATCCAATGCTTGTCAGTTAAGATGAGAAATGTTTGAGCTTCGTTAACGATGTAGTTCGTTTGTGATGAAAAGTGACTGCCCTTACCTGAAACGAAGTCTTGCTTGTAGGAAGACACAGAGCCTGTGATTTAACCCCATTTCTGAAGTAAAACACACAGCAGAGTTCTCATGCATTGATCACAATCTGCTTTAGAGCAAGAAGCACGCTCTTGCTTTCTAGATTCTCTAAGACAGCAGGAAACATGAGTGTGCTGTGAAAAAAATAACGGTGTTTACTACACATACGGACCATATCTAGTCCAACTCTGCTTCTGAAACTGATACAAAGCACTGGTCCTCTAACATCCAATGCTTGTCAGTTAAGATGAGAAACGTGTCAGCCTCATGAACGATGTAGTTCCTTTGAGCTGAAAAGTGACTGCCCTTACCTGAAACGATGTCTTGATTGTAGGAATACACAGAGCCTGGGATTTAACTCCATTTCTGAAGGGAAACACACAGAATCGTTCTCTTCAATGGATCACACTCTGCTTTAGAGCAAGAAGCACGCTCTAGCTTTCTAGAATCTCGAAGAGAGCAGGAAACTTGAGTGTGCTGAGTACAAATGAACGGTGTTTCCTACACATAAGGATCATATCTAGTCCAACTCTGCTTCTGAAACTGATACAAAGCACTGGTCCTCTAACATCCAATGCTTGTCAGTTAAGATGAAAAACGTGTGAGCTTCGTGAACGATGTAGTTCCTTTGAGCTGAAAAGTGACTGCCCTTACCTGAAACGAAGTCTTGCTTGTAGGAAGACACAGAGCGTGTGATTTAACTCCATTTCTGAAGAGAAACACACAACAAAGTTTTCATCCATTGATCACACTCTGCTTTAGAGCAAGAAGCACGCTCTAGCTTTCTAGAATCTCGAAGAGTGCAGGAAACTTGAGTGTGCTGAGTACAAATGAACGGTGTTTCCTACACATAAGGATCATATCTAGTCCAACTCTGCTTCTGAAACTGATACAAAGCACTGGTCCTCTAACATCCAATGCTTGTCAGTTAAGATGAAAAACGTGTGAGCTTCGTGAACGATGTAGTTCCTTTGAGCTGAAAAGTGACTGCCCTTACCTGAAACGAAGTCTTGCTTGTAGGAAGACACAGAGCCTGTGATTTAACTCCATTTCTGAACAGGAACATACAACACAGTTCTCATCCATGGATCACACTCTGCTTTACAGCAAGAAGCACGCTCTTGCTTTCTAGATTCTCTAAGACAGCAGGAAACATGAGTGTGCTGTGAAAAAAATAACGGTGTTTACTACACATACGGACCATATCTAGTCCAACTCTGCTTCTGAAACTGATACAAAGCACTGGTCCTCTAACATCCAATGCTTGTCAGTTAAGATGAGAAACGTGTCAGCCTCATGAACGATGTAGCTCCTTTTAGCTGAAAAGTGACTGCCCTTACCTGAAACGATGTCTTGATTGTAGGAATACACAGAGCCTGGGATTTAACTCCATTTCTGAAGGGAAACACACAGAATCGTTCTCTTCAATGGATCACACTCTGCTTTAGAGCAAGAAGAACGCTATTGCTTTGTAGAGTCTCTACTACTGCAGGAAACTTGAGTGTGCTGGGAACAAAAGAACGGTGTTTCCTACACAGACGGACCGTAACTAGTCCAACTCTGCTTCTGAAACTGATACAAAGCACTGGTCCTCTAACATCCAATGCTTGGCAGTTAAGATGAGAATCGTGTGAGCTTCATGAACGATGTAGTTCCTTTGAGCTTAAAAGTGACTGCCCTTACCTCAAACGACGTCTTGATTGTAGGAAGACTCAGAGCCTGGGCTTGAACTCTATTTCTGAAAGGAAACACACAGCAGAGTTCTCATCCATGGATCACACTCTGCTTTAGGGCAAGAAGAACGCTATTACTTTCTAGAATCTCGAAGAGAGCAAGAAACTTGAGTGTGCTGAGTACAAATGAACGGTTTTTCCTACACATAAGGATCATATCTAGTGCAACTCTGCTTCTGAAACTGATACAAAGCACTGGTCCTCTAACATCCAATGCTTGGCAGTTAAGATGAGAAACGTGTGAGCTTTGTGAACGATGTAGTTCTTTCGAGCTGAAACTTTACTGTCCTTACCTGAAACGATGTCATGCTTGTAGGAAGAGACAGAGCCTGGGATTTAACTCCATTTTTGAAGGGAAACACACATCATAGTTCTCATCCATGGATCACACTCTGCTTTAGAGCAAGAAGAACGCTCTTGCTTTTTGGAGTCTCTAATACAGCAAGAAACGTGAGTGTGCTCAGAAGAAAAGAACCGTGTTTCCGATACATACGGACCATATCTAGTCCAACTCTGCTTGAAATTGATACAAAGCAAAGGTACTCTAACATCCAATGCTTCTCAGTTAAGAAGAGAAACCTGTGAGCTTCGTGAACGATATAGTTCGTTTGAGCTGAAAAGTGACTGCCCTTACCTGAAACGATGTCTTGCTTGTAGGAAGACACAGAGCCTGTGATTTAACTCCATTTCTGAAGAGAAACACACAACAAAGTTTTCATCCATTGATCACACTCTGCTTTAGAGGAAGAAGCACGCTCTAGCTTTCTAGAATCTCGAAGAGTGCAGGAAACTTGAGTGTGCTGAGTACAAATGAACGGTGTTTCCTACACATAAGGATCATATCTAGTCCAACTCTGCTTCTGAAACTGATACAAAGCACTGGTCCTCTAACATCCAATGCTTGTCAGTTAAGATGAAAATCGTGTGAGCTTCGTGAACGATGTAGTTCCTTTGAGCTGAAAAGTGACTGCCCTTACCTGAAACGAAGTCTTGCTTGTAGGAAGACACAGAGCCTGTGATTTAACTCCATTTCTGAAGAGAAACACACAACAAAGTTTTCATCCATTGATCACACTCTGCTTTAGAGCAAGAAGCATGCTCTACCTTTCTATAATCTCGAAGAGTGCAGGAAACTTGAGTGTGCTGAGTACAAATGAACGGTGTTTCCTACACATAAGGATCATATCTAGTCCAACTCTGCTTCTGAAACTGATACAAAGCACTGGTCCTCTAACATCCAATGCTTGTCAGTTAAGATGAAAAACGTGTGAGCTTCGTGAACGATGTAGTTCTTTGAGCTGAAAAGTGACTGCCCTTACCTGAAACGAAGTCTTGCTTGTAGGAAGACACAGAGCCTGTGATTTAACTCCATTTCTGAACAGAAACATACAACACAGTTCTCCTCCATGGATCACACTCTGCTTTAGAACAAGAATAACGCTATTGCTTTCTAGAGTCTCTAATACCCCAGGAAACGTAAGTGTGCTCAGAACAAAAGAACGGTGTTTCTTACAAATACGAACTAAATCTGGTCCAACACTGCTTCTGAAACTGAAACAAACCACAGGTCCTCTAACATCCAATGCTTGTCAGTAAAGATGAGAAATGTTTGAGCTTCGTTAACGATGTAGTTCGTTTGTGATGAAAAGTGACTGCCCTTACCTGAAACGAAGTCTTGCTTGTAGGAAGACACAGAGCCTGTGATTTAACCCCATTACTGAAGTAAAACACACAGCAGAGTTCTCATGCATTGATCACAATCTGCTTTAGAGCAAGAAGCACGCTCTTGCTTTCTAGATTCTCTAAGACAGCAGGAAACATGAGTGTTCTGTGAAAAAAATAACGGTGTTTACTACACATACGGACCATATCTAGTCCAACTCTGCTTCTGAAACTGATACAAAGCACTGGTCCTCTAACATCCAATGCTTGTCAGTTAAGATGAGAAACGTGTCAGCCTCATGAACGATGTAGTTCCTTTGAGCTGAAAAGTGACTGCCCTTACCTGAAACGATGTCTTGATTGTAGGAATACACAGAGCCTGGGATTTAACTCCATTTCTGAAGGGAAACACACAGAATCGTTCTCTTCAATGGATCACACTCTGCTTTAGAGCAAGAAGAACGCTATTGCTTTGTAGAGTCTCTACTACTGCAGGAAACTTGAGTGTGCTGGGAACAAAAGAACGGTGTTTCCTACACAGACGGACCGTAACTAGTCCAACTCTGCTTCTGAAACTGATACAAAGCACTGGTCCTCTAACATCCAATGCTTGGCAGTTAAGATGAGAATCGTGTGAGCTTCATGAACGATGTAGTTCCTTTGAGCTTAAAAGTGACTGCCCTTACCTCAAACGACGTCTTGATTGTAGGAAGACTCAGAGCCTGGGCTTGAACTCTATTTCTGAAAGGAAACACACAGCAGAGTTCTCATCCATGGATCACACTCTGCTTTAGGGCAAGAAGAACGCTATTACTTTCTAGAATCTCGAAGAGAGCAGGAAACTTGAGTGTGCTGAGTACAAATGAACGGTTTTTCCTACACATAAGGATCATATCTAGTGCAACTCTGCTTCTGAAACTGATACAAAGCACTGGTCCTCTAACATCCAATGCTTGGCAGTTAAGATGAGAAACGTGTGAGCTTTGTGAACGATGTAGTTCTTTCGAGCTGAAACTTTACTGTCCTTACCTGAAACGAAGTCATGCTTGTAGGAAGAGACAGAGCCTGGGATTTAACTCCATTTTTGAAGGGAAACACACATCATAGTTCTCATCCATGGATCACACTCTGCTTTAGAGCAAGAAGAACGCTCTTGCTTTTTGGAGTCTCTAATACAGCAAGAAACGTGAGTGTGCTCAGAAGAAAAGAACCGTGTTTCCGATACATACGGACCATATCTAGTCCAACTCTGCTTGAAATTGATACAAAGCAAAGGTACTCTAACATCCAATGCTTCTCAGTTAAGAAGAGAAACCTGTGAGCTTCGTGAACGATATAGTTCGTTTGAGCTGAAAAGTGACTGCCCTTACCTGAAACGATGTCTTGCTTGTAGGAAGACACAGAGCCTGTGATTTAACTCCATTTCTGAAGAGAAACACACAACAAAGTTTTCATCCATTGATCACACTCTGCTTTAGAGGAAGAAGCATGCTCTAGCTTTCTAGAATCTCGAAGAGTGCAGGAAACTTGAGTGTGCTGAGTACAAATGAACGGTGTTTCCTACACATAAGGATCATATCTAGTCCAACTCTGCTTCTGAAACTGATACAAAGCACTGGTCCTCTAACATCCAATGCTTGTCAGTTAAGATGAAAATCGTGTGAGCTTCGTGAACGATGTAGTTCCTTTGAGCTGAAAAGTGACTGCCCTTACCTGAAACGAAGTCTTGCTTGTAGGAAGACACAGAGCCTATGATTTAACTCCATTTCTGAAGAGAAACACACAACAAAGTTTTCATCCATTGATCACACTCTGCTTTAGAGCAAGAAGCATGCTCTAGCTTTCTATAA
The DNA here is from genome assembly GCA_949786385.1 of Onychomys leucogaster. Classification (NCBI taxonomy): domain Eukaryota; kingdom Metazoa; phylum Chordata; class Mammalia; order Rodentia; family Cricetidae; genus Onychomys; species Onychomys leucogaster. The sequence goes on along the minus strand of CATKUP010000009.1, from coordinate 4,669,426 downwards.
TCTCCAAGAGTGCAGGAAACTTGAGTGTGCTGAGTACAAATGAACGGTGTTTCCTACACATAAGGATCATATCTAGTCCAACTCTGCTTCTGAAACTGATACAAAGCACTGGTCCTCTAACATCCAATGCTTGTCAGTTAAGATGAAAAACGTGTGAGCTTCGTGAACGATGTAGTTCTTTGAGCTGAAAAGTGACTGCCCTTACCTGAAACGAAGTCTTGCTTGTAGGAAGACACAGAGCCTGTGATTTAACTCCATTTCTGAACAGAAACATACAACACAGTTCTCCTCCATGGATCACACTCTGCTTTAGAACAAGAATAACGCTATTGCTTTCTAGAGTCTCTAATACCCCAGGAAACGTAAGTGTGCTCAGAACAAAAGAACGGTGTTTCTTACAAATACGAACTAAATCTGGTCCAACACTGCTTCTGAAACTGAAACAAACCACAGGTCCTCTAACATCCAATGCTTGTCAGTAAAGATGAGAAATGTTTGAGCTTCGTTAACGATGTAGTTCGTTTGTGATGAAAAGTGACTGCCCTTACCTGAAACGAAGTCTTGCTTGTAGGAAGACACAGAGCCTGTGATTTAACCCCATTTCTGAAGTAAAACACACAGCAGAGTTCTCATGCATTGATCACAATCTGCTTTAGAGCAAGAAGCACGCTCTTGCTTTCTAGATTCTCTAAGACAGCAGGAAACATGAGTGTGCTGTGAAAAAAAGAACGGTGTTTACTACACATACGGACCATATCTAGTCCAACTCTGCTTCTGAAACTGATACAAAGCACTGGTCCTCTAACATCCAATGCTTGTCAGTTAAGATGAGAAACGTGTCAGCCTCATGAACGATGTAGTTCCTTTGAGCTGAAAAGTGACTGCCCTTACCTGAAACGATGTCTTGATTGTAGGAATACACAGAGCCTGGGATTTAACTCCATTTCTGAAGGGAAACACACAGAATCGTTCTCTTCAATGGATCACACTCTGCTTTAGAGCAAGAAGAACGCTATTGCTTTGTAGAGTCTCTACTACTGCAGGAAACTTGAGTGTGCTGGGAACAAAAGAATGGTGTTTCCTACACAGACGGACCGTAACTAGTCCAACTCTGCTTCTGAAACTGATACAAAGCACTGGTCCTCTAACATCCAATGCTTGGCAGTTAAGATGAGAATCGTGTGAGCTTCATGAACGATGTAGTTCCTTTGAGCTTAAAAGTGACTGCCCTTACCTCAAACGACGTCTTGATTGTAGGAAGACAAAGAGCCTGGGCCTGAACTCTATTTCTGAAAGGAAACACACAGCAGAGTTCTCATCCATGGATCACACTCTGCTTTAGGGCAAGAAGAACGCTATTACTTTCTAGAATCTCGAAGAGAGCAGGAAACTTGAGTGTGCTGAGTACAAATGAACGGTTTTTCCTACACATAAGGATCATATCTAGTGCAACTCTGCTTCTGAAACTGATACAAAGCACTGGTCCTCTAACATCCAATGCTTGGCAGTTAAGATGAGAAACGTGTGAGCTTTGTGAACGATGTAGTTCTTTCGAGCTGAAACTTTACTGTCCTTACCTGAAACGAAGTCATGCTTGTAGGAAGAGACAGAGCCTGGGATTTAACTCCATTTTTGAAGGGAAACACACATCATAGTTCTCATCCATGGATCACACTCTGCTTTAGAGCAAGAAGAACGCTCTTGCTTTTTGGAGTCTCTAATACAGCAAGAAACGTGAGTGTGCTCAGAAGAAAAGAACCGTGTTTCCGATACATACGGACCATATCTAGTCCAACTCTGCTTGAAATTGATACAAAGCAAAGGTACTCTAACATCCAATGCTTCTCAGTTAAGAAGAGAAACCTGTGAGCTTCGTGAACGATATAGTTCGTTTGAGCTGAAAAGTGACTGCCCTTACCTGAAACGATGTCTTGCTTGTAGGAAGACACAGAGCCTGTGATTTAACTCCATTTCTGAAGAGAAACACACAACAAAGTTTTCATCCATTGATCACACTCTGCTTTAGAGGAAGAAGCACGCTCTAGCTTTCTAGAATCTCGAAGAGTGCAGGAAACTTGAGTGTGCTGAGTACAAATGAACGGTGTTTCCTACACATAAGGATCATATCTAGTCCAACTCTGCTTCTGAAACTGATACAAAGCACTGGTCCTCTAACATCCAATGCTTGTCAGTTAAGATGAAAATCGTGTGAGCTTCGTGAACGATGTAGTTCCTTTGAGCTGAAAAGTGACTGCCCTTACCTGAAACGAAGTCTTGCTTGTAGGAAGACACAGAGCCTGTGATTTAACTCCATTTCTGAAGAGAAACACACAACAAAGTTTTCATCCATTGATCACACTCTGCTTTAGAGCAAGAAGCATGCTCTAGCTTTCTGTAATCTCGAAGAGTGCAGGAAACTTGAGTGTGCTGAGTACAAATGAACGGTGTTTCCTACACATAAGGATCATATCTAGTCCAACTCTGCTTCTGAAACTGATACAAAGCACTGGTCCTCTAACATCCAATGCTTGTCAGTTAAGATGAAAAACGTGTGAGCTTCGTGAACGATGTAGTTCTTTGAGCTGAAAAGTGACTGCCCTTACCTGAAACGAAGTCTTGCTTGTAGGAAGACACAGAGCCTGTGATTTAACTCCATTTCTGAACAGAAACATACAACACAGTTCTCCTCCATGGATCACACTCTGCTTTAGAACAAGAATAACGCTATTGCTTTCTAGAGTCTCTAATACCCCAGGAAACGTAAGTGTGCTCAGAACAAAAGAACGGTGTTTCTTACAAATACGAACTAAATCTGGTCCAACACTGCTTCTGAAACTGAAACAAACCACAGGTCCTCTAACATCCAATGCTTGTCAGTAAAGATGAGAAATGTTTGAGCTTCGTTAACGATGTAGTTCGTTTGTGATGAAAAGTGACTGCCCTTACCTGAAACGAAGTCTTGCTTGTAGGAAGACACAGAGCCTGTGATTTAACCCCATTTCTGAAGTAAAACACACAGCAGAGTTCTCATGCATTGATCACAATCTGCTTTAGAGCAAGAAGCACGCTCTTGCTTTCTAGATTCTCTAAGACAGCAGGAAACATGAGTGTGCTGTGAAAAAAAGAACGGTGTTTACTACACATACGGACCATATCTAGTCCAACTCTGCTTCTGAAACTGATACAAAGCACTGGTCCTCTAACATCCAATGCTTGTCAGTTAAGATGAGAAACGTGTCAGCCTCATGAACGATGTAGTTCCTTTGAGCTGAAAAGTGACTGCCCTTACCTGAAACGATGTCTTGATTGTAGGAATACACAGAGCCTGGGATTTAACTCCATTTCTGAAGGGAAACACACAGAATCGTTCTCTTCAATGGATCACACTCTGCTTTAGAGCAAGAAGAACGCTATTGCTTTGTAGAGTCTCTACTACTGCAGGAAACTTGAGTGTGCTGGGAACAAAAGAATGGTGTTTCCTACACAGACGGACCGTAACTAGTCCAACTCTGCTTCTGAAACTGATACAAAGCACTGGTCCTCTAACATCCAATGCTTGGCAGTTAAGATGAGAATCGTGTGAGCTTCATGAACGATGTAGTTCCTTTGAGCTTAAAAGTGACTGCCCTTACCTCAAACGACGTCTTGATTGTAGGAAGACAAAGAGCCTGGGCCTGAACTCTATTTCTGAAAGGAAACACACAGCAGAGTTCTCATCCATGGATCACACTCTGCTTTAGGGCAAGAAGAACGCTATTACTTTCTAGAATCTCGAAGAGAGCAGGAAACTTGAGTGTGCTGAGTACAAATGAACGGTTTTTCCTACACATAAGGATCATATCTAGTGCAACTCTGCTTCTGAAACTGATACAAAGCACTGGTCCTCTAACATCCAATGCTTGGCAGTTAAGATGAGAAACGTGTGAGCTTTGTGAACGATGTAGTTCTTTCGAGCTGAAACTTTACTGTCCTTACCTGAAACGAAGTCATGCTTGTAGGAAGAGACAGAGCCTGGGATTTAACTCCATTTTTGAAGGGAAACACACATCATAGTTCTCATCCATGGATCACACTCTGCTTTAGAGCAAGAAGAACGCTCTTGCTTTTTGGAGTCTCTAATACAGCAAGAAACGTGAGTGTGCTCAGAAGAAAAGAACCGTGTTTCCGATACATACGGACCATATCTAGTCCAACTCTGCTTGAAATTGATACAAAGCAAAGGTACTCTAACATCCAATGCTTCTCAGTTAAGAAGAGAAACCTGTGAGCTTCGTGAACGATATAGTTCGTTTGAGCTGAAAAGTGACTGCCCTTACCTGAAACGATGTCTTGCTTGTAGGAAGACACAGAGCCTGTGATTTAACTCCATTTCTGAAGAGAAACACACAACAAAGTTTTCATCCATTGATCACACTCTGCTTTAGAGGAAGAAGCACGCTCTAGCTTTCTAGAATCTCGAAGAGTGCAGGAAACTTGAGTGTGCTGAGTACAAATGAACGGTGTTTCCTACACATAAGGATCATATCTAGTCCAACTCTGCTTCTGAAACTGATACAAAGCACTGGTCCTCTAACATCCAATGCTTGTCAGTTAAGATGAAAATCGTGTGAGCTTCGTGAACGATGTAGTTCCTTTGAGCTGAAAAGTGACTGCCCTTACCTGAAACGAAGTCTTGCTTGTAGGAAGACACAGAGCCTGTGATTTAACTGCATTTCTGAAGAGAAACACACAGCAAAGTTTTCATCCATTGATCACACTCTGCTTTAGAGCAAGAAGCATGCTCTAGCTTTCTATAATCTCGAAGAGTGCAGGAAACTTGAGTGTGCTGAGTACAAATGAACGGTGTTTCCTACACATAAGGATCATATCTAGTCCAACTCTGCTTCTGAAACTGATACACAGCACTGGTCCTCTAACATCCAATGCTTGTCAGTTAAGATGAAAAACGTGTGAGCTTCGTGAACGATGTAGTTCTTTGAGCTGAAAAGTGACTGCCCTTACCTGAAACGAAGTCTTGCTTGTAGGAAGACACAGAGCCTGTGATTTAACTCCATTTCTGAACAGAAACATACAACACAGTTCTCCTCCATGGATCACACTCTGCTTTAGAACAAGAATAACGCTATTGCTTTCTAGAGTCTCTAATACCCCAGGAAACGTAAGTGTGCTCAGAACAAAAGAACGGTGTTTCTTACAAATACGAACTAAATCTGGTCCAACACTGCTTCTGAAACTGAAACAAACCACAGGTCCTCTAACATCCAATGCTTGTCAGTAAAGATGAGAAATGTTTGAGCTTCGTTAACGATGTAGTTCGTTTGTGATGAAAAGTGACTGCCCTTACGTGAAACGAAGTCTTGCTTGTAGGAAGACACAGAGCCTGTGATTTAACCCCATTTCTGAAGTAAAACACACAGCAGAGTTCTCATGCATTGATCACAATCTGCTTTAGAGCAAGAAGCACGCTCTTGCTTTCTAGATTCTCTAAGACAGCAGGAAACATGAGTGTGCTGTGAAAAAAAGAACGGTGTTTACTACACATACGGACCATATCTAGTCCAACTCTGCTTCTGAAACTGATACAAAGCACTGGTCCTCTAACATCCAATGCTTGTCAGTTAAGATGAGAAACGTGTCAGCCTCATGAACGATGTAGTTCCTTTGAGCTGAAAAGTGACTGCCCTTACCTGAAACGATGTCTTGATTGTAGGAATACACAGAGCCTGGGATTTAACTCCATTTCTGAAGGGAAACACACAGAATCGTTCTCTTCAATGGATCACACTCTGCTTTAGAGCAAGAAGCACGCTCTAGCTTTCTAGAATCTCGAAGAGAACAGGAAACTTGAGTGTGCTGAGTACAAATGAACGGTGTTTCCTACACATAAGGATCATATCTAGTCCAACTCTGCTTCTGAAACTGATACAAAGCACTGGTCCTCTAACATCCAATGCTTGTCAGTTAAGATGAAAAACGTGTGAGCTTCGTGAACGATGTAGTTCCTTTGAGCTGAAAAGTGACTGCCCTTACCTGAAACGAAGTCTTGCTTGTAGGAAGACACAGAGCGTGTGATTTAACTCCATTTCTGAAGAGAAACACACAACAAAGTTTTCATCCATTGATCACACTCTGCTTTAGAGCAAGAAGCACGCTCTAGCTTTCTAGAATCTCGAAGAGTGCAGGAAACTTGAGTGTGCTGAGTACAAATGAATGGTGTTTCCTACACATAAGGATCATATCTAGTCCAACTCTGCTTCTGAAACTGATACAAAGCACTGGTCCTCTAACATCCAATGCTTGTCAGTTAAGATGAAAAACGTGTGAGCTTCGTGAACGATGTAGTTCCTTTGAGCTGAAAAGTGACTGCCCTTACCTGAAACGAAGTCTTGCTTGTAGGAAGACACAGAGCCTGTGATTTAACTCCATTTCTGAACAGGAACATACAACACAGTTCTCATCCATGGATCACACTCTGCTTTACAGCAAGAAGCACGCTCTTGCTTTCTAGATTCTCTAAGACAGCAGGAAACATGAGTGTGCTGTGAAAAAAATAACGGTGTTTACTACACATACGGACCATATCTAGTCCAACTCTGCTTCTGAAACTGATACAAAGCACTGGTCCTCTAACATCCAATGCTTGTCAGTTAAGATGAGAAACGTGTCAGCCTCATGAACGATGTAGCTCCTTTTAGCTGAAAAGTGACTGCCCTTACCTGAAACGATGTCTTGATTGTAGGAATACACAGAGCCTGGGATTTAACTCCATTTCTGAAGGGAAACACACAGAATCGTTCTCTTCAATGGATCACACTCTGCTTTAGAGCAAGAAGAACGCTATTGCTTTGTAGAGTCTCTACTACTGCAGGAAACTTGAGTGTGCTGGGAACAAAAGAACGGTGTTTCCTACACAGACGGACCGTAACTAGTCCAACTCTGCTTCTGAAACTGATACAAAGCACTGGTCCTCTAACATCCAATGCTTGGCAGTTAAGATGAGAATCGTGTGAGCTTCATGAACGATGTAGTTCCTTTGAGCTTAAAAGTGACTGCCCTTACCTCAAACGACGTCTTGATTGTAGGAAGACTCAGAGCCTGGGCTTGAACTCTATTTCTGAAAGGAAACACACAGCAGAGTTCTCATCCATGGATCACACTCTGCTTTAGGGCAAGAATAACGCTATTACTTTCTAGAATCTCGAAGAGAGCAAGAAACTTGAGTGTGCTGAGTACAAATGAACGGTTTTTCCTACACATAAGGATCATATCTAGTGCAACTCTGCTTCTGAAACTGATACAAAGCACTGGTCCTCTAACATCCAATGCTTGGCAGTTAAGATGAGAAACGTGTGAGCTTTGTGAACGATGTAGTTCTTTCGAGCTGAAACTTTACTGTCCTTACCTGAAACGAAGTCATGCTTGTAGGAAGAGACAGAGCCTGGGATTTAACTCCATTTTTGAAGGGAAACACACATCATAGTTCTCATCCATGGATCACACTCTGCTTTAGAGCAAGAAGAACGCTCTTGCTTTTTGGAGTCTCTAATACAGCAAGAAACGTGAGTGTGCTCAGAAGAAAAGAACCGTGTTTCCGATACATACGGACCATATCTAGTCCAACTCTGCTTGAAATTGATACAAAGCAAAGGTACTCTAACATCCAATGCTTCTCAGTTAAGAAGAGAAACCTGTGAGCTTCGTGAACGATATAGTTCGTTTGAGCTGAAAAGTGACTGCCCTTACCTGAAACGATGTCTTGCTTGTAGGAAGACACAGAGCCTGTGATTTAACTCCATTTCTGAAGAGAAACACACAACAAAGTTTTCATCCATTGATCACACTCTGCTTTAGAGGAAGAAGCACGCTCTAGCTTTCTAGAATCTCGAAGAGTGCAGGAAACTTGAGTGTGCTGAGTACAAATGAACGGTGTTTCCTACACATAAGGATCATATCTAGTCCAACTCTGCTTCTGAAACTGATACAAAGCACTGGTCCTCTAACATCCAATGCTTGTCAGTTAAGATGAAAATCGTGTGAGCTTCGTGAACGATGTAGTTCCTTTGAGCTGAAAAGTGACTGCCCTTACCTGAAACGAAGTCTTGCTTGTAGGAAGACACAGAGCCTGTGATTTAACTCCATTTCTGAACAGAAACATACAACACAGTTCTCCTCCATGGATCACACTCTGCTTTAGAACAAGAATAACGCTATTGCTTTCTAGAGTCTCTAATACCCCAGGAAACGTAAGTGTGCTCAGAACAAAAGAACGGTGTTTCTTACAAATACGAACTAAATCTGGTCCAACACTGCTTCTGAAACTGAAACAAACCACAGGTCCTCTAACATCCAATGCTTGTCAGTAAAGATGAGAAATGTTTGAGCTTCGTTAACGATGTAGTTCGTTTGTGATGAAAAGTGACTGCCCTTACCTGAAACGAAGTCTTGCTTGTAGGAAGACACAGAGCCTGTGATTTAACTCCATTTCTGAAGTAAAACACACAGCAGAGTTCTCATGCATTGATCACAATCTGCTTTAGAGCAAGAAGCACGCTCTTGCTTTCTAGATTCTCTAAGACAGCAGGAAACATGAGTGTGCTGTGAAAAAAAGAACGGTGTTTACTACACATACGGACCATATCTAGTCCAACTCTGCTTCTGAAACGGATACAAAGCACTGGTCCTCTAACATCCAATGCTTGTCAGTTAAGATGAGAAACGTGTCAGCCTCATGAACGATGTAGTTCCTTTGAGCTGAAAAGTGACTGCCCTTACCTGAAACGATGTCTTGATTGTAGGAATACACAGAGCCTGGGATTTAACTCCATTTCTGAAGGGAAACACACAGAATCGTTCTCTTCAATGGATCACACTCTGCTTTAGAGCAAGAAGAACGCTAATGCTTTGTAGAGTCTCTACTACTGCAGGAAACTTGAGTGTGCTGGGAACAAAAGAACGGTGTTTCCTACACAGACGGACCATAACTAGTCCAACTCTGCTTCTCAAACTGATACAAAGCACTGGTCCTCTAACATCCAATGCTTGGCAGTTAAGATGAGAATCGTGTGAGCTTCATGAACGATGTAGTTCCTTTGAGCTTAAAAGTGACTGCCCTTACCTCAAACGACGTCTTGATTGTAGGAAGACTCAGAGCCTGGGCTTGAACTCTATTTCTGAAAGGAAACACACAGCAGAGTTCTCATCCATGGATCACACTCTGCTTTAGGGCAAGAAGAACGCTATTACTTTCTAGAATCTCGAAGAGAGCAGGAAACTTGAGTGTGCTGAGTACAAATGAACGGTTTTTCCTACACATAAGGATCATATCTAGTGCAACTCTGCTTCTGAAACTGATACAAAGCACTGGTCCTCTAACATCCAATGCTTGGCAGTTAAGATGAGAAACGTGTGAGCTTTGTGAACGATGTAGTTCTTTCGAGCTGAAACTTTACTGTCCTTACCTGAAACGAAGTCATGCTTGTAGGAAGAGACAGAGCCTGGGATTTAACTCCATTTTTGAAGGGAAACACACATCATAGTTCTCATCCATGGATCACACTCTGCTTTAGAGCAAGAAGAACGCTCTTGCTTTTTGGAGTCTCTAATACAGCAAGAAACGTGAGTGTGCTCAGAAGAAAAGAACCGTGTTTCCGATACATACGGACCATATCTAGTCCAACTCTGCTTGAAATTGATACAAAGCAAAGGTACTCTAACATCCAATGCTTCTCAGTTAAGATGAAAATCGTGTGAGCTTCGTGAACGATGTAGTTCCTTTGAGCTGAAAAGTGACTGCCCTTACCTGAAACGATGTCTTGCTTGTAGGAAGACACAGAGCCTGTGATTTAACTCCATTTCTGAAGAGAAACACACAACAAAGTTTTCATCCATTGATCACACTCTGCTTTAGAGGAAGAAGCACGCTCTAGCTTTCTAGAATCTCGAAGAGTGCAGGAAACTTGAGTGTGCTGAGTACAAATGAACGGTGTTTCCTACACATAAGGATCATATCTAGTCCAACTCTGCTTCTGAAACTGATACAAAGCACTGGTCCTCTAACATCCAATGCTTGTCAGTTAAGATGAAAATCGTGTGAGCTTCGTGAACGATGTAGTTCCTTTGAGCTGAAAAGTGACTGCCCTTACCTGAAACGAAGTCTTGCTTGTAGGAAGACACAGAGCCTGTGATTTAACTCCATTTCTGAAGAGAAACACACAACAAAGTTTTCATCCATTGATCACACTCTGCTTTAGAGCAAGAAGCATGCTCTAGCTTTCTATAATCTCGAAGAGTGCAGGAAACTTGAGTGTGCTGAGTACAAATGAACGGTGTTTCCTACACATAAGGATCATATCTAGTCCAACTCTGCTTCTGAAACTGTTACAAAGCACTGGTCCTCTAACATCCAATGCTTGTCAGTTAAGATGAAAAACGTGTGAGCTTCGTGAACGATGTAGTTCTTTGAGCTGAAAAGTGACTGCCCTTACCTGAAACGAAGTCTTGCTTGTAGGAAGACACAGAGCCTGTGATTTAACTCCATTTCTGAACAGAAACATACAACACAGTTCTCCTCCATGGATCACACTCTGCTTTAGAACAAGAATAACGCTATTGCTTTCTAGAGTCTCTAATACCCCAGGAAACGTAAGTGTGCTCAGAACAAAAGAACGGTGTTTCTTACAAATACGAACTAAATCTGGTCCAACACTGCTTCTGAAACTGAAACAAACCACAGGTCCTCTAACATCCAATGCTTGTCAGTAAAGATGAGAAATGTTTGAGCTTCGTTAACGATGTAGTTCGTTTGTGATGAAAAGTGACTGCCCTTACCTGAAACGAAGTCTTGCTTGTAGGAAGACACAGAGCCTGTGATTTAACCCCATTTCTGAAGTAAAACACACAGCAGAGTTCTCATGCATTGATCACAATCTGCTTTAGAGCAAGAAGCACGCTCTTGCTTTCTAGATTCTCTAAGACAGCAGGAAACATGAGTGTGCTGTGAAAAAAAGAACGGTGTTTACTACACATACGGACCATATCTAGTCCAACTCTGCTTCTGAAACTGATACAAAGCACTGGTCCTCTAACATCCAATGCTTGTCAGTTAAGATGAGAAACGTGTCAGCCTCATGAACGATGTAGTTCCTTTGAGCTGAAAAGTGACTGCCCTTACCTGAAACGATGTCTTGATTGTAGGAATACACAGAGCCTGGGATTTAACTCCATTTCTGAAGGGAAACACACAGAATCGTTCTCTTCAATGGATCACACTCTGCTTTAGAGCAAGAAGCACGCTCTAGCTTTCTAGAATCTCGAAGAGAGCAGGAAACTTGAGTGTGCTGAGTACAAATGAACGGTGTTTCCTACACATAAGGATCATATCTAGTCCAACTCTGCTTCTGAAACTGATACAAAGCACTGGTCCTCTAACATCCAATGCTTGGCAGTTAAGATGAAAAACGTGTGAGCTTCGTGAACGATGTAGTTCCTTTGAGCTGAAAAGTGACTGCCCTTACCTGAAACGATGTCTTGATTGTAGGAATACACAGAGCCTGGGATTTAACTCCATTTCTGAAGGGAAACACACAGAATCGTTCTCTTCAATGGATCACACTCTGCTTTAGAGCAAGAAGCACGCTCTAGCTTTCTAGAATCTCGAAGAGAGCAGGAAACTTGAGTGTGCTGCGTACAAATGAACGGTGTTTCCTACACATAAGGATCATATCTAGTCCAACTCTGCTTCTGAAACTGATACAAAGCACTGGTCCTCTAACATCCAATGCTTGTCAGTTAAGATGAAAAACGTGTGAGCTTCGTGAACGATGTAGTTCCTTTGAGCTGAAAAGTGACTGCCCTTACCTGAAACGAAGTCTTGCTTGTAGGAAGACACAGAGCGTGTGATTTAACTCCATTTCTGAAGAGAAACACACAACAAAGTTTTCATCCATTGATCACACTCTGCTTTAGAGCAAGAAGCACGCTCTAGCTTTCTAGAATCTCGAAGAGTGCAGGAAACTTGAGTGTGCTGAGTACAAATGAATGGTGTTTCCTACACATAAGGATCATATCTAGTCCAACTCTGCTTCTGAAACTGATACAAAGCACTGGTCCTCTAACATCCAATGCTTGTCAGTTAAGATGAAAAACGTGTGAGCTTCGTGAACGATGTAGTTCCTTTGAGCTGAAAAGTGACTGCCCTTACCTGAAACGAAGTCTTGCTTGTAGGAAGACACAGAGCCTGTGATTTAACTCCATTTCTGAACAGGAACATACAACACAGTTCTCATCCATGGATCACACTCTGCTTTACAGCAAGAAGCACGCTCTTGCTTTCTAGAGTCTCTAAGACAGCAGGAAACATGAGTGTGATGAGAACAAAAGAACGGTGTTTCCTACACATATGGACCATATCTAGTCCAACTATGCTTCTGAAACTGATACAAAGCACTGGTCCTCTAACATCCAATGCTTGGCAGTTAAGATGAGAAACGTGTGAGCTTGGTGAACGATGTATTTTATTTGACCTGAAAAGTGACTGCCCTTACCTGAAACGAAGTCTTTATTGTAGGAAGACTCAGAGACTGGGCTTTAACTCCATTTCTGAAGGGAAACACACAGCAGAGTTCTCATCCATGGATCACACTCTGCTTTAGGGCAAGAAGAACGCTATTGCTTTCTAGAGTCTCTAATACCCCAGGAAACGTAAGTGTGCTCAGAACAAAAGAACGGTGTTTCTTACAAATACGAACTAAATCTGGTCCAACACTGCTTCTGAAACTGAAACAAACCACAGGTCCTCTAACATCCAATGCTTGTCAGTTAAGATGAGAAATGTTTGAGCTTCGTTAACGATGTAGTTCGTTTGTGATGAAAAGTGACTGCCCTTACCTGAAACGAAGTCTTGCTTGTAGGAAGACACAGAGCCTGTGATTTAACCCCATTTCTGAAGTAAAACACACAGCAGAGTTCTCATGCATTGATCACAATCTGCTTTAGAGCAAGAAGCACGCTCTTGCTTTCTAGATTCTCTAAGACAGCAGGAAACATGAGTGTGCTGTGAAAAAAAGAACGGTGTTTACTACACATACGGACCATATCTAGTCCAACTCTGCTTCTGAAACTGATACAAAGCACTGGTCCTCTAACATCCAATGCTTGTCAGTTAAGATGAGAAACGTGTCAGCCTCATGAACGATGTAGTTCCTTTGAGCTGAAAAGTGACTGCCCTTACCTGAAACGATGTCTTGATTGTAGGAATACACAGAGCCTGGGATTTAACTCCATTTCTGAAGGGAAACACACAGAATCGTTCTCTTCAATGGATCACACTCTGCTTTAGAGCAAGAAGCACGCTCTAGCTTTCTAGAATCTCGAAGAGAGCAGGAAACTTGAGTGTGCTGAGTACAAATGAACGGTGTTTCCTACACATAAGGATCATATCTAGTCCAACTCTGCTTCTGAAACTGATACAAAGCACTGGTCCTCTAACATCCAATGCTTGGCAGTTAAGATGAAAAACGTGTGAGCTTCGTGAACGATGTAGTTCCTTTGAGCTGAAAAGTGACTGCCCTTACCTGAAACGATGTCTTGATTGTAGGAATACACAGAGCCTGGGATTTAACTCCATTTCTGAAGGGAAACACACAGAATCGTTCTCTTCAATGGATCACACTCTGCTTTAGAGCAAGAAGCACGCTCTAGCTTTCTAGAATCTCGAAGAGAGCAGGAAACTTGAGTGTGCTGCGTACAAATGAACGGTGTTTCCTACACATAAGGATCATATCTAGTCCAACTCTGCTTCTGAAACTGATACAAAGCACTGGTCCTCTAACATCCAATGCTTGTCAGTTAAGATGAAAAACGTGTGAGCTTCGTGAACGATGTAGTTCCTTTGAGCTGAAAAGTGACTGCCCTTACCTGAAACGAAGTCTTGCTTGTAGGAAGACACAGAGCGTGTGATTTAACTCCATTTCTGAAGAGAAACACACAACAAAGTTTTCATCCATTGATCACACTCTGCTTTAGAGCAAGAAGCACGCTCTAGCTTTCTAGAATCTCGAAGAGTGCAGGAAACTTGAGTGTGCTGAGTACAAATGAATGGTGTTTCCTACACATAAGGATCATATCTAGTCCAACTCTGCTTCTGAAACTGATACAAAGCACTGGTCCTCTAACATCCAATGCTTGTCAGTTAAGATGAAAAACGTGTGAGCTTCGTGAACGATGTAGTTCCTTTGAGCTGAAAAGTGACTGCCCTTACCTGAAACGAAGTCTTGCTTGTAGGAAGACACAGAGCCTGTGATTTAACTCCATTTCTGAACAGGAACATACAACACAGTTCTCATCCATGGATCACACTCTGCTTTACAGCAAGAAGCACGCTCTTGCTTTCTAGAGTCTCTAAGACAGCAGGAAACATGAGTGTGATGAGAACAAAAGAACGGTGTTTCCTACACATATGGACCATATCTAGTCCAACTATGCTTCTGAAACTGATACAAAGCACTGGTCCTCTAACATCCAATGCTTGGCAGTTAAGATGAGAAACGTGTGAGCTTGGTGAACGATGTAGTTTATTTGACCTGAAAAGTGACTGCCCTTACCTGAAACGAAGTCTTTATTGTAGGAAGACTCAGAGACTGGGCTTTAACTCCATTTCTGAAGGGAAACACACAGCAGAGTTCTCATCCATGGATCACACTCTGCTTTAGGGCAAGAAGAACGCTATTGCTTTCTAGAGTCTCTAATACCCCAGGAAACGTAAGTGTGCTCAGAACAAAAGAACGGTGTTTCTTACAAATACGAACTAAATCTGGTCCAACACTGCTTCTGAAACTGAAACAAACCACAGGTCCTCTAACATCCAATGCTTGTCAGTTAAGATGAGAAATGTTTGAGCTTCGTTAACGATGTAGTTCGTTTGTGATGAAAAGTGACTGCCCTTACCTGAAACGAAGTCTTGCTTGTAGGAAGACACAGAGCCTGTGATTTAACCCCATTTCTGAAGTAAAACACACAGCAGAGTTCTCATGCATTGATCACAATCTGCTTTAGAGCAAGAAGCACGCTCTTGCTTTCTAGATTCTCTAAGACAGCAGGAAACATGAGTGTGCTGTGAAAAAAAGAACGGTGTTTACTACACATACGGACCATATCTAGTCCAACTCTGCTTCTGAAACTGATACAAAGCACTGGTCCTCTAACATCCAATGCTTGTCAGTTAAGATGAGAAACGTGTCAGCCTCATGAACGATGTAGCTCCTTTTAGCTGAAAAGTGACTGCCCTTACCTGAAACGATGTCTTGATTGTAGGAATACACAGAGCCTGGGATTTAACTCCATTTCTGAAGGGAAACACACAGAATCGTTCTCTTCAATGGATCACACTCTGCTTTAGAGCAAGAAGAACGCTATTGCTTTGTAGAGTCTCTACTACTGCAGGAAACTTGAGTGTGCTGGGAACAAAAGAACGGTGTTTCCTACACAGACGGACCGTAACTAGTCCAACTCTGCTTCTGAAACTGATACAAAGCACTGGTCCTCTAACATCCAATGCTTGGCAGTTAAGATGAGAATCGTGTGAGCTTCATGAACGATGTAGTTCCTTTGAGCTTAAAAGTGACTGCCCTTACCTCAAACGACGTCTTGATTGTAGGAAGACTCAGAGCCTGGGCTTGAACTCTATTTCTGAAAGGAAACACACAGCAGAGTTCTCATCCATGGATCACACTCTGCTTTAGGGCAAGAAGAACGCTATTACTTTCTAGAATCTCGAAGAGAGCAAGAAACTTGAGTGTGCTGAGTACAAATGAACGGTTTTTCCTACACATAAGGATCATATCTAGTGCAACTCTGCTTCTGAAACTGATACAAAGCACTGGTCCTCTAACATCCAATGCTTGGCAGTTAAGATGAGAAACGTGTGAGCTTTGTGAACGATGTAGTTCTTTCGAGCTGAAACTTTACTGTCCTTACCTGAAACGAAGTCATGCTTGTAGGAAGAGACAGAGCCTGGGATTTAACTCCATTTTTGAAGGGAAACACACATCATAGTTCTCATCCATGGATCACACTCTGCTTTAGAGCAAGAAGAACGCTCTTGCTTTTTGGAGTCTCTAATACAGCAAGAAACGTGAGTGTGCTCAGAAGAAAAGAACCGTGTTTCCGATACATACGGACCATATCTAGTCCAACTCTGCTTGAAATTGATACAAAGCAAAGGTACTCTAACATCCAATGCTTCTCAGTTAAGAAGAGAAACCTGTGAGCTTCGTGAACGATATAGTTCGTTTGAGCTGAAAAGTGACTGCCCTTACCTGAAACGATGTCTTGCTTGTAGGAAGACACAGAGCCTGTGATTTAACTCCATTTCTGAAGAGAAACACACAACAAAGTTTTCATCCATTGATCACACTCTGCTTTAGAGGAAGAAGCACGCTCTAGCTTTCTAGAATCTCGAAGAGTGCAGGAAACTTGAGTGTGCTGAGTACAAATGAACGGTGTTTCCTACACATAAGGATCATATCTAGTCCAACTCTGCTTCTGAAACTGATACAAAGCACTGGTCCTCTAACATCCAATGCTTGTCAGTTAAGATGAAAATCGTGTGAGCTTCGTGAACGATGTAGTTCCTTTGAGCTGAAAAGTGACTGCCCTTACCTGAAACGAAGTCTTGCTTGTAGGAAGACACAGAGCCTGTGATTTAACTCCATTTCTGAAGTAAAACACACAGCAGAGTTCTCATGCATTGATCACAATCTGCTTTAGAGCAAGAAGCACGCTCTTGCTTTCTAGATTCTCTAAGACAGCAGGAAACATGAGTGTGCTGTGAAAAAAAGAACGGTGTTTACTACACATACGGACCATATCTAGTCCAACTCTGCTTCAGAAACTGATACAAAGCACTGGTCCTCTAACATCCAATGCTTGTCAGTTAAGATGAGAAACGTGTCAGCCTCATGAACGATGTAGTTCCTTTGAGCTGAAAAGTGACTGCCCTTACCTGAAACGATGTCTTGATTGTAGGAATACACAGAGCCTGGGATTTAACTCCATTTCTGAAGGGAAACACACAGAATCGTTCTCTTCAATGGATCACACTCTGCTTTAGAGCAAGAAGCACGCTCTAGCTTTCTAGAATCTCGAAGAGAGCAGGAAACTTGAGTGTGCTGAGTACAAATGAACGGTGTTTCCTACACATAAGGATCATATCTAGTCCAACTCTGCTTCTGAAACTGATACAAAGCACTGGTCCTCTAACATCCAATGCTTGGCAGTTAAGATGAAAAACGTGTGAGCTTCGTGAACGATGTAGTTCCTTTGAGCTGAAAAGTGACTGCCCTTACCTGAAACGATGTCTTGATTGTAGGAATACACAGAGCCTGGGATTTAACTCCATTTCTGAAGGGAAACACACAGAATCGTTCTCTTCAATGGATCACACTCTGCTTTAGAGCAAGAAGCACGCTCTAGCTTTCTAGAATCTCGAAGAGAGCAGGAAACTTGAGTGTGCTGCGTACAAATGAACGGTGTTTCCTACACATAAGGATCATATCTAGTCCAACTCTGCTTCTGAAACTGATACAAAGCACTGGTCCTCTAACATCCAATGCTTGTCAGTTAAGATGAAAAACGTGTGAGCTTCGTGAACGATGTAGTTCCTTTGAGCTGAAAAGTGACTGCCCTTACCTGAAACGAAGTCTTGCTTGTAGGAAGACACAGAGCGTGTGATTTAACTCCATTTCTGAAGAGAAACACACAACAAAGTTTTCATCCATTGATCACACTCTGCTTTAGAGCAAGAAGCACGCTCTAGCTTTCTAGAATCTCGAAGAGTGCAGGAAACTTGAGTGTGCTGAGTACAAATGAATGGTGTTTCCTACACATAAGGATCATATCTAGTCCAACTCTGCTTCTGAAACTGATACAAAGCACTGGTCCTCTAACATCCAATGCTTGTCAGTTAAGATGAAAAACGTGTGAGCTTCGTGAACGATGTAGTTCCTTTGAGCTGAAAAGTGACTGCCCTTACCTGAAACGAAGTCTTGCTTGTAGGAAGACACAGAGCCTGTGATTTAACTCCATTTCTGAACAGGAACATACAACACAGTTCTCATCCATGGATCACACTCTGCTTTACAGCAAGAAGCACGCTCTTGCTTTCTAGAGTCTCTAAGACAGCAGGAAACATGAGTGTGATGAGAACAAAAGAACGGTGTTTCCTACACATATGGACCATATCTAGTCCAACTATGCTTCTGAAACTGATACAAAGCACTGGTCCTCTAACATCCAATGCTTGGCAGTTAAGATGAGAAACGTGTGAGCTTGGTGAACGATGTAGTTTATTTGACCTGAAAAGTGACTGCCCTTACCTGAAACGAAGTCTTTATTGTAGGAAGACTCAGAGACTGGGCTTTAACTCCATTTCTGAAGGGAAACACACAGCAGAGTTCTCATCCATGGATCACACTCTGCTTTAGGGCAAGAAGAACGCTATTGCTTTCTAGAGTCTCTAATACCCCAGGAAACGTAAGTGTGCTCAGAACAAAAGAACGGTGTTTCTTACAAATACGAACTAAATCTGGTCCAACACTGCTTCTGAAACTGAAACAAACCACAGGTCCTCTAACATCCAATGCTTGTCAGTTAAGATGAGAAATGTTTGAGCTTCGTTAACGATGTAGTTCGTTTGTGATGAAAAGTGACTGCCCTTACCTGAAACGAAGTCTTGCTTGTAGGAAGACACAGAGCCTGTGATTTAACCCCATTTCTGAAGTAAAACACACAGCAGAGTTCTCATGCATTGATCACAATCTGCTTTAGAGCAAGAAGCACGCTCTTGCTTTCTAGATTCTCTAAGACAGCAGGAAACATGAGTGTGCTGTGAAAAAAAGAACGGTGTTTACTACACATACGGACCATATCTAGTCCAACTCTGCTTCTGAAACTGATACAAAGCACTGGTCCTCTAACATCCAATGCTTGTCAGTTAAGATGAGAAACGTGTCAGCCTCATGAACGATGTAGCTCCTTTTAGCTGAAAAGTGACTGCCCTTACCTGAAACGATGTCTTGATTGTAGGAATACACAGAGCCTGGGATTTAACTCCATTTCTGAAGGGAAACACACAGAATCGTTCTCTTCAATGGATCACACTCTGCTTTAGAGCAAGAAGCACGCTCTAGCTTTCTAGAATCTCGAAGAGAGCAGGAAACTTGAGTGTGCTGAGTACAAATGAAGGGTGTTTCCTACACATAAGGATCATATCTAGTCCAACTCTGCTTCTGAAACTGATACAAAGCACTGGTCCTCTAACATCCAATGCTTGGCAGTTAAGATGAAAAACGTGTGAGCTTCGTGAACGATGTAGTTCCTTTGAGCTGAAAAGTGACTGCCCTTACCTGAAACGATGTCTTGATTGTAGGAATACACAGAGCCTGGGATTTAACTCCATTTCTGAAGGGAAACACACAGAATCGTTCTCTTCAATGGATCACACTCTGCTTTAGAGCAAGAAGCACGCTCTAGCTTTCTAGAATCTCGAAGAGAGCAGGAAACTTGAGTGTGCTGAGTACAAATGAACGGTGTTTCCTACACATAAGGATCATATCTAGTCCAACTCTGCTTCTGAAACTGATACAAAGCACTGGTCCTCTAACATCCAATGCTTGGCAGTTAAGATGAAAAACGTGTGAGCTTCGTGAACGATGTAGTTCCTTTGAGCTGAAAAGTGACTGCCCTTACCTGAAACGATGTCTTGATTGTAGGAATACACAGAGCCTGGGATTTAACTCCATTTCTGAAGGGAAACACACAGAATCGTTCTCTTCAATGGATCACACTCTGCTTTAGAGCAAGAAGCACGCTCTAGCTTTCTAGAATCTCGAAGAGAGCAGGAAACTTGAGTGTGCTGAGTACAAATGAACGGTGTTTCCTACACATAAGGATCATATCTAGTCCAACTCTGCTTCTGAAACTGATACAAAGCACTGGTCCTCTAACATCCAATGCTTGGCAGTTAAGATGAAAAACGTGTGAGCTTCGTGAACGATGTAGTTCCTTTGAGCTGAAAAGTGACTGCCCTTACCTGAAACGAAGTCTTGCTTGTAGGAAGACACAGAGCCTGTGATTTAACTCCATTTCTGAACAGGAACATACAACACAGTTCTCATCCATGGATCACACTCTGCTTTACAGCAAGAAGCACGCTCTTGCTTTCTAGAGTCTCTAAGACAGCAGGAAACATGAGTGTGATGAGAACAAAAGAACGGTGTTTCCTACACATATGGACCATATCTAGTCCAACTATGCTTCTGAAACTGATACAAAGCACTGGTCCTCTAACATCCAATGCTTGGCAGTTAAGATGAGAAACGTGTGAGCTTGGTGAACGATGTATTTTATTTGACCTGAAAAGTGACTGCCCTTACCTGAAACGAAGTCTTTATTGTAGGAAGACTCAGAGACTGGGCTTTAACTCCATTTCTGAAGGGAAACACACAGCAGAGTTCTCATCCATGGATCACACTCTGCTTTAGGGCAAGAAGAACGCTATTGCTTTCTAGAGTCTCTAATACCCCAGGAAACGTAAGTGTGCTCAGAACAAAAGAACGGTGTTTCTTACAAATACGAACTAAATCTGGTCCAACACTGCTTCTGAAACTGAAACAAACCACAGGTCCTCTAACATCCAATGCTTGTCAGTTAAGATGAGAAATGTTTGAGCTTCGTTAACGATGTAGTTCGTTTGTGATGAAAAGTGACTGCCCTTACCTGAAACGAAGTCTTGCTTGTAGGAAGACACAGAGCCTGTGATTTAACCCCATTTCTGAAGTAAAACACACAGCAGAGTTCTCATGCATTGATCACAATCTGCTTTAGAGCAAGAAGCACGCTCTTGCTTTCTAGATTCTCTAAGACAGCAGGAAACATGAGTGTGCTGTGAAAAAAAGAACGGTGTTTACTACACATACGGACCATATCTAGTCCAACTCTGCTTCTGAAACTGATACAAAGCACTGGTCCTCTAACATCCAATGCTTGTCAGTTAAGATGAGAAACGTGTCAGCCTCATGAACGATGTAGTTCCTTTGAGCTGAAAAGTGACTGCCCTTACCTGAAACGATGTCTTGATTGTAGGAATACACAGAGCCTGGGATTTAACTCCATTTCTGAAGGGAAACACACAGAATCGTTCTCTTCAATGGATCACACTCTGCTTTAGAGCAAGAAGCACGCTCTAGCTTTCTAGAATCTCGAAGAGAGCAGGAAACTTGAGTGTGCTGAGTACAAATGAACGGTGTTTCCTACACATAAGGATCATATCTAGTCCAACTCTGCTTCTGAAACTGATACAAAGCACTGGTCCTCTAACATCCAATGCTTGGCAGTTAAGATGAAAAACGTGTGAGCTTCGTGAACGATGTAGTTCCTTTGAGCTGAAAAGTGACTGCCCTTACCTGAAACGATGTCTTGATTGTAGGAATACACAGAGCCTGGGATTTAACTCCATTTCTGAAGGGAAACACACAGAATCGTTCTCTTCAATGGATCACACTCTGCTTTAGAGCAAGAAGCACGCTCTAGCTTTCTAGAATCTCGAAGAGAGCAGGAAACTTGAGTGTGCTGCGTACAAATGAACGGTGTTTCCTACACATAAGGATCATATCTAGTCCAACTCTGCTTCTGAAACTGATACAAAGCACTGGTCCTCTAACATCCAATGCTTGTCAGTTAAGATGAAAAACGTGTGAGCTTCGTGAACGATGTAGTTCCTTTGAGCTGAAAAGTGACTGCCCTTACCTGAAACGAAGTCTTGCTTGTAGGAAGACACAGAGCGTGTGATTTAACTCCATTTCTGAAGAGAAACACACAACAAAGTTTTCATCCATTGATCACACTCTGCTTTAGAGCAAGAAGCACGCTCTAGCTTTCTAGAATCTCGAAGAGTGCAGGAAACTTGAGTGTGCTGAGTACAAATGAATGGTGTTTCCTACACATAAGGATCATATCTAGTCCAACTCTGCTTCTGAAACTGATACAAAGCACTGGTCCTCTAACATCCAATGCTTGTCAGTTAAGATGAAAAACGTGTGAGCTTCGTGAACGATGTAGTTCCTTTGAGCTGAAAAGTGACTGCCCTTACCTGAAACGAAGTCTTGCTTGTAGGAAGACACAGAGCCTGTGATTTAACTCCATTTCTGAACAGGAACATACAACACAGTTCTCATCCATGGATCACACTCTGCTTTACAGCAAGAAGCACGCTCTTGCTTTCTAGAGTCTCTAAGACAGCAGGAAACATGAGTGTGATGAGAACAAAAGAACGGTGTTTCCTACACATATGGACCATATCTAGTCCAACTATGCTTCTGAAACTGATACAAAGCACTGGTCCTCTAACATCCAATGCTTGGCAGTTAAGATGAGAAACGTGTGAGCTTGGTGAACGATGTAGTTTATTTGACCTGAAAAGTGACTGCCCTTACCTGAAACGAAGTCTTTATTGTAGGAAGACTCAGAGACTGGGCTTTAACTCCATTTCTGAAGGGAAACACACAGCAGAGTTCTCATCCATGGATCACACTCTGCTTTAGGGCAAGAAGAACGCTATTGCTTTCTAGAGTCTCTAATACCCCAGGAAACGTAAGTGTGCTCAGAACAAAAGAACGGTGTTTCTTACAAATACGAACTAAATCTGGTCCAACACTGCTTCTGAAACTGAAACAAACCACAGGTCCTCTAACATCCAATGCTTGTCAGTTAAGATGAGAAATGTTTGAGCTTCGTTAACGATGTAGTTCGTTTGTGATGAAAAGTGACTGCCCTTACCTGAAACGAAGTCTTGCTTGTAGGAAGACACAGAGCCTGTGATTTAACCCCATTTCTGAAGTAAAACACACAGCAGAGTTCTCATGCATTGATCACAATCTGCTTTAGAGCAAGAAGCACGCTCTTGCTTTCTAGATTCTCTAAGACAGCAGGAAACATGAGTGTGCTGTGAAAAAAAGAACGGTGTTTACTACACATACGGACCATATCTAGTCCAACTCTGCTTCTGAAACTGATACAAAGCACTGGTCCTCTAACATCCAATGCTTGTCAGTTAAGATGAGAAACGTGTCAGCCTCATGAACGATGTAGCTCCTTTTAGCTGAAAAGTGACTGCCCTTACCTGAAACGATGTCTTGATTGTAGGAATACACAGAGCCTGGGATTTAACTCCATTTCTGAAGGGAAACACACAGAATCGTTCTCTTCAATGGATCACACTCTGCTTTAGAGCAAGAAGCACGCTCTAGCTTTCTAGAATCTCGAAGAGAGCAGGAAACTTGAGTGTGCTGAGTACAAATGAACGGTGTTTCCTACACATAAGGATCATATCTAGTCCAACTCTGCTTCTGAAACTGATACAAAGCACTGGTCCTCTAACATCCAATGCTTGGCAGTTAAGATGAAAAACGTGTGAGCTTCGTGAACGATGTAGTTTATTTGACCTGAAAAGTGACTGCCCTTACCTGAAACGAAGTCTTTATTGTAGGAAGACTCAGAGACTGGGCTTTAACTCCATTTCTGAAGGGAAACACACAGCAGAGTTCTCATCCATGGATCACACTCTGCTTTAGGGCAAGAAGAACGCTATTGCTTTCTAGAGTCTCTAATACCCCAGGAAACGTAAGTGTGCTCAGAACAAAAGAACGGTGTTTCTTACAAATACGAACTAAATCTGGTCCAACACTGCTTCTGAAACTGAAACAAACCACAGGTCCTCTAACATCCAATGCTTGTCAGTTAAGATGAGAAATGTTTGAGCTTCGTTAACGATGTAGTTCGTTTGTGATGAAAAGTGACTGCCCTTACCTGAAACGAAGTCTTGCTTGTAGGAAGACACAGAGCCTGTGATTTAACCCCATTTCTGAAGTAAAACACACAGCAGAGTTCTCATGCATTGATCACAATCTGCTTTAGAGCAAGAAGCACGCTCTTGCTTTCTAGATTCTCTAAGACAGCAGGAAACATGAGTGTGCTGTGAAAAAAAGAACGGTGTTTACTACACATACGGACCATATCTAGTCCAACTCTGCTTCTGAAACTGATACAAAGCACTGGTCCTCTAACATCCAATGCTTGTCAGTTAAGATGAGAAACGTGTCAGCCTCATGAACGATGTAGCTCCTTTTAGCTGAAAAGTGACTGCCCTTACCTGAAACGATGTCTTGATTGTAGGAATACACAGAGCCTGGGATTTAACTCCATTTCTGAAGGGAAACACACAGAATCGTTCTCTTCAATGGATCACACTCTGCTTTAGAGCAAGAAGAACGCTATTGCTTTGTAGAGTCTCTACTACTGCAGGAAACTTGAGTGTGCTGGGAACAAAAGAACGGTGTTTCCTACACAGACGGACCGTAACTAGTCCAACTCTGCTTCTGAAACTGATACAAAGCACTGGTCCTCTAACATCCAATGCTTGGCAGTTAAGATGAGAATCGTGTGAGCTTCATGAACGATGTAGTTCCTTTGAGCTTAAAAGTGACTGCCCTTACCTCAAACGACGTCTTGATTGTAGGAAGACTCAGAGCCTGGGCTTGAACTCTATTTCTGAAAGGAAACACACAGCAGAGTTCTCATCCATGGATCACACTCTGCTTTAGGGCAAGAAGAACGCTATTACTTTCTAGAATCTCGAAGAGAGCAAGAAACTTGAGTGTGCTGAGTACAAATGAACGGTTTTTCCTACACATAAGGATCATATCTAGTGCAACTCTGCTTCTGAAACTGATACAAAGCACTGGTCCTCTAACATCCAATGCTTGGCAGTTAAGATGAGAAACGTGTGAGCTTTGTGAACGATGTAGTTCTTTCGAGCTGAAACTTTACTGTCCTTACCTGAAACGAAGTCATGCTTGTAGGAAGAGACAGAGCCTGGGATTTAACTCCATTTTTGAAGGGAAACACACATCATAGTTCTCATCCATGGATCACACTCTGCTTTAGAGCAAGAAGAACGCTCTTGCTTTTTGGAGTCTCTAATACAGCAAGAAACGTGAGTGTGCTCAGAAGAAAAGAACCGTGTTTCCGATACATACGGACCATATCTAGTCCAACTCTGCTTGAAATTGATACAAAGCAAAGGTACTCTAACATCCAATGCTTCTCAGTTAAGAAGAGAAACCTGTGAGCTTCGTGAACGATATAGTTCGTTTGAGCTGAAAAGTGACTGCCCTTACCTGAAACGATGTCTTGCTTGTAGGAAGACACAGAGCCTGTGATTTAACTCCATTTCTGAAGAGAAACACACAACAAAGTTTTCATCCATTGATCACACTCTGCTTTAGAGGAAGAAGCACGCTCTAGCTTTCTAGAATCTCGAAGAGTGCAGGAAACTTGAGTGTGCTGAGTACAAATGAACGGTGTTTCCTACACATAAGGATCATATCTAGTCCAACTCTGCTTCTGAAACTGATACAAAGCACTGGTCCTCTAACATCCAATGCTTGTCAGTTAAGATGAAAATCGTGTGAGCTTCGTGAACGATGTAGTTCCTTTGAGCTGAAAAGTGACTGCCCTTACCTGAAACGAAGTCTTGCTTGTAGGAAGACACAGAGCCTGTGATTTAACTCCATTTCTGAAGAGAAACACACAACAAAGTTTTCATCCATTGATCACACTCTGCTTTAGAGCAAGAAGCATGCTCTAGCTTTCTATAATCTCGAAGAGTGCAGGAAACTTGAGTGTGCTGAGTACAAATGAACGGTGTTTCCTACACATAAGGATCATATCTAGTCCAACTCTGCTTCTGAAACTGATACAAAGCACTGGTCCTCTAACATCCAATGCTTGTCAGTTAAGATGAGAAATGTTTGAGCTTCGTTAACGATGTAGTTCGTTTGTGATGAAAAGTGACTGCCCTTACCTGAAACGAAGTCTTGCTTGTAGGAAGACACAGAGCCTGTGATTTAACCCCATTTCTGAAGTAAAACACACAGCAGAGTTCTCATGCATTGATCACAATCTGCTTTAGAGCAAGAAGCACGCTCTTGCTTTCTAGATTCTCTAAGACAGCAGGAAACATGAGTGTGCTGTGAAAAAAAGAACGGTGTTTACTACACATACGGACCATATCTAGTCCAACTCTGCTTCTGAAACTGATACAAAGCACTGGTCCTCTAACATCCAATGCTTGTCAGTTAAGATGAGAAACGTGTCAGCCTCATGAACGATGTAGCTCCTTTTAGCTGAAAAGTGACTGCCCTTACCTGAAACGATGTCTTGATTGTAGGAATACACAGAGCCTGGGATTTAACTCCATTTCTGAAGGGAAACACACAGAATCGTTCTCTTCAATGGATCACACTCTGCTTTAGAGCAAGAAGAACGCTATTGCTTTGTAGAGTCTCTACTACTGCAGGAAACTTGAGTGTGCTGGGAACAAAAGAACGGTGTTTCCTACACAGACGGACCGTAACTAGTCCAACTCTGCTTCTGAAACTGATACAAAGCACTGGTCCTCTAACATCCAATGCTTGGCAGTTAAGATGAGAATCGTGTGAGCTTCATGAACGATGTAGTTCCTTTGAGCTTAAAAGTGACTGCCCTTACCTCAAACGACGTCTTGATTGTAGGAAGACTCAGAGCCTGGGCTTGAACTCTATTTCTGAAAGGAAACACACAGCAGAGTTCTCATCCATGGATCACACTCTGCTTTAGGGCAAGAAGAACGCTATTACTTTCTAGAATCTCGAAGAGAGCAAGAAACTTGAGTGTGCTGAGTACAAATGAACGGTTTTTCCTACACATAAGGATCATATCTAGTGCAACTCTGCTTCTGAAACTGATACAAAGCACTGGTCCTCTAACATCCAATGCTTGGCAGTTAAGATGAGAAACGTGTGAGCTTTGTGAACGATGTAGTTCTTTCGAGCTGAAACTTTACTGTCCTTACCTGAAACGAAGTCATGCTTGTACGAAGAGACAGAGCCTGGGATTTAACTCCATTTTTGAAGGGAAACACACATCATAGTTCTCATCCATGGATCACACTCTGCTTTAGAGCAAGAAGAACGCTCTTGCTTTTTGGAGTCTCTAATACAGCAAGAAACGTGAGTGTGCTCAGAAGAAAAGAACCGTGTTTCCGATACATACGGACCATATCTAGTCCAACTCTGCTTGAAATTGATACAAAGCAAAGGTACTCTAACATCCAATGCTTCTCAGTTAAGAAGAGAAACCTGTGAGCTTCGAGAACGATATAGTTCGTTTGAGCTGAAAAGTGACTGCCCTTACCTGAAACGATGTCTTGCTTGTAGGAAGACACAGAGCCTGTGATTTAACTCCATTTCTGAAGAGAAACACACAACAAAGTTTTCATCCATTGATCACACTATGCTTTAGAGCAAGAAGCACGCTCTAGCTTTCTAGAATCTCGAAGAGTGCAGGAAACTTGAGTGTGCTGAGTACAAATGAACGGTGTTTCCTACACATAAGGATCATATCTAGTCCAACTCTGCTTCTGAAACTGATACAAAGCACTGGTCCTCTAACATCCAATGCTTGTCAGTTAAGATGAAAATCGTGTGAGCTTCGTGAACGATGTAGTTCCTTTGAGCTGAAAAGTGACTGCCCTTACCTGAAACGAAGTCTTGCTTGTAGGAAGACACAGAGCCTGTGATTTAACTCCATTTCTGAAGAGAAACACACAACAAAGTTTTCATCCATTGATCACACTCTGCTTTAGAGCAAGAAGCATGCTCTAGCTTTCTATAATCTCGAAGAGTGCAGGAAACTTGAGTGTGCTGAGTACAAATGAACGGTGTTTCCTACACATAAGGATCATATCTAGTCCAACTCTGCTTCTGAAACTGATACAAAGCACTGGTCCTCTAACATCCAATGCTTGTCAGTTAAGATGAAAAACGTGTGAGCTTCGTGAACGATGTAGTTCTTTGAGCTGAAAAGTGACTGCCCTTACCTGAAACGAAGTCTTGCTTGTAGGAAGACACAGAGCCTGTGATTTAACTCCATTTCTGAACAGAAACATACAACACAGTTCTCCTCCATGGATCACACTCTGCTTTAGAACAAGAATAACGCTATTGCTTTCTAGAGTCTCTAATACCCCAGGAAACGTAAGTGTGCTCAGAACAAAAGAACGGTGTTTCTTACAAATACGAACTAAATCTGGTCCAACACTGCTTCTGAAACTGAAACAAACCACAGGTCCTCTAACATCCAATGCTTGTCAGTAAAGATGAGAAATGTTTGAGCTTCGTTAACGATGTAGTTCGTTTGTGATGAAAAGTGACTGCCCTTACCTGAAACGAAGTCTTGCTTGTAGGAAGACACAGAGCCTGTGATTTAACCCCATTTCTGAAGTAAAACACACAGCAGAGTTCTCATGCATTGATCACAATCTGCTTTAGAGCAAGAAGCACGCTCTTGCTTTCTAGATTCTCTAAGACAGCAGGAAACATGAGTGTGCTGTGAAAAAAAGAACGGTGTTTACTACACATACGGACCATATCTAGTCCAACTCTGCTTCTGAAACTGATACAAAGCACTGGTCCTCTAACATCCAATGCTTGTCAGTTAAGATGAGAAACGTGTCAGCCTCATGAACGATGTAGTTCCTTTGAGCTGAAAAGTGACTGCCCTTACCTGAAACGATGTCTTGATTGTAGGAATACACAGAGCCTGGGATTTAACTCCATTTCTGAAGGGAAACACACAGAATCGTTCTCTTCAATGGATCACACTCTGCTTTAGAGCAAGAAGAACGCTATTGCTTTGTAGAGTCTCTACTACTGCAGGAAACTTGAGTGTGCTGGGAACAAAAGAACGGTGTTTCCTACACAGACGGACCGTAACTAGTCCAACTCTGCTTCTGAAACTGATACAAAGCACTGGTCCTCTAACATCCAATGCTTGGCAGTTAAGATGAGAATCGTGTGAGCTTCATGAACGATGTAGTTCCTTTGAGCTTAAAAGTGACTGCCCTTACCTCAAACGACGTCTTGATTGTAGGAAGACTCAGAGCCTGGGCTTGAACTCTATTTCTGAAAGGAAACACACAGCAGAGTTCTCATCCATGGATCACACTCTGCTTTAGGGCAAGAAGAACGCTATTACTTTCTAGAATCTCGAAGAGAGCAGGAAATGAGTGTGCTGAGTACAAATGAACGGTTTTTCCTACACATAAGGATCATATCTAGTGCAACTCTGCTTCTGAAACTGATACAAAGCACTGGTCCTCTAACATCCAATGCTTGGCAGTTAAGATGAGAAACGTGTGAGCTTTGTGAACGATGTAGTTCTTTCGAGCTGAAACTTTACTGTCCTTACCTGAAACGAAGTCATGCTTGTAGGAAGAGACAGAGCCTGGGATTTAACTCCATTTTTGAAGGGAAACACACATCATAGTTCTCATCCATGGATCACACTCTGCTTTAGAGCAAGAAGAACGCTCTTGCTTTTTGGATTCTCTAATACAGCAAGAAACGTGAGTGTGCTCAGAAGAAAAGAACCGTGTTTCCGATACATACGGACCATATCTAGTCCAACTCTGCTTGAAATTGATACAAAGCAAAGGTACTCTAACATCCAATGCTTCTCAGTTAAGAAGAGAAACCTGTGAGCTTCGTGAACGATATAGTTCGTTTGAGCTGAAAAGTGACTGCCCTTACCTGAAACGATGTCTTGCTTGTAGGAAGACACAGAGCCTGTGATTTAACTCCATTTCTGAAGAGAAACACACAACAAAGTTTTCATCCATTGATCACACTCTGCTTTAGAGCAAGAAGCACGCTCTAGCTTTCTAGAATCTCGAAGAGGGCAGGAAACTTGAGTGTGCTGAGTACAAATGAACGGTGTTTTCTACACATAAGGATCATATCTAGTCCAACTCTGCTTCTGAAACTGATACAAAGCACTGGTCCTCTAACATCCAATGCTTGTCAGTTAAGATGAGAAACGTGTGACCTTCGTGAACGATGTTGTTCGTTTGAACTGAAAAGTGACTGCCCTTACCTGAAACCAAGTCTTGCTTGTAGGAAGACACAGAGCCTGGGCTTTAACTCCATTTCTGAAGGGAAACACACAGCAGAGTTCTCATCCATGGATCACACTCTGCTTTAGAGCAAGAACAATGCTATTGCTTTCTAGATTCTCAAATATAGCAGGAAACTTGAGTGTGCTCAGAAGAAAAGAACTGTGTTTCCTACACATACGGACCATATCTAGTCCAACTCTGCTTCTGAAACTGATAAAAATGCTCTGGTCCTCTAAGATCCAATGCTTGGCAGTTAAGATGAGAAACGTGTGAGCTTTGTGAACGATGTAGTTCTTTCGAGCTGAAACGTGACTGTCCTTACCTGAAACGAAGTCTTGCTTGTAGGAAGACACAGAGCCTGGGATTTAACTCCATTTCTGAAGTGAAACACAAAACAGAGTTGTCTTCCATTGATCACACTCTGCTTTAGAGCAAGAAGCACGCTCTAGCTTTCTAGAATCTCAAAGAGAGCAGGAAATTTAGTGTGCTGAGTACAAATGAACGGTGTTTCCTACACATAAGGATCATATCTAGTCCAACTCTGCTTCTGAAACTGATACAAAGCACTGGTCCTCTAACATCCAATGCTTGGCAGTTAAGATGAGAAACGTGTGAGCTTGGTGAACGATGTAGTTTATTTGACCTGAAAAGTGACTGCCCTTACCTGAAACGAAGTCTTTATTGTAGGAAGACTCAGAGACTGGGCTTTAACTCCATTTCTGAAGGGAAACACACAGCAGAGTTCTCATCCATGGATCACACTCTGCTTTAGGGCAAGAAGAACGCTATTGCTTTCTAGAGTCTCTAATACCCCAGGAAACGTAAGTGTGCTCAGAACAAAAGAACGGTGTTTCTTACAAATACGAACTAAATCTGGTCCAACACTGCTTCTGAAACTGAAACAAACCACAGGTCCTCTAACATCCAATGCTTGTCAGTAAAGATGAGAAATGTTTGAGCTTCGTTAACGATGTAGTTCGTTTGTGATGAAAAGTGACTGCCCTTACCTGAAACGAAGTCTTGCTTGTAGGAAGACACAGAGCCTGTGATTTAACCCCATTTATGAAGTAAAACACACAGCAGAGTTCTCATGCATTGATCACAATCTGCTTTAGAGCAAGAAGCACGCTCTTGCTTTCTAGATTCTCTAAGACAGCAGGAAACATGAGTGTTCTGTGAAAAAAATAACGGTGTTTACTACACATACGGACCATATCTAGTCCAACTCTGCTTCTGAAACTGATACAAAGCACTGGTCCTCTAACATCCAATGCTTGTCAGTTAAGATGAGAAACGTGTCAGCCTCATGAACGATGTAGTTCCTTTGAGCTGAAAAGTGACTGCCCTTACCTGAAACGATGTCTTGATTGTAGGAATACACAGAGCCTGGGATTTAACTCCATTTCTGAAGGGAAACACACAGAATCGTTCTCTTCAATGGATCACACTCTGCTTTAGAGCAAGAAGAACGCTATTGCTTTGTAGAGTCTCTACTACTGCAGGAAACTTGAGTGTGCTGGGAACAAAAGAACGGTGTTTCCTACACAGACGGACCGTAACTAGTCCAACTCTGCTTCTGAAACTGATACAAAGCACTGGTCCTCTAACATCCAATGATTGGCAGTTAAGATGAGAATCGTGTGAGCTTCATGAACGATGTAGTTCCTTTGAGCTTAAAAGTGACTGCCCTTACCTCAAACGACGTCTTGATTGTAGGAAGACTCAGAGCCTGGGCTTGAACTCTATTTCTGAAAGGAAACACACAGCAGAGTTCTCATCCATGGATCACACTCTGCTTTAGGGCAAGAAGAACGCTATTACTTTCTAGAATCTCGAAGAGAGCAAGAAACTTGAGTGTGCTGAGTACAAATGAACGGTTTTTCCTACACATAAGGATCATATCTAGTGCAACTCTGCTTCTGAAACTGATACAAAGCACTGGTCCTCTAACATCCAATGCTTGGCAGTTAAGATGAGAAACGTGTGAGCTTTGTGAACGATGTAGTTCTTTCGAGCTGAAACTTTACTGTCCTTACCTGAAACGAAGTCATGCTTGTAGGAAGAGACAGAGCCTGGGATTTAACTCCATTTTTGAAGGGAAACACACATCATAGTTCTCATCCATGGATCACACTCTGCTTTAGAGCAAGAAGAACGCTCTTGCTTTTTGGAGTCTCTAATACAGCAAGAAACGTGAGTGTGCTCAGAAGAAAAGAACCGTGTTTCCGATACATACGGACCATATCTAGTCCAACTCTGCTTGAAATTGATACAAAGCAAAGGTACTCTAACATCCAATGCTTCTCAGTTAAGAAGAGAAACCTGTGAGCTTCGTGAACGATATAGTTCGTTTGAGCTGAAAAGTGACTGCCCTTACCTGAAACGATGTCTTGCTTGTAGGAAGACACAGAGCCTGTGATTTAACTCCATTTCTGAAGAGAAACACACAACAAAGTTTTCATCCATTGATCACACTATGCTTTAGAGCAAGAAGCACGCTCTAGCTTTCTAGAATCTCGAAGAGTGCAGGAAACTTGAGTGTGCTGAGTACAAATGAACGGTGTTTCCTACACATAAGGATCATATCTAGTCCAACTCTGCTTCTGAAACTGATACAAAGCACTGGTCCTCTAACATCCAATGCTTGTCAGTTAAGATGAAAATCGTGTGAGCTTCGTGAACGATGTAGTTCCTTTGAGCTGAAAAGTGACTGCCCTTACCTGAAACGAAGTCTTGCTTGTAGGAAGACACAGAGCCTGTGATTTAACTCCATTTCTGAAGAGAAACACACAACAAAATTTTCATCCATTGATCACACTCTGCTTTAGAGCAAGAAGCATGCTCTAGCTTTCTATAATCTCGAAGAGTGCAGGAAACTTGAGTGTGCTGAGTACAAATGAACGGTGTTTCCTACACATAAGGATCATATCTAGTCCAACTCTGCTTCTGAAACTGATACAAAGCACTGGTCCTCTAACATCCAATGCTTGTCAGTTAAGATGAAAAACGTGTGAGCTTCGTGAACGATGTAGTTCTTTGAGCTGAAACGTGACTGCCCTTACCTGAAACGAAGTCTTGCTTGTAGGAAGACACAGAGCCTGTGATTTAACTCCATTTCTGAACAGAAACATACAACACAGTTCTCCTCCATGGATCACACTCTGCTTTAGAACAAGAATAACGCTATTGCTTTCTAGAGTCTCTAATACCCCAGGAAACGTAAGTGTGCTCAGAACAAAAGAACGGTGTTTCTTACAAATACGAACTAAATCTGGTCCAACACTGCTTCTGAAACTGAAACAAACCACAGGTCCTCTAACATCCAATGCTTGTCAGTAAAGATGAGAAATGTTTGAGCTTCGTTAACGATGTAGTTCGTTTGTGATGAAAAGTGACTGCCCTTACCTGAAACGAAGTCTTGCTTGTAGGAAGACACAGAGCCTGTGATTTAACCCCATTTCTGAAGTAAAACACACAGCAGAGTTCTCATGCATTGATCACAATCTGCTTTAGAGCAAGAAGCACGCTCTTGCTTTCTAGATTCTCTAAGACAGCAGGAAACATGAGTGTGCTGTGAAAAAAAGAACGGTGTTTACTACACATACGGACCATATCTAGTCCAACTCTGCTTCTGAAACTGATACAAAGCACTGGTCCTCTAACATCCAATGCTTGTCAGTTAAGATGAGAAACGTGTCAGCCTCATGAACGATGTAGTTCCTTTGAGCTGAAAAGTGACTGCCCTTACCTGAAACGATATCTTGATTGTAGGAATACACAGAGCCTGGGATTTAACTCCATTTCTGAAGGGAAACACACAGAATCGTTCTCTTCAATGGATCACACTCTGCTTTAGAGCAAGAAGCACGCTCTAGCTTTCTAGAATCTCAAAGAGAGCAGGAAACCTGAGTGTGCTGAGTACAAATGAACGGTGTTTCCTACACATAAGGATCATATCTAGTCCAACTCTGCTTCTGAAACTGATACAAAGCACTGGTCCTCTAACATCCAATGCTTGTCAGTTAAGATGAAAAACGTGTGAGCTTCGTGAACGATGTAGTTCCTTTGAGCTGAAAAGTGACTGCCCTTACCTGAAACGAAGTCTTGCTTGTAGGAAGACACAGAGCATGTGATTTAACTCCATTTCTGAAGAGAAACACACAACAAAGTTTTCATCCATTGATCACACTCTGCTTTAGAGCAAGAAGCACGCTCTAGCTTTCTAGAATCTCGAAGAGTGCAGGAAACTTGAGTGTGCTGAGTACAAATGAACGGTGTTTCCTACACATAAGGATCATATCTAGTCCAACACTGCTTCTGAAACTGATACAAAGCACTGTTCCTCTAACATCCAATGCTTGTCAGTTAAGATGAAAATCGTGTGAGCTTCGTGAACGATGTAGTTCCTTTGAGCTGAAAAGTGACTGCCCTTACCTGAAACGAAGTCTTGCTTGTAGGAAGACACAGAGCCTGTGATTTAACTCCATTTGTGAACAGGAACATACAACACAGTTCTCATCCATGAATCACACTCTGCTTTACAGCAAGAAGCACGCTCTTGCTTTCTAGAGTCTCTAAGACAGCAGGAAACATGAGTGTGATGAGAACAAAAGAACGGTGTTTCCTACACATATGGACCATATCTAGTCCAAATATGCTTCTGAAACTGATACAAAGCACTGGTCCTCTAACATCCAATGCTTGGCAGTTAAGATGAGAAACGTGTGAGCTTGGTGAACGATGTAGTTTATTTGACCTGAAAAGTGACTGCCCTTACCTGAAACGAAGTCTTTATTGTAGGAAGACTCAGAGACTGGGCTTTAACTCCATTTCTGAAGGGAAACACACAGCAGAGTTCTCATCCATGGATCACACTCTGCTTTAGGGCAAGAAGAACGCTATTGCTTTCTAGAGTCTCTAATACCCCAGGAAACGTAAGTGTGCTCAGAACAAAAGAACGGTGTTTCTTACAAATACGAACTAAATCTGGTCCAACACTGCTTCTGAAACTGAAACAAACCACAGGTCCTCTAACATCCAATGCTTGTCAGTTAAGATGAGAAATGTTTGAGCTTCGTTAACGATGTAGTTCGTTTGTGATGAAAAGTGACTGCCCTTACCTGAAACGAAGTCTTGCTTGTAGGAAGACACAGAGCCTGTGATTTAACCCCATTTCTGAAGTAAAACACACAGCAGAGTTCTCATGCATTGATCACAATCTGCTTTAGAGCAAGAAGCACGCTCTTGCTTTCTAGATTCTCTAAGACAGCAGGAAACATGAGTGTGCTGTGAAAAAAAGAACGGTGTTTACTACACATACGGACCATATCTAGTCCAACTCTGCTTCTGAAACTGATACAAAGCACTGGTCCTCTAACATCCAATGCTTGTCAGTTAAGATGAGAAACGTGTCAGCCTCATGAACGATGTAGTTCCTTTGAGCTGAAAAGTGACTGCCCTTACCTGAAACGATGTCTTGATTGTAGGAATACACAGAGCCTGGGATTTAACTCCATTTCTGAAGGGAAACACACAGAATCGTTCTCTTCAATGGATCACACTCTGCTTTAGAGCAAGAAGAACGCTATTGCTTTGTAGAGTCTCTACTACTGCAGGAAACTTGAGTGTGCTGGGAACAAAAGAACGGTGTTTCCTACACAGACGGACCGTAACTAGTCCAACTCTGCTTCTGAAACTGATACAAAGCACTGGTCCTCTAACATCCAATGCTTGGCAGTTAAGATGAGAATCGTGTGAGCTTCATGAACGATGTAGTTCCTTTGAGCTTAAAAGTGACTGCCCTTACCTCAAACGACGTCTTGATTGTAGGAAGACTCAGAGCCTGGGCTTGTACTCTATTTCTGAAAGGAAACACACAGCAGAGTTCTCATCCATGGATCACACTCTGCTTTAGGGCAAGAAGAACGCTATTACTTTCTAGAATCTCGAAGAGAGCAGGAAATGAGTGTGCTGAGTACAAATGAACGGTTTTTCCTACACATAAGGATCATATCTAGTGCAACTCTGCTTCTGAAACTGATACAAAGCACTGGTCCTCTAACATCCAATGCTTGGCAGTTAAGATGAGAAACGTGTGAGCTTTGTGAACGATGTAGTTCTTTCGAGCTGAAACTTTACTGTCCTTACCTGAAACGAAGTCATGCTTGTAGGAAGAGACAGAGCCTGGGATTTAACTCCATTTTTGAAGGGAAACACACATCATAGTTCTCATCCATGGATCACACTCTGCTTTAGAGCAAGAAGAACGCTCTTGCTTTTTGGAGTCTCTAATACAGCAAGAAACGTGAGTGTGCTCAGAAGAAAAGAACCGTGTTTCCGATACATACGGACCATATCTAGTCCAACTCTGCTTGAAATTGATACAAAGCAAAGGTACTCTAACATCCAATGCTTCTCAGTTAAGAAGAGAAACCTGTGAGCTTCATGAACGATATAGTTCGTTTGAGCTGAAAAGTGACTGCCCTTACCTGAAACGATGTCTTGCTTGTAGGAAGACACAGAGCCTGTGATTTAACTCCATTTCTGAAGAGAAACACACAACAAAGTTTTCATCCATTGATCACACTCTGCTTTAGAGCAAGAAGCACGCTCTAGCTTTCTAGAATCTCGAAGAGGGCAGGAAACTTGAGTGTGCTGAGTACAAATGAACGGTGTTTTCTACACATAAGGATCATATCTAGTCCAACTCTGCTTCTGAAACTGATACAAAGCACTGGTCCTCTAACATCCAATGCTTGTCAGTTAAGATGAGAAACGTGTGACCTTCGTGAACGATGTTGTTCGTTTGAACTGAAAAGTGACTGCCCTTACCTGAAACCAAGTCTTGCTTGTAGGAAGACACAGAGCCTGGGCTTTAACTCCATTTCTGAAGGGAAACACACAGCAGAGTTCTCATCCATGGATCACACTCTGCTTTAGAGCAAGAACAATGCTATTGCTTTCTAGATTCTCAAATATAGCAGGAAACTTGAGTGTGCTCAGAAGAAAAGAACTGTGTTTCCTACACATACGGACCATATCTAGTCCAACTCTGCTTCTGAAACTGATAAAAATGCTCTGGTCCTCTAAGATCCAATGCTTGGCAGTTAAGATGAGAAACGTGTGAGCTTTGTGAACGATGTAGTTCTTTCGAGCTGAAACGTGACTGTCCTTACCTGAAACGAAGTCTTGCTTGTAGGAAGACACAGAGCCTGGGATTTAACTCCATTTCTGAAGTGAAACACAAAACAGAGTTCTCTTCCATTGATCACACTCTGCTTTAGAGCAAGAAGCACGCTCTAGCTTTCTAGAATCTCAAAGAGAGCAGGAAATTTAGTGTGCTGAGTACAAATGAACGGTGTTTCCTACACATAAGGATCATATCTAGTCCAACTCTGCTTCTGAAACTGATACAAAGCACTGGTCCTCTAACATCCAATGCTTTTCAGTTAAGATGAAAAACGTGTGAGCTTCGTGAACGATGTAGTTCCTTTGAGCTGAAAAGTGACTGCCCTTACCTGAAACGATGTCTTGCTTGTAGGAAGACACAGAGCCTGTGATTTAACTCCATTTCTGAAGAGAAACACACAACAATGTTTTCATCCATTGATCACACTCTGCTTTAGAGCAAGAAGCACGCTCTAGCTTTCTAGAATCTCGAAGAGTGCAGGAAACTTGAGTGTGCTGAGTACAAATGAACGGTGTTTCCTACACATAAGGATCATATCTAGTCCAACTCTGCTTCCGAAACTGATACAAAGCACTGGTCCTCTAACATCCAATGCTTGGCAGTTAAGATGAGAAACGTGTGAGCTTGGTGAACGATGTAGTTTATTTGACCTGAAAAGTGACTGCCCTTACCTGAAACGAAGTCTTTATTGTAGGAAGACTCAGAGACTGGGCTTTAACTCCATTTCTGAAGGGAAACACACAGCAGAGTTCTCATCCATGGATCACACTCTGCTTTAGGGCAAGAAGAACGCTATTGCTTTCTAGAGTCTCTAATACCCCAGGAAACGTAAGTGTGCTCAGAACAAAAGAACGGTGTTTCTTACAAATACGAACTAAATCTGGTCCAACACTGCTTCTGAAACTGAAACAAACCACAGGTCCTCTAACATCCAATGCTTGTCAGTTAAGATGAGAAATGTTTGAGCTTTGTTAACGATGTAGTTCGTTTGTGATGAAAAGTGACTGCCCTTACCTGAAACGAAGTCTTGCTTGTAGGAAGACACAGAGCCTGTGATTTAACCCCATTTCTGAAGTAA
The DNA here is from genome assembly GCA_949786385.1 of Onychomys leucogaster. Lineage (NCBI taxonomy): Eukaryota > Metazoa > Chordata > Mammalia > Rodentia > Cricetidae > Onychomys > Onychomys leucogaster. The sequence continues at coordinate 4,631,113 of CATKUP010000009.1, read as the reverse complement.
AACACACAGCAGAGTTCTCATGCATTGATCACAATCTGCTTTAGAGCAAGAAGCACGCTCTTGCTCTCTAGATTCTCTAAGACAGCAGGAAACATGAGTGTGCTGTGAAAAAAAGAACGGTGTTTACTACACATACGGACCATATCTAGTCCAACTCTGCTTCTGAAACTGATACAAAGCACTGGTCCTCTAACATCCAATGCTTGTCAGTTAAGATGAGAAACGTGTCAGCCTCATGAACGATGTAGTTCCTTTGAGCTGAAAAGTGACTGCCCTTACCTGAAACGATGTCTTGATTGTAGGAATACACAGAGCCTGGGATTTAACTCCATTTCTGAAGGGAAACACACAGAATCGTTCTCTTCAATGGATCACACTCTGCTTTAGAGCAAGAAGAACGCTATTGCTTTGTAGAGTCTCTACTACTGCAGGAAACTTGAGTGTGCTGGGAACAAAAGAACGGTGTTTCCTACACAGACGGACCGTAACTAGTCCAACTCTGCTTCTGAAACTGATACAAAGCACTGGTCCTCTAACATCCAATGCTTGGCAGTTAAGATGAGAATCGTGTGAGCTTCATGAACGATGTAGTTCCTTTGAGCTTAAAAGTGACTGCCCTTACCTCAAACGACGTCTTGATTGTAGGAAGACTCAGAGCCTGGGCTTGAACTCTATTTCTGAAAGGAAACACACAGCAGAGTTCTCATCCATGGATCACACTCTGCTTTAGGGCAAGAAGAACGCTATTACTTTCTAGAATCTCGAAGAGAGCAGGAAATGAGTGTGCTGAGTACAAATGAACGGTTTTTCCTACACATAAGGATCATATCTAGTGCAACTCTGCTTCTGAAACTGATACAAAGCACTGGTCCTCTAACATCCAATGCTTGGCAGTTAAGATGAGAAACGTGTGAGCTTTGTGAACGATGTAGTTCTTTCGAGCTGAAACTTTACTGTCCTTACCTGAAACGAAGTCATGCTTGTAGGAAGACACAGAGCCTGGGATTTAACTCCATTTTTGAAGGGAAACACACATCATAGTTCTCATCCATGGATCACACTCTGCTTTAGAGCAAGAAGAACGCTCTTGCTTTTTGGAGTCTCTAATACAGCAAGAAACGTGAGTGTGCTCAGAAGAAAAGAACCGTGTTTCCGATACATACGGACCATATCTAGTCCAACTCTGCTTGAAATTGATACAAAGCAAAGGTACTCTAACATCCAATGCTTCTCAGTTAAGAAGAGAAACCTGTGAGCTTCGTGAACGATATAGTTCGTTTGAGCTGAAAAGTGACTGCCCTTACCTGAAACGATGTCTTGCTTGTAGGAAGACACAGAGCCTGTGATTTAACTCCATTTCTGAAGAGAAACACACAACAAAGTTTTCATCCATTGATCACACTCTGCTTTAGAGCAAGAAGCACGCTCTAGCTTTCTAGAATCTCGAAGAGGGCAGGAAACTTGAGTGTGCTGAGTACAAATGAACGGTGTTTTCTACACATAAGGATCATATCTAGTCCAACTCTGCTTCTGAAACTGATACAAAGCACTGGTCCTCTAACATCCAATGCTTGTCAGTTAAGATGAGAAACGTGTGACCTTCGTGAACGATGTTGTTCGTTTGAACTGAAAAGTGACTGCCCTTACCTGAAACCAAGTCTTGCTTGTAGGAAGACACAGAGCCTGGGCTTTAACTCCATTTCTGAAGGGAAACACACAGCAGAGTTCTCATCCATGGATCACACTCTGCTTTAGAGCAAGAACAATGCTATTGCTTTCTAGATTCTCAAATATAGCAGGAAACTTGAGTGTGCTCAGAAGAAAAGAACTGTGTTTCCTACACATACGGACTATATCTAGTCCAACTCTGCTTCTGAAACTGATAAAAATGCTCTGGTCCTCTAAGATCCAATGCTTGGCAGTTAAGATGAGAAACGTGTGAGCTTTGTGAACGATGTAGTTCTTTCGAGCTGAAACGTGACTGTCCATACCTGAAACGAAGTCTTGCTTGTAGGAAGACACAGAGCCTGGGATTTAACTCCATTTCTGAAGTGAAACACAAAACAGAGTTCTCTTCCATTGATCACACTCTGCTTTAGAGCAAGAAGCACGCTCTAGCTTTCTAGAATCTCAAAGAGAGCAGGAAATTTAGTGTGCTGAGTACAAATGAACGGTGTTTCCTACACATAAGGATCATATCTAGTCCAACTCTGCTTCTGAAACTGATACAAAGCACTGGTCCTCTAACATCCAATGCTTGTCAGTTAAGATGAAAAACGTGTGAGCTTCGTGAACGATGTAGTTCCTTTGAGCTGAAAAGTGACTGCCCTTACCTGAAACGATGTCTTGATTGTAGGAAGACACAGAGCCTGTGATTTAACTCCATTTCTGAAGAGAAACACACAACAAAGTTTTCATCCATTGATCACACTCTGCTTTAGAGCAAGAAGCACGCTCTAGCTTTCTAGAATCTCGAAGAGTGCAGGAAACTTGAGTGTGCTGAGTACAAATGAACGGTGTTTCCTACACATAAGGATCATATCTAGTCCAACTCTGCTTCTGAAACTGATACAAAGCACTGGTCCTCTAACATCCAATGCTTGTCAGTTAAGATGAAAAACGTGTGAGCTTCGTGAACGATGTAGTTCCTTTGAGCTGAAAATTGACTGCCCTTACCTGAAACGAAGTCTTGCTTGTAGGAAGACACAGAGCCTGTGATTTAACTCCATTTCTGAACAGGAACATACAACACAGTTCTCATCCATGGATCACACTCTGCTTTACAGCAAGAAGCACGCTCTTGCTTTCTAGAGTCTCTAAGACAGCAGGAAACATGAGTGTGATGAGAACAAAAGAACGGTGTTTCCTACACATATGGACCATATCTAGTCCAACTATGCTTCTGAAACTGATACAAAGCACTGGTCCTCTAACATCCAATGCTTGGCAGTTAAGATGAGAAACGTGTGAGCTTGGTGAACGATGTAGTTTATTTGACCTGAAAAGTGACTGCCCTTACCTGAAATGAAGTCTTTATTGTAGAAAGACTCAGAGACTGGGCTTTAACTCCATTTCTGAAGGGAAACACACAGCAGAGTTCTCATCCATGGATCACACTCTGCTTTAGGGCAAGAAGAACGCTATTGCTTTCTAGAGTCTCTAATACCCCAGGAAACGTAAGTGTGCTCAGAACAAAAGAACGGTGTTTCTTACAAATACGTACTAAATCTGGTCCAACACTGCTTCTGAAACTGAAACAAACCACAGGTCCTCTAACATCCAATGCTTGTCAGTTAAGATGAGAAATGTTTGAGCTTCGTTAACGATGTAGTTCGTTTGTGATGAAAAGTGACTGCCCTTACCTGAAACGAAGTCTTGCTTGTAGGAAGACACAGAGCCTGTGATTTAACCCCATTTCTGAAGTAAAACACACAGCAGAGTTCTCATGCATTGATCACAATCTGGTTTAGAGCAAGAAGCACACTCTTGCTTTCTAGATTCTCTAAGACAGCAGGAAACATGAGTGTGCTGTGAAAAAAAGAACGGTGTTTACTACACATACGGACCATATCTAGTCCAACTCTGCTTCTGAAACTGATACAAAGCACTGGTCCTCTAACATCCAATGCTTGTCAGTTAAGATGAGAAACGTGTCAGCCTCATGAACGATGTAGTTCCTTTGAGCTGACAAGTGACTGCCCTTACCTGAAACGATGTCTTGATTGTAGGAATACACAGAGCCTGGGATTTAACTCCATTTCTGAAGGGAAACACACAGAATCGTTCTCTTCAATGGATCACACTCTGCTTTAGAGCAAGAAGAACGCTATTGCTTTGTAGAGTCTCTACTACTGCAGGAAACTTGAGTGTGCTGGGAACAAAAGAACGGTGTTTCCTACACAGACGGACCGTAACTAGTCCAACTCTGCTTCTGAAACTGATACAAAGCACTGGTCCTCTAACATCCAATGCTTGGCAGTTAAGATGAGAATCGTGTGAGCTTCATGAACGATGTAGTTCCTTTGAGCTTAAAAGTGACTGCCCTTACCTCAAACGACGTCTTGATTGTAGGAAGACTCAGAGCCTGGGCTTGAACTCTATTTCTGAAAGGAAACACACAGCAGAGTTCTCATCCATGGATCACACTCTGCTTTAGGGCAAGAAGAACGCTATTACTTTCTAGAATCTCGAAGAGAGCAGGAAATGAGTGTGCTGAGTACAAATGAACGGTTTTTCCTACACATAAGGATCATATCTAGTGCAACTCTGCTTCTGAAACTGATACAAAGCACTGGTCCTCTAACATCCAATGCTTGGCAGTTAAGATGAGAAACGTGTGAGCTTTGTGAACGATGTAGTTCTTTCGAGCTGAAACGTTACTGTCCTTACCTGAAACGAAGTCATGCTTGTAGGAAGACACAGAGCCTGGGATTTAACTCCATTTTTGAAGGGAAACACACATCATAGTTCTCATCCATGGATCACACTCTGCTTTAGAGCAAGAAGAACTCTCTTGCTTTTTGGAGTCTCTAATACAGCAAGAAACGTGAGTGTGCTCAGAAGAAAAGAACCGTGTTTCCGATACATACGGACCATATCTAGTCCAACTCTGCTTGAAATTGATACAAAGCAAAGGTACTCTAACATCCAATGCTTCTCAGTTAAGAAGAGAAACCTGTGAGCTTCGTGAACGATATAGTTCGTTTGAGCTGAAAAGTGACTGCCCTTACCTGAAACGAAGTCTTGCTTGTAGGAAGACACAGAGCCTGTGATTTAACTCCATTTCTGAAGAGAAACACGCAACAAAGTTTTCATCCATTGATCACACTCTGCTTTAGAGGAAGAAGCACGCTCTAGCTTTCTAGAATCTCGAAGAGTGCAGGAAACTTGAGTGTGCTGAGTACAAATGAACGGTGTTTCCTACACATAAGGATCATATCTAGTCCAACTCTTCTTCTGAAACTGATACAAAGCACTGGTCCTCTAACATCCAATGCTTGTCAGTTAAGATGAAAATCGTGTGAGCTTCGTGAACGATGTAGTTCCTTTGAGCTGAAAAGTGACTGCCCTTACCTGAAACGAAGTCTTGCTTGTAGGAAGACACAGAGCCTGTGATTTAACTCCATTTCTGAAGAGAAACACACAACAAAGTTTTCATCCATTGATCACACTCTGCTTTAGAGCAAGAAGCATGCTCTAGCTTTCTATAATCTCGAAGAGTGCAGGAAACGTGAGTGTGCTGAGTACAAATGAACGGTGTTTCCTACACATAAGGATCATATCTAGTCCAACTCTGCTTCTGAAACTGATACACAGCACTGGTCCTCTAACATCCAATGCTTGTCAGTTAAGATGAAAAACGTGTGAGCTTCGTGAACGATGTAGTTCTTTGAGCTGAAAAGTGACTGCCCTTAGCTGAAACGAAGTCTTGCTTGTAGGAAGACACAGAGCCTGTGATTTAGCTCCATTTCTGAACAGAAACATACAACACAGTTCTCCTCCATGGATCACACTCTGCTTTAGAACAAGAATAACGCTATTGCTTTCTAGAGTCTCTAATACCCCAGGAAACGTAAGTGTGCTCAGAACAAAAGAACGGTGTTTCTTACAAATACGAACTAAATCTGGTCCAACACTGCTTCTGAAACTGAAACAAACCACAGGTCCTCTAACATCCAATGCTTGTCAGTTAAGATGAGAAATGTTTGAGCTTCATTAACGATGTAGTTCGTTTGTGATGAAAAGTGACTGCCCTTACCTGAAACGAAGTCTTGCTTGTAGGAAGACACAGAGCCTGTGATTTAACCCCATTTCTGAAGTAAAACACACAGCAGAGTTCTCATGCATTGATCACAATCTGCTTTAGAGCAAGAAGCACGCTCTTGCTTTCTAGATTCTCTAAGACAGCAGGAAACATGAGTGTGCTGTGAAAAAAAGAACGGTGTTTACTACACATACGGACCATATCTAGTCCAACTCTGCTTCTGAAACTGATACAAAGCACTGGTCCTCTAACATCCAATGCTTGTCAGTTAAGATGAGAAACGTGTCAGCCTCATGAACGATGTAGTTCCTTTGAGCTGAAAAGTGACTGCCCTTACCTGAAACGATGTCTTGATTGTAGGAATACACAGAGCCTGGGATTTAACTCCATTTCTGAAGGGAAACACACAGAATCGTTCTCTTCAATGGATCACACTCTGCTTTAGAGCAAGAAGAACGCTATTGCTTTGTAGAGTCTCTACTACTGCAGGAAACTTGAGTGTGCTGGGAACAAAAGAACGGTGTTTCCTACACAGACGGACCGTAACTAGTCCAACTCTGCTTCTGAAACTGATACAAAGCACTGGTCCTCTAACATCCAATGCTTGGCAGTTAAGATGAGAATCGTGTGAGCTTCATGAACGATGTAGTTCCTTTGAGCTTAAAAGTGACTGCCCTTACCTCAAACGACGTCTTGATTGTAGGAAGACTCAGAGCCTGGGCTTGAACTCTATTTCTGAAAGGAAACACACAGCAGAGTTCTCATCCATGGATCACACTCTGCTTTAGGGCAAGAAGAACGCTATTACTTTCTAGAATCTCGAAGAGAGCAGGAAATGAGTGTGCTGAGTACAAATGAACGGTTTTTCCTACACATAAGGATCATATCTAGTGCAACTCTGCTTCTGAAACTGATACAAAGCACTGGTCCTCTAACATCCAATGCTTGGCAGTTAAGATGAGAAACGTGTGAGCTTTGTGAACGATGTAGTTCTTTCGAGCTGAAACGTTACTGTCCTTACCTGAAACGAAGTCATGCTTGTAGGAAGACACAGAGCCTGGGATTTAACTCCATTTTTGAAGGGAAACACACATCATAGTTCTCATCCATGGATCACACTCTGCTTTAGAGCAAGAAGAACTCTCTTGCTTTTTGGAGTCTCTAATACAGCAAGAAACGTGAGTGTGCTCAGAAGAAAAGAACCGTGTTTCCGATACATACGGACCATATCTAGTCCAACTCTGCTTGAAATTGATACAAAGCAAAGGTACTCTAACATCCAATGCTTCTCAGTTAAGAAGAGAAACCTGTGAGCTTCGTGAACGATATAGTTCGTTTGAGCTGAAAAGTGACTGCCCTTACCTGAAACGAAGTCTTGCTTGTAGGAAGACACAGAGCCTGTGATTTAACTCCATTTCTGAAGAGAAACACACAACAAAGTTTTCATCCATTGATCACACTCTGCTTTAGAGGAAGAAGCACGCTCTAGCTTTCTATAATCTCGAAGAGTGCAGGAAACTTGAGTGTGCTGAGTACAAATGAACGGTGTTTCCTACACATAAGGATCATATCTAGTCCAACTCTTCTTCTGAAACTGATACAAAGCACTGGTCCTCTAACATCCAATGCCTGTCAGTTAAGATGAAAATCGTGTGAGCTTCGTGAACGATGTAGTTCCTTTGAGCTGAAAAGTGACTGCCCTTACCTGAAACGAAGTCTTGCTTGTAGGAAGACACAGAGCCTGTGATTTAACTCCATTTCTGAAGAGAAACACACAACAAAGTTTTCATCCATTGATCACACTCTGCTTTAGAGCAAGAAGCATGCTCTAGCTTTCTATAATCTCGCAGAGTGCTGGAAACTTGAGTGTGCTGAGTACAAATGAACGGTGTTTCCTACACATAAGGATCATATCTAGTCCAACTCTGCTTCTGAAACTGATACAAAGCACTGGTCCTCTAACATCCAATGCTTGTCAGTTAAGATGAAAAACGTGTGAGCTTCGTGAACGATGTAGTTCTTTGAGCTGAAAAGTGACTGCCCTTAGCTGAAACGAAGTCTTGCTTGTAGGAAGACACAGAGCCTGTGATTTAACTCCATTTGTGAACAGAAACATACAACACAGTTCTCCTCCATGGATCACACTCTGCTTTAGAACAAGAATAACGCTATTGCTTTCTAGAGTCTCTAATACCCCAGGAAACGTAAGTGTGCTCAGAACAAAAGAACGGTGTTTCTTACAAATACGAACTAAATCTGGTCCAACACTGCTTCTGAAACTGAAACAAACCACAGGTCCTCTAACATCCAATGCTTGTCAGTTAAGATGAGAAATGTTTGAGCTTCGTTAACGATGTAGTTCGTTTGTGATGAAAAGTGACTGCCCTTACCTGAAACGAAGTCTTGCTTGTAGGAAGACACAGAGCCTGTGATTTAACCCCATTTCTGAAGTAAAACACACAGCAGAGTTCTCATGCATTGATCACAATCTGCTTTAGAGCAAGAAGCACGCTCTTGCTTTCTAGATTCTCTAAGACAGCAGGAAACATGAGTGTGCTGTGAAAAAAAGAACGGTGTTTACTACACATACGGACCATATCTAGTCCAACTCTGCTTCTGAAACTGATACAAAGCACTGGTCCTCTAACATCCAATGCTTGTCAGTTAAGATGAGAAACGTGTCAGCCTCATGAACGATGTAGCTCCTTTTAGCTGAAAAGTGACTGCCCTTACCTGAAACGATGTCTTGATTGTAGGAATACACAGAGCCTGGGATTTAACTCCATTTCTGAAGGGAAACACACAGAATCGTTCTCTTCAATGGATCACACTCTGCTTTAGAGCAAGAAGAACGCTATTGCTTTGTAGAGTCTCTACTACTGCAGGAAACTTGAGTGTGCTGGGAACAAAAGAACGGTGTTTCCTACACAGACGGACCGTAACTAGTCCAACTCTGCTTCTGAAACTGATACAAAGCACTGGTCCTCTAACATCCAATGCTTGGCAGTTAAGATGAGAATCGTGTGAGCTTCATGAACGATGTAGTTCCTTTGAGCTTAAAAGTGACTGCCCTTACCTCAAACGACGTCTTGATTGTAGGAAGACTCAGAGCCTGGGCTTGAACTCTATTTCTGAAAGGAAACACACAGCAGAGTTCTCATCCATGGATCACACTCTGCTTTAGGGCAAGAAGAACGCTATTACTTTCTAGAATCTCGAAGAGAGCAGGAAACTTGAGTGTGCTGAGTACAAATGAACGGTTTTTCCTACACATAAGGATCATATCTAGTGCAACTCTGCTTCTGAAACTGATACAAAGCACTGGTCCTCTAACATCCAATGCTTGGCAGTTAAGATGAGAAACGTGTGAGCTTTGTGAACGATGTAGTTCTTTCGAGCTGAAACTTTACTGTCCTTACCTGAAACGAAGTCATGCTTGTAGGAAGAGACAGAGCCTGGGATTTAACTCCATTTTTGAAGGGAAACACACATCATAGTTCTCATCCATGGATCACACTCTGCTTTAGAGCAAGAAGAACGCTCTTGCTTTTTGGAGTCTCTAATACAGCAAGAAAAGTGAGTGTGCTCAGAAGAAAAGAACCGTGTTTCCGATACATACGGACCATATCTAGTCCAACTCTGCTTGAAATTGATACAAAGCAAAGGTACTCTAACATCCAATGCTTCTCAGTTAAGAAGAGAAACCTGTGAGCTTCGTGAACGATATAGTTCGTTTGAGCTGAAAAGTGACTGCCCTTACCTGAAACGAAGTCTTGCTTGTAGGAAGACACAGAGCCTGTGATTTAACTCCATTTCTGAAGAGAAACACACAACAAAGTTTTCATCCATTGATCACACTCTGCTTTAGAGGAAGAAGCACGCTCTAGCTTTCTAGAATCTCGAAGAGTGCAGGAAACTTGAGTGTGCTGAGTACAAATGAACGGTGTTTCCTACACATAAGGATCATATCTAGTCCAACTCTGCTTCTGAAACTGATACAAAGCACTGGTCCTCTAACATCCAATGCTTGTCAGTTAAGATGAAAATCGTGTGAGCTTCGTGAACGATGTAGTTCCTTTGAGCTGAAAAGTGACTGCCCTTACCTGAAACGAAGTCTTGCTTGTAGGAAGACACAGAGCCTGTGATTTAACTCCATTTCTGAAGAGAAACACACAACAAAGTTTTCATCCATTGATCACACTCTGCTTTAGAGCAAGAAGCATGCTCTAGCTTTCTATAATCTCGAAGAGTGCAGGAAACTTGAGTGTGCTGAGTACAAATGAACGGTGTTTCCTACACATAAGGATCATATCTAGTCCAACTCTGCTTCTGAAACTGATACAAAGCACTGGTCCTCTAACATCCAATGCTTGTCAGTTAAGATGAAAAACGTGTGAGCTTCGTGAACGATGTAGTTCTTTGAGCTGAAAAGTGACTGCCCTTAGCTGAAACGAAGTCTTGCTTGTAGGAAGACACAGAGCCTGTGATTTAACTCCATTTCTGAACAGAAACATACAACACAGTTCTCCTCCATGGATCACACTCTGCTTTAGAACAAGAATAACGCTATTGCTTTCTAGACTCTCTAATACCCCAGGAAACGTAAGTGTGCTCAGAACAAAAGAACGGTGTTTCTTACAAATACGAACTAAATCTGGTCCAACACTGCTTCTGAAACTGAAACAAACCACAGGTCCTCTAACATCCAATGCTTGTCAGTTAAGATGAGAAATGTTTGAGCTTCGTTAACGATGTAGTTCGTTTGTGATGAAAAGTGACTGCCCTTACCTGAAACGAAGTCTTGCTTGTAGGAAGACACAGAGCCTGTGATTTAACCCCATGTCTGAAGTAAAACACACAGCAGAGTTCTCATGCATTGATCACAATCTGCTTTAGAGCAAGAAGCACGCTCTTGCTTTCTAGATTCTCTAAGACAGCAGGAAACATGAGTGTGCTGTGAAAAAAAGAACGGTGTTTACTACACATACGGACCATATCTAGTCCAACTCTGCTTCTGAAACTGATACAAAGCACTGGTCCTCTAACATCCAATGCTTGTCAGTTAAGATGAGAAACGTGTCAGCCTCATGAATGATGTAGCTCCTTTTAGCTGAAAAGTGACTGCCCTTACCTGAAACGATGTCTTGATTGTAGGAATACACAGAGCCTGGGATTTAACTCCATTTCTGAAGGGAAACACACAGAATCGTTTTCTTCAATGGATCACACTCTGCTTTAGAGCAAGAAGAACGCTATTGCTTTGTAGAGTCTCTACTACTGCAGGAAACTTGAGTGTGCTGGGAACAAAAGAACGGTGTTTCCTACACAGACGGACCGTAACTAGTCCAACTCTGCTTCTGAAACTGATACAAAGCACTGGTCCTCTAACATCCAATGCTTGGCAGTTAAGATGAGAATCGTGTGAGCTTCATGAACGATGTAGTTCCTTTGAGCTTAAAAGTGACTGCCCTTACCTCAAACGACGTCTTGATTGTAGGAAGACTCAGAGCCTGGGCTTGAACTCTATTTCTGAAAGGAAACACACAGCAGAGTTCTCATCCATGGATCACACTCTGCTTTAGGGCAAGAAGAACGCTATTATTTTCTAGAATCTCGAAGAGAGCAGGAAACTTGAGTGTGCTGAGTACAAATGAACGGTTTTTCCTACACATAAGGATCATATCTAGTGCAACTCTGCTTCTGAAACTGATACAAAGCACTGGTCCTCTAACATCCAATGCTTGGCAGTTAAGATGAGAAACGTGTGAGCTTTGTGAACGATGTAGTTCTTTCGAGCTGAAACTTTACTGTCCTTACCTGAAACGAAGTCATGCTTGTAGGAAGAGACAGAGCCTGGGATTTAACTCCATTTTTGAAGGGAAACACACATCATAGTTCTCATCCATGGATCACACTCTGCTTTAGAGCAAGAAGAACGCTCTTGCTTTTTGGAGTCTCTAATACAGCAAGAAAAGTGAGTGTGCTCAGAAGAAAAGAACCGTGTTTCCGATACATACGGACCATATCTAGTCCAACTCTGCTTGAAATTGATACAAAGCAAAGGTACTCTAACATCCAATGCTTCTCAGTTAAGAAGAGAAACCTGTGAGCTTCGTGAACGATATAGTTCGTTTGAGCTGAAAAGTGACTGCCCTTACCTGAAACGAAGTCTTGCTTGTAGGAAGACACAGAGCCTGTGATTTAACTCCATTTCTGAAGAGAAACACACAACAAAGTTTTCATCCATTGATCACACTCTGCTTTAGAGGAAGAAGCACGCTCTAGCTTTCTAGAATCTCGAAGAGTGCAGGAAACTTGAGTGTGCTGAGTACAAATGAACGGTGTTTCCTACACATAAGGATCATATCTAGTCCAACTCTGCTTCTGAAACTGATACAAAGCACTGGTCCTCTAACATCCAATGCTTGTCAGTTAAGATGAAAATCGTGTGAGCTTCGTGAACGATGTAGTTCCTTTGAGCTGAAAAGTGACTGCCCTTACCTGAAACGAAGTCTTGCTTGTAGGAAGACACAGAGCCTGTGATTTAACTCCATTTCTGAAGAGAAACACACAACAAAGTTTTCATCCATTGATCACACTCTGTTTTAGAGCAAGAAGCATGCTCTAGCTTTCTATAATCTCGAAGAGTGCAGGAAACTTGAGTGTGCTGAGTACAAATGAACGGTGTTTCCTACACATAAGGATCATATCTAGTCCAACTCTGCTTCTGAAACTGATACAAAGCACTGGTCCTCTAACATCCAATGCTTGTCAGTTAAGATGAAAAACGTGTGAGCTTCGTGAACGATGTAGTTCTTTGAGCTGAAAAGTGACTGCCCTTAGCTGAAACGAAGTCTTGCTTGTAGGAAGACACAGAGCCTGTGATTTAACTCCATTTCTGAACAGAAACATACAACACAGTTCTCCTCCATGGATCACACTCTGCTTTAGAACAAGAATAACGCTATTGCTTTCTAGACTCTCTAATACCCCAGGAAACGTAAGTGTGCTCAGAACAAAAGAACAGTGTTTCTTACAAATACGAACTAAATCTGGTCCAACACTGCTTCTGAAACTGAAACAAACCACAGGTCCTCTAACATCCAATGCTTGTCAGTTAAGATGAGAAATGTTTGAGCTTCGTTAACGATGTAGTTCGTTTGTGATGAAAAGTGACTGCCCTTACCTGAAACGAAGTCTTGCTTGTAGGAAGACACAGAGCCTGTGATTTAACCCCATTTCTGAAGTAAAACACACAGCAGAGTTCTCATGCATTGATCACAATCTGCTTTAGAGCAAGAAGCACGCTCTTGCTTTCTAGATTCTCTAAGACAGCAGGAAACATGAGTGTGCTGTGAAAAAAAGAACGGTGTTTACTACACATACGGACCATATCTAGTCCAACTCTGCTTCTGAAACTGATACAAAGCACTGGTCCTCTAACATCCAATGCTTGTCAGTTAAGATGAGAAACGTGTCAGCCTCATGAACGATGTAGTTCCTTTGAGCTGAAAAGTGACTGCCCTTACCTGAAACGATGTCTTGATTGTAGGAATACACAGAGCCTGGGATTTAACTCCATTTCTGAAGGGAAACACACAGAATCGTTCTCTTCAATGGATCACACTCTGCTTTAGAGCAAGAAGAACGCTATTGCTTTGTAGAGTCTCTACTACTGCAGGAAACTTGAGTGTGCTGGGAACAAAAGAACGGTGTTTCCTACACAGACGGACCGTAACTAGTCCAACTCTGCTTCTGAAACTGATACAAAGCACTGGTCCTCTAACATCCAATGCTTGGCAGTTAAGATAAGAATCGTGTGAGCTTCATGAACGATGTAGTTCCTTTGAGCTTAAAAGTGACTGCCCTTACCTCAAACGACGTCTTGATTGTAGGAAGACTCAGAGCCTGGGCTTGAACTCTATTTCTGAAAGGAAACACACAGCAGAGTTCTCATCCATGGATCACACTCTGCTTTAGGGCAAGAAGAACGCTATTACTTTCTAGAATCACGAAGAGAGCAGGAAATGAGTGTGCTGAGTACAAATGAACGGTTTTTCCTACACATAAGGATCATATCTAGTGCAACTCTGCTTCTGAAACTGATACAAAGCACTGGTCCTCTAACATCCAATGCTTGGCAGATAAGATGAGAAACGTGTGAGCTTCGTGAACGATGTAGTTCGTTTGACCTGAAATGTGACTGCCCTTACCTGAAACGAAGTCCTGATTGTAGGAAGACTCAGAGCCTGGTCTTTAACTCCATTTCTGAAGGGAAACACACAAGACTTCTCATCCATGGATCACATTCTGCTTTAGGGCTAGAAGAACGCTACTGCTTTCTAGAGTCTCAAATACAGCAGGAAACTTGAGTGTGCTCAGAACAAAAGAAATGTGTTTCCTACACATACGGACCAAATCTAGTCCAACTCTGCTTCTGAAACTGATACAAAGCTCTGGTCCTCTAACATCCAATGCTTGTCAGTTAAGATGAGAAACGTGTGAGCTTTGTGAACGATGTAGTTCGTTTGTGCTGAAAAGTGAATGCCCTTACCTGAAACGAAGTCTTGATTGTAGGAAGACTCAGAGCCTGTGCTTGAACTCTATTTCTGAAGGGAAACACACAGCAGAGTTCTCATCCATGGATCACACTCTGCTTTAGAGCAAGAAGAACGCTATTGCTTTCTAGAGTCTCTAATACCGCAGGAAATGTGAGGGTTCTCAGTACAAAAGAACTGTGATTCATACACATACGGACTATATCCAGTCCAACTCTGCTTCTGAAACTGAAACAAACACTGGTCCTCTAACATCCAATGCTTGTCAGTTAAGATGAGAAACGTGTGACCTTCGTGAACGATGTTGCTCGTTGGAAATGAAAAGTGACTGCCCTTACCTGAAACCAAGTCTTGCTTGTAGGAAGACACAGAGCCTGGGCTTTAACTCCATTTCTGAAGGGAAACACACAGCAGAGTTCTCATCCATGGATCACACTCTGCTTTAGAGCAAGAAGAACGCTCTTGCTTTCTAGAGTCTCTAGAAACAGCAAGAAACGTGAGTGTGCTCAGAAGAAAAGAACCGTGTTTCCGATACATACGGACCATATCTAGTCCAACTCTGCTTGAAATTGATACAAAGCAAAGGTACTCTAACATCCAATGCTTCTCAGTTAAGAAGAGAAACCTGTGAGCTTCGTGAACGATATAGTTCGTTTGAGCTGTAAAGTAAATGCCCTTACCTGAAACGAAGTCTTGCTTATAGGAAGACTCAGAGCCAGGGATTTAACTCCATTTCTGAAGTGAAACACACAACAGAGTTCTCATCCATTGATCACACTCTGCTTTAGAGCAAGAAGCACGCTCTAGCTTTCTAGAATCTCGAAGAGAGCAGGAAACTTGAGTGTGCTGAGTACAAATGAACGGTGTTTCCTACACATAAGGATCATATCTAGTCCAACTCTGCTTCTGAAACTGATACAAAGCACTGGTCCTCTAACATCCAATGCTTGTCAGTTAAGATGAAAAACGTGTGAGCTTCGTGAACGATGTAGTTCCTTTGAGCTGAAAAGTGACTGCCCTTACCTGAAACGATGTCTTGCTTGTAGGAAGACACAGAGCCTGTGATTTAACTCCATTTCTGAAGAGAAACACACAACAAAGTTTTCATCCACTGATCACACTCTGCTTTAGAGCAAGAAGCACGCTCTAGCTTTCTAGAATCTCGAAGAGTGCAGGAAACTTGAGTGTGCTGAGTACAAATGAACGGTGTTTCCTACACATAAGGATCATATCTAGTCCAACTCTGCTTCTGAAACTGATACAAAGCACTGGTCCTCTAACATCCAATGCTTGTCAGTTAAGATGAAAAACGTGTGAGCTTCGTGAACGATGTAGTTCCTTTGAGCTGAAAAGTGACTGCCCTTACCTGAAACGAAGTCTTGCTTGTAGGAAGACACAGAGCCTGTGATTTAACTCCATTTCTGAACAGGAACATACAACACAGTTCTCATCCATGGATCACACTCTGCTTTACAGCAAGAAGCACGCTCTTGCTTTCTAGAGTCTCTAAGACAGCAGGAAACATGAGTGTGATGAGAACAAAAGAACGGTGTTTCCTACACATATGGACCATATCTAGTCCAACTATGCTTCTGAAACTGATACAAAGCACTGGTCCTCTAACATCCAATGCTTGGCAGTTAAGATGAGAAACGTGTGAGCTTGGTGAACGATGTAGTTTATTTGACCTGAAAAGTGACTGCCCTTACCTGAAACGAAGTCTTTATTGTAGGAAGACTCAGAGACTGGGCTTTAACTCCATTTCTGAAGGGAAACACACAGCAGAGTTCTCATCCATGGATCACACTCTGCTTTAGGGCAAGAAGAACGCTATTGCTTTCTAGAGTCTCTAATACCCCAGGAAACGTAAGTGTGCTCAGAACAAAAGAACGGTGTTTCTTACAAATACGAACTAAATCTGGTCCAACACTGCTTCTGAAACTGAAACAAACCACAGGTCCTCTAACATCCAATGCTTGTCAGTTAAGATGAGAAATGTTTGAGCTTCGTTAACGATGTAGTTCGTTTGTGATGAAAAGTGACTGCCCTTACCTGAAACGAAGTCTTGCTTGTAGGAAGACACAGAGCCTGTGATTTAACCCCATTTCTGAAGTAAAACACACAGCAGAGTTCTCATGCATTGATCACAATCTGCTTTAGAGCAAGAAGCACGCTCTTGCTTTCTAGATTCTCTAAGACAGCAGGAAACATGAGTGTGCTGTGAAAAAAAGAACGGTGTTTACTACACATACGGACCATATCTAGTCCAACTCTGCTTCTGAAACTGATACAAAGCACTGGTCCTCTAACATCCAATGCTTGTCAGTTAAGATGAGAAACGTGTCAGCCTCATGAACGATGTAGTTCCTTTGAGCTGAAAAGTGACTGCCCTTACCTGAAACGATGTCTTGATTGTAGGAATACACAGAGCCTGGGATTTAACTCCATTTCTGAAGGGAAACACACAGAATCGTTCTCTTCAATGGATCACACTCTGCTTTAGAGCAAGAAGAACGCTATTGCTTTGTAGAGTCTCTACTACTGCAGGAAACTTGAGTGTGCTGGGAACAAAAGAACGGTGTTTCCTACACATAAGGATCATATCTAGTCCAACTCTGCTTCTGAAACTGATACAAAGCACTGGTCCTCTAACATCCAATGCTTGGCAGATAAGATGAGAAACGTGTGAGCTTCGTGAACGATGTAGTTCGTTTGACCTGAAAAGTGACTGCCCTTACCTGAAACGAAGTCCTGATTGTAGGAAGACTCAGAGCCTGGGCTTTAACTCCATTTCTGAAGGGAAACACACAAGACTTCTCATCCATGGATCACATTCTGCTTTAGGGCTAGAAGAACGCTACTGCTTTCTAGAGTCTCAAATACAGCAGGAAACTTGAGTGTGCTCAGAACAAATGAAATGTGTTTCCTACACATACGGACCAAATCTAGTCCAACTCTGCTTCTGAAACTGATACAAAGCTCTGGTCCTCTAACATCCAATGCTTGTCAGTTAAGATGAGAAACGTGTGAGCTTTGTGAACGATGTAGTTCGTTTGTGCTGAAAAGTGAATGCCCTTACCTGAAACGAAGTCTTGATTGTAGGAAGACTCAGAGCCTGTGCTTGAACTCTATTTCTGAAGGGAAACACACAGCAGAGTTCTCATCCATGGATCACACTCTGCTTTAGAGCAAGAAGAACGCTATTGCTTTCTAGAGTCTCTAATACCGCAGGAAATGTGAGGGTTCTCAGTACAAAAGAACTGTGATTCATACACATACGGACTATATCTAGTCCAACTCTGCTTCTGAAACTGAAACAAACACTGGTCCTCTAACATCCAATGCTTGTCAGTTAAGATGAGAAACGTGTGACCTTCGTGAACGATGTTGCTCGTTGGAAATGAAAAGTGACTGCCCTTACCTGAAACCAAGTCTTGCTTGTAGGAAGACACAGAGCCTGGGCTTTAACTCCATTTCTGAAGGGAAACACACAGCAGAGTTCTCATCCATGGATCACACTCTGCTTTAGAGCAAGAAGAACGCTCTTGCTTTCTAGAGTCTCTAATACAGCAAGAAACGTGAGTGTGCTCAGAAGAAAAGAACCATGTTTCCGATACATACGGACCATATCTAGTCCAACTCTGCTTGAAATTGATACAAAGCAAAGGTACTCTAACATCTAATGCTTCTCAGTTAAGAAGAGAAACCTGTGAGCTTCGTGAACGATATAGTTCGTTTGAGCTGTAAAGTAAATGCCCTTACCTGAAACGAAGTCTTGCTTATAGGAAGACTCAGAGCCAGGGATTTAACTCCATTTCTGAAGTGAAACACACAACAGAGTTCTCATCCATTGATCACACTCTGCTTTAGAGCAAGAAGCACGCTCTAGCTTTCTAGAATCTCAAAGAGAGCAGGAAACTTGAGTGTGCTGAGTACAAATGAACGGTGTTTCCTACACATAAGGATCATATCTAGTCCAACTCTGCTTCTGAAACTGATACAAAGCACTGGTCCTCTAACATCCAATGCTTGTCAGTTAAGATGAAAAACGTGTGAGCTTCGTGAACGATGTAGTTCCTTTGAGCTGAAAAGTGACTGCCCTTACCTGAAACGAAGTCCTGATTGTAGGAAGACTCAGAGCCTGGGCTTTAACTCCATTTCTGAAGGGAAACACACAAGACTTCTCATCCATGGATCACATTCTGCTTTAGGGCTAGAAGAACGCTACTGCTTTCTAGAGTCTCAAATACAGCAGGAAACTTGAGTGTGCTCAGAACAAATGAAATGTGTTTCCTACACATACGGACCAAATCTAGTCCAACTCTGCTTCTGAAACTGATACAAAGCTCTGGTCCTCTAACATCCAATGCTTGTCAGTTAAGATGAGAAACGTGTGAGCTTTGGGAACGATGTAGTTCGTTTGTGCTGAAAAGTGAATGCCCTTACCTGAAACGAAGTCTTGATTGTAGGAAGACTCAGAGCCTGTGCTTGAACTCTATTTCTGAAGGGAAACACACAGCAGAGTTCTCATCCATGGATCACACTCTGCTTTAGAGCAAGAAGAACGCTATTGCTTTCTAGAGTCTCTAATACCGCAGGAAATGTGAGGGTTCTC
The DNA here is from genome assembly GCA_949786385.1 of Onychomys leucogaster. Taxonomy (NCBI): domain Eukaryota; kingdom Metazoa; phylum Chordata; class Mammalia; order Rodentia; family Cricetidae; genus Onychomys; species Onychomys leucogaster. The sequence continues at coordinate 4,612,176 of CATKUP010000009.1, read as the reverse complement.
AGTACAAAAGAACTGTGATTCATACACATACGGACTATATCTAGTCCAACTCTGCTTCTGAAACTGAAACAAACACTGGTCCTCTAACATCCAATGCTTGTCAGTTAAGATGAGAAACGTGTGACCTTCGTGAACGATGTTGCTCGTTGGAAATGAAAAGTGACTGCCCTTACCTGAAACCAAGTCTTGCTTGTAGGAAGACACAGAGCCTGGGCTTTAACTCCATTTCTGAAGGGAAACACACAGCAGAGTTCTCATCCATGGATCACACTCTGCTTTAGAGCAAGAAGAACGCTCTTGCTTTCTAGAGTCTCTAATACAGCAAGAAACGTGAGTGTGCTCAGAAGAAAAGAACCATGTTTCCGATACATACGGACCATATCTAGTCCAACTCTGCTTGAAATTGATACAAAGCAAAGGTACTCTAACATCTAATGCTTCTCAGTTAAGAAGAGAAACCTGTGAGCTTCGTGAACGATATAGTTCGTTTGAGCTGTAAAGTAAATGCCCTTACCTGAAACGAAGTCTTGCTTATAGGAAGACTCAGAGCCAGGGATTTAACTCCATTTCTGAAGTGAAACACACAACAGAGTTCTCATCCATTGATCACACTCTGCTTTAGAGCAAGAAGCACGCTCTAGCTTTCTAGAATCTCAAAGAGAGCAGGAAACTTGAGTGTGCTGAGTACAAATGAACGGTGTTTCCTACACATAAGGATCATATCTAGTCCAACTCTGCTTCTGAAACTGATACAAAGCACTGGTCCTCTAACATCCAATGCTTGTCAGTTAAGATGAAAAACGTGTGAGCTTCGTGAACGATGTAGTTCCTTTGAGCTGAAAAGTGACTGCCCTTACCTGAAACGAAGTCTTGCTTGTAGGAAGACACAGAGCCTGTGATTTAACTCCATTTCTGAACAGGAACATACAACACAGTTCTCATCCATGGATCACACTCTGCTTTACAGCAAGAAGCACGCTCTTGCTTTCTAGAGTCTCTAAGACAGCAGGAAACATGAGTGTGATGAGAACAAAAGAACGGTATTTCCTACACATATGGACCATATCTAGTCCAACTATGCTTCTGAAACTGATACAAAGCACTGGTCCTCTAACATCCAATGCTTGGCAGTTAAGATGAGAAACGTGTGAGCTTGGTGAACGATGTAGTTTATTTGACCTGAAAAGTGACTGCCCTTACCTGAAACGAAGTCTTTATTGTAGGAAGACTCAGAGACTGGGCTTTAACTCCATTTCTGAAGGGAAACACACAGCAGAGTTCTCATCCATGGATCACACTCTGCTTTAGGGCAAGAAGAACGCTATTGCTTTCTAGAGTCTCTAATACCCCAGGAATCGTAAGTGTGCTCAGAACAAAAGAACGGTGTTTCTTACAAATACGAACTAAATCTGGTCCAACACTGCTTCTGAAACTGAAACAAACCACAGGTCCTCTAACATCCAATGCTTGTCAGTTAAGATGAGAAATGTTTGAGCTTCGTTAACGATGTAGTTCGTTTGTGATGAAAAGTGACTGCCCTTACCTGAAACGAAGTCTTGCTTGTAGGAAGACACAGAGCCTGTGATTTAACCCCATTTCTGAAGTAAAACACACAGCAGAGTTCTCATGCATTGATCACAATCTGCTTTAGAGCAAGAAGCACGCTCTTGCTTTCTAGATTCTCTAAGACAGCAGGAAACATGAGTGTGCTGTGAAAAAAATAACGGTGTTTACTACACATACGGACCATATCTAGTCCAACTCTGCTTCTGAAACTGATACAAAGCACTGGTCCTCTAACATCCAATGCTTGTCAGTTAAGATGAGAAACGTGTCAGCCTCATGAACGATGTAGTTCCTTTGAGCTGAAAAGTGACTGCCCTTACCTGAAACGATGTCTTGATTGTAGGAATACACAGAGCCTGGGATTTAACTCCATTTCTGAAGGGAAACACACAGAATCGTTCTCTTCAATGGATCACACTCTGCTTTAGAGCAAGAAGAACGCTATTGCTTTGTAGAGTCTCTACTACTGCAGGAAACTTGAGTGTGCTGGGAACAAAAGAACGGTGTTTCCTACACAGATGGACCGTAACTAGTCCAACTCTGCTTCTGAAACTGATACAAAGCACTGGTCCTCTAACATCCAATGCTTGGCAGTTAAGATGAGAATCGTGTGAGCTTCATGAACGATGTAGTTCCTTTGAGTTTAAAAGTGACTGCCCTTACCTCAAACGACGTCTTGATTGTAGAAAGACTCAGAGCCTGGGCTTGAACTCTATTTCTGAAAGGAAACACACAGCAGAGTTCTCATCCATGGATCACACTCTGCTTTAGGGCAAGAAGAACGCCATTACTTTCTAGAATCTCGAAGAGAGCAGGAAATGAGTGTGCTGAGTACAAATGAACGGTTTTTCCTACACATAAGGATCATATCTAGTGCAACTCTGCTTCTGAAACTGATACAAAGCACTGGTCCTCTAACATCCAATGCTTGGCAGTTAAGATGAGAAACGTGTGAGCTTTGTGAACGATGTAGTTCTTTCGAGCTGAAACGTTACTGTCCTTACCTGAAACGAAGTCATGCTTGTAGGAAGACACAGAGCCTGGGATTTAACTCCATTTTTGAAGGGAAACACACATCATAGTTCTCATCCATGGATCACACTCTGCTTTAGAGCAAGAAGAACGCTCTTGCTTTTTGGAGTCTCTAATACAGCAAGAAACGTGAGTGTGCTCAGAAGAAAAGAACCGTGTTTCCGATACATACGGACCATATCTAGTCCAACTCTGCTTGAAATTGATACAAAGCAAAGGTACTCTAACATCCAATGCTTCTCAGTTAAGAAGAGAAACCTGTGAGCTTCGTGAACGATATAGTTCGTTTGAGCTGAAAAGTGACTGCCCTTACCTGAAACGAAGTCTTGCTTGTAGGAAGACACAGAGCCTGTGATTTAACTCCATTTCTGAAGAGAAACACACAACAAAGTTTTCATCCATTGATCACACTCTGCTTTAGAGGAAGAAGCACGCTCTAGCTTTCTAGAATCTCGAAGAGTGCAGGAAACTTGAGTGTGCTGAGTACAAATGAACGGTGTTTCCTACACATAAGGATCATATCTAGTCCAACTCTTCTTCTGAAACTGATACAAAGCACTGGTCCTCTAACATCCAATGCTTGTCAGTTAAGATGAAAATCGTGTGAGCTTCGTGAACGATGTAGTTCCTTTGAGCTGAAAAGTGACTGCCCTTACCTGAAACGAAGTCTTGCTTGTAGTTAGACACAGAGCCTGTGATTTAACTCCATTTCTGAAGAGAAACACACAACAAAGTTTTCATCCATTGATCACACTCTGCTTTAGAGCAAGAAGCATGCTCTAGCTTTCTATAATCTCGCAGAGTGCTGGAAACTTGAGTGTGCTGAGTACAAATGAACGGTGTTTCCTACACATAAGGATCATATCTAGTCCAACTCTGCTTCTGAAACTGATACAAAGCACTGGTCCTCTAACATCCAATGCTTGTCAGTTAAGATGAGAAACGTGTGAGCTTTGTGAACGATGTAGTTCGTTTGTGCTGAAAAGTGAATGCCCTTACCTGAAACGAAGTCTTGATTGTAGGAAGACTCAGAGCCTGTGCTTGAACTCTATTTCTGAAGGGAAACACACAGCAGAGTTCTCATCCATGGATCACACTCTGCTTTAGAGCAAGAAGAACGCTATTGCTTTCTAGAGTCTCTAATACCGCAGGAAATGTGAGGGTTCTCAGTACAAAAGAACTGTGATTCATACACATACGGACTATATCTAGTCCAACTCTGCTTCTGAAACTGAAACAAACACTGGTCCTCTAACATCCAATGCTTGTCAGTTAAGATGAGAAACGTGTGACCTTCGTGAACGATGTTGCTCGTTGGAAATGAAAAGTGACTGCCCTTACCTGAAACCAAGTCTTGCTTGTAGGAAGACACAGAGCCTGGGCTTTAACTCCATTTCTGAAGGGAAACACACAGCAGAGTTCTCATCCATGGATCACACTCTGCTTTAGAGCAAGAAGAACGCTCTTGCTTTCTAGAGTCTCTAATACAGCAAGAAACGTGAGTGTGCTCAGAAGAAAAGAACCATGTTTCCGATACATACGGACCATATCTAGTCCAACTCTGCTTGAAATTGATACAAAGCAAAGGTACTCTAACATCTAATGCTTCTCAGTTAAGAAGAGAAACCTGTGAGCTTCGTGAACGATATAGTTCGTTTGAGCTGTAAAGTAAATGCCCTTACCTGAAACGAAGTCTTGCTTATAGGAAGACTCAGAGCCAGGGATTTAACTCCATTTCTGAAGTGAAACACACAACAGAGTTCTCATCCATTGATCACACTCTGCTTTAGAGCAAGAAGCACGCTCTAGCTTTCTAGAATCTCAAAGAGAGCAGGAAACTTGAGTGTGCTGAGTACAAATGAACGGTGTTTCCTACACATAAGGATCATATCTAGTCCAACTCTGCTTCTGAAACTGATACAAAGCACTGGTCCTCTAACATCCAATGCTTGTCAGTTAAGATGAAAAATGTGTGAGCTTCGTGAACGATGTAGTTCCTTTGAGCTGAAAAGTGACTGCCCTTACCTGAAACGAAGTCTTGCTTGTAGGAAGACACAGAGCGTGTGATTTAACTCCATTTCTGAAGAGAAACACACAACAAAGTTTTCATCCATTGATCACACTCTGCTTTAGAGCAAGAAGCACGCTCTAGCTTTCTAGAATCTCGAAGAGTGCAGGAAACTTGAGTGTGCTGAGTACAAATGAACGGTGTTTCCTACACATAAGGATCATATCTAGTCCAACTCTGCTTCTGAAACTGATACAAAGCACTGGTCCTCTAACATCCAATGCTTGTCAGTTAAGATGAAAAACGTGTGAGCTTCGTGAACGATGTAGTTCCTTTGAGCTGAAAAGTGACTGCCCTTACCTGAAACGAAGTCTTGCTTGTAGGAAGACACAGAGCCTGTGATTTAACTCCATTTCTGAACAGGAACATACAACACAGTTCTCATCCATGGATCACACTCTGCTTTACAGCAAGAAGCACGCTCTTGCTTTCTAGAGTCTCTAAGACAGCAGGAAACATGAGTGTGATGAGAACAAAAGAACGGTATTTCCTACACATATGGACCATATCTAGTCCAACTATGCTTCTGAAACTGATACAAAGCACTGGTCCTCTAACATCCAATGCTTGGCAGTTAAGATGAGAAATGTTTGAGCTTCGTTAACGATGTAGTTCGTTTGTGATGAAAAGTGACTGCCCTTACCTGAAACGAAGTCTTGCTTGTAGGAAGACACAGAGCCTGTGATTTAACCCCATTTCTGAAGTAAAACACACAGCAGAGTTCTCATGCATTGATCACAATCTGCTTTAGAGCAAGAAGCACGCTCTTGCTTTCTAGATTCTCTAAGACAGCAGGAAACATGAGTGTGCTGTGAAAAAAATAACGGTGTTTACTACACATACGGACCATATCTAGTCCAACTCTGCTTCTGAAACTGATACAAAGCACTGGTCCTCTAACATCCAATGCTTGTCAGTTAAGATGAGAAACGTGTCAGCCTCATGAACGATGTAGTTCCTTTGAGCTGAAAAGTGACTGCCCTTACCTGAAACGATGTCTTGATTGTAGGAATACACAGAGCCTGGGATTTAACTCCATTTCTGAAGGGAAACACACAGAATCGTTCTCTTCAATGGATCACACTCTGCTTTAGAGCAAGAAGAACGCTATTGCTTTGTAGAGTCTCTACTACTGCAGGAAACTTGAGTGTGCTGGGAACAAAAGAACGGTGTTTCCTACACAGACGGACCGTAACTAGTCCAACTCTGCTTCTGAAACTGATACAAAGCACTGGTCCTCTAACATCCAATGCTTGGCAGTTAAGATGAGAATCGTGTGAGCTTCATGAACGATGTAGTTCCTTTGAGCTTAAAAGTGACTGCCCTTACCTCAAACGACGTCTTGATTGTAGGAAGACTCAGAGCCTGGGCTTGAACTCTATTTCTGAAAGGAAACACACAGCAGAGTTCTCATCCATGGATCACACTCTGCTTTAGGGCAAGAAGAACGCTATTACTTTCTAGAATCTCGAAGAGAGCAGGAAATGAGTGTGCTGAGTACAAATGAACGGTTTTTCCTACACATAAGGATCATATCTAGTGCAACTCTGCTTCTGAAACTGATACAAAGCACTGGTCCTCTAACATCCAATGCTTGGCAGTTAAGATGAGAAACGTGTGAGCTTTGTGAACGATGTAGTTCTTTCGAGCTGAAACGTTACTGTCCTTACCTGAAACGAAGTCATGCTTGTAGGAAGACACAGAGCCTGGGATTTAACTCCATTTTTGAAGGGAAACACACATCATAGTTCTCATCCATGGATCACACTCTGCTTTAGAGCAAGAAGAACGCTCTTGCTTTTTGGAGTCTCTAATACAGCAAGAAACGTGAGTGTGCTCAGAAGAAAAGAACCGTGTTTCCGATACATACGGACCATATCTAGTCCAACTCTGCTTGAAATTGATACAAAGCAAAGGTACTCTAACATCCAATGCTTCTCAGTTAAGAAGAGAAACCTGTGAGCTTCGTGAACGATATAGTTCGTTTGAGCTGAAAAGTGACTGCCCTTACCTGAAACGAAGTCTTGCTTGTAGGAAGACACAGAGCCTGTGATTTAACTCCATTTCTGAAGAGAAACACACAACAAAGTTTTCATCCATTGATCACACTCTGCTTTAGAGGAAGAAGCACGCTCTAGCTTTCTAGAATCTCGAAGAGTGCAGGAAACTTGAGTGTGCTGAGTACAAATGAACGGTGTTTCCTACACATAAGGATCATATCTAGTCCAACTCTTCTTCTGAAACTGATACAATGCACTGGTCCTCTAACATCCAATGCTTGTCAGTTAAGATGAAAATCGTGTGAGCTTCGTGAACGATGTAGTTCCTTTGAGCTGAAAAGTGACTGCCCTTACCTGAAACGAAGTCTTGCTTGTAGTTAGACACAGAGCCTGTGATTTAACTCCATTTCTGAAGAGAAACACACAACAAAGTTTTCATCCATTGATCACACTCTGCTTTAGAGCAAGAAGCATGCTCTAGCTTTCTATAATCTCGCAGAGTGCTGGAAACTTGAGTGTGCTGAGTACAAATGAACGGTGTTTCCTACACATAAGGATCATATCTAGTCCAACTCTGCTTCTGAAACTGATACAAAGCACTGGTCCTCTAACATCCAATGCTTGTCAGTTAAGATGAGAAACGTGTGAGCTTTGTGAACGATGTAGTTCGTTTGTGCTGAAAAGTGAATGCCCTTACCTGAAACGAAGTCTTGATTGTAGGAAGACTCAGAGCCTGTGCTTGAACTCTATTTCTGAAGGGAAACACACAGCAGAGTTCTCATCCATGGATCACACTCTGCTTTAGAGCAAGAAGAACGCTATTTCTTTCTAGAGTCTCTAATACCGCAGGAAATGTGAGGGTTCTCAGTACAAAAGAACTGTGATTCATACACATACGGACTATATCTAGTCCAACTCTGCTTCTGAAACTGAAACAAACACTGGTCCTCTAACATCCAATGCTTGTCAGTTAAGATGAGAAACGTGTGACCTTCGTGAACGATGTTGCTCGTTGGAAATGAAAAGTGACTGCCCTTACCTGAAACCAAGTCTTGCTTGTAGGAAGACACAGAGCCTGGGCTTTAACTCCATTTCTGAAGGGAAACACACAGCAGAGTTCTCATCCATGGATCACACTCTGCTTTAGAGCAAGAAGAACGCTCTTGCTTTCTAGAGTCTCTAATACAGCAAGAAACGTGAGTGTGCTCAGAAGAAAAGAACCATGTTTCCGATACATACGGACCATATCTAGTCCAACTCTGCTTGAAATTGATACAAAGCAAAGGTACTCTAACATCTAATGCTTCTCAGTTAAGAAGAGAAACCTGTGAGCTTCGTGAACGATATAGTTCGTTTGAGCTGTAAAGTAAATGCCCTTACCTGAAACGAAGTCTTGCTTATAGGAAGACTCAGAGCCAGGGATTTAACTCCATTTCTGAAGTGAAACACACAACAGAGTTCTCATTCATTGATCACACTCTGCTTTAGAGCAAGAAGCACGCTCTAGCTTTCTAGAATCTCAAAGAGAGCAGGAAACTTGAGTGTGCTGAGTACAAATGAACGGTGTTTCCTACACATAAGGATCATATCTAGTCCAACTCTGCTTCTGAAACTGATACAAAGCACTGGTCCTCTAACATCCAATGCTTGTCAGTTAAGATGAAAAACGTGTGAGCTTCGTGAACGATGTAGTTCCTTTGAGCTGAAAAGTGATTGCCCTTACCTGAAACGAAGTCTTGCTTGTAGGAAGACACAGAGCGTGTGATTTAACTCCATTTCTGAAGAGAAACACACAACAAAGTTTTCATCCATTGATCACACTCTGCTTTAGAGCAAGAAGCACGCTCTAGCTTTCTAGAATCTCGAAGAGTGCAGGAAACTTGAGTGTGCTGAGTACAAATGAACGGTGTTTCCTACACATAAGGATCATATCTAGTCCAACTCTGCTTCTGAAACTGATACAAAGCACTGGTCCTCTAACATCCAATGCTTGTCAGTTAAGATGAAAAACGTGTGAGCTTCGTGAACGATGTAGTTCCTTTGAGCTGAAAAGTGACTGCCCTTACCTGAAACGAAGTCTTGCTTGTAGGAAGACACAGAGCCTGTGATTTAACTCCATTTCTGAACAGGAACATACAACACAGTTCTCATCCATGGATCACACTCTGCTTTACAGCAAGAAGCACGCTCTTGCTTTCTAGAGTCTCTAAGACAGCAGGAAACATGAGTGTGATGAGAACAAAAGAACGGTATTTCCTACACATATGGACCATATCTAGTCCAACTATGCTTCTGAAACTGATACAAAGCACTGGTCCTCTAACATCCAATGCTTGGCAGTTAAGATGAGAAACGTGTGAGCTTGGTGAACGATGTAGTTTATTTGACCTGAAAAGTGACTGCCCTTACCTGAAACGAAGTCTTTATTGTAGGAAGACTCAGAGACTGGGCTTTAACTCCCTTTCTGAAGGGAAACACACAGCAGAGTTCTCATCCATGGATCACACTCTGCTTTAGGGCAAGAAGAACGCTATTGCTTTCTAGAGTCTCTAATACCCCAGGAAACGTAAGTGTGCTCAGAACAAAAGAACGGTGTTTCTTACAAATACGAACTAAATCTGGTCCAACACTGCTTCTGAAACTGAAACAAACCACAGGTCCTCTAACATCCAATGCTTGTCAGTTAAGATGAGAAATGTTTGAGCTTCGTTAACGATGTAGTTCGTTTGTGATGAAAAGTGACTGCCCTTACCTGAAACGAAGTCTTGCTTGTAGGAAGACACAGAGCCTGTGATTTAACCCCATTTCTGAAGTAAAACACACAGCAGAGTTCTCATGCATTGATCACAATCTGCTTTAGAGCAAGAAGCACGCTCTTGCTTTCTAGATTCTCTAAGACAGCAGGAAACATGAGTGTGCTGTGAAAAAAATAACGGTGTTTACTACACATACGGACCATATCTAGTCCAACTCTGCTTCTGAAACTGATACAAAGCACTGGTCCTCTAACATCCAATGCTTGTCAGTTAAGATGAGAAACGTGTCAGCCTCATGAACGATGTAGTTCCTTTGAGATGAAAAGTGACTGCCCTTACCTGAAACGATGTCTTGATTGTAGGAATACACAGAGCCTGGGATTTAACTCCATTTCTGAAGGGAAACACACAGAATCGTTCTCTTCAATGGATCACACTCTGCTTTAGAGCAAGAAGAACGCTATTGCTTTGTAGAGTCTCTACTACTGCAGGAAACTTGAGTGTGCTGGGAACAAAAGAACGGTGTTTCCTACACAGATGGACCGTAACTAGTCCAACTCTGCTTCTGAAACTGATACAAAGCACTGGTCCTCTAACATCCAATGCTTGGCAGTTAAGATGAGAATCGTGTGAGCTTCATGAACGATGTAGTTCCTTTGAGTTTAAAAGTGACTGCCCTTACCTCAAACGACGTCTTGATTGTAGAAAGACTCAGAGCCTGGGCTTGAACTCTATTTCTGAAAGGAAACACACAGCAGAGTTCTCATCCATGGATCACACTCTGCTTTAGGGCAAGAAGAACGCTATTACTTTCTAGAATCTCGAAGAGAGCAGGAAATGAGTGTGCTGAGTACAAATGAACGGTTTTTCCTACACATAAGGATCATATCTAGAGCAACTCTGCTTCTGAAACTGATACAAAGCACTGGTCCTCTAACATCCAATGCTTGGCAGTTAAGATGAGAAACGTGTGAGCTTTGTGAACGATGTAGTTCTTTCGAGCTGAAACGTTACTGTCCTTACCTGAAACGAAGTCATGCTTGTAGGAAGACACAGAGCCTGGGATTTAACTCCATTTTTGAAGGGAAACACACATCATAGTTCTCATCCATGGATCACACTCTGCTTTAGAGCAAGAAGAACGCTCTTGCTTTTTGGAGTCTCTAATACAGCAAGAAACGTGAGTGTGCTCAGAAGAAAAGAACCGTGTTTCCGATACATACGGACCATATCTAGTCCAACTCTGCTTGAAATTGATACAAAGCAAAGGTACTCTAACATCCAATGCTTCTCAGTTAAGAAGAGAAACCTGTGAGCTTCGTGAACGATATAGTTCGTTTGAGCTGAAAAGTGACTGCCCTTACCTGAAACGAAGTCTTGCTTGTAGGAAGACACAGAGCCTGTGATTTAACTCCATTTCTGAAGAGAAACACACAACAAAGTTTTCATCCATTGATCACACTCTGCTTTAGAGGAAGAAGCACGCTCTAGCTTTCTAGAATCTCGAAGAGTGCAGGAAACTTGAGTGTGCTGAGTACAAATGAACGGTGTTTCCTACACATAAGGATCATATCTAGTCCAACTCTTCTTCTGAAACTGATACAAAGCACTGGTCCTCTAACATCCAATGCTTGTCAGATAAGATGAAAATCGTGTGAGCTTCGTGAACGATGTAGTTCCTTTGAGCTGAAAAGTGACTGCCCTTACCTGAAACGAAGTCTTGCTTGTAGTTAGACACAGAGCCTGTGATTTAACTCCATTTCTGAAGAGAAACACACAACAAAGTTTTCATCCATTGATCACACTCTGCTTTAGAGCAAGAAGCATGCTCTAGCTTTCTATAATCTCGCAGAGTGCTGGAAACTTGAGTGTGCTGAGTACAAATGAACGGTGTTTCCTACACATAAGGATCTTATCTAGTCCAACTCTGCTTCTGAAACTGATACAAAGCACTGGTCCTCTAACATCCAATGCTTGTCAGTTAAGATGAAAAGCGTGTGAGCTTCGTGAACGATGTAGTTCTTTGAGCTGAAAAGTGACTGCCCTTAGCTGAAACGAAGTCTTGCTTGTAGGAAGACACAGAGCCTGTGATTTAACTCCATTTCTGAACAGAAACATACAACACAGTTCTCCTCCATGGATCACACTCTGCTTTAGAACAAGAATAACGCTATTGCTTTCTAGAGTCTCTAATACCCCAGGAAACGTAAGTGTGCTCAGAACAAAAGAACGGTGTTTCTTACAAATACGAACTAAATCTGGTCCAACACTGCTTCTGAAACTGAAACAAACCACAGGTCCTCTAACATCCAATGCTTGTCAGTTAAGATGAGAAATGTTTGAGCTTCGTTAACGATGTAGTTCGTTTGTGATGAAAAGTGACTGCCCTTACCTGAAACGAAGTCTTGCTTGTAGGAAGACACAGAGCCTGTGATTTAACCCCATTTCTGAAGTAAAACACACAGCAGAGTTCTCATGCATTGATCACAATCTGCTTTAGAGCAAGAAGCACGCTCTTGCTTTCTAGATTCTCTAAGACAGCAGGAAACATGAGTGTGCTGTGAAAAAAGAACGGTGTTTACTACACATACGGACCATATCTAGTCCAACTCTGCTTCTGAAACTGATACAAAGCACTGGTCCTCTAACATCCAATGCTTGTCAGTTAAGATGAGAAACGTGTCAGCCTCATGAACGATGTAGCTCCTTTTAGCTGAAAAGTGACTGCCCTTACCTGAAACGATGTCTTGATTGTAGGAATACACAGAGCCTGGGGTTTAACTCCATTTCTGAAGGGAAACACACAGAATCGTTCTCTTCAATGGATCACACTCTGCTTTAGAGCAAGAAGAACGCTATTGCTTTGTAGAGTCTCTACTACTGCAGGAAACTTGAGTGTGCTGGGAACAAAAGAACGGTGTTTCCTACACAGACGGACCGTAACTAGTCCAACTCTGCTTCTGAAACTGATACAAAGCACTGGTCCTCTAACATCCAATGCTTGGCAGTTAAGATGAGAATCGTGTGAGCTTCATGAACGATGTAGTTCCTTTGAGCTTAAAAGTGACTGCCCTTACCTCAAACGACGTCTTGATTGTAGGAAGACTCAGAGCCTGGGCTTGAACTCTATTTCTGAAAGGAAACACACAGCAGAGTTCTCATCCATGGATCACACTCTGCTTTAGGGCAAGAAGAACGCTATTACTTTCTAGAATCACGAAGAGAGCAGGAAACTTGAGTGTGCTGAGTACAAATGAACGGTTTTTCCTACACATAAGGATCATATCTAGTGCAACTCTGCTTCTGAAACTGAAACGAAGCACTGGTACTCTAACATCCAATGCTTGGCAGTTAAGATGAGAAACGTGTGAGCTTTGTGAACGATGTAGTTCTTTCGAGCTGAAACGTTACTGTCCTTACCTGAAACGAAGTCATGCTTGTAGGAAGACACAGAGCCTGGGATTTAACTCCATTTTTGAAGGGAAACACACATCATAGTTCTCATCCATGGATCACACTCTGCTTTAGAGCAGGAAGAACGCTCTTGCTTTTTGGAGTCTCTAATACAGCAAGAAACGTGAGTGTGCTCAGAAAAAAAGAACCGTGTTTCCGATACATACGGACCATATCTAGTCCAACTCTGCTTGAAATTGATACAAAGCAAAGGTACTCTAACATCCAATGCTTCTCAGTTAAGAAGAGAAACCTGTGAGCTTCGTGAACGATATAGTTCGTTTGAGCTGAAAAGTGACTGCCCTTACCTGAAACGATGTCTTGCTTGTAGGAAGACACAGAGCCTGTGATTTAACTCCATTTCTGAAGAGAAACACACAACAAAGTTTTCATCCATTGATCACACTCTGCTTTAGAGGAAGAAGCACGCTCTAGCTTTCTAGAATCTCGAAGAGTGCAGGAAACTTGAGTGTGCTGAGTACAAATGAACGGTGTTTCCTACACATAAGGATCATATCTAGTCCAACTCTTCTTCTGAAACTGATACAAAACACTGGTCCTCTAACATCCAATGCTTGTCAGTTAAGATGAAAATCGTGTGAGCTTCGTGAACGATGTAGTTCCTTTGAGCTGAAAAGTGACTGCCCTTACCTGAAACGAAGTCTTGCTTGTAGGAAGACACAGAGCCTGTGATTTAACTCCATTTCTGAAGAGAAACACACAACAAAGTTTTCATCCATTGATCACACTCTGCTTTAGAGCAAGAAGCATGCTCTAGCTTTCTATAATCTCGCAGAGTGCTGGAAACTTGAGTGTGCTGAGTACAAATGAACGGTGTTTCCTACACATAAGGATCATATCTAGTCCAACTCTGCTTCTGAAACTGATACAAAGCACTGGTCCTCTAACATCCAATGCTTGTCAGTTAAGATGAGAAACGTGTGAGCTTTGTGAACGATGTAGTTCGTTTGTGCTGAAAAGTGAATGCCCTTACCTGAAACGAAGTCTTGATTGTAGGAAGACTCAGAGCCTGTGCTTGAACTCTATTTCTGAAGGGAAACACACAGCAGAGTTCTCATCCATGGATCACACTCTGCTTTAGAGCAAGAAGAACGCTATTGCTTTCTAGAGTCTCTAATACCGCAGGAAATGTGAGGGTTCTCAGTACAAAAGAACTGTGATTCATACACATACGGACTATATCTAGTCCAACTCTGCTTCTGAAACTGAAACAAACACTGGTCCTCTAACATCCAATGCTTGTCAGTTAAGATGAGAAACGTGTGACCTTCGTGAACGATGTTGCTCGTTGGAAATGAAAAGTGACTGCCCTTACCTGAAACCAAGTCTTGCTTGTAGGAAGACACAGAGCCTGGGCTTTAACTCCATTTCTGAAGGGAAACACACAGCAGAGTTCTCATCCATGGATCACACTCTGCTTTAGAGCAAGAAGAACGCTCTTGCTTTCTAGAGTCTCTAATACAGCAAGAAACGTGAGTGTGCTCAGAAGAAAAGAACCATGTTTCCGATACATACGGACCATATCTAGTCCAACTCTGCTTGAAATTGATACAAAGCAAAGGTACTCTAACATCTAATGCTTCTCAGTTAAGAAGAGAAACCTGTGAGCTTCGTGAACGATATAGTTCGTTTGAGCTGTAAAGTAAATGCCCTTACCTGAAACGAAGTCTTGCTTATAGGAAGACTCAGAGCCAGGGATTTAACTCCATTTCTGAAGTGAAACACACAACAGAGTTCTCATCCATTGATCACACTCTGCTTTAGAGCAAGAAGCACGCTCTAGCTTTCTAGAATCTCAAAGAGAGCAGGAAACTTGAGTGTGCTGAGTACAAATGAACGGTGTTTCCTACACATAAGGATCATATCTAGTCCAACTCTGCTTCTGAAACTGATACAAAGCACTGGTCCTCTAACATCCAATGCTTGTCAGTTAAGATGAAAAACGTGTGAGCTTCGTGAACGATGTAGTTCCTTTGAGCTGAAAAGTGACTGCCCTTACCTGAAACGAAGTCTTGCTTGTAGGAAGACACAGAGCGTGTGATTTAACTCCATTTCTGAAGAGAAACACACAACAAAGTTTTCATCCATTGATCACACTCTGCTTTAGAGCAAGAAGCACGCTCTAGCTTTCTAGAATCTCGAAGAGTGCAGGAAACTTGAGTGTGCTGAGTACAAATGAACGGTGTTTCCTACACATAAGGATCATATCTAGTCCAACTCTGCTTCTGAAACTGATACAAAGCACTGGTCCTCTAACATCCAATGCTTGTCAGTTAAGATGAAAAACGTGTGAGCTTCGTGAACGATGTAGTTCCTTTGAGCTGAAAAGTGACTGCCCTTACCTGAAACGAAGTCTTGCTTGTAGGAAGACACAGAGCCTGTGATTTAACTCCATTTCTGAACAGGAACATACAACACAGTTCTCATCCATGGATCACACTCTGCTTTACAGCAAGAAGCACGCTCTTGCTTTCTAGAGTCTCTAAGACAGCAGAAAACATGAGTGTGATGAGAACAAAAGAACGGTATTTCCTACACATATGGACCATATCTAGTCCAACTATGCTTCTGAAACTGATACAAAGCACTGGTCCTCTAACATCCAATGCTTGGCAGTTAAGATGAGAAACGTGTGAGCTTGGTGAACGATGTAGTTTATTTGACCTGAAAAGTGACTGCCCTTACCTGAAACGAAGTCTTTATTGTAGGAAGACTCAGAGACTGGGCTTTAACTCCATTTCTGAAGGGAAACACACAGCAGAGTTCTCATCCATGGATCACACTCTGCTTTAGGGCAAGAAGAACGCTATTGCTTTCTAGAGTCTCTAATACCCCAGGAAACGTAAGTGTGCTCAGAACAAAAGAACGGTGTTTCTTACAAATACGAACTAAATCTGGTCCAACACTGCTTCTGAAACTGAAACAAACCACAGGTCCTCTAACATCCAATGCTTGTCAGTTAAGATGAGAAATGTTTGAGCTTCGTTAACGATGTAGTTCGTTTGTGATGAAAAGTGACTGCCCTTACCTGAAACGAAGTCTTGCTTGTAGGAAGACACAGAGCCTGTGATTTAACCCCATTTCTGAAGTAAAACACACAGCAGAGTTCTCATGCATTGATCACAATCTGCTTTAGAGCAAGAAGCACGCTCTTGCTTTCTAGATTCTCTAAGACAGCAGGAAACATGAGTGTGCTGTGAAAAAAATAACGGTGTTTACTACACATACGGACCATATCTAGTCCAACTCTGCTTCTGAAACTGATACAAAGCACTGGTCCTCTAACATCCAATGCTTGTCAGTTAAGATGAGAAACGTGTCAGCCTCATGAACGATGTAGTTCCTTTGAGCTGAAAAGTGACTGCCCTTACCTGAAACGATGTCTTGATTGTAGGAATACACAGAGCCTGGGATTTAACTCCATTTCTGAAGGGAAACACACAGAATCGTTCTCTTCAATGGATCACACTCTGCTTTAGAGCAAGAAGAACGCTATTGCTTTGTAGAGTCTCTACTACTGCAGGAAACTTGAGTGTGCTGGGAACAAAAGAACGGTGTTTCCTACACAGATGGACCGTAACTAGTCCAACTCTGCTTCTGAAACTGATACAAAGCACTGGTCCTCTAACATCCAATGCTTGGCAGTTAAGATGAGAATCGTGTGAGCTTCATGAACGATGTAGTTCCTTTGAGTTTAAAAGTGACTGCCCTTACCTCAAACGACGTCTTGATTGTAGAAAGACTCAGAGCCTGGGCTTGAACTCTATTTCTGAAAGGAAACACACAGCAGAGTTCTCATCCATGGATCACACTCTGCTTTAGGGCAAGAAGAACGCTATTACTTTCTAGAATCTCGAAGAGAGCAGGAAATGAGTGTGCTGAGTACAAATGAACGGTTTTTCCTACACATAAGGATCATATCTAGAGCAACTCTGCTTCTGAAACTGATACAAAGCACTGGTCCTCTAACATCCAATGCTTGGCAGTTAAGATGAGAAACGTGTGAGCTTTGTGAACGATGTAGTTCTTTCGAGCTGAAACGTTACTGTCCTTACCTGAAACGAAGTCATGCTTGTAGGAAGACACAGAGCCTGGGATTTAACTCCATTTTTGAAGGGAAACACACATCATAGTTCTCATCCATGGATCACACTCTGCTTTAGAGCAAGAAGAACGCTCTTGCTTTTTGGAGTCTCTAATACAGCAAGAAACGTGAGTGTGCTCAGAAGAAAAGAACCGTGTTTCCGATACATACGGACCATATCTAGTCCAACTCTGCTTGAAATTGATACAAAGCAAAGGTACTCTAACATCCAATGCTTCTCAGTTAAGAAGAGAAACCTGTGAGCTTCGTGAACGATATAGTTCGTTTGAGCTGAAAAGTGACTGCCCTTACCTGAAACGATGTCTTGCTTGTAGGAAGACACAGAGCCTGTGATTTAACTCCATTTCTGAAGAGAAACACACAACAAAGTTTTCATCCATTGATCACACTCTGCTTTAGAGGAAGAAGCACGCTCTAGCTTTCTAGAATCTCGAAGAGTGCAGGAAACTTGAGTGTGCTGAGTACAAATGAACGGTGTTTCCTACACATAAGGATCATATCTAGTCCAACTCTTCTTCTGAAACTGATACAAAACACTGGTCCTCTAACATCCAATGCTTGTCAGTTAAGATGAAAATCGTGTGAGCTTCGTGAACGATGTAGTTCCTTTGAGCTGAAAAGTGACTGCCCTTACCTGAAACGAAGTCTTGCTTGTAGGAAGACACAGAGCCTGTGATTTAACTCCATTTCTGAAGAGAAACACACAACAAAGTTTTCATCCATTGATCACACTCTGCTTTAGAGCAAGAAGCATGCTCTAGCTTTCTATAATCTCGCAGAGTGCTGGAAACTTGAGTGTGCTGAGTACAAATGAACGGTGTTTCCTACACATAAGGATCATATCTAGTCCAACTCTGCTTCTGAAACTGATACAAAGCACTGGTCCTCTAACATCCAATGCTTGTCAGTTAAGATGAAAAACGTGTGAGCTTCGTGAACGATGTAGTTCTTTGAGCTGAAAAGTGACTGCCCTTAGCTGAAACGAAGTCTTGCTTGTAGGAAGACACAGAGCCTGTGATTTAACTCCATTTCTGAACAGAAACATACAACACAGTTCTCCTCCATGGATCACACTCTGCTTTAGAACAAGAATAACGCTATTGCTTTCTAGAGTCTCTAATACCCCAGGAAACGTAAGTGTGCTCAGAACAAAAGAACGGTGTTTCTTACAAATACGAACTAAATCTGGTCCAACACTGCTTCTGAAACTGAAACAAACCACAGGTCCTCTAACATCCAATGCTTGTCAGTTAAGATGAGAAATGTTTGAGCTTCGTTAACGATGTAGTTCGTTTGTGATGAAAAGTGACTGCCCTTACCTGAAACGAAGTCTTGCTTGTAGGAAGACACAGAGCCTGTGATTTAACCCCATTTCTGAAGTAAAACACACAGCAGAGTTCTCATGCATTGATCACAATCTGCTTTAGAGCAAGAAGCACGCTCTTGCTTTCTAGATTCTCTAAGACAGCAGGAAACATGAGTGTGCTGTGAAAAAAAGAACGGTGTTTACTACACATACGGACCATATCTAGTCCAACTCTGCTTCTGAAACTGATACTAAGCACTGGTCCTCTAACATCCAATGCTTGTCAGTTAAGATGAGAAACGTGTCAGCCTCATGAACGATGTAGCTCCTTTTAGCTGAAAAGTGACTGCCCTTACCTGAAACGATGTCTTGATTGTAGGAATACACAGAGCCTGGGGTTTAACTCCATTTCTGAAGGGAAACACACAGAATCGTTCTCTTCAATGGATCACACTCTGCTTTAGAGCAAGAAGAACGCTATTGCTTTGTAGAGTCTCTACTACTGCAGGAAACTTGAGTGTGCTGGGAACAAAAGAACGGTGTTTCCTACACAGACGGACCGTAACTAGTCCAACTCTGCTTCTGAAACTGATACAAAGCACTGGTCCTCTAACATCCAATGCTTGGCAGTTAAGATGAGAATCGTGTGCGCTTCATGAACGATGTAGTTCCTTTGAGCTTAAAAGTGACTGCCCTTACCTCAAACGACGTCTTGATTGTAGGAAGACTCAGAGCCTGGGCTTGAACTCTATTTCTGAAAGGAAACACACAGCAGAGTTCTCATCCATGGATCACACTCTGCTTTAGGGCAAGAAGAACGCTATTACTTTCTAGAATCACGAAGAGAGCAGGAAACTTGAGTGTGCTGAGTACAAATGAACGGTTTTTCCTACACATAAGGATCATATCTAGTGCAACTCTGCTTCTGAAACTGAAACGAAGCACTGGTACTCTAACATCCAATGCTTGGCAGTTAAGATGAGAAACGTGTGAGCTTTGTGAACGATGTAGTTCTTTCGAGCTGAAACTTTACTGTCCTTACCTGAAACGAAGTCATGCTTGTAGGAAGAGACAGAGCCTGGGATTTAACTCCATTTTTGAAGGGAAACACACATCATAGTTCTCATCCATGGATCACACTCTGCTTTAGAGCAAGAAGAACGCTCTTGCTTTTTGGAGTCTCTAATACAGCAAGAAACGTGAGTGTGCTCAGAAGAAAAGAACCGTGTTTCCGATACATACGGACCATATCTAGTCCAACTCTGCTTGAAATTGATACAAAGCAAAGGTACTCTAACATCCAATGCTTCTCAGTTAAGAAGAGAAACCTGTGAGCTTCGTGAACGATATAGTTCGTTTGAGCTGAAAAGTGACTGCCCTTACCTGAAACGATGTCTTGCTTGTAGGAAGACACAGAGCCTGTGATTTAACTCCATTTCTGAAGAGAAACACACAACAAAGTTTTCATCCATTGATCACACTATGCTTTAGAGCAAGAAGCACGCTCTAGCTTTCTATAATCTCGAAGAGTGCAGGAAACTTGAGTGTGCTGAGTACAAATGAACGGTGTTTCCTACACATAAGGATCATATCTAGTCCAACTCTGCTTCTGAAACTGATACAAAGCACTGGTCCTCTAACATCCAATGCTTGTCAGTTAAGATGAAAATCGTGTGAGCTTCGTGAACGATGTAGTTCCTTTGAGCTGAAAAGTGACTGCCCTTACCTGAAACGAAGTCTTGCTTGTAGGAAGACACAGAGCCTGTGATTTAACTCCATTTCTGAAGAGAAACACACAACAAAGTTTTCATCCATTGATCACACTCTGCTTTAGAGCAAGAAGCATGCTCTAGCTTTCTATAATCTCAAAGAGTGCAGGAAACTTGAGTGTGCTGAGTACAAATGAACGGTGTTTCCTACACATAAGGATCATATCTAGTCCAACTCTGCTTCTGAAACTGATACAAAGCACTGGTCCTCTAACATCCAATGCTTGTCAGTTAAGATGAAAAACGTGTGAGCTTCGTGAACGATGTAGTTCTTTGAGCTGAAAAGTGACTGCCCTTAGCTGAAACGAAGTCTTGCTTGTAGGAAGACACAGAGCCTGTGATTTAACTCCATTTCTGAACAGAAACATACAACACAGTTCTCCTCCATGGATCACACTCTGCTTTAGAACAAGAATAACGCTATTGCTTTCTAGAGTCTCTAATACCCCAGGAAACGTAAGTGTGCTCAGAACAAAAGAACGGTGTTTCTTACAAATACGAACTAAATCTGGTCCAACACTGCTTCTGAAACTGAAACAAACCACAGGTCCTCTAACATCCAATGCTTGTCAGTTAAGATGAGAAATGTTTGAGCTTCGTTAACGATGTAGTTCGTTTGTGATGAAAAGTGACTGCCCTTACCTGAAACGAAGTCTTGCTTGTAGGAAGACACAGAGCCTGTGATTTAACCCCATTTCTGAAGTAAAACACACAGCAGAGTTCTCATGCATTGATCACAATCTGCTTTAGAGCAAGAAGCACGCTCTTGCTTTCTAGATTCTCTAAGACAGCAGGAAACATGAGTGTGCTGTGAAAAAAAGAACGGTGTTTACTACACATACGGACCATATCTAGTCCAACTCTGCTTCTGAAACTGATACAAAGCACTGGTCCTCTAACATCCAATGCTTGTCAGTTAAGATGAGAAACGTGTCAGCCTCATGAACGATGTAGTTCCTTTGAGCTGAAAAGTGACTGCCCTTACCTGAAACGATGTCTTGATTGTAGGAATACACAGAGCCTGGGATTTAACTCCATTTCTGAAGGGAAACACACAGAATCGTTCTCTTCAATGGATCACACTCTGCTTTAGAGCAAGAAGCACGCTCTAGCTTTCTAGAATCTCGAAGAGAGCAGGAAACTTGAGTGTGCTTAGTACAAATGAACGGTGTTTCCTACACATAAGGATCATATCTAGTCCAACTCTGCTTCTGAAACTGATACAAAGCACTGGTCCTCTAACATCCAATGCTTGTCAGTTAAGATGAAAAACGTGTGAGCTTCGTGAACGATGTAGTTCCTTTGAGGTGAAAAGTGACTGCCCTTACCTGAAACGAAGTCTTGCTTGTAGGAAGACACAGAGCGTGTGATTTAACTCCATTTCTGAAGAGAAACACACAACAAAGTTTTCATCCATTGATCACACTCTGCTTTAGAGCAAGAAGCACGCTCTAGCTTTCTAGAATCTCGAAGAGTGCAGGAAACTTGAGTGTGCTGAGTACAAATGAACGGTGTTTCCTACACATAAGGATCATATCTAGTCCAACTCTGCTTCTGAAACTGATAAAAAGCACTGGTCCTCTAACATCCAATGCTTGTCAGTTAAGATGAAAAACGTGTGAGCTTCGTGAACGATGTAGTTCCTTTGAGCTGAAAAGTGACTGCCCTTACCTGAAACGAAGTCTTGCTTGTAGGAAGACACAGAGCCTGTGATTTAACTCCATTTCTGAACATGAACATACAACACAGTTCTCATCCATGGATCACACTCTGCTTTACAGCAAGAAGCACGCTCTTGCTTTCTAGAGTCTCTAAGACAGCAGGAAACATGAGTGTGATGAGAACAAAAGAACGGTGTTTCCTACACATATGGACCATATCTAGTCCAACTATGCTTCTGAAACTGATACAAAGCACTGGTCCTCTAACATCCAATGCTTGGCATTTAAGATGAGAAACGTGTGAGCTTGGTGAACGATGTAGTTTATTTGACCTGAAAAGTGACTGCCCTTACCTGAAACGAAGTCTTTATTGTAGGAAGACTCAGAGACTGGGCTTTAACTCCATTTCTGAAGGGAAACACACAGCAGAGTTCTCATCCATGGATCACACTCTGCTTTAGGGCAAGAAGAACGCTATTGCTTTCTAGAGTCTCTAATACCCCAGGAAACGTAAGTGTGCTCAGAACAAAAGAACGGTGTTTCTTACAAATACGAACTAAATCTGGTCCAACACTGCTTCTGAAACTGAAACAAACCACAGGTCCTCTAACATCCAATGCTTGTCAGTTAAGATGAGAAATGTTTGAGCTTCGTTAACGATGTAGTTCGTTTGTGATGAAAAGTGACTGCCCTTACCTGAAACGAAGTCTTGCTTGTAGGAAGACACAGAGCCTGTGATTTAACCCCATTTCTGAAGTAAAACACACAGCAGAGTTCTCATGCATTGATCACAATCTGCTTTAGAGCAAGAAGCACGCTCTTGCTTTCTAGATTCTCTAAGACAGCAGGAAACATGAGTGTGCTGTGAAAAAAGAACGGTGTTTACTACACATACGGACCATATCTAGTCCAACTCTGCTTCTGAAACTGATACAAAGCACTGGTCCTCTAACATCCAATGCTTGTCAGTTAAGATGAGAAACGTGTCAGCCTCATGAACGATGTAGCTCCTTTTAGCTGAAAAGTGACTGCCCTTACCTGAAACGATGTCTTGATTGTAGGAATACACAGAGCCTGGGGTTTAACTCCATTTCTGAAGGGAAACACACAGAATCGTTCTCTTCAATGGATCACACTCTGCTTTAGAGCAAGAAGAACGCTATTGCTTTGTAGAGTCTCTACTACTGCAGGAAACTTGAGTGTGCTGGGAACAAAAGAACGGTGTTTCCTACACAGACGGACCGTAACTAGTCCAACTCTGCTTCTGAAACTGATACAAAGCACTGGTCCTCTAACATCCAATGCTTGGCAGTTAAGATGAGAATCGTGTGAGCTTCATGAACGATGTAGTTCCTTTGAGCTTAAAAGTGACTGCCCTTACCTCAAACGACGTCTTGATTGTAGGAAGACTCAGAGCCTGGGCTTGAACTCTATTTCTGAAAGGAAACACACAGCAGAGTTCTCATCCATGGATCACACTCTGCTTTAGGGCAAGAAGAACGCTATTACTTTCTAGAATCACGAAGAGAGCAGGAAACTTGAGTGTGCTGAGTACAAATGAACGGTTTTTCCTACACATAAGGATCATATCTAGTGCAACTCTGCTTCTGAAACTGAAACGAAGCACTGGTACTCTAACATCCAATGCTTGGCAGTTAAGATGAAAATCGTGTGAGCTTCGTGAACGATGTAGTTCCTTTGAGCTGAAAAGTGACTGCCCTTACCTGAAACGAAGTCTTGCTTGTAGGAAGACACAGAGCCTGTGATTTAACTCCATTTCTGAAGAGAAACACACAACAAAGTTTTCATCCATTGATCACACTCTGCTTTAGAGCAAGAAGCATGCTCTAGCTTTCTATAATCTCGCAGAGTGCTGGAAACTTGAGTGTGCTGAGTACAAATGAACGGTGTTTCCTACACATAAGGATCATATCTAGTCCAACTCTGCTTTTGAAACTGATACAAAGCACTGGTCCTCTAACATCCAATGCTTGGCATTTAAGATGAGAAACGTGTGAGCTTGGTGAAAGATGTAGTTTATTTGACCTGAAAAGTGACTGCCCTTACCTGAAACGAAGTCTTTATTGTAGGAAGACTCAGAGACTGGGCTTTAACTCCATTTCTGAAGGGAAACACACAGCAGAGTTCTCATCCATGGATCACACTCTGCTTTAGGGCAAGAAGAACGCTATTGCTTTCTAGAGTCTCTAATACCCCAGGAAACGTAAGTGTGCTCAGAACAAAAGAACGGTGTTTCTTACAAATACGAACTAAATCTGGTCCAACACTGCTTCTGAAACTGAAACAAACCACAGGTCCTCTAACATCCAATGCTTGTCAGTTAAGATGAGAAATGTTTGAGCTTCGTTAACGATGTAGTTCGTTTGTGATGAAAAGTGACTGCCCTTACCTGAAACGAAGTCTTGCTTGTAGGAAGACACAGAGCCTGTGATTTAACCCCATTTCTGAAGTAAAACACACAGCAGAGTTCTCATGCATTGATCACAATCTGCTTTAGAGCAAGAAGCACGCTCTTGCTTTCTAGATTCTCTAAGACAGCAGGAAACATGAGTGTGCTGTGAAAAAAAGAACGGTGTTTACTACACATACGGACCATATCTAGTCCAACTCTGCTTCTGAAACTGATACAAAGCACTGGTCCTCTAACATCCAATGCTTGTCAGTTAAGATGAGAAACGTGTCAGCCTCATGAACGATGTAGCTCCTTTTAGCTGAAAAGTGACTGCCCTTACCTGAAACGATGTCTTGATTGTAGGAATACACAGAGCCTGGGGTTTAACTCCATTTCTGAAGGGAAACACACAGAATCGTTCTCTTCAATGGATCACACTCTGCTTTAGAGCAAGAAGAACGCTATTGCTTTGTAGAGTCTCTACTACTGCAGGAAACTTGAGTGTGCTGGGAACAAAAGAACGGTGTTTCCTACACAGACGGACCGTAACTAGTCCAACTCTGCTTCTGAAACTGATACAAAGCACTGGTCCTCTAACATCCAATGCTTGGCAGTTAAGATGAGAATCGTGTGCGCTTCATGAACGATGTAGTTCCTTTGAGCTTAAAAGTGACTGCCCTTACCTCAAACGACGTCTTGATTGTAGGAAGACTCAGAGCCTGGGCTTGAACTCTATTTCTGAAAGGAAACACACAGCAGAGTTCTCATCCATGGATCACACTCTGCTTTAGGGCAAGAAGAACGCTATTACTTTCTAGAATCTCGAAGAGAGCAGGAAACTTGAGTGTGCTGAGTACAAATGAACGGTTTTTCCTACACATAAGGATCATATCTAGTGCAACTCTGCTTCTGAAACTGAAACGAAGCACTGGTACTCTAACATCCAATGCTTGGCAGTTAAGATGAGAAACGTGTGAGCTTTGTGAACGATGTAGTTCTTTCGAGCTGAAACTTTACTGTCCTTACCTGAAACGAAGTCATGCTTGTAGGAAGAGACAGAGCCTGGGATTTAACTCCATTTTTGAAGGGAAACACACATCATAGTTCTCATCCATGGATCACACTCTGCTTTAGAGCAAGAAGAACGCTCTTGCTTTTTGGAGTCTCTAATACAGCAAGAAACGTGAGTGTGCTCAGAAGAAAAGAACCGTGTTTCCGATACATACGGACCATATCTAGTCCAACTCTGCTTGAAATTGATACAAAGCAAAGGTACTCTAACATCCAATGCTTCTCAGTTAAGAAGAGAAACCTGTGAGCTTCGTGAACGATATAGTTCGTTTGAGCTGAAAAGTGACTGCCCTTACCTGAAACGATGTCTTGCTTGTAGGAAGACACAGAGCCTGTGATTTAACTCCATTTCTGAAGAGAAACACACAACAAAGTTTTCATCCATTGATCACACTCTGCTTTAGAGGAAGAAGCACGCTCTAGCTTTCTAGAATCTCGAAGAGTGCAGGAAACTTGAGTGTGCTGAGTACAAATGAACGGTGTTTCCTACACATAAGGATCATATCTAGTCCAACTCTTCTTCTGAAACTGATACAAAACACTGGTCCTCTAACATCCAATGCTTGTCAGTTAAGATGAAAATCGTGTGAGCTTCGTGAACGATGTAGTTCCTTTGAGCTGAAAAGTGACTGCCCTTACCTGAAACGAAGTCTTGCTTGTAGGAAGACACAGAGCCTGTGATTTAACTCCATTTCTGAAGAGAAACACACAACAAAGTTTTCATCCATTGATCACACTCTGCTTTAGAGCAAGAAGCATGCTCTAGCTTTCTATAATCTCGCAGAGTGCTGGAAACTTGAGTGTGCTGAGTACAAATGAACGGTGTTTCCTACACATAAGGATCATATCTAGTCCAACTCTGCTTCTGAAACTGATACAAAGCACTGGTCCTCTAACATCCAATGCTTGTCAGTTAAGATGAAAAACGTGTGAGCTTCGTGAACGATGTAGTTCTTTGAGCTGAAAAGTGACTGCCCTTAGCTGAAACGAAGTCTTGCTTGTAGGAAGACACAGAGCCTGTGATTTAACTCCATTTCTGAACAGAAACATACAACACAGTTCTCCTCCATGGATCACACTCTGCTTTAGAACAAGAATAACGCTATTGCTTTCTAGAGTCTCTAATACCCCAGGAAACGTAAGTGTGCTCAGAACAAAAGAACGGTGTTTCTTACAAATACGAACTAAATCTGGTCCAACACTGCTTCTGAAACTGAAACAAACCACAGGTCCTCTAACATCCAATGCTTGTCAGTTAAGATGAGAAATGTTTGAGCTTCGTTAACGATGTAGTTCGTTTGTGATGAAAAGTGACTGCCCTTACCTGAAACGAAGTCTTGCTTGTAGGAAGACACAGAGCCTGTGATTTAACCCCATTTCTGAAGTAAAACACACAGCAGAGTTCTCATGCATTGATCACAATCTGCTTTAGAGCAAGAAGCACGCTCTTGCTTTCTAGATTCTCTAAGACAGCAGGAAACATGAGTGTGCTGTGAAAAAAATAACGGTGTTTACTACACATACGGACCATATCTAGTCCAACTCTGCTTCTGAAACTGATACAAAGCACTGGTCCTCTAACATCCAATGCTTGTCAGTTAAGATGAGAAACGTGTCAGCCTCATGAACGATGTAGTTCCTTTGAGCTGAAAAGTGACTGCCCTTACCTGAAACGATGTCTTGATTGTAGGAATACACAGAGCCTGGGATTTAACTCCATTTCTGAAGGGAAACACACAGAATCGTTCTCTTCAATGGATCACACTCTGCTTTAGAGCAAGAAGAACGCTATTGCTTTGTAGAGTCTCTACTACTGCAGGAAACTTGAGTGTGCTGGGAACAAAAGAACGGTGTTTCCTACACAGATGGACCGTAACTAGTCCAACTCTGCTTCTGAAACTGATACAAAGCACTGGTCCTCTAACATCCAATGCTTGGCAGTTAAGATGAGAATCGTGTGAGCTTCATGAACGATGTAGTTCCTTTGAGTTTAAAAGTGACTGCCCTTACCTCAAACGACGTCTTGATTGTAGAAAGACTCAGAGCCTGGGCTTGAACTCTATTTCTGAAAGGAAACACACAGCAGAGTTTTCATCCATGGATCACACTCTGCTTTAGGGCAAGAAGAACGCTATTACTTTCTAGAATCTCGAAGAGAGCAGGAAATGAGTGTGCTGAGTACAAATGAACGGTTTTTCCTACACATAAGGATCATATCTAGTGCAACTCTGCTTCTGAAACTGATACAAAGCACTGGTCCTCTAACATCCAATGCTTGGCAGTTAAGATGAGAAACGTGTGAGCTTTGTGAACGATGTAGTTCTTTCGAGCTGAAACGTTACTGTCCTTACCTGAAACGAAGTCATGCTTGTAGGAAGACACAGAGCCTGGGATTTAACTCCATTTTTGAAGGGAAACACACATCATAGTTCTCATCCATGGATCACACTCTGCTTTAGAGCAAGAAGAACGCTCTTGCTTTTTGGAGTCTCTAATACAGCAAGAAACGTGAGTGTGCTCAGAAGAAAAGAACCGTGTTTCCGATACATACGGACCATATCTAGTCCAACTCTGCTTGAAATTGATACAAAGCAAAGGTACTCTAACATCCAATGCTTCTCAGTTAAGAAGAGAAACCTGTGAGCTTCGTGAAAGATATAGTTCGTTTGAGCTGAAAAGTGACTGCCCTTACCTGAAACGATGTCTTGCTTGTAGGAAGACACAGAGCCTGTGATTTAACTCCATTTCTGAAGAGAAACACACAACAAAGTTTTCATCCATTGATCACACTCTGCTTTAGAGGAAGAAGCACGCTCTAGCTTTCTAGAATCTCGAAGAGTGCAGGAAACTTGAGTGTGCTGAGTACAAATGAACGGTGTTTCCTACACATAAGGATCATATCTAGTCCAACTCTTCTTCTGAAACTGATACAAAACACTGGTCCTCTAACATCCAATGCTTGTCAGTTAAGATGAAAATCGTGTGAGCTTCGTGAACGATGTAGTTCCTTTGAGCTGAAAAGTGACTGCCCTTACCTGAAACGAAGTCTTGCTTGTAGGAAGACACAGAGCCTGTGATTTAACTCCATTTCTGAAGAGAAACACACAACAAAGTTTTCATCCATTGATCACACTCTGCTTTAGAGCAAGAAGCATGCTCTAGCTTTCTATAATCTCGCAGAGTGCTGGAAACTTGAGTGTGCTGAGTACAAATGAACGGTGTTTCCTACACATAAGGATCATATCTAGTCCAACTCTGCTTCTGAAACTGATACAAAGCACTGGTCCTCTAACATCCAATGCTTGTCAGTTAAGATGAAAAACGTGTGAGCTTCGTGAACGATGTAGTTCTTTGAGCTGAAAAGTGACTGCCCTTAGCTGAAACGAAGTCTTGCTTGTAGGAAGACACAGAGCCTGTGATTTAACTCCATTTCTGAACAGAAACATACAACACAGTTCTCCTCCATGGATCACACTCTGCTTTAGAACAAGAATAACGCTATTGCTTTCTAGAGTCTCTAATACCCCAGGAAACGTAAGTGTGCTCAGAACAAAAGAACGGTGTTTCTTACAAATACGAACTAAATCTGGTCCAACACTGCTTCTGAAACTGAAACAAACCACAGGTCCTCTAACATCCAATGCTTGTCAGTTAAGATGAGAAATGTTTGAGCTTCGTTAACGATGTAGTTCGTTTGTGATGAAAAGTGACTGCCCTTACCTGAAACGAAGTCTTGCTTGTAGGAAGACACAGAGCCTGTGATTTAACCCCATTTCTGAAGTAAAACACACAGCAGAGTTCTCATGCATTGATCACAATCTGCTTTAGAGCAAGAAGCACGCTCTTGCTTTCTAGATTCTCTAAGACAGCAGGAAACATGAGTGTGCTGTGAAAAAAATAACGGTGTTTACTACACATACGGACCATATCTAGTCCAACTCTGCTTCTGAAACTGATACAAAGCACTGGTCCTCTAACATCCAATGCTTGTCAGTTAAGATGAGAAACGTGTCAGCCTCATGAACGATGTAGTTCCTTTGAGCTGAAAAGTGACTGCCCTTACCTGAAACGATGTCTTGATTGTAGGAATACACAGAGCCTGGGATTTAACTCCATTTCTGAAGGGAAACACACAGAATCGTTCTCTTCAATGGATCACACTCTGCTTTAGAGCAAGAAGAACGCTATTGCTTTGTAGAGTCTCTACTACTGCAGGAAACTTGAGTGTGCTGGGAACAAAAGAACGGTGTTTCCTACACAGATGGACCGTAACTAGTCCAACTCTGCTTCTGAAACTGATACAAAGCACTGGTCCTCTAACATCCAATGCTTGGCAGTTAAGATGAGAATCGTGTGAGCTTCATGAACGATGTAGTTCCTTTGAGTTTAAAAGTGACTGCCCTTACCTCAAACGACGTCTTGATTGTAGAAAGACTCAGAGCCTGGGCTTGAACTCTATTTCTGAAAGGAAACACACAGCAGAGTTTTCATCCATGGATCACACTCTGCTTTAGGGCAAGAAGAACGCTATTACTTTCTAGAATCTCGAAGAGAGCAGGAAATGAGTGTGCTGAGTACAAATGAACGGTTTTTCCTACACATAAGGATCATATCTAGTGCAACTCTGCTTCTGAAACTGATACAAAGCACTGGTCCTCTAACATCCAATGCTTGGCAGTTAAGATGAGAAACGTGTGAGCTTTGTGAACGATGTAGTTCTTTCGAGCTGAAACGTTACTGTCCTTACCTGAAACGAAGTCATGCTTGTAGGAAGACACAGAGCCTGGGATTTAACTCCATTTTTGAAGGGAAACACACATCATAGTTCTCATCCATGGATCACACTCTGCTTTAGAGCAAGAAGAACGCTCTTGCTTTTTGGAGTCTCTAATACAGCAAGAAACGTGAGTGTGCTCAGAAGAAAAGAACCGTGTTTCCGATACATACGGACCATATCTAGTCCAACTCTGCTTGAAATTGATACAAAGCAAAGGTACTCTAACATCCAATGCTTCTCAGTTAAGAAGAGAAACCTGTGAGCTTCGTGAACGATATAGTTCGTTTGAGATGAAAAGTGACTGCCCTTACCTGAAACGAAGTCTTGCTTGTAGGAAGACACAGAGCCTGTGATTTAACTCCATTTCTGAAGAGAAACACACAACAAAGTTTTCATCCATTGATCACACTCTGCTTTAGAGGAAGAAGCACGCTCTAGCTTTCTAGAATCTCGAAGAGTGCAGGAAACTTGAGTGTGCTGAGTACAAATGAACGGTGTTTCCTACACATAAGGATCATATCTAGTCCAACTCTTCTTCTGAAACTGATACAAAGCACTGGTCCTCTAACATCCAATGCTTGTCAGTTAAGATGAAAATCGTGTGAGCTTCGTGAACGATGTAGTTCCTTTGAGCTGAAAAGTGACTGCCCTTACCTGAAACGAAGTCTTGCTTGTAGGAAGACACAGAGCCTGTGATTTAACTCCATTTCTGAAGAGAAACACACAACAAAGTTTTCATCCATTGATCACACTCTGCTTTAGAGCAAGAAGCATGCTCTAGCTTTCTATAATCTCGCAGAGTGCTGGAAACTTGAGTGTGCTGAGTACAAATGAACGGTGTTTCCTACACATAAGGATCATATCTAGTCCAACTCTGCTTCTGAAACTGATACAAAGCACTGGTCCTCTAACATCCAATGCTTGTCAGTTAAGATGAAAAACGTGTGAGCTTCGTGAACGATGTAGTTCTTTGAGCTGAAAAGTGACTGCCCTTAGCTGAAACGAAGTCTTGCTTGTAGGAAGACACAGAGCCTGTGATTTAACTCCATTTCTGAACAGAAACATACAACACAGTTCTCCTCCATGGATCACACTCTGCTTTAGAACAAGAATAACGCTATTGCTTTCTAGAGTCTCTAATACCCCAGGAAACGTAAGTGTGCTCAGAACAAAAGAACGGTGTTTCTTACAAATACGAACTAAATCTGGTCCAACACTGCTTCTGAAACTGAAACAAACCACAGGTCCTCTAACATCCAATGCTTGTCAGTTAAGATGAGAAATGTTTGAGCTTCGTTAACGATGTAGTTCGTTTGTGATGAAAAGTGACTGCCCTTACCTGAAACGAAGTCTTGCTTGTAGGAAGACACAGAGCCTGTGATTTAACCCCATTTCTGAAGTAAAACACACAGCAGAGTTCTCATGCATTGATCACAATCTGCTTTAGAGCAAGAAGCACGCTCTTGCTTTCTAGATTCTCTAAGACAGCAGGAAACATGAGTGTGCTGTGAAAAAAATAACGGTGTTTACTACACATACGGACCATATCTAGTCCAACTCTGCTTCTGAAACTGATACAAAGCACTGGTCCTCTAACATCCAATGCTTGTCAGTTAAGATGAGAAACGTGTCAGCCTCATGAACGATGTAGTTCCTTTGAGCTGAAAAGTGACTGCCCTTACCTGAAACGATGTCTTGATTGTAGGAATACACAGAGCCTGGGATTTAACTCCATTTCTGAAGGGAAACACACAGAATCGTTCTCTTCAATGGATCACACTCTGCTTTAGAGCAAGAAGAACGCTATTGCTTTGTAGAGTCTCTACTACTGCAGGAAACTTGAGTGTGCTGGGAACAAAAGAACGGTGTTTCCTACACAGATGGACCGTAACTAGTCCAACTCTGCTTCTGAAACTGATACAAAGCACTGGTCCTCTAACATCCAATGCTTGGCAGTTAAGATGAGAATCGTGTGAGCTTCATGAACGATGTAGTTCCTTTGAGTTTAAAAGTGACTGCCCTTACCTCAAACGACGTCTTGATTGTAGAAAGACTCAGAGCCTGGGCTTGAACTCTATTTCTGAAAGGAAACACACAGCAGAGTTTTCATCCATGGATCACACTCTGCTTTAGGGCAAGAAGAACGCTATTACTTTCTAGAATCTCGAAGAGAGCAGGAAATGAGTGTGCTGAGTACAAATGAACGGTTTTTCCTACACATAAGGATCATATCTAGTGCAACTCTGCTTCTGAAACTGATACAAAGCACTGGTCCTCTAACATCCAATGCTTGGCAGTTAAGATGAGAAACGTATGAGCTTTGTGAACGATGTAGTTCTTTCGAGCTGAAACGTTACTGTCCTTACCTGAAACGAAGTCATGCTTGTAGGAAGACACAGAGCCTGGGATTTAACTCCATTTTTGAAGGGAAACACACATCATAGTTCTCATCCATGGATCACACTCTGCTTTAGAGCAAGAAGAACGCTCTTGCTTTTTGGAGTCTCTAATACAGCAAGAAACGTGAGTGTGCTCAGAAGAAAAGAACCGTGTTTCCGATACATACGGACCATATCTAGTCCAACTCTGCTTGAAATTGATACAAAGCAAAGGTACTCTAACATCCAATGCTTCTCAGTTAAGAAGAGAAACCTGTGAGCTTCGTGAACGATATAGTTCGTTTGAGCTGAAAAGTGACTGCCCTTACCTGAAACGATGTCTTGCTTGTAGGAAGACACAGAGCCTGTGATTTAACTCCATTTCTGAAGAGAAACACACAACAAAGTTTTCATCCATTGATCACACTCTGCTTTAGAGGAAGAAGCACGCTCTAGCTTTCTAGAATCTCGAAGAGTGCAGGAAACTTGAGTGTGCTGAGTACAAATGAACGGTGTTTCCTACACATAAGGATCATATCTAGTCCAACTCTTCTTCTGAAACTGATACAAAACACTGGTCCTCTAACATCCAATGCTTGTCAGTTAAGATGAAAATCGTGTGAGCTTCGTGAACGATGTAGTTCCTTTGAGCTGAAAAGTGACTGCCCTTACCTGAAACGAAGTCTTGCTTGTAGGAAGACACAGAGCCTGTGATTTAACTCCATTTCTGAAGAGAAACACACAACAAAGTTTTCATCCATTGATCACACTCTGCTTTAGAGCAAGAAGCATGCTCTAGCTTTCTATAATCTCGCAGAGTGCTGGAAACTTGAGTGTGCTGAGTACAAATGAACGGTGTTTCCTACACATAAGGATCATATCTAGTCCAACTCTGCTTCTGAAACTGATACAAAGCACTGGTCCTCTAACATCCAATGCTTGTCAGTTAAGATGAAAAACGTGTGAGCTTCGTGAACGATGTAGTTCTTTGAGCTGAAAAGTGACTGCCCTTAGCTGAAACGAAGTCTTGCTTGTAGGAAGACACAGAGCCTGTGATTTAACTCCATTTCTGAACAGAAACATACAACACAGTTCTCCTCCATGGATCACACTCTGCTTTAGAACAAGAATAACGCTATTGCTTTCTAGAGTCTCTAATACCCCAGGAAACGTAAGTGTGCTCAGAACAAAAGAACGGTGTTTCTTACAAATACGAACTAAATCTGGTCCAACACTGCTTCTGAAACTGAAACAAACCACAGGTCCTCTAACATCCAATGCTTGTCAGTTAAGATGAGAAATGTTTGAGCTTCGTTAACGATGTAGTTCGTTTGTGATGAAAAGTGACTGCCCTTACCTGAAACGAAGTCTTGCTTGTAGGAAGACACAGAGCCTGTGATTTAACCCCATTTCTGAAGTAAAACACACAGCAGAGTTCTCATGCATTGATCACAATCTGCTTTAGAGCAAGAAGCACGCTCTTGCTTTCTAGATTCTCTAAGACAGCAGGAAACATGAGTGTGCTGTGAAAAAAATAACGGTGTTTACTACACATACGGACCATATCTAGTCCAACTCTGCTTCTGAAACTGATACAAAGCACTGGTCCTCTAACATCCAATGCTTGTCAGTTAAGATGAGAAACGTGTCAGCCTCATGAACGATGTAGTTCCTTTGAGCTGAAAAGTGACTGCCCTTACCTGAAACGATGTCTTGATTGTAGGAATACACAGAGCCTGGGATTTAACTCCATTTCTGAAGGGAAACACACAGAATCGTTCTCTTCAATGGATCACACTCTGCTTTAGAGCAAGAAGAACGCTATTGCTTTGTAGAGTCTCTACTACTGCAGGAAACTTGAGTGTGCTGGGAACAAAAGAACGGTGTTTCCTACACAGATGGACCGTAACTAGTCCAACTCTGCTTCTGAAACTGATACAAAGCACTGGTCCTCTAACATCCAATGCTTGGCAGTTAAGATGAGAATCGTGTGAGCTTCATGAACGATGTAGTTCCTTTGAGTTTAAAAGTGACTGCCCTTACCTCAAACGACGTCTTGATTGTAGAAAGACTCAGAGCCTGGGCTTGAACTCTATTTCTGAAAGGAAACACACAGCAGAGTTTTCATCCATGGATCACACTCTGCTTTAGGGCAAGAAGAACGCTATTACTTTCTAGAATCTCGAAGAGAGCAGGAAATGAGTGTGCTGAGTACAAATGAACGGTTTTTCCTACACATAAGGATCATATCTAGTGCAACTCTGCTTCTGAAACTGATACAAAGCACTGGTCCTCTAACATCCAATGCTTGGCAGTTAAGATGAGAAACGTGTGAGCTTTGTGAACGATGTAGTTCTTTCGAGCTGAAACGTTACTGTCCTTACCTGAAACGAAGTCATGCTTGTAGGAAGACACAGAGCCTGGGATTTAACTCCATTTTTGAAGGGAAACACACATCATAGTTCTCATCCATGGATCACACTCTGCTTTAGAGCAAGAAGAACGCTCTTGCTTTTTGGAGTCTCTAATACAGCAAGAAACGTGAGTGTGCTCAGAAGAAAAGAACCGTGTTTCCGATACATACGGACCATATCTAGTCCAACTCTGCTTGAAATTGATACAAAGCAAAGGTACTCTAACATCCAATGGTTCTCAGTTAAGAAGAGAAACCTGTGAGCTTCGTGAACGATATAGTTCGTTTGAGCTGAAAAGTGACTGCCCTTACCTGAAACGAAGTCTTGCTTGTAGGAAGACACAGAGCCTGTGATTTAACTCCATTTCTGAAGAGAAACACACAACAAAGTTTTCATCCATTGATCACACTCTGCTTTAGAGGAAGAAGCACGCTCTAGCTTTCTAGAATCTCGAAGAGTGCAGGAAACTTGAGTGTGCTGAGTACAAATGAACGGTGTTTCCTACACATAAGGATCATATCTAGTCCAACTCTTCTTCTGAAACTGATACAAAGCACTGGTCCTCTAACATCCAATGCTTGTCAGTTAAGATGAAAATCGTGTGAGCTTCGTGAACGATGTAGTTCCTTTGAGCTGAAAAGTGACTGCCCTTACCTGAAACGAAGTCTTGCTTGTAGGAAGACACAGAGCCTGTGATTTAACTCCATTTCTGAAGAGAAACACACAACAAAGTTTTCATCCATTGATCACACTCTGCTTTAGAGCAAGAAGCATGCTCTAGCTTTCTATAATCTCGCAGAGTGCTGGAAACTTGAGTGTGCTGAGTACAAATGAACGGTGTTTCCTACACATAAGGATCATATCTAGTCCAACTCTGCTTCTGAAACTGATACAAAGCACTGGTCCTCTAACATCCAATGCTTGTCAGTTAAGATGAAAAACGTGTGAGCTTCGTGAACGATGTAGTTCTTTGAGCTGAAAAGTGACTGCCCTTAGCTGAAACGAAGTCTTGCTTGTAGGAAGACACAGAGCCTGTGATTTAACTCCATTTCTGAACAGAAACATACAACACAGTTCTCCTCCATGGATCACACTCTGCTTTAGAACAAGAATAACGCTATTGCTTTCTAGAGTCTCTAATACCCCAGGAAACGTAAGTGTGCTCAGAACAAAAGAACGGTGTTTCTTACAAATACGAACTAAATCTGGTCCAACACTGCTTCTGAAACTGAAACAAACCACAGGTCCTCTAACATCCAATGCTTGTCAGTTAAGATGAGAAATGTTTGAGCTTCGTTAACGATGTAGTTCGTTTGTGATGAAAAGTGACTGCCCTTACCTGAAACGAAGTCTTGCTTGTAGGAAGACACAGAGCCTGTGATTTAACCCCATTTCTGAAGTAAAACACACAGCAGAGTTCTCATGCATTGATCACAATCTGCTTTAGAGCAAGAAGCACGCTCTTGCTTTCTAGATTCTCTAAGACAGCAGGAAACATGAGTGTGCTGTGAAAAAAAGAACGGTGTTTACTACACATACGGACCATATCTAGTCCAACTCTGCTTCTGAAACTGATACAAAGCACTGGTCCTCTAACATCCAATGCTTGTCAGTTAAGATGAGAAACGTGTCAGCCTCATGAACGATGTAGCTCCTTTTAGCTGAAAAGTGACTGCCCTTACCTGAAACGATGTCTTGATTGTAGGAATACACAGAGCCTGGGGTTTAACTCCATTTCTGAAGGGAAACACACAGAATCGTTCTCTTCAATGGATCACACTCTGCTTTAGAGCAAGAAGAACGCTATTGCTTTGTAGAGTCTCTACTACTGCAGGAAACTTGAGTGTGCTGGGAACAAAAGAACGGTGTTTCCTACACAGACGGACCGTAACTAGTCCAACTCTGCTTCTGAAACTGATACAAAGCACTGGTCCTCTAACATCCAATGCTTGGCAGTTAAGATGAAAATCGTGTGAGCTTCATGAACGATGTAGTTCCTTTGAGCTTAAAAGTGACTGCCCTTACCTCAAACGACGTCTTGATTGTAGGAAGACTCAGAGACTGGGCTTGAACTCTATTTCTGAAAGGAAACACACAGCAGAGTTCTCATCCATGGATCACACTCTGCTTTAGGGCAAGAAGAACGCTATTACTTTCTAGAATCACGAAGAGAGCAGGAAACTTGAGTGTGCTGAGTACAAATGAACGGTTTTTCCTACACATAAGGATCATATCTAGTGCAACTCTGCTTCTGAAACTGAAACGAAGCACTGGTACTCTAACATCCAATGCTTGGCAGTTAAGATGAGAAACGTGTGAGCTTTGTGAACGATGTAGTTCTTTCGAGCTGAAACTTTACTGTCCTTACCTGAAACGAAGTCATGCTTGTAGGAAGAGACAGAGCCTGGGATTTAACTCCATTTTTGAAGGGAAACACACATCATAGTTCTCATCCATGGATCACACTCTGCTTTAGAGCAAGAAGAACGCTCTTGCTTTTTGGAGTCTCTAATACAGCAAGAAACGTGAGTGTGCTCAGAAGAAAAGAACCGTGTTTCCGATACATACGGACCATATCTAGTCCAACTCTGCTTGAAATTGATACAAAGCAAAGGTACTCTAACATCCAATGGTTCTCAGTTAAGAAGAGAAACCTGTGAGCTTCGTGAACGATATAGTTCGTTTGAGCTGAAAAGTGACTGCCCTTACCTGAAACGATGTCTTGCTTGTAGGAAGACACAGAGCCTGTGATTTAACTCCATTTCTGAAGAGAAACACACAACAAAGTTTTCATCCATTGATCACACTCTGCTTTAGAGGAAGAAGCACGCTCTAGCTTTCTATAATCTCGCAGAGTGCTGGAAACTTGAGTGTGCTGAGTACAAATGAACGGTGTTTCCTACACATAAGGATCATATCTAGTCCAACTCTGCTTTTGAAACTGATACAAAGCACTGGTCCTCTAACATCCAATGCTTGGCATTTAAGATGAGAAACGTGTGAGCTTGGTGAAAGATGTAGTTTATTTGACCTGAAAAGTGACTGCCCTTACCTGAAACGAAGTCTTTATTGTAGGAAGACTCAGAGACTGGGCTTTAACTCCATTTCTGAAGGGAAACACACAGCAGAGTTCTCATCCATGGATCACACTCTGCTTTAGGGCAAGAAGAACGCTATTGCTTTCTAGAGTCTCTAATACCCCAGGAAACGTAAGTGTGCTCAGAACAAAAGAACGGTGTTTCTTACAAATACGAACTAAATCTGGTCCAACACTGCTTCTGAAACTGAAACAAACCACAGGTCCTCTAACATCCAATGCTTGTCAGTTAAGATGAGAAATGTTTGAGCTTCGTTAACGATGTAGTTCGTTTGTGATGAAAAGTGACTGCCCTTACCTGAAACGAAGTCTTGCTTGTAGGAAGACACAGAGCCTGTGATTTAACCCCATTTCTGAAGTAAAACACACAGCAGAGTTCTCATGCATTGATCACAATCTGCTTTAGAGCAAGAAGCACGCTCTTGCTTTCTAGATTCTCTAAGACAGCAGGAAACATGAGTGTGCTGTGAAAAAAAGAACGGTGTTTACTACACATACGGACCATATCTAGTCCAACTCTGCTTCTGAAACTGATACAAAGCACTGGTCCTCTAACATCCAATGCTTGTCAGTTAAGATGAGAAACGTGTCAGCCTCATGAACGATGTAGCTCCTTTTAGCTGAAAAGTGACTGCCCTTACCTGAAACGATGTCTTGATTGTAGGAATACACAGAGCCTGGGGTTTAACTCCATTTCTGAAGGGAAACACACAGAATCGTTCTCTTCAATGGATCACACTCTGCTTTAGAGCAAGAAGAACGCTATTGCTTTGTAGAGTCTCTACTACTGCAGGAAACTTGAGTGTGCTGGGAACAAAAGAACGGTGTTTCCTACACAGACGGACCGTAACTAGTCCAACTCTGCTTCTGAAACTGATACAAAGCACTGGTCCTCTAACATCCAATGCTTGGCAGTTAAGATGAGAATCGTGTGCGCTTCATGAACGATGTAGTTCCTTTGAGCTTAAAAGTGACTGCCCTTACCTCAAACGACGTCTTGATTGTAGGAAGACTCAGAGCCTGGGCTTGAACTCTATTTCTGAAAGGAAACACACAGCAGAGTTCTCATCCATGGATCACACTCTGCTTTAGGGCAAGAAGAACGCTATTACTTTCTAGAATCTCGAAGAGAGCAGGAAACTTGAGTGTGCTGAGTACAAATGAACGGTTTTTCCTACACATAAGGATCATATCTAGTGCAACTCTGCTTCTGAAACTGAAACGAAGCACTGGTACTCTAACATCCAATGCTTGGCAGTTAAGATGAGAAACGTGTGAGCTTTGTGAACGATGTAGTTCTTTCGAGCTGAAACTTTACTGTCCTTACCTGAAACGAAGTCATGCTTGTAGGAAGAGACAGAGCCTGGGATTTAACTCCATTTTTGAAGGGAAACACACATCATAGTTCTCATCCATGGATCACACTCTGCTTTAGAGCAAGAAGAACGCTCTTGCTTTTTGGAGTCTCTAATACAGCAAGAAACGTGAGTGTGCTCAGAAGAAAAGAACCGTGTTTCCGATACATACGGACCATATCTAGTCCAACTCTGCTTGAAATTGATACAAAGCAAAGGTACTCTAACATCCAATGCTTCTCAGTTAAGAAGAGAAACCTGTGAGCTTCGTGAACGATATAGTTCGTTTGAGCTGAAAAGTGACTGCCCTTACCTGAAACGATGTCTTGCTTGTAGGAAGACACAGAGCCTGTGATTTAACTCCATTTCTGAAGAGAAACACACAACAAAGTTTTCATCCATTGATCACACTCTGCTTTAGAGGAAGAAGCACGCTCTAGCTTTCTAGAATCTCGAAGAGTGCAGGAAACTTGAGTGTGCTGAGTACAAATGAACGGTGTTTCCTACACATAAGGATCATATCTAGTCCAACTCTTCTTCTGAAACTGATACAAAACACTGGTCCTCTAACATCCAATGCTTGTCAGTTAAGATGAAAATCGTGTGAGCTTCGTGAACGATGTAGTTCCTTTGAGCTGAAAAGTGACTGCCCTTACCTGAAACGAAGTCTTGCTTGTAGGAAGACACAGAGCCTGTGATTTAACTCCATTTCTGAAGAGAAACACACAACAAAGTTTTCATCCATTGATCACACTCTGCTTTAGAGCAAGAAGCATGCTCTAGCTTTCTATAATCTCGCAGAGTGCTGGAAACTTGAGTGTGCTGAGTACAAATGAACGGTGTTTCCTACACATAAGGATCATATCTAGTCCAACTCTGCTTTTGAAACTGATACAAAGCACTGGTCCTCTAACATCCAATGCTTGGCATTTAAGATGAGAAACGTGTGAGCTTGGTGAAAGATGTAGTTTATTTGACCTGAAAAGTGACTGCCCTTACCTGAAACGAAGTCTTTATTGTAGGAAGACTCAGAGACTGGGCTTTAACTCCATTTCTGAAGGGAAACACACAGCAGAGTTCTCATCCATGGATCACACTCTGCTTTAGGGCAAGAAGAACGCTATTGCTTTCTAGAGTCTCTAATACCCCAGGAAACGTAAGTGTGCTCAGAACAAAAGAACGGTGTTTCTTACAAATACGAACTAAATCTGGTCCAACACTGCTTCTGAAACTGAAACAAACCACAGGTCCTCTAACATCCAATGCTTGTCAGTTAAGATGAGAAATGTTTGAGCTTCGTTAACGATGTAGTTCGTTTGTGATGAAAAGTGACTGCCCTTACCTGAAACGAAGTCTTGCTTGTAGGAAGACACAGAGCCTGTGATTTAACCCCATTTCTGAAGTAAAACACACAGCAGAGTTCTCATGCATTGATCACAATCTGCTTTAGAGCAAGAAGCACGCTCTTGCTTTCTAGATTCTCTAAGACAGCAGGAAACATGAGTGTGCTGTGAAAAAAAGAACGGTGTTTACTACACATACGGACCATATCTAGTCCAACTCTGCTTCTGAAACTGATACAAAGCACTGGTCCTCTAACATCCAATGCTTGTCAGTTAAGATGAGAAACGTGTCAGCCTCATGAACGATGTAGCTCCTTTTAGCTGAAAAGTGACTGCCCTTACCTGAAACGATGTCTTGATTGTAGGAATACACAGAGCCTGGGGTTTAACTCCATTTCTGAAGGGAAACACACAGAATCGTTCTCTTCAATGGATCACACTCTGCTTTAGAGCAAGAAGAACGCTATTGCTTTGTAGAGTCTCTACTACTGCAGGAAACTTGAGTGTGCTGGGAACAAAAGAACGGTGTTTCCTACACAGACGGACCGTAACTAGTCCAACTCTGCTTCTGAAACTGATACAAAGCACTGGTCCTCTAACATCCAATGCTTGGCAGTTAAGATGAAAATCGTGTGCGCTTCATGAACGATGTAGTTCCTTTGAGCTTAAAAGTGACTGCCCTTACCTCAAACGACGTCTTGATTGTAGGAAGACTCAGAGACTGGGCTTGAACTCTATTTCTGAAAGGAAACACACAGCAGAGTTCTCATCCATGGATCACACTCTGCTTTAGGGCAAGAAGAACGCTATTACTTTCTAGAATCTCGAAGAGAGCAGGAAACTTGAGTGTGCTGAGTACAAATGAACGGTTTTTCCTACACATAAGGAT
This sequence comes from Onychomys leucogaster, assembly GCA_949786385.1. NCBI lineage: Eukaryota > Metazoa > Chordata > Mammalia > Rodentia > Cricetidae > Onychomys > Onychomys leucogaster. The sequence goes on along the minus strand of CATKUP010000009.1, from coordinate 4,570,702 downwards.
CATATCTAGTGCAACTCTGCTTCTGAAACTGAAACGAAGCACTGGTACTCTAACATCCAATGCTTGGCAGTTAAGATGAGAAACGTGTGAGCTTTGTGAACGATGTAGTTCTTTCGAGCTGAAACTTTACTGTCCTTACCTGAAACGAAGTCATGCTTGTAGGAAGAGACAGAGCCTGGGATTTAACTCCATTTTTGAAGGGAAACACACATCATAGTTCTCATCCATGGATCACACTCTGCTTTAGAGCAAGAAGAACGCTCTTGCTTTTTGGAGTCTCTAATACAGCAAGAAACGTGAGTGTGCTCAGAAGAAAAGAACCGTGTTTCCGATACATACGGACCATATCTAGTCCAACTCTGCTTGAAATTGATACAAAGCAAAGGTACTCTAACATCCAATGCTTCTCAGTTAAGAAGAGAAACCTGTGAGCTTCGTGAACGATATAGTTCGTTTGAGCTGAAAAGTGACTGCCCTTACCTGAAACGATGTCTTGCTTGTAGGAAGACACAGAGCCTGTGATTTAACTCCATTTCTGAAGAGAAACACACAACAAAGTTTTCATCCATTGATCACACTCTGCTTTAGAGGAAGAAGCACGCTCTAGCTTTCTAGAATCTCGAAGAGTGCAGGAAACTTGAGTGTGCTGAGTACAAATGAACGGTGTTTCCTACACATAAGGATCATATCTAGTCCAACTCTGCTTCTGAAACTGATACAAAGCACTGGTCCTCTAACATCCAATGCTTGTCAGTTAAGATGAAAATCGTGTGAGCTTCGTGAACGATGTAGTTCCTTTGAGCTGAAAAGTGACTGCCCTTACCTGAAACGAAGTCTTGCTTGTAGGAAGACACAGAGCCTGTGATTTAACTCCATTTCTGAAGAGAAACACACAACAAAGTTTTCATCCATTGATCACACTCTGCTTTAGAGCAAGAAGCATGCTCTAGCTTTCTATAATCTCAAAGAGTGCAGGAAACTTGAGTGTGCTGAGTACAAATGAACGGTGTTTCCTACACATAAGGATCATATCTAGTCCAACTCTGCTTCTGAAACTGATACAAAGCACTGGTCCTCTAACATCCAATGCTTGTCAGTTAAGATGAAAAACGTGTGAGCTTCGTGAACGATGTAGTTCTTTGAGCTGAAAAGTGACTGCCCTTACCTGAAACGAAGTCTTGCTTGTAGGAAGACACAGAGCCTGTGATTTAACTCCATTTCTGAACAGAAACATACAACACAGTTCTCCTCCATGGATCACACTCTGCTTTAGAACAAGAATAACGCTATTGCTTTCTAGAGTCTCTAATACCCCAGGAAACGTAAGTGTGCTCAGAACAAAAGAACGGTGTTTCTTACAAATACGAACTAAATCTGGTCCAACACTGCTTCTGAAACTGAAACAAACCACAGGTCCTCTAACATCCAATGCTTGTCAGTAAAGATGAGAAATGTTTGAGCTTCGTTAACGATGTAGTTCGTTTGTGATGAAAAGTGACTGCCCTTACCTGAAACGAAGTCTTGCTTGTAGGAAGACACAGAGCCTGTGATTTAACCCCATTTCTGAAGTAAAACACACAGCAGAGTTCTCATGCATTGATCACAATCTGCTTTAGAGCAAGAAGCACGCTCTTGCTTTCTAGATTCTCTAAGACAGCAGGAAACATGAGTGTGCTGTGAAAAAAAGAACGGTGTTTACTACACATACGGACCATATCTAGTCCAACTCTGCTTCTGAAACTGATACAAAGCACTGGTCCTCTAACATCCAATGCTTGTCAGTTAAGATGAGAAACGTGTCAGCCTCATGAACGATGTAGTTCCTTTGAGCTGAAAAGTGACTGCCCTTACCTGAAACGATGTCTTGATTGTAGGAATACACAGAGCCTGGGATTTAACTCCATTTCTGAAGGGAAACACACAGAATCGTTCTCTTCAATGGATCACACTCTGCTTTAGAGCAAGAAGAACGCTATTGCTTTGTAGAGTCTCTACTACTGCAGGAAACTTGAGTGTGCTGGGAACAAAAGAACGGTGTTTCCTACACAGACGGACCGTAACTAGTCCAACTCTGCTTCTGAAACTGATACAAAGCACTGGTCCTCTAACATCCAATGCTTGGCAGTTAAGATGAGAATCGTGTGAGCTTCATGAACGATGTAGTTCCTTTGAGCTTAAAAGTGACTGCCCTTACCTCAAACGACGTCTTGATTGTAGGAAGACTCAGAGCCTGGGCTTGAACTCTATTTCTGAAAGGAAACACACAGCAGAGTTCTCATCCATGGATCACACTCTGCTTTAGGGCAAGAAGAACGCTATTACTTTCTAGAATCTCGAAGAGAGCAGGAAATGAGTGTGCTGAGTACAAATGAACGGTTTTTCCTACACATAAGGATCATATCTAGTGCAACTCTGCTTCTGAAACTGATACAAAGCACTGGTCCTCTAACATCCAATGCTTGGCAGTTAAGATGAGAAACGTGTGAGCTTTGTGAACGATGTAGTTCTTTCGAGCTGAAACGTTACTGTCCTTAACTGAAACGAAGTCATGCTTGTAGGAAGAGACAGAGCCTGGGATTTAACTCCATTTTTGAAGGGAAACACACATCATAGTTCTCATCCATGGATCACACTCTGCTTTAGAGCAAGAAGAACGCTCTTGCTTTTTGGAGTCTCTAATACAGCAAGAAACGTGAGTGTGCTCAGAAGAAAAGAACCGTGTTTCCGATACATACGGACCATATCTAGTCCAACTCTGCTTGAAATTGATACAAAGCAAAGGTACTCTAACATCCAATGCTTCTCAGTTAAGAAGAGAAACCTGTGAGCTTCGTGAACGATATAGTTCGTTTGAGCTGAAAAGTGACTGCCCTTACCTGAAACGATGTCTTGCTTGTAGGAAGACACAGAGCCTGTGATTTAACTCCATTTCTGAAGAGAAACACACAACAAAGTTTTCATCCATTGATCACACTCTGCTTTAGAGGAAGAAGCACGCTCTAGCTTTCTAGAATCTCGAAGAGTGCAGGAAACTTGAGTGTGCTGAGTACAAATGAACGGTGTTTCCTACACATAAGGATCATATCTAGTCCAACTCTTCTTCTGAAACTGATACAAAACACTGGTCCTCTAACATCCAATGCTTGTCAGTTAAGATGAAAATCGTGTGAGCTTCGTGAACGATGTAGTTCCTTTGAGCTGAAAAGTGACTGCCCTTACCTGAAACGAAGTCTTGCTTGTAGGAAGACACAGAGCCTGTGATTTAACTCCATTTCTGAAGAGAAACACACAACAAAGTTTTCATCCATTGATCACACTCTGCTTTAGAGCAAGAAGCATGCTCTAGCTTTCTATAATCTCGCAGAGTGCTGGAAACTTGAGTGTGCTGAGTACAAATGAACGGTGTTTCCTACACATAAGGATCATATCTAGTCCAACTCTGCTTCTGAAACTGATACAAAGCACTGGTCCTCTAACATCCAATGCTTGTCAGTTAAGATGAAAAACGTGTGAGCTTCGTGAACGATGTAGTTCTTTGAGCTGAAAAGTGACTGCCCTTAGCTGAAACGAAGTCTTGCTTGTAGGAAGACACAGAGCCTGTGATTTAACTCCATTTCTGAACAGAAACATACAACACAGTTCTCCTCCATGGATCACACTCTGCTTTAGAACAAGAATAACGCTATTGCTTTCTAGAGTCTCTAATACCCCAGGAAACGTAAGTGTGCTCAGAACAAAAGAACGGTGTTTCTTACAAATACGAACTAAATCTGGTCCAACACTGCTTCTGAAACTGAAACAAACCACAGGTCCTCTAACATCCAATGCTTGTCAGTTAAGATGAGAAATGTTTGAGCTTCGTTAACGATGTAGTTCGTTTGTGATGAAAAGTGACTGCCCTTACCTGAAACGAAGTCTTGCTTGTAGGAAGACACAGAGCCTGTGATTTAACCCCATTTCTGAAGTAAAACACACAGCAGAGTTCTCATGCATTGATCACAATCTGCTTTAGAGCAAGAAGCACGCTCTTGCTTTCTAGATTCTCTAAGACAGCAGGAAACATGAGTGTGCTGTGAAAAAAAGAACGGTGTTTACTACACATACGGACCATATCTAGTCCAACTCTGCTTCTGAAACTGATACAAAGCACTGGTCCTCTAACATCCAATGCTTGTCAGTTAAGATGAGAAACGTGTCAGCCTCATGAACGATGTAGCTCCTTTTAGCTGAAAAGTGACTGCCCTTACCTGAAACGATGTCTTGATTGTAGGAATACACAGAGCCTGGGGTTTAACTCCATTTCTGAAGGGAAACACACAGAATCGTTCTCTTCAATGGATCACACTCTGCTTTAGAGCAAGAAGAACGCTATTGCTTTGTAGAGTCTCTACTACTGCAGGAAACTTGAGTGTGCTGGGAACAAAAGAACGGTGTTTCCTACACAGACGGACCGTAACTAGTCCAACTCTGCTTCTGAAACTGATACAAAGCACTGGTCCTCTAACATCCAATGCTTGGCAGTTAAGATGAGAATCGTGTGCGCTTCATGAACGATGTAGTTCCTTTGAGCTTAAAAGTGACTGCCCTTACCTCAAACGACGTCTTGATTGTAGGAAGACTCAGAGCCTGGGCTTGAACTCTATTTCTGAAAGGAAACACACAGCAGAGTTCTCATCCATGGATCACACTCTGCTTTAGGGCAAGAAGAACGCTATTACTTTCTAGAATCTCGAAGAGAGCAGGAAACTTGAGTGTGCTGAGTACAAATGAACGGTTTTTCCTACACATAAGGATCATATCTAGTGCAACTCTGCTTCTGAAACTGAAACGAAGCACTGGTACTCTAACATCCAATGCTTGACAGTTAAGATGAGAAACGTGTGAGCTTTGTGAACGATGTAGTTCTTTCGAGCTGAAACTTTACTGTCCTTACCTGAAACGAAGTCATGCTTGTAGGAAGAGACAGAGCCTGGGATTTAACTCCATTTTTGAAGGGAAACACACATCATAGTTCTCATCCATGGATCACACTCTGCTTTAGAGCAAGAAGAACGCTCTTGCTTTTTGGAGTCTCTAATACAGCAAGAAACGTGAGTGTGCTCAGAAGAAAAGAACCGTGTTTCCGATACATACGGACCATATCTAGTCCAACTCTGCTTGAAATTGATACAAAGCAAAGGTACTCTAACATCCAATGCTTCTCAGTTAAGAAGAGAAACCTGTGAGCTTCGTGAACGATGTAGTTCCTTTGAGCTGAAAAGTGACTGCCCTTACCTGAAACGAAGTCTTGCTTGTAGGAAGACACAGAGCCTGTGATTTAACTCCATTTCTGAAGAGAAACACACAACAAAGTTTTCATCCATTGATCACACTCTGCTTTAGAGCAAGAAGCATGCTCTAGCTTTCTATAATCTCAAAGAGTGCAGGAAACTTGAGTGTGCTGAGTACAAATGAACGGTGTTTCCTACACATAAGGATCATATCTAGTCCAACTCTGCTTCTGAAACTGATACAAAGCACTGGTCCTCTAACATCCAATGCTTGTCAGTTAAGATGAAAAACGTGTGAGCTTCGTGAACGATGTAGTTCTTTGAGCTGAAAAGTGACTGCCCTTACCTGAAACGAAGTCTTGCTTGTAGGAAGACACAGAGCCTGTGATTTAACTCCATTTCTGAACAGAAACATACAACACAGTTCTCCTCCATGGATCACACTCTGCTTTAGAACAAGAATAACGCTATTGCTTTCTAGAGTCTCTAATACCCCAGGAAACGTAAGTGTGCTCAGAACAAAAGAACGGTGTTTCTTACAAATACGAACTAAATCTGGTCCAACACTGCTTCTGAAACTGAAACAAACCACAGGTCCTCTAACATCCAATGCTTGTCAGTTAAGATGAGAAATGTTTGAGCTTCGTTAACGATGTAGTTCGTTTGTGATGAAAAGTGACTGCCCTTACCTGAAACGAAGTCTTGCTTGTAGGAAGACACAGAGCCTGTGATTTAACCCCATTTCTGAAGTAAAACACACAGCAGAGTTCTCATGCATTGATCACAATCTGCTTTAGAGCAAGAAGCACGCTCTTGCTTTCTAGATTCTCTAAGACAGCAGGAAACATGAGTGTGCTGTGAAAAAAATAACGGTGTTTACTACACATACGGACCATATCTAGTCCAACTCTGCTTCTGAAACTGATACAAAGCACTGGTCCTCTAACATCCAATGCTTGTCAGTTAAGATGAGAAACGTGTCAGCCTCATGAACGATGTAGTTCCTTTGAGCTGAAAAGTGACTGCCCTTACCTGAAACGATGTCTTGATTGTAGGAATACACAGAGCCTGGGATTTAACTCCATTTCTGAAGGGAAACACACAGAATCGTTCTCTTCAATGGATCACACTCTGCTTTAGAGCAAGAAGCACGCTCTAGCTTTCTAGAATCTCGAAGAGAGCAGGAAACTTGAGTGTGCTGAGTACAAATGAACGGTGTTTCCTACACATAAGGATCATATCTAGTCCAACTCTGCTTCTGAAACTGATACAAAGCACTGGTCCTCTAACATCCTATGCTTGTCAGTTAAGATGAAAAACGTGTGAGCTTCGTGAACGATGTAGTTCCTTTGAGCTGAAAAGTGACTGCCCTTACCTGAAACGAAGTCTTGCTTGTAGGAAGACACAGAGCGTGTGATTTAACTCCATTTCTGAAGAGAAACACACAACAAAGTTTTCATCCATTGATCACACTCTGCTTTAGAGCAAGAAGCACGCTCTAGCTTTCTAGAATCTCGAAGAGTGCAGGAAACTTGAGTGTGCTGAGTACAAATGAACGGTGTTTCCTACACATAAGGATCATATCTAGTCCAACTCTGCTTCTGAAACTGATAAAAAGCACTGGTCCTCTAACATCCAATGCTTGTCAGTTAAGATGAAAAACGTGTGAGCTTCGTGAACGATGTAGTTCCTTTGAGCTGAAAAGTGACTGCCCTTACCTGAAACGAAGTCTTGCTTGTAGGAAGACACAGAGCCTGTGATTTAACTCCATTTCTGAACATGAACATACAACACAGTTCTCATCCATGGATCACACTCTGCTTTACAGCAAGAAGCACGCTCTTGCTTTCTAGAGTCTCTAAGACAGCAGGAAACATGAGTGTGATGAGAACAAAAGAACGGTGTTTCCTACACATATGGACCATATCTAGTCCAACTATGCTTCTGAAACTGATACAAAGCACTGGTCCTCTAACATCCAATGCTTGGCATTTAAGATGAGAAACGTGTGAGCTTGGTGAACGATGTAGTTTATTTGACCTGAAAAGTGACTGCCCTTACCTGAAACGAAGTCTTTATTGTAGGAAGACTCAGAGACTGGGCTTTAACTCCATTTCTGAAGGGAAACACACAGCAGAGTTCTCATCCATGGATCACACTCTGCTTTAGGGCAAGAAGAACGCTATTGCTTTCTAGAGTCTCTAATACCCCAGGAAACGTAAGTGTGCTCAGAACAAAAGAACGGTGTTTCTTACAAATACGAACTAAATCTGGTCCAACACTGCTTCTGAAACTGAAACAAACCACAGGTCCTCTAACATCCAATGCTTGTCAGTTAAGATGAGAAATGTTTGAGCTTCGTTAACGATGTAGTTCGTTTGTGATGAAAAGTGACTGCCCTTACCTGAAACGAAGTCTTGCTTGTAGGAAGACACAGAGCCTGTGATTTAACCCCATTTCTGAAGTAAAACACACAGCAGAGTTCTCATGCATTGATCACAATCTGCTTTAGAGCAAGAAGCACGCTCTTGCTTTCTAGATTCTCTAAGACAGCAGGAAACATGAGTGTGCTGTGAAAAAAAGAACGGTGTTTACTACACATACGGACCATATCTAGTCCAACTCTGCTTCTGAAACTGATACAAAGCACTGGCCCTCTAACATCCAATGCTTGTCAGTTAAGATGAGAAACGTGTCAGCCTCATGAACGATGTAGTTCCTTTGAGCTGAAAAGTGACTGCCCTTACCTGAAACGATGTCTTGATTGTAGGAATACACAGAGCCTGGGATTTAACTCCATTTCTGAAGGGAAACACACAGAATCGTTCTCTTCAATGGATCACACTCTGCTTTAGAGCAAGAAGCACGCTCTAGCTTTCTAGAATCGCGAAGAGAGCAGGAAACTTGAGTGTGCTGAGTACAAATGAACGGTGTTTCCTACACATAAGGATCATATCTAGTCCAACTCTGCTTCTGAAACTGATACAAAGCACTGGTCCTCTAACATCCAATGCTTGTCAGTTAAGATGAAAAACGTGTGAGCTTCGTGAACGATGTAGTTCCTTTGAGCTGAAAAGTGACTGCCCTTACCTGAAACGAAGTCTTGCTTGTAGGAAGACACAGAGCGTGTGATTTAACTCCATTTCTGAAGAGAAACACACAACAAAGTTTTCATCCATTGATCACACTCTGCTTTAGAGCAAGAAGCACGCTCTAGCTTTCTAGAATCTCGAAGAGTGCAGGAAACTTGAGTGTGCTGAGTACAAATGAACGGTGTTTCCTACACATAAGGATCATATCTAGTCCAACTCTGCTTCTGAAACTGATAAAAAGCACTGGTCCTCTAACATCCAATGCTTGTCAGTTAAGATGAAAAACGTGTGAGCTTCGTGAACGATGTAGTTCCTTTGAGCTGAAAAGTGACTGCCCTTACCTGAAACGAAGTCTTGCTTGTAGGAAGACACAGAGCCTGTGATTTAACTCCATTTCTGAACATGAACATACAACACAGTTCTCATCCATGGATCACACTCTGCTTTACAGCAAGAAGCACGCTCTTGCTTTCTAGAGTCTCTAAGACAGCAGGAAACATGAGTGTGATGAGAACAAAAGAACGGTGTTTCCTACACATATGGACCATATCTAGTCCAACTATGCTTCTGAAACTGATACAAAGCACTGGTCCTCTAACATCCAATGCTTGGCATTTAAGATGAGAAACGTGTGAGCTTGGTGAACGATGTAGTTTATTTGACCTGAAAAGTGACTGCCCTTACCTGAAACGAAGTCTTTATTGTAGGAAGACTCAGAGACTGGGCTTTAACTCCATTTCTGAAGGGAAACACACAGCAGAGTTCTCATCCATGGATCACACTCTGCTTTAGGGCAAGAAGAACGCTATTGCTTTCTAGAGTCTCTAATACCCCAGGAAACGTAAGTGTGCTCAGAACAAAAGAACGGTGTTTCTTACAAATACGAACTAAATCTGGTCCAACACTGCTTCTGAAACTGAAACAAACCACAGGTCCTCTAACATCCAATGCTTGTCAGTTAAGATGAGAAATGTTTGAGCTTCGTTAACGATGTAGTTCGTTTGTGATGAAAAGTGACTGCCCTTACCTGAAACGAAGTCTTGCTTGTAGGAAGACACAGAGCCTGTGATTTAACCCCATTTCTGAAGTAAAACACACAGCAGAGTTCTCATGCATTGATCACAATCTGCTTTAGAGCAAGAAGCACGCTCTTGCTTTCTAGATTCTCTAAGACAGCAGGAAACATGAGTGTGCTGTGAAAAAAAGAACGGTGTTTACTACACATGCGGACCATATCTAGTCCAACTCTGCTTCTGAAACTGATACAAAGCACTGGTCCTCTAACATCCAATGCTTGTCAGTTAAGATGAGAAACGTGTCAGCCTCATGAACGATGTAGTTCCTTTGAGCTGAAAAGTGACTGCCCTTACCTGAAACGATGTCTTGATTGTAGGAATACACAGAGCCTGGGATTTAACTCCATTTCTGAAGGGAAACACACAGAATCGTTCTCTTCAATGGATCACACTCTGCTTTAGAGCAAGAAGAACGCTATTGCTTTGTAGAGTCTCTACTACTGCAGGAAACTTGAGTGTGCTGGGAACAAAAGAACGGTGTTTCCTACACAGACGGACCGTAACTAGTCCAACTCTGCTTCTGAAACTGATACAAAGCACTGGTCCTCTAACATCCAATGCTTGGCAGTTAAGATGAGAATCGTGTGAGCTTCATGAACGATGTAGTTCCTTTGAGCTTAAAAGTGACTGCCCTTACCTCAAACGACGTCTTGATTGTAGGAAGACTCAGAGCCTGGGCTTGAACTCTATTTCTGAAAGGAAACACACAGCAGAGTTCTCATCCATGGATCACACTCTGCTTTAGGGCAAGAAGAACGCTATTACTTTCTAGAATCTCGAAGAGAGCAGGAAATGAGTGTGCTGAGTACAAATGAACGGTTTTTCCTACACATAAGGATCATATCTAGTGCAACTCTGCTTCTGAAACTGATACAAAGCACTGGTCCTCTAACATCCAATGCTTGGCAGTTAAGATGAGAAACGTGTGAGCTTTGTGAACGATGTAGTTCTTTCGAGCTGAAACGTTACTGTCCTTAACTGAAACGAAGTCATGCTTGTAGGAAGACACAGAGCCTGGGATTTAACTCCATTTTTGAAGGGAAACACACATCATAGTTCTCATCCATGGATCACACTCTGCTTTAGAGCAAGAAGAACGCTCTTGCTTTTTGGAGTCTCTAATACAGCAAGAAACGTGAGTGTGCTCAGAAGAAAAGAACCGTGTTTCCGATACATACGGACCATATCTAGTCCAACTCTGCTTGAAATTGATACAAAGCAAAGGTACTCTAACATCCAATGCTTCTCAGTTAAGAAGAGAAACCTGTGAGCTTCGTGAACGATATAGTTCGTTTGAGCTGAAAAGTGACTGCCCTTACCTGAAACGAAGTCTTGCTTGTAGGAAGACACAGAGCCTGTGATTTAACTCCATTTCTGAAGAGAAACACACAACAAAGTTTTCATCCATTGATCACACTCTGCTTTAGAGGAAGAAGCACGCTCTAGCTTTCTAGAATCTCGAAGAGTGCAGGAAACTTGAGTGTGCTGAGTACAAATGAACGGTGTTTCCTAAACATAAGGATCATATCTAGTCCAACTCTGCTTCTGAAACTGATACAAAGCACTGGTCCTCTAACATCCAATGCTTGTCAGTTAAGATGAAAATCGTGTGAGCTTCGTGAACGATGTAGTTCCTTTGAGCTGAAAAGTGACTGCCCTTACCTGAAATGAAGTCTTGCTTGTAGGAAGACACAGAGCCTGTGATTTAACTCCATTTCTGAAGAGAAACACACAACAAAGTTTTCATCCATTGATCACACTCTGCTTTAGAGCAAGAAGCATGCTCTAGCTTTCTATAATCTCGAAGAGTGCAGGAAACTTGAGTGTGCTGAGTACAAATGAACGGTGTTTCCTACACATAAGGATCATATCTAGTCCAACTCTGCTTCTGAAACTGATACAAAGCACTGGTCCTCTAACATCCAATGCTTGTCAGTTAAGATGAAAAACGTGTGAGCTTCGTGAACGATGTAGTTCTTTGAGCTGAAAAGTGACTGCCCTTACCTGAAACGAAGTCTTGCTTGTAGGAAGACACAGAGCCTGTGATTTAACTCCATTTCTGAACAGAAACATACAACACAGTTCTCTTCCATGGATCACACTCTGCTTTAGAACAAGAATAACGCTATTGCTTTCTAGAGTCTCTAATACCCCAGGAAAGGTAAGTGTGCTCAGAACAAAAGAACGGTGTTTCTTACAAATACAAACTAAATCTGGTCCAACACTGCTTCTGAACCTGAAACAAACCACAGGTCCTCTAACATCCAATGCTTGTCAGTAAAGATGAGAAATGTTTGAGCTTCGTTAACGATGTAGTTCGTTTGTGATGAAAAGTGACTGCCCTTACCTGAAACGAAGTCTTGCTTGTAGGAAGACACAGAGCCTGTGATTTAACCCCATTTCTGAAGTAAAACACACAGCAGAGTTCTCATGCATTGATCACAATCTGCTTTAGAGCAAGAAGCACGCTCTTGCTTTCTAGATTCTCTAAGACAGCAGGAAACATGAGTGTGCTGTGAAAAAAAGAACGGTGTTTACTACACATACGGACCATATCTAGTCCAACTCTGCTTCTGAAACTGATACAAAGCACTGGTCCTCTAACATCCAATGCTTGTCAGTTAAGATGAGAAACGTGTCAGCCTCATGAACGATGTAGTTCCTTTGAGCTGAAAAGTGACTGCCCTTACCTGAAATGATGTCTTGATTGTAGGAATACACAGAGCCTGGGATTTAACTCCATTTCTGAAGGGAAACACACAGAATCGTTCTCTTCAATGGATCACACTCTGCTTTAGAGCAAGAAGAACGCTATTGCTTTGTAGAGTCTCTACTACTGCAGGAAACTTGAGTGTGCTGGGAACAAAAGAACGGTGTTTCCTACACAGACGGACCGTAACTAGTCCAACTCTGCTTCTGAAACTGATACAAAGCACTGGTCCTCTAACATCCAATGCTTGGCATTTAAGATGAGAATCTTGTGAGCTTCATGAACGATGTAGTTCCTTTGAGCTTAAAAGTGACTGCCCTTACCTCAAACGACGTCTTGATTGTAGGAAGACTCAGAGCCTGGGCTTGAACTCTATTTCTGAAAGGAAACACACAGCAGAGTTCTCATCCATGGATCACACTCTGCTTTAGGGCAAGAAGAACGCTATTACTTTCTAGAATCTCGAAGAGAGCAGGAAACTTGAGTGTGCTGAGTACAAATGAACGGTTTTTCCTACACATAAGGATCATATCTAGTGCAACTCTGCTTCTGAAACTGATACAAAGCACTGGTCCTCTAACATCCAATGCTTGGCAGTTAAGATGAGAAACGTGTGAGCTTTGTGAACGATGTAGTTCTTTCGAGCTGAAACTTTACTGTCCTTACCTGAAACGAAGTCATGCTTGTAGGAAGACACAGAGCCTGGGATTTAACTCCATTTTTGAAGGGAAACACACATCATAGTTCTCATCCATGGATCACACTCTGCTTTAGAGCAAGAAGAACGCTCTTGCTTTTTGGAGTCTCTAATACAGCAAGAAACGTGAGTGTGCTCAGAAGAAAAGAACCGTGTTTCCGATACATACGGACCATATCTAGTCCAACTCTGCTTGAAATTGATACAAAGCAAAGGTACTCTAACATCCAATGCTTCTCAGTTAAGAAGAGAAACCTGTGAGCTTCGTGAACGATATAGTTCGTTTGAGCTGGAAAGTGACTGCCCTTACCTGAAACGAAGTCTTGCTTGTAGGAAGACACACAGCCTGTGATTTAACTTCATTTCTGAAGAGAAACACACAACAAAGTTTTCATCCATTGATCACACTCTGCTTTAGAGCAAGAAGCATGCTCTAGCTTTCTAGAATCTCGAAGAGTGCAGGAAACTTGAGTGTGCTGAGTACAAATGAACGGTGTTTCCTACACATAAGGATCATATCTAGTCCAACTCTGCTTCTGAAACTGATACAAAGCACTGGTCCTCTAACATCCAATGCTTGTCAGTTAAGATGAAAAACGTGTGAGCTTCGTGAACGATGTAGTTCTTTGAGCTGAAAAGTGACTGCCCTTACCTGAAACGAAGTCTTGCTTGTAGGAAGACACAGAGCCTGTGATTTAACTCCATTTCTGAACAGAAACATACAACACAGTTCTCCTCCATGCATCACACTCTGCTTTAGAACAAGAATAACGCTATTGCTTTCTAGAGTCTCTAATACCCCAGGAAACGTAAGTGTGCTCAGAACAAAAGAACGGTGTTTCTTACAAATACGAACTAAATCTGGTCCAACACTGCTTCTGAAACTGAAACAAACCACAGGTCCTCTAACATCCAATGCTTGTCAGTTAAGATGAGAAATGTTTGAGCTTCGTTAACGATGTAGTTCGTTTGTGATGAAAAGTGACTGCCCTTACCTGAAACGAAGTCTTGCTTGTAGGAAGACACAGAGCCTGTGATTTAACCCCATTTCTGAAGTAAAACACACAGCAGAGTTCTCATGCATTGATCACAATCTGCTTTAGAGCAAGAAGCACGCTCTTGCTTTCTAGATTCTCTAAGACAGCAGGAAACATGAGTGTGCTGTGAAAAAAAGAACGGTGTTTACTACACATACGGACCATATCTAGTCCAACTCTGCTTCTGAAACTGATACAAAGCACTGGTCCTCTAACATCCAATGCTTGTCAGTTAAGATGAGAAACGTGTCAGCCTCATGAACGATGTAGTTCCTTTGAGCTGAAAAGTGACTGCCCTTACCTGAAACGATGTCTTGATTGTAGGAATACACAGAGCCTGGGATTTAACTCCATTTCTGAAGGGAAACACACAGAATCGTTCTCTTCAATGGATCACACTCTGCTTTAGAGCAAGAAGAACGCTATTGCTTTGTAGAGTCTCTACTACTGCAGGAAACTTGAGTGTGCTGGGAACAAAAGAACGGTGTTTCCTACACAGACGGACCGTAACTAGTCCAACTCTGGTTCTGAAACTGATACAAAGCACTGGTCCTCTAACATCCAATGCTTGGCAGTTAAGATGAGAATCGTGTGAGCTTCATGAACGATGTAGTTCCTTTGAGCTTAAAAGTGACTGCCTTTACCTCAAACGACGTCTTGATTGTAGGAAGACTCAGAGCCTGGGCTTGAACTCTATTTCTGAAAGGAAACACACAGCAGAGTTCTCATCCATGGATCACACTCTGCTTTAGGGCAAGAAGAACGCTATTACTTTGTAGAATCTCGAAGAGAGCAGGAAACTTGAGTGTGCTGAGTACAAATGAACGGTTTTTCCTACACATAAGGATCATATCTATTGCAACTCTGCTTCTGAAACTGATACAAAGCACTGGTCCTCTAACATCCAATGCTTGGCAGTTAAGATGAGAAACGTGTGAGCTTTGTGAACGATGTAGTTCTTTCGAGCTGAAACTTTACTGTCCTTACCTGAAACGAAGCCATGCTTGTAGGAAGAGACAGAGCCTGGGATTTAACTCCATTTTTGAAGGGAAACACACATCATAGTTCTCATCCATGGATCACACTCTGCTTTAGAGCAAGAAGAACGCTCTTGCTTTTTGGAGTCTCTAATACAGCAAGAAACGTGAGTGTGCTCAGAAGAAAAGAACCGTGTTTCCGATACATACGGACCATATCTAGTCCAACTCTGCTTGAAATTGATACAAAGCAAAGGTACTCTAACATCCAATGCTTCTCAGTTAAGAAGAGAAACCTGTGAGCTTCGTGAACGATATAGTTCGTTTGAGCTGAAAAGTGACTGCCCTTACCTGAAACGAAGTCTTGCTTGTAGGAAGACACAGAGCCTGTGATTTAACTCCATTTCTGAAGAGAAACACACAACAAAGTTTTCATCCATTGATCACACTCTGCTTTAGAGGAAGAAGCACGCTCTAGCTTTCTAGAATCTCGAAGAGTGCAGGAAACTTGAGTGTGCTGAGTACAAATGAACGGTGTTTCCTACACATAAGGATCATATCTAGTCCAACTCTGCTTCTGAAACTGATACAAAGCACTGGTCCTCTAACATCCAATGCTTGTCAGTTAAGATGAAAAACGTGTGAGCTTCGTGAACGATGTAGTTCTTTGAGCTGAAAAGTGACTGCCCTTACCTGAAACGAAGTCTTTATTGTAGGAAGACTCAGAGACTGGGCTTTAACTCCATTTCTGAAGGGAAACACACAGCAGAGTTCTCATCCATGGATCACACTCTGCTTTAGGGCAAGAAGAACGCTATTGCTTTCTAGAGTCTCTAATACCCCAGGAAACGTAAGTGTGCTCAGAACAAAAGAACGGTGTTTCTTACAAATACGAACTAAATCTGGTCCAACACTGCTTCTGAAACTGAAACAAACCACAGGTCCTCTAACATCCAATGCTTGTCAGTTAAGATGAGAAATGTTTGAGCTTCATTAACGATGTAGTTCGTTTGTGATGAAAAGTGACTGCCCTTACCTGAAACGAAGTCTTGCTTGTAGGAAGACACAGAGCCTGTGATTTAACCCCATTTCTGAAGTAAAACACACAGCAGAGTTCTCATGCATTGATCACAATCTGCTTTAGAGCAAGAAGCACGCTCTTGCTTTCTAGATTCTCTAAGACAGCAGGAAACATGAGTGTGCTGTGAAAAAAAGAACGGTGTTTACTACACATACGGACCATATCTAGTCCAACTCTGCTTCTGAAACTGATACAAAGCACTGGTCCTCTAACATCCAATGCTTGTCAGTTAAGATGAGAAACGTGTCAGCCTCATGAACGATGTAGTTCCTTTGAGCTGAAAAGAGACTGCCCTTAGTTGAAACGATGTCTTGATTGTAGGAATACACAGAGCCTGGGATTTAACTCCATTTCTGAAGGGAAACACACAGAATCGTTCTCTTCAATGGATCACACTCTGCTTTAGAGCAAGAAGAACGCTATTGCTTTGTAGACTCTCTACTACTGCAGGAAACTTGAGTGTGCTGGGAACAAAAGAACGGTGTTTCCTACACAGACGGACCATATCTAGTCCAACTCTGCTTCTGAAACTGATACCAAGCACTGGTCCTCTAACATCCAATGCTTGGCAGTTAAGATGAGAATTGTGTGAGCTTCATGAACGATGTAGTTCCTTTGAGCTGAAAAGTGACTGCCCTTACCTCAAACGACGTCTTGATTGTAGGAAGACTCAGAGCCTGGGCTTGAACTCTATTTCTGAAAGGAAACACACAGCAGAGTTCTCATCCATGGATCACACTCTGCTTTAGGGCAAGAAGAACGCTATTACTTTGTAGAATCTCGAAGAGAGCAGGAAACTTGAGTGTGCTGAGTACAAATGAACGGTTTTTCCTACACATAAGGATCATATCTATTGCAACTCTGCTTCTGAAACTGATACAAAGCACTGGTCCTCTAACATCCAATGCTTGGCAGTTAAGATGAGAAACGTGTGAGCTTTGTGAACGATGTAGTTCTTTCGAGCTGAAACTTTACTGTCCTTACCTGAAACGAAGCCATGCTTGTAGGAAGACACAGAGCCTGGGATTTAACTCCATTTTTGAAGGGAAACACACATCATAGTTCTCATCCATGGATCACACTCTGCTTTAGAGCAAGAAGAACGCTCTTGCTTTTTGGAGTCTCTAATACAGCAAGAAACGTGAGTGTGCTCAGAAGAAAAGAACCGTGTTTCCGATACATACGGACCATATCTAGTCCAACTCTGCTTGAAATTGATACAAAGCAAAGGTACTCTAACATCCAATGCTTCTCAGTTAAGAAGAGAAACCTGTGAGCTTCGTGAACGATATAGTTCGTTTGAGCTGAAAAGTGACTGCCCTTACCTGAAACGAAGTCTTGCTTGTAGGAAGACACAGAGCCTGTGATTTAACTCCATTTCTGAAGAGAAACACACAACAAAGTTTTCATCCATTGATCACACTCTGCTTTAGAGGAAGAAGCACGCTCTAGCTTTCTAGAATCTCGAAGAGTGCAGGAAACTTGAGTGTGCTGAGTACAAATGAACGGTGTTTCCTACACATAAGGATCATATCTAGTCCAACTCTGCTTCTGAAACTGATACAAAGCACTGGTCCTCTAACATCCAATGCTTGTCAGTTAAGATGAAAAACGTGTGAGCTTCGTGAACGATGTAGTTCTTTGAGCTGAAAAGTGACTGCCCTTACCTGAAACGAAGTCTTGCTTGTAGGAAGACACAGAGCCTGTGATTTAACTCCATTTCTGAACAGAAACATACAACACAGTTCTCCTCCATGGATCACACTCTGCTTTAGAACAAGAATAACGCTATTGCTTTCTAGAGTCTCTAATACCCCAGGAAACGTAAGTGTGCTCAGAACAAAAGAACGGTGTTTCTTACAAATACGAACTAAATCTGGTCCAACACTGCTTCTGAAACTGAAACAAACCACAGGTCCTCTAACATCCAATGCTTGTCAGTTAAGATGAGAAATGTTTGAGCTTCATTAACGATGTAGTTCGTTTGTGATGAAAAGTGACTGCCCTTACCTGAAACGAAGTCTTGCTTGTAGGAAGACACAGAGCCTGTGATTTAACCCCATTTCTGAAGTAAAACACACAGCAGAGTTCTCATGCATTGATCACAATCTGCTTTAGAGCAAGAAGCACGCTCTTGCTTTCTAGATTCTCTAAGACAGCAGGAAACATGAGTGTGCTGTGAAAAAAAGAACGGTGTTTACTACACATACGGACCATATCTAGTCCAACTCTGCTTCTGAAACTGATACAAAGCACTGGTCCTCTAACATCCAATGCTTGTCAGTTAAGATGAGAAACGTGTCAGCCTCATGAACGATGTAGTTCCTTTGAGCTGAAAAGAGACTGCCCTTAGTTGAAACGATGTCTTGATTGTAGGAATACACAGAGCCTGGGATTTAACTCCATTTCTGAAGGGAAACACACAGAATCGTTCTCTTCAATGGATCACACTCTGCTTTAGAGCAAGAAGAACGCTATTGCTTTGTAGACTCTCTACTACTGCAGGAAACTTGAGTGTGCTGGGAACAAAAGAACGGTGTTTCCTACACAGACGGACCATATCTAGTCCAACTCTGCTTCTGAAACTGATACCAAGCACTGGTCCTCTAACATCCAATGCTTGGCAGTTAAGATGAGAATTGTGTGAGCTTCATGAACGATGTAGTTCCTTTGAGCTGAAAAGTGACTGCCCTTACCTCAAACGACGTCTTGATTGTAGGAAGACTCAGAGCCTGGGCTTGAACTCTATTTCTGAAAGGAAACACACAGCAGAGTTCTCATCCATGGATCACACTCTGCTTTAGGGCAAGAAGAACGCTATTACTTTGTAGAATCTCGAAGAGAGCAGGAAACTTGAGTGTGCTGAGTACAAATGAACGGTTTTTCCTACACATAAGGATCATATCTAGTGCAACTCTGCTTCTGAAACTGATACAAAGCACTGGTCCTCTAACATCCAATGCTTGGCAGTTAAGATGAGAAACGTGTGAGCTTTGTGAACGATGTAGTTCTTTCGAGCTGAAACGTGACTGCCCTTACCCGAAACGAAGTCTTGCTTGTAGGAAGACACAGAGCCTGGGATTTAACTCCATTTCTGAAGGGAAACACACAACACAGTTCTCATCCTTGGATCACACTCTGCTTTAGAGCAGGAAGCACGCTCTTGCTTTCTAGAGTCTCTAATACAGCAAGAAACGTGAGTGTGCTCAGAAGAAAAGAACCGTGTTTCCGATACATACGGACCATATCTAGTCCAACTCTGCTTGAAATTGATACAAAGCAAAGGTACTCTAACATCCAATGCTTCTCAGTTAAGAAGAGAAACCTGTGAGCTTCGTGAACGATATAGTTCGTTTGAGCTGTAAAGTGACTGCCCTTACCTGAAACGAAGTCTTGCTTGTAGGAAGACACAGAGCCTGTGATTTAACTCCATTTCTGAAGAGAAACACACAACAAAGTTTTCATCCATTGATCACACTCTGCTTTAGAGCAAGAAGCATGCTCTAGCTTTCTATAATCTCGAAGAGTGCAGGAAACTTGAGTGTGCTGAGTACAAATGAACGGTGTTTCCTACACATAAGGATCATATCTAGTCCAACTCTGCTTCTGAAACTGATACAAAGCACTGGTCCTCTAACATCCAATGCTTGTCAGTTAAGATGAAAAACGTGTAAGCTTCGTGAACGATGTAGTTCATTTGACCTGAAAAGTGACTGCCCTTACCTGAAACGAAGTCTTTATTGTAGGAAGACTCAGAGCCTGGGCTTTAACTCCATTTCTGAAGGGAAACACACAGTACAGTTCTCATCCATGGATCACACTCTGCTTTAGGGCAAGAAGAACGCTATTGCTCTCTAGAGTCTCTAATACCGCAGGAAACGTAAGTGTGCTCAGAACAAATGAACGGTGTTTCTTACAAATACGAACTAAATCTGGTCCAACTCTGCTTCTGAAACTGAAACAAACCACAGGTCCTCTAACATCCAATGCTTGTCAGTTAAGATGAGAAATGTTTGAGCTTCGTTAACGATGTAGTTCGTTTGTGATGAAAAGTGACTGCCCTTACCTGAAATGAAGTCTTGCTTGTAGGAAGACACAGAGCCTGTGATTTAACCCCATTTCTGAAGTAAAACACACAGCAGAGTTCTCATGCATTGATCACAATCTGCTTTAGAGCAAGAAGCACGCTCTTGCTTTCTAGATTCTCTAAGACAGCAGGAAACATGAGTGTGCTGTGAATAAAAGAACGGTGTTTACTACACATACGGACCATATCTAGTCCAACTCTGCTTCTGAAACTGATACAAAGCACTGGTCCTCTAACATCCAATGCTTGTCAGTTAAGATGAGAAATGGGAGAGCCTCATGAACGATGTAGTTCCTTTGAGCTGAAAAGTGACTGCCCTTACCTGAAACGATGTCTTGATTGTAGCAATACACAGAGCCTGGGATTTAACTCCATTTCTGAAGGAAAACACACAGAATCGTTCTCTTCAATGGATCACACTCTGCTTTAGGGCAAGAAGAACGCTATTGTTTTCTAAAGTCTCTACTACCGCTGGAAACTTAGGTGTGCTGGGAACAAAAGAACTGTGTTTCCTACACATACGGACCATATCTAGTCCAACTCTGCTTCTGAAACTGATACAAAGCTCTGGTCCTCTAACATCCAATGCTTGTCACTTAAGATGAGAAACGTGTGAGCTTCGTGAACGATGTAGTTCATTTGAGCTGAAAAGTGACTGCCCTTACCTGAAACGAAGTCTTGATTGTAGGAAGACTCAAGCCTGGGATTTAACTCCATTTCTGAAGGGAAACACACAGCAGACTTCTCATCATGGATCACACTCTGCTTTAGGGCAAGAAGAACGCTATTGCTTTCTAGAGTCTCAAATACAGCAGGAAACTTGAGTGTGCTCAGAACAAAAGAACTGTGTTTCCTACACATACGGACCAAATCTAGTCCAACTCTGCTTCTGAAACTGATACAAAGCTCTGGTCCTCTAACATCCAATGCTTGGCAGTTAAGATGAGAAACGTGTGAGCTTTGTGAACGATGTAGTTCTTTTTTAGCTGAAACGTGACTGCCCTTACCTGAAACGAAGTCTTGCTTGTAGGAAGACACAGAGCCTGGGATTTAACTCCATTTCTGAAGGGAAACACACAACACAGTTCTCATCCTTGGATCACACTCTGCTTTAGAGCAGGAAGCACGCTCTTGCTTTCTAGAGTCTCTAATACAGCAAGAAACGTGAGTGTGCTCAGAAGAAAAGAACCGTGTTTCCGATACATACGGACCATATCTAGTCCAACTCTGCTTGAAATTGATACAAAGCAAAGGTACTCTAACATCCAATGCTTCTCAGTTAAGAAGAGAAACCTGTGAGCTTCGTGAACGATATAGTTCGTTTGAGCTGTAAAGAAAATGCCCTTACCTGAAACAAAATCTTGCTTATAGGAAGACTCAGAGCCAGGGATTTAACTCCATTTCTGAAGTGAAACACACAACAGAGTTCTCATCCATTGATCACACTCTGCTTTAGAGCAAGAAGAACGCAATTACTTTCTAGAATCTCTAAGAGAGCAGGAAACTTGAGTGTGCTGAGTACAAATGAACGGTTTTTCCTACACATACGGACCATATCTAGTCCAACTATGCTTCTGAAACTGATACAAAGCACTGGTCCTCTAACATCCAATGCTTGGCAGTTAAGATGAGAAACGTGTGAGCTTCGAGAACGATGTAGTTAGTTTGACCTGAAAAGTGACTGCCCTTACCTGAAACGAAGTCCTGATTGTAGGAAGACTCAGAGCCTGGGCTTTAACTCCATTTGTGAAGGGAAACACACAGAATCGTTCCCTTCAATTGATCACACTCTGCTTTAGAGCAAGAAGAACGCAATTACTTTCTAGAATCTCTAAGAGAGCATGAAACTTGAGTGTGCTGAGTACTAATGAACGGTTTTTCCTACACATAAAGATCATATCTAGTGCAACTCTAACATCCAATGCTTGGCAGTTAAGATGAGAAACGTGTGAGCTGGGTATCAATGTAGTTCCTTTGAGCTGAAAAGTGACTGTCCATACCTGAAACGAAGTCTTTATTTTAGGAAGACTCAGAGCCTGGGCTTTAACTCCATTTCTGAAGGGAAACACACAGCAGAGTTCTCATCCATGGATCACACTCTGCTTTAGAGCAAGAAGAACGCTATTGCTTTCTAGATTCTCAAATACAGCAGGAAACTTGAGTGTGCTCAGAAGAAAAGAACTGTGTTTCCTACACATACGGACCAAATCTAGTCCAGCTCTGCTTCTGAAACTGATACAAAGCTCTGGTCCTCTAACATCCAATACTTGTCATTTAAGATGAGAAACGTGTGAGCTTTGTGAACGATGTAGTTCGTTTGTGCTGAAAAGTGACTGCCCTTACCTGAAACGAAGTCTTGCTTGTAGGATACAAAGCACTGGGCCTCTAACATCCAATGCTTGTCAGTTAAGATGAGAAACGTGTGAGCTTCATGAACGATGTAGTTCCTTTGACCTGAAAAGTGACTGCCCTTACCTGAAACGATGTCTTGATTGTAGGAGGACTCAGACCGTGGATTTAACTCCATTTCTGAAGGGAAACACACAGAATCGTTCACTTCAATGGATCACACTCTGCTTTAGAGCAAGAAGAACGCTATTGCTTTCTAGAGTCTCTACTACCGCTGGAAACTTGAGTGTGCTGGGAACAAAAGAACTGTGTTTCCTTCAAATAGGGACCATATCTAGTCCAACTCTGCTTCTGAAACTGATACAAATCAGTGGTCCTCTAACATCCAATGCTTGTCAGTTAAGATGAGAAACGTGTGAGCCTCATGAACGATGTAGGTCCTTTGAGCTGAAAAGTGACTGCCCTTACCTGAAACGATGTCTTGATTGTAGGAATACACAGAGCCTGGGATTTAACTCCATTTCTGAAGGGAAACACACAGAATCATTCCCTTCAATGGATCACTCTCTGCTTTAGAGCAAGAAGAACGCTATTACTTTGTAGAATCTCAAAGAGATCAGGAAACTTGAGTGTGCTGAGTATAAATGAACGGTTTTTCCTACACATAAGGATCATATCTAGTGCAACTCTGCTTCTGAAACTGATACAAAGCACTGGTCCTCTAACATCCAATGCTTGTCAGTTAAGATGTGAAACGTGTGAACTTCGTGAACGATGTAGTCCCTTTGAGCTGAAAAGTGACTGCCCTTACCTGAAACGAATTCTTGCTTGTAGGAAGTCTCAGAGCCTGTGATTTAACTCCATTTCTGAAGAGAAACATACAACACAGTTCTCATCCATGGATCACACTCTGCTTTAGAGCAAGAAGCACGCTCTTGCTTTCTAGAGTCTCTAAGACAGCAGGAAACATGAGTGTGATGAGAACAAAAGAACGGTGTTTCCTATACATACGGACCATATCTAGTCCAACTATGTTTCTGAAACTGATACAAAGTACTGGTCCTCTAACGTCCAATGCTTGGCAGTTAAGATGAGAAACGTGTGAGCTTCGTGAACGATGTAGTTCGTTTGAGCTGAAAAGTGACTGCTCTTACCTGAAAAGACGTCTTGATTGTAGGAAGACTCAGAGCCTGGGCTTGAACTCTATTTCTGAAGGGAAACACACAGCAGAGTTCTCATCCATGGATCACACTCTGCTTTAGAGCAAGAAGAAAGATATTGCTTTCTAGAATCTCTAATACCGCAGGAAACCTGAGTGTTCTCAGTACAAAAGAACGGTGATTCATACACATACGGACTATATCTAGTCCAACTGTGCTTCTGAAACTGAAACAAAGCACTGGTCCTCTAACATCCAATGCTTCTCAGTTAAGATGAGAAACGTGTGACCCTCGTGAACGATGTTGTTCGTTTGAACTGAAAAGTGACTGCCCTTACCTTAAACCAAGTCTTGCTTGTAGGAAGACACAGAGCCTGGGCTTTAACTCCATGTCTGAAGGGAAACACACAGCAGAGTTCTCATCCATGGATCACACTCTGCTTTAGAGCAAGAACAGTGCTATTGCTTTCCAGAGTCTCTAATACAGCAAGAAACGTGAGTGTGCTCAAAGAAAAGAACCGTGTTTCCGATACATACGGACCATATCTAGTCCAACTCTGCTTGAAATTGATACAAAGCAAAGGTACTCTAACATCCAATGCTTCTCAGTTAAGAAGAGAAACCTGAGAGCTTCGTGAACGATATAGTTCGTTTGAGCTGTAAAGTAAATGCCCTTACCTGAAAGGAAGTCTTGCTTATAGGAAGACTCAGAGCCAGGGATTTAACTCCATTTCTGAAGTGAAACACAACAGAGTTCTCATCCATTGATCACACTCTGCTTTAGAGCAAGAAGCACGCTCTAGCTTTCTAGAATCTCAAAGAGAGCAGGAAACTTGAGTGTGCTGAGTACAAATGAACGGTGTTTCCTACACATAAGGATCATATCTAGTCCAACTCTGCTTCTGAAACTGATACAATGCACTGGTCCTCTAACATCCAATGCTTGTCAGTTAAGATGAAAAACGTGTGAGCTTCGTGAACGATGTAGTTCCTTTGACCTGAAAAGTGACTGCCCTTACCTGAAACGAAGTCTTGCTTGTAGGAAGACACAGAGCCTGTGATTTAACTCCATTTCTGAAGAGAAACACACAACAGAGTTCTCATCCATTGATCACACTCTGCTTTAGAGCAAGAAGCACGCTCTAGCTTTCTAGAATCCCGAAGAGAGCAGGAAACATGAGTGTGCTGAGTACAAATGAACGGTGTTTCCTACACATAAGGATCATATCTAGTCCAACTCTGCTTCTGAAACTGATACAAAGCACTGGTCCTCGAACATCCAATGCTTGTCAGTTAAGATGAAAAACGTGTGAGCTTCGTGAACGATGTAGTTCGTTTGAGCTGAAAAGTGACTGCCCTTACCTGAAATGATGTCTTGATTGTAGGAAGACACAGAGCCTGGGATTTAACTCCATTTCTGAAGGGAAACACACAACACAGTTCTCATCCTTGGATCACACTCTGCTTTAGAGCAAGAAGCACACTCTTGCTTTCTAGAGTCTCTAATACAGCAAGACACGTGAGTGTGCTCAGATGAAAAGAACTGTGTTTCCGATACATACGGACCATATCTAGTCCAACTCTGCTTGAAATTGATACGAAGCAAAGGTACTCTAACATCCAATGCTTCTCAGTTAAGAAGAGAAACCTGTGAGCTTCGTGAACGATATAGTTCGTTTGAGCTGTAAAGTAAATGCGCTTACCTGAAACGAAATCTTGCTTATAGGAAGACTCAGAGCCAGGGATTTAACTCCATTTCTGAAGTGAAACACACAACAGAGTTCTCATCCATTGATCACACTCTGCTTTAGGGCAAGAAGAACGCTATTGCTTTCTAGAGTCTCAAATACAGCAGGAAATTTGAGTGTGCTCAGAACAAAAGAACTGTGTTTCCAACACTTATGGACCAAATCTAGTCCAACTCTGCTTCTGAAACTGATACAAAGCTCTGGTGCTCTAACATCCGATGCTTGTCAGTTAAGATGAGAAACGTGTGAGATTCGTGAAAGATGTAGTTCTTTTGAGCTGAAAAGTGACTGCCCTTACCTGAAACGAAGTCTTGATTGTAGGAAGACTCAGAGCCTGAGCTTTAACTCCATTTCTGAAGGGAAACACACAGCAGAGTTCTCATCCACGGATCACACTCTGCTTTAGGGCAAGAAGAACGCTATTGCTTTCTAGAGTCTCTAATACCCCAGGAAACTTAAGTGTGCTCAGAACAAAAGTACGGTGTTTCTTACAAATACGAACTAAATCTGGTCCAACTATGCTTCTGAAACTGAAACAAACCACAGGTCCTCTAACATCCAATGCTTGTCAGTTAAGATGAGAAACGTTTGAGCTTCGATAACGATGTAGTTCGTTTGTGATGAAAAGTGACTGCCCTTACCTGAAACGAAGTCTTGCTTGTAGGAAGACACAGAGCCTGTGATTTAACCCCATTTCTGAAGTAAAACACACAGCAGAGGTCTCATGCATTGATCACAATCTACTTTAGAGCAAGAAGCACGCTCTTGCTTCCTAGATTCTCTAAGACAGCAGGAAACATGAGTGTGCTGTGAAAAAAAGAACGGTGTTTACTACACATACGGACCATATCTAGTCCAACTCTGCTTCTGAAACTGATACAATGCACTGGTCCTCTAACATCCAATGCTTGTCAGTTAAGATGAAAAACGTGTGAGCTTCGTGAACGATGTAGTTCCTTTGACCTGAAAAGTGACTGCCCTTACCTGAAACGAAGTCTTGCTTGTAGGAAGACACAGAGCCTGTGATTTAACTCCATTTCTGAAGAGAAACACACAACAGAGTTCTCATCCATTGATCACACTCTGCTTTAGAGCAAGAAGCACGCTCTAGCTTTCTAGAATCCCGAAGAGAGCAGGAAACATGAGTGTGCTGAGTACAAATGAACGGTGTTTCCTACACATAAGGATCATATCTAGTCCAACTCTGCTTCTGAAACTGATACAAAGCACTGGTCCTCGAACATCCAATGCTTGTCAGTTAAGATGAAAAACGTGTGAGCTTCGTGAACGATGTAGTTCGTTTGAGCTGAAAAGTGACTGCCCTTACCTGAAATGATGTCTTGATTGTAGGAAGACACAGAGCCTGGGATTTAACTCCATTTCTGAAGGGAAACACACAACACAGTTCTCATCCTTGGATCACACTCTGCTTTAGAGCAAGAAGCACACTCTTGCTTTCTAGAGTCTCTAATACAGCAAGACACGTGAGTGTGCTCAGATGAAAAGAACTGTGTTTCCGATACATACGGACCATATCTAGTCCAACTCTGCTTGAAATTGATACGAAGCAAAGGTACTCTAACATCCAATGCTTCTCAGTTAAGAAGAGAAACCTGTGAGCTTCGTGAACGATATAGTTCGTTTGAGCTGTAAAGTAAATGCGCTTACCTGAAACGAAATCTTGCTTATAGGAAGACTCAGAGCCAGGGATTTAACTCCATTTCTGAAGTGAAACACACAACAGAGTTCTCATCCATTGATCACACTCTGCTTTAGGGCAAGAAGAACGCTATTGCTTTCTAGAGTCTCAAATACAGCAGGAAATTTGAGTGTGCTCAGAACAAAAGAACTGTGTTTCCAACACTTATGGACCAAATCTAGTCCAACTCTGCTTCTGAAACTGATACAAAGCTCTGGTGCTCTAACATCCGATGCTTGTCAGTTAAGATGAGAAACGTGTGAGATTCGTGAAAGATGTAGTTCTTTTGAGCTGAAAAGTGACTGCCCTTACCTGAAACGAAGTCTTGATTGTAGGAAGACTCAGAGCCTGAGCTTTAACTCCATTTCTGAAGGGAAACACACAGCAGAGTTCTCATCCACGGATCACACTCTGCTTTAGGGCAAGAAGAACGCTATTGCTTTCTAGAGTCTCTAATACCCCAGGAAACTTAAGTGTGCTCAGAACAAAAGTACGGTGTTTCTTACAAATACGAACTAAATCTGGTCCAACTATGCTTCTGAAACTGAAACAAACCACAGGTCCTCTAACATCCAATGCTTGTCAGTTAAGATGAGAAACGTTTGAGCTTCGATAACGATGTAGTTCGTTTGTGATGAAAAGTGACTGCCCTTACCTGAAACGAAGTCTTGCTTGTAGGAAGACACAGAGCCTGTGATTTAACCCCATTTCTGAAGTAAAACACACAGCAGAGGTCTCATGCATTGATCACAATCTACTTTAGAGCAAGAAGCACGCTCTTGCTTCCTAGATTCTCTAAGACAGCAGGAAACATGAGTGTGCTGTGAAAAAAAGAACGGTGTTTACTACACATACGGACCATATCTAGTCCAACTCTGCTTCTGAAACTGATACAAAGCACTGGTCCTCTAACATCCAATGCTTGTCAGTTAAGATGAGAAACATGTGAGCCTCATGAACGATGTAGTTCCTTTGAGCTGAAAAGTGACTGCCCTTACCTGAAACGATGTCTTGATTGTAGGAATACACAGAGCCTGGGATTTAACGCCATTTCTGAAGGGAAACACACAGAATCGTTCACTTTAATGGATCACACTCTGCTTTAGAGCAAGAAGAACGCTATTGCTTTCTAGAGTCTCTACTACCGAGGGAACTTGTGTGTGCTGGGAACAAAAGAACTGTGTTTCCTGCAAATAGGGACCATATCTAGTCCAACTCTGCTTCTGAAACTGATACAAAGCACTGGTCCTCTAACATCCAATGCTTGTCAGTTAAGATGAGAAACGTGTGAGCTTCATGAACGATGTAATTCCTTTGAGCTGAAAAGTGACTGCCCTTACCTGAAACGACGTCTTGATTGTAGGAAGACTCAGAGCCTGGGCTTGAACTCTATTTCTGAAGGGAAACACACAGCAGAGTTCTCATCCATGGATCACACTCTCCTTTAGAGCAAGAAGAAAGCTATTGCTTTCTAGAATCTCTAATACCGCAGGAAACGTGAGTGTTCTCAGTACAAAAGAACGGTGATTCATACACATACGGACTATATCTAGTCCAACTGTGCTTCTGAAACTGAAACAAAGCACTGGTCCTCTAACATCCAATGCTTCTCAGTTAAGATGAGAAACGTGTGACCTTCGTGAACGATGTTGTTCGTTTGAACTGAAAAGTGACTGCCCTTACCTTAAACCAAGTCTTTCTTGTAGGAAGACACAGAGCCTGGGCTTTAACTCCATGTCTGAAGGGAAACACACAGCAGAGTTCTCATCCATGGATCACACTCTGCTTTAGGGCAAGAAGAACGCTATTGCTTTCTAGAGTCTCTACTACCGCTGGAAAATTGAGTGTGCTGGGAACAAAAGAACTGTGTTTCCTGCAAATAGGGACCATATCTAGTCCAACTCTGCTTCTGAAACTGATACAAATCAGTGGTCCTCTAACATCCAATGCTTGTCAGTTAAGATGAGAAACATGTGAGCCTCATGAAAGATGTAGTTCCTTTGAGCTGAAAAGTGACTGCCCTTACCTGAAACGATGTCTTGATTGTAGGAATACACAGAGCCTGGGATTTAACTCCATTTCTGAAGGGAAACACACAGAACCGTTCCCTTCAATGGATCACTCTCTGCTTTAGAGCAAGAAGAACGCTATTACCTTGTAGAATCTCAAAGAGATCAGGAAACTTGAGTGTGCTGAGTATAAATGAACGGTTTTTCCTACACATAAGGATCATATCTAGTGCAACTCTGCTTCTGAAACTGATACAAAGCACTGGTCCTCTAACATCCAATGCTTGTCAGTTAAGATGTGAAACGTGTGAACTTCGTGAACGATGTAGTCCCTTTGAGCTGAAAAGTGACTGCCCTTACCTGAAACGAATTCTTGCTTGTAGGAAGTCTCAGAGCCTGTGATTTAACTCCATTTCTGAAGAGAAACATACAACACAGTTCTCATCCATGGATCACACTCTGCTTTAGAGCAAGAAGCACGCTCTTGCTTTCTAGAGTCTCTAAGACAGCAGGAAACATGAGTGTGATGAGAACAAAAGAATGGTGTTTCCTATACATATGGACCATATCTAGTCCAACTATGTTTCTGAAACTGATACAAAGTACTGGTCCTCTAACGTCCAATGCTTGGCAGTTAAGATGAGAAACGTGTGAGCTTCGTGAACGATGTAGTTCGTTTGAGCTGAAAAGTGACTGCCCTTACCTGAAACGAAGTCTTGATTGTAGGAAGACTCAGAGCCAGGGCTTTAACTCCATTCCTGAAGGGAAACACACAGCAGACTTCTGATCCATGGATCACACTCTGCTTTAGGGCAAGAAGAACGCTAATGCTTTCTAGAATCTCTAATACCAAAGGAAACGTAAGTGTGCTCAGAACAAAAGAACGGTGATTCATACAAATACGAACTAAATCTAGTCCAACTCTGCTTCTGAAACTGAAAAAAACCACAGGGCCTCTAATATCCAATGCTTGTCAGTTAAGATGAGAAACGTGTGAGCTTCATGAACGATTCAGTTCCTTTGAGCTGAAAAGTGACTGCCCTTACCTGAAACGATGTCTTGATTGTAGGAATACTCAGAGCCTGGGAATTCACTCCATTTCTGAAGGGAAACACACAGAATCGTTCTCATCAATGGATCACACTCTGGTTTCGAGCAAGAAGAACGCTATTGCTTTCTAGAGTCTCTAATACCGCAGGAAAATTGAGTGTGCTGGGAACAAAAAAACTGTGTTTCCTACACATACAGACCATATCTAGTCCAACTCTGCTTCTGAAACTGATACAAAGCTCTGGTCCTCTAACATCCGATGCTTGTCACTTAAGATGAGAAACGTGTGACCTTCGTGAATGATGTAGTTCGTTTGAGCTGCAAAGTGACTGCCCTTACCTGAAACAATGTCTTGCTTGTAGGAAGACACAGAGCCTGGGATTTAACTCCATTTCGGAAGGGAAACACACAACACAGTTCTCATCCATGGATCACACTATGCTTTAGAGCAAGAAGTAAGCTCTTGCTTTCTAGAATCTCTAATACAGCAGGAAATATGAGTGTGCTCACAAGAAAAGAAATGTGTTTCCTACACATAACGACCATATCTAGTCCAACTATGCTTCTGAAACTGATACAAAGCTCTGGTCCACTAACATCCAATGCTTGGCAGTTAAGATGTGAAACGTGTGAGTTTCATGAACAATGTAGTTCTTTTGAGCTGAAAAGGGACTGCCCTTATCTGAAACGAATTCTTGCTTGTAGGAAGTCTCAGAGCCTGGGATTTAACTCCATTTCTGAAGTGAAACACACAGCAGAGTTCTCATGCATTGTTCACACACTGCTTTAGAGCAAGAAGCAGGCTCTTGCTTTCTAGAGTCTCTAAGAGAGCAGGAAACATGAGTGTGATGAGAACAAAAGAACGGTGTTTCCTACACATACGGACCATATCTAGTCCAACTATGCTTCTGAAACTGATACAAACACTGGTCCTCTAACATCCAATGCTTGTCAGTTAAGATGAAAAACATGTGAGCTTCGTGAACTATGTAGTTCCTTTGAGCTGAAAAGTGACTGCCCTTACCTGAAACGAAGTATTGCTTGTAGGGAGACACAGAGCCTGTGATTTAACCCCATTTCTGAAGTGAAACACACAGCAGAGTTCTCATGCAATGATCACAATCTGCTTTAGAGCAAGAAGCACGCTCTTGCTTTCTAGATTCTCTAAGACAGCATGAAACATGAGTGTGCTGAGAAAAAAAGAACGGTGTTTACTACACATACAAAACATATCTAGTCCAACTCTGCTTCTGAAACTGATACAAAGCACTGTTCCTCTAACATCCAATGCTTGTCAGTTAAGATGAGAAACGTGTGAGCTTCATGAACGATGTAGTTCCTTTGAGCTGAAAAGTGACTGCCCTTACCTGAAACGATGTCTTGATTGTAGGAAGACACAGAGCCTGGGATTTAACTCCTCTTCTGAAGGGAAACACACAGAATCGTTCTCATCAATGGATCACACTCTGCTTTAGAGCAAGAAGAACGCTATTGCTTTCTAGAGTCTCTACTACCACAGGAAACTTGAGTGTGTTGGGAACAAAGGAACGGTGTTTCCTACACATACGGACCATATCTAGTCCAACTCTGCTTCTGAAACTGAAACAAACCACAGGTCCTCTAACATCCAATGCTTGTCAGATAAGATGAGAATCGTGTGAGCTTCATGAACGATGTAGTTCCTTTGATCTGAAAAGTGACTGCCCTTACCTGAAACGATGTCTTGATTGTAGGAATACACAGAGCCTGGGATTTGACTCCATTTATGAAAGGAAACACACAGCAGACTTCTCATCCATGGATCACACTCTGCTTTAGGGCAAGAAGAACGCTATTGCTTTCTAGAGGCTCTAATACAGCAGGAAACTTGAGTGTGCTCAGAACAAAAGAACTGTGTTTCCTACACATACGGACCAAATCTAGTCCAACTCTGCATCTGAAACTGATACAAAGCTCTGGTCCTCTAACATCCAATGCTTGGCAGTTAAGATGAGAAACGTGTGAGCTTTGTGAACGATGTAGTTCTTTCGAGCTGAAACGTGACTGCCCTTACCTGAAACGAAGTCTTGCTTGTAGGAAGACACAGAGCCTGGGATTTAACTCCATTTCTGAAGTTAAACACACAACACAGTTCTCATCCTTGGATCACACTCTGCTTTAGAGCAAGAAGCACACTCTTGCTTTCTAGAGTCTCTAATACAGCAAGACACGTGAGTGTGCTCAGAAGTAAAGAACTGTGTTTCCGATACATACGGACCATATCTAGTCCAACTCTGCTTGAAATTGATACGAAGCAAAGGTACTCTAACATCCAATGCTTCTCAGTTAAGAAGAGAAACCTGTGAGCTTCGTGAACGATATAGTTCGTTTGAGCTGTAAAGTAAATGCGCTTACCTGAAACGAAATCTTGCTTATAGGAAGACTCAGAGCCAGGGATTTAACTCCATTTCTGAAGTGAAACACACAACAGAGTTCTCATCCATTGATCACACTCTGCTTTAGGGCAAGAAGAACGCTATTGCTTTCTAGAGTCTCAAATACAGCAGGAAATTTGAGTGTGCTCAGAACAAAAGAACTGTGTTTCCAACACTTATGGACCAAATCTAGTCCAACTCTGCTTCTGAAACTGATACAAAGCTCTGGTCCTCTAACATCCGATGCTTGTCAGTTAAGATGAGAAACGTGTGAGATTCATGAAAGATGTAGTGCGTTTGAGCTGAAAAGTGACTGCCCTTACCTGAAACGAAGTCTTGATTGTAGGAAGACTCAGAGCCTGAGCTTTAACTCCATTTCTGAAGGGAAACACACAGCAGAGTTCTCATCCACGGATCACACTCTGCTTTAGGGCAAGAAGAACGCTATTGCTTTCTAGAGTCTCTAATACCGCAGGAAACTTAAGTGTGCTCAGAACAAAAGTACGGTGTTTCTTACAAATACGAACTAAATCTGGTCCAACTCTGCTTCTGAAACTGAAACAAACCACAGGTCCTCTAACATCCAATGCTTGTCAGTTAAGTTGAGAAACGTTTGAGCTTCGATAACGATGTAGTTCGTTTGTGATGAAAAGTGACTGCCCTTACCTGAAACGAAGTCTTGCTTGTAGGAAGACACAGAGCCTGTGATTTAACCCCATTTCTGAAGTAAAACACACAGCAGAGTTCTCATGCATTGATCACAATCTGCTTTAGAGCAAGAAGCACGCTCTTGCTTTCTATATTCTCTAAGACAGCAGGAAACATGAGTGTGCTGTGAAAAAAAGAACGGTGTTTACTACACATACGGACCATATCTAGTCCAACTCTGCTTCTGAAACTGATACAAAGCACTGGTCCTCTAACATCCAATGCTTGTCAGTTAAGATGAGAAACATGTGAGCCTCATGAACGATGTAGTTCCTTTGAGCTGAAAAGTGACTGCCCTTACCTGAAACGATGTCTTGATTGTAGGAATACACAGAGCCTGGGATTTAACTCCATTTCTGAAGGGAAACACACAGAATCGTTCACTTCAATGGATCACACTCTGCTTTAGAGCAAGAAGAACGCTATTGCTTTCTAGAGTCTCTACTACCGCTGGAAACTTGAGTGTGCTGGGAACAAAAGAACTGTGTTTCCTGCAAATAGGGACCATATCTAGTCCAACTCTGCTTCTGAAACTGATACAAAGCACTGGTCCTCTAACATCCAATGCTTGTCAATTAAGATGAGAAACGTGTGAGCCTCATGAACGATGTAGTTCCTTTGAGCTGAAAAGTGACTGCCCTTACCTGAAACGATGTCTTGATTGTAGGAATACACAGAGCCTGTGATTTAACTCCATTTCTGAAGGAAAACACACAGAATCGTTCCCTTCAATGGATCACTCTCTGCTTTAGAGCAAGAAGAACGCTATTACTTTGTAGAATCTCAAAGAGATCAGGAAACTTGAGTGTGCTGAGTATAAATGAACGGTTTTTCCTACACATAAGGATCATATCTAGTGCAACTCTGCTTCTGAAACTGATACAAAGCACTGGTCCTCTAACATCCAATGCTTGTCAGTTAAGATGTGAAACGTGTGAACTTCGTGAACGATGTAGTCCCTTTGAGCTGAAAAGTGACTGCCCTTACCTGAAACGAATTCTTGCTTGTAGGAAGTCTCAGAGCCTGTGATTTAACTCCATTTCTGAAGAGAAACATACAACACAGTTCTCATCCATGGATCACACTCTGCTTTAGAGCAAGAAGCACGCTCTTGCTTTCTAGAGTCTCTAAGACAGCAGGAAACATGAGTGTGATGAGAACAAAAGAACGTTGTTTCCTATACATACGGACCATATCTAGTCCAACTATGTTTCTGAAACTGATACAAAGTACTGGTCCTCTAACGTCCAATGCTTGGCAGTTAAGATGAGAAACGTGTGAGCTTCGTGAACGATGTAGTTCCTTTGAGCTGAAAAGTGACTGCCCTTACCTGAAACGAAGTCTTGATTGTAGGAAGACTCAGAGCCCGGGCTTTAACTCCATTTCTGAAGGGAAACACACAGCAGACTTCTCATCCATGGATCACACTCTGCTTTAGGGCAAGAAGAACGCTATTGCATTCTAGAGTCTCAAATACAGCAGAAACTTGAGTGTGCTCAGAACAAAAGAACTGTGTTTCCTACACATACGGACCAAATCTAGTCCAACTCTGCATCTGAAACTGATACAAACCTCTGGTACTCTAACATCCGATGCTTGTCAGTTAAGATGAGGAACGTGTGAGATTCGTGAAAGATGTAGTTCTTTTGAGCTGAAAAGTGACTGCCCTTACCTGAAACGAAGTCTTGATTGTAGGAAGACTCAGATCCTGGGCTTTAACTCCATTTCTGAAGGGAAACACACAGCAGAGTTCTCATCCACGGATCACACTCTGCTTTAGGGCAAGAAGAACGCTAATGCTTTCTAGAGTCTCTAATACCAAAGGAAAAGTAAGTGTGCTCAGAACAAAAGAACGGTGATTCATACAAATACGAACTAAATCTAGTCCAACTCTGCTTCTGAAACTGAAACAAACCACAGGGCCTCTAATATCCAATGCTTGTCAGTTAAGATGAGAAACGTGTGAGCCTTATGAACGATGCAGTTCCTTTGAGCTGAAAAGTGACTGCCCTTACCTGAAACGATGTCTTGATTGTAGGAATACACAGAGCCTGGGAATTCACTCCATTTCTGAAGGGAAACACACAGAATCGTTCTCATCAATGGATCACACTCTGGTTTCGAGCAAGAAGAACGCTATTGCTTTCTAGATTCTCTAATACCGCAGGAAAATTGAGTGTGCTGGGAACAAAAGAACTGTGTTTCCTACACATACGGACCATATCTAGTCCAACTCTGCTTCTGAAACTGATACAAAGCTCTGGTCCTCTAACATCCGATGCTTGTCACTTAAGATGAGAAACGTGTGACCTTCGTGAATGATGTAGTTCGTTTGAGCTGCAAAGTGTCTGCCCTTACCTGAAACAATGTCTTGCTTGTAGGAAGACACAGAGCCTGGGATTTAACTCCATTTTGGAAGGGAAACACACAACACAGTTCTCATCCATGGATCACATTATGCTTTAGAGCAAGAAGTAAGCTCTTGCTTTCTAGAGTCTCTAATACAGCAGGAAATATGAGTGTGCTCACAAGAAAAGAAATGTGTTTCCTACACATAACGACCATATCTAGTCCAACTATTCTTCTGAAACTGATACAAATCTCTGGTCCTCTAAGATCCAATGCTTGTCAGTTAAGATGAAAAACATGTGAGCTTCGTGAACTATGTAGTTCCTTTGAGGTGAAAAGTGACTGCCCTTACCTGAAACGAAGTATTGCTTGTAGGAAGACACAGAGCCTGTGATTTAACCCCATTTCTGAAGTGAAACACACAGCAGAGTTCTCATGCAATGATCACAATCTGCTTTAGAGCAAGAAGCACGCTCTTGCTTTCTAGATTCTCTAAGACAGCATGAAACATGAGTGTGCTGAGAAAAAAAGAACGGTGTTTACTACACATACAAACCATATCTAGTCCAACTCTGCTTCTGAAACTGATACAAAGCACTGGTCCTCTAACATCCAATGCTTGTCAGGTAAGATGAGAAACGTGTGAGCCTCATGAACGATGTAGTTCCTTTGAGCTGAAAAGTGACTGCCCTTACCTGAAACGATGTCATGATTGTAGGAATACACAGAGCCTGGGATTTACCTCCATTTCTGAAGGGAAACACACAGAATCGTTCCCTTCAATGGATCACTCTCTGCTTTAGAGCAAGAAGAAAGCTATTACTTTGTAGAATCTCAAAGAGATCAGGAAACTTGAGTGTGCTGAGTATAAATGAACGGTTTTTCCTACACATAAGGATCATATCTAGTGCAACTCTGCTTCTGAAACTGATACAAAGCACTGGTCCTCTAACATCCAATGCTTGTCAGTTAAGATGTGAAACGTGTGAACTTCGTGAACGATGTAGTCCCTTTGAGCTGAAAAGTGACTGCCCTTACCTGAAACGAATTCTTGCTTGTAGGAAGTCTCAGAGCCTGTGATTTAACTCCATTTCTGAAGAGAAACATACAACACAGTTCTCATCCATGGATCACACTCTGCTTTAGAGCAAGAAGCACGCTCTTGCTTTCTAGAGTCTCTAAGACAGCAGGAAACATGAGTGTGATGAGAACAAAAGAACGGTATTTCCTATATTTACGGACCATATCTAGTCCAACTATGTTTCTGAAACTGATACAAAGTACTGGTCCTCTAACCTCCAATGCTTGGCAGTTAAGATGAGAAACGTGTTAGCTTCGTGAACAATGTAGTTCGTTTGAGCTGAAAAGTGACTGCCCTTACCTGAAACGAAGTCTTGATTGTAGGAAGACTCAGAGCCAGGGCTTTAACTCCATTTCTGAAGGGAAACACACAGCAGACTTCTCATCCATGGATCACACTCTGCTTTAGGGCAAGAAGAACGCTATTGCTTTCTAGAGTCTCAAATACAGCAGAAACTTGAGTGTGCTCAGAACAAAAGAACTGTGTTTCCTACACATATGGACCAAATCTAGTCCAACTCTGCATCTGAAACTGATACAAACCTCTGGTACTCTAACATCCGATGCTTGTCAGTTAAGATGAGGAACGTGTGAGATTCGTGAAAGATGTAGTTCGTTTGAGCTGAAAAGTGACTGCCCTTACCTGAAACGAAGTCTTGATTGTAGGAAGACTCAGAGCCTGGGCTTTAACTCCATTTCTGAAGGGAAACACACAGCAGAGTTCTCATCCACTGATCACACTCTGCTTCAGGGCAAGAAGAACGCTAATGCTTTCTAGAGTCTCTAATACCAAAGGAAAAGTAAGTGTGCTCAGAACAAAAGAACGGTGATTCATACAAATACGAACTAAATCTAGTCCAACTCTGCTTCTGAAACTGAAACAAACCACAGGGCCTCTAATAGCCAATGCTTGTCAGTTAAGATGAGAAACGTGTGAGCTTCATGAACGATGCAGTTCCTTTGAGCTGAAAAGTGACTGCCCTTACCTGAAACGATGTCTTGATTGTAGGAATACACAGAGCCTGGGAATTCACTCCATTTCTGAAGGGAAACACACAGAATCGTTCTCATCAATGGATCACAGTCTGGTTTCGAGCAAGAAGAACGCTATTGCTTTCTAGAGTCCCTAATACCGCAGGAAAATTGAGTGTGCTGGGAACAAAAGAACTGTGTTTCCTACACATACGGACCATATCTAGTCCAACTCTGCTTCTGAAACTGATACAAAGCTCTGGTCCTCTAACATCCGATGCTTGTCACTTAAGATGAGAAACGTGTGACCTTCGTAAATGATGTAGTTCGTTTGAGCTGCAAAGTGACTGCCCTTACCTGAAACAATGTCTTGCTTGTAGGAAGACACAGAGCCTGGGATTTAACTCCATTTCGGAAGGGAAACACACAACACAGTTCTCATCCATGGATCACACTATGCTTTAGAGCAAGAGGTAAGCTCTTGCTTTCTAGAGTCTCTAATACAGCAGGAAATATGAGTGTGCTCACAAGAAAAGAAATGTGTTTCCTACACATAACGACCATATCTAGTCCAACTATGCTTCTGAAACTGATACAAAGCTCTGGTCCTCTAACATCCAATGCTTGGCACTTAAGATGTGAAACGTGTGAGTTTCATGAACAATGTAGTTCTTTTGAGCTGAAAAGGGACTGCCCTTACCTGAAACGAATTCTTGCTTGTAGGAAGTCTCAGAGCCTGGGATTTAACTCCATTTCTGAAGTGAAACACACAGCAGAGTTCTCATGCATTGTTCACACACTGCTTTAGAGCAAGAAGCAGGCTCTTGCCTTCTAGAGTCTCTAAGAGAGCAGGAAACATGAGTGTGATGAGAACAAAAGAACGGTGTTTCCTACACATACGGACCATATCTAGTCCAACTATGCTTCTGAAACTGATACAAAGCACTGGTCCTCTAACATCCAATGCTTGTAGGTTAAGATGAAAAACATGTGAGCTTCGTGAACTATGTAGTTCCTTTGAGGTGAAAAGTGACTGCCCTTACCTGAAACGAAGTATTGCTTGTAGGAAGACACAGAGCCTGTGATTTGACCCCATTTCTGAGGTGAAACACACAGCAGAGTTCTCATGCAATGATCACAATCTGCTTCAGAGCAAGAAGCACGCTCTTTCTTTCTAGATTCTCTAAGACAGCATGAAACATGAGTGTGCTGAGAAAAAAAGAACGGTGTTTACTACACATACAAACCATATCTA
Organism: Onychomys leucogaster; assembly: GCA_949786385.1. Lineage (NCBI taxonomy): Eukaryota > Metazoa > Chordata > Mammalia > Rodentia > Cricetidae > Onychomys > Onychomys leucogaster. The sequence continues at coordinate 4,531,883 of CATKUP010000009.1, read as the reverse complement.
GTCCAACTCTGCTTCTGAAACTGATACAAAGCACTGGTCCTCTAACATCCAATGCTTGTCACTTAAGATGAGAATCGTGTGAGCTTCATGAACGATGTAGTTCCTTTGAGCTGAAAAGTGACTGCCCTTACCTGAAACGATGTCTTGATTGTAGGAAGACACAGAGCCTGGGATTTAACTCCTCTTCTGAAGGGAAACACACAGAATCGTTCTCATCAATGGATCACACTCTGCTTTAGAGCAAGAAGAACGCTATTGCTTTCTAGAGTCTCTACTACCACAGGAAACTTGAGTGTGTTGGGAACAAAGGAACGGTGTTTCCTACACATACGGACCATATCTAGTCCAACTCTGCTTCTGAAACTGATTCAAAGCTCTGGTCCTGTAACTTCCTATTCTTGTCAGGTAAGATGAGAAACGTGTGAGATTCGTGAATGATGTAGTTCGTTTGAGCTGAAACGTGACTGCCCTTACCTGAAACGAAGTCTTGCTTGTAGGAAGACACAGAACCTGGGATTTAACCCCATTTCTTAAGTGAAACACACAGCAGAGTTCACATCCATTGTTCACACTCTGCTTTAGAGCAAGAAGCACGCTCTTGCTTTCTAGAGTCTCTAAGACAGCAGGAAACATGAGTGTGATGAGAACAAAACAACGGTATTTCCTACACATACGGACCATATCTAGTACAACTATGCTTCTGAAACTGATACAAAGCACTGGTTCTCTAACATCCAATGCTTGGCAGTTAAGATGAGAAACGTGTGAGCTTCGTGAACGATGTAGTTCGTTTGAGCTGAAAAATGACTGCCCTTACCTGAAACAAGTCTTGCTTTTAGGAGGACACAGAGCCTGGGATTTAACCCCATTTCTTAAGTGAAACACACAGCACAGTTCTCATGCATTGATCACAATCTGCTTTAGAGCAAGAAGCACGCTCTTGCTGTCTAGATTCTCTAAGACAGTATGAAACGTGAGTGTGCTGAGAACAAAAGAACGGAGTTTCCTACACATACGGACCATATCTAGTACAACTCTGCTTCTGAAACTGATACAAAGCACTGGTAATATAACATCCAATGCTTCTCAGCTAAGATGAGAAACCTGTGAGATTCGTGAAAGATGTAATTCCTTTGAGCTGAAAAGTGACTGCCCTTACCTGAAATGAATTTCTGATTGTAGGAAGACTCAGAGCCTGGGATTTATTCCATTTCTGAAGGGAAACACACAGAATCGTTCTCATCCATTGATCACACTCTGCTTTAGAGCAAGAACGGTATTGCTTTCTAGAGTCTCTGCTACCGCAGGAAACTTGAGTGTGATCAGAAAAAAAGAACGATGTTTCTTATACATACGGACTATATCTAGTCCAACTCTGCTTCTGAAACTGAAACAAACCACAGGGCCTCTAACATCCAATGCTTGTCAGTTAAGATGAGAAACGTGTGATATACGTGAACGATGTAGTTCGTTTGAGCTGAAAAGTACCTGCCCTTACCTGAAACCAAGTCTTGCTTGTAGGTAGACACAGAGCCTGGGATTTAACTCCATTTCTGAAGGGAAACACACAGCAGAGTTCTCATCCATTGATCACACTCTGCTATAGAGCAAGAAGAACGCTATTGCTTTCTAGAGTCTCTACTACCGCAGGTAACTTGAGTGTGCTCAGAACAAAAGAACGGTGTTTCCTACACATACGGGCTATATCTAGTCCAAGCCTGCTTCTGAAACTGAAACAAACCACAGGTCCTCTAACATCCAATGCTTGTCAGTTAAGATGAGAAACGTGTGAGCTTCGTGAACAATGTAGTTCGTTTGAGCTGAAACGTAACTGCCCTTACCTGAAACCAAGTCTTGCTTGTAGGAAGACACAGAGCCTGGGATTTAACTCCATTTCTGAAGGGAAACACACAGCAGAGTTCTCATCCATTGATAACACTCTGCTTTAGAGCAAGAAGAATGCTTTTGCTTTCTAGATTCTCAAATACAGCAGGAAACTTGAGTGTGCTCAGAACAAAAGAACTGTGTTTCCTACACATACGGACCATATCTAGTCCAACTCTGCTTCTGAAACTGATACAAAGCTCTGGTCCTCTAACATCCGATGCTTGTCACTTACGATGAGAAACGTGTTACCTTTGTGAACTATGTAGTTCGTTTGAGATGAAAAGTGACTGCCCTTACCTGAAACGAAGTCTTGCTTGTAGGAAGACACAGAGCATGGGATTTAACTCCATTTCGGAAGGGAAACACACAACACAGTTCTCACCCATGGATCACACTCTGCTTTAGAGCAAGAAGTACGCTCTTGCTTTCTAGAGTCTCTAATACAGCAGGAAATATGAGTGTGCTCAGAAGAAAAGAACCCTGTTTCCTATACATACGGACCATATCTAGTTCAACTCTGCTTGAAATTGATACAAAGCAAAGGTCCTCTAACATCCAATGATTCTCAGTTAAGATGAGAAACCTGTGAGATTCGTGAAAGATGTAGTTCCTTTGAGCTGAAAAGTGACTGCCCTTACCTGAAACGAATTCTTGCTTGTAGGAAGACTCAGAGCCTGGGATTTAACCCCATTTCTGAAGTGAAACACACAGCAGAGTTCTCATGCAATGATCACAATCTGCTTTAGAGCAAGAAGCACGCTCTTGCTTTCTAGATTCTCTAAGACAGCAGGAAACATGAGTGTGCTGAGAAAAAAAGAACGGTGTTTACTACACAAACAAACCATATCTAGTCCAACTCTGCTTCTGAAACTGACACAAAGCACTGGTCCTCTAACATCCAATGCTTGTCAGTTAAGATGAGAAACTTGTGAGCTTCATGAACGATGTAGTTCCTTTGAGCTGAAAAGTGACTGCCATTACCTGAAACGATGTCTTGATTGTAGGAAGACAGAGAGCCTGGGATTTAACTCCACTTCTGAATGGAAACACACAGAATCGTTCTCATCAATGGATCACACTCTGCTTAGAGCAAGAAGAAGGCTATTGCTTTCTAGAGTCTCTACTACCGCAGGAAACTTGAGTGTGCTGGGAACAAAGGAACGGTGTTTCCTACACATACGGACCATATCTAGTCCAACTCTGCTTCTTAAACTGATTCAAAGCTCTGGTCCTGTAACATCCTATGCTTGTCAGTTAAGATGAGAAACGTGTGAGCTTCGTGAATGATGTAGTTCGTTTGAGCTGAAACGTGACTGCCCTTACCTGAAACGAAGTCTTGCTTGTAGGAAGACACAGAGCCTGGGATTTAACTCCATTTCTGAAGGGAAAAACACAACACAGTTCTTATCCATGGATCACACTCTGTTTTAGAGCAAGAAGCACGCTCTTGCTTTCTAGAATCTCTAATACAGCAGGAAACGTGAGTGTGCTCAGGAGAAAAGAACCGTGTTTCCGATACATACGGACCATATCTAGTTCAACTCTGCTTGAAATTGATACAAAGCAAAGGTCCTCTAACATCCAATGCTTCTCAGTTAAGAAGAGAAACCTGTGAGCTTCGTGAACGATATAGTTCGTTTGAAACGAAGTCTTGCTTATAGGAAGACTCAGAGCCAGGGATTTAACTCCATTTCTGAAGTGAAACACACAACAGAGTTCTCATCCATTGATCATACTCTGCTTTAGAGCAAGAAGCACCCTCTAGCTTTCTAGAATCTCGAAGAGTGCAGGAAACTTGAGTGTGCTGAGTACAAATGAACGGTGTTTCCTACACATAAGGATCATATCTAGTCCAACTCTGCTTCTGAAAATGATAAAAAGCACTGGTCCTCTAACATCCAATGCTTGTCAGTTAAGATGTGAAACGTGTGCGCTTCGTGAACGATGTAGTTCCTTTGTGGTGAAAAGTGACTGCCCTTACCTGAAACGAATTCTTGCTTGTAGGAAGTCTCAGAGCCTGGGATTTAACTCCATTTCTGAAGTGAAACACACAGCAGAGTTCTCATCCATTGTTCACACACTGTTTTAGAGCAAGAAACAGGCTCTTGCTTTCTAGAGTCTCTAAGAGAGCAGGAAACATGACTGTGATGAGAACAAAAGAACGATGTTTCCTACACATACGGACCATATCTAGTCCAACTATGCTTCTGAAACTGATAAAAAGCACTGGTCCTCTAACATCCAATGCTTGTCAGTTAAGATGTGAAACGTGTGAGCTTCGTGAACGATGTAGTTCGTTTGAGCTGAAAAGTGACTGCCCTTACCTGAAACGAATTCTTGATTGTAGGAAGACTCAGAGCCTGGGCTTTAACTCCATTTCTGAAGGGAAACACACAGCAGACTTCTCATCCATGGATCACACTCTGCTTTAGGGCAAAAAGAAAGCTATTGCTTTCTAGAGTCTCTACTACTGCAGGAAACTTGAGTGTGCTGGGAACTAAAGAACGGTGTTTCCTACACATACGGACCATATCTAGTCCAACTCTGCTTCTGAAACTGATACAAAGCACTGATCCTCTAACATCCAATGCTTGTCAGTTAAGATGAGAAACGTGTGAGCTTCATGAACGATGTAGTTCCTTTGAGCTGATATGTGACTGCCCTTACCTGAAATGACGTCTTGATTGTAGGAAGACTCAGAGCCTGGGCTTGAACTCTATTTCTGATGGGAAACACAAAGGAGAGTTCTCAGCCATGGATCACACTCTGCTTTAGAGCAAGAAGAACGCTATTGCTTTCTAGATTCTCTAATACCACAGGAAACGTGAGTGTTCTCAGAACAAGAGAACTGTGTTTCCTACACATACAGACGATATCTAGTCCAACTCTGCTTCTGAAACTGATATAAAGCTCTGGTCCTCTAACATCCGATGCTTGTCAGTTAAGATGAGAAACGTGTGAACTTTGTGAACTATGTAGTTCGTTTGAGCTGAAACGTGACTGCCCTTTCCTGAAATGAAATCTTGCTTGTAGGAAGACACAGAGCCTGGGATTTAACTCCATTTCTGAAGGGAAACACACAACACATTTCTCAGCCATGGATCACACTCTGCTTTAGAGCAAGAAGCACGCTCTTGCTTTCTAGAGTCTCTAATACAGCAGGAAACGTGAGTGTGCTCAGAAGAAAAGAACCGTGTTTCTGATACATACGGACCATATCTAGTTCAACTCTGCTTGAAATTGATACAAAGCAAAGGTCCTCTAACATCCAATGTTTCTCAGTTAAGAAGAGAAACCTGTGAGCTTCGTGAACGATAAAGTTCTTTTGAGCTGTAAAGTAAATGCCCTTGCCTGAAACGAAGTCTTGCTTATAGGAAGACTCAGAGCCAGGGATTTAACTCCATTTCTGAACTGAAACACACAACAGAGTTCGCATCCATTGATCACACTCTGCTTTAGAGCAATAAGTACGCTCTAGATTTCTAGAATCTCGAAGAGAGCAGGAAACTTGAGTGTGCTGAGTACAAATGAACAGTGTTTCCTACACATAAGCATCATATCTAGTCCAACTCTGCTTCTGAAACTGATACAAAGCACTGGTCCTCTAACATCCAATCCTTGTCAGTTAAGATGAAAAACATGTGAGCTTCGTGAACAATGTAGTTCCTTTGAGCTGAAAAGTGACTGCCTTTACCTGAAACGAAGTCTTGCTTGTAGGAAGACACAGAGCCTGGGATTTAACTCCATTTCTGAAGGGAAACATACAACACTGTTCTCATCCATGGATCACACTCTGCTTTAGAGCAAGAAGCACGCATACGGACCATATCTAGTCCAACTATGTATCTGAAACTGATACAATGCACTGGTACTCTAACATCCAATGCTTGGCAGTTAAGATGAGAAACGTGTGAGCTTCATGAACGATGAGGTTCCTTTGAGCTGAAAAGTGCCTGCCCTTACCTGAAAGGATGTCTTGATTGTAGGAAGACACAGAGCCTTGGATTTAACTCCATTTCTGAAGGGAAACACACAGAATCGTTCTCATCAATGGATCACACTCTGCTTTAGTGCAAGAAGAACGCTATTGCTTTCTAGAGTCTCTACTACCACAGGAAACTTGAGTGTGCTGGGAACAAATGAACTGTGTTTCCTACACATACGGACCATATCTAGTCCAACTCTGCTTCTGAAACTGATACAAAGCTCTGGTCCTCTAACATCCGATGCTTGTCACTTAAGATGAGAAACGTGTGAGCTTCGTGAACGATGTAGTTCGTTTCAGCTGAAAAGTGACTGCCCTTACCTGAAACGAAGTCGTGCTTGTAGGAAGACTCAAAGCCTGGGATTTAACTCCATTTCTGAAGTGAAACACACAGCAGAGTTCTCATCCATTGTTCACACTCTGCTTTAGAGCAAGAAGCACGCTCTTGCTTTCTAGAATCTCTAAGACAGCAGGAAACATGAGTGTGATGAGAACAAAACAATAGTATTTCCTACACATACGGACCATATCAAGTACAACTATGCTTCTGAAACTGATACAAAGCACTGGTCCTCTAACATCCAATGCTTGGCAGTTAAGATGAGAAACGTGTTAGCTTCGTGAACGATGTAGTTCGTTTGAGCTGAAAAATGACTGCCCTAACCTGAAACAAGTCTTGCTTGTAGGAAGACACAGAGCCTGGGATTTAACTCCATTTCTGAAGTGAAACACAGAGCAGAGTTCTCATCCATTGTTCACACTCTGCTTTAGAGCAAGAAGAACGCTCTTTCTTTCTAGAGTCTCTAAGACAGCAGGAAACATGAGTGTGATGAGAACAAAACAACGGTATTTCCTACACATACGGACCATATCTAGTACAACTATGCTTCTGAAACTGATACAAAGCACTGGTCCTCTAACATCCAATGCTTGGCAGTTAAGATGAGAAACATGTGAGCTTAGTGAAAGATGTAGTTCGTTTGAGCTGAAAAATGACTGCCCTTACCTGAAACGAATTCTTGATTATAGGAAGACTCAGAGCCTGGGATTTAACTCCATTTCTGAAGTGAAACACAGAGCAGAGTTCTCATCCATTGTTAACACTCTGCTTTACAGCAAGAAGCATGCTCTTGCTTTCTAGATTCTCTAAGACAGCAGGAAACGTGAGTGTGCTGAGAACAAAAGAACGGTGCTTCCTACACATACGGACCAAATCTAGTCCAACTCTGCTTCTGAAACTGATACAAAGCTCTGGTCCTCTAACATCCGATCCTTGTCAGTTAAGATGAGAAACGTGTGAGATTTGTGAACGATGTAGTTCGTTTGAGCTGAAAAGTGACTGCCCTTACCTGAAACGAAGTCTTGATTGTAGGAAAACTCAGAGCCTGGGCTTTAACTCTATTTCTGAAGGGAATCACACAGCAGAGTTCTCATGCATGGATCACACTCTGCTTTAGGGCAAGAAGAACGCTATTGCTTTCTAGAGTCTCTAATACCGCAGGAAACGTAAGTGTGCTCAGAACAAAAGAACAGTGTTTCATACACATACAGACTATATCTAGTCCAACTCTGCTTCTGAAACTGAAACAAACCACAGGTCCTCTAACATCCAATGCTTGTAAGTTAATATGAGAAACGTGTGAGCTTCGTGTACGATGTAGTTCGTTTGTGCTGAAAAGTGACTGCCCTTACCTGAAACAAGTCTTGCTTGTAGGAAGACACAGAGCCTGGGATTTAACCCCATTTCTTAAGTGAAACACACAGCAGAGTTCTCATGCATTGATCACAATCTGCTTTAGAGCAAGAAGCACGCTCTTGCTGTCTAGATTCTCTAAGAGAGCAGGAAACGTGAGTGTGCTGAGAACAAAAGAACGGTGTTTCCTACACATACGGACCGTATCTAGTACAACTCTGCTTCTGAAACTGATACAAAGCACTGGTCCTATAACATCCAATGCTTCTCAGTTAAGATGAGAAACCTGTGAGATTCGTGAAAGATGTAGTTCCTTTGAGATCAAAAGTGACTGCCCTTTCCTGAAACGAATTCTTGCTTGTAGGAAGACTAAGAGCCTGGGATTTAACTCCATTTCTGAAGGGAAACACACAACACAGTTCTCATCCATGGATCACACTCTGCTTTAGAGCAAGAAGCACGCTCTTGTTTTCTAGAGTCTCTAAGACAGCAGGAGACATGAGTGTGCTGAGAAAAAAAGAACAGTGGTTCCTACACATATGGACCATATCAAGTCCAACTCTGCTTCTGAAACTGAAACAAACCACAGGTCCTCTAACTTCCAATGCTTGTCAGTTAAGATGAGAAACGTATGAGCTTCGTGTGCGATGTAGTTCGTTTGTGGTGAAAAGTGACTGCCCTTACCTGAAACGATGTCTTGCTTGTAGGAAGACACAGAGACTTGGATTTAACTCCATTTCGGAAGGGAAACACACAACACAGTTCTCATCCATGGATCACACTCTGCTTTAGAGCAAGAAGTACACTCTTGCTTTCTAGAGTCTCTAATACAGCAGGAAATGTGAGTGTGCTCAGAAGAAAAGAACCGTGTTTCCTATACATACGGACCATATCTAGTTCAACTCTGCTTGAAAATGATACAAAGCAAAGGTCCTCTAACATCCAATGCTTCTCAGTTAAGATGAGAAACCTGTGAGATTCGTGAAAGATGTAGTTCCTTTGAGCTGAAAAGTGACTGCCCTTACCTGAAACGAATTCTTGCTTGTAGGAAGACTCAGAGCCTGGGATTTAACTCCATTTCTGAAGTGAAACACACAGCAGAGTTATCATTCATTGTTCACACTCTGCTTTAGAGCAAGAAGAAGGCTGTTGCTTTCTAAAGTCTCTAACACAGCAGGAAACATGAGTTTGATGAGAACAAAAGAACAGTGTTTCCTACACATACCGACCATATCTAGTTCAACTCTGCTTGAAATTGATGCAAAGCAAAGGTCCTCTAACATCCAATGCTTGTCAGTTAAGATGTTAAACGTGTAACCTTCGTGAACGATGTAGTTCATTTGTGCTGAAAGGTGACTGCCCTTACCTGAAATGAAGTCTTGCTTGTAGGAAGACACACAGCCTGGGATTTAACTCCATTTCTGAAGGGAAACACAAAACACAGTTGTCATCCATGGATCACACTCTGCATTAGAGCAAGAAGCAGGTTCTTGCTTTCTAGAGTCTCTAAGCCTGCAGGAAACGTGTTTGTGCTGAGAACAGAAGAACGGTGTTTCCTACACATACGGACCATATCTAGTTCAACTCTGCCTCTGAAATTGATACAGAGCACAAGTCCTCTAACATCCAATGCTTATCATTTAAGATGAGAAACGTGTGAGCTTCGTGAACGATGTAGGTCGTTTGAGCTGAAAAGTGACTGCATGTAGTTCGTTTGAGCTGAAAAGTGACTGCCCTTAACTAAAAAGGAAGTCTTGCTTGTAGGAAGACACAGAGCCTGGGATTTAACTCCATTTCTGAAGGGAAACACACCACATAGTTCTCATCCATGGATCACACTCTGCTTTAGAGCAAGAAGCAGGCTCTTCCTTTCTAGAGTCTCTAATACAACAGGAAACGTGATTGTGCTCAGAACAAAAGAAAGGTGTTTCCTACACATACGGACCATATCTAGTCCAACTCTGCTTCTGAAACTGATACAAAGCACTGATCCTCTAACAACCAATGCTTGTCAGTTAAGATGTGAAACGTGTGAGCTTCGTGAACGATGTAGTTCGTTTGAGCTGAAAAGTGACTGCCCTTACCTGAAACGAAGTCTTGATTGTAGGAAGACTCAGAGCCTGGGCTTTAACTCCATTTCTGAAGGGAAACACACAGCAGACTTCTCATCCAAGGATCACACTCTGCTTTAGGGCAAAAAGAAAGCTATTGCTTTCTAGAGTCTCTACTACCGCAGGAAACTTGAGTGTGCTGGGAACTAAAGAACGGTGTTTCCTACACATACGGACCATATCTAGTCCAACTCTGCTTCTGAAACTGATACAAAGCACTGATCCTCTAACATCCAATGCTTGTCAGTTAAGATGAGAAACGTGTGAGCTTCATGAACGATGTAGTTCCTTTGAGCTGATATGTGACTGCCCTTACCTGAAATGACGTCTTCATTGTAGGAAGACTCAGAGCCTGGGCTTGAACTCTATTTCTGATGGGAAACACAAAGGAGAGTTCTCAGCCATGGATCACACTCTGCTTTAGATCAAGAAGAACGCTATTGCTTTCTAGAGTCTCTAATACCACAGGAAACGTGAGTGTTCTCAGAACAAGAGAACTGTGTTTCCTACACATACGGACGATATCTAGTCCAACTCTGCTTCTGAAACTGATACAAAGCTCTGGTCCTCTAACATCCGATGCTTGTCAGTTAAGATGAGAAACGTGTGAACTTTGTGAACTATGTAGTTCGTTTGAGCTGAAACGTGACTGCCCTTTCCTGAAATGAAATCTTGCTTGTAGGAAGACACAGAGCCTGGGATTTAACTCCATTTCTGAAGGGAAACACACAACACATTTCTCAGCCATGGATCACACTCTGCTTTAGAGCAATAAGCACGCTCTAGCTTTCTAGAATCTCGAAGAGAGCAGGAAACTTGAGTGTGCTGAGTACAAATGAAGAGTGTTTCCTACACATTAGCATCATATCTAGTCCAACTCTGCTTCTGAAACTGATACAAAGCACTGGTCCTCTAACATCCAATCCTTGTCAGTTAAGATGAAAAACATGTGAGCTTCGTGAACAATGTAGTTCCTTTGAGCTGAAAAGTGACTGCCTTTACCTGAAACGAAGTCTTGCTTGTAGGAAGACACAGAGCCTGGGATTTAACTCCATTTCTGAAGGGAAACATACAACACAGTTCTCATCCATGGATCACACTCTGCTTTAGAGCAAGAAGCACGCATACGGACCATATCTAGTCCAACTATGTATCTGAAACTGATACAATGCACTGGTACTCTAACATCCAATGCTTGGCAGTTAAGATGAGAAACGTGTGAGATTCATGAACGATGAGGTTCCTTTGAGCTGAAAAGTGCCTGCCCTTACCTGAAACGATGTCTTGATTGTAGGAAGACACAGAGCCTTGGATTTAACTCCATTTCTGAAGGGAAACACACAGAAACGTTCTCATCAATGGATCACACTCTGCTTTAGTACAAGAAGAACGCTATTGCTTTCTAGAGTATCTACTACCACAGGAAACTTGAGTGTGCTGGGAACAAATGAACTGTGTTTCCTACACATACGGACCATATCTAGTCCAACTCTGCTTCTGAAACTGATACAAAGCTCTGGTCCTCTAACATCCGATGCTTGTCACTTAAGATGAGAAACGTGTGAGCTTCGTGAACGATGTAGTTCGTTTCAGCTGAAAAGTGACTGCCCTTACCTGAAACGAAGTCGTGCTTGTAGGAAGACTCAAAGCCTGGGATTTAACTCCATTTCTGAAGTGAAACACACAGCAGAGTTCTCATCCATTGTTCACACTCTGCTTTAGAGCAAGAAGCACGCTCTTGCTTTCTAGAATCTCTAAGACAGCAGGAAACATGAGTGTGATGAGAACAAAACAATAGTATTTCCTACACATACAGACCATATCTAGTACAACTATGCTTCTGAAACTGATACAAAGCACTGGTCCTCTAACATCCAATGCTTGGCAGTTAAGATGAGAAACGTGTTAGCTTCGTGAACGATGTAGTTCGTTTGAGCTGAAAAATGACTGCCCTTACCTGAAACAAGTCTTGCTTGTAGGAAGACACAGAGCCTGGGATTTAACTCCATTTCTGAAGTGAAACACAGAGCAGAGTTCTCATCCATTGTTCACACTCTGCTTTAGAGCAAGAAGAACGCTCTTTCTTTCTAGAGTCTCTAAGACAGCAGGAAACATGAGTGTGATGAGAACAAAACAACGGTATTTCCTACACATACGGACCATATCTAGTACAACTATGCTTCTGAAACTGATACAAAGCACTGGTCCTCTAACATCCAATGCTTGGCAGTTAAGAAGAGAAACATGTGAGCTTAGTGAAAGATGTAGTTCATTTGAGCTGAAAAATGACTGCCCTTACCTGAAACGAATTCTTGATTATAGGAAGACTCAGAGCCTGGTATTTAACTCCATTTCTGAAGTGAAACACAGAGCAGAGTTCTCTTCCATTGTTAACACTCTGCTTTACAGCAAGAAGCATGCTCTTGCTTTCTAGATTCTCTAAGACAGCAGGAAACGTGAGTGTGCTGAGAACAAAAGAACGGTGCTTCCTACACATACGGACCATATCTAGTCCAACTCTGCTTCTGAAACTGATACAAAGCTCTGGTCCTCTAACATCCGATCCTTGTCAGTTAAGATGAGAAACGTGTGAGATTTGTGAACGATGTAGTTCGTTTGAGCTGAAAAGTGACTGCCCTTACCTGAAACGAAGTCTTGATTGTAGGAAAACTCAGAGCCTGGGCTTTAACTCTATTTCTGAAGGGAATCACACAGCAGAGTTCTCATGCATGGATCACACTCTGCTTTAGGGCAAGAAGAACGCTATTGCTTTCTAGAGTCTCTAATACCGCAGGAAACGTAAGTGTGCTCAGAACAAAAGAACAGTGTTTCATACACATACAGACTATATCTAGTCCAACTCTGCTTCTGAAACTGAAACAAACCACAGGTCCTCTAACATCCAATGCTTGTAAGTTAATATGAGAAACGTGTGAGCTTCGTGTACGATGTAGTTCGTTTGTGCTGAAAAGTGACTGCCCTTACCTGAAACAAGTCTTGCTTGTAGGAAGACACAGAGCCTGGGATTTAACCCCATTTCTTAAGTGAAACACACAGCAGAGTTCTCATGCATTGATCACAATCTGCTTTAGAGCAAGAAGCACGCTCTTGCTGTCTAGATTCTCTAAGAGAGCAGGAAACGTGAGTGTGCTGAGAACAAAAGAACGGTGTTTCCTACACATACGGACCATATCTAGTACAACTCTGCTTCTGAAACTGATACAAAGTACTGGTCCTATAACATCCAATGCTTCTCAGTTAAGATGAGAAACCTGTGAGATTCGTGAAAGATGTAGTTCCTTTGAGATCAAAAGTGACTGCCCTTACCTGAAACAAGTCTTGCTTGTAGGAAGACACAGAGCCTGGGATTTAACTCCATTTCTGAAGTGAAACACAGAGCAGAGTTCTCATCCATTGTTCACACTCTGCTTTAGAGCAAGAAGAACGCTCTTTCTTTCTAGAGTCTCTAAGACAGCAGGAAACATGAGTGTGATGAGAACAAAACAACGGTATTTCCTACACATACGGACCATATCTAGTACAACTATGCTTCTGAAACTGATACAAAGCACTGGTCCTCTAACATCCAATGCTTGGCAGTTAAGATGAGAAACATGTGAGCTTAGTGAAAGATGTAGTTCGTTTGAGCTGAAAAATGACTGCCCTTACCTGAAACGAATTCTTGATTATAGGAAGACTCAGAGCCTGGGATTTAACTCCATTTCTGAAGTGAAACACAGAGCAGAGTTCTCTTCCATTGTTAACCCTCTGCTTTACAGCAAGAAGCATGCTCTTGCTTTCTAGATTCTCTAAGACAGCAGGAAACGTGAGTGTGCTGAGAACAAAAGAACGGTGCTTCCTACACATACGGACCAAATCTAGTCCAACTCTGCTTCTGAAACTGATACAAAGCTCTGGTCCTCTAACATCCGATCCTTGTCAGTTAAGATGAGAAACGTGTGAGATTTGTGAACGATGTAGTTCGTTTGAGCTGAAAAGTGACTGCCCTTACCTGAAACGAAGTCTTGATTGTAGGAAAACTCAGAGCCTGGGCTTTAACTCTATTTCTGAAGGGAATCACACAGCAGAGTTCTCATGCATGGATCACACTCTGCTTTAGGGCAAGAAGAACGCTATTGCTTTCTAGAGTCTCTAATACCGCAGGAAACGTAAGTGTGCTCAGAACAAAAGAACAGTGTTTCATACACATACAGACTATATCTAGTCCAACTCTGCTTCTGAAATTGAAACAAACCACAGGTCCTCTAACATCCAATGCTTGTAAGTTAATATGAGAAACGTGTGAGCTTCGTGTACGATGTAGTTCGTTTGTGCTGAAAAGTGACTGCCCTTACCTGAAACAAGTCTTGCTTGTAGGAAGACACAGAGCCTGGGATTTAACCCCATTTCTTAAGTGAAACACACAGCAGAGTTCTCATGCATTGATCACAATCTGCTTTAGAGCAAGAAGCACGCTCTTGCTGTCTAGATTCTCTAAGAGAGCAGGAAACGTGAGTGTGCTGAGAACAAAAGAACGGTGTTTCCTACACATACAGACCATATCTAGTACAACTCTGCTTCTGAAACTGATACAAAGCACTGGTCCTATAACATCCAATGCTTCTCAGTTAAGATGAGAAACCTGTGAGATTCGTGAAAGATGTAGTTCATTTGAGATCAAAAGTGACTGCCCTTTCCTGAAACGAATTCTTGCTTGTAGGAAGAGTAAGAGCCTGGGATTTAACTCCATTTCTGAAGGGAAACACACAACACAGTTCTCATCCATGGATCACACTCTGCTTTAGAGCAAGAAGCACGCTCTTGTTTTCTAGAGTCTCTAAGACAGCAGGAGACATGAGTGTGCTGAGAAAAAAAGAACAGTGGTTCCTACACATACGGACCATATCAAGTCCAACTCTGCTTCTGAAACTGAAACAAACCACAGGTCCTCTAACTTCCAATGCTTGTCAGTTAAGATGAGAAACGTATGAGCTTCGTGTGCCATGTAGTTCGTTTGTGGTGAAAAGTGACTGCCCTTACCTGAAACGATGTCTTGCTTGTAGGAAGACACAGAGCCTTGGATTTAACTCCATTTCGGAAGGGAAACACACAACACAGTTCTCATCCATGGATCACACTCTGCTTTAGAGCAAGAAGTACACTCTTGCTTTCTAGAGTCTCTAATACAGCAGGAAATGTGAGTGTGCTCAGAAGAAAAGAACCGTGTTTCCTATACATACGGACCATATCTAGTTCAACTCTGCTTGAAAATGATACAAAGCAAAGGTCCTCTAACATCCAATGCTTCTCAGTTAAGATGAGAAACCTGTGAGATTCGTGAAAGATGTAGTTCCTTTGAGCTGAAAAGTGACTGCCCTTACCTGAAACGAATTCTTGCTTGTAGGAAGACTCAGAGCCTGGGATTTAACTCCATTTCTGAAGTGAAACACACAGCAGAGTTCTCA
This sequence comes from Onychomys leucogaster, assembly GCA_949786385.1. Classification (NCBI taxonomy): domain Eukaryota; kingdom Metazoa; phylum Chordata; class Mammalia; order Rodentia; family Cricetidae; genus Onychomys; species Onychomys leucogaster. The sequence continues at coordinate 4,516,742 of CATKUP010000009.1, read as the reverse complement.
TTCATTGTTCACACTCTGCTTTAGAGCAAGAAGCAGGCTGTTGCTTTCTAAAGTCTCTAACACAGCAGGAAACATGAGTTTGATGAGAACAAAAGAACAGTGTTTCCTACACATACCGACCATATCTAGTTCAACTCTGCTTGAAATTGATGCAAAGCAAAGGTTCTCTAACATCCAATGCTTGTCAGTTAAGATGTTAAACGTGTAACCTTCGTGAACGATGTAGTTCATTTGTGCTGAAAGGTGACTGCCCTTACCTGAAATGAAGTCTTGCTTGTAGGAAGACACACAGCCTGGGATTTAACTCCATTTCTGAAGGGAAACACACAACACAGTTGTCATCCATGGATCACACTCTGCTTTAGAGCAATAAGCAGGTTCTTGCTTTCTAGAGTCTCTAAGACTGCAGGAAACGTGTTTGTGCTGAGAACAGAAGAACAGTGTTTCCTACACATACGGACCATATCTAGTTCAACTCTGCCTCTGAAATTGATACAGAGCACAAGTCCTCTAACATCCAATGCTTATCATTTAAGATGAGAAACGTGTGAGCTTCGTGAACGATGTAGGTCGTTTGAGCTGAAAAGTGACTGCATGTAGTTCGTTTGAGCTGAAAAGTGACTGCCCTTAACTAAAAAGGAAGTCTTGCTTGTAGGAAGACACAGAGCCTGGGATTTAACTCCATTTCTGAAGGGAAACACACCACATAGTTCTCATCCATGGATCACACTCTGCTTTAGAGCAAGAAGCAGGCTCTTCCTTTCTAGAGTCTCTAATACAACAGGAAACGTGAGTGCTCAGAACAAAAGAACTGTGTTTCCTACACATACGGACTTATCTAGGTCATCGCTTCTTCTGAAACAGAAACAAAGCACAGGTCCTGTAACATCCAATGCTTTTCAATTAAGACCGAGAAACGTGTGAGCTTTGTGTACGATGTAGTTCCTTTGACCTGTTAAGTAAATGCCCTTACCTGAAACGAAGTCTTGCTTGTAGGAAGACTCAAGCCTGGGGTTTAACACCATTTCTGAAGTGGAACACAAAGCAGAGTTCTCATCCATTGATCACACTCTGCTTTAGAGAAAGAAGCACGCTCTTGCTTTCTAGAGTCTCTAAGACTGCAGGAAACGTGATTGTGCTGAGAACAGAAGAACAGTGTTTCCTACACATACTGACCATATCTAGTCCAACTCTGCCTCTGAAGTTCATACAAAGCACAGGTCCTCTAACATCCAATGCTTGTCATTTAAGATGAGAAACTTGTGAGCTTTGTGAACGATGTAGTTCATTTCAGCTGAAAAGTGACTGCCCTTACGTGAAACAAAGTCTTGCTTGTAGGAAAACACAGAGCCTGTGATTTAACTCCATTTCTGAGGGGAAACACAAAGCACAGTTCTCATCCATGAATCACTCTTTGCTTTAGAGCAAGAAGGACGCTATTGCTTTCTAGAGTCTCTACTACAGCAGGAAACGTGAGTGTGCTCATAACAAAAGAACGGTGTTTCCTACACATACGGACCATATCTAGTCCAACTCTGCCTCTGAAATTGATACAAGCACAGGTCCTCTAACATCCAATGCTTGTCATTTAAGATGAGAAACGAGTGAGCTTTGTGAACGATGTAGTACGTTTGAGCTAAAAGTGACTGCCCTTACCTGAAACGAAATATTGCTTGTAGGAAGACTCAGAGCCTGGGATTTAACTCCATTTCTGAAGTGGAACACACAGCAGAGTTCTCATCCATGGATCACACTCTGCTTTAGAGCAAGATGAACGCTCTGGCTTTCTAGAGTCTCTAAGACAACAGGAAACGTGAGTGTGCTGAGAACAAAAGAACGGTGTTTCCTACACATACGGAACATATCTAGTCCAACTCTGCTTCTGAAATTGATACAAGCACAGGTCGTGTAACATGCAATGCTTTTTAATTAAGACTGAGGAACGTGTGAGCTTCATGAACGATGTAGTTCGTCTGAGCTGAAAAGTGACTGCATGTAGTTCGTTTGAGCTGAAAAGTGACTGCCCTTAACTAAAAAGGAAGTCTTGCTTGTAGGAAGACACAGAGCCTGGGATTTAACTCCATTTCTGAAGGGAAACACACCGCATAGTTCTCATCCATGGATCACACTCTGCTTTAGAGCAAGAAGCAGGCTCTTCCTTTCTAGAGTCTCTAATACAACAGGAAACATGATTGTGCTCAGAACAAAAGAACTGTGTTTCCTACACATATGGACTTATCTAGGTCATCGCTTCTTCTGAAACAGAAACAAAGCACAGTTCCTGTAACATCCAATGCTTTTCAATTAAGACCGAGAAACGTGTGAGCTTTGTGTACGATGTAGTTCCTTTGACCTGTTAAGTAAATGCCCTTACCTGAAACGATGTCTTGCTTGTAGGAAGACTCAAGCCTGGGATTTAACTCCATTTCTGAAGTGGAACACACAGCAGAGTTCTCATCCATTGATCACACTCTGCTTTAGAGCAAGAAGAACACTATTGCTTTCTAGAGTCTCTAATATAGCAGGAAACCTGAGTGTGCTCATAACAAAAGAACGGTGTTTCCTACACATACGGACCATATCGAGTTCAACTCTGCTTCTGAAACTGAACCAAACCACAGTTCCTATAACATCCAATGCTTGTCAGTGTAGTTGAGAAACGTGTGAGCTTCGTGAACGATGTAGTACATTTGAGCTGTAAAGTACCTGCCCTTACCTGAAACGAAGTCTTGCTTGTAGGAAGACACAGAGCCTGGGATTTAACTCCATTTCTGAAGGGAAACACACCGCATAGTTCTCATCCATGGATCAAACTCTGCTTTAGAGCAAGAAGCACGCTCTTGCTTTCTAGAGTCTCTAAGACTGCAGGAAACGTGATTGTGCTGAGAACAGAAGAACAGTGTTTCCTACACATACTGACCATATCTAGTCCAACTCTGCCTCTGAAATTCATACAAAGCACAGGTCCTCTAACATCCAATGCTTGTCATTTAAGATGAGAAACTTGTGAGCTTCGTGAACGATGTAGTTCATTTCAGCTGAAAAGTGACTGCCCTTACCTGAAACAAAGTCTTGCTTGTAGGAAAACACAGAGCCTGTGATTTAACTCCATTTCTGAGGGGAAACACAAAGCACAGTTCTCATCCATGAATCACACTCTGCTTTAGAGCAAGAAGCACGCTCTTGCTTTCTAGAATCTCTAAGACAGCAGGAAACATGAGTGTGATGAGAACAAAACAATAGTATTTCCTACACATACGGACCATATCTAGTACAACTATGCTTCTGAAACTGATACAAAGCACTGGTCCTCTAACATCCAATGCTTGGCAGTTAAGATGAGAAACGTGTTAGCTTCGTGAACGATGTAGTTCGTTTGAGCTGAAAAATGACTGCCCTTACCTGAAACAAGTCTTGCTTGTAGGAAGACACAGAGCCTGGGATTTAACTCCATTTCTGAAGTGAAACACAGAGCAGAGTTCTCATCCATTGTTCACACTCTGCTTTAGAGCAAGAAGAACGCTCTTTCTTTCTAGAGTCTCTAAGACAGCAGGAAACGTGAGTGTGCTGAGAACAAAAGAACGGTGCTTCCTACACATACGGACCAAATCTAGTCCAACTCTGCTTCTGAAACTGATACAAAGCTCTGGTCCTCTAACATCTGATCCTTGTCAGTTAAGATGAGAAACGTGTGAGATTTGTGAACGATGTAGTTCGTTTGAGCTGAAAAGTGACTGCCCTTACCTGAAACGAAGTCTTGATTGTAGGAAAACTCAGAGCCTGGGCTTTAACTCTATTTCTGAAGGGAATCACACAGCAGAGTTCTCATGCATGGATCACACTCTGCTTTAGGGCAAGAAGAACGCTATTGCTTTCTAGAGTCTCTAATACCGCAGGAAACGTAAGTGTGCTCAGAACAAAAGAACAGTGTTTCATACACATACAGACTATATCTAGTCCAACTCTGCTTCTGAAACTGAAACAAACCACAGGTCCTCTAACATCCAATGCTTGTAAGTTAATATGAGAAACGTGTGAGCTTCGTGTACGATGTAGTTCGTTTGTGCTGAAAAGTGACTGCCCTTACCTGAAACAAGTCTTGCTTGTAGGAAGACACAGAGCCTGGGATTTAACCCCATTTCTTAAGTGAAACACACAGCAGAGTTCTCATGCATTGATCACAATCTGCTTTAGAGCAAGAAGCACGCTCTTGCTGTCTAGATTCTCTAAGAGAGCAGGAAACGTGTGTGTGCTGAGAACAAAAGAACGGTGTTTCCTACACATACGGACCATATCTAGTACAACTCTGCTTCTGAAACTGATACAAAGCACTGGTCCTATAACATCCAATGCTTCTCAGTTAAGATGAGAAACCTGTGAGATTCGTGAAAGATGTAGTTCCTTTGAGATCAAAAGTGACTGCCCTTTCCTGAAACGAATTCTTGCTTGTAGGAAGACTAAGAGCCTGGGATTTAACTCCATTTCTGAAGGGAAACACACAACACAGTTCTCATCCATGGATCACACTCTGCTTTAGAGCAAGAAGCACGCTCTTGTTTTCTAGAGTCTCTAAGACAGCAGGAGACATGAGTGTGCTGAGAAAAAAAGAACAGTGGTTCCTACACATACGGACCATATCAAGTCCAACTCTGCTTCTGAAACTGAAACAAACCACAGGTCCTCTAACTTCCAATGCTTGTCAGTTAAGATGAGAAACGTATGAGCTTCGTGTGCGATGTAGTTCGTTTGTGGTGAAAAGTGACTGCCCTTATCTGAAACGATGTCTTGCTTGTAGGAAGACACAGAGCCTTGGATTTAACTCCATTTCGGAAGGGAAACACACAACACAGTTGTCATCCATGGATCACACTCTGCTTTAGAGCAAGAAGTACACTCTTGCTTTCTAGAGTCTCTAATACAGCAGGAAATGTGAGTGTGCTCAGAAGAAAAGAACCGTGTTTCCTATACATATGGACCATATCTAGCTCAACTCTGCTTGAAAATGATACAAAGCAAAGGTCCTCTAACATCCAATGCTTCTCAGTTAAGATGTGAAACCTGTGAGATTCGTGAAAGATGTAGTTCCTTTGAGCTGAAAAGTGACTGCCCTTACCTGAAACGAATTCTTGCTTGTAGGAAGACTCAGAGCCTGGGATTTAACTCCATTTCTGAAGTGAAACACACAGCAGAGTTCTCATTCATTGTTCACACTCTGCTTTAGAGCAAGAAGCAGGCTGTTGCTTTCTAAAGTCTCTAACACAGCAGGAAACATGAGTTTGATGAGAACAAAAGAACAGTGTTTCCTACACATACCGACCATATCTAGTTCAACTCTGCTTGAAATTGATGCAAAGCAAAGGTCCTCTAACATCCAATGCTTGTCAGTTAAGATGTTAAACGTGTAACCTTCGTGAACGATGTAGTTCATTTGTGCTGAAAGGTGACTGCCCTTACCTGAAATGAAGTCTTGCTTGTAGGAAGACACACAGCCTGGGATTTAACTCCATTTCTGAAGGGAAACACACAACACAGTTGTCATCCATGGATCACACTCTGCTTTAGAGCAATAAGCAGGTTCTTGCTTTCTAGAGTCTCTAAGACTGCAGGAAACGTGTTTGTGCTGAGAACAGAAGAACAGTGTTTCCTACACATACGGACCATATCTAGTTCAACTCTGCCTCTGAAATTGATACAGAGCACAAGTCCTCTAACATCCAATGCTTATCATTTAAGATGAGAAACGTGTGAGCTTCGTGAACGATGTAGGTCGTTTGAGCTGAAAAGTGACTGCATGTAGTTCGTTTGAGCTGAAAAGTGACTGCCCTTAACTAAAAAGGAAGTCTTGCTTGTAGGAAGACACAGAGCCTGGGATTTAACTCCATTTCTGAAGGGAAACACACCACATAGTTCTCATCCATGGATCACACTCTGCTTTAGAGCAAGAAGCAGGCTCTTCCTTTCTAGAGTCTCTAATACAACAGGAAACGTGAGTGCTCAGAACAAAAGAACTGTGTTTCCTACACATACGGACTTATCTAGGTCATCGCTTCTTCTGAAACAGAAACAAAGCACAGGTCCTGTAACATCCAATGCTTTTCAATTAAGACCGAGAAACGTGTGAGCTTTGTGTACGATGTAGTTCCTTTGACCTGTTAAGTAAATGCCCTTACCTGAAACGAAGTCTTGCTTGTAGGAAGACTCAAGCCTGGGGTTTAACTCCATTTCTGAAGTGGAACACAAAGCAGAGTTCTCATCCATTGATCACACTCTGCTTTAGAGAAAGAAGCACGCTCTTGCTTTCTAGAGTCTCTAAGACTGCAGGAAACGTGATTGTGCTGAGAACAGAAGAACAGTGTTTCCTACACATACTGACCATATCTAGTCCAACTCTGCCTCTGAAATTCATACAAAGCACAGGTCCTCTAACATCCAATGCTTGTCATTTAAGATGAGAAACTTCTGAGCTTCGTGAACGATGTAGTTCATTTCAGCTGAAAAGTGACTGCCCTTACGTGAAACAAAGTCTTGCTTGTAGGAAAACACAGAGCCTGTGATTTAACTCCATTTCTGAGGGGAAACACAAAGCACAGTTCTCATCCATGAATCACTCTTTGCTTTAGAGCAAGAAGGACGCTATTGCTTTCTAGAGTCTCTACTACAGCAGGAAACGTGAGTGTGCTCATAACAAAAGAACGGTGTTTCCTACACATACGGACCATATCTAGTCCAACTCTGCCTCTGAAATTGATACAAGCACAGGTCCTCTAACATCCAATGCTTGTCATTTAAGATGAGAAACGAGTGAGCTTTGTGAACGATGTAGTACGTTTGAGCTAAAAGTGACTGCCCTTACCTGAAACGAAATATTGCTTGTAGGAAGACTCAGAGCCTGGGATTTAACTCCATTTCTGAAGTGGAACACACAGCAGAGTTCTCATCCATGGATCACACTCTGCTTTAGAGCAAGATGAACGCTCTGGCTTTCTAGAGTCTCTAAGACAACAGGAAACGTGAGTGTGCTGAGAACAAAAGAACGGTGTTTCCTACACATACGGAACATATCTAGTCCAACTCTGCTTCTGAAATTGATAGAAGCACAGGTCGTGTAACATGCAATGCTTTTTAATTAAGACTGAGGAACGTGTGAGCTTCATGAACGATGTAGTTCGTCTGAGCTGAAAAGTGACTGCATGTAGTTCGTTTGAGCTGAAAAGTGACTGCCCTTAACTAAAAAGGAAGTCTTGCTTGTAGGAAGACACAGAGCCTGGGATTTAACTCCATTTCTGAAGGGAAACACACCGCATAGTTCTCATCCATGGATCACACTCTGCTTTAGAGCAAGAAGCAGGCTCTTCCTTTCTAGAGTCTCTAATACAACAGGAAACATGATTGTGCTCAGAACAAAAGAACTGTGTTTCCTACACATATGGACTTATCTAGGTCATCGCTTCTTCTGAAACAGAAACAAAGCACAGTTCCTGTAACATCCAATGCTTTTCAATTAAGACCGAGAAACGTGTGAGCTTTGTGTACGATGTAGTTCCTTTGACCTGTTAAGTAAATGCACTTACCTGAAACGATGTCTTGCTTGTAGGAAGACTCAATCCTGGGATTTAACTCCATTTCTGAAGTGGAACACACAGCAGAGTTCTCATCCATTGATCACACTCTGCTTTAGAGCAAGAAGAACACTATTGCTTTCTAGAGTCTCTAATATAGCAGGAAACCTGAGTGTGCTCATAACAAAAGAACGGTGTTTCCTACACATACGGACCATATCGAGTTCAACTCTGCTTCTGAAACTGAACCAAACCACAGTTCCTATAACATCCAATGCTTGTCAGTGTAGTTGAGAAACGTGTGAGCTTCGTGAACGATGTAGTACATTTGAGCTGTAAAGTACCTGCCCTTACCTGAAACGAAGTCTTGCTTGTAGGAAGACTCAAGCCTGGGGTTTAACTCCATTTCTGAAGTGGAACACACAGCAGTGTTCTCATCCATTGATCACACTCTGCTTTAGAGCAAGAAGCACGCTCTTGCTTTCTAGAGTCTCTAAGACTGCAGGAAACGTGATTGTGCTGAGAACAGAAGAACAGTGTTTCCTACACATACTGACCATATCTAGTTCAACTCTGCCTCTGAAATTCATACAAAGCACAGGTCCTCTAACATCCAATGCTTGTCATTTAAGATGAGAAACTTGTGAGCTTCGTGAACGATGTAGTTCATTTCAGCTGAAAAGTGACTGCCCTTACCTGAAACAAAGTCTTGCTTGTAGGAAAACACAGAGCCTGTGATTTAACTCCATTTCTGAGGGGAAACACAAAGCACAGTTCTCATCCATGAATCACACTCTGCTTTAGAGCAAGAAGCACGCTCTTGCTTTCTAGAATCTCTAAGACAGCAGGAAACATGAGTGTGATGAGAACAAAACAATAGTATTTCCTACACATACGGACCATATCTAGTACAACTATGCTTCTGAAACTGATACAAAGCACTGGTCCTCTAACATCCAATGCTTGGCAGTTAAGATGAGAAACGTGTTAGCTTCGTGAACGATGTAGTTCGTTTGAGCTGAAAAATGACTGCCCTTACCTGAAACAAGTCTTGCTTGTAGGAAGACACAGAGCCTGGGATTTAACTCCATTTCTGAAGTGAAACACAGAGCAGAGTTCTCATCCATTGTTCACACTCTGCTTTAGAGCAAGAAGAACGCTCTTTCTTTCTAGAGTCTCTAAGACAGCAGGAAACATGAGTGTGATGAGAACAAAACAACGGTATTTCCTACACATACGGACCATATCTAGTACAACTATGCTTCTGAAACTGATACAAAGCACTGGTCCTCTAACATCCAATGCTTGGCAGTTAAGATGAGAAACATGTGAGCTTAGTGAAAGATGTAGTTCGTTTGAGCTAAAAAATGACTGCCCTTACCTGAAACGAATTCTTGAATATAGGAAGACTCAGAGCCTGGGATTTAACTCCATTTCTGAAGTGAAACACAGAGCAGAGTTCTCTTCCATTGTTAACCCTCTGCTTTACAGCAAGAAGCATGCTCTTGCTTTCTAGATTCTCTAAGACAGCAGGAAACGTGAGTGTGCTGAGAACAAAAGAACGGTGCTTCCTACACATACGGACCAAATCTAGTCCAACTCTGCTTCTGAAACTGATACAAAGCTCTGGTCCTCTAACATCCGATCCTTGTCAGTTAAGATGAGAAACGTGTGAGATTTGTGAACGATGTAGTTCGTTTGAGCTGAAAAGTGACTGCCCTTACCTGAAACGAAGTCTTGATTGTAGGAAAACTCAGAGCCTGGGCTTTAACTCTATTTCTGAAGGGAATCACACAGCAGAGTTCTCATGCATGGATCACACTCTGCTTTAGGGCAAGAAGAACGCTATTGCTTTCTAGAGTCTCTAATACCGCAGGAAACGTAAGTGTGCTCAGAACAAAAGAACAGTGTTTCATACACATACAGACTATATCTAGTCCAACTCTGCTTCTGAAACTGAAACAAACCACAGGTCCTCTAACATCCAATGCTTGTAAGTTAATATGAGAAACGTGTGAGCTTCGTGTACGATGTAGTTCGTTTGTGCTGAAAAGTGACTGCCCTTACCTGAAACAAGTCTTGCTTGTAGGAAGACACAGAGCCTGGGATTTAACCCCATTTCTTAAGTGAAACACACAGCAGAGTTCTCATGCATTGATCACAATCTGCTTTAGAGCAAGAAGCACGCTCTTGCTGTCTAGATTCTCTAAGAGAGCAGGAAACGTGTGTGTGCTGAGAACAAAAGAACGGTGTTTCCTACACATACGGACCATATCTAGTACAACTCTGCTTCTGAAACTGATACAAAGCACTGGTCCTATAACATCCAATGCTTCTCAGTTAAGATGAGAAACCTGTGAGATTCGTGAAAGATGTAGTTCCTTTGAGATCAAAAGTGACTGCCCTTTCCTGAAACGAATTCTTGCTTGTAGGAAGACTAAGAGCCTGGGATTTAACTCCATTTCTGAAGGGAAACACACAACACAGTTCTCATCCATGGATCACACTCTGCTTTAGAGCAAGAAGCACGCTCTTGTTTTCTAGAGTCTCTAAGACAGCAGGAGACATGAGTGTGCTGAGAAAAAAAGAACAGTGGTTCCTACACATACGGACCATATCAAGTCCAACTCTGCTTCTGAAACTGAAACAAACCACAGGTCCTCTAACTTCCAATGCTTGTCAGTTAAGATGAGAAACGAATGAGCTTCGTGTGCGATGTAGTTCGTTTGTGGTGAAAAGTGACTGCCCTTACCTGAAACGATGTCTTGCTTGTAGGAAGACACAGAGCCTTGGATTTAACTCCATTTCGGAAGGGAAACACACAACACAGTTCTCATCCATGGATCACACTCTGCTTTAGAGCAAGAAGTACACTCTTGCTTTCTAGAGTCTCTAATACAGCAGGAAATGTGAGTGTGCTCAGAAGAAAAGAACCGTGTTTCCTATACATACGGACCATATCTAGCTCAACTCTGCTTGAAAATGATACAAAGCAAAGGTCCTCTAACATCCAATGCTTCTCAGTTAAGATGAGAAACCTATGAGATTCGTGAAAGATGTAGTTCCTTTGAGCTGAAAAGTGACTGCCCTTACCTGAAACGAATTCTTGCTTGTAGGAAGACTCAGAGCCTGGGATTTAACTCCATTTCTGAAGTGAAACACACAGCAGAGTTCTCATTCATTGTTCACACTCTGCTTTAGAGCAAGAAGCAGGCTGTTGCTTTCTAAAGTCTCTAACACAGCAGGAAACATGAGTTTGATGAGAACAAAAGAACAGTGTTTCCTACACATACCGACCATATCTAGTTCAACTCTGCTTGAAATTGATGCAAAGCAAAGGTCCTCTAACATCCAATGCTTGTCAGTTAAGATGTTAAACGTGTAACCTTCGTGAACGATGTAGTTCATTTGTGCTGAAAGGTGACTGCCCTTACCTGAAATGAAGTCTTGCTTGTAGGAAGACACACAGCCTGGGATTTAACTCCATTTCTGAAGGGAAACACAAAACACAGTTGTCATCCATGGATCACACTCTGCTTTAGAGCAAGAAGCAGGTTCTTGCTTTCTAGAGTCTCTAAGACTGCAGGAAACGTGTTTGTGCTGAGAACAGAAGAACAGTGTTTCCTACACATACGGACCATATCTAGTTCAACTCTGCCTCTGAAATTGATACAGAGCACAAGTCCTCTAACATCCAATGCTTATCATTTAAGATGAGAAACGTGTGAGCTTCGTGAACGATGTAGGTCGTTTGAGCTGAAAAGTGACTGCATGTAGTTCGTTTGAGCTGAAAAGTGACTGCCCTTAACTAAAAAGGTAGTCTTGCTTGTAGGAAGACACAGAGCCTGGGATTTAACTCCATTTCTGAAGGGAAACACACCGCATAGTTCTCATCCATGGATCACACTCTGCTTTAGAGCAAGAAGCAGGCTCTTCCTTTCTAGAGTCTCTAATACAACAGGAAACGTGATTGTGCTCAGAACAAAAGAACTGTGTTTCCTACACATAGGGACTTATCTAGGTCATCGCTTCTTCTGAAACAGAAACAAAGCACAGGTCCTGTAACATCCAATGCTTTTCAATTAAGACCGAGAAACGTGTGAGCTTTGTGTACGATGTAGTTCCTTTGACCTGTTAAGTAAATGCCCTTACCTGAAACGAAGTCTTGCTTGTAGGAAGACTCAAGCCTGGGGTTTAACTCCATTTCTGAAGTGGAACATAAAGCAGAGTTCTCATCCATTGATCACACTCTGCTTTAGAGAAAGAAGAACACTATTGCTTTCTAGAGTCTCTAATACAGCAGGAAACCTGAGTGTGCTCACAACAAAAGAACGGTGTTTCCTACACATACGGACCATATCGAGTTCAACTCTGCTTCCGAAACTGAACCAAACCACAGTTCCTATAACATCCAATGCTTGTCAGTTTAGTTGAGAAACGTGTGAGCTTCGTGAACGATGTAGTACATTTGAGCTGTAAAGTACCTGCCCTTACCTGAAACGAAGTCTTGCTTGTAGGAAGACTCAAGCCTGGGGTTTAACTCCATTTCTGAAGTGGAACACACAGCAGTGTTCTCATCCATTGATCACACTCTGCTTTAGAGCAAGAAGCACGCTCTTGCTTTCTAGAGTCTCTAAGACTGCAGGAAACGTGATTGTGCTGAGAACAGAAGAACAGTGTTTCCTACACATACTGACCATATCTAGTCCAACTCTGCCTCTGAAATTCATACAAAGCACAGGTCCTCTAACATCCAATGCTTGTCATTTAAGATGAGAAACTTGTGAGCTTCGTGAACGATGTAGTTCATTTCAGCTGAAAAGTGACTGCCCTTACCTGAAACAAAGTCTTGCTTGTAGGAAAACACAGAGCCTGTGATTTAACTCCATTTCTGAGGGGAAACACAAAGCACAGTTCTCATCCATGAATCACACTCTGCTTTAGAGCAAGAAGGACGCTATTGCTTTCTAGAGTCTCTACTACAGCAGGAAACATGAGTGTGCTCATAACAAAAGAACGGTGTTTCCTACACATACGGACCATATCTAGTCCAACTCTGACTATGAAATTGATACAAGCAAGGGTCCTCTAACATCTAATTCTTGTCATTTAAGATGAGAAACGAGTGAGCTTCGTGAACGATGTAGTTCGTTTGAGCTGAAAAGTGACTGCCCTTACCTGAAACGAAGTCTTGATTGTAGGAAAACTCAGAGCCTGGGCTTTAACTCCATTTCTGAAGGGAATCACACAGCAGAGTTCTCATGCATGGATCACACTCTGCTTTAGGGCAAGAAGAACGCTATTGCTTTCTAGAGTCTCTAATACCGCAGGAAACGTAAGTGTGCTCAGAACAAAAGAACAGTGTTTCATACACATACAGACTATATCTAGTCCAACTCTGCTTCTGAAACTGAAACAAACCACAGGTCCTCTAACATCCAATGCTTGTAAGTTAATATGAGAAACGTGTGAGCTTCGTGTACGATGTAGTTCGTTTGTGCTGAAAAGTGACTGCCCTTACCTGAAACAAGTCTTGCTTGTAGGAAGACACAGAGCCTGGGATTTAACCCCATTTCTTAAGTGAAACACACAGCAGAGTTCTCATGCATTGATCACAATCTGCTTTAGAGCAAGAAGCACGCTCTTGCTGTCTAGATTCTCTAAGAGAGCAGGAAACATGAGTGTGCTGAGAACAAAGAACGGTGTTTCCTACACATACGGACCATATCTAGTACAACTCTGCTTCTGAAACTGATACAAAGCACTGGTCCTATAACATCCAATGCTTCTCAGTTAAGATGAGAAACCTGTGAGATTCGTGAAAGATGTAGTTCCTTTGAGATCAAAAGTGACTGCCCTTACCTGAAACAAGTCTTGCTTGTAGGAAGACACAGAGCCTGGGATTTAACTCCATTTCTGAAGTGAAACACAGAGCAGAGTTCTCATCCATTGTTCACACTCTGCTTTAGAGCAAGAAGAACGCTCTTTCTTTCTAGAGTCTCTAAGACAGCAGGAAACATGAGTGTGATGAGAACAAAACAACGGTATTTCCTACACAAACGGACCATATCTAGTACAACTATGCTTCTGAAACTGATACAAAGCACTGGTCCTCTAACATCCAATGCTTGGCAGTTAAGATGAGAAACATGTGAGCTTAGTGAAAGATGTAGTTCGTTTGAGCTGACAAAAAATGACTGCCCTTACCTGAAACGAATTCTTGATTATAGGAAGACTCAGAGCCTGGGATTTAACTCCATTTCTGAAGTGAAACACAGAGCAGAGTTCTCTTCCATTGTTAACACTCTGCTTTACAGCAAGAAGCATGCTCTTGCTTTCTAGATTCTCTAAGATAGCAGGAAACGTGAGTGTGCTGAGAACAAAAGAACGGTGCTTCCTACACATACGGACCAAATCTAGTCCAACTCTGCTTCTGAAACTGATACAAAGCTCTGGTCCTCTAACATCCGATCCTTGTCAGTTAAGATGAGAAACGTGTGAGATTTGTGAACGATGTAGTTCGTTTGAGCTGAAAAGTGACTGCCCTTACCTGAAACGAAGTCTTGATTGTAGGAAAACTCAGAGCCTGGGCTTTAACTCTAATTCTGAAGGGAATCACACAGCAGAGTTCTCATGCATGGATCACACTCTGCTTTAGGGCAAGAAGAACGCTATTGCTTTCTAGAGTCTCTAATACCGCAGGAAACGTAAGTGTGCTCAGAACAAAAGAACAGTGTTTCATACACATACAGACTATATCTAGTCCAACTCTGCTTCTGAAACTGAAACAAACCACAGGTCCTCTAACATCCAATGCTTGTAAGTTAATATGAGAAACGTGTGAGCTTCGTGTACGATGTAGTTCGTTTGTGCTGAAAAGTGACTGCCCTTACCTGAAACAAGTCTTGCTTGTAGGAAGACACAGAGCCTGGGATTTAACCCCATTTCTTAAGTGAAACACACAGCAGAGTTCTCATGCATTGATCACAATCTGCTTTAGAGCAAGAAGCACGCTCTTGCTGTCTAGATTCTCTAAGAGAGCAGGAAACGTGTGTGTGCTGAGAACAAAAGAACGGTGTTTCCTACACATACGGACCATATCTAGTACAACTCTGCTTCTGAAACTGATACAAAGCACTGGTCCTATAACATCCAATGCTTCTCAGTTAAGATGAGAAACCTGTGAGATTCGTGAAAGATGTAGTTCCTTTGAGATCAAAAGTGACTGCCCTTTCCTGAAACGAATTCTTGCTTGTAGGAAGACTAAGAGCCTGGGATTTAACTCCATTTCTGAAGGGAAACACACAACACAGTTCTCATCCATGGATCACACTCTGCTTTAGAGCAAGAAGCACGCTCTTGTTTTCTAGAGTCTCTAAGACAGCAGGAGACATGAGTGTGCTGAGAAAAAAAGAACAGTGGTTCCTACACATACGGACCATATCAAGTCCAACTCTGCTTCTGAAACTGAAACAAACCACAGGTCCTCTAACTTCCAATGCTTGTCAGTTAAGATGAGAAACGTATGAGCTTCGTGTGCGATGTAGTTCGTTTGTGGTGAAAAGTGACTGCCCTTACCTGAAACGATGTCTTGCTTGTAGGAAGACACAGAGCCTTGGATTTAACTCCATTTCGGAAGGGAAACACACAACACAGTTCTCATCCATGGATCACACTCTGCTTTAGAGCAAGAAGTACACTCTTGCTTTCTAGAGTCTCTAATACAGCAGGAAATGTGAGTGTGCTCAGAAGAAAAGAACCGTGTTTCCTATACATAAGGACCATATCTAGCTCAACTCTGCTTGAAAATGATACAAAGCAAAGGTCCTCTAACATCCAATGCTTCTCAGTTAAGATGAGAAACCTGTGAGATTCGTGAAAGATGTAGTTCCTTTGAGCTGAAAAGTGACTGCCCTTACCTGAAACGAATTCTTGCTTGTAGGAAGACTCAGAGCCTGGGATTTAACTCCATTTCTGAAGTGAAACACACAGCAGAGTTCTCATTCATTGTTCACACTCTGCTTTAGAGCAAGAAGCAGGCTGTTGCTTTCTAAAGTCTCTAACACAGCAGGAAACATGAGTTTGATGAGAACAAAAGAACAGTGTTTCCTACACATACCGACCATATCTAGTTCAACTCTGCTTGAAATTGATGCAAAGCAAAGGTCCTCTAACATCCAATGCTTGTCAGTTAAGATGTTAAACGTGTAACCTGCGTGAACGATGTAGTTCATTTGTGCTGAAAGGTGACTGCCCTTACCTGAAATGAAGTCTTGCTTGTAGGAAGACACACAGCCTGGGATTTAACTCCATTTCTGAAGGGAAACACAAAACACAGTTGTCATCCATGGATCACACTCTGCTTTAGAGCAAGAAGCAGGTTCTTGCTTTCTAGAGTCTCTAAGACTGCAGGAAACGTGTTTTGCTGAGAACAGAAGAACAGTGTTTCCTACACATACGGACCATATCTAGTTCAACTCTGCCTCTGAAATTGATACAGAGCACAAGTCCTCTAACATCCAATGCTTATCATTTAAGATGAGAAACGTGTGAGCTTCGTGAACGATGTAGGTCGTTTGAGCTGAAAAGTGACTGCATGTAGTTCGTTTGAGCTGAAAAGTGACTGCCCTTAACTAAAAAGGTAGTCTTGCTTGTAGGAAGACACAGAGCCTGGGATTTAACTCCATTTCTGAAGGGAAACACACCGCATAGTTCTCATCCATGGATCACACTCTGCTTTAGAGCAAGAAGCAGGCTCTTCCTTTCTAGAGTCTCTAATAAAACAGGAAACGTGATTGTGCTCAGAACAAAAGAACTGTGTTTCCTACACATACGGACTTATCTAGGTCATCGCTTCTTCTGAAACAGAAACAAAGCACAGGTCCTGTAACATCCAATGCTTTTCAATTAAGACCGAGAAACGTGTGAGCTTTGTGTACGATGTAGTTCCTTTGACCTGTTAAGTAAATGCCCTTACCTGAAACGAAGTCTTGCTTGTAGGAAGACTCAAGCCTGGGGTTTAACTCCATTTCTGAAGTGGAACATAAAGCAGAGTTCTCATCCATTGATCACACTCTGCTTTAGAGAAAGAAGAACACTATTGCTTTCTAGAGTCTCTAATACTGCAGGAAACCTGAGTGTGCTCACAACAAAAGAACGGTGTTTCCTACACATACGGACCATATCGAGTTCAACTCTGCTTCCGAAACTGAACCAAACCACAGTTCCTATAACATCCAATGCTTGTCAGTTTAGTTGAGAAACGTGTGAGCTTCGTGAACGATGTAGTACATTTGAGCTGTAAAGTACCTGCCCTTACCTGAAACGAAGTCTTGCTTGTAGGAAGACTCAAGCCTGGGGTTTAACTCCATTTCTGAAGTGGAACACACAGCAGTGTTCTCATCCATTGATCACACTCTGCTTTAGAGCAAGAAGCACGCTCTTGCTTTCTAGAGTCTCTAAGACTGCAGGAAACGTGATTGTGCTGAGAACAGAAGAACAGTGTTTCCTACACATACTGACCATATCTAGTCCAACTCTGCCTCTGAAATTCATACAAAGCACAGGTCCTCTAACATCCAATGCTTGTCATTTAAGATGAGAAACTTGTGAGCTTCGTGAACGATGTAGTTCATTTCAGCTGAAAAGTGACTGCCCTTACCTGAAACAAAGTCTTGCTTGTAGGAAAACACAGAGCCTGTGATTTAACTCCATTTCTGAGGGGAAACACAAAGCACAGTTCTCATCCATGAATCACACTCTGCTTTAGAGCAAGAAGGACGCTATTGCTTTCTAGAGTCTCTACTACAGCAGGAAACATGAGTGTGCTCATAACAAAAGAACGGTGTTTCCTACACATACGGACCATATCTAGTCCAACTCTGCCTCTGAAATTGATACAAGCAAGGGTCCTCTAACATCTAATTCTTGTCATTTAAGATGAGAAACGAGTGAGCTTCGTGAACGATGTAGTACGTTTGAGCTGAAAAGTGACTGCCCTTACCTGAAACGAAATATTGCTTGTAGGAAGACTCAGAGCCTGGGATTTAACTCCATTTCTGAAGTGGAACACACAGCAGAGTTCTCATCCATGGATCACACTCTGCTTTAGAGCAAGAAGAACGCTCTGGCTTTCTAGAGTCTCTAAGACAACAGGAAACGTGAGTGTGCTGAGAACAAAAGGACGGTGTTTCTTACACATTCGGACCATATCTAGTCCAACTCTGCCTCTGAAACTGATACAAGCACAGGTCCTCTAAAATCCAATGCTTGTAATTTAAGATGAGAAACGAGTGAGGTTTGTGAACGATGTAGTACGTTTGAGCTGAAAAGTGACTGCCCTTACCTGAAACAAAATATTGCTTGTAGGAAGACTCAGAGCCTGCCTTTTAACTCTATTTCTTAAGTGAAACACACAGCAGAGTTCTCATCTACAGAACACACTCTGCTTAGAGCAAGAAGCACGCTCTTCATTTCTAGAGTCTCTAATACACCAGGAAACGTGATTGTGCTCAGAACAAAAGAACTGTGTTTCCTACACACACGGCCTTATCTAGTTCAACACTTCTTCTGAAACTGACACAAAGCACAGGTCCTGTAACATACAATGCTTTTCAATTAAGACCAAGAAATGTGTGAGCTTCGTGTCCGATGTAGTTCGTTTGAGCTGTAAAGTAATTGCCCTTACCTGAAACGAAGTCTTGCTTGTAGGAAGACTCAGAGCCTGGGATTTAACTCCATTTCTGAAGTGGAACACACAGCAGAGTTCTCATCCATGGATCACACTCTGCTTTAGAGCAAGAAGAACGCTCTGGCTTTCTAGAGTCCCTAAGACAACAGGAAAAGTGAGTGTGCTGAGAACAAAAGAACGGTGTTTCTTACACATTCGGACCATATCTAGTCCAACTCTGCCTCTGAAATTGATACAAGCACAGGTCCTCTAAAATCCAATGCTTGTAATTTAAGATGAGAAACAAGTGACCTTTGTGAACGATGTAGTACATTTGAGATGAAAAGTGACTGCCCTTACCTGAAACGAAGTCTTGTTTTTAGTAAAACACAGAGCCTGTGATTTAACTCCATTTCTGAGGGGAAACACAAAGCACAGTTCTCATCCATGAATCACACTCTGCTTTAGAGCAAGAAGGACGCTATTGCTTTCTAGATTCTCTACTACAGAAGGAAACGTGAGTGTGCTCATAACAAAAGAACGGTGTTTCCTACACATACGGACCATATCTAGTCCAACTCTGCCTCTGAAATTGATACAAGCACGGGTCCTCTAACATCCAGTTCTTGTCATTTAAGATGAGAAACGAGTGAGCTTCATGAACGATGTAGTACGTTTGAGCTGAAAAGTGACTACCCTTACCTGAAACAAAATATTGCTTGTAGGAAGACTCAGAGCCTGGGATTTAACTCCATTTCTGAAGTGGAACACACAGCAGAGTTCTCGTCCATGGATCACACTCTGCTTTAGAGCAAGAAGCAGGCTGTTGCTTTCTAAAGTCTCTAACACAGCAGGAAACATGAGTTTGATGAGAACAAAAGAACAGTGTTTCCTACACATACCGACCATATCTAGTTCAACTCTGCTTGAAATTGATGCAAAGCAAAGGTCCTCTAACATCCAATGCTTGTCAGTTAAGATGTTAAACGTGTAACCTTCGTGAACGATGTAGTTCATTTCAGCTGAAAAGTGACTGCCCTTACCTGAAACGAAATATTGCTTGTAGGAAGACTCAAGCCTGGGGTTTAACTCCATTTCTGAAGTGGAACACACAGCAGTGTTCTCATCCATTGATCACACTCTGCTTTAGAGCAAGAAGCACGCTCTTGCTTTCTAGAGTCTCTAAGACTGCAGGAAACGTGATTGTGCTGAGAACAGAAGAACAGTGTTTCCTACACATACTGACCATATCTAGTCCAACTCTGCCTCTGAAATTCATACAAAGCACAGGTCCTCTAACATCCAATGCTTGTCATTTAAGATGAGAAACTTGTGAGCTTCGTGAACGATGTAGTTCATTTCAGCTGAAAAGTGACTGCCCTTACCTGAAACAAAGTCTTGCTTGTAGGAAAACACAGAGCCTGTGATTTAACTCCATTTCTGAGGGGAAACACAAAGCACAGTTCTCATCCATGAATCACACTCTGCTTTAGAGCAAGAAGGACGCTATTGCTTTCTAGAGTCTCTACTACAGCAGGAAACATGAGTGTGCTCATAACAAAAGAACGGTGTTTCCTACACATACGGACCATATCTAGTCCAACTCTGACTATGAAATTGATACAAGCAAGGGTCCTCTAACATCTAATTCTTGTCATTTAAGATGAGAAACGAGTGAGCTTCGTAAACGATGTAGTACGTTTGAGCTGAAAAGTGACTGCCCTTACCTGAAACGAAATATTGCTTGTAGGAAGACTCAGAGCCTGGGATTTAACTCCATTTCTGAAGTGGACACACAGCAGAGTTCTCATCCATGGATCACACTCTGCTTTAGAGCAAGAAGAACGCTCTGGCTTTCTAGAGTCTCTAAGACAACAGGAAACGTGAGTGTGCTGAGAACAAAAGAACGGTGTTTCTTACACATTCGGACCATATCTAGTCCAACTCTGCCTCTGAAATTGATACAAGCACAGGTCCTCTAAAATCCAATGCTTGTAATTTAAGATGAGAAACGAGTGAGGTTTGTGAACGATGTAGTACGTTTGAGCTGAAAAGTGACTGCCCTTACCTGAAACAAAATATTGCTTGTAGGAAGACTCAGAGCCTGCCTTTTAACTCTATTTCTTAAGTGAAACACACAGCAGAGTTCTCATCTACAGAACACACTCTGCTTAGAGCAAGAAGCACGCTCTTCATTTCTAGAGTCTCTAATACACCAGGAAACGTGATTGTGCTCAGAACAAAAGAACTGTGTTTCCTACACACACGGCCTTATCTAGTTCAACACTTCTTCTGAAACTGACACAAAGCACAGGTCCTGTAACATACAATGCTTTTCAATTAAGACCAAGAAATGTGTGAGCTTCGTGTCCGATGTAGTTCGTTTGAGCTGTAAAGTAATTGCCCTTACCTGAAACGAAGTCTTGCTTGTAGGAAGACTCAGAGCCTGGGATTTAACTCCATTTCTGAAGTGGAACACACAGCAGAGTTCTCATCCATGGATCACACTCTGCTTTAGAGCAAGAAGAACGCTCTGGCTTTCTAGAGTCCCTAAGACAACAGGAAAAGTGAGTGTGCTGAGAACAAAAGAACGGTGTTTCTTACACATTCGGACCATATCTAGTCCAACTCTGCCTCTGAAATTGATACAAGCACAGGTCCTCTAAAATCCAATGCTTGTAATTTAAGATGAGAAACGAGTGACCTTTGTGAACGATGTAGTACATTTGAGATGAAAAGTGACTGCCCTTACCTGAAACGAAGTCTTGTTTTTAGTAAAACACAGAGCCTGTGATTTAACTCCATTTCTGAGGGGAAACACAAAGCACAGTTCTCATCCATGAATCACACTCTGCTTTAGAGCAAGAAGGACGCTATTGCTTTCTAGATTCTCTACTACAGAAGGAAACGTGAGTGTGCTCATAACAAAAGAACGGTGTTTCCTACACATACGGACCATATCTAGTCCAACTCTGCCTCTGAAATTGATACAAGCACGGGTCCTCTAACATCCAGTTCTTGTCATTTAAGATGAGAAACGAGTGAGCTTCATGAACGATGTAGTACGTTTGAGCTGAAAAGTGACTACCCTTACCTGAAACAAAATATTGCTTGTAGGAAGACTCAGAGCCTGGGATTTAACTCCATTTCTGAAGTGGAACACACAGCAGAGTTCTCGTCCATGGATCACACTCTGCTTTAGAGCAAGAAGCAGGCTGTTGCTTTCTAAAGTCTCTAACACAGCAGGAAACATGAGTTTGATGAGAACAAAAGAACAGTGTTTCCTACACATACCGACCATATCTAGTTCAACTCTGCTTGAAATTGATGCAAAGCAAAGGTCCTCTAACATCCAATGCTTGTCAGTTAAGATGTTAAACGTGTAACCTTCGTGAACGATGTAGTTCATTTCAGCTGAAAAGTGACTGCCCTTACCTGAAACGAAATATTGCTTGTAGGAAGACTCAGAGCCTGGGATTTAACTCCATTTCTGAAGTGGAACACACAGCAGAGTTCTCATCCATGGATCACACTCTGCTTTAGAGCAAGAAGAACGCTCTGGCTTTCTAGAGTCTCTAAGACAACAGGAAACGTGAGTGTGCTGAGAACAAAAGGACGGTGTTTCTTACACATTCGGACCATATCTAGTCCAACTCTGCCTCTGAAATTGATACAAGCACAGGTCCTCTAAAATCCAATGCTTGTAATTTAAGATGAGAAACGAGTGAGGTTTGTGAACGATGTAGTACGTTTGAGCTGAAAAGTGACTGCCCTTACCTGAAACAAAATATTGCTTGTAGGAAGACTCAGAGCCTGCCTTTTAACTCTATTTCTTAAGTGAAACACACAGCAGAGTTCTCATCTACAGAACACACTCTGCTTAGAGCAAGAAGCACGCTCTTCATTTCTAGAGTCTCTAATACACCAGGAAACGTGATTGTGCTCAGAACAAAAGAACTGTGTTTCCTACACACACGGCCTTATCTAGTTCAACACTTCTTCTGAAACTGACACAAAGCACAGGTCCTGTAACATACAATGCTTTTCAATTAAGACCAAGAAATGTGTGAGCTTCGTGTCCGATGTAGTTCGTTTGAGCTGTAAAGTAATTGCCCTTACCTGAAACGAAGTCTTGCTTGTAGGAAGACTCAGAGCCTGGGATTTAACTCCATTTCTGAAGTGGAACACACAGCAGAGTTCTCATCCATGGATCACACTCTGCTTTAGAGCAAGAAGAACGCTCTGGCTTTCTAGAGTCCCTAAGACAACAGGAAAAGTGAGTGTGCTGAGAACAAAAGAACGGTGTTTCTTACACATTCGGACCATATCTAGTCCAACTCTGCCTCTGAAATTGATACAAGCACAGGTCCTCTAAAATCCAATGCTTGTAATTTAAGATGAGAAACGAGTGACCTTTGTGAACGATGTAGTACATTTGAGATGAAAAGTGACTGCCCTTACCTGAAACGAAGTCTTGTTTTTAGTAAAACACAGAGCCTGTGATTTAACTCCATTTCTGAGGGGAAACACAAAGCACAGTTCTCATCCATGAATCACACTCTGCTTTAGAGCAAGAAGGACGCTATTGCTTTCTAGATTCTCTACTACAGAAGGAAACGTGAGTGTGCTCATAACAAAAGAACGGTGTTTCCTACACATACGGACCATATCTAGTCCAACTCTGCCTCTGAAATTGATACAAGCACGGGTCCTCTAACATCCAGTTCTTGTCATTTAAGATGAGAAACGAGTGAGCTTCATGAACGATGTAGTACGTTTGAGCTGAAAAGTGACTACCCTTACCTGAAACAAAATATTGCTTGTAGGAAGACTCAGAGCCTGGGATTTAACTCCATTTCTGAAGTGGAACACACAGCAGAGTTCTCGTCCATGGATCACACTCTGCTTTAGAGCAAGAAGCAGGCTGTTGCTTTCTAAAGTCTCTAACACAGCAGGAAACATGAGTTTGATGAGAACAAAAGAACAGTGTTTCCTACACATACCGACCATATCTAGTTCAACTCTGCTTGAAATTGATGCAAAGCAAAGGTCCTCTAACATCCAATGCTTGTCAGTTAAGATGTTAAACGTGTAACCTTCGTGAACGATGTAGTTCATTTCAGCTGAAAAGTGACTGCCCTTACCTGAAACGAAATATTGCTTGTAGGAAGACTCAGAGCCTGGGATTTAACTCCATTTCTGAAGTGGAACACACAGCAGAGTTCTCATCCATGGATCACACTCTGCTTTAGAGCAAGATGAACGCTCTGGCTTTCTAGAGTCTCTAAGACAACAGGAAACGTGAGTGTGCTGAGAACAAAAGAACGGTGTTTCCCACACATATGGAACATATCTAGTCCAACTCTGCTTCTGAAATTGATACAAGCACAGGTCCTGTAACATGCAATGCTTTTCAATTAAGACTGAGGAACGTGTGAGCTTCATGAACGATGTAGTTCGTCTGAGCTGAAAAGTGACTGCATGTAGTTCGTTTGAGCTGAAAAGTGACTGCCCTTAACTAAAAAGGAAGTCTTGCTTGTAGGAAGACACAGAGCCTGGGATTTAACTCCATTTCTGAAGGGAAACACACCGCATAGTTCTCATCCATGGATCACACTCTGCTTTAGAGCAAGAAGCAGGCTCTTCCTTTTTAGAGTCTCTAATACAACAGGAAACGTGATTGTGCTCAGAACAAAAGAACTGTGTTTCCTACACATAGGGACTTATCTAGGTCATCGCTTCTTCTGAAACAGAAACAAAGCACAGGTCCTGTAACATCCAATGCTTTTCAATTAAGACCGAGAAACGTGTGAGCTTTGTGTACGATGTAGTTCCTTTGACTTGTTAAGTAAATGCACTTACCTGAAACGATGTCTTGCTTGTAGGAAGACTCAAGCCTGGGATTTAACTCCATTTCTGAAGTGGAACACACAGCAGAGTTCTCATCCATTGATCACACTCTGCTTTAGAGCAAGAAGAACACTATTGCTTTCTAGAGTCTCTAATACAGCAGGAAACCTGAGTGTGCTCATAACAAAAGAACGGTGTTTCCTACACATACGGACCATATCGAGTTCAACTCTGCTTCTGAAACTGAACCAAACCACAGTTCCTATAACATCCAATGCTTGTCAGTTTAGATGAGAAACGTGTGAGCTTCGTGAACGATGTAGTACATTTGAGCTGTAAAGTACCTGCCCTTACCTGAAACGAAGTCTTGCTTGTAGGAAGACTCAAGCCTGGGGTTTAACTCCATTTCTGAAGTGGAACACACAGCAGAGTTCTCATCCATTGATCACACTCTGCTTTAGAGCACGAAGCACGCTCTTGCTTTCTAGAGTCTCTAAGACTGCAGGAAACGTGATTGTGCTGAGAACAGAAGAACAGTGTTTCCTACACATACTGACCATATCTAGTCCAACTCTGCCTCTGAAATTCATACAAAGTACAGGTCCTCTAACATCCAATGCTTGTCATTTAAGATGAGAATCTTGTGAGCTTCGTGAACGAAGTAGTTCATTTCAGCTGAAAAGTGACTGCCCTTACCTGAAATGAAGTCTTGCTTTTAGGAAAACACAGAGCCTGTGATTTAACTCCATTTCTGAGGGGAAACACAAAGCACAGTTCTCATCCATGAATCACACTCTGCTTTAGAGCAAGAAGGACGCTATTGCTTTCTAGATTCTCTACTACAGCAGGAAACGTGAGTGTGCTCATAACAAAAGAACGGTGTTTCCTACACATACAGACCATATAGAGTCCAACTCTGCCTTTGAAATTGATACAAGCACGGGTCCTCTAACATCCAATTCTTGTCATTTAAGATGAGAATCGAGTGAGCTTCGTGAACGATGTAGTACGTTTGAGCTGAAAAGTGACTGCCCTTACCTGAAACAAAATATTGCTTGTAGGAAGACTCAGAGTCTGGGATTTAACTCCTTTTCTGAAGTGGAAAACACAGCAGAGTTCTCGTCCATGGATCACACTCTGCTTTAGAGCAAGAAGAACGCTCTGGCGTTCTAGAGTCTCTAAGACAACAGGAAACTTGAGTGTGCTGAGAACAAAAGAACGGTGTTTCTTACACATTCGGACCATATCTAGTCCAACTCTGCCTCTGAAATTGATACAAGCACAGGTCCTCTAAAATCCAATGCTTGTCATTTAAGATGAGAAACGAGTGAGCTTCGTGAATGATGTAGGGCGTTTGAGCTGAAAAATGACTGCCCTTACCTGAAACAAAATATTGCTTGTAGGAAGACTCAGAGCCTGGCCTTTAACTCTATTTCTGAAGTGAAACATACAGCAGAGTTCTCATCTACAGAACACACTCTGCTTAGAGCAAGAAGCACGCTCTTCATTTCTAGAGTCTCTAATACACCAGGAAACGTGATTGTGCTCAGAACAAAAGAACTGTGTTTCCTACACACACGGCCTTATCTAGTTCAACTCTTCTTCTGAAACTGACACAAAGCACAGGTCATGTAACATACAATGCTTTTCAATTAAGACCAAGAAACGTGTGAGCTTCGTGTCCGATGTAGTTCGTTTGAGCTGTAAAGTAAATGCCCTTACCTGAAACGAAGTCTTGCTTGTAGGAAGACTCAGAGCCTGGGATTTAACTCCATTTCTGAAGTGGAACACACAGCAGTGTTCTCATCCATGGATCACACTCTGCTTTAGAGCAAGAAGAACGCTCTGGCTTTCTAGAGTCTCTAAGACAACAGGAAACGTGAGTGTGCTGAGAACAAAAGAACGGTGTTTCTTACACATTCGGACCATATCTAGTCCAACTCTGCCTCTGAAATTGATACAAGCACAGGTCCTCTAAAATCCAATGCTTGTAATTTAAGATGAGAAACGAGTGAGCTTTTTGAACGATGTAGTACATTTGAGCTGAAAAGTGACTGCCCTTACCTGAAACGAAGTCTTGCTTTTAGGAAGACTCAGAGCCTGCGATTTAACTCCATTTCTGAAGTGGAACACAAAGCACAGTTCTCATCCATGAATCACACTCTGCTTTAGAGCAAAAACCACGCTCTTCCTTTCTAGAGTCTCTAATACACCAGGAAACGTGATTGTGCTCAGAACAAAAGAACTACTTTCCTACACATAGGGACTTATCTAGGTCATCGCTTCTTCTGAAACAGGCACAAAGCACAGGTCCTGTAACATCCAATGCTTTTCAATTAAGATCGAGAAACGTGTGAGCTTTGTGTACGATGTAGTTCCTTTGACCTGTTAAGTAATTGCCATTACCTGAAACGATGTCTTGCTTGTAGGAAGACTCAAGCCTGGGATTTAACTCCATTTCTGAAGTGGAACACACAGCAGAGTTCTCATCCATTGATCACACTCTGCTTTAGAGCAAGAAGAACACTATTGCTTTCTAGAGTCTCTAATACAGCAGGAAACGTGAGTGTGCTCAGAACAAAAGAACGCTGTTTCCTACACATACAGACCGTATCTATTTCAGCTCTGCTTCTGAAACTGAAACAAACCACAGGTCCTCTAACATTCAATGATTGTCAGTTAAGATGAGAAACGTGTGAGCTTCGGGAACGATGTTGTTTGTTTGAGCTATAAAGTAAATGCCCTTACCTGAAACGAAGTCTTGCTTGTAGGAAGACTCAGTGTCTGTGCTTTAACTCCATTTCTGAAGTGACACACACAGCAGAGTTCTCATCCATAGATCACACTGTGCTTTAGAGCAAGAAGCACGCTCTTGCTTTCTAGAGTCTCTAAGACCGCTGGAAACGTGAGTGTGCTGAGAACAAAAGAATGGTGTTTCCTACACATTCGGACCATATCTAGTCCAAATCTGCTTCTGAAATTGATACAAGCACAGGTCCTCTAACATCCAATGCTTGTCAATTAAGATGAGAAACGAGTGAACTTTGTGAACGATGTAGTTTGTTTGAGGTGAAAATTGACTGCCCTTTCCTGAAATGAAATAGTGTTTGTAGAAAGACACAGAGCCTGGGATTTAACTCCATTTCTGAAGGGAAACACAGAGCATAGTTCTCATCCATGGATCACACTTTGCTTTAGAGCAAGAAGAACGCTCTTTCTTTCCTGATTCTCTAATACAGCAGGAAACTTGAGTGTGCTCAGAACAAAAGAAAGGTGTTTCCTTCACATACGGACCATATCTACTTCAACTCTGATTCTGAAACTGATACAAACCACAGGTACTCTAACATCCAATGCTTGTCAGTTTAGATGAGAAACGTGTGAGCTTCGTGAACGATGTAGTTCGTTTGAGCTGTAAAGTAACTGCCCTTACCTGAAACGAAGTCTTGCATGTAGGAAGACACAGAGCCTGGGATTTAACTCCATTTCTGAAGGGAAACACCCAGCACAGTTCTCTTCCATGAATCACACTCTGCTTTAGAGCAAGAAGCACACTCTTCCTTTCTAGAGTCTCTAATACAGCAGGAAACGTGATTGTGCTGAGAACAAAAGAACTGTGTTTCCTACACATAGGGACTTATCTAGTTCAACTCTTTTTCTGAATCTGACACAAAGCACAGGTCCTGTAACATCCAATGCTTTTCAATTAAGACCGAGAAACGTGTGAGCTTCGTGAACGATGTAGTTCGTTTGAGCTGAAAAGTAACTTCCCTTATCTGAAACGAATTCTTGCTTGTAGGAAGCCACAGAGCCTGGGATTTAACTCCATTTCTGAAGGGAAACACACAACATAGTTCTCATCCATGGATCACACTCTGCTTTAGAGCAAGAAGCACGCTCTTGCTTTCTAGAGTCTCTAATATAGCAGAAGACGTGAGTGTGCTCAGAACAAAAGAATGGTGTTTCCAACACATACGGACCCTATCTAGTCCAACTCTGCTTCTGAAATTGATACAAGCACAGGTCCTCTAACATCCAGTGCTTGTCAGTTAAGATGAGAAACGTGTGAGCTTCGTGAACGATGTAGTTCATTTGAGCTGTAAATTACCTGCGCTTACCTGAAACGATGTCCTGCTTGTAGGAAGACTCAGAGTCTGGGATAAAACTCCATTTGTGAAGTGAAACACACAGCATAGTTCTCATCCATGGATCACACTCTGCTTTAGAGCAAGAAGCACGTTCTTGCTTTCTAGAGTCTCTAAGACCGCGGGAAACGTGAGTGTGCTTTGAACAAAAGAATGGTGTTTCCTACACATACAGACCATATCTAGTCCAACTCTGCTTCTGAAACTGAAACAAACCACAGGTCCTCTAACATCAGATGCTTGTCAGTTAACATGAGAAACGTGTGAGCTTCGGGAATGATGTAGTTCGTTTGAGCTGTAAAGTACCTGCCCTTACCTGAAATGAAGTCTTGCTTGTAGGAAGACTCAGAGTCTGGGATTTAACTCCATTTCTTAACTGAAACACACAGCATAGTTCTCATCTACAGATCACACTCTGCTTTAGAGGAAGAAGCACGCTCTTCATTTCTAGAGTCTCTAATACACCAGGAAACGTGATTGTGCTCAGAACAAAAGAACTGTGTTTCCTACACATACGGACTTTTCTAGTTCAACACTTCTTCTGAAACTGACATAAAGCACAGATCCTGTAACCTCCAAAGCTTTTCAATTATGACCGAGAAACGTGTGAGCTTCGTGTCCGCTGTAGTTCGTTTGAGCTGTAAAGTAAATGCCCTTACCTGAAACGAAGTCTTGCTTGTAGGAAGACTCATAGCCTGGGATTTAACTCCATTTCAGAAGTGGAACACACAGCAGAGTTCTCATCCATTGATCACACTCTGCTTTAGAGCAAGAAGCATGCTCTTGCTATCTAGAGTCTCTAAGACTGTAGGAAACGTGATTGTGCTGAGAACAGAAGAACGGTGTTTCCTACACAAACGGACCTATCTAGTCCAACTCTGCCTCTGAAATTGATACAAAGCACAGGTCCTCTAACATCCAATGCTTATCATTTAGGATGAGAAACGTGTGAGGTTCATGAACGATGTAGGTCGTTTGAGTTGAAAAGTGACTGCCCTTACCTGAAACGAATTCTTGCTTGTAGGAAGACACAGAGCCTGGGATTTAACTCCATTTTTGAAGGGAAACACTCAGCACAGTTCACATTCATGAATCACACTCTGCTTTAGAGCAAGAAGAACTCTATTGCTTTCTAGAGTCTCTAATATAGCAGGAAACCTGAGTGTGCTCATAACAAAAGAACAGTGTTTTCTACACATACAGACGATATCTAGTTCAACTCTGCTTCTGAAAATGAAAGAAACCACAGGTCCTCTAACATCAAATGCTTGTCAGTTAACATGAGAAACGAGTGAGCTTCGTGAACGATGTAGTTCGTTTGAGCTGAAAAGTTACTGCTCTTACCTGAAACGAAGTAGTGTTTGTAGGAAGACAAAGAGCCTGGAATTTAACTCCATTTCTGAAGGGAAACACACAGCAAGTTCTCATCCATGGATCATAGTCTGCTTTAGAGCAAGAAGAACGCTCTTGCTTTCCTGAGTCTCTAATACAGCTAGAAAATTGAGTGTGCTCAGAACAAAAGAAAGGTGTTTCCTATACATACAGACGTTATCTAGTCCAACTGTGCCTCTGAAATTGATACAAAGCACAGGTCCTCTAACATCCAATGCTTATCATTTAATATGAGAAACGTGTGAGCTTCGTGAACGATGTAGGACGTTTGAGCTGAAAAGTGACTGCCCTTACCAGAAACG
The DNA here is from genome assembly GCA_949786385.1 of Onychomys leucogaster. Taxonomy (NCBI): domain Eukaryota; kingdom Metazoa; phylum Chordata; class Mammalia; order Rodentia; family Cricetidae; genus Onychomys; species Onychomys leucogaster. The sequence goes on along the minus strand of CATKUP010000009.1, from coordinate 4,486,825 downwards.
AAGTCTTACTTGTGGGAAGACACAGAGCCTGGGATTTAACACCATTTCTGAAAGGAAAAACACAGCATAGTTCTCATCCATGGATCACACTCTGCTTTAGAGCAAGAAGAACGTACTTGCTTTCTAGAGTCTCTAATACAGCAGGAAACATGAGTGTGCTCAGAACAAAAGAACGGTGTTTCCTACACATACGGACCTTATCTAGTTAAAATCTGCTTCTGAAACTGATACAAACCACAGGTCCTCTAACATCCAATGCTTGTCAGTTTAGATGAGAAACGTGTGAGGTTCGTGAACGATGTAGTTTGTTTGTGCTGTAAATGGACAGCCCTTACCTGAAACGAAGTCTTGTTTGTAGGAAGACACAGAGCCTGGGATTTAACTCCATTTCTGAAGGGAAACACACAGCACAGTTCCCATCCATGAATCACACTCTGCTTTAAAGCAAGAAGCACGCTCTTCCTTTCTAGAGTCTCTAATACAGCAGGAAACGTGTGCTCAGAACAAAAGAACGGTGTTTCCTACACATACAGACCGTATCTAGTTCAGCTCTGCTTCTGAAACTGAAACAAACCACAGGTCCTCTAACATTCAATGATTGTCAGTGAAGATGAGAAACGTGTGAGCTTCGGGAACGATGTTGTTTGTTTGAGCTATAAAGTAAATGCCCTTACCTGAAAGGAAGTCTTGCTTGTAGGAAGACTCAGAGTCTGGGCTTTAACTCCATTTCTTAAGTGACACACACAGCAGAGTTCTCATCCATAGATCACACTGTGCTTTAGAGCAAGAAGCACGCTCTTGCTTTCTAGATTCTCTAAGACCGCTGGAAACGTGAGTGTGCTGAGAACAAAAGAATGGTGTTTCGTACACATTCGGACCATATCTAGTCCAAATCTGCTTCTGAAATTGATATAAGCACAGGTCCTCTAACATTCAATGCTTGTCAATTAAGATGAGAAACGAGTGAACTTTGTGAACGATATAGTTTGTTTGAGGTGAAAATTGACTGCCCTTTCCTGAAATGAAGTCTTCCTTGTAGGACGACTCACAGCCTGGGATTTAACTCCATTTCTGAAGTGGAACACACAGCAGATTTCTCATCCATGGATTACACTCTGCTTTAGAGCAAGAAGAACGCTATTGCTTTCAGGAGTCTCTAATACAGCAGGAAATATGAGTGTCCTCAGAACAAAAGAACGGTGTTTCCTATACATATGGACCATATCTAGTTCAACTCTTCTTCTGAAACTGAAACAAACCACTGGCCCTCTAACATCAGATGCTTGTCAGTTATGATGAGAAACGTGTGAGCTTCGGGAACGATGTAGTTCCTTTGAGCAGTAAAGTACCTGCGCTTACCTGAAATGAAGTCTTGCTTGTAGGAAGACTCAGAGTCTGGGATTTAACTCCATATCTGAAGTGAAACACACAGCAGAGTTCTCATCCATAGATCACGCTGTGCTTTAGAGCAAGAAGCACGCTCTTGCTTTCTAGAGTCTCTAAGACCTTGGGACACGTGAGTGTGGTTAGAACAAAAGAATGGTGTTTCCTACACATACGGACCATATCTAGTCCAACTCTGCTTCTGAAATTGATACAAGCACAGGTCCTCTAACATCCAATGCTTGTCATTTAAGATGAGAAACGAGTGAAATTTGTGAACGATGTAGTTCGTTAGAGCTGAAAATTGACTGCCCTTACCTGAAACGAAATAGTGTTTGTAGAAAGACACAGAGCCTGGGATTTAACTCCATTTCTGAAGGGCAACACACCGCAGAGTTCTCATCCATGGATCACACTCTGCTTTAGAGCAAGAAGAACGCTATTGCATTCAGGATTCTCTAATACAGCAGGAGATGTGAGTGTGCTCAAAACAAAATAATGTTGTTACCTACACATACGGAACATATCTAGTCCAACTCTGCTTCTGAAACTAAAAGAAACCACAGGTCCTCTAACATCCAGTGCTTGTCAATTAAGATGAGAATCATGTGAGATTCATGAACGATGTAGTTCGTTTGAGCTATAAAGTAAATGCCCTTACCTGAAACGCAGTCTTGCTTGTAGGAAGACTCAGAGCCTGGGATTTAACTCCATTTCTGAAGTGAAACACACAGCAGAGTTCTCATCCATTGAACACACTCTGATTTAGAGCAAGAAGCACGCTCTGGCTTTCTAGAGACTCTAAGATTGCAGGAAACGTGAGTGTGCTGAGAACAGAAGAACGGTGTTTCCTACACATACGGACCATATCTTGTCCAACTCTGCCTCTGAAATTGATACAAAGCACTGGTCCTCTAACATCCAATGCTTATCATTTAAGATGAGAAACGTGTGAGCTTCGTGAATGATGTAGTTCGTTTGAGCTGAAAAGTGACTGCCCTTACCTGAAACGAAGTCTTGCTTGTAGGAAGACACAGAGCCTGGGATTTTACTCCATTTCTGAAGGGAAGCAAACAGCATAATTATCATCCATGGATCACACTCGGCTTTAGAGCAAGAAGCACGCTCTTGCTTTCTAGCGTCTCTAAGACCGCGGGAAAAGGAGTGTGGTTAGAACAAAAGAATGGTGTTTCCTACACATACGGACCATATCTACGCCAACTCTGCTTCTGAAATTGATACAAGCACAGGTCCTCTAACATCCAATGATTGTTAGTTAAGATGAGAAACATGTGTTCTTCGGGAGCGATGTAGTTTGTTTGAACTGTAAAGTACCTGCCCTTACCTAAAGGAAGTCTTGCATGTAGGAAGACTCAGAGTCTGGGATTTAACTCCATTTCTGCAGTGAAACACACAGCAGAGTTCTCATCCATAGATCACAATCTGCTTTAGAGCAAGAAGCACGCTCTTGCTTTCTAGAGTCTCTAAGACTTCAGGAATCGTGAGTGTGCTGAGAACAGAAGAACGGTGTTTCCTACACATACGGAAAGTCTAGTTCAACTCTGCTTCTGAAATTGATACAAGCAATGGTCCTCTAACATCAAATGCTTGTCATTTAAGATGAGAAACGAGTGAACTTTGTGAATGATGTAGTTCGTTAGAGCCGAAAATTGACTGCCCTTACATGAAACGAAATAGTGTTTGTAGAAAGACACAGAGCCTGGAATTTAACTCCATTTCCGAAGAGAAACACACAGTAGAGTTCTCATCCATGGATGACACTCTGATTAAAGCAAGAAGAACGCTCTTGCTTTCTAGATTCTCTAATACAGCAGGAAACATGAGTGTGCTCAGAACAAAAGAACGGTGTTTCCTACACATACGGACCATATCTAGCCAAACTCTGCTTCTGAAACTGAAACAAACCACAGGTCCTCTAACATCCAATGCTTGTCAGTTAAGATGAGAAACACGTGAGGTTCGTGAACGATGTAGTTCGTTTGAGCTGTAAATAACCTGCCCTTACCTGAAATGAAGTCTTTCTTGTAGGAAGACTCAGAGCCTGGCATTTAACTCCATTTCTGAAGTGAAACAAACAGCAGAGTTGTCATCTGTAGATCACACTCTGCTTTAGAGCAAGAAGCTCGCTCTTCCTTTCTAGAGCCTCTAATACACCAGGAAACGTGATGGTGCTCAGAACAAAATAACTGTGTTTCCTACACATACGGACTTATCTAGTTCAACTCTTCTTCTGAAACTGACACAAAGCACAGGTCCTGTATCATCCAATGCTTTTCAATTAAGACCGAGAAACGCTTGAGCTTAGTGTACAATGTAGTTCGTTTGAGCTGTAAAGTGACTGCCCTTACCTAAAACGAAATTTTGCTTGTAGGAATACACAGACCCTGGGATTTAACTCCATTTCTGAAGTGAAACACCCAGCATAGTTCTCATCCACGGATCACACTCTGCTTTAGAGCAAGAAGAACGCTATTGCTTTCTAGAGTCTCTAATATAGCAAGAAACTTGAGTGTGCTCAGAACAAAAGAGCGGTGTTTCCAACACATACGGACCATATCTAGTCCAACTCTGCTTCTGAAACTGAAACAAACCACAGGTCCTCTAACAACCAATGCTTGTCTGTTAAGATGAGAAACGTGTAAGCTTTGTGAACGATGTAGTTCGTTTGAGCTGTAAAGAACCTACCCTTACCTGAAATGAAGTCTTGCTTGTAGGAAGACACAGAGCCTGGTTTTTAACTCCATTTCTGAAGGGAAACACACAGCACAGTTCTCATCCATGAATCACACTCTGCTTTAGAGCAAGAAGCACGCTCTTCCTTTCTAGAATCTCTAATACAGCAGGAAACGTGATTGCGCTCAGAACAAAAGAACTGTGTTTCCTACACATACGGACTTATCTAATTCAACTCTTCTTCTAAAACTAACACAAAGCACAGGTCCTGTAACATCCAATGCTTTTCAATTAAGACCGAGAAACGTGTGAGCTTCGTGAACGATGTAGTTCGTTTGAGCTGAAAAGTGACTGCCCTTACCTGAAACGAAGTCTTGCTTTAGGAAGACTCAGAGACTGGGATTTAACTCCATTTCTGAAGGGAAACACACAGCAGAGTTATCATCCATGGATCACACTATGCTTTAGAGCAAGAAGAACGCTATTGCTTTCTAGAGTCTCTAATACAGCAGGAAATGTGAGTGTGCTCAGAACAAAAGAACGGTGTTTCCTACACATACGGACCATATGTAGTCCAAATCTGCTTCTGAAACTGAAACAAACCAACGGTCCTCTAACATCCAATGATTGTCAGTTAAGATGAGAAACGTGTGTGCTTCGTGAACGATGTAGTTCGTTTGAGCTGTAAAGAACCTACCCTTATCTGAAATGAAGTCTTCCTTGTAGGGAAACTCAGAGCCTGGGATTTAACTCCATTTCTGAAGTGAAACACACATCATAGTTCTCATCTATAGATCACACACTGCTTTAGAGCAAGAAGCACGCACTTCCTTTCTAGAGTCTCCAATACACCAGGAAACGTGATTGTGCTCAGAACAAAAGAACTGGGTTTCCTACACATACGGACTCATCTAGTTCAACTCTTCTTCTGAAACTGACACAAAGCACAGGTCCTGTAACATCCAATGCTTTTCAATTAACACCGAGAAACATGTGAGCTTCGTGTCCGATGTAGTTCGTTTGAGCTGTAAAGTAAATGTCCTTACCTGAAACGAAGTCTTGCTTGTAGGACGACTCAGAGCCTGGGATTTAACTCCATTTCTGAAGTGGAACACACAGCAAAGTTCTCATCCATTGATCACACTCTGCTTTAGAGCAAGAAGCACGCTCTTGCTTTCTAGAGTCTCAAATGCAGCAGGAAACCTGAGTGTGCTGAGAAAAAAAGAACGGTGTTTCCTACACATACAGACCATATCTAGTCCTTCTCTGCCTCTGAAATTGATACAATGCACAGGTCCTCTAACATCCAATGCTTGTCATTTAAGATGAGAAACGAGTGAACTTTGTGAACGATGTAGTTTGTTAGAGCTGAAAAGTGACTGTCCTTACCTGAAACGAAATAGTGTTTGTAGAAAGACACAGAGCCTGGAATTTAACTCCATTTCTGAAGGGAAACACACAGCAGAGTTCTCATCCATGGATCACACTCTGCTTTAGAGCAAAAAGCACGCTCTTGCTTTCTAGAGTCTCTAAGACAGCAGGAAACTTGAGTGTGCTGAGAACAAAAGACTGGTATTTCCTACACATACAGACCATCTCCAGTCAAACTCTGCTTCTGAAATTGAAACAAGCAATGGTTCTCTATCATCCAATGCTTGTCAGTTAAGATGAGAAACGTGTGAGCTTCGTGTACGATGTAGTTCGTTTGAGCTGTAAAGTACCAGCCCTTACCTGAAACGAAGTCTTGCTTGTAGAAAGACTCATAGCCTGGGATTTAACTACGTTTCTGAAGGGGAACACACAGCAGAGTTCTCATCCTTTGATCACACTCTACTTTAGAGCAAGAAGCACGCTCTTCCTTTCTAGAGTCTCTAATACAAAAGGAAACGTGATTGTGCTCAGAACAAAAGAACTGTGTTTCCTACACATACGTACTTATCTAGTTCAACTCTTCTTCTGAAAAAGACACAAAGCACAGGTCTGGTAACATCCAATGCTTTTCAATTAAGACCGAGAAACATGTGAGCTTCGTGAACGATGTAGTTCGTTTGAGCTGAAAATGACTGCCATTACCTGAAACGAAGTCTTGCTTGTAGGAAGACTCAGAGACTGGGATTTAACTCCATTTCTGAAGGGAAACACACAGCAGAGTTATCATCCATGGATCACACTCTGCTTTAGAGCAAGAAGAACGCTATTGCTTTCTAGAGTCTCTAATACAGCAGGAAATGTGAGTGTGCTCAGAACAAAAGAACGGTGTTTCCTACACATACGGACCATATGTAGTCCAAATCTCCTTGGAAACTGAAACAAACCACAGGTCCTCTAACATCCAATGCTTGTCAGTTAAGATGAGAAACGTGTGAGCTTCGTGAACGATGTAGTTCGTTTGAGCTGTAAAGAACCTGCCCTTACCTGAAATGAAGTCTTCCTTGTAGGGAAACTCGGAGCCTGGGATTTAACTCCATTTTTGAAGTGAAACACACAGAAGAGTTCTCATCTATAGATCACACTCTGCTTTAGAGCAAGAAGCATGCTCTTCCTTTCTAGAGTCTCTAATACACCAGGAAACGTGATTGTGCTCAGAAAAAAAGAACTGTGTTTCCTACACATAGGGACTCATCTAGTTCAACTCTTCTTCTGAAACTGACACAAAGCACAGGTCCTGTAACATCCAATGCTTTTCAATTAACACCGAGAAACATGTGAGCTTCGTGTCCGATGTAGTTCGTTTGAGCTGTAAAGTAAATGTCCTTACCTGAAACGAAGTCATGCTTGTAGGACGACTCAGAGCCTGGGATTTAACTCCATTTCTGAAGTGGAACACACAGCAAAGTTCTCATCCATTGATCACACTCTGCTTTAGAGCAAGAAGCACGCTCTTGCTTTCTAGAGTCTCAAATGCAGCAGGAAACCTGAGTGTGCTGAGAACAAAAGAACGGTGTTTCCTACACATACAGACCATATCTAGTCCTTCTCTGCCTCTGAAATTGATACAATGCACAGGTCCTCTAACATCCAATGCTTGTCATTTAAGATGAGAAACGAGTGAACTTTGTGAACGATGTAGTTTGTTAGAGCTGAAAAGTGACTGTCCTTACCTGAAACGAAATAGTGTTTGTAGAAAGACACAGAGCCTGGAATTTAACTCCATTTCTGAAGGGAAACACACAGCAGAGTTCTCATCCATGGATCACACTCTGCTTTAGAGCAAAAAGCACGCTCTTGCTTTCTAGAGTCTCTAAGACAGCAGGAAACTAGAGTGTGCTGAGAACAAAAGACTGGAATTTCTTACACATACAGACCATCTCCAGTCAAACTCTGCTTCTGAAATTGATACAAGCAATGGTTCTCTATCATCCAATGCTTGTCAGTTAAGATGAGAAACGTGTGAGCTTCGTGAACGATGTAGTTCGTTTGAGCTATAAAGAACCTGCCCTTATCTGAAATGGAGTCTTCCTTGTAGGGAAACTCAGAGCCTGGGATTTAACTCCATTTCTGAAGTGAAACACACAGCATAGTTCTCATCTATAGATCACACTCTGCTTTAGAGCAAGAAGCACGCACTTCCTTTCTAGAGTCTCCAATACACCAGGAAACGTGATTGTGCTCAGAACAAAAGAACTATGTTTCCTACACATACGGTCTTATCTAGTTCAACTCTTCTTCTGAAACTGACACTAAGCACAGTTCCTGTAACATCCAATGCTTTTCATTTAAGACCGAGAAACGTGTGAGCTTCGTGTACGATGTAGTTCGTTTGAGCTGTAAAGTAAATGCCCTTTCCTGAAACAAAGTCTTGCTTGTAGGAAGACTCATAGCCTGGGATTTAACTCCATTTCTGAAGGGAAACACACAGCAGAGTTCTCATCCTTTGATCACACTCTACTTTAGAGCAAGAAGCACGCTCTTGCTTTCTAGAGTCTCAAATACAGCAGGAAAATTGAGTGTGCTCAGAACAAAAGAACGGTGTTTCCTACACATACGGACCATATCTAGTCCAACTCTGCTTCTGAAACTGAAACAAACCACAGGTCCTCAAACATCCAATGCTTGTCAGTTAAGATGAGAAACGTGTGAGCTTCGTCAACGATGTAGTTCGTTTGAGCAGTAAAGAACCTGCCCTACCTGAAATGAAGTCTTCCTTGTAGGAATACTCAGACCCTGGGATTTAACTCCATTTCTGAAGTGAAACACACTGCAGAGTTCTCATCTATAGATCACACTCTGTTTTAGAGCAAGAAGCATGCTCTTCCTTTCTAGAGTCTCTAATACACCAGGAAACGTGATTGTGCTCAGAACAAAAGAACTGTGTTTCCTACACATACGGACTTATCTAGTTCAACTCTTCTTCTGAAACTGACACAAAGTACAGGTCCTGTAACATCCAATGCTTTTCAATTAACACCGAGAAACTTGTGAGCTTCATGTCCGATGTAGTTCGTTTGAGCTGTAAAGTTAATGTCCTTACCTGAAACGAAGTCTTGCTTGTAGGACGACTCAGAGCCTGGGATTTAACTCCATTTCTGAAGTGAAACACACTGCAGAGTTCTCATCCGTGAATCACACTCTGCTTTAGAGCAAGGAGCACGCTCTTCCTTACTAGAATCTCTAATACAGCAGGAAACGTGATTGCGCTCAGAACAATAGAACTGTGTTTCCTACACATACGGACTTATCTAGTTCAACTCTTCTTCTAAAACTAACACAAAGCACAGGTCCTGTAACATCCAATGCTTTTCAATTAAGACCGAGAAACGTGTGAGCTTCGTGAACGATGTAGTTCATTTGAGCTGAAAAGTGACTGCCCTTACCTGAAACGAAGTCTTGCTTTAGGAAGACTCAGAGACTGGGATTTAACTCCATTTCTGAAGGGAAACACACAGCAGAGTTATCATCCATGGATCACACTATGCTTTAGAGCAAGAAGAACGCTATTGCTTTCTAGAGTCTCTAATACAGCAGGAAATGTGAGTGTGCTCAGAACAAAAGAACGGTATTTCCTACACATACGGACCATATGTAGTCCAAATCTGCTTCTGAAACTGAAACAAACCAACGGTCATCTAACATCCAATGATTGTCATTTAAGATGAGAAACGTGTGAGCTTCGTGAACGATGTAGTTCGTTTGAGCTGTAAAGAACCTACCCTTATCTGAAATGAAGTCTTCCTTGTAGGGAAACTCAGAGCCTGGGATTTAACTCCATTTCTGAAGTGAAACACACATCATAGTTCTCATCTATAGATCACACACTGCTTTAGAGCAAGAAGCACGCACTTCCTTTCTAGAGTCTCCAATACACCAGGAAACGTGATTGTGCTCAGAACAAAAGAACTGGGTTTCCTACACATACGGTCTTATCTAGTTCAACTCTTCTTCTGAAACTGACACAAAGCACAGGTCCGGTAACATCCAATGCTTTTCAATTAAGACCGAGAAACATGTGAGCTTCGTGAACGATGTAGTTCGTTTGAGCTGAAAAGTGACTGCCATTACCTGAAACGAAGTCTTGCTTGTAGAAAGACTCATAGCCTGGGATTTAACTACGTTTATGAAGGGGAACACACAGCAGAGTTCTCATCCTTTGATCACACTCTACTTTAGAGCAAGAAGCACGCTCTTGCTTTGTAGAGTCTCAAATACAGCAGGAAAATTGAGTGTGCTCAGAACAAAAGTACGGTGTTTCCTACACATACAGACCATATCTAGTCCAAATCTGCTTCTGAAACTGAAACAAACCCCAGGTCCTCAAACATCCAATGCTTGTCTCTTAAGATGAGAAACGTGTGAGCTTTGTGAACGATGTAGTTCGTTTGAGCAGTAAAGAACCTGCCCTTACCTGAAATGAAGTCTTCCTTGTAGGAAGACTCAGAGACTGGGATTTAACTCCATTTCTGAAGGGAAACACACAGCAGAGTTCTCATCCATGGATCACACTCTGCTTTAGAGCAAGAAGAACGCTATTGCTTTCTAGAGTCTCTAATACTTCAGGAAATGTGAGTGTGCTCAGAACAAAAGAACGGTGTTTCCTACACATACGGACCATATGTAGTCCAAATCTCCTTGGAAACTGAAACAAACCACAGGTCCTCTAACATCCAATGCTTGTCAGTTAAGATGAGAAACGTGTGAGCTTCGTGAACGATGTAGTTCGTTTGAGCTGTAAAGAACCTGCCCTTACCTGAAATGAAGTCTTCCTTGTAGGGAAACTCAGAGCCTGGGATTTAACTCCATTTTTGAAGTGAAACACACAGAAGAGTTCTCATCTATAGATCACACTCTGCTTTAGAGCAAGAAGCATGCTCTTCCTTTCTAGAGTCTCTAATAAACCAGGAAACGTGATTGTGCTCAGAAAAAAAGAACTGTGTTTCCTACACATACGGACTCATCTAGTTCAACTCTTCTTCTGAAACTGACACAAAGCACAGGTCCTATAACATCCAATGCTTTTCAATTAACACTGACAAACATGTGAGCTTAGTGTCCGATGTAGTTCGTTTGAGCTGTAAAGTAAATGTCCTTACCTGAAACGAAGTCTTGCTTGTAGGACGACTCAGAGCCTGGGATTTAACTCCATTTCTGAAGTGGAACACACAGCAAAGTTCTCATCCATTGATCACACTCTGCTTTAGAGCAAGAAGCACGCTCTTGCTTTCTAGAGTCTCAAATGCAGCAGGAAACCTGAGTGTGCTGAGAACAAAAGAACGGTGTTTCCTACACATACAGACCATATCTAGTCCTTCTCTGCCTCTGAAATTGATACAATGCACAGGTCCTCTAACATCCAATGCTTGTCATTTAAGATGAGAAACGAGTGAACTTTGTGAACGATGTAGTTTGTTAGAGCTGAAAAGTGACTGTCCTTACCTGAAACGAAATAGTGTTTGTAGAAAGACACAGAGCCTGGAATTTAACTCCATATCTGAAGGAAAACACACAGCAGAGTTCTCATCCATGGATCACACTCTGCTTTAGAGCAAAAAGCACGCTCTTGCTTTCTAGAGTCTCTAAGAAGGCAGGAAACTTGAGTGTGCTGAGAACAAAAGACTGGGATTTCCTACACATACAGACCATCTCCAGTCAAACTCTGCTTCTGAAATTGATACAAGCAATGGTTCTCTATCATCCAATGCTTGTCTGTTAAGATGAGAAACGTGTGAGCTTCGTGTATGATGTAGTTCGTTTGAGCAGTAAAGAACCTGCCCTTACCTGAAATGAAGTCTTCCTTGTAGGAAGACTCAGAGCCTGGGATTTAACTCCATTTCTGAAGTGAAACACACAGCAGAGTTCTCATGTATAGATCACACTCTGTTTTAGAGCAAGAAGCATGCTCTTCCTTTCTAGAGTCTCTAATACAAAAGGAAACGTGATTGTGCTCAAACAAAAGAACTGTGTTTCCTACACATACGTACTTATCTAGTTCAACTCTTCTTCTGAAACTGACACAAAGCACAGGTCTGGTAACATCCAATGCTTTTCAATTAAGACCGAGAAACATGTGAGCTTCGTGAACGATGTAGTTCGTTTGAGCTGAAAAGTGACTGCCATTACCTGAAACGAAGTCTTGCTTGTAGGAAGACTCAGAGACTGGGATTTAACTCCATTTCTGAAGGAAAACACACAGCAGAGTTCTCATCCATGGATCACACTATGCTTTAGAGCAAGAAGAACGCTATTGCTTTCTAGAGTCTCTAATACAGCAGGAAATGTGAGTGTGCTCAGAACAAAAGTACGGTGTTTCCTACACATACGGACCATATGTAGTCCAAATCTCCTTGGAAACTGAAACAAACCAACGGTCCTCTAACATCCAATGCTTGTCAGTTAAGATGAGAAACGGGTGAGCTTCGTGAACGATGTAGTTCGTTTGAGCTGTAAAGAACCTGCCCTTACCTGAAATGAAGTCTTCCTTGTAGGGAAACTCAGAGCCTGGGATTTAACTCCATTTTTGAAGTGAAACACACAGAAGAGTTCTCATCTATAGATCACACTCTGCTTTAGAGCAAGAAGCATGCTCTTCCTTTCTAGAGTCTCTAATAAACCAGGAAACGTGATTGTGGTCAGAAAAAAAGAACTGTGTTTCCTACACATACGGACTCATCTAGTTCAACTCTTCTTCTGAAACTGACACAAAGCACAGGTCCTGTAACATCCAATGCTTTTCAATTAACACCGAGAAACATGTGAGCTTCGTGTCCGATGTAGTTCGTTTGAGCTGTAAAGTAAATGTCCTTACCTGAAACGAAGTCTTGCTTGTAGGACGACTCAGAGCCTGGGATTTAACTCCATTTCTGAAGTGGAACACACAGCAAAGTTCTCATCCATTGATCACACTCTGCTTTAGAGCAAGAAGCACGCTCTTGCTTTCTAGAGTCTCAAATGCAGCAGGAAACCTGAGTGTGCTGAGAACAAAAGAACGGTGTTTCCTACACATACAGACCATATCTAGTCCTTCTCTGCCTCTGAAATTGATACAATGCACAGGTCCTCTAACATCCAATGCTTGTCATTTAAGATGAGAAACGAGTGAACTTTGTGAACGATGTAGTTTGTTAGAGCTGAAAAGTGACTGTCCTTACCTGAAACGAAATAGTGTTTGTAGAAAGACACAGAGCCTGGAATTTAACTCCATTTCTGAAGGGAAACACACAGCAGAGTTCTCATCCATGGATCACACTCTGCTTTAGAGCAAAAAGCACCCTCTTGCTTTCTAGAGTCTCTAAGACAGCAGGAAACTAGAGTGTGCTGAGAACAAAAGACTGGTATTTCTTACACATACAGACCATCTCCAGTCAAACTCTGCTTCTGAAATTGATACAAGCAATGGTTCTCTATCATCCAATGCTTGTCAGTTAAGATGAGAAACGTGTGAGCTTCGTGAACGATGTAGTTCGTTTGAGCTATAAAGTACCTGCCCTTATCTGAAATGGAGTCTTCCTTGTAGGGAAACTCAGAGCCTGGGATTTAACTCCATTTCTGAAGTGAAACACACAGCAGAGTTCTCATCCATAGATCACACTCTGCTTTAGAGCAAGAAGCACGCACTTCCTTTCTAGAGTCTCCAATACACCAGGAAACGTGATTGTGCTCAGAACAAAAGAACTATGTTTCCTACACATACGGTCTTATCTAGTTCAACTCTTCTTCTGAAACTGACACTAAGCACAGTTCCTGTAACATCCAATGCTTTTCATTTAAGACCGAGAAACGTGTGAGCTTCGTGTACGATGTAGTTCGTTTGAGCTGTAAAGTAAATGCCCTTTCCTGAAACAAAGTCTTGCTTGTAGGAAGACTCATAGCCTGGGATTTAACTCCATTTCTGAAGGGAAACACACAGCAGAGTTCTCATCCTTTGATCACACTCTACTTTAGAGCAAGAAGCATGCTCTTCCTTTCTAGAATCTCTAATACAGCAGGAAACGTGATTGCGCTCAGAACAAAAGAACTGTGTTTCCTACACATACGGACTTATCTAGTTCAACTCTTCTTCTAAAACTAACACAAAGCACAGGTCCTGTAACATCCAATGCTTTTCAATTAAGACCGAGAAACGTGTGAGCTTCGTGAACGATGTAGTTCATTTGAGCTGAAAAGTGACTGCCCTTACCTGAAACGAAGTCTTGCTTTAGGAAGACTCAGAGACTGGGATTTAACTCCATTTCTGAAGGGAAACACACAGCAGAGTTATCATCCATGGATCACACTATGCTTTAGAGCAAGAAGAACGCTATTGCTTTCTAGAGTCTCTAATACAGCAGGAAATGTGAGTGTGCTCAGAACAAAAGAACGGTGTTTCCTACACATACGGACCATATGTAGTCCAAATCTGCTTCTGAAACTGAAACAAACCAACGGTCCTCTAACATCCAATGATTGTCATTTAAGATGAGAAACGTGTGAGCTTCGTGAACGATGTAGTTCGTTTGAGCTGTAAAGAACCTACCCTTATCTGAAATGAAGTCTTCCTTGTAGGGAAACTCAGAGCCTGGGATTTAACTCCATTTCTGAAGTGAAACACACATCATAGTTCTCATCTATAGATCACACACTGCTTTAGAGCAAGAAGCACGCACTTCCTTTCTAGAGTCTCCAATACACCAGGAAACCTGATTGTGCTCAGAACAAAAGAACTGGGTTTCCTACACATACGGTCTTATCTAGTTCAACTCTTCTTCTGAAACTGACACAAAGCACAGGTCCGGTAACATCCAATGCTTTTCAATTAAGACCGAGAAACATGTGAGCTTCGTGAACGATGTAGTTCGTTTGAGCTGAAAAGTGACTGCCATTACCTGAAACGAAGTCTTGCTTGTAGAAAGACTCATAGCCTGGGATTTAACTACGTTTATGAAGGGGACACACAGCAGAGTTCTCATCCTTTGATCACACTCTACTTTAGAGCAAGAAGCACGCTCTTGCTTTGTAGAGTCTCAAATACAGCAGGAAAATTGAGTGTGCTCAGAACAAAAGAACGGAGTTTCCTACACATACAGACCATATCTAGTCCAAATCTGCTTCTGAAACTGAAACAAACCCCAGGTCCTCAAACATCCAATGCTTGTCTCTTAAGATGAGAAACGTGTGAGCTTTGTGAACGATGTAGTTCGTTTGAGCAGTAAAGAACCTGCCCTTACCTGAAATGAAGTCTTCCTTGTAGGAAGACTCAGAGCCTGGGATTTAACTCCATTTCTGAAGTGAAACACACAGCAGAGTTCTCATCTATAGATCACACTCTGTTTTAGAGCAAGAAGCATGCTCTTCCTTTCTAGAGTCTCTAATACAAAAGGAAACGGGATTGTGCTCAAACAAAAGAACTGTGTTTCCTACACATACGTACTTATCTAGTTCAACTCTTCTTCTGAAACTGACACAAAGCACAGGTCTGGTAACATCCAATGCTTTTCAATTAAGACCGAGAAACATGTGAGCTTCGTGAACGATGTAGTTCGTTTGAGCTGAAAAGTGACTGCCATTACCTGAAACGAAGTCTTGCTTGTAGGAAGACTCAGAGACTGGGATTTAACTCCATTTCTGAAGGGAAACACACAGCAGAGTTCTCATCCATGGATCACACTCTGCTTTAGAGCAAGAAGAACGCTATTGCTTTCTAGAGTCTCTAATACAGCAGGAAATGTGAGTGTGCTCAGAACAAAAGAACGGTGTTTCCTACACATACGGACCATATGTAGTCCAAATCTCCTTGGAAACTGAAACAAACCACAGGTCCTCTAACATCCAATGCTTGTCAGTTAAGATGAGAAACGTGTGAGCTTCGTGAACGATGTAGTTCGTTTGAGCTGTAAAGAACCTGCCCTTACCTGAAATGAAGTCTTCCTTGTAGGGAAACTCAGAGCCTGGGATTTAACTCCATTTTTGAAGTGAAACACACAGAAGAGTTCTCATCTATAGATCACACTCTGCTTTAGAGCAAGAAGCATGCTCTTCCTTTCTAGAGTCTCTAATAAACCAGGAAACGTGATTGTGCTCAGAAAAAAAGAACTGTGTTTCCTACACATACATACTCATCTAGTTCAACTCTTCTTCTGAAACTGACACAAAGCACAGGTCTGGTAACATCCAATGCTTTTCATTTAAGACCGAGAAACGTGTGAGCTTCGTGTACGATGTAGTTCGTTTGAGCTGTAAAGTAAATGCCCTTTCCTGAAACAAAGTCTTGCTTGTAGGAAGACTCATAGCCTGGGATTTAACTCCATTTCTGAAGGGAAACACACAGCAAAGTTCTCATCCATTGATCACACTCTGCTTTAGAGCAAGAAGCACGCTCTTGCTTTCTAGAATCTCAAATGCAGCAGGAAACCTGAGTGTGCTGAGAACAAAAGAACGGTGTTTCCTACACATACAGACCATATCTAGTCCTTCTCTGCCTCTGAAATTGATACAATGCACAGGTCCTCTAACATCCAATGCTTGTCATTTAAGATGAGAAACGAGTGAACTTTGTGAACGATGTAGTTTGTTAGAGCTGAAAAGTGACTGTCCTTACCTGAAACGAAATAGTGTTTGTAGAAAGACACAGAGCCTGGAATTTAACTCCATTTCTGAAGGGAAACACACAGCAGAGTTCTCATCCATGGATCACACTCTGCTTTAGAGCAAAAAGCACGCTCTTGCTTTCTAGAGTCTCTAAGACAGCAGGAAACTTGAGTGTGCTGAGAACAAAAGACTGGTATTTCCTACACATACAGACCATCTCCAGTCAAACTCTGCTTCTGAAATTGATACAAGCAATGGTTCTCTATCATCCAATGCTTGTCAGTTAAGATGAAAAACGTGTGAGCTTCGTGAACGATGTAGTTCGTTTGAGCTATAAAGAACCTGCCCTTATCTGAAATGGAGTCTTCCTTGTAGGGAAACTCAGAGCCTGGGATTTAACTCCATTTCTGAAGTGAAACACACAGCATAGTTCTCATCTATAGATCACACTCTGCTTTAGAGCAAGAAGCACGCACTTCCTTTCTAGAGTCTCCAATACACCAGGAAACGTGATTGTGCTCAGAACAAAAGAACTATGTTTCCTACACATACGGTCTTATCTAGTTCAACTCTTCTTCTGAAACTGACACTAAGCACAGTTCCTGTAACATCCAATGCTTTTCATTTAAGACCGAGAAACCTGTGAGCTTCGTGTACGATGTAGTTCGTTTGAGCTGTAAAGTAAATGCCCTTTCCTGAAACAAAGTCTTGCTTGTAGGAAGACTCATAGCCTGGGATTTAACTCCATTTCTGAAGGGAAACACACAGCAGAGTTCTCATCCTTTGATCACACTCTACTATAGAGCAAGAAGCACGCTCTTGCTTTCTAGAGTCTCAAATACAGCAGGAAAATTGAGTGTGCTCAGAACAAAAGAACGGTGTTTCCTACACATACGGACCATATCTAGTCCAACTCTGCTTCTGAAACTGAAACAAACCACAGCTCCTCAAACATCCAATGCTTGTCAGTTAAGATGAGAAACGTGTGAGCTTCGGGAACGATGTAGTTCTTTTGAGATGTAAAGAACCTGCCCTTACCTGAAATGAAGTCTTCCTTGTAGGAAGACTCAGAGCCTGGTATTTAACTCCATTTCTGAAGTGAAACACACAGCAGAGTTCTCTTCTATAGATCACACTCTGCTTTAGAGCAAGAAGCACGCTCTTCCTTTCTAGAGTCTCTAATACACCAGGAAACGTGATTGTGCTCAGAACAAAAGAACTGTATTTTCTACACATACGGACTTACCTAATTCAACTCTTCTTCTGAAACTGACACAAAGCACAGGTCCTGTAACATCCAATGCTTTTCAATTAAGACCTAGAAACGTGTGAGCTTCGTGTACGATATAGTTCGTTTGAGCTGTAAAGTGACTGCCCTTACCTGAAACGAAGTTTTGCTTGTAGGAAGACACAGAGCCTGGGATTTAACGCCATTTCTGAAGGGAAACACACAGCATTGTTCTCATCCATGGATCACACTCTGCTTTAGAGCAAGAAGAACGCTATTGCTTTCAGGAGTCTCTAATACAGCAGGAAATATGAGTGTGTTCAGAACAAAAGAATGGTGTTTCCTACACAGACGGACCATATCTAGTTCAACTCTGCCTCTGAAGCTCAAACAAACCACAGGTACTCTAACATCCAATGCTTGTCAGTTAAGATGAGAAACGTGTGAGCTTCATGAATGATGTAGTTCCTTTGAGCTGTAAAGTACCTGCCCTTACCTGAAACGAAGTCTTGCTTGCAGGAAGACTCAGATCCTGGGATTTAACTCCATTTCTGGAGTGAAACACCCAGCAGAGTTCTCATCTATAGATCACTCTCTACTTTAGAGCAAGAAGCACGCTCTAGGTTTCTAGAGTCTCTAAGACAGCAGGAAACATGAGTGTGCTGAGAACAAAAGAATGGTGTTACCTACACCTAAGGACAATATCTAATCCAACTCAGCTTCTGAAACTGACCCAAAGCACAGGTCTTGTAACATCCAATGCTTTTCAATTAACACCGAGAAACGTGTGAGCTTCGTGTCCGATGTAGTTCATTTGAGCTGTAAAGTAAATGTCCTTACCTGAAACGAAGTCTTGCTTGTAGGAGGACTCAGAGCCTGGGATTTAACTCCATTTCTGAAGTGAATCACACAGCAGAGTTCTCATCCATAGATCACACTCTGCTTTAGAGCAAGAAGCACGCTCTTCCTCTCTAGAGTCTCTAAGACAGCAGGAAACGTGAGTGTGCTGAGAACAAAAGACTGGTATTTCCTACACATACAGACCATATCTAGTCAAACTCTGCTTCTGAAATTGATACAAGCAATGGTTCTCTATCATACAATGCTTGTCAGTTAAGATGAGAAACGTGTGAGCTTCGGGAACGATGTAGTTCGTTTGAGGTGTAAAGAACCTGCCCTTATCTGAAATGAAGTCTTCCTTGTAGGGAAACTCAGAGCCTGGGATTTAACTCCATTTCTGAAGTGAAACACCCAGCAGAGTTCTCATCTATAGATCACTCTCTGCTTTAGAGCAAGAAGCACGCATTTCCTTTCTAGAGTCTCCAATACACCAGGAAACGTGATTGTGCTCAGAACAAAAGAACTGTGTTTCCTACACATACGGTCTTAGCTAGTTCAACTCTTCTTCTGAAACTGACACTAAGCACAGTTCCTGTAACATCCAATGCTTTTCATTTAAGACCGAGAAACGTGTGAGCTTCGTGTACGATGTAGTTCGTTTGAGCTGTAAAGTAAATGCCCTTACCTGAAACGAAGTCTTGCTTGTAGGAAGACTCATAGCATGGGATTTAACTCCATTTCTGAAGGGGAACACACAGCAGAGTTCTCATCCATTGTTCACCCTCTACTTTAGAGCAAGAAGCACGCTCTTGCTTTCTAGAGTCTCAAATACAGCAGGAAAATTGAGTGGGCTGAGACGAAAGAACGGTGTTTCCTACACATTCGGACCATATCTAGTCAAACACTGCCTCTGAAATTGATACCATGCTCAGGTCCTCTAACATCCAATGCTTAAAATTTAAGATGAGAAACGTGTGTGCTTCGTAAACGATGTAGTTCGTTTGAGCTGAAAAGTTACTGCCCTTACCTGAAACAAATTCTTGCTTGTAGGAAGACACAGAGGCTGGGATGTAACTCCATTTCTGAAGGGAAACACACAGCACAGTTCTCATCCATAGATCACACTCTGCTTTAGAGCAAGAAGCACGCTCTTGCTTTCTATAGTCTCTAAGACCACCGCGAAACGTGATAGTGCTGAGAACAAAAGAGTGGTGTTTCCTACACATACGGAACATATCTAGTCCAACTCTGCCTCTAAAATTGATACAAAGCACAGGTCCTCTAACATCCAATGCTTGTCATTTAAGATGAGAAACGAGTGAGTTTCGTGAACGATGTAGTACGTTTGAGCTGAAAAGTTACTGCCCTTAACTGAAACGAAGTAGTGTTTGTAGGAAGACACAGAGCCTGGAATTTAACTCCATTTCTGAAGGGAAACACACAGCAGAGTTCTCATCTATAGATCACACGCTGCTTTAGGGCAAGAAGCACGCTCTTCCTTTCTAGAGTCTCTAATACACCAGGAAACGTGATTGTGCTCAGAACAAAAGAACTGTGTTTCCTACACATATGGACTTATCTAGTTCAACCCTTCTTCTGAAACTGCCACAAAGCACTGGTCCTGTAACATCCAATGCTTTCCAATTAAGACCGAGAAACGTGTGAGCTTCGTGAATGATGTAGTTTGTTTGAGCTGCAAAGAACCTGCCCTTACCTGAAATGAAGTCTTCCTTGTAGGAAGACTCAGAGCCTGGGATTTAACTCCATTCCTGAAGTGAAACATACAGCAGAGTTCTCATCTATACATCACACTCTGCTTTAGAGCAAGAATCACGCTCTTCCTTTCTAGAGTCTCTAATACACCAGGAAAAGTGATTGTGCTCAGAACAAAAGAACGGTGTTTCCTACACATACGGACCATATCTAGTTCAACTCTGCTTCTGAAACTGATGCAAACCACAGGTCTTCTAATATCCAATGCTTGTCAGTTTAGATGAGAAATGTGTGAGCTTCGTGAACGATGTAGTTAGTTTGAGCTGAAAAGTAAATGCCCTAACCTGAAACAAATTCTTGCTTGTAGGAAGACACAGAGACTGGGATTTAACTCCATTTCTGAAGGGAAACACACAGCACAGTTCTCATCCATGAATCACACTATGCTTTAGAGCAAGAAGCACGCACTTCCTTTCTAGAGTCTCTAATACAGCAGGAAACGTGATTGTGCTCAGAACAAAAGAACTGTGTTTCCTACACATAAGGACTTATCTAGTTCAACTCTTCTTCTGAAACTGACACAAAGCACAGGTCCTGTAACATCCAATGCTTTTCAATGAAGACCGAGAAACATGTGAGCTTCTTGTACGATGTAGTTCGTTTGAGCTGTAAAGTAAATGTCCTTACCTGAAACGAAGTCTTGCTTGTAGGAAGACTCAGAGCCTGGGATTTAACTCCATTTCTGAAGAGGAACACACAGCAGAGTTCTCATCCATTCATCACACTCTGCTTTAGTGCAAGAAGCACGCTCTTGCTTTCTAGAGTCTCTAAGACCGCGGGAAACGTGAGAGTGCTGAGAACAAAAGAATGGTGTTTCCTACACATAAGGAACATATCTAGTCCAATTCTGCCTCTGAAATTGATACAAAGCACAGGTCCTATAACATCCAATGCTTATCATTTAAGATGAGAAACGTGTGAGCTTCGGGAACGATGTAGTTCCTTTGAGCTATAAGTACCTGCCCTTACCTGAAACGAAGTCTTGCTTGTAGGAAGAATCAGAGCCTGGGATTTAACTCCATTTCTGAAGTGCAACACACAGCAGAGTTCTCATCCATAGATCACACTCTGCTTTAGAGCAAGAAGCACGCTCTTGCTTTCTAGAGTCTCTAAGACCCCGGGAAACGTGAGAGTGCTGAGAACAAAAGAATGGTGTTTCCTACACATACGGAACATATCTAGTCCAACTCTGATTCTGAAATTGATACAAAGCACAGGTCCTCTAACATCCAATGCTTATCATTTAAGATGAGAAACGTGTGAGCTTCGTGAACGATGTTGTTCGTTTGAGCTGTAAAGAACCTGCCCTTACCTGAAATGAAGTCTTGCTTGTAGGAAGACAAAGAGCCTGGGATTTAACTCCATTTCTGAAGGGAAACCCACAGCAGAGTTCTCATCCATTGATCACACTCTGCTTTAGAGCAAGAAGCACGCAATTGCTTTCTAGAGTCTCTAAGACAGCAAGAAACTTGAGTGTGCTCAGAACAAAAGAACGGTGTTTCCTACACATACGGACTTATCTAGTTCAACACTTCTTCTGAAACTGAAACAAAGCACAGGTCCTGTAACATCCAATGCTTTTAAATTAAGACCGAGAAACGTGTGAGCTTCAGGAACGATGTAGTTTGTTTGAGCTGTAAAGAACCTGCCCTTACCTGAAATGAAGTCTTCCTTGTAGGACGACTCAGAGCCTGGGATTTAACTCCACTTCTGAAGTGAAACATACAGCAGAGTTCTCATCTATACATCACACTCTGCTTTAGAGCAAGAAGTACGCACTTCCTTTCTAGAGTCTGTAATACAGCAGGAAACGTGATTGTGCTCAGAACAAAAGAACTGTGTTTCCTACACATAAGGACTTATCTAGTTCAACTCATCTTCTCAAACTGACACAAAGCACAGGTCCTGTAACATCCAATGCTTTTCAATGAAGACCGAGAAACGTGTGAGCTTCGTGTACGATGTAGTTCGCTTGAGCTGTAAAGTAAATGTCCTTAACTGAAACGAAGTCTTGCTTGTAGGAAGACTCAGAGCCTGGGATTTAACTCCATTTCTGAAGAGGAACACAGAGCAGAGTTCTCATCCATAGATCACTCTCTGCTTCAGAGCAAGAAGCACGCTCTTGCTTTCTAGAGTCTCGAAGACAGCAGGAAACGTGAGTGTGCTGAGAACAAAAGACTGGTATTTCCTACACATACAGACCATATCTAGTCAAACTCTGCTTCTGAAACTGATACAAACCACAGGTCCTCTAACATCCAATGCTTGTCAGTTAAGATGAGAAACATGTGAGCTTCGTGAACAATGTAGTTCGTTTGAGCTGTAAAGAACCTGCCCTTACCTGAAATGAAGTCTTCCTTGTAAGAAGACTCAGAGCCTGGTGTTTAACTCCATTTCTGAAGTAAAAAACACAGCAGAGTTCTCATCTATAGATCACACGCTGCTTTAGAGCAAGAAGCACGCTCTTCCTTTCTAGAGTCTCTAATACACCAGGAAACGTGATTGTGCTCAGAACAAAAGAACTGTGTTTCCTACACATATGGACTTATCTAGTTCAACCCTTCTTCTGAAACTGCCACAAAGCACTTGTCCTGTAACATCCAATGCTTTCCAATTAAGACCGAGAAACGTGTGAGCTTCGTGAATGATGTAGTTTGTTTGAGCTGTAAAGAACCTGCCCTTACCTGAAATGAAGTCTTCCTTGTAGGAAGACTCAGAGCCTGGGATTTAACTCCATTTCTGAAGTGAAACATACAGCAGAGTTCTCATCTATACATCACACTCTGCTTTAGAGCAAGAAGCACGCTCTTCCTTTCTAGAGTCTCTAATACAGCAGGAAACTTGAGTGTGCTGAGAACAAAAGAACGGTGTTTCCTACACATACGGACCATATCTAGTTCAACTCTGCTTCTGAAACTGATGCAAACCACAGGTCTTCTAATATCCAATGCTTGTCAGTTTAGATGAGAAACGTGTGAGCTTCGTGAACGATGTAGTTAGTTTGAGCTGAAAAGTAAATGCCCTTACCTGAAACAAATTCTTGCTTCTAGGAAGACACAGAGACTGGAATTTAACTCCATTTCTGAAGGGAAACACACAGCACAGTTCTCATCCATGAATCACACTCTGCTTTAGAGCAAGAAGCACGCACTTCCTTTCTAGAGTCTCTAATACAGCAGGAAACGTGATTGTGCTCAGAACAAAAGAACTGTGTTTCCTACGCATAAGGTCTTATCTAGTTCAACTCTTCTTCTGAAGCTGACACAAAGCACAGGTCCTGTAACATCCAATGCTTTTCAATGAAGACCGAGAAACATGTGAGCTTCTTGTACGATGTAGTTCGTTTGAGCTGTAAAGTAAATGTCTTACCTGACACGAAGTCTTGCTTGTAGGAAGACTCAGAGCCTGGGATTTAACTCCATTTCTGAAGAGGAACACACAGCAGAGTTCTCATCCATTCATCACACTCTGCTTTAGAGCAAGAAGCACGCTCTTGTTTTCTAGATTCTCTAATACAGCAGGAAACTTGAGTGTGCTGAGTACAAATGAATGGTGTTTCCTACCCATAAGGATCATATCTAGTCCAACTCTGCTTCTGAAACTGATACAAAGCACAGGTCCTCTAACATCCAATGCTTGTCATTTAGATGAGAAATGAGTGAGCTTCGTGAACGATGTAGTACGTTTGAGCTGAAAAGTTACTGCCCTTAACTGAAACGAAGTAGTGTTTGTAGGAAGACACAGAGCCTGGAATTTAACTCCATTTCTGAAGGGAAACACACAGCAGAGTTCTCATCCATGGATCACACTCTGCTTTAGAGCAAGAAGAACGCTATTGCTTTCTAGAGTCTCTAAGACAGCAAGAAACATGAGTGTGCTCAGAACAAAAGAACGGTGTTTCCTACACACACGGAACATATCTAGTTCAACTCTTCTTCTGAAACTGAAACAAAGCACAGGTCATGTTACATCCAATGCTTTTCAATTAAGACCAAGAAACGTGTGAGCTTCATGAACGATGTAGTTTGTTTGAGCTGTAAAGAACCTGCCCTTACCTGAAATGAAGTCTTCCTTGTAGGAAGACTCAGAGCCTGGGATTTAACTCCATTTCTGAAGTGAAACATACAGCAGAGTTCTCATCTATACATCACACTCGGCTTTAGAGCAAGAAGCACGCACTTCCTTTCTAGAGTCTGTAATACAGCAGGAAACGTGATTGTGCTGAGAACAAAAGAACTGTGTTTCCTACACATAAGGACTTATCTAGTTCAACTCTTCTTCTGAAACTGACACAAAGCACAGGTCCTGTAACATCCAATGCTTTTCAATGAAGACCGAGAAACGTGTGAGCTTCGTGTACGATGTAGTTCGCTTGAGCTGTAAAGTAAATGTCCTTAACTGAAACGAAGTCTTGCTTGTAGGAAGACTCAGAGCCTGGGATTTAACTCCATTTCTGAAGAGGAACACACAGCAGAGTTCTCATCCATTGATCACACTCTGCTTTAGAGCAAGAAGCATGCTCTTGCTTTCTAGAGTCTCTAATACAGCAGGAAACTTGAGTGTGCTGAGAACAAAAGAACTGTGTTTCCTACACATACGGACCATATCTAGTCCAATTCTGCCTCTGAAATTGATACAAAGCACAGGTCTTCTAACATCCAATGCTTATCATTTAAGATGAGAAACGTGTGAGCTTCGTGAACGATGTAGTTCGTTTGAGCTGAAAAGTGATTGCCCTTACCTGAAACGAAGTCTTGCTTGTAGGAAGACAAAGAGTCTGGGATTTAACTCCATTTCTGAAGGGAAACACACAGCATAGTTCTCATCCATGGATCACACTCTGCTTTAGAGCAAGAAGAACGCTCTTGCTTTCTAGAGTCTCTAATACAGCAGGAAACGTGAGTGTGCTCAGAAGAAAAGAACAGTGTTTCCTACACATACGGGCCATATCTAGTTCAACTCTGCTTCTGAAACTGAAACAAACCACAGGTCCTGTAACATCCAATGCTTGACAGTTAAGATGAGAAACGTGTGAGCTTCGGGAACGATGTATTTCGTTTGAGCTGTAAAGTACCTGCCCTTACCTGAAACGAAGTCTTGCTTGTAGGAAGACTTAGAGACTGGGATTTAACTCCATTTCTGAAGTGAAACACACAACAGAGTTCTCACCCATAGATCACACTCTGCTTTAGAGCAAGAAGCACGCTCTTGCTTTCTAGAGTCTCTAAGACCGCCGGGAAACGTGAGAGTGCTGAGAACAAAAGAATGGTGTTTCCTACACATACGGAACATATCTAGTCCAACTCTGCCTCTGAAATTGATACAAAGCACAGGTCCTCTAACATCCAATGCTTGTCATTTAAGATGAGAAACGAGTGAGCTTCGTCAACGATGTAGTACGTTTGAGCTGAAAAGTTACTGCCCTTAACTGAAACGAAGTAGTGTTTGTAGGAAGACACAGAGCCTGGAATTTAACTCCATTTCTGAAGGGAAACACACAGCAGAGTTCTCATCCATGGATCACACTCTGCTTTAGAGCAAGAAGAACGCTATTGCTTTCTAGAGTCTCTAAGACAGCAAGAAACATGAGTGTGCTCAGAACAAAAGAACGGTGTTTCCTACACACACGGAACATATCTAGTTCAACTCTTCTTCTGAAACTGAAACAAAGCACAGGTCCTGTTACATCCAATGCTTTTCAATTAAGACCAAGAAACGTGTGAGCTTCATGAACGATGTAGTTTGTTTGAGCTGTAAAGAACCTGCCCTTACCTGAAATGAAGTCTTCCTTGTAGGAAGACTCAGAGCCTGGGATTTAACTCCATTTCTGAAGTGAAACATACAGCAGAGTTCTCATCTATACATCACACTCGGCTTTAGAGCAAGAAGCACGCACTTCCTTTCTAGAGTCTGTAATACAGCAGGAAACGTGATTGTGCTCAGAACAAAAGAACTGTGTTTCCTACACATAAGGACTTATCTAGTTCAACTCATCTTCTGAAACTGACACAAAGCACAGGTCCTGTAACATCCAATGCTTTTCAATGAAGACCGAGAAACGTGTGAGCTTCGTGTACGATGTAGTTCGCTTGAGCTGTAAAGTAAATGTCCTTAACTGAAACGAAGTCTTGCTTGTAGGAAGACTCAGAGCCTGGGATTTAACTCCATTTCTGAAGAGGAACACAGAGCAGAGTTCTCATCCATAGATCACTCTCTGCTTCAGAGCAAGAAGCACGCTCTTGCTTTCTAGAGTCTCGAAGACAGCAGGAAACGTGAGTGTGCTGAGAACAAAAGACTGGTATTTCCTACACATACAGACCATATCTAGTCAAACTCTGCTTCTGAAACTGATACAAACCACAGGTCCTCTAACATCCAATGCTTGTCAGTTAAGATGAGAAACATGTGAGCTTCGTGAACAATGTAGTTCGTTTGAGCTGTAAAGAACCTGCCCTTACCTGAAATGAAGTCTTCCTTGTAAGAAGACTCAGAGCCTGGTGTTTAACTCCATTTCTGAAGTGAAAAACACAGCAGAGTTCTCATCTATAGATCACACGCTGCTTTAGAGCAAGAAGCACGCTCTTCCTTTCTATAGTCTCTAATACACCAGGAAACGTGATTGTGCTCAGAACAAAAGAACTGTGTTTCCTACACATATGGACTTATCTAGTTCAACCCTTCTTCTGAAACTGCCACAAAGCACTTGTCCTGTAACATCCAATGCTTTCCAATTAAGACCGAGAAACGTGTGAGCTTCGTGAATGATGTAGTTTGTTTGAGCTGTAAAGAACCTGCCCTTACCTGAAATGAAGTCTTCCTTGTAGGAAGACTCAGAGCCTGGGATTTAACTCCATTTCTGAAGTGAAACATACAGCAGAGTTCTCATCTATACATCACACTCTGCTTTAGAGCAAGAAGCACGCTCTTCCTTTCTAGAGTCTCTAATACAGCAGGAAACTTGAGTGTGCTGAGAACAAAAGAACGGTGTTTCCTACACATACGGACCATATCTAGTTCAACTCTGCTTCTGAAACTGATGCAAACCACAGGTCTTCTAATATCCAATGCTTGTCAGTTTAGATGAGAAACGTGTGAGCTTCGTGAACGATGTAGTTAGTTTGAGCTGAAAAGTAAATGCCCTTACCTGAAACAAATTCTTGCTTCTAGGAAGACACAGAGACTGGAATTTAACTCCATTTCTGAAGGGAAACACACAGCACAGTTCTCATCCATGAATCACACTCTGCTTTAGAGCAAGAAGCACGCACTTCCTTTCTAGAGTCTCTAATACAGCAGGAAACGTGATTGTGCTCAGAACAAAAGAACTGTGTTTCCTACGCATAAGGTCTTATCTAGTTCAACTCTTCTTCTGAAGCTGACACAAAGCACAGGTCCTGTAACATCCAATGCTTTTCAATGAAGACCGAGAAACATGTGAGCTTCTTGTACGATGTAGTTCGTTTGAGCTGTAAAGTAAATGTCTTACCTGACACGAAGTCTTGCTTGTAGGAAGACTCAGAGCCTGGGATTTAACTCCATTTCTGAAGAGGAACACACAGCAGAGTTCTCATCCATTCATCACACTCTGCTTTAGAGCAAGAAGCACGCTCTTGTTTTCTAGATTCTCTAATACAGCAGGAAACTTGAGTGTGCTGAGTACAAATGAATGGTGTTTCCTACCCATAAGGATCATATCTAGTCCAACTCTGCTTCTGAAACTGATACAAAGCACAGGTCCTCTAACATCCAATGCTTGTCATTTAGATGAGAAATGAGTGAGCTTCGTGAACGATGTAGTACGTTTGAGCTGAAAAGTTACTGCCCTTAACTGAAACGAAGTAGTGTTTGTAGGAAGACACAGAGCCTGGAATTTAACTCCATTTCTGAAGGGAAACACACAGCAGAGTTCTCATCCATGGATCACACTCTGCTTTAGAGCAAGAAGAACGCTATTGCTTTCTAGAGTCTCTAAGACAGCAAGAAACATGAGTGTGCTCAGAACAAAAGAACGGTGTTTCCTACACACACGGAACATATCTAGTTCAACTCTTCTTCTGAAACTGAAACAAAGCACAGGTCATGTTACATCCAATGCTTTTCAATTAAGACCAAGAAACGTGTGAGCTTCATGAACGATGTAGTTTGTTTGAGCTGTAAAGAACCTGCCCTTACCTGAAATGAAGTCTTCCTTGTAGGAAGACTCAGAGCCTGGGATTTAACTCCATTTCTGAAGTGAAACATACAGCAGAGTTCTCATCTATACATCACACTCGGCTTTAGAGCAAGAAGCACGCACTTCCTTTCTAGAGTCTGTAATACAGCAGGAAACGTGATTGTGCTGAGAACAAAAGAACTGTGTTTCCTACACATAAGGACTTATCTAGTTCAACTCTTCTTCTGAAACTGACACAAAGCACAGGTCCTGTAACATCCAATGCTTTTCAATGAAGACCGAGAAACGTGTGAGCTTCGTGTACGATGTAGTTCGCTTGAGCTGTAAAGTAAATGTCCTTAACTGAAACGAAGTCTTGCTTGTAGGAAGACTCAGAGCCTGGGATTTAACTCCATTTCTGAAGAGGAACACACAGCAGAGTTCTCATCCATTGATCACACTCTGCTTTAGAGCAAGAAGCATGCTCTTGCTTTCTAGAGTCTCTAATACAGCAGGAAACTTGAGTGTGCTGAGAACAAAAGAACTGTGTTTCCTACACATACGGACCATATCTAGTCCAATTCTGCCTCTGAAATTGATACAAAGCACAGGTCTTCTAACATCCAATGCTTATCATTTAAGATGAGAAACGTGTGAGCTTCGTGAACGATGTAGTTCGTTTGAGCTGAAAAGTGATTGCCCTTACCTGAAACGAAGTCTTGCTTGTAGGAAGACAAAGAGTCTGGGATTTAACTCCATTTCTGAAGGGAAACACACAGCATAGTTCTCATCCATGGATCACACTCTGCTTTAGAGCAAGAAGAACGCTCTTGCTTTCTAGAGTCTCTAATACAGCAGGAAACGTGAGTGTCCTCAGAAGAAAAGAACAGTGTTTCCTACACATACGGGCCATATCTAGTTCAACTCTGCTTCTGAAACTGAAACAAACCACAGGTCCTGTAACATCCAATGCTTGACAGTTAAGATGAGAAACGTGTGAGCTTCGGGAACGATGTATTTCGTTTGAGCTGTAAAGTACCTGCCCTTACCTGAAACGAAGTCTTGCTTGTAGGAAGACTTAGAGACTGGGATTTAACTCCATTTCTGAAGTGAAACACACAACAGAGTTCTCACCCATAGATCACACTCTGCTTTAGAGCAAGAAGCACGCTCTTGCTTTCTAGAGTCTCTAAGACCGCCGGGAAACGTGAGAGTGCTGAGAACAAAAGAATGGTGTTTCCTACACATACGGAACATATCTAGTCCAACTCTGCCTCTGAAATTGATACAAAGCACAGGTCCTCTAACATCCAATGCTTGTCATTTAAGATGAGAAACGAGTGAGCTTCGTCAACGATGTAGTACGTTTGAGCTGAAAAGTTACTGCCCTTAACTGAAACGAAGTAGTGTTTGTAGGAAGACACAGAGCCTGGAATTTAACTCCATTTCTGAAGGGAAACACACAGCAGAGTTCTCATCCATGGATCACACTCTGCTTTAGAGCAAGAAGAACGCTATTGCTTTCTAGAGTCTCTAATACAGCAAGAAACATGAGTGTGCTCAGAACAAAAGAACGGTGTTTCCTACACACACGGAACATATCTAGTTCAACTCTTCTTCTGAAACTGAAACAAAGCACAGGTCCTGTTACATCCAATGCTTTTCAATTAAGACCAAGAAACGTGTGAGCTTCATGAACGATGTAGTTTGTTTGAGCTGTAAAGAACCTGCCCTTACCTGAAATGAAGTCTTCCTTGTAGGAAGACTCAGAGCCTGGGATTTAACTCCATTTCTGAAGTGAAACATACAGCAGAGTTCTCATCTATACATCACACTCGGCTTTAGAGCAAGAAGCACGCACTTCCTTTCTAGAGTCTGTAATACAGCAGGAAACGTGATTGTGCTGAGAACAAAAGAACTGTGTTTCCTACACATAAGGACTTATCTAGTTCAACTCTTCTTCTGAAACTGACACAAAGCACAGGTCCTGTAACATCCAATGCTTTTCAATGAAGACCGAGAAACGTGTGAGCTTCGTGTACGATGTAGTTCGCTTGAGCTGTAAAGTAAATGTCCTTAACTGAAACGAAGTCTTGCTTGTAGGAAGACTCAGAGCCTGGGATTTAACTCCATTTCTGAAGAGGAACACACAGCAGAGTTCTCATCCATTGATCACACTCTGCTTTAGAGCAAGAAGCATGCTCTTGCTTTCTAGAGTCTCTAATACAGCAGGAAACTTGAGTGTGCTGAGAACAAAAGAACTGTGTTTCCTACACATACGGACCATATCTAGTCCAATTCTGCCTCTGAAATTGATACAAAGCACAGGTCTTCTAACATCCAATGCTTATCATTTAAGATGAGAAACGTGTGAGCTTCGTGAACGATGTAGTTCGTTTGAGCTGAAAAGTGATTGCCCTTACCTGAAACGAAGTCTTGCTTGTAGGAAGACAAAGAGTCTGGGATTTAACTCCATTTCTGAAGGGAAACACACAGCATAGTTCTCATCCATGGATCACACTCTGCTTTAGAGCAAGAAGAACGCTCTTGCTTTCTAGAGTCTCTAATACAGCAGGAAACGTGAGTGTGCTCAGAAGAAAAGAACAGTGTTTCCTACACATACGGGCCATATCTAGTTCAACTCTGCTTCTGAAACTGAAACAAACCACAGGTCCTGTAACATCCAATGCTTGACAGTTAAGATGAGAAACGTGTGAGCTTTGGGAACGATGTATTTCGTTTGAGCTGTAAAGTACCTGCCCTTACCTGAAACGAAGTCTTGCTTGTAGGAAGACTTAGAGACTGGGATTTAACTCCATTTCTGAAGTGAAACACACAACAGAGTTCTCACCCATAGATCACACTCTGCTTTAGAGCAAGAAGCACGCTCTTGCTTTCTAGAGTCTCTAAGACCGCCGGGAAACGTGAGAGTGCTGAGAACAAAAGAATGGTGTTTCCTACACATACGGAACATATCTAGTCCAACTCTGCCTCTGAAATTGATACAAAGCACAGGTCCTCTAACATCCAATGCTTGTCATTTAAGATGAGAAACGAGTGAGCTTCGTCAACGATGTAGTACGTTTGAGCTGAAAAGTTACTGCCCTTAACTGAAACGAAGTAGTGTTTGTAGGAAGACACAGAGCCTGGAATTTAACTCCATTTCTGAAGGGAAACACACAGCAGAGTTCTCATCCATGGATCACACTCTGCTTTAGAGCAAGAAGAACGCTATTGCTTTCTAGAGTCTCTAAGACAGCAGGAAATTTGAGTGTGCTCAGAACAAAAGAACGGTGTTTCCTACACATATGGACTTATCTAGTTCAACTCTTCTTCTGAAACTGAAACAAAGCACAGGTCCTGTAACATCCAATGCTTTTCAATTAAGACCGACAAACGTGTGAGCTTCATGAATGATGTAGTTTGTTTGAGCTGTAAAGAACCTGACCTTACCTGAAATGAAGTCTTCCTTGTAGGAAGACTCAGAGCCTGGGATTTAACTCCATTTCTGAAGTGCAACACACAGCAGAGTTCTCATCTATAGATCACACTCTGTTTAGAGCAAGAAGCACGCTCTTGCTTTCTAGAGTCTCTAAGACTGCGGGAAACGTGAGAGTGCTGAGAACAAAAGAATGGTGTTTCCTACACATACGGAACATATCTAGTCCAACTCTGCCTCTGAAATTGATACAAAGCACAGGTCCTCTAACATCCAATGCTTATCATTTAAGATGAGAAACGTGTGAGCTTCGTGAACGATGTAGTTCGTTTGAGCTGAAAAGTGATTGCCCTTACCTGAAACGAAGTCTTGCTTGTAGGAAGACAAAGAGCCTGGGATTTAACTCCATTTCTGAAGGGAAACACACAGCATAGTTCGCATCCATGGATCACACTCTGCTTTAGAGCAAGAAGAACGCTCTTGCTTTCTAGAGTCTCTAATACAGCAGGAAACGTGAGTGTGCTCAGAACAAAAGAACAGTGTTTCCTACACATACGGGCCATATCTAGTTCAACTCTGCTTCTGAAACTGAAACAAACCACAGGTCCTGTAACATCCAATGCTTGACAGTTAAGATGAGAAACGTGTGAGCTTCGGGAACGATGTAGTTCGTTTGAGCAGTAAAGAACCTGCCCTTACCTGAAATGAAGTCTTCCTTGTAGGAAGACTCAGAGCCTGGGATTTAACTCCATTTCTGAAGTGAAACACACAGCAGAGTTCTCATCTATAGATCATACTCTGCTTTGGAGCAAGAAGCATGCTCTTCCTTTCTAGAGTCTCTAATACACCAGGAAACGTGATTGCGCTCAGAACAAAAGAACTGTGTTTCCTACACATACGGACCATATCTAGTTCAACTCTTCTTCTGAAACTGACACAAAGCACAGGTCCTGTAACATCCAATGCTTTTCAATTAACACTGAGAAACGTGTGAGCTTCGTGTCTGATGTAGTTCGTTTGAGCTGTAAAGTAAATGTCCTTACCTGAAACGAAGTCTTGCTTGTAGGACGACTCAGAGCCTGGGATTTAACTCCATTTCTGAAGTGGAACACACAGCAAAGTTCTCATCCATTGATCACACTCTGCTTTAGAGCAAGAAGCAGGCTCTTGCTTTCTAGAGTCTCAAATGAAGCAGGAAACCTGAGTGTGCTGAGAACAAAAGAACGGTGTTTCCTACTCATACGGACCATATAAAGTTCAACTCTGCGTCTGAAACTGATACAAACCACAGGTCTTCTAACATCCAATGCTTGTCAGTTAAGATTAGAAACGTGTGAGCTTCGTGAACGATGTAGTTCGTTTGAGCTGTAAAGAACCTGCCCTTACCTGAAATGAAGTCTTCCTTGAAGGAAGACTCAGAGCCTGGTGTTTAACTCCATTTCTGAAGTGAAACACACAGCAGAGTTCTCATCTATAGATCACACTCTGCTATAGAGCAAGAAGCACGCTCTTGTTTTCTAGATTCTCTAATACAGCAGGAAACTTGAGTGTGCTGAGTACAAATGAATGGTGTTTCCTACCCATAAGGATCATATCTAGTCCAACTCTGCTTCTGAAACTGATACAAAGCACAGGTCCTCTAACATCCAATGCTTGTCATTTAGATGAGAAATGAGTGAGCTTCGTGAACGATGTAGTACGTTTGAGCTGAAAAGTTACTGCCCTTAACTGAAACGAAGTAGTGTTTGTAGGAAGACACAGAGCCTGGAATTTAACTCCATTTCTGAAGGGAAACACACAGCAGAGTTCTCATCCATGGATCACACTCTGCTTTAGAGCAAGAAGAACGCTATTGCTTTCTAGAGTCTCTAAGACAGCAAGAAACATGAGTGTGCTCAGAACAAAAGAACGGTGTTTCCTACACACACGGAACATATCTAGTTCAACTCTTCTTCTGAAACTGAAACAAAGCACAGGTCCTGTTACATCCAATGCTTTTAAATTAAGACCAAGAAACGTGTGAGCTTCATGAACGATGTAGTTTGTTTGAGCTGTAAAGAACCTGCCCTTACCTGAAATGAAGTCTTCCTTGTAGGAAGACTCAGAGCCTGGGATTTAACTCCATTTCTGAAGTGAAACATACAGCAGAGTTCTCATCTATACATCACACTCGGCTTTAGAGCAAGAAGCACGCACTTCCTTTCTAGAGTCTGTAATACAGCAGGAAACGTGATTGTGCTGAGAACAAAAGAACTGTGTTTCCTACACATAAGGACTTATCTAGTTCAACTCTTCTTCTGAAACTGACACAAAGCACAGGTCCTGTAACATCCAATGCTTTTCAATGAAGACCGAGAAACGTGTGAGCTTCGTGTACGATGTAGTTCGCTTGAGCTGTAAAGTAAATGTCCTTAACTGAAACGAAGTCTTGCTTGTAGGAAGACTCAGAGCCTGGGATTTAACTCCATTTCTGAAGAGGAACACACAGCAGAGTTCTCATCCATTGATCACACTCTGCTTTAGAGCAAGAAGCATGCTCTTGCTTTCTAGAGTCTCTAATACAGCAGGAAACTTGAGTGTGCTGAGAACAAAAGAACTGTGTTTCCTACACATACGGACCATATCTAGTCCAATTCTGCCTCTGAAATTGATACAAAGCACAGGTCTTCTAACATCCAATGCTTATCATTTAAGATGAGAAACGTGTGAGCTTCGTGAACGATGTAGTTCGTTTGAGCTGAAAAGTGATTGCCCTTACCTGAAACGAAGTCTTGCTTGTAGGAAGACAAAGAGTCTGGGATTTAACTCCATTTCTGAAGGGAAACACACAGCATAGTTCTCATCCATGGATCACACTCTGCTTTAGAGCAAGAAGAACGCTCTTGCTTTCTAGAGTCTCTAATACAGCAGGAAACGTGAGTGTGCTCAGAACAAAAGAACAGTGTTTCCTACACATACGGGCCATATCTAGTTCAACTCTGCTTCTGAAACTGAAACAAACCACAGGTCCTGTAACATCCAATGCTTGACAGTTAAGATGAGAAACGTGTGAGCTTCGGGAACGATGTATTTCGTTTGAGCTGTAAAGTACCTGCCCTTACCTGAAACGAAGTCTTGCTTGTAGGAAGACTTAGAGACTGGGATTTAACTCCATTTCTGAAGTGAAACACACAACAGAGTTCTCACCCATAGATCACACTCTGCTTTAGAGCAAGAAGCACGCTCTTGCTTTCTAGAGTCTCTAAGACCGCCGGGAAACGTGAGAGTGCTGAGAACAAAAGAATGGTGTTTCCTACACATACGAACATATCTAGTCCAACTCTGCCTCTGAAATTGATACAAAGCACAGGTCCTCTAACATCCAATGCTTGTCATTTAAGATGAGAAACGAGTGAGCTTCGTCAACGATGTAGTACGTTTGAGCTGAAAAGTTACTGCCCTTAACTGAAACGAAGTAGTGTTTGTAGGAAGACACAGAGCCTGGAATTTAACTCCATTTCTGAAGGGAAACACACAGCAGAGTTCTCATCCATGGATCACACTCTGCTTTAGAGCAAGAAGAACGCTATTGCTTTCTAGAGTCTCTAAGACAGCAGGAAATTTGAGTGTGCTCAGAACAAAAGAACGGTGTTTCCTACACATATGGACTTATCTAGTTCAACTCTTCTTCTGAAACTGAAACAAAGCACAGGTCCTGTAACATCCAATGCTTTTCAATTAAGACCGACAAACGTGTGAGCTTCATGAATGATGTAGTTTGTTTGAGCTGTAAAGAACCTGACCTTACCTGAAATGAAGTCTTCCTTGTAGGAAGACTCAGAGCCTGGGATTTAACTCCATTTCTGAAGTGCAACACACAGCAGAGTTCTCATCTATAGATCACACTCTGTTTAGAGCAAGAAGCACGCTCTTGCTTTCTAGAGTCTCTAAGACTGCGGGAAACGTGAGAGTGCTGAGAACAAAAGAATGGTGTTTCCTACACATACGGAACATATCTAGTCCAACTCTGCCTCTGAAATTGATACAAAGCACAGGTCCTCTAACATCCAATGCTTATCATTTAAGATGAGAAACGTGTGAGCTTCGTGAACGATGTAGTTCGTTTGAGCTGAAAAGTGATTGCCCTTACCTGAAACGAAGTCTTGCTTGTAGGAAGACAAAGAGCCTGGGATTTAACTCCATTTCTGAAGGGAAACACACAGCATAGTTCGCATCCATGGATCACACTCTGCTTTAGAGCAAGAAGAACGCTCTTGCTTTCTAGAGTCTCTAATACAGCAGGAAACGTGAGTGTGCTCAGAACAAAAGAACAGTGTTTCCTACACATACGGGCCATATCTAGTTCAACTCTGCTTCTGAAACTGAAACAAACCACAGGTCCTGTAACATCCAATGCTTGACAGTTAAGATGAGAAACGTGTGAGCTTCGGGAACGATGTATTTCGTTTGAGCTGTAAAGTACCTGCCCTTACCTGAAACGAAGTCTTGC
Organism: Onychomys leucogaster; assembly: GCA_949786385.1. Classification (NCBI taxonomy): domain Eukaryota; kingdom Metazoa; phylum Chordata; class Mammalia; order Rodentia; family Cricetidae; genus Onychomys; species Onychomys leucogaster. The sequence continues at coordinate 4,450,830 of CATKUP010000009.1, read as the reverse complement.
TTGTAGGAAGACTTAGAGACTGGGATTTAACTCCATTTCTGAAGTGAAACACACAACAGAGTTCTCACCCATAGATCACACTCTGCTTTAGAGCAAGAAGCACGCTCTTGCTTTCTAGAGTCTCTAAGACCGCCGGGAAACGTGAGAGTGCTGAGAACAAAAGAATGTTGTTTCCTACACATACGGAACATATCTAGTCCAACTCTGCCTCTGAAATTGATACAAAGCACAGGTCCTCTAACATCCAATGCTTGTCATTTAAGATGAGAAACGAGTGAGCTTCGTCAACGATGTAGTACGTTTGAGCTGAAAAGTTACTGCCCTTAACTGAAACGAAGTAGTGTTTGTAGGAAGACACAGAGCCTGGAATTTAACTCCATTTCTGAAGGGAAACACACAGCAGAGTTCTCATCCATGGATCACACTCTGCTTTAGAGCAACAAGAACGCAATTGCTTTCTAGAGTCTCTAAGACAGCAGGAAATTTGAGTGTGCTCAGAACAAAAGAACGGTGTTTCCTACACATATGGACTTATCTAGTTCAACTCTTCTTCTGAAACTGAAACAAAGCACAGGTCCTGTAACATCCAATGCTTTTCAATTAAGACCGACAAACGTGTGAGCTTCATGAATGATGTAGTTTGTTTGAGCTGTAAAGAACCTGACCTTACCTGAAATGAAGTCTTCCTTGTAGGAAGACTCAGAGCCTGGGATTTAACTCCATTTCTGAAGAGGAACAAACAGCAGAGTTCTCATCCATTCATCACACTCTGCTTTAGAGCAAGAAGCACGCTCTTGCTTTCTAGAGTCTCTAATACAGCAGGAAACTTGAGTGTGCTGAGAACAAAAGAACGGTGTTTCCTACACATACGGACCATATCTAGTCCAACTCTGCCTCTGAAATTGATACAAAGCACAGGTCCTCTAACATCCAATGCTTATCATTTAAGATGAGAAACGTGTGAGCTTCGGAACGATGTGGTTCGTTTGAGTTGTAAATTACCTGCCCTTACCTGAAATGAAGTCTTGCTTTCAGGAAGACTTAGAGACTGGGATTTAACTCCATTTCTGAAGTGAAAAACACAGCAGAGTTGGCATCCATAGATCACACTCTGCTTTAGAGCAAGAAGCACGCTCTTGCTTTCTAGAGCCTCTAAGACCGCGGGAAACGTGAGAGTGCTGAGAACAAAAGAATGGTGTTTCCTACACATACGGACCATATCTAGTCCAACTCTGCCTCTGAAATTGATACAAAGCACAGGTCCTCTAACATCCAATGCTTATCATTTAAGATGAGAAACGAGTGAGCTTCGTGAAGGATGTAGTACGTTTGAGCTGAAAAGTTACTGCCCTTAACTGAAATGAAGTAGTGTTTGTAGGAAGACACAGAGCCTGGAATTTAACTCCATTTCTGAAGGAAAAAACACACAGCAGAGTTCTCATCCAAGGATCACACTCTGCTTTAGAGCAAGAAGAACGCTATTGCTTTCTAGAGTCTCTAAGACAACAAGAAACTTGAGTGTGCTCAGAACAAAAGAACGGTGTTTCCTACACATACGGACTTATCTAGTTCAACTCTTCTTCTGAAACTGAAACAAAGCACAGGTCCTGTAACATCCAATGCTTTTCAATTAAGACCGAGAAACGTGTGAGCTTCGGGAACGATGTAGTTTGTTTGAGCTGTAAAGAACCTGCCCTTACCTGAAATGAAGTCTTCCTTATAGGAAGACTTAGAGACTGGGATTTAACTCCATTTCTGAAGTGAAACACACAGCAGAGTTGGCATCCATAGATCACACTCTGCTTTAGAGCAAGAAGCACACTCTTGCTTTCTAGAGACTCTAAGACCCCGGGAAACGTGAGAGTGCTGAGAACAAAAGAATGGTGTTTCCTACACATACGGAACATATCTAGTCCAACTCTGCCTCTGAAATTGATACAAAGCACAGGTCCTCTAACATCCAATGCTTGTCATTTAAGATGAGAAACGAGTGAGCTTCGTCAACGATGTAGTACGTTTGAGCTGAAAAGTTACTGCCCTTAACTGAAACGAAGTAGTGTTTGTAGGAAGACACAGAGCCTGGAATTTAACTCCATTTCTGAAGGGAAACACACAGCAGAGTTCTCATCCATGGATCACACTCTGCTTTAGAGCAAGAAGAACGCTATTGCTTTCTAGAGTCTCTAAGACAGCAGGAAATTTGAGTGTGCTCAGAACAAAAGAACGGTGTTTCCTACACATATGGACTTATCTAGTTCAACTCTTCTTCTGAAACTGAAACAAAGCACAGGTCCTGTAACATCCAATGCTTTTCAATTAAGACCGACAAACGTGTGAGCTTCATGAATGATGTAGTTTGTTTGAGCTGTAAAGAACCTGACCTTACCTGAAATGAAGTCTTCCTTGTAGGAAGACTCAGAGCCTGGGATTTAACTCCATTTCTGAAGTGCAACACACAGCAGAGTTCTCATCTATAGATCACACTCTGTTTAGAGCAAGAAGCACGCTCTTGCTTTCTAGAGTCTCTAAGACTGCGGGAAACGTGAGAGTGCTGAGAACAAAAGAATGGTGTTTCCTACACATACGGAACATATCTAGTCCAACTCTGCCTCTGAAATTGATACAAAGCACAGGTCCTCTAACATCCAATGCTTATCATTTAAGATGAGAAACGTGTGAGCTTCGTGAACGATGTAGTTCGTTTGAGCTGAAAAGTGATTGCCCTTACCTGAAACGAAGTCTTGCTTGTAGGAAGACAAAGAGCCTGGGATTTAACTCCATTTCTGAAGGGAAACACACAGCATAGTTCGCATCCATGGATCACACTCTGCTTTAGAGCAAGAAGAACGCTCTTGCTTTCTAGAGTCTCTAATACAGCAGGAAACGTGAGTGTGCTCAGAACAAAAGAACAGTGTTTCCTACACATACGGGCCATATCTAGTTCAACTCTGCTTCTGAAACTGAAACAAACCACAGGTCCTGTAACATCCAATGCTTGACAGTTAAGATGAGAAACGTGTGAGCTTCGGGAACGATGTATTTCGTTTGAGCTGTAAAGTACCTGCCCTTACCTGAAACGAAGTCTTGCTTGTAGGAAGACTTAGAGACTGGGATTTAACTCCATTTCTGAAGTGAAACACACAACAGAGTTCTCACCCATAGATCACACTCTGCTTTAGAGCAAGAAGCACGCTCTTGCTTTCTAGAGTCTCTAAGACCGCCGGGAAACGTGAGAGTGCTGAGAACAAAAGAATGGTGTTTCCTACACATACGGAACATATCTAGTCCAACTCTGCCTCTGAAATTGATACAAAGCACAGGTCCTCTAACATCCAATGCTTGTCATTTAAGATGAGAAACGAGTGAGCTTCGTCAACGATGTAGTACGTTTGAGCTGAAAAGTTACTGCCCTTAACTGAAACAAAGTAGTGTTTGTAGGAAGACACAGAGCCTGGAATTTAACTCCATTTCTGAAGGGAAACACACAGCAGAGTTCTCATCCATGGATCACACTCTGCTTTAGAGCAAGAAGAACGCAATTGCTTTCTAGAGTCTCTAAGACAGCAGGAAATTTGAGTGTGCTCAGAACAAAAGAACGGTGTTTCCTACACATATGGACTTATCTAGTTCAACTCTTCTTCTGAAACTGAAACAAAGCACAGGTCCTGTAACATCCAATGCTTTTCAATTAAGACCGACAAACGTGTGAGCTTCATGAATGATGTAGTTTGTTTGAGCTGTAAAGAACCTGACCTTACCTGAAATGAAGTCTTCCTTGTAGGAAGACTCAGAGCCTGGGATTTAACTCCATTTCTGAAGAGGAACAAACAGCAGAGTTCTCATCCATTCATCACACTCTGCTTTAGAGCAAGAAGCACGCTCTTGCTTTCTAGAGTCTCTAATACAGCAGGAAACTTGAGTGTGCTGAGAACAAAAGAACGGTGTTTCCTACACATACGGACCATATCTAGTCCAACTCTGCCTCTGAAATTGATACAAAGCACAGGTCCTCTAACATCCAATGCTTATCATTTAAGATGAGAAACGTGTGAGCTTCGGAACGATGTGGTTCGTTTGAGTTGTAAATTACCTGCCCTTACCTGAAATGAAGTCTTGCTTTCAGGAAGACTTAGAGACTGGGATTTAACTCCATTTCTGAAGTGAAACACACAGCAGAGTTGGCATCCATAGATCACACTCTGCTTTAGAGCAAGAAGCACGCTCTTGCTTTCTAGAGACTCTAAGACCGCGGGAAACGTGAGAGTGCTGAGAACAAAAGAATGGTGTTTCCTACACATACGGACCATATCTAGTCCAACTCTGCCTCTGAAATTGATACAAAGCACAGGTCCTCTAACATCCAATGCTTATCATTTAAGATGAGAAACAAGTGAGCTTCGTGAAGGATGTAGTACGTTTGAGCTGAAAAGTTACTGCCCTTAACTGAAATGAAGTAGTGTTTGTAGGAAGACACAGAGCCTGGAATTTAACTCCATTTCTGAAGGAAAAAACACACAGCAGAGTTCTCATCCAAGGATCACACTCTGCTTTAGAGCAAGAAGAACGCTATTGCTTTCTAGAGTCTCTAAGACAACAAGAAACTTGAGTGTGCTCAGAACAAAAGAACGGTGTTTCCTACACATACGGACTTATCTAGTTCAACTCTTCTTCTGAAACTGAAACAAAGCACAGGTCCTGTAACATCCAATGCTTTTCAATTAAGACCGAGAAACGTGTGAGCTTCGGGAACGATGTAGTTTGTTTGAGCTGTAAAGAACCTGCCCTTACCTGAAATGAAGTCTTCCTTATAGGAAGACTTAGAGACTGGGATTTAACTCCATTTCTGAAGTGAAACACACAGCAGAGTTGGCATCCATAGATCACACTCTGCTTTAGAGCAAGAAGCACGCTCTTGCTTTCTAGAGACTCTAAGACCCCGGGAAACGTGAGAGTGCTGAGAACAAAAGAATGGTGTTTCCTACACATACGGAACATATCTAGTCCAATTCTGCCTCTGAAATTGATACAAAGCACAGGTCCTATAACATCCAATGCTTATCATTTAAGATGAGAAACGTGTGAGCTTCGGGAACGATGTAGTTCCTTTGAGCTATAAGTACCTGCCCTTACCTGAAACGAAGTCTTGCTTGTAGGAAGACTCAGAGCCTGGGATTTAACTCCATTTCTGAAGTGCAACACACAGCAGAGTTCTCATCCATAGATCACACTCTGCTTTAGAGCAAGAAGCACGCTCTTGCTTTCTAGAGTCTCTAAGACCCCGGGAAACGTGAGAGTGCTGAGAACAAAAGAATGGTGTTTCCTACACATACGGAACATATCTAGTCCAACTCTGACTCTGAAATTGATACAAAGCACAGGTCCTCTAACATCCAATGCTTATCATTTAAGATGAGAAACGTGTGAGCTTCGTGAACGATGTAGTTCGTTTGAGCTGTAAAGAACCTGCCCTTACCTGAAATGAAGTCTTGCTTGTAGGAAGACAAAGAGCCTGGGATTTCACTCCATTTCTGAAGGGAAACCCACAGCAGAGTTCTCATCCATTGATCACACTCTGCTTTAGAGCAAGAAGCACGCAATTGCTTTCTAGAGTCTCTAAGACAGCAAGAAACTTGAGTGTGCTCAGAACAAAAGAACGGTGTTTCCTACACATACGGACTTATCTAGTTCAACACTTCTTCTGAAACTGAAACAAAGCACAGGTCCTGTAACATCCAATGCTTTTAAATTAAGACCGAGAAACGTGTGAGCTTCAGGAACGATGTAGTTTGTTTGAGCTGTAAAGAACCTGCCCTTACCTGAAATGAAGTCTTCCTTGTAGGACGACTCAGAGCCTGGGATTTAACTCCACTTCTGAAGTGAAACATACAGCAGAGTTCTCATCTATACATCACACTCTGCTTTAGAGCAAGAAGTACGCACTTCCTTTCTAGAGTCTGTAATACAGCAGGAAACGTGATTGTGCTCAGAACAAAAGAACTGTGTTTCCTACACATAAGGACTTATCTAGTTCAACTCTTCTTCTGAAACTGACACAAAGCACAGGTCCTGTAACATCCAATGCTTTTCAATGAAGACCGAGAAACGTGTGAGCTTCGTGTACGATGTAGTTCGCTTGAGCTGTAAGTAAATGTCCTTAACTGAAACGAAGTCTTGCTTGTAGGAAGACTCAGAGCCTGGGATTTAACTCCATTTCTGAAGAGGAACACACAGCAGAGTTCTCATCCATAGATCACGATCTGCTTCAGAGCAAGAAGCACACTCTTGCTTTCTAGAGTCTCTAAGACAGCAGGAAACGTGAGTGTGCTGAGAACAAAAGACTGGTATTTCCTACACATACAGACCATATCTAGTCAAACTCTGCTTCTGAAACTGATACAAACCACAGGTCCTCTAACATCCAATGCTTGTCAGTTAAGATGAGAAACATGTGAGCTTCGTGAACAATGTAGTTCGTTTGAGCTGTAAAGAACCTGCCCTTACCTGAAATGAAGTCTTCCTTGTAAGAAGACTCAGAGCCTGGTGTTTAACTCCATTTCTGAAGGGAAAAAACACAGCAGAGTTCTCATCTATAGATCACACGCTGCTTTAGAGCAAGAAGCACGCTCTTCCTTTCTAGAGTCTCTAATACACCAGGAAACGTGATTGTGCTCAGAACAAAAGAACTGTGTTTCCTACACATATGGACTTATCTAGTTCAACCCTTCTTCTGAAACTGCCACAAAGCACTTGTCCTGTAACATCCAATGCTTTCCAATTAAGACCCAGAAACATGTGAGCTTCGTGTCCGATGTAGTTTGTTTGAGCTGTAAAGAACCTGCCCTTACCTGAAATGAAGTCTTCCTTGTAGGAAGATTCAGAGCCTGGGATTTAACTCCATTTCTGAAGTGAAAAATACAGCAGAGTTCTCATCCATGGATCACACTCTGCTTTAGAGCAAGAAGCACGCTCTTCCTTTCTAGAGTCTCTAATACACCAGGAAAAGTGATTGTGCTCAGAACAAAAGAACAGTGTTTCCTACACATACGGACCATATCTAGTTCAACTCTGCTTCTGAAACTGATGCAAACCACAGGTCTTCTAATATCCAATGCTTGTCAGTTTAGATGAGAAACGTGTGAGCTTCGCGAACGATGTAGTTAGTTTGAGCTGAAAAGTAAATGCCCTTACCTGAAACAAATTCTTGCTTGTAGGAAGACACAGAGACTGGGATTTAACTCCATTTCTGAAGGGAAACACACAGCACAGTTCTCATCCATGAATCACACTCTGCTTTAGAGCAAGAAGCACGCACTTCCTTTCTAGAGTCACTAATACAGCAGGAAACGTGATTGTACTCAGAACAAAAGAACGGTGTTTCCTACACATACGGACTTATCTAGTTCAACTCTTCTTCTGAAACTGAAACAAAGCACAGGTCCTGTAACATCCAATGCTTTTCAATTAAGACCGAGAAACGTGTGAGCTTCGGGAACGATGTAGTTTGTTTGAGCTGTAAAGAACCTGCCCTTACCTGAAATGAAGTCTTCCTTATAGGAAGACTTAGAGACTGGGATTTAACTCCATTTCTGAAGTGAAACACACAGCAGAGTTGGCATCCATAGATCACACTCTGCTTTAGAGCAAGAAGCACGCTCTTGCTTTCTAGAGACTCTAAGACCCCGGGAAACGTGAGAGTGCTGAGAACAAAAGAATGGTGTTTCCTACACATACGGAACATATCTAGTCCAATTCTGCCTCTGAAATTGATACAAAGCACAGGTCCTATAACATCCAATGCTTATCATTTAAGATGAGAAACGTGTGAGCTTCGGGAACGATGTAGTTCCTTTGAGCTATAAGTACCTGCCCTTACCTGAAACGAAGTCTTGCTTGTAGGAAGACTCAGAGCCTGGGATTTAACTCCATTTCTGAAGTGCAACACACAGCAGAGTTCTCATCCATAGATCACACTCTGCTTTAGAGCAAGAAGCACGCTCTTGCTTTCTAGAGTCTCTAAGACCCCGGGAAACGTGAGAGTGCTGAGAACAAAAGAATGGTGTTTCCTACACATACGGAACATATCTAGTCCAACTCTGACTCTGAAATTGATACAAAGCACAGGTCCTCTAACATCCAATGCTTATCATTTAAGATGAGAAACGTGTGAGCTTCGTGAACGATGTAGTTCGTTTGAGCTGTAAAGAACCTGCCCTTACCTGAAATGAAGTCTTGCTTGTAGGAAGACAAAGAGCCTGGGATTTCACTCCATTTCTGAAGGGAAACCCACAGCAGAGTTCTCATCCATTGATCACACTCTGCTTTAGAGCAAGAAGCACGCAATTGCTTTCTAGAGTCTCTAAGACAGCAAGAAACTTGAGTGTGCTCAGAACAAAAGAACGGTGTTTCCTACACATACGGACTTATCTAGTTCAACACTTCTTCTGAAACTGAAACAAAGCACAGGTCCTGTAACATCCAATGCTTTTAAATTAAGACCGAGAAACGTGTGAGCTTCAGGAACGATGTAGTTTGTTTGAGCTGTAAAGAACCTGCCCTTACCTGAAATGAAGTCTTCCTTGTAGGACGACTCAGAGCCTGGGATTTAACTCCACTTCTGAAGTGAAACATACAGCAGAGTTCTCATCTATACATCACACTCTGATTTAGAGCAAGAAGTACGCACTTCCTTTCTAGAGTCTGTAATACAGCAGGAAACGTGATTGTGCTCAGAACAAAAGAACTGTGTTTCCTACACATAAGGACTTATCTAGTTCAACTCTTCTTCTGAAACTGACACAAAGCACAGGTCCTGTAACATCCAATGCTTTTCAATGAAGACCGAGAAACGTGTGAGCTTCGTGTACGATGTAGTTCGCTTGAGCTGTAAGTAAATGTCCTTAACTGAAACGAAGTCTTGCTTGTAGGAAGACTCAGAGCCTGGGATTTAACTCCATTTCTGAAGAGGAACACACAGCAGAGTTCTCATCCATAGATCACGATCTGCTTCAGAGCAAGAAGCACACTCTTGCTTTCTAGAGTCTCTAAGACAGCAGGAAACGTGAGTGTGCTGAGAACAAAAGACTGGTATTTCCTACACATACAGACCATATCTAGTCAAACTCTGCTTCTGAAACTGATACAAACCACAGGTCCTCTAACATCCAATGCTTGTCAGTTAAGATGAGAAACATGTGAGCTTCGTGAACAATGTAGTTCGTTTGAGCTGTAAAGAACCTGCCCTTACCTGAAATGAAGTCTTCCTTGTAAGAAGACTCAGAGCCTGGTGTTTAACTCCATTTCTGAAGGGAAAAAACACAGCAGAGTTCTCATCTATAGATCACACGCTGCTTTAGAGCAAGAAGCACGCTCTTCCTTTCTAGAGTCTCTAATACACCAGGAAACGTGATTGTGCTCAGAACAAAAGAACTGTGTTTCCTACACATATGGACTTATCTAGTTCAACCCTTCTTCTGAAACTGCCACAAAGCACTTGTCCTGTAACATCCAATGCTTTCCAATTAAGACCCAGAAACATGTGAGCTTCGTGTCCGATTTAGTTTGTTTGAGCTGTAAAGAACCTGCCCTTACCTGAAATGAAGTCTTCCTTGTAGGAAGATTCAGAGCCTGGGATTTAACTCCATTTCTGAAGTGAAAAATACAGCAGAGTTCTCATCCATGGATCACACTCTGCTTTAGAGCAAGAAGCACGCTCTTCCTTTCTAGAGTCTCTAATACACCAGGAAAAGTGATTGTGCTCAGAACAAAAGAACAGTGTTTCCTACACATACGGACCATATCTAGTTCAACTCTGCTTCTGAAACTGATGCAAACCACAGGTCTTCTAATATCCAATGCTTGTCAGTTTAGATGAGAAACGTGTGAGCTTCGCGAACGATGTAGTTAGTTTGAGCTGAAAAGTAAATGCCCTTACCTGAAACAAATTCTTGCTTGTAGGAAGACACAGAGACTGGGATTTAACTCCATTTCTGAAGGGAAACACACAGCACAGTTCTCATCCATGAATCACACTCTGCTTTAGAGCAAGAAGCACGCACTTCCTTTCTAGAGTCACTAATACAGCAGGAAACGTGATTGTGCTCAGAACAAAAGAACTGTTTTTCCTACACATAAGGACTTATCTAGTTCAACTCTTCTTCTGAAACTGACACAAAGCACAGGTCCTGTAACATCCAATGCTTTTCAATGAAGACCGAGAAACATGTGAGCTTCTTGTACCATGTAGTTCGTTTGAGCTGTAAAGTAAATGTCCTAACCTGAAACGAAGTCTTGCTTGTAGGAAGACTCAGAGCCTGGGATTTAACTCCATTTCTGAAGAGGAACAAACAGCAGAGTTCTCATCCATGAATCACACTCTGCTTTAGAGCAAGAAGCACGCTCTTGCTTTCTAGAGTCTCTAATACAGCAGGAAACTTGAGTGTGCTGAGAACAAAAGAACGGTGTTTCCTACACATACGGACCATATCTAGTCCAACTCTGCCTCTGAAATTGATACAAAGCACAGGTCCTCTAACATCCAATGCTTATCATTTAAGATGAGAAACGTGTGAGCTTCGGAACGATGTGGTTCGTTTGAGTTGTAAATTACCTGCCCTTACCTGAAATGAAGTCTTGCTTTCAGGAAGACTTAGAGACTGGGATTTAACTCCATTTCTGAAGTGAAACACACAGCAGAGTTGGCATCCATAGATCACACTCTGCTTTAGAGCAAGAAGCATGCTCTTGCTTTCTAGAGCCTCTAAGACCGCGGGAAACGTGAGAGTGCTGAGAACAAAAGAATGGTGTTTCCTACACATACGGACCATATCTAGTCCAACTCTGCCTCTGAAATTGATACAAAGCACAGGTCCTCTAACATCCAATGCTTATCATTTAAGATGAGAAACGAGTGAGCTTCGTGAAGGATGTAGTACGTTTGAGCTGAAAAGTTACTGCCCTTAACTGAAATGAAGTAGTGTTTGTAGGAAGACACAGAGCCTGGAATTTAACTCCATTTCTGAAGGAAAAAACACACAGCAGAGTTCTCATCCAAGGATCACACTCTGCTTTAGAGCAAGAAGAACGCTATTGCTTTCTAGAGTCTCTAAGACAACAAGAAACTTGAGTGTGCTCAGAACAAAAGAACGGTGTTTCCTACACATACGGACTTATCTAGTTCAACTCTTCTTCTGAAACTGAAACAAAGCACAGGTCCTGTAACATCCAATGCTTTTCAATTAAGACCGAGAAACGTGTGAGCTTCGGGAACGATGTAGTTTGTTTGAGCTGTAAAGAACCTGCCCTTACCTGAAATGAAGTCTTCCTTATAGGAAGACTTAGAGACTGGGATTTAACTCCATTTCTGAAGTGAAACACACAGCAGAGTTGGCATCCATAGATCACACTCTGCTTTAGAGCAAGAAGCACGCTCTTGCTTTCTAGAGACTCTAAGACCCCGGGAAACGTGAGAGTGCAGAGAACAAAAGAATGGTGTTTTTTACACATACAGAACATATCTAGTCCAATTCTGCCTCTGAAATTGATACAAAGCACAGGTCCTATAACATCCAATGCTTATCATTTAAGATGAGAAACGTGTGAGCTTCGGGAACGATGTAGTTCCTTTGAGCTATAAGTACCTGCCCTTACCTGAAACGAAGTCTTGCTTGTAGGAAGACTCAGAGCCTGGGATTTAACTCCATTTCTGAAGTGCAACACACAGCAGAGTTCTCATCCATAGATCACACTCTGCTTTAGAGCAAGAAGCACGCTCTTGCTTTCTAGAGTCTCTAAGACCCCGGGAAACGTGAGAGTGCTGAGAACAAAAGAATGGTGTTTCCTACACATACGGAACATATCTAGTCCAACTCTGACTCTGAAATTGATACAAAGCACAGGTCCTCTAACATCCAATGCTTATCATTTAAGATGAGAAACGTGTGAGCTTCGTGAACGATGTAGTTCGTTTGAGCTGTAAAGAACCTGCCCTTACCTGAAATGAAGTCTTGCTTGTAGGAAGACAAAGAGCCTGGGATTTCACTCCATTTCTGAAGGGAAACCCACAGCAGAGTTCTCATCCATTGATCACACTCTGCTTTAGAGCAAGAAGCACGCAATTGCTTTCTAGAGTCTCTAAGACAGCAAGAAACTTGAGTGTGCTCAGAACAAAAGAACGGTGTTTCCTACACATACGGACTTATCTAGTTCAACACTTCTTCTGAAACTGAAACAAAGCACAGGTCCTGTAACATCCAATGCTTTTAAATTAAGACCGAGAAACGTGTGAGCTTCAGGAACGATGTAGTTTGTTTGAGCTGTAAAGAACCTGCCCTTACCTGAAATGAAGTCTTCCTTGTAGGACGACTCAGAGCCTGGGATTTAACTCCACTTCTGAAGTGAAACATACAGCAGAGTTCTCATCTATACATCACACTCTGCTTTAGAGCAAGAAGTACGCACTTCCTTTCTAGAGTCTGTAATACAGCAGGAAACGTGATTGTGCTCAGAACAAAAGAACTGTGTTTCCTACACATAAGGACTTATCTAGTTCAACTCTTCTTCTGAAACTGACACAAAGCACAGGTCCTGTAACATCCAATGCTTTTCAATGAAGACCGAGAAACGTGTGAGCTTCGTGTACGATGTAGTTCGCTTGAGCTGTAAGTAAATGTCCTTAACTGAAACGAAGTCTTGCTTGTAGGAAGACTCAGAGCCTGGGATTTAACTCCATTTCTGAAGAGGAACACACAGCAGAGTTCTCATCCATAGATCACGATCTGCTTCAGAGCAAGAAGCACACTCTTGCTTTCTAGAGTCTCTAAGACAGCAGGAAACGTGAGTGTGCTGAGAACAAAAGACTGGTATTTCCTACACATACAGACCATATCTAGTCAAACTCTGCTTCTGAAACTGATACAAACCACAGGTCCTCTAACATCCAATGCTTGTCAGTTAAGATGAGAAACATGTGAGCTTCGTGAACAATGTAGTTCGTTTGAGCTGTAAAGAACCTGCCCTTACCTGAAATGAAGTCTTCCTTGTAAGAAGACTCAGAGCCTGGTGTTTAACTCCATTTCTGAAGGGAAAAAACACAGCAGAGTTCTCATCTATAGATCACACGCTGCTTTAGAGCAAGAAGCACGCTCTTCCTTTCTAGAGTCTCTAATACACCAGGAAACGTGATTGTGCTCAGAACAAAAGAACTGTGTTTCCTACACATATGGACTTATCTAGTTCAACCCTTCTTCTGAAACTGCCACAAAGCACTTGTCCTGTAACATCCAATGCTTTCCAATTAAGACCCAGAAACATGTGAGCTTCGTGTCCGATGTAGTTTGTTTGAGCTGTAAAGAACCTGCCCTTACCTGAAATGAAGTCTTCCTTGTAGGAAGATTCAGAGCCTGGGATTTAACTCCATTTCTGAAGTGAAAAATACAGCAGAGTTCTCATCCAGGGATCACACTCTGCTTTAGAGCAAGAAGCACGCTCTTCCTTTCTAGAGTCTCTAATACACCAGGAAAAGTGATTGTGCTCAGAACAAAAGAACAGTGTTTCCTACACATACGGACCATATCTAGTTCAACTCTGCTTCTGAAACTGATGCAAACCACAGGTCTTCTAATATCCAATGCTTGTCAGTTTAGATGAGAAACGTGTGAGCTTCGCGAACGATGTAGTTAGTTTGAGCTGAAAAGTAAATGCCCTTACCTGAAACAAATTCTTGCTTGTAGGAAGACACAGAGACTGGGATTTAACTCCATTTCTGAAGGGAAACACACAGCACAGTTCTCATCCATGAATCACACTCTGCTTTAGAGCAAGAAGCACGCACTTCCTTTCTAGAGTCACTAATACAGCAGGAAACGTGATTGTGCTCAGAACAAAAGAACTGTTTTTCCTACACATAAGGACTTATCTAGTTCAACTCTTCTTCTGAAACTGACACAAAGCACAGGTCCTGTAACATCCAATGCTTTTCAATGAAGACCGAGAAACATGTGAGCTTCTTGTACCATGTAGTTCGTTTGAGCTGTAAAGTAAATGTCCTAACCTGAAACGAAGTCTTGCTTGTAGGAAGACTCAGAGCCTGGGATTTAACTCCATTTCTGAAGAGGAACAAACAGCAGAGTTCTCATCCATGAATCACACTCTGCTTTAGAGCAAGAAGCACGCTCTTGCTTTCTAGAGCCTCTAAGACCACGGGAAACGTGAGAGTGCTGAGAACAAAAGAATGGTGTTTCCTACACATACGGACCATATCTAGTCCAACTCTGCCTCTGAAATTGATACAAAGCACAGGTCCTCTAACATCCAATGCTTATCATTTAAGATGAGAAACGAGTGAGCTTCGTGAACGATGTAGTACGTTTGAGCTGAAAAGTTACTGCCCTTAACTGAAATGAAGTAGTGTTTGTAGGAAGACACAGAGCCTGGAATTTAACTCCATTTCTGAAGGAAAAAACACACAGCAGAGTTCTCATCCAAGGATCACACTCTGCTTTAGAGCAAGAAGAACGCTATTGCTTTCTAGAGGCTCTAAGACAGCAAGAAACTTGAGTGTGCTCAGAACAAAAGAACGGTGTTTCCTACACATACGGACTTATCTAGTTCAACACTTCTTCTGAAACTGAAACAAAGCACAGGTCCTGTAACATCCAATGCTTTTCAATTAAGACCGAGAAACGTGTGAGCTTTGTGTACGATGTAGTTCGCTTGAGCTGTAAAGTAAATGTCCTTAACTGAAACGAAGTCTTGCTTGTAGGAAGACTCAGAGTCTGGGATTTAACTCCATTTCTAAAGAGGAACACACAGCAGAGTTCTCATCCATTGATCACACTCTGCTTTAGAGCAAGAAGCACGCTCTTGCTTTCTAGAGTCTCTAATACAGCAGGAAACTTGAGTGTGCTGAGAACAAAAGAACGGTGTTTCCTACACATACAGACCATATCTAGTCCAACTCTGCCTCTGAAATTGATACAAAGCACAGGTCCTCTAACGTCCAATGCTTATCATTTAAGATGAGAAACGTGTGAGCTTCGGGAACGATGTAGTTCGTTTGAGTTGCAAAGTACCTGCCCTTACCTGAAACGAAGTCTTGCTTTCAGGAAGACTTAGAGACTGGGATTTAACTCCATTTCTGAAGTGAAACACACAGCAGAGTTGGCCTCCATAGATCACACTCTGCTTTAGAGCAAGAAGCACGCTCTTGCTTTCTAGAATCTCTAAGACCGCCGGGAAAGGTGAGAGTGCTGAGAACAACAGAATGGTGTTTCCTACACATACGGAACATATCTAGTCCAATTCTGCCTCTGAAATTGATACAAAGCACAGGTCCTCTAACATCCAATGCTTATCATTTAGATGAGAAATGAGTGAGCTTCGTGAACAATGTAGTACATTTGAGCTGAAAAGTTACTGCCCTTAACTGAAACGAAGTAGTGTTTGTAGGAAGACACAGAGCCTGGAATTTAACTCCATTTCTGAAGGGAAACACACAGCATAGTTCTCATCCATGGATCACACTCTGCTTTAGAGCAAGAAGAACGCTCTTGCTTTCTAGAGTCTCTAATACAGCAGGAAACGTGAGTGTGCTCAGAACAAAAGAACAGTGTTTCCTACACATACGGACTTATCTAGTTCAACCCTTCTTCTGAAACTGACACAAAGCACAGGTCCTGTAACATCCAATGCTTTTCAATGAAGACCGAGAAACGTGTGAGCTTCGTGTACGATGTAGTTCGCTTGAGCTGTAAACTAAATGTCCTTAACTGAAACAAAGTCTTGCTTGTAGGAAGACTCAGAGCCTGGGATTTAACTCCATTTCTGAAGAGGAACTCACAGCAGAGTTCTCATCCATAGATCACACTCTGCTTCAGAGCAAGAAGCACGCTCTCGCTTTCTAGAGTCTCTAAGACAGCAGGAAACGTGAGTGTGCTGAGAACAAATGACTGGTATTTCCTACACATACAGACCATATCTAGTCAAACTCTGCTTCTGAAACTGATACAAACCACAGGTCCTCTAACATCCAATGCTTGTCAGTTAAGATGAGAAACATGTGAGCTTCGTGAATGATGTAGTTCGTTTGAGCTGTAAAGAACCTGCCCTTACCTGAAATGAAGTCTTCCTTGTAAGAAGACTCAGAGCCTGGTGTTTAACTCCATTTCTGAAGTGAAACACACAGCAGAGGTCTCATCTATAGATCACACTCTGCTTTAGAGCAAGAAGCACGCTCTTCCTTTCTAGAGTCTCTAATACACCAGGAAACGTGATTGTGCTCAGAACAAAAGAACTGTGTTTCCTACACATATGGACTTATCTAGTTCAACCCTTCTTCTGAAACTGCCACAAAGCACTGGTCCTGTAACATCCAATGCTTTCCAATTAAGACTGAGAAACGTGTGAGCTTCGTGAATGATGTAGTTTGTTTGAGCTGTAAAGAACCTGCCCTTACCTGAAATGAAGTCTTCCTTGTAGGAAGATTCAGAGCCTGGGATTTAACTCCATTTCTGAAGTGAAAAATACAGCAGAGTTCTCATCCATGGATCACACTCTGCTTTAGAGCAAGAAGCACGCTCTTCCTTTCTAGAGTCTCTAATACACCAGAAAAAGTGATTGTGCTCAGAACAAAAGAACAGTGTTTCCTACACATACGGACCATATCTAGTTCAACTCTGCTTCTGAAACTGATGCAAACCACAGGTCTTCTAATATCCAATGCTTGTCAGTTTAGATGAGAAACGTGTGAGCTTCGTGAACGATGTAGTTAGTTTGAGCTGAAAAGTAAATGCCCTTACCTGAAACAAATTCTTGCTTGTAGGAAGACACAGAGACTGGGATTTAACTCCATTTCTGAAGGGAAACACACAGCACAGTTCTCATCCATGAATCACACTCTGCTTTAGAGCAAGAAGCACGCACTTCCTTTCTAGAGTCACTAATACAGCAGGAAACGTGATTGTGCTCAGAACAAAAGAACTGTTTTTCCTACACATAAGGACTTATCTAGTTCAACTCTTCTTCTGAAACTGACACAAAGCACAGGTCCTGTAACATCCAATGCTTTTCAATGAAGACCGAGAAACATGTGAGCTTCTTGTACCATGTAGTTCGTTTGAGCTGTAAAGTAAATGTCCTAACCTGAAACGAAGTCTTGCTTGTAGGAAGACTCAGAGCCTGGGATTTAACTCCTTTTCTGAAGAGGAACAAACAGCAGAGTTCTCATCCATGAATCACACTCTGCTTTAGAGCAAGAAGCACGCTCTTGCTTTCTAGAGCCTCTAAGACCACGGGAAACGTGAGAGTGCTGAGAACAAAAGAATGGTGTTTCCTACACATACGGACCATATCTAGTCCAACTCTGCCTCTGAAATTGATACAAAGCACAGGTCCTCTAACATCCAATGCTTATCATTTAAGATGAGAAACGAGTGAGCTTCGTGAACGATGTAGTACGTTTGAGCTGAAAAGTTACTGCCCTTAACTGAAATGAAGTAGTGTTTGTAGGAAGACACAGAGCCTGGAATTTAACTCCATTTCTGAAGGAAAAAACACACAGCAGAGTTCTCATCCAAGGATCACACTCTGCTTTAGAGCAAGAAGAACGCTATTGCTTTCTAGAGGCTCTAAGACAGCAAGAAACTTGAGTGTGCTCAGAACAAAAGAACGGTGTTTCCTACACATACGGACTTATCTAGTTCAACTCTTCTTCTGAAACTGAAACAAAGCACAGGTCCTGTAACATCCAATGCTTTTCAATTAAGACCGAGAAACGTGTGAGCTTTGTGTACAATGTAGTTCGCTTGAGCTGTAAAGTAAATGTCCTTAACTGAAACGAAGTCTTGCTTGTAGGAAGACTCAGAGTCTGGGATTTAACTCCATTTCTAAAGAGGAACACACAGCAGAGTTCTCATCCATTGATCACACTCTGCTTTAGAGCAAGAAGCACGCTCTTGCTTTCTAGAGTCTCTAATACAGCAGGAAACTTGAGTGTGCTGAGAACAAAAGAACGGTGTTTCCTACACATACAGACCATATCTAGTCCAACTCTGCCTCTGAAATTGATACAAAGCACAGGTCCTCTAACGTCCAATGCTTATCATTTAAGATGAGAAACGTGTGAGCTTCGGGAACGATGTAGTTCGTTTGAGTTGCAAAGTACCTGCCCTTACCTGAAACGAAGTCTTGCTTTCAGGAAGACTTAGAGACTGGGATTTAACTCCATTTCTGAAGTGAAACACACAGCAGAGTTGGCCTCCATAGATCACACTCTGCTTTAGAGCAAGAAGCACGCTCTTGCTTTCTAGAATCTCTAAGACCGCCGGGAAAGGTGAGAGTGCTGAGAACAACAGAATGGTGTTTCCTACACATACGGAACATATCTAGTCCAATTCTGCCTCTGAAATTGATACAAAGCACAGGTCCTCTAACATCCAATGCTTATCATTTAGATGAGAAATGAGTGAGCTTCGTGAACAATGTAGTACATTTGAGCTGAAAAGTTACTGCCCTTAACTGAAACGAAGTAGTGTTTGTAGGAAGACACAGAGCCTGGAATTTAACTCCATTTCTGAAGGGAAACACACAGCATAGTTCTCATCCATGGATCACACTCTGCTTTAGAGCAAGAAGAACGCTCTTGCTTTCTAGAGTCTCTAATACAGCAGGAAACGTGAGTGTGCTCAGAACAAAAGAACAGTGTTTCCTACACATACGGACTTATCTAGTTCAACCCTTCTTCTGAAACTGACACAAAGCACAGGTCCTGTAACATCCAATGCTTTTCAATGAAGACCGAGAAACGTGTGAGCTTCGTGTACGATGTAGTTCGCTTGAGCTGTAAACTAAATGTCCTTAACTGAAACAAAGTCTTGCTTGTAGGAAGACTCAGAGCCTGGGATTTAACTCCATTTCTGAAGAGGAACTCACAGCAGAGTTCTCATCCATAGATCACACTCTGCTTCAGAGCAAGAAGCACGCTCTCGCTTTCTAGAGTCTCTAAGACAGCAGGAAACGTGAGTGTGCTGAGAACAAATGACTGGTATTTCCTACACATACAGACCATATCTAGTCAAACTCTGCTTCTGAAACTGATACAAACCACAGGTCCTCTAACATCCAATGCTTGTCAGTTAAGATGAGAAACATGTGAGCTTCGTGAATGATGTAGTTCGTTTGAGCTGTAAAGAACCTGCCCTTACCTGAAATGAAGTCTTCCTTGTAAGAAGACTCAGAGCCTGGTGTTTAACTCCATTTCTGAAGTGAAACACACAGCAGAGGTCTCATCTATAGATCACACTCTGCTTTAGAGCAAGAAGCACGCTCTTCCTTTCTAGAGTCTCTAATACACCAGGAAACGTGATTGTGCTCAGAACAAAAGAACTGTGTTTCCTACACATATGGACTTATCTAGTTCAACCCTTCTTCTGAAACTGCCACAAAGCACTGGTCCTGTAACATCCAATGCTTTCCAATTAAGACTGAGAAACGTGTGAGCTTCGTGAATGATGTAGTTTGTTTGAGCTGTAAAGATCCTGCCCTTACCTGAAATGAAGTCTTCCTTGTAGGAAGATTCAGAGCCTGGGATTTAACTCCATTTCTGAAGTGAAAAATACAGCAGAGTTCTCATCCATGGATCACACTCTGCTTTAGAGCAAGAAGCACGCTCTTCCTTTCTAGAGTCTCTAATACACCAGGAAAAGTGATTGTGCTCAGAACAAAAGAACAGTGTTTCCTACACATACGGACCATATCTAGTTCAACTCTGCTTCTGAAACTGATGCAAACCACAGGTCTTCTAATATCCAATGCTTGTCAGTTTAGATGAGAAACGTGTGAGCTTCGTGAACGATGTAGTTAGTTTGAGCTGAAAAGTAAATGCCCTTACCTGAAACAAATTCTTGCTTGTAGGAAGACACAGAGACTGGGATTTAACTCCATTTCTGAAGGGAAACACACAGCACAGTTCTCATCCATGAATCACACTCTGCTTTAGAGCAAGAAGCACGCACTTCCTTTCTAGAGTCACTAATACAGCAGGAAACGTGATTGTGCTCAGAACAAAAGAACTGTTTTTCCTACACATAAGGACTTATCTAGTTCAACTCTTCTTCTGAAACTGACACAAAGCACAGGTCCTGTAACATCCAATGCTTTTCAATGAAGACCGAGAAACATGTGAGCTTCTTGTACCATGTAGTTCGTTTGAGCTGTAAAGTAAATGTCCTAACCTGAAACGAAGTCTTGCTTGTAGGAAGACTCAGAGCCTGGGATTTAACTCCTTTTCTGAAGAGGAACAAACAGCAGAGTTCTCATCCATGAATCACACTCTGCTTTAGAGCAAGAAGCACGCTCTTGCTTTCTAGAGCCTCTAAGACCACGGGAAACGTGAGAGTGCTGAGAACAAAAGAATGGTGTTTCCTACACATACGGACCATATCTAGTCCAACTCTGCCTCTGAAATTGATACAAAGCACAGGTCCTCTAACATCCAATGCTTATCATTTAAGATGAGAAACGAGTGAGCTTCGTGAACGATGTAGTACGTTTGAGCTGAAAAGTTACTGCCCTTAACTGAAATGAAGTAGTGTTTGTAGGAAGACACAGAGCCTGGAATTTAACTCCATTTCTGAAGGAAAAAACACACAGCAGAGTTCTCATCCAAGGATCACACTCTGCTTTAGAGCAAGAAGAACGCTATTGCTTTCTAGAGGCTCTAAGACAGCAAGAAACTTGAGTGTGCTCAGAACAAAAGAACGGTGTTTCCTACACATACGGACTTATCTAGTTCAACTCTTCTTCTGAAACTGAAACAAAGCACAGGTCCTGTAACATCCAATGCTTTTCAATTAAGACCGAGAAACGTGTGAGCTTTGTGTACGATGTAGTTCGCTTGAGCTGTAAAGTAAATGTCCTTAACTGAAACGAAGTCTTGCTTGTAGGAAGACTCAGAGCCTGGGATTTAACTCCATTTCTGAAGAGGCACACACAGCAGTGTTCTCATCCATTGATCACACTCTGCTTTAGAGCAAGAAGCATGCTCTTGCTTTCTAGAGTCTCTAATACAGCAGGAAACTTGAGTGTGCTGAGAACAAAAGAACGGTGTTTCCTACACATACGGACCATATCTAGTCCAACTCTGCCTCTGAAATTGATACAAAGCACAGGTCCTCTAACATCCAATGCTTATCATTTAAGATGAGAAACGTGTGAGCTTCGGGAACGATGTAGTTCGTTTGAGCTGTAAAGAACCTGCCCTTACCTGAAATGAAGTCTTCCTTGTAGGAAGACTCAGAGCCTGGGATTTAACTCCATTTCTGAAGTGAAACATACAGCAGAGTTCTCATCTATACATCACACTCTGATTTAGAGCAAGAAGCACGTTCTTCCTTTCTAGAGTCTCTAATACACCAGGAAAAGTGATTGTGCTCAGAACAAAAGAACGGTGTTTCCTACACATACGGACCATATCTAGTTCAACTCTGCTTCTGAAACTGATGCAAACCACAGGTCTTCTAATATCCAATGCTTGTCAGTTTAGATGAGAAACGTGTGAGCTTCGTGAACGATGTAGTTAGTTTGAGCTGAAAAGTAAATGCCCTTACCTGAAACAAATTCTTGCTTGTAGGAAGACACAGAGACTGGGATTTAACTCCATTTCTGAAGGGAAACACACATCACAGTTCTCATCCATGAATCACACTCTGCTTTAGAGCAAGAAGCACGCACTTCCTTTCTAGAGTCTCTAATACAGCAGGAAACGTGATTGTTTCAGAACAAAAGAACTGTGTTTCCTACACATAAGGACTTATCTAGTTCAACTCTTCTTCTGAAACTGACACAAAGCACAGGTCCTGTAACATCCAATGCTTTTCAATTAAGACCAAGAAACGTGTGAGCTTCTTGTACGATGTAGTTCGTTTGAGCTGTAAAGTAAATGTCCTTACCTGAAACGAAGTCTTGCTTGTAGGAAGACTCAGAGCCTGGGATTTAACTCCATTTCTGAAGAGGAACACACAGCAGAGTTCTCATCCATGAATCACACTCTGCTTTAGAGCAAGAAGCACGCTCTTGCTTTCTAGAGCCTCTAAGACCGCGGGAAACGTGAGAGTGCTGAGAACAAAAGAATGGTGTTTCCTACACATACGGACCATATCTAGTCCAACTCTGCCTCTGAAATTGATACAAAGCACAGGTCCTCTAACATCCAATGCTTATCATTTAAGATGAGAAACGAGTGAGCTTCGGGAACGATGTAGTTCGTTTGAGCTGTAAAGAACCTGCCCTTACCTGAAATGAAGTCTTCCTTGTAGGAAGACTCAGAGCCTGGGATTTAACTCCATTTCTGAAGTGAAACATACAGCAGAGTTCTCATCTATACATCACACTCTGATTTAGAGCAAGAAGCACGTTCTTCCTTTCTAGAGTCTCTAATACACCAGGAAAAGTGATTGTGCTCAGAACAAAAGAACGGTGTTTCCTACACATACGGACCATATCTAGTTCAACTCTGCTTCTGAAACTGATGCAAACCACAGGTCTTCTAATATCCAATGCTTGTCAGTTTAGATGAGAAACGTGTGAGCTTCGTGAACGATGTAGTTAGTTTGAGCTGAAAAGTGAATGCCCTTACCTGAAACAAATTCTTGCTTGTAGGAAGACACAGAGACTGGGATTTAACTCCATTTCTGAAGGGAAACACACATCACAGTTCTCATCCATGAATCACACTCTGCTTTAGAGCAAGAAGCACGCACTTCCTTTCTAGAGTCTCTAATACAGCAGGAAACGTGATTGTTTCAGAACAAAAGAACTGTGTTTCCTACACATAAGGACTTATCTAGTTCAACTCTTCTTCTGAAACTGACACAAAGCACAGGTCCTGTAACATCCAATGCTTTTCAATTAAGACCAAGAAACGTGTGAGCTTCTTGTACGATGTAGTTCGTTTGAGCTGTAAAGTAAATGTCCTTACCTGAAACGAAGTCTTGCTTGTAGGAAGACTCAGAGCCTGGGATTTAACTCCATTTCTGAAGAGGAACACACAGCAGAGTTCTCATCCATGAATCACACTCTGCTTTAGAGCAAGAAGCACGCTCTTGCTTTCTAGAGCCTCTAAGACCGCGGGAAACGTGAGAGTGCTGAGAACAAAAGAATGGTGTTTCCTACACATACGGACCATATCTAGTCCAACTCTGCCTCTGAAATTGATACAAAGCACAGGTCCTCTAACATCCAATGCTTATCATTTAAGATGAGAAACGAGTGAGCTTCGTGAACGATGTAGTACGTTTGAGCTGAAAAGTTACTGCCCTTAACTGAAATGAAGTAGTGTTTGTAGGAAGACACAGAGCCTGGAATTTAACTCCATTTCTGAAGGAAAAAACACACAGCAGAGTTCTCATCCAAGGATCACACTCTGCTTTAGAGCAAGAAGAACGCTATTGCTTTCTAGAGTCTCTAAGACAACAAGAAACTTGAGTGTGCTCAGAACAAAAGAACGGTGTTTCCTACACATACGGACTTATCTAGTTCAACTCTTCTTCTGAAACTGAAACAAAGCACAGGTCCTGTAACATCCAATGCTTTTCAATTAAGACTGAGAAACGTGTGAGCTTCGGGAACGATGTAGTTTGTTTGAGCTGTAAAGAACCTGCCCTTACCTGAAATGAAGTCTTCCTTATAGGAAGACTTAGAGACTGGGATTTAACTCCATTTCTGAAGTGAAACACACAGCAGAGTTGGCATCCATAGATCACACTCTGCTTTAGAGCAAGAAGCACGCTCTTGCTTTCTAGAGACTCTAAGACCCCGGGAAACGTGAGAGTGCTGAGAACAAAAGAATGGTGTTTCCTACACATACGGAACATATCTAGTCCAATTCTGCCTCTGAAATTGATACAAAGCACAGGTCCTATAACATCCAATGCTTATCATTTAAGATGAGAAACGTGTGAGCTTCGGGAACGATGTAGTTCCTTTGAGCTATAAGTACCTGCCCTTACCTGAAACGAAGTCTTGCTTGTAGGAAGACTCAGAGCCTGGGATTTAACTCCATTTCTGAAGTGCAACACACAGCAGAGTTCTCATCCATAGATCACACTCTGCTTTAGAGCAAGAAGCACGCTCTTGCTTTCTAGAGTCTCTAAGACCCCGGGAAACGTGAGAGTGCTGAGAACAAAAGAATGGTGTTTCCTACACATACGGAACATATCTAGTCCAACTCTGACTCTGAAATTGATACAAAGCACAGGTCCTCTAACATCCAATGCTTATCATTTAAGATGAGAAACGTGTGAGCTTCGGGAACGATGTACTTCGTTTGAGTTGCAAAGTACCTGCCCTTACCTGAAACGAAGTCTTGCTTTCAGGAAGACTTAGAGACTGGGATTTAACTCCATTTCTGAAGTGAAACACACAGCAGAGTTGGCCTCCATAGATCACACTCTGCTTTAGAGCAAGAAGCACGCTCTTGCTTTCTAGAATCTCTAAGACCGCCGGGAAAGGTGAGAGTGCTGAGAACAAAAGAATGGTGTTTCCTACACATACGGAACATATCTAGTCCAATTCTGCCTCTGAAATTGATACAAAGCACAGGTCCTCTAACATCCAATGCTTATCATTTAGATGAGAAATGAGTGAGCTTCGTGAACAATGTAGTACATTTGAGCTGAAAAGTTACTGCCCTTAACTGAAACGAAGTAGTGTTTGTAGGAAGACACAGAGCCTGGAATTTAACTCCATTTCTGAAGGGAAACACACAGCATAGTTCTCATCCATGGATCACACTCTGCTTTAGAGCAAGAAGAACGCTCTTGCTTTCTAGAGACTCTAAGACCGCGGGAAACGTGAGAGTGCTGAGAACAAAAGAATGGTGTTTCCTACACATACGGACCATATCTAGTCCAACTCTGCCTCTGAAATTGATACAAAGCACAGGTCCTCTAACATCCAATGCTTATCATTTAAGATGAGAAACGAGTGAGCTTCGTGAACGATGTAGTACGTTTGAGCTGAAAAGTTACTGCCCTTAACTGAAATGAAGTAGTGTTTGTAGGAAGACACAGAGCCTGGAATTTAACTCCATTTCTGAAGGAAAAAACACACAGCAGAGTTCTCATCCATGGATCACACTCTGCTTTAGAGCAAGAAGAACGCTATTGCTTTCTAGAGTCTCTAAGACAGCAAGAAACTTGAGTGTGCTCAGAACAAAAGAACGGTGTTTCCTACACATACGGACTTATCTAGTTCAACTCTTCTTCTGAAACTGAAACAAAGCACAGGTCCTGTAACATCCAATGCTTTTCAATTAAGACCGAGAAACGTGTGAGCTTCGGGAACGATGTAGTTTGTTTGAGCTGTAAAGAACCTGCCCTTACCTCAAATGAAGTCTTGCTTGTAGGAAGACTCAGAGCCTGGGATTTAACTCCATCTCTGAAGTGAAACATACAGCAGAGTTCTCATCTATACATCACACTCTGCTTTAGAGCAAGAAGCACGCTCTTCCTTTCTAGAGTCTGTAATACAGCAGGAAACGTGATTGTGCTCAGAACAAAAGAACTGTGTTTCCTACACATAAGGACTTATCTAGTTCAACTCTTCTTCTGAAACTGACACAAAGCACAGGTCCTGTAACATCCAATGCTTTTCAATGAAGACCGAGAAACGTGTGAGCTTCGTGTACGAGGTAGTTCGCTTGAGCTGTAAAGTAAATGTCCTTAACTGAAACGAAGTCTTGCTTGTAGGAAGACTCAGAGCCTGGGATTTAACTCCATTTCTGAAGAGGAACACACAGCAGAGTTCTCATCCATGAATCACATGCTGCTTTAGAGTAAGAAGCACGCTCTTCCTTTCTAGAGTATCTAATACAGCAGGAAACGTGATTGTGCTCAGAACAAAAGAACTGGGTTTCCTACACATAAGGACTTATCTAGTTCAACTCTACTTCTGAAACTGACACAAAGCACAGGTCCTGTAACATCCAATGCTTTTCAATGAAGACCGAGAAACATGTGAGCTTCTTGTACGATGTAGTTCATTTGAGCTGTAATGTAAATGTCCTTACCTGAAACGAAGTCTTGCTTGTAGGAAGACTCAGAGCCTGGGATTTAACTCCATTTCTGAAGAGGAACAAACAGCAGAGTTCTCATCCATGAATCACACTCTGCTTTAGAGCAAGAAGCACGCTCTTGCTTTCTAGAGTCTCTAATACAGCAGGAAACTTGAGTGTGCTGAGAACAAAAGAACGGTGTTTCCTACACATACGGACCATATCTAGTCCAACTCTGCCTCTGAGATTGATACAAAGCACAGGTCCTCTAACATCCAATGCTTATCATTTAAGATGAGAAACGTGTGAGCTTCGTGAACGATGTAGTTCGTTTGAGGTGAAAAGTGACTGCCCTTACCTGAAACGAAGTCTTGCTTGTAGGAAGACACAGAGCCTGATATTTAACTCCATTTCTGAAGGGAAACACACAGCACAGTACTCATCCATGAATCACACTCTGCTTTAGAGCAAGAAGCACGCTCTTCCTTTCTAGATTCTCTAATTCACCACTGAACATGATTGTGCTCAGCACAAAAGAACTGTGTTTCCTATACATAAGGACTTATCTAGTTCAACTCTTCTTCTGAAACTGATACAAAGCACAGGCCCTCTAACATCCAATGCTTATCATTTAAGATGAGAAACGTGTGAGCTTCATGAACGATGTAGTTCTTTGAGATTTAAAGTGACTGCCCTTACCTGAAACGAAGTCTTGCTTGTAGGAAGACACAGAGCCTGGGATATAACTCCATTTCTTAAGGCAAACACACAGCATAGTTCTCATCCATGGATCACACTCTGCTTTATAGGAAGAAGCATGCTCTTGCTTTCTAGAGTCTCTAATACAGCAGGAAAAGTGAGTGTGCTCAAAACAAAAGAACGGTGTTTCCTACACATACGGACTGTATCTAGTTCAACTCTCCTTCTGAAACTGAAACAAACCACAGGTCCACTAAAATCCAATGCTTGTCAGTTAACATGGGAAAGGTGTGAGCTTCATGAATGATGTAGTTCTTTTGCGCGGTAAAGTTCCTGCCCTTACCTGAAACGAATGCTTGCTTGTAGGAAGACTCAGAGCCTGGGATTTAACTCCATTTCTGAAGAGAAACACACAGCAGAGTTCTCATCTATAGATCACACTCTGCTTTAGAGCAAGAAGCATGCTCTTCCTTTCTAGAGTCTCTAACACACCAGGAAACTTGATTGTGCTCAGAACAAAAGAACTGTGTTTCATAAACATATGGACATATCTAGTTCAACTCTTCTTCTGAAACTGAAACAAACCACAGGTCCTCTAACATCCAATGCTTGTCAGTTAAGATGAGAAACATGAGAGCTTACTGTACGATGTAGTTCCTTTTAGGTGTAAAGATCCTGCCCTTACCTGATATGAAGTCTTCCTTGTAGGAAGACTCAGAGCCTGGGATTTAACTCCATTTCTGAAGGGAAACACACAGCAGAGTTCTCATCTATAGATCACACTCTGCTTTAGAGCAAGGAGCATGCTTTTCCTTTCTAGAGTCTCTAACACACCAGGAAATGTGATTTTGCTCAGAACAAAAGAACTGTGTTTCCTACACATACGGACTTATCTAGTTCAACTCTTCTGAAACTGACACAAACCACAGGTCTTCTAATATCCAATGCTTGTCAGTTTAGATGAGAAAGGTTTGAGCTTTGTGAACGATGTAGTTCGTTTGAGCTGAAAAGTAACTGCCCTTACCTGAAACAAATTCTTGCTTGTAGGAAGACACAGAGCCTGGGATTTAACTCCATTTCTGAAGTGAAACACACAGCAGAGTTCTCATCCATTGATCACACTCTGCTTTAGAGCAAGAAGCACGCTCTTGCTTTCTGGAGTCTCTAAGACTGCAGGAAACGTGAGTGTGCTGAGAACAGAAGAACGGTGTTTCTTACACATACGGACCATATCTAGGTCAACTCTCCCCCTGAAATTGATATAAAGCACAGGTCCTCTAACATCCAATGCTTATCATTTAAGATGAGAAACGTGTGAGCTTCGTGAACGATGTAGTTCATTTGAGCTGAAAAGTTACTGCCCTTACCTGAAACGAAGTCTTGCTTGTAGGAAGACACAGAGCCTGGGATTTAACTCCATTTCTGAGATGGAACACACAGCATAGTTCTCATCTATACATCACACTCTGCTTTAGAGCAAGAAGCACCCACTTCCTTTCTAGAGTCTGTAATACAGCAGGAAACGTGATTGTGCTCAGAACAAAAGAACTGTGTTTCCTACACATAAGGACTTATCTAGTTCAACTCTTCTTCTGAAACTGACACAAAGCACAGGTCCTGTAACATCCAATGCTTTTCAATGAAGACCGAGAAATGTGTGAGCTTCGTGTACGATGTAGATCGCTTGAGCTGTAAAGTAAATGTCCTTAACTGAAACGAAGTCTTGCTTGTAGGAAGACTAAGAGCCTGGGATTTAACTCCATTTCTGAAGAGGAACACACAGCAGAGTTCTCATCCATAGATCACTCTCTGCTTTAGAGCAAGAAGCACGCTCTTGCTTTCTAGAGTCTCTAATACAGCAGGAAACTTGAGTGTGCTGAGAACAAAAGAACGGTGTTTCCTACACATACGGACCATATCTAGTCCAACTCTGCCTCTGAAATTGATACAAAGCACACGTCCTCTAACATCCAATGCTTATCATTTGAGATGAGAAACGTGTGAGCTTCGGGAACGATGTTGTTCGTTTGAGCTGTAAAGAACCTGCCCTTACCTGAAATGAAGTATTCCTTGTAGGAAGACTCAGAGCCTGGGATTTAACTCCATTTCTGAAGTGAAACATACAGCAGAGTTCTCATCTATACATCACACTCTGCTTTAGAGCAAGAAGCACGCACTTCCTTTCTAGAGTTTCTAATACACCAGGAAACGTTATTGTGCTCAGAACAAAAGAACGGTATTTCCTACACATACGGACCATATCTAGTTCACCTCTGCTTCTGAAACTGATACAAACCACAGGTCTCCTAATATCCAATGCTTGTCAGTTTAGATGAGAAACGTGTGAGCTTCGTGAACGATGTAGTTCGTTTGAGCTGTAAAGTAAATGTCCTTACCTGAAACGAAGTCTTGCTTGTAGGAAGACACAGAGACT
Organism: Onychomys leucogaster; assembly: GCA_949786385.1. Lineage (NCBI taxonomy): Eukaryota > Metazoa > Chordata > Mammalia > Rodentia > Cricetidae > Onychomys > Onychomys leucogaster. Next base: position 4,421,653 of record CATKUP010000009.1, on the reverse strand, counting down.
GGGATTTAACTCCATTTCTGAAAGGAAACACACAGCACAGTTCTCATCCATGAATCACACTCTGCTTTAGAGCAAGAAGCACGCTCTTCCTTTCTAGAGTATCTAATACAGCAGGAAACATGATTGTGCTCAGAACAAAAGAACTGTGTTTCCTACACATAAGGACTTATCTAGTTCAACTCTTCTTCTGAAACTGAAACAAAGCACAGGTCCTGTAACATCCAATGCTTTCCAATGAAGACCGAGAAACATGTGAGATTCTTGTACAATGTAGTTCGTTTGAGCTGTAATGTAAATGTCCTTACCTGAAAGGAAGTCTTGCTTGTAGGAAGACTCAGAGCCTGGGATTTAACTCCATTTCTGAAGAGGAACAAACAGCAGAGTTCTCATGCATTCATCACACTCTGCTTTAGAGCAAGAAGCACGCTCTTGCTTTCTAGAGTCTCTAATACAGCAGGAAACTTGAGTATGCTGAGAACAAAAGAACGGTGTTTCCTACACATACGGACCATATCTAGTCCAACTCTGCCTCTGAAATTGATACAACGCACAGGTCCTCTAACATCTAATGCTTATCATTTAAGATGAGAAACGTGTGAGCTTCGGGAACGATGTAGTTCGTTTGAGTTGTAAAGTACCTGCCCTTACCTGAAACGAAGTCTTGCTTTCAGGAAGACTTAGAGACTGGGATTTAACTCCATTTCTGAAGTGAAACACACAGCAGAGTTGGCATCCATAGATCACACTCTGCTTTAGAGCAAGAAGCACGCTCTTGCTTGCTAGAGCCTCTAAGACCACGGGAAACGTGAGAGTGCTGAGAACAAAAGAATGGTGTTTCCTACACATACGGACCATATCTAGTCCAACTCTGCCTCTGAAATTGATACAAAGCACAGGTCCTCTAACATCCAATGCTTATCATTTAAGATCAGAAACGAGTGAGGTTCGTGAACGATGTAGTACGTTTGAGCTGAAAAGTTACTGCCCTTAACTGAAATGAAGTAGTGTTTGTAGGAAGACTCAGAGCCTGGGATTTAACTTCATTTCTGAAGAGAAACACACAGCAGAGTTCTCATCTATAGATCACACTCTGCTTTAGAGCAAGAAGCATGCTCTTCCTTTCTAGAGTCTCTAACACACCAGGAAACTTGATTGTGCTCAGAACAAAAGAACTGTGTTTCATAAACATACGGACATATCTAGTTCAACTCTTCTTCTGAAACTGAAACAAACCACAGGTCCTCTAACATCCAATGCTTGTCAGTTAAGATGAGAAACATGAGAGCTTACTGTACGATGTAGTTCCTTTTAGGTGTAAAGATCCTGCCCTTACCTGAAACGAAGGCTTGCTTGTAGGAAGACTCAGATCCTGTGATTTAACTCCATTTCTGAAGTGAAACACACAGCATAGTTCTCATCTATAGATCACACTCTGCTTTAGAGCAAGAAGCATGCTCTTGCTTTCTAGAATCTCTAACTTTGCAGAAAACGTAAGTGTGCTGAGAACAGAGGAACAGTGTTTCCTACACATACGGACCATATCTAGGTCAACTCTGCCTCTGAAATTGATATAAAGCACAGGTCCTCTAACATCCAATGCTTATCATTTAAGATGAGAAACTTGTGAGCTTCATGAACGATGTAGTTCATTTGAGCTGAAAAGTGACTGCCCTTACCTGAAACGAAGTCTTGCTTGTAGGAAGACACAGAGCCTGGGATTTACCTCCATTTCTGAAGGGAAACACAAAGCATAGTTCTCATCCATGGATCACACTCTGATTTAGAGCAAGAAGAACGCTCTTGCTTTCTAGAGTCTCTAAGACCGCGGGAAATGTGAGTGTGGTGAGAACAAAAGAATGGTGTTACCTACACATACGGACCATATGTAGTCCAACTCTGCTTCTGAAATTGATACAAGCACAGGTCCTCTACCATCCAATGCTTGTCATTTAAGATGATAAACGAGTGAAATTTGTGAACGATGTAGTTCGTTTGATCTGACTGCCCTTACCTGAAACGAAATAGTGTTTGTAGAAAGACACAAAACCTGAAATTTAACTCCACTTCTGAAGGGAAACACAGCATAGTTCTCATCCATGGATCACACTCTTCTTTAGAGCAAGAAGAACGCTATTGCCTTCTAGAGTCTCTAATACAGCAGGAAACGTGAGTGTTCTCAGAACATAATAACGGTGTTTCCTACACATAAGGACCATATCTAGTCCAACTCTGCTTCTGAAACTGAAACAAACCACAGGTCCTTTAACATCCAATGCTTGTCAGTTAAGATGAGAAACATGTGAGCTTCGTGAACGATGTAGTTCGTTTGAGCTGTAAAGAACCTGCCCTTACCTGAAATAAAGTCTTCCTTGTAGGAACACTCAGATCCTGGGATTTAACTCCATTTCTGAAGTGAAACACACAGCATAGTTTTCATCTATAGATCACATTCTGCTTTAGAGCAAGAAGCACGCTCTTGCTTTCTAGAGTCTCTAAGACTGCAGGAAACTTGAGTGTGCTGAGAACAGAAGAACGGTGTTTCCTGCACATACAGATCATATCTAGTCCAACTCTGCCTTTGAAATTGATACAAAGCAAAGGTCCTCTAACATCCAATGCTTATCATTTAAGATGAGAAATGTGTGAGCTTCGTGAACGATGTAGTTCGTTTGAGGTGAAAAGTGATTGTCCTTACCTGAAACGAAATAGTGTTTGTAGAAAGACACAAAACCTGAAATTTAACTCCACTTCTGAAGGGAAACACACAGCATAGTTCTCATCCATGGATCACACTCTGCTTTAGAGCAAGAAGAACGCTCTTGCTTTCTAGCGTCTCTAATATAGCAGGAAACGTGAGTGTGCTCAGAACAAAGAACGGTGTTTCCTACACATACGGACCATATCTAGTTATACTCTACTTCTGAAACTGAACAAACCACAGGTCCTCTAACATCCAATGCTTGTCAGTTAAGATTATGAACATGTGAGGTTCATGAACGATGTAGTTCGTTTGAGCTGTAAAGAACCTGCCCCTACCTGAAATGAAGTCTTCCTTGTAGGAAGACTCAGATCCTGGGATTTAACTCCATTTCTGAAGGGAAACACAAAGCATAGTTCTCATCCATGGATCACACTCTGCTTTAGAGCAAGAAGCACGCTCTTGCTTTCTAGAGTCTATAATACAGCAGGAAACGTGAGTGTGATCAGAACAAAAGAACGTTGTTTCCTACACATACGGACCATATCTAGTCCAACTCTGCTTCAGAAACTGAAACAAACCACAGGTCCTCTAACATCCAATGCTTGTCAGTTAAGATGAGAAACATGTGAGCTTCATGAACGATGTAGTTCGTTTGAGCTGTAAAGAACCTGCCCTTACCTGAAATGAAGTCTTCCTTGTAGGAAGACACAGAGCCTGGGATTTAACTCCATTTCTGAAGGGAAACACACAGCACAGTTCTCATCTATAGATCACACTCTGCTTTAGAGCAAGAAGCACGCTCTTGCTTTCTAGAGTCTCTAAGACTACAGGAAACGTGAGTGTGCTGAGAACAGAAGAACGGTGTTTCCTACACAAACGGATCATATCTAGTCCAACTCTGCCTTTGAAATTGATACAAAGCAAATGTCCTCTAACATCCAATGCTTATCATTTAAGATGAGAAATGTGTGAGCTTCGTGAACGATGTAGTTCATTTCAGCTGAAAAGTGACTGCCCTTACCTGAAACGAAGTCTTGCTTGTAGGAAGACACAGAGCCTGGGATTTAACTTCATTTCTGAAGTGAAACACACAGCAGAGTTCTCATCCTTAGATCACACTCTGCTTTAGAGCATGAAGCACGCTCTTGCTTTCCAGAGTCTCTAATACAGCAGGATACTTGAGTGTGCTCAGAACAAAGGAACTGTGTTTCCTACACATACACACTTATCTAGTTCAACTCTTCTTCTGAAACTGACACAAAGCACAGGTCCTGTAACATCCAATGCTTTTCAATTAAGACCGAGAAACGTGTGAGCTTCGTGTATGATGTAGTTCGTTTGAGATGTAAAGTAAATGCCCTTACCTTAAACGAAGTCTTGCTTGTAGGAAGACTTAGAACCTGGGATTTAACTCCATTTCTGAAGTGAAACACACAGCAGAGTTCTCATCCATTGATCACACTCTGCTTTAGAGCAAGAAGCACGCTCTTGCTTTCTAGAGTCTCTAAGACTGCCAGAAACGAGAGTGTGCTGAGAACAGAAGAACGGTGTTTCCTACACATACGGACCATATCTAGTCCAACTCTGCCTTTGAAATTGATACAAAGCAAAGGTCCTCTAACATCCAATGCTTATCATTTAAGGAGAGTAATGTGTGAGCTTCGTGAACGATGTAGTTCATTTGAGCTGAAAAGTGACTGCCCTTACCTGAAACGAAGTCTTGCTTGTAGGAAGACACAGAGCCTGGGATTTACCTCCATTTCTGAAGGGAAACACAAAGCATAGTTCTCATCAATGGATCACACTCTGCTTTAGAGCAAGAAGCATGCTCTTTTTTTCTAGAGTCTCTAATACAGCAGGAAACGTGAGTGTGCTCAGAACAAAAGAACGGTGTTTCCTACACATACGGACCATATCTAGTCCAACTCTGCTTCAGAAACTGAAACAAACCACAGGTCCTCTAACATCCAATGCTTGTAACTTAAGATGAGAAACATGTGAGCTTCATGAACGATGTAGTTCGTTTGAGCTGTAAAGAACCTGCCCTTACCTGAAATGAAGTCTTCCTTGTAGGAAGACACAGAGCCTGTGATTTAACTCCATTTCTGAAGGGAAACACACAGCACAGTTCTCATCTATAGATCACACTCTGCTTTAGAGCAAGAAGCATGCTCTTGCTTTCTAGAGTCTCTAACTTTGCAGAAAACGTAAGTGTGCTGAGAACAGAAGAACAGTGTTTCCTACACATACGGACCATATCTAGGTCAACTCTGCCTTTGAAATTGATACAAAGCAAAGGTCCTCTAACATCCAATGCTTATCATTTAAGATGAGAAATGTGTGAGCTTCGTGAACGATGTAGTTCGTTTGAGGTGAAAAGTGATTGTCCTTACCTGAAACGAAATAGTGTTTGTAGAAAGACACAAAACCTGAAATTTAACTCCACTTCTGAAGGGAAACACACAGCATAGTTCTCATCCATGGATCACACTCTGCTTTAGAGCAAGAAGAACGCTCTTGCTTTCTAGCGTCTCTAATATAGCAGGAAACGTGAGTGTGCTCAGAACAAAGAACGGTGTTTCCTACACATACGGACCATATCTAGTTATACTCTACTTCTGAAACTGAACAAACCACAGGTCCTCTAACATCCAATGCTTGTCAGTTAAGATTATGAACATGTGAGGTTCATGAACGATGTAGTTCGTTTGAGCTGTAAAGAACCTGCCCCTACCTGAAATGAAGTCTTCCTTGTAGGAAGACTCAGATCCTGGGATTTAACTCCATTTCTGAAGTGAAACACACAGCAGAGTTCTCATCCTTAGATCACACTCTGCTTTAGAGCAAGAAGCACGCTCTTGCTTTCCAGAGTCTCTAATACAGCAGGATACTTGAGTGTGCTCAGAACAAAAGAACTGTGTTTCCTACACATACGTACTTATCTAGTTCAACTCTTCTTCTGAAACTGACACAAAGCACAGGTCCTGTAACATCCAATGCTTATCATTTAAGATGAGAAATGTGTGAGCTTCGTGAAGGATGTAGTTCGTTTGAGGTGAAAAGTGACTGCCCTTACCTGAAACGAAGTCTCTCTTGTAGGAAGACTCAGAGCCTGCGATTTAACTCCATTTCTGAAGGGAAACACACAGCAGAGTTCTCATCCATTGATCACACTCTGCTTTAGGTCAAGAAGAACGCTCTTGCTTTCTAGAGTCTCTAAGACCGCGGGAAACGTGAGTGTGGTGAGAACAAAAGAATGGTGTTACCTATCATACGGACCATATTTAGTCCAACTCTGCTTCTGAAATTGATACAAGCACAGGTCCTCTACCATCCAATGCTTGTCATTTAAGATGAGAAACGAGTGAACTTTGTGAACGATGTAGTTCGTTTGATCTGACTGCCCTTACCTGAAACGAAATAGTGTTTGTAGAAAGACACAAAACCTGAAATTTAACTCCACTTCTGAAGGGAAACACACAGCATAGTTCTCATCCATGGATCACTCTCTTCTTTAGAGCAAGAAGAACGCTATTACCTTCTAGAGTCTCTAATACAGCAGGAAACGTGAGTGTTCTCAGAACATAATAACGGTGTTTCCTACACATAAGGACCATATCTAGTCCAACTCTGCTTCTGAAACTGAAACAAACCACAGGTCCTTTAACATCCAATGCTTGTCATTTAAGATGAGAAACATGTGAGCTTCGTGAACGATGTAGTTCGTTTGAGCTGTAAAGAACCTGCCCTTACCTGAAATAAAGTCTTCCTTGTAGGAACACTCAGATCCTGGGATTTAACTCCATTTCTGAAGTGAAACACACAGCATAGTTTTCGTCTATAGATCACATTCTGCTTTAGAGCAAGAAGCATGCTCTTGCTTTCTAGAGTCTCTATGACTGCAGGAAACGTGAGTGTGCTGAGAACAGAGGAACAGTGTTTCGTACACATACGGACCATATCTAGGTCAACTCTTCCTCTGAAATTAATATAAAGCACAGGTCCTCTAACATCCAATGCTTATCATTTAAGATGAGAAACGTGTCAGCTTCGTGAACGATGTAGTTCATTTGATCTGAAAAGTGACTGCCCTTACCTGAAACGAAGTCTTGCTTGTAGGAAGACACAGAGCCTGGGATTTAACTCCATTTCTGAAGGGAAACACAAAGCATAGTTCTCATCCATGGATCACACTCTGCTTTAGAGCAAGAAGCACGCTCTTGCTTTCTAGAGTCTATAATACAGCAGGAAACGTGAGTGTGATCAGAACAAAAGAACGTTGTTTCCTACACATACGGACCATATCTAGTCCAACTCTGCTTCAGAAACTGAAACAAACCACAGGTCCTCTAACATCCAATGCTTGTCAGTTAAGATGAGAAACATGTGAGCTTCATGAACGATGTAGTTCGTTTGAGCTGTAAAGAACCTGCCCTTACCTGAAATGAAGTCTTCCTTGTAGGAAGACACAGAGCCTGGGATTTAACTCCATTTCTGAAGGGAAACACACAGCACAGTTCTCATCTATAGATCACACTCTGCTTTAGAGCAAGAAGCACGCTCTTGCTTTCTAGAGTCTCTAAGACTACAGGAAACGTGAGTGTGCTGAGAACAGAAGAACGGTGTTTCCTACACAAACGGATCATATCTAGTCCAACTCTGCCTTTGAAATTGATACAAAGCAAATGTCCTCTAACATCCAATGCTTATCATTTAAGATGAGAAATGTGTGAGCTTCGTGAACGATGTAGTTCATTTCAGCTGAAAAGTGACTGCCCTTACCTGAAACGAAGTCTTGCTTGTAGGAAGACACAGAGCCTGGGATTTAACTTCATTTCTGAAGTGAAACACACAGCAGAGTTCTCATCCTTAGATCACACTCTGCTTTAGAGCATGAAGCACGCTCTTGCTTTCCAGAGTCTCTAATACAGCAGGATACTTGAGTGTGCTCAGAACAAAGGAACTGTGTTTCCTACACATACACACTTATCTAGTTCAACTCTTCTTCTGAAACTGACACAAAGCACAGGTCCTGTAACATCCAATGCTTTTCAATTAAGACCGAGAAACGTGTGAGCTTCGTGTATGATGTAGTTCGTTTGAGATGTAAAGTAAATGCCCTTACCTTAAACGAAGTCTTGCTTGTAGGAAGACTTAGAACCTGGGATTTAACTCCATTTCTGAAGTGAAACACACAGCAGAGTTCTCATCCATTGATCACACTCTGCTTTAGAGCAAGAAGCACGCTCTTGCTTTCTAGAGTCTCTAAGACTGCCAGAAACGAGAGTGTGCTGAGAACAGAAGAACGGTGTTTCCTACACATACGGACCATATCTAGTCCAACTCTGCCTTTGAAATTGATACAAAGCAAAGGTCCTCTAACATCCAATGCTTATCATTTAAGGAGAGTAATGTGTGAGCTTCGTGAACGATGTAGTTCATTTGAGCTGAAAAGTGACTGCCCTTACCTGAAACGAAGTCTTCCTTGTAGGAAGACACAGAGCCTGGGATTTACCTCCATTTCTGAAGGGAAACACAAAGCATAGTTCTCATCAATGGATCACACTCTGCTTTAGAGCAAGAAGCATGCTCTTTTTTTCTAGAGTCTCTAATACAGCAGGAAACGTGAGTGTGCTCAGAACAAAAGAACGGTGTTTCCTACACATACGGACCATATCTAGTCCAACTCTGCTTCAGAAACTGAAACAAACCACAGGTCCTCTAACATCCAATGCTTGTAACTTAAGATGAGAAACATGTGAGCTTCATGAACGATGTAGTTCGTTTGAGCTGTAAAGAACCTGCCCTTACCTGAAATGAAGTCTTCCTTGTAGGAAGACACAGAGCCTGTGATTTAACTCCATTTCTGAAGGGAAACACACAGCACAGTTCTCATCTATAGATCACACTCTGCTTTAGAGCAAGAAGCATGCTCTTGCTTTCTAGAGTCTCTAACTTTGCAGAAAACGTAAGTGTGCTGAGAACAGAAGAACAGTGTTTCCTACACATACGGACCATATCTAGGTCAACTCTGCCTTTGAAATTGATACAAAGCAAAGGTCCTCTAACATCCAATGCTTATCATTTAAGGAGAGAAATGTGTGAGCTTCGTGAACGATGTAGTTCATTTGAGCTGAAAAGTGACTGCCCTTACCTGAAACGAAGTCTTGCTTGTAGGAAGACACAGAGCCTGGGATTTATCTCCATTTCTGAAGGGAAACACAAAGCATAGTTCTCATCCATGGATCACACTCTGCTTTAGAGCAAGAAGCACGCTCTTTTTTTCTAGAGTCTCTAATACAGCAGGAAACATGAGTGTGCTCAGAACAAAAGAACGGTGTTTCCTACACATACGGACCATATCTAGTCCAACTCTGCTTCAGAAACTGAAACAAACCACAGGTCCTCTAACATCCAATGCTTGTAACTTAAGATGAGAAACATGTGAGCTTCATGAACGATGTAGTTCTTTTGAGCTGTAAAGAACCTGCCCTTACCTGAAATGAAGTCTTCCTTGTAGGAAGACACAGAGCCTGTGATTTAACTCCATTTCTGAAGGGAAACACACAGCACAGTTCTCATCTATAGATCACACTCTGCTTTAGAGCAAGAAGCATGCTCTTGCTTTCTAGAGTCTCTAACTTTGCAGAAAACGTAAGTGTGCTGAGAACAGAAGAACAGTGTTTCCTACACATACGGACCATATCTAGGTCAACTCTGCCTCTGAAATTGATATAAAGCACAGGTCCTCTAACATCCAATGCTTATAATTTAAGATGAGAAACTTGTGAGCTTCATGAACGATGTAGTTCATTTGAGCTGAAAAGTGACTGCCCTTACCTGAAACGAAGTCTTGCTTGTAGGAAGACACAGAGCCTGGGATTTAACTCCATTTCTGAAGGGAAACACACAGCATAGTTCTCATCCATGGATCACACTCGGCTTTAGAGCAAGAAGAACGCTCTTGCTTTCTAGAGTCTCTAATATAGCAGGAAACGTGAGTGTGCTCAGAACAAAGAACGGTGTTTCCTACACATACGGACCATATCTAGTTATACTCTACTTCTGAAACTGAAACAAACCACAGGTCCTCTAACATCCAATGCTTGTCAGTTAAGATTATGAACATGTGAGCTTCGTGAACGATGTAGTTCGTTTGAGCTGTAAAGAACCTGCCCTTACCTGAAATGAAGTCTTCCTTGTAGGAAGACTCAGATCCTGGGATTTAACTCCATTTCTGAAGTGAAACACACAGCAGAGTTCTCATCCTTAGATCACACTCTGCTTTAGAGCAAGAAGCACGCTCTTGCTTTCCAGAGTCTCTAATACAGCAGGATACTTGAGTGTGCTCAGAACAAAAGAACTGAGTTTCCTACACATACGTACTTATCTAGTTCAACTCTTCTTCTGAAACTGACACAAAGCACAGGTCCTGTAACATCCAATGCTTATCATTTAAGATGAGAAATGTGTGAGCTTCGTGAAGGATGTAGTTCGTTTGAGGTGAAAAGTGACTGCCCTTACCTGAAACGAAGTCTCTCTTGTAGGAAGACTCAGAGCCTGCGATTTAACTCCATTTCTGAAGGGAAACACACAGCAGAGTTCTCATCCATTGATCACACTCTGCTTTAGAGCAAGAAGAACGCTCTTGCTTTCTAGAGTCTCTAAGACCGCGGGAAATGTGAGTGTGGTGAGAACAAAAGAATGGTGTTACCTACACATACGGACCATATGTAGTCCAACTCTGCTTCTGAAATTGATACAAGCACAGGTCCTCTACCGTCCAATGCTTGTCATTTAAGATGAGAAACGAGTGAAATTTGTGAACGATGTAGTTCGTTTGATCTGACTGCCCTTACCTGAAACGAAATAGTGTTTGTAGAAAGACACAAAACCTGAAATTTAACTCCACTTCTGAAGGGAAACACACAGCATAGTTCTCATCCATGGATCACACTCTTCTTTAGAGCAAGAAGAACGCTATTGCCTTCTAGAGTCTCTAATACAGCAGGAAACGTGAGTGTTCTCAGAACATAATAACGGTGTTTCCTACACATAAGGACCATATCTAGTCCAACTCTGCTTCTGAAACTGAAACAAACCACAGGTCCTTTAACATCCAATGCTTGTCATTTAAGATGAGAAACATGTGAGCTTCGTGAACGATGTAGTTCGTTTGAGCTGTAAAGAACCTGCCCTTACCTGAAATAAAGTCTTCCTTGTAGGAACACTCAGATCCTGGGATTTAACTCCATTTCTGAAGTGAAACACACAGCATAGTTTTCATCTATAGATCACATTCTGCTTTAGAGCAAGAAGCATGCTCTTGCTTTCTAGAGTCTCTAAGACTGCAGGAAACGTGAGTGTGCTGAGAACAGAAGAACGGTGTTTCCTGCACATACAGATCATATCTAGTCCAACTCTGCCTTTGAAATTGATACAAAGCAAAGGTCCTCTAACATCCAATGCTTATCATTTAAGATGAGAAATGTGTGAGCTTCGTGAACGATGTAGTTCGTTTGAGGTGAAAAGTGATTGTCCTTACCTGAAACGAAATAGTGTTTGTAGAAAGACACAAAACCTGAAATTTAACTCCACTTCTGAAGGGAAACACACAGCATAGTTCTCATCCATGGATCACACTCTGCTTTAGAGCAAGAAGAACACTCTTGCTTTATAGAGTCTCTAATATAGCAGGAAACGTGAGTGTGCTCAGAAAAAAGAACGGTGTTTCCTACACATACGGACCATATCTAGTTATACTCTACTTCTGAAACTGAAACAAACCACAGGTCCTCTAACATCCAATGCTTGTCAGTTAAGATTATGAACATGTGAGGTTCGTGAACGATGTAGTTCGTTTGAGCTGTAAAGAACCTGCCCCTACCTGAAATGAAGTCTTCCTTGTAGGAAGACTCAGATCCTGGGATTTAACTCCATTTCTGAAGTGAAACACACAGCAGAGTTCTCATCCTTAGATCACACTCTGCTTTAGAGCAAGAAGCACGCTCTTGCTTTCTAGAGTCTATAATACAGCAGGAAACGTGAGTGTGATCAGAACAAAAGAACCTTGTTTCCTACACATACGGACCATATCTAGTCCAACTCTGCTTCAGAAACTGAAACAAACCACAGGTCCTCTAACATCCAATGCTTGTCAGTTAAGATGAGAAACATGTGAGCTTCATGAACGATGTAGTTCGTTTGAGCTGTAAAGAACCTGCCCTTACCTGAAATGAAGTCTTCCTTGTAGGAAGACACAGAGCCTGGGATTTAACTCCATTTCTGAAGGGAAACACACAGCACAGTTCTCATCTATAGATCACACTCTGCTTTAGAGCAAGAAGCACGCTGTTGCTTTCTAGAGTCTCTAAGACTGCAGGAAACGTGAGTGTGCTGAGAACAGAAGAACGGTGTTTCCTACACATACGGATCATATCTAGTCCAACTCTGCCTTTGAAATTGATACAAAGCAAATGTCCTCTAACATCCAATGCTTATCATTTAAGATGAGAAATGTGTGAGCTTCGTGAACGATGTAGTTCATTTGAGCTGAAAAGTGACTGCCCTTACCTGAAACGAAGTCTTGCTTGTAGGAAGACACAGAGCCTGGGATTTACCTCCATTTCTGAAGGGAAACACAAAGCATAGTTCTCATCCATGGATCACACTCTGCTTTAGAGCAAGAAGCATGCTCTTTTTTTCTAGAGTCTCTAATACAGCAGGAAACGTGATTGTGCTCAGAACAAAAGAACGGTGTTTCCTACACATACGGACCATATCTAGTCCAACTCTGCTTCAGAAACTGAAACAAACCACAGGTCCTCTAACATCCAATGCTTGTAACTTAAGATGAGAAACATGTGAGCTTCATGAACGATGTAGTTCGTTTGAGCTGTAAAGAACCTGCCCTTACCTGAAATGAAGTCTTCCTTGTAGGAAGACACAGAGCCTGTGATTTAACTCCATTTCTGAAGGGAAACACACAGCACAGTTCTCATCTATAGATCACACTCTGCTTTAGAGCAAGAAGCATGCTCTTGCTTTCTAGAGTCTCTAACTTTGCAGAAAACGTAAGTGTGCTGAGAACAGAAGAACAGTGTTTCCTACACATACGGACCATATCTAGGTCAACTCTGCCTTTGAAATTGATACAAAGCAAAGGTCCTCTAACATCCAATGCTTATCATTTAAGGAGAGAAATGTGTGAGCTTCGTGAACGATGTAGTTCATTTGAGCTGAAAAGTGACTGCCCTTACCTGAAACGAAGTCTTGCTTGTAGGAAGACACAGAGCCTGGGATTTACCTCCATTTCTGAAGGGAAACACAAAGCATAGTTCTCATCCATGGATCACACTCTGCTTTAGAGCAAGAAGCACGCTCTTTTTTTCTAGAGTCTCTAATACAGCAGGAAACGTGAGTGTGCTCAGAACAAAAGAACGGTGTTTCCTACACATACGGACCATATCTAGTCCAACTCTGCTTCAGAAACTGAAACAAACCACAGGTCCTCTAACATCCAATGCTTGTAACTTAAGATGAGAAACATGTGAGCTTCATGAACGATGTAGTTCTTTTGAGCTGTAAAGAACCTGCCCTTACCTGAAATGAAGTCTTCCTTGTAGGAAGACACAGAGCCTGTGATTTAACTCCATTTCTGAAGGGAAACACACAGCACAGTTCTCATCTATAGATCACACTCTGCTTTAGAGCAAGAAGCATGCTCTTGCTTTCTAGAGTCTCTAACTTTGCAGAAAACGTAAGTGTGCTGAGAACAGAAGAACAGTGTTTCCTACACATACGGACCATATCTAGGTCAACTCTGCCTCTGAAATTGATATAAAGCACAGGTCCTCTAACATCCAATGCTTATAATTTAAGATGAGAAACTTGTGAGCTTCATGAACGATGTAGTTCATTTGAGCTGAAAAGTGACTGCCCTTACCTGAAACGATGTCTTGCTTGTAGGAAGACACAGAGCCTGGGATTTAACTCCATTTCTGAAGGGAAACACACAGCATAGTTCTCATCCATGGATCACACTCGGCTTTAGAGCAAGAAGAACGCTCTTGCTTTCTAGAGTCTCTAATATAGCAGGAAACGTGAGTGTGCTCAGAACAAAGAACGGTGTTTCCTACACATACGGACCATATCTAGTTATACTCTACTTCTGAAACTGAAACAAACCACAGGTCCTCTAACATCCAATGCTTGTCAGTTAAGATTATGAACATGTGAGCTTCGTGAACGATGTAGTTCGTTTGAGCTGTAAAGAACCTGCCCTTACCTGAAATGAAGTCTTCCTTGTAGGAAGACTCAGATCCTGGGATTTAACTCCATTTCTGAAGTGAAACACACAGCAGAGTTCTCACCCTTAGATCACACTCTGCTTTAGAGCAAGAAGCACGCTCTTGCTTTCCAGAGTCTCTAATACAGCAGGATACTTGAGTGTGCTCAGAACAATAGAACTGAGTTTCCTACACATACGTACTTATCTAGTTCAACTCTTCTTCTGAAACTGACACAAAGCACAGGTCCTGTAACATCCAATGCTTATCATTTAAGATGAGAAATGTGTGAGCTTCGTGAAGGATGTAGTTCGTTTGAGGTGAAAAGTGACTGCCCTTACCTGAAACGAAGTCTCTCTTGTAGGAAGACTCAGAGCCTGCGATTTAACTCCATTTCTGAAGGGAAACACACAGCAGAGTTCTCATCCATTGATCACACTCTGCTTTAGAGCAAGAAGAACGCTCTTGCTTTCTAGAGTCTCTAAGACCGCGGGAAATGTGAGTGTGGTGAGAACAAAAGAATGGTGTTACCTACACATACGGACCATATGTAGTCCAACTCTGCTTCTGAAATTGATACAAGCACAGGTCCTCTACCGTCCAATGCTTGTCATTTAAGATGAGAAACGAGTGAAATTTGTGAACGATGTAGTTCGTTTGATCTGACTGCCCTTACCTGAAACGAAATAGTGTTTGTAGAAAGACACAAAACCTGAAATTTAACTCCACTTCTGAAGGGAAACACACAGCATAGTTCTCATCCATGGATCACACTCTTCTTTAGAGCAAGAAGAACGCTATTGCCTTCTAGAGTCTCTAATACAGCAGGAAACGTGAGTGTTCTCAGAACATAATAACGGTGTTTCCTACACATAAGGACCATATCTAGTCCAACTCTGCTTCTGAAACTGAAACAAACCACAGGTCCTTTAACATCCAATGCTTGTCATTTAAGATGAGAAACATGTGAGCTTCGTGAACGATGTAGTTCGTTTGAGCTGTAAAGAACCTGCCCTTACCTGAAATAAAGTCTTCCTTGTAGGAACACTCAGATCCTGGGATTTAACTCCATTTCTGAAGTGAAACACACAGCATAGTTTTCATCTATAGATCACATTCTGCTTTAGAGCAAGAAGCATGCTCTTGCTTTCTAGAGTCTCTAAGACTGCAGGAAACGTGAGTGTGCTGAGAACAGAAGAACGGTGTTTCCTGCACATACAGATCATATCTAGTCCAACTCTGCCTTTGAAATTGATACAAAGCAAAGGTCCTCTAACATCCAATGCTTATCATTTAAGATGAGAAATGTGTGAGCTTCGTGAACGATGTAGTTCGTTTGAGGTGAAAAGTGATTGTCCTTACCTGAAACGAAATAGTGTTTGTAGAAAGACACAAAACCTGAAATTTAACTCCACTTCTGAAGGGAAACACACAGCATAGTTCTCATCCATGGATCACACTCTGCTTTAGAGCAAGAAGAACACTCTTGCTTTATAGAGTCTCTAATATAGCAGGAAACGTGAGTGTGCTCAGAAAAAAGAACGGTGTTTCCTACACATACGGACCATATCTAGTTATACTCTACTTCTGAAACTGAAACAAACCACAGGTCCTCTAACATCCAATGCTTGTCAGTTAAGATTATGAACATGTGAGGTTCGTGAACGATGTAGTTCGTTTGAGCTGTAAAGAACCTGCCCCTACCTGAAATGAAGTCTTCCTTGTAGGAAGACTCAGATCCTGGGATTTAACTCCATTTCTGAAGTGAAACACACAGCAGAGTTCTCATCCTTAGATCACACTCTGCTTTAGAGCAAGAAGCACGCTCTTGCTTTCTAGAGTCTATAATACAGCAGGAAACGTGAGTGTGATCAGAACAAAAGAACCTTGTTTCCTACACATACGGACCATATCTAGTCCAACTCTGCTTCAGAAACTGAAACAAACCACAGGTCCTCTAACATCCAATGCTTGTCAGTTAAGATGAGAAACATGTGAGCTTCATGAACGATGTAGTTCGTTTGAGCTGTAAAGAACCTGCCCTTACCTGAAATGAAGTCTTCCTTGTAGGAAGACACAGAGCCTGGGATTTAACTCCATTTCTGAAGGGAAACACACAGCACAGTTCTCATCTATAGATCACACTCTGCTTTAGAGCAAGAAGCACGCTCTTGCTTTCTAGAGTCTCTAAGACTGCAGGAAACGTGAGTGTGCTGAGAACAGAAGAACGGTGTTTCCTACACATACGGATCATATCTAGTCCAACTCTGCCTTTGAAATTGATACAAAGCAAATGTCCTCTAACATCCAATGCTTATCATTTAAGATGAGAAATGTGTGAGCTTCGTGAACGATGTAGTTCATTTCAGCTGAAAAGTGACTGCCCTTACCTGAAACGAAGTCTTGCTTGTAGGAAGACACAGAGCCTGGGATTTAACTTCATTTCTGAAGTGAAACACACAGCAGAGTTCTCATCCTTAGATCACACTCTGCTTTAGAGCAAGAAGCACGCTCTTGCTTTCCAGAGTCTCTAATACAGCAGGATACTTGAGTGTGCTCAGAACAAAAGAACTGTGTTTCCTACACATACACACTTATCTAGTTCAACTCTTCTTCTGAAACTGACACAAAGCACAGGTCCTGTAACATCCAATGCTTTTCAATTAAGAACGAGAAACGTGTGAGCTTCGTGTACGATGTAGTTCGTTTGAGATGTAAAGTAAATGCCCTTACCTTAAACGAAGTCTTGCTTGTAGGAAGACTCAGAACCTGGGATTTAACTCCATTTCTGAAGTGAAACACACAGCAGAGTTCTCATCCATTGATCACACTCTGCTTTAGAGCAAGAAGCACGCTCTTGCTTTCTAGAGTCTCTAAGACTGCAGGAAACGTGAGTGTGCTGAGAACAGAAGAACGGTGTTTCCTACACATACGGACCATATCTAGTCCAACTCTGCCTTTGAAATTGATACAAAGCAATGGTCCTCTAACATCCAATGCTTATCATTTAAGGAGAGAAATGTGTGAGCTTCGTGAACGATGTAGTTCCTTTGAGGTGAAAAGTGACTGCCCTTACCTGAAACGAAGTCTTGCTTGTAGGAAGACACAGAGCCTGGGATTTAACTTCATTTCTGAAGTGAAACACACAGCAGAGTTCTCATCCTTAGATCACACTCTGCTTTAGAGCAAGAAGCACGCTCTTGCTTTCCAGAGTCTCTAATACAGCAGGATACTTGAGTGTGCTCAGAACAAAAGAACTGTGTTTCCTACACATACACACTTATCTAGTTCAACTCTTCTTCTGAAACTGACACAAAGCACAGGTCCTGTAACATCCAATGCTTTTCAATTAAGAACGAGAAACGTGTGAGCTTCGTGTACGATGTAGTTCGTTTGAGATGTAAAGTAAATGCCCTTACCTTAAACGAAGTCTTGCTTGTAGGAAGACTCAGAACCTGGGATTTAACTCCATTTCTGAAGTGAAACACACAGCAGAGTTCTCATCCATTGATCACACTCTGCTTTAGAGCAAGAAGCACGCTCTTGCTTTCTAGAGTCTCTAAGACTGCAGGAAACGTGAGTGTGCTGAGAACAGAAGAACGGTGTTTCCTACACATACGGACCATATCTAGTCCAACTCTGCCTTTGAAATTGATACAAAGCAATGGTCCTCTAACATCCAATGCTTATCATTTAAGGAGAGAAATGTGTGAGCTTCGTGAACGATGTAGTTCCTTTGAGGTGAAAAGTGACTGCCCTTACCTGAAACGAAGTCTTGCTTGTAGGAAGACACAGAGCCTGGGATTTAACTCCATTTCTGAAGGGAAACACACAGCATAGTTCTCATCCATAGATCACACTCTGCTTTAGAGCAAGGAGCATGCTCTTGCTTTCTAGAGTCTCTAAGACCACAGGAAAGTGTGTGTGGTGAGAACAAAAGAATGGTGTTACCTACACATACGGACCATATGTAGTCCAACTCTGCTTCTGAAATTGATACAAGCACAGGTCCTCTAACATCCAATGCTTGTCATTTAAGATGAGAAACGAGTGAACTTTGTGAACGATGTAGTTCGTTTGATCTGACTGCCCTTACCTGAAACGAAATAGTGTTTGTAGAAAGACACAAAACCTGAAATTTAACTCCATTTGTGAAGGGAAACACACAGCATAGTTCTCATCCATGGATCACACTCTTCTTTAGAGCAAGAAGAACGCTATTGCCTTCTAGAGTCTCTAATACAGCAGGAAACGTGAGTGTGCTCAGAACAAAAGAACGGTGTTTCCTACACATACGGACCATATCTAGTCCAACTCTGCTTCAGAAACTGAAACAAACCACAGGTCCTCTAACATCCAATGCTTGTCAGTTAAGATGAGAAACATGTGAGCTTCGTGAACGATGTAGTTCGTTTGAGCTGTAAAGAACCTGCCCTTACCTGAAATAAAGTCTTCCTTGTAGGAACACTCAGATCCTGGGATTTAACTCCATTTGTGAAGTGAAACACACAGCATAGTTCTCATCTATAGATCTCACTCTGCTTTAGAGCAAGAAGCATGCTCTTGCTTTCTAGAGTCTATAAGACTGCAGGAAACGTGAGTGTGCTGAGAACAGAAGAACAGTGTTTCCTACACATACGGACCATATCTAGGTCAACTCTGCCTCTGAAATTGATATAAAGCACAGGTTCTCTAACATCCAATGCTTATCATTTAAGATGAGAAACGTGTGAGCTTAGTGAACGATGTAGTTCATTTGAGCTGAAAAGTGACAACCCTTACCTGAAACGAAGTCTTGCTTGTAGGAAGACACAGAGCCTGGGATTTAACTCCATTTCTGAAGGGAAACACAAAGCATAGTTCTCATCCATGGATCACACTCTGCTTTAGAGCAAGAAGAACGCTATTGCCTTCTAGAGGCTCTAATACAGCAGGAAACATGAGTGTTCTCAGAACATAATAACGGTGTTTCCTACACATAAGGACCATATCTAGGTCAACTCTGCCTCTGAAATTGATATAAAGCACAGGTCCTCTAACATCCAATGCTTATCCTTTAAGATGAGAAACGTGTGAGCTTCGTGAACGATGTAGTTCATTTCAGCTGAAAAGTGACTGCCCTTACCTGAAACGAAGTCTTGCTTGTAGGAAGACATAGAGCCTGGGATTTAACTTCATTTCTGAAGTGAAACACACAGCAGAGTTCTCATCCTTAGATCACACTCTGCTATAGAGCAAGAAGCACGCTCTTGCTACCCAGAGTCTCTAATACAGCAGGATACTTGAGTGTACTCAGAGCAAAAGAACTGTGTTTCCTACACATACACACTTATCTAGTTCAACTCTTCTTCTGAAACTGACACAAAGCACAGGTCCTGTAACATCCAATGCTTGTCAGTTAAGACTGAGAACCATGTGAGCTTCGGGAAATATGTAGTTCGTTTGAGCTGTAAAGTAAATGACCTTACCTGAAACGAAGTCTTGCTTGTAGGAAGACACAGAGCCTGGGATTTAACTCCATTTCTGAAGGGAAACACACAGCAGAGTTCTCATCCATAGATCACACTGTGCTTTAGAGCAAGAAGCACGCTCTTGCTTTCTAGAGTCTCTAATACAGCAGGAAACGTGAGTGGTCTCAGAACATAATAACTGTGTTTCCTACACATAAGGACCATATCTAGTCCAACTCTGCTTCTGAAACTGAAACAAACCACAGGTCCTCTAAAATCCAATGCTTGTCAGTTAAGATTATGAACATGTGAGCTTCGTGAACGATGTAGTTCGTTTGAGCTGTAAAGAACCTGCCCTTACCTGAAATGAAGTCTTCCTTGTAGGAAGACTCAGATCCTGGGATTTAACTCCATTTCTGAAGTGAAACACACAGCATAGTTCTCATCTATAGATCACACTCTGCTTTAGAGCAAGAAGCATGCACTTCCTTTCTAGAGTCTCTAATACAGCAGGAAACGTGAGGGTGCTCAGAACAAAAGAACTGTGTTTCCTACACATACGGACCATATCTAGTTCAACTCTGCTTCTGAAACTGAAACAAACCACAGTTCCTCTAACATCCAATGCTTATCATTTAAGATGAGAAACGTGTGAGCTTCGTGTACGATGTAGTTCGTTTGAGCTGTAAAGCAAATGCCCTTACCTGAAACGAAGTCTTGCTTGTAGGAAGACACAGAGCCTGGGATTTAACTCCATTTCTGAAGGGAAACACACAGCATAGTTCTCATCCATGGATCACACTCTGCTTTAGAGCAAGAAGAACGCTCTTGCTTTCTAGAGTCTCTAATACAGCAGGAAACGTGAGTGTGCTCAGAACAAAAGAACGGTGTTTCCTACACATACGGACCATATCTAGTCCAACTCTGCTTCAGAAACTGAAACAAACCGCAGGTCCTCTAACATCCAATGCTTGTCAGTTAAGATTATGAACATGTGAGCTTCGTGAACGATGTAGTTCGTTTGAGCTGTAAAGAACCTGCCCTTACCTGAATTGAAGTCTTCCTTGTAGGAAGACTCAGATCCTGGGATTTAACTCCATTTCTGAAGTGAAACACACAGCAGAGTTCTCATCCTTAGATCACACTCTGCTTTAGAGCAAGAAGCACGCTCTTGCTTTCCAGAGTCTCTAATACAGCAGGATACTTGAGTGTGCTCAGAACAAAAGAACTGTGTTTCCTACACATACCCACTTATCTAGTTCAACTCTTCTTCTGAAACTGACACAA
Source organism: Onychomys leucogaster (assembly GCA_949786385.1). Lineage (NCBI taxonomy): Eukaryota > Metazoa > Chordata > Mammalia > Rodentia > Cricetidae > Onychomys > Onychomys leucogaster. Next base: position 4,400,927 of record CATKUP010000009.1, on the reverse strand, counting down.
AGCACAGGTCCTGTAACATCCAATGCTTTTCAATTAAGACCGAGAAACGTGTGAGCTTCGTGTACGATGTAGTTCGTTTGAGCTGTAAAGTAAATACCCTTACCTTAAACGAAGTCTTGCTTGTAGGAAGACTCAGAACCTGGGATTTAACTCCATTTCTGAAGTGAAACACACAGCAGAGTTCTCATCCTTAGATCACACTCTGCTTTAGAGCAAGAAGCACGCTCTTGCTTTCTAGAGTCTCTAAGACTGCAGGAAACGTGAGTGTGCTGAGAACAGAAGATCGGTGTTTCCTACACATACGGACCATATCTAGTCCAACTCTGCCTTTGAAATTGATACAAAGCAAAGGTCCTCTAACATCCAATGCTTATCATTTAAGATGAGAAATGTGTGAGCTTCGTGAACGATGTAGTTCGTTTGAGGTGAAAAGTGACTGCCCTTACCTGAAATGAAGTCTTGCTTGTAGGAAGACACAGAGCCTGGGATTTAACTCTATTTCTGAAGGGAAACACACAGCATAGTACTCATCCATGGATCACACTCTGCTTTAGAGCAAGAAGCACGCTCTTGCTTTCTAGAGTCTCTAATACAGCAGGAAACGTGAGGGTGATCGGAACAAAAGAACGGTGTTTCCTACACATACGGACCATATCTAGTCCAACTCTGCTTCAGAAACTGAAACAAACCGCAGGTCCTCTAACATCCAATGCTTGTCAGTTAAGATGAGAAACATGTGAGCTTCGTGAACGATGTAGTTCGTTTGAGCTGTAAAGAACCTGCCCTTACCTGAAATAAAGTCTTCCTTGTAGGAACACTCAGATCCTGGGATTTAACTCCATTTGTGAAGTGAAACACACAGCATAGTTCTCATCTATAGATCACACTCTGCTTTAGAGCAAGAAGCATGCTCTTGCTTTCTAGAGTCTCTAAGACTGCAGGAAACGTGAGTGTGCTGAGAACAGAAGAACAGTGTTTCCTACACATACGGACCATATCTAGGTCAACTCTGCCTCTGAAATTGATATAAAGCACAGGTTCTCTAACATCCAATGCTTATCATTTAAGATGAGAAACGTGTGAGCTTAGTGAACGATGTAGTTCATTTGAGCTGAAAAGTGACTGCCCTTACCTGAAACGAAGTCTTGCTTGTAGGAAGACACAGAGCCTGGGATTTAACTCCATTTCTGAAGGGAAACACAAAGCATAGTTCTCATCCATGGATCACACTCTGCTTTAGAGCAAGAAGAACGCTCTTGCTTTCTAGAGTCTCTAATACAGCAGGAAACGTGAGTGTGCTCAGAACAAAAGAACGGTGTTTCCTACACATACGGACCATATCTAGTCCAACTCTGCTTCAGAAACTGAAACAAACCACAGGTCCTCTAACATCCAATGCTTGTCAGTTAAGATGAGAAACATGTGAGCTTCATGAAAGATGTAGTTCGTTTGAGCTGTAAAGAACCTGCCCTTACCTGAAATGAAGTCTTCCTTGTAGCAAGACACAGAGCCTGGGATTTAACTCCATTTCTGAAGGGAAACACACAGCACAGTTCTCATCTATAGATCACACTCTGCTTTAGAGCAAGAAGCATGCTCTTGCTTTCTAGAGTCTCTAAATTGCAGAAAACGTAAGTGTGCTGAGAACAGAAGAACAGTGTTTCCTACACATACGGACCATATCTAGGTCAACTCTGCCTCTGAAATTGATATAAAGCACAGGTCCTCTAACATCCAATGCTTATCATTTAAGATGAGAAACGTGTGGGCTTCATGAACGATGTAGTTCATTTGAGCTGAAAAGTGACTGCCCTTACCTGAAACGATGTCTTGCTTGTAGGAAGACAAAGAGCCTGGGATTTAACTCCATTTCTGAAGGGAAACACACAGCATAGTTCTCATCCATGGATCACACTCTGCTTTAGAGCAAGAAGAACGCTATTGCCTTCTAGAGTCTCTAATACAGCAGGAAACATGAGTGTTCTCAGAACATAATAACGGTGTTTCCTACACATAAGGACCATATCTAGGTCAACTCTGCCTCTGAAATTGATATAAAGCACAGGTCCTCTAACATCCAATGCTTATCCTTTAAGATGAGAAACGTGTGAGCTTCGTGAATGATGTAGTTCATTTCAGCTGAAAAGTGACTGCCCTTACCTGAAACGAAGTCTTGCTTGTAGGAAGACATAGAGCCTGGGATTTAACTTCATTTCTGAAGTGAAACACACAGCAGAGTTCTCATCCTTAGATCACACTCTGCTATAGAGCAAGAAGCACGCTCTTGCTACCCAGAGTCTCTAATACAGCAGGATACTTGAGTGTACTCAGAGCAAAAGAACTGTGTTTCCTACACATACACACTTATCTAGTTCAACTCTTCTTCTGAAACTGACACAAAGCACAGGTCCTGTAACATCCAATGCTTGTCAGTTAAGACTGAGAAACATGTGAGCTTCGGGAAATATGTAGTTCGTTTGAGCTGTAAAGTAAATGACCTTACCTGAAATGAAGTCTTGCTTGTAGGAAGACACAGAGCCTGGGATTTAACTCCATTTCTGAAGGGAAACACACAGCACAGTTCTCATCCATAGATCACACTCTGCTTTAGAACAAGAAGCACGCTCTTGCTTTCTAGAGTCTCTAAGACTGCAGGAAACTTGAGTGTGCTGAGAACAGAAGAACGGTGTTTCCTACACATACGGACCATATCTAGTCCAACTCTGCCTTTGAAATTGATACAAAGCAAAGGTCCTCTAACATCCAAAGCTTATCATTTAAGGAGAGAAATGTGTGAGCTTCGTGAACGATGTAGTTCGTTTGAGGTGAAAAGTGACTGCCCTTACCTGAAACGAAGTCTTGCTTGTAGGAAGACACAGAGCCTGGGATTTAACTCTATTTCTGAAGGGAAACACACAGCATAGTACTCATCCATGGATCACACTCTGCTTTAGAGCAAGAAGCACGCTCTTGCTTTCTAGAGTCTCTAATACAGCAGGAAACGTTAGGGTGCTCAGAACAAAAGAACGGTGTTTCCTACACATACGGACCATATCTAGTTCAACTCTGCTTCTGAAACTGAAACAAATCACAGGTCCTCTAACATCCAATTCTTGTCAGTTAAGATGAGAACCATGTGAGCTTCGGGAACGATGTAGTTCGTTTGAGCTGTAAAGTACGTGCCCTTACCTGAAACGAAGTCTCTCTTGTAGGAAGACTCAGAGCCTGGGATTTAACTCCATTTCTGAAGGGAAACACACAGCAGAGTTCTCATCCATAGATCACACTCTGCTTTAGAGCAAGAAGCACGCTCTTGGTTTCTAGAGTCTCTAATACAGCAGGAAACGTGAGTGGTCTCAGAACATAATAACTGTGTTTCCTACACATAAAGACCATATCTAGTCCAACTCTGCTTCTGAAACTGAAACAAACCACAGGTCCTCTAAAATCCAATGCTTGTCAGTTAAGATTATGAACATGTGAGCTTCGTGAACGATGTAGTTCGTTTGAGCTGTAAAGAACCTGCCCTTACCTGAAATGAAGTCTTCCTTGTAGGAAGACTCAGATCCTGGGATTTAACTCCATTTCTGAAGTGAAACACACAGCATAGTTCTCATCTATAGATCACACTCTGCTTTAGAGCAAGAAGCATGCACTTCCTTTCTAGAGTCTCTAATACAGCAGGAAACGTGAGGGTGCTCAGAACAAAAGAACTGTGTTTCCTACACATACGGACCATATCTAGTTCAACTCTGCTTCTGAAACTGAAACAAACCACAGTTCCTCTAACATCCAATGCTTATCATTTAAGATGAGAAACGTGTGAGCTTCGTGTACGATGTAGTTCGTTTGAGCTGTAAAGCAAATGCCCTTACCTGAAACGAAGTCTTGCTTGTAGGAAGACACAGAGCCTGGGATTTAACTCCATTTCTGAAGGGAAACACACAGCATAGTTCTCATCCATGGATCACACTCTGCTTTAGAGCAAGAAGAACGCTCTTGCTTTCTAGAGTCTCTAATACAGCAGGAAACGTGAGTGTGCTCAGAACAAAAGAACGGTGTTTCCTACACATACGGACCATATCTAGTCCAACTCTGCTTCAGAAACTGAAACAAACCGCAGGTCCTCTAACATCCAATGCTTGTCAGTTAAGATTATGAACATGTGAGCTTCGTGAACGATATAGTTCGTTTGAGCTGTAAAGAACCTGCCCTTACCTGAATTGAAGTCTTCCTTGTAGGAAGACTCAGATCCTGGGATTTAACTCCATTTCTGAAGTGAAACACACAGCAGAGTTCTCATCCTTAGATCACACTCTGCTTTAGAGCAAGAAGCACGCTCTTGCTTTCCAGAGTCTCTAATACAGCAGGATACTTGAGTGTGCTCAGAACAAAAGAACTGTGTTTCCTACACATACCCACTTATCTAGTTCAACTCTTCTTCTGAAACTGACACAAAGCACAGGTCCTGTAACATCCAATGCTTTTCAATTAAGACCGAGAAATGTGTGAGCTTCGTGAAGGATGTAGTTCGTTTGAGGTGAAAAGTGACTGCCCTTACCTGAAACGAAGTCTCTCTTGTAGGAAGACTCAGAGCCTGCGATTTAACTCCATTTCTGAAGGGAAACACACAGCAGAGTTCTCATCCATTGATCACACTCTGCTTTAGAGCAAGAAGAACGCTCTTGCTTTCTAGAGTCTCTAAGACCGCGGGAAATGTGAGTGTGGTGAGAACAAAAGAATGGTGTTACCTACACATACGGACCATATGTAGTCCAACTCTGCTTCTGAAATTGATACAAGCACAGGTCCTCTACCGTCCAATGCTTGTCATTTAAGATGAGAAACAAGTGAAATTTGTGAACGATGTAGTTCGTTTGATCTGACTGCCCTTACCTGAAACGAAATAGTGTTTGTAGAAAGACACAAAACCTGAAATTTAACTCCACTTCTGAAGGGAAACACACAGCATAGTTCTCATCCATGGATCACACTCTTCTTTAGAGCAAGAAGAACGCTATTGCCTTCTAGAGTCTCTAATACAGCAGGAAACGTGAGTGTTCTCAGAACATAATAACGGTGTTTCCTACACATAAGGACCATATCTAGTCCAACTCTGCTTCTGAAACTGAAACAAACCACAGGTCCTTTAACATCCAATGCTTGTCAGTTAAGATGAGAAACATGTGAGCTTCGTGTATGATGTAGTTCGTTTGAGCTGTAAAGAACCTGCCCTTACCTGAAATAAAGTCTTCCTTGTAGGAACACTCAGATCCTGGGATTTAACTCCATTTCTGAAGTGAAACACACAGCATAGTTTTCATCTATAGATCACATTCTGCTTTAGAGCAAGAAGCATGCTCTTGCTTTCTAGAGTCTCTAAGACTGCAGGAAACGTGAGTGTGCTGAGAACAGAAGAACGGTGTTTCCTGCACATACAGATCATATCTAGTCCAACTCTGCCTTTGAAATTGATACAAAGCAAAGGTCCTCTAACATCCAATGCTTATCATTTAAGATGAGAAATGTGTGAGCTTCGTGAACGATGTAGTTCGTTTGAGGTGAAAAGTGATTGTCCTTACCTGAAACGAAATAGTGTTTGTAGAAAGACACAAAACCTGAAATTTAACTCCACTTCTGAAGGGAAACACACAGCATAGTTCTCATCCATGGATCACACTCTGCTTTAGAGCAAGAAGAACACTCTTGCTTTCTAGAGTCTCTAATATAGCAGGAAACGTGAGTGTGCTCAGAAAAAAGAACGGTGTTTCCTACACATACGGACCATATCTAGTTATACTCTACTTCTGAAACTGAAACAAACCACAGGTCCTCTAACATCCAATGCTTGTCAGTTAAGATTATGAACATGTGAGGTTCGTGAACGATGTAGTTCGTTTGAGCTGTAAAGAACCTGCCCCTACCTGAAATGAAGTCTTCCTTGTAGGAAGACTCAGATCCTGGGATTTAACACCATTTCTGAAGTGAAACACACAGCAGAGTTCTCATCCTTAGATCACACTCTGCTTTAGAGCAAGAAGCACGCTCTTGCTTTCTAGAGTCTATAATACAGCAGGAAACGTGAGTGTGATCAGAACAAAAGAACGTTGTTTCCTACACATACGGACCATATCTAGTCCAACTCTGCTTCAGAAACTGAAACAAACCACAGGTCCTCTAACATCCAATGCTTGTCAGTTAAGATGAGAAACATGTGAGCTTCATGAACGATGTAGTTCGTTTGAGCTGTAAAGAACCTGCCCTTACCTGAAATGAAGTCTTCCTTGTAGGAAGACACAGAGCCTGGGATTTAACTCCATTTCTGAAGGGAAACACACAGCACAGTTCTCATCTATAGATCACACTCTGCTTTAGAGCAAGAAGCACGCTCTTGCTTTCTAGAGTCTCTAAGACTGCAGGAAACGTGAGTGTGCTGAGAACAGAAGAACGGTGTTTCCTACACATACGGATCATATCTAGTCCAACTCTGCCTTTGAAATTGATACAAAGCAAATGTCCTCTAACATCCAATGCTTATCATTTAAGATGAGAAATGTGTGAGCTTCGTGAACGATGTAGTTCATTTCAGCTGAAAAGTGACTGCCCTTACCTGAAACGAAGTCTTGCTTGTAGGAAGACACAGAGCCTGGGATTTAACTTCATTTCTGAAGTGAAACACACAGCAGAGTTCTCATCCTTAGATCACACTCTGCTTTAGAGCAAGAAGCACGCTCTTGCTTTCCAGAGTCTCTAATACAGCAGGATACTTGAGTGTGCTCAGAACAAAAGAACTGTGTTTCCTACACATACACACTTATCTAGTTCAACTCTTCTTCTGAAACTGACACAAAGCACAGGTCCTGTAACATCCAATGCTTTTCAATTAAGAACGAGAAACGTGTGAGCTTCGTGTACGATGTAGTTCGTTTGAGATGTAAAGTAAATGCCCTTACCTTAAACGAAGTCTTGCTTGTAGGAAGACTCAGAACCTGGGATTTAACTCCATTTCTGAAGTGAAACACACAGCAGAGTTCTCATCCATTGATCACACTCTGCTTTAGAGCAAGAAGCACGCTCTTGCTTTCTAGAGTCTCTAAGACTGCAGGAAACGTGAGTGTGCTGAGAACAGAAGAACGGTGTTTCCTACACATACGGACCATATCTAGTCCAACTCTGCCTTTGAAATTGATACAAAGCAATGGTCCTCTAACATCCAATGCTTATCATTTAAGGGAGAAATGTGTGAGCTTCGTGAACGATGTAGTTCCTTTGAGGTGAAAAGTGACTGCCCTTACCTGAAACGAAGTCTTGCTTGTAGGAAGACACAGAGCCTGGGATTTAACTCCATTTCTGAAGGGAAACACACAGCATAGTTCTCATCCATAGATCACACTCTGCTTTAGAGCAAGGAGCATGCTCTTGCATTCTAGAGTCTCTAAGACCACAGGAAAGTGTGTGTGGTGAGAACAAAAGAATGGTGTTACCTACACATACGGACCATATGTAGTCCAACTCTGCTTCTGAAATTGATACAAGCACAGGTCCTCTAACATCCAATGCTTGTCTTTTAAGATGAGAAACGAGTGAACTTTGTGAACGATGTATTTCGTTTGATCTGACTGCCCTTACCTGAAACGAAATAGTGTTTGTAGAAAGACACAAAACCTGAAATTTAACTCCATTTGTGAAGGGAAACACACAGCATAGTTCTCATCCATGGATCACACTCTTCTTTAGAGCAAGAAGAACGCTATTGCCTTCTAGAGTCTCTAATACAGCAGGAAACGTGAGTGTTCTCAGAACATAATAACGGTGTTTCCTACACATAAGGACCATATCTAGTCCAACTCTGCTTCTGAAACTGAAACAAACCACAGGTCCTTTAACATCCATTGCTTGTCAGTTAAGATGAGAAACATGTGAGCTTCGTGAACGATGTAGTTCGTTTGAGCTGTAAAGAACCTGCCCTTACCTGAAATAAAGTCTTCCTTGTAGGAACACTCAGATCCTGGGATTTAACTCCATTTGTGAAGTGAAACACACAGCATAGTTCTCATCTATAGATCTCACTCTGCTTTAGAGCAAGAAGCATGCTCTTGCTTTCTAGAGTCTCTAAGACTGCAGGAAACGTGAGTGTGCTGAGAACAGAAGAACAGTGTTTCCTACACATACGGACCATATCTAGGTCAACTCTGCCTCTGAAATTGATATAAAGCACAGGTTCTCTAACATCCAATGCTTATCATTTAAGATGAGAAACGTGTGAGCTTAGTGAACGATGTAGTTCATTTGAGCTGAAAAGTGACTGCCCTTACCTGAAACGAAGTCTTGCTTGTAGGAAGACACAGAGCCTGGGATTTAACTCCATTTCTGAAGGGAAACACAAAGCATAGTTCTCATCCATGGATCACACTCTGCTTTAGAGCAAGAAGAACGCTCTTGCTTTCTAGAGTCTCTAATACAGCAGGAAACGTGAGTGTGCTCAGAACAAAAGAACGGTGTTTCCTACACATACGGACCATATCTAGTCCAACTCTGCTTCAGAAACTGAAACAAACCACAGGTCCTCTAACATCCAATGCTTGTCAGTTAAGATGAGAAACATGTGAGCTTCATGAAAGATGTAGTTCGTTTGAGCTGTAAAGAACCTGCCCTTACCTGAAATGAAGTCTTCCTTGTAGCAAGACACAGAGCCTGGGATTTAACTCCATTTCTGAAGGGAAACACACAGCACAGTTCTCATCTATAGATCACACTCTGCTTTAGAGCAAGAAGCATGCTCTTGCTTTCTAGAGTCTCTAAATTGCAGAAAACGTAAGTGTGCTGAGAACAGAAGAACAGTGTTTCCTACACATACGGACCATATCTAGGTCAACTCTGCCTCTGAAATTGATATAAAGCACAGGTCCTCTAACATCCAATGCTTATCATTTAAGATGAGAAACGTGTGGGCTTCATGAACGATGTAGTTCATTTGAGCTGAAAAGTGACTGCCCTTACCTGAAACGATGTCTTGCTTGTAGGAAGACAAAGAGCCTGGGATTTAACTCCATTTCTGAAGGGAAACACACAGCATAGTTCTCATCCATGGATCACACTCTGCTTTAGAGCAAGAAGAACGCTATTGCCTTCTAGAGGCTCTAATACAGCAGGAAACATGAGTGTTCTCAGAACATAATAACGGTGTTTCCTACACATAAGGACCATATCTAGGTCAACTCTGCCTCTGAAATTGATATAAAGCACAGGTCCTCTAACATCCAATGCTTATCCTTTAAGATGAGAAACGTGTGAGCTTTGTGAACGATGTAGTTCATTTCAGCTGAAAAGTGACTGCCCTTACCTGAAACGAAGTCTTGCTTGTAGGAAGACATAGAGCCTGGGATTTAACTTCATTTCTGAAGTGAAACACACAGCAGAGTTCTCATCCTTAGATCACACTCTGCTATAGAGCAAGAAGCACGCTCTTGCTACCCAGAGTCTCTAATACAGCAGGATACTTGAGTGTACTCAGAGCAAAAGAACTGTGTTTCCTACACATACACACTTATCTAGTTCAACTCTTCTTCTGAAACTGACACAAAGCACAGGTCCTGTAACATCCAATGCTTGTCAGTTAAGACTGAGAAACATGTGAGCTTCGGGAAATATGTAGTTCGTTTGAGCTGTAAAGTAAATGACCTTACCTGAAATGAAGTCTTGCTTGTAGGAAGACACAGAGCCTGGGATTTAACTCCATTTCTGAAGGGAAACACACAGCACAGTTCTCATCCATAGATCACACTCTGCTTTAGAGCAAGAAGCACGCTCTTGCTTTCTAGAGTCTCTAAGACTGCAGGAAACTTGAGTGTGCTGAGAACAGAAGAACGGTGTTTACTACACATACGGACCATATCTAGTCCAACTCTGCCTTTGAAATTGATACAAAGCAAAGGTCCTCTAACATCCAAAGCTTATCATTTAAGGAGAGAAATGTGTGAGCTTCGTGAACGATGTAGTTCGTTTGAGGTGAAAAGTGACTGCCCTTACCTGAAACGAAGTCTTGCTTGTAGGAAGACACAGAGCCTGGGATTTAACTCTATTTCTGAAGGGAAACACACAGCATAGTACTCATCCATGGATCACACTCTGCTTTAGAGCAAGAAGCACGCTCTTGCTTTCTAGAGTCTCTAATACAGCAGGAAACGTTAGGGTGCTCAGAACAAAAGAACGGTGTTTCCTACACATACGGACCATATCTAGTTCAACTCTGCTTCTGAAACTGAAACAAATCACAGGTCCTCTAACATCCAATTCTTGTCAGTTAAGATGAGAACCATGTGAGCTTCGGGAACGATGTAGTTCGTTTGAGCTGTAAAGTACGTGCCCTTACCTGAAACGAAGTCTCTCTTGTAGGAAGACTCAGAGCCTGGGATTTAACTCCATTTCTGAAGGGAAACACACAGCAGAGTTCTCATCCATAGATCACACTCTGCTTTAGAGCAAGAAGCACGCTCTTGCTTTCTAGAGTCTCTAATACAGCAGGAAACGTGAGTGGTCTCAGAACATAATAACTGTGTTTCCTACACATAAGGACCATATCTAGTCCAACTCTGCTTCTGAAACTGAAACAAACCACAGGTCCTCTAAAATCCAATGCTTGTCAGTTAAGATTATGAACATGTGAGCTTCGTGAACGATGTAGTTCGTTTGAGCTGTAAAGAACCTGCCCTTACCTGAAATGAAATCTTCCTTGTAGGAAGACTCAGATCCTGGGATTTAACTCCATTTCTGAAGTGAAACACACAGCATAGTTCTCATCTATAGATCACACTCTGCTTTAGAGCAAGAAGCATGCACTTCCTTTCTAGAGTCTCTAATACAGCAGGAAACGTGAGGGTGCTCAGAACAAAAGAACTGTGTTTCCTACACATACGGACCATATCTAGTTCAACTCTGCTTCTGAAACTGAAACAAAACACAGTTCCTCTAACATCCAATGCTTATCATTTAAGATGAGAAACGTGTGAGCTTCGTGTACGATGTAGTTCGTTTGAGCTGTAAAGCAAATGCCCTTACCTGAAACGAAGTCTTGCTTGTAGGAAGACACAGAGCCTGGGATTTAACTCCATTTCTGAAGGGAAACACACAGCATAGTTCTCATCCATAGATCACACTCTGCTTTAGAGCAAGGAGCATGCTCTTGCTTTCTAGAGTCTCTAAGACCACAGGAAAGTGTGTGTGGTGAGAACAAAAGAATGGTGTTACCTACACATACGGACCATATGTAGTCCAACTCTGCTTCTGAAATTGATACAAGCACAGGTCCTCTAACATCCAATGCTTGTCATTTAAGATGAGAAACGAGTGAACTTTGTGAACGATGTAGTTCGTTTGATCTGACTGCCCTTACCTGAAACGAAATAGTGTTTGTAGAAAGACACAAAACCTGAAATTTAACTCCATTTGTGAAGGGAAACACACAGCATAGTTCTCATCCATGGATCACACTCTTCTTTAGAGCAAGAAGAACGCTATTGCCTTCTAGAGTCTCTAATACAGCAGGAAACGTGAGTGTTCTCAGAACATAATAACGGTGTTTCCTACACATAAGGACCATATCTAGTCCAACTCTGCTTCTGAAACTGAAACAAACCACAGGTCCTTTAACATCCATTGCTTGTCAGTTAAGATGAGAAACATGTGAGCTTCGTGAACGATGTAGTTCGTTTGAGCTGTAAAGAACCTGCCCTTACCTGAAATAAAGTCTTCCTTGTAGGAACACTCAGATCCTGGGATTTAACTCCATTTGTGAAGTGAAACACACAGCATAGTTCTCATCTATAGATCTCACTCTGCTTTAGAGCAAGAAGCATGCTCTTGCTTTCTAGAGTCTCTAAGACTGCAGGAAACGTGAGTGTGCTGAGAACAGAAGAACAGTGTTTCCTACACATACGGACCATATCTAGGTCAACTCTGCCTCTGAAATTGATATAAAGCACAGGTTCTCTAACATCCAATGCTTATCATTTAAGATGAGAAACGTGTGAGCTTAGTGAACGATGTAGTTCATTTGAGCTGAAAAGTGACTGCCCTTACCTGAAACGAAGTCTTGCTTGTAGGAAGACACAGAGCCTGGGATTTAACTCCATTTCTGAAGGGAAACACAAAGCATAGTTCTCATCCATGGATCACACTCTGCTTTAGAGCAAGAAGAACGCTCTTGCTTTCTAGAGTCTCTAATACAGCAGGAAACGTGAGTGTGCTCAGAACAAAAGAACGGTGTTTCCTACACATACGGACCATATCTAGTCCAACTCTGCTTCAGAAACTGAAACAAACCACAGGTCCTCTAACATCCAATGCTTGTCAGTTAAGATGAGAAACATGTGAGCTTCATGAAAGATGTAGTTCGTTTGAGCTGTAAAGAATCTGCCCTTACCTGAAATGAAGTCTTCCTTGTAGCAAGACACAGAGCCTGGGATTTAACTCCATTTCTGAAGGGAAACACACAGCACAGTTCTCATCTATAGATCACACTCTGCTTTAGAGCAAGAAGCATGCTCTTGCTTTCTAGAGTCTCTAAATTGCAGAAAACGTAAGTGTGCTGAGAACAGAAGAACAGTGTTTCCTACACATACGGACCATATCTAGGTCAACTCTGCCTCTGAAATTGATATAAAGCACAGGTCCTCTAACATCCAATGCTTATCATTTAAGATGAGAAACGTGTGGGCTTCATGAACGATGTAGTTCATTTGAGCTGAAAAGTGACTGCCCTTACCTGAAACGATGTCTTGCTTGTAGGAAGACAAAGAGCCTGGGATTTAACTCCATTTCTGAAGGGAAACACACAGCATAGTTCTCATCCATGGATCACACTCTGCTTTAGAGCAAGAAGAACGCTATTGCCTTCTAGAGGCTCTAATACAGCAGGAAACATGAGTGTTCTCAGAACATAATAACGGTGTTTCCTACACATAAGGACCATATCTAGGTCAACTCTGCCTCTGAAATTGATATAAAGCACAGGTCCTCTAACATCCAATGCTTATCCTTTAAGATGAGAAACGTGTGAGCTTCGTGAACGATGTAGTTCATTTCAGCTGAAAAGTGACTGCCCTTACCTGAAACGAAGTCTTGCTTGTAGGAAGACATAGAGCCTGGGATTTAACTTCATTTCTGAAGTGAAACACACAGCAGAGTTCTCATCCTTAGATCACACTCTGCTATAGAGCAAGAAGCACGCTCTTGCTACCCAGAGTCTCTAATACAGCAGGATACTTGAGTGTACTCAGAGCAAAAGAACTGTGTTTCCTACACATACACACTTATCTAGTTCAACTCTTCTTCTGAAACTGACACAAAGCACAGGTCCTGTAACATCCAATGCTTGTCAGTTAAGACTGAGAAACATGTGAGCTTCGGGAAATATGTAGTTCGTTTGAGCTGTAAAGTAAATGACCTTACCTGAAATGAAGTCTTGCTTGTAGGAAGACACAGAGCCTGGGATTTAACTCCATTTCTGAAGGGAAACACACAGCACAGTTCTCATCCATAGATCACACTCTGCTTTAGAGCAAGAAGCACGCTCTTGCTTTCTAGAGTCTCTAAGACTGCAGGAAACTTGAGTGTGCTGAGAACAGAAGAACGGTGTTTACTACACATACGGACCATATCTAGTCCAACTCTGCCTTTGAAATTGATACAAAGCAAAGGTCCTCTAACATCCAAAGCTTATCATTTAAGGAGAGAAATGTGTGAGCTTCGTGAACGATGTAGTTCGTTTGAGGTGAAAAGTGACTGCCCTTACCTGAAACGAAGTCTTGCTTGTAGGAAGACACAGAGCCTGGGATTTAACTCTATTTCTGAAGGGAAACACACAGCATAGTACTCATCCATGGATCACACTCTGCTTTAGAGCAAGAAGCACGCTCTTGCTTTCTAGAGTCTCTAATACAGCAGGAAACGTTAGGGTGCTCAGAACAAAAGAACGGTGTTTCCTACACATACGGACCATATCTAGTTCAACTCTGCTTCTGAAACTGAAACAAATCACAGGTCCTCTAACATCCAATTCTTGTCAGTTAAGATGAGAACCATGTGAGCTTCGGGAACGATGTAGTTCGTTTGAGCTGTAAAGTACGTGCCCTTACCTGAAACGAAGTCTCTCTTGTAGGAAGACTCAGAGCCTGGGATTTAACTCCATTTCTGAAGGGAAACACACAGCAGAGTTCTCATCCATAGATCACACTCTGCTTTAGAGCAAGAAGCACGCTCTTGCTTTCTAGAGTCTCTAATACAGCAGGAAACGTGAGTGGTCTCAGAACATAATAACTGTGTTTCCTACACATAAGGACCATATCTAGTCCAACTCTGCTTCTGAAACTGAAACAAACCACAGGTCCTCTAAAATCCAATGCTTGTCAGTTAAGATTATGAACATGTGAGCTTCGTGAACGATGTAGTTCGTTTGAGCTGTAAAGAACCTGCCCTTACCTGAAATGAAATCTTCCTTGTAGGAAGACTCAGATCCTGGGATTTAACTCCATTTCTGAAGTGAAACACACAGCATAGTTCTCATCTATAGATCACACTCTGCTTTAGAGCAAGAAGCATGCACTTCCTTTCTAGAGTCTCTAATACAGCAGGAAACGTGAGGGTGCTCAGAACAAAAGAACTGTGTTTCCTACACATACGGACCATATCTAGTTCAACTCTGCTTCTGAAACTGAAACAAAACACAGTTCCTCTAACATCCAATGCTTATCATTTAAGATGAGAAACGTGTGAGCTTCGTGTACGATGTAGTTCGTTTGAGCTGTAAAGCAAATGCCCTTACCTGAAACGAAGTCTTGCTTGTAGGAAGACACAGAGCCTGGGATTTAACTCCATTTCTGAAGGGAAACACACAGCATAGTTCTCATCCATAGATCACACTCTGCTTTAGAGCAAGGAGCATGCTCTTGCTTTCTAGAGTCTCTAAGACCACAGGAAAGTGTGTGTGGTGAGAACAAAAGAATGGTGTTACCTACACATACGGACCATATGTAGTCCAACTCTGCTTCTGAAATTGATACAAGCACAGGTCCTCTAACATCCAATGCTTGTCATTTAAGATGAGAAACGAGTGAACTTTGTGAACGATGTAGTTCGTTTGATCTGACTGCCCTTACCTGAAACGAAATAGTGTTTGTAGAAAGACACAAAACCTGAAATTTAACTCCATTTGTGAAGGGAAACACACAGCATAGTTCTCATCCATGGATCACACTCTTCTTTAGAGCAAGAAGAACGCTATTGCCTTCTAGAGTCTCTAATACAGCAGGAAACGTGAGTGTTCTCAGAACATAATAATGGTGTTTCCTACACATAAGGACCATATCTAGTCCAACTCTGCTTCTGAAACTGAAACAAACCACAGGTCCTTTAACATCCATTGCTTGTCAGTTAAGATGAGAAACATGTGAGCTTCGTGAACGATGTAGTTCGTTTGAGCTGTAAAGAACCTGCCCTTACCTGAAATAAAGTCTTCCTTGTAGGAACACTCAGATCCTGGGATTTAACTCCATTTGTGAAGTGAAACACACAGCATAGTTCTCATCTATAGATCTCACTCTGCTTTAGAGCAAGAAGCATGCTCTTGCTTTCTAGAGTCTCTAAGACTGCAGGAAACGTGAGTGTGCTGAGAACAGAAGAACAGTGTTTCCTACACATACGGACCATATCTAGGTCAACTCTGCCTCTGAAATTGATATAAAGCACAGGTTCTCTAACATCCAATGCTTATCATTTAAGATGAGAAACGTGTGAGCTTAGTGAACGATGCAGTTCATTTGAGCTGAAAAGTGACTGCCCTTACCTGAAACGAAGTCTTGCTTGTAGGAAGACACAGAGCCTGGGATTTAACTCCATTTCTGAAGGGAAACACAAAGCATAGTTCTCATCCATGGATCACACTCTGCTTTAGAGCAAGAAGAACGCTCTTGCTTTCTAGAGTCTCTAATACAGCAGGAAACGTGAGTGTGCTCAGAACAAAAGAACGGTGTTTCCTACACATACGGACCATATCTAGTCCAACTCTGCTTCAGAAACTGAAACAAACCACAGGTCCTCTAACATCCAATGCTTGTCAGTTAAGATGAGAAACATGTGAGCTTCATGAAAGATGTAGTTCGTTTGAGCTGTAAAGAACCTGCCCTTACCTGAAATGAAGTCTTCCTTGTAGCAAGACACAGAGCCTGGGATTTAACTCCATTTCTGAAGGGAAACACACAGCACAGTTCTCATCTATAGATCACACTCTGCTTTAGAGCAAGAAGCATGCTCTTGCTTTCTAGAGTCTCTAAATTGCAGAAAACGTAAGTGTGCTGAGAACAGAAGAACAGTGTTTCCTACACATACGGACCATATCTAGGTCAACTCTGCCTCTGAAATTGATATAAAGCACAGGTCCTCTAACATCCAATGCTTATCATTTAAGATGAGAAACGTGTGGGCTTCATGAACGATGTAGTTCATTTGAGCTGAAAAGTGACTGCCCTTACCTGAAACGATGTCTTGCTTGTAGGAAGACAAAGAGCCTGGGATTTAACTCCATTTCTGAAGGGAAACACACAGCATAGTTCTCATCCATGGATCACACTCTGCTTTAGAGCAAGAAGAACGCTATTGCCTTCTAGAGGCTCTAATACAGCAGGAAACATGAGTGTTCTCAGAACATAATAACGGTGTTTCCTACACATAAGGACCATATCTAGGTCAACTCTGCCTCTGAAATTGATATAAAGCACAGGTCCTCTAACATCCAATGCTTATCCTTTAAGATGAGAAACGTGTGAGCTTCGTGAACGATGTAGTTCATTTCAGCTGAAAAGTGACTGCCCTTACCTGAAACGAAGTCTTGCTTGTAGGAAGACATAGAACCTGGGATTTAACTTCATTTCTGAAGTGAAACACACAGCAGAGTTCTCATCCTTAGATCACACTCTGCTATAGAGCAAGAAGCACGCTCTTGCTACCCAGAGTCTCTAATACAGCAGGATACTTGAGTGTACTCAGAGCAAAAGAACTGTGTTTCCTACACATACACACTTATCTAGTTCAACTCTTCTTCTGAAACTGACACAAAGCACAGGTCCTGTAACATCCAATGCTTGTCAGTTAAGACTGAGAAACATGTGAGCTTCGGGAAATATGTAGTTCGTTTGAGCTGTAAAGTAAATGACCTTACCTGAAATGAAGTCTTGCTTGTAGGAAGACACAGAGCCTGGGATTTAACTCCATTTCTGAAGGGAAACACACAGCACAGTTCTCATCCATAGATCACACTCTGCTTTAGAGCAAGAAGCACGCTCTTGCTTTCTAGAGTCTCTAAGACTGCAGGAAACTTGAGTGTGCTGAGAACAGAAGAACGGTGTTTACTACACATACGGACCATACCTAGTCCAACTCTGCCTTTGAAATTGATACAAAGCAAAGGTCCTCTAACATCCAAAGCTTATCATTTAAGGAGAGAAATGTGTGAGCTTCGTGAACGATGTAGTTCGTTTGAGGTGAAAAGTGACTGCCCTTACCTGAAACGAAGTCTTGCTTGTAGGAAGACACAGAGCCTGGGATTTAACTCTATTTCTGAAGGGAAACACACAGCATAGTACTCATCCATGGATCACACTCTGCTTTAGAGCAAGAAGCACGCTCTTGCTTTCTAGAGTCTCTAATACAGCAGGAAACGTTAGGGTGCTCAGAACAAAAGAACGGTGTTTCCTACACATACGGACCATATCTAGTTCAACTCTGCTTCTGAAACTGAAACAAATCACAGGTCCTCTAACATCCAATTCTTGTCAGTTAAGATGAGAACCATGTGAGCTTCGGGAACGATGTAGTTCGTTTGAGCTGTAAAGTACGTGCCCTTACCTGAAACGAAGTCTCTCTTGTAGGAAGACTCAGAGCCTGGGATTTAACTCCATTTCTGAAGGGAAACACACAGCAGAGTTCTCATCCATAGATCACACTCTGCTTTAGAGCAAGAAGCACGCTCTTGCTTTCTAGAGTCTCTAATACAGCAGGAAACGTGAGTGGTCTCAGAACATAATAACTGTGTTTCCTACACATAAGGACCATATCTAGTCCAACTCTGCTTCTGAAACTGAAACAAACCACAGGTCCTCTAAAATCCAATGCTTGTCAGTTAAGATTATGAACATGTGAGCTTCGTGAACGATGTAGTTCGTTTGAGCTGTAAAGAACCTGCCCTTACCTGAAATGAAATCTTCCTTGTAGGAAGACTCAGATCCTGGGATTTAACTCCATTTCTGAAGTGAAACACACAGCATAGTTCTCATCTATAGATCACACTCTGCTTTAGAGCAAGAAGCATGCACTTCCTTTCTAGAGTCTCTAATACAGCAGGAAACGTGAGGGTGCTCAGAACAAAAGAACTGTGTTTCCTACACATACGGACCATATCTAGTTCAACTCTGCTTCTGAAACTGAAACAAAACACAGTTCCTCTAACATCCAATGCTTATCATTTAAGATGAGAAACGTGTGAGCTTCGTGTACGATGTAGTTCGTTTGAGCTGTAAAGCAAATGCCCTTACCTGAAACGAAGTCTTGCTTGTAGGAAGACACAGAGCCTGGGATTTAACTCCATTTCTGAAGGGAAACACACAGCATAGTTCTCATCCATAGATCACACTCTGCTTTAGAGCAAGGAGCATGCTCTTGCTTTCTAGAGTCTCTAAGACCACAGGAAAGTGTGTGTGGTGAGAACAAAAGAATGGTGTTACCTACACATACGGACCATATGTAGTCCAACTCTGCTTCTGAAATTGATACAAGCACAGGTCCTCTAACATCCAATGCTTGTCATTTAAGATGAGAAACGAGTGAACTTTGTGAACGATGTAGTTCGTTTGATCTGACTGCCCTTACCTGAAACGAAATAGTGTTTGTAGAAAGACACAAAACCTGAAATTTAACTCCATTTGTGAAGGGAAACACACAGCATAGTTCTCATCCATGGATCACACTCTTCTTTAGAGCAAGAAGAACGCTATTGCCTTCTAGAGTCTCTAATACAGCAGGAAACGTGAGTGTTCTCAGAACATAATAACGGTGTTTCCTACACATAAGGACCATATCTAGTCCAACTCTGCTTCTGAAACTGAAACAAACCACAGGTCCTTTAACATCCATTGCTTGTCAGTTAAGATGAGAAACATGTGAGCTTCGTGAACGATGTAGTTCGTTTGAGCTGTAAAGAACCTGCCCTTACCTGAAATAAAGTCTTCCTTGTAGGAACACTCAGATCCTGGGATTTAACTCCATTTGTGAAGTGAAACACACAGCATAGTTCTCATCTATAGATCTCACTCTGCTTTAGAGCAAGAAGCATGCTCTTGCTTTCTAGAGTCTCTAAGACTGCAGGAAACGTGAGTGTGCTGAGAACAGAAGAACAGTGTTTCCTACACATACGGACCATATCTAGGTCAACTCTGCCTCTGAAATTGATATAAAGCACAGGTTCTCTAACATCCAATGCTTATCATTTAAGATGAGAAACGTGTGAGCTTAGTGAACGATGTAGTTCATTTGAGCTGAAAAGTGACTGCCCTTACCTGAAACGAAGTCTTGCTTGTAGGAAGACACAGAGCCTGGGATTTAACTCCATTTCTGAAGGGAAACACAAAGCATAGTTCTCATCCATGGATCACACTCTGCTTTAGAGCAAGAAGAACGCTCTTGCTTTCTAGAGTCTCTAATACAGCAGGAAACGTGAGTGTGCTCAGAACAAAAGAACGGTGTTTCCTACACATACGGACCATATCTAGTCCAACTCTGCTTCAGAAACTGAAACAAACCACAGGTCCTCTAACATCCAATGCTTGTCAGTTAAGATGAGAAACATGTGAGCTTCATGAAAGATGTAGTTCGTTTGAGCTGTAAAGAACCTGCCCTTACCTGAAATGAAGTCTTCCTTGTAGCAAGACACAGAGCCTGGGATTTAACTCCATTTCTGAAGGGAAACACACAGCACAGTTCTCATCTATAGATCACACTCTGCTTTAGAGCAAGAAGCATGCTCTTGCTTTCTAGAGTCTCTAAATTGCAGAAAACGTAAGTGTGCTGAGAACAGAAGAACAGTGTTTCCTACACATACGGACCATATCTAGGTCAACTCTGCCTCTGAAATTGATATAAAGCACAGGTCCTCTAACATCCAATGCTTATCATTTAAGATGAGAAACGTGTGGGCTTCATGAACGATGTAGTTCATTTGAGCTGAAAAGTGACTGCCCTTACCTGAAACGATGTCTTGCTTGTAGGAAGACAAAGAGCCTGGGATTTAACTCCATTTCTGAAGGGAAACACACAGCATAGTTCTCATCCATGGATCACACTCTGCTTTAGAGCAAGAAGAACGCTATTGCCTTCTAGAGGCTCTAATACAGCAGGAAACATGAGTGTTCTCAGAACATAATAACGGTGTTTCCTACACATAAGGACCATATCTAGGTCAACTCTGCCTCTGAAATTGATATAAAGCACAGGTCCTCTAACATCCAATGCTTATCCTTTAAGATGAGAAACGTGTGAGCTTCGTGAACGATGTAGTTCATTTCAGCTGAAAAGTGACTGCCCTTACCTGAAACGAAGTCTTGCTTGTAGGAAGACATAGAGCCTGGGATTTAACTTCATTTCTGAAGTGAAACACACAGCAGAGTTCTCATCCTTAGATCACACTCTGCTATAGAGCAAGAAGCACGCTCTTGCTACCCAGAGTCTCTAATACAGCAGGATACTTGAGTGTACTCAGAGCAAAAGAACTGTGTTTCCTACACATACACACTTATCTAGTTCAACTCTTCTTCTGAAACTGACACAAAGCACAGGTCCTGTAACATCCAATGCTTGTCAGTTAAGACTGAGAAACATGTGAGCTTCGGGAAATATGTAGTTCGTTTGAGCTGTAAAGTAAATGACCTTACCTGAAATGAAGTCTTGCTTGTAGGAAGACACAGAGCCTGGGATTTAACTCCATTTCTGAAGGGAAACACACAGCACAGTTCTCATCCATAGATCACACTCTGCTTTAGAGCAAGAAGCACGCTCTTGCTTTCTAGAGTCTCTAAGACTGCAGGAAACTTGAGTGTGCTGAGAACAGAAGAACGGTGTTTACTACACATACGGACCATACCTAGTCCAACTCTGCCTTTGAAATTGATACAAAGCAAAGGTCCTCTAACATCCAAAGCTTATCATTTAAGGAGAGAAATGTGTGAGCTTCGTGAACGATGTAGTTCGTTTGAGGTGAAAAGTGACTGCCCTTACCTGAAACGAAGTCTTGCTTGTAGGAAGACACAGAGCCTGGGATTTAACTCTATTTCTGAAGGGAAACACACAGCATAGTACTCATCCATGGATCACACTCTGCTTTAGAGCAAGAAGCACGCTCTTGCTTTCTAGAGTCTCTAATACAGCAGGAAACGTTAGGGTGCTCAGAACAAAAGAACGGTGTTTCCTACACATACGGACCATATCTAGTTCAACTCTGCTTCTGAAACTGAAACAAATCACAGGTCCTCTAACATCCAATTCTTGTCAGTTAAGATGAGAACCATGTGAGCTTCGGGAACGATGTAGTTCGTTTGAGCTGTAAAGTACGTGCCCTTACCTGAAACGAAGTCTCTCTTGTAGGAAGACTCAGAGCCTGGGATTTAACTCCATTTCTGAAGGGAAACACACAGCAGAGTTCTCATCCATAGATCACACTCTGCTTTAGAGCAAGAAGCACGCTCTTGCTTTCTAGAGTCTCTAATACAGCAGGAAACGTGAGTGGTCTCAGAACATAATAACTGTGTTTCCTACACATAAGGACCATATCTAGTCCAACTCTGCTTCTGAAACTGAAACAAACCACAGGTCCTCTAAAATCCAATGCTTGTCAGTTAAGATTATGAACATGTGAGCTTCGTGAACGATGTAGTTCGTTTGAGCTGTAAAGAACCTGCCCTTACCTGAAATGAAATCTTCCTTGTAGGAAGACTCAGATCCTGGGATTTAACTCCATTTCTGAAGTGAAACACACAGCATAGTTCTCATCTATAGATCACACTCTGCTTTAGAGCAAGAAGCATGCACTTCCTTTCTAGAGTCTCTAATACAGCAGGAAACGTGAGGGTGCTCAGAACAAAAGAACTGTGTTTCCTACACATACGGACCATATCTAGTTCAACTCTGCTTCTGAAACTGAAACAAAACACAGTTCCTCTAACATCCAATGCTTATCATTTAAGATGAGAAACGTGTGAGCTTCGTGTACGATGTAGTTCGTTTGAGCTGTAAAGCAAATGCCCTTACCTGAAACGAAGTCTTGCTTGTAGGAAGACACAGAGCCTGGGATTTAACTCCATTTCTGAAGGGAAACACACAGCATAGTTCTCATCCATGGATCACACTCTGCTTTAGAGCAAGAAGCATGCACTTCCTTTCTAGAGTCTCTAATACAGCAGGAAACGTGAGGGTGCTCAGAACAAAAGAACTGTGTTTCCTACACATACGGACCATATCTAGTCCAACTCTGCTTCAGAAACTGAAACAAACCGCAGGTCCTCTAACATCCAATGCTTGTCAGTTAAGATTATGAACATGTGAGCTTCGTGAACGATGTAGTTCGTTTGAGCTGTAAAGAACCTGCCCTTACCTGAATTGAAGTCTTCCTTGTAGGAAGACTCAGATCCTGGGATTTAACTCCATTTCTGAAGTGAAACACACAGCAGAGTTCTCATCCTTAGATCACACTCTGCTTTAGAGCAAGAAGCACGCTCTTGCTTTCCAGAGTCTCTAATACAGCAGGATACTTGAGTGTGCTCAGAACAAAAGAACTGTGTTTCCTACACATACCCACTTATCTAGTTCAACTCTTCTTCTGAAACTGACACAAAGCACAGGTCCTGTAACATCCAATGCTTTTCAATTAAGACCGAGAAACGTCTGAGCTTCGTGTACGATGTAGTTCGTTTGAGCTGTAAAGTAAATGCCCTTACATTAAACGAAGTCTTGCTTGTAGGAAGACTCAGAACCTGGGATTTAACTCCATTTCTGAAGTGAAACACACAGCAGAGTTCTCATCCTTAGATCACACTCTGCTTTAGAGCAAGAAGCACGCTCTTGCTTTCTAGAGTCTCTAAGACTGCAGGAAACGTGAGTGTGCTGAGAACAGAAGATCGGTGTTTCCTACACATACGGACCATATCTAGTCCAACTCTGCCTTTGAAATTGATACAAAGCAAAGGTCCTCTAACATCCAATGCTTATCATTTAAGATGAGAAATGTGTGAGCTTCGTGAACGATGTAGTTCGTTTGAGGTGAAAAGTGACTGCCCTTACCTGAAATGAAGTCTTGCTTGTAGGAAGACACAGAGCCTGGGATTTAACTCTATTTCTGAAGGGAAACACACAGCATAGTACTCATCCATGGATCACACTCTGCTTTAGAGCAAGAAGCACGCTCTTGCTTTCTAGAGTCTCTAATACAGCAGGAAACGTGAGGGTGATCGGAACAAAAGAACGGTGTTTCCTACACATACGGACCATATCTAGTCCAACTCTGCTTCAGAAACTGAAACAAACCGCAGGTCCTCTAACATCCAATGCTTGTCAGTTAAGATGAGAAACATGTGAGCTTCGTGAACGATGTAGTTCGTTTGAGCTGTAAAGAACCTGCCCTTACCTGAAATAAAGTCTTCCTTGTAGGAACACTCAGATCCTGGGATTTAACTCCATTTGTGAAGTGAAACACACAGCATAGTTCTCATCTATAGATCACACTCTGCTTTAGAGCAAGAAGCATGCTCTTGCTTTCTAGAGTCTCTAAGACTGCAGGAAACGTGAGTGTGCTGAGAACAGAAGAACAGTGTTTCCTACACATACGGACCATATCTAGGTCAACTCTGCCTCTGAAATTGATATAAAGCACAGGTTCTCTAACATCCAATGCTTATCATTTAAGATGAGAAACGTGTGAGCTTCGTGAACGATGTAGTTCATTTGAGCTGAAAAGTGACTGCCCTTACCTGAAACGAAGTCTTGCTTGTAGGAAGACACAGAGCCTGGGATTTAACTCCATTTCTGAAGGGAAACACAAAGCATAGTTCTCATCCATGGATCACACTCTGCTTTAGAGCAAGAAGAACGCTCTTGCTTTCTAGAGTCTCTAATACAGCAGGAAACGTGAGTGTGCTCAGAACAAAAGAACGGTGTTTCCTACACATACGGACCATATCTAGTCCAACTCTGCTTCAGAAACTGAAACAAACCACAGGTCCTCTAACATCCAATGCTTGTCAGTTAAGATGAGAAACATGTGAGCTTCATGAAAGATGTAGTTCGTTTGAGCTGTAAAGAACCTGCCCTTACCTGAAATGAAGTCTTCCTTGTAGCAAGACACAGAGCCTGGGATTTAACTCCATTTCTGAAGGGAAACACACAGCATAGTTCTCATCCATGGATCACACTCTGCTTTAGAGCTAGAAGCATGCACTTCCTTTCTAGAGTCTCTAATACAGCAGGAAACGTGAGGGTGCTCAGAACAAAAGAACTGTGTTTCCTACACATACGGACCATATCTAGTCCAACTCTGCTTCAGAAACTGAAACAAACCGCAGGTCCTCTAACATCCAATGCTTGTCAGTTAAGATTATGAACATGTGAGCTTCGTGAACGATGTAGTTCGTTTGAGCTGTAAAGAACCTGCCCTTACCTGAATTGAAGTCTTCCTTGTAGGAAGACTCAGATCCTGGGATTTAACTCCATTTCTGAAGTGAAACACACAGCAGAGTTCTCATCCTTAGATCACACTCTGCTTTAGAGCAAGAAGCACGCTCTTGCTTTCCAGAGTCTCTAATACAGCAGGATACTTGAGTGTGCTCAGAACAAAAGAACTGTGTTTCCTACACATACCCACTTATCTAGTTCAACTCTTCTTCTGAAACTGACACAAAGCACAGGTCCTGTAACATCCAATGCTTTTCAATTAAGACCGAGAAACGTGTGAGCTTCGTGTACGATGTAGTTCGTTTGAGCTGTAAAGTAAATGCCCTTACCTTAAACGAAGTCTTGCTTGTAGGAAGACTCAGAACCTGGGATTTAACTCCATTTCTGAAGTGAAACACACAGCAGAGTTCTCATCCTTAGATCACACTCTGCTTTAGAGCAAGAAGCACGCTCTTGCTTTCTTGAGTCTCTAAGACTGCAGGAAACGTGAGTGTGCTGAGAACAGAAGATCGGTGTTTCCTACACATACGGACCATATCTAGTCCAACTCTGCCTTTGAAATTGATACAAAGCAAAGGTCCTCTAACATCCAATGCTTATCATTTAAGATGAGAAATGTGTGAGCTTCGTGAACGATGTAGTTCGTTTGAGGTGAAAAGTGACTGCCCTTACCTGAAATGAAGTCTTGCTTGTAGGAAGACACAGAGCCTGGGATTTAAGTCTATTTCTGAAGGGAAACACACAGCATAGTACTCATCCATGGATCACACTCTGCTTTAGAGCAAGAAGCACGCTCTTGCTTTCTAGAGTCTCTAATACAGCAGGAAACGTGAGGGTGATCGGAACAAAAGAACGGTGTTTCCTACACATACGGACCATATCTAGTCCAACTCTGCTTCAGAAACTGAAACAAACCGCAGGTCCTCTAACATCCAATGCTTGTCAGTTAAGATGAGAAACATGTGAGCTTCGTGAACGATGTAGTTCGTTTGAGCTGTAAAGAACCTGCCCTTACCTGAAATAAAGTCTTCCTTGTAGGAACACTCAGATCCTGGGATTTAACTCCATTTGTGAAGTGAAACACACAGCATAGTTCTCATCTATAGATCACACTCTGCTTTAGAGCAAGAAGCATGCTCTTGCTTTCTAGAGTCTCTAAGACTGCAGGAAACGTGAGTGTGCTGAGAACAGAAGAACAGTGTTTCCTACACATACGGACCATATCTAGGTCAACTCTGCCTCTGAAATTGATATAAAGCACAGGTTCTCTAACATCCAATGCTTATCATTTAAGATGAGAAACGTGTGAGCTTCGTGAACGATGTAGTTCATTTGAGCTGAAAAGTGACTGCCCTTACCTGAAACGAAGTCTTGCTTGTAGGAAGACACAGAGCCTGGGATTTAACTCCATTTCTGAAGGGAAACACAAAGCATAGTTCTCATCCATGGATCACACTCTGCTTTAGAGCAAGAAGAACGCTCTTGCTTTCTAGAGTCTCTAATACAGCAGGAAACGTGAGTGTGCTCAGAACAAAAGAACGGTGTTTCCTACACATACGGACCATATCTAGTCCAACTCTGCTTCAGAAACTGAAACAAACCACAGGTCCTCTAACATCCAATGCTTGTCAGTTAAGATGAGAAACATGTGAGCTTCATGAAAGATGTAGTTCGTTTGAGCTGTAAAGAACCTGCCCTTACCTGAAATGAAGTCTTCCTTGTAGCAAGACACAGAGCCTGGGATTTAACTCCATTTCTGAAGGGAAACACACAGCATAGTTCTCATCCATGGATCACACTCTGCTTTAGAGCAAGAAGCATGCACTTCCTTTCTAGAGTCTCTAATACAGCAGGAAACGTGAGGGTGCTCAGAACAAAAGAACTGTGTTTCCTACACATACGGACCATATCTAGTCCAACTCTGCTTCAGAAACTGAAACAAACCGCAGGTCCTCTAACATCCAATGCTTGTCAGTTAAGATTATGAACATGTGAGCTTCGTGAACGATGTAGTTCGTTTGAGCTGTAAAGAACCTGCCCTTACCTGAATTGAAGTCTTCCTTGTAGGAAGACTCAGATCCTGGGATTTAACTCCATTTCTGAAGTGAAACACACAGCAGAGTTCTCATCCTTAGATCACACTCTGCTTTAGAGCAAGAAGCACGCTCTTGCTTTCCAGAGTCTCTAATACAGCAGGATACTTGAGTGTGCTCAGAACAAAAGAACTGTGTTTCCTACACATACCCACTTATCTAGTTCAACTCTTCTTCTGAAACTGACACAAAGCACAGGTCCTGTAACATCCAATGCTTTTCAATTAAGACCGAGAAACGTGTGAGCTTCGTGTACGATGTAGTTCGTTTGAGCTGTAAAGTAAATGCCCTTACCTTAAACGAAGTCTTGCTTGTAGGAAGACTCAGAACCTGGGATTTAACTCCATTTCTGAAGTGAAACACACAGCAGAGTTCTCATCCTTAGATCACACTCTGCTTTAGAGCAAGAAGCACGCTCTTGCTTTCTAGAGTCTCTAAGACTGCAGGAAACGTGAGTGTGCTGAGAACAGAAGATCGGTGTTTCCTACACATACGGACCATATCTAGTCCAACTCTGCCTTTGAAATTGATACAAAGCAAAGGTCCTCTAACATCCAATGCTTATCATTTAAGATGAGAAACGTGTGAGCTTCGTGAACGATGTAGTTCATTTGAGCTGAAAAGTGACTGCCCTTACCTGAAACGAAGTCTTGCTTGTAGGAAGACACAGAGCCTGGGATTTAACTCCATTTCTGAAGGGAAACACAAAGCATAGTTCTCATCCATGGATCACACTCTGCTTTAGAGCAAGAAGAACGCTCTTGCTTTCTAGAGTCTCTAATACAGCAGGAAACGTGAGTGTGCTCAGAACAAAAGAACGGTGTTTCCTACACATACGGACCATATCTAGTCCAACTCTGCTTCAGAAACTGAAACAAACCACAGGTCCTCTAACATCCAATGCTTGTCAGTTAAGATGAGAAACATGTGAGCTTCATGAAAGATGTAGTTCGTTTGAGCTGTAAAGAACCTGCCCTTACCTGAAATGAAGTCTTCCTTGTAGCAAGACACAGAGCCTGGGATTTAACTCCATTTCTGAAGGGAAACACACAGCACAGTTCTCATCTATAGATCACACTCTGCTTTAGAGCAAGAAGCATGCTCTTGCTTTCTAGAGTCTCTAAATTGCAGAAAACGTAAGTGTGCTGAGAACAGAAGAACAGTGTTTCCTACACATACGGACCATATCTAGGTCAACTCTGCCTCTGAAATTGATATAAAGCACAGGTCCTCAAACATCCAATGCTTATCATTTAAGATGAGAAACGTGTGGGCTTCATGAACGATGTAGTTCATTTGAGCTGGAAAGTGACTGCCCTTACCTGAAACGATGTCTTGCTTGTAGGAAGACAAAGAGCCTGGGATTTAACTCCATTTCTGAAGGGAAACACACAGCATAGTTCTCATCCATGGATCACACTCTGCTTTAGAGCAAGAAGAACGCTATTGCCTTCTAGAGGCTCTAATACAGCAGGAAACATGAGTGTTCTCAGAACATAATAACGGTGTTTCCTACACATAAGGACCATATCTAGGTCAACTCTGCCTCTGAAATTGATATAAAGCACAGGTCCTCTAACATCCAATGCTTATCCTTTAAGATGAGAAACGTGTGAGCTTCGTGAATGATGTAGTTCGTTTGAGCTGTAAAGAACCTGCCCTTACCTGAAATAAAGTCTTCCTTGTAGGAACACTCAGATCCTGGGATTTAACTCCATTTGTGAAGTGAAACACACAGCATAGTTCTCATCTATAGATCACACTCTGCTTTAGAGCAAGAAGCATGCACTTCCTTTCTAGAGTCTCTAATACAGCAGGAAACGTGAGGGTGCTCAGAACAAAAGAACTGTGTTTCCTACACATACGGACCATATCTAGTTCAACTCTGCTTCTGAAACTGAAACAAACCACAGTTCCTCTAACATCCAATGCTTATCATTTAAGATGAGAAACGTGTGAGCTTCGTGTACGATGTAGTTCGTTTGAGCTGTAAAGCAAATGCCCTTACCTGAAACGAATTCTTGCTTGTAGGAAGACACAGAGCCTGGGATTTAACTCCATTTCTGAAGGGAAACACACAGCATAGTTCTCATCCATGGATCACACTCTGCTTTAGAGCAAGAAGAACGCTCTTGCTTTCTAGAGTCTCTAATACAGCAGGAAACGTGAGTGTGCTCAGAACAAAAGAACGGTGTTTCCTACACATACGGACCATATCTAGTCCAACTCTGCTTCAGAAACTGAAACAAACCGCAGGTCCTCTAACATCCAATGCTTGTCAGTTAAGATTATGAACATGTGAGCTTCGTGAACGATGTAGTTCGTTTGAGCTGTAAAGAACCTGCCCTTACCTGAATTGAAGTCTTCCTTGTAGGAAGACTCAGATCCTGGGATTTAACTCCATTTCTGAAGTGAAGCACACAGCAGAGTTCTCATCCTTAGATCACACTCTGCTTTAGAGCAAGAAGCACGCTCTTGCTTTCCAGAGTCTCTAATACAGCAGGATACTTGAGTGTGCTCAGAACAAAAGAACTGTGTTTCCTACACATACCCACTTATCTAGTTCAACTCTTCTTCTGAAACTGACACAAAGCACAGGTCCTGTAACATCCAATGCTTTTCAATTAAGACCGAGAAACGTGTGAGCTTCGTGTACGATGTAGTTCGTTTGAGCTGTAAAGTAAATTCCCTTACCTTAAACGAAGTCTTGCTTGTAGGAAGACTCAGAACCTGGGATTTAACTCCATTTCTGAAGTGAAACACACAGCAGAGTTCTCATCCTTAGATCACACTCTGCTTTAGAGCAAGAAGCATGCTCTTGCTTTCTAGAGTCTCTAAGACTGCAGGAAACGTGAGTGTGCTGAGAACAGAAGATCGGTGTTTCCTACACATACGGACCATATCTAGTCCAACTCTGCCTTTGAAATTGATACAAAGCAAAGGTCCTCTAACATCCAATGCTTATCATTTAAGATGAGAAATGTGTGAGCTTCGTGAACGATGTAGTTCGTTTGAGGTGAAAAGTGACTGCCCTTACCTGAAATGAAGTCTTGCTTGTAGGAAGACACAGAGCCTGGGATTTAACTCTATTTCTGAAGGGAAACACACAGCATAGTACTCATCCATGGATCACACTCTGCTTTAGAGCAAGAAGCACGCTCTTGCTTTCTAGAGTCTCTAATACAGCAGGAAACGTGAGGGTGATCGGAACAAAAGAACGGTGTTTCCTACACATACGGACCATATCTAGTCCAACTCTGCTTCAGAAACTGAAACAAACCGCAGGTCCTCTAACATCCAATGCTTGTCAGTTAAGATGAGAAACATGTGAGCTTCATGAACGATGTAGTTCGTTTGATCTGTAAAGAACCTGCCCTTACCTGAAATGAAGTCTTCCTTGTAGGAAGACACAGAGCCTGGGATTTAACTCCATTTCTGAAGGGAAACACACAGCACAGTTCTCATCTATAGATCACACTCTGCTTTAGAGCAAGAAGCATGCTCTTGCTTTCTAGATTCTCTAACTTTGCAGAAAACGTAAGTGTGCTGAGAACAGAAAAACAGTGTTTCCTACACATACGGACCATATCTAGGTCAACTCTGCCTCTGAAATTGATATAAAGCACAGGTCCTCTAACATCCAATGCTTATCATTTAAGATGAGAAACGAGTGAGTTTCATGAACGATGTAGTTCATTTGAGCTGAAAAGTGACTGCCCTTACCTGAAACGATGTCTTGCTTGTAGGAAGACATAGAGCCTGGGATTTAACCCCATTTCTGAAGGGAAACACACAGCATAGTTCTCATCCGTGGATCACACTCTGCTTTAGAGCAAGAAGCACGCTCTTCCTTTCTAGAGTCTCTAATATAACAGGAAACGTGAGTGTGCTCAGAACAAAGAACGGTGTTTCCTACGCATACGGACCATATCTAGTTACACTCTACTTCTGAAACTGAAACAAACCGCAGGTCCTCTAACATCCAATGCTTGTCAGTTAAGATTATGAACATGTGAGCTTCGTGAACGATGTAGTTCGTTTGAGCTGTAAAGAACCTGCCCTTACCTGAATTGAAGTCTTCCTTGTAGGAAGACTCAGATCCTGGGATTTAACTCCATTTCTGAAGTGAAGCACACAGCAGAGTTCTCATCCTTAGATCACACTCTGCTTTAGAGCAAGAAGCACGCTCTTGCTTTCCAGAGTCTCTAATACAGCAGGATACTTGAGTGTGCTCAGAACAAAAGAACTGTGTTTCCTACACATACCCACTTATCTAGTTCAACTCTTCTTCTGAAACTGACACAAAGCACAGGTCCTGTAACATCCAATGCTTTTCAATTAAGACCGAGAAACGTGTGAGCTTCGTGTACGATGTAGTTCGTTTGAGCTGTAAAGTAAATGCCCTTACCTTAAACGAAGTCTTGCTTGTAGGAAGACTCAGAACCTGGGATTTAACTCCATTTCTGAAGTGAAACACACAGCAGAGTTCTCATCCTTAGATCACACTCTGCTTTAGAGCAAGAAGCACGCTCTTGCTTTCTAGAGTCTCTAAGACTGCAGGAAACGTGAGTGTGCTGAGAACAGAAGATCGGTGTTTCCTACACATACGGACCATATCTAGTCCAACTCTGCCTTTGAAATTGATACAAAGCAAAGGTCCTCTAACATCCAATGCTTATCATTTAAGATGAGAAATGTGTGAGCTTCGTGAACGATGTAGTTCGTTTGAGGTGAAAAGTGACTGCCCTTACCTGAAATGAAGTCTTGCTTGTAGGAAGACACAGAGCCTGGGATTTAACTCTATTTCTGAAGGGAAACACACAGCATAGTACTCATCCATGGATCACACTCTGCTTTAGAGCAAGAAGCACGCTCTTGCTTTCTAGAGTCTCTAATACAGCAGGAAACGTGAGGGTGCTCGGAACAAAAGAACGGTGTTTCCTACACATACGGACCATATCTAGTTCAACTCTGCTTCTGAAACTGAAACAAATCACAGGTCCTCTAACATCCAATGCTTGTCAGTTAAGATGAGAAACATGTGAGCTTTGGGAACGATGTAGTTCGTTTGAGCTGTAAAGTAAATGACCTTACCTGAAACGAAGTCTTACTTGTAGGAAGACTCAGAGCCTGGGATTTAACTCCATTTCTGAAGTTGAACACACAGCAGAGTTCTCATCCATTGATCACACTCTGCTTTAGAGCAAGAACCACGCTCTTGCTTTCTAGAGTCTCTAAGACCGCGGGAAACGTGAGTGTGGTGAGAACAAAAGAATGGTGTTACCTACACATACGGACCATATCTAGTCCAACTCTGCTTCAGAAACTGAAACAAACCAAAGGTCCTCTAACATCCAATGCTTGTCAGTTAAGATGAGAAACATGTGAGCTTCATGAAAGATGTAGTTCTTTTGAGCTGTAAAGAACCTGCCCTTACCTGAAATGAAGTCTTCCTTGTAGCATGACACAGAGCCTGGGATTTAACTCCATTTCTGAAGGGAAACACACAGCACAGTTCTCATCTATAGATCACACTCTGCTTTAGAGCAAGAAGCATGCTCTTGCTTTCTAGAGTCTCTAACTTTGCAGAAAACGTAAGTGTGCTGAGAACAGAAGAACAGTTTTTCCTACACATACAGACCATATCTAGGTCAACTCTGCCTCTGAAATTGATATAAAGCACAGATCCTCTAACATCCAGTGCTTATCATTTAAGATGAGAAACGTGTCGGCTTCATGAACGATGTAGTTCATTTGAGCTGAAAAGTGACTGCCCTTACCTGAAACTATATCTTGCTTGTAGGAAGACAAAGAGCCTGGGATTTAACTCCATTTCTGAAGAGAAACACACAGCATAGTTCTCATCTATAGATCACACTCTGCTTTAGAGCAAGAAGCATGCACTTCCTTTCTAGAGTCTCTAATACAGCAGGAAACGTGAGGGTGCTCAGAACAAAAGAACGGTGTTTCCTACACATACGGACCATATCTAGTCCAACTCTGCTTCAGAAACTGAAACAAAGCGCAGGTCCTCTAACATCCAATGCTTGTCAGTTAAGATGAGAAACATGTGAGCTTCATGAACGATGTAGTTCATTTGATCTGTAAAGAACCTGCCCTTACCTGAAATGAAGTCTTCCTTGTAGGAAGACACAGAGCCTGGGATTTAACTCCATTTCTGAAGGGAAACACACAGCACAGTTCTCATCTATAGATCACACTAAGCTTTAGAGCAAGAAGCATGCTCTTGCTTTCTAGAGTCTCTAACTTTGCAGAAAACGTAAGTGTGCTGAGAACAGAAGAACAGTGTTTCCTACACATACGGACCATATCTAGGTCAACTCTGCCTCTGAAATTGATATAAAGCACAGGTCCTCTAACATCCAATGCTTATCATCTAAGATGAGAAACGAGTGAGTTTCATGAACGATGTAGTTCATTTGAGCTGAAAAGTGACTGCCCTTACCTGAAACGATGTCTTGCTTGTAGGAAGACACAGAGCCTGGGATTTAACCCCATTTCTGAAGGGAAACACACAGCATAGTTCTCATCCATGGATCACACTCTGCTTTAGAGCAAGAAGAACGCTCTTCCTTTCTAGAGTCTCTAATATACCAGGAAACGTGAGTGTGCTCAGAACAAAGAACGGTGTTTCCTACACATACGGACCATATCTAGTTACACTCTACTTCTGAAACTGAAACAAACCACAGGTCCTCTAACGTCCAATGCTTGTCAGTTAAGATTATGAACATGTGAGCTTCGTGAACGATGTAGTTCGTTTGAGCTGTAAAGAACCTGCCCTTACCTGAATTGAAGTCTTCCTTGTAGGAAGACTCAGATCCTGGGATTTAACTCCATTTCTGAAGTGAAACACACAGCAGAGTTCTCATCCTTAGATCACACTCTGCTTTAGAGCAAGAAGCACGCTCTTGCTTTCCAGAGTCTCTAATACAGCAGGATACTTGAGTGTGCTCAGAACAAAAGAACTGTGTTTCCTACACATACCCACTTATCTAGTTCAACTCTTCTTCTGAAATTGATACAAGCACAGGTCCTCTAACATCCAATGCTTGTCAGTTAAGATGAGAAACATGTGTGGTTTGGGAACGATGTAGTTCGTTTGAGCTGTAAAGTAAATGACCTTACCTGAAACGAAGTCTTGCTTGTAGGAAGACTCAGAGCCTGGGATTTAACTCCATTTCTGAAGTGGAACACACAGCAGAGTTCTCATCCATTGATCACACTCTGCTTTAGAGCAAGAACCACGCTCTTGCTTTCTAGAGTCTCTAAGACCGCGGGAAACGTGAGTGTGGTGAGAACAAAAGAATGGTGTTACCTACACATACGGACCATATATAGTCCAACTCTGCTTCTGAAATTGATACAAGCACAGGTCCTCTAACATCCAATGCTTGTCATTTAAGATGAGAAACGACTGACCTTTGTGAACATTGTAGTTCCTTTGATCTGAAAACTGACTGCACTTACCTGAAACGAAATAGTGTTTGTAGAAAGACACAGAGTCTGAAATTTAACTCCATTTCTGAAGGGAAACACACAGCATAGTTCTCATCCATGGATCACACTCTTCTTTAGAGCAAGAAGAACGCTATTGCCATCTAGAGTCTCTAATACAGCAGGAAACATGAGTGTTCTCAGATCATAATAACGGTGTTTCCTACACATAAGGACCATATCTAGGTCAACTCTGCCTCTGAAATTGATATAAAGCACATGTCCTCTAACATCCAATGCTGATCATTTAAGATGAGAAACGTGTGAGCTTCGTGAACGATGTAGTTCATTTGAGCTGAAAAGTGACTGCCCTTACCTGAAACGAAGTCTTGCTTGTAGGAAGACACAAAGCCTGGGATTTAACTCCATTTCTGAAGGGAAACACACAGCATAGTTCTCATCCATGGATCACACTCTGCTTTAGAGCAAGAAGAACGCTCTTGCTTTCTAGAGTCTCTAATACAGCAGGAAACGTGAGTGTGCTCAGAACAAAAGAACGGTATTTCCTACACATACGGACCATATCTAGTCCAACTCTGCTTCAGAAACTGAAACAAACCACAGGTCCTCTAACATCCAATGCTTGTCAGTGAAGATGAGAAGCATGTGATCTTCGGGAACGATGTAGTTCGTTTCAGCTGTAAAGAACCTGCCCTTACCTGAAATGAAGTCTTCCTAGTAGGAAGACACAGAGCCTGGGATTTAACTCCATTTCTGAAGGGAAACACACAGCACAGTTCTCATCTATAGATCACACTCTGCTTTAGAGCAAGAAGAATGCTCTTCCTTTCTAGAGTCTCTAATACACCAGGAAACGTGATTGTGATCAGAACCAAAGAACTGTGTTTCCTACACATACGGATTTATGTAGTTCAACTCTTCTTCTGAAACTGACACAAAGCACAGGTCCTGTAACATCCAATGCTTTTCAATTAAGACTGAGAAACATGTGAGCTTCGTGTACTATGTAGTTCGTTTGAGCTGTAAAGTAAATGACCTTACCTGAAACGAAGTCTTTCTTGTAGGAAGACTCAGAGCATGGGATTTAACTCCATTTCTGAAGTGGAACACACAGCAGAGTTCTCATCCATTGATCACACTCTGCTTTAGAGCAAGAAGCACGCTCTTGCTTTCTAGAGTCTCTAAGAGTGCAGGAAACGTGAGTGTGCTGAGAACAGAAGAATGGTGTTTCCTACACATACGGACCATATCTAGTCCAACTCTGCTTCTGAAATTGATACAAGCACAGGTCCTCTAACATCCAATGCTTGTCATTTAAGATGAGAAACGAGTGACCTTTGTGAACGATGTAGTTCCTTTGATCTGAAAACTGACTGCCCTTACCTGAAATGAAATAGTGTTTGTAGAAAGACACAGAGCCTGAAATTTAACTCCATTTCTGAAGGGAAACACACAGCATAGTTCTCATCCATGGATCACACTCTTCTTTAGAGCAAGAAGAACGCTATTGCCTTCTAGAGTCTCTAATACAGCAGGAAACGTGAGTGTTCTCAGAACATAATAACTGTGTTTCCTACACATAAGGACCATATCTAGTCCAACTCTGCTTCTGAAACTGAAACAAACCACAGGTCCTCTAACATCCAATGCTTGTCAGTTAAGATTATGAACATGTGAGCTTCGTGAACGATGTAGTTCGTTTGAGCTGTAAAGAACCTGCCCTTACCTGAAATGAAGTCTTCCTTGTAGGAAGACACAGAGCCTGTGATTTAACTCCATTTCTGAAGGGAAACACACAGCACAGTTCTCATCTATAGATCACACTCTGCTTTAGAGCAAGAAGCATGCTCTTGCTTTCTAGAGTCCTAACTTTGAAGAAAACGTAAGTGTGCTGAGAACAGAAGAACAGTGTTTCCTACACATACGGACCATATCTAGGTCAACTCTGCCTCTGAAATTGATATAAAGCACAGGTCCTCTAACATCCAATGCTTATCATTTAAGATGTGAAACGAGTGAGCTTCATGAACGATGTAGTTCATTTGAGCTGAAAAGTGACTGCCCTTACCTGAAACGATGTCTTGCTTGTAGGAATACACAGAGCCTGGGATTTAACTCCATTTCTGAAGTGAAACACACAGCATAGTTCTCATCCATGGATCACACTCTGCTTTAGAGCAAGAAGAACGCTCTTCCTTTCTAGAGTCTCTAATATACCAGGAAACATGAGTGTGCACAGAACAAAGAACGGTGTTTCCTACACATACAGACCATATCTAGTTACACTCTACTTCTGAAACTGAAACAAACCACAGGTCCTCTAACATCCAATGCTTGTCAGTTAAGATTATGAACATGTGAGCTTCGTGAACGATGTAGTTCGTTTGAGCTGTAAAGAACCTGCCCTTACCTGAATTGAAGTCTTCCTTGTAGGAAGACTCAGATCCTGGGATTTAACTCCATTTCTGAAGTGAAACACACAGCAGAGTTCTCATCCTTAGATCACACTCTGCTTTAGACCAAGAAGCACGCTCTTGCTTTCCAGAGTCTCTAATACAGCAGGATACTTGAGTGTGCTCAGAACAAAAGAACTGTGTTTCCTACACATACCCACTTATATAGTTCAACTCTTCTTCTGACACTGACACAAAGCACAGGTCCTGTAACATCCAATGCTTATCATTTAAGATGAGAAATGTGTGAGCTTTGTGAACGATGTAGTTCGTTTGAGGTGAAAAGTGACTGCCCTTACAAGAATCGAAGTCTTGCTTGTAGGAAGACACAGAGCCTGGAATTTAACACTATTTTTGAAGGGAAACACACAGCATAGTACTCATCCATGGATCACACTCTGCTTTAGAGCAAGAAGCACGCTCTTGCTTTCTAGAGTCTCTAATACAGCAGGAAACGTGAGGGTGCTCAGAACAAAAGAACGGTGTTTCCTACACATACGGACCATATCTAGTTCAACTCTGCTTCTGAAACTGAAACAGATCACAGGTCCTCTAACATCCAATGCTTGTCAGTTAAGATGAGAAACATGTGAGCTTCGGGAACGATGTAGTTTGTTTGAGCTGTAAAGTAAATGACCTTACCTGAAACGAAGTCTTGCTTGTAGGAAGACTCAGAGCCTGGGATTTAACTCCATTTCTGAAGTGGAACACACAGCAGAGTTCTCATCCATTGATCACACTCTGCTTTAGAGCAAGAAGCACGCTCTTGCTTTCTAGAGTCTCTAAGAGTTCAGGAAACGTGAGTGTGCTGAGAACAGAAGAATGGTGTTTCCTACACATACGGACCATATCTAGTCCAACTCTGCCTCTGAAATTGATACAAAGCACAGGTCCTCTAACATCCAATGCTTATCATTTAAGATGAGAAATGTGTGAGCTTCGTGAACAATGTAGTTCGTTTGAGGTGAAAAGTGACTGCCCTTACCTGAAACGACGTCTCTCTTGTAGGAAGACTCAGAGCCTGCGATTTAACTCCATTTCTGAAGGGATACACACAGCAGAGTTCTCATGCATTGATCACACTCTGCTTTAGAGCAAGAAGCACGCTCTTGCTTTCTAGAGTCTCTAAGACCGCGGGAAACGTGAGTGTGGTGAGAACAAAAGAATGGTGTTACCTACACATACGGACCATATGTAGTCCAACTCTGCTTCTGAAATTGATACAAGCACAGGTCCTCTAACATCCAAGGCTTGTCATTTAAGATGAGAAACGACTGACCTTTGTGAACGATGTAGTTCCTTTGATCTGAAAACTGACTGCACTTACCTGAAACGAAATAGTGTTTGTAGAAAGACACAGAGTCTGAAAATTAACTCCATTTCTGAAGGGAAACACACAGCATAGTTCTCATCCATGGATCACACTCTTCTTTACAGCAAGAAGAACGCTATTGCCTTCTAGAGTCTCTAATACAGCAGGAAACGTGAGTGTGCTCAGAACAAAAGAACGGTGTTTCCTAACATACGGACCATATCTAGTCCAACTCTGCTTCAGAAACTGAAACAAACCACAGGTCCACTAACATCCAATGCTTGTCAGTGAAGGTGAGAAGCATGTGATCTTCGGGAACGATGTAGTTCGTTTCAGCTGTAAAGAACCTGCCCTTACCTGAAATGAAGTCTTCCTTGTAGGAAGACACAGAGCCTGGGATTTAACTCCATTTCTGAAGGGAAACACACAGCACAGTTCTCATCTATAGATCACACTCTGCTTTAGAGCAAGAAGCATGCACTTCCTTTCTAGAGTCTCTAATACACCAGGAAACGTGATTGTGATCAGAACCAAAGAACTGTGTTTCCTACACATACGGATTTATCTAGTTCAACTCTTCTTCTGAAACTGACACAAAGCACAGGTCCTGTAACATCCAATGCTTTTCAATTAACACTGAGAAACATGTGAGCTTCGTGTACTATGTAGTTCGTTTGAGCTGTAAAGTAAATGACCTTACCTGAAACGAAGTCTTTCTTGTAGGAAGACTCAGAGCCTGCGATTTAACACCATTTCTGAAGGGAAACACACAGCAGAGTTCTCATCCATTGATCACACTCTGCTTTGGAGCAAGAAGCACGGTCTTGATTTCTAGAGTCTCTAAGACCGCGGGAAACGTGAGTGTGGTGAGAACAAAAGAATGGTGTGACCTACACATACGGACCATATGTAGTCCTTCTCTGCTTCTGAAATTGATATAAAGCACAGGTCCTCTAACATCCAATGCTTATCATTTAAGATGAGAAACGTGTGAGCTTCATGA
The DNA here is from genome assembly GCA_949786385.1 of Onychomys leucogaster. Lineage (NCBI taxonomy): Eukaryota > Metazoa > Chordata > Mammalia > Rodentia > Cricetidae > Onychomys > Onychomys leucogaster. The sequence goes on along the minus strand of CATKUP010000009.1, from coordinate 4,361,825 downwards.
ACGATGTAGTTCGTTTGAGCTGTAAAGAACCTGCCCTTACCTGAAATGAAGTCTTCCTTGTAGGAAGACACAGAGCCTGGGATTTAACTCCATTTCTGAAGTGAAACACACAGCATAGTTCTCATCTATAGATCACACTCTGCTTTAGAGCAAGAAGCATGCTCTTGCTTTCTAGAGTCTCTAAGACTGCAGGAAACGTGAGTGTGCTGAGAACAGAAGAACAGTGTTTCCTACACATACGGACCATATCTAGGTCAACTCTGCCTCTGAAATTGATATAAAGCACAGGTCCTCTAACATCCAATGCTTATCATTTAAGATGAGAAACGTGTGAGCTTTGTGAACGATGTAGTTCATTTGAGCTGAAAAGTGACTGCCCTTACCTGAAACGAAGTCTTGCTTGTAGGAAGACACAGAGCCTGGGATTTAACTCCATTTCTGAAGGGAAACACAAAGCATAGTTCTCATCCATGGATCACACTCTGCTTTAGAGCAAGAAGAACGCTCTTGCTTTCTAGAGTCTCTAATACAGCAGGAAACGTGAGTGTGCTCAGAACAAAAGAACGGTGTTTCCTACACATACGGACCATATCTAGTCCAACTCTGCATCAGAAACTGAAACAAACCAAAGGTCCTCTAACATCCAATGCTTGTCAGTTAAGATGAGAAACATGTGAGCTTCATGAACAATGTAGTTCGTTTCAGTTGTAAAGAACCTGCCCTTACCTGAAATGAAGTCTTCCTTGTAGGAAGACACAGAGCCTGGGATTTAACTCCATTTCTGAAGGGAAACACACAGCACAGTTCTCATCTATAGATCACACTCTGCTTTAGAGCAAGAAGCATGCTCTTGCTTTCTAGAGTCTCTAACTTTGCAGAAAACGTAAGTGTGCTGAGAACAGAAGACCAGTGTTTCCTACACATACGGACCATATCTATGTCAACTCTGCCTCTGAAATTGATATAAAGCACAGGTCCTCTAACATCCAATGCTTATCATTTAAGATGAGAAACGTGTGAGCTTCATGAACGATGTAGTTCGTTTGAGCTGTAAAGAACCTGCCCTTACCTGAAATGAAGTCTTCCTTGTAGGAAGACACAGAGCCTGAGATTTAACTCCATTTCTGAAGGGAAACACACAGCACAGTTCTCATCTATAGATCACACTCTGCTTTAGAGCAAGAAGCATGCTCTTGCTTTCTAGAGTCTCTAATACAGCAGGAAACGTGAGGGTGCTCAGAACAAAAGAACGGTGTTTCCTACACATACGGACCATATCTAGTTCAACTCTGCTTCTGAAACTGAAACAAATCACAGGTCCTCTAACATCCAATGCTTGTCAGTTAAGATGAGAAACATGTGAGCTTCGGGAACGATGTAGTTCGTTTGAGCTGTAAAGTAAATGACCTTACCTGAAACGAAGTCTTGCTTGTAGGAAGACTCAGAGCCTGGGATTTAACTCCATTTCTGAAGTGGAACACACAGCAGAGTTCTCATCCATTGATCACACTCTGCTTTAGAGCAAGAAGCACGCTCTTGCTTTCTAGAGTCTCTAAGAGTGCAGGAAACGTGAGTGTGCTGAGAACAGAAGAATGGTGTTTCCTACACATACGGACCATATCTAGTCCAACTCTGCCTCTGAAATTGATACAAAGCACAGGTCCTCTACATCCAATGCTTATCATTTAAGATGAGAAATGTGTGAGCTTCGTGAACGATGTAGTTCGTTTGAGGTGAAAAGTGACTGCCCTTACCTGAAACGACGTCTCTCTTGTAGGAAGACTCAGAGCCTGCGATTTAACTCCATTTCTGAAGGGATACACACAGAAGAGTTCTCATCCATTGATCACACTCTGCTTTAGAGCAAAAAGCACGCTCTTGCTTTCTAGAATCTCTAAGACCGTGGGAAACGTGAGTGTGGTGAGAACAAAAGAATGGTGTTACCTACACATACGGACCATATGTAGTCCAACTCTGCTTCTGAAATTGATACAAGCACAGGTCCTCTAACATCCAAGGCTTGTCATTTAAGATGAGAAACGAGTGACCTTTGTGAACGATGTAGTTCCTTTGATCTGAAAACTGACTGCCCTTACCTGAAACGAAATAGTGTTTGTAGAAAGACACAGAGCCTGAAATTTAACTCCATTTCTGAAGGGAAACACACAGCATAGTTCTCATCCATGGATCACACTCTTCTTTAGAGCAAGAAGAATGCTATTGCCTTCTAGAGTCTCTAATACAGCAGGAAACGTGAGTGTTCTCAGAACATAATAACTGTGTTTCCTACACATAAGGACCATATCTAGTCCATCTCTGCTTCTGAAACTGAAACAAACCACAGGTCGGTCCTCTAACATCCAATGCTTGTCAGTTAAGATTATGAACATGTGAGCTTCGTGAACGATGTAGTTCGTTTGAGCTGTAAAGAACCTGCCCTTACCTGAAATGAAATCTTCCTTGTAGGAAGACTCAGATCCTGGGATTTAACTCCATTTCTGAAGTGAAACACACAGCATAGTTCTCATCTATAGATCACACTCTGCTTTAGAGCAAGAAGCATGCACTTCCTTTCTAGAGTCTCTAATACAGCAGGAAACGTGAGGGTGCTCAGAACAAAAGAACTGTGTTTCCTACACATACGGACCATATCTAGTTCAACTCTGCTTCTGAAACTGAAACAAACCACAGTTCCTCTAACATCCAATGCTTATCATTTAAGATGAGAAACGTGTGAGCTTCGTGTACGATGTAGTTCGTTTGAGCTGTAAAGTAAATGCCCTTACCTGAAACGAAGTCTTGCTTGTAGGAAGACACAGAGCCTGGCATTTAACTCCATTTCTGAAGGGATACACACAGCATAGTTCTCATCCATGGATCACACTCTGCTTTAGAGCAAGAAGAACGCTCTTGCTTTCTAGAGTCTCTAATACAGCAGGAAACGTGAGTGTGCTCAGAACAAAAGAACGGTATTTCCTACACATACGGACCATATCTAGTCCAACTCTGCTTCAGAAACTGAAACAAACCACAGGTCCTCTAACATCCAATGCTTGTCAGTGAAGATGAGAAGCATGTGATCTTCGGGAACGATGTAGTTCGTTTCAGCTGTAAAGAACCTGCCCTTACCTGAAATGAAGTCTTCCTAGTAGGAAGACACAGAGCCTGGGATTTAACTCCATTTCTGAAGGGAAACACACAGCACAGTTCTCATCTATAGATCACACTCTGCTTTAGAGCAAGAAGAATGCTCTTCCTTTCTAGAGTCTCTAATACACCAGGAAACGTGATTGTGATCAGAACCAAAGAACTGTGTTTCCTACACATACGGATTTATGTAGTTCAACTCTTCTTCTGAAACTGACACAAAGCACAGGTCCTGTAACATCCAATGCTTTTCAATTAAGACTGAGAAACATGTGAGCTTCGTGTACTATGTAGTTCGTTTGAGCTGTAAAGTAAATGACCTTACCTGAAACGAAGTCTTTCTTGTAGGAAGACTCAGAGCATGGGATTTAACTCCATTTCTGAAGTGGAACACACAGCAGAGTTCTCATCCATTGATCACACTCTGCTTTAGAGCAAGAAGCACGCTCTTGCTTTCTAGAGTCTCTAAGAGTGCAGGAAACGTGAGTGTGCTGAGAACAGAAGAATGGTGTTTCCTACACATACGGACCATATCTAGTCCAACTCTGCTTCTGAAATTGATACAAGCACAGGTCCTCTAACATCCAATGCTTGTCATTTAAGATGAGAAACGAGTGACCTTTGTGAACGATGTAGTTCCTTTGATCTGAAAACTGACTGCCCTTACCTGAAATGAAATAGTGTTTGTAGAAAGACACAGAGCCTGAAATTTAACTCCATTTCTGAAGGGAAACACACAGCATAGTTCTCATCCATGGATCACACTCTTCTTTAGAGCAAGAAGAACGCTATTGCCTTCTAGAGTCTCTAATACAGCAGGAAACGTGAGTGTTCTCAGAACATAATAACTGTGTTTCCTACACATAAGGACCATATCTAGTCCAACTCTGCTTCTGAAACTGAAACAAACCACAGGTCCTCTAACATCCAATGCTTGTCAGTTAAGATTATGAACATGTGAGCTTCGTGAACGATGTAGTTCGTTTGAGCTGTAAAGAACCTGCCCTTACCTGAAATGAAGTCTTCCTTGTAGGAAGACACAGAGCCTGTGATTTAACTCCATTTCTGAAGGGAAACACACAGCACAGTTCTCATCTATAGATCACACTCTGCTTTACAGCAAGAAGCATGCTCTTGCTTTCTAGAGTCCTAACTTTGAAGAAAACGTAAGTGTGCTGAGAACAGAAGAACAGTGTTTCCTACACATACGGACCATATCTAGGTCAACTCTGCCTCTGAAATTGATATAAAGCACAGGTCCTCTAACATCCAATGCTTATCATTTAAGATGTGAAACGAGTGAGCTTCATGAACGATGTAGTTCATTTGAGCTGAAAAGTGACTGCCCTTACCTGAAACGATGTCTTGCTTGTAGGAATACACAGAGCCTGGGATTTAACTCCATTTCTGAAGTGAAACACACAGCATAGTTCTCATCCATGGATCACACTCTGCTTTAGAGCAAGAAGAACGCTCTTCCTTTCTAGAGTCTCTAATATACCAGGAAACATGAGTGTGCACAGAACAAAGAACGGTGTTTCCTACACATACAGACCATATCTAGTTACACTCTACTTCTGAAACTGAAACAAACCACAGGTCCTCTAACATCCAATGCTTGTCAGTTAAGATTATGAACATGTGAGCTTCGTGAACGATGTAGTTCGTTTGAGCTGTAAAGAACCTGCCCTTACCTGAATTGAAGTCTTCCTTGTAGGAAGACTCAGATCCTGGGATTTAACTCCATTTCTGAAGTGAAACACACAGCAGAGTTCTCATCCTTAGATCACACTCTGCTTTAGACCAAGAAGCACGCTCTTGCTTTCCAGAGTCTCTAATACAGCAGGATACTTGAGTGTGCTCAGAACAAAAGAACTGTGTTTCCTACACATACCCACTTATATAGTTCAACTCTTCTTCTGACACTGACACAAAGCACAGGTCCTGTAACATCCAATGCTTATCATTTAAGATGAGAAATGTGTGAGCTTTGTGAACGATGTAGTTCGTTTGAGGTGAAAAGTGACTGCCCTTACCTGAATCGAAGTCTTGCTTGTAGGAAGACACAGAGCCTGGAATTTAACACTATTTTTGAAGGGAAACACACAGCATAGTACTCATCCATGGATCACACTCTGCTTTAGAGCAAGAAGCACGCTCTTGCTTTCTAGAGTCTCTAATACAGCAGGAAACGTGAGGGTGCTCAGAACAAAAGAACGGTGTTTCCTACACATACGGACCATATCTAGTTCAACTCTGCTTCTGAAACTGAAACAGATCACAGGTCCTCTAACATCCAATGCTTGTCAGTTAAGATGAGAAACATGTGAGCTTCGGGAACGATGTAGTTTGTTTGAGCTGTAAAGTAAATGACCTTACCTGAAACGAAGTCTTGCTTGTAGGAAGACTCAGAGCCTGGGATTTAACTCCATTTCTGAAGTGGAACACACAGCAGAGTTCTCATCCATTGATCACACTCTGCTTTAGAGCAAGAAGCACGCTCTTGCTTTCTAGAGTCTCTAAGAGTTCAGGAAACGTGAGTGTGCTGAGAACAGAAGAATGGTGTTTCCTACACATACGGACCATATCTAGTCCAACTCTGCCTCTGAAATTGATACAAAGCACAGGTCCTCTAACATCCAATGCTTATCATTTAAGATGAGAAATGTGTGAGCTTCGTGAACAATGTAGTTCGTTTGAGGTGAAAAGTGACTGCCCTTACCTGAAACGACGTCTCTCTTGTAGGAAGACTCAGAGCCTGCGATTTAACTCCATTTCTGAAGGGATACACACAGCAGAGTTCTCATGCATTGATCACACTCTGCTTTAGAGCAAGAAGCACGCTCTTGCTTTCTAGAGTCTCTAAGACCGCGGGAAACGTGAGTGTGGTGAGAACAAAAGAATGGTGTTACCTACACATACGGACCATATGTAGTCCAACTCTGCTTCTGAAATTGATACAAGCACAGGTCCTCTAACATCCAAGGCTTGTCATTTAAGATGAGAAACGACTGACCTTTGTGAACGATGTAGTTCCTTTGATCTGAAAACTGACTGCACTTACCTGAAACGAAATAGTGTTTGTAGAAAGACACAGAGTCTGAAAATTAACTCCATTTCTGAAGGGAAACACACAGCATAGTTCTCATCCATGGATCACACTCTTCTTTACAGCAAGAAGAACGCTATTGCCTTCTAGAGTCTCTAATACAGCAGGAAACGTGAGTGTGCTCAGAACAAAAGAACGGTGTTTCCTAACATACGGACCATATCTAGTCCAACTCTGCTTCAGAAACTGAAACAAACCACAGGTCCACTAACATCCAATGCTTGTCAGTGAAGGTGAGAAGCATGTGATCTTCGGGAACGATGTAGTTCGTTTCAGCTGTAAAGAACCTGCCCTTACCTGAAATGAAGTCTTCCTTGTAGGAAGACACAGAGCCTGGGATTTAACTCCATTTCTGAAGGGAAACACACAGCACAGTTCTCATCTATAGATCACACTCTGCTTTAGAGCAAGAAGCATGCACTTCCTTTCTAGAGTCTCTAATACACCAGGAAACGTGATTGTGATCAGAACCAAAGAACTGTGTTTCCTACACATACGGATTTATCTAGTTCAACTCTTCTTCTGAAACTGACACAAAGCACAGGTCCTGTAACATCCAATGCTTTTCAATTAACACTGAGAAACATGTGAGCTTCGTGTACTATGTAGTTCGTTTGAGCTGTAAAGTAAATGACCTTACCTGAAACGAAGTCTTTCTTGTAGGAAGACTCAGAGCCTGCGATTTAACACCATTTCTGAAGGGAAACACACAGCAGAGTTCTCATCCATTGATCACACTCTGCTTTGGAGCAAGAAGCACGGTCTTGATTTCTAGAGTCTCTAAGACCGCGGGAAACGTGAGTGTGGTGAGAACAAAAGAATGGTGTGACCTACACATACGGACCATATGTAGTCCTTCTCTGCTTCTGAAATTGATATAAAGCACAGGTCCTCTAACATCCAATGCTTATCATTTAAGATGAGAAACGTGTGAGCTTCATGAACGATGTAGTTCGTTTGAGCTGTAAAGAACCTGCCCTTACCTGAAATGAAGTCTTCCTTGTAGGAAGACACAGAGCCTGGGATTTAACTCCATTTCTGAAGTGAAACACACAGCATAGTTCTCATCTATAGATCACACTCTGCTTTAGAGCAAGAAGCATGCTCTTGCTTTCTAGAGTCTCTAAGACTGCAGGAAACGTGAGTGTGCTGAGAACAGAAGAACAGTGTTTCCTACACATACGGACCATATCTAGGTCAACTCTGCCTCTGAAATTGATATAAAGCACAGGTCCTCTAACATCCAATGCTTATCATTTAAGATGAGAAACGTGTGAGCTTTGTGAACGATGTAGTTCATTTGAGCTGAAAAGTGACTGCCCTTACCTGAAACGAAGTCTTGCTTGTAGGAAGACACAGAGCCTGGGATTTAACTCCATTTCTGAAGGGAAACACAAAGCATAGTTCTCATCCATGGATCACACTCTGCTTTAGAGCAAGAAGAACGCTCTTGCTTTCTAGAGTCTCTAATACAGCAGGAAACGTGAGTGTGCTCAGAACAAAAGAACGGTGTTTCCTACACATACGGACCATATCTAGTCCAACTCTGCATCAGAAACTGAAACAAACCAAAGGTCCTCTAACATCCAATGCTTGTCAGTTAAGATGAGAAACATGTGAGCTTCATGAACAATGTAGTTCGTTTCAGTTGTAAAGAACCTGCCCTTACCTGAAATGAAGTCTTCCTTGTAGGAAGACACAGAGCCTGGGATTTAACTCCATTTCTGAAGGGAAACACACAGCACAGTTCTCATCTATAGATCACACTCTGCTTTAGAGCAAGAAGCATGCTCTTGCTTTCTAGAGTCTCTAACTTTGCAGAAAACGTAAGTGTGCTGAGAACAGAAGACCAGTGTTTCCTACACATACGGACCATATCTATGTCAACTCTGCCTCTGAAATTGATACAAAGCACAGGTCCTCTAACATCCAATGCTTATCATTTAAGATGAGAAACGTGTGAGCTTCATGAACGATGTAGTTCGTTTGAGCTGTAAAGAACCTGCCCTTACCTGAAATGAAGTCTTCCTTGTAGGAAGACACAGAGCCTGAGATTTAACTCCATTTCTGAAGGGAAACACACAGCACAGTTCTCATCTATAGATCACACTCTGCTTTAGAGCAAGAAGCATGCTCTTGCTTTCTAGAGTCTCTAATACAGAAGGAAACGTGAGGGTGCTCAGAACAAAAGAACGGTGTTTCCTACACATACGGACCATATCTAGTTCAACTCTGCTTCTGAAACTGAAACAGATCACAGGTCCTCTAACATCCAATGCTTGTCAGTTAAGATGAGAAACATGTGAGCTTCGGGAACGATGTAGTTCGTTTGAGCTGTAAAGTAAATGACCTTACCTGAAACGAAGTCTTGCTTGTAGGAAGACTCAGAGCCTGGGATTTAACTCCATTTCTGAAGTGGAACACACAGCAGAGTTCTCATCCATTGATCACACTCTGCTTTAGAGCAAGAAGCACGCTCTTGCTTTCTAGAGTCTCTAAGAGTGCAGGAAACGTGAGTGTGCTGAGAACAGAAGAATGGTGTTTCCTACACATACGGACCATATCTAGTCCAACTCTGCCTCTGAAATTGATACAAAGCACAGGTCCTCTACATCCAATGCTTATCATTTAAGATGAGAAATGTGTGAGCTTCGTGAACGATGTAGTTCGTTTGAGGTGAAAAGTGACTGCCCTTACCTGAAACGACGTCTCTCTTGTAGGAAGACTCAGAGCCTGCGATTTAACTCCATTTCTGAAGGGATACACACAGAAGAGTTCTCATCCATTGATCACACTCTGCTTTAGAGCAAAAAGCACGCTCTTGCTTTCTAGAATCTCTAAGACCGTGGGAAACGTGAGTGTGGTGAGAACAAAAGAATGGTGTTACCTACACATACGGACCATATGTAGTCCAACTCTGCTTCTGAAATTGATACAAGCACAGGTCCTCTAACATCCAAGGCTTGTCATTTAAGATGAGAAACGAGTGACCTTTGTGAACGATGTAGTTCCTTTGATCTGAAAACTGACTGCCCTTACCTGAAACGAAATAGTGTTTGTAGAAAGACACAGAGCCTGAAATTTAACTCCATTTCTGAAGGGAAACACACAGCATAGTTCTCATCCATGGATCACACTCTTCTTTAGAGCAAGAAGAATGCTATTGCCTTCTAGAGTCTCTAATACAGCAGGAAACGTGAGTGTTCTCAGAACATAATAACTGTGTTTCCTACACATAAGGACCATATCTAGTCCAACTCTGCTTCTGAAACTGAAACAAACCACAGGTCGGTCCTCTAACATCCAATGCTTGTCAGTTAAGATTATGAACATGTGAGCTTCGTGAACGATGTAGTTCGTTTGAGCTGTAAAGAACCTGCCCTTACCTGAAATGAAATCTTCCTTGTAGGAAGACACAGAGCCTGGGATTTAACTCCATTTCTGAAGGGAAACACACAGCATAGTTCTCATCCATGGATCACACTCTTCTTTAGAGCAAGAAGAACGCTATTGCCTTCTAGAGTCTCTAATACAGCAGGAAACGTGAGTGTTCTCAGAACATAATAACTGTGTTTCCTACACATAAGGACCATATCTAGTCCAACTCTGCTTCTGAAACTGAAACAAACCACAGGTCCTCTAACATCCAATGCTTATCATTTAAGATGAGAAACGTGTGAGCTTCGTGTACGATGTAATTCGTTTGAGCTGTAAAGTAAATGCCCTTACCTGAAACGAAGTCTTGCTTGTAGGAAGACACAGAGCCTGGGATTTAACTTCCTTTCTGAAGTGAAACACACAGCAGAGTTCTCATCCTTAGATCACACTCTGCTTTAGAGCAAGAAGCACGCTCTTGCTTTCTAGAGTCTCTAATACAGCAGGAAACGTGAGGGTGCTCAGAACAATAGAACGGTGTTTCCTACACATACGGACCATATCTAGTCCAACTCTGCTTCAGAAACTGAAAAAAAACACAGGTCCTCTAACATCCAATGCTTGTCAGTGAAGATGAGAAGCATGTGATCTTCGGGAACGATGTAGTTCGTTTGAGCTGTAAAGAACCTGCCCTTACCTGAAATGAAGTCTTCCTTGTAGGAAGACACAGAGCATGGGATTTAACTCCATTTCTGAAGGGAAACACACAGCACAGTTCTCATCTATAGATCACACTCTGCTTTAGAGCAAGAAGCATGCTCTTCCTTTCTAGAGTCTCTAATACACCAGGAAACTTGATTGTGATCAGAACCAAAGAACTGTGTTTCCTACACATACGGATTTATCTAGTTCAACTCTTCTTCTGAAACTGACACAAAGCACAGGTCCTGTAACATCCAATGCTTTTCAATTAAGACTGAGAAACATGTGAGCTTCGTGTACTATGTAGTTCGTTTGAGCTGTAAAGTAAATGACCTTACCTGAAACGAAGTCTTTCTTGTAGGAAGACTCAGAGCCTGCGATTTAACTCCATTTCTGAAGGGAAACACACAGCAGAGTTCTCATCCATTGATCACACTCTGCTTTAGAGCAAGAAGCACGCTCTTGCTTTCTAGAGTCTCTAAGACCGCGGGAAACGTGAGTGTGGTGAGAACAAAAGAATGGTGTTACCTACACATACGGACCATATGTAGTCCAACTCTGCTTCTGAAATTGATACAAGCACAGGTCCTCTAACATCCAATGCTTGTCATTTAAGATGAGAAATGAGTGAACTTTGTAAACCATGTAGTTCGTTTGATCTGACTGCCCTTACCTGAAACGAAATAGTGTTTGTAGAAAGACACAAAACCTGAAATTTAACTCCATTTCTGAAGGGATACACACAGCAGAGTTCTCATCCATTGATCACACTCTGCTTTAGAGCAAGAAGCACGCTCTTGCTTTCTAGAATCTCTAAGACCGCGGGAAACGTGAGTGTGGTGAGAACAAAAGAATGGTGTTTCCTACACATACGGACCATATCTAGTCCAACTCTGCTTCAGAAACTGAAACAAACCGCAGGTCCTCTAACATCCAATGCTTGTCAGTTAAGATGAGAAACATGTGAGCTTCATGAACGATGTAGTTCCTTTGATCTGTAAAGAACCTGCCCTTACCTGAAATGAAGTCTTCCTTGTAGGAAGACACAGAGCCTGGGATTTAACTCCATTTCTGAAGGGAAACACACAGCACAGTTCTCATCTATAGATCACACTCTGCTTTAGAGCAAGAAGCATGCTCTTGCTTTCTAGAGTCTCTAACTTTGAAGAAAACGTAAGTGTGCTGAGAACAGAAGAACAGTGTTTCCTACACATACGGACCATATCTAGGTCAACTCTGCCTCTGAAATTGATATAAAGCACAGGTCCTCTAACATCCAATGCTTATCATTTAAGATGAGAAACGAGTGAGCTTCATGAACGATGTAGTTCATTTGAGCTGAAAAGTGACTGCCCTTACCTGAAACGATGTCTTGCTTGTAGGAATACACAGAGCCTGGGATTTAACTCCATTTCTGAAGGGAAACACACAGCAGAGTTCTCATCCATGGATCACACTCTGCTTTAGAGCAAGAAGAACGCTCTTCCTTTCTAGAGTCTCTAATATACCAGGAAACGTGAGTGTGCTCAGAACAAAGAACGGTGTTTCCTACACATACGGACCATATCTAGTTACACTCTACTTCTGAAACTGAAACAAACCACAGGTCCTCTAACATCCAATGCTTGTCAGTTAAGATTATGAACATGTGAGCTTCGTGAACGATGTAGTTCGTTTGAGCTGTAAAGAACCTGCCCTTACCTGAATTGAAGTCTTCCTTGTAGGAAGACTCAGATCCTGGGATTTAACTCCATTTCTGAAGTGAAACACACAGCAGAGTTCTCATCCTTAGATCACACTCTGCTTTAGAGCAAGAAGCACGCTCTTGCTTTCCAGAGTCTCTAATACAGCAGGATACTTGAGTGTGCTCAGAACAAAAGAACTGTGTTTCCTACACATACCCACTTATCTAGTTCAACTCTTCTTCTGAAACTGACACAAAGCACAGGTCCTCTAACATCCAATGCTTATCATTTAAGATGAGAAATGTGTGAGCTTCGTTAACGATGTATTTCGTTTGAGGTGAAAAGTGACTGCCCTTACCTGAAACGAAGTCTTGCTTGTAGGAAGACACAGAGCCTGGGATTTAACTCTATTTCTGAAGGGAAACACACAGCATAGTACTCATCCATGGATCACACTCTGCTTTAGAGCAAGAAGCACGCTCTTGCTTTCTAGAGTCTCTAATACAGCAGGAAACGTGAGGGTGCTCAGAACAAAAGAACGGTGTTTCCTACACATACGGACCATATCTAGTTCAACTCTGCTTCTGAAACTGAAACAAATCACAGGTCCTCTAACATCCAATGCTTGTCATTTAAGATGAGAAACATGTGAGCTTCGGGAACGATGTAGTTTGTTTGAGCTGTAAAGTAAATGACCTTACCTGAAACGAAGTCTTGCTTGTCGGAAGACTCAGAGCCTGGGATTTAACTCCATTTCTGAAGTGGAACACACAGCAGAGTTCTCATCCATTGATCACACTCTGCTTTAGAGCAAGAAGCACGCTCTTGCTTTCTAGAGTCTCTAAGACTGCAGGAAACGTGAGTGTGCTGAGAAAAGAAGAATGGTGTTTCCTACACATACGGACCATATCTAGTCCAACTCTGCCTCTGAAATTGATACAAAGCACAGGTCCTCTAACATCCAATGCTTATCATTTAAGATGAGAAATGTGTGAGCTTATTGAACGATGTAGTTCGATTGAGGTGAAAAGTGACTGCCCTTACCTGAAACGAAGTCTCTCTTGTAGGAAGACTCAGAGCCTGCGATTTAACTCCATTTCTGAAGGGATGCACACAGCAGAGTTCTCATGCATTGATCACACTCTGCTTTAGAGCAAGAAGCACGCTCTTGCTTTCTAGAGTCTCTAAGACTGCGGGAAACGTGTGTGTGTGTTGAGAACAAAAGAATGGTGTTACCTACACATACGGACCATATGTAGTCCAACTCTGCTTCTGAAATTGATACAAGCACAGGTCCTCTAACATCCAAGGCTTGTCATTTAAGATGAGAAACGACTGACCTTTGTGAACAATGTAGTTCCTTTGATCTGAAAACTGACTGCCCTTACCTGAAACGAAATAGTGTTTGTAGAAAGACACAGAGTCTGAAATTTAACTCCATTTCTGAAGGGAAACACACAGCATAGTTCTCATCCATGGATCACACTCTTCTTTAGAGCAAGAAGCATGCTCTTGCTTTCTAGAGTCTCTAAGACTGCAGGAAACGTGAGTGTGCTGAGAACAGAAGAAGAGTGTTTCCTACACATACGGACCATATCTAGGTCAACTCTGCCTCTGAAATTGATATAAAGCACAGGTCCTGTAACATCCAATGCTTATCATTTAAGATGAGAAACAAGTGAGCTTCATGAACAATGTAGTTCGTTTGAGCTGTAAAGAACCTGCCCTTACCTGAAATGAAGTCTTCCTTGTAGGAAGACACAGAGCCTGGGATTTAACTCCATTTCTGAAGGGAAACACACAGCACAGTTCTCATCTATAGATCACACTCTGCTTTAGAGCAAGAAGCATGCTCTTGCTTTCTAGAGTCTCTAACTTTGCAGAAAACGTAAGTGTGCTGAAAACAGAAGACCAGTGTTTCCTACACATAGGGACCATATCTAGGTCAACTCTGCCTCTGAAATTGATATAAAGCACAGGTCCTCTAACATCCAATGCTTATCATTTAAGATGAGAAACGTGTGAGCTTCATGAACGATGTAGTTCATTTGAGCTGAAAAGTGACTGCCCTTACCTGAAACGATGTCTTGCTTGTAGGAAGACACAGAGCCTGGGATTTAACTCCATTTCTGAAGGGAAACACACAGCATAGTTCTCATCTATGGATCACACTCTGCTTTAGAGCAAGAAGAACGCTATTGCCTTCTAGAGTCTCTAATACAGCAGGAAACATGAGTGTTCTCAGAACATAATAACGGAGTTTTCCTACATAAGGACCATATCTAGGTCAACTCTGCCTCTGAAATTGATATAAAGCACAGGTCCTCTAACATCCAATGCTTATCTTTTAAGATGAGAAACGTGTGAGCTTCGTGAACGATGTAGTTCATTTGAGGTGAAAAGTGACTGCCCTTACCTGAAACGAAGTCTTGCTTGTAGGAAGACACAGAGCCTGGGATTTAACTTCCTTTCTGAAGTGAAACACACAGCAGAGTTCTCATCCTTAGATCACACTCTGCTTTAGAGCAAGAAGCACGCTCTTGCTTTCTAGAGTCTCTAATACAGCAGGAAACATGAGGGTGCTCAGAACAATAGAACGGTGTTTCCTACACATACGGACCATATCTAGTCCAACTCTGCTTCAGAAACTGAAAAAAAACACAGGTCCTCTAACATCCAATGCTTGTCAGTGAAGATGAGAAGCATGTGATCTTCGGGAACGATGTAGTTCGTTTGAGCTGTAAAGAACCTGCCCTTACCTGAAATGAAGTCTTCCTTGTAGGAAGACACAGAGCCTGGGATTTAACTCCATTTCTGAAGGGAAACACACAGCACAGTTCTCATCTATAGATCACACTCTGCTTTAGAGCAAGAAGCATGCTCTTCCTTTCTAGAGTCTCTAATACACCAGGAAACTTGATTGTGATCAGAACCAAAGAACTGTGTTTCCTACACATACAGATTTATCTAGTTCAACTCTTCTTCTGAAACTGACACAAAGCACAGGTCCTGTAACATCCAATGCTTTTCAATTAAGACTGAGAAACATGTGAGCTTCGTGTACTATGTAGTTCGTTTGAGCTGTAAAGTAAATGACCTTACCTGAAACGAAGTCTTTCTTGTAGGAAGACTCAGAGCCTGCGATTTAACTCCATTTCTGAAGGGAAACACACAGCAGAGTTCTCATCCATTGATCACACTCTGCTTTAGAGCAAGAAGCACGCTCTTGCTTTCTAGAGTCTCTAAGACCGCGGGAAACGTGAGTGTGGTGAGAACAAAAGAATGGTGTTACCTACACATACGGACCATATGTAGTCCAACTCTGCTTCTGAAATTGATACAAGCACAGGTCCTCTAACATCCAATGCTTGTCATTTAAGATGAGAAATGAGTGAACTTTGTAAACGATGTAGTTCATTTGATCTGACTGCCCTTACCTGAAACGAAATAGTGTTTGTAGAAAGACACAAAACCTGAAATTTAACTCCATTTCTGAAGGGAAACACACAGCATAGTTCTCATCCATGGATCACACTCTTCTTTAGAGCAAGAAGAACGCTATTGCCTTCTAGAGTCTCTAATACAGCAGGAAACGTGAGTGTTCTCAGAACATAATAACTGTGTTTCCTACACATAAGGACCATATCTAGTCCAACTCTGCTTCTGAAACTGAAACAAACCACAGGTCCTCTAACATCCAATGCTTGTCAGTTAAGATTATGAACATGTGAGCTTCGTGAACAATGTAGTTCGTTTGAGCTGTAAAGAACCTGCCCTTACCTGAAATGAAGTCTTCCTTGTAGGAAGACTCAGATCCTGGGATTTAACTCCATTTCTGAAGTGAAACACACAGCATAGTTCTCATCTATAGATCACACTCTGCTTTAGAGCAAGAAGCATGCACTTCCTTTCTAGAGTCTCTAATAGAGCAGGAAACGTGAGGGTGCTCAGAACAAAAGAACTGTGTTTCCTACACA
Source organism: Onychomys leucogaster (assembly GCA_949786385.1). Classification (NCBI taxonomy): domain Eukaryota; kingdom Metazoa; phylum Chordata; class Mammalia; order Rodentia; family Cricetidae; genus Onychomys; species Onychomys leucogaster. The sequence goes on along the minus strand of CATKUP010000009.1, from coordinate 4,345,830 downwards.
TACGGACCATATCTAGTTCAACTCTGCTTCTGAAACTGAAACAAACCACAGTTCCTCTAACATCCAATGCTTATCATTTAAGATGAGAAACGTGTGAGCTTCGTGTACGATGTAGTTCGTTTGAGCTGTAAAGTAAATGCCCTTACATGAAACGAAGTCTTGCTTGTAGGAAGACAAAGAGCCTGGGATTTAACTCCATTTCTGAAGGGAAACACACAGCATAGTTCTCATCCATGGATCACACTCTGCTTTAGAGCAAGAAGAACGCTCTTGCTTTCTAGAGTCTCTAATACAGCAGGAAACGTGAGTGTGCTCAGAACAAAAGAACGGTGTTTCCTACACATACGGACCATATCTAGTCCAACTCTGCTTCAGAAACTGAAACAAACCACAAGTCCTCTAACATCCAATGATTGTCAGTTAAGATGAGAAACATGTGAGCTTCGGGAACGATGTAGTTTGTTTGAGCTGTAAAGTAAATGACCTTACCTGAAACGAAGTCTTGCTTGTAGGAAGACTCAGAGCCTGGGATTTAACTCCATTTCTGAAGTGGAACACACAGCAGAGTTCTCATCCATTGATCACACTCTGCTTTAGAGGAAGAAGCACGCTCTTGCTTTCTAGAGTCTCTAAGAGTGCAGGAAACGTGAATGTGCTGAGAACAGAAGAATGGTGTTTCCTACACATACGGACCATATCTAGTCCAACTCTGCCTCTGAAATTGATACAAAGCACAGGTCCTCTAACATCCAATGCTTATCATTTAAGATGAGAAATGTGTGAGCTTCGTGAACGATGTAGTTCGTTTGAGGTGAAAAGTGACTGCCCTTACCTGAAACGAAGTCTCTCTTGTAGGAAGACTCAGAGCCTGCGATTTAACTCCATTTCTGAAGGGATACACACAGCAGAGTTCTCATCCATTGATCACACTCTGCTTTAGAGCAAGAAGCACGCTCTTGCTTTCTAGAATCTCTAAGACCGCGGGAAACGTGAGTGTGGTGAGAACAAAATAATGGTGTTTCCAACACATACGGACCATATCTAGTCCAACTCTGCTTCAGAAACTGAAACAAACCACAGGTCCTCTAACATCCAATGCTTGTCAGTTAAGATGAGAAACATGTGAGCTTCATGAACGATGTAGTTCGTTTGATCTGTAAAGAACCTGCCCTTACCTGAAATGAAGTCTTCCTTGTAGGAAGACACAGAGCCTGGGATTTAACTCCATTTCTGAAGGGAAACACACAGCACAGTTCTCATCTATAGATCACACTCTGCTTTAGAGCAAGAAGCATGCTCTTGCTTTCTAGAGTCTCTAACTTTGAAGAAAACGTAAGTGTGCTGAGAACAGAAGAACAGTGTTTCCTACACATACGGACCATATCTAGGTCAACTCTGCCTCTGAAATTGATATAAAGCTCAGGTCCTCTAACATCCAATGCTTATCATTTAAGATGAGAAACGAGTGAGCTTCATGAACGATGTAGTTCATTTGAGCTGAAAAGTGACTGCCCTTACCTGAAACGATGTCTTGCTTGTAGGAATACACAGAGCCTGGGATTTAACTCCATTTCTGAAGGGAAACACACAGCAGAGTTCTCATCCATGGATCACACTCTGCTTTAGAGCAAGAAGAACGCTCTTCCTTTCTAGAGTCTCTAATACAGCAGGAAACGTGAGTGTGCTCAGAACAAAGAACGGTGTTTCCTACACATACGGACCATATCTAGTTACACTCTACTTCTGAAACTGAAACAAACCACAGGTCCTCTAACATCCAATGCTTGTCAGTTAAGATTATGAACATGTGAGCTTCGTGAACGATGTAGTTCGTTTGAGCTGTAAAGAACCTGACCTTACCTGAATTGAAGTCTTCCTTGTAGGAAGACTCAGATCCTGGGATTTAACTCCATTTCTGAAGTGAAACACACAGCAGAGTTCTCATCCTTAGATCACACTCTGCTTTAGAGCAAGAAGCACGCTCTTGCTTTCTAGAGTCTCTAAGACCGCAGGAAAGTCTGTGTGGTGAGAACAAAAGAATGGTGTTACCTACACATACGGACCCTATGTAGTCCAACTCTGCTTCTGAAATTGATACAAGCACAGGTCCTATAACATCCAATGCTTGTCATTTAAGATGAGAAACGAGTGACCTTTGTGAACGATGTAGTTCCTTTGATCTGAAAACTGACTGCCCTTACCTGAAACGAAATAGTGTTGGTAGAAAGACACAGAGCCTGAAATTTAACTCCATTTCTGAAGGGAAACACACAGCATAATTCTCATCCATGGATCACACTCTTCTTTAGAGCAAGAAGAACGCTATTGCCTTCTAGAGTCTCTAATACAGCAGGAAACGTGAGTGTTCTCAGAACATAATAACTGTGTTTCCTACACATAAGGACCATATCTAGTCCAACTCCGCTTCTGAAACTGAAACAAACCACAGGTCCTCTAACATCCAATGCTTGTCAGTTAAGATTATGAACATGTGAGCTTCGTGAACGATGTAGTTCGTTTGAGCTGTAAAGAACCTGCCCTTACCTGAAATGAAGTCTTCCTTGTAGGAAGACTCAGATCCTGGGATTTAACTCCATTTCTGAAGTGAAACACACAGCAGAGTTCTCATCCATTGATCACACTCTGCTTTAGAGCAAGAAGCACGCTCTTGCTTTCTAGAGTCTCTAAGACTGCAGGAAACGTGAGTGTGCTGAGAACAGAAGAACGGTGTTTCCTACATATACGGACCATATCTAGTCCAACTCTGCCTTTGAAATTGATACAAAGTAAAGGTCCTCTAACATCCAATGCTTATCATTTAAGATGAGAAATGTGTGAGCTTCGTAAACGATGTAGTTCGTTTGAGGTGATAAGTGACTGCCCTTACCTGAAACGAAGTCTCTCTTGTAGGAAGACTCAGAGCCTGCGATTTAACTCCATTTCTGAAGGGATACACACAGCAGAGTTCTCATCTATAGATCACACTCTGCTTTAGAGCAAGAAGCATGCACTTCCTTTCTAGAGTCTCTAATACAGCAGGAAACGTGAGGGTGCTCAGAACAAAAGAACTGTGTTTCCTACACATACGGACCATATCTAGTTCAACTCTGCTTCTGAAACTGAAACAAACCACAGTTCCTCTAACATCCAATGCTTGTCAGTTAAGATGAGAAACGTGTGAGCTTCGTGTACGATGTAGTTTTTTGAGCTGTAAAGTAAATGCCCTTACCTGAAACGAAGTCTTGCTTGTAGGAAGAATCAGATCCTGGGATTTAACTCCATTTCTGAAGTGAAACACACAGCAGAGTTCTCATCCATTGATCACACTCTGCTTTAGAGCAAGAAGCACGCTCTTGCTTTCTAGAGTCTCTAAGACTGCAGGAAACGTGAGTGTGCTGAGAACAGAAGAACGGTGTTTCCTACACATACGGACCATATCTAGTCCAACTCTGCCTTTGAAATTGATACAAAGCAAAGGTCCTCTAACATCCAATGCTTATCATTTAAGATGAGAAATGTGTGAGCTTCGTGAACGATGTAGTTCGTTTGAGGTGATAAGTGACTGCCCTTACCTGAAACGAAGTCTTGATTGTAGGAAGACACAGAGCCTGGGATTTAACTCTATTTCTGAAGGGAAACACACAGCATAGTACTCATCCATGGATCACACTCTTCTTTAGAGCAAGAAGAACGCTATTGCCTTCTAGAGTCTCTAATGCAGCAGGAAACGTGAGTGTTCTCAGAACATAATAACTGTGTTTCCTACACATAAGGACCATATCTAGTCCAACTCCGCTTCTGAAACTGAAACAAACCACAGGTCCTCTAACATCCAATGCTTGTCAGTTAAGATTATGAACATGTGAGCTTCGTGAACGATGTAGTTCGTTTGAGCTGTAAAGAACCTGCCCTTACCTGAAATGAAATCTTCCTTGTAGGAAGACTCAGATCCTGGGAATTAACTCAATTTCTGAAGTGAAACACACAGCATAGTTCTCATCTATAGATCACACTCTGCTTTAGAGCAAGAAGCATGCACTTCCTTTCTAGAGTCTCTAATACAGCAGGAAATGTGAGTGTGCTCAGAACAAAAGAACTGTGTTTCCTATACATACGGACCATATCTAGTTCAACTCTGCTTCTGAAACTGAAACAAACCACAGTTCCTCTAACATCCAATGCTTCTCAGTTAAGATGAGAAACGTGTGAGCTTCGTGTACGATGTTGTTCGTTTGAGCTGTAAGTAAATGCCTTTACCTGAAACGAAGTCTTGCTTGTAGGAAGACGCAGAGCCTGGGATTTAACTCCATTTCTGAAGTGAAACACACAGCAGTGTTCTCATCCATTGATGACACTCTGCTTTAGAACAAGAAGCACGCTCTTGCTTTCTAGAGTCTCTAAGACAGCAGGAAACGTGAGTGTGCTGAGAACAAAAGAACTGTGTTCCCTACACATCCGGACCATATCGAGTCCAACTCTACTTCTTAAACTGATACAAAGCACTGGTCCTCTAACATCCAATGCTTTTCTGTTAAGATGAGAAATGTGTGAGCTCAGTGAACGATGTAGTTCGTTTGTGCTGAAAAGTGACTGCCCTTACCTGAAACGAAATAGTGTTTGTGGAAGGACACAGAGCCTGGAATTCAACTCCATTTCTGAAGGGAAACACACAGCATAGTTCTCATCCATGGATCACACTCTGCTTTAGAGCAAGAAGCATGCTCTTCCTTTCGAGAGTCTCTAATACACCAGGAAACGTGATTGTGCTCAGAACAAAAGAACTGTGTTTCCTAAACATACGGACTTATCTAGTTCAACACTTCTTCTGAAACTGACACAAAGCACAGGTCCTGTAACATCCAATGCTTTTCAATTAAGACCGTGAAACGTGTGAGCTTCGTGTACTATGTAGTTCGTTTGAGCTGTAAATTAATGCCCTTACCTGAAATGAAGTCTTGCTTGTAGGATGACTCAGAGCCTGGGATTTAACTCCATTTCTGAAGTGAAACACACAGCAGAGTTCTCATCCATTGATCACACTCTGCTTTAGAGCAAGACGCACGCTCTTGCTTTCTAGAGTCTCTAAGACTGCAGGAAACGTGACTGTGCTGAGAACAGAAGAACAGTGTTTCCTACACATAAGGACAATATCTAGGTCAACACTGCCTCTGAAATTGATATAAAGCACAGGTCCTCTAACATCCAATGCTTATCATTTAAGATGAGAAACGTGTGAGCTTTGTGAACGATGTAGTTCTTGAGCTGAAAATTGACTGCCCTTACCTGAAACGATATAGTGTTTTTGGAAAGACACAGAGCCTGGAATTCAACTCCATTTCTGAAGTGAAACACACAGCAGAGTTCTCATCTATAGCTCACACTCTGCTTTAGAGAAAGAAGCATGCTCTTCCTTTCGAGAGTCTCTAATACACCAGGAAACGTGATTGTGCTCAGAACAAAAGAAATGTGTTTCCTAAACATACGGACTTATCTAGTTCAACTCTTCTTCTGAAACTGACACAAAGCACACGTCCTGTAACATCCAATGCTTTTCAATTAAAACCGAGAAACGTGTGAGCTTCGTGTACGATGTAGTTCGTTTGAGCTGTTAAGTAAATGCCCTTACCAGAAACGAAGTCTTGCTTGTAGGAAGACTCAGAGCGTGGATTTAACTCCATTTCTGAAGTGAAACACACAGCAGAGTTCTCATCCATAGATCACACTCTGTTTTAGAGCAAGAAGCACGCTCTTGCTTTCTAGAGTCTCTAAGACCGCGGGAAACTTGATTGTGCTGAAAACAAAAGAATGGTGTTTCCTACACATACGGACAATATCTAGTCCAACTCTGCTTCTGAAATTGATACGAGGACAGGTCCTCTAACATCGTATGCTTGTAATTTAAGATGAGAAACGAGTGAACTTTGTGAACGATGTAGTTCTTTTGAGCTGAAAATTGACTGCCCTTACCTGAAACGAAATAGTGTTTGTGGAAAGACACAGAGCCTGGAATTCAACACCATTTCTGAAGGGAAACACACAGCATAGTTCTCATCCATGGATCACACACTGCTTTAGAGCAAGAAGCACGCTCTTGTTTTCTAGAGTCTCTAAGACTGCAGGAAACGTGAGTGTGCTGAGAATAGAAGAACGGTGTTTCCTACACATACGGACCATATCTAGTCCAACTCTGCCATTGAAATTGATACAAAGCAAAGGTCCTCTAACATCCAATGCTTATCATTTAAGATGAGAAATGTGTGAGCTTCGTGAACGATGTAGTTCGTTTGAGCTGTAAGAACCTGCCCTTACCTGACATGAAGTCTTCCTTGTTGGAAGACTAGGATCCTGGGAATTAACTCCATTTCTGAAGTGAAACACACAGCAGAGTTCTCATCTATAGATCACACTCTGCTTTAGAGCAAGAAGCACACACTTCCTTTCTAGATTCTCTAATACACCAGGAAACGTGACTGTGCTGAGAACAGAAGAACAGTGTTTCCTACACATAAGGACAATATCTAGGTCAACACTGCCTCTGAAATTGATATAAAGCACAGGTCCTCTAACATCCAATGCTTATAATTTAAGATGAGAAACGTGTGAGCTTTGTGAACGATGTAGTTCTTGAGCTGAAAATTGACTGCCCTTACCTGAAACGATATAGTGTTTGTGGAAAGACACAGAGCCTGGAATTCAACTCCATTTCTGAAGTGGAACACACAGCACAGTTCGGATCCATTGATCACACTCTGCTTTAGAGCAAGAAGCACGGACTTGCTTTCTAGATTCTCTAAGACCGCGGGAAACTTGAGTGTGCTGAGAACAAAAGAATGGTGTTTCCTACACATACGGACCATATCTAGTCCAACTCTGCTTCTGAAATTGATATGAGCACAGGTCCTCTAACATCCAATGCTTGTCATTTAAGATGAGAAACGAATAAACTTTGTGAACGATGTAGTTCGTTTGATCTGAAAATTGACTGCCCTTACCTGAAACGAAATAGTATTTGTAGAAAGACACAGAGCCTGGAATTTAACTCCATTTCTGAAGGGAAACACACAGCATAGTTCTCATCCATGGATCACACTCTGCTTTGGAGCAAGAAGAGCGCTCTTGCTTTCTAGAGTCTCTAATACAGCAGGAAACATGAGTGTTCTCAGAACAATATGAAGGTGTTTCCTACACATACAGACCATATCTAGTCCAACTCTGCTTCTGAACCTGAAACAAACCAAAGGTCCTCTAACATCCAATGCTTGTCAGTTAAGATGAGAAACATGTGAGCTTCGTGAACGATGTAGTTCTTTTGAGCTGAAAAGTGCCTGCCATTACCTGACATGAAGTTTTCCTTGTTGGAAGACTCAGATCCTGGGATTTAACTCCAGTTCTGAAGGGAAACACACAGCATAGTTATCATCCAGGGATCACACTCTGCTTTAGAGCAAGAAGAATGCTATTGCTTTCTAGATTCTCTAATACAGCAGGAAACGTGTGTGTGCTCAGAACAAAAAAACGGTGTTCCCTACACATATGGACCATATCTAGTCCAAATCGGCTTCTGAAACTGAAACAAACCACACGTCCTCTAACATCCAATGCTTGTCCGTTAAGATGAGAAAGCTGTGAGCTTCGTGAACGGTGAAGTTCGTTTGAGCTGTAAAGTAACTGCCCTTACCTGAAACAAAGTCTTGCTTGTAGGAAGACTCAGAGCCTGGGATTTAACTCTATTTCTGAAAGGAAACACACAGCACAGTTCTCATCCATGAAACACACTCTGCTATAGAGCAAGAAGCACGCTCTTCCTTTCTAGAGGCTCTAATACAGCAGGAAACGTGATTGTGCTCAGAACAAAAGAACTGTGTTTCCTACACATACGGACCATATCTAGTTCAACTCTTCTTCTGAAAATGACACAAAACACATGTCCTGTAACATCAATTGCATTACAATTAAGACCGAGAAACTTGTGAGCTTCGTGTATGATATAGATCGTTTGACCTGTAAAGTACCTGCCCATACCTGAAACGAAGTCTTGCTGGAAGGAAGACTCAGAGCCTGGGATTTAACTCCATTTCTGAAGTGGAACACACAGCAGAGTTCTCATTCATTGATTACACTCTGCTTTAGAGCAAGAAGCACGCTCTTGCTCTCTAGAGTCTCTAAGAAAGCAGGAAACGTGAGTGTGCTGAGAACAAAAGAACGGTGTTTCCTACACATAAGGACCATATCTAGTCCAACTCTGCCTTGAAATTGATACAAAGCACAGGTCCTCTATCATCCAATGCTTGTCATTTAAGATGAGAAAGGTGTGAGCTTCGTGAACGATGTAGTTCGTTTGAGCTGAAAAGTGACTGCCCTTACCTGAAACGAAGTCTTGCATGTAGGAAGACACAGAGCCTGGGGTTTAACTCCATTTCTGAAGGGAAACACACAGCAGACTTCTCATCCATTGATCACACTCTACTTTAGAGCAAGAAGCATGCTCTTCCTTTCTAAAGTCTCTAATACAGCAGGAAACGTGATTGTGCTCAGAACAAAAGAACGGTGTTTCCTATACATACAGACCATATCTAGTTCAACTCTGCTTCTGAAAATGACACAAAGCACAGGTCCTGTAACATACAATGCTTTTCAATTAAGACCGAGAAACGTGTGAGCTTCGGGAACTATGTAGTTCCTTTGAGCTGTAAACTACCTGCCCTTACCTGAAACGAACTCTTGCTTGTAGGAAGTCACAGAGCCTGGGATTTAACTCCATTTCTGAAGTGAAACACACAGCAGTGTTCTCATCCATTGATCACACTCTGCTTTAGAGCAAGAAGCACGCTCTAGGTTTCTAGAGTCTCTAATAAAGCAGGAAACATGAGTGTGCTCAGAACAAAAGAACTGTGTTTCCTACATATACGAACCATATCTAGTCCAACTCTGCTTCTAAAATTGAAACAAACCAAGGTCCTGTAACATCCAATGCTTTTCAATTAAGACCTAGAATCCTGTTAGCTGAGTGAACAATGTAGTTCGTTTGAGCTGTAAAGTAACTGCCCTTACCTGAAACAAAGTCTTGCTTGTAGGCACACTCAGAGCCTGGGATTTAACTCCATTTCTGAAGTGAAACACAGCAGAGTTCTCATCCATTGATCACACTCTGCTTTAGAGCAAGAAGCACGCTCTTGCTTTCTAGAGTCTCTAAGACAGCAGGAAACGTGAGTGTGCTGAGAACAAAAGAACGGTGTTTCCTACAAATACGGACCTTATCTAGTCAAACTTTGCCTCTGAAATTGATAGAAAGCACAGGTTCTATAACATCCAATGTTTTCATTTAAGATGAGAAACGTGTGAGCTTCATGAACGATGTAGTTCCTATAGGCTGAAAAGTGCCTGCCCTTACCTGAAATGAAGTCTTGAGTGTAGGAAGACACAGAGCCTGGGATTTAACTCCAGTTCTGAAGGGATACACACAGCATAGTTCTCATCCATGGATCACACTCTGCTTTAGAGCAAGAAGCACGCTCTTCCTTTCTAGAGTCTCTAATACAGCAGGAAACCTGAGTGTGCTCAGAACAAAAGAACGGTGTTTTCTACACATACGGACCATAACTAGTTCAACTCCTCTTCTGAAACTGACGCAAAGCAAAGGTCAAGTAAAATCCAATGCTTTTCAATTAGGACCGAGAAACGTGTGAGCTTTGTGTACGATGTAGTTCATTTGACCTGTAAAGTAACTGCCCTTACCTGAAACGAAGTCTTGATTCTAGGAAGACACAGAGCCTGGGATTTAACTCCAGTTCTGAAGGGAAACACACAGCATAGTTCTCATCCATGGATCACACACTGGTTTAGAGCAAGAAGCACGCTCTTGCTGGCTAGAGTCTCTAGTACAGCAGGAAACGTGAGTGTGCTCAGAACAAAGAACGGTGTTTCCTACACATACAGACAATATCTATTCCAACTCTGCTTCTGACACTGAAACAAACCACAGGTCCTCTAACATCCAATACTTGTCCATTAAGATGAGAAACGTGTGAGCTTCGTGAACGATGAAGTTCGTTTGAGCTGTAAAGTAACTGCCCTTACCTGAAACAAAGTATTGATTGTAGGGAGACTCAGAGCCTGGGATTTAACTCCATTTCTGAAGGGAAACACACAGCAGACTTCTCATCCATTGATCACACTCTGCTTTAGAGCAAGAAGCACGCTCTTCCTTTCTAGAGTCTCTAATACAGCAGGAAACATGAGTGTGCTCAGAACAAAAGAACTGTGTTTCCTACATATACGGACCATATCTAGTCCAACTCTGCTTCTAAAATTGAAACAAACCAAGGTCCTGTAACATCCAATGCTTTTCAATTAAGACCTAGAATCCTGTTAGCTGAGTGAACAATGTAGTTCGTTTGAGCTGTAAAGTAACTGCCCTTACCTGAAACAAAGTCTTGCTTGTAGGAACACTCAGAGCCTGGGATTTAACTCCATTTCTGAAGTGAAACACAGCAGAGTTCTCATCCATTGATCACACTCTGCTTTAGAGCAAGAAGCACGCTCTTGCCTTCTAGAGTCTCTAAGACAGCAGGAAACGTGAGTGTGCTGAGAACAAAAGAACGGTGTTTCCTACAAATACGGACCTTATCTAGTCCAACTTTGCCTCTGAAATTGATACAAAGCACAGTTTCTATAACATCCAATGTTTTCATTTAAGATGAGAAACGTGTGAGCTTCATGAACGATGTAGTTCCTATAGGCTGAAAAGTGCCTGCCCTTACCTGAAATGAAGTCTTGCTTGTAGGAAGACACAGAGCCTGGGATTTAACTCCAGTTCTGAAGGGATACACACAGCATAGTTCTCATCCATGGATCACACTCTGCTTTAGAGCAAGAAGCACGCTCTTCCTTTCTAGAGTCTCTAATACAGCAGGAAACCTGAGTGTGCTCAGAACAAAAGAACGGTGTTTTCTACACACACGGACCATAACTAGTTCAACTCCTCTTCTGAAACTGACGCAAAGCAAAGGTCAAGTAAAATCCAATGCTTTTCAATTAGGACCGAGAAACGTGTGAGCTTTGTGTACGATGTAGTTCATTTGACCTGTAAAGTAACTGCCCTTACCTGAAACGAAGTCTTGATTCTAGGAAGACACAGAGCCTGGGATTTAACTCCAGTTCTGAAGGGAAACACACAGCATAGTTCTCATCCATGGATCACACACTGGTTTAGAGCAAGAAGCACGCTCTTGCTGGCTAGAGTCTCTAGTACAGCAGGAAACGTGAGTGTGCTCAGAACAAAGAACGGTGTTTCCTACACATACAGACAATATCTATTCCAACTCTGCTTCTGACACTGAAACAAACCACAGGTCCTCTAACATCCAATGCTTGTCCATTAAGATGAGAAACGTGTGAGCTTCGTGAACGATGAAGTTCGTTTGAGCTGTAAAGTAACTGCCCTTACCTGAAACAAAGTATTGATTGTAGGGAGACTCAGAGCCTGGGATTTAACTCCATTTCTGAAGTGAAACACACAGCAGTTATCTCATCCATTGTTCACACTCTGCTTTAGAGCAAGAAGCACGCTCTAGGTTTCTAGAGTCTCTAATAAAGCAGGAAACATGAGTGTGCTCAGAACAAAAGAACTGTGTTTCCTACATATACGAACCATATCTAGTCCAACTCTGCTTCTAAAATTGAAACAAACCAAGGTCCTGTAACATCCAATGCTTTTCAATTAAGACCTAGAATCCTGTTAGCTGAGTGAACAATGTAGTTCGTTTGAGCTGTAAAGTAACTGCCCTTACCTGAAACGAAGTCTTGCTTGTAGGAACACTCAGAGCCTGGGATTTAACTCCATTTCTGAAGTGAAACACAGCAGAGTTCTCATCCATTGATCACACTCTGCTTTAGAGCAAGAAGCACGCTCTTGCCTTCTAGAGTCTCTAAGACAGCAGGAAACGTGAGTGTGCTGAGAACAAAAGAACGGTGTTTCCTACAAATACGGACCTTATCTAGTCAAACTTTGCCTCTGAAATTGATACAAAGCACAGGTTCTATAACATCCAATGTTTTCATTTAAGATGAGAAACGTGTGAGCTTCATGAACGATGTAGTTCCTATAGGCTGAAAAGTGCCTGCCCTTACCTGAAATGAAGTCTTGCTTGTAGGAAGACACAGAGCCTGGGATTTAACTCCAGTTCTGAAGGGATACACACAGCATAGTTCTCATCCATGGATCACACTCTGCTTTAGAGCAAGAAGCACGCTCTTCCTTTCTAGAGTCTCTAATACAGCAGGAAACCTGAGTGTGCTCAGAACAAAAGAACGGTGTTTTCTACACATACGGACCATAACTAGTTCAACTCCTCTTCTGAAACTGACGCAAAGCAAAGGTCATGTAAAATCCAATGCTTTTCAATTAGGACCGAGAAACGTGTGAGCTTTGTGTACGATGTAGTTCATTTGACCTGTAAAGTAACTGCCCTTACCTGAAACGAAGTCTTGATTCTAGGAAGACACATAGCCTGGGATTTAACTCCAGTTCTGAAGGGAAACACACAGCATAGTTCTCATCCATGGATCACACACTGGTTTAGAGCAAGAAGCACGCTCTTGCTGGCTAGAGTCTCTAGTACAGCAGGAAACGTGAGTGTGCTCAGAACAAAGAACGGTGTTTCCTACACATACAGACAATATCTATTCCAACTCTGCTTCTGACACTGAAACAAACCACAGGTCCTCTAACATCCAATGCTTGTCCATTAAGATGAGAAACGTGTGAGCTTCGTGAACGATGAAGTTCGTTTGAGCTGTAAAGTAACTGCCCTTACCTGAAACAAAGTATTGATTGTAGGGAGACTCAGAGCCTGGGATTTAACTCCATTTCTGAAGGGAAACACACAGCAGACTTCTCATCCATTGATCACACTCTGCTTTAGAGCAAGAAGCACGCTCTTCCTTTCTAGAGTCTCTAATACAGCAAGAAACATGAGTGTGCTCAGAACAAAAGAACTGTGTTTCCTACCTATACGGACCATATCTAGTCCAACTCTGCTTCTAAAATTGAAACAAACCAAGGTCCTGTAACATCCAATGCTTTTCAATTAAGACCTAGAATCCTGTTAGCTGAGTGAACAATGTAGTTCGTTTGAGCTGTAAAGTAACTGCCCTTACCTGAAACGAAGTCTTGCTTGTAGGAACACTCAGAGCCTGGGATTTAACTCCATTTCTGAAGTGAAACACAGCAGAGTTCTCATCCATTGATCACACTCTGCTTTAGAGCAAGAAGCACGCTCTTGCCTTCTAGAGTCTCTAAGACAGCAGGAAACGTGAGTGTGCTGAGAACAAAAGAACGGTGTTTCCTACAAATACGGACCTTATCTAGTCCAACTTTGCCTCTGAAATTGATACAAAGCACAGGTTCTATAACATCCAATGTTTTCATTTAAGATGAGAAACGTGTGAGCTTCATGAACGATGTAGTTCCTATAGGCTGAAAAGTGCCTGCCCTTACCTGAAATGAAGTCTTGCTTGTAGGAAGACACAGAGCCTGGGATTTAACTCCAGTTCTGAAGGGATACACACAGCATAGTTCTCATCCATGGATCACACTCTGCTTTAGAGCAAGAAGCACGCTCTTCCTTTCTAGAGTCTCTAATACAGCAGGAAACCTGAGTGTGCTCAGAACAAAAGAACGGTGTTTTCTACACATACGGACCATAACTAGTTCAACTCCTCTTCTGAAACTGACGCAAAGCAAAGGTCATGTAAAATCCAATGCTTTTCAATTAGGACCGAGAAACGTGTGAGCTTTGTGTACGATGTAGTTCATTTGACCTGTAAAGTAACTGCCCTTACCTGAAACGAAGTCTTGATTCTAGGAAGACACAGAGCCTGGGATTTAACTCCAGTTCTGAAGGGAAACACACAGCATAGTTCTCATCCATGGATCACACACTGGTTTAGAGCAAGAAGCACGCTCTTGCTGGCTAGAGTCTCTAGTACAGCAGGAAACGTGAGTGTGCTCAGAACAAAGAACGGTGTTTCCTACACATACAGACAATATCTATTCCAACTCTGCTTCTGACACTGAAACAAACCACAGGTCCTCTAACATCCAATGCTTGTCCATTAAGATGAGAAACGTGTGAGCTTCGTGAACGATGAAGTTCGTTTGAGCTGTAAAGTAACTGCCCTTACCTGAAACAAAGTATTGATTGTAGGGAGACTCAGAGCCTGGGATTTAACTCCATTTCTGAAGGGAAACACACAGCAGACTTCTCATCCATTGATCACACTCTGCTTTAGAGCAAGAAGCACGCTCTTCCTTTCTAGAGTCTCTAATACAGCAGGAAACATGAGTGTGCTCAGAACAAAAGAACTGTGTTTCCTACATATACGGACCATATCTAGTCCAACTCTGCTTATGAAACTGAAACAAACCTCAGGTCCTGTAACATCCAATGCTTTTCAATTAAGACCTAGCAACCTGTTAGCTGAGTGAACGATGTAGTTCGTTTGAGCTGTAAAGTAACTGCCCTTATTGAAACGAAGTCTTGCTTGTAGGAAGACTCAGAGCCTGGGATTTAACTTCATTTCTGAAGTGGAACGCACAGCAGAGTTCTAATCCATTGATCACACTCTGCTTTAGAGCAAGAAGCACGCTCTTGCTTTCTAGAGTCTCTAGTACAGCAGGAAACATGAGTGTGCTCAGAACAAAAGAACGGTGTTTCCTACATATACGGACCATATCTAGTCCAACTCTGCTTCTGAAACTGAAACAAACCACAGGTCCTCTAACATCCAATGCTTGTCCGTTAAGATGAGAAACGTGTGAGCTTCGTGAATGATGAATTTCGTTTGAGTTGTAAAGTAACTGCCCTTACCTGAAACTAAGTCTTGCTTGTAGGAAGACTCAGAGCCTGGGATTTAACTCCATTTCTGAAGTGAAACACCCAGCAGTCTTCTCATCCATTGATCACACTCTGCTTTAGAGCAAGAAGCACGCTCTTCCTTCCTAGAGTCTCTAATAGAGCAGGAAACGTGATTGTGCTCAGAACAAAAGAACTATGTTTCCTACACATACGGACCATATCTTCTTCAACTCTTCTTCTGACACTGATAGAAAGCACAGGTCCTGTAACATCCAATGCCTTTAAATTAAGACCAAAACGTGTGAGCTTCGTGTACAATGTAGTTCGTTTGACCTGTAAAGTAACTGGCCTTACCTGAAACGAAGTCTTGCATTTAGGAAGACTCAGAGCCTGGAATTTAACTCCATTTCTGAAGGGAAACACACAGCATAGTTCTCTTCCATGGATCACACTCCGCTTTAGAGCAAGAAGCATGCTCTAGCTTTCTAGAGTCTCTAAGACAGCGCTAAATGTGAGTGTGCTGAGGAAAAAAGAACGGTGTTTGCTACACATACGGATCATATCCAGTCCAACTGTGCCTCTGAAATTGATACACAGCACAGGTCCTCTAACATCCAATGCTTGTCTTTTAACATGAGAAACGTGTGAGCTTCATGAATGATGTAGTTCGTTTGAGCTGAAAAGTGACTGCCCTTACCTGAAATGAATTCTTGCTTTTAGGAAGACACAGAGCCTGGAATTTAACTCCATTTCTGAAGGGAAACACACAGCATAGTTCTCATCCATGTATCACACTCTACTTTAGAGCAAGAAGCGCACTCTTGCTTTCTAGAGTCTCTAATACAGCAGGAAACATGAGTTTGCTCAGAACAAGAGAACGGTGCTTCCTACATATACGGAACATATCTAGTCCAACTCTGCTTCTGAAACTGATACAAACCAGAGGTCCTCTAACATCCAATGCTTGTCATTTTAGATGAGAAACGAGTGAGCTTTGTGAACGATGTAGTTCGTTTGAGCTGTAAAGTAACTGCCCTTACCTGAAACGAATTCTTGCTTGTAGTAAGAATCAGAGCCTGGATTTAACTCCATTTCTGAAGAGAAACACACAGCATAGATCTCATCGATGGATCAAACTCTGCTTTAGAGCAAGAAGCACGCTCTAGCTTTCTAGAGTCTCTAAGACAGCAGTAAACATGAGTGTGCTGAGGACAAAAGAACGTTGTTTCCTACACATACGGACCATATCTAGTGCAACTGTGCCTCTGAAATTGATACAAAGCATAGGTCCTCTAACATCCAATGCTTTCATTTAAGATGAGATACGTGTGAGATTTGTGAACGATGTAGTTCATTTGAGCTGAAAAGTGACTGCCCTTACCTGAAACGAAGTCTTGCTTGTATGAAGACACAGAGCCTGGAATTTAACTCCTTTTCTGAAGGGAAACACACAGCATAGTTCTCATCCATGGATTACACTCTGCTTTAGAGCAAGAAGCACGCTCTTGCTTTCTAGAGTCTCTAATACAGCAGGAAACATGAGTGTGCTCAGAACAAAAGAACGGTGTTTCCTATACATACAGACCATATCTAGTTCAACTCTGCTTCTGAAAATGACACAAAGCACAGGTTCTGTAACATACAATGCTTTTCAATTAAGACCGAGAAACGTGTGAGCTTCGGGAACTATGTAGTTCCTTTGAGCTGTAAACTACCTGCCCTTACCTGAAACGAACTCCTGCTTGTAGGAAGTCACAGAGCCTGGGATTTAACTCCATTTCTGAAGTGAAACACACAGCAGTGTTCTCATCCATTGTTCACACTCTGCTTTAGAGCAAGAAGCACGCTCTAGGTTTCTAGAGTCTCTAATAAAGCAGGAAACATGAGTGTGCTCAGAACAAAAGAACTGTGTTTCCTACATATACGAACCATATCTAGTCCAACTCTGCTTCTAAAATTGAAACAAACCAAGGTCCTGTAACATCCAATGCTTTTCAATTAAGACCTAGAATCCTGTTAGCTGAGTGAACAATGTAGTTCGTTTGAGCTGTAAAGTAACTGCCCTTACCTGAAACGAAGTCTTGCTTGTAGGAACACTCAGAGCCTGGGATTTAACTCCATTTCTGAAGTGAAACACAGCAGAGTTCTCATCCATTGATCACACTCTGCTTTAGAGCAAGAAGCACGCTCTTGCTTTCTAGAGTCTCTAAGACAGCAGGAAACGTGAGTGTGCTGAGAACAAAAGAACGGTGTTTCCTACAAATACGGACCTTATCTAGTCAAACTTTGCCTCTGAAATTGATACAAAGCACAGGTTCTATAACATCCAATGTTTTCATTTAAGATGAGAAACGTGTGAGCTTCATGAACGATGTAGTTCCTATAGGCTGAAAAGTGCCTGCCCTTACCTGAAATGAAGTCTTGCTTGTAGGAAGACACAGAGCCTGGGATTTAACCCCAGTTCTGAAGGGATACACACAGCATAGTTCTCATCATGGATCACACTCTGCTTTAGAGCAAGAAGCACGCTCTTCCTTTCTAGAGTCTCTAATACAGCAGGAAACCTGAGTGTGCTCAGAACAAAAGAACGGTGTTTTCTACACATACGGACCATAACTAGTTCAACTCCTCTTCTGAAACTGACGCAAAGCAAAGGTCAAGTAAAATCCAATGCTTTTCAATTAGGACCGAGAAACGTGTGAGCTTTGTGTACGATGTAGTTCATTTGACCTGTAAAGTAACTGCCCTTACCTGAAACGAAGTCTTGATTCTAGGAAGACACAGAGCCTGGGATTTAACTCCAGTTCTGAAGGGAAACACACAGCATAGTTCTCATCCATGGATCACACACTGGTTTAGAGCAAGAAGCACGCTCTTGCTGGCTAGAGTCTCTAGTACAGCAGGAAACGTGAGTGTGCTCAGAACAAAGAACGGTGTTTCCTACACATACAGACAATATCTATTCCAACTCTGCTTCTGACACTGAAACAAACCACAGGTCCTCTAACATCCAATGCTTGTCCATTAAGATGAGAAACGTGTGAGCTTCGTGAATGATGAATTTCGTTTGAGTTGTAAAGTAACTGCCCTTACCTGAAACTAAGTCTTGCTTGTAGGAAGACTCAGAGCCTGGGATTTAACTCCATTTCTGAATTGAAACACCCAGCAGTCTTCTCATCCATTGATCACACTCTGCTTTAGACCAAAAGCACGCTCTTCCTTCCTAGAGTCTCTAATAGAGCAGGAAACGTGATTGTGCTCAGAACAAAAGAACTATGTTTCCTACACATACGGACCATATCTTCTTCAACTCTTCTTCTGACACTGATAGAAAGCACAGGTCCTGTAACATCCAATGCCTTTAAATTAAGACCAAGAAACGTGTGAGCTTCGTGTACAATGTAGTTCGTTTGACCTGTAAAGTAACTGCCCTTACCTGAAACGAAGTCTTGCTTTTAGGAAGACTCAGAGCCTGTAATTTAACTCCATTTCTGAAGGGAAACACACAGCATAGTTCTCTTCCATGGATCACATTCCGCTTTAGTGCAAGAAGCATGCTCTAGCTTTCTAGAGTCTCTAAGACAGCGCTAAACTTGAGTGTGCTGAGGAAAAAAGAACGGTGTTTGCTACACATACGGATCATATCCAGTCCAACTGTGCCTCTGAAATTGATACACATCACAGGTCCTCTAACATCCAATGCTTGTCTTTTAACATGAGAAACGTGTGAGCTTCATGAATGATGTAGTTCGTTTGAGCTGAAAAGTGACTGCCCTTACCTGAAACGAAGTCTTGCTTTTAGGAAGACACAGAGCCTGGAACTTAACTCCATTTCTGAAGGGAAACACACAGCATAGTTCTCATCCATGTATCACACTCTACTTTAGAGCAAGAAGCACACTCTTGCTTTCTAGAGTCTCTAATACAGCAGGAAACATGAGTGTGCTCAGAACAAGAGAACGGTGCTTCCTACATATACGGAACATATCTAGTCCAACTCTGCTTCTGAAACTGATACAAACCAGAGGTCCTCTAACATCCAATGCTTGTCATTTTAGATGAGAAACGAGTGAGCTTCGTGAACGATGTAGTTCGTTTGAGCTGTAAAGTAACTGCCCTTACCTGAAACGAATTCTTGCTTGTAGTAAGAATCAGAGCCTGGAATTTAACTCCATTTCTGAAGAGAAACACACAGCATAGTTCTCATCGATGGATCAAACTCTGCTTTAGAGCAAGAAGCACGCTCTAGCTTTCTAGAGTCTCTAAGACAGCAGTAAACATGAGTGTGCTGAGGACAAAAGAACGGTGTTTCCTACACATACGGACCATATCTAGTGCAACTGTGCCTCTGAAATTGATACAAAGCATAGGTCCTCTAACATCCAATGCTTTCATTTAAGATGAGATACGTGTGAGATTTGTGAACGATGTAGTTCGTTTGAGCTGAAAAGTGACTGCCCTTACCTGAAACGAAGTCTTGCTTGTATGAAGACACAGAGCCTGGAATTTAACTCCTTTTCTGAAGGGAAACACACAGCATAGTTCTCATCCATGGATTACACTCTGCTTTAGAGCAAGAAGCACGCTCTTGCTTTCTAGAGTCTCTAATACAGCAGGAAACATGAGTGTGCTCAGAACA
The DNA here is from genome assembly GCA_949786385.1 of Onychomys leucogaster. Taxonomy (NCBI): domain Eukaryota; kingdom Metazoa; phylum Chordata; class Mammalia; order Rodentia; family Cricetidae; genus Onychomys; species Onychomys leucogaster. Next base: position 4,326,333 of record CATKUP010000009.1, on the reverse strand, counting down.
AATAATGGTGTTTCCTAAATATACGGACCATATCTAGTCAAACTCTGCTTCTGAAACTGAAACAAACCACAGGTCCTGTAACATCCAATGCTTTTCAATTAACCTAGAAACGTGTGAGCTTTGTGTACGATGTAGTTCGTTTGAGGTGTAAAGTGACTGCCCTTACCTGAAACGAAGTCTTGCTTGTAGGAAAACTCAGAGCCTGGAATTTAACTCCATTTCTGAAGGGAAACACACAGCATAGTTCTCATCCATGGATCACACTCCGCTTTAGAGCAAGAAGCACGCTCTAGCTTTCTAGAGTCCCTAAGACAGCAGTAAACGTGAGTGTGCTGAGGACAAAAGAACGGTGTTTCCTACACATAAGGACCATATCTAGTCCAACTGTGCCTCTGAAATTGATACACAGCACATGTCCTCTAACATCCAATGCTTGTCTGTTAAGAAGAGAAACGTGTGAGCTTCGTGAACGATGAATTTCGTTTGAGCTGTAAAGTAACTGGCCTTACCTGGAACTAAGTCTTGCTTGTAGGAAGATTCGGAGCCTGGGATTTAACTCCATTTCTGAAGTGAAACACCCAGCAGTCTTCTCATCCCTTGACCACACTCTGCTTTAGAGCAAGAATAACGCTCTTCCTTTCTAGAGTCTCTAATAGAGCAGGAAAAGTGATTGTGCTCAGAACAAAAGAACTATGTTTCCTACACATACAGACCATATCTAGTTCAACTCTTCTTCTGAAACTGACACAAAGCACAGGTCCTGTAACATCCAATGCCTTTCAATTAAGACCAAGAAACGTGTGAGCTTCGTGTACAATGTAGTTCGTTTGACCTGTAAAGTAACTGGCCTTACCTGAAACGAAGTCTTGCATGTAGGAAGAATCAGAGCCTGGAATTTAACTCCATTTCTGCAGGGAAACACACAGCATAGTTCTCCTCCATGGATCACACTATGGTTTAGAGCAAGAAGCACGCTCTTGCTTTCTAGAGTCTCTAGTACAGCAGGAAACGCGAGTGTGCTCAGAACAAAAGAACAGTGTTTCCTAATATATGGAACATATCTAGTCCAACTCTGCTTCTGAAACTGATACAAACCAGAGGTCCTCTAACATCCAATGCTTGTCATTTTAGATGAGAAACGAGTGAGCTTCGTGAACGATGTAGTTCGTTTGAGCTGTAAAGTAACTGCCCTTACCTGAAACGAATTCTTGCTTGTAGTAAGAATCAGAGCCTGGAATTTAACTCCATTTCTGAAGAGAAACACACAGCATAGTTCTCATCGATGGATCAAACTCTGCTTTAGAGCAAGAAGCACGCTCTAGCTTTCTAGAGTCTCTAAGACAGCATTAAACATGAGTGTGCTGAGGACAAAAGAACGGTGTTTCCTACACATACGGACCATATCTAGTCCAACTGTGCCTCTGAAATTGATACACAGCACACGTCCTCTAACATCCAATGCTTGTCTGTTAAGAAGAGAATCGTGTGAGTTTCGTGAACGATGTAGTTCGTTTGAGCTGTAAAGTAATGGCCCTTACCTGAAACGAAGTCTTGCTGGTAGGAAGACTCAGACCCTGGGCTTTCACTCCATTTCTGAAGTGAAAGATACAGCAGAGTTCTCATCCACTGATCACACTCTGTTTTAGAGCAAGAAGCATGCTCTTGCTTTCTAGATTCTCTTTGACAGCAGGAAACGTGAGTGTGCTGAGAACAAAAGAACGGTGTTTCCTACACAAACAGACGAAATCTAGTCCAACTCTGCTTCTGAAACTGATAAAAAGCACAGGTCCTGTAACTTCCAATGCCTTTCAATTAAGACCAAGAAACGTGTGAGCTTCGTGTACAATGTTGTTCGTTTGACCTGTAAAGTAACTGGCCTTACCTGAAACGAAGTCTTGCTTGTAGGAAGACTCAGAGCCTGGGATTTAACTTCATTTCTGAAGTGGAACACACAGCAGAGTTCTCATCTATTGATCACACTCTGCTTTAGAGCAAGAAGCACGCTCTTGATTTCTAGAGTCTCTAAGACAGCAGGAAACGTGAGTGTGCTGAAAACAAAAGAACGGTGTTTCCTACAAATACGGACCTTATCTAGTCCAACTCTGCCTCTCAAATTGATACAAAGCACAGGTCCTCTAACATCCAATGCTTTCATTTAAGATGAGAAACGTGTGAGCTTTGTGAACGATGTAGTTCGTTTGAGCTGAAAAGTGTCAGCCCTTACCTGAAACGAAGTCTTGCTTGTAGGAAGTCACAGACACTGAGATTTTATTCCATTTCTGAAGTGAAAGACACAGCAGAGTTATCATCCACTGATCACACTCTGTTTTAGAGCAAGAAGCACGATCTTGATTTCTAGACTCTCTAAGACAGCAGGGAACGTGAGTGTGCTGAAATCAGAAGAATGGTGTTTCCTAAAAATACGGACCTTATCTAGTCCAACTGTGCCTCTCAAATTGATGCAAAACACAGGTCCTCTAACATCAAATGCTTTCATTTAAGATGAGAAACGTGTGAGCTTTGTGAACAATGTAGTTCGTTTGAGGTGAAAAGTGACTGCCCTTACCTGAAACGAAGTCTTGCTTGTTGGAAGTCACAGAGACTGAGATTTTATTCCATTTCTGAAGTGAAAGACACAGCAGAGTTATCATCCACTGATCAAACTCTGTTTTAGAGCAAGAAGCACGATCTTGATTTCTAGATTCTCTAAGACAGCAGGGAACGTGAGTGTGCTGAAATCAGAAGAATGGTGTTTCCTAAAAATACGGACCTTATCTAGTCCAACTGTGCCTCTCAAATTGATGCAAAACACAGGTCCTCTAACATCAAATGCTTTCATTTAAGATGAGAAACGTGTGAGCTTTGGGAACAATGTAGTTCGTTTGAGGTGAAAAGTGACTGCCCTTACCTGAAACGAATTCTTGCTTGTAGGAAGTCACAGAGACTGGGATTTAACTCCATTTCTGAAGTGAAACACCCAGCAGAGTTATCATCCATGGATCACATTCCGCTTTAGTGCAAGAAGCATGCTCTAGCTTTCTAGAGTCTCTAAGACAGCGCTAAACTTGAGTGTGCTGAGGAAAAAAGAACGGTGTTTGCTACACATACGGATCATATCCAGTCCAACTGTGCCTCTGAAATTGATACACATCACAGGTCCTCTAACATCCAATGCTTGTCTTTTAACATGAGAAACGTGTGAGCTTCATGAATGATGTAGTTCGTTTGAGCTGAAAAGTGACTGCCCTTACCTGAAACGAAGTCTTGCTTTTAGGAAGACACAGAGCCTGGAACTTAACTCCATTTCTGAAGGGAAACACACAGCATAGTTCTCATCCATGTATCACACTCTACTTTAGAGCAAGAAGCACACTCTTGCTTTCTAGAGTCTCTAATACAGCAGGAAACATGAGTGTGCTCAGAACAAGAGAACGGTGCTTCCTACATATACGGAACATATCTAGTCCAACTCTGCTTCTGAAACTGATACAAACCAGAGGTCCTCTAACATCCAATGCTTGTCATTTTAGATGAGAAACGAGTGAGCTTCGTGAACGATGTAGTTCGTTTGAGCTGTAAAGTAACTGCCCTTACCTGAAACGAATTCTTGCTTGTAGTAAGAATCAGAGCCTGGAATTTAACTCCATTTCTGAAGAGAAACACACAGCATAGTTCTCATCGATGGATCAAACTCTGCTTTAGAGCAAGAAGCACGCTCTAGCTTTCTAGAGTCTCTAAGACAGCAGTAAACATGAGTGTGCTGAGGACAAAAGAACGGTGTTTCCTACACATACGGACCATATCTAGTGCAACTGTGCCTCTGAAATTGATACAAAGCATAGGTCCTCTAACATCCAATGCTTTCATTTAAGATGAGATACGTGTGAGATTTGTGAACGATGTAGTTCGTTTGAGCTGAAAAGTGACTGCCCTTACCTGAAACGAAGTCTTGCTTGTATGAAGACACAGAGCCTGGAATTTAACTCCTTTTCTGAAGGGAAACACACAGCATAGTTCTCATCCATGGATTACACTCTGCTTTAGAGCAAGAAGCACGCTCTTGCTTTCTAGAGTCTCTAATACAGCAGGAAACATGAGTGTGCTCAGAACAAATAATGGTGTTTCCTAAATATACGGACCATATCTAGTCAAACTCTGCTTCTGAAACTGAAACAAACCACAGGTCCTGTAACATCCAATGCTTTTCAATTAACCTAGAAACGTGTGAGCTTTGTGTACGATGTAGTTCGTTTGAGGTGTAAAGTGACTGCCCTTACCTGAAACGAAGTCTTGCTTGTAGGAAAACTCAGAGCCTGGAATTTAACTCCATTTCTGAAGGGAAACACACAGCATAGTTCTCATCCATGGATCACACTCCGCTTTAGAGCAAGAAGCACGCTCTAGCTTTCTAGAGTCCCTAAGACAGCAGTAAACGTGAGTGTGCTGAGGACAAAAGAACGGTGTTTCCTACACATAAGGACCATATCTAGTCCAACTGTGCCTCTGAAATTGATACACAGCACATGTCCTCTAACATCCAATGCTTGTCTGTTAAGAAGAGAAACGTGTGAGCTTCGTGAACGATGAATTTCGTTTGAGCTGTAAAGTAACTGGCCTTACCTGGAACTAAGTCTTGCTTGTAGGAAGATTCGGAGCCTGGGATTTAACTCCATTTCTGAAGTGAAACACCCAGCAGTCTTCTCATCCCTTGACCACACTCTGCTTTAGAGCAAGAATAACGCTCTTCCTTTCTAGAGTCTCTAATAGAGCAGGAAAAGTGATTGTGCTCAGAACAAAAGAACTATGTTTCCTACACATACAGACCATATCTAGTTCAACTCTTCTTCTGAAACTGACACAAAGCACAGGTCCTGTAACATCCAATGCCTTTCAATTAAGACCAAGAAACGTGTGAGCTTCGTGTACAATGTAGTTCGTTTGACCTGTAAAGTAACTGGCCTTACCTGAAACGAAGTCTTGCATGTAGGAAGAATCAGAGCCTGGAATTTAACTCCATTTCTGCAGGGAAACACACAGCATAGTTCTCCTCCATGGATCACACTATGGTTTAGAGCAAGAAGCACGCTCTTGCTTTCTAGAGTCTCTAGTACAGCAGGAAACGCGAGTGTGCTCAGAACAAAAGAACAGTGTTTCCTAATATATGGAACATATCTAGTCCAACTCTGCTTCTGAAACTGATACAAACCAGAGGTCCTCTAACATCCAATGCTTGTCATTTTAGATGAGAAACGAGTGAGCTTCGTGAACGATGTAGTTCGTTTGAGCTGTAAAGTAACTGCCCTTACCTGAAACGAATTCTTGCTTGTAGTAAGAATCAGAGCCTGGAATTTAACTCCATTTCTGAAGAGAAACACACAGCATAGTTCTCATCGATGGATCAAACTCTGCTTTAGAGCAAGAAGCACGCTCTAGCTTTCTAGAGTCTCTAAGACAGCATTAAACATGAGTGTGCTGAGGACAAAAGAACGGTGTTTCCTACACATACGGACCATATCTAGTCCAACTGTGCCTCTGAAATTGATACACAGCACACGTCCTCTAACATCCAATGCTTGTCTGTTAAGAAGAGAATCGTGTGAGTTTCGTGAACGATGTAGTTCGTTTGAGCTGTAAAGTAATGGCCCTTACCTGAAACGAAGTCTTGCTGGTAGGAAGACTCAGACCCTGGGCTTTCACTCCATTTCTGAAGTGAAAGATACAGCAGAGTTCTCATCCACTGATCACACTCTGTTTTAGAGCAAGAAGCATGCTCTTGCTTTCTAGATTCTCTTTGACAGCAGGAAACGTGAGTGTGCTGAGAACAAAAGAACGGTGTTTCCTACACAAACAGACGAAATCTAGTCCAACTCTGCTTCTGAAACTGATAAAAAGCACAGGTCCTGTAACTTCCAATGCCTTTCAATTAAGACCAAGAAACGTGTGAGCTTCGTGTACAATGTTGTTCGTTTGACCTGTAAAGTAACTGGCCTTACCTGAAACGAAGTCTTGCTTGTAGGAAGACTCAGAGCCTGGGATTTAACTTCATTTCTGAAGTGGAACACACAGCAGAGTTCTCATCTATTGATCACACTCTGCTTTAGAGCAAGAAGCACGCTCTTGATTTCTAGAGTCTCTAAGACAGCAGGAAACGTGAGTGTGCTGAAAACAAAAGAACGGTGTTTCCTACAAATACGGACCTTATCTAGTCCAACTCTGCCTCTCAAATTGATACAAAGCACAGGTCCTCTAACATCCAATGCTTTCATTTAAGATGAGAAACGTGTGAGCTTTGTGAACGATGTAGTTCGTTTGAGCTGAAAAGTGTCAGCCCTTACCTGAAACGAAGTCTTGCTTGTAGGAAGTCACAGACACTGAGATTTTATTCCATTTCTGAAGTGAAAGACACAGCAGAGTTATCATCCACTGATCACACTCTGTTTTAGAGCAAGAAGCACGATCTTGATTTCTAGACTCTCTAAGACAGCAGGGAACGTGAGTGTGCTGAAATCAGAAGAATGGTGTTTCCTAAAAATACGGACCTTATCTAGTCCAACTGTGCCTCTCAAATTGATGCAAAACACAGGTCCTCTAACATCAAATGCTTTCATTTAAGATGAGAAACGTGTGAGCTTTGTGAACAATGTAGTTCGTTTGAGGTGAAAAGTGACTGCCCTTACCTGAAACGAAGTCTTGCTTGTTGGAAGTCACAGAGACTGAGATTTTATTCCATTTCTGAAGTGAAAGACACAGCAGAGTTATCATCCACTGATCAAACTCTGTTTTAGAGCAAGAAGCACGATCTTGATTTCTAGATTCTCTAAGACAGCAGGGAACGTGAGTGTGCTGAAATCAGAAGAATGGTGTTTCCTAAAAATACGGACCTTATCTAGTCCAACTGTGCCTCTCAAATTGATGCAAAACACAGGTCCTCTAACATCAAATGCTTTCATTTAAGATGAGAAACGTGTGAGCTTTGGGAACAATGTAGTTCGTTTGAGGTGAAAAGTGACTGCCCTTACCTGAAACGAATTCTTGCTTGTAGGAAGTCACAGAGACTGGGATTTAACTCCATTTCTGAAGTGAAACACCCAGCAGAGTTATCATCCATTGATCACATTCTGTTTTAGAGCAAGAAGCACGATCTTGCTTTCTAGATTCTCTAAGACAGCAGGAATCGTGAGGGTGCTGAGAACAAAAGAACGGTGTTTCCTACACATAGGGACCAAATCTAGTCCAACTCTGCTTCTGAAACTGATACAAAGCACTGGTCCTCTAACATCCAATGCTTGCCAGTTAAGATGGGAAACCTGTTAGCTGTGTGAACGATGTAGTTCTTTTGAGCTGAGAAGTGACTGCCCTTACCTGAAACGAAGTCTTGCTTGTAGGAAGACACAGAGCCTGGAATTTAACTCCATTTCTGATGTGAAACACCCAGCAGAGTTCTCATCCATTTTTTACACTCTGCTTTTGAGCAAGAAGCACGCTCTTGCTTTCTAGATTCTCTAAGACAGCAGGAAACGTGAGTGTGCTGAGAACAAAAGAACTGTGGTTCCTACACATACGGACCATATCTAGTCCAACTCTGTCTCTGAAATTGATACAAAGCACTGGTCCTCTAACGTCCAATGCTTGTCATTTAAGATGAGAAACGTGTGAGGTTCGTGAATGATGTAGTTCCTTTGAGCTGAAAAGTGCCTGCCCTTACCTGAAACGAAGTCTTGCTTGTAGGAAGACACAGAGCCTGGAATTTAACTCTATTTCTGAAGGGAAACACACAGCATAGTTATCTTCCATGGTTCACTCTCTGCTTTAGAGCAAGAAGAATTCTATTGCTTTCTAGAGTCTCTAGTACAGCAGGAAATGTGAGTGTGCTCAAAACAAAAGAACCGTGTTTCCTACACATACGGACCATATCTAGTTCAACTCCTATTCTGAAACTGACACAAAGCCCAGGTCAAGTAACATCCAATGCTTTTCAATTAAGACCGAGATACGTGTGAGCTTCGTGTAGGATGTAGTTCGTTTGACCTGTAAAGTAACTGCCCTTACCTGAAACGAAGTCTTGATTCTAGGAAGACACAGAGCCTGGGATTTAACTCCATTTCTGAAGGGATACACACAGCATAGTTCTCATCCATGGATCACACTCTGCTTTAGAGCAAGAAGCACGCTCTTGCTTTCTAGATTCTGTAGTACAGCTTGAAACGTGAGTGTGCTCAGAACAAAAGTACGGTGTTTCCTACATATACGGACCATATCTAGTCCAACTCTGCTTCTGAAACTGAAACGAACCACAGGTCCTCTAACATCCAATGCTTGTCCGTTAATATGAGAAACGTGTGAGCTTCGTGAACGATGAAGTTCGTTTGAGCTGTAAAGTAACTGCCCTTACCTGAAACAAAGTCTTGCTTGTAGGAAGACTCAGAGCCTGGGATTTAACTCCATTTCTGACGTGAAACATCCAGCAGAGTTCTCATCCATTGATCACACTCTGCTTTAGAGCAAGAAGCACGCTCTTGATATCTAGAGTCTCTAAGACAGCAGAAAACGTGAGTGTGCTGAAAAAAAAAGAACGGTGTTTCCCACAAATACGGACTTTATCTAGTCCAACTATGCCTCTGAAATTGATACAAATCACAGGTCCTCTAACATCCAATGCTTTCATTTAAGATGAGAAACATGTGAGCTTTGTGAACGATGTAGTTCGTTTGAGCTGAAAAGTGATTGCCCTTACCTGAAAAGAAGTCTTGCTTGTAGGAAGCCACAGAGCCTGGAATTTAACTCCATTTCTGAAGGGAAACACACAGCATGGTTCTCATCCATGGAGCACACTCTGCTTTAGAGCAAGAAGCACGCTCTTGCTTTCTAGAATCTCTAATACAGCAGGAAACATGAGTGTGCTCAGAACAAAAGTACGGTGTTTCCTACATATACGGACCATATCTACTCCAACTCTGCTTGTGAAACTGAAACAAACCACAGGTCCTGTAACATCCAATGCTTTTCAATTAACCTAGAAACGTGTGAGGTTCGTGTACGATGTAGTTCTTTTATCCTGTAAAGTAACTGCCATAACTTGAAACGAAGTCTTGATTGTAGCAAGACACAGAGCCGGGTATTTAACTCCATTTCTGAAGGGAAACACACAGCATAGTTGTCATCCATGGTTCACAATCTGCTTTCGAACAAGAAGCACGCTCTTGCTGGCTAGAGTCTCTAGTACAGCAGGAAACGTGAGTGTTCTCAGAACAAAAGAACGGTGTTTCCTACACATACGGACCATATCTAGTTCAACTCCTCTTCTGAAACTGACACAAAGCACAGGTCAAGTAACATCCAATGCTTTTCAATTAAGACCGAGAAACGTGTGAGCTTCGTGTACGATGTAGTTCGTTTGACCTGTAAAGTAACTGCCCTTACCTGAAACGAAGTCTTGATTGTAGGAAGACACAGAGCCTGGGATTTAACTCCCTTTCTGGAGGGAAACACACAGCATAGTTCTCATCAATGGATCACACTCTGCTTTAGAGCAAGAAGCACGCTCTTGCTTTCTAGAGTCTCTAGTACAGCAGGAAACGTGAGTGTGCTCAGAACAAAAGAACGGTGTTTCCTACATATATGGACCATATCTAGTCCAATTCTGCTTCTGAAACTGAAACAAACCACAGGTCCTCTAACATCCAATGCTTCTCCATTAAGATGAGAAACGTGTGAGCTTCGTGAACGATGAAGTTCGTTTGAGCTGTAAATTAACTGCCCTTACCTGAAACAAATTCTTGCTTGTAGGAAGACTCAGAGCCTGGGATTTAACTCCATTTCTGAAGTGAAACACGCAGCAGACTTCTCATCCATTGATCACACTCTGCTTTAGAGCAAGAAGCACGCTCTTCCTTTCTAGAGTCTCTAATAGAGCAGGAAACGTGATTGTGCTCAGAACAAAAGAACTATGTTTCCTACACATACGGACCATATCTATTTCAACTCTTCTTCTGAAACTGACACAAAACACAGGTCCTGTAACATCCAATGCCTTTCAATTAAGACCAAGAAACGTGTGAGCTTCGTGTACAATGTGTTTCGTTTGACCTGTAAAGTAACTGGCCTTACATGAAATGAATTCTTGATTGTAGGAAGACTCAGAGCCTGGGATTTAACTCCATTTCTGAAGGGAAACACCCAGCACAGTTCTCTTCCATGAATCACACTCTGCTTTAGAGCAAGAAGCACGCTCTTCCTTTGTAGAGTCGCTAATACAGCAGGAAACGGGATTGTGCTCAGAACAAAAGAACTGTGTTTCCTACACATACGGACCATATCTAGTTCAACTCTTCTTCTGAAACTGACACAAAGCACAGGTCCTCTAACATCCAATGCTTGACGTTTAAGATGAGAAACGTGTGAGCATCATGAAAGATGTAGTTCTTTTGAGCTGAAAAGTGACTGCCATTACCTGAAACGATGTCTTGCTTATAGGAAGACTCAGAGCCTGGGATTTAACTCCATTTCTGAAGTGAAACACACCGCAGAGTTCTCATGCTTAGATCACACTCTGCTTTAGAGCAAGAAGCACGCTCTTGCTTTCCAGAGTCTCTAATACAGCAGGATACTTGAGTGTGCTCAGAACAATGAACTGTGTTTCCTACACATATGGACCATATCTAGTTCAACTCTTCTTCTGAAGCTGATATAAAGCACTGTTCCTGTAACATGCAATGCTTTTCAATTAAGACCGAGAAACGTGTGAGCTTCGTGTATAATGTAGTTCTTTTGAGATGTAAAGTAACTCCCCTTACCTGAAACGATATCTTGCTTGTAAGAAGACTCAAAGCCTGGGATTTAACTCCATTTCTGAAGTGGAACACACTGTAGAGTTCTCATCCATTGATCACACTCTGCTTTAGAGCAAAAAGCACACTCTTGCTTTCTAGAGTCTCTAAGACAGCAGGAAACATGAGTGTGCTGAGAACAAATGAACGGTGTTTCCTACACATACGGGCCATATCTAGTCCAACTCTGCTTCTGAAAGTGAAACAAACCACAGTTCCTCTAACATCCAATGCTTGTCCGTTAAGATGAGAAACTTGTGAGCTTCGTGAACAATGTAGTTCGTTTGAGCTGTAAGTAACTGCCATTAACTGAAACGAAGTCTTGCTTGTAGGAAGACTCAGAGCCTGGGATTTAACTCCATTTCTGAAGGGAAACACACAGCATAGTTCTCATCCATGGATCACACTCTGCTTTAGAGCAAGAAGCTCGCTCTTGCTTTCTAGAGTCTCTAATAGAGCTGGAAACTTGAGTGTGCTCAGATCAATAGAACGGTGTTTCCTACATATACAGACCATATCTAGTCCAATTCTGCTTCCGAAACTGAAACAAACCACAGGTCCTCTAACATCCAATGCTTTTCTGTCAAGATGAGAAACATGTGAGCTTTGTGAACAATGTAGTTCGTTTGAGCTTTAAAGTATCTGCCCTTAACTGAAACGAAGTCTTGCTTGTAGGAAGACTCAGAGCCTGGGATTTAACTCCATTTCTGAAGGGAAACACACAGCAGAGTTCTCATCCATAGGTCACACTCTGCTTTAGAGCAAGAAGCACGCTCTTACTTTTAGAGTCTCTAAGACAGCAGGAAACATGAGTGTGCTGAGAACAAAAGAACAGTTTTTCCTACATATACGGACAATATCTATTCCAACACTGCTTCTGAAACTGAAACAAAGCACTGGTCCTCTAACATGCAATGCTTGGCAGTTAAGATGAGAAACAATTTAGCTTCGTGAACGATGTAGTTTGTTTGAGCTGAAAAGTGACTGCCCTTACGTGAAATGAAGACTTTTTTGTAGGAAGACACAAAGCCTGGGATTTAACTCCATTTCTGAAGGGAAACACCCAGCACAGTTCTCTTCCATGAATCACACTCTGCTTTAGAGCAAGAAGCACGCTCTTCCTTTCTAGAGTCTCTAATACAGGAGGAAACGTGATTGTGCTCAGAACAAAAGAACTGTGTTTCCTACACATACTGACCATATCTAGTTCAACTCTTCTTCTGAAACTGACAAAAAGCACAGGTCCTCTAACATCCAAAGCTTGTCATTTAAGATGAGAAACGTGTGAGCATCATGAAAGGTAGTTCTTTTGAGCTGAAAAGTGACTGCCATTACCTGAAACGAAGTCTTGCTTGTAGGAAGACTCAGAGCCTGGGATTTAACTCGAGTTCTGAGGTGAAACACACAGCAGAGTTCTCATCCTTAGATCACACTCTGCTTTAGAGCAAGAAGCACGCTCTTCCTTTCTAGAGTCGCTAATACAGCAGGAAATGTGATTGTGCTCAGAACAAAAGAACTGTGTTTCCTACACATATGGACCATATCTAGTTCAACTCTTCTTCTGAAGCTGATATAAAGCACTGTTCCTGTAACATGCAATGCTTTTCAATTAAGACTGAGAAACGTGTGAGCTTCGTGTATAATGTAGTTCTTTTGAGATGTAAAGTAACTGCCCTTACCTGAAACGATATCTTGCTTCTAAGAAGACTCAAAGCCTGGGATTTAACTCCATTTCTGAAGTGGAACACACTGCAGAGTTCTCATCCATTGATCACACTCTGCTTTAGAGCAAGAAGCACGCTCTTGCTTTCTAGAGTCTATAAGACAGCAGGAAACATGAGTGTGCTGAGAACAAAAGAACGGTGTTTCCTACACATACGGGCCATATTTAGTCCAATTCTCCTTCTGAAAGTGAAACAAACCACAGGTCCTCTAACATCCAATGATTGTCTGTTAAGATGAGAAACTTGTGAGCTTCGTGAACAATGTAGTTCGTTTGAGCTGTAAAGTATCTGCCCTTAACTGAAACGAAGTCTTGCTTGTAGGAAGACTCAGAGCCTGGGATTTAACTCCATTTCTGAAGGGAAACACACAGCAGAGTTCTCATCCATAGGTCACACTCTGCTTTAGAGCAAGAAGCACGCTCTTGCTTTTAGAGTCTCTAAGACAGCAGGAAACGTGAGTGTGCTGAGAACAAAAGAACAGTTTTTCCTACATATACGGACAATATCTATTCCAACTCTGCTTCTGAAACTGAAACAAAGCACTGGTCCTCTAACATGCAATGCTTGGCAGTTAAGATGAGAAACGATTTAGCTTCGTGAACGATGTAGTTTGTTTGAGCTGAAAAGTGACTGCCCTTACGTGAAATGAAGACTTTTTTGTAGGAAGACACAAAGCCTGGGATTTAACTCCATTTCTGAAGGGAAACACCCAGCACAGTTCTCTTCCATGAATCACACTCTGCTTTAGAGCAAGAAGCACGCTCTTCCTTTCTAGAGTCTCTAATACAGGAGGAAACATGATTGTGCTCAGAACAAAAGAACTGTGTTTCCTACACATACTGACCATATCTAGTTCAACTCTTCTTCTGAAACTGACAAAAAGCACAGGTCCTCTAACATCCAATGCTTGTCATTTAAGATGAGAAACGTGTGAGCATCATGAAAGGTAGTTCTTTTGAGCTGAAAAGTGACTGCCATTACCTGAAACGAAGTCTTGCTTGTAGGAAGACTCAGAGCCTGGGATTTAACTCGATTTCTGAAGTGAAACACACAGCAGAGTTCTCATCCTTAGATCACACTCTGCTTTAGAGCAAGAAGCACACTCTTCCTTTCTAGAGTCGCTAATACAGCAGGAAACGTGATTGTGCTCAGAACAAAAGAACTGTGTTTCCTACACATATGGACCATATCTAGTTCAACTCTTCTTCTGAAGCTGATATAAAGCACTGTTCCTGTAACATCCAATGCTTTTCAATTAAGACCGAGAAACGTGTGAGCTTCGTGTGTAATGTAGTTCTTTTGAGATGTAAAGTAACTGCCCTTACCTGAAAGGATATGTTGCTTGTAAGAAGACTCAGAGCCTGGGATTTAACTCCATTTCTGAAGTGGAACACACAGCAGAGTTCTCATCCATTGATCACACTCTGCTTTAGAGCAAGAAGCACGCTCTTGCTTTCTAGAGTCTCTAAGACAGCAGGAAAAATGAGTGTGCTTAGAACAAAAGAACGGTGTTTCCTACACATACGGGCCATATCTAGTCCAACTCTGCTTCTGAAAGTGAAACAAACCACAGGTCCTCTAACATCCAATGCTTGTCCTTTAAGATGAGAAACTTGTGAGCTTCGTGAACAATGTAGTTCGTTTGAGCTGTAAAGTAACTGCCCTTAACTGAAACGAAGTCTTGCTTGTAGGAAGACTCAGAGCCTGGGATTTAACTCCATTTCTGAAGTGAAACACACAGCAGAGTTCTCATCCATAGATCACACTCTGCTTTAGAGCAAGAAGCACGCTCTTGCTTTCTAGAGTCTCTAAGACAGCAGGAAAAGTGAGTGTGCTGAGAACAAAAGAACAGTGTTTCCTACACATACGGACCATATCTAGTCCAACTCTGCTTCTGAAACTGATACAAAGCACTGGTCCTCTAACATGCAATGCTTGGCAGTTAAGATGAGAAACGTGTTAGCTTCGTAAACGATGTAGTTTGTTTTAGCTGAAAAGTGACTGCCCTTACCTGAAACGAAGTCTTGTTTGTAGGAAGACTCAGAGCCTGGGATTTAACTCCATTTCTGAAGTGAATCACACAGCAGAGTTCTCATCCATAGATCACACTCTGATTTAGAGCAAGAAGCACGCTCTAGCTTTCTAGAGTCTCTAAGACAGCATGAAACATGAGTGTGATGAGAACAAAAGAAAGGTTTTTCCTACACATACAGACCGTATCTAGTTCATCTCTGCTTCTGAAACTGAAACAAACCAGAGGTCCTCTAACAACCAATGCTTTTCAGTTTAGATGAGAAACGCGTGGGCTTCGTGAACAATGCAGTTTTTTTGAGCTGTAAAGTAACTGCCCTTACCTGAAAAGAAGTCTTGCTTGTAGGAAGACTCAGAGCCTGGGATTTAACTCCATTTCTGAAGTGGAACACACAGCAGAGTTCTCATCCATTGATCACACTCTGCTTTAGAGCAAGAAGCACGCTCTTGATTTCTAGAGTCTCTAAGACAGCAGGAACGTGAGTGTGCTGAAAACAAAAGAACGGTGTTTCCTACAAATACAGACCTTATCTAGTCCAACTCTGCCTCTCAAATTAATACAAAGCACAGGTCCTCTAACATCCAATGCTTTCATTTAAGATGAGAAACGTGTGAGCTTTGTGTACGATGTAGTTCGTTTGAGCTGAAAAGTGTCAGCCCTTACCTGAAACGAAGTCTTGCTTGTAGGAAGTCACAGACACTGAGATTTTATTCCATTTCTGAAGTGAAAGACACAGCAGAGTTATCATCCACTGATCACACTCTGTTTTAGAGCAAGAAGCACGATCTTGATTTCTAGATTCTCTAAGACAGCAGGAAACGTGAGTGTGCTGAAATCAGAAGAATGGTGTTTCCTAAAAATACGGACCTTATCTAGTCCAACTGTGCCTCTCAAATTGATGCAAAACACAGGTCCTCTAACATCAAATGCTTTCATTTAAGATGAGAAACGTGTGAGCTTTGTGAACAATGTAGTTCGTTTGAGGTGAAAAGTGACTGCCCTTACCTGAAACGAAGTCTTGCTTGTAGGAAGTCACAGAGACTGGGATTTAACTCCATTTCTGAAGTGAAACACCCAGCAGAGTTATCATCCATTGATCACACTCTGTTTTAGAGCAAGAAGCACGCTCTTGCTTTCTAGATTCTCTAAGACAGCAGGAGACGTGAGTGTGCTGAGAACCAAAGAATGGTGGTTCCTACACAGACGGACCATATCTAGTCCAACTCTACCTCTGAAATTGATACAAAGCACTGGTCCTCTAACATCCAATGCTTGTCAGTTAAGATGGGAAACCTGTTAGCTGAGTGAACGATGTAGTTCGTTTGAGCTGAAAAGTGACTGCCCTCACCTGAAACGAAGTCTTTCTTGTAGGAAGACACAGAGCCTGGGATTTAACTCCATTTCTGATGTGAAACACCCAGCAGAGTTCTCATCCATTTTTTACACTCTGCTTTTGAGCAAGAAGCACGCTCTTGCTTTCTAGATTCTCTAAGACAGCAGGAAACGTGAGTGTGCTGAGAACAAAAGAACTGTGGTTCCTACACATACGGACCATATCTAGTCCAACTCTGTCTCTGAAATTGATACAAAGCACTGGTCCTCTAACGTCCAATGCTTGTCATTTAAGATGAGAAACGTGTGAGGTTCGTGAATGATGTAGTTCGTTTGAGCTGAAAAGTGCCTGCCCTTACCTGAAACGAAGTCTTGCTTGTAGGAAGACACAGAGCCTGGGATTTAACTCTATTTCTGAAGGGAAACACACAGCATAGTTATCTTCCATGGTTCACTCTCTGCTTTAGAGCAAGAAGAATTCTATTGCTTTCTAGAGTCTCTAGTACAGCAGGAAATGTGAGTGTGCTCAAAACAAAAGAACCGTGTTTCCTACACATACGGACCATATCTAGTTCAACTCCTATTCTGAAACTGACACAAAGCACAGGTCCTGTAACATCCAATGCCTTTCAATTAAGACAAAGAAACGTGTGAGCTTCGTGTACAATGTATTTTGTTTGACCTGAAAAGTAACTGGCCTTACCTGAAACGAAGTCTTGCTTGTAGGAAGACTCAGAGCCTGGGAATTAACTTCATTTCTGAAGTGGAACACACAGCAGAGTTCTCATCCATTGATAACACTCTGCTTTAGAGCAAGAAGCACGCTCTTGATTTCTAGAGTCTCTAAGACAGCAGGAACGTGAGTGTGCTGAAAACAAAAGAACGGTGTTTCCTACAAATACAGACCTTATCTAGTCCAACTCTGCCTCTCAAATTAATACAAAGCACAGGTAGTCTAACATCCAATGCTTTCATTTAAGATGAGAAACGTGTGAGCTTTGTGAACAATGTAGTTCGTTTGAGCTGAAAAGTGACTGCCCTTACCTGAAACGATGTCTTGCTTGTAGGAAGACACAGAGCCTGGGATTTAACTCCATTTCTGAAGGGAAACACACAGCATAGTTCTCATCCATGGATCACACTCTGCTTTAGAGCAAGAAGACCGCTCTTGCTTTCTAGAATCTCTAATAGAGCAGGAAACTTGCGTGTGCTCAGAACAAAAGAACAGTGTTTCCTACACATACGGACCATATCTAGTTCAACTCTGCTTCTGAAACTGAAACAAACCACAGGTCCTCTAACATCCAGTGCTTGTCACTTAAGATGAGAAACGTGTGAGCTTTGTGAACCATGTAGGTCGTTTGAGCTGAAAAGTGACTGCCATTACCTGAAACGAAGTCTTGCTTGTAGGAAGACTCAGAGCCTGGGATATAACTCCATTTCTAAGTGAAACACTCAGCAGACTTCTCATCCATTGACGACACTCTGCTTTAGAGCAAGAAGCACGCTCTTCCTTTCTAGAGTCTCTAATAGAGCAGGAAACGTGATTGTGCTAAAAATAAAAGAACTATGTTTCCTACACATAGGGACCATATCTAGTTCAACTCTTCTTCTGAAAATGACACAAAGCACAGGTCCTGTAACATCCAATGCCTTTCAATTAAGACAAAGAAACGTGTGAGCTTCGTGTACAATGTAGTTTGTTTGACCTGAAAAGTAACTGGCCTTACCTGAAACGAAGTCTTGCTTGTAGGAAGACTCAGAGCCTGGGATTTAACTCCATTTCTGAAGTGGAACACACAGCAGAGTTCTCATCCATTGATCACACTCTGTTTTAGAGCAAGAAGCACGATCTTGATTTCTAGATTCTCTAAGACAGCAGGGAACGTGAGTGTGCTGAAATCAGAAGAATGGTGTTTCCTAAAAATACGGACCTTATATAGTCCAACTGTGCCTCTCAAATTGATGCAAAACACAGGTCCTCTAACATCAAATGCTTTCATTTAAGATGAGAAACGTGTGAGCTTTGTGAACAATGTAGTTCGTTTGAGGTGAAAAGTGACTGCCCTTACCTGAAACGAAGTCTTGCTTGTAGGAAGTCACAGAGACTGAGATTTTATTCCATTTCTGAAGTGAAAGACACAGCAGAGTTATCATCCACTGATCAAACTCTGTTTTAGAGCAAGAAGCACGATCTTGATTTCTAGATTCTCTAAGACATCAGGGAACGTGAGTCTGCTGAAATCAGAAGAATGGTGTTTCCTAAAAATACGGACCTTATCTAGTCCAACTGTGCCTCTCAAATTGATGCAAAACACAGGTCCTCTAACATCAAATGCTTTCATTTAAGATGAGAAACGTGTGAGCTTTGTGAACAATGTAGTTCGTTTGAGGTGAAAAGTGACTGCCCTTACCTGAAACGAATTCTTGCTTGTAGGAAGTCACAGAGACTGGGATTTAACTCCATTTCTGAAGTGAAACACCCAGCAGAGTTATCATCCATTGATCACATTCTGTTTTAGAGCAAGAAGCACGATCTTGCTTTCTAGATTCTCTAAGACAGCAGGAATCGTGAGGGGGCTGAGAACAAAAGAACGGTGTTTCCTACACATAGGGACCAAATCTAGTCCAACTCTGCTTCTGAAACTGATACAAAGCACTGGTCCTCTAACATCCAATGCTTGTCAGTTAAGATGGGAAACATGTTAGCTGTGTGAACTATGTAGTTCTTTTGAGCTGAAAAGTGACTGCCCTTACCTGAAACGAAGTCTTGCTTGTAGGAAGACACAGAGCCTGGAATTTAACTCCATTTCTGATGTGAAACACCCAGCAGAGTTCTCATCCATTTATTACACTCTGCTTTTGAGCAAGAAGCACGCTCTTGCTTTCTAGATTCTCTAAGACAGCAGGAAACGTGAGTGTGCTGAGAACAAAAGAACAGTTTTTCCTACATATACGGACAATATCTATTCCAACACTGCTTCTGAAACTGAAACAAAGCACTGGTCCTCTAACATGCAATGCTTGGCAGTTAAGATGAGAAACAATTTAGCTTCGTGAACGATGTAGTTTGTTTGAGCTGAAAAGTGACTGCCCTTACGTGAAATGAAGACTTTTTTGTAGGAAGACACAAAGCCTGGGATTTAACTCCATTTCTGAAGGGAAACACCCAGCACAGTTCTCTTCCATGAATCACACTCTGCTTTAGAGCAAGAAGCACGCTCTTCCTTTCTAGAGTCTCTAATACAGGAGGAAACATGATTGTGCTCAGAACAAAAGAACTGTGTTTCCTACACATACTGACCATATCTAGTTCAACTCTTCTGCTGAAACTGACAAAAAGCACAGGTCCTCTAACATCCAAAGCTTGTCATTTAAGATGAGAAACGTGTGAGCATCATGAAAGGTAGTTCTTTTGAGCTGAAAAGTGACTGCCATTACCTGAAACGAAGTCTTGCTTGTAGGAAGACTCAGAGCCTGGGATTTAACTCGATTTCTGAAGTGAAACACACAGCAGAGTTCTCATCCTTAGATCACACTCTGCTTTAGAGCAAGAAGCACGCTCTTCCTTTCTAGAGTCGCTAATACAGCAGGAAACGTGATTGTGCTCAGAACAAAAGAACTGTGTTTCCTACACATATGGACCATATCTAGTTCAACTCTTCTTCTGAAGCTGATATAAAGCACTGTTCCTGTAACATGCAATGCTTTTCAATTAAGACTGAGAAACGTGTGAGCTTCGTGTATAATGTAGTTCTTTTGAGATGTAAAGTAACTGCCCTTACCTGAAACGATATCTTGCTTGTAAGAAGACTCAAAGCCTGGGATTTAACTCCATTTCTGAAGTGGAACACACTGCAGAGTTCTCATCCATTGATCACACTCTGCTTTAGAGCAAGAAGCACGCTCTTGCTTTCTAGAGTCTATAAGACAGCAGGAAACATGAGTGTGCTGAGAACAAAAGAACGGTGTTTCCTACACATACGGGCCATATCTAGTCCAATTCTCCTTCTGAAAGTGAAACAAACCACAGGTCCTCTAACATCCAATGATTGTCCGTTAAGATGAGAAACTTGTGAGCTTCGTGAACAATGTAGTTCGTTTGAGCTGTAAAGTATCTGCCCTTAACTGAAACGAAGTCTTGCTTGTAGGAAGACTCAGAGCCTGGGATTTAACTCCATTTCTGAAGGGAAACACACAGCAGAGTTCTCATCCATAGGTCACACTCTGCTTTAGAGCAAGAAGCACGCTCTTGCTTTTAGAGTCTCTAAGACAGCAGGAAACGTGAGTGTGCTGAGAACAAAAGAACAGTTTTTCCTACATATACGGACAATATCTATTCCAACTCTGCTTCTGAAACTGAAACAAAGCACTGGTCCTCTAACATGCAATGCTTGGCAGTTAAGATGAGAAACGATTTAGCTTCGTGAACGATGTAGTTTGTTTGAGCTGAAAAGTGACTGCCCTTACGTGAAATGAAGACTTTTTTGTAGGAAGACACAAAGCCTGGGATTTAACTCCATTTCTGAAGGGAAACACCCAGCACAGTTCTCTTCCATGAATCACACTCTGCTTTAGAGCAAGAAGCACGCTCTTCCTTTCTAGAGTCTCTAATACAGGAGGAAACATGATTGTGCTCAGAACAAAAGAACTGTGTTTCCTACACATACTGACCATATCTAGTTCAACTCTTCTTCTGAAACTGACAAAAAGCACAGGTCCTCTAACATCCAATGCTTGTCATTTAAGATGAGAAACGTGTGAGCATCATGAAAGGTAGTTCTTTTGAGCTGAAAAGTGACTGCCATTACCTGAAACGAAGTCTTGCTTGTAGGAAGACTCAGAGCCTGGGATTTAACTCGATTTCTGAAGTGAAACACACAGCAGAGTTCTCATCCTTAGATCACACTCTGCTTTAGAGCAAGAAGCACACTCTTCCTTTCTAGAGTCGCTAATACAGCAGGAAACGTGATTGTGCTCAGAACAAAAGAACTGTGTTTCCTACACATATGGACCATATCTAGTTCAACTCTTCTTCTGAAGCTGATATAAAGCACTGTTCCTGTAACATCCAATGCTTTTCAATTAAGACCGAGAAACGTGTGAGCTTCGTGTGTAATGTAGTTCTTTTGAGATGTAAAGTAACTGCCCTTACCTGAAAGGATATGTTGCTTGTAAGAAGACTCAGAGCCTGGGATTTAACTCCATTTCTGAAGTGGAACACACAGCAGAGTTCTCTTCCATTGATCACACTCTGCTTTAGAGCAAGAAGCACGCTCTTGCTTTCTAGAGTCTCTAAGACAGCAGGAAAAATGAGTGTGCTTAGAACAAAAGAACGGTGTTTCCTACACATACGGGCCATATCTAGTCCAACTCTGCTTCTGAAAGTGAAACAAACCACAGGTCCTCTAACATCCAATGCTTGTCCTTTAAGATGAGAAACTTGTGAGCTTCGTGAACAATGTAGTTCGTTTGAGCTGTAAAGTAACTGCCCTTAACTGAAACGAAGTCTTGCTTGTAGGAAGACTCAGAGCCTGGGATTTAACTCCATTTCTGAAGTGAAACACACAGCAGAGTTCTCATCCATAGATCACACTCTGCTTTAGAGCAAGAAGCACGCTCTTGCTTTCTAGAGTCTCTAAGACAGCAGGAAAAGTGAGTGTGCTGAGAACAAAAGAACAGTGTTTCCTACACATAAGGACCATATCTAGTCCAACTCTGCTTCTGAAACTGATACAAAGCACTGGTCCTCTAACATGCAATGCTTGGCAGTTAAGATGAGAAACGTGTTAGCTTCGTAAACGATATAGTTTGTTTTAGCTGAAAAGTGACTGCCCTTTCCTGAAACGAAGTCTTGTTTGTAGGAAGACTCAGAGCCTGGGATTTAACTCCATTTCTGAAGTGAATCACACAGCAGAGTTCTCATCCATAGATCACACTCTGATTTAGAGCAAGAAGCACGCTCTAGCTTTCTAGAGTCTCTAAGACAGCATGAAACATGAGTGTGATGAGAACAAAAGAAAGGTTTTTCCTACACATACAGACCGTATCTAGTTCATCTCTGCTTCTGAAACTGAAACAAACCAGAGGTCCTCTAACAACCAATGCTTTTCAGTTTAGATGAGAAACGCGTGGGCTTCGTGAACAATGCAGTTTTTTTGAGCTGTAAAGTAACTGCCCTTACCTGAAAAGAAGTCTTGCTTGTAGGAAGACTCAGAGCCTGGGATTTAACTCCATTTCTGAAGTGGAACACACAGCAGAGTTCTCATCCATTGATCACACTCTGCTTTAGAGCAAGAAGCACGCTCTTGATTTCTAGAGTCTCTAAGACAGCAGGAACGTGAGTGTGCTGAAAACAAAAGAACGGTGTTTCCTACAAATACAGACCTTATCTAGTCCAACTCTGCCTCTCAAATTAATACAAAGCACAGGTCCTCTAACATCCAATGCTTTCATTTAAGATGAGAAACGTGTGAGCTTTGTGTACGATGTAGTTCGTTTGAGCTGAAAAGTGTCAGCCCTTACCTGAAACGAAGTCTTGCTTGTAGGAAGTCACAGACACTGAGATTTTATTCCATTTCTGAAGTGAAAGACACAGCAGAGTTATCATCCACTGATCACACTCTGTTTTAGAGCAAGAAGCACGATCTTGATTTCTAGATTCTCTAAGACAGCAGGGAACGTGAGTGTGCTGAAATCAGAAGAATGGTGTTTCCTAAAAATACGGACCTTATCTAGTCCAACTGTGCCTCTCAAATTGATGCAAAACACAGGTCCTCTAACATCAAATGCTTTCATTTAAGATGAGAAACGTGTGAGCTTTGTGAACAATGTAGTTCGTTTGAGGTGAAAAGTGACTGCCCTTACCTGAAACGAAGTCTTGCTTGTAGGAAGTCACAGAGACTGGGATTTAACTCCATTTCTGAAGTGAAACACCCAGCAGAGTTATCATCCATTGATCACACTCTGTTTTAGAGCAAGAAGCACGCTCTTGCTTTCTAGATTCTCTAAGACAGCAGGAATCATGAGGGTGCTGAGAACAAAAGAACGGTGTTTCCTACACATAGGGACCAAATCTAGTCCAACTCTGCTTCTGAAACTGATACAAAGCACTGGTCCTCTAACATCCAATGCTTGTCAGTTAAGATGGGAAACCTGTTAGCTGTGTGAACGATGTAGTTCTTTTGAGCTGAAAAGTGACTGCCCTTACCTGAAACGAATTCTTGCTTGTAGGAAGACACAGAGCCTGGAATTTAACTCCACTTCTGAAGTGAAAGACACAGCAGAGTTATCATCTACTGATCACACTCTGTTTTAGAGCAAGAAGCATGCTCTTGATTTCTAGATTCTCTAAGACAGCAGGAGACGTGAGTGTGCTGAGAACCAAAGAATGGTGGTTCCTACACAGACGGACCATATCTAGTCCAACTCTACCTCTGAAATTGATACAAAGTACTGGTCCTCTAACATCCAATGCTTGTCAGTTAAGATGGGAAACCTGTTAGCTGAGTGAACGATGTAGTTCGTTTGAGCTGAAAAGTGACTGCCCTCACCTGAAACGAAGTCTTTCTTGTAGGAAGACACAGAGCCTGGGATTTAACTCCATTTCTGATGTGAAACACCCAGCAGAGTTCTCATCCATTTTTTACACTCTGCTTTTGAGCAAGAAGCACGCTCTTGCTTTCTAGATTCTCTAAGACAGCAGGAAACGTGAGTGTGCTGAGAACAAAAGAACTGTGGTTCCTACACATACGGACCATATCTAGTCCAACTCTGTCTCTGAAATTGATACAAAGCACTGGTCCTCTAACGTCCAATGCTTGTCATTTAAGATGAGAAACGTGTGAGGTTCGTGAATGATGTAGTTCGTTTGAGCTGAAAAGTGCCTGCCCTTACCTGAAACGAAGTCTTGCTTGTAGGAAGACACAGAGCCTGGGATTTAACTCTATTTCTGAAGGGAAACACACAGCATAGTTATCTTCCATGGTTCACTCTCTGCTTTAGAGCAAGAAGAATTCTATTGCTTTCTAGAGTCTCTAGTACAGCAGGAAATGTGAGTGTGCTCAAAACAAAAGAACCGTGTTTCCTACACATACGGACCTTATCTAGTCCAACTCTGCCTCTCAAATTAATACAAAGCACAGGTAGTCTAACATCCAATGCTTTCATTTAAGATGAGAAACGTGTGAGCTTTGTGAACAATGTAGTTCGTTTGAGCTGAAAAGTGACTGCCCTTACCTGAAACGATGTCTTGCTTGTAGGAAGACACAGAGCCTGGGATTTAACTCCATTTCTGAAGGGAAACACACAGCATAGTTCTCATCCATGGATCACACTCTGCTTTAGAGCAAGAAGACCGCTCTTGCTTTCTAGAATCTCTAATAGAGCAGGAAACTTGAGTGTGCTCAGAACAAAAGAACAGTGTTTCCTACACATACGGACCATATCTAGTTCAACTCTGCTTCTGAAACTGAAACAAACCACAGGTCCTCTAACATCCAGTGCTTGTCACTTAAGATGAGAAACGTGTGAGCTTTGTGAACCATGTAGGTCGTTTGAGCTGAAAAGTGACTGCCATTACCTGAAACGAAGTCTTGCTTGTAGGAAGACTCAGAGCCTGGGATATAACTCCATTTCTAAGTGAAACACTCAGCAGACTTCTCATCCATTGACGACACTCTGCTTTAGAGCAAGAAGCACGCTCTTCCTTTCTAGAGTCTCTAATAGAGCAGGAAACGTGATTGTGCTAAAAATAAAAGAACTATGTTTCCTACACATAGGGACCATATCTAGTTCAACTCTTCTTCTGAAAATGACACAAAGCACAGGTCCTGTAACATCCAATGCCTTTCAATTAAGACAAAGAAACGTGTGAGCTTCGTGTACAATGTAGTTTGTTTGACCTGAAAAGTAACTGGCCTTACCTGAAACGAAGTCTTGCTTGTAGGAAGACTCAGAGCCTGGGATTTAACTCCATTTCTGAAGTGGAACACACAGCAGAGTTCTCATCCATTGATCACACTCTGTTTTAGAGCAAGAAGCACGATCTTGATTTCTAGATTCTCTAAGACAGCAGGGAACGTGAGTGTGCTGAAATCAGAAGAATGGTGTTTCCTAAAAATACGGACCTTATATAGTCCAACTGTGCCTCTCAAATTGATGCAAAACACAGGTCCTCTAACATCAAATGCTTTCATTTAAGATGAGAAACGTGTGAGCTTTGTGAACAATGTAGTTCGTTTGAGGTGAAAAGTGACTGCCCTTACCTGAAACGAAGTCTTGCTTGTAGGAAGTCACAGAGACTGGGATTTAACTCCATTTCTGAAGTGAAACACCCAGCAGAGTTATCATCCATTGATCACACTCTGTTTTAGAGCAAGAAGCACGCTCTTGCTTTCTAGATTCTCTAAGACAGCAGGAGACGTGAGTGTGCTGAGAACCAAAGAATGGTGGTTCCTACACAGACGGACCATATCTAGTCCAACTCTACCTCTGAAATTGATACAAAGCACTGGTCCTCTAACATCCAATGCTTGTCAGTTAAGATGGGAAACCTGTTAGCTGAGTGAACGATGTAGTTCGTTTGAGCTGAAAAGTGACTGCCCTCACCTGAAACGAAGTCTTTCTTGTAGGAAGACACAGAGCCTGGGATTTAACTCCATTTCTGATGTGAAACACCCAGCAGAGTTCTCATCCATTTTTTACACTCTGCTTTTGAGCAAGAAGCACGCTCTTGCTTTCTAGATTCTCTAAGACAGCAGGAAACGTGAGTGTGCTGAGAACAAAAGAACTGTGGTTCCTACACATACGGACCATATCTAGTCCAACTCTGTCTCTGAAATTGATACAAAGCACTGGTCCTCTAACGTCCAATGCTTGTCATTTAAGATGAGAAACGTGTGAGGTTCGTGAATGATGTAGTTCGTTTGAGCTGAAAAGTGCCTGCCCTTACCTGAAACGAAGTCTTGCTTGTAGGAAGACACAGAGCCTGGGATTTAACTCTATTTCTGAAGGGAAACACACAGCATAGTTATCTTCCATGGTTCACTCTCTGCTTTAGAGCAAGAAGAATTCTATTGCTTTCTAGAGTCTCTAGTACAGCAGGAAATGTGAGTGTGCTCAAAACAAAAGAACCGTGTTTCCTACACATACGGACCATATCTAGTTCAACTCCTATTCTGAAACTGACACAAAGCACAGGTCCTGTAACATCCAATGCCTTTCAATTAAGACAAAGAAACGTGTGAGCTTCGTGTACAATGTATTTTGTTTGACCTGAAAAGTAACTGGCCTTACCTGAAACGAAGTCTTGCTTGTAGGAAGACTCAGAGCCTGGGAATTAACTTCATTTCTGAAGTGGAACACACAGCAGAGTTCTCATCCATTGATAACACTCTGCTTTAGAGCAAGAAGCACGCTCTTGATTTCTAGAGTCTCTAAGACAGCAGGAACGTGAGTGTGCTGAAAACAAAAGAACGGTGTTTCCTACAAATACAGACCTTATCTAGTCCAACTCTGCCTCTCAAATTAATACAAAGCACAGGTAGTCTAACATCCAATGCTTTCATTTAAGATGAGAAACGTGTGAGCTTTGTGAACAATGTAGTTCGTTTGAGCTGAAAAGTGACTGCCCTTACCTGAAACGATGTCTTGCTTGTAGGAAGACACAGAGCCTGGGATTTAACTCCATTTCTGAAGGGAAACACACAGCATAGTTCTCATCCATGGATCACACTCTGCTTTAGAGCAAGAAGACCGCTCTTGCTTTCTAGAATCTCTAATAGAGCAGGAAACTTGCGTGTGCTCAGAACAAAAGAACAGTGTTTCCTACACATACGGACCATATCTAGTTCAACTCTGCTTCTGAAACTGAAACAAACCACAGGTCCTCTAACATCCAGTGCTTGTCACTTAAGATGAGAAACGTGTGAGCTTTGTGAACCATGTAGGTCGTTTGAGCTGAAAAGTGACTGCCATTACCTGAAACGAAGTCTTGCTTGTAGGAAGACTCAGAGCCTGGGATATAACTCCATTTCTAAGTGAAACACTCAGCAGACTTCTCATCCATTGACGACACTCTGCTTTAGAGCAAGAAGCACGCTCTTCCTTTCTAGAGTCTCTAATAGAGCAGGAAACGTGATTGTGCTAAAAATAAAAGAACTATGTTTCCTACACATAGGGACCATATCTAGTTCAACTCTTCTTCTGAAAATGACACAAAGCACAGGTCCTGTAACATCCAATGCCTTTCAATTAAGACAAAGAAACGTGTGAGCTTCGTGTACAATGTAGTTTGTTTGACCTGAAAAGTAACTGGCCTTACCTGAAACGAAGTCTTGCTTGTAGGAAGACTCAGAGCCTGGGATTTAACTCCATTTCTGAAGTGGAACACACAGCAGAGTTCTCATCCATTGATCACACTCTGTTTTAGAGCAAGAAGCACGATCTTGATTTCTAGATTCTCTAAGACAGCAGGGAACGTGAGTGTGCTGAAATCAGAAGAATGGTGTTTCCTAAAAATACGGACCTTATATAGTCCAACTGTGCCTCTCAAATTGATGCAAAACACAGGTCCTCTAACATCAAATGCTTTCATTTAAGATGAGAAACGTGTGAGCTTTGTGAACAATGTAGTTCGTTTGAGGTGAAAAGTGACTGCCCTTACCTGAAACGAAGTCTTGCTTGTAGGAAGTCACAGAGACTGAGATT
The DNA here is from genome assembly GCA_949786385.1 of Onychomys leucogaster. Lineage (NCBI taxonomy): Eukaryota > Metazoa > Chordata > Mammalia > Rodentia > Cricetidae > Onychomys > Onychomys leucogaster. Next base: position 4,298,710 of record CATKUP010000009.1, on the reverse strand, counting down.
TTATTCCATTTCTGAAGTGAAAGACACAGCAGAGTTATCATCCACTGATCAAACTCTGTTTTAGAGCAAGAAGCACGATCTTGATTTCTAGATTCTCTAAGACATCAGGGAACGTGAGTCTGCTGAAATCAGAAGAATGGTGTTTCCTAAAAATACGGACCTTATCTAGTCCAACTGTGCCTCTCAAATTGATGCAAAACACAGGTCCTCTAACATCAAATGCTTTCATTTAAGATGAGAAACGTGTGAGCTTTGTGAACAATGTAGTTCGTTTGAGGTGAAAAGTGACTGCCCTTACCTGAAACGAATTCTTGCTTGTAGGAAGTCACAGAGACTGGGATTTAACTCCATTTCTGAAGTGAAACACCCAGCAGAGTTATCATCCATTGATCACATTCTGTTTTAGAGCAAGAAGCACGATCTTGCTTTCTAGATTCTCTAAGACAGCAGGAATCGTGAGGGGGCTGAGAACAAAAGAACGGTGTTTCCTACACATAGGGACCAAATCTAGTCCAACTCTGCTTCTGAAACTGATACAAAGCACTGGTCCTCTAACATCCAATGCTTGTCAGTTAAGATGGGAAACATGTTAGCTGTGTGAACTATGTAGTTCTTTTGAGCTGAAAAGTGACTGCCCTTACCTGAAACGAAGTCTTGCTTGTAGGAAGACACAGAGCCTGGAATTTAACTCCATTTCTGATGTGAAACACCCAGCAGAGTTCTCATCCATTTATTACACTCTGCTTTTGAGCAAGAAGCACGCTCTTGCTTTCTAGATTCTCTAAGACAGCAGGAAACGTGAGTGTGCTGAGAACAAAAGAACAGTTTTTCCTACATATACGGACAATATCTATTCCAACACTGCTTCTGAAACTGAAACAAAGCACTGGTCCTCTAACATGCAATGCTTGGCAGTTAAGATGAGAAACAATTTAGCTTCGTGAACGATGTAGTTTGTTTGAGCTGAAAAGTGACTGCCCTTACGTGAAATGAAGACTTTTTTGTAGGAAGACACAAAGCCTGGGATTTAACTCCATTTCTGAAGGGAAACACCCAGCACAGTTCTCTTCCATGAATCACACTCTGCTTTAGAGCAAGAAGCACGCTCTTCCTTTCTAGAGTCTCTAATACAGGAGGAAACATGATTGTGCTCAGAACAAAAGAACTGTGTTTCCTACACATACTGACCATATCTAGTTCAACTCTTCTGCTGAAACTGACAAAAAGCACAGGTCCTCTAACATCCAAAGCTTGTCATTTAAGATGAGAAACGTGTGAGCATCATGAAAGGTAGTTCTTTTGAGCTGAAAAGTGACTGCCATTACCTGAAACGAAGTCTTGCTTGTAGGAAGACTCAGAGCCTGGGATTTAACTCGATTTCTGAAGTGAAACACACAGCAGAGTTCTCATCCTTAGATCACACTCTGCTTTAGAGCAAGAAGCACGCTCTTCCTTTCTAGAGTCGCTAATACAGCAGGAAACGTGATTGTGCTCAGAACAAAAGAACTGTGTTTCCTACACATATGGACCATATCTAGTTCAACTCTTCTTCTGAAGCTGATATAAAGCACTGTTCCTGTAACATGCAATGCTTTTCAATTAAGACTGAGAAACGTGTGAGCTTCGTGTATAATGTAGTTCTTTTGAGATGTAAAGTAACTGCCCTTACCTGAAACGATATCTTGCTTGTAAGAAGACTCAAAGCCTGGGATTTAACTCCATTTCTGAAGTGGAACACACTGCAGAGTTCTCATCCATTGATCACACTCTGCTTTAGAGCAAGAAGCACGCTCTTGCTTTCTAGAGTCTATAAGACAGCAGGAAACATGAGTGTGCTGAGAACAAAAGAACGGTGTTTCCTACACATACGGGCCATATCTAGTCCAATTCTCCTTCTGAAAGTGAAACAAACCACAGGTCCTCTAACATCCAATGATTGTCCGTTAAGATGAGAAACTTGTGAGCTTCGTGAACAATGTAGTTCGTTTGAGCTGTAAAGTATCTGCCCTTAACTGAAACGAAGTCTTGCTTGTAGGAAGACTCAGAGCCTGGGATTTAACTCCATTTCTGAAGGGAAACACACAGCAGAGTTCTCATCCATAGGTCACACTCTGCTTTAGAGCAAGAAGCACGCTCTTGCTTTTAGAGTCTCTAAGACAGCAGGAAACGTGAGTGTGCTGAGAACAAAAGAACAGTTTTTCCTACATATACGGACAATATCTATTCCAACTCTGCTTCTGAAACTGAAACAAAGCACTGGTCCTCTAACATGCAATGCTTGGCAGTTAAGATGAGAAACGATTTAGCTTCGTGAACGATGTAGTTTGTTTGAGCTGAAAAGTGACTGCCCTTACGTGAAATGAAGACTTTTTTGTAGGAAGACACAAAGCCTGGGATTTAACTCCATTTCTGAAGGGAAACACCCAGCACAGTTCTCTTCCATGAATCACACTCTGCTTTAGAGCAAGAAGCACGCTCTTCCTTTCTAGAGTCTCTAATACAGGAGGAAACATGATTGTGCTCAGAACAAAAGAACTGTGTTTCCTACACATACTGACCATATCTAGTTCAACTCTTCTTCTGAAACTGACAAAAAGCACAGGTCCTCTAACATCCAATGCTTGTCATTTAAGATGAGAAACGTGTGAGCATCATGAAAGGTAGTTCTTTTGAGCTGAAAAGTGACTGCCATTACCTGAAACGAAGTCTTGCTTGTAGGAAGACTCAGAGCCTGGGATTTAACTCGATTTCTGAAGTGAAACACACAGCAGAGTTCTCATCCTTAGATCACACTCTGCTTTAGAGCAAGAAGCACACTCTTCCTTTCTAGAGTCGCTAATACAGCAGGAAACGTGATTGTGCTCAGAACAAAAGAACTGTGTTTCCTACACATATGGACCATATCTAGTTCAACTCTTCTTCTGAAGCTGATATAAAGCACTGTTCCTGTAACATCCAATGCTTTTCAATTAAGACCGAGAAACGTGTGAGCTTCGTGTGTAATGTAGTTCTTTTGAGATGTAAAGTAACTGCCCTTACCTGAAAGGATATGTTGCTTGTAAGAAGACTCAGAGCCTGGGATTTAACTCCATTTCTGAAGTGGAACACACAGCAGAGTTCTCTTCCATTGATCACACTCTGCTTTAGAGCAAGAAGCACGCTCTTGCTTTCTAGAGTCTCTAAGACAGCAGGAAAAATGAGTGTGCTTAGAACAAAAGAACGGTGTTTCCTACACATACGGGCCATATCTAGTCCAACTCTGCTTCTGAAAGTGAAACAAACCACAGGTCCTCTAACATCCAATGCTTGTCCTTTAAGATGAGAAACTTGTGAGCTTCGTGAACAATGTAGTTCGTTTGAGCTGTAAAGTAACTGCCCTTAACTGAAACGAAGTCTTGCTTGTAGGAAGACTCAGAGCCTGGGATTTAACTCCATTTCTGAAGTGAAACACACAGCAGAGTTCTCATCCATAGATCACACTCTGCTTTAGAGCAAGAAGCACGCTCTTGCTTTCTAGAGTCTCTAAGACAGCAGGAAAAGTGAGTGTGCTGAGAACAAAAGAACAGTGTTTCCTACACATAAGGACCATATCTAGTCCAACTCTGCTTCTGAAACTGATACAAAGCACTGGTCCTCTAACATGCAATGCTTGGCAGTTAAGATGAGAAACGTGTTAGCTTCGTAAACGATATAGTTTGTTTTAGCTGAAAAGTGACTGCCCTTTCCTGAAACGAAGTCTTGTTTGTAGGAAGACTCAGAGCCTGGGATTTAACTCCATTTCTGAAGTGAATCACACAGCAGAGTTCTCATCCATAGATCACACTCTGATTTAGAGCAAGAAGCACGCTCTAGCTTTCTAGAGTCTCTAAGACAGCATGAAACATGAGTGTGATGAGAACAAAAGAAAGGTTTTTCCTACACATACAGACCGTATCTAGTTCATCTCTGCTTCTGAAACTGAAACAAACCAGAGGTCCTCTAACAACCAATGCTTTTCAGTTTAGATGAGAAACGCGTGGGCTTCGTGAACAATGCAGTTTTTTTGAGCTGTAAAGTAACTGCCCTTACCTGAAAAGAAGTCTTGCTTGTAGGAAGACTCAGAGCCTGGGATTTAACTCCATTTCTGAAGTGGAACACACAGCAGAGTTCTCATCCATTGATCACACTCTGCTTTAGAGCAAGAAGCACGCTCTTGATTTCTAGAGTCTCTAAGACAGCAGGAACGTGAGTGTGCTGAAAACAAAAGAACGGTGTTTCCTACAAATACAGACCTTATCTAGTCCAACTCTGCCTCTCAAATTAATACAAAGCACAGGTCCTCTAACATCCAATGCTTTCATTTAAGATGAGAAACGTGTGAGCTTTGTGTACGATGTAGTTCGTTTGAGCTGAAAAGTGTCAGCCCTTACCTGAAACGAAGTCTTGCTTGTAGGAAGTCACAGACACTGAGATTTTATTCCATTTCTGAAGTGAAAGACACAGCAGAGTTATCATCCACTGATCACACTCTGTTTTAGAGCAAGAAGCACGATCTTGATTTCTAGATTCTCTAAGACAGCAGGGAACGTGAGTGTGCTGAAATCAGAAGAATGGTGTTTCCTAAAAATACGGACCTTATCTAGTCCAACTGTGCCTCTCAAATTGATGCAAAACACAGGTCCTCTAACATCAAATGCTTTCATTTAAGATGAGAAACGTGTGAGCTTTGTGAACAATGTAGTTCGTTTGAGGTGAAAAGTGACTGCCCTTACCTGAAACGAAGTCTTGCTTGTAGGAAGTCACAGAGACTGGGATTTAACTCCATTTCTGAAGTGAAACACCCAGCAGAGTTATCATCCATTGATCACACTCTGTTTTAGAGCAAGAAGCACGCTCTTGCTTTCTAGATTCTCTAAGACAGCAGGAATCATGAGGGTGCTGAGAACAAAAGAACGGTGTTTCCTACACATAGGGACCAAATCTAGTCCAACTCTGCTTCTGAAACTGATACAAAGCACTGGTCCTCTAACATCCAATGCTTGTCAGTTAAGATGGGAAACCTGTTAGCTGTGTGAACGATGTAGTTCTTTTGAGCTGAAAAGTGACTGCCCTTACCTGAAACGAATTCTTGCTTGTAGGAAGACACAGAGCCTGGAATTTAACTCCACTTCTGAAGTGAAAGACACAGCAGAGTTATCATCTACTGATCACACTCTGTTTTAGAGCAAGAAGCATGCTCTTGATTTCTAGATTCTCTAAGACAGCAGGAGACGTGAGTGTGCTGAGAACCAAAGAATGGTGGTTCCTACACAGACGGACCATATCTAGTCCAACTCTACCTCTGAAATTGATACAAAGTACTGGTCCTCTAACATCCAATGCTTGTCAGTTAAGATGGGAAACCTGTTAGCTGAGTGAACGATGTAGTTCGTTTGAGCTGAAAAGTGACTGCCCTCACCTGAAACGAAGTCTTTCTTGTAGGAAGACACAGAGCCTGGGATTTAACTCCATTTCTGATGTGAAACACCCAGCAGAGTTCTCATCCATTTTTTACACTCTGCTTTTGAGCAAGAAGCACGCTCTTGCTTTCTAGATTCTCTAAGACAGCAGGAAACGTGAGTGTGCTGAGAACAAAAGAACTGTGGTTCCTACACATACGGACCATATCTAGTCCAACTCTGTCTCTGAAATTGATACAAAGCACTGGTCCTCTAACGTCCAATGCTTGTCATTTAAGATGAGAAACGTGTGAGGTTCGTGAATGATGTAGTTCGTTTGAGCTGAAAAGTGCCTGCCCTTACCTGAAACGAAGTCTTGCTTGTAGGAAGACACAGAGCCTGGGATTTAACTCTATTTCTGAAGGGAAACACACAGCATAGTTATCTTCCATGGTTCACTCTCTGCTTTAGAGCAAGAAGAATTCTATTGCTTTCTAGAGTCTCTAGTACAGCAGGAAATGTGAGTGTGCTCAAAACAAAAGAACCGTGTTTCCTACACATACGGACCTTATCTAGTCCAACTCTGCCTCTCAAATTAATACAAAGCACAGGTAGTCTAACATCCAATGCTTTCATTTAAGATGAGAAACGTGTGAGCTTTGTGAACAATGTAGTTCGTTTGAGCTGAAAAGTGACTGCCCTTACCTGAAACGATGTCTTGCTTGTAGGAAGACACAGAGCCTGGGATTTAACTCCATTTCTGAAGGGAAACACACAGCATAGTTCTCATCCATGGATCACACTCTGCTTTAGAGCAAGAAGACCGCTCTTGCTTTCTAGAATCTCTAATAGAGCAGGAAACTTGAGTGTGCTCAGAACAAAAGAACAGTGTTTCCTACACATACGGACCATATCTAGTTCAACTCTGCTTCTGAAACTGAAACAAACCACAGGTCCTCTAACATCCAGTGCTTGTCACTTAAGATGAGAAACGTGTGAGCTTTGTGAACCATGTAGGTCGTTTGAGCTGAAAAGTGACTGCCATTACCTGAAACGAAGTCTTGCTTGTAGGAAGACTCAGAGCCTGGGATATAACTCCATTTCTAAGTGAAACACTCAGCAGACTTCTCATCCATTGACGACACTCTGCTTTAGAGCAAGAAGCACGCTCTTCCTTTCTAGAGTCTCTAATAGAGCAGGAAACGTGATTGTGCTAAAAATAAAAGAACTATGTTTCCTACACATAGGGACCATATCTAGTTCAACTCTTCTTCTGAAAATGACACAAAGCACAGGTCCTGTAACATCCAATGCCTTTCAATTAAGACAAAGAAACGTGTGAGCTTCGTGTACAATGTAGTTTGTTTGACCTGAAAAGTAACTGGCCTTACCTGAAACGAAGTCTTGCTTGTAGGAAGACTCAGAGCCTGGGATTTAACTCCATTTCTGAAGTGGAACACACAGCAGAGTTCTCATCCATTGATCACACTCTGTTTTAGAGCAAGAAGCACGATCTTGATTTCTAGATTCTCTAAGACAGCAGGGAACGTGAGTGTGCTGAAATCAGAAGAATGGTGTTTCCTAAAAATACGGACCTTATATAGTCCAACTGTGCCTCTCAAATTGATGCAAAACACAGGTCCTCTAACATCAAATGCTTTCATTTAAGATGAGAAACGTGTGAGCTTTGTGAACAATGTAGTTCGTTTGAGGTGAAAAGTGACTGCCCTTACCTGAAACGAAGTCTTGCTTGTAGGAAGTCACAGAGACTGAGATTTTATTCCATTTCTGAAGTGAAAGACACAGCAGAGTTATCATCCACTGATCAAACTCTGTTTTAGAGCAAGAAGCACGATCTTGATTTCTAGATTCTCTAAGACAGCAGGGAACGTGAGTGTGCTGAAATCAGAAGAATGGTGTTTCCTAAAAATACGGACCTTATCTAGTCCAACTGTGCCTCTCAAATTGATGCAAAACACAGGTCCTCTAACATCAAATGCTTTCATTTAAGATGAGAAACGTGTGAGCTTTGTGAACAATGTAGTTCGTTTGAGGTGAAAAGTGACTGCCCTTACCTGAAACGAATTCTTGCTTGTAGGAAGTCACAGAGACTGGGATTTAACTCCATTTCTGAAGTGAAACACCCAGCAGAGTTATCATCCATTGATCACATTCTGTTTTAGAGCAAGAAGCACGATCTTGCTTTCTAGATTCTCTAAGACAGCAGGAATCGTGAGGGGGCTGAGAACAAAAGAACGGTGTTTCCTACACATAGGGACCAAATCTAGTCCAACTCTGCTTCTGAAACTGATACAAAGCACTGGTCCTCTAACATCCAATGCTTGTCAGTTAAGATGGGAAACCTGTTAGCTGTGTGAACTATGTAGTTCTTTTGAGCTGAAAAGTGACTGCCCTTACCTGAAACGAAGTCTTGCTTGTAGGAAGACACAGAGCCTGGAATTTAACTCCATTTCTGATGTGAAACACCCAGCAGAGTTCTCATCCATTTTTTACACTCTGCTTTTGAGCAAGAAGCACGCTCTTGCTTTCTAGATTCTCTAAGACAGCAGGAAACATGAGTGTGCTGAGAACAAAAAACTGTGGTTCCTACACATAAGGACCATATCTAGTCCAACTCTGTCTCTGAAATTGATACAAAGCACTGGTCCTCTAACGTCCAATGCTTGTCATTTAAGATGAGAAACGTGTGAGGTTCGTGAATGATGTAGTTCGTTTGAGCTGAAAAGTGCCTGCCCTTACCTTAAACGAAGTCTTGCTTGTAGGAAGACACAGAGCCTGGAATTTAACTCTATTTCTAAAGGGAAACACACAGCATAGTTATCTTCCATGGTTCACTCTCTGCTTTAGAGCAAGAAGAATTCTATTGCTTTCTAGAGTCTCTAGTACAGCAGGAAATGTGAGTGTGCTCAAAACAAAAGAACCGTGTTTCCAACACATACAGACCATATCTAGTTCAACTCCTATTCTGAAACTGACACAAAGCACAGGTCAAGTAACATCCAATGCTTTTCAATTAAGACCGAGAAACGTGTGAGCTTCGTGTGTAATGTAGTTCTTTTGAGATGTAAAGTAACTGCCCTTACCTGAAAGGATATGTTGCTGGTAAGAAGACTCAGAGCCTGGGATTTAACTCCATTCCTGAAGTGGAACACACAGCAGAGTTCTCATCCATTGATCACACTCTGCTTTAGAGCAAGAAGCACGCTCTTGCTTTCTAGAGTCTCTAAGACAGCAGGAAAAAAGAGTGTGCTTAGAACAAAAGAACGGTGTTTCCTACACATACGGGCCATATCTAGTCCAACTCTGCTTCTGAAAGTGAAACAAACCACAGGTCCTCTAACATCCAATGCTTGTCCTTTAAGATGAGAAACTTGTGAGCTTCGTGAACAATGTAGTTCGTTTGAGCTGTAAAGTAACTGCCCTTAACTGAAACGAAGTCTTGCTTGTAGGAAGACTCAGAGCCTGGGATTTAACTCCATTTCTGAAGTGAAACACACAGCAGAGTTCTCATCCATAGATCACACTCTGCTTTAGAGCAAGAAGCACGCTCTTGCTTTCTAGAGTCTCTAAGACAGCAGGAAAAGTGAGTGTGCTGAGAACAAAAGAACAGTGTTTCCTACACATACGGACCATATCTAGTCCAACTCTGCTTCTGAAACTGATACAAAGCACTCGTCCTCTAACATGCAATGCTTGGCAGTTAAGATGAGAAACGTGTTAGCTTCGTAAACGATGTAGTTTGTTTTAGCTGAAAAGTGACTGCCCTTACCTGAAACGAAGTCTTGTTTGTAGGAAGACTCAGAGCCTGGGATTTAACTCCATTTCTGAAGTGAATCACACAGCAGAGTTCTCATCCATAGATCACACTCTGATTTAGAGCAAGAAGCACGCTCTAGCTTTCTAGAGTCTCTAAGACAGCATGAAACATGAGTGTGATGAGAACAAAAGAAATGTTTTTCCTACACATACAGACCATATCTAGTTCATCTCTGCTTCTGAAACTGAAACAAACCAGAGGTCCTCTAACAACCAATGCTTTTCAGTTTAGATGAGAAACGCGTGGGCTTCGTGAACAATGCAGTTTTTTTGAGCTGTAAAGTAACTGCCCTTACCTGAAAAGAAGTCTTGCTTGTAGGAAGACTCAGAGCCTGGGATTTAACTCCATTTCTGAAGTGGAACACACAGCAGAGTTCTCATCCATTGATCACACTCTGCTTTAGAGCAAGAAGCACGCTCTTGATTTCTAGAGTCTCTAAGACAGCAGGAACGTGAGTGTGCTGAAAACAAAAGAACGGTGTTTCCTACAAATACAGACCTTATCTAGTCCAACTCTGCCTCTCAAATTAATACAAAGCACAGGTCCTCTAACATCCAATGCTTTCATTTAAGATGAGAAACGTGTGAGCTTTGTGAACGATGTAGTTCGTTTGAGCTGAAAAGTCTCAGCCCTTACCTGAAACGAAGTCTTGCTTGTAGGAAGTCACAGAGACTGAGATTTTATTCCATTTCTGAAGTGAAAGACACAGCAGAGTTATCATCCACTGATCAAACTCTGTTTTAGAGCAAGAAGCACGATCTTGATTTCTAGATTCTCTAAGACAGCAGGAATCGTGAGGGTGCTGAGAACAAAAGAACGGTGTTTCCTACACATAGGGACCAAATCTAGTCCAACTCTGCTTCTGAAACTGATACAAAGCACTGGTCCTCTAACATCCAATGCTTGTCAGTTAAGATGGGAAACCTGTTAGCTGTGTGAACGATGTAGTTCTTTTGAGCTGAAAAGTGACTGCCCTTACCTGAAACGAAGTCTTGCTTGTAGGAAGACACAGAGCCTGGAATTTAACTCCATTTCTGATGTGAAACACCCAGCAGAGTTCTCATCCATTTTTTACACTCTGCTTTAGAGCAAGAAGCACGCTCTTGCTTTCTAGATTCTCTAAGACAGCAGGAAACGTGAGTGTGCTGAGAACAAAAAACTGTGGTTCCTACACATACGGACCATATCTAGTCCAACTCTGTCTCTGAAATTGATACAAAGCACTGGTCCTCTAACGTCCAATGCTTGTCATTTAAGATGAGAAACATGTGAGTTTGTGAACGATGTAGTTCGTTTGAGCTGAAAAGTGATTGCCCTTACCTGAAAAGAAGTCTTGCTTGTAGGAAGCCACAGAGCCTGGAATTTAACTCCATTTCTGAAGGGAAACACACAGCATGGTTCTCATCCATGGAGCACACTCTGCTTTAGAGCAAGAAGCACGCTCTTGCTTTCTAGAGTCTCTAATACAGCAGGAAACATGAGTGTGCTCAGAACAAAAGTACGGTGTTTCCTACATATACGGACCATATCTACTCCAACTCTGCTTGTGAAACTGAAACAAACCACAGGTCCTGTAACATCCAATGCTTTTCAATTAACCTAGAAACGTGTGAGGTTCGTGTACGATGTAGTTCTTTTATCCTGTAAAGTAACTGCCATAACTTGAAACGAAGTCTTGATTGTAGGAAGACACAGAGCCGGGTATTTAACTCCATTTCTGAAGGGAAACACACAGCATAGTTGTCATCCATGGTTCACAATCTGCTTTCGAACAAGAAGCACGATCTTGCTGGCTAGAGTCTCTAGTACAGCAGGAAACGTGAATGTTCTCAGAACAAAAGAACGGTGTTTCCTACACATACGGACCATATCTAGTTCAACTCCTCTTCTGAAACTGACACAAAGCACAGGTCAAGTAACATCCAATGCTTTTCAATTAAGAACGAGAAACGTGTGAGCTTCATGTACGATGTAGTTCGTTTGACCTGTAAAGTAACTGCCCTTACCTGAAACGAAGTCTTGATTGTAGGAAGACACAGAGCCTGGGATTTAACTCCCTTTCTGGAGGGAAACACACAGCATAGTTCTCATCAATGGATCACACTCTGCTTTAGAGCAAGAAGCACGCTCTTGCTTTCTAGAGTCTCTAGTACAGCAGGAAACGTGAGTGTGCTCAGAACAAAAGAACGGTGTTTCCTACATATATGGACCATATCTAGTCCAATTCTGCTTCTGAAACTGAAACAAACCACAGGTCCTCTAACATCCAATGCTTCTCCATTAAGATGAGAAACGTGTGAGCTTCGTGAACGATGAAGTTCGTTTGAGCTGTAAATTAACTGCCCTTACCTGAAACAAATTCTTGCTTGTAGGAAGACTCAGAGCCTGGGATTTAACTCCATTTCTGAAGTGAAACACGCAGCAGACTTCTCATCCATTGATCACACTCTGCTTTAGAGCAAGAAGCACGCTCTTCCTTTCTAGAGTCTCTAATAGAGCAGGAAACGTGATTGTGCTCAGAACAAAAGAACTATGTTTCCTACACATACGGACCATATCTATTTCAACTCTTCTTCTGAAACTGACACAAAGCACAGGTCCTGTAACATCCAATGCCTTTCAATTAAGACCAAGAAACGTGTGAGCTTCGTGTACAATGTATTTCGTTTGACCTGTAAAGTAACTGGCCTTACATGAAATGAATTCTTGATTGTAGGAAGACTCAGAGCCTGGGATTTAACTCCATTTCTGAAGGGAAACACCCAGCACAGTTCTCTTCCATGAATCACACTCTGCTTTAGAGCAAGAAGCACGCTCTTCCTTTGTAGAGTCGCTAATACAGCAGGAAACGGGATTGTGCTCAGAACAAAAGAACTGTGTTTCCTACACATACGGACCATATCTAGTTCAACTCTTCTTCTGAAACTGACACAAAGCACAGGTCCTCTAACATCCAATGCTTGACGTTTAAGATGAGAAACGTGTGAGCATCATGAAAGATGTAGTTCTTTTGAGCTGAAAAGTGACTGCCATTACCTGAAACGATGTCTTGCTTATAGGAAGACTCAGAGCCTGGGATTTAACTCCATTTCTGAAGTGAAACACTCAGCAGAGTTCTCATCCTTAGATCACACTCTGCTTTAGAGCAAGAAGCACGCTCTTGCTTTCCAGAGTCTCTAATACAGCAGGATACTTGAGTGTGCTCAGAACAATGAACTGTGTTTCCTACACATATGGACCATATCTAGTTCAACTCTTCTTCTGAAGCTGATATAAAGCACTGTTCCTGTAACATCCAATGCTTTTCAATTAAGACCGAGAAACGTGTGAGCTTCGTGTATAATGTAGTTCTTTTGAGATGTAAAGTAACTCCCCTTACCTGAAATGATATCTTGGTTGTAAGAAGACTCAAAGCCTGGGATTTAACTCCATTTCTGAAGTGGAACACACTGCAGAGTTCTCATCCATTGATCACACTCTGCTTTAGAGCAAAAAGCACACTCTTGCTTTCTAGAGTCTTTAAGACAGCAGGAAACATGAGTGTGCTGAGAACAAATGAACGGTGTTTCCTACACATACGGGCCATATCTAGTCCAACTCTGCTTCTGAAAGTGAAACAAACCACAGTTCCTCTAACATCCAATGCTTGTGCGTTAAGATGAGAAACTTGTGAGCTTCGTGAACAATGTAGTTCGTTTGAGCTGTAAAGTAACTGCCATTAACTGAAACGAAGTCTTGCTTGTAGGAAGACTCAGAGCCTGGGATTTAACTCCATTTCTGAAGGGAAACACACAGCATAGTTCTCATCCATGGGTCACACTCTGCTTTAGAGCAAGAAGCACGCTCTTGCTTTCTAGAGTCTCTAAGACAGCAGGAAAAGTGAGTGTGCTGAGAACAAAAGAACAGTTTTTCCTACATATACGGACCATATCTAGTGCAACTCTGCTTCTGAAACTGAAACAAAGCACTGGTCCAATAACATGCAATGCTTGGCAGTTAAGATGAGAAACGATTTAGCTTCGTGAACGATGTAGTTTGTTTGAGCTGAAAAGTGACTGCCCTTACGTGAAATGAAGACTTTTTTGTAGGAAGACACAAAGCTTGGGATTTAACTCCATTTCTGAAGGGAAACACCCAGCACAGTTCTCTTCCATGAATCACACTCTGCTTTAGAGCAAGAAGCATGCTCTTCCTTTCTAGAGTGTCTAATACAGCAGGAAACGTGATTGTGCTCAGAACAAAAGAACTGTGTTTCCTACACATACTGACCATATCTAGTTCAACTCTTCTTCTGAAACTGACACAAAGCACAGGTCCTCTAACATCCAATGCTTGACATTTAAGATGAGAAACGTGTGAGCATCATGAAAGATGTAGTTCCTTTGAGCTGAAAAGTGACTGCCATTACCGGAAACGAAGTCTTGCTTATAGGAAGACTCAGAGCCTGGGATTTAACTCCATTTCTGAAGTGAAACACACAGCAGAGTTCTCATCCTTAGATCACACTCTGCTTTAGAGCAAGAAGCATGCTCTTGCTTTCCAGAATCTCTAATACAGCAGGATACTTGAGTGTGCTCAGAACAATGAACTGTGTTTCCTACACATATGGACCATATCTAGTTCAACTCTTCTTCTGAAGCTGATATAAAGCACTGTTCCTGTAACATGCAATGCTTTTCAATTAAGACCGAGAAACGTGTGAGCTTCGTGTATAATGTAGTTCTTTTGAGATGTAAAGTAACTGCCCTTACCTGAAACGATATCTTGCTTGTAAGAAGACTCAAAGCCTGGGATTTAACTCCATTTCTGAAGTGGAACACACTGCAGAGTTCTCATCCATTGATCACACTCTGCTTTAGAGCAAGAAGCATGCTCTTGCTTTCTAGAGTCTCTAAGACAGCAGGAAACATGAGTGTGCTGAGAACAAAAGAACGGTGTTTCCTACACATACGGGCCATATCTAGTCCAACTCTGCTTCTGAAAGTGAAACAAACCACAGGTCCTCTAACATCCAATGATAGTCCGTTAAGATGAGAAACTTGTGAGCTTCGTGAACAATGTAGTTCGTTTGAGCTTTAAAGTATCTGCCCTTAACTGAAACGAAGTCTTGCTTGTAGGAAGACTCAGAGCCTGGGATTTAACTCCATTTCTGAAGTGAAACACACAGCAGAGTTCTCATCCATAGATCACACTCTGCTTTAGAGCAAGAAGCACGCACTTGCTTTCTAGATTCTCTAAGACAGCAGGAAAAGTGAGTGTGCTGAGAACAAAAGAACAGTGTTTCCTACACATACGGACCATATCTAGTCCAACTCTGCTTCTGAAACTGATACAAAGCACTGGTCCTCTAACATGCAATGCTTGGCAGTTAAGATGAGAAACGTGTTAGCTTTGTAAACGATGTAGTTTGTTTTAGCTGAAAAGTGACTGCCCTTACCTGAAACGAAGTCTTGTTTGTAGGAAGACTCAGAGCCTGGGATTTAACTCCATTTCTGAAGTGAATCACACAGCAGAGTTCTCATCCATAGATCACACTCTGATTTAGAGCAAGAAGCACGCTCTAGCTTTCTAGAGTCTCTAAGACAGCATGAAACATGAGTGTTATGAGAACAAAAGAAAGGTTTTTCCTACACATACAGACCATATCTAGTTCATCTCTGCTTCTGAAACTGAAACAAACCAGAGGTCCTCTAACAACCAATGCTTTTCAGTTTAGATGAGAAACGCGTGGGCTTCGTGAACGATGCAGTTTTTTTGAGCTGTAAAGTAACTGCCCTTACCTGAAAAGAAGTCTTGCTTGTAGGAAGACTCAGAGCCTGGGATTTAACTCCATTTCTGAAGTGAAACACACAGCATAGTTCTCATCCATTGATCACACTCTGCTTTAGAGCAAGAAGCACGCTCTTGATTTCTAGAGTCTCTAAGACAGCAGGAACGTGAGTGTGCTGAAAACAAAAGAACGGTGTTTCCTACAAATACAGACCTTATCTAGTCCAACTCTGCCTCTCAAATTAATACAAAGCACAGGTCCTCTAACATCCAATGCTTTCATTTAAGATGAGAAACGTGTGAGCTTTGTGAACGATGTAGTTCGTTTGAGCTGAAAAGTGTCAGCCCTTACCTGAAACGAAGTCTTGCTTGTAGGAAGTCACAGACACTGAGATTTTATTCCATTTCTGAAGTGAAAGACACAGCAGAGTTATCATCCACTGATCACACTCTGTTTTAGAGCAAGAAGCACGATCTTGATTTCTAGTTTCTCTAAGACAGCAGGGAACGTGAGTGTGCTGAAATCAGAAGAATGGTGTTTCCTAAAAATACGGACCTTATCTAGTCCAACTGTGCCTCTCAAATTGATGCAAAACACAGGTCCTCTAACATCAAATGCTTTCATTTAAGATGAGAAACGTGTGAGCTTTGGGAACAATGTAGTTCGTTTGAGGTGAAAAGTGACTGCCCTTACCTGAAACGAAGTCTTGCTTGTAGGAAGTCACAGAGACTGGGATTTAACTCCATTTCTGAAGTGAAACACCCAGCAGAGTTATCATCCATTGATCACACTCTGTTTTAGAGCAAGAAGCACGCTCTTGCTTTCTAGATTCTCTAAGACAGCAGGAATCATGAGGGTGCTGAGAACAAAAGAACGGTGTTTCCTACACATAGGGACCAAATCTAGTCCAACTCTGCTTCTGAAACTGATACAAAGCACTGATCCTCTAACATCCAATGCTTGTCAGTTAAGATGGGAAACCTGTTAGCTGTGTGAACGATGTAGTTCTTTTGACCTGAAAAGTGACTGCCCTTACCTGAAACGAAGTCTTGCTTGTAGGAAGACACAGAGCCTGGAATTTAACTCCATTTCTGAAGTGAAAGACACAGCAGAGTTATCATCTACTGATCACACTCTGTTTTAGAGCAAGAAGCATGCTCTTGATTTCTAGATTCTCTAAGACAGCAGGAGACGTGAGTGTGCTGAGAACCAAAGAATGGTGGTTCCTACACAGACGGACCATATCTAGTCCAACTCTACCTCTGAAATTGATACAAAGCACTGGTCCTCTTACATCCAATGCTTGTCAGTTAAGATGGGAAACCTGTGAGCTCAGTGAACGATGTAGTTCATTTGAGCTGAAAAGTGACTGCCCTCACCTGAAACGAAGTCTTTCTTGTAGGAAGACACAGAGCCTGGGATTTAACTCCATTTCTGATGTGAAACACCCAGCAGAGTTCTCATCCATTTTTTACACTCTGCTTTTGAGCAAGAAGCACGCTCTTGCTTTCTAGATTCTCTAAGACAGCAGGAAACGTGAGTGTGCTGAGAACAAAAGAACTGTGGTTCCTACACATACGGACCATATCTAGTCCAACTCTGTCTCTGAAATTGATACAAAGCACTGGTCCTCTAACGTCCAATGCTTGTCATTTAAGATGAGAAACGTGTGAGGTTCGTGAATGATGTAGTTCGTTTGAGCTGAAAAGTGCCTGCCCTTACCTGAAACGAAGTCTTGCTTGTAGGAAGACACAGAGCCTGGGATTTAACTCTATTTCTGAAGGGAAACACACAGCATAGTTATCTTCCATGGTTCACTCTCTGCTTTAGAGCAAGAAGAATTCTATTGCTTTCTAGAGTCTCTAGTAGAGCAGGAAATGTGAGTGTGCTCAAAACAAAAGAACCGTGTTTCCTACACATACGGACCATATCTAGTTCAACTCTTCTTCTGAAAATGACACAAAGCACAGGTCCTGTAACATCCAATGCCTTTCAATTAAGACAAAGAAACGTGTGAGCTTCGTGTACAATGTAGTTTGTTTGACCTGAAAAGTAACTGGCCTTACCTGAAACGAAGTCTTGCTTGTAGGAAGACTCAGAGCCTGGGAATTAACTTCATTTCTGAAGTGGAACACACAGCAGAGTTCTCATCCATTGATCACACTCTGCTTTAGAGCAAGAAGCACGCTCTTGCTTTCTAGAGTCTCTAAGACAGCAGGAACGTGAGTGTGCTGAAAACAAAAGAACGGTGTTTCCTACAAATACAGACCTTATCTAGTCCAACTCTGCCTCTCAAATTGATACAAAGCACAGGTCCTCTAACATCCAATGCTTTCATTTAAGATGAGAAACGTGTGAGCTTTGTGAACGATGTAGTTCGTTTGAGCTGAAAAGTGTCAGCCCTTACCTGAAACGAAGTCTTGCTTGTAGGAAGTCACAGACACTGAGATTTTATTCCATTTCTGAAGTGAAAGACACAGCAGAGTTATCATCCACTGATCACACTCTGTTTTAGAGCAAGAAGCACGATCTTGCTTTCTAGATTCTCTAAGACAGCAGGAATCGTGAGGGTGCTGAGAACAAAAGAACGGTGTTTCCTACACATACGGACCATATCTAGTCCAACTCTGTCTCTGAAATTGATACAAAGCACTGGTCCTCTAACGTCCAATGCTTGTCATTTAAGATGAGAAACGTGTGTGGTTCGTGAATGATGTAGTTCGTTTGAGCTGAAAAGTGCCTGCCCTTACCTGAAATGAAGTCTTGCTTGTAGGAAGACACAGAGCCTGGGATTTAACTCTATTTCTGAAGGGAAACACACAGCATAGTTATCTTCCATGGTTCACTCTCTGCTTTAGAGCAAGAAGAATTCTATTGCTTTCTAGAGTCTCTAGTACAGCAGGAAATGTGAGTGTGCTCAAAACAAAAGAACCGTGTTTCCTACACATACGGACCATATCTAGTTCAAGTCCTATTCTGAAACTGACACAAAGCACAGGTCAAGTAACATCCAATGCTTTTCAATTAAGACCGAGATACGTGTGAGCTTCGTGTAGGATGTAGTTCGTTTGACCTGTAAAGTAACTGCCCTTACCTGAAACGAAGTCTTGATTCTAGGAAGACACAGAGCCTGGGTTTTAACTCCATTTCTGAAGGGATACACACAGCATAGTTCTCATCCATGGATCACACTCTGCTTTAGAACAAGAAGCACGCTCTTGCTTTCCAGAATCTCTAATACAGCAGGATACTTGAGTGTGCTCAGAACAAAAGAACTGTGTTTCCTACACATATGGACCATATCTAGTTCAACTCTTCTTCTGAAGCTGATATAAAGCACTGTTCCTGTAACATGCAATGCTTTTCAATTAAGACCGAGAAACGTGTGAGCTTCGTGTATAATGTAGTTCTTTTGAGATGTAAAGTAACTGCCCTTACCTGAAACGATATCTTGCTTGTAAGAAGACTCAAAGCCTGGGATTTAACTCCATTTCTGAAGTGGAACACACTGCAGAGTTCTCATCCATTGATCACACTCTGCTTTAGAGCAAGAAGCATGCTCTTGCTATCTAGACTCTCCAAGACAGCATGAAACATGAGTGTGATGAGAACAAAAGAAAGGTGTTTCCTACACATACGGACCATATCTAGTCCAACTCTGCTTCTGAAACTGATACAAAGCACAGGTCCTCCTACATCCAATGCTTGTCATTTAAGATGAGAAACGTGTTAGCTTCATGAACGATGTAGTTCGTTTGAGCTGAAAAGTGACTGCCCTTACCTGAAACGAAGTGTTTCATGTAGGAAGACACAGGGCCTGGGATTTAACTCCATTTCTGAAGGGAAACACACAGCATAGTTCTCATCCTTGGATCACACTCTGCTTTAGAGCAAGAAGCATGCTCTTGCTTTCTAGTGTCTCTAATACAGCAGGAAACGTGAGTGTGCTCAGAACAAAGAACGGTGTTTCCTACACATACAGACCATATCTAGTTCATTTCTGCTTCTGAAACTGAAACGAACCACAGGTCCTCTAACATCCAATGCTTGTCCGTTAATATGAGAAACGTGTGAGCTTCGTGAACGATGAAGTTCGTTTGAGCTGTAAAGTAACTGCCCTTACCTGAAACAAAGTCTTGCTTGTAGGAAGACTCAGAGCCTGGGATTTAACTCCATTTCTGACGTGAAACACCCAGCAGAGTTCTCATCCATTGATCACACTCTGCTTTAGAGCAAGAAACACGCTCTTGATATCTAGAGTCTCTAAGACAACAGAAAACGTGAGTGTGCTGAAAACAAAAGAACGGTGTTTCCCACAAATACGGACTTTATCTAGTCCAACTATGCCTCTGAAATTGATACAAATCACAGGTCCTCTAACATCCAATGCTTTCATTTAAGATGAGAAACATGTGAGCTTTGTGAACGATGTAATTCTTTTGAGCTGAAAAGTGATTGCCCTTACCTGAAAAGAAGTCTTGCTTGTAGGAAGCCACAGAGCCTGGAATTTAACTCCATTTCTGAAGGGAAACACACAGCATGGTTCTCATCCATGGAGCACACTCTGCTTTAGAGCAAGAAGCACGCTCTTTCTTTCTAGAGTCTCTAATACAGCAGGAAACATGAGTGTGCTCAGAACAAAAGTACGGTGTTTCCTACATATACGGACCAAATCTACTCCAACTCTGCTTGTGAAACTGAAACAAACCACAGGTCCTGTAACATCCAATGCTTTTCAATTAACCTAGAAACGTGTGAGGTTCGTGTACGATGTAGATCTTTTATCCTGTAAAGTAACTGCCATAACTTGAAACGAAGTCTTGATTGTAGCAAGACACAGAGCCGGGTATTTAATTCCATTTCTGAAGGGAAACACACAGCATAGTTGTCATCCATGGTTCACAATCTGCTTTCGAACAAGAAGCACGCTCTTGCTGGCTAGAGTCTCTAGTACAGCAGGAAACGTGAATGTTCTCAGAACAAAAGAACGGTGTTTCCTACACATACGGACCATATCTAGTTCAACTCCTCTTCTGAAACTGACACAAAGCACAGGTCAAGTAACATCCAATGCTTTTCAATTAAGACCGAGAAACGTGTGAGCTTCGTGTACGATGTAGTTCGTTTGACCTGTAAAGTAACTGCCCTTACCTGAAACGAAGTCTTGATTGTAGGAAGACACAGAGCCTGGGATTTAACTCCCTTTCTGGAGGGAAACACACAGCATAGTTCTCATCAATGGATCACACTCTGCATTAGAGCAAGAAGCACGCTCTTGCTTTATAGATTCTCTAGTACAGCAGGAAACGTGAGTGTGCTCAGAACAAAAGAACGGTGTTTCCTACATATATGGACCATATCTAGTCCAATTCTGCTTCCGAAACTGAAACAAACCACAGGTCCTCTAACATCCAATGCTTCTCCATTAAGATGAGAAACGTGTGAGCTTCGTGAACGATGAAGTTCGTTTGAGCTGTAAATTTACTGCCCTTACCTGAAACAAATTCTTGCTTGTAGGAAGACTCAGAGCCTGGGATTTAACTCCATTTCTGAACTGAAACACGCAGCAGAATTCTCATCCATTGATCACACTCTGCTTTAGAGCAAGAAGCACGCTCTTCCTTTCTAGAGTCTCTAATAGAGCAGGAAACGTGATTGTGCTCAGAACAAAAGAACTATGTTTCCTACACATACGGGCCATATCTATTTCAACTCTTCTTCTGAAACTGACACAAAGCACAGGTCCTGTAACATCCAATGCCTTTCAATTAAGACCAAGAAACGTGTGAGCTTCGTGTACAATGTATTTCGTTTGACCTGTAAAGTAACTGGCCTTACATGAAATGAATTCTTGATTGTAGGAAGACTCAGAGCCTGGGATTTAACTCCATTTCTGAAGGGAAACACCCAGCACAGTTCTCTTCCATGAATCACACTCTGCTTTAGAGCAAGAAGCACGCTCTTCCTTTGTAGAGTCGCTAATACAGCAGGAAACGGGATTGTGCTCAGAACAAAAGAACTGTGTTTCCTACACATACTGACCATATCTAGTTCAACTCTTCTTCTGAAACTGACACAAAGCACAGGTCCTCTAACATCCAATGCTTGACGTTTAAGATGAGAAACGTGTGAGCATCATGAAAGATGTAGTTCTTTTGAGCTGAAAAGTGACTGCCATTACCTGAAACGATGTCTTGCTTATAGGAAGACTCAGAGCCTGGGATTTAGCTCCATTTCTGAAGTGAAACACACAGCAGAGTTCTCATCCTTAGATCACACTCTGCTTTAGAGCAAGAAGCACGCTCTTGCTTTCCAGAGTCTCTAATACAGCAGGATACTTGAGTGTGCTCAGAACAATGAACTGTGTTTCCTCCACATATGGACCATATCTAGTTCAACTCTTCTTCTGAAGCTGATATAAAGCACTGTTCCTGTAACATCCAATGCTTTTCAATTAAGACCGAGAAACGTGTGAGCTTCGTGTATAATGTAGTTCTTTTGAGATGTAAACTAACTCCCCTTACGTGAAACGATATCTTGCTTGTAAGAAGACTCAAAGCCTGGGATTTAACTCCATTTCTGAAGTGGAACACACTGCAGAGTTCTCATCCATTGATCACACTCTGCTTTAGAGCAAAAAGCACACTCTTGCTTTCTAGAGTCTCTAAGACAGCAGGAAACATGAGTGTGCTGAGAACAAATGAACGGTGTTTCCTACACATACGGGCCATATCTAGTCCAACTCTGCTTCTGAAAGTGAAACAAACCACAGTTCCTCTAACATCCAATGCTTGTCCGTTAAGATGAGAAACTTGTGAGCTTCGTGAACAATGTAGTTCGTTTGAGCTGTAAAGTAACTGCCATTAATGAAACGAAGTCTTGCTTGTAGGAAGACTCAGAGCCTGGGATTTAACTCCATTTCTGAAGGGAAACACACAGCATAGTTCTCATCTATGGATCACACTCTGCTTTAGAGCAAGAAGCTCGCTCTTGCTTTCTAGAGTCTCTAATACAGCTGGAAACCTGAGTGTGCTCAGATCAAAAGAACGGTGTTTCCTACATATACAGACCATATCTAGTCCAATTCTGCTTCCGAAACTGAAACAAACCACAGGTCCTCTAACATCCAATGCTTGTCTGTCAAGATGAGAAACATGTGAGCTTTGTGAACGATGTAGTTCGTTTGAGCTGTAAAGTAAGTGCCCTTACCAGAAACGAAGTCTTGCTTGTAGGAAGACTCAGAGCCTGGGATTTAACTCCATTTCTGAAGTGAAATACACAGCAGAGTTCTCATCCATAGATCACACTCTGCTTTAGAGCAAGAAGCACGCTCTTGCTTTCTAGAGTCTCTAAGACAGCAGGAAAAGTGAGTGTGCTGAGAACAAAAGAACAGTGTTTCCTACACATACGGACCATATCTAGTCCAACTCTGCTTCTGAAGCTGATACAAAGCACAGGTCCTCTAACATCCAATGCTTGACATTTAAGATGAGAAACGTGTGAACATCATGAAAGATGTAGTTCTTTTGAGCTGAAAAGTGACTGCCATTAACTGAAACGAAGTCTTGCTTATAGGAAGACTCAGAGCCGGGGATTTAACTCCATTTCTGAAGTGGAACACACAGCAGAGTTCTCATCCTTAGATCACACTCTGCTTTAGAGCAAGAAGCACGCTCTTGCTTTCCAGAGTCTCTAATACAGCAGGATACTTGAGTGTGCTCAGAACAATGAACGGTGTTTCCTACACATATGGACCATATCTAGTTCAACTCTTCTTCTGAAGCTGATATAAAGCACTGTTCCTGTAACATCCAATGCTTTTCAATTAAGACCGAGAAACGTGTGAGCTTCGTGTATAATGTAGTTCTTTTGAGATGTAAAGTAACTCCCCTTACCTGAAACGATATCTTGCTTGTAAGAAGACTCAAAGCCTGGGATTTAACTCCATTTCTGAAGTGGAACACACTGCAGAGTTCTCATCCATTGATCACACTCTGCTTTAGAGCAAAAAGCACACTCTTGCTTTCTAGAGTCTCTAAGACAGCAGGAAACATGAGTGTGCTGAGAACAAATGAACGGTGTTTCCTACACATACGGGCCATATCTAGTCCAACTCTGCTTCTGAAAGTGAAACAAACCACAGTTCCTCTAACATCCAATGCTTGTCCGTTAAGATGAGAAACTTGTGAGCTTCGTGAACAATGTAGTTCGTTTGAGCTGTAAAGTAACTGCCATTAACTGAAATGAAGTCTTGCTTGTAGGAAGACTCAGAGCCTGGGATTTAACTCCATTTCTGAAGGGAAACACACAGCATAGTTCTCATCCATGGATCACACTCTGCTTTAGAGCAAGAAGCTCGCTCTTGCTTTCTAGAGTCTCTAATACAGCTGGAAACCTGAGTGTGCTCAGATCAAAAGAACGGTGTTTCCTACATATACAGACCATATCTAGTCCAATTCTGCTTCCGAAACTGAAACAAACCACAGATCCTCTAACATCCAATGCTTGTCTGTCAAGATGAGAAACATGTGAGCTTTGTGAACGATGTAGTTCGTTTGAGCTGTAAAGTAAGTGCCCTTACCAGAAACGAAGTCTTGCTTGTAGGAAGACTCAGAGCCTGGGATTTAACTCCATTTCTGAAGTGAAACACACAGCAGAGTTCTCATCCATAGATCACACTCTGCTTTAGAGCAAGAAGCACGCTCTTGCTTTCTAGAGTCTCTAAGACAGCAAGAAAAGTGAGTGTGCTGAGAACAAAAGAACAGTGTTTCCTACACATACGGACCATATCTAGTCCAACTCTGCTTCTGAAGCTGATACAAAGCACAGGTCCTCTAACATCCAATGCTTGACATTTAAGATGAGAAACGTGTGAACATCATGAAAGATGTAGTTCTTTTGAGCTGAAAAGTGACTGCCATTACCTGAAAAGAAGTCTTGCTTATAGGAAGACTCAGCGCCGGGGATTTAACTCCATTTCTGAAGTGGAACACACAGCAGAGTTCTCATCCTTAAATCACACTCTGCTTTCGAGCAAGAAGCACGCTCTTGCTTTCCAGAATCTCTAATACAGCAGGATACTTGAGTGTGCTCAGAACAAAAGAACTGTGTTTCCTACACATATGGACCATATCTAGTTCAACTCTTCTTCTGAAGCTGATATAAAGCACTGTTCCTGTAACATCCAATGCTTTTCAATTAAGACCGAGAAACGTGTGAGCTTCGTGTATAATGTAGTTCTTTAGAGATGTAAAGTAACTCCCCTTATCTGAAAGGATATCTTGCTTGTAAGAAGACTCAAAGCCTGGGATTTAACTCCATTTCTGAAGTGGAACACACTGCAGAGTTCTCATCCATTGATCACACTCTGCTTTAGTGCAAGAAGCACGCTCTTGCTTTCTAGAGTCTCTAATACAGCTGGAAACCTGAGTGTGCTCAGATCAAAAGAACGGTGTTTCCTACATATACAGACCATATCTAGTCCAATTCTGCTTCTGAAACTGAAACAAACCACAGGTCCTCTAACATCCAATGCTTGTCTGTCAAGGTGAGAAACATGTGAGCTTTGTGAACGATGTAGTTCGTTTGAGCTGTAAAGTAACTGCCCTTACATGAAATGAAGACTTTTTTGTAGGAAGACACAAAGCCTGGGATTTAACACCATTTCTGAAGGGAAACACCCAGCACAGTTCTCTTCCATGAATCACACTCTGCTTTAGAGCAAGAAGCACGCTCTTCCTTTGTAGAGTCGCTAATACAGCAGGAAACGGGATTGTGCTCAGAACAAAAGAACTGTGTTTCCTACACATACTGACCATATCTAGTTCAACTCTTCTTCTGAAACTGACACAAAGCACAGGTCCTCTAACATCCAATGCTTGACGTTTAAGATGAGAAACGTGTGAGCATCATGAAAGATGTAGTTCTTTTGAGCTGAAAAGTGACTGCCATTACCTGAAACGATGTCTTGCTTATAGGAAGACTCAGAGCCTGGGATTTAGCTCCATTTCTGAAGTGAAACACACAGCAGAGTTCTCATCCTTAGATCACACTCTGCTTTAGAGCAAGAAGCACGCTCTTGCTTTCCAGAGTCTCTAATACAGCAGGATACTTGAGTGTGCTCAGAACAATGAACTGTGTTTCCTCCACATATGGACCATATCTAGTTCAACTCTTCTTCTGAAGCTGATATAAAGCACTGTTCCTGTAACATCCAATGCTTTTCAATTAAGACCGAGAAACGTGTGAGCTTCGTGTATAATGTAGTTCTTTTGAGATGTAAAGTAACTCCCCTTACGTGAAACGATATCTTGCTTGTAAGAAGACTCAAAGCCTGGGATTTAACTCCATTTCTGAAGTGGAACACACTGCAGAGTTCTCATCCATTGATCACACTCTGCTTTAGAGCAAAAAGCACACTCTTGCTTTCTAGAGTCTCTAAGACAGCAGGAAACATGAGTGTGCTGAGAACAAATGAACGGTGTTTCCTACACATACGGGCCATATCTAGTCCAACTCTGCTTCTGAAAGTGAAACAAACCACAGTTCCTCTAACATCCAATGCTTGTCCGTTAAGATGAGAAACTTGTGAGCTTCGTGAACAATGTAGTTCGTTTGAGCTGTAAAGTAACTGCCATTAACTGAAACGAAGTCTTGCTTGTAGGAAGACTCAGAGCCTGGGATTTAACTCCATTTCTGAAGGGAAACACACAGCATAGTTCTCATCCATGGATCACACTCTGCTTTAGAGCAAGAAGCTCGCTCTTGCTTTCTAGAGTCTCTAATACAGCTGGAAACCTGAGTGTGCTCAGATCAAAAGAACGGTGTTTCCTACATATACAGACCATATCTAGTCCAATTCTGCTTCCGAAACTGAAACAAACCACAGGTCCTCTAACATCCAATGCTTGTCTGTCAAGATGAGAAACATGTGAGCTTTGTGAACGATGTAGTTCGTTTGAGCTGTAAAGTAAGTGCCCTTACCAGAAACGAAGTCTTGCTTGTAGGAAGACTCAGAGCCTGGGATTTAACTCCATTTCTGAAGTGAAACACACAGCAGAGTTCTCATCCATAGATCACACTCTGCTTTAGAGCAAGAAGCACGCTCTTGCTTTCTAGAGTCTCTAAGACAGCAGGAAAAGTGAGTGTGCTGAGAACAAAAGAACAGTGTTTCCTACACATACGGACCATATCTAGTCCAACTCTGCTTCTGAAGCTGATACAAAGCACAGGTCCTCTAACATCCAATGCTTGACATTTAAGATGAGAAACGTGTGAACATCATGAAAGATGTAGTTCTTTTCAGCTGAAAAGTGACTGCCATTAACTGAAACGAAGTCTTGCTTATAGGAAGACTCAGAGCCGGGGATTTAACTCCATTTCTGAAGTGGAACACACAGCAGAGTTCTCATCCTTAGATCACACTCTGCTTTAGAGCAAGAAGCACGCTCTTGCTTTCCAGAGTCTCTAATACAGCAGGATACTTGAGTGTGCTCAGAACAATGAACTGTGTTTCCTACACATATGGACCATATCTAGTTCAACTCTTCTTCTGAAGCTGATATAAAGCACTGTTCCTGTAACATCCAATGCTTTTCAATTAAGACCGAGAAACGTGTGAGCTTCGTGTATAATGTAGTTCTTTTGAGATGTAAAGTAACTCCCCTTACCTGAAACGATATCTTGCTTGTAAGAAGACTCAAAGCCTGGGATTTAACTCCATTTCTGAAGTGGAACACACTGCAGAGTTCTCATCCATTGATCACACTCTGCTTTAGAGCAAAAAGCACACTCTTGCTTTCTAGAGTCTCTAAGACAGCAGGAAACATGAGTGTACTGAGAACAAATGAACGGTGTTTCCTACACATACGGGCCATATCTAGTCCAACTCTGCTTCTGAAAGTGAAACAAACCACAGTTCCTCTAACATCCAATGCTTGTCCGTTAAGATGAGAAACTTGTGAGCTTCGTGAACAATGTAGTTCGTTTGAGCTGTAAAGTAACTGCCATTAACTGAAATGAAGTCTTGCTTGTAGGAAGACTCAGAGCCTGGGATTTAACTCCATTTCTGAAGGGAAACACACAGCATAGTTCTCATCCATGGATCACACTCTGCTTTAGAGCAAGAAGCTCGCTCTTGCTTTCTAGAGTCTCTAATACAGCTGGAAACCTGAGTGTGCTCAGATCAAAAGAACGGTGTTTCCTACATATACAGACCATATCTAGTCCAATTCTGCTTCCGAAACTGAAACAAACCACAGGTCCTCTAACATCCAATGCTTGTCTGTCAAGATGAGAAACATGTGAGCTTTGTGAACGATGTAGTTCGTTTGAGCTGTAAAGTAAGTGCCCTTACCAGAAACGAAGTCTTGCTTGTAGGAAGACTCAGACCCTGGGATTTAACTCCATTTCTGAAGTGAAACACACAGCAGAGTTCTCATCCATAGATCACACTCTGCTTTAGAGCAAGAAGCACGCTCTTGCTTTCTAGAGTCTCTAAGACAGCAGGAAAAGTGAGTGTGCTGAGAACAAAAGAACAGTGTTTCCTACACATACGGACCATATCTAGTCCAACTCTGCTTCTGAAGCTGATACAAAGCACAGGTCCTCTAACATCCAATGCTTGACATTTAAGATGAGAAACGTGTGAACATCATGAAAGATGTAGTTCTTTTGAGCTGAAAAGTGACTGCCATTACCTGAAAAGAAGTCTTGCTTATAGGAAGACTCAGCGCCGGGGATTTAACTCCATTTCTGAAGTGGAACACACAGCAGAGTTCTCATCCTTAGATCACACTCTGCTTTCGAGCAAGAAGCACGCTCTTGCTTTCCAGAGTCTCTAATACATCAGGATACTTGAGTGTGCTCAGAACAAAAGAACTGTGTTTCCTACACATATGGACCATATCTAGTTCAACTCTTCTTCTGAAGCTGATATAAAGCACTGTTCCTGTAACATGCAATGCTTTTCAATTAAGACCGAGAAACGTGTGAGCTTCGTGTATAATGTAGTTCTTTTGAGATGTAAAGTAACTGCCCTTACCTGAAACGATATCTTGCTTGTAAGAAGACTCAAAGCCTGGGATTTAACTCCATTTCTGAAGTGGAACACACTGCAGAGTTCTCATCCATTGATCACACACTGCTTTAGAGCAAGAAGCATGCTCTTGCTATCTAGACTCTCCAAGACAGCATGAAACATGAGTGTGATGAGAACAAAAGAAAGGTGTTTCCTACACATACGGACCATATCTAGTCCAACTCTGCTTCTGAAACTGATACAAAGCACAGGTCCTCCTACATCCAATGCTTGTCATTTAAGATGAGAAACGTGTTAGCTTCGTGAACGATGTAGTTCGTTTGAGCTGAAAAGTGACTGCCCTTACCTGAAACGAAGTGTTTCTTGTAGGAAGACACAGGGCCTGGGATTTAACTCCATTTCTGAAGGGAAACACACAGCATAGTTCTCATCCTTGGATCACACTCTGCTTTAGAGCAAGAAGCATGCTCTTGCTTTCTAGTGTCTCTAATACAGCAGGAAACGTGAGTGTGCTCAGAACAAAGAACGGTGTTTCCTACACATACAGACCATATCTAGTTCATCTCTGCTTCTGAAACTGAAACAAACCAGATGTCCTCTAACAACCAATGCTTTTCAGTTTAGATGTTAAACGTGTGAGCTTCATGAACGATGTAGTTCGTTTGAGCTGTAAAGTAACTGCCCTTACCTGCAAAGAACTCTTGCTTGTAGGAAGACTCAGAGCCTGGGATTTAACTCCATTTCTGAAGTGAAACACACAGCAGAGTTCTCATCCATAGGTCACACTCTGCTTTAGAGCAAGAAGCACACTCTTGCTTTTAGAGTCTCTAAGACAGCAGGAAACGTGAGTGTGCTGAGAACAAAAGAACAGTTTTTCCTACATATACGGACAATATCTATTCCAACTCTGCTTCTGAAACTGAAACAAAGCACTGGTCCTCTAACATGCAATGCTTGGCAGTTAAGATGAGAAACGATTTAGCTTCGTGAACGATGTAGTTTGTTTGAGGTGAAAAGTGACTGCCCTTACGTGAAATGAAGACTTTTTTGTAGGAAGACACAAAGCCTGGGATTTAACTCCATTTCTGAAGGGAAACACCCAGCACAGTTCTCTTCCATGAATCACACTCTGCTTTAGAGCAAGAAGCACGCTCTTCCTTTCTAGAGTCTCTAATACAGGAGGAAACATGATTGTGCTCAGAACAAAAGAACTGTGTTTCCTACACATACTGACCATATCTAGTTCAACTCTTCTTCTGAAACTGACAAAAAGCACAGGTCCTCTAACATCCAATGCTTGTCATTTAAGATGAGAAACGTGTGAGCATCATGAAAGGTAGTTCTTTTGAGCTGAAAAGTGACTGCCATTACCTGAAACGAAGTCTTGCTTGTAGGAAGACTCAGAGCCTGGGATTTAACTCGATTTCTGAAGTGAAACACACAGCAGAGTTCTCATCCTTAGATCACACTCTGCTTTAGAGCAAGAAGCACGCTCTTCCTTTCTAGAGTCGCTAATACAGCAGGAAACGTGATTGTGCTCAGAACAAAAGAACTGTGTTTCCTACACATATGGACCATATCTAGTTCAACTCTTCTTCTGAAGCTGATATAAAGCACTGTTCCTGTAACATCCAATGCTTTTCAATTAAGACCGAGAAACGTGTGAGCTTCGTGTGTAATGTAGTTCTTTTGAGATGTAAAGTAACTGCCCTTACCTGAAAGGATATGTTGCTTGTAAGAAGACTCAGAGCCTGGGATTTAACTCCATTTCTGAAGGGGAACACACAGCAGAGTTCTCATCCATTGATCACACTCTGCTTTAGAGCAAGAAGCACGCTCGTGCTTTCTAGGGTCTCTAAGACAGCAGGAAAAATGAGTGTGCTGAGAACAAAAGAACGGTGTTTTCTACACATACGGGCCATATCTAGTCCAACTCTGCTTCTGAAAGTGAAACAAACCACAGGTCCTCTAACATCCAATGCTTGTCCTTTAACATGAGAAACTTGTGAGCTTCGTGAACAATGTAGTTCGTTTGAGCTGTAAAGTAACTGCCCTTAACTGAAACGAAGTCTTGCTTGTAGGAAGACTCAGAGCCTGGGATTTAACTCCATTTCTGAAGTGAAACACACAGCAGAGTTCTCATCCATAGATCACACTCTGCTTTACAGCAAGAAGCACGCTCTTGCTTTCTAGAGTCTCTAAGACAGCAGGAAAAGTGAGTGTGCTGGGAACAAAAGAACAGTGTTTCCTACACATACGGACCATATCTAGTCCAACTCTGCTTCTGAAACTGATACAAAGCACTGGTCCTCTAACATGCAATGCTTGGCAGTTAAGATGAGAAACGTGTTAGCTTCGTAAACGATGTAGTTTGTTTGAGCTGAAAAGTGACTGCCCTTACCTGAAACGAAGTCTTGTTTGTAGGAAGACTCAGAGCCTGGGATTTAACTCCATTTCTGAAGTGAATCACACAGCAGAGTTCTCATCCATAGATCACACTCTGATTTAGAGCAAGAAGCATGCTCTAGCTTTCTAGAGTCTCTAAGACAGCATGAAACATGAGTGTGATGAGAACAAAAGAAAGGTTTTTCCTACACATACAGACCATATCTAGTTCATCTCTGCTTCTGAAACTGAAACAAACCAGAGGTCCTCTAACAACCAATGCTTTTCAGTTTAGATGAGAAACGCGTGGGCTTCGTGAACAATGCAGTTTTTTTGAGCTGTAAAGTAACTGCCCTTACCTGAAAAGAAGTCTTGATTGTAGGTAGACTCAGAGCCTGGGATTTAACTCCATTTCTGAAGGGAAACACACAGCATAGTTCTCATCCATGGATCACACTCTGCTTTAGAGCAAGAAGCTCGCTCTTGCTTTCTAGAGTCTCTAATACAGCTGGAAACCTGAGTGTGCTCAGATCAAAAGAACGGTGTTTCCTACATATATAGACCATATCTAGTCCAATTCTGCTTCCGAAACTGAAACAAACCACAGGTCCTCTAACATCCAATGCTTGTCTGTCAAGATGAGAAACATGTGAGCTTTGTGAACGATGTAGTTCGTTTGAGCTGTAAAGTAAGTGCCCTTACCAGAAACGAAGTCTTGCTTGTAGGAAGACTCAGAGCCTGGGATTTAACTCCATTTCTGAAGTGAAACACACAGCATAGTTCTCATCCATTGATCACACTCTGCTTTAGAGCAAGAAGCACGCTCTTGCTTTCTGGAGTCTCTAGGAGAGCAGGAAACTTGAGTGTGATCAGAACAAAAGAACGGTGTTTCCTACACATAGGGACCATATCTAGTTCAACTCTGCTTCTGAAACTGAAACAAACCACAGGTCCTCTAACATCCAATGATTGTCCGTTAAGATGACAAACTTGTGAGGTCGTGAACAATGTAGTTCCTTTGAGCTGTAAAGTATCTGCCCTTAACTGAAACGAAGTCTTGCTTGTAGGAAGACTCAGAGCCTGGGATTTAACTCCATTTCTGAAGGGAAACACACAGCAGAGTTCTCATCCATAGATCACATTCTGCTTTAGAGCAAGAAGCACGCTCTTGCTTTCTAGAGTCTCTAAGACAGCAGGAAACGTGAGTGTGCTGAGAACAAAAGAACAGTTTTTCCTACATATACGGACCATATCTAGTCCAACTCTGCTTCTGAAACTGAAACAAAGCACTGGTCCTCTAACATGCCATGCTTGGCAGTTAAGATGAGAAACGATTTAGCTTCGTGAACGATGTAGTTTCTTTGAGCTGAAAAGTGACTGGCCTTACGTGAAATGAAGACTTTTTTGTAGGAAGACACAAAGCCTGGGATTTAACTCCATTTTTGAAGTGAAACACACAGCATAGTTCTCATCCTTTGATCACACTCTGTTTTAGAGCAAGAAGCAAGCTCTTGCTTTCTAGAGTCTCTAAGACAGCAGGAAATATGAGTGTGCTGAGAACAAAAGAACGGTGTTTCCTACACATACAGACCATATCTAGTACCACACTGCCTCTGAAATTGATCCAAAGCACAGGTCCTGTAACATCCAATGCCTTTCATTAAGACAAAGAAACGTGTGAGCTTCGTGTACAATGTAGTTTGTTTGAACTGAAAAGTAACTGGCCTTACCTGAAACGAAGTCTTGCTTGTAGGAAGACTCAGAGCCTGGGAATTAACTTCATTTCTGAAGTGGAACACACAGCAGAGTTCTCATCCATTGATCACACTCTGCTTTAGAGCAAGAAGCACGCTCTTGATTTCTAGAGTCTCTAAGACAGCAGGAACGTGAGTGTGCTGAAAACAAAAGAACGGTGTTTCCTACAAATACAGACCTTATCTAGTCCAACTCTGCCTCTCAAATTAATACAAAGCACAGGTAGTCTAACATCCAATGCTTTCATTTAAGATGAGAAACGTTTGAGCTTTGTGAACAATGTAGTTCGTTTGAGCTGAAAAGTGACTGCCCTTACCTGAAACGATGTCTTGCCTGTAGGAAGACACAGAGCCTGTGATTTAACTCCATTTCTGAAGGGAAACACACAGCATAGTTCTCATCCATGGATCACACTCTGCTTTAGAGCAAGAAGAATGCTCTTGCTTTCTAGAATCTCTAATAGAGCAGGAAACTTGAGTGTGCTCAGAACAAAAGAACAGTGTTTCCTACACATACGGACCATATCTAGTTCAACTCTGCTTCTGAAAATGACACAAAGCACAGGTCCTGTAACATCCAATGCCTTTCAATTAAGACAAAGAAACGTGTGAGCTTCGTGTACAATGTACTTTGTTTGACCTGAAAAGTAACTGGCCTTACCTGAAACGAAGTCTTGCTTGTAGGAAGACTCAGAGCCTGGGAATTAACTTCATTTCTGAAGTGGAACACACAGCAGTGTTCTCATCCATTGATCACACTCTGCTTTAGAGCAAGAAGCACGCTCTTGATTTCTAGAGTCTCTAAGACAGCAGGAACGTGAGTGTGCTGAAAACAAAAGAACGGTGTTTCCTACAAATACAGACCTTATCTAGTCCAACTCTGCCTCTCAAATTAATACAAAGCACAGGTCCTCTAACATCCAATGCTTTCATTTAAGATGAGAAACGTGTGAGCTTTGTGAACGATGTAGTTCGTTTGAGCTGAAAAGTGTCAGCCCTTACCTGAAACGAAGTCTTGCTTGTAGGAAGTCACAGACACTGAGATTTTATTCCATTTCTGAAGTGAAAGACACAGCAGAGTTATCATCCACTGATCACACTCTGTTTTAGAGCAAGAAGCACAATCTTGATTTCTAGATTCTCTAAGACAACAGGGAACGTGAGTGTGCTGAAATCAGAAGAATGGTGTTTCCTAAAAATACGGACCTTATCTAGTCCAACTGTGCCTCTCAAATTGATGCAAAACAAAGGTCCTCTAACATCAAATGCTTTCATTTAAGATGAGAAACGTGTGAGCTTTGTGAACAATGTAGTTCGTTTGAGGTGAAAAGTGACTGCCCTTACCTGAAACGAAGTCTTGCTTGT
The DNA here is from genome assembly GCA_949786385.1 of Onychomys leucogaster. Taxonomy (NCBI): domain Eukaryota; kingdom Metazoa; phylum Chordata; class Mammalia; order Rodentia; family Cricetidae; genus Onychomys; species Onychomys leucogaster. Next base: position 4,265,142 of record CATKUP010000009.1, on the reverse strand, counting down.
AGGAAGTCACAGAGACTGGGATTTAACTCCATTTCTGAAGGGAAACACACAGCATAGTTCTCATCCTTGGATCACACTCTGCTTTAGAGCAAGAAGCAAGCCCTTGCTTTCTAGAGTCTCTAAGACCACAGGAAACTTGACTGTGATCAGAACAAAAGAACGGTGTTTCCTACACATACAGACCATATCTAGTTCATCTCTGCTTCTGAAACTGAAACAAACCAGAGGTCCTCTAACAACCAATGCTTTTCAGTTTAGATGTGAAACGTGTGAGCTTCGTGAACAATGTAGTTCGTTTGAGCTGTAAAGTAACTGCCCTTACCTGAAAAGAAGTCTTGCTTGTATGAAGACTAAAAGCCTGGGATTTAACTCCATTTCTGAGGTGAAACACACAGCATAGTTCTCATCCATTGATCACACTCTGCTTTAGAGCAAGAAGCAAGCTCTTGCTTTCTAGAGTCTCTAAGACAGCAGGAAACATGAGTGTGCTGAGAACAAAAGAACGGTGTTTCCTACACATACGGACCATATCTAGTTCAACTCTGCTTCTGAAACTGAAAGAAACCACAGGTCCTCTAACATCCAGTGCTTGTCACTTTAGATGAGAAACGTGTGAGCTTTGTGAACGATGTAGGTCGTTTGAGCTGAAAAGTGACTGCCATTACCTGAAACGAAGTCTTGCTTGTAGGAAGACTCAGAGCCTGGGATATAACTCCATTTCTAAGTGAAACACTCAGCAGACTTCTCATCCATTGACGACACTCTGCTTTAGAGCAAGAAGCACGCTCTTCCTTTCTAGAGTCTCTAATAGAGCAGGAAACGTGATTGTGCTAAAAATAAAAGAACTATGTTTCCTACACATACGGACCATATCTAGTTCAACACTTCTTCTGAAAATGACACAAAGCACAGGTCCTGTAACATCCAATGCCTTTCAATTAAGACAAAGAAACGTGTGAGCTTCGTGTACAATGTAGTTTGTTTGACCTGAAAAGTAACTGGCCTTACCTGAAACGAAGTCTTGCTTGTAGGAAGACTCAGAGCCTGGGAATTAACTTCATTTCTGAAGTGGAACACACAGCAGAGTTCTCATCCATTGATCACACTCTGCTTTAGAGCAAGAAGCACGCTCTTGATTTCTAGAGTCTCTAAGACAGCAGGAACGTGAGTGTGCTGAAAACAAAAGAACGGTGTTTCCTACAAATACAGACCTTATCTAGTCCAACTCTGCCTCTCAAATTAATACAAAGCACAGGTCCTCTAACATCCAATGCTTTCATTTAAGATGAGAAACGAGTGAGCTTTGTGAAAAATGTAGTTCGTTTGAGCTGAAAAGTGTCAGCCCTTACCTGAAACGAAGTCTTGCTTGTAGGAAGTCACAGACACTGAGATTTTATTCCATTTCTGAAGTGAAAGACACAGCAGAGTTATCATCCACTGATCACACTCTGTTTTAGAGCAAGAAGCACGATCTTGATTTCTAGATTCTCTAAGACAGCAGGGAACGTGAGTGTGCTGAAATCAGAAGAATGGTGTTTCCTAAAAATACGGACCTTATCTAGTCCAACTGTGCCTCTCAAATTGATGCAAAACACAGGTCCTCTAACATCAAATGCTTTCATTTAAGATGAGAAACGTGTGAGCTTTGTGAACAATGTAGTTCGTTTGAGGTGAAAAGTGACTGCCCTTACCTGAAACGAAGTCTTGCTTGTAGGAAGTCACAGAGACTGGGATTTAACTCCATTTCTGAAGTGAAACACCCAGCAGAGTTATCATCCATTGATCACACTCTGTTTTAGAGCAAGAAGCACGATCTTGCTTTCTAGATTCTCTAAGACAGCAGGAATCGTGAGGGTGCTGAGAACAAAAGAACGGTGTTTCCTACACATAGGGACCAAATCTAGTCCAACTCTGCTTCTGAAACTGATACAAAGCACTGGTCCTCTAACATCCAATGCTTGTCAGTTAAGATGGGAAACCTGTTAGCTGTGTGAACGATGTAGTTCTTTTGAGCTGAAAAGTGACTGCCCTTACCTGAAACGAAGTCTTGCTTGTAGGAAGACACAGAGCATGAAATTTAACTCCATTTCTGAAGTGAAAGACACAGCAGAGTTATCATCTACTGATCACACTCTGTTTTAGAGCAAGAAGCATGCTCTTGATTTCTAGATTCTCTAAGACAGCAGGAGACGTGAGTGTGCTGAGAACCAAAGAATGGTGATTCCTACACAGACGGACCATATCTAGTCCAACTCTATCTCTGAAATTGATACAAAGCACTGGTTCTCTAACATCCAATGCTTGTCAGTTAAGATGGGAAACCTGTTAGCTGAGTGAACGATGTAGTTCGTTTGAGCTGAAAAGTGACTGCCCTCACCTGAAACGAAGTCTTTCTTGTAGGAAGACACAGAGCCTGGGATTTAACTCCATTTCTGATGTGAAACACCCAGCAGAGTTCTCATCCATTTTTTCCACTCTGCTTTTGAGCAAGAAGCACGCTCTTGCTTTCTAGATTCTCTAAGACAGCAGGAAACGTGAGTGTTCTGAGAACAAAAGAACTGTGGTTCCTACACATACGGACCATATCTAGTCCAACTCTGTCTCTGAAATTGATACAAAGCACTGGTCCTCTAACGTCCAGTGCTTGTCATTTAAGATGAGAAACGTGTGAGGTTCGTGAATGATGTAGTTCGTTTGAGCTGAAAAGTGCCTGCCCTTACCTGAAACGAAGTCTTGCATGTAGGAAGACACAGAGCCTGGGATTTAACTCTATTTCTGAAGGGAAACACACAGCATAGTTATCTTCCATGGTTCACTCTCTGCTTTAGAGCAAGAAGAATTCTATTGCTTTCTAGAGTCTCTAGTACAGCAGGAAATGTGAGTGTGCTCAAAACAAAAGAACCGTGTTTCCTACACATACGGACCATATCTAGTCAACTCCTATTCTGAAACTGACACAAAGCACAGGTCAAGTAACATCCAATGCTTTTCAATTAAGACCGAGATACGTGTGAGCTTCGTGTAGGATGTAGTTCGTTTGACCTGTAAAGTAACTGCCCTTACCTGAAACGAAGTCTTGATTCTAGGAAGACACAGAGCCTGGGATTTAACTCCATTTCTGAAGGGATACACACAGCATAGTTCTCATCCATGGATCACACTCTGCTTTAGAGCAAGAAGCACGCTCTTGCTTTCTAGATTCTCTAGTACAGCTTGAAACGTGAGTGTGCTCAGAACAAAAGAACGGTGTTTCCTACATATACGGACCATATCTAGTCCAACTCTGCTTCTGAAACTGAAACGAACCACAGGTCCTCTAACATCCAATGCTTGTCCGTTAATATGAGAAACGTGTGAGCTTTGTGAACGATGAAGTTCGTTTGAGCTGTAAAGTAACTGCCCTTACCTGAAACAAAGTCTTGCTTGTAGGAAGACTCAGAACCTGGGATTTAACTCCATTTCTGACGTGAAACACCCAGCAGATTTCTCATCCATTGATCACACTCTGCTTTAGAGCAAGAAGCACGCTCTTGATATCTAGAGTCTCTAAGACAGCAGAAAACGTGAGTGTGCTGAAAACAAAAGAACGGTGTTTCCCACAAATACGGACTTTATCTAGTCCAACTATGCCTCTGAAATTGATACAAATCACAGGTCCTCTAACATCCAATGCTTTCATTTAAGATGAGAAACATGTGAGCTTTGTGAACGATGTAGTTCGTTTGAGCTGAAAAGTGATTGCCCTTACCTGAAAAGAAGTCTTGCTTGTAGGAAGCCACAGAGCCTGGAATTTAACTCCATTTCTGAAGGGAAACACACAGCATGGTTCTCATCCATGGAGCACACTCTGCTTTAGAGCAAGAAGCACGCTCTTCCTTTCTAGAGTCTCTAATACAGGAGGAAACATGATTGTGCTCAGAACAAAAGAACTGTGTTTCCTACACATACTGACCATATCTAGTTCAACTCTTCTTCTGAAACTGACAAAAAGCACAGGTCCTCTAACATCCAATGCTTGTCATTTAAGATGAGAAACGTGTGAGCATCATGAAAGGTAGTTCTTTTGAGCTGAAAAGTGACTGCCATTACCTGAAACGAAGTCTTGCTTGTAGGAAGACTCAGAGCCTGGGATTTAACTCCATTTCTGAAGTGAAACACACAGCAGAGTTCTCATCCTTAGATCACACTCTGCTTTAGAGCAAGAAGCACGCTCTTCCTTTCTAGAGTCGCTAATACAGCAGGAAACGTGATTGTGCTCAGAACAAAAGAACTGTGTTTCCTACACATATGGACCATATCTAGTTCAACTCTTCTTCTGAAGCTGATATAAAGCACTGTTCCTGTAACATGCAATGCTTTTCAATTAAGACCGAGAAACGTGTGAGCTTCGTGTATAATGTAGTTCTTTTGAGATGTAAAGTAACTGCCCTTACCTGAAACGATATCTTGCTTGTAAGAAGACTCAAAGCCTGGGATTTAACTCCATTTCTGAAGTGGAACACACTGCAGAGTTCTCATCCATTGATCACACTCTGCTTTAGAGCAAGAAGCACGCTCTTGCTTTCTAGAGTCTATAAGACAGCAGGAAACATGAGTGTGCTGAGAACAAAAGAACGGTGTTTCCTACACATACGGGCCATATCTAGTCCAATTCTCCTTCTGAAAGTGAAACAAACCACAGGTCCTCTAACATCCAATGATTGTCCGTTAAGATGAGAAACTTGTGAGCTTCGTGAACAATGTAGTTCGTTTGAGCTGTAAAGTATCTGCCCTTAACTGAAACGAAGTCTTGCTTGTAGGAAGACTCAGAGCCTGGGATTTAACTCCATTTCTGAAGGGAAACACACAGCAAAGTTCTCCTCCATAGGTCACACTCTGCTTTAGAGCAAGAAGCACGCTCTTGCTTTTAGAGTCTCTAAGACAGCAGGAAACGTGAGTGTGCTGAGAACAAAAGAACAGTTTTTCCTACATATACGGACAATATCTATTCCAACTCTGCTTCTGAAACTGAAACAAAGCACTGGTCCTCTAACATACAATGCTTGGCAGTTAAGATGAGAACGATTTAGCTTCGTGAACGATGTAGTTTGTTTGAGCTGAAAAGTGACTGCCCTTACGTGAAATGAAGACTTTTTTGTAGGAAGACACAAAGCCTGGGATTTAACTCCATTTCTGAAGGGAAACACCCAGCACAGTTCTCTTCCATGAATCACACTCTGCTTTAGAGCAAGAAGCAGGCTCTTCCTTTCTAGAGTCTCTAATACAGGAGGAAACATGATTGTGCTCAGAACAAAAGAACTGTGTTTCCTACACATACTGACCATATCTAGTTCAACTCTTCTTCTGAAACTGACAAAAAGCACAGGTCCTCTAACATCCAATGCTTGTCATTTAAGATGAGAAACGTGTGAGCATCATGAAAGGTAGTTCTTTTGAGCTGAAAAGTGACTGCCATTACCTGAAACGAAGTCTTGCTTGTAGGAAGACTCAGAGCCTGGGAATTAACTTCATTTCTGAAGTGGAACACACAGCAGTGTTCTCATCCATTGATCACACTCTGCTTTAGAGCAAGAAGCACGCTCTTGATTTCTAGAGTCTCTAAGACAGCAGGAACCTGAGTGTGCTGAAAACAAAAGAACGGTGTTTCCTACAAATACAGACCTTATCTAGTCCAACTCTGCCTCTCAAATTAATACAAAGCACAGGTCCTCTAACATCCAATGCTTTCATTTAAGATGAGAAACGTGTGAGCTTTGTGAACAAGGTAGTTCGTTTGAGCTGAAAAGTGTCAGCCCTTACCTGAAACGAAGTCTTGCTTGTAGGAAGTCACAGACACTGAGATTTTATTCCATTTTGAAGTGAAAGACACAGCAGAGTTATCATCCACTGATCACACTCTGTTTTAGAGCAAGAAGCACGATCTTGATTTCTAGATTCTCTAAGACAACAGGGAACGTGAGTGTGCTGAAATCAGAAGAATGGTGTTTCCTAAAAATACGGACCTTATCTAGTCCAACTGTGCCTCTCAAATTGATGCAAAACAAAGGTCCTCTAACATCAAATGCTTTCATTTAAGATGAGAAACGTGTGAGCTTTGTGAACAATATAGTTCGTTTGAGGTGAAAAGTGACTGCCCTTACCTGAAACGAAGTCTTGCTTGTAGGAAGTCACAGAGACTGGGATTTAACTCCATTTCTGAAGGGAAACACACAGCATAGTTCTCATCCTTGGATCACACTCTGCTTTAGAGCAAGAAGCAAGCCCTTGCTTTCTAGAGTCTCTAAGACCACAGGAAACTTGACTGTGATCAGAACAAAAGAACGGTGTTTCCTACACATACAGACCATATCTAGTTCATCTCTGCTTCTGAAACTGAAACAAACCAGAGGTCCTCTAACAACCAATGCTTTTCAGTTTAGATGTGAAACGTGTGAGCTTCGTGAACAATGTAGTTCGTTTGAGCTGTAAAGTAACTGCCCTTACCTGAAAAGAAGTCTTGCTTGTATGAAGACTAAAAGCCTGGGATTTAACTCCATTTCTGAAGTGAAACACACAGCATAGTTCTCATCCATTGATCACACTCTGCTTTAGAGCAAGAAGCAAGCTCTTGCTTTCTAGAGTCTCTAAGACAGCAGGAAACATGAGTGTGCTGAGAACAAAAGAACGGTGTTTCCTACACATACGGACCATATCTAGTTCAACTCTGCTTCTGAAACTGAAAGAAACCACAGGTCCTCTAACATCCAGTGCTTGTCACTTAAGATGAGAAACGTGTGAGCTTTGTGAACGATGTAGGTCGTTTGAGCTGAAAAGTGACTGCCATTACCTGAAACGAAGTCTTGCTTGTAGGAAGACTCAGAGCCTGGGATATAACTCCATTTCTAAGTGAAACACTCAGCAGACTTCTCATCCATTGACGACACTCTGCTTTAGAGCAAGAAGCACGCTCTTCCTTTCTAGAGTCTCTAATAGAGCAGGAAACGTGATTGTGCTAAAAATAAAAGAACTATGTTTCCTACACATACGGACCATATCTAGTTCAACACTTCTTCTGAAAATGACACAAAGCACAGGTCCTGTAACATCCAATGCCTTTCAATTAAGACAAAGAAACGTGTGAGATTCGTGTACAATGTAGTTTGTTTGACCTGAAAAGTAACTGGCCTTACCTGAAACGAAGTCTTGCTTGTAGGAAGACTCAGAGCCTGGGAATTAACTTCATTTCTGAAGTGGAACACACAGCAGAGTTCTCATCCATTGATCACACTCTGCTTTAGAGCAAGAAGCACGCTCTTGATTTCTGGAGTCTCTAAGACAGCAGGAACGTGAGTGTGCTGAAAACAAAAGAACGGTGTTTCCTACAAATACAGACCTTATCTAGTCCAACTCTGCCTCTCAAATTAATACAAAGCACAGGTCCTCTAACATCCAATGCTTTCATTTAAGATGAGAAACGAGTGAGCTTTGTGAAAAATGTAGTTCGTTTGAGCTGAAAAGTGTCAGCCCTTACCTGAAACGAAGTCTTGCTTGTAGGAAGTCACAGACACTGAGATTTTATTCCATTTCTGAAGTGAAAGACACAGCAGAGTTATCATCCACTGATCACACTCTGTTTTAGAGCAAGAAGCACTATCTTGAATTCTAGATTCTCTAAGACAGCAGGGAACGTGAGTGTGCTGAAATCAGAAGAATGGTGTTTCCTAAAAATAGGGACCTTATCTAGTCCAACTGTGCCTCTCAAATTGATGCAAAACACAGGTCCTCTAACATCAAATGCTTTCATTTAAGATGAGAAACGTGTGAGCTTTGTGAACAATGTAGTTCGTTTGAGGTGAAAAGTGACTGCCCTTACCTGAAACGAAGTCTTGCTTGTAGGAAGTCACAGAGACTGGGATTTAACTCCATTTCTGAAGTGAAACACCCAGCAGAGTTATCATCCATTGATCACACTCTGTTTTAGAGCAAGAAGCACGATCTTGCTTTCTAGATTCTCTAAGACAGCAGGAATCGTGAGGGTGCTGAGAACAAAAGAACGGTGTTTCCTACACATAGGGACCAAATCTAGTCCAACTCTGCTTCTGAAACTGATACAAAGCACTGGTCCTCTAACATCCAATGCTTGTCAGTTAAGATGGGAAACCTGTTAGCTGTGTGAACGATGTAGTTCTTTTGAGCTGAAAAGTGACTGCCCTTACCTGAAACGAAGTCTTGCTTGTAGGAAGACACAGAGCCTGGAATTTAACTCCATTTCTGAAGTGAAAGACACAGCAGAGTTATCTTCTACTGATCACACTCTGTTTTAGAGCAAGAAGCATGCTCTTGATTTCTAGATTCTCTAAGACAGCAGGAGACGTGAGTGTGCTGAGAACCAAAGAATGGTGGTTCCTACACAGACGGACCATATCTAGTCCAACTCTACCTCTGAAATTGATACAAAGCACTGGTTCTCTAACATCCAATGCTTGTCAGTTAAGATGGGAAACCTGTTAGCTGAGTGAACGATGTAGTTCGTTTGAGCTAAAAAGTGACTGCCCTCACCTGAAACGAAGTCTTTCTTATAGGAAGACACAGAGCCTGGGATTTAACTCCATTTCTGATGTGAAACACCCAGCAGAGTTCTCATCCATTTTTTACACTCTGCTTTTGAGCAAGAAGCACGCTCTTGCTTTCTAGATTCTCTAAGACAGCAGGAAACGTGAGTGTTCTGAGAACAAAAGAACTGTGGTTCCTACACATACGGACCATATCTAGTCCAACTCTGTCTCTGAAATTGATACAAAGCACTGGTCCTCTAACGTCCAATGCTTGTCATTTAAGATGAGAAACGTGTGAGGTTCGTGAATGATGTAGTTCGTTTGAGCTGAAAAGTGCCTGCCCTTACCTGAAACGAAGTCTTGCATGTAGGAAGACACAGAGCCTGGGATTTAACTCTATTTCTGAAGGGAAACACACAGCATAGTTATCTTCCATGGTTCACTCTCTGCTTTAGAGCAAGAAGAATTCTATTGCTTTCTAGAGTCTCTAGTACAGCAGGAAATGTGAGTGTGCTCAAAACAAAAGAACCGTGTTTCCTACACATACGGACCATATCTAGTTCAACTCCTATTCTGAAACTGACACAAAGCACAGGTCAAGTAACATCCAATGCTTTTCAATTAAGACCGAGATACGTGTGAGCTTCGTGTAGGATGTAGTTCGTTTGACCTGTAAAGTAACTGCCCTTACCTGAAACGAAGTCTTGATTCTAGGAAGACACAGAGCCTGGGATTTAACTCCATTTCTGAAGGGATACACACAGCATAGTTCTCATCCATGGAACACACTCTGCTTTAGAGCAAGAAGCACGCTCTTGCTTTCTAGATTCTCTAGTACAGCTTGAAACGTGAGTGTGCTCAGAACAAAAGAACGGTGTTTCCTACATATACGGACCATATCTAGTCCAACTCTGCTTCTGAAACTGAAACGAACCACAGGTCCTCTAACATCCAATGCTTGTCCGTTAATATGAGAAACGTGTGAGCTTCGTGAACGATGAAGTTTGTTTGAGCTGTAAAGTAACTGCCCTTACCTGAAACAAAGTCTTGCTTGTAGGAAGACTCAGAACCTGGGATTTAACTCCATTTCTGACGTGAAACACCCAGCAGATTTCTCATCCATTGATCACACTCTGCTTTAGAGCAAGAAGCACGCTCTTGATATCTAGAGTCTCTAAGACAGCAGAAAACGTGAGTGTGCTGAAAACAAAAGAACGGTGTTTCCCACAAATACGGACTTTATCTAGTCCTACTATGCCTCTGAAATTGATACAAATCACAGGTCCTCTAACATCCAATGCTTTCATTTAAGATGAGAAACATGTGAGCTTTGTGAACGATGTAGTTCGTTTGAGCTGAAAAGTGATTGCCCTTACCTGAAATGAAGTCTTGCTTGTAGGAAGACACAGAGCCTGGGATTTAACTCCATTTCTGAAGGGATACACACAGCATAGTTCTCATCCATGGATCACACTCTGCTTTAGAACAAGAAGCACACTCTTGCTTTCCAGAATCTCTAATACAGCAGGATACTTGAGTGTGCTCAGAACAAAAGAACTGTGTTTCCTACACATATGGACCATATCTAGTTCAACTCTTCTTCTGAAGCTGATATAAAGCACTGTTCCTGTAATATGCAATGCTTTTCAATTAAGACCGAGAAACGTGTGAGCTTCGTGTATAATGTAGTTCTTTTGAGATGTAAAGTAACTTCCCTTACCTGAAACGATATCTTGCTTGTAAGAAGACTCAAAGCCTGGGATTTAACTCCATTTCTGAAGTGGAACACACTGCAGAGTTCTCATCCATTGATCACACTCTGCTTTAGAGCAAGAAGCACGCTCTTGCTATCTAGACTCTCCAAGACAGCATGAAACATGAGTGTGCTGAGAAAAAAAGAAAGGTGTTTCCTACACATACGGACCATATCTAGTCCAACTCTGCTTCTGAAACTGATACAAAGCACAGGTCCTCCTACATCCAATGCTTGTCATTTAAGATGAGAAACGTGTTAGCTTCGTGAACGATGTAGTTCGTTTGAGCTGAAAAGTGACTGCCCTTACCTGAAACGAAGTGTTTCTTGTAGGAAGACACAGGGCCTGGGATTTAACTCCATTTCTGAAGGGAAACACACAGCATAGTTCTCATCATTGGATCACACTCTGCTTTAGAGCAAGAAGCATGCTCTTGCTTTCTAGTGTTTCTAATACATCAGGAAACGTGAGTGTGCTCAGAACAAAGAACGGTGTTTCCTACACATACAGACCATATCTAGTTCATCTCTGCTTCTGAAAATGAAACGAACCACAGGTCCTCTAACATCCAATGCTTGTCCGTTAATATGAGAAACGTGTGAGCTTCGTGAACGATGAAGTTCGTTTGAGCTGTAAAGTAACTGCCCTTACCTGAAACAAAGTCTTGCTTGTAGGAAGACTCAGAGCCTGGGATTTAACTCCATTTCTGACGTGAAACACCCAGCAGAGTTCTCATCCATTGATCACACTCTGCTTTAGAGCAAGAAACACGCTCTTGATATCTAGAGTCTCTAAGACAGCAGAAAACGTGAGTGTGCTGAAAACAAAAGAACGGTGTTTCCCACAAATACGGACTTTATCTAGTCCAACTATGCCTCTGAAATTGATACAAATCACAGGTCCTCTAACATCCAATGCTTTCATTTAAGATGAGAAACATGTGAGCTTTGTGAACGATGTAGTTCGTTTGAGCTGAAAAGTGATTGCCCTTACCTGAAAAGAAGTCTTGCTTGTAGGAAGCCACAGAGCCTGGAATTTAACTCCATTTCTGAAGGGAAACACACAGCATGGTTCTCATCCATGGAGCACACTGTGCTTTAGAGCAAGAAGCACGCTCTTGCTTTCTAGAGTCTCTAATACAGCAGGAAACATGAGTGTGCTCAGAACAAAAGTACGGTGTTTCCTACATATACGGACCAAATCTACTCCAACTCTGCTTGTGAAACTGAAACAAACCACAGGTCCTGTAACATCCAATGCTTTTCAATTAACCTAGAAACGTGTGAGGTTCGTGTACGATGTAGATCTTTTATCCTGTAAAGTAACTGCCATAACTTGAAACGAAGTCTTGATTGTAGCAAGACACAGAGCCGGGTATTTAACTCCATTTCTGAAGGGAAACACACAGCATAGTTGTCATCCATGGTTCACAATCTGCTTTCGAACAAGAAGCACGCTCTTGCTGGCTAGAGTCTCTAGTACAGCAGGAAACGTGAATGTTCTCAGAACAAAAGAACGGTGTTTCCTACACATACGGACCATATCTAGTTCAACTCCTCTTCTGAAACTGACACAAAGCACAGGTCAAGTAACATCCAATGCTTTTCAATTAAGACCGAGAAACGTGTGAGCTTCGTGTACGATGTAGTTCGTTTGACCTGTAAAGTAACTGCCCTTACCTGAAACGAAGTCTTGATTCTAGGAAGACACAGAGCCTGGGATTTAACTCCCTTTCTGGAGGGAAACACACAGCATAGTTCTCATCAATGGATCACACTCTGCATTAGAGCAAGAAGCACGCTCTTGCTTTCTAGAGTCTCTAGTACAGCAGGAAAAGTGAGTGTGCTCAGAACAAAAGAACGGTGTTTCCTACATATATGGACCATATCTAGTCCAATTCTGCTTCTGAAACTGAAACAAACCACAGGTCCTCTAACATCCAATGCTTCTCCATTAAGATGAGAAACGTGTGAGCTTCGTGAACGATGAAGTTCGTTTGAGCTGTAAATTTACTGCCCTTACCTGAAACAAATTCTTGCTTGTAGGAAGACTCAGAGCCTGGGATTTAACTCCATTTCTGAAGTGAAACACGCAGCAGACTTCTCATCCATTGATCACACTCTGCTTTAGAGCAAGAAGCACGCTCTTCCTTTCTAGAGTCTCTAATAGAGCAGGAAACGTGATTGTGCTCAGAACAAAAGAACTATGTTTCCTACACATACGGACCATATCTATTTCAACTCTTCTTCTGAAACTGACACAAAGCACAGGTCCTGTAACATCCAATGCCTTTCAATTAAGACCAAGAAACGTGTGAGCTTCGTGTACAATGTATTTCGTTTGACCTGTAAAGTAACTGGCCTTACATGAAATGAATTCTTGATTGTAGGAAGACTCAGAGCCTGGGATTTAACTCCATTTCTGAAGGGAAACACCCAGCACAGTTCTCTTCCATGAATCACACTCTGCTTTAGAGCAAGAAGCACGCTCTTCCTTTGTAGAGTCGCTAATACAGCAGGAAACGGGATTGTGCTCAGAACAAAAGAACTGTGTTTCCTACACATACTGACCATATCTAGTTCAACTCTTCTTCTGAAACTGACACAAAGCACAGGTCCTCTAACATCCAATGCTTGAAGTTTAAGATGAGAAACGTGTGAGCATCATGAAAGATGTAGTTCTTTTGAGCTGAAAAGTGACTGCCATTACCTGAAACGATGTCTTGCTTATAGGAAGACTCAGAGCCTGGGATTTAACTCCATTTCTGAAGTGAAACACACAGCAGAGTTCTCATCCTTAGATCACACTCTGCTTTAGAGCAAGAAGCACGCTCTTGCTTTCCAGAGTCTCTAATACAGCAGGATACTTGAGTGTGCTCAGAACAACGAACTGTGTTTCCTACACATATGGACCATATCTAGTTCAACTCTTCTTCTGAAGCTGATAAAAAGTACTGTTCCTGTAACATCCAATGCTTTTCAATTAAGACCGAGAAACGTGTGAGCTTCGTGTATAATGTAGTTCTTTTAAGATGTAAAGTAACTCCCCTTACCTGAAACGATATCTTGCATGTAAGAAGACTCAAAGCCTGGGATTTAACTCCAATTCTGAAGTGGAACACACTGCAGAGTTCTCATCGATTGATCACACTCTGCTTTAGAGCAAAAAGCACACTCTTGCTTTCTAGAGTCTCTAAGACAGCAGGAAACATGAGTGTGCTGAGAACAAATGAACGGTGTTTCCTACACATACGGGCCATATCTAGTCCAACTCTGCTTCTGAAAGTGAAACAAACCACAGTTCCTCTAACATCCAATGCTTGTCCGTTAAGATGAGAAACTTGTGAGCTTCGTGAACCATGTAGTTCGTTTGAGCTATAAAGTAACTGCCATTAACTGAAACGAAGTCTTGCTTGTAGGAAGACTCAGAGCCTGGGATTTAACTCCATTTCTGAAGGGAAACACACAGCATAGTTCTCATCCATGGATCACACTCTGCTTTAGAGCAAGAAGCTCGCTCTTGCTTTCTAGAGTCTCTAATACAGCTGGAAACCTGAGTGTGCTCAGATCAAAAGAACGGTGTTTCCTACATATACAGACCATATCTAGTCCAATTCTCCTTCCGAAACTGAAACAAACCACAGGTCCTCTAACATCCAATGCTTGTCTGTCAAGATGAGAAACATGTGAGCTTTGTGAACGATGTAGTTCGTTTGAGCTGTAAAGTAAGTGCCCTTACCAGAAACGAAGTCTTGCTTGTAGGAAGACTCAGAGCCTGGGATTTAACTCCATTTCTGAAGTGAAACACACAGCAGAGTTCTCATCCATAGATCACACTCTGCTTTAGAGCAAGAAGCACGCTCTTGCTTTCTAGAGTCTCTAAGACAGCAGGAAAAGTGAGTGTGCTGAGAACAAAAGAACAGTGTTTCCTACACATACGGACCATATCTAGTCCAACTCTGCTTCTGAAGCTGATACAAAGCACAGGTCCTCTAACATCCAATGCTTGACATTTAAGATGAGAAACGTGTGAACATCATGAAAGATGTAGTTCTTTTGAGCTGAAAAGTGACTGCCATTACCTGAAACGAAGTCTTGCTTATAGGAAGACTCAGAGCCGGGGATTTAACTCCATTTCTGAAGTGGAACACACAGCAGAGTTCTCATCCTTAGATCACACTCTGCTTTAGAGCAAGAAGCACGCTCTTGCTTTCCAGAGTCTCTAATACAGCAGGATACTTGAGTGTGCTCAGAACAATGAACTGTGTTTCCTACACATATGGACCATATCTAGTTCAACTCTTCTTCTGAAGCTGATATAAAGCACTGTTCCTGTAACATCCAATGCTTTTCAATTAAGACTGAGAAAAGTGTGAGCTTCGTGTATAATGTAGTTCTTTTGAGATGTAAAGTAACTCCCCTTACCTGAAACGATATCTTGCTTGTAAGAAGACTCAAAGCCTGGTATTTAACTCCATTTCTGAAGTGGAACACACTGCAGAGTTCTCATCCATTGATCACACTCTGCTTTAGAGCAAAAAGCACACTCTTGCTTTCTAGAGTCTCTAAGACAGCAGGAAACATGAGTGTGCTGAGAACAAATGAACGGTGTTTCCTACACATACGGGCCATATCTAGTCCAACTCTGCTTCTGAAAGTGAAACAAACCACAGTTCCTCTAACATCCAATGCTTGTCCGTTAAGATGAGAAACTTGTGAGCTTCGTGAACAATGTAGTTCGTTTCAGCTGTAAAGTAACTGCCATTAACTGAAACGAAGTCTTGCTTGTAGGAAGACTCAGAGCCTGGGATTTAACTCCATTTCTGAAGGGAAACACACAGCATAGTTCTCATCCATGGATCACACTCTGCTTTAGAGCAAGAAGCTCGCTCTTGCTTTCTAGAGTCTCTAATACAGCTGGAAACCTGAGTGTGCTCAGATCAAAAGAACGGTGTTTCCTACATATACAGACCATATCTAGTCCAATTCTGCTTCTGAAACTGAAACAAACCACAGGTCCTCTAACATCCAATGCTTGTCTGTCAAGATGAGAAACATGTGAGCTTTGTGAACGATGTAGTTCGTTTGAGCTGTAAAGTAAGTGCCCTTACCAGAAACGAAGTCTTGCTTGTAGGAAGACTCAGAGCCTGGGATTTAACTCCATTTCTGAAGTGAAACACACAGCAGAGTTCTCATCCATAGATCACACTCTGCTTTAGAGCAAGAAGCACGCTCTTGCTTTCTAGAGTCTCTAAGACAGCAGGAAAAGTGAGTGTGCTGAGAACAAAAGAACAGTGTTTCCTACACATACGGACCATATCTAGTCCAACTCTGCTTCTGAAGCTGATACAAAGCACAGGTCCTCTAACATCCAATGCTTGACATTTAAGATGAGAAACGTGTGAACATCATGAAAGATGTAGTTCTTTTGAGCTGAAAAGTGACTGCCATTACCTGAAAAGAAGTCTTGCTTATAGGAAGACTCAGAGCCGGGGATTTAACTCCATTTCTGAAGTGGAACACACAGCAGAGTTCTCATCCTTAGATCACACTCTGCTTTCGAGCAAGAAGCACGCTCTTGCTTTCCAGAGTCTCTAATACAGCAGGATACTTGAGTGTGCTCAGAACAAAAGAACTGTGTTTCCTACACATATGGACCATATCTAGTTCAACTCTTCTTCTGAAGCTGATATAAAGCACTGTTCCTGTAACATCCAATGCTTTTCAATTAAGACCGAGAAACGTGTGAGCTTCGTGTATAATGTAGTTCTTTAGAGATGTAAAGTAACTCCCCTTATCTGAAAGGATATCTTGCTTGTAAGAAGACTCAAAGCATGGGATTTAACTCCATTTCTGAAGTGGAACACACTGCAGAGTTCTCATCCATTGATCACACTCTGCTTTAGTGCAAGAAGCACGCTCTTGCTTTCTAGAGTCTCTAATACAGCTGGAAACGTGAGTGTGCTCAGATCAAAAGAACGGTGTTTCCTACATATACAGACCATATCTAGTCCAATTCTGCTTCTGAAACTGAAACAAACCACAGGTCCTCTAACATCCAATGCTTGTCTGTCAAGGTGAGAAACATGTGAGCTTTGTGAACGATGTAGTTCGTTTGAGCTGTAAAGTAACTGCCCTTACATGAAATGAAGACTTTTTTGTAGGAAGACACAAAGCCTGGGATTTAACTCCATTTCTGAAGGGAAACACCCAGCACAGTTCTCTTCCATGAATCACACTCTGCTTTAGAGCAAGAAGCACGCTCTTCCTTTCTAGAGTCTCTAATACAGCAGGAAACGTGATTGTGCTCAGAACAAAAGAACTGTGTTTCCTACACATACTGACCATATCTATTTCAACTCTTCTTCTGAAACTGACACAAAGCACAGGTCCTCTAACATCCAATGCTTGACATTTAAGATGAGAAACGTGTGAGCATCATGAAAGATGTAGTTCCTTTGAGCTGAAAAGTGACTGCCATTACCTGAAACGAAGTCTTGCTTATAGGAAGACTCAGAGCCTGGGATTTAACTCGATTTCTGAAGTGAAATACACAGCAGAGTTCTCATCCTTAGATCACACTCTGCTTTAGAACAAGAAGCACGCTCTTGCTTTCCAGAATCTCTAATACAGCAGGATACTTGAGTGTGCTCAGAACAAAAGAACTGTGTTTCCTACACATATGGACCATATCTAGTTCAACTCTTCTTCTGAAGCTGATATAAAGCACTGTTCCTGTAACATGCAATGCTTTTCAATTAAGACCGAGAAACGTGTGAGCTTCGTGTATAATGTAGTTCTTTTGAGATGTAAAGTAACTGCCCTTACCTGAAATGATATCTTGCTTGTAAGAAGACTCAAAGCCTGGGATTAAACTCCATTTCTGAAGTGGAACACACTGCAAAGTTCTCATCCATTGATCACACTCTGCTTTAGAGCAAGAAGCATGCTCTTGCTATCTAGACTCTCCAAGACAGCATGAAACATGAGTGTGATGAGAACAAAAGAAAGGTGTTTCCTACACATACGGACCATATCTAGTCCAACTCTGCTTCTGAAACTGATACAAAGCACAGGTCCTCCTACATCCAATGCTTGTCATTTAAGATGAGAAACGTGTTAGCTTCGTGAACGATGTAGTTCGTTTGAGCTGAAAAGTGACTGCCCTTACCTGAAACGAAGTGTTTCTTGTAGGAAGACACAGGGCCTGGGATTTAACTCCATTTCTGAAGGGAAACACACAGCATAGTTCTCATCCTTGGATCACACTCTGCTTTGGAGCAAGAAGCATGCTCTTGCTTTCTAGTGTCTCTAATACAGCAGGAAACGTGAGTGTGCTCAGAACAAAGAACGGTGTTTCCTACACATACAGACCATATCTAGTTCATCTCTGCTTCTGAAACTGAAACAAACCAGATGTCCTCTAACAACCAATGCTTTTCAGTTTAGATGTTAAACGTGTGAGCTTCATGAACGATGTAGTTCGTTTGAGCTGTAAAGTAACTGCCCTTACCTGCAAAGAAGTCTTGCTTGTAGGAAGACTCAGAGCCTGGGATTTAACTCCATTTCTGAAGTGAAACACACAGCAGAGTTCTCATCCATAGGGCACACTCTGCTTTAGAGCAAGAAGCACGCTCTGGCTTTCTAGAGTCTCTAAGACAGCAGGAAACTTGAGTGTGATCAGAACAAAAGAACGGTGTTTCCTACACATAGGGACCATATCTAGTTCAACTCTGCTTCTGAAACTGAAACAAACCACAGTTCCTCTAACATCCAATGCTTGTCAGTTAAGATGAGACACGTGTGAGCTTTCTGAATGATGTAGTACCTTTGAGCTGAAAAGTGACTCCCCTTACCTGAAACGAAGTCTTTCTTGTAGGAAGACTCAGAGCCTGGGATTTAACTCCATTTTTGAAGTGAAACACATAGCAGAGTTCTCATCCATAGATCACACTCTGCTTTAGAGCAAGAAGCACGCTCTTGCTTTCTAGAGTCTCTAAGACAGCAGGAAACGTGAGTGTGCTGAGAACAAAAGAACAGTTTTTCCTACATATACGGACCATATCTAGTCCAACTCTGCTTCTGAAACTGAAACAAAGCACTGGTCCTCTAACATGCCATGCTTGGCAGTTAAGATGAGAAACGATTTAGCTTCGTGAACGATGTAGTTTGTTTGAGCTGAAAAGTGACTGCCCTTACGTGAAATGAAGACTTTTTTGTAGGAAGACACAAAGCCTGGGATTTAACTCCATTTCTGAAGGGAAACACCCAGCACAGTTCTCTTCCATGAATCACACTCTGCTTTAGAGCAAAGAAGCACGCTCTTACTTTCTAGAGTCTCTAATACAGGAGGAAACATGATTGTGCTCAGAACAAAAGAACTGTGTTTCCTACACATACTGACCATATCTAGTTCAACTCTTCTTCTGAAACTGACAAAAAGCACAGGTCCTCTAACATCCAATGCTTGTCATTTAAGATGAGAAACGTGTGAGCATCATGAAAGGTAGTTCTTTTGAGCTGAAAAGTGACTGCCATTACCTGAAACGAAGTCTTGCTTGTAGGAAGACTCAGAGCCTGGGATTTAACTCGATTTCTGAAGTGAAACACACAGCAGAGTTCTCATCCTTAGATCACACTCTGCTTTAGAGCAAGAAGCACGCTCTTCCTTTCTAGAGTCGCTAATACAGCAGGAAACGTGATTGTGCTCAGAACAAAAGAACTGTGTTTCCTACACATATGGACCATATCTAGTTCAACTCTTCTTCTGAAGCTGATATAAAGCACTGTTCCTGTAACATCCAATGCTTTTCAATTAAGACCGAGAAACGTGTGAGCTTCGTGTATAATGTAGTTCTTTTGAGATGTAAAGTAACTGCCCTTACCTGAAACGATATCTTGCTTGTAAGAAGACTCAAAGCCTGGGATTTAACTCCATTTCTGAAGTGGAACACACTGCAGAGTTCTCATCCATTGATCACACTCTGCTTTAGAGCAAGAAGCACGCTCTTGCTTTCTAGAGTCTCTAAGACAGCAGGAAACATGAGTGTGCTGAGAACAAAAGAACGGTGTTTCCTACACATACGGGCCATATCTAGTCCAACTCTGCTTCTGAAAGTGAAACAAACCACAGGTCCTCTAACATCCAATGATTGTCCGTTAAGATGAGAAACTTGTGAGCTTCGTGAACAATGTAGTTCGTTTGAGCTGTAAAGTAACTGCCCTTAACTGAAACGAAGTCTTGCTTGTAGGAAGACTCAGAGCCTGGGATTTAACTCCATTTCTGAAGGGAAACACACAGCAGAGTTCTCATCCATAGATCACATTCTGCTTTAGAGCAAGAAGCATGCTCTTGCTTTCTAGAGTCTCTAAGACAGCAGGAAACGTGAGTGTGCTGAGAACAAAAGAACAGTTTTTCCTACATATACGGACCATATCTAGTCCAACTCTGCTTCTGAAACTGAAACAAAGCACTGGTCCTCTAACATGCCATGCTTGGCAGTTAAGATGAGAAACGATTTAGCTTCGTGAACGATGTAGTTTGTTTGAGCTGAAAAGTGACTGCCCTTACGTGGAATGAAGACTTTTTTGTAGGAAGACACAAAGCCTGGGATTTAACTCCATTTCTGAAGGGAAACACCCAGCACAGTTATCTTCCATGAATCACACTCTGCTTTAGAGCAAGAAGCACGCTCTTCCTTTCTAGAGTCACTAATACAGCAGGAAACGTGATTGTGCTCAGAACAAAAGAACTGTGTTTCCTACACATACTGAGCATATCTAGTTCAACTCTTCTTCTGAAACTGACACAAAGCACATGTCCTCTAACATCCAATGGTTGTCATTTAAGATGAGAAACGTGTGAGCATCATGAAAGGTAGATCTTTTGAGCTGAAAAGTGACTGCCATTACCTGAAACGAAGTCTTGCTTGTAGGAAGACTCAGAGCCTGGGATTTAACTCCATTTCTGAAGTGAAACACACAGCAGAGTTCTCATCCTTAGATCACACTCTGCTTTAGAGCAAGAAGCACGCTCTTGCTTTCCAGTGTCTCTAGTACATCAGGATACTTGAGTGTGCTCAGAACAAAAGAACTGTGTTTCCTACACATATGGACCATATCTAGTTCAACTCTTCTTCTGAAGCTGATATAAAGCACTGTTCCTGTAACATCCAATGCTTTTCAATTAAGACCGAGAAACGTGTGAGCTTCGTGTATAATGTAGTTCTTTTGAGATGTAAAGTCACTGCCCTTACCTGAAACGATATCTTGCTTGTAAGAAGACTCAGAGCCTGGGATTTAACTCCATTTCTGAAGTGGAACACACAGCAGAGTTCTCATCCATTGATCACACTCTGCTTTAGAGCAAGAAGCACGCTCTTGCTTTCTAGAGTCTATAAGACAGCAGGAAACATGAGTGTGCTGAGAACAAAAGAACGGTGTTTCCTACACATACGGGCCATATCTAGTCAAACTCTGCTTCTGAAAGTGAAACAAACCACAGGTCCTCTAACATCCAATGCTTGTCAGTTAAGATGAGAAACGTGTTAGCTTCGTGAACGATGTAGTTTGTTTGAGCTGAAAAGTGACTGTCCTTACCTGAAACGAAGTCTTTCTTGTAGGAAGACACAGAGCCTGATATTTAACTCCATTTCTGAAGGGAAACACACAGCATATTTCTCATCCTTGGATCACACTCTGCTTTAGAGCAAGAAGCAAGCTCTTGCTTTCTAGAGTCTCTAAGACAGCAGGAAACTTGACTGTGATCAGAACAAAAGAACGGTGTTTCCTACACATACAGACCATATCTAGTTCATCTCTGCTTCTGAAACTGAAACAAACCAGAGGTCCTCTAACAACCAATGCTTTTCAGTTTAGATGTGAAACGTGTGAGCTTTGTGAACGATGTAGTTCGTTTGAGCTGTAAAGTAACTGCCCTTACCTGAAACGATGTCTTGCTTGTAGGAAGACACAGAGCCTGGGATTTAACTCCATTTCTGAAGGGAAACACACAGCATAGTTCTCATCCATGGATCACACTCTGCTTTAGAGCAAGAAGACCGCTCTTGCTTTCTAGAATCTCTAATAGAGCAGGAAACTTGAGTGTGCTCAGAACAAAAGAACAGTGTTTCCTACACATACGGACCATATCTAGTTCAACTCTGCTTCTAAAAATGACACAAAGCACAGGTCCTGTAACATCCAATGCCTTTCAATTAAGACAAAGAAACGTGTGAGCTTCGTGTACAATGTACTCTGTTTGACCTGAAAAGTAACTGGCCTTACCTGAAACGAAGTCTTGCTTGTAGGAAGACTCAGAGCCTGGGAATTAACTTCATTTCTGAAGTGGAACACACAGCAGAGTTCTCATCCATTGATCACACTCTGCTTTAGAGCAAGAAGCAGGCTCTTGATTTCTAGAGTCTCTAAGACAGCAGGAACGTGAGTGTGCTGAAAACAAAAGAACGGTGTTTCCTACAAATACAGACCTTATCTAGTCCAACTCTGCCTCTCAATTTAATACAACGCACAGGTCCTCTAACATCCAATGCTTTCATTTAAGATGAGAAACGAGTGAGCTTTGTGAAAAATGTAGTTCGTTTGAGCTGAAAAGTGTCAGCCCTTACCTGAAACGAAGTCTTGCTTGTAGGAAGTCACAGACACTGAGATTTTATTCCATTTCTGAAGTGAAAGACACAGCAGAGTTATCCTCCACTGATCACACTCTGTTTTAGAGCAAGAAGCACGATCTTGATTTCTAGATTCTCTAAGACAGCAGGGAACGTGAGTGTGCTGAAATCAGAAGAATGGTGTTTCCTAAAAATACGGACCTTATCTAGTCCAACTGTGCCTCTCAAATTGATGTAAAACACAGGTCCTCTAACATCAAATGCTTTCATTTAAGATGAGAAACGTGTGAGCTTTGTGAACAATGTAGTTCGTTTGAGGTGAAAAGTGACTGCCCTTACCTGAAACGAAGTCTTGCTTGTAGGAAGTCACAGAGACTGGGATTTAACTCCATTTCTGAAGTGAAACACCCAGCAGAGTTATCATCCATTGATCACACTCTGTTTTAGAGCAAGAAGCACGCTCTTGCTTTCTAGATTCTCTAAGACAGCAGGAATCGTGAGGGTGCTGAGAACAAAAGAACGGTGTTTCCTACACATAGGGACCAAATCTAGTCCAACTCTGCTTCTGAAACTGATACAAAGCACTGGTCCTCTAACATCCAATGCTTGTCAGTTAAGATGGGAAACCTGTTAGCTGTGTGAACGATGTAGTTCTTTTGAGCTGAAAAGTGACTGCCCTTACCTGAAACGAAGTCTTGCTTGTAGGAAGACACAGAGCCTGGAATTTAACTCCATTTCTGAAGTGAAAGACACAGCAGAGTTATCATCTACTGATCACACTCTGTTTTAGAGCAAGAAGCATGCTCTTGATTTTTAGATTCTCTAAGACAGCAGGAGACGTGAGTAGGCTGAGAACCAAAGAATGGTGGTTCCTACACAGACGGACCATATCTAGTCCAACTCTACCTCTGAAATTGATACAAAGCACTGGTTCTCTAACATCCAATGCTTGTCAGTTAAGATGGGAAACCTGTTAGCTGAGTGAACGATGTAGTTCGTTTGAGCTGAAAAGTGACTGCCCTTACCTGAAACGAAGTCTTGATTCTAGGAAGACACAGAGCCTGGGATTTAACTCCATTTCTGAAGGGATACACACAGCATAGTTCTCATCCATGGATCACACTCTGCTTTAGAGCAAGAAGCACGCTCTTGCTTTCTAGATTCTCTAGTACAGCTTGAAACGTGAGTGTGCTCAGAACAAAAGAACGGTGTTTCCTACATATACGGACCATATCTAGTCCAACTCTGCTTCTGAAACTGAAACGAACCACAGGTCCTCTAACATCCAATGCTTGTCCGTTAATATGAGAAACGTGTGAGCTTCGTGAACGATGAAGTTCGTTTGAGCTGTAAAGTAACTGCCCTTACCTGAAACAAAGTCTTGCTTGTAGGAAGACTCAGAACCTGGGATTTAACTCCATTTCTGACGTGAAACACCCAGCAGAGTTCTCATTCATTGATCACACTCTGCTTTAGAGCAAGAAGCACGCTCCTGATATCTAGATTCTCTAAGACAGCAGAAAACGTGAGTGTGCTGAAAACAAAAGAACGGTGTTTCCCACAAATACGGACATTATCTAGTCCAACTATGCCTCTGAAATTGATACAAATCACAGGTCCTCTAACATCCAATGCTTTCATTTAAGATGAGAAACATGTGAGCTTTGTGAACGATGTAGTTCGTTTGAGCTGAAAAGTGATTGCCCTTACCTGAAAAGAAGTCTTGCTTGTAGGAAGCCACAGAGCCTGGAATTTAACTCCATTTCTGAAGGGAAACACACAGCATGGTTCTCATCCATGGAGCACACTCTGCTTTAGAGCAAGAAGCACGCTCTTGCTTTCTAGAGTCTCTAATACAGCAGGAAACATGAGTGTGCTCAGAACAAAAGAACGGTGTTTCCTACATATACGGACCATATCTACTCCAACTCTGCTTGTGAAACTGAAACAAACCACAGGTCCTGTAACATCCAATGCTTTTCAATTAACCTAAAAACGTGTGAGGTTCGTGTACGATGTAGTTCTTTTATCCTGTAAAGTAACTGCCATAACTTGAAACGAAGCCTTGATTGTAGCAAGACACAGAGCCGGGTATTTAACTCCATTTCTGAAGGGAAACACACAGCATAGTTGTCATCCATGGTTCACAATCTGCTTTCGAACAAGAAGCACGCTCTTGCTGGCTAGAGTCTCTAGTACAGTAGGAAACGTGAGTGTTCTCAGAACAAAAGAACGGTGTTTCCTACACATACGGACCATATCTAGTTCAACTCCTCTTCTGAAACTGACACAAAGCACAGGTCAAGTAACATCCAATGCTTTTCAATTAAGACCGAGAAACGTGTGAGCTTCGTGTACGATGTAGTTCGTTTGACCTGTAAAGTAACTGCCCTTACCTGAAACGAAGTCTTGATTGTAGGAAGACACAGAGCCTGGGATTTAACTCCCTTTCTGGAGGGAAACACACAGCATAGTTCTCATCAATGGATCACACTCTGCTTTAGAGCAAGAAGCACGCTCTTGCTTTCTAGAGTCTCTAGTACAGCAGGAAACGTGAGTGTGCTCAGAACAAAAGAACGGTGTTTCCTACATATATGGACCATATCTAGTCCAATTCTGCTTCTGAAACTGAAACAAACCACAGGTCCTCTAACATCCAATGCTTGTCTGTCAAGATGAGAAACATGTGAGCTTTGTGAACGATGTAGTTCGTTTGAGCTGTAAAGTAACTGCCCTTACCAGAAACGAAGTCTTTCTTGTAGGAAGACTCAGAGCCTGGGATTTAACTCCATTTCTGAAGTGAAACACACAGCAGAGTTCTCATCCATAGATCACATTCTGCTTTAGAGCAAGATGCACGCTCTTGCTTTCTAGAGTCTCTAAGACAGCAGGAAAAGTGAGTGTGCTGAGAACAAAAGAACAGTGTTTCCTACACATACGGACCATATCAAGTCCAACTCTGCTTCTGAAGCTGATACAAAGCACAGGTCCTCTAACATCCAATGCTTGACATTTAAGATGAGAAACGTGTGAGCATCATGAAAGATGTAGTACTTTTGAGCTGAAAAGTGACTGCCATTACCTGAAACGAAGTCTTGCTTATAGGAAGACTCAGAGCCTGGGATTTAACTCCATTTCTGAAGTGGAACACACAGCAGAGTTCTCATCCTTAGATCACACTCTGCTTTCGAGCAAGAAGCACGCTCTTGCTTTCCAGAGTCTCTAATACAGCAGGATACTTGAGTGTGCTCAGAACAAAAGAACTGTGTTTCCTACACATATGGACCATATCTAGTTCAACTCTTCTTCTGAAGGTGATATAAGCACTGTTCATGTAACATCCAATGCTTTTCAATTAAGACCGAGAAACGTGTGAGCTTCGTGTATAATGTTGTTCTTTAGAGATGTAAAGTAACTCCCCTTATCTGAAAGGATATCTTGCTTGTAAGAAGACTCAAAGCCTGGGATTTAACTCCATTTCTGAAGTGGAACACACTGCAGAGTTCTCATCCATTGATCACACTCTGCTTTAGTGCAAGAAGCACGCTCTTGCTTTCTAGAGTCTCTAAGACAGCAGGAAACATGAGTGTGCTGAGAACAAATGAACGGTGTTTCCTACACATACGGGCCATATCTAGTCCAACTCTGTTTCTGAAAGTGAAACAAACCACAGTTCCTCTAACATCCAATGCTTGTCCGTTAAGATGAGAAACTTGTGAGCTTCGTGAACGATGTAGTTCGTTAGAGCTGTAAAGTAACTGCCCTTAACTGAAACGAAGTCTTGATTGTAGGAAGACTCAGAGCCTGGGATTTAACTCCATTTCTGAAGTGAAACACACAGCAGAGTTCTCATCCATAGATCACACTCTGCTTTAGAGCAAGAAGCACGCTCTTGCTTTCTAGAGTCTCTAAGACAGCAGGAAAAGTGAGTGTGCTGAGAACAAAAGAACAGTGTTTCCTACACATACAGACCATATCTAGTCCAACTCTGCTTCTGAAACTGATACAAAGCACTGGTCCTCTAACATGCAATGCTTGGCAGTTAAGATGAGAAACGTGTTAGCTTCGTAAACGATGTAGTTTGTTTTAGCTGAAAAGTGACTGCCCTTACCTGAAACGAAGTCTTGTTTGTAGGAAGACTCAGAGCCTGGGATTTAACTCCATTTCTGAAGTGAATCACACAGCAGAGTTCTCATCCATAGATCACACTCTGATTTAGAGCAAGAAGCACGCTCTAGCTTTCTAGAGTCTCTAAGACAGCATGAAACATGAGTGTGATGAGAACAAAAGAAAGGTTTTTCCTACACATACAGACCATATCTAGTTCATCTCTGCTTCTGAAACTGAAACAAACCAGAGGTCCTCTAACAACCAATGCTTTTCATTTTAGATGAGAAACGCGTGGGCTTCGTGAACGATGCAGTTTTTTTGAGCTGTAAAGTAACTGCCCTTACCTGAAAAGAAGTCTTGCTTGTAGGAAGACTCAGAGCCTGGGATTTAACTCCATTTCTGAAGTGAAACACACAGCATAGTTCTCATCCATTGATCACACTCTGCTTTAGAGCAAGAAGCACGCTCTTGCTTTCTAGAGTCTCTAAGACAGCAGGAAACTTGAGTGTGATCAGAACAAAAGAACGGTGTTTCCTACACATAGGGACCATATCTAGTTCAACTCTGCTTCTGAAATTGAAACAAACCACAGTTCCTCTAACATCCAATGCTTGTCAGTTAAGATGAGACACGTGTGAGCTTTCTGAATGATGTAGTTCCTTTGAGCTGAAAAGTGACTCCCCTTACCTGAAACGAAGTCTTTCTTGTAGGAAGACTCAGAGCCTGGGATTTAACTCCATTTTTGAAGTGAAACACATAGCAGAGTTCTCATCCATAGATCACACTCTGCTTAAGAGCAAGAAGCACGCTCTTGCTTTCTAGAGTCTCTAAGACAGCAGGAAACGTGAGTGTGCTGAGAACAAAAGAACAGTTTTTCCTACATATACGGACCATATCTAGTCCAACTCTGCTTCTGAAACTGAAACAAAGCACTGGTCCTCTAACATGCCATGCTTGGCAGTTAAGATGAGAAACGCTTTAGCTTCGTGAACGATGTAGTTTCTTTGAGCTGAAAAGTGACTGCCCTTACGTGAAATGAAGACTTTTTTGTAGGAAGACACAAAGCCTGGGATTTAACTCCATTTCTGAAGGGAAACACCCAGCACAGTTCTCTTCCATGAATCACACTCTGCTTTAGAGCAAGAAGCACGCTCTTCCTTTCTAGAGTCACTAATACAGCAGGAAACGTGATTGTGCTCAGAACAAATGAACTGTGTTTCCTACACATACTGACCATATCTAGTTCAACTCTTCTTCTGAAACTGACACAAAGCACAGGTCCTCTAACATCCAATGCTTGTCATTTAAGATGAGAAACGTGTGAGCATCATGAAAGGTAGTTCTTTTGAGCTGAAAAGTGACTGCCATTACCTGAAACGAAGTCTTGCTTGTAGGAAGACTCAGAGCCTGGGATTTAACTCCATATCTGAAGTGAAACACACAGCAGAGTTCTCATCCTTAGATCACACTCTGCTTTAGAGCAAGAAGCACGCTCTTGCTTTCTAGTGTCTCTAGTACAGCAGGATACTTGAGTGTGCTCAGAACAAAAGAACTGTGTTTCCTACACATATGGACCATATCTAGTTCAACTCTTCTTCTGAAGCTGATATAAAGCACTGTTCCTGTAACATCCAATGCTTTTCAATTAAGACCGAGAAACGTGTGAGCTTCGTGTATAATGTAGTTCTTTTGAGATGTAAAGTCACTGCCCTTACCTGAAACGATATCTTGCTTGTAAGAAGACTCAGAGCATGGGATTTAACTCCATTTCTGAAGTGGAACACACAGCAGAGTTCTCATCCATTGATCACACTCTGCTTTAGAGCAAGAAGCACGCTCTTGCTTTCTAGAGTCTATAAGACAGCAGGAAACATGAGTGTGCTGAGAACAAAAGAACGGTGTTTCCTACACATACGGACCATATCTAGTCCAACTCTGCTTCTGAAAGTGAAACAAACCACAGGTCCTCTAACATCCAATGCTTGTCAGTTAAGATGAGAAACGTGTTAGCTTCGTGAACGATGTAGTTTGTTTGAGCTGAAAAGTGACTGTCCTTACCTGAAACGAAGTCTTTCTTGTAGGAAGACACAGAGCCTGATATTTAACTCCATTTCTGAAGGGAAACACACAGCATATTTCTCATCCTTGGATCACACTCTGCTTTAGAGCAAGAAGCAAGCTCTTGCTTTCTAGAGTCTCTAAGACAGCAGGAAACTTGACTGTGACCAGAACAAAAGAACGGTGTTTCCTACACATACAGACCATATCTAGTTCATCTCTGCTTCTGAAACTGAAACAAACCAGAGGTCCTCTAACAACCAATGCTTTTCAGTGTAGATGTGAAACGTGTGAGCTTCGTGTAGGATGTAGTTCGTTTGACCTGTAAAGTAACTGCCCTTACCTGAAAAGAAGTCTTGCTTGTAGGAAGACTCAGAGCCTGGGATTTAACTCCATTTCTGAAGTGAAACACACAGCATAGTTCTCATCCATTGATCACACTCTGCTTTAGAGCAAGAAGCACGCTCTTGCTTTCTAGAGTCTCTAAGACAGCAGGAAACTTGAGTGTGATCAGAACAAAAGAACGGTGTTTCCTACACATAGGGACCATATCTAGTTCAACTCTGCTTCTGAAATTGAAACAAACCACAGTTCCTCTAACATCCAATGCTTGTCAGTTAAGATGAGACACGTGTGAGCTTTCTGAATGATGTAGTTCCTTTGAGCTGAAAAGTGACTCCCCTTACCTGAAACGAAGTCTTTCTTGTAGGAAGACTCAGAGCCTGGGATTTAACTCCATTTTTGAAGTGAAACACATAGCAGAGTTCTCATCCATAGATCACACTCTGCTTAAGAGCAAGAAGCACGCTCTTGCTTTCTAGAGTCTCTAAGACAGCAGGAAACGTGAGTGTGCTGAGAACAAAAGAACAGTTTTTCCTACATATACGGACCATATCTAGTCCAACTCTGCTTCTGAAACTGAAACAAAGCACTGGTCCTCTAACATGCCATGCTTGGCAGTTAAGATGAGAAACGCTTTAGCTTCGTGAACGATGTAGTTTCTTTGAGCTGAAAAGTGACTGCCCTTACGTGAAATGAAGACTTTTTTGTAGGAAGACACAAAGCCTGGGATTTAACTCCATTTCTGAAGGGAAACACCCAGCACAGTTCTCTTCCATGAATCACACTCTGCTTTAGAGCAAGAAGCACGCTCTTCCTTTCTAGAGTCACTAATACAGCAGGAAACGTGATTGTGCTCAGAACAAAAGAACTGTGTTTCCTACACATACTGACCATATCTAGTTCAACTCTTCTTCTGAAACTGACACAAAGCACAGGTCCTCTAACATCCAATGCTTGTCATTTAAGATGAGAAACGTGTGAGCATCATGAAAGGTAGTTCTTTTGAGCTGAAAAGTGACTGCCATTACCTGAAACGAAGTATTGCTTGTAGGAAGACTCAGAGCCTGGGATTTAACTCCATATCTGAAGTGAAACACACAGCAGAGTTCTCATCCTTAGATCACACTCTGCTTTAGAGCAAGAAGCACGCTCTTGCTTTCTAGTGTCTCTAGTACAGCAGGATACTTGAGTGTGCTCAGAACAAAAGAACTGTGTTTCCTACACATATGGACCATATCTAGTTCAACTCTTCTTCTGAAGCTGATATAAAGCACTGTTCCTGTAACATCCAATGCTTTTCAATTAAGACCGAGAAACGTGTGAGCTTCGTGTATAATGTAGTTCTTTTGAGATGTAAAGTCACTGCCCTTACCTGAAACGATATCTTGCTTGTAAGAAGACTCAGAGCATGGGATTTAACTCCATTTCTGAAGTGGAACACACAGCAGAGTTCTCATCCATTGATCACACTCTGCTTTAGAGCAAGAAGCACGCTCTTGCTTTCTAGAGTCTATAAGACAGCAGGAAACATGAGTGTGCTGAGAACAAAAGAACGGTGTTTCCTACACATACGGACCATATCTAGTCCAACTCTGCTTCTGAAAGTGAAACAAACCACAGGTCCTCTAACATCCAATGCTTGTCAGTTAAGATGAGAAACGTGTTAGCTTCGTGAACGATGTAGTTTGTTTGAGCTGAAAAGTGACTGTCCTTACCTGAAACGAAGTCTTTCTTGTAGGAAGACACAGAGCCTGATATTTAACTCCATTTCTGAAGGGAAACACACAGCATATTTCTCATCCTTGGATCACACTCTGCTTTAGAGCAAGAAGCAAGCTCTTGCTTTCTAGAGTCTCTAAGACAGCAGGAAACTTGACTGTGACCAGAACAAAAGAACGGTGTTTCCTACACATACAGACCATATCTAGTTCATCTCTGCTTCTGAAACTGAAACAAACCAGAGGTCCTCTAACAACCAATGCTTTTCAGTTTAGATGTGAAACGTGTGAGCTTCGTGTAGGATGTAGTTCGTTTGACCTGTAAAGTAACTGCCCTTACCTGAAACGAAGTCTTGATTCTAGGAAGACACAGAGCCTGGGATTTAACTCCATTTCTGAAGGGATACACACAGCATAGTTCTCATCCATGGATCACACTCTGCTTTAGAGCAAGAAGCACGCTCTTGCTTTCTAGATTCTCTAGTACAGCTTGAAACGTGAGTGTGCTCAGAACAAAAGAACGGTGTTTCCTACATATACGGACCATATCTAGTCCAACTCTGCTTCTGAAACTGAAAGGAACCACAGGTCCTCTAACATCCAATGCTTGTCCGTTAATATGAGAAACGTGTGAGCTTCGTGAACGATGAAGTTCGTTTGAGCTGTAAAGTAACTGCCCTTACCTGAAACAAAGTCTTGCTTGTAGGAAGACTCAGAACCTGTGATTTAACTCCATTTCTGACGTGAAACACCCAGCAGAGTTCTCATTCATTGATCACACTCTGCTTTAGAGCAAGAAGCACGCTCCTGATATCTAGATTCTCTAAGACAGCAGAAAACGTGAGTGTGCTGAAAACAAAAGAACGGTGTTTCCCACAAATACGGACTTTATCTAGTCCAACTATGCCTCTGAAATTGATACAAATCACAGGTCCTCTAACATCCAATGCTTTCATTTAAGATGAGAAACATGTGAGCTTTGTGAACGATGTAGTTCGTTTGAGCTGAAAAGTGATTGCCCTTACCTGAAAAGAAGTCTTGCTTGTAGGAAGCCACAGAGCCTGGAATTTAACTCCATTTCTGAAGGGAAACACACAGCATGGTTCTCATCCATGGAGCACACTCTGCTTTAGAGCAAGAAGCACGCTCTTGCTTTCTAGAGTCTCTAATACAGCAGGAAACATGAGTGTGCTCAGAACAAAAGAACGGTGTTTCCTACATATACGGACCATATCTACTCCAACTCTGCTTGTGAAACGGAAACAAACCACAGGTCCTGTAACATCCAATGCTTTTCAATTAACCTAAAAACCTGTGAGGTTCGTGTACGATGTAGTTCTTTTATCCTGTAAAGTAACTGCCATTACTTGAAATGAAGTCTTGATTGTAGCAAGACACAGAGCCGGGTATTTAACTCCATTTCTGAAGGGAAACACACAGCATAGTTGTCATCCATGGTTCACAATCTGCTTTCGAACAAGAAGCACGCTCTTGCTGGCTAGAGTCTCTAGTACAGCAGGAAACGTGAGTGTTCTCAGAACAAAAGAACGGTGTTTCCTACACATACGGACCATATCTAGTTCAACTCCTCTTCTGAAACTGACACAAAGCACAGGTCAAGTAACATCCAATGCTTTTCAATTAAGACCGAGAAACGTGTGAGCTTCGTGTACGATGTAGTTCGTTTGACCTGTAAAGTAACTGCCCTTACCTGAAACGAAGTCTTGATTGTAGGAAGACACAGAGCCTGGGATTTAACTCCCTTTCTGGAGGGAAACACACAGCATAGTTCTCATCAATGGATCACACTCTGCTTTAGAGCAAGAAGCACGCTCTTCCTTTCTAGAGTCTCTAATAGAGCAGGATACTTGAGTGTGCTCAGAACAAAAGAACTGTGTTTCCTACACATATGGACCATATCTAGTTCAACTCTTCTTCTGAAGCTGATATAAAGCACTGTTCCTGTAACATCCAATGCTTTTCAATTAAGACCGAGAAACGTGTGAGCTTCGTGTGTAATGTAGTTCTTTTGAGATGTAAAGTAACTGCCCTTACCTGAAAGGATATGTTGCTTGTAAGAAGACTCAGAGCCTGGGATTTAACTCCATTTCTGAAGTGGAACACACAGCAGAGTTCTCATCCATTGATCACACTCTGCTTTAGAGCAAGAAGCACACTCTTGCTTTCTAGAGTCTCTAAGACAGCAGGAAAAATGAGTGTGCTGAGAACAAAAGAACGGTGTTTCCTACACATAAGGGCCATATCTAGTCCAACTCTGCTACTGAAAGTGAAACAAACCACAGGTCCTCTAACATCCAATGCTTGTCCTTTAAGATGAGAAACTTGTGAGCTTCGTGAACAATGTAGTTCATTTGAGCTGTAAAGTAACTGCCCTTAACTGAAGCGAAGTCTTGCTTGTAGGAAGACTCAGAGCCTGGGATTTAACTCCATTTCTGAAGTGAAACACACAGCAGAGTTCTCATCCATAGATCACACTCGGCTTTAGAGCAAGAAGCACGCTCTTGCTTTCTAGATTCTCTAAGACAGCAGGAAAAGTGAGTGTGCTGAGAACAAAAGAACAGTGTTTCCTACACATACGGACCATATCTAGTCCAACTCTGCTTCTGAAACTGATACAAAGCACTGGTCCTCTAACATGCAAGTCTTGGCAGTTAAGATGAGAAACGTGTTAGCTTCGTAAACGATGTAGTTTGTTTTAGCTGAAAAGTGACTTTCCTTACCTGAAACGAAGTCCTGTTTGTAGGAAGACTCAGAGCCTGGGATTTAACTCCATTTCTGAAGTGAATCACACAGCAGAGTTCTCATCCATAGATCACACTCTGATTTAGATCAAGAAGCACGCTCTAGCTTTCTAGAGTCTCTAAGACAGCATGAAACATGAGTGTGATGAGAACAAAAGAAAGGTTTTTCCTACACATATAGACCATATCTTGTTCATCTCTGCTTCTGAAACTGAAAAAAACCAGAGGTCCTCTAACAACCAATGCTTTTCAGTTTAGAGGAGAAACGCGTGGGCTTCGTGAACGATGCAGTTTTTTGAGCTGTAAAGTAACTGCCCTTACATGAAAAGAAGTCTTGCTTGTAGGAAGACTCAGAGCCTGGGATTTAACTCCATTTCTGAAGTGAAACACACAGCATAGTTCTCATCCATTGATCACACTCTGCTTTAGAGCAAGAAGCACGCTCTTGCTTTCTAGAGTCTCTAAGACAGCAGGAAACTTGAGTGTGATCAGAACAAAAGAACGGTGTTTCCTACACATAGGGACCATATCTAGTTCAACTCTGCTTCTGAAACTGAAACAAACCACAGTTCCTCTAACATCCAATGCTTGTCAGTTAAGATGAGACACGTGTGAGCTTTCTGAATGATGTAGTTCCTTTGAGCTGAAAAGTGACTCCCCTTACCTGAAACGAAGACTTTCTTGTAGGAAGACTCAGAGCCTGGGATTTAACTCCATTTTTGAAGTGAAACACATAGCAGAGTTCTCATCCATAGATCACACTCTGCTTTAGAGCAAGAAGCACGCTCTTGCTTTCTAGAGTCTCTAAGATAGCAGGAAACGTGAGTGTGCTGAGAACAAAAGAACAGTTTTTCCTACATATACGGACCATATCTAGTCCAACTCTGCTTCTGAAACTGAAACAAAGCACTGGTCCTCTAACATGCCATGCTTGGCAGTTAAGATGAGAAACTTGTGAGCTTCGTGAACAATGTAGTTCCTTTGAGCTGTAAAGTAACTGCCATTACCTGAAACGAAGTCTTGCTTATAGGAAGACTCAGAGCCTGGGATTTAACTCCATTTCTGAAGTGAAACACACAGCAGAGTTCTCATCCTTAGATCACACTCTGCTTTAGAGCAAGAAGCACGCTCTTGCTTTCCAGAGTCTCTAATACAGCAGGATACTTGAGTGTGCTCAGAACAATGAACTGTGTTTCCTACACATATGGACCATATCTAGTTCAACTCTTCTTCTGAAGCTGATATAAAGCACTGTTCCTGTAACATCCAATGCTTTTCAATTAAGACCGAGAAACGTGTGAGCTTCGTGTATAATGTAGTTCTTTTGAGATGTAAAGTAACTCCCCTTACCTGAAACGATATCTTGCTTGTAAGAAGACTCAAAGCCTGGGATTTAACTCCATTTCTGAAGTTGAACACACTGCAGAGTTCTCATCCATTGATCACACTCTGCTTTAGAGCAAAAAGCACACTCTTGCTTTCTAGAGTCTCTAAGACAGTAGGAAACATGAGTGTGATCAGAACAAAATAACGGTGTTTCCTACACATACGGGCCATATCTAGTCCAACTCTGGTTCTGAAAGTGAAACAAACCACAGGTCCTCTAACATCCAATGATTGTCCGTTAAGATGAGAAACTTGTGAGCTTCGTGAACAATGTAGTTCGTTTGAGCTGTAAAGTAACTGCCCTTAACTGAAAGGAAGTCTTGCTTGTAGGAAGACTCAGAGCCTGGGATTTAACTCCATTTCTGAAGGGAAACACACAGCAGAGTTCTCATCCATAGGTCACACTCTGCTTTAGAGCAAGAAGCACGCTCTTGCTTTTAGAGTCTCTAAGACAGCAGGAAACGTGAGTGTGCTGAGAACAAAAGAACAGTTTTTCCTACATATACGGACAATATCTATTCCAACTCTGCTTCTGAAACTGAAACAAAGCACTGGTCCTCTAACATGCAATGCTTGGCAGTTAAGATGAGAAACATTTTAGCTTCGTGAACGATGTAGTTTGTTTGAGCTGAAAAGTGACTGCCCTTACGTGAAATGAAGACTTTTTTGTAGGAAGACACAAAGCCTGGGATTTAACTCCATTTCTGAAGGGAAACACCCAGCACAGTTCTCTTCCATGAATCACACACTGCTTTAGAGCAAGAAGCACGCTCTTCCTTTCTAGAGTCTCTAATACAGGAGGAAACATGATTGTGCTCAGAACAAATGAACTGTGTTTCCTACACATACTGACCATATCTAGTTCAACTCTTCTTCTAAAACTGACAAAAAGCACAGGTCCTCTAACATCCAATGCTTGTCATTTAAGATGAGAAACGTGTGAGCATCATGAAAGGTAGTTCTTTTGAGCTGAAAAGTGACTGCCATTACCTGAAACGAAGTCTTGCTTGTAGGAAGACTCAGAGCCTGGGATTTAACTCCATTTCTGAAGTGAAACACACAGCAGAGTTCTCATCCTTAGATCACACTCTGCTTTAGAGCAAGAAGCACGCTCTTGCTTTCCAGAGTCTCTAATACAGCAGGATACTTGAGTGTGCTCAGAACAAAAGAACTGTGTTTCCTACACATATGGACCATATCTAGTTCAACTCTTCTTCTGAAGCTGATATAAAGCACTGTTCCTGTAACATGCAATGCTTTTCAATTAAGACCGAGAAACGTGTGAGCTTCGTGTGTAATGTAGTTCTTTTGAGATGTAAAGTAACTGCCCTTACCTGAAAGGATATGTTGCTCGTAAGAAGACTCAGAGCCTGGGATTTAACTCGATTTCTGAAGTGAAACACACAGCAGAGTTCTCATCCTTAGATCACACTCTGCTTTAGAGGAAGAAGCACGCTCTTGCTTTCCAGAATCTCTAATACAGCAGGATACTTGAGTGTGCTCAGAACAAAAGAACTGTGTTTCCTACACATATGGACCATATCTAGTTCAACTCTTCTTCTGAAGCTGATATAAAGCACTGTTCCTGTAACATGCAATGCTTTTCAATTAAGACCGAGAGACGTGTGAGCTTCGTGTATAATGTAGTTCTTTTGAGATGTAAAGTAACTGCCCTTACCTGAAACGATATCCTGCTTGTAAGAAGACTCAAAGCCTGGGATTTAACTCCATTTCTTGTGGAACACACTGCAGAGTTCTCATCCATTGATCACACTCTGCTTTAGAGCAAGAAGCACGCTCTTGCTTTCTAGAATCTCCAAAACAGCATGAAACATGAGTGTGATGAGAAGAAAAGAAAGGTGTTTCCTACACATACGGACAATATCTAGTCCAACTCTGCTTCTGAAACTGATACAAAGCACAGGTCCTCCTACATCCAATGCTTGTCATTTAAGATGAGAAACTTGTGAGCTTCGTGAACAATGTAGTTCCTTTGAGCTGTAAAGTAACTGCCATTAACTGAAACGAAGTCCTGCTTGTAGGAAGACTCAGAGCCTGGGATTTAACTCCATTTCTGAAGGGAAACACCCAGCACAGTTCTCTTCCATGAATCACACTCTGCTTTAGAGCAAGAAGCACGCTCTTCCTTTCTAGAGTCTCTAATACAGCAGGAAACATGATTGTGCTCAGAACAAAAGAACTGTGTTTCCTACACATACTGACCATATCTAGTTCAACTCTTCTTCTAAAACTGACACAAAGCACAGGTCCTCTAACATCCAATGCTTGACGTTTAAGATGAGAAACGTGTGAGCATCATGAAAGATGTAGTTCTTTGAGCTGAAAAGTGACTGCCATTACCTGAAACAAAGTCTTGCTTATAGGAAGACTCAGAGCCTGGGATTTAACTCCATTTCTGAAGTGAAACACACAGCAGAGTTCTCATCCTTAGATCACACTCTGATTTAGAGCAAGAAGCACGCTCTTGCTTTCCAGAGTCTCTAATACAGCAGGATACTTGAGTGTGCTCAGAACAATGAACTGTGTTTCCTACACATATGGACCATATCTAGTTCAACTCTTCTTCTGAAGCTGATATAAAGCACTGTTCCTGTAACATCCAATGCTTTTCAATTAAGACTGAGAAACGTGTGAGCTTCGTGTATAATGTAGATCTTTTGAGATGTAAAGTAACTCCCCTTACCTGAAACGATATCTTGCTTGTAAGAAGACTCAAAGCCTGGGATTTAACTCCATTTCTGAAGTGGAACACACTGCAGAGTTCTCATCCATTGATCACACTCTGCTTTAGAGGAAAAAGCACACTCTTGCTTTCTAGAGTCTCTAAGACAGCAGGAAACATGAGTGTGCTGAGAACAAATGAACGGTGTTCCCTACACATACGGGCCATATCTAGTCCAACTCTGCTTCTGAAAGTGAAACAAACCACAGTTCCTCTAACATCCAATGCTTGTCCGTTAAGATGAGAAACTTGTGAGCTTCGTGAACAATGTAGTTCGTTTGAGCTGTAAAGTAACTGCCATTAACTGAAACGAAGTCTTGCATGTAGGAAGACTCAGAGCCTGGGATTTAACTCCATTTCTGAAGGGAAACACACAGCATAGTTCTCATCCATGGATCACACTCTGCTTTAGAGCAAGAAGCTCGCTCTTGCTTTCTAGAGTCTCTAATACAGCTGGAAACCTGAGTGTGCTCAGATCAAAAGAACGGTGTTTCCTACATATTCAGACCATATCTAGTCCAATTCTGCTTCCGAAACTGAAACAAACCACAGGTCCTCTAACATCCAATGCTTGTCTGTCAAGATGAGAAACATGTGAGCTTTGTGAACGATGTAGTTCGTTTGAGCTGTAAAGTAACTGCCCTTACCAGAAACGAAATCTTGCTTGTAGGAAGACTCAGAGCCTGGGATTTAACTCCATTTCTGAAGTGAAACACACAGCAGAGTTCTCATCCATAGATCACACTCTGCTTTAGAGCAAGAAGCACGCTCTTGCTTTCTAGAGTCTCTAAGACAGCAGGAAAAGTGAGTGTGCTGAGAACAAAAGAACAGTGTTTCCTACACATACGGACCATATCAAGTCCAACTCTGCTTCTGAAGCTGATACAAAGCACAGGTCCTCTAACATCCAATGCTTGACATTTAAGATGAGAAACGTGTGAGCATCATGAAAGATGTAGTACTTTTGAGCTGAAAAGTGACTGCCATTACCTGAAACGAAGTCTTGCTTATAGGAAGACTCAGAGCCTGGGATTTAACTCCATTTCTGAAGTGGAACACACAGCAGAGTTCTCATCCTTAGATCACACTCTGCTTTCGAGCAAGAAGCACGCTCTTGCTTTCCAGAGTCTCTAAAACAGCAGGATACTTGAGTGTGCTCAGAACAAAAGAACTGTGTTTCCTACACATATGGACAATATCTAGTTCAACTCTTCTTCTGAAGGTGATATAAAGCACTGTTCCTGTAACATCCAATGCTTTTCAATTAAGACCGAGAAACGTGTGAGCTTCGTGTATAATGTTGTTCTTTAGAGATGTAAAGTAACTCCCCTTATCTGAAAGGATATCTTGCTTGTAAGAAGACTCAAAGCCTGGGATTTAACTCCATTTCTGAAGTGGAACACACTGCAGAGTTCTCATCCATTGATCACACTCTGCTTTAGTGCAAGAAGCACGCTCTTGCTTTCTAGAGTCTCTAAGACAGCAGGAAACATGAGTGTGCTGAGAACAAATGAACGGTGTTTCCTACACATACGGGCCATATCTAGTCCAACTCTGCTTCTGAAAGTGAAACAAACCACAGTTCCTCTAACATCCAATGCTTGTCCGTTAAGATGAGAAACTTGTGAGCTTCGTGAACAATGTAGTTCGTTTGAGCTGTAAAGTAACTGCCATTAACTGAAACGAAGTCTTGCATGTAGGAAGACTCAGAGCCTGGGATTTAACTCCATTTCTGAAGGGAAACACACAGCATAGTTCTCATCCATGGATCACACTCTGCTTTAGAGCAAGAAGCTCGTTCTTGCTTTCTAGAGTCTCTAATACAGCTGGAAACCTGAGTGTGCTCAGATCAAAAGAACGGTGTTTCCTACATATTCAGACCATATCTAGTCCAATTCTGCTTCCGAAACTGAAAGAAACCACAGGTCCTCTAACATCCAATGCTTGTCTGTCAAGATGAGAAACATGTGAGCTTTGTGAACGATGTAGTTCGTTTGAGCTGTAAAGTAACTGCCCTTACCAGAAACGAAATCTTGCTTGTAGGAAGACTCAGAGCCTGGGATTTAACTCCATTTCTGAAGTGAAACACACAGCAGAGTTCTCATCCATAGATCACACTCTGCTTTAGAGCAAGAAGCACGCTCTTGCTTTCTAGAGTCTCTAAGACAGCAGGAAAAGTGAGTGTGCTGAGAACAAAAGAACAGTGTTTCCTACACATACGGACCATATGAAGTCCAACTCTGCTTCTGAAGCTGATACAAAGCACAGGTCCTCTAACATCCAATGCTTGACATTTAAGATGAGAAACGTGTGAGCATCATGAAAGATGTAGTACTTTTGAGCTGAAAAGTGACTGCCATTACCTGAAACGAAGTCTTGCTTATAGGAAGACTCAGAGCCTGGGATTTAACTCCATTTCTGAAGTGGAACACACAGCAGAGTTCTCATCCTTAGATCACACTCTGCTTTCGAGCAAGAAGCACGCTCTTGCTTTCCAGAGTCTCTAAAACTGCAGGATACTTGAGTGTGCTCAGAACAAAAGAACTGTGTTTCCTACACATATGGACAATATCTAGTTCAACTCTTCTTCTGAAGGTGATATAAAGCACTGTTCCTGTAACATCCAATGCTTTTCAATTAAGACCGAGAAACGTGTGAGCTTCGTGTATAATGTTGTTCTTTAGAGATGTAAAGTAACTCCCCTTATCTGAAAGGATATCTTGCTTGTAAGAAGACTCAAAGCCTGGGATTTAACTCCATTTCTGAAGTGGAACACACAGCAGAGTTCTCATCCATAGATCACACTCTGCTTTAGAGCAAGAAGCACGCTCTTGCTTTCTAGATTCTCTAAGACAGCAGGAAAAGTGAGTGTGCTGAGAACAAAAGAACAGTGTTTCCTACACATACGGACCATATCTAGTCCAACTCTGCTTCTGAAACTGAAACAAAGCACTGGTCCTCTAACATGCCATGCTTGGCAGTTAAGATGAGAAACGATTTAGCTTCGTGAACGATGTAGTTTGTTTGAGCTGAAAAGTGACTGCCCTTACGTGAAATGAAGACTTTTTTGTAGGAAGACACAAAGCCTGGGATTTAACTCCATTTCTGAAGGGAAACACCCAGCACAGTTCTCTTCCATGAATCACACTCTGCTTTAGAGCAAGAAGCACGCTCTTCCTTTCTAGAGTCTCTAATACAGCAGGAAACGTGATTGTGCTCAGAACAAAAGAACTGTGTTTCCTACACATACTGACCATATCTAGTTCAACTCTTCTTCTGAAACTGACACAAAGCACAGGTCCTCTAACATCCAATGCTTGACATTTAAGATGAGAAACGTGTGAGCATCATGAAAGATGTAGTTCCTTTGAGCTGAAAAGTGACTGCCATTACCTGAAACGAAGTCTTGCTTATAGGAAGACTCAGAGCCTGGGATTTAACTCGATTTCTGAAGTGAAACACACAGCAGAGTTCTCATCCTTAGATCACACTCTGCTTTAGAGCAAGAAGCACGCTCTTGCTTTCCAGAATCTCTAATACAGCAGGATACTTGAGTGTGCTCAGAACAAAAGAACTGTGTTTCCTACACATATGGACCATATCTAGTTCAACTCTTCTTCTGAAGCTGATATAAAGCACTGTTCCTGTAACATGCAATGCTTTTCAATTAAGACCGAGAAACGTGTGAGCTTCGTGTATAATGTAGTTCTTTGGAGATGTAAAGTAACTGCCCTTACCTGAAACCATATCTTGCTTGTAAGAAGACTCAAAGCCTGGGATTTAACTCCATTTCTGAAGTGGAACACACTGCAGAGTTCTCATCCATTGATCACACTCTGCTTTAGAGCAAGAAGCACGCTCTTGCTTTCTAGAATCTCCAAAACAGCATGAAACATGAGTGTGATGAGAAGAAAAGAAAGGTGTTTCCTACACATACGGACCATATCTAGTCCAACTCTGCTTCTGAAACTGATACAAAGCACAGGTCCTCCTACATCCAATGCTTGTCATTTAAGATGAGAAACTTGTGAGCTTCGTGAACAATGTAGTTCGTTTGAGCTGTAAAGTAACTGCCATTAACTGAAACGAAGTCCTGCTTGTAGGAAGACTCAGAGCCTGGGATTTAACTCCATTTCTGAAGGGAAACACCCAGCACAGTTCTCTTCCATGAATCACACTCTGCTTTAGAGCAAGAAGCACGCTCTTCCTTTCTAGAGTCTCTAATACAGCAGGAAACGTGATTGTGCTCAGAACAAAAGAACTGTGTTTCCTACACATACTGACCATATCTAGTTCAACTCTTCTTCTGAAACTGAAACAAAGCACAGGTCCTCTAACATCCATTGCTTGACGTTTAAGATGAGAAACGTGTGAGCATCATGAAAGATGTAGTTCTTTGAGCTGAAAAGTGACTGCCATTACCTGAAACGAAGTCTTGCTTATAGGAAGACTCAGATCCTGGGATTTAACTCCATTTCTGAAGTGAAACACACAGCAGAGTTCTCATCCTTAGATCACACTCTGCTTTAGAGCAAGAAGCACGCTCTTGCTTTCCAGAGTCTCTAATACAGCAGGATACTTGAGTGTGCTCAGAACAATGAACTGTGTTTCCTACACATATGGACCATATCTAGTTCAACTCTTCTTCTGAAGCTGATATAAAGCACTGTTCCTGTAACATCCAATGCTTTTCAATTAAGACCGAGAAACGTGTGAGCTTCGTGTATAATGTAGTTCTTTTGAGATGTAAAGTAACTCCCCTTACCTGAAACGATATCTTGCTTGTAAGAAGACTCAAAGCCTGGGATTTAACTCCATTTCTGAAGTGGAACACACTGCAGAGTTCTCATCCATTGATCACACTCTGCTTTAGAGCAAAAAGCACACTCTTGCTTTCTAGAGTCTCTAAGACAGCAGGAAACATGAGTGTGATCAGAACAAAATAACGGAGTTTCCTACACATACGGGCCATATCTAGTCCAACTCTGCTTCTGAAAGTGAAACAAACCACAGGTCCTCTAACATCCAATGATTGTCCGTTAAGATGAGAAACTTGTGAGCTTCGTGAACAATGTAGTTCGTTTGAGCTGTAAAGTAACTGCCCTTAACTGAAACGAAGTCTTGCTTGTAGGAAGACTCAGAGCCTGGGATTTAACTCCATTTCTGAAGGGAAACACACAGCAGAGTTCTCATCCATAGGTCACACTCTGCTTTAGAGCAAGAAGCACGCTCTTGCTTTTAGAGTCTCTAAGACAGCAGGAAACGTGAGTGTGCTGAGAACAAAAGAACAGTTTTTCCTACATATACGGACAATATCTATTCCAACTCTGCTTCTGAAACTGAAACAAAGCACTGGTCCTCTAACATGCAATGCTTGGCAGTTAAGATGAGAAACATTTTAGCTTCGTGAACGATGTAGTTTGTTTGAGCTGAAAAGTGACTGCCCTTACGTGAAATGAAGACTTTTTTGTAGGAAGACACAAAGCCTGGGATTTAACTCCATTTCTGAAGGGAAACACCCAGCACAGTTCTCTTCCATGAATCACACTCTGCTTTAGAGCAAGAAGCACGCTCTTCCTTTCTAGAGTCTCTAATACAGGAGGAAACATGATTGTGCTCAGAACAAATGAACTGTGTTTCCTACACATACTGACCATATCTAGTTCAACTCTTCTTCTAAAACTGACAAAAAGCACAGGTCCTCTAACATCCAATGCTTGTCATTTAAGATGAGAAACGTGTGAGCATCATGAAAGGTAGTTCTTTTGAGCTGAAAAGTGACTGCCATTACCTGAAACGAAGTCTTGCTTGTAGGAAGACTCAGAGCCTGGGATTTAACTCCATTTCTGAAGTGGAACACACAGCAGAGTTCTCATCCTTAGATCACACTCTGCTTTAGAGCAAGAAGCACGCTCTTGCTTTCCAGAGTCTCTAATACAGCAGGATACTTGAGTGTGCTCAGAACAAAAGAACTGTGTTTCCTACACATATGGACCATATCTAGTTCAACTCTTCTTCTGAAGCTGATATAAAGCACTGTTCCTGTAACATGCAATGCTTTTCAATTAAGACCGAGAAACGTGTGAGCTTCGTGTGTAATGTAGTTCTTTTGAGATGTAAAGTAACTGCCCTTACCTGAAAGGATATGTTGCTCCTAAGAAGACTCAGAGCCTGGGATTTAACTCCATTTCTGAAGTGGAACACACAGCAGAGTTCTCATCCATTGATCACACTCTGCTTTAGAGCAAGAAGCACGCTCTTGCTTTCTAGAGTCTCTAAGACAGCAGGAAAAATGAGTGTGCTGAGAACAAAAGAACGGTGTTTCCAACACATACGGGCCATATCTAGTCCAACTCTGCTTCTGAAAGTGAAACAAACCACAGGTCCTCTAACATCCAATGCTTGTCCTTTAAGATGAGAAACTTGTGAGCTTCGTGAACAATGTAGTTCGTTTGAGCTGTAAAGTAACTGCCCTTAACTGAAACGAAGTCTTGCTTGTAGGAAGACTCAGAGCCTGGGATTTAACTCCATTTCTGAAGTGAAACACACAGCAGAGTTCTCATCCATAGATCACACTCTGCTTTAGAGCAAGAAGCACGCTCTTGCTTTCTAGAGTCTCTAAGACACCAGGAAAAGTGAGTGTGCTGAGAACAAAAGAACAGTGTTTCCTACACATACGGACCATATCTAGTTCAACTCTGCTTCTGAAACTGAAACAAAGCACTGGTCCTCTAACATGCCATGCTTGGCAGTTAAGATGAGAAACGATTTAGCTTCGTGAACGATGTAGTTTGTTTGAGCTGAAAAGTGACTGCCCTTACGTGAAATGAAGACTTTTTTGTAGGAAGACACAAAGCCTGGGATTTAACTCCATTTCTGAAGGGAAACACCCAGCACAGTTCTCTTCCATGAATCACATTCTGCTTTAGAGCAAGAAGCACGCTCTTCCTTTCTAGAGTCACTAATACAGCAGGAAACGTGATTGTGCTCAGAACAAAAGAACTGTGTTTCCTACACATACTGACCATATCTAGTTCAACTCTTCTTCTGAAACTGACACAAAGCACAGGTCCTCTAACATCCAATGCTTGTCATTTAAGATGAGAAACGTGTGAGCATCATGAAAGGTAGTTCTTTTGAGCTGAAAAGTGACTGCCATTACCTGAAACGAAGTCTTGCTTGTAGGAAGACTCAGAGCCTGGGATTTAACTCCATTTCTGAAGTGAAACACACAGCAGAGTTCTCATCCTTAGATCACACTCTGCTTTAGAGCAAGAAGCACGCTCTTGCTTTCCAGTGTCTCTAGTACAGCAGGATACTTGAGTGTGCTCAGAACAAAAGAACTGTGTTTCCTACACATATGGACCATATCTAGTTCAACTCTTCTTCTGAAGCTGATATAAAGCACTGTTCCTGTAACATCCAATGCTTTTCAATTAAGACCGAGAAACGTGTGAGCTTCGTGTATAATGTAGTTCTTTTGAGATGTAAAGTCACTGCCCTTACCTGAAAGGATATCTTGCTTGTAAGAAGACTCAGAGCATGGGATTTAACTCCATTTCTGAAGTGGAACACACAGCAGAGTTCTCATCCATTGATCACACTCTGCTTTAGAGCAAGAAGCACGCTCTTGCTTTCTAGAGTCTATAAGACAGCAGGAAACATGAGTGTGCTGAGAACAAAAGAACGGTGTTTCCTACACATACGGGCCATATCTAGTCCAACTCTGCTACTGAAAGTGAAACAAACCACAGGTCCTCTAACATCCAATGCTTGTCCTTTAAGATGAGAAACTTGTGAGCTTCGTGAACAATGTAGTTCGTTTGAGCTGTAAAGTAACTGCCCTTAACTGAAGCGAAGTCTT
Source organism: Onychomys leucogaster (assembly GCA_949786385.1). Taxonomy (NCBI): domain Eukaryota; kingdom Metazoa; phylum Chordata; class Mammalia; order Rodentia; family Cricetidae; genus Onychomys; species Onychomys leucogaster. The sequence goes on along the minus strand of CATKUP010000009.1, from coordinate 4,220,242 downwards.
GCTTGTAGGAAGACTCAGAGGCTGGGATTTAACTCCATTTCTGAAGTGAAACACACAGCAGAGTTCTCATCCATAGATCACACTCTGCTTTAGAGCAAGAAGCACGCTCTTGCTTTCTAGATTCTCTAAGACAGCAGGAAAAGTGAGTGTGCTGAGAACAAAAGAACAGTGTTTCCTACACATACGGACCATATCTAGTCCAACTCTGCTTCTGAAACTGATACAAAGCACTGGTCCTCTAACATGCAATGCTTGGCAGTTAAGATGAGAAACGTGTTAGCTTCGTAAACGATGTAGTTTGTTTTAGCTGAAAAGTGACTTTCCTTACCTGAAACGAAGTCTTGTTTGTAGGAAGACTCAGAGCCTGGGATTTAACTCCATTTCTGAAGTGAATCACACAGCAGAGTTCTCATCCATAGATCACACTCTGATTTAGATCAAGAAGCACGCTCTAGCTTTCTAGAGTCTCTAAGACAGCATGAAACATGAGTGTGATGAGAACAAAAGAAAGGTTTTTCCTACACATACAGACCATATCTAGTTCATCTCTGCTTCTGAAACTGAAAAAAACCAGAGGTCCTCTAACAACCAATGCTTTTCAGTTTAGATGAGAAACGCGTGGGCTTCGTGAACGATGCAGTTTTTTGAGCTGTAAAGTAACTGCCCTTACCTGAAAAGAAGTCTTGCTTGTAGGAAGACTCAGAGCCTGGGATTTAACTCCATTTCTGAAGTGAAACACACAGCATAGTTCTCATCCATTGATCACACTCTGCTTTAGAGCAAGAAGCACGCTCTTCCTTTCTAGAGTCTCTAATACAGCAGGAAACGTGATTGTGCTCAGAACAAAAGAACTGTGTTTCCTACACATACTGACCATATCTAGTTCAACTCTTCTTCTGAAACTGACACAAAGCACAGGTCCTCTAACATCCAATGCTTGACATTTAAGATGAGAAACGTGTGAGCATCATGAAAGATGTAGTTCCTTTGAGCTGAAAAGTGACTGCCATTACCTGAAACGAAGTCTTGCTTATAGGAAGACTCAGAGCCTGGGATTTAACTCGATTTCTGAAGTGAAACACACAGCAGAGTTCTCATCCTTAGATCACACTCTGCTTTAGAGCAAGAAGCACGCTCTTGCTTTCCAGAATCTCTAATACAGCAGGATACTTGAGTGTGCTCAGAACAAAAGAACTGTGTTTCCTACACATATGGACCATATCTAGTTCAACTCTTCTTCTGAAGCTGATATAAAGCACTGTTCCTGTAACATGCAATGCTTTTCAATTAAGACCGAGAAACGTGTGAGCTTCGTGTATAATGTAGTTCTTTGGAGATGTAAAGTAACTGCCCTTACCTGAAACCATATCTTGCTTGTAAGAAGACTCAAAGCCTGGGATTTAACTCCATTTCTGAAGTGGAACACACTGCAGAGTTCTCATCCATTGATCACACTCTGCTTTAGAGCAAGAAGCACGCTCTTGCTTTCTAGAATCTCCAAAACAGCATGAAACATGAGTGTGATGAGAAGAAAAGAAAGGTGTTTCCTACACATACGGACCATATCTAGTCCAACTCTGCTTCTGAAACTGATACAAAGCAAAGGTCCTCCTACATCCAATGCTTGTCATTTAAGATGAGAAACTTGTGAGCTTCGTGAACAATGTAGTTCGTTTGAGCTGTAAAGTAACTGCCCTTAACTGAAACGAAGTCTTGCTTGTAGGAAGACTCAGAGCCTGGGATTTAACTCCATTTCTGAAGTGAAACACACAGCAGAGTTCTCATCCATAGATCACACTCTGCTTTAGAGCAAGAAGCACGCTCTTGCTTTCTAGAGTCTCTAAGACACCAGGAAAAGTGAGTGTGCTGAGAACAAAAGAACAGTGTTTCCTACACATACGGACCATATCTAGTTCAACTCTGCTTCTGAAACTGAAACAAAGCACTGGTCCTCTAACATGCCATGCTTGGCAGTTAAGATGAGAAACGATTTAGCTTCGTGAACGATGTAGTTTGTTTGAGCTGAAAAGTGACTGCCCTTACGTGAAATGAAGACTTTTTTGTAGGAAGACACAAAGCCTGGGATTTAACTCCATTTCTGAAGGGAAACACCCAGCACAGTTCTCTTCCATGAATCACACTCTGCTTTAGAGCAAGAAGCATGCTCTTCCTTTCTAGAGTCTCTAATACAGCAGGAAACGTGATTGTGCTCAGAACAAAAGAACTGTGTTTCCTACACATACTGACCATATCTAGTTCAACTCTTCTTCTGAAACTGACACAAAGCACAGGTCCTCTAACATCCAATGCTTGACATTTAAGATGAGAAACGTGTGAGCATCATGAAAGATGTAGTTCCTTTGAGCTGAAAAGTGACTGCCATTACCTGAAACGAAGTCTTGCTTATAGGAAGACTCAGAGCCTGGGATTTAACTCGATTTCTGAAGTGAAACACACAGCAGAGTTCTCATCCTTAGATCACACTCTGCTTTAGAGCAAGAAGCACGCTCTTGCTTTCCAGAATCTCTAATACAGCAGGATACTTGAGTGTGCTCAGAACAAAAGAACTGTGGTTCCTACACATATGGACCATATCTAGTTCAACTCTTCTTCTGAAGCTGATATAAAGCACTGTTCCTGTAACATGCAATGCTTTTCAATTAAGACCGAGAAACGTGTGAGCTTCGTGTATAATGTAGTTCTTTGGAGATGTAAAGTAACTGCCCTTACCTGAAACCATATCTTGCTTGTAAGAAGACTCAAAGCCTGGGATTTAACTCCATTTCTGAAGTGGAACACACTGCAGAGTTCTCATCCATTGATCACACTCTGCTTTAGAGCAAGAAGCACGCTCTTGCTTTCTAGAATCTCCAAAACAGCATGAAACATGAGTGTGATGAGAAGAAAAGAAAGGTGTTTCCTACACATACGGACCATATCTAGTCCAACTCTGCTTCTGAAACTGATACAAAGCACAGGTCCTCCTACATCCAATGCTTGTCATTTAAGATGAGAAACTTGTGAGCTTCGTGAACAATGTAGTTCGTTTGAGCTGTAAAGTAACTGCCATTAACTGAAACGAAGTCCTGCTTGTAGGAAGACTCAGAGCCTGGGATTTAACTCCATTTCTGAAGGGAAACACCCAGCACAGTTCTCTTCCATGAATCACACTCTGCTTTAGAGCAAGAAGCACGCTCTTCCTTTCTAGAGTCTCTAATACAGCAGGAAACGTGATTGTGCTCAGAACAAAAGAACTGTGTTTCCTACACATACTGACCATATCTAGTTCAACTCTTCTTCTGAAACTGAAACAAAGCACAGGTCCTCTAACATCCATTGCTTGACGTTTAAGATGAGAAACGTGTGAGCATCATGAAAGATGTAGTTCTTTGAGCTGAAAAGTGACTGCCATTACCTGAAACGAAGTCTTGCTTATAGGAAGACTCAGATCCTGGGATTTAACTCCATTTCTGAAGTGAAACACACAGCAGAGTTCTCATCCTTAGATCACACTCTGCTTTAGAGCAAGAAGCACGCTCTTGCTTTCCAGAGTCTCTAATACAGCAGGATACTTGAGTGTGCTCAGAACAATGAACTGTGTTTCCTACACATATGGACCATATCTAGTTCAACTCTTCTTCTGAAGCTGATATAAAGCACTGTTCCTGTAACATCCAATGCTTTTCAATTAAGACCGAGAAACGTGTGAGCTTCGTGTATAATGTAGTTCTTTTGAGATGTAAAGTAACTCCCCTTACCTGAAACGATATCTTGCTTGTAAGAAGACTCAAAGCCTGGGATTTAACTCCATTTCTGAAGTGGAACACACTGCAGAGTTCTCATCCATTGATCACACTCTGCTTTAGAGCAAAAATCACACTCTTGCTTTCTAGAGTCTCTAAGACAGCAGGAAACATGAGTGTGATCAGAACAAAATAACGGAGTTTCCTACACATACGGGCCATATCTAGTCCAACTCTGCTTCTGAAAGTGAAACAAACCACAGGTCCTCTAACATCCAATGATTGTCCGTTAAGATGAGAAACTTGTGAGCTTCGTGAACAATGTAGTTCGTTTGAGCTGTAAAGTAACTGCCCTTAACTGAAACGAAGTCTTGCTTGTAGGAAGACTCAGAGCCTGGGATTTAACTCCATTTCTGAAGGGAAACACACAGCAGAGTTCTCATCCATAGGTCACACTCTGCTTTAGAGCAAGAAGCACGCTCTTGCTTTTAGAGTCTCTAAGACAGCAGGAAACGTGAGTGTGCTGAGAACAAAAGAACAGTTTTTCCTACATATACGGACAATATCTATTCCAACTCTGCTTCTGAAACTGAAACAAAGCACTGGTCCTCTAACATGCAATGCTTGGCAGTTAAGATGAGAAACATTTTAGCTTCGTGAACGATGTAGTTTGTTTGAGCTGAAAAGTGACTGCCCTTACGTGAAATGAAGACTTTTTTGTAGGAAGACACAAAGCCTGGGATTTAACTCCATTTCTGAAGGGAAACACCCAGCACAGTTCTCTTCCATGAATCACACTCTGCTTTAGAGCAAGAAGCACGCTCTTCCTTTCTAGAGTCTCTAATACAGGAGGAAACATGATTGTGCTCAGAACAAATGAACTGTGTTTCCTACACATACTGACCATATCTAGTTCAACTCTTCTTCTAAAACTGACAAAAAGCACAGGTCCTCTAACATCCAATGCTTGTCATTTAAGATGAGAAACGTGTGAGCATCATGAAAGGTAGTTCTTTTGAGCTGAAAAGTGACTGCCATTACCTGAAACGAAGTCTTGCTTGTAGGAAGACTCAGAGCCTGGGATTTAACTCCATTTCTGAAGTGGAACACACAGCAGAGTTCTCATCCTTAGATCACACTCTGCTTTAGAGCAAGAAGCACGCTCTTGCTTTCCAGAGTCTCTAATACAGCAGGATACTTGAGTGTGCTCAGAACAAAAGAACTGTGTTTCCTACACATATGGACCATATCTAGTTCAACTCTTCTTCTGAAGCTGATATAAAGCACTGTTCCTGTAACATGCAATGCTTTTCAATTAAGACCGAGAAACGTGTGAGCTTCGTGTGTAATGTAGTTCTTTTGAGATGTAAAGTAACTGCCCTTACCTGAAAGGATATGTTGCTCCTAAGAAGACTCAGAGCCTGGGATTTAACTCCATTTCTGAAGTGGAACACACAGCAGAGTTCTCATCCATTGATCACACTCTGCTTTAGAGCAAGAAGCACGCTCTTGCTTTCTAGAGTCTCTAAGACAGCAGGAAAAATGAGTGTGCTGAGAACAAAAGAACGGTGTTTCCAACACATACGGGCCATATCTAGTCCAACTCTGCTTCTGAAAGTGAAACAATCCACAGGTCCTCTAACATCCAATGCTTGTCCTTTAAGATGAGAAACTTGTGAGCTTCGTGAACAATGTAGTTCGTTTGAGCTGTAAAGTAACTGCCCTTAACTGAAACGAAGTCTTGCTTGTAGGAAGACTCAGAGCCTGGGATTTAACTCCATTTCTGAAGTGAAACACACAGCAGAGTTCTCATCCATAGATCACACTCTGCTTTAGAGCAAGAAGCACGCTCTTGCTTTCTAGAGTCTCTAAGACACCAGGAAAAGTGAGTGTGCTGAGAACAAAAGAACAGTGTTTCCTACACATACGGACCATATCTAGTTCAACTCTGCTTCTGAAACTGAAACAAAGCACTGGTCCTCTAACATGCCAAGCTTGGCAGTTAAGATGAGAAACGATTTAGCTTCGTGAACGATGTAGTTTGTTTGAGCTGAAACGTGACTGCCCTTACGTGAAATGAAGACTTTTTTGTAGGAAGACACAAAGCCTGGGATTTAACTCCATTTCTGAAGGGAAACACCCAGCACAGTTCTCTTCCATGAATCACACTCTGCTTTAGAGCAAGAAGCACGCTCTTCCTTTCTAGAGTCACTAATACAGCAGGAAACGTGATTGTGCTCAGAACAAAAGAACTGTGTTTCCTACACATACTGACCATATCTAGTTCAACTCTTCTTCTGAAACTGACACAAAGCACAGGTCCTCTAACATCCAATGCTTGTCATTTAAGATGAGAAACGTGTGAGCATCATGAAAGGTAGTTCTTTTGAGCTGAAAAGTGACTGCCATTACCTGAAACGAAGTCTTGCTTGTAGGAAGACTCAGAGCCTGGGATTTAACTCCATTTCTGAAGTGAAACACACAGCAGAGTTCTCATCCTTAGATCACACTCTGCTTTAGAGCAAGAAGCACGCTCTTGCTTTCCAGTGTCTCTAGTACAGCAGGATACTTGAGTGTGCTCAGAACAAAAGAACTGTGTTTCCTACACATATGGACCATATCTAGTTCAACTCTTCTTCTGAAGCTGATATAAAGCACTGTTCCTGTAACATCCAATGCTTTTCAATTAAGACCGAGAAACGTGTGAGCTTCGTGTATAATGTAGTTCTTTTGAGATGTAAAGTCACTGCCCTTACCTGAAACGATATCTTGCTTGTAAGAAGACTCAGAGCATGGGATTTAACTCCATTTCTGAAGTGGAACACACAGCAGAGTTCTCATCCATTGATCACACTCTGCTTTAGAGCAAGAAGCACGCTCTTGCTTTCTAGAGTCTACAAGACAGCAGGAAACATGAGTGTGCTGAGAACAAAAGAACGGTGTTTCCTACACATACGGGCCATATCTAGTCCAACTCTGCTTCTGAAAGTGAAACAAACCACAGGTCCTCTAACATCCAATGCTTGTCAGTTAAGATGAGAAACGTGTTAGCTTCGTGAACGATGTAGTTTGTTTGAGCTGAAAAGTGACTGTCCTTACCTGAAACGAAGTCTTTCTTGTAGGAAGACACAGAGCCTGATATTTAACTCCATTTCTGAAGGGAAACACACAGCATATTTCTCATCCTTGGATCACACTCTGCTTTAGAGCAAGAAGCAAGCTCTTGCTTTCTAGAGTCTCTAAGACATCAGGAAACTTGACTGTGACCAGAACAAAAGAACGGTGTTTCCTACACATACAGACCATATCTAGTTCATCTCTGCTTCTGAAACTGAAACGAACCAGAGGTCCTCTAACAACCAATGCTTTTCAGTTTAGATGTGAAACGTGTGAGCTTCGTGAACGATGTAGTTCGTTTGAGCTGTAAAGTAACTGCCCTTACCTGAAACGAAGTCTTGCATGTAGGAAGACACAGAGCCTGGGATTTAACTCTATTTCTGAAGGGAAACACACAGCATAGTTATCTTCCATGGTTCACTCTCTGCTTTAGAGCAAGAAGAATTCTATTGCTTTCTAGAGTCTCTAGTACAGCAGGAAATGTGAGTGTGCTCAAAACAAAAGAACCGTGTTTCCTACACATACGGACCATATCTAGTTCAACTCCTATTCTGAAACTGACACAAAGCACAGGTCAAGTAAAATCCAATGCTTTTCAATTAAGACCGAGATACGTGTGAGCTTCGTGTAGGATGTAGTTCGTTTGACCTGTAAAGTAACTGCCCTTACCTGAAACGAAGTCTTGATTCTAGGAAGACACAGAGCCTGGGATTTAACTCCATTTCTGAAGGGATACACACAGCATAGTTCTCATCCATGGATCACACTCTGCTTTAGAGCAAGAAGCACGCTCTTGCTTTCTAGATTCTCTAGTACAGCTTGAAACGTGAGTGTGCTCAGAACAAAAGAACGGTGTTTCCTACATATACGGACCATATCTAGTCCAACTCTGCTTCTGAAACTGAAATGAACCACAGGTCCTCTAACATCCAATGCTTGTCCGTTAATATGAGAAACGTGTGAGCTTCGTGAATGATGAAGTTCGTTTGAGCTGTAAAGTAACTGCCCTTACCTGAAACAAAGTCTTGCTTGTAGGAAGACTCAGAACCTGGGATTTAACTCCATTTCTGACGTGAAACACCCAGCAGAGTTCTCATTCATTGATCACACTCTGCTTTAGAGCAAGAAGCACGCTCCTGATATCTAGATTCTCTAAGACAGCAGAAAACGTGAGTGTGCTGAAAACAAAAGAACGGTGTTTCCCACAAATACAGACTTTATCTAGTCCAACTATGCCTCTGAAATTGATACAAATCACAGGTCCTCTAACATCCAATGCTTTCATTTAAGATGAGAAACATGTGAGCTTTGTGAACGATGTAGTTCGTTTGAGCTGAAAAGTGATTGCCCTTACCTGAAAAGAAGTCTTGCTTGTAGGAAGCCACAGAGCCTGGAATTTAACTCCATTTCTGAAGGGAAACACACAGCATGGTTCTCATCCATGGAGCACACTCTGCTTTAGAGCAAGAAGCACGCTCTTGCTTTCTAGAGTCTCTAATACAGCAGGAAACATGAGTGTGCTCAGAACAAAAGAACGGTGTTTCCTACATATACGGACCATATCTACTCCAACTCTGCTTGTGAAACTGAAACAAACCACAGGTCCTGTAACATCCAATGCTTTTCAATTAACCTAAAAACGTGTGAGGTTCGTGTACGATGTAGTTCTTTTATCCTGTAAAGTAACTGCCATAACTTGAAACGAAGTCTTGATTGTAGCAAGACACAGAGCCGGGTATTTAACTCCATTTCTGAAGGGAAACACACAGCATAGTTGTCATCCATGGTTCACAATCTGCTTTCGAACAAGAAGCACGCTCTTGCTGGCTAGAGTCTCTAGTACAGTAGGAAACGTGAGTGTTCTCAGAACAAAAGAACGGTGTTTCCTACAACTACGGACCATATCTAGTTCAACTCCTCTTCTGAAACTGACACAAAGCACAGGTCAAGTAACATCCAATGCTTTTCAATTAAGACCGAGAAACGTGTGAGCTTCGTGTACGATGTAGTTCGTTTGACCTGTAAAGTAACTGCCCTTACCTGAAACGAAGTCTTGATTGTAGGAAGACACAGAGCCTGGGATTTAACTCCCTTTCTGGAGGGAAACACACAGCATAGTTCTCATCAATGGATCACACTCTGCTTTAGAGCAAGAAGCACGCTCTTGCTTTCTAGAGTCTCTAGTACAGCAGGAAACGTGAGTGTGCTCAGAACAAAAGAACGGTGTTTCCTACATATATGGACCATATCTAGTCCAATTCTGCTTCTGAAACTGAAACAAACCACAGGTCCTCTAACATCCAATGCTTCTCCATTAAGATGAGAAATGTGTGAGCTTCGTGAACGATGAAGTTCGTTTGAGCTGTAAATTAACTGCCCTTACCTGAAACAAATTCTTGCTTGTAGGAAGACTCAGAGCCTGGGATTTAACTCCATTTCTGAAGTGAAACACGCAGCAGACTTCTCATCCATTGATCACACTCTGCTTTAGAGCAAGAAGCACGCTCTTCCTTTCTAGAGTCTCAAATAGAGCAGGATACTTGAGTGTGCTCAGAACAAAAGAACTGTGTTTCCTACACATATGGACCATATCTAGTTCAACTCTTCTTCTGAAGCTGATATAAAGCACTGTTCCTGTAACATCCAATGCTTTTCAATTAAGACCTAGAAACGTGTGAGCTTTGTGTGTAATGTAGTTCTTTTGAGATGTAAAGTAACTGCCCTTACCTGAAAGGATATGTTGCTTGTAAGAAGACTCAGAGCCTGGGATTTAACTCCATTTCTGAAGTGGAACACACAGCAGAGTTCTCATCCATTGATCACACTCTGCTTTAGAGCAAGAAGCACACTCTTGCTTTCTAGAGTCTCTAAGACAGCAGGAAAAATGAGTGTGCTGAGAACAAAAGAACGGTGTTTCCTACACATACGGGCCATATCTAGTCCAACTCTGCTACTGAAAGTGAAACAAACCACAGGTCCTCTAACATCCAATGCTTGTCCTTTAAGATGAGAAACTTGTGAGCTTCGTGAACAATGTAGTTCGTTTGAGCTGTAAAGTAACTGCCCTTAACTGAAGCGAAGTCTTGCTTGTAGGAAGACTCAGAGCCTGGGATTTAACTCCATTTCTGAAGTGAAACACACAGCAGAGTTCTCATCCATAGATCATACTCTGCTTTAGAGCAAGAAGCACGCTCTTGCTTTCTAGATTCTCTAAGACAGCAGGAAAAGTGAGTGTGCTGAGAACAAAGGAACAGTGTTTCCTACACATACGGACCATATCTAGTCCAACTCTGCTTCTGAAACTGATACAAAGCACTGGTCCTCTAACATGCAATGCTTGGCAGTTAAGATGAGAAACGTGTTAGCTTCGTAAACGATGTAGTTTGTTTTAGCTGAAAAGTGACTTTCCTTACCTGAAACGAAGTCTTGTTTGTAGGAAGACTCAGAGCCTGGGATTTAACTCCATTTCTGAAGTGAATCACACAGCAGAGTTCTCATCCATAGATCACACTCTGATTTAGATCAAGAAGCACGCTCTAGCTTTCTAGAGTCTCTAAGACAGCATGAAACATGAGTGTGATGAGAACAAAAGAAAGGTTTTTCCTACACATACAGACCATATCTAGTTCATCTCTGCTTCTGAAACTGAAAAAAACCAGAGGTCCTCTAACAACCAATGCTTTTCAGTTTAGATGAGAAACGTGTGGGCTTCGTGAACGATGCAGTTTTTTGAGCTGTAAAGTAACTGCCCTTACCTGAAAAGAAGTCTTGCTTGTAGGAAGACTCAGAGCCTGGGATTTAACTCCATATCTGAAGTGAAACACACAGCATAGTTCTCATCCATTGATCACACTCTGCTTTAGAGCAAGAAGCACGCTCTTGCTTTCTAGAGTCTCTAAGACAGCAGGAAACTTGAGTGTGATCAGAACAAAAGAACGGTGTTTCCTACACATACGGACCATATCTAGTCCAACTCTGCTTCTGAAACTGATACAAAGCACAGGTCCTCCTACATCCAATGCTTGTCATTTAAGATGAGAAACTTGTGAGCTTCGTGAACAATGTAGTTCGTTTGAGCTGTAAAGTAACTGCCATTTACTGAAACGAAGTCCTGCTTGTAGGAAGACTCAGATCCTGGGATTTAACTCCATTTCTGAAGTGAAACACACAGCAGAGTTCTCATCCTTAGATCACACTCTGCTTTAGAGCAAGAAGCACGCTCTTGCTTTCCAGAGTCTCTAATACAGCAGGATACTTGAGTTGCTCAGAACAATGAACTGTGTTTCCTACACATATGGACCATATCTAGTTCAACTCTTCTTCTGAAGCTGATATAAAGCACTGTTCCTGTAACATCCAATGCTTTTCAATTAAGACCGAGAAACGTGTGAGCTTCGTGTATAATGTAGTTCTTTTGAGATGTAAAGTAACTCCCCTTACCTGAAACGATATCTTGCTTGTAAGAAGACTCAAAGCCTGGGATTTAACTCCATTTCTGAAGTGGAACACACTGCAGAGTTCTCATCCATTGATCACACTCTGCTTTAGAGCAAGAAGCAAGCTCTTGCTTTCTAGAGTCTCTAAGACATCAGGAAACTTGACTGTGACCAGAACAAAAGAACGGTGTTTCCTACACATACAGACCATATCTAGTTCATCTCTGCTTCTGAAACTGAAACGAACCAGAGGTCCTCTAACAACCAATGCTTTTCAGTTTAGATGTGAAACGTGTGAGCTTCGTGAACGATGTAGTTCGTTTGAGCTGTAAAGTAACTGCCCTTACCTGAAACGAAGTCTTGCATGTAGGAAGACACAGAGCCTGGGATTTAACTCTATTTCTGAAGGGAAACACACAGCATAGTTATCTTCCATGGTTCACTCTCTGCTTTAGAGCAAGAAGAATTCTATTGCTTTCTAGAGTCTCTAGTACAGCAGGAAATGTGAGTGTGCTCAAAACAAAAGAACCGTGTTTCCTACACATACGGACCATATCTAGTTCAACTCCTATTCTGAAACTGACACAAAGCACAGGTCAAGTAAAATCCAATGCTTTTCAATTAAGACCGAGATACGTGTGAGCTTCGTGTAGGATGTAGTTCGTTTGACCTGTAAAGTAACTGCCCTTACCTGAAACGAAGTCTTGATTCTAGGAAGACACAGAGCCTGGGATTTAACTCCATTTCTGAAGGGATACACACAGCATAGTTCTCATCCATGGATCACACTCTGCTTTAGAGCAAGAAGCACGCTCTTGCTTTCTAGATTCTCTAGTACAGCTTGAAACGTGAGTGTGCTCAGAACAAAAGAACGGTGTTTCCTACATATACGGACCATATCTAGTCCAACTCTGCTTCTGAAACTGAAATGAACCACAGGTCCTCTAACATCCAATGCTTGTCCGTTAATATGAGAAACGTGTGAGCTTCGTGAATGATGAAGTTCGTTTGAGCTGTAAAGTAACTGCCCTTACCTGAAACAAAGTCTTGCTTGTAGGAAGACTCAGAACCTGGGATTTAACTCCATTTCTGACGTGAAACACCCAGCAGAGTTCTCATTCATTGATCACACTCTGCTTTAGAGCAATAAGCACGCTCCTGATATCTAGATTCTCTAAGACAGCAGAAAACGTGAGTGTGCTGAAAACAAAAGAACGGTGTTTCCCACAAATACAGACTTTATCTAGTCCAACTATGCCTCTGAAATTGATACAAATCACAGGTCCTCTAACATCCAATGCTTTCATTTAAGATGAGAAACATGTGAGCTTTGTGAACGATGTAGTTCGTTTGAGCTGAAAAGTGATTGCCCTTACCTGAAAAGAAGTCTTGCTTGTAGGAAGCCACAGAGCCTGGAATTTAACTCCATTTCTGAAGGGAAACACACAGCATGGTTCTCATCCATGGAGCACACTCTGCTTTAGAGCAAGAAGCACGCTCTTGCTTTCTAGAGTCTCTAATACAGCAGGAAACATGAGTGTGCTCAGAACAAAAGAACGGTGTTTCCTACATATACGGACCATATCTACTCCAACTCTGCTTGTGAAACTGAAACAAACCACAGGTCCTGTAACATCCAATGCTTTTCAATTAACCTAAAAACGTGTGAGGTTCGTGTACGATGTAGTTCTTTTATCCTGTAAAGTAACTGCCATAACTTGAAACGAAGTCTTGATTGTAGCAAGACACAGAGCCGGGTATTTAACTCCATTTCTGAAGGGAAACACACAGCATAGTTGTCATCCATGGTTCACAATCAGCTTTCGAACAAGAAGCACGCTCTTGCTGGCTAGAGTCTCTAGTACAGTAGGAAACGTGAGTGTTCTCAGAACAAAAGAACGGTGTTTCCTACACATACGGACCATATCTAGCTCAACTCCTCTTCTGAAACTGACACAAAGCACAGGTCAAGTAACATCCAATGCTTTTCAATTAAGACCGAGAAACGTGTGAGCTTCGTGTACGATGTAGTTCGTTTGACCTGTAAAGTAACTGCCCTTACCTGAAACGAAGTCTTGATTGTAGGAAGACACAGAGCCTGGGATTTAACTCCCTTTCTGGAGGGAAACACACAGCATAGTTCTCATCAATGGATCACACTCTGCTTTAGAGCAAGAAGCACGCTCTTGCTTTCTAGAGTCTCTAGTACAGCAGGAAACGTGAGTGTGCTCAGAACAAAAGAACGGTGTTTCCTACATATATGGACCATATCTAGTCCAATTCTGCTTCTGAAACTGAAACAAACCACAGGTCCTCTAACATCCAATGCTTCTCCATTAAGATGAGAAATGTGTGAGCTTCGTGAACGATGAAGTTCGTTTGAGCTGTAAATTAACTGCCCTTACCTGAAACAAATTCTTGCTTGTAGGAAGACTCAGAGCCTGGGATTTAACTCCATTTCTGAAGTGAAACACGCAGCAGACTTCTCATCCATTGATCACACTCTGCTTTAGAGCAAGAAGCACGCTCTTCCTTTCTAGAGTCTCAAATAGAGCAGGATACTTGAGTGTGCTCAGAACAAAAGAACTGTGTTTCCTACACATATGGACCATATCTAGTTCAACTCTTCTTCTGAAGCTGATATAAAGCACTGTTCCTGTAACATCCAATGCTTTTCAATTAAGACCTAGAAACGTGTGAGCTTTGTGTGTAATGTAGTTCTTTTGAGATGTAAAGTAACTGCCCTTACCTGAAAGGATATGTTGCTTGTAAGAAGACTCAGAGCCTGGGATTTAACTCCATTTCTGAAGTGGAACACACAGCAGAGTTCTCATCCATTGATCACACTCTGCTTTAGAGCAAGAAGCACACTCTTGCTTTCTAGAGTCTCTAAGACAGCAGGAAAAATGAGTGTGCTGAGAACAAAAGAACGGTGTTTCCTACACATACGGGCCATATCTAGTCCAACTCTGCTACTGAAAGTGAAACAAACCACAGGTCCTCTAACATCCAATGCTTGTCCTTTAAGATGAGAAACTTGTGAGCTTCGTGAACAATGTAGTTCGTTTGAGCTGTAAAGTAACTGCCCTTAACTGAAGCGAAGTCTTGCTTGTAGGAAGACTCAGAGCCTGGGATTTAACTCCATTTCTGAAGTGAAACACACAGCAGAGTTCTCATCCATAGATCATACTCTGCTTTAGAGCAAGAAGCACGCTCTTGCTTTCTAGATTCTCTAAGACAGCAGGAAAAGTGAGTGTGCTGAGAACAAAGGAACAGTGTTTCCTACACATACGGACCATATCTAGTCCAACTCTGCTTCTGAAACTGATACAAAGCACTGGTCCTCTAACATGCAATGCTTGGCAGTTAAGATGAGAAACGTGTTAGCTTCGTAAACGATGTAGTTTGTTTTAGCTGAAAAGTGACTTTCCTTACCTGAAACGAAGTCTTGTTTGTAGGAAGACTCAGAGCCTGGGATTTAACTCCATTTCTGAAGTGAATCACACAGCAGAGTTCTCATCCATAGATCACACTCTGATTTAGATCAAGAAGCACGCTCTAGCTTTCTAGAGTCTCTAAGACAGCATGAAACATGAGTGTGATGAGAACAAAAGAAAGGTTTTTCCTACACATACAGACCATATCTAGTTCATCTCTGCTTCTGAAACTGAAAAAAACCAGAGGTCCTCTAACAACCAATGCTTTTCAGTTTAGATGAGAAACGTGTGGGCTTCGTGAACGATGCAGTTTTTTGAGCTGTAAAGTAACTGCCCTTACCTGAAAAGAAGTCTTGCTTGTAGGAAGACTCAGAGCCTGGGATTTAACTCCATATCTGAAGTGAAACACACAGCATAGTTCTCATCCATTGATCACACTCTGCTTTAGAGCAAGAAGCACGCTCTTGCTTTCTAGAGTCTCTAAGACAGCAGGAAACTTGAGTGTGATCAGAACAAAAGAACGGTGTTTCCTACACATACGGACCATATCTAGTCCAACTCTGCTTCTGAAACTGATACAAAGCACAGGTCCTCCTACATCCAATGCTTGTCATTTAAGATGAGAAACTTGTGAGCTTCGTGAACAATGTAGTTCGTTTGAGCTGTAAAGTAACTGCCATTAACTGAAACGAAGTCCTGCTTGTAGGAAGACTCAGATCCTGGGATTTAACTCCATTTCTGAAGTGAAACACACAGCAGAGTTCTCATCCTTAGATCACACTCTGCTTTAGAGCAAGAAGCACGCTCTTGCTTTCCAGAGTCTCTAATACAGCAGGATACTTGAGTGTGCTCAGAACAATGAACTGTGTTTCCTACACATATGGACCATATCTAGTTCAACTCTTCTTCTGAAGCTGATATAAAGCACTGTTCCTGTAACATCCAATGCTTTTCAATTAAGACCGAGAAACGTGTGAGCTTCGTGTATAATGTAGTTCTTTTGAGATGTAAAGTAACTCCCCTTACCTGAAACGATATCTTGCTTGTAAGAAGACTCAAAGCCTGGGATTTAACTCCATTTCTGAAGTGGAACACACTGCAGAGTTCTCATCCATTGATCACACTCTGCTTTAGAGCAAAAAGCACACTCTTGCTTTCTAGAGTCTCTAAGACAGCAGGAAACATGAGTGTGATCAGAACAAAATAACGGAGTTTCCTACACATACGGGCCATATCTAGTCCAACTCTGCTTCTGAAAGTGAAACAAACCACAGGTCCTCTAACATCCAATGATTGTCCGTTAAGTGAGAAACTTGTGAGCTTCGTGAACAATGTAGCTCATTTGAGCTGTAAAGTAACTGCCCTTAACTGAAACGAAGTCTTGCTTGTAGGAAGACTCAGAGCCTGGGATTTAACTCCATTTCTGAAGGGAAACACACAGCAGAGTTCTCATCCATAGGTCACACTCTGCTTTAGAGCAAGAAGCACGCTCTTGCTTTTAGAGTCTCTAAGACAGCAGGAAACGTGAGTGTGCTGAGAACAAAAGAACAGTTTTTCCTACATGTACGGACAATATCTATTCCAACTCTGCTTCTGAAACTGAAACAAAGCACTGGTCCTCTAACATGCAATGCTTGGCAGTTAAGATGAGAAACATTTTAGCTTCGTGAACGATGTAGTTTGTTTGAGCTGAAAAGTGACTGCCCTTACGTGAAATGAAGACTTTTTTGTAGGAAGACACAAAGCCTGGGAATTAACTCCATTTCTGAAGGGAAACACCCAGCACAGTTCTCTTCCATGAATCACACTCTGCTTTAGAGCAAGAAGCACGCTCTTCCTTTCTAGAGTCTCTAATACAGGAGGAAACATGATTGTGCTCAGAACAAATGAACTGTGTTTCCTACACATACTGACCATATCTAGTTCAACTCTTCTTCTAAAACTGACAAAAAGCACAGGTCCTCTAACATCCAATGCTTGTCATTTAAGATGAGAAACGTGTGAGCATCATGAAAGGTAGTTCTTTTGAGCTGAAAAGTGACTGCCATTACCTGAAACGAAGGCTTGCTTGTAGGAAGACTCAGAGCCTGGGATTTAACTCCATTTCTGAAGTGGAACACACAGCAGAGTTCTCATCCTTAGATCACACTCTGCTTTAGAGCAAGAAGCACGCTCTTGCTTTCCAGAGTCTCTAATACAGCAGGATACTTGAGTGTGCTCAGAACAAAAGAACTGTGTTTCCTACACATATGGACCATATCTAGTTCAACTCTTCTTCTGAAGCTGATATAAAGCACTGTTCCTGTAACATGCAATGCTTTTCAATTAAGACCGAGAAACGTGTGAGCTTCGTGTGTAATGTAGTTCTTTTGAGATGTAAAGTAACTGCCCTTACCTGAAAGGATATGTTGCTCCTAAGAAGACTCAGAGCCTGGGATTTAACTCCATTTCTGAAGTGGAACACACAGCAGAGTTCTCATCCATTGATCACACTCTGCTTTAGAGCAAGAAGCACGCTCTTGCTTTCTAGAGTCTCTAAGACAGCAGGAAAAATGAGTGTGCTGAGAACAAAAGAACGGTGTTTTCAACACATACGGGCCATATCTAGTCCAACTCTGCTTCTGAAAGTGAAACAAACCACAGTTCCTCTAACATCCAATGCTTGTCCGTTAAGATGAGAAACTTGTGAGCTTCGTGAACGATGTAGTTCGTTAGATCTGTAAAGTAACTGCCATTAACTGAAACGCAGTCTTGCTTGTAGAAAGACTCAGAGCCTGGGATTTAACTCCATTTCTGAAGGGAAACACACAGCATAGTTCTCATCCATGGATCACACTGTGCTTTAGAGCAAGAAGCACGCTCTTGCTTTCTAGAGTCTCTAATACAGCTGGAAACCTGAGTGTGCTCAGATCAAAAGAACGGTGTTTCCTACATATACAGACCATATCTAGTCCAATTCTGCTTCTGAAACTGAAACAAACCACAGGTCCTCTAACATCCAATGCTTGTCTGTCAAGATGAGAAACATGTGAGCTTTGTGAACGATGTAGTTCGTTTGAGCTCTAAAGTAACTGCCCTTACCTGAAACGAAGTCTTGCTTGTAGGAAGACTCAGAGCCTGGGATTTAACTCCATTTCTGAAGTGAAACACACAGCAGAGTTCTCATCCATAGATCACACTCTGCTTTAGAGCAAGAAGCACGCTCTTGCTTTCTAGAGTCTCTAAGACAGCAGGAAAAGTGAGTGTGCTGAGAACAAAAGAACAGTGTTTCCTACATATACGGACCATATCTAGTCCAACTCTGCTTCTGAAGCTGATACAAAGCACAGGTCCTCTAACATCCAATGCTTGACATTTAAGATGAGAAACGTGTGAGCATCATGAAAGATGTAGTTCTTTTGAGCTGAAAAGTGACTGCCATTACCTGAAACGAAGTCTTGCTTATAGGAAGACTCAGAGCCGGGGATTTAACTCCATTTCTGAAGTGGAACACACAGCAGAGTTCTCATCCTTTGATCACACTCTGCTTTCGAGCAAGAAGCATGCTCTTGCTTTCCAGAGTCTCTAATAAAGCAGGATACTTGAGTGTGCTCAGAACAAAAGAACTGTGTTTCCTACACATATGGACCATATCTAGTTCAACTCTTCTTCTGAAGCTGATATGAAGCACTGTTCCTGTAACATCCAATGCTTTTCAATTAAGACCGAGAAACGTGTGAGCTTCGTGTATAATGTAGTTCTTTTGAGATGTAAAGTAACTCCCCTTATCTGAAAGGATATCTTGCTTGTAAGAAGACTCAAAGCCTGGGATTTAACTCCATTTCTGAAGTGGAACACACAGCAGAGTTCTCATCCTTTGATCACAGTCTGCTTTAGAGCAAGAAGCACGCTCTTGCTTTCTAGAGTCTCTAATACAGCTGGAAACCTGAGTGTGCTCTGAACAAAAGAACGGTGTTTCCTACACATACGGACCATATCTAGTCCAATTCTGCTTCTGAAACTGAAACAAACCACAGGTCCTCTAACAACCAATGCTTTTCAGTTTAGATGTGAAACATGTGAGCTTCGTGAACGATGTAGTTCGTTAGAGCTGTAAAGTAACTGCCCTTCCCTGAAACGAATTCTTGCTTGTAGGAAGACTCAGAGCCTGGGATTTAACTCCCTTTCTGAAGGGAAACACACAGCATAGTTCTCATCCATGGATCACACTCTGCTTTAGAACAAGAAGCACGCTCTTGCTTTCTAGATTTCTAATACAGCTGGAAACCTGAGTGTGCTCAGAACAAAAGAACGGTGTTTCCTACACATACGGACCATATCTAGTCCAATTCTGCTTCTGAAACTGAAACAAACCACAGGTCCTCTAACATCCAATGCTTGTCTGTCAAGATGAGAAACATGTGAGCTTCCTGAACGATGTAGTTTGTTTGAGCTGAAAAGTGACTGCCCTTACATGAAATGAAGACTTTTTTGTAGGAAGACACAAAGCCTGGGATTTAACTCCATTTCTGAAGGGAAACACCCAGCACAGTTCTCTTCCATGAATCACACTCTGCTTTAGAGCAAGAAGCACGCTCTTCCTTTCTAGAGTCTCTAATACAGCAGGAAACGTGATTGTGCTCAGAACAAAGAACTGTGTTTCCTACACATACTGACCATATCTAGTCCAACTCTGCTTCTGAAGCTGATACAAAGCACAGGTCCTCTAACATACAATGCTTGACATTTAAGATGAGAAACGTGTGAGCATCATGAAAGATGTAGTTCCTTTGAGCTGAAAAGTGACTGCCATTACCTGAAACGAAGTCTTGCTTATAGGAAGACTCAGAGCCTGGGATTTAACTCGATTTCTGAAGTGAAACACACAGCAGAGTTCTCATCCTTAGATCACACTCTGCTTTAGAGCAAGAAGCACGCTCTTGCTTTCCAGAATCTCTAATACAGCATGATACTTGAGTGTGCTCAGAACAAAAGAACTGTGTTTCCTACACATATGGACCATATCTAGGTCAACTCTTCTTCTGAAGCTGATATAAAGCACTGTTCCTGTAACATGCAATGCTTTTCAATTAAGACCGAGAAACGTGTGAGCTTCGTGTAATGTAGTTCTTTTGAGATGTAAAGTAACTGCCCTTACCTGAAACGATATCTTGCTTGTAAGAAGACTCAAAGCCTGGGATTTAACTCCATTTCTGAAGTGGAACACACTGCAGAGTTCTCATCCATTGATCACACTCTGCTTTAGAGCAAGAAGCACGCTCTTGCTTTCTAGAATCTCCAAAACAGCATGAAACATGAGTGTGATGAGAAGAAAAGAAAGGTGTTTCCTACACATACGGACCATATCTAGTCCAACTCTGCTTCTGAAACTGATACAATGCACAGGTCCTCCTACATCCAATGCTTGTCATTTAAGATGAGAAACTTGTTAGCTTCGTGAACGATGTAGTTCGTTCAGCTGAAAAGTGACTGCCCTTACCTGAAACGAAGTGTTTCTTGTAGGAAGACACAGGGCCTGGGATTTAACTCCATTTCTGAAGGGAAACACACAGCATAGTTCTCATCCTTGGATCACACTCTGCTTTAGAGCAAGAAGCATGCTCTTGCTTTCTAGTGTCTCTAATACAGCAGGAAACGTGAGTGTGCTCAGAACAAAGAACGGTGTTTCCTACACATACAGACCATTTCTAGTTCATCTCTGCTTCTGAAACTGAAACAAACCAGATGTCCTCTAACAACCAATGCTTTTCAGTTTAGATGTGAAACGTGTGAGCTTCATGAACGATGTAGTTCGTTTGAGCTGTAAAGTAACTGCCCTTACCTGCAAAGATGTCTTGCTTGTAGGAAGACTCAGAGCCTGGGATTTAACTCCATTTCTGAAGTGAAACACACAGCATAGTTCTCATCCATTGATCACACTCTGCTTTAGAGCAAGAAGCACGCTCTTGCTTTCTAGAGTCTCTAAGACAGCAGGAAACTTGAGTGTGATCACAACAAAAGAACGGTGTTTCCTAAACATAGGGACCATATCTAGTTCAACTCTGCTTCTGAAACTGAAACAAACCACAGTTCCTCTAACATCCAATGCTTCTCAGTTAAGATGAGACACGTGTGAGCTTTCTGAATGATGTAGTTCGTTTGAGCTGAAAAGTGACTCCCCTTACCTGAAACGAAGTCTTTCTTGTAGGAAGACTCAGAGCCTGGGATTTAACTCCATTTTTGAAGTGAAACACACAGCAGAGTTCTCATCCATAGGTCACACTCTGCTTTAGAGCTAGAAGCACGCTCTTGCTTTCTAGAGTCTCTAAGACAGCAGGAAACTTGAGTGTGATCAGAACAAAAGAACGGTGTTTCCTACACATAGGGACCATATCTAGTCCAACTCTGCTTCTGAAAGTGAAACAAACCACAGGTCCTCTAACATCCAATGATTGTCCGTTAAGATGAGAAACTTGTGAGCTTCGTGAACAATGTAGTTCGTTTGAGCTGTAAAGTAACTGCCCTTAACTGAAACGAAGTCTTGCTTGTAGGAAGACTCAGAGCCTGGGATTTAACTCCATTTCTGAAGGGAAACACACAGCAGAGTTCTCATCCATAGGTCACACTCTGCTTTAGAGCAAGAAGCACGCTCTTGCTTTTAGAGTCTCTAAGACAGCAGGAAACGTGAGTGTGCTGAGAACAAAAGAACAGTTTTTCCTACATATACGGACAATATCTATTCCAACTCTGCTTCTGAAACTGAAACAAAGCACTGGTCCTCTAACATGCAATGCTTGGCAGTTAAGATGAGAAACATTTTAGCTTCGTGAACGATGTAGTTTGTTTGAGCTGAAAAGTGACTGCCCTTACGTGAAATGAAGACTTTTTTGTAGGAAGACACAAAGCCTGGGATTTAACTCCATTTCTGAAGGGAAACACCCAGCACAGTTCTCTTCCATGAATCACACTCTGCTTTAGAGCAAGAAGCACGCTCTTCCTTTCTAGAGTCTCTAATACAGGAGGAAACATGATTGTGCTCAGAACAAAAGAACTGTGTTTCCTACACATACTGACCATATCTAGTTCAACTCTTCTTCTGAAACTGACAAAAAGCACAGGTCCTCTAACATCCAATGCTTGTCATTTAAGATGAGAAACGTGTGAGCATCATGAAAAGTAGTTCTTTTGAGCTGAAAAGTGACTGCCATTACCTGAAACGAAGTCTTGCTTGTAGGAAGACTCAGAGCCTGGGATTTAACTCCATTTCTGAAGTGAAACACACAGCAGAGTTCTCATCCTTAGATCACACTCTGCTTTAGAGCAAGAAGCACGCTCTTGCTTTCCAGAGTCTCTAATACAGCAAGATACTTGAGTGTGCTCAGAACAAAAGAACTGTGTTTCCTACACATATGGACCATATCTAGTTCAACTCTTCTTCTGAAGCTGATATAAAGCACTGTTCCTGTAACATCCAATGCTTTTCAATTAAGACCTAGAAACGTGTGAGCTTCGTGTGTAATGTAGTTCTTTTGAGATGTAAAGTAACTGCCCTTACCTGAAAGGATATGTTGCTTGTAAGAAGACTCAGAGCCTGGGATTTAACTCCATTTCTGAAGTGGAAAACACAGCAGAGTTCTCATCCATTGATCACACTCTGCTTTAGAGCAAGAAGCACGCTCTTGCTTTCTAGAGTCTCTAAGACAGCAGGAAACATGAGTGTGCTGAGAACAAAAGAACGGTGTTTCCTACACATACGGGCCATATCTAGTCCAACTCTGCTTCTGAATGTGAAACAAACCACAGGTCCTCTAACATCCAATGCTTGTCCTTTAAGATGAGAAACTTGTGAGCTTCGTGAACAATGTAGTTCTTTTGAGCTGTAAAGTAACTGCCCTTAACTGAAACGAAGTCTTGCTTGTAGGAAGACTCAGAGCCTGGGATTTAACTCCATTTCTGAAGTGAAACACACAGCAGAGTTCTCATCCATAGATCACACTCTGCTTTAGAGCAAGAAGCACGCTCTTTCTTTCTAGTGTCTCTAAGACAGCAGGAAAAGTGAGTGTGCTGAGAACAAAAGAACAGTGTTTCCTACACATACGGACCATATCTAGTCCAACTCTGCTTCTGAAACTGATACAAAGCACTGGTCCTCTAACATGCAATGCTTGGCAGTTAAGATGAGAAACGTGTTAGCTTCGTAATCGATGTAGTTTGATTTAGCTGAAAAGTGACTGCCCTTACCTGAAACGAAGTCTTGTTTGTAGGAAGACTCAGAGCCTGGGATTTAACTCCATTTCTGAAGTGAATCACACAGCAGAGTTCTCATCCATAGATCATACTCTGCTTTAGAGCAAGAAGCACGCACTTGCTTTCTAGATTCTCTAAGACAGCAGGAAAAGTGAGTGTGCTGAGAACAAAAGAACAGTGTTTCCTACACATACGGACCATATCTAGTCCAACTCTGCTTCTGAAACTGATACAAAGCACTGGTCCTCTAACATGCAATGCTTGGCAGTTAAGATGAGAAACGTGTTAGCTTCGTAAACGATGTAGTTTGTTTTAGCTGAAAAGTGACTTTCCTTACCTGAAACGAAGTCTTGTTTGTAGGAAGACTCAGAGCCTGGGATTTAACTCCATTTCTGAAGTGAATCACACAGCAGAGTTCTCATCCATAGATCACACTCTGATTTAGATCAAGAAGCACGCTCTAGCTTTCTAGAGTCTCTAAGACAGCATGAAACATGAGTGTGATGAGAACAAAAGAAAGGTTTTTCCTACACATACAGACCATATCTAGTTCATCTCTGCTTCTGAAACTGAAAAAAACCAGAGGTCCTCTAACAACCAATGCTTTTCAGTTTAGATGAGAAACGTGTGGGCTTCGTGAACGATGCAGTTTTTTGAGCAGTAAAGTAACTGCCCTTACCTGAAAAGAAGTCTTGCTTGTAGGAAGACTCAGAGCCTGGGATTTAACTCCATATCTGAAGTGAAACACACAGCATAGTTCTCATCCATTGATCACACTCTGCTTTAGAGCAAGAAGCACGCTCTTGCTTTCTAGAGTCTCTAAGACAGCAGGAAACTTGAGTGTGATCAGAACAAAAGAACGGTGTTTCCTACACATACGGACCATATCTAGTCCAACTCTGCTTCTGAAACTGATACAAAGCACAGGTCCTCCTACATCCAATGCTTGTCATTTAAGATGAGAAACTTGTGAGCTTCGTGAACAATGTAGTTCGTTTGAGCTGTAAAGTAACTGCCATTAACTGAAACGAAGTCCTGCTTGTAGGAAGACTCAGATCCTGGGATTTAACTCCATTTCTGAAGTGAAACACACAGCAGAGTTCTCATCCTTAGATCACACTCTGCTTTAGAGCAAGAAGCACGCTCTTGCTTTCCAGAGTCTCTAATACAGCAGGATACTTGAGTGTGCTCAGAACAATGAACTGTGTTTCCTACACATATGGACCATATCTAGTTCAACTCTTCTTCTGAAGCTGATATAAAGCACTGTTCCTGTAACATCCAATGCTTTTCAATTAAGACCGAGAAACGTGTGAGCTTCGTGTATAATGTAGTTCTTTTGAGATGTAAAGTAACTCCCCTTACCTGAAACGATATCTTGCTTGTAAGAAGACTCAAAGCCTGGGATTTAACTCCATTTCTGAAGTGGAACACACTGCAGAGTTCTCATCCATTGATCACACTCTGCTTTAGAGCAAAAAGCACACTCTTGCTTTCTAGAGTCTCTAAGACAGCAGGAAACATGAGTGTGATCAGAACAAAATAACGGAGTTTCCTACACATACGGGCCATATCTAGTCCAACTCTGCTTCTGAAAGTGAAACAAACCACAGGTCCTCTAACATCCAATGATTGTCCGTTAAGATGAGAAACTTGTGAGCTTCGTGAACAATGTAGCTCGTTTGAGCTGTAAAGTAACTGCCCTTAACTGAAACGAAGTCTTGCTTGTAGGAAGACTCAGAGCCTGGGATTTAACTCCATTTCTGAAGGGAAACACACAGCAGAGTTCTCATCCTTAGATCACACTCTGCTTTAGAGCAAGAAGCACGCTCTTGCTTTCCAGAGTCTCTAATACAGCAGGATACTTGAGTGTGCTCAGAACAAAAGAACTGTGTTTCCTACACATATGGACCATATCTAGTTCAACTCTTCTTCTGAAGCTGATATAAAGCACTGTTCCTGTAACATGCAATGCTTTTCAATTAAGACCGAGAAACGTGTGAGCTTCGTGTGTAATGTAGTTCTTTTGAGATGTAAAGTAACTGCCCTTACCTGAAAGGATATGTTGCTCCTAAGAAGACTCAGAGCCTGGGATTTAACTCCATTTCTGAAGTGGAACACACAGCAGAGTTCTCATCCATTGATCACACTCTGCTTTAGAGCAAGAAGCACGCTCTTGCTTTCCAGAGTCTCTAATACAGCAGGATACTTGAGTGTGCTCAGAACAAAAGAACTGTGTTTCCTACACATATGGACCATATCTAGTTCAACTCTTCTTCTGAAGCTGATATAAAGCACTGTTCCTGTAACATGCAATGCTTTTCAATTAAGACCGAGAAACGTGTGAGCTTCGTGTGTAATGTAGTTCTTTTGAGATGTAAAGTAACTGCCCTTACCTGAAAGGATATGTTGCTCCTAAGAAGACTCAGAGCCTGGGATTTAACTCCATTTCTGAAGTGGAACACACAGCAGAGTTCTCATCCATTGATCACACTCTGCTTTAGAGCAAGAAGCACGCTCTTGCTTTCTAGAGTCTCTAAGACAGCAGGAAAAATGAGTGTGCTGAGAACAAAAGAACGGTGTTTCCAACACATACGGGCCATATCTAGTCCAACTCTGCTTCTGAAAGTGAAACAAACCACAGTTCCTCTAACATCCAATGCTTGTCCGTTAAGATGAGAAACTTGTGAGCTTCGTGAACGATGTAGTTCGTTAGATCTGTAAAGTAACTGCCATTAACTGAAACGCAGTCTTGCTTGTAGAAAGACTCAGAGCCTGGGATTTAACTCCATTTCTGAAGGGAAACACACAGCATAGTTCTCATCCATGGATCACACTGTGCTTTAGAGCAAGAAGCACGCTCTTGCTTTCTAGAGTCTCTAATACAGCTGGAAACCTGAGTGTGCTCAGATCAAAAGAACGGTGTTTCCTACATATACGGACCATATCTAGTCCAACTCTGCTTCTGAAGCTGATACAAAGCACAGGCCCTCTAACATCCAATGCTTGACATTTAAGATTAGAAACGTGTGAGCATCATGAAAGATGTAGTTCTTTTGAGCTGAAAAGTGACTGCCATTACCTGAAACGAAGTCTTGCTTGTAGGAAGACTCAGAGCCGGGGATTTAACTCCATTTCTGAAGTGGAACACACAGCAGAGTTCTCATCCTTTGATCACACTCTGCTTTCGAGCAAGAAGCATGCTCTTGCTTTCCAGAGTCTCTAATAAAGCAGGATACTTGAGTGTGCTCAGAACAAAAGAACTGTGTTTCCTACACATATGGACCATATCTAGTTCAACTCTTCTTCTGAAGCTGATATGAAGCACTGTTCCTGTAACATCCAATGCTTTTCAATTAAGACCGAGAAACGTGTGAGCTTCGTGTATAATGTAGTTCTTTTGAGATGTAAAGTAACTCCCCTTATCTGAAAGGATATCTTGCTTGTAAGAAGACTCAAAGCCTGGGATTTAACTCCATTTCTGAAGTGGAACACACTGCAGAGTTCTCATCCATTGATCACACTCTGCTTTAGTGCAAGAAGCACGCTCTTGCTTTCTAGAGTCTCTAAGACAGCAGGAAACATGAGTGTGCTGAGAACAAAAGAACGGTGTTTCCTACACATACGGGCCATATCTAGTCCAACTCTGCTTCTGAAAGTGAAACAAACCACAGGTCCTCTAACATCCAATGCTTGTCTGTCAAGATGAGAAACATGTGAGCTTCCTGAACGATGTAGTTTGTTTGAGCTGAAAAGTGACTGCCCTTACATGAAATGAAGACTTTTTTGTAGGAAGACACAAAGCCTGGGATTTAACTCCATTTCTGAAGGGAAACACCCAGCACAGTTCTCTTCCATGAATCACACTCTGCTTTAGAGCAAGAAGCACGCTCTTCCTTTCTAGAGTCTCTAATACAGCAGGAAACGTGATTGTGCTCAGAACAAAGAACTGTGTTTCCTACACATACTGACCATATCTAGTCCAACTCTGCTTCTGAAGCTGATACAAAGCACAGGTCCTCTAACATACAATGCTTGACATTTAAGATGAGAAACGTGTGAGCATCATGAAAGATGTAGTTCCTTTGAGCTGAAAAGTGACTGCCATTACCTGAAACGAAGTCTTGCTTATAGGAAGACTCAGAGCCTGGGATTTAACTCGATTTCTGAAGTGAAACACACAGCAGAGTTCTCATCCTTAGATCACACTCTGCTTTAGAGCAAGAAGCACGCTCTTGCTTTCCAGAATCTCTAATACAGCATGATACTTGAGTGTGCTCAGAACAAAAGAACTGTGTTTCCTACACATATGGACCATATCTAGGTCAACTCTTCTTCTGAAGCTGATATAAAGCACTGTTCCTGTAACATGCAATGCTTTTCAATTAAGACCGAGAAACGTGTGAGCTTCGTGTAATGTAGTTCTTTTGAGATGTAAAGTAACTGCCCTTACCTGAAACGATATCTTGCTTGTAAGAAGACTCAAAGCCTGGGATTTAACTCCATTTCTGAAGTGGAACACACTGCAGAGTTCTCATCCATTGATCACACTCTGCTTTAGAGCAAGAAGCACGCTCTTGCTTTCTAGAATCTCCAAAACAGCATGAAACATGAGTGTGATGAGAAGAAAAGAAAGGTGTTTCCTACACATACGGACCATATCTAGTCCAACTCTGCTTCTGAAACTGATACAATGCACAGGTCCTCCTACATCCAATGCTTGTCATTTAAGATGAGAAACGTGTTAGCTTCGTGAACGATGTAGTTCGTTTGAGCTGAAAAGTGACTGCCCTTACCTGAAACGAAGTGTTTCTTGTAGGAAGACACAGGGCCTGGGATTTAACTCCATTTCTGAAGGGAAACACACAGCATAGTTCTCATCCTTGGATCACACTCTGCTTTAGAGCAAGAAGCATGCTCTTGCTTTCTAGTGTCTCTAATACAGCAGGAAACGTGAGTGTGCTCAGAACAAAGAACGTTGTTTCCTACACATACAGACCATTTCTAGTTCATCTCTGCTTCTGAAACTGAAACAAACCAGATGTCCTCTAACAACCAATGCTTTTCAGTTTAGATGTGAAACGTGTGAGCTTCATGAACGATGTAGTTCGTTTGAGCTGTAAAGTAACTGCCCTTACCTGCAAAGATGTCTTGCTTGTAGGAAGACTCAGAGCCTGGGATTTAACTCCATTTCTGAAGTGAAACACACAGCATAGTTCTCATCCATTGATCACACTCTGCTTTAGAGCAAGAAGCACGCTCTTGCTTTCTAGAGTCTCTAAGACAGCAGGAAACTTGAGTGTGATCAGAACAAAAGAACGGTGTTTCCTAAACATAGGGACCATATCTAGTTCAACTCTGCTTCTGAAACTGAAACAAACCACAGTTCCTCTAACATCCAATGCTTCTCAGTTAAGATGAGACACGTGTGAGCTTTCTGAATGATGTAGTTCGTTTGAGCTGAAAAGTGACTCCCCTTACCTGAAACGAAGTCTTTCTTGTAGGAAGACTCAGAGCCTGGGATTTAACTCCATTTTTGAAGTGAAACACACAGCAGAGTTCTCATCCATTGATCACACTCTGCTTTAGAGCAAGAAGCACGCTCTTGCTTTCTAGAGTCTCTAAGACAGCAGGAAACTTGAGTGTGATCAGAACAAAAGAACGGTGTTTCCTACACATACGGACCATATCTAGTCCAACTCTGCTTCTGAAACTGATACAAAGCACAGGTCCTCCTACATCCAATGCTTGTCATTTAAGATGAGAAACTTGTGAGCTTCGTGAACAATGTAGTTCGTTTGAGCTGTAAAGTAACTGCCATTAACTGAAACGAAGTCCTGCTTGTAGGAAGACTCAGATCCTGGGATTTAACTCCATTTCTGAAGTGAAACACACAGCAGAGTTCTCATCCTTAGATCACACTCTGCTTTAGAGCAAGAAGCACGCTCTTGCTTTCCAGAGTCTCTAATACAGCAGGATACTTGAGTGTGCTCAGAACAATGAACTGTGTTTCCTACACATATGGACCATATCTAGTTCAACTCTTCTTCTGAAGCTGATATAAAGCACTGTTCCTGTAACATCCAATGCTTTTCAATTAAGACCGAGAAACGTGTGAGCTTCGTGTATAATGTAGTTCTTTTGAGATGTAAAGTAACTCCCCTTACCTGAAACGATATCTTGCTTGTAAGAAGACTCAAAGCCTGGGATTTAACTCCATTTCTGAAGTGGAACACACTGCAGAGTTCTCATCCATTGATCACACTCTGCTTTAGAGCAAAAAGCACACTCTTGCTTTCTAGAGTCTCTAAGACAGCAGGAAACATGAGTGTGATCAGAACAAAATAACGGAGTTTCCTACACATACGGGCCATATCTAGTCCAACTCTGCTTCTGAAAGTGAAACAAACCACAGGTCCTCTAACATCCAATGATTGTCCGTTAAGATGAGAAACTTGTGAGCTTCGTGAACAATGTAGCTCGTTTGAGCTGTAAAGTAACTGCCCTTAACTGAAACGAAGTCTTGCTTGTAGGAAGACTCAGAGCCTGGGATTTAACTCCATTTCTGAAGGGAAACACACAGCAGAGTTCTCATCCATAGGTCACACTCTGCTTTAGAGCAAGAAGCACGCTCTTGCTTTTAGAGTCTCTAAGACAGCAGGAAACGTGAGTGTGCTGAGAACAAAAGAACAGTTTTTCCTACATATACGGACAATATCTATTCCAACTCTGCTTCTGAAACTGAAACAAAGCACTGGTCCTCTAACATGCAATGCTTGGCAGTTAAGATGAGAAACATTTTAGCTTCGTGAACGATGTAGTTTGTTTGAGCTGAAAAGTGACTGCCCTTACGTGAAATGAAGACTTTTTTGTAGGAAGACACAAAGCCTGGGAATTAACTCCATTTCTGAAGGGAAACACCCAGCACAGTTCTCTTCCATGAATCACACTCTGCTTTAGAGCAAGAAGCACGCTCTTCCTTTCTAGAGTCTCTAATACAGGAGGAAACATGATTGTGCTCAGAACAAATGAACTGTGTTTCCTACACATACTGACCATATCTAGTTCAACTCTTCTTCTAAAACTGACAAAAAGCACAGGTCCTCTAACATCCAATGCTTGTCATTTAAGATGAGAAACGTGTGAGCATCATGAAAGGTAGTTCTTTTGAGCTGAAAAGTGACTGCCATTACCTGAAACGAAGTCTTGCTTGTAGGAAGACTCAGAGCCTGGGATTTAACTCCATTTCTGAAGTGGAACACACAGCAGAGTTCTCATCCATTGATCACACTCTGCTTTAGAGCAAGAAGCACGCTCTTGCTTTCCAGAGTCTCTAATACAGCAGGATACTTGAGTGTGCTCAGAACAAAAGAACTGTGTTTCCTACACATATGGACCATATCTAGTTCAACTCTTCTTCTGAAGCTGATATAAAGCACTGTTCCTGTAACATGCAATGCTTTTCAATTAAGACCGAGAAACGTGTGAGCTTCGTGTGTAATGTAGTTCTTTTGAGATGTAAAGTAACTGCCCTTACCTGAAAGGATATGTTGCTCCTAAGAAGACTCAGAGCCTGGGATTTAACTCCATTTCTGAAGTGGAACACACAGCAGAGTTCTCATCCATTGATCACACTCTGCTTTAGAGCAAGAAGCACGCTCTTGCTTTCCAGAGTCTCTAATACAGCAGGATACTTGAGTGTGCTCAGAACAAAAGAACTGTGTTTCCTACACATATGGACCATATCTAGTTCAACTCTTCTTCTGAAGCTGATATAAAGCACTGTTCCTGTAACATGCAATGCTTTTCAATTAAGACCGAGAAACGTGTGAGCTTCGTGTGTAATGTAGTTCTTTTGAGATGTAAAGTAACTGCCCTTACCTGAAAGGATATGTTGCTCCTAAGAAGACTCAGAGCCTGGGATTTAACTCCATTTCTGAAGTGGAACACACAGCAGAGTTCTCATCCATTGATCACACTCTGCTTTAGAGCAAGAAGCACGCTCTTGCTTTCTAGAGTCTCTAAGACAGCAGGAAAAATGAGTGTGCTGAGAACAAAAGAACGGTGTTTCCAACACATACGGGCCATATCTAGTCCAACTCTGCTTCAGAAAGTGAAACAAACCACAGTTCCTCTAACATCCAATGCTTGTCCGTTAAGATGAGAAACTTGTGAGCTTCGTGAACGATGTAGTTCGTTAGATCTGTAAAGTAACTGCCATTAACTGAAACGCAGTCTTGCTTGTAGAAAGACTCAGAGCCTGGGATTTAACTCCATTTCTGAAGGGAAACACACAGCATAGTTCTCATCCATGGATCACACTGTGCTTTAGAGCAAGAAGCACGCTCTTGCTTTCTAGAGTCTCTAATACAG
Organism: Onychomys leucogaster; assembly: GCA_949786385.1. NCBI lineage: Eukaryota > Metazoa > Chordata > Mammalia > Rodentia > Cricetidae > Onychomys > Onychomys leucogaster. The sequence goes on along the minus strand of CATKUP010000009.1, from coordinate 4,188,910 downwards.
CTGGAAACCTGAGTGTGCTCAGATCAAAAGAACGGTGTTTCCTACGTATACGGACCATATCTAGTCCAACTCTGCTTCTGAAGCTGATACAAAGCACAGGTCCTCTAACATCCAATGCTTGACATTTAAGATTAGAAACGTGTGAGCATCATGAAAGATGTAGTTCTTTTGAGCTGAAAAGTGACTGCCATTACCTGAAACGAAGTCTTGCTTATAGGAAGACTCAGAGCCGGGGATTTAACTCCATTTCTGAAGTGGAACACACAGCAGAGTTCTCATCCTTTGATCACACTCTGCTTTCGAGCAAGAAGCATGCTCTTGCTTTCCAGAGTCTCTAATAAAGCAGGATACTTGAGTGTGCTCAGAACAAAAGAACTGTGTTTCCTACACATATGGGCCATATCTAGTTCAACTCTTCTTCTGAAGCTGATATGAAGCACTGTTCCTGTAACATCCAATGCTTTTCAATTAAGACCGAGAAACGTGTGAGCTTCGTGTATAATGTAGTTCTTTTGAGATGTAAAGTAACTCCCCTTATCTGAAAGGATATTTTGCTTGTAAGAAGACTCAAAGCCTGGGATTTAACTCCATTTCTGAAGTGGAACACACTGCAGAGTTCTCATCCATTGATCACACTCTGCTTTAGTGCAAGAAGCACGCTCTTGCTTTCTAGAGTCTCTAAGACAGCAGGAAACATGAGTGTGCTGACAACAAATGAACGGTGTTTCCTACACATACGGGCCATATCTAGTCCAACTCTGCCTCTGAAAGTGAAACAAACCACAGGTCCTCTAACATCCAATGCTTGTCTGTCAAGATGAGAAACATGTGAGCTTCCTGAACGATGTAGTTTGTTTGAGCTGAAAAGTGACTGCCCTTACATGAAATGAAGACTTTTTTGTAGGAAGACACAAAGCCTGGGATTTAACTCCATTTCTGAAGGGAAACACCCAGCACAGTTCTCTTCCATGAATCACACTCTGCTTTAGAGCAAGAAGCACGCTCTTCCTTTCTAGAGTCTCTAATACAGCAGGAAACGTGATTGTGCTCAGAACAAAGAACTGTGTTTCCTACACATACTGACCATATCTAGTCCAACTCTGCTTCTGAAGCTGATACAAAGCACAGGTCCTCTAACATACAATGCTTGACATTTAAGATGAGAAACGTGTGAGCATCATGAAAGATGTAGTTCCTTTGAGCTGAAAAGTGACTGCCATTACCTGAAACGAAGTCTTGCTTATAGGAAGACTCAGAGCCTGGGATTTAACTCGATTTCTGAAGTGAAACACACAGCAGAGTTCTCATCCTTAGATCACACTCTGCTTTAGAGCAAGAAGCACGCTCTTGCTTTCCAGAATCTCTAATACAGCATGATACTTGAGTGTGCTCAGAACAAAAGAACTGTGTTTCCTACACATATGGACCATATCTAGTTCAACTCTTCTTCTGAAGCTGATATAAAGCACTGTTCCTGTAACATGCAATGCTTTTCAATTAAGACCGAGAAACGTGTGAGCTTCGTGTAATGTAGTTCTTTTGAGATGTAAAGTAACTGCCCTTACCTGAAACGATATCTTGCTTGTAAGAAGACTCAAAGCCTGGGATTTAACTCCATTTCTGAAGTGGAACACACTGCAGAGTTCTCATCCATTGATCACACTCTGCTTTAGAGCAAGAAGCACGCTCTTGCTTTCTAGAATCTCCAAAACAGCATGAAACATGAGTGTGATGAGAAGAAAAGAAAGGTGTTTCCTACACATACGGACCATATCTAGTCCAACTCTGCTTCTGAAACTGATACAATGCACAGGTCCTCCTACATCCAATGCTTGTCATTTAAGATGAGAAACGTGTTAGCTTCGTGAACGATGTAGTTCGTTTGAGCTGAAAAGTGACTGCCCTTACCTGAAACGAAGTGTTTCTTGTAGGAAGACACAGGGCCTGGGATTTAACTCCATTTCTGAAGGGAAACACACAGCATAGTTCTCATCCTTGGATCACACTCTGCTTTAGAGCAAGAAGCATGCTCTTGCTTTCTAGTGTCTCTAATACAGCAGGAAACGTGAGTGTGCTCAGAACAAAGAACGGTGTTTCCTACACATACAGACCATTTCTAGTTCATCTCTGCTTCTGAAACTGAAACAAACCAGATGTCCTCTAACAACCAATGCTTTTCAGTTTAGATGTGAAACGTGTGAGCTTCATGAACGATGTAGTTCGTTTGAGCTGTAAAGTAACTGCCCTTACCTGCAAAGATGTCTTGCTTGTAGGAAGACTCAGAGCCTGGGATTTAACTCCATTTCTGAAGTGAAACACACAGCATAGTTCTCATCCATTGATCACACTCTGCTTTAGAGCAAGAAGCACGCTCTTGCTTTCTAGAGTCTCTAAGACAGCAGGAAACTTGAGTGTGATCAGAACAAAAGAACGGTGTTTCCTAAACATAGGGACCATATCTAGTTCAACTCTGCTTCTGAAACTGAAACAAACCACAGTTCCTCTAACATCCAATGCTTCTCAGTTAAGATGAGACACGTGTGAGCTTTCTGAATGATGTAGTTCGTTTGAGCTGAAAAGTGACTCCCCTTACCTGAAACGAAGTCTTTCTTGTAGGAAGACTCAGAGCCTGGGATTTAACTCCATTTTTGAAGTGAAACACACAGCAGAGTTCTCATCCATAGGTCACACTCTGCTTTAGAGCTAGAAGCACGCTCTTGCTTTCTAGAGTCTCTAAGACAGCAGGAAACTTGAGTGTGATCAGAACAAAAGAACGGTGTTTCCTACACATAGGGACCATATCTAGTCCAACTCTGCTTCTGAAAGTGAAACAAACCACAGGTCCTCTAACATCCAATGATTGTCCGTTAAGATGAGAAACTTGTGAGCTTCGTGAACAATGTAGTTCGTTTGAGCTGTAAAGTAACTGCCCTTAACTGAAACGAAGTCTTGCTTGTAGGAAGACTCAGAGCCTGGGATTTAACTCCATTTCTGAAGGGAAACACACAGCAGAGTTCTCATCCATAGGTCACACTCTGCTTTAGAGCAAGAAGCACGCTCTTGCTTTTAGAGTCTCTAAGACAGCAGGAAACGTGAGTGTGCTGAGAACAAAAGAACAGTTTTTCCTACATATACGGACAATATCTATTCCAACTCTGCTTCTGAAACTGAAACAAAGCACTGGTCCTCTAACATGCAATGCTTGGCAGTTAAGATGAGAAACATTTTAGCTTCGTGAACGATGTAGTTTGTTTGAGCTGAAAAGTGACTGCCCTTACGTGAAATGAAGACTTTTTTGTAGGAAGACACAAAGCCTGGGATTTAACTCCATTTCTGAAGGGAAACACCCAGCACAGTTCTCTTCCATGAATCACACTCTGCTTTAGAGCAAGAAGCACGCTCTTCCTTTCTAGAGTCTCTAATACAGGAGGAAACATGATTGTGCTCAGAACAAAAGAACTGTGTTTCCTACACATACTGACCATATCTAGTTCAACTCTTCTTCTGAAACTGACAAAAAGCACACGTCCTCTAACATCCAATGCTTGTCATTTAAGATGAGAAACGTGTGAGCATCATGAAAAGTAGTTCTTTTGAGCTGAAAAGTGACTGCCATTACCTGAAACGAAGTCTTGCTTGTAGGAAGACTCAGAGCCTGGGATTTAACTCCATTTCTGAAGTGAAACACACAGCAGAGTTCTCATCCTTAGATCACACTCTGCTTTAGAGCAAGAAGCACGCTCTTGCTTTCCAGAGTCTCTAATACAGCAAGATACTTGAGTGTGCTCAGAACAAAAGAACTGTGTTTCCTACACATATGGACCATATCTAGTTCAACTCTTCTTCTGAAGCTGATATAAAGCACTGTTCCTGTAACATCCAATGCTTTTCAATTAAGACCTAGAAACGTGTGAGCTTCGTGTGTAATGTAGTTCTTTTGAGATGTAAAGTAACTGCCCTTACCTGAAAGGATATGTTGCTTGTAAGAAGACTCAGAGCCTGGGATTTAACTCCATTTCTGAAGTGGAAAACACAGCAGAGTTCTCATCCATTGATCACACTCTGCTTTAGAGCAAGAAGCACGCTCTTGCTTTCTAGAGTCTCTAAGACAGCAGGAAACATGAGTGTGCTGAGAACAAAAGAACGGTGTTTCCTACACATACGGGCCATATCTAGTCCAACTCTGCTTCTGAATGTGAAACAAACCACAGGTCCTCTAACATCCAATGCTTGTCCTTTAAGATGAGAAACTTGTGAGCTTCGTGAACAATGTAGTTCTTTTGAGCTGTAAAGTAACTGCCCTTAACTGAAACGAAGTCTTGCTTGTAGGAAGACTCAGAGCCTGGGATTTAACTCCATTTCTGAAGTGAAACACACAGCAGAGTTCTCATCCATAGATCACACTCTGCTTTAGAGCAAGAAGCACGCTCTTGCTTTCTAGAGTCTCTAAGACAGCAGGAAAAGTGAGTGTGCTGAGAACAAAAGAACAGTGTTTCCTACACATACGGACCATATCTAGTCCAACTCTGCTTCTGAAACTGATACAAAGCACTGGTCCTCTAACATGCAATGCTTGGCAGTTAAGATGAGAAACGTGTTGGCTTCGTAATCGATGTAGTTTGATTTAGCTGAAAAGTGACTGCCCTTACCTGAAACGAAGTCTTGTTTGTAGGAAGACTCAGAGCCTGGGATTTAACTCCATTTCTGAAGTGAATCACACAGCAGAGTTCTCATCCATAGATCACACTCTGATTTAGAGCAAGAAGCACGCTCTAGCTTTCTAGAGTCTCTAAGACAGCATGAAACATGAGTGTGATGAGAACAAAAGAAAGGTTTTTCCTACACATACAGACCATATCTAGTTCATCTCTGCTTCTGAAACTGAAACAAACCAGAGGTCCTCTAACAACCAATGCTTTTCAGTTTAGATGAGAAACGCGTGGGATTCGTGAACGATGCAGTTTTTTGAGCTGTAAAGTAACTGCCCTTACCTGAAAAGAAGTCTTGCTTGTAGGAAGACTCAGAGCCTGGGATTTAACTCCATTTCTGAAGTGAAACACACAGCATAGTTCTCATCCTTGGATCACACTCTGCTTTAGAGCAAGAAGCACGCTCTTGCTTTCTAGAGTCTCTAAGACAGCAGGAAACTTGAGTGTGATCAGAACAAAAGAACGGTGTTTCCTACACATAGGGACCATATCTAGTTCAACTCTGCTTCTGAAACTGAAACAAACCACAGTTCCTCTAACATCCAATGCTTGTCATTTAAGATGAGAAACGTGTGAGCATCATGAAAGGTTGTTCTTTTGAGCTGAAAAGTGACTGCCATTACCTGAAACGAAGTCTTGCTTGTAGGAAGACTCAGAGCCTGGGATTTAACTCCATTTCTGAAGTGAAACACACAGCAGAGTTCTCATCCTTAGATCACACTCTGCTTTAGAGCAAGAAGCACGCTCTTGCTTTCCAGAATCTCTAATACAGCAGGATACTTGAGTGTGCTCAGAACAAAAGAACTGTGTTTCCTACACATATGGACCATATCTAGTTCAACTCTTCTTCTGAAGCTGATATAAAGCACTGTTCCTGTAACATGTAATGCTTTTCAATTAAGACCGAGAAACGTGTGAGCTTCGTGTAATGTAGTTCTTTTGAGATGTAAAGTAACTGCCCTTACCTGAAACGAAGTCTTGCTTGTAAGAAGACTCAAAGCCTGGGATTTAACTCCATTTCTGAAGTGGAACACACTGCAGAGTTCTCATCCATTGATCACACTCTGCTTTAGAGCAAGAAGCACGCTCTTGCTTTCTAGAATCTCCAAAACAGCATGAAACATGAGTGTGATGAGAAGAAAAGAAAGGTATTTCCTACACATACAGACCATATCTAGTCCAACTCTGCTTCTGAAACTGATACAAAGCACAGGTCCTCCTACATCCAATGCTTGTCATTTAAGATGAGAAACGTGTTAGCTTCGTGAACGATGTAGTTCGTTTGAGCTGAAAAGTGACTGCCCTTACCTGAAACGAAGTGTTTCTTGTAGGAAGACACAGGGCCTTGGATTTAATTCCATTTCTGAAGGGAAACACACAGCATAGTTCTCATCCTTGGATCACACTCTGCTTTAGAGCAAGAAGCATGCTCTTGCTTTCTAGTGTCTCTAATACAGCAGGAAACGTGAGTGTGCTCAGAACAAAGAACGGTGTTTCCTACACATACAGACCATATCTAGTTCATCTCTGCTTCTGAAACTGAAACAAACCAGATGTCCTCTAACAACCAATGCTTTTCAGTTTAGATGTGAAACGTGTGAGCTTCATGAACGATGTAGTTCGTTTGAGCTGTAAAGTAACTGCCCTTACCTGCAAAGATGTCTTGCTTGTAGGAAGACTCAGAGCCTGGGATTTAACTCCATTTCTGAAGTGAAACACCAGCATAGTTCTCATCCATTGATCACACTCTGCTTTAGAGCAAGAAGCACGCTCTTGCTTTCTAGAGTCTCTAAGACAGCAGGAAACTTGAGTGTGATCAGAACAAAAGAACGGTGTTTCCTACACATAGGGACCATATCTAGTTCAACTCTGCTTCTGAAACTGAAACAAACCACAGTTCCTCTAACATCCAATGCTTCTCAGTTAAGATGAGACACGTGTGAGCTTTCTGAATGATGTAGTTCGTTTGAGCTGAAAAGTGACTCCCCTTACCTGAAACGAAGTCTTTCTTGTAGGAAGACTCAGAGCCTGGGATTTAACTCCATTTTTGAAGTGAAACACACAGCAGAGTTCTCATCCATAGGTCACACTCTGCTTTAGAGCAAGAAGCACGCTGTTGCTTTCTAGAGTCTCTAAGACAGCAGGAAACGTGAGTGTGCTGAGAACAAAAGAACAGTTTTTCCTACATATATGGACCATATCTCGTCCAACTCTGCTTCTGAAACTGAAACAAAGCACTGGTCCTCTAACATGCCATGCTTGGCAGTTAAGATGAGAAACGATTTAGCTTCGTGAACGATGTAGTTTGTTTGTGCTGAAAAGTGACTGCCCTTACGTGAAATGAAGACTTTTTGGTAGGAAGACACAAAGCTTGGGATTTAACTCCATTTCTGAAGGGAAACACCAAGCACAGTTCTCTTCCATGAATCACACTCTGCTTTAGAGCAAGAAGCACGCTCTTCCTTTCTAGAGTCTCTAATACAGCAGGAAACGTGATTGTGCTCAGAACAAAAGAACTGTGTTTCCTACACATACTGACCATATCTAGTTCAACTCTTCTTCTGAAACTGACACAAAGCACAGGTCCTCTAACATCCAATGCTTGACATTTAAGATGAGAAACGTGTGAGCATCATAAAAGATGTAGTTCCTTTGAGCTGAAAATTGACTGCCATTACCTGAAACGAAGTCTTGCTTATAGGAAGACTCAGAGCCTGGGATTTAACTCCATTTCTGAAGTGAAAAACACAGCAGAGTTCTCATCCTTAGATCACACTCTGCTTTCGAGCAAGAAGCACACTCTTGCTTTCGAGAGTCTCTAATACAGCAGGATACTTGAGTGTGCTCAGAACAAAAGAACTGTGTTTCGTACACATATGGACCATATCTAGTTCAACTCTTCTTCTGAAGCTGATATAAAGCACTGTTCCTGTAACATCCAATAATTTTCAATTAAGACCGAGAAACGTGTGAGCTTCGTGTATAATGTAGTTCTTTAGAGATGTAAAGTAACTCCCCTTATCTGAAAGGATATCTTGCTTGTAAGAAGACTCAAAGCCTGGGATTTAACTCCATTTCTGAAGTGGAACACACTGCAGAGTTCTCATCCATTGATCACACTCTGCTTTAGTGCAAGAAGCACGCTCTTGCTTTCTAGAGTCTCTAAGACAGCAGGAAACATGAGTGTGCTGAGAACAAATGAACGGTGTTTCCTACACATACGGGCCATATCTAGTCCAACTCTGCTTCTGAAAGTGAAACAAACCACAGTTCCTCTAACATCCAATGCTTGTCCGTTAAGATGAGAAACTTGTGAGCTTCGTGAACGATGTAGTTCGTTAGAGCTGTAAAGTAACTGCCATTAACTGAAACGAAGTCTTGCTTGTAGGAAGACTCAGAGCCTGGGATTTAACTCCATTTCTGAAGGGAAACACACAGCATAGTTCTCATCCATGGATCACACTCTGCTTTAGAGCAAGAAGCACGCTCTTGCTTTCTAGAGTCTCTAATACAGCTGGAAAACTGAGTGTGCTCAGATCAAAAGAACGGTGTTTCCTACATATACAGACCATATCTAGTCCAATTCTGCTTCTGAAACTGAAACAAACCACAGGTCCTCTAACATCCAATGCTTGTCTGTCAAGATGAGAAACATGTGAGATTTGTGAACGATGTAGTTCGTTTGAGCTGTAAAGTAACTGCCCTTACCAGAAACGAAGTCTTGCTTGTAGGAAGACTCAGAGCCTGGGATTTAACTCCATTTCTGAAGTGAAACACACAGCAGAGTTCTCATCCATAGATCACACTCTGCTTTAGAGCAAGAAGCACGCTCTTGCTTTCTAGAGTCTCTAAGACAGCAGGAAAAGTGAGTGTGCTGAGAACAAAAGAACAGTGTTTCCTACATATACGGACCATATCTAGTCCAACTCTGCTTCTGAAGCTGATACAAAGCACAGGTCCTCTAACATCCAATGCTTGACATTTAAGATGAGAAACGTGTGAGCATCATGAAAGATGTAGTTCTTTTGAGCTGAAAAGTGACTGCCATTACCTGAAACGAAGTCTTGCTTATAGGAAGACTTAGAGCCGGGGATTTAACTCCATTTCTGAAGTGGAACACACAGCAGAGTTCTCATCCTTAGATCACACTCTGCTTTCGAGCAAGAAGCACGCTCTTGCTTTCCAGAGTCTCTAATAAAGCAGGATACTTGAGTGTGCTCAGAACAAAAGAACTGTGTTTCCTACACATATGGACCATATCTAGTTCAACTCATCTTCTGAAGCTGATATAAAGCACTGTTCCTGTAACATCCAATGCTTTTCAATTAAGACCGAGAAACGTGTGAGCTTCGTGTATAATGTAGTTCTTTAGAGATGTAAAGTAACTCCCCTTATCTGAAAGGATATCTTGCTTGTAAGAAGACTCAAAGCCTGGGATTTAACTCCATTTCTGAAGTGGAACACACTGCAGAGTTCTCATCCATTGATCACACTCTGCTTTAGTGCAAGAAGCACGCTCTTGCTTTCTAGAGTCTCTAAGACAGCAGGAAACATGAGTGTGCTGAGAACAAATGAACGGTGTTTCCTACACATAAGGGCCATATCTAGTCCAACTCTGCTTCTGAAAGTGAAACAAACCACAGTTCCTCTAACATCCAATGCTTGTCCGTTAAGATGAGAAACTTGTGAGCTTCGTGAACGATGTAGTTCGTTAGAGCTGTAAAGTAACTGCCATTAACTGAAACGAAGTCTTGCTTGTAGGAAGACTCAGAGCCTGGGATTTAACTCCATTTCTGAAGGGAAACACACAGCATAGTTCTCATCCATGGATCACACTCTGCGTTAGAGCAAGAAGCACGCTCTTGCTTTCTAGAGTCTCTAATACAGCTGGAAAACTGAGTGTGCTCAGATCAAAAGAACGGTGTTTCCTACATATACAGACCATATCTAGTCCAATTCTGCTTCTGAAAGTGAAACAAACCACAGGTCCTCTAACATCCAATGCTTGTCTGTCAAGATGAGAAACATGTGAGCTTTGTGAATGATGTAGTTCGTTTGAGCTGTAAAGTAACTGCCCTTACCTGAAACGAAGTCTTGCTTGTAGGAAGCCTCAGAGCCTGGGATTTAACTCCATTTCTGAAGTAAAACACACAGCAGAGTTCTCATCCATAGATCACACTCTGCTTTAGTGCAAGAAGCAAGCTCTTGCTTTCTAGAGTCTCTAAGACTGCAGGAAACATGAGTGTGCTGAGAACAAATGAACGGTGTTTCCTACACATACGGGCCATATCTAGTCCAACTCTGCTTCTGAAAGTGAAACAAACCACAGGTCCTCTAACATCCAATGCTTGTCTGTCAAGATGAGAAACATGTGAGCTTCCTGAACGATGTAGTTTGCTTGAGCTGAAAAGTGACTGCCCTTACATGAAATGAAGACTTTTTTGTAGGAAGACACAAAGCCAGGGATTTAACTCCATTTCTGAAGGGAAACACCCAGCACAGTTCTCTTCCATGAATCACACTCTGCTTTAGAGCAAGAAGCACGCTCTTCCTTTCTAGAGTCTCTAATACAGCAGGAAACGTGATTGTGCTCAGAACAAAAGAACTGTGTTTCCTACACATACTGACCATATCTAGTTCAACTCTTCTTCTGAAACTGACACAAAGCACAGGTCCTCTAACATCCAATGCTTGACATTTAAGATGAGAAACGTGTGAGCATCATGAAAGATGTAGTTCCTTTGAGCTGAAAAGTGACTGCCATTACCTGAAACGAAGTCTTGCTTATAGGAAGACTCAGAGCCTGGGATTTAACTCGATTTCTGAAGTGAAACACACAGCAGAGTTCTCATCCTTAGATCACACTCTGCTTTAGAGCAAGAAGCACGCTCTTGCTTTCCAGAATCTCTAATACAGCAGGATACTTGAGTGTGCTCAGAACAAAAGAACTGTGTTTCCTACACATATGGACCATATCTAGTTCAACTCTTCTTCTGAAGCTGATATAAAGCACTGTTCCTGTAACATGCAATGCTTTTCAATTAAGACCGAGAAACGTGTGAGCTTCGTGTATAATGTAGTTCTTTTGAGATGTAAAGTAACTGCCCTTACCTGAAATGATATCTTGCTTGTAAGAAGACTCAAAGCCTGGGATTTAACTCCATTTCTGAAGTGGAACACACTGCAGAGTTCTCATCCATTGATCACACTCTGCTTTAGAGCAAGAAGCACGCTCTTGCTTTCTAGAATCTCCAAAACAGCATGAAACATGAGTGTGATGAGAAGAAAAGAAAGGTGTTTCCTACACATACGGACCATATCTAGTCCAACTCTGCTTCTGAAACTGATACAAATCACAGGTCCTCCTACATCCAATGCTTGTCATTTAAGATGAGAAACTTGTGAGCTTCGTGAACAATGTAGTTCGTTTGAGCTGTAAAGTAACTGGCATTAACTGAAACGAAGTCCTGCTTGTAGGAAGACTCAGAGCCTGGGATTTAACTCCATTTCTGAAGGGAAACACCCAGCACAGTTCTCTTCCATGAATCACACTCTGCTTTAGAGCAAGAAGCACGTTCTTCCTTTCTAGAGTCTCTAATACAGCAGGAAACGTGATTGTGCTCAGAACAAAAGAACTGTGTTTCCTACACATACTGACCATATCTAGTTCAACTCTTCTTCTGAAACTGACACAAAGCACAGGTCCTCTAACATCCAATGCTTGACGTTTAAGATGAGAAACGTGTGAGCATCATGAAAGATGTAGTTCTTTGAGCTGAAAAGTGACTGCCATTACCAGAAACGAAGTCTTGCTTATAGGAAGACTCAGAGCCTGGGATTTAACTCCATTTCTGAAGTGAAACACACAGCAGAGTTCTCATCCTTAGATCACACTCTGCTTTAGAGCAAGAAGCACGCTCTTGCTTTCCAGAGTCTCTAATACAGCAGGATACTTGCGTGTGCTCAGAACAATGAACTGTGTTTCCTACACATATGGACCATATCTAGTTCAACTCTTCTTCTGAAGCTGATATAAAGCACTGTTCCTGTAACATCCAATGCTTTTCAATTAAGACCGAGAAACGTGTGAGCTTCGTGTATAATATAGTTCTTTTGAGATGTAAAGTAACTCCCCTTACCTGAAATGATATCTTGCTTGTAAGAAGACTCAAAGCCTGGGATTTAACTCCATTTCTGAAGTGGAACACACTGCAGAGTTCTCATCCATTGATCACACTCTGCTTTAGATTAAAAAGTACACTCTTGCTTTCTAGAGTCTCTAAGACAGCAGGAAACATGAGTGTGCTGAGAACAAATGAACGGTGTTTCCTACACATACGGGCCATATCTAGTCCAACTCTGCTTCTGAAAGTGAAACAAACCACAGTTCCTCTAACATCCAATGCTTGTCCGTTAAGATGAGAAACTTGTGAGCTTCGTGAACAATGTAGTTCGTTTGAGCTGTAAAGTAACTGCCATTAACTGAAACGAAGTCTTGCTTGTAGGAAGACTCAGAGCCTGGGATTTATCTCCATTTCTGAAGGGAAACACACAGCATAGTTCTCATCCATGGATCACACTCTGCTTTAGAGCAAGAAGCTCGCTCTTGCTTTCTAGAGTCTCTAATACAGCTGGAAACCTGAGTGTGCTCAGATCAAAAGAACGGTGTTTCCTACATATTCAGACCATATCTAGTCCAATTCTGCTTCCGAAACTGAAACAAACCACAGGTCCTCTAACATCCAATGCTTGTCTGTCAAGATGAGAAACATGTGAGCTTTGTGAACGATGTAGTTCGTTTGAGCTGTAAAGTAACTGCCCTTACCAGAAACGAAGTCTTGCTTGTAGGAAGACTCAGAGCCTGGGATTTAACTCCATTTCTGAAGTGAAACACACAGCAGAGTTCTCATCCATAGATCACACTCTGCTTTAGAGCAAGAAGCACGCTCTTGCTTTCTAGAGTCTCTAAGACAGCAGGAAAAGTGAGTGTGCTGAGAACAAAAGAACAGTGTTTCCTACACATACGGACCATATCTAGTCCAACTCTGCTTCTGAAGCTGATACAAAGCACAGGTCCTCTAACATCCAATGCTTGACATTTAAGATGAGAAACGTGTGAGCATCATGAAAGATGTAGTTCTTTTGAGCTGAAAAGTGACTGCCATTACCTGAAACGAAGTCTTGCTTATAGGAAGACTCAGAGCCAGGGATTTAACTCCATTTCTGAAGTGGAACACACAGCATAGTTCTCATCCTTAGATCACACTCTGCTTTTGAGCAAGAAGCACGCTCTTGCTTTCCAGAGTCTCTAATAAAGCAGGATACTTGAGTGTGCTCAGAACAAAAGAACTGTGTTTCCTACACATATGGACCATATCTAGTTCAACTCTTCTTCTGACCCTGATATAAAGCACTGTTCCTGTAACATCCAATGCTTTTCAATTAAGACCGAGAAACGTGTGAGCTTCGTGTATAATGTAGTTCTTTAGAGATGTAAAGTAACTCCCCTTATCTGAAAGGATATCTTGCTTGTAAGAAGACTCAAAGCCTGGGATTTAACTCCATTTCTGAAGTGGAACACACTGCAGAGTTCTCATCCATTGATCACACTCTGCTTTAGTGCAAGAAGCACGCTCTTGCTTTCTAGAGTCTCTAAGACAGCAGGAAACATGAGTGTGCTGAGAACAAATGAACGGTGTTTCCTACACATACGGGCCATATCTAGTCCAACTCTGTTTCTGAAAGTGAAACAAACCACAGTTCCTCTAACATCCAATGCTTGTCCGTTAAGCTGAGAAACTTGTGAGCTTCGTGAACGATGTAGTTCGTTAGAGCTGTAAAGTAACTGCCATTAACTGAAACGAAGTCTTGCTTGTAGGAAGACTCAGAGCCTGGGATTTAACTCCATTTCTGAAGGGAAACACACAGCATAGTTCTCATCCATGGATCACACTCTGCTTTAGAGCAAGAAGCACGCTCTTGCTTTCTAGAGTCTCTAATACAGCTGGAAACCTGAGTGTGCTCAGATAAAAAGAACGGTGTTTCCTACATATACAGACCATATCTAGTCCAATTCTGCTTCTGAAACTGAAACAAACCACAGGTCCTCTAACATCCAATGCTTGTCTGTCAAGATGAGAAACATGTGAGCTTTGTGAACGATGTAGTTCGTTTGAGCTGTAAAGTAACTGCCCTTACCTGAAACGAAGTCTTGCTTGTAGGAAGACTCAGAGCCTGGGATTTAACTCCATTTCTGAAGTGAAACACACAGCAGAGTTCTCATCCATAGATCACACTCTGCTTTAGAGCAAGAAGCACGCTCTTGCTTTCTAGAGTCTCTAAGACACCAGGAAAAGTGAGTGTGCTGAGAACAAAAGAACAGTGTTTCCTACATATACGGACCATATCTAGGCCAACTCTGCTTCTGAAGCTGATACAAAGCACAGGTCCTCTAACATCCAATGCTTGACATTTAAGATGAGAAACGTGTGAGCATCATGAAAGATGTAGTTCTTTTGAGCTGAAAAGCGACTGCCATTACCTGAAACGAAGTCTTGCTTATAGGAAGACTCAGAGCCGGGGATTTAACTCCATTTCTGAAGTGGAACACACAGCAGAGTTCTCATCCTTAGATCACACTCTGCTTTCGAGCAAGAAGCACGCTCTTGCTTTCCAGAGTCTCTAATAAAGCAGGATACTTGAGTGTGCTGAGAACAAATGAACGGTGTTTCCTACACATACGGGCCATATCTAGTCCAACTCTGCTTCTGAAAGTGAAACAAACCACAGGTCCTCTAACATCCAATGCTTTTCTGTCAAGATGAGAAACATGTGAGCTTCCTGAACGATGTAGTTTGTTTGAGCTGAAAAGTGACTGCCCTTACATGAAATGAAGACTTTTTTGTAGGAAGACACAAAGCCTGGGATTTAACTCCATTTCTGAAGGGAAACACCCAGCACAGTTCTCTTCCTTGAATCACACTCTGCTTTAGAGCAAGAAGCACGCTCTTCCTTTCTAGAGACTCTAATACAGCAGGAAACGTGATTGTGCTCAGAACAAAAGAACTGTGTTTCCTACACATACTGACCATATCTAGTTCAACTCTTCTTCTGAAACTGACACAAAGCACCGGTCCTCTAACATCCAATGCTTGACATTTAAGATGAGAAACGTGTGAGCATCATGAAAGATGTAGTTCCTTTGAGCTGAAAAGTGACTGCCATTACCTGAAACGAAGTCTTGCTTATAGGAAGACTCAGAGCCTGGGATTTAACTCCATTTCTGACGTGAAACACACAGCAGAGTTCTCATCCTTAGATCACACTCTGCTTTAGAGCAAGAAGCACGCTCTTGCTTTCCAGAGTCTCTAATACAGCAGGATACTTGAGTGTGCTCAGAACAATGAACTGTGTTTCCTACACATATGGACCATATCTAGTTCAACTCTTCTTCTGAAGCTGATATAAAGCACTGTTCCTGTAACATCCAATGCTTTTCAATTAAGATCGAGAAACGTGTGAGCTTCGTGTATAATGTAGTTCTTTTGAGATGTAAAGTAACTCCCCTTATCTGGAAGGATATCTTGCTTGTAAGAAGACTCAAAGCCTGGGATTTAACTCCATTTCTGAAGTGGAACACACTGCAGAGTTCTCATCCATTGATCACACTCTGCTTTAGTGCAAGAAGCACGCTCTTGCTTTCTAGAGTCTCTAAGACAGCAGGAAACATGAGTGTGCTGAGAACAAATGAACGGTGTTTCCTACACATACGGGCCATATCTAGTCCAACTCTGCTTCTGAAAGTGAAACAAACCACAGGTCCTCTAACATCCAATGCTTGTCTGTCAAGATGAGAAACATGTGAGCTTCCTGAACGATGTAGTTTGTTTGAGCTGAAAAGTGACTGCCCTTACATGAAATGAAGACTTTTTTGTAGGAAGACACAAAGCCTGGGATTTAACTCTATTTCTGAAGGGAAACACCCAGCACAGTTCTATTCCATGAATCACACTCTGCTTTAGAGCAAGAAGCACGCTCTTCCTTTCTAGAGTCTCTAATACAGCAGGAAACATGATTGTGCTCAGAACAAAAGAACTGTGTTTCCTACACATACTGACCATATCTAGTTCAACTCTTCTTCTGAAACTGACACAAAGCACAGGTCCTCTAACATCCAATGCTTGACATTTAAGATGAGAAACGTGTGAGCATCATGAAAGATGTAGTTCCTTTGAGCTGAAAAGTGACTGCCATTACCTGAAACGAAGTCTTGCTTATAGGAAGACTCAGAGCCTGGGATTTAACTCGATTTCTGAAGTGAAACACACAGCAGAGTTCTCATCCTTAGATCACACTCTGCTTTAGAGTAAGAAGCACGCTCTTGCTTTCCAGAATCTCTAATACAGCAGGATACTTGAGTGTGCTCAGATCAAAAGAACTGTGTTTCCTACACATATGGACCATATCTAGTTCAACTCTTCTTCTGAAGCTGATATAAAGCACTGTTCCTGTAACATGCAATGCTTTTCAATTAAGACCGAGAAACGTGTGAGCTTCGTGTATAATGTAGTTCTTTTGAGATGTAAAGTAACTGCCCTTACCTGAAAGGATATCTTGTTTGTAAGAAAACTCAGAGCCTGGGATTTAACTCCATTTCTGAAGTGGAACACACTGCAGAGTTCTCATCCATTGATCACACTCTGCTTTAGAGCAAGAAGCACGCTCTTGCTTTCTAGAATCTCCAAAACAGCATGAAACATGAGTGTGATGAGAAGAAAAGAAAGGTGTTTCCTACACATACGGACCATATCTAGTCCAACTCTGCTTCTGAAACTGATACAAAGCACAGGTCCTCCTACATCCAATGCTTGTCATTTAAGATGAGAAACTTGTGAGCTTCGTGAACAATGTAGTTCGTTTGAGCTGTAAAGTAACTGCCATTAACTGAAACGAAGTCCTGCTTGTAGGAAGACTCAGAGCCTCGGATTTAACTCCATTTCTGAAGGGAAACACCCAGCACAGTTCTCTTCCATGAATCACACTCTGCTTTAGAGCAAGAAGCACGCTCTTCCTTTCTAGAGTCTCTAATACAGCAGGAAACGTGATTGTGCTCAGAACAAAAGAACTGTGTTTCCTACACATACTGACCATATCTAGTTCAACTCTTCTTCTGAAACTGACACAAAGCACAGGTCCTCTAACATCCAATGCTTGACGTTTAAGATGAGAAACGTGTGAGCATCATGAAAGATGTAGTTCTTTGAGCTGAAAAGTGACTGCCATTACCTGAAACGAAGTCTTGCTTATAGGAAGACTCAGAGCCTGGGATTTAACTCCATTTCTGAAGTGAAACACACAGCAGAGTTCTCATCCTTAGATCACACTCTGCTTTAGAGCAAGAAGCACGATCTTGCTTTCCAGAGTCTCTAATACAGCAGGATACTTGCGTGTGCTCAGAACAATGAACTGTCTCTCCTACACATATGGACCTAATCTAGTTCAACTCTTCTTCTGAAGCTGATATAAAGCACTGTTCCTGTAACATCCAATGCTTTTCAATTAAGACCGAGAAACGTGTGAGCTTCGTGTATAATGTAGTTCTTTTGAGATGTAAAGTAACTCCCCTTACATGAAACGATATCTTGCTTGTAAGAAGACTCAAAGCCTGGGATTTAACTCCATTTCTGAAGGGAAACACACAGCATAGTTCTCATCCATGGATCACACTCTGCTTTAGAGCAAGAATCTCGCTCTTGCTTTCTAGAGTCTCTAATACAGCTGGAAACCTGAGTGTGCTCAGATCAAAAGAACGGTGTTTCCTACATATTCAGACCATATCTAGTCCAATTCTGCTTCCGAAACTGAAACAAACCACAGGTCCTCTAACCTCCAATGCTTGTCTGTCAAGATGAGAAACATGTGAGCTTTGTGAACGATGTAGTTCGTTTGAGCTGTAAAGTAACTGCCCTTACCTGAAACGAAGTCTTGCTTGTAGGAAGACTCAGAGCCTGGGATTTAACTCCATTTCTGAAGTGAAACACACAGCAGAGTTCTCATCCATAGATCACACTCTGCTTTAGAGCAAGAAGCACGCTCTTGCTTTCTAGATTCTCTAAGACAGCAGGAAAAGTGAGTGTGCTGAGAACAAAAGAACAGTGTTTCCTACACATATGGACCATATCTAGTCCAACTCTGCTTCTGAAGCTGATACAAAGCACAGGTCCTCTAACATCCAATGCTTGACATTTAAGATGAGAAACGTGTGAGCATCATGAAAGATGTAGTTCTTTTGAGCTGAAAAGTGACTGCCATTACCTGAAAAGAAGTCTTGCTTATAGGAAGACTCAGAGCCTGGGATTTAACTCCATTTCTGAAGTGGAACACACAGCAGAGTTCTCATCCTTAGATCACACTCTGCTTTCGAGCAAGAAGCACGCTCTTGCTTTCCAGAGTCTCTAATACAGCAGGATACTTGAGTGTGCTCAGAACAAAAGAACTGTGTTTCCTACACATATGGACCATATCTAGTTCAACTCTTCTTCTGAATCTGATATAAAGCACTGTTCCTGTAACATCCAATGCTTTTCAATTAAGACCGAGAAACGTGTGAGCTTCGTGTATAATGTAGTTCTTTAGAGATGTAAAGTAACTCCCCTTATCTGAAAGGATATCTTGCTTGTAAGAAGACTCAAAGCCTGGGATTTAACTCCATTTTTGAAGTGGAACACACTGCAGAGTTCTCATCCATTGATCACACTCTGCTTTAGTGCAAGAAGCACGCTCTTGCTTTCTAGAGTCTCTAAGACAGCAGGAAACATGAGTGTGCTGAGAACAAATGAACGGTGTTTCCTACACATACGGGCCATATCTAGTCCAACTCTGTTTCTGAAAGTGAAACAAACCACAGTTCCTCTAACATCCAATGCTTGTCCGTTAAGCTGAGAAACTTGTGAGCTTCGTGAACAATGTAGTTCTTTTGAGCTGTAAAGTAACTGCCATTAACTGAAACGAAGTCTTGCTTGTAGGAAGACTCAGAGCCTGGGATTTAACTCCTTTTCGGAAGGGAAACACACAGCATAGTTCTCATCCATGGATCACACTCTGCTTTAGAGCAAGAAGCACGCTCTTGCTTTCTAGAGTCTCTAATACAGCTGGAAACCTGAGTGTGCTCAGATCAAAAGAACGGTGTTTCCTACATATACAGACCATATCTAGTCCAATTCTGCTTCTGAAACTGAAACAAACCACAGGTCCTCTAACATCCAATGCTTGTCTGTCAAGATGAGAAACATGTGAGCTTTGTGAACGATGTAGTTCGTTTGAGCTGTAAAGTAACTGCCCTTACCTGAAACGAAGTCTTGCTTGTAGGAAGACTCAGAGCCTGGGATTTAACTCCATTTCTGAAGTGAAACACACAGCAGAGTTCTCATCCATAGATCACACTCTGCTTTAGACCAAGAAGCACGCTCTTGCTTTCTAGAGTATCTAAGACAGCAGGAAAAGTGAGTGTGCTGAGAACAAAAGAACAGTGTTTCCTACATATACGGACCATATCTAGGCCAACTCTGCTTCTGAAGCTGATACAAAGCACAGGTCCTCTAACATCCAATGCTTGACATTTAAGATGAGAAACGTGTGAGCATCATGAAAGATGTAGTTCTTTTGAGCTGAAAAGTGACTGCCATTACCTGAAACGAAGTCTTGCTTATAGGAAGACTCAGAGCCGGGGATTTAACTCCATTTCTGAAGTGGAACACACAGCAGAGTTCTCATCCTTAGATCACAGTCTGCTTTCGAGCAAGAAGCACGCTCTTGCTTTCCAGAGTCTCTAATAAAGCAGGATACTTGAGTGTGCTGAGAACAAATGAACGGTGTTTCCTACACATACGGGCCATATCTAGTAAAACTCTTCTTCTGAAAGTGAAACAAACCACAGGTCCTCTAACATCCAATGCTTGTCTGTCAAGATGAGAAACATGTGAGCTTCCTGAACGATGTAGTTTGTTTGAGCTGAAAAGTGACTGCCCTTACATGAAATGAAGACTTTTTTGTAGGAAGACACAAAGCCAGGGATTTAACTCAATTTCTGAAGGGAAACACCCAGCACAGTTCTCTTCCATGAATCACACTCTGCTTTAGAGCAAGAAGCACGCTCTTCCTTTCTAGAGTCTCTAATACAGCAGGAAACGTGATTGTGCTCAGAACAAAAGAACTGTGTTTCCTACACATACTGACCATATCTAGTTCTACTCTTCTTCTGAAACTGACACAAAGCACAGGTCCTCTAACATCCAATGCTTGACATTTAAGATGAGAAACGTGTGAGCATCATGAAAGATGTAGTTCCTTTGAGCTGAAAAGTGACTGCCATTACCTGAAACGAAGTCTTGCTTATAGGAAGACTCAGAGCCTGGGATTTAACTCCATTTCTGAAGTGAAACACACAACAGAGTTCTCATCCTTAGATCACACTCTGCTTTAGAGCAAGAAGCACGCTCTTGCTTTCCAGAATCTCTAATACAGCAGGATAATTGAGTGTGCTCAGAACAAAAGAACTGTGTTTCCTACACATATGGACCATATCTAGTTCAACTCTTCTTCTGAAGCTGATATAAAGCACTGTTCCTGTAACATGCAATGCTTTTCAATTAAGACCGAGAAACGTGTGAGCTTCGTGTATAATGTAGTTCTTTTGAGATGTAAAGTAACTGCCCTTACCTGAAAGGATATCTTGCTTGTAATCAAACTCAAAGCCTGGGATTTAACTCCATTTCTGAAGTGGAACACACTGCACAGTTCTCATCCATTGATCACACTCTGCTTTAGAGCAAGAAGCACGCTCTTGCTTTCTAGAATCTCCAAAACAGCATGAAACATGAGTGTGATGAGAAGAAAAGAAAGGTGTTTCCTACACATACGGACCATATCTAGTCCAACTCTGCTTCTGAAACTGATACAAAGCACAGGTCCTCCTACATCCAATGCTTGTCATTTAAGATGAGAAACTTGTGAGCTTCGTGAACAATGTAGTTCGTTTGAGCTGTAAAGTAACTGCCATTAACTGAAACGAAGTCCTGCTTGTAGGAAGACTCAGAGCCTCGGATTTAACTCCATTTCTGAAGGGAAACACCCAGCACAGTTCTCTTCCATGAATCACACTCTGCTTTAGAGCAAGAAGCACGCTCTTCCTTTCTAGAGTCTCTAATACAGCAGGAAACGTGATTGTGCTCAGAACAAAGAACTGTGTTTCCTACACATACTGACCATATCTAGTTCAACTCTTCTTCTGAAACTGACACAAAGCACAGGTCCTCTAACATCCAATGCTTGACGTTTAAGATGAGAAACGTGTGAGCATCATGAAAGATGTAGTTCTTTGAGCTGAAAAGTGACTGCCATAACCTGAAACGAAGTCTTGCTTATAGGAAGACTCAGAGCCTGGGATTTAACTCCATTTCTGAAGTGAAACACACAGCAGAGTTCTCATCCTTAGATCACACTCTGCTTTAGAGCAAGAAGCACGCTCTTGCTTTCCAGAGTCTCTAATACAGCAGGATACTTGCGTGTGCTCAGAACAATGAACTGTGTTTCCTACACATATGGACCTAATCTAGTTCAACTCTTCTTCTGAAGCTGATATAAAGCACTGTTCCTGTAACATCCAATGCTTTTCAATTAAGACCGAGAAACGTGTGAGCTTCGTGTATAATGTAGTTCTTTTGAGATGTAAAGTAACTCCCCTTACATGAAACGATATCTTGTTGTAAGAAGACTCAAAGCCTGGGATTTAACTCCATTTCTGAAGTGGAACACACTGCAGAGTTCTCATCCATTGATCACACTCTGCTTTAGAGCAAAAAGCACACTCTTGCTTTCTAGAGTCTCTAAGACAGCAGGAAACATGAGAGTGCTGAGAACAAATGAACGGTGTTTCCTACACATACGGGCCATATCTAGTACAACTCTGCTTCTGAAAGTGAAACAAACCACAGTTCCTCTAACATCCAATGCTTGTCCGTTAAGATGAGAAACTTGTGAGCTTCGTGAACAATGTAGTTCGTTTGAGCTGTAAAGTAACTGCCATTAACTGAAACGAAGTCTTGCTTGTAGGAAGACTCAGAGCCTGGGATTTAACTCCATTTCTGAAGGGAAACACACAGCATAGTTCTCATCCATGGATCACACTCTGCTTTAGAGCAAGAAGCTCGCTCTTGCTTTCTAGAGTCTCTAATACAGCTGGAAACCTGAGTGTGCTCAGATCAAAAGAACGGTGTTTCCTACATATTCAGACCATATCTAGTCCAATTCTGCTTCCGAAACTGAAACAAACCACAGGTCCTCTAACCTCCAATGCTTGTCTGTCAAGATGAGAAACATGTGAGCTTTGTGAACGATGTAGTTCGTTTGAGCTGTAAAGTAACTGCCCTTACCAGAAACGAAGTCTTGCTTGTAGGAAGACTCAGAGCCTGGGATTTAACTCCATTTCTGAAGTGAAACACACAGCAGAGTTCTCATCCATAGATCACACTCTGCTTTAGAGCAAGAAGCACGCTCTTGCTTTCTAGAGTCTCTAAGACAGCAGGAAAAGTGAGTGTGCTGAGAACAAAAGAACAGTGTTTCCTACACATATGGACCATATCTAGTCCAACTCTGCTTCTGAAGCTGATACAAAGCACAGGTCCTCTAACATCCAATGCTTGACATTTAAGATGAGAAACGTGTGAGCATCATGAAAGATGTAGTTCTTTTGAGCTGAAAAGTGACTGCCATTACCTGAAACGAAGTCTTGCTTATAGGAAGACTCGGAGCCTGGGATTTAACTCCATTTCTGAAGTGGAACACACAGCAAAGTTCTCATCCTTAGATCACACTCTGCTTTCGAGCAAGAAGCACGCTCTTGCTTTCCAGAGTCTCTAATACAGCAGGATACTTGAGTGTGCTCAGAACAAAAGAACTGTGTTTCCTACACATATGGACCATATCTAGTTCAACTCTTCTTCTGAAGCTGATATAAAGCACTGTTCCTGTAACATCCAATGCTTTTCAATTAAGACCGAGAAACGTGTGAGCTTCGTGTATAATGTAGTTCTTTAGAGATGTAAAGTAACTCCCCTTATCTGAAAGGATATCTTGCTTGTAAGAAGACTCAAAGCCTGGGATTTAACTCCATTTTTGAAGTGGAACACACTGCAGAGTTCTCATCCATTGATCACACTCTGCTTTAGTGCAAGAAGCACGCTCTTGCTTTCTAGAGTCTCTAAGACAGCAGGAAACATGAGTGTGCTGAGAACAAATGAACGGTGTTTCCTACACATACGGGCCATATCTAGTCCAACTCTGTTTCTGAAAGTGAAACAAACCACAGTTCCTCTAACATCCAATGCTTGTCCGTTAAGATGAGAAACTTGTGAGCTTCGTGAACGATGTAGTTCGTTAGAGCTGTAAAGTAACTGCCATTAACTGAAACGAAGTCTTGCTTGTAGGAAGACTTAGAGCCTGGGATTTAACTCCATTTCTGAAGGGAAACACACAGCATAGTTCTCATCCATGGATCACACTCTGCTTTAGAGCAAGAAGCACGCTCTTGCTTTCTAGAGTCTCTAATACAGCTGGAAACCTGAGTGTGCTCAGATCAAAAGAACGGTGTTTCCTACATATACAGACCATATCTAGTCCAATTCTGCTTCTGAAACTGAAACAAACCACAGGTCCTCTAACATCCAATGCTTGTCTGTCAAGATGAGAAACATGTGAGCTTTGTGAACGATGTAGTTCGTTTGAGCTGTAAAGTAACTGCCCTTACCAGAAACGAAGTCTTGCTTGTAGGAAGACTCAGAGCCTGGGATTTAACTCCATTTCTGAAGTGAAACACACAGCAGAGTTCTCATCCATAGATCACACTCTGCTTTAGAGCAAGAAGCACGCTCTTGCTTTCTAGAGTCTCTAAGACAGCAGGAAAAGTGAGTGTGCTGAGAACAAAAGAACAGTGTTTCCTACACATATGGACCATATCTAGTCCAACTCTGCTTCTGAAGCTGATACAAAGCACAGGTCCTCTAACATCCAATGCTTGACATTTAAGATGAGAAACGTGTGAGCATCATGAAAGATGTAGTTCTTTTGAGCTGAAAAGTGACTGCCATTACCTGAAACGAAGTCTTGCTTATAGGAAGACTCGGAGCCTGGGATTTAACTCCATTTCTGAAGTGGAACACACAGCAAAGTTCTCATCCTTAGATCACACTCTGCTTTCGAGCAAGAAGCACGCTCTTGCTTTCCAGAGTCTCTAATACAGCAGGATACTTGAGTGTGCTCAGAACAAAAGAACTGTGTTTCCTACACATATGGACCATATCTAGTTCAACTCTTCTTCTGAAGCTGATATAAAGCACTGTTCCTGTAACATCCAATGCTTTTCAATTAAGACCGAGAAACGTGTGAGCTTCGTGTATAATGTAGTTCTTTAGAGATGTAAAGTAACTCCCCTTATCTGAAAGGATATCTTGCTTGTAAGAAGACTCAAAGCCTGGGATTTAACTCCATTTTTGAAGTGGAACACACTGCAGAGTTCTCATCCATTGATCACACTCTGCTTTAGTGCAAGAAGCACGCTCTTGCTTTCTAGAGTCTCTAAGACAGCAGGAAACATGAGTGTGCTGAGAACAAATGAACGGTGTTTCCTACACATACGGGCCATATCTAGTCCAACTCTGTTTCTGAAAGTGAAACAAACCACAGTTCCTCTAACATCCAATGATTGTCCGTTAAGATGAGAAACTTGTGAGCTTCGTGAACGATGTAGTTCGTTAGAGCTGTAAAGTAACTGCCATTAACTGAAACGAAGTCTTGCTTGTAGGAAGACTTAGAGCCTGGGATTTAACTCCATTTCTGAAGGGAAACACACAGCATAGTTCTCATCCATGGATCACACTCTGCTTTAGAGCAAGAAGCACGCTCTTGCTTTCTAGAGTCTCTAATACAGCTGGAAACCTGAGTGTGCTCAGATCAAAAGAACGGTGTTTCCTACATATACAGACCATATCTAGTCCAATTCTGCTTCTGAAACTGAAACAAACCACAGGTCCTCTAACATCCAATGCTTGTCTGTCAAGATGAGAAACATGTGAGCTTTGTGAACGATGTAGTTCGTTTGAGCTGTAAAGTAACTGCCCTTACCAGAAACGAAGTCTTGCTTGTAGGAAGACTCAGAGCCTGGGATTTAACTCCATTTCTGAAGTGAAACACACAGCAGAGTTCTCATCCATAGATCACACTCTGCTTTAGAGCAAGAAGCACGCTCTTGCTTTCTAGAGTCTCTAAGACAGCAGGAAAAGTGAGTGTGCTGAGAACAAAAGAACAGTGTTTCCTACACATATGGACCATATCTAGTCCAACTCTGCTTCTGAAGCTGATACAAAGCACAGGTCCTCTAACATCCAATGCTTGACATTTAAGATGAGAAACGTGTCAGCATCATGAAAGATGTAGTTCTTTTGAGCTGAAAAGTGACTGCCATTACCTGAAACGAAGTCTTGCTTATAGGAAGACTCGGAGCCTGGGATTTAACTCCATTTCTGAAGTGGAACACACAGCAGAGTTCTCATCCTTAGATCACACTCTGCTTTCGAGCAAGAAGCACGCTCTTGCTTTCCAGAGTCTCTAATACAGCAGGATACTTGAGTGTGCTCAGAACAAAAGAACTGTGTTTCCTACACATATGGACCATATCTAGTTCAACTCTTCTTCTGAAGCTGATATAAAGCACTGTTCCTGTAACATCCAATGCTTTTCAATTAAGACCGAGAAAAGTGTGAGCTTCGTGTATAATGTAGTTCTTTAGAGATGTAAAGTAACTCCCCTTATCTGAAAGGATATCTTGCTTGTAAGAAGACTCAAAGCCTGGGATTTAACTCCATTTCTGAAGTGGAACACACTGCAGAGTTCTCATCCATTGATCACACTCTGCTTTAGTGCAAGAAGCACGCTCTTGCTTTCTAGAGTCTCTAAGACAGCAGGAAACATGAGTGTGCTGAGAACAAATGAACGGTGTTTCCTACACATACGGGCCATATCTAGTCCAACTCTGTTTCTGAAAGTGAAACAAACCACAGTTCCTCTAACATCCAATGCTTGTCCGTTAAGATGAGAAACTTGTGAGCTTCGTGAACGATGTAGTTCGTTTGAGCTGTAAAGTAACTGCCATTAACTGAAACGAAGTCCTGCTTGTAGGAAGACTCAGAGCCTCGGATTTAACTCCATTTCTGAAGGGAAACACCCAGCACAGTTCTCTTCCATGAATCACACTCTGCTTTAGAGCAAGAAGCACGCTCTTCCTTTCTAGAGTCTCTAATACAGCAGGAAACGTGATTGTGCTCAGAACAAAAGAACTGTGTTTCCTACACATACTGACCATATCTAGTTCAACTCTTCTTCTGAAACTGACACAAAGCACAGGTCCTCTAACATCCAATGCTTGACGTTTAAGATGAGAAACGTGTGAGCATCATGAAAGATGTAGTTCTTTGAGCTGAAAAGTGACTGCCATTACCTGAAACGAAGTCTTGCTTATAGGAAGACTCAGAGCCTGGGATTTAACTCCATTTCTGAAGTGAAACACACAGCAGAGTTCTCATCCTTAGATCACACTCTGCTTTAGAGCAAGAAGCACGCTCTTGCTTTCCAGAGTCTCTAATACAGCAGGATACTTGCGTGTGCTCAGAACAATGAACTGTGTTTCCTACACATATGGACCTAATCTAGTTCAACTCTTCTTCTGAAGCTGATATAAAGCACTGTTCCTGTAACATCCAATGCTTTTCAATTAAGACCGAGAAACGTGTGAGCTTCGTGTATAATGTAGTTCTTTTGAGATGTAAAGTAACTCCCCTTACATGAAACGATATCTTGCTTGTAAGAAGACTCAAAGCCTGGGATTTAACTCCATTTCTGAAGTGGAACACACTGCAGAGTTCTCATCCATTGATCACACTCTGCTTTAGAGCAAAAAGCACACTCTTGCTTTCTAGAGTCTCTAAGACAGCAGGAAACATGAGAGTGCTGAGAACAAATGAACGGTGTTTCCTACACATACGGGCCATATCTAGTACAACTCTGCTTCTGAAAGTGAAACAAACCACAGTTCCTCTAACATCCAATGCTTGTCCGTTAAGATGAGAAACTTGTGAGCTTCGTGAACAATGTAGTTCGTTTGAGCTGTAAAGTAACTGCCATTAACTGAAACGAAGTCTTGCTTGTAGGAAGACTCAGAGCCTGGGATTTAACTCCATTTCTGAAGGGAAACACACAGCATAGTTCTCATCCATGGATCACACTCTGCTTTAGAGCAAGAAGCTCGCTCTTGCTTTCTAGAGTCTCTAATACAGCAGGAAACCTGAGTGTGCTCAGATCAAAAGAACGGTGTTTCCTACATATTCAGACCATATCTAGTCCAATTCTGCTTCCGAAACTGAAACAAACCACAGGTCCTCTAACCTCCAATGCTTGTCTGTCAAGATGAGAAACATGTGAGCTTTGTGAACGATGTAGTTCGTTTGAGCTGTAAAGTAACTGCCCTTACCAGAAACGAAGTCTTGCTTGTAGGAAGACTCAGAGCCTGGGATTTAACTCCATTTCTGAAGTGAAACACACAGCAGAGTTCTCATCCATAGATCACACTCTGCTTTAGAGCAAGAAGCACGCTCTTGCTTTCTAGAGTCTCTAAGACAGCAGGAAAAGTGAGTGTGCTGAGAACAAAAGAACAGTGTTTCCTACACATATGGACCATATCTAGTCCAACTCTGCTTCTGAAGCTGATACAAAGCACAGGTCCTCTAACATCCAATGCTTGACATTTAAGATGAGAAACGTGTGAGCATCATGAAAGATGTAGTTCTTTTGAGCTGAAAAGTGACTGCCATTACCTGAAACGAAGTCTTGCTTATAGGAAGACTCGGAGCCTGGGATTTAACTCCATTTCTGAAGTGGAACACACAGCAAAGTTCTCATCCTTAGATCACACTCTGCTTTCGAGCAAGAAGCACGCTCTTGC
The DNA here is from genome assembly GCA_949786385.1 of Onychomys leucogaster. Taxonomy (NCBI): domain Eukaryota; kingdom Metazoa; phylum Chordata; class Mammalia; order Rodentia; family Cricetidae; genus Onychomys; species Onychomys leucogaster. Next base: position 4,161,154 of record CATKUP010000009.1, on the reverse strand, counting down.
TTTCCAGAGTCTCTAATACAGCAGGATACTTGAGTGTGCTCAGAACAAAAGAACTGTGTTTCCTACACATATGGACCATATCTAGTTCAACTCTTCTTCTGAAGCTGATATAAAGCACTGTTCCTGTAACATCCAATGCTTTTCAATTAAGACCGAGAAACGTGTGAGCTTCGTGTATAATGTAGTTCTTTAGAGATGTAAAGTAACTCCCCTTATCTGAAAGGATATCTTGCTTGTAAGAAGACTCAAAGCCTGGGATTTAACTCCATTTTTGAAGTGGAACACACTGCAGAGTTCTCATCCATTGATCACACTCTGCTTTAGTGCAAGAAGCACGCTCTTGCTTTCTAGAGTCTCTAAGACAGCAGGAAACATGAGTGTGCTGAGAACAAATGAACGGTGTTTCCTACACATACGGGCCATATCTAGTCCAACTCTGTTTCTGAAAGTGAAACAAACCACAGTTCCTCTAACATCCAATGCTTGTCCGTTAAGATGAGAAACTTGTGAGCTTCGTGAACGATGTAGTTCGTTAGAGCTGTAAAGTAACTGCCATTAACTGAAACGAAGTCTTGCTTGTAGGAAGACTTAGAGCCTGGGATTTAACTCCATTTCTGAAGGGAAACACACAGCATAGTTCTCATCCATGGATCACACTCTGCTTTAGAGCAAGAAGCACGCTCTTGCTTTCTAGAGTCTCTAATACAGCTGGAAACCTGAGTGTGCTCAGATCAAAAGAACGGTGTTTCCTACATATACAGACCATATCTAGTCCAATTCTGCTTCTGAAACTGAAACAAACCACAGGTCCTCTAACATCCAATGCTTGTCTGTCAAGATGAGAAACATGTGAGCTTTGTGAACGATGTAGTTCGTTTGAGCTGTAAAGTAACTGCCCTTACCTGAAACGAAGTCTTGCTTGTAGGAAGACTCAGAGCCTCGGATTTAACTCCATTTCTGAAGGGAAACACCCAGCACAGTTCTCTTCCATGAATCACACTCTGCTTTAGAGCAAGAAGCACGCTCTTCCTTTCTAGAGTCTCTAATACAGCAGGAAACGTGATTGTGCTCAGAACAAAAGAACTGTGTTTCCTACACATACTGACCATATCTAGTTCAACTCTTCTTCTGAAACTGACACAAAGCACAGGTCCTCTAACATCCAATGCTTGACGTTTAAGATGAGAAACGTGTGAGCATCATGAAAGATGTAGTTCTTTGAGCTGAAAAGTGACTGCCATTACCTGAAACGAAGTCTTGCTTATAGGAAGACTCAGAGCCTGGGATTTAACTCCATTTCTGAAGTGAAACACACAGCAGAGTTCTCATCCTTAGATCACACTCTGCTTTAGAGCAAGAAGCACGCTCTTGCTTTCCAGAGTCTCTAATACAGCAGGATACTTGCGTGTGCTCAGAACAATGAACTGTGTTTCCTACACATATGGACCTAATCTAGTTCAACTCTTCTTCTGAAGCTGATATAAAGCACTGTTCCTGTAACATCCAATGCTTTTCAATTAAGACCGAGAAACGTGTGAGCTTCGTGTATAATGTAGTTCTTTTGAGATGTAAAGTAACTCTCCTTACATGAAACGATATCTTGCTTGTAAGAAGACTCAAAGCCTGGGATTTAACTCCATTGCTGAAGTGGAACACACTGCAGAGTTCTCATCCATTGATCACACTCTGCTTTAGAGCAAAAAGCACACTCTTGCTTTCTAGAGTCTCTAAGACAGCAGGAAACATGAGAGTGCTGAGAACAAATGAACGGTGTTTCCTACACATACGGGCCATATCTAGTACAACTCTGCTTCTGAAAGTGAAACAAACCACAGTTCCTCTAACATCCAATGCTTGTCCGTTAAGATGAGAAACTTGTGAGCTTCGTGAACAATGTAGTTCGTTTGAGCTGTAAAGTAACTGCCATTAAATGAAACGAAGTCTTGCTTGTAAGAAGACTCAGAGCCTGGGATTTAACTCCATTTCTGAAGGGAAACACACAGCATAGTTCTCATCCATGGATCACACTCTGCTTTAGAGCAAGAAGCTCGCTCTTGCTTTCTAGAGTCTCTAATACAGCTGGAAACCTGAGTGTGCTCAGATCAAAAGAACGGTGTTTCCTACATATTCAGACCATATCTAGTCCAATTCTGCTTCCGAAACTGAAACAAACCACAGGTCCTCTAACATCCAATGCTTGTCTGTCAAGATGAGAAACATGTGAGCTTTGTGAACGATGTAGTTCGTTTGAGCTGTAAAGTAACTGCCCTTACCAGAAACGAAGTCTTGCTTGTAGGAAGACTCAGAGCCTGGGATTTAACTCCATTTCTGAAGTGAAACACACAGCAGAGTTCTCATCCATAGATCACACTCTGCTTTAGAGCAAGAAGCACGCTCTTGCTTTCTAGAGTCTCTAAGACAGCAGGAAAAGTGAGTGTGCTGAGAACAAAAGAACAGTGTTTCCTACACATATGGACCATATCTAGTCCAACTCTGCTTCTGAAGCTGATACAAAGCACAGGTCCTCTAACATCCAATGCTTGACATTTAAGATGAGAAACGTGTGAGCATCGTGAAAGATGTAGTTCTTTTGAGCTGAAAAGTGACTGCCATTACCTGAAACGAAGTCTTGCTTATAGGAAGACTCAGAGCCTGGGATTTAACTCCATTTCTGAAGTGGAACACACAGCAGAGTTCTCATCCTTAGATCACACTCTGCTTTCCAGCAAGAAGCACGCTCATGCTTTCCAGAGTATCTAATACAGCAGGATACTTGAGTGTGCTCAGAACAAAAGAACTGTGTTTCCTACACATATGGACCATATCTAGTTCAACTCTTCTTCTGAAGCTGATATAAAGCACTGTTCCTGTAACATCCAATGCTTTTCAATTAAGACCGAGAAACGTGTGAGCTTCGTGTATAATGTAGTTCTTTAGAGATGTAAAGTAACTCCCCTTATCTGAAAGGATATCTTGCTTGTAAGAAGACTCAAAGCCTGGGATTTAACTCCACTTCTGAAGTGGAACACACTGCAGAGTTCTCATCCATTGATCACACTCTGCTTTAGTGCAAGAAGCACGCTCTTGCTTTCTAGAGTCTCTAAGACAGCAGGAAACATGAGTGTGCTGAGAACAAATGAACGGTGTTTCCTACACATATGGGCCATATCTAGTCCAACTCTGTTTCTGAAAGTGAAACAAACCACAGTTCCTCTAACATCCAATGCTTGTCCGTTAAGATGAGAAACTTGTGAGCTTCGTGAACGATGTAGTTCGTTAGAGCTGTAAAGTAACTGCCATTAACTGAAACGAAGTCTTGCTTGTAGGAAGACTTAGAGCCTGGGATTTAACTCCATTTCTGAAGGGAAACACACAGCATAGTTCTCATCCATGGATCACACTCTGCTTTAGAGCAAGAAGCACGCTCTTGCTTTCTAGAGTCTCTAATACAGCTGGAAACCTGAGTGTGCTCAGATCAAAAGAACGGTGTTTCCTACATATACAGACCATATCTAGTCCAATTCTGCTTCTGAAACTGAAACAAACCACAGGTCCTCTAACATCCAATGCTTGTCTGTCAAGATGAGAAACATGTGAGCTTTGTGAACGATGTAGTTCGTTTGAGCTGTAAAGTAACTGCCCTTACCAGAAACGAAGTCTTGCTTGTAGGAAGACTCAGAGCCTGGGATTTAACTCCATTTCTGAAGTGAAACACACAGCAGAGTTCTCATCCTTAGATCACACTCTGCTTTAGAGCAAGAAGCACGCTCTTGCTTTCTAGAGTCTCTAAGACAGCAGGAAAAGTGAGTGTGCTGAGAACAAAAGAACAGTGTTGCCTACATATACGGACCATATCTAGTCCAACTCTGCTTCTGAAGCTGATACAAAGCACAGGTCCTCTAACATCCAATGCTTGACATTTAAGATGAGAAACGTGTGAGCATCATGAAAGATGTAGTTCTTTTGAGCTGAAAAGTGACTGCCATTACCTGAAACGAAGTCTTGCTTATAGGAAGACTCAGAGCCGGGGATTTAACTCCATTTCTGAAGTGGAACACACAGCAGAGTTCTCATCCTTAGATCACACTCTGCTTTCGAGCAAGAAGCACGCTCTTGCTTTCCAGAGTCTCTAATAAAGCAGGATACTTGAGTGTGCTCAGAACAAAAGAACTGTGTTTCCTACACATATGTACCATATCTAGTTCAACTCTTCTTCTGAAGCTGATATAAAGCACTGTTCCTGTAACATCCAATGCTTTTCAATTAAGATCGAGAAACGTGTGAGCTTCGTGTATATTGTAGTTCTTTTGAGATGTAAAGTAACTCCCCTTACCTGAAACGATATCTTGCTTGTAAGAAGACTCAAAGCCTGGGATTTAACTCCATTTCTGAAGTGGAACACACTGCAGAGTTCTCATCCATTGATCACACTCTGCTTTAGAGCAAAAAGCACACTCTTGCTTTCTAGAGTCTCTAAGACAGCAGGAAACATGAGTGTGCTGAGAACAAATGATTGGTGTTTCCTACACATACGGGCCATATCTAGTCCAACTCTGCTTCTGAAAGTGAAACAAACCACAGTTCCTCTAACATCCAATGCTTGTCCGTTAAGATGAGAAACTTGTGAGCTTCGTGAACAATGTAGTTCGTTTGAGCTGTAAAGTAACTGCCATTAACTGAAACGAAGTCTTGCTTGTAGGAAGACTCAGAGCCTGGGATTTAACTCCATTTCTGAAGGGAAACACACAGCATAGTTCTCATCCTTGGATCACACTCTGCTTTAGAGCAAGAAGCATGCTCTTGCTTTCTAGTGTCTCTAATACAGCAGGAAACGTGAGTGTGCTCAGAACAAAGAACGGTGTTTCCTACACATACAGACCATATCTAGTTCATCTCTGCTTCTGAAACTGAAACAAACCAGATGTCCTCTAACAACCAATGCTTTTCAGTTTAGATGTGAAACGTGTGAGCTTCATGAACGATGTAGTTCGTTTGAGCTGTAAAGTAACTGCCCTTACCTGCAAAGAAGTCTTGCTTGTAGGAAGACTCAGAGCCTGGGATTTAACTCCATTTCTGAAGTGAAACACACAGCATAGTTCTCATCCATTGATCACACTCTGCTTTAGAGCAAGAAGCACGCTCTTGCTTTCTAGAGTCTCTAAGACAGCAGGAAACTTGAGTGTGATCAGAACAAAAGAACGGTGTTTCCTACACATAGGGACCATATCTAGTTCAACTCTGCTTCTGAAACTGAAACAAACCACAGTTCCTCTAACATCCAATGCTTCTCAGTTAAGATGAGACACGTGTGAGCTTTCTGAATGATGTAGTTCGTTTGAGCTGAAAAGTGACTCCCCTTACCTGAAACGAAGTCTTTCTTGTAGGAAGACTCAGAGCCTGGGATTTAACTCCATTTTTGAAGTGAAACACACAGCAGAGTTCTCATCCATAGGTCACTCTCTGCTTTAGAGCAAGAAGCACGCTCTTGCTTTCTAGAGTCTCTAAGACAGCAGGAAACGTGAGTGTGCTGAGAACAAAAGAACAGTTTTTCCTACACATACGGGCCATATCTAGTCCAACTCTGCTTCTGAAAGTGAAACAAACCACAGGTCCTCTAACATCCAATGCTTTTCTGTCAAGATGAGAAACATGTGAGCTTCCTGAACGATGTAGTTTGTTTGAGCTGAAAAGTGACTGCCCTTACATGAAATGAAGACTTTTTTGTAGGAAGACACAAAGCCTGGGATTTAACTCCATTTCTAAAGGGAAACACCCAGCACAGTTCTCTTCCATGAATCACACTCTGCTTTAGAGCAAGAAGCACGCTCTTCCTTTCTAGAGTCTCTAATACAGCAGGAAACGTGATTGTGCTCAGAACAAAAGAACTGTGTTTCCTACACATACTGACCATATCTAGTTCAACTCTTCTTCTGAAACTGACACAAAGCACAGGTCCTCTAACATCCAATGCTTGACATTTAAGATGAGAAACGTGTGAGCATCATGAAAGATGTAGTTCCTTTGAGCTGAAAAGTGACTGCCATTACCTGAAACGAAGTCTTGCTTATAGGAAGACTCAGAGCCTGGGATTTAACTCGATTTCTGAAGTGAAACACACAGCAGAGTTCTCATCCTTAGATCACACTCTGCTTTAGAGCAAGAAGCACGCTCTTGCTTTCCAGAATCTCTAACCCAGCAGGATACTTGAGTGTGCTCAGAACAAAAGAACTGTGTTTCCTACACATATGGACCATATCTAGTTCAACTCTTTTTCTGAAGCTGATATAATGCACTGTTCCTGTAACATGCAATGCTTTTCAATTAAGACCGAGAAACGTGTGAGCTTCGTGTATAATGTAGTTCTTTTGAGATGTAAAGTAACTGCCCTTACCTGAAAAGATTTCTTGCTTGTAAGAAGACTCAAAGCCTGGGATTTAACTCCATTTCTGAAGTGGAACACACTGCAGTGTTCTCATCCATTGATCACACTCTGCTTTAGAGGAAGAAGCACGCTCTTGCTTTCTAGAGTCTCTAAGACAGCAGGAAACATGAGTGTGCTGAGAACAAAAGAACGGTGTTTCCTACACATACGGGCCATATCTGTCCAACTCTGCTTCTGAAAGTGAAACAAACCACAGGTCCTCTAACATCCAATGATTGTCCGTTAAGATGAGAAACTTGTGAGCTTCGTGAACAATGTAGTTCGTTTGAGCTGTAAAGTAACTGCCCTTAAATGAAACGAAGTCTTGCTTGTAGGAAGACTCAGAGCCTGGGATTTAACTCCATTTCTGAAGGGAAACACAGAGCAGAGTTCTCATCCATAGGTCACACTCTGCTTTAGAGCAAGAAGCACGCTCTTGCTTTTAGAGTCTCTAAGACAGCAGGAAAGGTGAGTGTGCTGAGAACAAAAGAACAGTTTTTCCTACATATACAGACAATATCTATTCCAACTCTGCTTCTGAAACTGAAACAAAGCACTGGTCCTCTAACATGCAATGCTTGGCAGTTAAGATGAGAAACGATTTAGCTTCGTGAACGATGTAGTTTGTTTGAGCTGAAAAGTGACTGCCCTTACGTGAAATGAAGACTTTTTTGTAGGAAGACACAAAGCCTGGGATTTAACTCCATTTCTGAAGGGAAACACCCAGCACAGTTCTCTTCCATGAATCACACTCTGCTTTAGAGCAAGAAGCACGCTCTTCCTTTCTAGAGTCACTAATACAGCAGGAAACGTGATTGTGCTCAGAACAAAAGAACTGTGTTTCCTACACATACTGACCATATCTAGTTCAACTCTTCTTCTGAAACTGACACAAAGCACAGGTCCTCTAACATCCAATGCTTGACGTTTAAGATGAGAAACGTGTGAGCATCATGAAAGATGTAGTTCTTTGAGCTGAAAAGTGACTGCCATTACCTGAAACGAAGTCTTGCTTATAGGAAGACTCAGAGCCTGGGATTTAACTCCATTTCTGAAGTGAAACACACAGCAGAGTTCTCATCCTTAGATCACACTCTGCTTTAGAGCAAGAAGCACGCTCTTGCTTTCCAGTGTCTCTAGTACAGCAGGATACTTGAGTGTGCTCAGAACAAAAGAACTGTGTTTCCTACACATATGGACCATATCTAGTTCAACTCATCTTCTGAAGCTGATATAAAGCACTGTTCCTGTAACATCCAATGATTTTCAATTAAGACCGAGAAACGTGTGAGCTTCGTGTATAATGTAGTTCTTTTGAGATGTAAAGTCCCTGCCCTTACCTGAAACGATATCTTGCTTGTAAGAAGACTCAGAGCATGGGATTTAACTCCATTTCTGAAGTGGAACACACAGCAGAGTTCTCATCCATTGATCACACTCTGCTTTAGAGCAAGAAGCACGCTCTTGCATTGTAGAGTCTATAAGACAGCAGGAAACATGAGTGTGCTGAGAACAAAAGAACGGTGTTTCCTACACATACGGGCCATATCTAGTCCAACTCTGCTTCTGAAAGTGAAACAAACCACAGGTCCTCTAACATCCAATGCTTGTCAGTTAAGATGAGAAACGTGTTAGCTTCGTGAACGATGTTGTTTGTTTGAGCTGAAAAGTGTCTGTCCTTACCTGAAACGAAGTCTTTCTTGTAGGAAGACACAAGCCTGATATTTAACTCCATTTCTGAAGGGAAACACACAGCATAGTTCTCATCCTTGGATCACACTCTGCTTTAGAGCAAGAAGCAAGCTCTTGCTTTCTAGAGTCTCTAAGACAGCAGGAAACTTGACTGTGATCAGAACAAAAGAACGGTGTTTCCTACACATACAGACCATATCTAGTTCATCTCTGCTTCTGAAACTGAAACAAACCAGAGGTCCTCTAACAACCAATGCTTTTCAGTTTAGATGGGAAACGTGTGAGCTTCGTGAACGATGTAGTTCGTTTGAGCTGTAAAGTAACTGCCCTTACCTGAAAAGAAGTCTTGCTTGTATGAAGACTAAAAGCCTGGGATTTTACTCCATTTCTGAAGTGAAACACACAGCATAGTTCTCATCCATTGATCACACTCTGCTGTAGAGCAAGAAGCAAGCTCTTGCTTTCTAGAGTCTCTAAGACAGCAGGAAACTTGAGTGTGATCAGAACAAAAGAACGGTGTTGTCTACACATAGCGACCATATCTAGTTCAACTCTGCTTCTGAAACTGAAACAAACCACAGTTCCTCTAACATCCAATGCTTGTCAGTTAAGATGAGAAACGTGTGAGATTTCTGAACGATGTAGTTCTTTTGAGCTGAAAAGTGACTGCCATTACCTGAAACGAAGTCTTGCATATAGGAAGACTCAGAGCCTGGGATTTAACTCCATTTCTGAAGTGTAACACACAGCAGAGTTCTCATCCTTAGATCACACTCTGCTTTAGAGCAAGAAGCACGCTCTTGCTTTCCAGAGTCTCTAATACAGCAGGATACTTGAGTGTGCTCAGAACAAGAGAACTGTGTTTCCTACACATATGGACCATACCTAGTTCAACACTTCTTCTGATGCTGATATAAAGCACTGTTCCTGTAACATCCAATGCTTTTCAATTAAGACCGAGAAACGTGTGAGTTTCGTGTATAATGTAGTTCTTTTGAGATGTAAAGTAACTGCCCTTACCTGAAACGATATCTTGCTTGTAAGAAGACTCAAAGCCTGGGATTTAACTCCATTTCTGAAGTGGAACACACTGCAGAGTTCTCATCCATTGATCACACTCTGCTTTAGAGGAAGAAGCACGCTCTTGCTTTCTAGAGTCTCTAAGACAGCAGGAAACATGAGTGTGCTGAGAACAAAAGAACGGTGTTTCCTACACATACGGGCCATATCTGTCCAACTCTGCTTCTGAAAGTGAAACAAACCACAGGTCCTCTAACATCCAATGATTGTCCGTTAAGATGAGAAACTTGTGAGCTTCGTGAACAATGTATTTCGTTTGAGCTGTAAAGTAACTGCCCTTAAATGAAACGAAGTCTTGCTTGTAGGAAGACTCAGAGCCTGGGATTTAACTCCATTTCTGAAGGGAAACACACAGCAGAGTTCTCATCCATAGGTCACACTCTGCTTTAGAGCAAGAAGCACGCTCTTGCTTTTAGAGTCTCTAAGACAGCAGGAAAGGTGAGTGTGCTGAGAACAAAAGAACAGTTTTTCCTACATATACGGACAATATCTATTCCAACTCTGCTTCTGAAACTGAAACAAAGCACTGGTCCTCTAACATGCAATGCTTGGCAGTTAAGATGAGAAACGATTTAGCTTCGTGAACGATGTAGTTTGTTTGAGCTGAAAAGTGACTGCCCTTACGTGAAATGAAGACTTTTTTGTAGGAAGACACAAAGCCTGGGATTTAACTCCATTTCTGAAGGGAAACACCCAGCACAGTTCTCTTCCATGAATCACACTCTGCTTTAGAGCAAGAAGCACGCTCTTCCTTTCTAGAGTCTCTAATACAGGAGGAAACATGATTGTGCTCAGAACAAAAGAACTGTGTTTCCTACACATACTGACCATATCTAGTTCAACTCTTCTTCTGAAACTGACACAAAGCACAGGTCCTCTAACATCCAATGCTTGTCATTTAAGATGAGAAACGTGTGAGCATCATGAAAGGTAGTTCTTTTCAGCTGAAAAGTGACTGCCATTACCTGAAACGAAGTCTTGCTTGTAGGAAGACTCAGAGCCTGGGATTTAACTCCATTTCTGAAGTGAAACACACAGCAGAGTTCTCATCCATGGATCACACTCTGCTTTAGAGCAAGAAGCACGCTCTTGCTTTCCAGATTCTCTAATACAGCAGGATACTTGAGTGTGCTCAGAAGAAAAGAACTGTGTTTCCTACACATATGGACCATATCTAGTTCAACTCTTCTTCTGAAGCTGATATAAAGCACTGTTCCTGTAACATCCAATGCTTTTAAATTAAGACCGAGAAACGTGTGAGCTTCGTGTGTAATGTAGCTCTTTTGAGATGTAAAGTAACTGCCCTTACCTGAAAGGATATGTTGCTTGTAAGAAGACTCAGAGCCTGGGATTTAACTCCATTTCTGAAGTGGAACACACAGCAGAGTTCTCATCCATTGATCACAATCTGCTTTAGAGCAAGAAGCACGCTCTTGCTTTCTAGAGTCTCTAAGACAGCAGGAAAAATGAGTGTGCTGAGAACAAAAGAACGGTGTTTCCTACACATACGGGCCATATCTAGTCCAACTCTGCTTCTGAAAGTGAAACAAACCACAGGTCCTCTAACATCCAATGCTTGTCCTTTAAGATGAGAAACTTCTGAGCTTCGTGAACAATGTAGTTCGTTTGAGCTGTAAAGTAACTGCCCTTAACTGAAACGAAGTCTTGCTTGTAGGAAGACTCAGAGCCTGGGATTTAACACCATTTCTGAAGTGAAACACACAGCAGAGTTCTCATCCATAGATCACACTCTGCTTTAGAGCAAGAAGCACGCTCTTGCTTTCTAGAGTCTCTAAGACAGCAGGAAAAGTGAGTGTGTTGAGAACAAAAGAACAGTGTTTCCTACACATACGGACCATATCTAGTCCAACTCTGCTTCTGAAACTGATACAAAGCACTGGTCCTCTAACATGCAATGCATGGCAGTTAAGATGAGAAACGTGTTAGCTTCGTAAACGATGTAGTTTGTTTTAGCTGATAAGTGACTGCCCTTACCTGAAACGAAGTCTTGTTTGTAGGAAGACTCAGAGCCTGGGATTTAACTCCATTTCTGAAGTGAATCACACAGCAGAGTTCTCATCCATAGATCACACTCTGATTTAGAGCAAGAAGCAAGCTCTAGCTTTCTGGAGTCTCTAAGACAGCATGAAACATGAGTGTGATGAGAAGAAAAGAAAGGTTTTTCCTACACATACAGACCATATCTAGTTCATCTCTGCTTCTGAAACTGAAACAAACCAGAGGTCCTCTAACAACCAATGCTTTTCAGTTTAGATGAGAAACGCGTGGGCTTCGTGAACGATGCAGTTTTTTTGAGCTGTAAAGTTACTGCCCTTACCTGAAAAGAAGTCTTGCTTGTAGGAAGACTCAGAGCCTGGGATTTAACTCCATTTCTGAAGTGAAACACACAGCATAGTTCTCATCCATTGATCACACTCTGCTTTAGAGCAAGAAGCACGCTCTTGCTTTCTAGAGTCTCTAAGACAGCAGGAAACTTGAGTGTGATCAGAACAAAAGAACGGTGTTTCCTACACATAGGGACCATATCTAGTTCAACTCTGCTTCTGAAACTGAAACAAACCACAGTTCCTCTAACATCCAATGCTTGTCAGTTAAGATGAGACACGTGTGAGCTTTCTGAATGATGTAGTTCCTTTGAGCTGAAAAGTGACTCCCCTTACCTGAAACGAAGTCTTTCTTGTAGGAAGACTCAGAGCCTGGGATTTAACTCCATTTTTGAAGTGAAACACATAGCAGAGTTCTCATCCATAGATCACACTCTGCTTTAGAGCAAGAAGCACGCTCTTGCTTTCTAGAGTCTCTAAGACAGCAGGAAACGTGAGTGTGCTGAGAACAAAAGAACAGTTTTTCCTACATATACGGACCATATCTAGTCCAACTCTGCTTCTGAAACTGAAAGAAAGCACTGGTCCTCTAACATGCCATGCTTGGCAGTTAAGATGAGAAACGATTTAGCTTCGTGAACGATGTAGTTTGTTTGAGCTGAAAAGTGACTGCCCTTTCGTGAAATGAAGACTTTTTTGTAGGAAGACACAAAGCCTGGGATTTAACTCCATTTCTGAAGGGAAACACCCAGCACAGTTCTCTTCCATGAATCACACTCTGCTTTAGAGCAAGAAGCACGCTATTCCTTTCTAGAGTCACTAATACAGCAGGAAACGTTATTGTGCTCAGAACAAAAGAACTGTGTTTCCTACACATACTGACCATATCTAGTTCAACTCTTCTTCTGAAACTGACACAAAGCACAGGTCCTCTAACATCCAATGCTTGACGTTTAAGATGAGAAACGTGTGAGCATCATGAAAGATGTAGTTCTTTGAGCTGAAAAGTAACTGCCATTACCTGAAACGAAGTCTTGCTTATAGGAAGACTCAGAGCCTGGGATTTAACTCCATTTCTGAAGTGAAACACACAGCAGAGTTCTCAATCTTAGATCACACTCTGCTTTAGAGCAAGAAGCACGCTCTTGCTTTCCAGTGTCTCTAGTACAGCAGGATACTTGAGTGTGCGCAGAACAAAAGAACTGTGTTTCCTACACATATGGACCATATCTAGTTCAACTCTTCTTCTGAATCTGATATAAAGCACTGTTCCTGTAACATCCAATGATTTTCAATTAAGACCGAGAAACGTGTGAGCTTCGTGTATAATGTAGTTCTTTTGAGATGTAAAGTCCCTGCCCTTACCTGAAACGATATCTTGCTTGTAAGAAGACTCAGAGCATGGGATTTAACTCCATTTCTGAAGTGGAACACACAGCAGAGTTCTCATCCATTGATCACACTCTGCTTTAGAGCAAGAAGCACGCTCTTGCATTGTAGAGTCTATAAGACAGCAGGAAACATGAGTGTGCTGAGAACAAAAGAACGGTGTTTCCTACACATACGGGCCATATCTAGTCCAACTCTGCTTCTGAAAGTGAAACAAACCACAGGTCCTCTAACATCCAATGCTTGTCAGTTAAGATGAGAAACGTGTTAGCTTCGTGAACGATGTTGTTTGTTTGAGCTGAAAAGTGTCTGTCCTTACCTGAAACGAAGTCTTTCTTGTAGGAAGACACAGAGCCTGATATTTAACTCCATTTCTGAAGGGAAACACACAGCATAGTTCTCATCCTTGGATCACACTCTGCTTTAGAGCAAGAAGCAAGCTCTTGCTTTCTAGAGTCTCTAAGACAGCAGGAAACTTGACTGTGATCAGAACAAAAGAACGGTGTTTCCTACACATACAGACCATATCTAGTTCATCTCTGCTTCTGAAACTGAAACAAACCAGAGGTCCTCTAACAACCAATGCTTTTCAGTTTAGATGTGAAACGTGTGAGCTTCGTGAACGATGTAGTTCGTTTGAGCTGTAAAGTAACTGCCCTTACCTGAAAAGAAGTCTTGCTTTTATGAAGACTAAAAGCCTGGGATTTAACTCCATTTCTGAAGTGAAACACACAGCATAGTTCTCATCCATTGATCACACTCTGCTGTAGAGCAAGAAGCAAGCTCTTGCTTTCTAGAGTCTCTAAGACAGCAGGAAACTTGAGTGTGATCAGAACAAAAGAACGGTGTTGTCTACACATAGCGACCATATCTAGTTCAACTCTGCTTCTGAAACTGAAACAAACCACAGTTCCTCTAACATCCAATGCTTGTCAGTTAAGATGAGAAACGTGTGAGATTTCTGAACGATGTAGTTCTTTTGAGCTGAAAAGTGACTGCCATTACCTGAAACGAAGTCTTGCATATAGGAAGACTCAGAGCCTGGGATTTAACTCCATTTCTGAAGTGTAACACACAGCAGAGTTCTCATCCTTAGATCACACTCTGCTTTAGAGCAAGAAGCACGCTCTTGCTTTCCAGACTCTCTAATACAGCAGGATACTTGAGTGTGCTCAGAACAAGAGAACTGTGTTTCCTACACATATGGACCATACCTAGTTCAACACTTCTTCTGATGCTGATATAAAGCACTGTTCCTGTAACATCCAATGCTTTTCAATTAAGACCGAGAAACGTGTGAGTTTCGTGTATAATGTAGTTCTTTTGAGATGTAAAGTAACTGCCCTTACCTGAAACGATATCTTGCTTGTAAGAAGACTCAAAGCCTGGGATTTAACTCCATTTCTGAAGTGGAACACACTGCAGAGTTCTCATCCATTGATCACACTCTGCTTTAGAGGAAGAAGCACGCTCTTGCTTTCTAGAGTCTCTAAGACAGCAGGAAACATGAGTGTGCTGAGAACAAAAGAACGTTGTTTCCGACACATACGGGCCACATCTAGTCCAACTCTGCTTCTGAAAGTGAAACAAACCACAGGTCCTCTAACATCCAATGATTGTCCGTTAAGATGAGAAACTTGTGAGCTTCCTGAACAATGTAGTTCGTTTGAGCTGTAAAGTAACTGCCCTTAACTGAAACGATGTCTTGCTTGTAGGAAGACTCAGAGCCTGGGATTTAACTCCATTTCTGAAGTGAAACACACAGCAGAGTTCTCATCCATGGATCACACTCTGCTTTAGAGCAAGAAGCACGCTCTTGCTTTCTAGAGTCTCTAATACAGCTGGAAACCTGAGTGTGCTCAGAACAAAAGAACGGTGTTTCCTACACATACTGACCATATCTAGTTCAACCCGTCTTCTTCTGAAATTGACATAAAGCACAGGTCCTCTAACATCCAATGCTTGTCATTTAAGATGAGAAACGTGTGAGCATCATGAAAGGTAGTTCTTCTGAGCTGAAAAGCGACTGCCATTTCCTGAAACGAAGTCTTGCTTGTAGGAAGACTCAGAGCCTGGGATTTAACTCCATTTCTGAAGTGAAACACACAGCAGAGTTCTCATCCTTAGATCACACTCTGCTTTAGAGCAAGAAGCACGCTCTTGCTTTCCAGAGTCTCTAATACAGCAAAATACTTGAGTGTGCCCCGAACAAAAGAACTGTGTTTCCTACACATATGGACCATATCTAGTTCAACTCTTCTTCTGAAGCTGATATAAAGCACTGTTCCTGTAACATGCAATGCTTTTCAATTAAGACCGAGAAACGTGTGAGCTTCGTGTATAATGTAGTTCTTTTGAGATGTAAAGTAACTGCCCTTACCTGAAACGATATCTTGCTTGTAAGAAGACTCAGAGCCTGGGATTTAACTCCATTTCTGAAGTGAAACACACAGCAGAGTTCTCATCCATGGATCACACTCTGCTTTAGAGCAAGGAGCTCGCTCTTGCTTTCTAGAGTCTCTAATACAGCTGGAAACATGAGTGTGCTCAGAACAAAAGAACGGTGTTTCCTACACATACGGACCATATCTAGTCCAATTCTGCTTCTGAAACTGAAACAAACCACAGGTCCTCTAACATCCAATGCTTGTCAGTTAAGATGAGAAACGTGTTAGCTTCGTGAACGATGTAGTTTGTTTGAGCTGAAAAGTGACTGCCCTTACCTGAAACGAAGTCTTGCTTGTAGGAAGACACAGAGCCTGGGATTTAACTCCATTTCTGAAGGGAAACACACAGCATAGTTGTCATCCTTGGATCACACTCTGCTTTAGAGCAAGAAGCAAGCTCTTGCTTTCTAGAGTCTCTAAGACAGCAGGAAACTTGACTGTGATCAGAACAAAAGAACGGTGTTTCCTACACATACAGACCATATCTAGTTCATCTCTGCTTCTGAAACTGAAACAAACCAGAGGTCCTCTAACAACCAATGCTTTTCAGTTTAGATGTGAAACGTGTGAGCTTCGTGAACAATGTAGTTCGTTATAGCTGTAAAGTAACTGCCCTTCCCTGAAACGAAGTCTTGCTTGTAGGAAGACTCAGAGCCTGGGATTTAACTCCCTTTCTGAAGGGAAACACACAGCATAGTTCTCATCCATGGATCACACTCTGCTTTAGAGCAAGAAGCACGCTCTTGCTTTCTAGAGTCACTAATACAGCTGGAAACCTGAGTGTGCTCAGAACAAAAGAACGGTGTTTCCTACACATACGGACCATATCTAGTCCAATTCTGCTTCTGAAACTGAAACAAACCACAGGTCCTCTAACATCCAATGCTTGTCTGTCAAGATGAGAAACATGTGAGCTCTGTGAACGATGTAGTTCATTTGAGCTGTAAAGTAACTGCCCTTACGTGAAATGAAGACTTTTTTGTAGGAAGACACAAAGCCTGGGATTTAACTCCATTTCTGAAGGGAAACACCCAGCACAGTTCTCTTCCATGAATCACACTCTGCTTTAGAGCAAGAAGCACGCTCTTCCTTTCTAGAGTCTCTAATACAGCAGGAAACGTGATTGTGCTCAGAACAAAAGAACTGTGTTTCCTACACATACTGACCATATCTAGTTGAACTCTTCTTCTGAAACTGACATAAAGCACAGGTCCTCTAACATCCAATGCTTGTCATTTAAGATGAGACGTGTGAGCATCATGAAAGGTAGTTCTTTTGAGCTGAAAAGTGACTGCCATTACCTGAAACGAAGTCTTGCTTGTAGGAAGACTCAGAGCCTGGGATTTAACTCCATTTCTGAAGTGAAACACACAGCAGAGTTCTCATCCTTAGATCACACTCTGCTTTAGAGCAAGAAGCACGCTCTTGCTTTCCAGAGTCTCTAATACAGCAGGATACTTGAGTGTGCTCAGAACAAAAGAACTGTGTTTCCTACACATATGGACCATATCTAGTTCAACTCTTCTTCTGAAGCTGATATAAAGCACTGTTCCTGTAACATCCAATGCTTTTCAATTAAGACCGAGAAACATGTGAGCTTTGTGTATTATGTAGTTCTTTTGAGATGTAAAGTAACTGCCCTTACCTGAAACGATATCTTGCTTGTACCAAGACTCAGACCCTGGGATTTAACTCCATTTCTGAAGTGGAACACACAGCAGAGTTCTCATCCATTGATCACACTCTGCTTTAGAGCAAGAAGCACACTCTTGCTTTCTAGATTCTCTAAGACAGCAGGAAACATGAGTGTGCTGAGAACAAAAGAACGGTGTTTCCTACACATACGGGCCATATCTAGTCCAACTCTGCTTCAGAAAGTGAAACAAACCACAAGTCCTCTAACATCCAATGCTTGTCCTTTAAGATGAGAAACTTCTGAGCTTCGTGAACAATGTAGTTCGTTTGAGCTGTAAAGTAACTGCCCTTAACTGAAACGAAGTCTTGCTTGTAGGAAGACTCAGAGCCTGGAATTTAACTCCATTTCTGAAGTGAAACACACAGCAGAGTTCTCATCCATAGATCACACTCTGCTTTAGAGCAAGAAGCACGCTCTTGCTTTCTAGAGTCTCTAAGACAGCAGGAAATGTGAGTGTGCTGAGAACAAAAGAACAGTGTTTCCTACACATACGGACCATATCTAATCCAACTCTGCTTCTGAAACTGATACAAAGCACCTGTCCTCTAACATGCAATGCTTGGCAGTTAAGATGAGAAACGTGTTAGCTTCGTGAACGATGTAGTTTGTTTGAGCTGTAAAGTAACTGCCCTTACCTGAAAAGAAGTGTTGCTTGTAGGAAGACTCAGAGCCTAGGATTTAACTCCATTTCTGAAGTGAAACACACAGCATAGTTCTCATCCATTGATCACACTCTGCTTTAGAGCAAGAAGCACGCTCTTGCTTTCTAGAGTCTCTAAGACAGCAGGAAACTTGAGTGTGATCAGAACAAAAGAACGGTGTTTCCTACACATAGCCACCATATCTAGTTCAACTCTGCTTCTGAAACTGAAACAAACCACAGTTCCTTTAACATCCAATGCTTGTCAGTTAAAATGAGAAACGTGTGAGATTTCTGAACGATGTAGTTCGTTTGAGCAGAAAAGTGACTCCCCTTACCTGAAACGAATTCTTTCTTGTAGGAAGACTCAGTGCCTGGGATTAAACTCCATTTTTGAAGTGAAACACACAGCAGAGTTCTCATCCATAGGTCACACTCTGCTTTAGAGCAAGAAGCATGCTCTTGCTTTCCAGAGTCTCTAATACAGCAGGAAACGTGATTGTGCTCAGAACAAAAGAACTGTGTTTCCTACACATAATGACCATATCTAGTTCAACTCTTCTTCTGAAACTGACACAAAGCACAGGTCCTCTAACATCCAATGCTTGACATTTAAGATGAGAAACGTGTGAGCATCATGAAAGATGTAGTTCTTTTGAGCTGAAAAGTGACTGCCATTACCTGAAACGAAGTCTTGCTTATAGGAAGACTCAGAGCCTGGGATTTAACTCCATTTCTGAAGTGAAACACACAGCAGAGTTCTCATCCATAGATCACACTCTGCTTTAGAGCAAGAAGCACGCTCTTGCTTTCCAGAGTCTCTAATACAGCAGGACACTTGAGTGTGCTCAGAACAAGAGAACTGTGTTTCCTACACATATGGACCATATCTAGTTCAACTCTTCTTCTGAAGCTGATATAAAGCACTGTTCCTGTAACATCCAATGCTTTTCAATTAAGACCGAGAAACGTCTGAGCTTCGTGTATAATGTAGTTCTTTTGAGATGTAAAGTAACTGCCCTTACCTGAAACGATATCTTGCTTGTAAGAAGACTCAAAGCCTGGGATTTAACTCCATTTCTGAAGTGGAACACACTGCAGAGTTCTCATCCATTGATCACACTCTGCTTTAGAGGAAGAAGCATGCTCTTGCTTTCTAGAGTCTCTAAGACAGCAGGAAACATGAGTGTGCTGAGAACAAAAGAACGGTGTTTCCTACACATACGGGCCACATCTAGTCCAACACTGCTTCTGAAAGTGAAACAAACCACAGGTCCTCAAACATCCAATGATTGTCCGTTAAGATGAGAATCTTGTGAGCTTCGTGAACAATGTAGTTCGTTTGAGCTATAAAGTAACTGCCCTTAACTGAAACGAAGTCTTGCTTGTAGGAAGACTCAGAGCCTGGGATTTACCTCCATTTCTGAAGGGAAACACACAGCATAGTTCTCATCCATGGATCACACTCTGCTTTAGAGCAAGAAGCACGCTCTTGCTTTCTAGAGTCTCTAATAAAGCTGGAAACCTGAGTGTGCTCAGAACAAAAGAACTGTGTTTCCTACACATATGGACCATATCTAGTTCAACTCTTCTTCTGAAGCTGATATAAAGCACTGTTCCTGTAACATCCAATGCTTTTCAATTAAGACCGAGAAACGTGTGAGCTTCGTGTATAATGTAGTTCTTTTGAGATGTAAAGTAAATGCCCTTACCTGAAACGATATCTTGCTTGTAAGAAGACTCAGAGCCTGGGATTTAACTCCATTTCTGAAGTGAAACACACAGCAGAGTTCTCATCCATGGATCACACTCTGCTTTAGAGCAAGGAGCTCGCTCTTGCTTTCTAGAGTCTCTAATACAGCTGGAAACCTGAGTGTGCTCAGAACAAAAGAACGGTGTTTCCTACACATACGGACCATATCTAGTCCAATTCTGTTTCTGAAATTGAAACAAACCACAGGTGCTCTAACATCCAATGCTTGTCAGTTAAGATGAGAAACGTGTTAGCTTCGTGAACGATGTAGTTTGTTTGAGCTGAAAAGTGACTGCCCTTACCTGAAAGGAAGTCTTTCTTGTAGGAAGACACAGAGCCTGGGATTTAACTCCATTTCTGAAGGGAAACACACAGCATAGTTCTCATCCTTGGATCACACTCTGCTTTAGAGCAAGAAGCAAGCTCTTGCTTTCTAGAGTCTCTAAGACAGCAGGAAACTTGACTGTGATCAGAACAAAAGAACGGTGTTTCCTACACATACAGACCATATCTAGTTCATCTCTGCTTCTGAAACTGAAACAAACCAGAGGTCCTCTAACAACCAATGCTTTTCAGTTTAGATGTGAAACGTGTGAGCTTCGTGAACGATGTTGTTCGTTAGAGCTGTAAAGTAACTGCCCTTCCCTGAAACGAAGTCTTGCTTGTAGGAAGACTCAGAGCCTGGGATTTAACTCCCTTTCTGAAGGGAAACACACAGCATAGTTCTCATCTATGGATCACACTCTGCTTTAGAGCAAGAAGCACGCTCTTGCTTTCTAGAGTCACTAATACAGCTGGAAACCTGAGTGTGCTCAGAACAAAAGAACTGTGTTTCCTACACATACGGACCATATCTAGTCCAATTCTGCTTCTGAAACTGAACCAAACCACAGGTCCTCTAACATCCAATGCTTGTCTGTCAAGATGAGAAACAAGTGAGCTTTGTGAACGATATAGTTCATTTGAGCTCTAAAGTAACTGCCCTTACGTGAAATGAAGACTTTTTTGTAGGAAGACACAAAGCCTGGGATTTAACTCCATTTCTGAAGGGAAACACCCAGCACAGTTCTCTTCCATGAATCACACTCTGCTTTAGAGCAAGAAGCACGCTCTTCCTTTCTAGAGTCTCTAATACAGCAGGAAACGTGATTGTGCTCAGAACAAAAGAACTGTGTTTCCTACACATAATGACCATATCTAGTTGAACTCTTCTTCTGAAACTGACATAAAGCACAGGTCCTCTAACTTCCAATGCTTGTCATTTAAGATGAGAAACGTGTGAGCATCATGAAAGGTAGTTCTTGTGAGCTGAAAAGTGACTGCCATTACCTGAAACGAAGTCTTGCTTGTTAGGAAGACTCAGAGCCTGGGATTTAACTCCATTTCTGAAGTGAAACACACAGCAGAGTTCTCATCCTTAGATCACACTCTGCTTTAGAGCAAGAAGCACGCTCTTGCTTTCTAGAGTCTCTAATACAGCAGGATATTTGAGTGTGCTCAGAACAAAAGAACTGTGTTTCCTACACATATGGACCATATCTAGTTCAACTCTTCTTCTGAAGCTGATATAAAGCACTGTTCCTGTAACATCCAATGCTTTTCAATTAAGACCGAGAAACATGTGAGCTTTGTGTATTATGTAGTTCTTTTGAGATGTAAAGTAACTGCCCTTACCTGAAACGATATCTTGCTTGTACCAAGACTCAGACCCTGGGATTTACTCCATTTCTGAAGTGGAACACACAGCAGAGTTCTCATCCATTGATCACACTCTGCTTTAGAGCAAGAAGCACACTCTTGCTTTCTAGATTCTCTAAGACAGCAGGAAACATGAGTGTGCTGAGAACAAATGAACGGTGTTTCCTACACATACGGGCCATATCTAGTCCAACTCTGCTTCAGAAAGTGAAACAAACCACAAGTCCTCTAACATCCAATGCTTGTCCTTTAAGATGAGAAACTTCTGAGCTTCGTGAACAATGTAGTTCGTTTGAGCTGTAAAGTAACTGCCCTTAACTGAAACGAAGTCTTGCTTGTAGGAAGACTCAGAGCCTGGGATTTAACTCCCTTTCTGAAGGGAAACACACAGCATAGTTCTCATCTATGGATCACACTCTGCTTTAGAGCAAGAAGCACGCTCTTGCTTTCTAGAGTCACTAATACAGCTGGAAACCTGAGTGTGCTCAGAACAAAAGAACTGTGTTTCCTACACATACGGACCATATCTAGTCCAATTCTGCTTCTGAAACTGAACCAAACCACAGGTCCTCTAACATCCAATGCTTGTCTGTCAAGATGAGAAACAAGTGAGCTTTGTGAACGATATAGTTCATTTGAGCTCTAAAGTAACTGCCCTTACGTGAAATGAAGACTTTTTTGTAGGAAGACACAAAGCCTGGGATTTAACTCCATTTCTGAAGGGAAACACCCAGCACAGTTCTCTTCCATGAATCACACTCTGCTTTAGAGCAAGAAGCACGCTCTTCCTTTCTAGAGTCTCTAATACAGCAGGAAACGTGATTGTGCTCAGAACAAAAGAACTGTGTTTCCTACACATAATGACCATATCTAGTTGAACTCTTCTTCTGAAACTGACATAAAGCACAGGTCCTCTAACTTCCAATGCTTGTCATTTAAGATGAGAAACGTGTGAGCATCATGAAAGGTAGTTCTTGTGAGCTGAAAAGTGACTGCCATTACCTGAAACGAAGTCTTGCTTGTTAGGAAGACTCAGAGCCTGGGATTTAACTCCATTTCTGAAGTGAAACACACAGCAGAGTTCTCATCCTTAGATCACACTCTGCTTTAGAGCAAGAAGCACGCTCTTGCTTTCTAGAGTCTCTAATACAGCAGGATATTTGAGTGTGCTCAGAACAAAAGAACTGTGTTTCCTACACATATGGACCATATCTAGTTCAACTCTTCTTCTGAAGCTGATATAAAGCACTGTTCCTGTAACATCCAATGCTTTTCAATTAAGACCGAGAAACATGTGAGCTTTGTGTATTATGTAGTTCTTTTGAGATGTAAAGTAACTGCCCTTACCTGAAACGATATCTTGCTTGTACCAAGACTCAGACCCTGGGATTTACTCCATTTCTGAAGTGGAACACACAGCAGAGTTCTCATCCATTGATCACACTCTGCTTTAGAGCAAGAAGCACACTCTTGCTTTCTAGATTCTCTAAGACAGCAGGAAACATGAGTGTGCTGAGAACAAATGAACGGTGTTTCCTACACATACGGGCCATATCTAGTCCAACTCTGCTTCAGAAAGTGAAACAAACCACAAGTCCTCTAACATCCAATGCTTGTCCTTTAAGATGAGAAACTTCTGAGCTTCGTGAACAATGTAGTTCGTTTGAGCTGTAAAGTAACTGCCCTTAACTGAAACGAAGTCTTGCTTGTAGGAAGACTCAGAGCCTGGGATTTAACTCCATTTCTGAAGTGAAACACACAGCAGAGTTCTCATCCATAGATCACACTCTGCTTTAGAGCAAGAAGCACGCTCTTGCTTTCTAGAGTCTCTAAGACAGCAGGAAAAGTGAGTGTGCTGAGAACAAAAGAACAGTGTTTCCTACACATACGGACCATATCTAGTCCAACTCTGCTTCTGAAACTGATACAAAGCACCTGTCCTCTAACATGCAATGCTTGGCAGTTAAGATGAGAAACGTGTTAGCTTCGTGAACGATGTAGTTTGTTTGAGCTGTAAAGTAACTGCCCTTACCTGAAAAGAAGTGTTGCTTGTAGGAAGACTCAGAGCCTAGGATTTAACTCCATTTCTGAAGTGAAACACACAGCATAGTTCTCATCCATTGATCACACTCTGCTTTAGAGCAAGAAGCACGCTCTTGCTTTCTAGAGTCTCTAAGACAGCAGGAAACTTGAGTGTGATCAGAACAAAAGAACGGTGTTTCCTACACATAGCGACCATATCTAGTTCAACTCTGCTTCTGAAACTGAAACAAACCACAGTTCCTTTAACATCCAATGCTTGTCAGTTAAAATGAGAAACGTGTGAGATTTCTGAACGATGTAGTTCATTTGAGCTGAAAAGTGACTCCCCTTACCTGAAACGAATTCTTTCTTGTAGGAAGACTCAGTGCCTGGGATTAAACTCCATTTTTGAAGTGAAACACACAGCAGAGTTCTCATCCATAGGTCACACTCTGCTTTAGAGCAAGAAGCATGCTCTTGCTTTCCAGAGTCTCTAATACAGCAGGAAACGTGATTGTGCTCAGAACAAAAGAACTGTGTTTCCTACACATAATGACCATATCTAGTTCAACTCTTCTTCTGAAACTGACACAAAGCACAGGTCCTCTAACATCCAATGCTTGACATTTAAGATGAGAAACGTGTGAGCATCATGAAAGATGTAGTTCTTTTGAGCTGAAAAGTGACTGCCATTACCTGAAACGAAGTCTTGCTTATAGGAAGACTCAGAGCCTGGGATTTAACTCCATTTCTGAAGTGAAACACACAGCAGAGTTCTCATCCATAGATCACACTCTGCTTTATAGCAAGAAGCACGCTCTTGCTTTCCAGAGTCTCTAATACAGCAGGACACTTGAGTGTGCTCAGAACAAGAGAACTGTGTTTCCTACACATATGGACCATATCTAGTTCAACTCTTCTCCTGAAGCTGATATAAAGGACTGTTCCTGTAACATCCAATGCTTTTCAATTAAGACCGAGAAACGTCTGAGCTTCGTGTATAATGTAGTTCTTTTGAGATGTAAAGTAACTGCCCTTACCTGAAACGATATCTTGCTTGTAAGAAGACTCAAAGCCTGGGATTTAACTCCATTTCTGAAGTGGAACACACTGCAGAGTTCTCATCCATTGATCACACTCTGCTTTAGAGGAAGAAGCATGCTCTTGCTTTCTAGAGTCTCTAAGACTCAGGAAACATGAGTGTGCTGAGAACAAAAGAACGGTGTTTCCTACACATACGGGCCACATCTAGTCCAACACTGCTTCTGAAAGTGAAACAAACCACAGGTCCTCAAACATCCAATGCTTGTCAGTTAAGATGAGAAACGTGTTAGCTTCGTGAACGATGTTGTTTGTTTGAGCTGAAAAGTGTCTGTCCTTACCTGAAACGAAGTCTTTCTTGTAGGAAGACACAGAGCCTGATATTTAACTCCATTTCTGAAGGGAAACACACAGCATAGTTCTCATCCTTGGATCACACTCTGCTTTAGAGCAAGAAGCAAGCTCTTGCTTTCTAGAGTCTCTAAGACAGCAGGAAACTTGACTGTGATCAGAACAAAAGAACGGTGTTTCCTACACATACAGACCATATCTAGTTCATCTCTGCTTCTGAAACTGAAACAAACCAGAGGTCCTCTAACAACCAATGCTTTTCAGTTTAGATGTGAAACGTGTGAGCTTCGTGAACGATGTAGTTCGTTTGAGCTGTAAAGTAACTGCCCTTACCTGAAAAGAAGTCTTGCTTTTATGAAGACTAAAAGCCTGGGATTTAACTCCATTTCTGAAGTGAAACACACAGCATAGTTCTCATCCATGGATCACACTCTGCTGTAGAGCAAGAAGCAAGCTCTTGCTTTCTAGAGTCTCTAAGACAGCAGGAAACTTGAGTGTGATCAGAACAAAAGAACGGTGTTGTCTACACATAGCGACCATATCTAGTTCAACTCTGCTTCTGAAACTGAAACAAACCACAGTTCCTCTAACATCCAATGCTTGTCAGTTAAGATGAGAAACGTGTGAGATTTCTGAACGATGTAGTTCTTTTGAGCTGAAAAGTGACTGCCATTACCTGAAACGAAGTCTTGCATATAGGAAGACTCAGAGCCTGGGATTTAACTCCATTTCTGAAGTGTAACACACAGCAGAGTTCTCATCCTTAGATCACACTCTGCTTTAGAGCAAGAAGCACGCTCTTGCTTTCCAGACTCTCTAATACAGCAGGATACTTGAGTGTGCTCAGAACAAGAGAACTGTGTTTCCTACACATATGGACCATACCTAGTTCAACACTTCTTCTGATGCTGATATAAAGCACTGTTCCTGTAACATCCAATGCTTTTCAATTAAGACCGAGAAACGTGTGAGTTTCGTGTATAATGTAGTTCTTTTGAGATGTAAAGTAACTGCCCTTACCTGAAACGATATCTTGCTTGTAAGAAGACTCAAAGCCTGGGATTTAACTCCATTTCTGAAGTGGAACACACTGCAGAGTTCTCATCCATTGATCACACTCTGCTTTAGAGGAAGAAGCACGCTCTTGCTTTCTAGAGTCTCTAAGACAGCAGGAAACATGAGTGTGCTGAGAACAAAAGAACGTTGTTTCCGACACATACGGGCCACATCTAGTCCAACTCTGCTTCTGAAAGTGAAACAAACCACAGGTCCTCTAACATCCAATGATTGTCCGTTAAGATGAGAAACTTGTGAGCTTCCTGAACAATGTAGTTCGTTTGAGCTGTAAAGTAACTGCCCTTAACTGAAACGATGTCTTGCTTGTAGGAAGACTCAGAGCCTGGGATTTAACTCCATTTCTGAAGTGAAACACACAGCAGAGTTCTCATCCATGGATCACACTCTGCTTTAGAGCAAGAAGCACGCTCTTGCTTTCTAGAGTCTCTAATACAGCTGGAAACCTGAGTGTGCTCAGAACAAAAGAACGGTGTTTCCTACACATACTGACCATATCTAGTTCAACCCGTCTTCTTCTGAAATTGACATAAAGCACAGGTCCTCTAACATCCAATGCTTGTCATTTAAGATGAGAAACGTGTGAGCATCATGAAAGGTAGTTCTTCTGAGCTGAAAAGCGACTGCCATTTCCTGAAACGAAGTCTTGCTTGTAGGAAGACTCAGAGCCTGGGATTTAACTCCATTTCTGAAGTGAAACACACAGCAGAGTTCTCATCCTTAGATCACACTCTGCTTTAGAGCAAGAAGCACGCTCTTGCTTTCCAGAGTCTCTAATACAGCAAAATACTTGAGTGTGCCCCGAACAAAAGAACTGTGTTTCCTACACATATGGACCATATCTAGTTCAACTCTTCTTCTGAAGCTGATATAAAGCACTGTTCCTGTAACATGCAATGCTTTTCAATTAAGACCGAGAAACGTGTGAGCTTCGTGTATAATGTAGTTCTTTGGAGATGTAAAGTAACTGCCCTTACCTGAAACGATATCTTGCTTGTAAGAAGACTCAGAGCCTGGGATTTAACTCCATTTCTGAAGTGAAACACACAGCAGAGTTCTCATCCATGGATCACACTCTGCTTTAGAGCAAGGAGCTCGCTCTTGCTTTCTAGAGTCTCTAATAAAGCTGGAAACATGAGTGTGCTCAGAACAAAAGAACGGTGTTTCCTACACATACGGACCATATCTAGTCCAATTCTGCTTCTGAAACTGAAACAAACCACAGGTCCTCTAACATCCAATGCTTGTCAGTTAAGATGAGAAACGTGTTAGCTTCGTGAACGATGTAGTTTGTTTGAGCTGAAAAGTGACTGCCCTTACCTGAAACGAAGTCTTGCTTGTAGGAAGACACAGAGCCTGGGATTTAACTCCATTTCTGAAGGGAAACACACAGCATAGTTCTCATCCTTGGATCACACTCTGCTTTAGAGCAAGAAGCAAGCTCTTGCTTTCTAGAGTCTCTAAGACAGCAGGAAACTTGACTGTGATCAGAACAAAAGAACGGTGTTTCCTACACATACAGACCATATCTAGTTCATCTCTGCTTCTGAAACTGAAACAAACCAGAGGTCCTCTAACAACCAATGCTTTTCAGTTTAGATGTGAAACGTGTGAGCTTCGTGAACAATGTAGTTCGTTATAGCTGTAAAGTAACTGCCCTTCCCTGAAACGAAGTCTTGCTTGTAGGAAGACTCAGAGCCTGGGATTTAACTCCCTTTCTGAAGGGAAACACACAGCATAGTTCTCATCCATGGATCACACTCTGCTTTAGAGCAAGAAGCACGCTCTTGCTTTCTAGAGTCACTAATACAGCTGGAAACCTGAGTGTGCTCAGAACAAAAGAACGGTGTTTCCTACACATACGGACCATATCTAGTCCAATTCTGCTTCTGAAACTGAAACAAACCACAGGTCCTCTAACATCCAATGCTTGTCTGTCAAGATGAGAAACATGTGAGCTCTGTGAACGATGTAGTTCATTTGAGCTGTAAAGTAACTGCCCTTACGTGAAATGAAGACTTTTTTGTAGGAAGACACAAAGCCTGGGATTTAACTCCATTTCTGAAGGGAAACACCCAGCACAGTTCTCTTCCATGAATCACACTCTGCTTTAGAGCAAGAAGCACGCTCTTCCTTTCTAGAGTCTCTAATACAGCAGGAAACGTGATTGTGCTCAGAACAAAAGAACTGTGTTTCCTACACATACTGACCATATCTAGTTGAACTCTTCTTCTGAAACTGACATAAAGCACAGGTCCTCTAACATCCAATGCTTGTCATTTAAGATGAGACGTGTGAGCATCATGAAAGGTAGTTCTTTTGAGCTGAAAAGTGACTGCCATTACCTGAAACGAAGTCTTGCTTGTAGGAAGACTCAGAGCCTGGGATTTAACTCCATTTCTGAAGTGAAACACACAGCAGAGTTCTCATCCTTAGATCACACTCTGCTTTAGAGCAAGAAGCACGCTCTTGCTTTCCAGAGTCTCTAATACAGCAGGATACTTGAGTGTGCTCAGAACAAAAGAACTGTGTTTCCTACACATATGGACCATATCTAGTTCAACTCTTCTTCTGAAGCTGATATAAAGCACTGTTCCTGTAACATCCAATGCTTTTCAATTAAGACCGAGAAACATGTGAGCTTTGTGTATTATGTAGTTCTTTTGAGATGTAAAGTAACTGCCCTTACCTGAAACGATATCTTGCTTGTAAGAAGACTCAGACCCTGGGATTTAACTCCATTTCTGAAGTGGAACACACAGCAGAGTTCTCATCCATTGATCACACTCTGCTTTAGAGCAAGAAGCACACTCTTGCTTTCTAGATTCTCTAAGACAGCAGGAAACATGAGTGTGCTGAGAACAAAAGAACGGTGTTTCCTACACATACGGGCCATATCTAGTCCAACTCTGCTTCAGAAAGTGAAACAAACCACAAGTCCTCTAACATCCAATGCTTGTCCTTTAAGATGAGAAACTTCTGAGCTTCGTGAACAATGTAGTTCGTTTGAGCTGTAAAGTAACTGCCCTTAACTGAAACGAAGTCTTGCTTGTAGGAAGACTCAGAGCCTGGAATTTAACTCCATTTCTGAAGTGAAACACACAGCAGAGTTCTCATCCATAGATCACACTCTGCTTTAGAGCAAGAAGCACGCTCTTGCTTTCTAGAGTCTCTAAGACAGCAGGAAATGTGAGTGTGCTGAGAACAAAAGAACAGTGTTTCCTACACATACGGACCATATCTAATCCAACTCTGCTTCTGAAACTGATACAAAGCACCTGTCCTCTAACATGCAATGCTTGGCAGTTAAGATGAGAAACGTGTTAGCTTCGTGAACGATGTAGTTTGTTTGAGCTGTAAAGTAACTGCCCTTACCTGAAAAGAAGTGTTGCTTGTAGGAAGACTCAGAGCCTAGGATTTAACTCCATTTCTGAAGTGAAACACACAGCATAGTTCTCATCCATTGATCACACTCTGCTTTAGAGCAAGAAGCACGCTCTTGCTTTCTAGAGTCTCTAAGACAGCAGGAAACTTGAGTGTGATCAGAACAAAAGAACGGTGTTTCCTACACATAGCTACCATATCTAGTTCAACTCTGCTTCTGAAACTGAAACAAACCACAGTTCCTTTAACATCCAATGCTTGTCAGTTAAAATGAGAAACGTGTGAGATTTCTGAACGATGTAGTTCGTTTGAGCAGAAAAGTGACTCCCCTTACCTGAAACGAATTCTTTCTTGTAGGAAGACTCAGTGCCTGGGATTAAACTCCATTTTTGAAGTGAAACACACAGCAGAGTTCTCATCCATAGGTCACACTCTGCTTTAGAGCAAGAAGCATGCTCTTGCTTTCCAGAGTCTCTAATACAGCAGGAAACGTGATTGTGCTCAGAACAAAAGAACTGTGTTTCCTACACATAATGACCATATCTAGTTCAACTCTTCTTCTGAAACTGACACAAAGCACAGGTCCTCTAACATCCAATGCTTGACATTTAAGATGAGAAACGTGTGAGCATCATGAAAGATGTAGTTCTTTTGAGCTGAAAAGTGACTGCCATTACCTGAAACGAAGTCTTGCTTATAGGAAGACTCAGAGCCTGGGATTTAACTCCATTTCTGAAGTGAAACACACAGCAGAGTTCTCATCCATAGATCACACTCTGCTTTAGAGCAAGAAGCACGCTCTTGCTTTCCAGAGTCTCTAATACAGCAGGACACTTGAGTGTGCTCAGAACAAGAGAACTGTGTTTCCTACACATATGGACCATATCTAGTTCAACTCTTCTTCTGAAGCTGATATAAAGGACTGTTCCTGTAACATCCAATGCTTTTCAATTAAGACCGAGAAACGTCTGAGCTTCGTGTATAATGTAGTTCTTTTGAGATGTAAAGTAACTGCCCTTACCTGAAACGATATCTTGCTTGTAAGAAGACTCAGAGCCTGGGATTTAACTCCATTTCTGAAGTGGAACACACTGCAGAGTTCTCATCCATTGATCACACTCTGCTTTAGAGGAAGAAGCATGCTCTTGCTTTCTAGAGTCTCTAAGACAGCAGGAAACATGAGTGTGCTGAGAACAAAAGAACGGTGTTTCCTACACATACGGGCCACATCTAGTCCAACACTGCTTCTGAAAGTGAAACAAACCACAGGTCCTCAAACATCCAATGATTGTCCGTTAAGATGAGAATCTTGTGAGCTTCGTGAACAATGTAGTTCGTTTGAGCTATAAAGTAACTGCCCTTAACTGAAACGAAGTCTTGCTTGTAGGAAGACTCAGAGCCTGGGATTTACCTCCATTTCTGAAGGGAAACACACAGCATAGTTCTCATCCATGGATCACACTCTGCTTTAGAGCAAGAAGCAAGCTCTTGCTTTCTAGAGTCTCTAAGACAGCAGGAAACTTGACTGTGATCAGAACAAAAGAACGGTG
The DNA here is from genome assembly GCA_949786385.1 of Onychomys leucogaster. Lineage (NCBI taxonomy): Eukaryota > Metazoa > Chordata > Mammalia > Rodentia > Cricetidae > Onychomys > Onychomys leucogaster. Next base: position 4,130,571 of record CATKUP010000009.1, on the reverse strand, counting down.
TTTCCTACACATACAGACCATATCTAGTTCATCTCTGCTTCTGAAACTGAAACAAACCAGAGGTCCTCTAACAACCAATGCTTTTCAGTTTAGATGTGAAACGTGTGAGCTTCGTGAACGATGTTGTTCGTTAGAGCTGTAAAGTAACTGCCCTTCCCTGAAACGAAGTCTTGCTTGTAGGAAGACTCAGAGCCTGGGATTTAACTCCCTTTCTGAAGGGAAACACACAGCATAGTTCTCATCCATGGATCACACTCTGCTTTAGAGCAAGAAGCACGCTCTTGCTTTCTAGAGTCACTAATACAGCTGGAAACCTGAGTGTGCTCAGAACAAAGGAACGGTGTTTCCTACACATACGGACCATATCTAGTCCAATTCTGCTTCTGAAACTGAAACAAACCACAGGTCCTCTAACATCCAATGCTTGTCTGTCAAGATGAGAAACATGTGAGCTTTGTGAACGATATAGTTCATTTGAGCTCTAAAGTAACTGCCCTTACGTGAAATGAAGACTTTTTTGTAGGAAGACACAAAGCCTGGGATTTAACTCCATTTCTGAAGGGAAACACCCAGCACAGTTCTCTTCCATGAATCACACTCTGCTTTAGAGCAAGAAGCATGCTCTTCCTTTCTAGAGTCTCTAATACAGCAGGAAACGTGATTGTGCTCAGAACAAAAGAACTGTGTTTCCTACACATACTGACCATATCTAGTTGAACTCTTCTTCTGAAACTGACATAAAGCACAGGTCCTCTAACATCCAATGCTTGTCATTTAAGATGAGAAACGTGTGAGCATCATGAAAGGTAGTTCTTGTGAGCTGAAAAGTGACTGCCATTACCTGAAACGAAGTCTTGCTTGTTAGGAAGACTCAGAGCCTGGGATTTAACTCCATTTCTGAAGTGAAACACACAGCAGAGTTCTCATCCTTAGATCACACTCTGCTTTAGAGCAAGAAGCACGCTCTTGCTTTCTAGAGTCTCTAATACAGCAGGATATTTGAGTGTGCTCAGAACAAAAGAACTGTGTTTCCTACACATATGGACCATATCTAGTTCAACTCTTCTTCTGAAGCTGATATAAAGCACTGTTCCTGTAACATCCAATGCTTTTCAATTAAGACCGAGAAACATGTGAGCTTTGTGTATTATGTAGTTCTTTTGAGATGTAAAGTAACTGCCCTTACCTGAAACGATATCTTGCTTGTACCAAGACTCAGACCCTGGGATTTACTCCATTTCTGAAGTGGAACACACAGCAGAGTTCTCATCCATTGATCACACTCTGCTTTAGAGCAAGAAGCACACTCTTGCTTTCTAGATTCTCTAAGACAGCAGGAAACATGAGTGTGCTGAGAACAAATGAACGGTGTTTCCTACACATACGGGCCATATCTAGTCCAACTCTGCTTCAGAAAGTGAAACAAACCACAAGTACTCTAACATCCAATGCTTGTCCTTTAAGATGAGAAACTTCTGAGCTTCGTGAACAATGTAGTTCGTTTGAGCTGTAAAGTAACTGCCCTTAACTGAAACGAAGTCTTGCTTGTAGGAAGACTCAGAGCCCGGGATTTAACTCCATTTCTGAAGTGAAACACACAGCAGAGTTCTCATCCATAGATCACACTCTGCTTTAGAGCAAGAAGCACGCTCTTGCTTTCTAGAGTCTCTAAGACAGCAGGAAAAGTGAGTGTGCTGAGAACAAAAGAACAGTGTTTCCTACACATACGGACCATATCTAGTCCAACTCTGCTTCTGAAACTGATACAAAGCACCTGTCCTCTAACATGCAATGCTTGGCAGTTAAGATGAGAAACGTGTTAGCTTCGTGAACGATGTAGTTTGTTTGAGCTGTAAAGTAACTGCCCTTACCTGAAAAGAAGTGTTGCTTGTAGGAAGACTCAGAGCCTAGGATTTAACTCCATTTCTGAAGTGAAACACACAGCATAGTTCTCATCCATTGATCACACTCTGCTTTAGAGCAAGAAGCACGCTCTTGCTTTCTAGAGTCTCTAAGACAGCAGGAAACTTGAGTGTGATCAGAACAAAAGAACGGTGTTTCCTACACATAGCGACCATATCTAGTTCAACTCTGCTTCTGAAACTGAAACAAACCACAGTTCCTTTAACATCCAATGCTTGTCAGTTAAAATGAGAAACGTGTGAGATTTCTGAACGATGTAGTTCGTTTGAGCTGAAAAGTGACTCCCCTTACCTGAAACGAATTCTTTCTTGTAGGAAGACTCAGAGCCTGGGATTAAACTCCATTTTTGAAGTGAAACACACAGCAGAGTTCTCATCCATAGGTCACACTCTGCTTTAGAGCAAGAAGCATGCTCTTGCTTTCCAGAGTCTCTAATACAGCAGGAAACGTGATTGTGCTCAGAACAAAAGAACTGTGTTTCCTACACATAATGACCATATCTAGTTCAACTCTTCTTCTGAAACTGACACAAAGCACAGGTCCTCTAACATCCAATGCTTGACATTTAAGATGAGAAACGTGTGAGCATCATGAAAGATGTAGTTCTTTTGAGCTGAAAAGTGACTGCCATTACCTGAAACGAAGTCTTGCTTATAGGAAGACTCAGAGCCTGGGATTTAACTCCATTTCTGAAGTGAAACACACAGCAGAGTTCTCATCCATAGATCACACTCTGCTTTAGAGCAAGAAGCACGCTCTTGCTTTCCAGAGTCTCTAATACAGCAGGACACTTGAGTGTGCTCAGAACAAGAGAACTGTGTTTCCTACACATATGGACCATATCTAGTTCAACTCTTCTTCTGAAGCTGATATAAAGCACTGTTCCTGTAACATCCAATGCTTTTCAATTAAGACCGAGAAACGTCTGAGCTTCGTGTATAATGTAGTTCTTTTGAGATGTAAAGTAACTGCCCTTACCTGAAACGATATCTTGCTTGTAAGAAGACTCAAAGCCTGGGATTTAACTCCATTTCTGAAGTGGAACACACTGCAGAGTTCTCATCCATTGATCACACTCTGCTTTAGAGGAAGAAGCATGCTCTTGCTTTCTAGAGTCTCTAAGACAGCAGGAAACATGAGTGTGCTGAGAACAAAAGAACGGTGTTTCCTACACATACGGGCCACATCTAGTCCAACACTGCTTCTGAAAGTGAAACAAACCACAGGTCCTCAAACATCCAATGATTGTCCGTTAAGATGAGAATCTTGTGAGCTTCGTGAACAATGTAGTTCGTTTGAGCTATAAAGTAACTGCCCTTAACTGAAACGAAGTCTTGCTTGTAGGAAGACTCAGAGCCTGGGATTTACCTCCATTTCTGAAGGGAAACACACAGCATAGTTCTCATCCATGGATCACACTCTGCTTTAGAGCAAGAAGCACGCTCTTGCTTTCTAGAGTCTCTAATAAAGCTGGAAACCTGAGTGTGCTCAGAACAAAAGAACGGTGTTTCCTACACTTACTGACCATATCTAGTTCAACCCGTCTTCTTCTGAAACTGACATAAAGCACAGGTCCTCTAACATCCAATGCTTGTCATTTAAGATGAGAAACGTGTGAGCATCATGAAAGGTAGTTCTTTTGAGCTGAAAAGTGACTGCCATTTCCTGAAACGAAGTCTTGCTTGTAGGAAGACTCAGAGCCTGGGATTTAACTCCATTTCTGAAGTGAAACACACAGCAGAGTTCTCATCCTTAGATCACACTCTGCTTTAGAGCAAGAAGCACGCTCTTGCTTTCCAGAGTCTCTAATAAAGCAGGATACTTGAGTGTGCCCCGAACAAAAGAACTGTGTTTCCTACACATATGGACCATATCTAGTTCAACTCTTCTTCTGAAGCTGATATAAAGCACTGTTCCTGTAACATCCAATGCTTTTCAATTAAGACCGAGAAACGTGTGAGCTTCGTGTATAATGTAGTTCTTTTGAGATGTAAAGTAAATGCCCTTACCTGAAATGATATCTTGCTTGTAAGAAGACTCAGAGCCTGGGATTTAACTCCATTTCTGAAGTGAAACACACAGCAGAGTTCTCATCCATGGATCACACTCTGCTTTAGAGCAAGGAGCTCGCTCTTGCTTTCTAGAGTCTCTAATACAGCTGGAAACATGAGTGTGCTCAGAACAAAAGAACGGTGTTTCCTACACATACGGACCATATCTAGTCCAATTCTGTTTCTGAAACTGAAACAAACCACAGGTGCTCTAACATCCAATGCTTGTCAGTTAAGATGAGAAACGTGTTAGCTTCGTGAACGATGTAGTTTGTTTGAGCTGAAAAGTGACTGCCCTTACCTGAAAGGAAGTCTTTCTTGTAGGAAGACACAGAGCCTGGGATTTAACTCCATTTCTGAAGGGAAACACACAGCATAGTTCTCATCCTTGGATCACACTCTGCTTTAGAGCAAGAAGCAAGCTCTTGCTTTCTAGAGTCTCTAAGACAGCAGGAAACTTGACTGTGATCAGAACAAAAGAACGGTGTTTCCTACACATACAGACCATATCTAGTTCATCTCTGCTTCTGAAACTGAAACAAACCAGAGGTCCTCTAACAACCAATGCTTTTCAGTTTAGATGTGAAACGTGTGAGCTTCGTGAACGATGTTGTTCGTTAGAGCTGTAAAGTAACTGCCCTTCCCTGAAAAGAAGTCTTGCTTGTAGGAAGACTCAGAGCCTGGGATTTAACTCCCTTTCTGAAGGGAAACACACAGCATAGTTCTCATCCATGGATCACACTCTGCTTTAGAGCAAGAAGCACGCTCTTGCTTTCTAGAGTCACTAATACAGCTGGAAACCTGAGTGTGCTCAGAACAAAAGAACGGTGTTTCCTACACATACGGACCATATCTAGTCCAATTCTGCTTCTGAAAATGAACCAAACCACAGGTCCTCTAACATCCAATGCTTGTCTGTCAAGATGAGAAACATGTGAGCTTTGTGAACGATATAGTTCATTTGAGCTCTAAAGTAACTGCCCTTACGTGAAATGAAGACTTTTTTGTAGGAAGACACAAAGCCTGGGATTTAACTCCATTTCTGAAGGGAAACACCCAGCACAGTTCTCTTCCATGAATCACACTCTGCTTTAGAGCAAGAAGCACGCTCTTCCTTTCTAGAGTCTCTAATACAGCAGGAAACGTGATTGTGCTCAGAACAAAAGAACTGTGTTTCCTACACATACTGACCATATCTAGTTCAACTCTTCTTCTGAAACTGACATAAAGCACAGGTCCTCTAACATCCAATGCTTGTCATTTAAGATGAGAAACGTGTGAGCATCATGAAAGGTAGTTCTTGTGAGCTGAAAAGTGACTGCCATTACCTGAAACGAAGTCTTGCTTGTTAGGAAGACTCAGAGCCTGGGATTTAACTCCATTTCTGAAGTGAAACACACAGCAGAGTTCTCATCCTTAGATTACACTCTGCTTTAGAGCAAGAAGCACGCTCTTGCTTTCTAGAGTCTCTAATACAGCAGGATATTTGAGTGTGCTCAGAACAAAAGAACTGTGTTTCCTACACATATGGACCATATCTAGTTCAACTCTTCTTCTGAAGCTGATATAAAGCACTGTTCCTGTAACATCCAATGCTTTTCAATTAAGACCGAGAAACATGTGAGCTTTGTGTATTATGTAGTTCTTTTGAGATGTAAAGTAACTGCCCTTACCTGAAACGATATCTTGCTTGTACCAAGACTCAGACCCTGGGATTTAACTCCATTTCTGAAGTGGAACACACAGCAGAATTCTCATCCATTGATCACACTCTGCTTTAGAGCAAGAAGCACACTCTTGCTTTCTAGATTCTCTAAGACAGCAGGAAACATGAGTGTGCTGAGAACAAATGAACGGTGTTTCCTACACATACGGGCCATATCTAGTCCAACTCTGCTTCAGAAAGTGAAACAAACCACAAGTCCTCTAACATCCAATGCTTGTCCTTTAAGATGAGAAACTTCTGAGCTTCGTGAACAATGTAGTTCGTTTGAGCTGTAAAGTAACTGCCCTTAACTGAAACGAAGTCTTGCTTGTAGGAAGACTCAGAGCCTGGGATTTAACTCCATTTCTGAAGTGAAACACACAGCAGAGTTCTCATCCATAGATCACACTCTGCTTTAGAGCAAGAAGCACGCTCTTGCTTTCTAGAGTCTCTAAGACAGCAGGAAAAGTGAGTGTGCTGAGAACAAAAGAACAGTGTTTCCTACACATACGGACCATATCTAATCCAACTCTGCTTCTGAAACTGATACAAAGCACCTGTCCTCTAACATGCAATGCTTGGCATTTAAGATGAGAAACGTGTTAGCTTCGTGAACGATGTAATTTGTTTGAGCTGTAAAGTAACTGCCCTTACCTGAAAAGAAGTGTTGCTTGTAGGAAGACTCAGAGCCTAGGATTTAACTCCATTTCTGAAGTGAAACACACAGCATAGTTCTCATCCATTGATCACACTCTGCTTTAGAGCAAGAAGCACGCTCTTGCTTTCTAGAGTCTCTAAGACAGCAGGAAACTTGAGTGTGATCAGAACAAAAGAACGGTGTTTCCTACACATAGCGACCATATCTAGTTCAACTCTGCTTCTGAAACTGAAACAAACCACAGTTCCTTTAACATCCAATGCTTGTCAGTTAAAATGAGAAACGTGTGAGATTTCTGAACGATGTAGTTCGTTTGAGCTGAAAAGTGACTCCCCTTACCTGAAACGAATTCTTTCTTGTAGGAAGACTCAGTGCCTGGGATTAAACTCCATTTTTAAAGTGAAACACACAGCAGAATTCTCATCCTTAGATCACACTCTGCTTTAGAGCAAGAAGCACGCTCTTGCTTTCCAGAGTCTCTAATACAGCAGGATACTTGAGTGTGCTCAGAACAAGAGAACTGTGTTTCCTACACATATGGACCATATCTAGTTCAACTCTTCTTCTGAAGCTGATATAAAGCACTGTTCCTGTAACATCCAATGCTTTTCAATTAAGACCGAGAAACGTGTGAGCTTCGTGTATAATGTAGTTCTTTTGAGATGTAAAGTAACTGCCCTTACCTGAAACGATATCTTGCTTGTAAGAAGACTCAAAGCCTGGGATTTAACTCCATTTCTGAAGTGGAACACACTGCAGAGTTCACATCCATTGATCACACTCTGCTTTAGAGCAAAAAGCACACTCTTGCTTTCTAGAGTCTCTAAGACAGCAGGAAACTTGACTGTGATCAGAACAAAAGAACGGTGTTTCCTACACATACAGACCATATCTAGTTCATCTCTGCTTCTGAAACTGAAACAAACCAGAGGTCCTCTAACAACCAATGCTTTTCAGTTTAGATGTGAAACGTGTGAGCTTCGTGAACGATGTAGTTCGTTAGAGCTGTAAAGTAACTGCCCTTAACTGAAACGAAGTCTTGCTTGTAGGAAGACTCAGAGCCTGGGATTTAACTCCCTTTCTGAAGGGAAACACACAGCATAGTTCTCATCCATGGATCACACTCTGCTTTAGAACAAGAAGCATGCTCTTGCTTTCTAGAGTCACTAAAACAGCTGGAAACCTGAGTGTGCTCAGAACAAAAGAACGGTGTTTCCTACACATACGGACCATATCTAGTCCAATTCTGCTTCTGAAATTGAAACAAACCACAGGTCCTCTAACATCCAATGCTTGTCTGTCAAGATGAGAAACATGTGAGCTTTGTGAACGATGTAGTTCATTTGAGCTGTAAAGTAACTGCCCTTACGTGAAATGAAGACTTTTTTGTAGGAAGACACAAAGCCTGGGATTTAACTCCATTTCTGAAGGGAAACAACCAGCACAGTTCTCTTCCATGAATCACACTCTGCTTTAGAGCAAGAAGCACGCTCTTCCTTTCTAGAGTCTCTAATACAGCAGGAAACGTGATTGTGCTCAGAACAAAAGAACTGTGTTTCCTACACATACTGACCATATCTAGTTGAACTCTTCTTCTGAAACTGACATAAAGCACAGGTCCTCTAACATCCAATGCTTGTCATTTAAGATGAGACGTGTGAGCATCATGAAAGGTAGTTCTTTTGAGCTGAAAAGTGACTGCCATTACCTGAAAGGAAGTCTTGCTTGTAGGAAGACTCAGAGCCTTGGATTTAACTCCAATTCTGAAGTGAAACACACAGCAGAGTTCTCATCCTTATATCACACTCTGCTTTAGAGCAAGAAGCACGCTCTTGCTTTCCAGAGTCTCTAATACAGCAGGATACTTGAGTGTGCTGAGAACAAAAGAACTGTGTTTCCTACACATATGGACCATATCTAGTTCAACTCTTCTTCTGAAGCTGATATAAAGCACTGTTCCTGTAACATCCAATGCTTTTCAATTAAGACCGAGAAACATGTGAGCTTTGTGTATTATGTAGTTCTTTTGAGATGTAAAGTAACTGCCCTTACCTGAAACGATATCTTGCTTGTACCAAGACTCAGACCCTGGGATTTAACTCCATTTCTGAAGTGGAACACACAGCAGAGTTCTCATCCATTGATCACACTCTGCTTTAGAGCAAGAAGCACACTCTTGCTTTCTAGATTCTCTAAGACAGCAGGAAACATGAGTGTGCTGAGAACAAAAGAACGGTGTTTCCTACACATACGGGCCATATCTAGGCCAACTCTGCTTCAGAAAGTGAAACAAACCACAAGTCCTCTAACATCCAATGCTTGTCCTTTAAGATGAGAAACTTCTGAGCTTCGTGAACAATGTAGTTCGTTTGAGCTGTAAAGTAACTGCCCTTAACTGAAACGAAGTCTTGCTTGTTGGAAGACTCAGAGCCTGGGATTTAACTCCATTTCTGAAGTGAAACACACAGCAGAGTTCTCATCCATAGATCACACTCTGCTTTAGAGCAAGAAGCACGCTCTTGCTTTCTAGAGTCTCTAAGACATCAGGAAAAGTGAGTGTGCTGAGAACAAAAGAACAGTGTTTCCTACACATACGGACCATATCTAATCCAACTCTGCTTCTGAAACTGATACAAAGCACCTGTCCTCTAACATGCAATGCTTGGCATTTAAGATGAGAAACGTGTTAGCTTCGTGAACGATGTAGTTTGTTTGAGCTGTAAAGTAACTGCCCTTACCTGAAAAGAAGTGTTGCTTGTAGGAAGACTCAGAGCCTAGGATTTAACTCCATTTCTGAAGTGAAACACACAGCATAGTTCTCATCCATTGATCACACTCTGCTTTAGAGCAAGAAGCACGCTCTTGCTTTCTAGAGTCTCTAAGACAGCAGGAAACTTGAGTGTGATCAGAACAAAAGAACGGTGTTTCCTACACATAGCGACCATATCTAGTTCAACTCTGCTTCTGAAACTGAAACAAACCACAGTTCCTTTAACATCCAATGCTTGTCACTTAAAATGAGAAACGTGTGAGATTTCTGAACGATGTAGTTCGTTTGAGCTGAAAAGTGACTCCCTTTACCTGAAACGAATTCTTTCTTGTAGGAAGACTCAGTGCCTGGGATTAAACTCCATTTTTGAAGTGAAACACACAGCAGAGTTCTCATCCATAGGTCACACTCTGCTTTAGAGCAAGAAGCATGCTCTTGCTTTCCAGAGTCTCTAATACAGCAGGAAACGTGATTGTGCTCAGAACAAAAGAACTGTGTTTCCTACACATACTGACCATATCTAGTTCAACTCTTCTTCTGAAACTGACACAAAGCACAGGTCCTCTAACATCCAATGCTTGACATTTAAGATGAGAAACGTGTGAGCATCATGAAAGATGTAGTTCTTTTGAGCTGAAAAGTGACTGCCATTACGTGAAACTAAGTCTTGCTTATAGGAAGACTCAGAGCCTGGGATTTAACTCCATTTCTGAAGTGAAACACACAGCAGAGTTCTCATCCTTAGATCACACTCTGCTTTAGAGCAAGAAGCACGCTCTTGCTTTCCAGAGTCTCTAATACATCAGGATACTTGAGTGTGCTCAGAACAATGAACTGTGTTTCCTACACATATGGACCATATCTAGTTCAACTCTTCTTCTGAAGCTGATATAAAGCACTGTTCCTGTAACATCCAATGCTTTTCAATTAAGACCGAGAAACGTGTGAGCTTCGTGTATAATGTAGTTCTTTTGAGATGTAAAGTAACTGCCCTTACCTGAAACGATATCTTGCTTGTAAGAAGACTCAAAGCCTGGGATTTAACTCCATTTCTGAAGTGGAACACACTGCAGAGTTCTCATCCTTTGATCACACTCTGCTTTAGAGCAAGAAGCACGCTCTTGCTTTCTAGAGTCTCTAATACAGCTGGAAACCTGAGTGTGCTCAGAACAAAAGAACGGTGTTTCCTACACATACGGACCATATCTAGTCCAATTCTGCTTCTGAAACTGAAACAAACCACAGGTCCTCTAACAACCAATGCTTTTCAGTTTAGATGTGAAACGTGTGAGCTTCGTGAACGATGTAGTTCGTTAGAGCTGTAAAGTAACTGCCCTTCCCTGAAACGAATTCTTGCTTGTAGGAAGACTCAGAGCCTGGGATTTAACTCCCTTTCTGAAGGGAAACACACAGCATAGTTCTCATCCATGGATCACACTCTGCTTTAGAACAAGAAGCACGCTCTTGCTTTCTAGAGTCACTAATACAGCTGGAAACCTGAGTGTGCTCAGAACAAAAGAACGGTGTTTCCTACACATACGGACCATATCTAGTCCAATTCTGCTTCTGAAACTGAAACAAACCACAGGTCCTCTAACATCCAATGCTTGTCTGTCAAGATGAGAAACATGTGAGCTTTGTGAACGATGTAGTTCATTTGAGCTGTAAAGTAACTGCCCTTACGTGAAATGAAGACTTTTTTGTAGGAAGACACAAAGCCTGGGATTTAACTCCATTTCTGAAGGGAAACACCCAGCACAGTTCTCTTCCATGAATCACACTCTGCTTTAGGGCAAGAAGCACGCTCTTCCTTTCTAGAGTCTCTAATACAGCAGGAAACGTGATTGTGCTCAGAACAAAAGAACTGTGTTTCCTACACATACTGACCATATCTAGTTCAACTCTACTTCTGAAACTGACATAAAGCACAGGTCCTCTAACATCCAATGCTTGTCATTTAAGATGAGAAACGTGTGAGCATCATGAAAGGTAGTTCTTTTGAGCTGAAAAGTGACTGCCATTACCTGAAACGAAGTCTTGCTTGTAGGAAGACTCAGAGCCTGGGATTTAACTCCATTTCTGAAGTGAAACACACAGCAGAGTTCTCATCCTTAGATCACACTCTGCTTTAGAGCAAGAAGCACGCTCTTGCTTTCCAGAGTCTCTAATACAGCAGGATACTTGAGTGTGCTCAGAACAAAAGAACTGTGTTTCCTACACATATGGACCATATCTAGTTCAACTCTTCTTCTGAAGCTGATATAAAGCACTGTTCCTGTAACATCCAATGCTTTTCAATTAAGACCGAGAAACATGTGAGCTTTGTGTATTATGTAGTTCTTTTGAGATGTAAAGTAACTGCCCTTACCTGAAACGATATCTTGCTTGTACCAAGACTCAGACCCTGGGATTTAACTCCATTTCTGAAGTGGAACACACAGCAGAGTTCTCATCCATTGATCACACTCTGCTTTAGAGCAAGAAGCACACTCTTGCTTTCTAGATTCTCTAAGACAGCAGGAAACATGAGTGTGCTGAGAACAAAAGAACGGTGTTTCCTACACATACGGGCCATATCTAGGCCAACTCTGCTTCAGAAAGTGAAACAAACCACAAGTCCTCTAACATCCAATGCTTGTCCTTTAAGATGAGAAACTTCTGAGCTTCGTGAACAATGTAGTTCGTTTGAGCTGTAAAGTAACTGCCCTTAACTGAAACGAAGTCTTGCTTGTAGGAAGACTCAGAGCCTGGGATTTAACTCCATTTCTGAAGTGAAACACACAGCAGAGTTCTCATCCATAGATCACACTCTGCTTTAGAGCAAGAAGCACGCTCTTGCTTTCTAGAGTCTCTAAGACAGCAGGAAAAGTGAGTGTCCTGAGAAAAAAAGAACAGTGTTTCCTACACATACGGACCATATCTAATCCAACTCTGCTTCTGAAACTGATACAAAGCACCTGTCCTCTAACATGCAATGCTTGGCAGTTAAGATGAGAAACGTGTTAGCTTCGTGAACGATGTAGTTTGTTTGAGCTGTAAAGTAACTGCCCTTACCTGAAAAGAAGTGTTGCTTGTAGGAAGACTCAGAGCCTAGGATTTAACTCCATTTCTGAAGTGAAACACACAGCATAGTTCTCATCCATTGATCACACTCTGCTTTAGAGCAAGAAGCACGCTCTTGCTTTCTAGAGTCTCTAAGACAGCAGGAAACTTGAGTGTGATCAGAACAAAAGAACGGTGTTTCCTACACATAGCCACCATATCTAGTTCAACTCTGCTTCTGAAACTGAAACAAACCACAGTTCCTTTAACATCCAATGCTTGTCAGTTAAAATGAGAAACGTGTGAGATTTCTGAACGATGTAGTTCGTTTGAGCTGAAAAGTGACTCCCCTTACCTGAAACGAATTCTTTCTTGTAGGAAGACTCAGAGCCTGGGATTAAACTCCATTTTTGAAGTGAAACACACAGCAGAGTTCTCATCCATAGGTCACACTCTGCTTCAGAGCAAGAAGCATGCTCTTGCTTTCCAGAGTCTCTAATACAGCAGGAAACGTGATTCAGCTCAGAACAAAAGAACTGTGTTTCCTACACATAATGACCATATCTAGTTCAACTCTTCTTCTGAAACTGACACAAAGCACAGGTCCTCTAACATCCAATGCTTGACATTTAAGAGGAGAAACGTGTGAGCATCATGAAAGATGTAGTTCTTTTGAGCTGAAAAGTGACTGCCATTACCTGAAACGAAGTCTTGCTTATAGGAAGACTCAGAGCCTGGGATTTAACTCCATTTCTGAAGTGAAACACACAGCAGAGTTCTCATCCTTAGATCACACTCTGCTTTAGAGCAAGAAGCACGCTCTTGCTTTCCAGAGTCTCTAATACAGCAGGATACTTGAGTGTGTTCAGAACAAGAGAACTGTGTTTCCTACAGATATGGACCATATCTAGTTCAACTCTTCTTCTGAAGCTGATATAAAGCACTGTTCCTGTAACATCCAATGCTTTTCAATTAAGACCGAGAAACGTGTGAGCTTCGTGTATAATGTAGTTCTTTTGAGATGTAAAGTAACTGCCCTTACCTGAAACGATATCTTGCTTGTAAGAAGACTCAAAGCCTGGGATTTAACTCCATTTCTGAAGTGGAACACACTGCAGAGTTCTCATCCTTTGATCACACTCTGCTTTAGAGCAAGAAGCACGCTCTTGCTTTCTAGAGTCTCTAATACAGCTGGAAACCTGAGTGTGCTCAGAACAAAAGAACGGTGTTTCCTACACATACGGACCATATCTAGTCCAATTCTGCTTCTGAAACTGAAACAAACCACAGGTCCTCTAACAACCAATGCTTTTCAGTTTAGATGTGAAACGTGTGAGCTTCGTGAACGATGTAGTTCGTTAGAGCTGTAAAGTAACTGCCCTTCCCTGAAACGAATTCTTGCTTGTAGGAAGACTCAGAGCCTGGGATTTAACTCCCTTTCTGAAGGGAAACACACAGCATAGTTCTCATCCATGGATCACACTCTGCTTTAGAACAAGAAGCACGCTCTTGCTTTCTAGAGTCACTAATACAGCTGGAAACCTGAGTGTGCTCAGAACAAAAGAACGGTGTTTCCTACACATACGGACCATATCTAGTCCAATTCTGCTTCTGAAACTGAAACAAACCACAGGTCCTCTAACATCCAATGCTTGTCTGTCAAGATGAGAAACATGTGAGCTTTGTGAACGATGTAGTTCATTTGAGCTGTAAAGTAACTGCCCTTACGTGAAATGAAGACTTTTTTGTAGGAAGACACAAAGCCTGGGATTTAACTCCATTTCTGAAGGGAAACACCCAGCACAGTTCTCTTCCATGAATCACACTCTGCTTTAGGGCAAGAAGCACGCTCTTCCTTTCTAGAGTCTCTAATACAGCAGGAAACGTGATTGTGCTCAGAACAAAAGAACTGTGTTTCCTACACATACTGACCATATCTAGTTCAACTCTACTTCTGAAACTGACATAAAGCACAGGTCCTCTAACATCCAATGCTTGTCATTTAAGATGAGAAACGTGTGAGCATCATGAAAGGTAGTTCTTTTGAGCTGAAAAGTGACTGCCATTACCTGAAACGAAGTCTTGCTTGTAGGAAGACTCAGAGCCTGGGATTTAACTCCATTTCTGAAGTGAAACACACAGCAGAGTTCTCATCCTTAGATCACACTCTGCTTTAGAGCAAGAAGCACGCTCTTGCTTTCCAGAGTCTCTAATACAGCAGGATACTTGAGTGTGCTCAGAACAAAAGAACTGTGTTTCCTACACATATGGACCATATCTAGTTCAACTCTTCTTCTGAAGCTGATATAAAGCACTGTTCCTGTAACATCCAATGCTTTTCAATTAAGACCGAGAAACATGTGAGCTTTGTGTATTATGTAGTTCTTTTGAGATGTAAAGTAACTGCCCTTACCTGAAACGATATCTTGCTTGTACCAAGACTCAGACCCTGGGATTTAACTCCATTTCTGAAGTGGAACACACTGCAGAGTTCTCATGCATTGATCACACTCTGCTTTAGAGCAAGAAGCACACTCTTGCTTTCTAGATTCTCTAAGACAGCAGGAAACATGAGTGTGCTGAGAACAAAAGAACGGTGTTTCCTACACATACGGGCCATATCTAGTCCAACTCTGCTTCAGAAAGTGAAACAAACCACAAGTCCTCTAACATCCAATGCTTGTCCTTTAAGATGAGAAACTTCTGAGCTTCGTGAACAATGTAGTTCGTTTGAGCTGTAAAGTAACTGCCCTTAACTGAAACGAAGTCTTGCTTGTAGGAAGACTCAGAGCCTGGGATTTAACTCCATTTCTGAAGTGAAACACACAGCAGAGTTCTCATCCATAGATCACACTCTGCTTTAGAGCAAGAAGCACGCTCTTGCTTTCTAGAGTCTCTAAGACAGCAGGAAAAGTGAGTGTCCTGAGAAAAAAAGAACAGTGTTTCCTACACATACGGACCATATCTAATCCAACTCTGCTTCTGAAACTGATACAAAGCACCTGTCCTCTAACATGCAATGCTTGGCAGTTAAGATGAGAAACGTGTTAGCTTCGTGAACGATGTAGTTTGTTTGAGCTGTAAAGTAACTGCCCTTACCTGAAAAGAAGTGTTGCTTGTAGGAAGACTCAGAGCCTAGGATTTAACTCCATTTCTGAAGTGAAACACACAGCATAGTTCTCATCCATTGATCACACTCTGCTTTAGAGCAAGAAGCACGCTCTTGCTTTCTAGAGTCTCTAAGACAGCAGGAAACTTGAGTGTGATCAGAACAAAAGAACGGTGTTTCCTACACATAGCGACCATATCTAGTTCAACTCTGCTTCTGAAACTGAAACAAACCACAGTTCCTTTAACATCCAATGCTTGTCAGTTAAAATGAGAAACGTGTGAGATTTCTGAACGATGTAGTTCGTTTGAGCTGAAAAGTGACTCCCCTTACCTGAAACGAATTCTTTCTTGTAGGAGGACTCAGAGCCTGGGATTAAACTCCATTTTTGAAGTGAAACACACAGCAGAGTTCTCATCCATAGGTCACACTCTGCTTCAGAGCAAGAAGCATGCTCTTGCTTTCCAGAGTCTCTAATACAGCAGGAAACGTGATTCAGCTCAGAACAAAAGAACTGTGTTTCCTACACATAATGACCATATCTAGTTCAACTCTTCTTCTGAAACTGACACAAAGCACAGGTCCTCTAACATCCAATGCTTGACATTTAAGAGGAGAAACGTGTGAGCATCATGAAAGATGTAGTTCTTTTGAGCTGAAAAGTGACTGCCATTACCTGAAACGAAGTCTTGCTTATAGGAAGACTCAGAGCCTGGGATTTAACTCCATTTCTGAAGTGAAACACACAGCAGAGTTCTCATCCATAGATCACACTCTGCTTTAGAGCAAGAAGCACGCTCTTGCTTTCCAGAGTCTCTAATACAGCAGGATACTTGAGTGTGCTCAGAACAAAAGAACTGTGTTTCCTACACATATGGACCATATCTAGTTCAACTCTTCTTCTGAAGCTGATATAAAGCACTGTTCCTGTAACATCCAATGCTTTTCAATTAAGACCGAGAAACGTGTGAGGTTCGTGTATAATGTAGTTCTTTTGAGATGTAAAGTAACTGCCCTTACCTGAAATGATATCTTGCTTGTACCAAGACTCAGACCCTGGGATTTAACTCCATTTCTGAAGTGGAACACACAGCAGACTTCTCATCCATTGATCACACTCTGCTTTAGAGCAAGAAGCACGCTCTTGCTTTCTAGATTCTCTAAGACAGCAGGAAACATGAGTGTGCTGAGAACAAAAGAACGGTGTTTCCTACACATACGGGCCATATCTAGGCCAACTCTGCTTCAGAAAGTGAAACAAACCACAGGTCCTCTAACATCCAATGCTTGACATTTAAGATGAGAAACGTGTGAGCATCATGAAAGATGTAGTTCTTTTGAGCTGAAAAGTGACTGCCATTACCTGAAACGAAGTCTTGCTTATAGGAAGACTCAGAGCCTGGGATTTAACTCCATTTCTGAAGTGAAACACACAGCAGAGTTCTCATCCTTAGATCACACTCTGCTTTAGAGCAAGAAGCACGCTCTTGCTTTCCAGAGTCTCTAATACAGCAGGATACTTGAGTGTGCTCAGAACAAGAGAACTGTGTTTCCTACACATATGGACCATATCTAGTTCAACTCTTCTTCTGAAGCTGATATAAAGCACTGTTCCTGTAACATCCAATGCTTTTCAATTAAGACCGAGAAACGTGTGAGCTTCGTGTATAATGTAGTTCTTTTGAGATGTAAAGTAACTGCCCTTACCTGAAACGATATCTTGCTTGTAAGAAGACTCAAAGCCTGGGATTTAACTCCATTTCTGAAGTGGAACACACTGCAGAGTTCTCATCCTTTGATCACAGTCTGCTTTAGAGCAAGAAGCACGCTCTTGCTTTCTAGAGTCTCTAATACAGCTGGAAACCTGAGTGTGCTCTGAACAAAAGAACGGTGTTTCCTACACATACGGACCATATCTAGTCCAATTCTGCTTCTGAAACTGAAACAAACCACAGGTCCTCTAACAACCAATGCTTTTCAGTTTAGATGTGAAACATGTGAGCTTCGTGAACGATGTAGTTCGTTAGAGCTGTAAAGTAACTGCCCTTCCCTGAAACGAATTCTTGCTTGTAGGAAGACTCAGAGCCTGGGATTTAACTCCCTTTCTGAAGGGAAACACACAGCATAGTTCTCATCCATGGATCACACTCTGCTTTAGAACAAGAAGCACGCTCTTGCTTTCTAGAGTCACTAATACAGCTGGAAAACTGAGTGTGCTCAGAACAAAAGAACGGTGTTTCCTACACATACGGACCATATCTAGTCCAATTCTGCTTCTGAAACTGAAACAAACCACAGGTCCTCTAACATCCAATGCTTGTCTGTCAAGATGAGAAACATGTGAGCTTTGTGAACGATGTAGTTCATTTGAGATGTAAAGTAACTGCCCTTACGTGAAATGAAGACTTTTTTGTAGGAAGACACAAAGCCTGGGATTTAACTCCATTTCTGAAGGGAAACACCCAGCACAGTTCTCTTCCATGAATCACACTCTGCTTTAGAGCAAGAAGCACGCTCTTCCTTTCTAGAGTCTCTAATACAGCAGGAAACGTGATTGTGCTCAGAACAAAAGAACTGTGTTTCCTACACATACTGACCATATCTAGTTGAACTCTTCTTCTGAAACTGACATAAAGCACAGGTCCTCTAACATCCAATGCTTGTCATTTAAGATGAGAAACGTGTGAGCATCATGAAAGGTAGTTCTTTTGAGCTGAAAAGTGACTGCCATTACCTGAAACGAAGTCTTGCTTGTAGGAAGACTCAGAGCCTGGGATTTAACACCATTTCTGAAGTGAAACACACAGCAGAGTTCTCATCCTTAGATCACACTCTGCTTTAGAGCAAGAAGCACGCTCTTCCTTTCCAGGGTCTCTAATACAGCAGGATACTTGAGTGTGCTCAGAACAAAAGAACTGTGTTTCCTACACATATGGACCATATCTAGTTCAACTCTTCTTCTGAAGCTGATATAAAGCACTGTTCCTGTAACATCCAATGCTTTTCAATTAAGACCGAGAAACATGTGAGCTTTGTGTATTATGTAGTTCTTTTGAGATGTAAAGTAACTGCCCTTACCTGAAACGATATCTTGCTTGTACCAAGACTCAGACCCTGGGATTTAACTCCATTTCTGAAGTGGAACACACAGCAGAGTTCTCATCCATTGATCACACTCTGCTTTAGAGCAAGAAGCACACTCTTGCTTTCTAGATTCTCTAAGACAGCAGGAAACATGAGTGTGCTGAGAACAAAAGAACGGTGTTTCCTACACATACCGGCCATATCTAGTCCAACTCTGCTTCAGAAAGTGAAACAAACCACAAGTCCTCTAACATCCAATGCTTGTCCTTTAAGATGAGAAACTTCTGAGCTTCGTGAACAATGTAGTTCGTTTGAGCTGTAAAGTAACTGCCCTTAACTGAAACGAAGTCTTGCTTGTAGGAAGACTCAGAGCCTGGGATTTAACTCCATTTCTGAAGTGAAACACACAGCAGAGTTCTCATCCATAGATCACACTCTGCTTTAGAGCAAGAAGCACGCTCTTGCTTTCTAGAGTCTCTAAGACAGCAGGAAACTTGAGTGTGATCAGAACAAAAGAACGGTGTTTCCTACACATAGCGACCATATCTAGTTCAACTCTGCTTCTGAAACTGAAACAAACCACAGTTCCTTTAACATCCAATGCTTGTCAGTTAAAATGAGAAACGTGTGAGATTTCTGAACGATGTAGTTCGTTTGAGCTGAAAAGTGACTCCCCTTACCTGAAACGAATTCTTTCTTGTAGGAAGACTCAGAGCCTGGGATTAAACTCCATTTTTGAAGTGAAACACACAGCAGAGTTCTCATCCATAGGTCACACTCTGCTTCAGAGCAAGAAGCATGCTCTTGCTTTCCAGAGTCTCTAATACAGCAGGAAACGTGATTCTGCTCAGAACAAAAGAACTGTGTTTCCTACACATAATGACCATATCTAGTTCAACTCTTCTTCTGAAACTGACACAAAGCACAGGTCCTCTAACATCCAATGCTTGACATTTAAGATGAGAAACGTGTGAGCATCATGAAAGATGTAGTTCTTTTGAGCTGAAAAGTGACTGCCATTACCTGAAACGAAGTCTTGCTTATAGGAAGACTCAGAGCCTGGGATTTAACTCCATTTCTGAAGTGAAACACACAGCAGAGTTCTCATCCATAGATCACACTCTGCTTTAGAGCAAGAAGCACGCTCTTGCTTTCCAGAGTCTCTAATACAGCAGGATACTTGAGTGTGCTCAGAACAAGAGAACTGTGTTTCCTACACATATGGACCATATCTAGTTCAACTCTTCTTCTGAAGCTGATATAAAGCACTGTTCCTGTAACATCCAATGCTTTTCAATTAAGACCGAGAAACGTCTGAGCTTCGTGTATAATGTAGTTCTTTTGAGATGTAAAGTAACTGCCCTTACCTGAAACGATATCTTGCTTGTAAGAAGACTCAAAGCCTGGGATTTAACTCCATTTCTGAAGTGGAACACACTGCAGAGTTCTCAGACATTGATCACACTCTGCTTCAGAGGAAGAAGCATGCTCTTGCTTTCTAGAGTCTCTAAGACAGCAGGAAACATGAGTGTGCTGAGAACAAAAGAACGGTGTTTCCTACACATACAGGCCACATCTAGTCCAACACTGCTTCTGAAAGTGAAACAAACCACAGGTCCTCAAACATCCAATGATTGTCCGTTAAGATGAGAATCTTGTGAGCTTCGTGAACAATGTAGTTCGTTTGAGCTATAAAGTAACTGCCCTTAACTGAAACGAAGTCTTGCTTGTAGGAAGACTCAGAGCCTGGGATTTAACTCCATTTCTGAAGGGAAACACACAGCATAGTTCTCATCCATGGATCACACTCTGCTTTAGAGCAAGAAGCACGCTCTTGCTTTCTAGAGTCTCTAATAAAGCTGGAAACCTGAGTGTGCTCAGAACAAAAGAACGGTGTTTCCTACACTTACTGACCATATCTAGTTCAACCCGTCTTCTTCTGAAACTGACATAAAGCACAGGCCTCTAACATCCAATGCTTGTCATTTAAGATGAGAAACGTGTGAGTATCATGAAAGGTAGTTCTTTTGAGCTGAAAAGTGACTGCCATTTCCTGAAACGAAGTCTTGCTTGTAGGAAGACTCAGAGCCTTGGATTTAACTCCATTTCTGAAGTGAAACACACAGCAGAGTTCTCATCCTTAGATCACACTCTGCTTTAGAGCAAGAAGCACGCTCTTGCTTTCCAGAGTCTCTAATAAAGCAGGATACTTGAGTGTGCCCCGAACAAAAGAACTGTGTTTCCTACACATATGGACCATATCTAGTTCAACTCTTCTTCTGAAGCTGATATAAAGCACTGTTCCTGTAACATCCAATGCTTTTCAATTAAGACCGAGAAACGTGTGAGCTTCGTGTATAATGTAGTTCTTTTGATATGTAAAGTAAATGCCCTTACCTGAAACGATATCTTGCTTGTAAGAAGACTCAGAGCCTGGGATTTAACTCCCTTTCTGAAGTGAAACACACTGCAGAGTTCTCATCCATGGATCACACTCTGCTTTAGAGCAAGGAGCTCGCTCTTGCTTTCTAGAGTCTCTAATACAGCTGGAAACCTGAGTGTGCTCAGAACAAAAGAACGGTGTTTCCTACACATACGGACCATATCTAGTCCAATTCTGCTTCTGAAACTGAAACAAACCACAGGTGCTCTAACATCCAATGCTTGTCAGTTAAGATGAGAAACGTGTTAGCTTCGTGAACGATGTAGTTTGTTTGAGCTGAAAAGTGACTGCCCTTACCTGAAACGAAGTCTTTCTTGTAGGAAGACACAGAGCCTGGGATTTAACTCCATTTCTGAAGGGAAACACACAGCATAGTTCTCATCCTTGGATCACACTCTGCTTTAGAGCAAGAAGCAAGCTCTTGCTTTCTAGAGTCTCTAAGACAGCAGGAAACTTGACTGTGATCAGAACAAAAGAACGGTGTTTCCTACATATACAGACCATATCTAGTTCAACTCTGCTTCTGAAACTGAAACAAACCAGAGGTCCTCTAACAACCAATGCTTTTCAGTTTAGATGTGAAACGTGTGAGCTTCGTGAACGATGTTGTTCGTTAGAGCTGTAAAGTAACTGCCCTTCCCTGAAATGAAGTCTTGCTTGTAGGAAGACTCAGAGCCTGGGATTTAACTCCCTTTCTGAAGGGAAACACACAGCATAGTTCTCATCCATGGATCACACTCTGCTTTAGAGCAAGAAGCACGCTCTTGCTTTCTAGAGTCACTAATACAGCTGGAAACCTGAGTGTGCTCAGAACAAAAGAACGGTGTTTCTACACATACGGACCATATCTAGTCCAATTCTGCTTCTGAAACTGAACCAAACCACAGGTCCTCTAACATCCAATGCTTGTCTGTCAAGATGAGAAACATGTGAGCTTTGTGAACGATATAGTTCATTTGAGCTCTAAAGTAACTGCCCTTACGTGAAATGAAGACTTTTTTGTAGGAAGACACAAAGCCTGGGATTTAACTCCATTTCTCAAGGGAAACACCCAGCAAAGTTCTCTTCCATGAATCACACTCTGCTTTAGAGCAAGAAGCACGCTCTTGCTTTCTAGAGTCTCCAATACAGCAGGATATTTGAGTGTGCTCAGAACAAAAGAACTGTGTTTCCTACACATATGGACCATATCTAGTTCAACTCTTCTTCTGAAGCTGATATAAACACTGTTCCTGTAACATCCAATGCTTTTCAATTAAGACCGAGAAACATGTGAGCTTTGTGTATTATGTAGTTCTTTTGAGATGTAAAGTAACTGCCCTTACCTGAAATGATATCTTGCTTGTACCAAGACTCAGACCCTGGGATTTAACTCCATTTCTGAAGGGGAACACACAGCAGAGTTCTCATCCATTGATCACACTCTGCTTTAGAGCAAGAAGCACGCTCTTGCTTTCTAGATTCTCTAAGACAGCAGGAAACATGAGTGTGCTGAGAACAAAAGAACGGTGTTTCCTACACATATGGGCCATATCTAGTCCAACTCTGCTTCTGAAAGTGAAACAAACCACAAGTCCTCTAACATCCAATGCTTGTCCTTTAAGATGAGAAACTTCTGAGCTTCGTGAACAATGTAGTTCGTTTGAGCTGTAAAGTAACTGCCCTTAACTGAAACGAAGTCTTGCTTGTTGGAAGGCTCAGAGCCTGGGATTTAACTCCATTTCTGAAGTGAAACACACAGCAGAGTTCTCATCCATAGATCACACTCTGCTTTAGAGCAAGAAGCACGCTCTTGCTTTCTAGAGTCTCTAAGACAGCAGGAAAAGTGAGTGTGCTGAGAACAAAAGAACAGTGTTTCCTACACATACGGACCATATCTAATCCAACTCTGCTTCTGAAACTGATACAAAGCACCTGTCCTCTAACATGCAATGCTTGGCATTTAAGATGAGAAACGTGTTAGCTTCGTGAACGATGTAGTTTGTTTGAGCTGTAAAGTAACTGCCCTTACCTGAAAAGAAGTGTTGCTTGTAGGAAGACTCAGAGCCTAGGATTTAACTCCATTTCTGAAGTGAAACACACAGCATAGTTCTCATCCATTGATCACACTCTGCTTTAGAGCAAGAAGCACGCTCTTGCTTTCTAGAGTCTCTAAGACAGCAGGAAACTTGAGTGTGATCAGAACAAAAGAACGGTGTTTCCTACACATAGCGACCATATCTAGTTCAACTCTGCTTCTGAAACTGAAACAAACCACAGTTCCTTTAACATCCAATGCTTGTCACTTAAAATGAGAAACGTGTGAGATTTCTGAACGATGTAGTTCGTTTGAGCTGAAAAGTGACTCCCCTTACCTGAAACGATGTGTTTCTTGTAGGAAGACTCAGTGCCTGGGATTAAACTCCATTTTTGAAGTGAAACACACAGCAGAGTTCTCATCCATAGGTCACACTCTGCTTTAGAGCAAGAAGCATGCTCTTGCTTTCCAGAGTCTCTAATACAGCAGGAAACGTGATTGTGCTCAGAACAAAAGAACTGTGTTTCCTACACATACTGACCATATCTAGTTCAACTCTTCTTCTGAAACTGACACAAAGCACAGGTCCTCTAACATCCAATGCTTGACATTTAAGATGAGAAACGTGTGAGCATCATGAAAGGTGTAGTTCTCTTGAGCTGAAAAGTGACTGCCATTACCTGAAATGAAGTCTTGCTTATAGGATGACTCAGAGCCTGGGATTTAACTCCATTTCTGAAGTGAAACACACAGCAGAGTTCTCTTCCTTAGATCACACTCTGCTTTAGAGCAAGAAGCACGCTCTTGCTTTCCAGAGTCTCTAATACAGCAGGATACTTGAGTGTGCTCAGAACAAGAGAACTGTGTTTCCTACACATATGGACCATATCTAGTTCAACTCTTCTTCTGAAGCTGATATAAAGCACTGTTCCTGTAACATCCAATGCTTTTCAATTAAGACCGAGAAACGTGTGAGCTTCGTGTATAATGTAGTTCTTTTGAGCTGTAAAGTAACTACCCTTACCTGAAACGATATCTTGCTTGTAAGAAGACTCAAAGCCTGGGATTTAACTCCATTTCTGGAGTGGAACACACTGCAGAGTTCTCATCCTTTGATCACACTCTGCTTTAGAGCAAGAAGCACGCTCTTGCTTTCTAGAGTCTCTAATACAGCTGGAAACCTGAGTGTGCTCAGAACAAAAGAACGGTGTTTCCTACACATACGGACCATATCTAGTCCAATTCTGCTTCTGAAACTGAAACAAACCACAGGTCCTCTAACATCCAATGCTTGTCTGTCAAGATGAGAAACATGTGAGCTTTGTGAACGATGTAGTTCATTTGAGCTGTAAAGTAACTGCCCTTACGTGAAATGAAGACTTTGTTGTAGGAAGACACAAAGCCTGGGATTTAACTCCATTTCTGAAGGGAAACCCCCAGCACAGTTCTCTTCCATGAATCACACTCTGCTTTAGAGCAAGAAGCACGCTCTTCCTTTCTAGACTCTCTAATACAGCAGGAAACGTGATTGTGCTCAGAACAAAAGAACTGTGTTTCCTACACATACTGACCATATCTAGTTGAACTCTTCTTCTGAAACTGACATAAAGCACAGGTCCTCTAACATCCAATGCTTGTTATTTAAGATGAGAAACGTGTGAGCATCATGAAAGGTAGTTCTTTTGAGCTGAAAAGTGACTGCCATTACCTGAAACGAAGTCTTGCTTGTAGGAAGACTCAGAGCCTGGGATTTAACTCCATTTCTGAAGTGAAACACACAGCAGAGTTCTCATCCTTAGATCACACTCTGCTTTAGAGAAAGAAGCACGCTCTTGCTTTCCAGAGTCTCTAATAAAGCAGGATATTTGAGTGTGCTCACAACAAAAGAACTGTGTTTCCTACACATATGGACCATATCTAGTTCAACCCTTCTTCTGAAGCTGATATAAAGCACTGTTCCTGTAACATCCAATGCTTTTCAATTAAGACCGAGAAACGTGTGAGCTTTGTGTATTATGTAGTTCTTTTGAGATGTAAAGTAACTGCCCTTACCTGAAACGATATCTTGCTTGTAAGAAGACTCAGACGCTGGGATTTAACTCCATTTCTGAAGTGGAACACACAGCAGAGTTCTCATCCATTGATCACACTCTGCTTTAGAGCAAGAAGCACGCTCTTGCTTTCTAGATTCTCTAAGACAGCAGGAAACATGAGTGTGCTGAGAACAAAAGATCGGTGTTTCCTACACATACGGGCCATATCTAGTCCAACTCTGGCTTCAGAAAGTGAAACAAAGCACAAGTCTTCTAACATCCAATGCTTGTCCTTTAAGATGAGAAACTTCTGAGCTTCGTGAACAATGTAGTTCGTTTGAGCTGTAAAGTAACTGCCCTTAACTGAAACGAAGTCTTGCTTGTAGGAAGACTCAGAGCCTGGGATTTAACTCCATTTCTGAAGTGAAACACACAGCAGAGTTCTCATCCATAGATCACACTCTGCTTTAGAGCAAGAAGCACGCTCTTGCTTTCTAGATTCTCTAAGACAGCAAGAAAAGTGAGTGTGCTGAGAACAAAAGAACAGTGTTTCCTACACATACGGACCATATCTAATCCAACTCTGCTTCTGAAACTGATACAAAGCACCTGTCCTCTAACATGCAATGCTTGGCAGTTAAGATGAGAAACGTGTTAGCTTCTTCCGAAACTGACATAAAGCACATGTCCTCTAACATCCAATGCTTGTCATTTAAGATGAGAAACGTGTGAGCATCATGAAAGGTAGTTCTTTTGAGCTGAAAAGTGACTGCCATTACCTGAAACGAAGTCTTGCTTGTAGGAAGACTCAGAACCTGGGATTTAACTCCATTTCTGAAGTGAAACACACAGCAGAGTTCTCATCCATAGATCACACTCTGATTTAGAGCAAGAAGCACGCTCTAGCTTTCTAGAGTCTCTAAGACAACATGAAACATGAGTGTGATGAGAACAAAAGAAAGGTGTTTCCTACACATACAGACCATATCTAGTTCATCTCTGCTTCTGAAACTGAAACAAACCAGAGGTCCTCTAACATCCAATGCTTTTCAGTTTAGATGAGAAATGCGTGAGCTTCGTGAACGATGTAGTTTGTTTGAGCTGTAAAGTAACTGCCCTTACCTGAAAAGAAGTCTTGCTTGTAGGAAGACTCAGAGCCTGGGATTTAACTCCATTTCTGAAGTGAAACACACAGCATAGTTCTCATCCATTGATCACACTCTGCTTTAGAGCAAGAAGCACGCTCTTGCTTTCTAGAGTCTCTAAGAAGGCAGGAAACTTGAGTGTGATCAGAACAAAAGAACGGTGTTTCCTACACATAGGGACCATATCTAGTTCAACTCTGCTTCTGAAACTGAAAGAAACCACAGTTCCTCTAACATCCAATGCTTGTCAGTTAAGATGAGACACGTGTGAGCTTACTGAATGATGTAGTTCGTTTCCTACATATATGGACCATATCTAGTCCAACTCTGCTTCTGAAACTGGAACAAAGCACTGATCCTCTAACATGCAATGCTTGGCAGTTAAGATGAGAAATTATTTAGCTTCGTGAACGATGTAGTTTGTTTGAGCTGAAAAGTGACTGCCCTTACGTGAAATGAAGACTTTTTTGTAGGAAGACACAAAGCCTGGGATTTAACTCCATTTCTAAGGGAAACACCCAGCACAGTTCTCTTCCATGAATCACACTCTGATTTAAAGCAAGAAGCACGCTCTTCCTTTCTAGAGTCTCTAATACAGCAGGAAACTTGATTGTGCTCAGAACAAAAGAACTGTGTTTCCTACACATACTGACCATATCTAGTTCAACTCTTCTTCTGAAACTGACACAAAGCACAGGTCCTCTAACATCCAATGCTTGACATTTAACATGAGAAACGTGTGAGCATCATGAAAGATGTAGTTCTTTTGAGCTGAAAAGTGACTGCCATTACCTGAAACGAAGTCTTGCTTATAGGAAGACTCAGAGCCTGGGATTTAACTCCATTTCTGAAGTGAAACACACAGCAGAGTTCTCATCCTTAGATCACACTCTGCTTTAGAGCAAGAAGCACGCTCTTGCTTTCCAGAGTCTCTAATACAGCAGGATACTTGAGTGTGTTCAGAACAAAAGAACTGTGTTTCCTACACATATGGACCATATCTAGTTCAACTCTTCTTCTGAAGCTGATATAGAGCACTGTTCCTGTAACATCCAATGCTTTTCAATTAAGACCGAGAAACGTGTGAGCTTCGTGTATAATGTAGTTCTTTTGAGATGTAAAGTAACTGCCCTTACCTGAAACGATATCTTGCTTGTAAGAAGACTCAAAGCCTGGGATTTAACTCCATTTCTGAAGTGGAACACACTGCAGAGTTCTCATGCATTGATCACACTCTGCTTTAGAGCAAGAAGCACGCTCTTTCTTTCTAGAGTCTCTAAGACAGCAGGAAACATGAGTGTGCTGAGAACAAAAGAACGGTGTTTCCTACACATACGGGCCATATCTAGTCCAACTCTGATTCTGAAAGTGAAACAAACCACATGTCCTCTAACATCCAATGATTGTCCGTTAAGATGAGAAACTTGTGAGCTTCGTGAACAATGTAGTTCGTTTGAGCTGTAAAGTAACTGCCCTTAACTGAAACGAAGTCTTGCTTGTAGGAAGACTCAGAGCCTGGGATTTAACTCCATTTCTGAAGGGAAACACACAGCATAGTTCTCATAAATGGATCACACTCTGCTTTAGATCAAGAAGCACGCTCTTGCTTTCTAGAGTCTCTAATAAAGCTGGAAACCTGAGTGTGCTCAGAACAAAAGAACGGTGTTTCCTACACATACGGGCCATATCTAGTCCAACTCTGCTTCTGAAAGTGAAACAAACCACAGGTCCTCTAACATGCAATGCTTGGCAGTTAAGATGAGAAACGTGTTAGCTTCGTGAACGATGTAGTTTGTTTGATCTGAAAAGTATCTGCCCTTACCTGAAGCGAAGTCTTGCTTGTAGGAAGACTCAGAGCCTGGGAGTTAACACCATTTCTGAAGTGAAACACACAGCAGATTTCTCATCCTTAGATCACACTCTGCTTTAGAGCAAGAAGCACGTTCTTGCTTTCCAGAGTCTCTAATACAGCAGGATACTTGAGTGTGCTCAGAACAAAAGAACTGTGTTTCCTACACATATGGACCATATCTAGTTCAACTCTTCTTCTGAAGCTGATATAAAGCTCTGTTCCTGTAACATCCAATGCTTTTCAATTAAGACCGAGAAACGTGTGATCTTCGTGTATAATGTAGTTCTTTTGAGATGTAAAGTAACTGCCCTTACCTGAAACGATATCTTGCTTGTAAGAAGACTCAAAGCCTGGGATTTAACTCCATTTCTGAAGTGGAACACACTGCAGAGTTCTCATCCATTGATCACACTCTGCTTTAGAGCAAGAAGCACGCTCTTGCTTTCTAGAGTCTCTAAGACAGCAGGAAAAGTGAGTGTGCTGAGAACAAAAGAACAGTGTTTCCTACACATACAGACCATATCTAGTCCAACTCTGCTTCTGAAACTGATACAAAGCACTGGTCCTCTAACATGCAATGCTTGTCAGTTAAGATGAGAAACGTGTTAGCTTCGTGAACGATGTAGTTTGTTTGAGCTGAAAAGTGACTGCCCTTACCTGAAACGAAGTCTTGCTTGTAGGAAGACTCAGAGCCTGGGATTTAACTCCATTTCTGAAGTGAAACACACAACAGAGTTCTCATCCTTAGATCACACTCTGCTTTCGAGCAAGAAGCACGCTCTTGCTTTCCAGAGTCTCTAATACAGCAGGATACTTGAGTGTGCTCAGAACAAAAGAACTGTGTTTCCTACACATATGCACCATATATAGTTCAACTCTTCTTCTGAAGCTGATATAAAGCACTGTTCCTGTAACCTCCAATGCTTTTCAATTAAGACCGAGAAACGTGTGAGCTTCGTGTATAATGTAGTTCTTTTGAGATGTAAAGTAACTGCCCTTACCTGAAACGATATCTTGCTTGTAAGAAGACTCAAAGCCTGGGATTTAACTCCATTTCTGAAGTGGAACACACTGCAGAGTTCTCATGCATTGATCACACTCTGCTTTAGAGCAAGAAGCACGCTCTTTCTTTCTAGAGTCTCTAAGACAGCAGGAAACATGAGTGTGCTGAGAACAAAAGAACGGTGTTTCCTACACATACGGGCCATATCTAGTCCAACTCTGATTCTGAAAGTGAAACAAACCACATGTCCTCTAACATCCAATGATTGTCCGTTAAGATGAGAAACTTGTGAGCTTCGTGAACAATGTTGTTCGTTTGAGCTGTAAAGTAACTGCCCTGAACTGAAATGAAGTCTTGCTTGTAGGAAGACTCAGAGCCTGGGATTTAACTCCATTTCTGAAGGGAAACACACAGCATAGTTCTCATCCATGGATCACACTCTGCTTTAGAGCAAGAAGCACGCTCTTGCTTTCTAGAGTCTCTAATACAGCTGGAAACCTGAGTGTGCTCAGAACAAAAGAACGGTGTTTCCTACCCATACGCACCATATCTAGTCCAATTCTGCTTCTGAAACTGAAACAAACCACAGGTCCTCTAACATCCAATGCTTGTCTGTCAAGATGAGAAACATGTGAGCTTTGTGAACGATGTAGTTCATTTGAGCTGTAAAGTAACTGCCCTTACCAGAAACAAAGTCTTGCTTGTAGGAAGTCTCAGAGCCTGGGATTTAACTCCATTTCTGAAGTGAAACACACAGCAGAGTTCCCATCCATAGTACACACTCTGCTTTAGAGCAAGAAGCACGCTCTTGCTTTCTAGAGTCTCTAAGGCAGCAGGAAACATGAGTGTGCTGAGAACAAAAGAACAGTTTTTCCTACATATACGGACCATATCTAGTCCAACTCTGCTTCTGAAACTGAAACAATGCACTGGTCCTCTAACATGCAATGCTTGGCAGTTAAGATGAGAAACGATTTAGCTTTGTGAACGATGTAGTTTGTTTGAGCTGAAAAGTGACTGCCCTTACGTGAAATGAAGACTTTTTTGTAGGAAGACTCAGAGCCTGGGATTTAACTCCATTTCTGAAGGGAAACACCCAGCCCAGTTCTCTTCCATGAATCACACTCTGCTTTAGAGCAAGAAGCACGCTCTTCCTTTCTAGAGTCTCTGATACAGCAGGAAACGTGATTGTGCTCAGAACAAAAGAACTGTGTTTCCTACACATACTGACCATATCTAGTTCAACTCTTCTTCTGAAACTGACACAAAGCACAGGTCCTCTAACATCCAGTGCTTGACATTTAACATGAGAAACGTGTGAGCATCATGAAAGATGTAGTTCTTTTGAGCTGAAAAGTGACTGCCATTTCCTAAAACGAAGTCTTTCTTATAGGAAGACTCAGAACCTGGGATTTAACTCCATTTCTGAAGTAAAACACACAGCAGAGTTCTCATCCTTAGATCACACTCTGCTTTAGAGCAAGAAGCACGCTCTTGCTTTCCAGAGTCTCTAATACAGCAGGATACTTGAGTGTGCTCAGAACAAAAGAACTGTGTTTCCTACACATATGCACCATATCTTGTTCAACTCTTCTTCTGAAGCTGATATAAAGCACTGTTCCTGTAACATGCAATGCTTTTCAATTAAGACCGAGAAACGTGTGAGCTTCGTGTATAATGTAGTTCTTTTGAGATGTAAAGTAACTGCCCTTACCTGAAAAGATATCTTGCTTGTAAGAAGACTCAAAGCCTGGGATTTAACTCCATTTCTGAATTGGAACACACTGCAGAGTTCTCATCCATTGATCACACTCTGCTTTAGAGCAAGAAGCACGCTCTTGCTTTCTAGAGTCTCTAAGACAGCAGGAAACATGAGTGTGCTGAGAACAAAAGAACGGTGTTTCCTACACATACGGGCCATATCTAGTCCAACTCTGATTCTGAAAGTGAAACAAACCACATGTCCTCTAACATCCAATGATTGTCCGTTAAGATGAGAAACTTGTGAGCTTCGTGAACAATGTAGTTCGTTTGAGCTGTAAAGTAACTGCCCTGAACTGAAATGAAGTCTTGCTTGTAGGAAGACTCAGAGCCTGGGATTTAACTCCATTTCTGAAGGGAAACACACAGCATAGTTCTCATCCATGGATCACACTCTGCTTTAGAGCGAGAAGCACGCTCTTGCTTTCTAGAGTCTCTAACAAAGCTGGAAACCTGAGTGTGCTCAGAACAAAAGAACGGTGTTTCCTACATATACGGACCATATCTAGTCCAATTCTGCTTCTGAAACTGAAACAAACCCCAGGTCCTCTAACATCCAATGCTTGTCTGTCAAGATGAGAAACATGTGAGGTTTGTGAACGATGTAGTTCGTTTGAGCAGTAAAGTAACTGCCCTTCCCTGAAACGAAGTCTTGCTTGTAGGAAGACTCAGAGCCTGGGATTTAACTCCCTTTCTGAAGGGAAACACACAGCATAGTTCTCATCCATGGATCACACTCTGCTTTAGAGCAAGAAGCACGCTCTTGCTTTCTAGAGTCTCTAATACAGCTGGAAACCTGAGTGTGCTCAGAACAAAAGAACGGTGTTTCCTACCCATACGCACCATATCTAGTCCAATTCTGCTTCTGAAACTGAAACAAACCACAGGTCCTCTAACATCCAATGCTTGTCTGTCAAGATGAGAAACATGTGAGCTTTGTGAACGATGTAGTTCATTTGAGCTGTAAAGTAACTGCCCTTGCCAGAAACAAAGTCTTGCTTGTAGGAAGACTCAGAGCCTGGGATTTAACTCCATTTCTGAAGTGAAACACACAGCAGAGTTCCCATCCATAGGACACACTCTGCTTTAGAGCAAGAAGCACGCTCTTGCTTTCTAGAGTCTCTAAGACAGCAGGAAACATGAGTGTGCTGAGAACAAAAGAACAGTTTTTCCTACATATACGGACCATATCTAGTCCAACTCTGCTTCTGAAACTGAAACAATGCACTGGTCCTCTAACATGCAATGCTTGGCAGTTAAGATGAGAAACGATTTAGCTTCGTGAACGATGTAGTTTGTTTGAGCTGAAAAGTGACTGCCCTTACTTGAAATGAAGACTTTTTTGTAGGAAGACACAAAGCCTGGGATTTAACTCCATTTCTGAAGGGAAACACCCTGCACAGTTCTCTTCCATGAATCACACTCTGCTTTAGAGCAAGAAGCACGCTCTTCCTTTCTAGAGTCTCTAATACAGCAGGAAACCTGATTGTGCTCAGAACAAAAGAACTGTGTTTCCTACACATACTGACCCTATCTAGTTCAACTCTTCTTCTGAAACTGACACAAAGCACAGGTCCTCTAACATCCAATGCTTGTCATTTAAGATGAGATACGTGTGAGCATCATGAAAGGTAGTTCTTTTGAGCTGAAAAGTGACTGCCATTACCTGAAACGAAGTCTTGCTTGTAGGAAGACTCAGAGCCTGGGATTTAACTCCATTTCTGAAGTGAAACACACAGCAGAGTTCTCATCCTTAGATCACACTCTGCTTTAGAGCAAGAAGCATGCTCTTGCTTTCTAGAGTCTCTAAGACAGCAGGAAACATGAGTGTGCTGAGAACAAAAGAACGGAGTTTCCTACACATATGGGCCATATCTAGTCCAACTCTGCTTCTGAAAGTGAAACAAACCACATGTCCTCTAACATCCAATGCTTGTCCGTTAAGATAAGAAACTTGTGAGCTTCGTGAACAATGTAGTTCGTTTGAGCTGTAAAGTAACTGTCCTTAACTGAAACGAAGTCTTGCTTGTTGAAAGACTCAGAGCCTGGGATTTAACTCCCTTTCTGAAGGGAAACACAGAGCATAGTTCTCATCCATGGATCACACTCTGCTTTAGAGCAAGAAGCACGCTCTTACTTTCTAGAGTCTCTAATACAGCTGGAAACCTGAGTGTGCTCAGAACAAAAGAACGGTGTTTCCTACACATACGCACCATATCTAGTCCAATTCTGCTTCTGAAACTGAAACAAACCACAGGTCCTCTAACATCCAGTGCTTGTCTGTCAAGATGAGAAACATGGGAGCTTTGTGAACGATGTAGATCATTTGAGCTGTAAAGTAACTGCCCTTACCAGAAATGAAGTCTTGCTTGTAGGAAGACTCAGAGCCTGGGATTTAACTCCATTTCTGAAGTGAAACACACAGCAGAGTTCTCATCCTTAGATCACACTCTGCTTTAGAGCAAGAAGCACGCTCTTGCTTTCCAGAGTCTCTAATACAGCAGGATACTTGAGTGTGTTCAGAACAAAAGAACTGTGTTTCCTACACATATGGACCATATCTAGTTCAACTCTTCTTCTGATGCTGATATAGAGCACTGTTCCTGTAACATCCAATGCTTTTCAATTAAGACCGAGAAACGTGTGAGCTTCGTGTATAATGTAGTTCTTTTGAGATGTAAAGTAACTGCCCTTACCTGAAACGATATCTTGCTTGTAAGAAGACTCAAAGCCTGGGATTTAACTCCATTTCTGAAGTGGAACACACTGCAGAGTTCTCATCCATTGATCACACTCTGCTTTAGAGCAAGAAGCACGCTCTTTCTTTCTAGAGTCTCTAAGACAGCAGGAAACATGAGTGTGCTGAGAACAAAAGAACGGTGTTTCCTACACATACGGGCCATATCTAGTCCAACTCTGATTCTGAAAGTGAAACAAACCACATGTCCTCTAACATCCAATGATTGTCCGTTAAGATGAGAAACTTGTGAGCTTCGTGAACAATGTAGTTCGTTTGAGCTGTAAAGTAACTGCCTTGAACTGAAACGAAGTCTTGCTTGTAGGAAGACTCAGAGCCTGGGATTTAACTCCATTTCTGAAGGGAAACACACAGCATAGTTCTCATCCATGGATCACACTCTGCTTTAGAGCAAGAAGCACGCTCTTGCTTTCTAGAGTCTCTAACAAAGCTGGAAACCTGAGTGTGCTCAGAACAAAAGAACGGTGTTTCCTACATATACGTACCATATCTAGTCCAATTCTGCTTCTGAAACTGAAACAAACCCCAGGTCCTCTAACATCCAATGCTTGTCTGTCAAGATGAGAAACATGTGAGGTTTGTGAACGATGTAGTTCGTTTGAGCAGTAAAGTAACTGCCCTTCCCTGAAACGAAGTCTTGCTTGTAGGAAGACTCAGAGCCTGGGATTTAACTCCCTTTCTGAAGGGAAACACACAGCATAGTTCTCATCCATGGATCACACTTTGCTTTAGAGCAAGAAGCACGCTCTTGCTTTCTAGAGTCTCTAATACAGCTGGAAACCTGAGTGTGCTCAGAACAAAAGAACGGTGTTTCCTACACATACGCACCATATCTAGTCCAATTCTGCTTCTGAAACTGAAACAAACCACAGGTCCTCTAACATCCAATGCTTGTCTGTCAAGATGAGAAACATGTGAGATTTGTGAACGATGTAGTTCATTTGAGCTGTAAAGTAACTGCCCTTACCAGAAACAAAGTCTTGCTTGTAGGAAGACTCAGAGCCTGGGATTTAACTCCATTTCTGAAGTGAAACACACAGCAGAGTTCCCATCCATAGGACACACTCTGCTTTAGAGCAAGAAGCACGCTCTTGCTTTCTAGAGTCTCTAAGACAGCAGGAAACATGTGTGTGCTGAGAACAAAAGAACAGTTTTTCCTACATATACGGACCATATCTAGTCCAACTCTGCTTCTGAAACTGAAACAATGCACTGGTCCTCTAACATGAAATGCTTGGCAGTTAAGATGAGAAACGATTTACCTTTGTGAACGATGTAGTTTGTTTGAGCTGAAAAATGACTGCCCTTACGTGAAATGAAGACTTTTTTGTAGGAAGACACAAAGACTGGGATTTAACTCCATTTCTGAAGGGAAACACCCAGCACAGTTCTCTTCCATGAATCACACTCTGCTTTAGTGCAAGATGCACGCTCTTCCTTTCTAGAGACTCTAATACAGCAGGAAACCTGATTGTGCTCAGAACAAAAGAACTGTGTTTCCTACACATACTGACCATATCTAGTTCAACTCTTCTTCTGAAACTGACACAAAGCACAGGTCCTCTAACATCCAATGCTTGTCATTTAAGATGAGAAACGTGTGAGCATCATGAAAGGTAGTTCTTTTGAGCTGAAAAGTGACTGCCATTACCTGAAACGAAGTCTTTCTTATAGGAAGACTCAGAGCCTGGGATTTAACTCCATTTCTGAAGTGAAACACACAGCAGAGTTCTCATCCTTAGATCACACTCTGCTTTAGAGCAAGAAGCATGCTCTTGCTTTCTAGAGTCTCTAAGACAGCAGGAAACATGAGTGTGCTGAGAACAAAAGAACAGAGTTTCCTACACATATGGGCCATATCTAGTTCAACTCTTCTTCTGATGCTGATATAAAGCACTGTTCCTGTAACATCCAATGCTTTTCAATTAAGATCGAGAAACGTGTGATCTTCGTGTATAATGTAGTTCTTTTGAGATGTAAAGTAACTGCCCTTACCTGAAACGATATCTTGCTTGTAAGAAGACTCAAAGCCTGGGATTTAACTCCATTTCTGAAGTGGAACACACTGCAGAGTTCTCATCCATTGATCACACCCTGCTTTAGAGCAAGAAGCACGCTCTTGCTTTCTAGAGTCTCTAAGACAGCAGGGAAAGTGAGTGTGCTGAGAACAAAAGAACAGTGTTTCCTACACATACAGACCATATCTAGTCCAACTCTGCTTCTGAAACTGATACAAAGCACTGGTCCTCTAACATGCAATGCTTGGCAGTTAAGATGAGAAACATGTTAGCTTCGTGAACGATGTAGTTTGTTTGAGCTGAAAAGTGACTGCCCTTACCTGAAACGAAGTCTTGCTTGTAGGAAGACTCAGAGCCTGGGATTTAACTCCATTTCTGAAGTGAAACACACAGCAGAGTTCTCATCCTTAGATCACACTCTGCTTTCCAGCAAGAAGCACGCTCTTGCTTTCCAGAGTCTCTAATACAGCAGGATACTTGAGTGTGTTCAGAACAAAAGAACTGTGTTTCCTACACATATGCACCATATCTAGTTCAACTCTTCTTCTGAAGCTGATATAAAGCACTGTTCCTGTAACATGCAATGCTTTTCAATTAAGACCGAGAAACGTGTGAGCTTCGTTTATAATGTAGTTCTTTTGAGATGTAAAGTAACTGCCCGTACCTGAAACGATATCTTGCTTGTAAGAAGACTCAAAGCCTGGGATTTAACTCCATTTCTGAAGTGGAACACACTGCAGAGTTCTCATCCATTGATCACACTCTGCTTTAGAGCAAGAAGCACGCTCTTGCTTTTTAGAGTCTCTAAGACAGCAGGAAATATGAGTGTGCTGAGAACAAAAGAACGGTGTTTCCTACACATACGGGCCATATCTAGTCCAACTCTGATTCTGAAAGTGAAACAAACCACATGTCCTCTAACATCCAATGATTGTCCGTTAAGATGAGAAACTTGTGAGCTTCGTGAACAATGTAGTTCGTTTGAGCTGTAAAGAAACTGCCCTGAACTGAAACGAAGTCTTGCTTGTAGGAAGACTCAGAGCCTGGGATTTAACTCCATTTCTGAAGGGAAACACACAGCATAGTTCTCATCCATGGATCACACTCTGCTTTAGAGCAAGAAGCACGCTCTTGCTTTCTAGAGTCTCTAACAAAGCTGGAAACCTGAGTGTGCTCAGAACAAAAGAACGGTGTTTCCTACATATACGGACCATATCTAGTCCAATTCTGCTTCTGAAACTGAAACAAACCCCAGGTCCTCTAATAACCAATGCTTGTCTGTCAAGATGAGAAACATGTGAGGTTTGTGAACGATGTAGTTCGTTTGAGCAGTAAAGTAACTGCCCTTCCCTGAAACGAAGTCTTGCTTGTAGGAAGACTCAGAGCCTGGGATTTAACTCCCTTTCTGAAGGGAAACACACAGCATAGTTCTCATCCATGGATCACACTCTGCTTTAGAGCAAGAAGCACGCTCTTGCTTTCTAGAGTCTCTAATACAGCTGGAAACCTGAGTGTGCTCAGAACAAAAGAACGGTGTTTCCTACCCATACGCACCATATCTAGTCCAACTCTGCTTCTGAAACTGAAACAATGCACTGGTCCTCTAACATGCAATGCTTGGCAGTTAAGATGAGAAACGATTTAGCTTCGTGAATGATGTAGTTTGTTTGAGCTGAAAAGTGACTGCCCTTACTTGAAATGAAGACTTTTTTGTAGGAAGACACAAAGCCTGGGATTTAACTCCATTTCTGAAGGGAAACACCCTGCACAGTTCTCTTCCATGAATCACACTCTGCTTTAGAGCAAGAAGCACGCTCTTCCTTTCTAGAGTCTCTAATACAGCAGGAAACCTGATTGTGCTCAGAACAAAAGAACTGTGTTTCCTACACATACTGACCCTATCTAGTTCAACTCTTCTTCTGAAACTGACACAAAGCACAGGTCCTCTAACATCCAATGCTTGTCATTTAAGATGAGATACGTGTGAGCATCATGAAAGGTAGTTCTTTTGAACTGAAACGTGACTGCCATTACCTGAAACGAAGTCTTGCTTGTAGGAAGACTCAGAGCCTGGGATTTAACTCCATTTCTGAAGTGAAACACACAGCAGAGTTCTCATCCTTAGATCACACTCTGCTTTAGAGCAAGAAGCATGCTCTTGCTTTCTAGAGTCTCTAAGACAGCAGGAAACATGAGTGTGCTGAGAACAAAAGAACGGAGTTTCCTATACATATGGGCCATATCTAGTCCAACTCTGCTTCTGAAAGTGAAACAAACCACAGGTCCTCTAACATCCAATGCTTGTCCGTTAAGATGAGAAACTTGTGAGCTTCGTGAACAATGTAGTTCGTTTGAGCTGTAAAGTAACTGTCCTTAACTGAAACGAAGTCTTGCTTGTTGGAAGACTCAGAGCCTGGGATTTAACTCCCTTTCTGAAGGGAAACACAGAGCATAGTTCTCATCCATGGATCACACTCTGCTTTAGAGCAAGAAGCACGCTCTTACTTTCTAGAGTCTCTAATACAGCTGGAAACCTGAGTGTGCTCAGAACAAAAGAACGGTGTTTCCTACACATACGCACCATATCTAGTCCAATTCTGCTTCTGAAACTGAAACAAACCACAGGTCCTCTAAAATCCAGTGCTTGTCTGTCAAGATGAGAAACATGGGAGCTTTGTGAACGATGTAGATCATTTGAGCTGTAAAGTAACTGCCCTTACCAGAAATGAAGTCTTGCTTGTAGGAAGACTCAGAGCCTGGGATTTAACTCCATTTCTGAAGTGAAACACACAGCAGAGTTCTCATCCTTAGATCACACTCTGCTTTAGAGCAAGAAGCATGCTCTTGCTTTCCAGAGTCTCTAATACAGCAGGATACTTGAGTGTGTTCAGAACAAAAGAACTGTGTTTCCTACACATATGGACCATATCTAGTTCAACTCTTCTTCTGAAGCTGATATAGAGCACTGTTCCTGTAACATCCAATGCTTTTCAATTAAGACCGAGAAACGTGTGAGCTTCGTGTATAATGTAGTTCTTTTGAGATGTAAAGTAACTGCCCTTACCTGAAACGATATCTTACTTGTAAGAAGACTCAAAGCCTGGGATTTAACTCCATTTCTGAAGTGGAACACACTGAAGAGTTCTCATCCATTGATCACACTCTGCTTTAGAGCAAGAAGCACGCTCTTTCTTTCTAGAGTCTCTAAGACAGTAGGAAACATGAGTGTGCTGAGAACAAAAGAACGGTGTTTCCTACACATACGGGCCATATCTAGTCCAACTCTGCTTCTGAAAGTGAAACAAACCACATGTCCTCTAACATCCAATGATTGTCCGTTAAGATGAGAAACTTGTGAGCTTCGTGAACAATGTAGTTCGTTTGAGCTGTAAAGTAACTGCCCTGAACTGAAACGAAGTCTTGCTTGTAGGAAGACTCAGAGCCTGGGATTTAACTCCATTTCTGAAGGGAAACACACAGCATAGTTCTCATCCATGGATCACACTCTGCTTTAGAGCAAGAAGCACGCTCTTGCTTTCTAGAGTCTCTAACAAAGCTGGAAACCTGAGTGTGCTCAGAACAAAAGAACGGTGTTTCCTACATATACGGACCATATCTAGTCCAATTCTGCTTCTGAAACTGAAACAAACCCCAGGTCCTCTAACATCCAATGCTTGTCTGTCAAGATGAGAAACATGTGAGGTTTGTGAACGATGTAGTTCGTTTGAGCAGTAAAGTAACTGCCCTTCCCTGAAACGAAGTCTTGCTTGTAGGAAGACTCAGAGCCTGGGATTTAACTCCCTTTCTGAAGGGAAACACACAGCATAGTTCTCATCCATGGATCACACTCTGCTTTAGAGCAAGAAGCACGCTCTTGCTTTCTAGAGTCTCTAATACAGCTGGAAACCTGAGTGTGCTCAGAACAAAAGAACGGTGTTTCCTACCCATACGCACCATATTTAGTCCAATTCTGCTTCTGAAACTGAAACAAACCACAGGTCCTCTAACATCCAATGCTTGTCTGTCAAGATGAGAAACATGTGAGCTTTGTGAACGATGTAGTTCATTTGAGCTGTAAAGTAACTGCCCTTACCAGAAACAAAGTCTTGCTTGTAGGAAGACTCAGAGCCTGGGATTTAACTCCATTTCTGAAGTGAAACACACAGCAGAGTTCCCATCCATAGGACACACTCTGCTTTAGAGCAAGAAGCACGCTCTTGCTTTCTAGAGTCTCTAAGACAGCAGGAAACATGAGTGTGCTGAGAACAAAAGAACAGTTTTTCCTACATATACGGACCATATCTAGTCCAACTCTGCTTCTGAAACTGAAACAATGCACTGGTCCTCTAACATGCAATGCTTGGCAGTTAAGATGAGAAACGATTTAGCTTCGTGAACGATGTAGTTTGTTTGAGCTGAAAAGTGACTGCCCTTACTTGAAATGAAGACTTTTTTGTAGGAAGACACAAAGCCTGGGATTTAACTCCATTTCTGAAGGGAAACACCCTGCACAGTTCTCTTCCATGAATCACACTCTGCTTTAGAGCAAGAAGCACGCTCTTCCTTTCTAGAGTCTCTAATACAGCAGGAAACCTGATTGTGCTCAGAACAAAAGAACTGTGTTTCCTACACATACTGACCCTATCTAGTTCAACTCTTCTTCTGAAACTGACACAAAGCACAGGTCCTCTAACATCCAATGCTTGTCATTTAAGATGAGATACGTGTGAGCATCATGAAAGGTAGTTCTTTTGAGCTGAAAAGTGACTGCCATTACCTGAAACGAAGACTTGCTTGTAGGAAGACTCAGAGCCTGGGATTTAACTCCATTTCTGAAGTGAAACACACAGCAGAGTTCTCATCCTTAGATCACACTCTGCTTTAGAGCAAGAAGCATGCTCTTGCTTTCTAGAGTCTCTAAGACAGCAGGAAACATGAGTGTGCTGAGAACAAAAGAACGGAGTTTCCTACACATATGGGCCATATCTAGTCCAACTCTGCTTCTGAAAGTGAAACAAACCACAGGTCCTCTAACATCCAATGCTTGTCCGTTAAGATGAGAAACTTGTGAGCTTCGTGAACAATGTAGTTCGTTTGAGCTGTATAGTATCTGTCCTTAACTGAAACGAAGTCTTGCTTGTTGGAAGACTCAGAGCCTGGGATTTAACTCCCTTTCTGAAGGGAAACACAGAGCATAGTTCTCATCCATGGATCACACTCTGCTTTAGAGCAAGAAGCACGCTCTTACTTTCTAGAGTCTCTAATACAGCTGGAAACCTGAGTGTGCTCAGAACAAAAGAACGGTGTTTCCTACACATACGCACCATATCTAGTCCAATTCTGCTTCTGAAACTGAAACAAACCACAGGTCCTCTAACATCCAGTGCTTGTCTGTCAAGATGAGAAACATGGGAGCTTTGTGAACGATGTAGATCATTTGAGCTGTAAAGTAACTGCCCTTACCAGAAATGAAGTCTTGCTTGTAGGAAGACTCAGAGCCTGGGATTTAACTCCATTTCTGAAGTGAAACACACAGCAGAGTTCTCATCCTTAGATCACACTCTGCTTTAGAGCAAGAAGCACGCTCTTGCTTTCCAGAGTCTCTAATACAGCAGGATACTTGAGTGTGTTCAGAACAAAAGAACTGTGTTTCCTACACATATGGACCATATCTAGTTCAACTCTTCTTCTGAAGCTGATATAGAGCACTGTTCCTGTAACATCCAATGCTTTTCAATTAAGACCGAGAAACGTGTGAGCTTCGTGTATAATGTAGTTCTTTTGAGATGTAAAGTAACTGCCCTTACCTGAAACGATATCTTGCTTGTAAGAAGACTCAAAGCCTGGGATTTAACTCCATTTCTGAAGTGGAACACACTGCAGAGTTCTCATCCATTGATCACACTCTGCTTTAGAGCAAGAAGCACGCTCTTTCTTTCTAGAGTCTCTAAGACAGCAGGAAACATGAGTGTGCTGAGAACAAAAGAACGGTGTTTCCTACACATACGGGCCATATCTAGTCCAACTCTGCTTCTGAAAGTGAAACAAACCACATGTCCTCTAACATCCAATGATTGTCCGTTAAGATGAGAAACTTGTGAGCTTCGTGAACAATGTAGTTCGTTTGAGCTGTAAAGTAACTGCCCTGAACTGAAACGAAGTCTTGCTTGTAGGAAGACTCAGAGCCTGGGATTTAACTCCATTTCTGAAGGGAAACACACAGCATAGTTCTCATCCATGGATCACACTCTGCTTTAGAGCAAGAAGCACGCTCTTGCTTTCTAGAGTCTCTAACAAAGCTGGAAACCTGAGTGTGCTCAGAACAAAAGAACGGTGTTTCCTACATATACGGACCATATCTAGTCCAATTCTGCTTCTGAAACTGAAACAAACCCCAGGTCCTCTAACATCCAATGCTTGTCTGTCAAGATGAGAAACATGTGAGGTTTGTGAACGATGTAGTTCGTTTGAGCAGTAAAGTAACTGCCCTTCCCTGAAACGAAGTCTTGCTTGTAGGAAGACTCAGAGCCTGGGATTTAACTCCCTTTCTGAAGGGAAACACACAGCATAGTTCTCATCCATGGATCACACTCTGCTTTAGAGCAAGAAGCACGCTCTTGCTTTCTAGAGTCTCTAATACAGCTGGAAACCTGAGTGTGCTCAGAACAAAAGAACGGTGTTTCCTACCCATACGCACCATATCTAGTCCAATTCTGCTTCTGAAACTGAAACAAACCACAGGTCCTCTAACATGCAATGCTTGTCTGTCAAGATGAGAAACATGTGAGCTTTGTGAACGATGTAGTTCATTTGAGCTGTAAAGTAACTGCCCTTACCAGAAACAAAGTCTTGCTTGTAGGAAGACTCAGAGCCTGGGATTTAACTCCATTTCTGAAGTGAAACACACAGCAGAGTTCCCATCCATAGGACACACTCTGCTTTAGAGCAAGAAGCACGCTCTTGCTTTCTAGAGTCTCTAAGACAGCAGGAAACATGAGTGTGCTGAGAACAAAAGAACAGTTTTTCCTACATATACGGACCATATCTAGTCCAACTCTGCTTCTGAAACTGAAACAATGCACTGGTCCTCTAACATGAAATGCTTGGCAGTTAAGATGAGAAACGATTTAGCTTCGTGAACGATGTAGTTTGTTTGAGCTGAAAAGTGACTGCCCTTACTTGAAATGAAGACTTTTTTGTAGGAAGACACAAAGCCTGGGATTTAACTCCATTTCTGAAGGGAAACACCCTGCACAGTTCTCTTCCATGAATCACACTCTGCTTTAGAGCAAGAAGCACGCTCTTCCTTTCTAGAGTCTCTAATACAGCAGGAAACCTGATTGTGCTCAGAACAAAAGAACTGTGTTTCCTACACATACTGACCCTATCTAGTTCAACTCTTCTTCTGAAACTGACACAAAGCACAGGTCCTCTAACATCCAATGCTTGTCATTTAAGATGAGATAAGTGTGAGCATCAAGAAAGGTAGTTCTTTTGAGCTGAAAAGTGACTGCCATTACCTGAAACGAAGTCTTGCTTGTAGGAAGACTCAGAGCCTGGGATTTAACTCCATTTCTGAAGTGAAACACACAGCAGAGTTCTCATCCTTAGATCACACTCTGCTTTAGAGCAAGAAGCATGCTCTTGCTTTCTAGAGTCTCTAAGACAGCAGGAAACATGAGTGTGCTGAGAACAAAAGAACGGAGTTTCCTACACATATGGGCCATATCTAGTCCAACTCTGCTTCTGAAATTGAAACAAACCACAGGTCCTCTAACATCCAATGCTTGTCCGATAAGATGAGAAACTTGTGAGCTTCGTGAACAATGTAGTTCGTTTGAGCTGTAAAGTAACTGTCCTTAACTGAAACGAAGTCTTGCTTGTTGGAAGACTCAGAGCCTGGGATTTAACTCCCTTTCTGAAGGGAAACACAGAGCATAGTTCTCATCCATGGATCACACTCTGCTTTAGAGCAAGAAGCACGCTCTTACTTTCTAGAGTCTCTAATACAGCTGGAAACCTGAGTGTGCTCAGAACAAAAGAACGGTGTTTCCTACACATACGCACCATATCTAGTCCAATTCTGCTTCTGAAACTGAAACAAACCACAGGTCCTCTAACATCCAGTGCTTGTCTGTCAAGATGAGAAACATGGGAGCTTTGTGAACGATGTAGACCATTTGAGCTGTAAAGTAACTGCCCTTATCAGAAATGAAGTCTTGCTTGTAGGAAGACTCAGAGCCTGGGATTTAACTCCATTTCTGAAGTGAAACACACAGCAGAGTTCTCATCCTTAGATCACACTCTGCTTTAGAGCAAGAAGCACGCTCTTTCTTTCCAGAGTCTCTAATACAGCAGGATACTTGAGTGTGTTCAGAACAAAAGAACTGTGTTTCCTACACATATGGACCATATCTAGTTCAACTCTTCTTCTGAAGCTGATATAGAGCACTGTTCCTGTAACATCCAATGCTTTTCAATTAAGACCGAGAAACGTGTGAGCTTCGTGTATAATGTAGTTCTTTTGAGATGTAAAGTAACTGCCCTTACCTGAAACGATATCTTGCTTGTAAGAAGACTCAAAGCCTGGGATTTAACTCCATTTCTGAAGTGGAACACACTGAAGAGTTCTCATCCATTGATCACACTCTGCTTTAGAGCAAGAAGCACGCTCTTTCTTTCTAGAGTCTCTAAGACAGCAGGAAACATGAGTGTGCTGAGAACAAAAGAACGGTGTTTCCTACACATACGGGCCATATCTAGTCCAACTCTGCTTCTGAAAGTGAAACAAACCACATGTCCTCTAACATCCAATGATTGTCCGTTAAGATGAGAAACTTGTGAGCTTCGTGAACAATGTAGTTCGTTTGAGCTGTAAAGTAACTGCCCTGAACTGAAACGAAGTCTTGCTTGTAGGAAGACTCAGAGCCTGGGATTTAACTCCATTTCTGAAGGGAAACACACAGCATAGTTCTCATCCATGGATCACACTCTGCTTTAGAGCAAGAAGCACGCTCTTGCTTTCTAGAGTCTCTAACAAAGCTGGAAACTTGAGTGTGCTCAGAACAAAAGAACGGT
This sequence comes from Onychomys leucogaster, assembly GCA_949786385.1. Classification (NCBI taxonomy): domain Eukaryota; kingdom Metazoa; phylum Chordata; class Mammalia; order Rodentia; family Cricetidae; genus Onychomys; species Onychomys leucogaster. The sequence continues at coordinate 4,086,121 of CATKUP010000009.1, read as the reverse complement.
GTTTCCTACATATACGGACCATATCTAGTCCAATTCTGCTTCTGAAACTGAAACAAACCCCAGGTCCTCTAACATCCAATGCTTGTCTGTCAAGATGAGAAACATGTGAGGTTTGTGAATGATGTAGTTCGTTTGAGCAGTAAAGTAACTGCCCTTCCCTGAAACGAAGTCTTGCTTGTAGGAAGACTCAGAGCCTGGGATTTAACTCCCTTTCTGAAGGGAAACACACAGCATAGTTCTCATCCATGGATCACACTCTGCTTTAGAGCAAGAAGCACGCTCTTGCTTTCTAGAGTCTCTAATACAGCTGGAAACCTGAGTGTGCTCAGAACAAAAGAACGGTGTTTCCTACCCATACGCACCATATCTAGTCCAATTCTGCTTCTGAAACTGAAACAAACCACAGGTCCTCTAACATCCAATGCTTGTCTGTCAAGATGAGAAACATGTGAGCTTTGTGAACGATGTAGTTCATTTGAGCTGTAAAGTAACTGCCCTTACCAGAAACAAAGTCTTGCTTGTAGGAAGACTCAGAGCCTGGGATTTAACTCCATTTCTGAAGTGAAACACACAGCAGAGTTCTCATATATAGATCACACTCTGCTTTAGAGCAAGAAACACACTCTTGCTTACTAGAGTCTCTAAGATAGCAGGAAACATGAGTGTGCTGAGAACAAATGAACGGTGTTTCCTACACATATGAGCCATATCTAGTTCAACTCTGATTCTAAAACTGAAACAAATAACAGGTCCTCTAAAATCCAATGCTTGTCAGTTAAGATGAGAAACGTGTGAGCTTCTTGAACGATGAAGTTCGTTTGAGCTGAAAAGTGACTGCCCTTACCTGAAACGAAGTAGTGCTTGTATGAAGACACAGAGCCTGGGATTTAACTCCATTTCTGAAGGGAAACACACAGCATAGTTCTCATCCTTGGATTGCACTATGATTTAGAGCAAGAAACACGCTCTTGCTTTCTAGAATCTCTAATACAGCAGGAAACACGAGTGTGCTCAGAACAAAAGAACGGTGTTTCCTACACATACGGACCATATCTTTTTCAACTCTGGTTCTGAAACTGATACAACGCACGGGTCCTCTAACATCCAGTGCTTGCCAGTTAAGATGAGAAATGTGTGAGCTTCGTGAATGATGTAGTTCGTTTGAGCTGTTAGTAACTGCCCTTACCTGAATCGAAGTCTTGCTTGTAGGAAGACTCAGAGCCTGGGATTTAACTCCATTTCTGAAGGGAAACACACAGCAGAGTTCTCATATATAGATCACACTCTGCTTTAGAGCAAGAAACACACTCTTGCTTTCTAGAGTCTCTAAGATAGCAGGAAACATGAGTGTGCTGAGAACAAATGAACGGAGTTTCCTACACATATGAGCCATATCTAGTTCAACTCTGATTCTAAAACTGAAACAAATAACAGGTCCTCTAAAATCCAATGATTGTCAGTTAAGATGAGAAACGTGTGAGCTTCGTGAATGATGTAGTTCGTTTGAGCTGTTATTCACTGCCCTTACCTGAAACGAAGTCTTGCTTGTAGGAAGACCCCGAGCCTGGGATTTAACTCCATTTCCGAAGTGAAACACACAGCAGAGTTCTCATATATAGATCACACTCTGCTTTATAGCAAGAAACACGCTCTTGCTTCCTAGAGTCTCTAAGACAGCAGGAAACATGAGTGTGCTGAGAACAAATGAACGGTGTTTCCTACACATACGGACCATATCTAGTTCAACTCTGCTTTGAAATTGATACAAAGCAAAGGTCCCCCATCATCAAGTGCTTCTCAATTAAGATGAGAAACGTGTGAGCTCGTGAACGATGTAGTTCGTTTGAGCTGTAAAGTAACTGCCCTTACCTGAAACGAAGTCTTGCATGTAGGAAGACTCAGTGCCTAGGATTTAACTCCATTTTTGAAGTGAAACACAAAACAGAGTTATCATCAATTGATCACACTCTGCTTTAGAGCAAGAAGCATGCTCTAGCTTTCCAGAATCTCTAAGACAGCATGAAACTTGAGTGTGCTGAGAACAATTGAATGGTGTTTCCTACACATACGGACCATATCTAGTCCAACTCTGCTTCTGAAACTGATACAAAGCACTGGTCCTCTAACATCCAATGCTTGTCAGTTAAGATGAGAAACGTGTTAGCTTCGTGAACAATATAGTTCGTTTGAGCTCAAAAGTGACTGCCCTTATCTGAAACGAAGTAGTGTTTGTAAGAAAACACAGACTATGGGATTTAACTCCATTTCTGAAGGGAAACACACAGCATAATTCTCTTCCATGGATCGCACTCTGCTTTAGATCAGGAAGCACGTTCTTGCTTTCTAGAATCTCTAATACAGCAGGAAACGTGAGTGTGCTCAGAATAAAAGAATGGTGTTTCCTATACATACGCACCATATCTAGTTCAACTCTGCTTCTGAAACAGATACAAAGCACGTGTACTCTAACATCCAGTGCTTGTCAGTTAAGATGAGAAATGTGTGAGCTTCGTGAATGATGTAGTTCGTTTGAGCTGTTATTCACTGCCCTTACCTGAAACGAAGTCTTGCTTGTAGGAAGACCCCGAGCCTGGGATTTAACTCCATTTCCGAAGTGAAACACACAGCAGAGTTCTAATATATAGAACACACTCTGCTTTATAGCAAGAATCACGCTCTTGCTTTCTAGACTCTCTAAGACAGCAGGAAACATGAGTGTACTGAGAACAAATGAACGGAGTTTCCTACACATATGAGCCATATCTAGTTCAACTCTGATTCTAAAACTGAAACAAACAACAGGTCCTCTAACATCCAATGCTTGTCAGTTAAGATGAGAAACGTGTGAGCTTAGTGAACAATGAAGTTCGTTTGAGCTGAAAAGTGACTGCCCTTAACTGAAACGAAGTAGTGCTTGTAGGAAGACACAGAACCTGGGATTTAACTCCATTTCTGAAGGGAAACACACAGCATAGTTCTCATCCTTGGATTGCACTATGATTTAGAGCAAGAAACACACTCTTGTTTTCTAGAATCTCTAATACAGCAGGAAACACGAGTGTGCTCAGAACAAAAGAACGGTGTTTCCTACACATACGGACCATATCTTTTTCAACTCTGGTTCTGAAACTGATTCAACGCACGGGTACTCTAACATCCAGTGCTTGTCAGTTAAGATGAGAAACGTGTGAGCTTCGTGAAAGATGTAGATCGTTTGAGCTGAAAAGTGACTGCCCTTACCTGAAACGAAGTCTTGCTTGTAGGAAGACACAGAGCATGGAATTTAACTCCATTTCCGAAGTGAAACACACAGCAGAGTTCTCATATATAGATCACACTCTGCTTTAGAGAAAGAAGCACGTACTTGCTTCCTAGATTCTCTACGACAAAAGGAAACGTGAGTGTGCTCATAACAAAGGAACTGTGTTTCCTACATACATGAGCCATATCTAGTTCAACTCTGATTCTAAAACTGAAACAAACCACAGGTCCTCTAAAATCCAATTCTTGTCAGTTAAGATGAGAAACGTGTGAGCTTCGTGAACGATGTAGTTTGTTTGAGCTCAAAAGTGACTGCCCTTACCTGAAACGAAGTGGTGTTTGTAGGAAAACACAGACAGTGGGATTTAACTCCATTTCTGAAGGGAAACACACAGCATAGTTCTCATCCATGGATCGCACTCTGCTTTAGAGCAGGAAGCACGTTCTTGCTTTCTAGAATCTCTAATACAGCAGGAAACGTGAGTGTGCTCAGAATAAAAGAACGGTGTTTCCTATACATACGGAACATATCTAGTTCAACTCTGCTTCTGAAACTGATACAAAGCACGGGTCCTCTAACATCCAGTGCTTGTCAGTTAAGATGAGAAACGTGTGAGCTTCGTGAATGATGTAGTTAGTTTGAGCTGTTAGTAACTGCCCTTACCTGAAACGAAGTCTTGCTTGTAGGAAGACTCAGAGCCTGGGATTTAACTCCATTTCTGAAATGAAACACACAGCAGAGTTCTAATATATAGACCACATTCTGCTTTATAGAAAGAAACACGCTCTTGCTTTCTAGAGTCTCTAAGACAGCAGGAAACAGGAGTGTACTGAGAACAAATGAACGGAGTTTCCTACACATATGAGCCATATCTAGTTCAACTCTGATTCTAAAACTGAAACAAACAACAGGTCCTCTAACATCCAATGCTTGTCAGTTAAGATGAGAAACGTGTGAGCTTCGTGAACGATGAAGTTCGTTTGAGCTGAAAAGTGACTGCCCTCACCTGAAACGAAGTAGTGCTTGTAGGAAGACACAGAGCCTGGGATTTAACTCCATTTCTGAAGGGAAACACACAGCATAGTTCTCATCCTTGGATTGCACTATGATTTAGAGCAAGAAACACGCTCTTGCTTTCTAGAATCTCTAATACAGCAGGAAACACGAGTGTGCTCAGGTCAAAAGAACGGTGTTTCCTACACATACGGACCATATCTTTTTCAACTCTGGTTCTGAAACTGATACAACGCACGGGTCCTCTAACATCCAGTGCTTGTCAGTTAAGATGAGAAACGTGTGAGCTTCGTGAAAGATGTAGTTCGTTTGAGCTGAAAAGTGACTGCCCTTACCTGAAACGAAGTCTTGCTTGTAGGAAGACACAGAGCATGGAATTTAACTCGATTTCTGAAGTGAAACACACAGCAGAGTTCTCATATATAGATCACACTCTGCTTTAGAGCAAGAAGCACGTACTTGCTTCCTAGAGTCTCTACGACAAAAGGAAATGTGAGTGTGCTCATAACAAAGGAACTGTGTTTCCTACACACATGAGCCATATCTAGTTCAACTCTGATTCTAAAACTGAAACAAACCACAGGTCCTCTAAAATCCAATGCTTGTCAGTTAAGATGAGAAACTTGTGAGCTTCGTGAACGATGTAGTTTGTTTGAGCTCAAAAGTGACTGCCCTTACCTGAAACGAAGTAGTGTTTGTAGGAAAACACAGACGGTGGGATTTAACTCCATTTCTGAATGGAAACACACAGCATAGATCTCATCCATGGATCGCACTCTGCTTTAGAGCAGGAAGCACGTTCTTGCTTTCTAGAATCTCTAATACAGCAGGAAACGTGAGTGTGCTCAGATAAAAGAACGGTGTTTCCTATACATACGGAACATATCTAGTTCAACTCTGCTTCTGAAACTGATACAAAGCACGGGTCCTCTAACATCCAGTGCTTGTCAGTTAAGATGAGAAACGTGTGAGCTTCGTGAATGATGTAGTTATTTTGAGCTGTTAGTAACTGCCCTTACCTGAAACGAAGTCTTGCTTGTAGGAAGACTCAGAGCCTGGGATTTAACTCCATTTCTGAAGGGAAACACACAGCAGAGTTCTCATCCTTGGATTGCACTATGATTTAGAGCAAGAAACACGCTCTTGCTTTCTAGAATCTCTAATACAGCAGGAAACACGAGTGTGCTCAGGTCAAAAGAACGGTGTTTCCTACACATACGGACCATATCTTTTTCAACTCTGGTTCTGAAACTGATACAACGCACGGGTCCTCTAACATCCAGTGCTTGCCAGTTAAGATGAGAAATGTGTGAGCTTCGTGAATGATGTAGTTCGTTTGAGCTGTTAGTAACTGCCCTTACCTGAATCGAAGTCTTGCTTGTAGGAAGACACAGAGCCTGGGATTTAACTCCATTTCTGAAGGGAAACACACAGCAGAGTTCTCATATATAGATCACACTCTGCTTTAGAGCAAGAAACACACTCTTGCTTTCTAGAGTCTCTAAGATAGCAGGAAACATGAGTGTGCTGAGAACAAATGAACGGAGTTTCCTACACATATGAGCCATATCTAGTTCAACTCTGATTCTAAAACTGAAACAAATAACAGGTCTTCTAAAATCCAATGATTGTCAGTTAAGATGAGAAACGTGTGAGCTTCGTGAATGATGTCGTTCGTTTGAGGTGTTATTCACTGCCCTTACCTGAAACGAAGTCTTGCTTGTAGGAAGACCCCGAGCCTGGGATTTAACTCCATTTCCGAAGTGAAACACACAGCAGAGTTCTAATATATAGAACACACTCTGCTTTATAGCAAGAATCACGCTCTTGCTTTTTAGAGTCTCTAAGACTGCAGGAAACATGAGTGTACTGAGAACAAATGAACGGAGTTTCCTACACATATGAGCCATATCTAGTTCAACTCTGATTATAAAACTGAAACAAACAACAGGTCCTCTAACATCCAATGCTTGTCAGTTAAGATGAGAAACATGTGAGCTTAGTGAATGATGAAGTTCGTTTGAGCTGAAAAGTGACTGCCCTTACCTGAAACGAAGTAGTGCATGTAGGAAGACACAGAACCAGGGATTTAACTCCATTTCTGAAGGGAAACACACAGCATAATTCTCATCCTTGGATTGCACTATGATTTAGAGCAAGAAACACACTCTTGCTTTCTAGAATCTCTAATACAACAGGAAACACGAGTGTGCTCAGAACAAAAGAACGGTGTTTCCTACACATACGGACCATATCTTTTTCAACTATGGTTCTGAAACTGATTCAACGCACGGGTCCTCTAACATCCAGTGCTTGTCAGTTAAGATGAGAAACGTGTGCGCTTCGTGAAAGATGTAGATCGTTTGAGCTGAAAAGTGACTGCCCTTATCTGAAACGAAATCTTGCTTGTAGGAAGACTCAGAGCCTGGGATTTAACTCCATTTCCGAAGTGAAACACACAGCAGAGTTCTCATATATAGATCACACTCTGCTTTATAGCAAGAAACACGCTCTTGCTTCCTAGAGTCTCTAAGACAGCAGGAAACATGAGTGTGCTGAGAACAAATGAACGGTGTTTCCTACACATACGGACCATATCTAGTTCAACTCTGCTTTGAAATTGATACAAAGCAAAGGTCCCCCATCATCAAGTGCTTCTCAATTAAGATGAGAAACGTGTGAGCTCGTGAACGATGTAGTTCGTTTGAGCTGTAAAGTAACTGCCCTTACCTGAAACGAAGTCTTGCATGTAGGAAGACTCAGTGCCTGGGATTTAACTCCATTTTTGAAGTGAAACACAAAACAGAGTTATCATCAATTGATCACACTCTGCTTTAGAGCAAGAAGCATGCTCTAGCTTTCCAGAATCTCTAAGACAGCATGAAACTTGAGTGTGCTGAGAACAAATGAATGGTGTTTCCTACACATACGGACCATATCTAGTCCAACTCTGCTTCTGAAACTGATAAAAAGCACTGGTCCTCTAACATCCAATGCTTGTCAGTTAAGATGAGAAACGTGTTAGCTTCGTGAACAATATAGTTCGTTTGAGCTCAAAAGTGACTGCCCTTATCTGAAACGAAGTAGTGTTTGTAGGAAAACACAGACTATGGGATTTAACTCCATTTCTGAAGGGAAACACACAGCATAATTCTCTTCCATGGATCATACTCTGCTTTAGATCAGGAAGCACGTTCTTGCTTTCTAGAATCTCTAATACAGCAGGAAACATGAGTGTGCTCAGAATAAAAGAATGGTGTTTCCTATACATACGGACCATATCTAGTTCAACTCTGCTTCTGAAACTGATACAAAGCACATGTCCTCTAACATCCAGTGCTTGTCAGTTAAGATGAGAAATGTGTGAGCTTCGTGAATGATGTAGTTCGTTTGAGCTGTTAGTAACTGCCCTTACCTGAATCGAAGTCTTGCTTGTAGGAAGACTCAGAGCCTGGGATTGAACTCCATTTATGAAGGGAAACACACAGCAGAGTTCTCATATATAGATCACACTCTGCTTTAGAGCAAGAAACACACTCTTGCTTTCTAGAGTCTCTAAGATAGCAGGAAACATGAGTGTGCTGAGAACAAATGAACGGAGTTTCCTACACATATGAGCCATATCTAGATCAACTCTGATTCTAAAACTGAAACAAACAACAGGTCCTCTAACATCCAATGCTTGTCAGTTAAGATGAGAAACATGTGAGCTTAGTGAACGATGAAGTTCTTTTGAGCTGAAAAGTGACTGCCCTTACCTGAAACGAAGTAGTGCTTGTAGGAAGACACAGAACCTGGGATTTAACTCCATTTCTGAAGGGAAACACACAGCATAGTTCTCATCCTTGGATTGCACTATGATTTAGAGCAAGAAACACACTCTTGTTTTCTAGAATCTCTAATACAGCAGGAAACACGAGTGTGCTCAGAACAAAAGAACGGTGTTTCCTACACATACGGACCATATCTTTTTCAACTCTGGTTCTGAAACTGATTCAACGCACGGGTCCTCTAACATCCAGTGCTTGTCAGTTAAGATGAGAAACGTGTGAGCTTTGAGAATGATGTAGTTATTTTGAGCTGTTAGTAACTGCCCTTATCTGAAACGAAATCTTGCTTGTAGGAAGACTCAGAGCCTGGGATTTAACTCCATTTCCGAAGTGAAACACACAGCAGAGTTCTCATATATAGATCACACTCTGCTTTATAGCAAGAAACACGCTCTTGCTTCCTAGAGTCTCTAAGACAGCAGGAAACATGAGTGTGCTGAGAACAAATGAACGGTGTTTCCTACTCATACGGACCATATCTAGTTCAACTCTGCTTTGAAATTGATACAAAGCAAAGGTCCCATATCATCAAGTGCTTCTCAATTAAGATGAGAAACGTGTGAGCTCGTGAACGATGTAGTTCGTTTGAGCTGAAAAGTGACTGCCCTTACCTGAAACGAAGTAGTGCTTGTATGAAGACACAGAGCCTGGGATTTAACTCCATTTCTGAAGGGAAACACACAGCATAGTTCTCATCCTTGGATTGCACTATGATTTAGAGCAAGAAACACGCTCTTGCTTTCTAGAATCTCTAATACAGCAGGAAACACGAGTGTGCTCAGGTCAAAAGAACGGTGTTTCCTACACATACGGACCATATCTTTTTCAACTCTGGTTCTGAAACTGATACAACGCACGGGTCCTCTAACATCCAGTGCTTGCCAGTTAAGATGAGAAATGTGTGAGCTTCGTGAATGATGTAGTTCGTTTGAGCTGTTAGTAACTGCCCTTACCTGAATCGAAGTCTTGCTTGTAGGAAGACACAGAGCCTGGGATTTAACTCCATTTCTGAAGGGAAACACAAAGCAGAGTTCTCATATATAGATCACACTCTGCTTTAGAGCAAGAAACACACTCTTGCTTTCTAGAGTCTCTAAGATAGCAGGAAACATGAGTGTGCTGAGAACAAATGAACGGAGTTTCCTACACATATGAGCCATATCTAGTTCAACTCTGATTCTAAAACTGAAACAAATAACAGGTCTTCTAAAATCAAATGATTGTCAGTTAAGATGAGAAACGTGTGAGCTTCGTGAATGATGTCGTTCGTTTGAGCTGTTATTCACTGCCCTTACCTGAAACGAAGTCTTGCTTGTAGGAAGACCCCGAGCCTGGGATTTAACTCCATTTCCGAAGTGAAACACACAGCAGAGTTCTAATATATAGAACACTCTCTGCTTTATAGCAAGAATCACGCTCTTTCTTTTTAGAGTCTCTAAGACTGCAGGAAACATGAGTGTACTGAGAACAAATGAACGGAGTTTCCTACACATATGAGCCATATCTAGTTCAACTCTGATTATAAAACTGAAACAAACAACAGGTCCTCTAACATCCAATGCTTGTCAGTTAAGATGAGAAACATGTGAGCTTAGTGAACGATGAAGTTCTTTTGAGCTGAAAAGTGACTGCCCTTACCTGAAACGAAGTAGTGCTTGTAGGAAGACACAGAACCTGGGATTTAACTCCATTTCTGAAGGGAAACACACAGCATAGTTCTCATCCTTGGATTGCACTATGATTTAGAGCAAGAAACACACTCTTGTTTTCTAGAATCTCTAATACAGCAGGAAACACGAGTGTGCTCAGAACAAAAGAACGGTGTTTCCTACACATACGGACCATATCTTTTTCAACTATGGTTCTGAAACTGATTCAACGCACGGGTCCTCTAACATCCAGTGCTTGTCAGTTAAGATGAGGAACGTGTGAGCTTCGTGAAAGATGTAGATCATTTGAGCTGAAAAGTGACTGCCCTTACCTGAAACGAAATCTTGCTTGTAGGAAGACTCAGAGCCTGGGATTTAACTCCATTTCCGAAGTGAAACACACAGCAGAGTTCTCATATATAGATCACACTCTGCTTTATAGCAAGAAACACGCTCTTGCTTCCTAGAGTCTCTAAGACAGCAGGAAACATGAGTGTGCTGAGAACAAATGAACGGTGTTTCCTACACATACGGACCATATCTAGTTCAACTCTGCTTTGAAATTGATACAAAGCAAAGGTCCCCCATCATCAAGTGCTTCTCAATTAAGATGAGAAACGTGTGAGCTCGTGAACGATGTAGTTCGTTTGAGCTGTAAAGTAACTGCCCTTACCTGAAACGAAGTCTTGCATGTAGGAAGACTCAGTGCCTGGGATTTAACTCCATTTTTGAAGTGAAACACAAAACAGAGTTATCATCAATTGATCACACTCTGCTTTAGAGCAAGAAGCATGCTCTAGCTTTCCAGAATCTCTAAGACAGCATGAAACTTGAGTGTGCTGAGAACAAATGAATGGTGTTTCCTACACATACGGACCATATCTAGTCCAACTCTGCTTCTGAAACTGATAAAAAGCACTGGTCCTCTAACATCCAATGCTTGTCAGTTAAGATGAGAAACGTGTTAGCTTCGTGAACAATATAGTTCGTTTGAGCTCAAAAGTGACTGCCCTTATCTGAAACGAAGTAGTGTTTGTAGGAAAACACAGACTATGGGATTTAACTCCATTTCTGAAGGGAAACACACAGCATAATTCTCTTCCATGGATCGCACTCTGCTTTAGATCAGGAAGCACGTTCTTGCTTTCTAGAATCTCTAATACAGCAGGAAACGTGAGTGTGCTCAGAATAAAAGAATGGTGTTTCCTATACATACGGACCATATCTAGTTCAACTCTGCTTCTGAAACTGATACAAAGCACATGTCCTCTAACATCCAGTGCTTGTCAGTTAAGATGAGAAATGTGTGAGCTTCGTGAATGATGTAGTTCGTTTGAGCTGTTAGTAACTGCCCTTACCTGAATCGAAGTCTTGCTTGTAGGAAGACTCAGAGCCTGGGATTGAACTCCATTTATGAAGGGAAACACACAGCAGAGTTCTCATATATAGATCACACTCTGCTTTAGAGCAAGAAACACACTCTTGCTTTCTAGAGTCTCTAAGATAGCAGGAAACATGAGTGTGCTGAGAACAAATGAACGGAGTTTCCTACACATATGAGCCATATCTAGATCAACTCTGATTCTAAAACTGAAACAAACAACAGGTCCTCTAACATCCAATGCTTGTCAGTTAAGATGAGAAACATGTGAGCTTAGTGAACGATGAAGTTCTTTTGAGCTGAAAAGTGACTGCCCTTACCTGAAACGAAGTAGTGCTTGTAGGAAGACACAGAACCACGGATTTAACTCCATTTCTGAAGGGAAACACACAGCATAGTTCTCATCCTTGGATTGCACTATGATTTAGAGCAAGAAACACACTCTTGTTTTCTAGAATCTCTAATACAGCAGGAAACACGAGTGTGCTCAGAACAAAAGAACGGTGTTTCCTACACATACGGACCATATCTTTTTCAACTCTGGTTCTGAAACTGATTCAACGCACGGGTCCTCTAACATCCAGTGCTTGTCAGTTAAGATGAGAAACGTGTGAGCTTTGAGAATGATGTAGTTATTTTGAGCTGTTAGTAACTGCCCTTATCTGAAACGAAATCTTGCTTGTAGGAAGACTCAGAGCCTGGGATTTAACTCCATTTCCGAAGTGAAACACACAGCAGAGTTCTAATATATAGAACACACTCTGCTTTATAGCAAGAATCACGCTCTTGCTTTCTAGAGTCTCTAAGACAGCAGGAAACATGAGTGTACTGAGAACAAATGAACGGAGTTTCCTACACATATGAGCCATATCTAGTTCAACTCTGATTCTAAAACTGAAACAAACCACAGGTCCTCTAAAATCCAATGCTTGTCAGTTAAGATGAGAAACGTGTGAGCTTCGTGAACGATGTAGTTTGTTTGAGCTCAAAAGTGACTGCCCTTACCTGAAACGAAGTGGTGTTTGTAGGAAAACACAGACAGTGGGATTTAACTCCATTTCTGAAGGGAAACACACAGCATAGTTCTCATCGATGGATCGCACTCTGCTTTAGAGCAGGAAGCACGTTCTTGCTTTCTAGAATCTCTAATACAGCAGGAAACGTGAGTGTGCTCAGAATAAAAGAACGGTGTTTCCTATACATACGGAACATATCTAGTTCAACTCTGCTTCTGAAACTGATACAAAGCACGGGTCCTCTAACATCCAGTGCTTGTCAGTTAAGATGAGAAACGTGTGAGCTTCGTGAATGATGTAGTTAGTTTGAGCTGTTAGTAACTGCCCTTACCTGAAACGAAGTCTTGCTTGTAGGAAGACTCAGAGCCTGGGATTTAACTCCATTTCTGAAATGAAACACACAGCAGAGTTCTAATATATAGACCACATTCTGCTTTATAGAAAGAAACACGCTCTTGCTTTCTAGAGTCTCTAAGACAGCAGGAAACAGGAGTGTACTGAGAACAAATGAACGGAGTTTCCTACACATATGAGCCATATCTAGTTCAACTCTGATTCTAAAACTGAAACAAACAACAGGTCCTCTAACATCCAATGCTTGTCAGTTAAGATGAGAAACGTGTGAGCTTCGTGAACGATGAAGTTCTTTTGAGCTGAAAAGTGACTGCCCTCACCTGAAACGAAGTAGTGCTTGTAGGAAGACACAGATCCTGGGATTTAACTCCATTTCTGAAGGGAAACACACAGCATAGTTCTCATCCTTGGATTGCACTATGATTTAGAGCAAGAAACACGCTCTTGCTTTCTAGAATCTCTAATACAGCAGGAAACACGAGTGTGCTCAGGTCAAAAGAACGGTGTTTCCTACACATACGGACCATATCTTTTTCAACTCTGGTTCTGAAACTGATACAACGCACGGGTCCTCTAACATCCAGTGCTTGTCAGTTAAGATGAGAAACGTGTGAGCTTCGTGAAAGATGTAGTTCGTTTGAGCTGAAAAGTGACTGCCCTTACCTGAAACGAAGTCTTGCTTGTAGGAAGACACAGAGCATGGAATTTAACTCGATTTCTGAAGTGAAACACACAGCAGAGTTCTCATATATAGATCACACTCTGCTTTAGAGCAAGAAGCACGTACTTGCTTCCTAGAGTCTCTACGACAAAAGGAAATGTGAGTGTGCTCATAACAAAGGAACTGTGTTTCCTACACACATGAGCCATATCTAGTTCAACTCTGATTCTAAAACTGAAACAAACCACAGGTCCTCTAAAATCCAATGCTTGTCAGTTAAGATGAGAAACTTGTGAGCTTCGTGAACGATGTAGTTTGTTTGAGATCAAAAGTGACTGCCCTTACCTGAAACGAAGTAGTGCTTGTATGAAGACACAGAGCCTGGGATTTAACTCCATTTCTGAAGGGAAACACACAGCATAGTTCTCATCCTTGGATTGCACTATGATTTAGAGCAAGAAACACGCTCTTGCTTTCTATAATCTCTAATACAGCAGGAAACACGAGTGTGCTCAGAACAAAAGAACGGTGTTTCCTACACATACGGACCATATCTTTTTCAACTCTGGTTCTGAAACTGATACAACGCACGGGTCCTCTAACATCCAGTGCTTGCCAGTTAAGATGAGAAATGTGTGAGCTTCGTGAATGATGTAGTTCGTTTGAGCTGTTAGTAACTGCCCTTACCTGAATCGAAGTCTTGCTTGTAGGAAGACTCAGAGCCTGGGATTTAACTCCATTTCTGAAGGGAAACACACAGCAGAGTTCTCATATATAGATCACACTCTGCTTTAGAGCAAGAAACACACTCTTGCTTTCTAGAGTCTCTAAGATAGCAGGAAACATGAGTGTGCTGAGAACAAATGAACGGAGTTTCCTACACATATGAGCCATATCTAGTTCAACTCTGATTCTAAAACTGAAACAAATAACAGGTCCTCTAAAATCCAATGATTGTCAGTTAAGATGAGAAACGTGTGAGCTTCGTGAATGATGTCGTTCGTTTGAGCTGTTATTCACTGCCCTTACTTGAAACGAAGTCTTGCTTGTAGGAAGACCCCGAGCCTGGGATTTAAGTCCATTTCCGAAGTGAAACACACAGCAGAGTTCTAATATATAGAACACACTCTGCTTTATAGCAAGAATCACGCTCTTGCTTTTTAGAGTCTCTAAGACTGCAGGAAACATGAGTGTACTGAGAACAAATGAACGGAGTTTCCTACACATATGAGCCATATCTAGTTCAACTCTGATTCTAAAACTGAAACAAACAACAGGTCCTCTAACATCCAATGCTTGTCAGTTAAGATGAGAAACATGTGAGCTTAGTGAATGATGAAGTTCGTTTGAGCTTAAAAGTGACTGCCCTTACCTGAAACGAAGTAGTGCATGTAGGAAGACACAGAACCGGGGATTTAACTCCATTTCTGAAGGGAAACACACAGCATAATTCTCATCCTTGGATTGCACTATGATTTAGAGCAAGAAACACACTCTTGCTTTCTAGAATCTCTAATACAACAGGAAACACGAGTGTGCTCAGAACAAAAGAACGGTGTTTCCTACACATACGGACCATATCTTTTTCAACTCTGGTTCTGAAACTGATTCAACGCACGGGTCCTCTAACATCCAGTGCTTGTCAGTTAAGATGAGAAACGTGTGAGCTTCGTGAAAGATGTAGATCGTTTGAGCTGAAAAGTGACTGCCCTTACCTGAAACGAAATCTTGCTTGTAGGAAGACTCAGAGCCTGGGATTTAACTCCATTTCCGAAGTGAAACACACAGCAGAGTTCTCATATATAGATCACACTCTGCTTTATAGCAAGAAACACGCTCTTGCTTCCTAGAGTCTCTAAGACAGCAGGAAACATGAGTGTGCTGAGAACAAATGAACGGTGTTTCCTACACATACGGACCATATCTAGTTCAACTCTGCTTTGAAAATGATACAAAGCAAAGGTCCCCCATCATCAAGTGCTTCTCAATTAAGATGAGAAACGTGTGAGCTCGTGAACGATGTAGTTCGTTTGAGCTGTAAAGTAACTGCCCTTACCTGAAACGAAGTCTTGCATGTAGGAAGACTCAATGCCTGGGATTTAACTCCATTTTTGAAGTGAAACACAAAACAGAGTTATCATCAATTGATCACACTCTGCTTTAGAGCAAGAAGCATGCTCTAGCTTTCCAGAATCTCTAAGACAGCATGAAACTTGAGTGTGCTGAGAACAAATGAATGGTGTTTCCTACACATACGGACCATATCTAGTCCAACTCTGCTTCTGAAACTGATAAAAAGCACTGGTCCTCTAACATCCAATGCTTGTCAGTTAAGATGAGAAACGTGTTAGCTTCGTGAACAATATAGTTCGTTTGAGCTCAAAAGTGACTGCCCTTATCTGAAACGAAGTAGTGTTTGTAGGAAAACACAGACTATGGGATTTAACTCCATTTCTGAAGGGAAACACACAGCATAATTCTCTTCCATGGATCGCACTCTGCTTTAGATCAGGAAGCACGTTCTTGCTTTCTAGAATCTCTAATACAGCAGGAAACGTGAGTGTGCTCAGAATAAAAGAATGGTGTTTCCTATACATACGGACCATATCTAGTTCAACTCTGCTTCTGAAACTGATACAAAGCACATGTCCTCTAACATCCAGTGCTTGTCAGTTAAGATGAGAAATGTGTGAGCTTCGTGAATGATGTAGTTCGTTTGAGCTGTTAGTAACTGCCCTTACCTGAATCGAAGTCTTGCTTGTAGGAAGACTCAGAGCCTGGGATTGAACTCCATTTATGAAGGGAAACACACAGCAGAGTTCTCATATATAGATCACACTCTGCTTTAGAGCAAGAAACACACTCTTGCTTTCTAGAGTCTCTAAGATAGCAGGAAACATGAGTGTGCTGAGAACAAATGAACGGAGTTTCCTACACATATGAGCCATATCTAGATCAACTCTGATTCTAAAACTGAAACAAACAACAGGTCCTTAACATCCAATGCTTGTCAGTTAAGATGAGAAACATGTGAGCTTAGTGAACGATGAAGTTCTTTTGAGCTGAAAAGTGACTGCCCTTACCTGAAACGAAGTAGTGCTTGTAGGAAGACACAGAACCTGGGATTTAACTCCATTTCTGAAGGGAAACACACAGCATAGTTCTCATCCTTGGATTGCACTATGATTTAGAGCAAGAAACACACTCTTGTTTTCTAGAATCTCTAATACAGCAGGAAACACGAGTGTGCTCAGAACAAAAGAACGGTGTTTCCTACACATACGGACCATATCTTTTTCAACTCTGGTTCTGAAACTGATTCAACGCACGGGTCCTCTAACATCCAGTGCTTGTCAGTTAAGATGAGAAACGTGTGAGCTTTGAGAATGATGTAGTTATTTTGAGCTGTTAGTAACTGCCCTTATCTGAAACGAAATCTTGCTTGTAGGAAGACTCAGAGCCTGGGATTTAACTCCATTTCCGAAGTGAAACACACAGCAGAGTTCTCATATATAGATCACACTCTGCTTTATAGCAAGAAACACGCTCTTGCTTCCTAGAGTCTCTAAGACAGCAGGAAACATGAGTGTGCTGAGAACAAATGAACGGTGTTTCCTACTCATACGGACCATATCTAGTTCAACTCTGCTTTGAAATTGATACAAAGCAAAGGTCCCACATCATCAAGTGCTTCTCAATTAAGATGAGAAACGTGTGAGCTCGTGAACGATGTAGTTCGTTTGAGCTGTAAAGTAACTGCCCTTACCTGAAACGAAGTCTTGCATGTAGGAAGACTCAGTGCCTGGGATTTAACTCCATTTTTGAAGTGAAACACAAAACAGAGTTATCATCAATTGATCACACTCTGCTTTAGAGCAAGAAGCATGCTCTAGCTTTCCAGAATCTCTAAGACAGCATGAAACTTGAGTGTGCTGAGAACAAATGAATGGTGTTTCCTACACATACGGTCCATATCTAGTCCAACTCTGCTTCTGAAACTGATACAAAGCACTGGTCCTCTAACATCCAATGCTTGTCAGTTAAGATGAGAAACGTGTTAGCTTCGTGAACAATATAGTTCGTTTGAGCTCAAAAGTGACTGCCCTTATCTGAAACGAAGTAGTGTTTGTAGGAAAACACAGACTATGGGATTTAACTCCATTTCTGAAGGGAAACACACAGCATAATTCTCTTCCATGGATCGCACTCTGCTTTAGATCAGGAAGCACGTTCTTGCTTTCTAGAATCTCTAATACAGCAGAAAACGTGAGTGTGCTCAGAATAAAAGAATGGTGTTTCCTATAAATACGGACCATATCTAGTTCAACTCTGCTTCTGAAACTGATACAAAGCACGTGTCCTCTAACATCCAGTGCTTGTCAGTTAAGATGAGAAATGTGTGAGCTTCGTGAATGATGTAGTTCGTTTGAGCTGTTAGTAACTGCCCTTACCTGAATCGAAGTCTTGCTTGTAGGAAGACTCAGAGCCTGGGATTTAACTCCATTTATGAAGGGAAACACACAGCAGAGTTCTCATATATAGATCACACTCTGCTTTAGAGCAAGAAACACACTCTTGCTTTCTAGAGTCTCTAAGATAGCAGGAAACATGAGTGTGCTGAGAACAAATGAACGGAGTTTCCTACACATATGAGCCATATCTAGTTCAACTCTGATTCTAAAACTGAAACAAACAACAGGTCCTCTAACATCCAATGCTTGTCAGTTAAGATGAGAAACGTGTGAGCTTCTTGAACAATGAAGTTCTTTTGAGCTGAAAAGTGACTGCCCTTACCTGAAACGAAGTAGTGCTTGTAGGAAGACACAGAACCTGGGATTTAACTCCATTTCTGAAGGGAAACACACAGCATAGTTCTCATCCTTGGATTGCACTATGATTTAGAGCAAGAAACACACACTTGTTTTCTAGAATCTCTAATACAGCAGGAAACACGAGTGTGCTCAGAACAAAAGAACGGTGTTTCCTACACATACGGACCATATCTTTTTCAACTCTGGTTCTGAAACTGATACAACGCACGGGTGCTCTAACATCCAGTGCTTGTCAGTTAAGATGAGAAACGTGTGAGCTTCGTGAAACATGTAGTTCGTTTGAGCTGAAAAGTGACTGCCCTTACCTGAAACGAAGTCTTTCTTGTAGGAAGACACAGAGCATGGAATTTAACTCCATTTCTGAAGTGAAACACACAGCAGAGTTCTCATATATAGATCATACTCTGCTTTAGAGCAAGAAGCACGTACTTGCTTCCTAGAGTCTCTACGACAAAAGGAAACGTGAGTGTTCTCATAACAAAGTAACTGTGTTTCCTACAGACATGAGCCATATCTAGTTCAACTCTGATTCTAAAACTGAAACAAACCACAGGTCCTCTAAAATCCAATGCTTGTCAGTTAAGATGAGAAACGTGTGAGCTTCGTGAACGATGTAGTTTGTTTGAGCTCAAAAGTGACTGCCCTTACCTGAAACGAAGTAGTGTTTGTAGGAAAACACAGACGGTGGGATTTAACTCCATTTCTGAAGGGAAACACACAGCATAGATCTCATCCATGGATCGCACTCTGCTTTAGAGCAGGAAGCACGTTCTTGCTTTCTAGAATCTCTAATACAGCAGGAAACGTGAGTGTGCTCAGAATAAAAGAACAGTGTTTCCTATACATACGGAACATATCTAGTTCAAATCTGCTTCTGAAACTGATACAAAGCACGGGTCCTCTAACATCCAGTGCTTGTCAGTTAAGATGAGAAACGTGTGAGCTTCGTGAATGATGTAGTTAGTTTGAGCTGTTAGTAACTGCCCTTACCTGAAACGAAGTCTTGCTTGTAGGAAGACTCAGAGCCTGGGATTTAACTCCATTTCTGAAGGGAAACACACAGCAGAGTTCTCATATATAGATCACACTCTGCTTTGGAGCAAGAAACACACTCTTGCTTTCTAGAGTCTCTAAGATAGCAGGAAACATGAGTGTGCTGAGAACAAATGAACGGTGTTTCCTACACATATGAGCCATATCTAGTTCAACTCTGATTCTAAAACTGAAACAAATAACAGGTCCTCTAAAATCCAGTGCTTGTCAGTTAAGATGAGAAACGTGTGAGCTTCTTGAACGATGAAGTTCATTTGAGCTGAAAAGTGACTGCCCTTACCTGAAACGAAGTCTTGCTTGTAGGAAGACCCCGAGCCTGGGATTTAAGTCCATTTCCGAAGTGAAACACACAGCAGAGTTCTAATATATAGAACACACTCTGCTTTATAGCAAGAATCACGCTCTTGCTTTTTAGAGTCTCTAAGACTGCAGGAAACATGAGTGTACTGAGAACAAATGAACGGAGTTTCCTACACATATTAGCCATATCTAGTTCAACTCTGATTCTAAAACTGAAACAAACAACAGGTCCTCTAACATCCAATGCTTGTCAGTTAAGATGAGAAACGTGTGAGCTTAGTGAACGATGAAGTTCGTTTGAGCTGAAAAGTGACTGCCCTTACCTGAAACGAAGTAGTGCATGTAGGAAGACACAGAACCGGGGATTTAACTCCATTTCTGAAGGGAAACACACAGCATAGTTCTCATCCTTGGATTGCACTATGATTTAGAGCAAGAAACACACTCTTGCTTTCCAGAATCTCTAATACAACAGGAAACACGAGTGTGCTCAGAACAAAAGAACGGTGTTTCCTACACATACGGACCATATCTTTTTCAACTCTGGTTCTGAAACTGATTCAACGCACGGGTCCTCTAACATCCAGTGCTTGTCAGTTAAGATGAGAAACGTGTGAGCTTCGTGAAAGATGTAGATCGTTTGAGCTGAAAAGTGACTGCCCTTACCTGAAACGAAATCTTGCTTGTAGGAAGACTCAGAGCCTGGGATTTAACTCCATTTCCGAAGTGAAACACACAGCAGAGTTCTCATATATAGATCACACTCTGCTTTATAGCAAGAAACACGCTCTTGCTTCCTAGAGTCTCTAAGACAGCAGGAAACATGAGTGTGCTGAGAACAAATGAACGGAGTTTCCTACACATACGGACCATATCTAGTTCAACTCTGCTTTGAAATTGATACAAAGCAAAGGTCCCCCATCATCAAGTGCTTCTCAATTTAGATGAGAAACGTGTGAGCTCGTGAACGATGTAGTTCGTTTGAGCTGTAAAGTAACTGCCCTTACCTGAAACGAAGTCTTGCATGTAGGAAGACTCAGTGCCTGGGATTTAACTCCATTTTTGAAGTGAAACACAAAACAGAGTTATCATCAATTGATCACACTCTGCTTTAGAACAAGAAGCATGCTCTAGCTTTCCAGAATCTCTAAGACAGCATGAAACTTGAGTGTGCTGAGAACAAATGAATGGTGTTTCCTACACATACAGACCATATCTAGTCCAACTCTGCTTCTGAAACTGATACAAAGCACTGGTCCTCTAACATCCAATGCTTGTCAGTTAAGATGAGAAACGTGTTAGCTTCGTGAACAATATAGTTCGTTTGAGCTCAAAAGTGACTGCCCTTATCTGAAACGAAGTAGTGTTTGTAGGAAAACACAGACTATGGGATTTAACTCCATTTCTGAAGGGAAACACACAGCATAATTCTCTTCCATGGATCGCACTCTGCTTTAGATCAGGAAGCACGTTCTTGCTTTCTAGAATCTCTAATACAGCAGGAAACGTGAGTGTGCTCAGAATAAAAGAATGGTGTTTCCTATACATACGGACCATATCTAGTTCAACTCTGCTTCTGAAACTGATACAAAGCACGGGTCCTCTAACATCCAGTGCTTGTCAGTTAAGATGAGAAATGTGTGAGCTTCGTGAATGATGTAGTTCGTTTGAGCTGTTAGTAACTGCCCTTACCTGAATCGAAGTCTTGCTTGTAGGAAGACTCATAGCCTGGGATTTAACTCCATTTCTGAAGGGAAACACACAGCAGAGTTCTCATATATAGATCACACTCTGCTTTAGAGCAAGAAACACACTCTTGCTTTCTAGAGTCTCTAAGATAGCAGGAAACATGAGTGTGCTGAGAACAAATGAACGGAGTTTCCTACACATATGAGCCATATCTAGTTCAACTCTGATTCTAAAACTGAAACAAATAACAGGTCCTCTAAAATCCAATGATTGTCAGTTAAGATGAGAAACGTGTGAGCTTCGTGAATGATGCAGTTCGTTTGAGCTGTTATTCACTGCCCTTACCTGAAACGAAGTCTTGCTTGTAGGAAGACCCCGAGTCTGGGATTTAACTCCATTTCCGAAGTGAAACACACAGCAGAGTTCTAATATATAGAACACACTCTGCTTTATAGCAAGAATCACGCTCTTGCTTTCTAGAGTCTCTAAGACAGCAGGAAACATGAGTGTACTCAGAACAAATGAACGGAGTTTCCTACACATATGAGCCATATCTAGTTCAACTCTGATTCTAAAACTGAAACAAACAACAGGTCCTCTAAAATCCAATGCTTGTCAGTTAAGATGAGAAATGTGTGAGCTTAGTGAACGATGAAGTTCGTTTGAGCTGAAATGTGACTGCCCTTACCTGAAACGAAGTAGTGCTTGTAGGAAGACACAGAACCTGGGATTTAACTCCATTTCTGAAGGGAAACACACAGCATAGTTCTCATCCTTGGATTGCACTATGATTTAGAGCAAGAAACACACTCTTGTTTTCTAGAATCTCTAATACAGCAGGAAACACGAGTGTGCTCAGAACAAAAGAACGGTGTTTCCTACACATACGGACCATATCTTTTTCAACTCTGGTTCTGAAACTGATACAACGCACGGGTCCTCTAATATCCAGTGCTTGCCAGTTAAGATGAGAAATGTGTGAGCTTCGTGAATGATGTAGTTCGTTTGAGCTGTTAGTAACTGCCCTTACCTGAATCGAAGTCTTGCTTGTAGGAAGACTCAGAGCCTGGGATTGAACTCCATTTCTGAAGGGAAACACACAGCAGAGTTCACATATATAGATCACACTCTGCTTTAGAGCAAGAAACACACTCTTGCTTTCTAGAGTCTCTAAGATAGCAGGAAACATGAGTGTGCTGAGAACAAATGAAGGGAGTTTCCTACACATATGAGCCATATCTAGTTCAACTCTGATTCTAAAACTGAAACAAATAACAGGTCCTCTAAAATCCAATGATTGTCAGTTAAGATGAGAAACGTGTGAGCTTCGTGAATGATGTAGTTCGTTTGAGCTGTTATTCACTGCCCTTACCTGAAACGAAGTCTTGCTTGTAGGAAGACCCTGAGCCTGGGATTTAAGTCCATTTCCGAAGTGAAACACACAGCAGAGTTCTAATATATAGAACACACTCTGCTTTATAGCAAGAATCACGCTCTTGCTTTTTAGAGTCTCTAAGACTGCAGGAAACATGAGTGTACTGAGAACAAATGAACGGAGTTTCCTACACATATTAGCCATATCTAGTTCAACTCTGATTCTAAAACTGAAACAAACAACAGGTCCTCTAACATCCAATGCTTGTCAGTTAAGATGAGAAACGTGTGAGCTTAGTGAACGATGAAGTTCGTTTGAGCTGAAAAGTGACTGCCCTTACCTGAAACGAAGTAGTGCATGTAGGAAGACACAGAACCGGGGATTTAACTCCATTTCTGAAGGGAAACACACAGCATAGTTCTCATCCTTGGATTGCACTATGATTTAGAGCAAGAAACACACTCTTGCTTTCTAGAATCTCTAATACAACAGGAAACACGAGTGTGCTCAGAACAAAAGAACGGTGTTTCCTACACATACGGACCATATCTTTTTCAACTCTGGTTCTGAAACTGATTCAACGCACGGGTCCTCTAACATCCAGTGCTTGTCAGTTAAGATGAGAAACGTGTGAGCTTCGTGAAAGATGTAGATCGTTTGAGCTGAAAAGTGACTGCCCTTACCTGAAACGAAATCTTGCTTGTAGGAAGACTCAGAGCCTGGGATTTAACTCCATTTCCGAAGTGAAACACACAGCAGAGTTCTCATATATAGATCACACTCTGCTTTATAGCAAGAAACACGCTCTTGCTTCCTAGAGTCTCTAAGACAGCAGGAAACATGAGTGTGCTGAGAACAAATGAACGGTGTTTCCTACACATACGGACCATATCTAGTTCAACTCTGCTTTGAAATTGATACAAAGCAAAGGTCCCCCATCATCAAGTGCTTCTCAATTTAGATGAGAAACGTGTGAGCTCGTGAACGATGTAGTTCGTTTGAGCTGTAAAGTAACTGCACTTACCTGGAACGAAGTCTTGCATGTAGGAAGACTCAGTGCCTGGGATTTAACTCCATTTTTGAAGTGAAACACAAAACAGAGTTATCATCAATTGATCACACTCTGCTTTAGAACAAGAAGCATGCTCTAGCTTTCCAGAATCTCTAAGACAGCATGAAACTTGAGTGTGCTGAGAACAAATGAATGGTGTTTCCTACACATACAGACCATATCTAGTCCAACTCTGCTTCTGAAACTGATACAAAGCACTGGTCCTCTAACATCCAATGCTTGTCAGTTAAGATGAGAAACGTGTTAGCTTCGTGAACAATATAGTTCGTTTGAGCTCAAAAGTGACTGCCCTTATCTGAAACGAAGTAGTGTTTGTAGGAAAACACAGACTATGGGATTTAACTCCATTTCTGAAGGGAAACACACAGCATAATTCTCTTCCATGGATCGCACTCTGCTTTAGATCAGGAAGCACGTTCTTGCTTTCTAGAATCTCTAATACAGCAGGAAACGTGATTGTGCTCATAATAAAAGAATGGTGTTTCCTATACATACGGACCATATCTAGTTCAACTCTGCTTCTGAAACTGATACAAAGCACGGGTCCTCTAACATCCAGTGCTTGTCAGTTAAGATGAGAAATGTGTGAGCTTTCTGGATGATGTAGTTCGTTTGAGCTGTTAGTAACTGCCCTTACCTGAATCGAAGTCTTGCTTGTAGGAAGACTCAGAGCCTGGGATTTAACTCCATTTCTGAAGGGAAACACACAGCAGAGTTCTCATATATAGATCACACTCTGCTTTACAGCAAGAAACACACTCTTGCTTTCTAGAGTCTCTAAGATAGCAGGAAACATGAGTGTGCTGAGAACAAATGAACGGAGTTTCCTACACATATGAGCCATATCTAGTTCAACTCTGATTCTAAAACTGAAACAAATAACAGGTCCTCTAAAATCCAATGATTGTCAGTTAAGATGAGAAACGTGTGAGCTTCGTGAATGATGTAGTTCGTTTGAGCTGTTATTCACTGCCCTTACCTGAAACGAAGTCTTGCTTGTAGGAAGACCCCGAGTCTGGGATTTAACTCCATTTCCGAAGTGAAACACACAGCAGAGTTCTAATATATAGAACACACTCTGCTTTATAGCAAGAATCACGCTCTTGCTTTCTAGAGTCTCTAAGACAGCAGGAAACATGAGTGTACTGAGAACAAATGAACGGAGTTTCCTACACATATGAGCCATATCTAGTTCAACTCTGATTCTAAAACTGAAACAAACAACAGGTCCTCTAAAATCCAATGCTTGTCAGTTAAGATGAGAAATGTGTGAGCTTAGTGAACGATGAAGTTCGTTTGAGCTCAAAAGTGACTGCCCTTACCTGAAACGAAGTAGTGTTTGTAGGAAAACACAGACGGTGGGATTTAACTCCATTTCTGAAGGGAAACACACAGCATAGTTCTCATCCATGGATCGCACTCTGCTTTAGAGCAGGAAGCACGTTCTTGCTTTCTAGAATCTCTAATACAGCAGGAAACGTGAGTGTGCTCAGAATAAAAGTACGGTGTTTCCTATACATACGGAACATATCTAGTTCAACTCTGCTTCTGAAACTGATACAAAGCACGGGTCCTCTAACATCCAGTGCTTGTCAGTTAAGATGAGAAACGTGTGAGCTTCGTGAATGATGTAGTTAGTTTGAGCTGTTAGTAACTGCCCTTACCTGAAACGAAGACTTGCTTGTAGGAAGACTCAGAGCCTGGGATTTAACTCCATTTCTGAAATGAAACACACAGCAGAGTTCTAATATATAGAACACATTCTGCTTTATAGAAAGAAACACGCTCTTGCTTTCTAGAGTCTCTAAGACAGCAAGAAACATGAGTGTACTGAGAACAAATGAACGGAGTTTCCTACACATATTAGCCATATCTAGTTCAACTCTGATTCTAAAACTGAAACAAACAACAGGTCCTCTAACATCCAATGCTTGTCAGTTAAGATGAGAAACATGTGAGCTTGGTGAACGATGAAGTTCGTTTGAGCTGAAAAGTGACTGCCCTTACCTGAAACGAAGTAGTGCTTGTAGGAAGACACAGAGCCTGGGATTTAACTCCATTTCTGAAGGGAAGCACACAGCATAGTTCTCATCCTTGGATTGCACTATGATTTAGAACAAGAAACACGCTCTTGCTTTCTAGAATCTCTAATACAGCAGGAAACACGAGTGTGCTCAGAACAAAAGAACGGTGTTTCCTACACATACGGACCATATCTTTTTCAACTCTGGTTCTGAAACTGATACAATGCACGGGTCCTCTAACATCCAGTGCTTGTCAGTTAAGATGAGAAACGTGTGAGCTTCGTGAAAGATGTAGTTCGTTTGAGCTGAAAAGTGACTGCCCTTACCTGAAACAAAGTCTTGCTTGTAGGAAGACACAGAGCATGGAATTTAACTCCATTTCTGAAGTGAAACACACAGCAGAGTTCTCATATATAGATCACACTCTGCTTTAGAGCAAGAAGCACGTACTTGCTTCCTAGAGTCTCTACGACAAAAGGAAACGTGAGTGTTCTCATAACAAAGTAACTGTGTTTCCTACAGACATGAGCCATATCTAGTTCAACTCTGATTCTAAAACTGAAACAAACCACAGGTCCTCTAAATACCAATGCTTGTCAGTTAAGATGAGAAACGTGTGAGCTTCGTGAACGATGTAGTTTGTTTGAGCTCAAAAGTGACTGTCCTTACCTGAAACGAAGTAGTGTTTGTAGGAAAACGCAGACCGTGGGATTTAACTCCATTTCTGAAGGGAAACACACAGCATAGTTGTCATCCATGGATCGCACTCTGCTTTAGAGCAGGAAGCACGTTCTTGCTATCTAGAATCTCTAATACAGCAGGAAACGTGAGTGTGCTCAGAATAAAAGAACAGTGTTTCCTATACATACGGAACATATCTAGTTCAACTCTGCTTCTGAAACTGATACAAAGCAGGGGTCCTCTAACATCCAGTGCTTGTCAGTTAAGATGAGAAATGTGTGAGCTTCGTGAATGATGTAGTTAGTTTGAGGTGTTAGTAACTGCCCTTATCTGAAACGAAGTCTTGCTTGTAGGAAGACTCAGAGCCTGGGATTTAACTCCATTTCTGAAGGAAAACACACAGCAGAGTTCTCATATATAGATCACACTCTGCTTTAGAGCAAGAAACACACTCTTGCTTTGTAGAGTCTCTAAGATAGCAGGAAACATGAGTGTGCTGAGAACAAATGAACGGTGTTTCCTACACATATGAGCCATATCTAGTTCAAATCTGATTCTAAAACTGAAACAAATAACAGGTCCTCTAAAATCCAATGATTGTCAGTTAAGACGAGAAACGTGTGAGCTTCGTGAATGATGTAGTTCGTTTGAGCTGTTATTAACTGCCCTTACCTGAAATGAAGTCTTGCTTGTAGGAAGACTCAGAGCCTGGGATTTAACTCCATTTCTGAAGGGAAACACAGGACGCAGTTCTCTTCCATGGATCACACTCTGCTTTACATCAAGAAGCACGCTCTTGATTTCTAGAGTTTCTAATACAGCAGGAAAAGTGAGTGTGCTCAGAACAAAAGAACGGTGTTTCCTATACATACGGACCATATCTAGTTCAACTCTGCTTGAAATTGATACAAAGCAAAGGTGTTCTATCATCAAATGCTTCCCTATTAAGATGAGAAACCTGTGAGCTTCGTGAACGATATAGTTCGATTGAGCTGTAAAGTAACTGCCCTTACATGAAACGAAGTCTTGCTTGTAGGAAGACTCAGACCATGGGACTTAACTCCATTTCTGAAGTGAAACACCCAACAGAGTTCTCATCCATTGATCACACTCTGCTTTAAAGCAAGAAGCACGCTCTCGCTTTCCAGAGTCTCTAAGACATCAGGAAACGTGAGTGTGCTGAGAACAAATGAACGGTGTTTCCTACACATATGAGCCATATCTAGGTCAACTCTGATTCTAAAACTGAAACAAACAACAGGTCTTCTAAAATGCAATGCTTGTCAGTTAAGATGAGAAACGTGTGAGCTTCGTGAATGATGTAGTTCGTTTGAGCTCAAAAGTGACTGCCGTTACCTGAAACGAAGTAGTGTTTGTAGGAAAACACAGACCGTGGGATTTAACTCCATTTCTGAATGGAAACACACAGCATAGTTCTCATCCATGGATCGCACTCTGCTTTAGAGCAGGAAGCACGTTCTTGCTTTCTAGAATCTCCAATACAGCAGGAAACGTGAGTGTGCTCAGAATAAAAGAACGGTGTTTCCTATACATACAGACCATATCTAGTTCAACCCTGCTTCTGAAACTGATACAAAGCACCGGTCCTCTAACATCCAGTGCTTGTCATTTAAGATGAGAAACGTGTGAGCTTCGTGAATGATGTAGTTCGTTTGAGCTGTTATTCACTGCCCTTACCTGAAACGAAGTCTTGCTTGTAGGAAGACCCCGAGCCTGGGATTTAACTCCATTTCCGAAGTGAAACACACAGCAGAGTTCTAATATATAGAACACACTATGCTTTATCGCAAGAATCACGCTCTTGCTTTCTAGAGTCTCTAAGACAGCAGGAAACATGAGTGTACTGAGAACAAATGAACGGAGTTTCCTACACATATGAGCCATATCTAGTTCAACTCTGATTCTAAAACTGAAACAAACAACAGGTCCTCTAACATCCAATGCTTGTCAGATAAGATGAGAAACGTGTGTGCTTAGTGAACGATGAAGTTCGTTTGAGCTGAAAAGTGACTGCCCTTACTTGAAACGAAGTAGTGCTTGTAGGAAGACACAGAACCTGGGATTTAACTCCATTTCTGAAGGGAAACACACAGCACAGTTCTCATCCTGGGATTGCACTATGATTTAGAGCAAGATACACACTCTTGCTTTCTAGAATCTCTAATACAGCAGGAAACACGAGTGTGCTCAGAACAAAAAACGGTGTTTCCTACACACACGGACCATATCTTTTTCAACTGTGGTTTTGAAACTGATTCAACGCACGGGTACTCTAACATCCAGTGCTTGTCAGTTAAGATGAGAAACGTGTGAGCTTCGTGAAAGATGTAGATCGTTTGAGCTGAAAAGTGACTGCCCTTACCTGAAACGAAGTCTTTCTTGTAGGAAGACACAGAGCATGGAATTTAACTCCATTTCCGAAGTGAAACACACAGCAGAGTTCTCATATATAGATCACACTCTGCTTTAGAGCAAGAAGCACGTACTTGCTTCCTAGAGTCTCTAGGACAAAAGGAAACGTGAGTTTGCTCATAACAAAGGAACTGTGTTTCCTACACACATGAGCCACATCTTGTTCAACTCTGATTCTAAAACTGAAACAAACCACAGGTCCTCTAAAATCCAATGCTTGTCAGTTAAGATGAGAAACGTGTGAGCTTCGTGAACGATGTAGGTTGTTTGAGCTCAAAAGTGACTGCCCTTACCGGAAACGAAGTAGTGTTTGTAGGAAAACACAGACGGTGGGATTGAACTCCATTTCTGAAGGGAAACACACAGCATAGTTCTCATCCATGGATCGCACTCTGCTTTAGAGCAGGAAGCACGTTCTTGCTTTCTAGAATCTCTAATACAGCAGGAAACGTGAGTGTGCTCAGAATAAAAGAACGGTGTTTCCTATACATACGGAACATATCTAGTTCAACTCTGCTTCTGAAACTGATACAAAGCACGGGTCCTCTAACATCCAGTGCTTGTCAGTTAAGATGAGAAACGTGTTAGCTTCGTGAATGATGTAGTTATTTTGAGCTGTTAGTAACTGCCCTTACCTGAAACGAAGTCTTGCTTGTAGGAAGACTCAGAGCCTGGGATTTAACTCCATTTCTGAAGGGAAACACACAGCAGAGTTCTCATATATAGATCACACTCTGCTTTAGAGCAAGAAACACACTCTTGCTTTCTAGAGTCTCTAAGATAGCAGGAAACATGAGTGTGCTGAGAACAAATGAACGGTGTTTCCTACACATATGAGCCATATCTAGTTCAACTCTGATTCTAAAACTGAAACAAATAACAGGTCCTCTAAAATCCAATGATTGTCAGTTAAGATGCGAAACGTGTGAGCTTCGTGAACGCTGAAGTTCGTTTGAGCTGAAAAGTGACTGCCCTTACCTGAAACTAAGTAGTGCTTGTAGGAAGACACAGAGCCTGGGATTTAACTCCATTTCTGAAGGGAAACACACAGCATAGTTCTCATCCTTGGATTGCACTATGATTTAGAGCAAGAAACACGCTCTTGCTTTCTAGAATCTCTAATACAGCAGGAAACACGAGTGTGCTCAGAACAAAAGAACGGTGTTTCCTACACATACGGACCATATCTTTTTCAACTCTCGTTCTGAAACTGATACAACGCACGGGTCCTCTAACATCCAGTGCTTGCCAGTTAAGATGAGAAACGTGTGAGCTTCGTGAAAGATGTAGTTCGTTTGAGCTGAAAAGTGACTGCCCTTACCTGAAACGAAGTCTTGCTTGTAGGAAGACACAGAGCATGGAATTTAACTCCATTTCTGAAGTGAAACACACAGCAGAGTTCTCATATATAGATCACACTCTGCTTTAGAGCAAGAAGCACGTACTTGCTTCCTAGAGTCTCTAGGACAAAAGGAAACGTTTGTGTGCTCATAACAAAGGAACTGTGTTTCCTACACACATGAGCCATATCTAGTTCAACTCTGATTCTAAAACTGAAACAAACCACAGGTCCTCTAAAATCCAATGCTTGTCAGTTAAGATGAGAAACGTGTAAGCTTCGTGAACGATGTAGTTTGTTTGAGCTCAAAAGTGACTGCCCTTACCTGAAACGAAGTAGTGCATGTAGGAAGACACAGAGCCTGGGATTTAACTCCATTTCTGAAGGGAAACACACAGCATAGTTCTCATCCATGGATCGCACTCTGCTTTAGAGCAGGAAGCACGTTCTTGCTTTCTAGAATCTCTAATGCAGCAGGAAACGTGAGTGTGCTCAGAATAAAAGAAAAGTGTTTCCTATACATACGGCACATATCTAGTTCAACTCTGCTTCTGAAACTGATACAAAGCACGGGTCCTCTAACATCCAGTGCTTGTCAGTTAAGATGAGAAACGTGTGAGCTTCGTGAATGATGTAGTTCGTTTGAGCTGTTAGTATCTGCCCTTACCTGAAACGAAGTCTTGCTTGTAGGAAGACTCAGAGCCTGGGATTTAACTCCATTTCTGAAATGAAACACACAGCAGAGTTCTAATATATAGAACACATTCTGCTTTATACAAAGAAATACGCTCTTGCTTTCTAGAGTCTCTAAGACAGCAGGAAACATGAGTGTACTGAGAACAAATGAACGGAGTTTCCTACACATATGAGCCATATCTAGTTCAACTCTGATTCTAAAACTGAAACAAACAACAGGTCCTCTAACATCCAATGCTTGTCAGTTAAGATGAGAAACGTGTGAGCTTCGTGAACGATGAAGTTCGTTTGAGCTGAAAAGTGACTGCCCTTACCTGAAACGAAGTAGTGCTTGTAGGAAGACACAGGGCCTGGGATTTAACTCCATTTCTGAAGGGAAACACACAGCATAGTTCTCATCCTTGGATTGCACTATGATTTAGAGCAAGAAACACGCTCTTGCTTTCTAGAATCTCTAATACAGCAGGAAACACGAGTGTGCTCAGAACAAAAGAACGGTGTTTCCTACACATACGGACCATATCTTTTTCAACTCTGGTTCTGAAACTGATACAACGCACGGGTCCTCTAACATCCAGTGCTTGTCATGTTAAGATGAGAAACGGGTGAGCTTCGTGAAAGATGTAGTTCGTTTGAGCTGAAAAGTGACTGTCCTTACCTGAAACGAAGTCTTGCATGTAGGAAGACACAGAGCATGGAATTTAACTCCCTTTCTGAAGAGAAACACACAGCAGAGTTCTCATATATAGATCACACTCTGCTTTAGAGCAAGAAGCACGTACTTGCTTCCTAGAGTCTCTACGACAAAAGGAAACGTGAGTGTGCTCATAACAAAGGAACTGTGTTTCCTACAGACATGAGCCATATCTAGTTCAACTCTGATTCTAAAAATGAAACAAACCATAGGTCCTCTAAAATCCAATGCTTGTCAGTTAAGATGAGAAACGTGTGAGCTTCGTGAAAGATGTAGATCGTTTGAGCTGAAAAGTGACTGCCCTTACCTGAAACGAAGTCTTTCTTGTAGGAAGACACAGAGCATGGAATTTAACTCCATTTCCGAAGTGAAACACACAGCAGAGTTCTCATATATAGATCACACTCTGCTTTAGAGCAAGAAGCACGTACTTGCTTCCTAGAGTCTCTAGGACAAAAGGAAACGTGAATTTGCTCATAACAAAGGAACTGTGTTTCCTACACACATGAGCCATATCTTGTTCAACTCTGATTCTAAAACTGAAACAAACCACAGGTCCTCTAAAATCCAATGCTTGTCAGTTAAGATGAGAAACGTGTGAGCTTCGTGAACGATGTAGGTTGTTTGAGCTCAAAAGTGACTGCCCTTACCTGAAACGAAGTAGTGTTTGTAGGAAAACACAGACGGTGGGATTTAACTCCATTTCTGAAGGGAAACACACAGCATAGTTCTCATCCATGGATCGCACTCTGCTTTAGAGCAGGAAGCACGTTCTTGCTTTCTAGAATCTCTAATACAGCAGGAAACGTGAGTGTGCTCAGAATAAAAGAACGGTGTTTCCTATACATACGGAACATATCTAGTTCAACTCTGCTTCTGAAACTGATACAAAGCACGGGTCCTCTAACATCCAGTGCTTGTCAGTTAAGATGAGAAACGTGTTAGCTTCGTGAATGATGTAGTTATTTTGAGCTGTTAGTAACTGCCCTTACCTGAAACGAAGTCTTGCTTGTAGGAAGACTCAGAGCCTGGCATTTAACTCCATTTCTGAAGGGAAACACACAGCAGAGTTCTCATATATAGATCACACTCTGCTTTAGAGCAAGAAACACACTCTTGCTTTCTAGAGTCTCTAAGATAGCAGGAAACATGAGTGTGCTGAGAACAAATGAACGGTGTTTCCTACACATATGAGCCATATCTAGTTCAACTCTGATTCTAAAACTGAAACAAATAACAGGTCCTCTAAAATCCAATGATTGTCAGTTAAGATGCGAAACGTGTGAGCTTCGTGAACGCTGAAGTTCGTTTGAGCTGAAAAGTGACTGCCCTTACCTGAAACTAAGTAGTGCTTGTAGGAAGACACAGAGCCTGGGATTTAACTCCATTTCTGAAGGGAAACACACAGCATAGTTCTCATCCTTGGATTGCACTATGATTTAGAGCAAGAAACACGCTCTTGCTTTCTAGAATCTCTAATACAGCAGGAAACACGAGTGTGCTCAGAACAAAAGAACGGTGTTTCCTACACATACGGACCATATCTTTTTCAACTCTCGTTCTGAAACTGATACAACGCACGGGTCCTCTAACATCCAGTGCTTGCCAGTTAAGATGAGAAACGTGTGAGCTTCGTGAAAGATGTAGTTCGTTTGAGCTGAAAAGTGACTGCCCTTACCTGAAACGAAGTCTTGCTTGTAGGAAGACACAGAGCATGGAATTTAACTCCATTTCTGAAGTGAAACACACAGCAGAGTTCTCATATATAGATCACACTCTGCTTTAGAGCAAGAAGCACGTACTTGCTTCCTAGAGTCTCTAGGACAAAAGGAAACGTTTGTGTGCTCATAACAAAGGAACTGTGTTTCCTACACACATGAGCCATATCTAGTTCAACTCTGATTCTAAAACTGAAACAAACCACAGGTCCTCTAAAATCCAATGCTTGTCAGTTAAGATGAGAAACGTGTAAGCTTCGTGAACGATGTAGTTTGTTTGAGCTCAAAAGTGACTGCCCTTACCTGAAACGAAGTAGTGCATGTAGGAAGACACAGAGCCTGGGATTTAACTCCATTTCTGAAGGGAAACACACAGCATAGTTCTCATCCATGGATCGCACTCTGCTTTAGAGCAGGAAGCACGTTCTTGCTTTCTAGAATCTCTAATGCAGCAGGAAACGTGAGTGTGCTCAGAATAAAAGAAAAGTGTTTCCTATACATACGGCACATATCTAGTTCAACTCTGCTTCTGAAACTGATACAAAGCACGGGTCCTCTAACATCCAGTGCTTGTCAGTTAAGATGAGAAACGTGTGAGCTTCGTGAATGATGTAGTTCGTTTGAGCTGTTAGTATCTGCCCTTACCTGAAACGAAGTCTTGCTTGTAGGAAGACTCAGAGCCTGGGATTTAACTCCATTTCTGAAATGAAACACACAGCAGAGTTCTAATATATAGAACACATTCTGCTTTATACAAAGAAATACGCTCTTGCTTTCTAGAGTCTCTAAGACAGCAGGAAACATGAGTGTACTGAGAACAAATGAACGGAGTTTCCTACACATATGAGCCATATCTAGTTCAACTCTGATTCTAAAACTGAAACAAACAACAGGTCCTCTAACATCCAATGCTTGTCAGTTAAGATGAGAAACGTGTGAGCTTCGTGAACGATGAAGTTCGTTTGAGCTGAAAAGTGACTGCCCTTACCTGAAACGAAGTAGTGCTTGTAGGAAGACACAGGGCCTGGGATTTAACTCCATTTCTGAAGGGAAACACACAGCATAGTTCTCATCCTTGGATTGCACTATGATTTAGAGCAAGAAACACGCTCTTGCTTTCTAGAATCTCTAATACAGCAGGAAACACGAGTGTGCTCAGAACAAAAGAACGGTGTTTCCTACACATACGGACCATATCTTTTTCAACTCTGGTTCTGAAACTGATACAACGCACGGGTCCTCTAACATCCAGTGCTTGTCATGTTAAGATGAGAAACGGGTGAGCTTCGTGAAAGATGTAGTTCGTTTGAGCTGAAAAGTGACTGTCCTTACCTGAAACGAAGTCTTGCATGTAGGAAGACACAGAGCATGGAATTTAACTCCCTTTCTGAAGAGAAACACACAGCAGAGTTCTCATATATAGATCACACTCTGCTTTAGAGCAAGAAGCACGTACTTGCTTCCTAGAGTCTCTACGACAAAAGGAAACGTGAGTGTGCTCATAACAAAGGAACTGTGTTTCCTACAGACATGAGCCATATCTAGTTCAACTCTGATTCTAAAAATGAAACAAACCATAGGTCCTCTAAAATCCAATGCTTGTCAGTTAAGATGAGAAACGTGTGAGCTTCGTGAAAGATGTAGATCGTTTGAGCTGAAAAGTGACTGCCCTTACCTGAAACGAAGTCTTTCTTGTAGGAAGACACAGAGCATGGAATTTAACTCCATTTCCGAAGTGAAACACACAGCAGAGTTCTCATATATAGATCACACTCTGCTTTAGAGCAAGAAGCACGTACTTGCTTCCTAGAGTCTCTAGGACAAAAGGAAACGTGAATTTGCTCATAACAAAGGAACTGTGTTTCCTACACACATGAGCCATATCTTGTTCAACTCTGATTCTAAAACTGAAACAAACCACAGGTCCTCTAAAATCCAATGCTTGTCAGTTAAGATGAGAAACGTGTGAGCTTCGTGAACGATGTAGGTTGTTTGAGCTCAAAAGTGACTGCCCTTACCTGAAACGAAGTAGTGTTTGTAGGAAAACACAGACGGTGGGATTTAACTCCATTTCTGAAGGGAAACACACAGCATAGTTCTCATCCATGGATCGCACTCTGCTTTAGAGCAGGAAGCACGTTCTTGCTTTCTAGAATCTCTAATACAGCAGGAAACGTGAGTGTGCTCAGAATAAAAGAACGGTGTTTCCTATACATACGGAACATATCTAGTTCAACTCTGCTTCTGAAACTGATACAAAGCACGGGTCCTCTAACATCCAGTGCTTGTCAGTTAAGATGAGAAACGTGTTAGCTTCGTGAATGATGTAGTTATTTTGAGCTGTTAGTAACTGCCCTTACCTGAAACGAAGTCTTGCTTGTAGGAAGACTCAGAGCCTGGCATTTAACTCCATTTCTGAAGGGAAACACACAGCAGAGTTCTCATATATAGATCACACTCTGCTTTAGAGCAAGAAACACACTCTTGCTTTCTAGAGTCTCTAAGATAGCAGGAAACATGAGTGTGCTGAGAACAAATGAACGGTGTTTCCTACACATATGAGCCATATCTAGTTCAACTCTGAGTCTAAAACTGAAACAAATAACAGGTCCTCTAAAATCCAATGATTGTCAGTTAAGATGAGAAACGTGTGAGCTTCGTGAACGCTGAAGTTCATTTGAGCTGAAAAGTGACTGCCCTTACCTGAAACGAAGTAGTGCTTGTAGGAAGACACAGAGCCTGGGATTTAACTCCATTTCTGAAGGGAAACACACAGCATAGTTCTCATCCTTGGATTGCACTATGATTTAGAGCAAGAAACACGCTCTTGCTTTCTAGAATCTCTAATACAGCAGGAAACACGAGTGTGCTCAGAACAAAAGAACGGTGTTTCCTACACATACGGACCATATCTTTTTCAACTCTCGTTCTGAAACTGATACAACGCACGGGTCCTCTAACATCCAGTGCTTGCCAGTTAAGATGAGAAACGTGTGAGCTTCGTGAAAGATGTAGTTCGTTTGAGCTGAAAAGTGACTGCCCTTACCTGAAACGAAGTCTTGCTTGTAGGAAGACACAGAGCATGGAATTTAACTCCATTTCTGAAGTGAAACACACAGCAGAGTTCTCATATATAGATCACACTCTGCTTTAGAGCAAGAAGCACGTACTTGCTTCCTAGAGTCTCTAGGACAAAAGGAAACGTTTGTGTGCTCATAACAAAGGAACTGTGTTTCCTACACACATGAGCCATATCTAGTTCAACTCTGATTCTAAAACTGAAACAAACCACAGGTCCTCTAAAATCCAATGCTTGTCAGTTAAGATGAGAAACGTGTGAGCTTCGTGAACTATGTAGTTTGTTTGAGCTCAAAAGTGACTGCCCTTACCTGAAACGAAGTAGTGCATGTAGGAAGACACAGAGCCTGGGATTTAACTCCATTTCTGAAGGGAAACACACAGCATAGTTCTCATCCATGGATTGCACTCTGCTTTAGAGCAGGAAGCACGTTCTTGCTTTCTAGAATCTCTAATGCAGCAGGAAACGTGAGTGTGCTCAGAATAAAAGAAAAGTGTTTCCTATACATACGGCACATATCTAGTTCAACTCTGCTTCTGAAACTGATACAAAGCACGGGTCCTCTAACATCCAGTGCTTGTCAGTTAAGATGAGAAACGTGTGAGCTTCGTGAATGATGTAGTTCGTTTGAGCTGTTAGTATCTGCCCTTACCTGAAACGAAGTCTTGCTTGTAGGAAGACTCAGAGCCTGGGATTTAACTCCATTTCTGAAATGAAACACACAGCAGAGTTCTAATATATAGAACACATTCTGCTTTATAGAAAGAAATACGCTCTTGCTTTCTAGAGTCTCTAAGACAGCAGGAAACATGAGTGTACTGAGAACAAATGAACGGAGTTTCCTACACATATGAGCCATATCTAGTTCAAATCTGATTCTAAAACTGAAACAAACAACAGGTCCTCTAACATCCAATGCTTGTCAGTTAAGATGAGAAACGTGTGAGCTTCGTGAACGATGAAGTTCGTTTGAGCTGAAAAGTGACTGCCCTTACCTGAAACGAAGTAGTGCTTGTAGGAAGACACAGAGCCTGGGATTTAACTCCATTTCTGAAGGGAAACACACAGCATAGTTCTCATCCTTGGATTGCACTATGATTTAGAGCAAGAAACACGCTCTTGCTTTCTAGAATCTCTAATACAGCAGGAAACACGAGTGTGCTCAGAACAAAAGAACGGTGTTTCATACACATACGGACCATATCTTTTTCAACTCTGGTTCTGAAACTGATACAACGCACGGGTCCTCTAACATCCAGTGCTTGTCAGTT
Source organism: Onychomys leucogaster (assembly GCA_949786385.1). NCBI lineage: Eukaryota > Metazoa > Chordata > Mammalia > Rodentia > Cricetidae > Onychomys > Onychomys leucogaster. Next base: position 4,048,698 of record CATKUP010000009.1, on the reverse strand, counting down.
AAGATGAGAAACGTGTGAGCTTCGTGAAAGATGTAGTTCGTTTGAGCTGAAAAGTGACTGCCCTTACCTGAAACGAAGTCTTGCATGTAGGAAGACACAGAGCATGGAATTTAACTCCATTTCTGAAGAGAAACACACAGCAGAGTTCTCATATATAGATCACACTCTGCTTTAGAGCAAGAAGCACGTACTTGCTTCCTAGAGTCTCTACGACAAAAGGAAACGTGAGTGTGCTCATAACAAAGAACTGTGTTTCCTACAGACATGAGCCATATCTAGTTCAACTCTGATTCTAAAAATGAAACAAACCATAGGTCCTCTAAAATCCAATGCTTGTCAGTTAAGATGAGAAACGTGTGAGCTTCGTGAAAGATGTAGTTTGTTTGAGCTCAAAAATGACTGCCCTTACCTGAAACGAAGTAGTGTTTGTAGGAAAACGCAGACCGTGGGATTTAACTCCATTTCTGAAGGGAAACACACAGCATAGTTGTCATCCATGGATCGCACTCTGCTTTAGAGCAGGAAGCACGTTCTTGCTATCTAGAATCTCTAATACAGCAGGAAACGTGAGTGTGCTCAGAATAAAAGAACAGTGTTTCCTATACATACGGAACATATCTAGTTCAACTCTGCTTCTGAAACTGATACAAAGCAGGGGTCCTCTAACATCCAGTGCTTGTCAGTTAAGATGAGAAATGTGTGAGCTTCGTGAATGATGTAGTTATTTTGAGCTGTTATTAACTGCCCTTACCTGAAACGAAGTCTTGCTTTTAGGAAGACTCAGAGCCTGGGATTTAACTCCATTTCTGAAGGGAAACACACAGCAGAGTTCTCATATATAGATCACACTCTGCTTTAGAGCAAGAAACACACTCTTGATTTCTAGAGTCTCTAATACAGCAGGAAAAGTGAGTGTGCTCAGGACAAAAGAACGGTGTTTCCTATACATACGGACCATATCTAGTTCAACTCTGCTTGAAATTGATACAAAGCAAAGGTCTTCTATCATCAAATGCTTCTCTATTAAGATGAGAAACCTGTGAGCTTCGTGAACGATATAGTTCGATTGAGCTGTAAAGTAACTGCCCTTACATGAAACGAAGTCTTGCTTGTAGGAAGACTCAGACCATGGGACTTAACTCCATTTCTGAAGTGAAACACCCAACAGAGTTCTCATCCATTGATCACACTCTGCTTTAAAGCAAGAAGCACGCTCTCGCTTTCCAGAGTCTCTAAGACATCAGGAAACTTGAGTGTGCTAAGAACAAATGAACGGTGTATCCTACACATATGAGCCATATCTAGGTCAACTCTGATTCTAAAACTGAAACAAACAACAGGTCCTCTAAAATGCAATGCTTGTCAGTTAAGATGAGAAACGTGTGAGCTTCGTGAATGATGTAGTTCGTTTGAGCTCAAAAGTGACTGCCCGTACCTGAAACGAAGTAGTGTTTGTAGGAAAACACAGACCGTGGGATTTAACTCCATTTCTGAATGGAAACACACAGCATAGTTCTCATCCATGGATCGCACTCTGCTTTAGAGCAGGAAGCACGTTCTTGCTTTCTAGAATCTCCAATACAGCAGGAAACGTGAGTGTGCTCAGAATAAAAGAACGGTGTTTCCTATACATAAAGACCATATCTAGTTCAACTCTGCTTCTGAAACTGATACAAAGCACGGGTCCTCTAACATCCAGTGCTTGTCAGTTAAGATGAGAAACGTGTGAGCTTCGTGAATGATGTAATTCGTTTGAGCTGTTAGTAACTACCCTTACCTGAAACGAAGTAGTGCTTGTAGGAAGACACAGAGCCTGGGATTTAACTCCATTTCCGAAGTGAAACACACAGCAGAGTTCTCATATATAGAACACACTCTGCTTTAGAGCAAGAAACACGCTCTTGCTTTCTAGAGTCTCTAAGACAGCAGGAAACATGACTGGTTTGAGAACAAATGAACGGTGTTTCCTACACATATGAGCCATATCTAGTTCAAATCTGATTCTAAAACTGAAACAAACAACAGGTCCTCTAAAATCCAATGCTTGTCAGTTAAGATGAGAAACGTGTGAGCTTCGTGAACGATGTAGTTCGTTTGAGCTGAAAAGTGACTGCCCTTACCTGAAACGAAGTAGTGCTTGTAGGAAGACACAGAGCCTGGGATTCAACTCCATTTCTGAAGGGAAACACACAGCATAGTTCTCATCCATGGATCCCACTCTGCTTTAGAGCAAGAAGAATGCTCTTGCTTTCTAGAATCTCTAATACAGCAGGAAACTTGAGTGTGCTCAGAACAATAGAACGGTGTTTCATACACATAAGAACCATATCTAGTTGAACTCTGCTTCTGAAACTGAAACAAACAACAGGTCCTCTAACATCTAGGGCCTGTCAGTTAAGATGAGAAACGTGTGAGCTTCGTGAACGATGTAGTTCGTTTGAGCTCAAAAGTGACTGCCCTTACCTGAAACGAAGTAGTGTTTGTAGGAAAACCCAGACTGTGGGATTTAACTCCATTTCTGAAGGGAAACACACAGCATAGTTCTCATCCATGGATTGCACTCTGCTTTAGAGCAGGAAGCACGTTCTTGCTTTCTAGAATCTCTAATACAGCAGGAAACATGAGTGTGCTCAGAATAACAGAATGGTGTTTCCTATACATACGGACCATATCAAGTTCAACTCTGCTTCTGAAACTGATACAAAGCACGGGTCCTCTAACATCCAGTGCTTGTCAGTTAAGATGAGAAACGTGTGAGCTTCGTGAATGATGTATTTCGTTTGAGCTGTTAGTAACTGCCCTTACCTGATACAAAGTCTTGCTTGTAGGAAGACTCAGAGCCTGGGATTTAACTCCATTTCTGAAGGGAAACACACAGCAGAGTTCTCATATATAGATCACACTCTACTTTAGAGCAAGAAACACACTCTTGCTTTCTAGAGTCTCTAAGACTGCAGGAAACATGAGTTTGATGAGAACAAATGAACAGAGTTTCCTACACATATGAGCCATATCTAATTCAACTCTGATTCTAAAACTGAAACAAAGCACTGGGCCTCTAACATCCAATGCTTGTCAGTTAAGATGAGAAACGTGTGAGGTTCGTGAACGGTGTAGTTCGTTTGAGCTGTTATTAACTGCCCTTACCTGAAACGAAGTCTTGCTTGTAGGAAGACTCAGAGCCTGGGATTTAACTCCATTTCTGAAGGGAAACACACAACACAGTTCTCATCCATGGATCACACTCTGCTTTAGACCAAGAAGCATGCTCTTGCTTTCTAGAGTCTCTAATACAGCAGGAGACTTGCGTGTGCTCAGAACAAAAGAACGGTAGTTCCTACACATACGGGCCATATCTAGTTCAACTGTGCTTGAAATTGATACAAAGCAAAGGTCCTGTCACATCCAGTGCTTGTCAGTTAAGATGAGAAACCTGTGAGCTTCGTGAACGATATAGTTCGATTGAGCTGTAAAGTAACTGCCCTTACATGAAACGAAGTCTTGCTTGTAGGAAGACTCAGACCATGGGACTTAACTCCATTTCTGAAGTGAAACACCCAACAGAGTTCTCATCCATTGATCACACTCTGCTTTAAAGCAAGAAGCACGCTCTCGCTTTCCAGAGTCTCTAAGACATCAGGAAACGTGAGTGTGCTGAGAACAAATGAACGGTGTTTCCTACACATATGAGCCATATCTAGGTCAACTCTGATTCTAAAACTGAAACAAACAACAGGTCTTCTAAAATGCAATGCTTGTCAGTTAAGATGAGAAACGTGTGAGCTTCGTGAATGATGTAGTTCGTTTGAGCTCAAAAGTGACTGCCGTTACCTGAAACGAAGTAGTGTTTGTAGGAAAACACAGACCGTGGGATTTAACTCCATTTCTGAATGGAAACACACAGCATAGTTCTCATCCATGGATCGCACTCTGCTTTAGAGCAAGAAGAATGCTCTTGCTTTCTAGAATCTCTAATACAGCAGGAAACTTGAGTGTGCTCAGAACAATAGAACGGTGTTTCATACACATAAGAACCATATCTAGTTGAACTCTGCTTCTGAAACTGAAACAAACAACAGGTCCTCTAACATCCAGGGCCTGTCAGTTAAGATGAGAAACGTGTGAGCTTCGTGAACGATGTAGTTCGTTTGAGCTCAAAAGTGACTGCCCTTACCTGAAACGAAGTAGTGTTTGTAGGAAAACCCAGACTGTGGGATTTAACTCCATTTCTGAAGGGAAACACACAGCATAGTTCTCATCCATGGATTGCACTCTGCTTTAGAGCAGGAAGCACGTTCTTGCTTTCTAGAATCTCTAATACAGCAGGAAACATGAGTGTGCTCAGAATAACAGAATGGTGTTTCCTATACATACGGACCATATCTAGTTCAACTCTGCTTCTGAAACTGATACAAAGCACGGGTCCTCTAACATCCAGTGCTTGTCAGTTAAGATGAGAAACGTGTGAGCTTCGTGAATGATGTATTTCGTTTGAGCTGTTAGTAACTGCCCTTACCTGAAACAAATTCTTGCTTGTAGGAAGTCTCAGAGCCTGGGATTTAACTCCATTTCTGAAGGGAAACACACAGCAGATTTCTCATATATAGATCACACTCTACTTTAGAACAAGAAACACACTCTTGCTTTCTAGAGTCTCTAAGACTGCAGGAAACATGAGTTTGATGAGAACAAATGAACGGAGTTTCCTACACATATGAGCCATATCTAATTCAACTCTGATTCTAAAACTGAAACAAAGCACTGGGCCTCTAACATCCAATGCTTGTCAGTTAAGATGAGAAACGTGTGAGGTTCGTGAACGGTGTAGTTCGTTTGAGCTGAAAAGTGACTACCCTTACCTGAAACAAAGTAGCGCATGTAGGAAGACACAGAGCCGGGATTTAACTCCATTTCTGAAGGGAAACACACAACACAGTTCTCATCCATGGATCACACTCTGCTTCAGACCAAGAAGCATGCTCTTGCTTTCTAGAGTCTCTAATACAGCAGGAGACTTGAGTGTGCTCAGAACAAAAGAACGGTAGTTCCTACACATACGGGCCATATCTAGTTCAACTGTGCTTGAAATTGATACAAAGCAAAGGTCCTGTAACATCCAGTGCTTGTCAGTTAAGATGAGAAACCTGTGAGCTTCGTGAATGATATAGTTCGATTGAGCTGTAAAGTAACTGCCCTTACATGAAACGAAGTCTTGCTTGTAGGAAGACTCAGACCATGGGACTTAACTCCATTTCTGAAGTGAAACACCCAACAGAGTTCTCATCCATTGATCACACTCTGCTTTAAAGCAAGAAGCACGCTGTCGCTTTCCAGAGTCTCTAAGACATCAGGAAACGTGAGTGTGCTGAGAACAAATGAACGGTGTTTCCTACACATATGAGCCATATCTAGGTCAACTCTGATTCTAAAACTGAAACAAACAACAGGTCTTCTAAAATGCAATGCTTGTCAGTTAAGATGAGAAACGTGTGAGCTTCGTGAATGATGTAGTTCGTTTGAGCTCAAAAGTGACTGCCGTTACCTGAAACGAAGTAGTGTTTGTAGGAAAACACAGACCATGGGATTTAACTCCATTTCTGAATGGAAACACACAGCATAGTTCTCATCCATGGATCGCACTCTGCTTTAGAGCAGGAAGCACGTTCTTGCTTTCTAGAATCTCTAATACAGCAGGAAACGTGAGTGTGCTCAGAATAAAAGAACGGTGTTTCCTATACATACGGACCATATCTAGTTCAACCCTGCTTCTGAAACTGATACAAAGCACCGGTCCTCTAACATCCAGTGCTTGTCATTTAAGATGAGAAACGTGTGAGCTTCGTGAATGATGTAGTTCGTTTGAGCTGTTATTCACTGCCCTTACCTGAAACGAAGTCTTGCTTGTAGGAAGACCCCGAGCCTGGGATTTAACTCCATTTCCGAAGTGAAACACACAGCAGAGTTCTAATATATAGAACACACTATGCTTTATCGCAAGAATCACGCTCTTGCTTTCTAGAGTCTCTAAGACAGCAGGAAACATGAGTGTGCTGAGAACAAATGAACGGTGTTTCCTACACATATGAGCCATATCTAGTTCAACTCTGATTCTAAAACTGAAACAAATAACAGGTCCTCTAAAATCCAATGATTGTCAGTTAAGATGAGAAACGTGTGAGCTTCGTGAACGCTGAAGTTCGTTTGAGCTGAAAAGTGACTGCCCTTACCTGAAACGAAGTAGTGCTTGTAGGAAGACACAGAGCCTGGGATTTAACTCCATTTCTGAAGGGAAACACATAGCATAGTTCTCATCCTTGGATTGCACTATGATTTAGAGCAAGAAACACGCTCTTGCTTTCTAGAATCTCTAATACAGCAGGAAACACGAGTGTGCTCAGAACAAAAGAACGGTGTTTCCTACACATACGGACCATATCTTTTTCAACTCTGGTTCTGAAACTGATACAACGCACAGGTCCTCTAACATCCAGTGCTTGCCAGTTAAGATGAGAAACGTGTGAGCTTCGTGAAAGATGTAGTTCGTTTGAGCTGAAAAGTGACTGTCCTTACCCGAAACGAAGTCTTGCTTGTAGGAAGACACAGAGCATGGAATTTAACTCCATTTCTGAAGTGAAACACACAGCAGAGTTCTCATATATAGATAACACTCTGCTTTAGAGCAAGAAGCACGTACTTGCTTCCTAGAGTCTCTAGGACCAAAGGAAACGTGAGTTTGCTCATAACAAAGGAACTGTGTTTCCTACACACATGAGCCATATCTTGTTCAACTCTGATTCTAAAACTGAAACAAACCACAGGTCCTCTAAAATCCAATGCTTGTCAGTTAAGATGAGAAACGTGTGAGCTTCGTGAACGATGTAGGTTGTTTGAGCTCAAAAGTGACTGCCCTTACCTGAAACGAAGTAGTGTTTGTAGGAAAACACAGACGGTGGGATTTAACTCCATTTCTGAAGGGAAACACACAGCATAGTTCTCATCCATGGATCGCACTCTGCTTTAGAGCAGGAAGCACGTTCTTGCTTTCTAGAATCTCTAATACAGCAGGAAACGTGAGTGTGCTCGGAATAAAAGAACGGTGTTTCCTATACATACGGAACATATCTAGTTCAACCCTGCTTCTGAAACTGATACAAAGCACGGGTCCTCTAACATCCAGTGCTTGTCAGTTAAGATGAGAAACGTGTGAGCTTCGTGAATGATGTAGTTATTTTGAGCTGTTAGTAACTGCCCTTACCTGAAACGAAGTCTTGCTTGTAGGAAGACTCAGAGCCTGGGATTTAACTCCATTTCTGAAGGGAAACACACAGCAGAGTTCTCATATATATATCACACTCTGCTTTAGAGCAAGAAACACACTCTTGCTTTCTAGAGTCTCTAAGATAGCAGGAAACATGAGTGTGCTGAGAACAAATGAACGGTGTTTCCTACACATATGAGCCATATCTAGTTCAACTCTGATTCTAAAACTGAAACAAATAACAGGTCCTCTAAAATCCAATGATTGTCAGTTAAGATGAGAAACGTGTGAGCTTCGTGAACGCTGAAGTTCGTTTGAGCTGAAAAGTGACTGCCCTTACCTGAAACGAAGTAGTGCTTGTAGGAAGACACAGAGCCTGGGATTTAACTCCATTTCTGAAGGGAAACACACAGCATAGTTCTCATCCTTGGATTGCACTATGATTTAGAGCAAGAAACACGCTCTTGCTTTCTAGAATCTCTAATACAGCAGGAAACACGAGTGTGCTCAGAACAAAAGATCGGTGTTTCCTACACATACGGACCATATCTTTTTCAACTTTGGTTCTGAAACTGATACAACGCACGGGTCCTCTAACATCCAGTGCTTGCCAGTTAAGATGAGAAACGTGTGAGCTTCGTGAAAGATGTAGTTCGTTTGAGCTGAAAAGTGACTGCCCTTACCTGAAACGAAGTCTTGCTTGTAGGAAGACACAGAGCATGGAATTTAACTCCATTTCTGAAGTGAAACACACAGCAGAGTTCTCATATATAGATCACACTCTGCTTTAGAGCAAGAAGCACGTACTTGCTTCCTAGAGTCTCTAGGACAAAAGGAAACGTGAGTGTGCTCATAACAAAGGAACTGTGTTTCCTACACACATGAGCCATATCTAGTTCAACTCTGATTCTAAAACTGAAACAAACCATAGGTCCTCTAAAATCCAATGCTTGTCAGTTAAGATGAGAAACGTGTGAGCTTCGTGAACGATGTAGTTTGTTTGAGCTCAAAAGTGACTGCCCTTACCTGAAACGAAGTAGTGTTTGTAGGAAAACGCAGACCGTGGGATTTAACTCCATTTCTGAAGGGAAACACACAGCATAGTTGTCATCCATGGATCGCACTCTGCTTTAGAGCAGGAAGCACGTTCTTGCTATCTAGAATCTCTAATACAGCAGGAAACGTGAGTGTGCTCAGAATAAAAGAACAGTGTTTCCTATACATACGGAACATATCTAGTTCAACTCTGCTTCTGAAACTGATACAAAGCAGGGGTCCTCTAACATCAAGTGCTTGTCAGTTAAGATGAGAAATGTGTGAGCTTCGTGAATGATGTAGTTATTTTGAGCTGTTAGTAACTGCCCTTACCTGAAACGAAGTCTTCCTTTTAGGAAGACTCAGAGCCTGGGATTTAACTCCATTTCTGAAGGGAAACACACAGCAGAGTTCTCATATATAGATCACACTCTGCTTTAGAGCAAGAAACACACTCTTGATTTCTAGAGTCTCTAATACAGCAGGAAAAGTGAGTGTGCTCAGGACAAAAGAACGGTGTTTCCTATACATACGGACCATATCTAGTTCAACTCTGCTTGAAATTGATACAAAGCAAAGGTCTTCTATCATCAAATGCTTCTCTATTAAGATGAGAAACCTGTGAGCTTCGTGAACGATACAGTTCGATTGAGCTGTAAAGTAACTGCCCTTACATGAAACGAAGTCTTGCTTGTAGGAAGACTCAGACCATGGGACTTAACTCCATTTCTGAAGTGAAACACCCAACAGAGTTCTCATCCATTGATCACACTCTGCTTTAAAGCAAGAAGCACGCTGTCGCTTTCCAGAGTCTCTAAGACATCAGGAAACTTGAGTGTGCTGAGAACAAATGAACGGTGTTTCCTACACATATTAGCCATATCTAGGTCAACTCTGATTCTAAAACTGAAACAAACAACAGGTCCTCTAAAATGCAATGCTTGTCAGTTAAGATGAGAAACGTGTGAGCTTTGTGAATGATGTAGTTCGTTTGAGCTCAAAAGTGACTGCCCTTACCTGAAACGAAGTAGTGTTTGTAGGAAAACACAGACCGTGGGATTTAACTCCATTTCTGAATGGAAAAACACAGCATAGTTCTCATCCATTGATCGCACTCTGCTTTAGAGCAGGAAGCACGTTCTTGCTTTCTAGAATCTCCAATACAGCTGGAAACGTGAGTGTGCTCAGAATAAAAGAACGGTGTTTCCTATAAAAAGACCATATCTAGTTCAACTCTGCTTCTGAAACTGATACAAAGCACGGGTCCTCTAACATCCAGTGCTTGTCAGTTAAGATGAGAAACGTGTTAGCTTCGTGAATGATGTAATTCGTTTGAGCTGTTAGTAACTACCCTTACCTGAAACGAAGTAGTGCTTGTAGGAAGACACAGAGCCTGGGATTTAACTCCATTTCCGAAGTGAAACACACAGCAGAGTTCTCATATATAGAACACACTCTGCTTTAGAGCAAGAAACACGCTCTTGCTTTCTAGAGTCTCTAAGACAGCAGGAAACATGACTGGTTTGAGAACAAATGAACGGTGTTTCCTACACATATGAGCCATATCTAGTTCAACTCTGATTCTAAAACTGAAACAAACAACAGGTCCTCTAAAATCCAATGCTTGTCAGTTAAGATGAGAAACGTGTGAGCTTCGTGAACGATGTAGTTCGTTTGAGATGAAAAGTGACTGCCCTTACCTGAAACGAAGTAGTGCTTGTAGGAAGACACAGAGCCTGGGATTCAACTCCATTTCTGAAGGGAAACACACACCATAGTTCTCATCCATGGATCCCACTCTGCTTTAGAGCAAGAAGAATGCTCTTGCTTTCTAGAATCTCTAATACAGCAGGAAACTTGAGTGTGCTCAGAACAATAGAACGGTGTTTCATACACATAAGAACCATATCTAGTTGAACTCTGCTTCTGAAACTGAAACAAACAACAGGTCCTCTAACATCCAGGGCCTGTCAGTTAAGATGAGAAACGTGTGAGCTTCGTGAACGATGTAGTTCGTTTGAGCTCAAAAGTGACTGCCCTTACCTGAAACGAAGTAGTGTTTGTAGGAAAACCCAGACTGTGGGATTTAACTCCATTTCTGAAGGGAAACACACAGCATAGTTCTCACCCATGGATTGCACTCTGCTTTAGAGCAGGAAGCACGTTCTTGCTTTCTAGAATCTCTAATACAGCAGGAAACATGAGTGTGCTCAGAATAACAGAATGGTGTTTCCTATACATACGGACCATATCTAGTTCAACTCTGCTTCTGAAACTGATACAAAGCACGGGTCCTCTAACATCCAGTGCTTGTCAGTTAAGATGAGAAACGTGTGAGCTTCGTGAATGATGTATTTCGTTTGAGTTGTTAGTAACTGCCCTTACCTGAAACAAAATCTTGCTTGTAGGAAGACTCAGAGCCTGGGATTTAACTCCATTTCTGAAGGGAAACACACAGCAGATTTCTCATATATAGATCACACTCTACTTTAGAGCAAGAAACACACTCTTGCTTTCTAGAGTCTCTAAGACTGCAGGAAACATGAGTTTGATGAGAACAAATGAACAGAGTTTCCTACACATATGAGCCATATCTAATTCAACTCTGATTCTAAAACTGAAACAAAGCACTGGGCCTCTAACATCCAATGCTTGTCAGTTAAGATGAGAAACGTGTGAGGTTCGTGAACGGTGTAGTTCGTTTGAGCTGTTATTAACTGCCCTTACCTGAAACGAAGTCTTGCTTGTAGGAAGACTCAGAGCCTGGGATTTAACTCCATTTCTGAAGGGAAACACACAACACAGTTCTCATCCATGGATCACACTCTGCTTTAGACCAAGAAGCATGCTCTTGCTTTCTAGAGTCTCTAATACAGCAGGAGACTTGCGTGTGCTCAGAACAAAAGAACGGTAGTTCCTACACATACGTGCCATATCTAGTTCAACTGTGCTTGAAATTGATACAAAGCAAAGGTCCTGTAACATCCAGTGCTTGTCAGTTAAGATGAGAAACGTGTGAGCTCGTGAACGATGTAGTTCGTTTGAGCTGTAAATGAACTGCCCTTACATGAAACGAAGTCTTGCATGTAGGAAGACTCAGTGCCTGGGATTTAACTCCATTTCTGAAGTGAAACACAAAACAGAGTTCTCATCCATTGATCACACTCTGCTTTAGAGCAAGAAGCATGCTCTAGGTTTCCAGAGTCTCTAAGACAGCAGGAAACTTGAGTGTGCTGAGAAGAAATGAATGGTGTTTCCTACACATACGGACCATATCTAGTCCAACTCTGCTTCTGAAACTGATACAAAGCAATGGTCCTCTAAAATCCCATGCTTGTCAGTTAAGATGAGAAATGTGTGAGCTTCGTGAACAATGTAGTTCGTTTGAGCTCAAAAGTGACTGCCCTTACCTGAAACGAAGTAGTGTTTGTAGGAAAACACAGACCATGGGATTTAACTCCATTTCTGAAGGGAAACACACAGCATAATTCTCTTCCATGGATCGCACTCTGCTTTAGAGCAGGAAGCACGTTCTTACTTTCTAGAATCTCTAATACAGCAGGAAACGTGAGTGTGCTCAGAAAAAAAGAACAGAGTTTCCTATACATACGGAACGTATCTAGTTCAACTCTGCTTCTGAAACTGATACAAAGCACGGGTCCTCTAACATCCAGTGCTTGTCAGTTAAGATGAGAAACGTGTGAGCTTCGTGAATGATGTAGTTCGTTTGAGCTGTTAGTAACTGCCCTTACCTGAATCGAAGTCTTGCTTGTAGGAAGACTCAGTGCCTGGGATTTAACTCCATTTCTGAAGTGAAACACAAAACAGAGTTGTCATCCATTGATCACACTCTGCTTTAGAGCAAGAAGCATGCTCTAGCTTTCCAGAGTCTCTAAGACAGCAGGAAACTTGAGTGTGCTGAGAACAAATGAATGGTGTTTCCTACACATACGGACCATATCTAGTTCAACTCTGCTTGAAAATGATACAAAGCAAAGGTCCCCTATCATCAAGTGCTTCTCAATTAAGATGAGAAACGTGTGAGCACGTGAACGATGTAGTTCGTTTGAGCTGTTATTAACTGCCCTTACCTGAAACGAAGTCTTGCTTGTAGGAAGACACAGAGCATGGAATTTAACTCCATTTCTGAAGTGAAACACAGAGCAGAGTTCTCACATATAGATCACACTCTGCTTTAGAGCAAGAAGCACGGTCTTGCTTCCTAGAGTCTCTAAGACAAAAGGAAACGTGAGTGTGCTCATAACAAATGAACGGTGTTTCCTACACACATGAGCCATATCTAGTTCAACTCTGATTCTAAAACTGAAACAAACCACAGGTCCGCTAAAATCAAATGCTTATCAGTTAAGATGAGAAACGTGTGAGCTTCGTGAACGATGTAGTTCGTTTGAGCTGTAAAGTAACTGCCCTTACCTGAAACGAAGTCTTGCTTGTAGGAAGACACAGAGCCTCGGATTTAACTCCATTTCTGAAGGGAAACACACATCATAGTTCTCATCCATGGATCGCACTATGATTTAGAGCAAGATGAATGCTCTTGCTTTCTAGAATCTCTAATACAGAAGGAAACTTGAGTGTGCTCAGAACAATAGAACGGTGTTTCATACACATAAGGACCATATCTAGTTCAACTCTGGTTCTGAAACTGATACAAAGCACGGGTCCTCTAACATCCAGTGCTTGTCAGTTAAGATGAGAAACGTGTGAGCTTCGTGAATGATGTAGTTCGTTTGAGCTGTTAGTAACTGCCCTTACCTGAAACGAAGTCTTGCTTGTAGGAAGACTCAGAGCTTGGGATTTAACTCCATTTCTGAAGGGAAACACACAGCAGAGTTTTCATATATAGATCACACTCTGCTTTAGAGCAAGAAACACACTCTTGCTTTCTAGAGTCTCTAAGACAGCAGGAAACATGAGTGTGATGAGAACAAATGAACGGAGTTTCCTACACATATGAGCCATATCTAGTTCAAATCTGATTATAAAACTGAAACAAACAACAGGTCCTCTAAAATCCAATGCTTGTCAGTTAAGATGAGAAACGTGTGAGCTTCGTGAATGATGTAGTTCGTTTGAGCTCAAAAGACACTGCCCTTACCTGAAACGAAGTAGTGTTTGTAGGAAAACACAGACCGTGGGATTTAACTCCATTTCTGAAGGGAAACACACAGCATAGTTCTCATCCATGGATTGCACTCTGCTTTAGAGCAGGAAGCACGTTCTTGCTTTCTAGAATCTCTAATACACCAGGAAACTTGAGTGTGCTCAGAATAACAGAACGGTGTTTCCTATACATACAGACCATATCTAGTTCAACTCTGCTTCTGAAACTGATACAAAGCACGGGTCCTCTAACATCCAGTGCTTGTCAGTTAAGATGAGAAACGTGTGAGCTTCGTGAACAGTGTAGTTCGTTTGAGCTGTTATTAACTGCCCTTACCTGAAACGAAGTCTTGCTTGTAGGAACACTCAGAGCCTGGGATTTAACTTCATTTCTGAAGGGAAACACACAGCATAGTTCTCATCCATGGATCCCACTCTGTTTTAGAGCAAGAAGCACGCTCTTCCTTTCTAGAATCTCTAATCCAGCAGGAAACTTGAGTGTGCTCTGAACAAAAGAACGGTATTTCCCATACATACGGACCATATCTAGTTCAACTCTGCTTCTGAAACTGATACAACGCACAGGTCCTCTAACATCCAATGCTTGTCAGTTAAGATGAGAAACGTGTTAGCTTCGTGAACGATGAAGTTCATTTGAGCTGAAAAGTGACTGCCCTTAACTGAAACGAAGTCTTGCTTGTAGGAGACTCAGTGCCTGGGATTTAACTCCATTTCTGAAGGGAAACACACAGCATAGTTCTTATGCTTGGATTGCACTATGCTTTAGAGCAAGAAGAACACTCTCGCTATCTAGAATCTCTAATACAGCAGGAAACATGAGTGTGCCCAGAACAAAAGAGCGGTGTTTCCTACACATACGGACAATATGTAGTTCAAATCTGCTTCTGAAACTGATACAACGCACGGGTCCTCTAACATCAAATCCTTCTCAGTTAAGATGAGAAACGTGTGAGCTTCGTGAACGATGTAGTTCATTTGATCTGTAAAGTAACTGCCCTTACCTGAAATGAAGTCTTGCTTGTAGGAAGACACAGAGCATGGAATTTAACTCCATTTCTGAAGTGAAACACACAGCAGAGTTCTTATATATAGATCACACTCTGCTTTAGAGCAAGAAACACACTCTTGCTTTCTAGAGTCTCTAAGACAGCAGGAAACATGAGTGTGATGAGAACATAAGAACGGTGTTTCCTACACATCTGAGCCATATCTAGTTCAACTCTGATTCGAAAACTGAAACAAACCACAGGTCCTTTAAAATCCAATGCTTGTCAGTTAAGATGAGAAACGTGTGAGCTTTGTGAACGATGTAGTTCGTTTGAGCTGAAAAGTGACTGCCCTTACCTGAAACAAAGTAGCGCATGTAGGAAGACACAGAGCCTGGGATTTAACTCCATTTCTGAAGGGAAACACACAGCATAGATCTCATCCATGGATCACACTCTGCTTTAGAGCAAGAAGCACGCTCTTGCTTTCTAGACTCTCTAATACAGCAGCAAACTTGCGTGTGCTCAGAAGAAAAGAATGGTAGTTCCTACACATACGGGCCATATCTAGTTCAACTCTGATTATAAAACTGAAACAAACCACAGGTCCTCTAAAATCCAATGCTAGTCAGTTAAGCTGAGAAACGTGTGAGCTTCGTGAACGTTGTAGTTCGTTTGAGCTGTAAAGTAACTACCCTTAACTGAAACGAAGTCTTGCTTGTAGGAGACTCAGTGCCTGGGATTTAACTCCCTTTCTGAAGTGAAACACACAGCAGAGTTCTCAGCCATTGATCACACTCTGCTTTAGAGCAAGAAGCACGCTCTTGCTTCCTAGAGTCACTAAGACAGAAGGAAACTTGAGTGTGCTCAGAACAAAGGAACGGTGTTTCCTACACATATGAGCCATATCTAGTTCAACTCTGATTCTAAAACTGAAACAAACCACAGGTCCTCTAAAATCCAATTCTAGTCAGTTAAGATGAGAAACGTGTGAGCTTCGTGAACGATGTAGTTCGTTTGAGCTGTAAAGAAACTACCCTTACCTGAAACGAAGTCTTGCTTGTAGGAAGACTCAGTGCCTGGGATTTAACTCCATTTCTGAAGGGAAACACACAACATAATTCTCATCCATGGATCGCACTCTGCTTTAGAGCAAGAAGCACGCTCTTCCTTTCTAGAATCTCTAATCCAGCAGGAAACTTGAGTGTGCTCAGAACAATAGAACGGTGTTTCCTAAACATACGGACCATATCTAGACCAGCTCTGATTCTGAAATTGATACAAAGCACAGGTCCTCTAACATCCAATGCTTGTCAGTTAAGATGAGAAACGTGTTAGCTTCGTGAACGATGAAGTTCATTTGAGCTGAAAAGTGACTGCCCTTACCTGAAACGAAGTAGTGCTTGTACGAACACACAGAGCCTGGGTTTTAACTCCATTTCTGAAGGGAAACACACAGCATAGTTCTTATGCTTGGATTGCACTATGCTTTAGAGCAAGAAGAACACTCTCGCTATCTAGAATCTCTAATACAGCAGGAAACATGAGTGTGCCCAGAACAAAAGAGCGGTGTTTCCTACACATACGGACAATATGTAGTTCAAATCTGCTTCTGAAACTGATACAACGCACGGGTCCTCTAACATCAAATCCTTCTCAGTTAAGATGAGAAACGTGTGAGCTTTGTGAACGATGTAGTTCATTTGATCTGTAAAGTAACTGCCATTACCTGAAATGAAGTCTTGCTTGTAGGAAGACACAGAGCATGGAATTTAACTCCATTTCTGAAGTGAAACACACAGCAGAGTTCTTATATATAGATCACACTCTGCTTTAGAGCAAGAAACTCACTCTTGCTTTTTAGAGTTTCTAAGACAGCGGGAGACTTGCGTGTGCTCAGAACAAAAGAACGGTAGTTCCTACACATACGGGCCATATCTAGTTCAACTGTGCTTGAAATTGATACAAAGCAAAGGTCCTCTAACATCCAGTGCTTGTCAGTTAAGATGAGAAACATGTGAGCTTCGTGAACGATGTAGTTCGTTTGAGCTGTTATTAACTGCCCTTACCTGAAACGAAGTCTTGCTTGTAGGAAGACTCAGAGCCTGGGATTTAACTCCATTTCTGAAGGGAAACACACAACACAATTCTCATCCATGGATCACACTCTGCTTTCGAGCACTCAGCACGCTCTTGAATTCTAGAGTCTCTAATACAGCAGGAAAAGTGAGTGTGCTCAGAACAAAAGAACGGTGTTTCCTATACATACGGACCATATCTAGTTCAACTCTGCTTGAAATTGATACAAAGCAAAGGTCCCCTATCATCAAGTGCTTCTCAATTAAGATGAGAAACGTGTGAGCTCTTGAACGATGTAGTTCGTTTGAGCTGTAAAGTAACTGCCCTTACATGAAATGAAGTCTTGCTTGTAGGAAGACTCAGTGCCTGGGATTTAACTCCATTTCGGAAGTGAAACACAAAACAGAGTTGTCATCCATTGATCACACTCTGCTTTAGAGCAAGAAGCATGCTCTAGCTTTCCAGAGTCTCTAAGACAGCAGGAAACTTGAGTGTGCTGAGAACAAATGAATGGTGTTTCCTACACATACGGACCATATCTAGTCCAACTCTGCTTCTGAAACTGATACAAAGCACTGGTCCTCTAAAATCCAATGCTTGTCAGTTAAGATGAGAAACGTGTGAGCTCATGAACGATGTAGTTCGTATGTGCTGTAAAGTAACTGCCCTTACATGAAATGAAGTCTTGCTTGTAGGAAGACTCAGTGCCTGGGATTTAACTCCATTTCGGAAGTGAAACACAAAACAGAGTTGTCATCCACTGATCACACTCTGCTTTAGAGCAAGAAGCATGCTCTAGCTTTCCAGAGTCTCTAAGACAGCAGGAAATTTGAGTGTGCTGAGAACAAATGAATGGTGTTTCCTACACATACGGACCATATCTAGTCCAACTCTGCTTCTGAAACTGATACAAGCCCTGGTCCTCTAAATCCAATGCTTGTCAATTAAGATGAGAAACGTGTGAGCTTCCTGAACGATGTAGTTCGTTTTAGCTCAAAAGTGACTGCCCTTACCTTAAACGAAGTAGTGCTTTTAGGAAGACACAGAACCTCGGATTTAACTCCATTTCTGAAGGGAAACACACATCATAGTTCTCATCCATGGATCGCACTATGATTTAGAGCAAGATGAATGCTCTTGCTTTCTAGAATCTCTAATACAGAAGGAAACTTGAGTGTGCTCAGAACAACAGAACTGTGTTTCATACACATAAGGACCATATCTAGTTCAACTCTGCTTCTGAAACTGATACAAAGCACGGGTCCTCTAACATCCAGTGCTTGTCAGTTAAGATGAGAAACGTGTGAGCTTCGTGAATGATGTAGTTCGTTTGAGCTGTTATTAACTGCCCTTACCTGAAACGAAGTCTTGCTTGTAGGAAGACTCAGAGCTTGGGATTTAACTCCATCTCTGAAGGGAAACACACAGCAGAGTTCTCATATATAGATCACACTCTGCTTTAGAGCAAGAAACACACTCTTGCTTTCTAGAGTCTCTAAGACAGCAGGAAACATGAGTGTGATGAGAACAAATGAACGGAGTTTCCTACACATATGAGCCATATCTAGTTCAACTCTGATTCTAAAACTGAAACAAACAACAGGTCCTCTAAAATCCAATGCTTGTCAGTTAAGATGAGAAACGTGTGAGCTTCGTGAACGGTGTAGTTCGTTTGAGCTGTTATTAACTGCCCTTACCTGAAATGAAGTCTTGCTTGTAGGAAGACTCAGAGCCTGGGATTTAACTTCATTTCTGAAGGGAAACACACAACACAGTTCTCATCCATGGATCACACTCTGCTTTAGACCAAGAAGCACGCTCTTGCTTTCTAGAGTCTCTAATACAGCGGGAGACTTGCGTGTGCTCAGAACAAAAGAACGGTAGTTCCCTACACATACGGGCCATATCTAGTTCAACTGTGCTTGAAATTGATACAAAGCAAAGGTCCTCTAACATCCAGTGCTTGTCAGTTAAGATGAGAAACGTGTGAGCTTCGTGAATGATGTAGTTCGTTTGAGCTGTTAGTAACTGCCCTTACCTGAATCGAAGTCTTGCTTGTAGGAAGACTCAGAGCCTGGGATTTAACTCCATTTCGGAAGTGAAACACAAAACAGAGTTGTCATCCATTGATCACACTCTGCTTTAGAGCAAGAAGCATGCTCTAGCTTTCCAGAGTCTCTAAGAAGGCAGGAAACTTGAGTGTGCTGAGAACAAATGAATGGTGTTTCCTACACATACGGACCATATCTAGTCCAACTCTGCTTCTGAAACTGATACAAAGCACTGGTCCTCTAAAATCCAATGCTTGTCATTTAAGATGAGAAACGTGTGAGCTTCGTGAACAATATAGTTCGTTTGTGCTCAAAAGTGACTGCCCTTACCTGAAATGAAGTAGTGTTTGTAGGAAAAAACAGACCGTGGGATTTAACTCAATTTCTGAAGGGAAACACACAGCATAGTTCTCTTCCATGGATCGCACTCTGCTTTAGAGCAGGAAGCACGTTCTTGCTTTCTAGAATCTTGAATACAGCAGGAAACGTTAGTGTGCTCAGAATAAAAGAACGGTGTTTCCTATACATACGGACCATATCTAGTTCAACTCTGCTTCTGAAACTGATACAAAGCACGGGTCCTCTAACATCCAGTGCTTGTCAGTTAAGATGAGAAACGTGTGAGCTTCGTGAATGATGTAGTTCGTTTGAGCTGTTAGTAACTACCCTTACCTGAAACGAAGTCTTGCTTGTAGGAAGACTCAGTGCCTGGGATTTAACTCCATTTCTGAAGTGAAACACACAGCAGAGTTCTCATATATAGATCACGCTGTGCTTTTGAGCAAGAAGCACGCTCTTGCTTCCTAGAGTCTCTAAGATAGAAGGAAAGTTGTGTGTGCTCAGAAGAAATGAACGGTGTTTCCTACACTATGAGCCATATCTAGTTCAACTCTGATTCTAAAACTGAAACAAACCACAGGTCCTCTAAAATCCAATGCTTGTCAGTTACGATAAGAAACGTGTAAGCTTCGGGAACGATGTAGTTCGTTTGAGCTGAAAAGTGACTGCCCTTACTTGAAACGAAGTCTTGCTTGTAGGAAGACACAGAGCCTTTAATTTAACTCCATTTCTGAAGGGAAACACACAGCATAGTTCTTATCCATGGATCACACTCTTTTTTAGAGCAAGAAGCACGCTCTTGCTTTGTAGCTTCTCTAATACAGCAGGAAACATGAGTGTGCTCAGAAAAAAAGAACGGTGTTTCCTACACATACAGGCCATATCTAGTTCAACTCTGCTTCTGAAACTGATACAAACCACAAGTCCGCTAACATCCAATGCTTTTCAGTTAAGATGAGAAATGCGTGAGCTTCTTAAATGATGTAGTTCGTTTGAGCTGTAATGTAACTGCCCTTACCTGAAACGAAGTCTTGCTTGTAGGAAAACTCAGAGCCTGGGATTTAACTCCATTTCCGAAGTGAAACACACAGCAGAGTTCTCATATATAGATCACACTCTGCTTTATAGCAAGAAACACGCTCTTGCTTCCTAGAGTCTCTAAGACACCAGGAAACATGAGTGTGCTGAGAACAAATGAACGGTGTTTCCTACACATATGAGCCATATCTAGTTCAACTCTGATTCTAAAACTGAAACAAACAACAGGTCCTCTAAAATCCAATGCTTGACAGTTAAGATGAGAAACGTTGAGATTTGTGAACGATGTAGTTCGTTTGAGCTGAAAAGTGACTGTCCTTACCTGAAACGAAGTAGTGTTTGTAGCAAAACACAGACCGTGGAATTCAACTCCATTTCTGAAGGGAAACACACAGCGTAGTTTTCATCCATGGATCGCACTCTGATTTAGAGCAAGAAGCACGCTCTTCCTTTCTAGAATCTCTAATCCAGCAGGAAACTTGAGTGTGCTCAGAACAAAAGAACGGTATTTCCCATACATACGGACCATATCTAGTCCAACTCTGCCTCTGAAATTGATAAAAAGCACAGGTCCTCTATAATCCAATTCTTGTCGGTTAAGATGAGAAACGTGCGAGCTTCGTGAACGATGTAGTTCGTTTGAGCTGTAAAGAAACTACCCTTACCTGAAACGAAGTCTTGCTTGTAGGAAGACTCAGTGCCTGGGATTTAACTCCATTTCTGAAGGGAAACACACAGCATAATTCTCATCCATGGATCGCATTCTGCTTTAGAGCAAGAAGCATGCTCTTCCTTTCTAGAATCTCTAATACAGCAGGAAACTTGAGTGTGCTCAGAACAATAGAACGGTGTTTCCTAAACATACGGACCATATCTAGACCAGCTCTGATTCTGATATTGATACAAAGCACAGGTCCTCTAACATCCAATGCTTGTCAGTTAAGATGAGAAACGTGTTAGCTTCGTGAACGATGAAGTTCATTTGAGCTGAAAAGTGACTGCCCTTACCTGAAACGAAGTAGTGCTTGTACGAACACACAGAGCCTGGGTTTTAACTCCATTTCTGAAGGGAAACACACAGCATAGTTCTTATGCTTGGATTGCACTATGCTTTAGAGCAAGAAGAACACTCTCGCTATCTAGAATCTCTAATACAGCAGGAATCATGAGTGTGCCCAGAACAAAAGAGCGGTGTTTCCTACACATACGGACAATATGTAGTTCAAATCTGCTTCTGAAACTGATACAACGCACGGGTCCTCTAACATCAAATCCTTCTCAGTTAAGATGAGAAACGTGTGAGCTTCGTGAACGATGTAGTTCATTTGATCTGTAAAGTAACTGCCCTTACCTGAAATGAAGTCTTGCTTGTAGGAAGACACAGAGCATGGAATTTAACTCCATTTCTGAAGTGAAACACACAGCAGAGTTCTTATGTATAGATCACACTCTGCTTTAGAGCAAGAAACACACTCTTGCTTTCTAGAGTCTCTAAGACAGCAGGAAACATGAGTGTGATGAGAACATAAGAACGGTGTTTCCTACACATCTGAGCCATATCTAGTTCAACTCTGATTCGAAAACTGAAACAAACCACAGGTTCTTTAAAATCCAATGCTTGTCAGTTAAGATGAGAAACGTGTGAGCTTTGTGAACGATGTAGTTCGTTTGAGCTGAAAAGTGACTGCCCTTACCTGAAACAAACTAGCGCATGTAGGAAGACACAGAGCCTGGGATTTAACTCCATTTCTGAAGGGAAACACACAGCATAGATCTCATCCATGGATCACACTCTGCTTTAGAGCAAGAAGCACGCTCTTGCTTTCTAGACTCTCTAATACAGCAGGAAACTTGCGTGTGCTCAGAAGAAAAGAATGGTAGTACCTACACATAAGGGCCACATTTAGTTCAACTCTGATTATAAAACTGAAACAAACCACAGGTCCTCTAAAATCCAATGCTTGTCAGTTACGATAAGAAACGTGTAAGCTTCGGGAACGATGTAGTTCGTTTGAGCTGAAAAGTGACTGCCCTTACTTGAAACGAAGTCTTGCTTGTAGGAAGACACAGAGCCTGGAATTTAACTCCATTTCTGAAGGGAAACACACAGCATAGTTCTTATCCATGGATCACACTCTTTTTTAGAGCAAGAAGCACGCTCTTGCTTTGTAGCTTCTCTAATACAGCAGGAAACATGAGTGTGCTCAGAAAAAAAGAACGGTGTTTCCTACACATACAGGCCATATCTAGTTCAACTCTGCTTCTGAAACTGATACAAACCACAAGTCCGCTAACATCCAATGCTTTTCAGTTAAGATGAGAAATGTGCGAGCTTCTTGAATGATGTAGTTCGTTTGAGCTGTAATGTAACTGCCCTTACCTGAAACGAAGTATTGTTTGTAGGAAGACCCCGAGTCTGGGATTTAACTCCATTTCCGAAGTGAAACACACAGCAGAGTTCTCATATATAGATCACACTCTGCTTTATAGCAAGAAACACGCTCTTGCTTCCTAGAGTCTCTAAGACAGCAGGAAACATGAGTGTGCTGTGAACAAATGAACGGTGTTTCCTACACATATGAGCCATATCTAGTTCAACTCTGATTCTAAAACTGAAACAAACAACAGGTCCTCTAAAATCCAATGCTTGTCAGTTAAGATGAGAAACGTTGAGATTTGTGAACGCTGTAGTTAGTTTGAGCTGAAAAGTGACTGTCGTTACCAGAAACGAAGTAGTGTTTGTAGCAAAACACAGACCGTGGAATTTAACTCCATTTCTGAAGGGAAACACACAGTGTAGTTTTCATCCATGGATCGCACTCTGATTTAGAGCAAGAAGCACGCTCTTCTTTTCTAGAATCTCTAATCGAGCAGGAAACTTGAGTGTGCTCAGAACAAAAGAACGGTATTTCCCATACATACGGACCATATCTAGTCCAACTCTGCCTCTGAAATTGATAAAAAGCACAGGTCCTCTATAATGCAATGCTTGTCGGTAAAGATGAGAAACGTGTGAGCTTCGTGAACGATGTAGTTCGTTTGAGCTCAAAAGTGACTGCCCTTTCCGGAAACGAAGTAGTGTATGTAGGAAAACACAGACTGTGGGATTTAACTCCATTTCTGAAGGGAAACACACAGCATAATTCTCATCCATGGATCGCACTCTGCTTTAGAGCAGGAAGCACGTTCTTGCTTTCTAGAATCTCTAATACAGCAGGAAACATGAGTGTGCTCAGAATAAAAGAACGGTGTTTCCTATACATACGGATCATATCTAGTTCAACTCTGCTTCTGAAACTGATACAAAGCACGGGTTTCTACCATCCAGTGCTTGTAAGTTAAGAAGAGAAACGTGTGAGCTTCGTGAATGATGTAGTTGTTTGAGCTGTTAGTAACTGCCCTTACCAGAAACGAAGTCTTGCTTGTAGGAAACTCAGAGCCTGGGATTTAACTCCATTTCTGAAGTGAAACACACAACAGAGTTCTCATCCATTGATCACACTCCGTTTTAGAGCAAGAAGCACCCTCTAGCTTTCCAGAGTCTCTAAGACAGCAGGAAACTTGAGTGTGCTGAGAAAAAATGAATGGTGTTTCCTACACATACGGACCATATCTAGTCCAACTCTGCTTCTGAAACTGAAACAAAGCACTGGTCCTCTACCATCCAATGCTTGTCATTTAAGATGAGAAACGTGTGAGCTTCGTGAACAATGTAGTTCGTTTGAGCTGAAAAATGACTGCCCTTACCTGAAACGAAGTAGTGTTTGTAGGAAGACACAGAGCATGGGATTTAACTCCATTTCTGAAGGGAAACACGCAGCATAGTTCTCCTCAATGGATCACACTCTGCTTTAGAGCAGGAAGCACGTTCTTTCTTTCTAGAGATTCTAATACAACAGGAAACGTGAGTGTGCTCAGAATAAATGAACGGTGTTTCCTATACATACGGACCATATCTAGTCCAACTCTGCCTCTGAAATTGATACAAAGCACAGGTCCTCTAACACCCAGAGCTTGTCATTTAAGATGAGAATCGTGTGAGCTTCGTGAACAATGTAGTTCGTTTGAGCTGAAAAGTGACTGCCCTTACCTGAAACGAAGTACTGCATGTAGGAAGACACAGAGCCTGAGATTTAACTCCATTTCTGAAGGGAAACACACAGCATAGTTCTCTTCCATGGATTGCACTATGCTTTAGTGCAAGGAGAACGCTCTTGCTTTGTGGAATCTCTAATACAGCAGGAAACATGAGTGTGCTCAGAACAAAAGAATGGTGTTTCATACACATACGGACCATATCTAGTTCTACTCTGCTTCTGAAACTGATACAAAGCACGGGTCCTCTAACATCCAGTGCTGGTCAGTTAAGATGAGAAACGTGTGAGCTTCGTGAATGATGTAGTTTGTTTGAGCTGTTAGTAACTGCCCTTACCTGAAACAAAGTCTTGCTTGTAGGAAGATTCAGAGCCTGGGAATTAAGTCCATTTCTGAAGTGAAACACACAGCAGAATTCTCATATATAGATCACACTCTGCTTTAGAGCAAGAAGCACGCTCTTGATTTCAAGAGTCTCTAATACAGCAGGAAAAGAGAGTGTGCTGAGAAGAAAAGAACGTTGTTTCCTATACTTACGGACCATATCTAGTTCAACTCTGCTTGAACTTGATACAAAGCAAAGGTCCTCTAACATCAAATGCTTCTCAAATAAGATGAGAAACATGTGAGCTTCGTGAATGATGTAGTTCGTTTGAGCTGTAAAGTAACTGCACTTACCTGAAACGAAGTCTTGCTTGTAGGAAGACTCAGAGCCTGGGATTTAACTCCATTTCTGAAGCGAAACAAACAACAGAGTTCTCATCCATTGATCACACTCTGTTTTAGGGCAAGAAGCACGCTCTCGCTTACCAGAGTCTCTAAGACAGCAGGAAACTTGGTGTGCTGAGAAAAAATGAATGGTGTTTACTACACATACGGACCATATCTAGTCCAACTCTGCTTCTGAAACTGATACAAAGCACTGGTCCTCTAACATCCAATGCTTGTCATTTAAGATGAGAAACGTGTGAGCTTCGTGAACAATGTAGTTCGTTTGAGCTGAAAAATGACTGCCCTTACCTGAAACGAAGTAGTGTTTGTAGGAAGACACAGAGCATGCGATTTAACTCCATTTCTGAAGGGAAACACACAGCATAGTTCTCATCCATGGATTGCACTATGCTTTAGTGCAAGAAGAACGCTCTTGCTTTCTAGAATCTCTAATACAGCAAGAAACTTGAGTGTGCTCAGAAAAAAAGAAAGGTGTTTCATACACATACGGACCATTTCTAGTTCAACTCTGCTTCTGAAACTGATACAAAGCACGGGTCCTATAACATCCAGTGCTTGTCACTTAAGATGAGAAACGTGTGAACTTCGTGAATGATGTAGTTCTTTTGAGCTGTTAGCAACTGCCCTAACCTGAAACGAAGTCTTGTTTGTAGGAAGACTCAGAGCCTGGGATTTAACTCCATTTCTGAAGCGAAACACACAACACAGTTCTCATCAATGGATCACACTCTGCTTTAGAGCAAGAAGCACGCTCTTGATTTCTAGAGTCTCTAATACAGCAGGAAAAGTGAGTGTGCTCAGAAGAAAAGAACGTTGTTTCCTATACATACAGACCATATCTAGTTCAACTCTGCTTGAAATTGATACAAAGCACAGGTCCTCTAACATCAAATGCTTCTCAAATAAGATGAGAAACGTGTGAGCTTCGTGAATGATGTAGTTCGTTTGAGCTGTAAAGTAACTGCCCTTACCTGAAACGAAGTCTTGCTTGTAGGAAGACTCAGAGCCTGGGATTTAACTCCATTTCTGGAGGGAAACACACAGCATAGTTCTCAACCATGGATTGCACTATGCTTTAGTGGAAGAAGAACGCTCTTGCTTTCTAGAATCTCTAATACAGCAGGAAACTTGAGTGTGCTCAGTACAAAAGAACGGTGTTTCATACACATACAGACCATATCTAGTTCTACTCTGCTTCTGAAACTGATACAAAGCACGGGTCCTCTAACATCCAGTGCTGTTCAGTTAAGATGAGAAACGTGTGAGCTTCGTGAATGATGTAGTTTGTTTGAGCTGTTAGTAACTGCCCTTACCTGAAACGAAGTCTTGCTTGTAGGAAGACTCAGAGCCTGGGAATTAAGTCCATTTCTGAAGTGAAAAACACAGCAGAGTTCTCATATATAGATGAGACTCTGCTTTAGAGCAAGAAACACGCTCTCGCTTTCTAGAGTCTCTAATACAGCAGGAAACTTGAGTGTGCTCAGAACAAAAGAACGGTGTTTCCTACACATAGGGGCCATATCTAGTTCAACTCTGCTTCTGAAACTGAAACAAACCACAGGTCCTCTATCATCCAATGCTTGTCAGTAAAGATGAGAAATGTGTGAGCTTCTTAAACGATGTAGTTCGTTTGAGCTCTTAGTAACTGCCATTACCTGAAACGAAGTCTTGCTTGTAGGAAGACTCAGAGCCTGGGATTTAACTCCATTTCTGAAGGGAAACACACAACAGAGTTCTCATCCATTGATCACACTGTGCTTTAGAGCAAGAAGCACGCTCTCCCTTTCCAGAGACTCTAAGACAGCACGAAACATGAGTGTGCTGAGAGGAAATGAATGGTGTTTCCTACACATATGGACTATATCTAGGCCAACTCTGCTTCTGAAACTGATACAAAGCACTGGTCCTCTAAAATCCAATGCTTGTCATTTTAGATGAGAAACGTGTGAGCTTCGTGAACGATGTAGTTCGTTTGAGCTGTAAAGTAACTGCCCTTACCTGAAACGAAGTCTTGCTTGTAGGAAGACTCAATGCCTGTGATTTTACTCCATTTCTGAAGTGAAACACACAACAGAGTTCTTATCCATTGATCACACTCTGCTTTAGAGCAAGAAGCACCCTCTAGCTTTCCAGAGTCTGTAAGACAGCAGGAAACTTGAGTGTGCTGAGAACAAATGAATGGTGTTTCCTACACATACGGACCATATCTAGTCCAACTCTCCTTCTGAGACTGATACAAAGCACTGGTCCTCTAACATCCAATGCTTGTCATTTAAGATGAGAAACGTGTGAGCTTTGTGAACGATGTAGTTCGTTTGAGCTGAAAAGAGACTGCCCTTACCTGAAACGAAGTAGTGCTTGTAGGAAGACAGAGAGCCTGGGATTTAACTCCATTTCTGAAGGGAAACACACAGCATAGTTCTCATCCATGGATTGCACTATGCTTTAGTGCAAGAAGAACGCTCTTGCTTTCTAGAATCTCTAATACAGCAGGAAACTTGAGTGTGCTCAGAACAAAAGAACGGTGTTTCATACACATACGGACCATATCTAGTTCAACTCTGCTTCTGAAACTGATACAAAGCACAGGTCCTATAACATCCAGTGCTTGTCACTTAGGATGAGAAACGTGTGAGCTTCGTGAATGATGTAGTTCTTTTGAGCTGTTAGTAACTGCCCTTACCTGAAACGAAGTCTTGTTTGTAGGAAGACTCAGAGCCTGGGATTTAACTCCATTTCTGAAGGGAAACACACAACACAGTTCTCATCAATGGATCACACTCAGCTTTAGAGCAAGAAGCATGCACTTTATTTCTAGAGTCTCTAATACAGCAGGAAAAGTGAGTGTGCTCAGAAGAAAAGAACGTTGTTTCCTATACATACAGACCATATCTAGTTCAACTCGGCTTGAAATTGATACAAAGGAAAGGTCCTCTAACATCAAATGCTTCTCAAATAAGATGAGAAACGTGTGAGCTTCGTGAATGATGTAGTTCGTTTGAGCTGTAAAGTAACTGCCCTTACCTGAAACGAAGTAGTGTTTGTAGGAAGACACAGAGCCTGGGATTTAACTCCAATTCTGAAGGGAAACACACAGCATAGTTCTCATCTATGGATCGCACTCTGCTTTAGAGCAGGAAGCACGTTCTTTCTTTCTAGAGTCTCTAATACAGCAGGAAACGTGAGTGTGCTCAGAATTAAAGAACGGTGTTTCCTATACATACGGACCATATCTAGTCCAACTCTGCCTCTGAAATTGATACAAAGCACAGGTCCTCTAACATCCAATGCTTGTCATTTTAGATGAGAATCATGTGAGCTTCGTGAACGATGTAGTTCGTTTGAGCTGAAAAGTGACTGCCCTTACCTGAAATGAAGTAGTGTTTGTAGGAAGACTCAGAGCCTGGGATTTAACTCCATTTCTAAAGTGAAACAGACAACAGAGTTCTCATCCATTGATCACACTCTGCTTTAGAGCAAGAAGCATGCTCTCGCTTTCCAGATTCTCTAAGTCAGCAGGAAACTTGAGTGTGCTGAGAACAACTGAATGGTATTTCCTACACATATGGACCATATCTAGTCCAACTCTGCTTCTGAAACAGATACAAAGCACTAGTCCTCTAACATCGAATGCTTGTCATTTAAGATGAGAAACGTGTGAGCTTCGTGAACGATGTAGTTCGTTTGAGCCGAAAAGTGACTGCCCTTACCTGAAACAAAGTAGTGCTTGTAGGAAGACACAGAGCCTGGGATTTAACTCCATTTCTGAAGGGAAACACACAGCATAATTCTCATCCATGGATCGCACCCTGCTTTAGAGCAAGAAGAACCCTCTTCCTTTCTAGAATCTCTAATCCAGCAGGAAACTTGATTTTGCTCAGAACAAAAGAAGAGTTTTCCTACATATACGGACCATATCTAGTTCAACTCTGATTCTGAAACTGAAACAAACCACAGGTCCTCTAACAGCCAGTGCTTGTCATTTAAGATGAGAAACGTGTGAGCTTCGTGAACGATGTAGTTCGTTTGAGCTGAAAAATGACTGCCCTTACCTGAAACGAAGTCTTGCTTGTAGGCAGACACAGAGCCTGGGATTTAACTCCATTTCTGAAGGGAAACATACAGCATAGTTCTCATCCATGGATCGCACTCTGCTTTATAGCAAGAAGAACGCTCTTCCTTTCTAGAATCTCTAATCCAGCAGGAAAAGTGAGTGTGCTCAGAAGAAAAGAACGGTGTTTCCTATACAGACGGACAATATCTAGTTCAACTCTGCTTGAAATTGATACAAAGCAAAGGTCCTCTAACATCAAATGCTTCTCAATTAAGATGACAAACGTGTGAGCTTCGTGAACGATGTAGTTCGTTTGAGCTGAAAAGTGACTGCCCTTACCTGAAACGAAGTCTTCCTTGTAGGAAGACACAGAGCATGGAATTTAACTCCGTTTCTGAAGTGAAACACACAGCAGAGTTCTCATATATACATCACACTCTGCTTTAGAGCAAGAAGCATGCTCTTGCTTCCTAGAGTCTCGAAGACAGAAGGAAACGTGAGTGTGCTCAGAACAAAGGAACAGTGTTTCCTACACATATGGGCCATATCTACTTCAACTCTGAATCTAAAACTGAAGCAAACCACAGGTCCTCTAAAATCCAATGCTTGTCAGTTAAGATGAGAAACGTGTGAGATTCTTGAACGATGTAGTTCGTTTGAGCTGTAAAGTTTCTGCCCTTACCTGAAACGAAGTCTTGCTTGTAGGAAGACTCAGAGCCTGGGATTTAACTCCATTTCTGAAGTGAAACACACAACAGAGTTCTCATCCATTGATCACACTCTGCTTTAGAGCAAGAAGCACGCTCTTGCTTTCCTGAGTCTCTAAGACAGCAGGAAACTTGAGTTTGCTGAGAACAAATGAATGGTGTTTCATACACATACAGACCATATCTCCTCCAACTCTGCTTCTGAATCTGATACAAAGCACGGGTCCTCTAACATCCAGTGCTGGTCAGTTAAGATGAGAAACGTGTGAGCTTCGTGAATGATGTAGTTTGTTTGAGCTGTTAGTAACTGCCCTTACCTGAAACAAAGTCTTGCTTGTAGGAAGACTCAGAGCCTGGGAATTAAGTCCATTTCTGAAGTGAAAAACACAGCAGAGTTCTCATATATAGATCAGACTCTGCTTTAGAGCAAGAAACACGCTCTTGCTTTCTAGAGTCTCTAATACAGCAGGAAACTTGAGTGTGCTCAGAACAAAAGAACGGTGTTTCCTACACATAGGGGCCATATCTAGTTCAACTCTGCTTCTGAAACTGAAACAAACCACAGGTCCTCTATCATCCAATGCTTGTCAGTAAAGCTGAGAAACGTGTGAGCTTCTTAAATGATGTAGTTTGTTTGAGCTCTTAGTAACTGCCATTACCTGAAACGAAGTCTTGCTTGTAGGAAGACTCAGAGCCTGGGATTAAACTCCATTTCTGAAGTGAAACACACAACAGAGTTCTCATCCATTGATCACACTGTGCTTTAGAGCAAGGAGCACGCTCTCGCTTTCCACAGTCTCTAAGACAGCACGAAACTTGAGTGTGCTGAGAGCAAATGAATGGTGTTTCCTACACATATGGACCATATCTAGTCCAACTCTGCTTCTGAAACTGATACAAAGCACGGGTCCTCTAAATTCCAATGCTTGTCATTTAAGATGAGAAACGTGTGAGCTTCGTGAACGATGTAGTTCGTTTGAGCTGAAAAGTGACTGCCTTTACCTGAAGCAAAGTAGTGCATGTAGGAAGACACAGAGCCTGGGATTTAACTCCATTTCTGAAGGGAAACACACAGCATAGTTTTCATCCATGGACCACACTCTGTTTTAGAGCAAGAAGCACGCACTTGCTTTCTAGAGACTCTAATAGAGCAGGAAACATGACTGTGCTCAGAAAAAAAGAACCGTGTTTCCTACACATACGAGCCATATCTAGTTCAATTCTGCTTCTGAAACTGATACAAACCACAAGTCCTCTAACATCCAATGCTTGTCAGTTAAGATGAGAATCGTGTGAGCTTCCTGAACGATGTAGTTCATTTGAACTCTTAGTAACTGCCCTTACCTGAAACGAAGTCTTGCTTGTAGGAAGACTCAGAGCCTGGGATTAACTCCATTTCTGAAGGGAAACACACAACACAGTTCTCATCCATGGATCACACTCTGCTTTAGATCAAGAAGCACGCTCTTGATTTCTAGACTCTCTAATAAAGCAGGAAAAGTGAGTGTGCTCAGAAAAAGAACGGTGTTTCCTATACATATGGACCATATCTAGTTCAACTCTGCTTGAAATTGATACAAAGCAAAGGTCCTCTAACATCCAATGCTTGTCAGTTAAGATGAGAAACGTTTGAGCTTCGAGAACGATGTAGTTCGTTTGAGCTGAAAAGTGACTGCCCTTACCTGAAACGAAGTCTTGCTTGTAGGAAGACACAGAGCATGGAATTTAACTCCATTTCTGAAGTGAAACACACAGCAGAGTTCTCATATATAGATCACACTCTGCTTTAGAGCAAGAAGCACGCTCTTGCTTTCTAGAATCTATAATACAGCAGGAAACTTGAGTGTGCTCAGAACAAAAGAATGGTGTTTCATACACATACGGACCACATCTAGTTCAACTCTGCTTCTGAAACTGATACAAAGCACGGGTCTTCTAACATCCAGTGCTTGTCAGTTAAGATGAGAAACGTGTGAGTTTCGTGAATATGTAGTTCGTTTGAGCTGTAAAGTAACTGCCTTTACATAAAACGAAGTCTTGCTTGTAGGAAGACTCAGTGCCTGGGATTTAACTCCATTTCTGAAGTGAAACACACAACAGAGTTCTCATCCATCGATCACACTCTGCTTTAGATCAAGAAGCATGCTCTAGCTTTCCAGAATCTCTAAGACAGCAGGAAACTTGAGTGTGCTGAGAACAAATGAATGGTGTTTCCTACACATACGGACCATATCTAGTCCAACTCTGCTTCTGAAACTTATACAAAGCACTGGTCCTCTAACATCCAATGCTTGTCATTTAAGATGAGAAACGTGTGAGCTTCGTGAACGATGTAGTTCGTTTGAGCTGAAAAGTGACTGCCATTACCTGAAACGAAGTAGTGCTTGTAGGAAGACACAGAGCCTGGGATTTAACTCCATTTCTGAAGGGAAACACACAGCATAGTTCTCATCCATGGATCGCACTCTGCTTTATAGGAAGAAGAACGCTCTTCCTTTCTAGAATCTCTAATCCAGCAGGAAAAGTGAGTGTGCTCAGAAGAAAAGAACGGTGTTTCCTATACAGACGGACCATATCTAGTTAAACTCTGCTTGAAATTGATACAAAGCAAAGGTCCTCTAACATCAAATGCTTCTCAATTAAGATGACAAACGTGTGAGCTTCATGAACGATGTAGTTCGTTTGAGCTGAAAAGTGACTGCCCTTACCTGAAACGAAGTCTTCCTTGTAGGAAGACACAGAGCATGGAATTTAACTCCGTTTCTGAAGTGAAACACACAGCAGAGTTCTCATATATACATCACACTCTGCTTTAGAGCAAGAAGCACGCTCTTGCTTCCTGGAGTCTCTAAGACAGAAGAAAACGTGAGTGTGCTCAGAACAAAGGAACAGTGTTTCCTACACATATGGGCCATATCTAGTTCAACTCTGAATCTAAAACTGAAGCAAACCACAGGTCCTCTAAAATCCAATGCTTGTCAGTTAAGATGAGAAACGTGTGAGATTCTTGAACTATGTAGTTCGTTTGAGCTGTAAAGTTTCTGCCCTTACCTGAAACGAAGTCTTGCTTGTAGGAAGACTCAGTGCCTGGGATTTTACTCCATTTCTGAAGTGTAAAACACAACAGAGGTCTCATCCATTGATCACACTCTGCTTTAGAGCAAGAAACACGCTCTAGCTTTCCAGAGTCTCCAAGACAGCAGGAAACTTGAGTGTGCTGAGAACAAATGAATGGTGTTTCATACACATACGGACCATATCTCCTCCAACTCTGCTTCTGAAACTGATACAAAGCACTGGTCCTCTAACATCCAATGCTTGTCAGTTAAGACGAGAAACGTGTGAGCTTTGTGAACGATGTAGTTCGTTTGAGCTGAAAAGTGACTGCCCTTACCTGAAATAAAGTAGTGCTTGTAGGAAGACACAGAGCCTGGGATTTAACTCCATTTCTGAAGGGAAACACACAGCATAGTTCTCATCCATGGATCTCACTCTGCTTTAGAGCAAGAAGAACGCTCTTCCTTTCTAGAGTCTCGAATACAGCGGGAAACGTGAGTGTGCTCAGAATAAAATAACGGTGTTTCCTATACATACGGACCTTATCTAGTCCAACTCTGCTCTGAAATTGATACAAAGCACTGGTCCTCTAACATCCAATGCTTGTCATTTAAGATGAGAAACGTGTGAGCTTCGTGAACGATGTAGTTCGTTTGAGCTGAAAAGTGACTGCCTTTACCTGAAGCAAAGTAGTGCATGTAGGAAGACACAGAGCCTGGGATTTAACTCCATTTCTGAAGGGAAACACACAACACAGTTCTCATCCATGGATCACACTCTGCTTTAGATCAAGAAGCACGCACTTGCTTTCTAGAGTCTCTAATAGAGCAGGAAACATGACTGTGCTCAGAAAAAAAGAACGGTGTTTCCTACACATACGAGCCATATCTAGTTCAACTCTGCTTCTGAAACTGATACAAACCACAAGTCCTCTAACATCCAATGCTTGTCAGTTAAGATGAGAAACGTGTGAGGTTCCTGAACGATGTAATTCATTTGAGCTCTTAGTAACTGCCCTTACTTGAAACGAAGTCTTGCTTGTAGGAAGAATCAGAGCCTGGGATTTAACTCCATTTCTGAAGGGAAACACACAACACAGTTCTCATCCATGGATCACACTCTGCTTTAGATCAAGATGCACGCTCTTGATTTCTAGAGTCTCTAATACAGCAGGAAAAGTGAGTGTGCTCAGAAAAAGAACGGTGTTTCCTATACATATGGACCATATCTAGTTCAACTCTGCTTGAAATTGATACAAAGCTAAAGTCCTCTAACAACCAATGCTTGTCAGTTAAGATGAGAAACGTGTGAGCTTTGTGATCGATGTAGTTCCTTTGAGCTGAAAAGTGACGGCCCTTGCCTGAAACGAAGTAGTGCTTGTAGGAAGACAGAGAGCCTGGGATTTAACTCCATTTCTGAAGGGAAACACACAGCATAGTTCTCATATATAGATCACACTCTGCTTTAGATCAAGAAGCATGCTCTAGCTTTCCAGAGTCTCTAAGACAGCAGGAAACTTGAGTGTGCTGAGAACAAATGAATGGTGCTTCCTACACATACGGACCATATCTAGTCCAACCCTGCTTCTGAAACTGATACAAAGCACTGGTCCTCTAACATCCAATTCTTGTCAGTTAGGATGAGAAACGTGTGAGCTTCGTGAACGATGTAGTTCCTTTGAGCTGAAAAGTGACTGCCATTACCTGAAACGAAGTAGTGCTTGTAGGAAGACACAGAGCGTGGGATTTAACTCCATTTCTGAAGGGAAACACACAGCATAGTTCTCATCCATGGATCGCACTCTGCTCTATAGCAAGAAGAACGCTCTTCCTTTCTAGAATCTCTAATCCAGCAGGAAAAGTGAGTGTGCTCAGAAGAAAAGAACGGTGTTTCCTATACATACGGACCATATCTAGTTCAACTCTGCTTGAAATTGATACAAAGCAAAGGTCCTCTAACATCAAATGCTTCTCAATTAAGATGAGAAACGTGTGAGCTTCGTGAACGATGTAGTTCATTTGAGCTCTAAAGTAACTGCCCTTACCTGAAACGAAGTCTTGCTTTTAGGAAGACTCAGTGCCTGGGATTTTACTCCATTTCTGAAGTGAAACACACAACAGACTTCTCATCCATTGATCACACTCTGCTTTAGAGCAAGAAGCACGCTCTAGCTTTCCTGAGTCTCTAAGAGAGCAGGAAACTTGAGTATGCTGAGAACAAATGAATGGTGTTTCATACACATACGGACCATATCTCCTCCAACTCTGCTTCTGAAACTGATACAAAGCACTGGTCCTCTAAAATCCAATGCTTGTCAGTTAAGACGAGAAACGTGTGAGCTTCGTGAACGATGTAGTTCGTTTGAGCTGAAAAGTGACTGCCCTTACCTGAAATAAAGTAGTGCTTGTAGGAAGACACAGAGCCTGGGATTTAACTCCATTTCTGAAGGGAAACACACAGCATAGTTCTCATCCATGGATCTCACTCTGCTTTAGAGCAAGAAGAACGCTCTTCCTTTGTAGAGTCTCGAATACAGCAGGAAACGTGAGTGTGCTCAGAATAAAATAACGGTGTTTCCTATACATACGGACCATACCTAGTCCAACTCTGCCTCTGAAATTGATACAAAGCACAGGTCCTCTAACATCCAATGCTTGTCATTTAAGATGAGAAACGTGTGAGCTTCGTGAACGATGTAGTTCATTTTTGCTTAAAAGTGACTGCCCTTACCTCAAGCAAAGTAGTGCATGTAGGAAGACACAGAGCCTGGGATTAAACTCCATTTCTGAAGGGAAACACACAGCATAGTTTTCATCCATGGATCACACTCTGTTTTAGAGCAAGAAGCACGCACTTGCTTTCTAGAGTCTCTAATAGAGCAGGAAACATGACTGTGCTCAGAAAAAAAGAACGGTGTTTCCTACACATACGAGCCATATCTAGTTCAACTCTGCTTCTGAAACTGATACAAACCACAAGTCCTCTAACATCCAATGCTTGTCAGTTAGGATGAGAAACATGTGAGGTTCCTGAACGATGTAGTTCATTTGAGCTCTTAGTAACTGCCCTTACCTGAAACGAAGTCTTGCTTGTAGGAAGACTCAGAGCCTGGGATTTAACTCCATTTCTGAAGGGAAACACACAACACAGTTCTCATCCATGGATCACACTCTGCTTTAGAGCAAGAAGCACGCTCTAGCTTTCCAGAGTGTCTAAGACAGCAGGAAACTTGAGTGTGCTGAGAACAAATGAATGGTGTTTCCTACACATATGGACCATATGTAGCCCAACTCTGCTTCGGAAACTGATACAAATCACTGGTCCTCTAACATCCAATGCTTGTCAGTTAAGATGAGAAACGTGTGAGCTTTGTGAACGATGTAGTTCGTTTGAGCTGAAAAGTGACGGCCCTTGCCTGAAACGAAGTAGTGCTTGTAGGAAGACACAGAGCCTGGGATTTAACTCCATTTCTGAAGTGAAACACACAGCAGAGTTCTCATATATAGATCACACTCTGCTTCAGAGCAAGAATCACGCTGTTGCTTTCTAGAGTCTCTAAGACAGGAGGCAACATGAGTGAGCTGAGAATAAATGAACGGTGTTTCCTACACATATGAGCCATATCTAGTTCAACTCTGATTCTAAAACTGAAACAAACCACAGGTCCTCTAAAATCCAATGCTTGTCAGTTAAGATGAGAAACGTGTGAGCTTCGTGAATGATGTAGTTCGTTTGAGCTGTAAAGTAACTGCCCTTACCTGAAACGAAGTCTTGCTTGTAGGAAGACAAAGATCATGGAATTTAACTCCATTTCTGAAGTGTATCACACAGCATAGTTCTCATCCATGGATCACACTCTGCTTTAGAGCAAGAAGAACGTTCTTGCTTTCTAGAGTCTCTAATACAGCAGGAAACGAGAGTGTGCTCAGAATAAAAGAACGGTGTTTCCTATACATATGGACCATATCTAGTCCAACTCTGCCTCTGAAATTGATACAAAGCACAGGTCCTCTAACATCCAATGCTTGTCAGTTAAGATGAGAAACGTGTGAGCTTCGTGAATGATGTAGTTCGTTTGAGCTGTTAGTAACTGCCCTTACCTGAAATGAAGTCTTGCCTGTAGGAAGACTCAGAGCCTGGAATTTAACTCCATTTCTGTAGGGAAACACACAACACAGTTCTCATCCATGGATCACACTCTGCTTTATAGCAAGAAGAACGCTCTTCCTTTCTAGAATCTCTAATCCAGCAGGAAAAGTGAGTGTGCTCAGAAGAAAAGAACGGTGTTTCCTATAAATACGGACCATATCTAGTTCAACTCTGCTTGAAATTGATACAAAGCATAGGTCCTCTAACATCAAATGCTTCTCAATTAAGATGAGAAACGTGTGAGCTTCGTGAATGATGTAGTCGTTTGAGCTCT
Organism: Onychomys leucogaster; assembly: GCA_949786385.1. Classification (NCBI taxonomy): domain Eukaryota; kingdom Metazoa; phylum Chordata; class Mammalia; order Rodentia; family Cricetidae; genus Onychomys; species Onychomys leucogaster. The sequence continues at coordinate 4,011,699 of CATKUP010000009.1, read as the reverse complement.
AAAGTAACTGCCCTTACCTGAAACGAAGTCTTGCTTGTAGGAAGACTCAGTGCCTGGGATTTTACTCCATTTCTGAAGTGAAACACACAACAGAGTTCTCATCCATTGATCACACTCTGCTTTAGAGCAAGAAGCACGCTCTAGCTTTCCAGAGTCTCTAAGACAGCAGGAAACTTGAGTGTGCTGAGAACAAATGAATGGTGTTTCCTACACATACGGACCATATGTAGTCCGACTCTGCTTTTGAAACTGATACAAATCACTGGTAATCTAACATCCAATGCTTGTCAGTTAAGATGAGAAACGTGTGAGCTTCGTGAACGATGTAGTTCATTTGAGCTGAAAAGTGACTGCCCTTACCTGAAGCAAAGTAGTGCATGTAGGAAGACACAGAGCCTGGGATTAAACTCCATTTCTGAAGGGAAACACACAGCATAGTTTTCATCCATGGATCACACTCTGTTTTAGAGCAAGAAGCACGCACTTGCTTTCTAGAGTCTCTAATAGAGCAGGAAACATGACTGTGCTCAGAAAAAAAGAACGGTGTTTCCTACACATACGAGCCATATCTAGTTCAACTCTGCTTCTGAAACTGATACAAACCACAAGTCCTCTAACATCCAATGCTTGTCAGTTAAGATGAGAAACATGTGAGGTTCCTGAACGATGTAGTTCATTTGAGCTCTTAGTAACTGCCCTTACCTGAAACGAAGTCTTGCTTGTAGGAAGACTCAGAGCCTGGGATTTAACTCCATTTCTGAAGGGAAACACACAACACAGTTCTCATCCATGGATCACACTCTGCTTTAGATCAAGAAGCACGCTCTTGAGTTCTAGAGTCTCTAATACCGCAGGAAAAGTGAGTGTGTTCAGAAAAAGAACGGTGTTTCCTATACATATGGACCATATCTAGTTCAACTCTGCTTGAAATTGATACAAAGCTAAGGTCCTCTAACAACCAATGCTTGTCAGTTAAGATGAGAAACGTGTGAGCTTTGTGAACTATGTAGTTCGTTTGAGCTGAAAAGTGACGGCCCTTGCCTTAAACGAAGTAGTGCTTGTAGGAAGACACAGAGCGTGGGATTTAACTCCATTTCTGAAGGGAAACACACAGCATAGTTCTCATCCATGGATCGCACTCTGCTTTATAGCAAGAAGAACGCTCTTCCTTTCTAGGATCTCTAATCCAGCAGGAAAAGTGAGTGTGCTCAGAAGAAAAGAACGGTGTTTCCTATACATACGGACCATATCTAGTTCAACTCTGCTTGAAATTGATACAAAGCAAAGGTCCTCTAACATCAAATGCTTCTCAATTAAGATGAGAAACGTGTGAGCTTCGTGAACGATGTAGTTTGTTTGAGCTCTAAAGTTACTGCCCTTACCTGAAACGAAGTCTTGCTTGTAGGAAGACTCAGTGCCTGGGATTTTACTCCATTTCTGAAGTGAAACACACAACAGAGTTCTCATCCATTGATCACACTCTGCTTTAGAGCAAGAAGCACGCTCTAGCTTTCCAGAGTCTCTAAGACAGCAGGAAATTTGAGTGTGCTGAGAACAAATGAATGGTGTTTCCTACACATACGGACCATATGTAGTCCGACTCTGCTTTTGAAACTGATACAAATCACTGGTAATCTAACATCCAATGCTTGTCAGTTAAGATGAGAAACGTGTGAGCTTCGTGAACGATGTAGTTCGTTTGAGCTGAAAAGTGACGGCCCTTGCCTGAAACGAAGTAGTGCTTGTAGGAAGACACAGAGCCTGGGATTTAACTCCATTTTTGAAGTGAAACACACAGCAGAGTTCTCATATATAGATCACACTCTGCTTTAGAGCAAGAATCACGCTGTTGCTTTCTAGAGTCTCAAAGACAGGAGGCAACATGAGTGAGCTGAGAATAAATGAATGGTGTTTCCGACACATATGAGCCATATCTAGTTCAACTCTGATTCTAAAACTGAAACAAACCACAGGTCCTCTAACATTCAATGCTTGTCAGTTAAGATGAGAAACGTGTGAGCTTCGTGAATGATGTAGTTCGTTTGAGCTGTTAGTAACTGCCCTTACCTGAAATGAAGTCTTGCCTGTAGGAAGACTCAGAGCCTGGAATTTAACTCCATTTCTGTAGGAAAACACACAACACAGTTCTCATCCATGGATCACACTCTGCTTTATAGCAAGAAGAACGCTCTTCCTTTCTAGAATCTCTAATCCAGCAGGAAAAGTGAGTGTGCTCAGAAGAAAAGAACGGTGTTTCCTATAAATACAGACCATATCTAGTTCAACTCTGCTTGAAATTGATACAAAGCAAAGGTCCTCTAACATCAAATGCTTCTCAATTAAGATGAGAAACGTGTGAGCTTCGTGAACGATGTAGTTCGTTTGAGCTCTAAAGTAACTGCCCTTACCTGAAACGAAGTCTTGCTTGTAGGAAGACTCAGTGCCTGGAATTTTACTCCATTTCTGAATGAAACACACAACAGAGTTCTCATCCATTGATCACACTCTGCTTTAGAGCAAGAAGCACGCTCTAGATTTCCTGAGTCTCTAAGACAGCAGGAAACTTGAGTTTGCTGAGAACAAATGAATGGTGTTTCATACACATACGGACCATATCTCCTCCAACTCTGCTTCTGAAATTGATACAAAGCACTGGTCCTCTAACATCCAATGCTTGTCAGTTAAGACGAGAAACGTGTGAGCTTCGTGAACGATGTAGTTCGTTTGAGCTGAAAAGTGACTGCCCTTACCTGAAATAAAGTAGTGCTTGTAGGAAGACACAGAGCCTGGGATTTAACTCCATTTCTGAAGGGAAACACACACCATATTTCTCATCCATGGATCTCACTCTGCTTTAGAGCAAGAAGAACGCTCTTCCTTTGTAGAGTCTCGAATACAGCAGGAAACGTGTGTGTGCTCAGAATAAAATAACGGTGTTTCCTATACATACGGACCATATCTAGTCCAACTCTGACTCTGAAATTGATACAAAGCACAGGTCCTCTAACATCCAATGCTTGTCATTTAAGATGAGAAACGTGTGAGCTACGTGAACGATGTAGTTCATTTGAGCTGAAAAGTGACTGCCTTTACCTGAAGCAAAGTAGTGCATGTAGGAAGACACAGAGCCTGGGATTTAACTCCATTTCTGAAGGGAAACACACAACACAGTTCTCATCCATGGATCACACTCTGCTTTAGATCAAGAAGCACGCACTTGCTTTCTAGAGTCTCTAATAGAGCAGGAAACATGACTGTGCTCAGAAAAAAAGAACGGTGTTTCCTACACATACGAGCCATATCTAGTTCAACTCTGCTTCTGAAACTGATACAAACCATAAGTCCTCTAACATCCAATGCTTGTCAGTTAAGATGAGAAACGTGTGAGGTTCCTGAACGATGTAATTCATTTGAGCTCTTAGTAACTGCCCTTACTTGAAACGAAGTCTTGCTTGTAGGAAGAATCAGAGCCTGGGATTTAACTCCATTTCTGAAGGGAAACACACAACACAGTTCTCATCCATGGATCACACTCTGCTTTAGATCAAGATGCACGCTCTTGATTTCTAGAGTCTCTAATACAGCAGGAAAAGTGAGTGTGCTCAGAAAAAGAACGGTGTTTCCTATACATATGGACCATATCTAGTTCAACTCTGCTTGAAATTGATACAAAGCTAAAGTCCTCTAACAACCAATGCTTGTCAGTTAAGATGAGAAACGTGTGAGCTTTGTGATCGATGTAGTTCCTTTGAGCTGAAAAGTGACGGCCCTTGCCTGAAACGAAGTAGTGCTTGTAGGAAGACAGAGAGCCTGGGATTTAACTCCATTTCTGAAGGGAAACACACAGCATAGTTCTCATATATAGATCACACTCTGCTTTAGATCAAGAAGCATGCTCTAGCTTTCCAGAGTCTCTAAGACAGCAGGAAACTTGAGTGTGCTGAGAACAAATGAATGGTGCTTCCTACACATACGGACCATATCTAGTCCAACCCTGCTTCTGAAACTGATACAAAGCACTGGTCCTCTAACATCCAATTCTTGTCAGTTAGGATGAGAAACGTGTGAGCTTCGTGAACGATGTAGTTCTTTTGAGCTGAAAAGTGACTGCCATTACCTGAAACGAAGTAGTGCTTGTAGGAAGACACAGAGCGTGGGATTTAACTCCATTTCTGAAGGGAAACACACAGCATAGTTCTCATCCATGGATCGCACTCTGCTTTATTGCAAGACGAACGCTCTTCCTTTCTAGAGTCTCGAATACAGCAGGAAACGTGAGTGTGCTCAGAATAAAATAACGGTGTTTCCTATACATACGGACCATATCTAGTCCAACTCTGCTCTGAAATTGAAACAAAGCACTGGTCCTCTAACATCCAATGCTTGTCATTTAAGATGAGAAACGTGTGAGCTTCGTGAACGATGTAGTTCGTTTGAGCTGAAAAGTGACTGCCCTTACCTGAAGCAAAGTAGGGCATGTAGGAAGATACAGAGCCTGGGATTTAACTCCATTTCTGAAGGGAAACACACAGCATAGTTTTCATCCATGGATCACACTCTGTTTTAGAGCAAGAAGCATGCACTTGCTTTCTAGAGACTCTAATAGAGCAGGAAACATGACTGTGCTCAGAAAAAAAGAACCGTGTTTCCTACACATACGAGCCATATCTAGTTCACCTCTGCTTCTGAAACTGATACAAACCACAAGTCCTCTAACATCCAATGCTTGTCAGTTAAGATGAGAATCGTGTGAGCGTCCTGAATGATGTAGTTCATTTGAGCTCTTAGTAACTGCCCTTACCTGAAACGAAGTCTTGCTTGTAGGAAGACTCAGAGCCTGGGATTAACTCCATTTCTGAAGGGAAACACACAACACAGTTCTCATCCATGGATCACACTCTGCTTTAGATCAAGAAGCATGCTCTTGATTTCTAGAGTCTCTAATAAAGCAGGAAAAGTGAGTGTGCTCAGAAAAAGAACGGTGTTTCCTATACATATGGACCATATCTAGTTCAACTCTGCTTGAAATTGATACAAAGCAAAGGTCCTCTAACATCCAATGCTTGTCAGTTAAGATGAGAAACGTTTGAGCTTCGAGAACGATGTAGTTCGTTTGAGATGAAAAGTGACTGCCCTTACCTGAAACGAAGTCTTGCTTGTAGGAAGACACAGAGCATGGAATTTAACTCCATTTCTGAAGTGAAACACACAGCAGAGTTCTCATATATAGATCACACTCTGCTTTAGAGCAAGAAGCACGCTCTTGCTTTCTAGAATCTATAATACAGCAGGAAACTTGAGTGTGCTCAGAACAAAAGAATGGTGTTTCATACACATACGGACCACATCTAGTTCAACTCTGCTTCTGAAACTGATACAAAGCACGGGTCTTCTAACATCCAGTGCTTGTCAGTTAAGATGAGAAACGTGTGAGTTTCGTGAATATGTAGTTCGTTTGAGCTGTAAAGTAACTGCCTTTACATAAAACGAAGTCTTGCTTGTAGGAAGACTCAGTGCCTGGGATTTAACTCCATTTCTGAAGTGAAACACACAACAGAGTTCTCATCCATCGATCACACTCTGCTTTAGATCAAGAAGCATGCTCTAGCTTTCCAGAGTCTCTAAGACAGCAGGAAACTTGAGTGTGCTGAGAACAAATGAATGGTGTTTCCTACACATACAGACCATATCTAGTCCAACTCTGCTTCTGAAACTTATACAAAGCACTGGTCCTCTAACATCCAATGCTTGTCATTTAAGATGAGATACGTGTGAGATTCGTGAACGATGTAGTTCGTTTGAGCTGAAAAGTGACTGCCATTACCTGAAACGAAGTAGTGCTTGTAGGAAGACACAGAGCCTGGGATTTAACTCCATTTCTGAAGGGAAACACACAGCATAGTTCTCATCCATGGATCGCACTCTGCTTTTTAGCAAGAAGAACGCTCTTCCTTTCTAGAATCTCTAATCCAGCAGGAAAAGTGAGTGTGCTCAGAAGAAAAGAACGGTGTTTCCTATACATATGGACCATATCTAGTTAAACTCTGCTTGAAATTGATACAAAGCAAAGGTCCTCTAACATCAAATGCTTCTCAATTAAGATGACAAACGTGTGAGCTTCGTGAATGATGTAGTTCGTTTGAGCTGAAAAGTGACTGCCCTTACCTGAAACGAAGTCTTCCTTGTAGGAAGACACAGAGCATGGAATTTAACTCCGTTTCTGAAGTGAAACACACAGCAGAGTTCTCATATATACATCACACTCTGCTTTAGAGCAAGAAGCACGCTCTTGCTTCCTGGAGTCTCTAAGACAGAAGAAAACGTGAGTGTGCTCAGAACAAAGGAACAGTGTTTCCTACACATATGGGCCATATCTAGTTCAACTCTGAATCTAAAACTGAAGCAAACCACAGGTCCTCTAAAATCCAATGCTTGTCAGTTAAGATGAGAAACGTGTGAGATTCTTGAACGATGTAGTTCGTTTGAGCTGTAAAGTTTCTGCCCTTACCTGAAACGAAGTCTTGCTTGTAGGAAGACTCAGTGCCTGGGATTTTACTCCATTTCTGAAGTGTAAAACACAACAGAGTTCTCATCCATTGATCACACTCTGCTTTAGAGCAAGAAACACGCTCTAGCTTTCCAGAGTCTCTAAGACAGCAGGAAACTTGAGTTTGCTGAGAACAAATGAATGGTGTTTCATACACATACGGACCATATCTCCTCCAACTCTGCTTCTGAAACTGATACAAAGCACTGGTCCTCTAACATCCAATGCTTGTCAGTTAAGACGAGAAACGTGTGAGCTTCGTGAACGATGTAGTTCGTTTGAGCTGAAAAGTGACTGCCCTTACCTGAAATAAAGTAGTGCTTGTAGGAAGACACAGAGCCTGGGATTTAACTCCATTTCTGAAGGGAAACACACAGCATAGTTCTCATCCATGGATCTCACTCTGCTTTAGAGCAAGAAGAATGCTCTTCCTTTGTAGAGTCTCGAATACAGCACGAAACGTGAGTGTGCTCAGAATAAAATAACGGTGTTTCCTATAAATACGGACCATATCTAGTCCAATTCTGCCTCTGAAATTGATACAAAGCACAGGTCCTCTAACATCCAATGCCTGTCATTTAAGATGAGAAACGTGTGAGCTTCGTGAACGATGTAGTTCATTTGAGCTGAAAAGTGACTGCCCTTACCTGAAGCAAAGTAGTGCATGTAGGAAGACACAGAGCCTGGGATTAAACTCCATTTCTGAAGGGAAACACACAACATAGTTTTCATCCATGGATCACACTCTGTTTTAGAGCAAGAAGCACGCACTTGCTTTCTAGAGTCTCTAATAGAGCAGGAAACATGACTGTGCTCAGAAAAAAAGTACGGTGTTTCCTACACATAAAAGCCATATCTAGTTCAACTCTGCTTCTGAAACTGATACAAACCACAAGTCCTCTAACATCCAATGCTTGTCAGTTAAGATGAGAAACGTGTGAGGTTAATGAACGATGTAGTTCGTTTGAGCTGTAAAGTAAATGCCCTTACCTGAAACGAAGTCTTGCTTGTAGGAAGACACAGATCATGGAATTCAACTCCATTTCTGAAGTGTATCACACAGCATAGTTCTCATCCATGGATCGCACTCTGCTTTAGAGCAAGAAGAACATTCTTGCTTTCTAGAGTCTCTAATACAGCAGGAAACGAGAGTGTGCTCAGAATAAAAGAACGGTGTTTCCTATACATATGGACCATATCTAGTCCAACTCTGCCTCTGAAATTGATACAAAGCACAGGTCCTCTAACATCCAATGCTTGTCAGTTAAGATGAGATACGTGTGAGCTTCGTGAATGATGTAGTTCATTTGAGCTGTTAGTAACTGCCCTTACCTGAAACGAAGTCTTGCTTGTAGGAAGACTCAGAGCGTGGGATTTAACTCCATTTCTGAAGGGAAACACACAACACAGTTCTCATCCATGGATCACACTCTGCTCTATAGCAAGAAGAACGCTCTTCCTTTCTAGAATCTCTAATCCAGCAGGAAAAGTGAGTGTGCTCAGAAGAAAAGAACGGTGTTTCCTATACATACGGACCATATCTAGTTCAACTCTGCTTGAAATTGATACAAAGCAAAGGTCCTCTAACATCAAATGCTTCTCAATTAAGATGAGAAACGTGTGAGCTTCGTGAACGATGTAGTTCATTTGAGCTCTAAAGTAACTGCCCTTACCTGAAACGAAGTCTTGCTTTTAGGAAGACTCAGTGCCTGGGATTTTACTCCATTTCTGAAGTGAAACACACAACAGACTTCTCATCCATTGATCACACTCTGCTTTAGAGCAAGAAGCACGCTCTAGCTTTCCTGAGTCTCTAAGAGAGCAGGAAACTTGAGTATGCTGAGAACAAATGAATGGTGTTTCATACACATACGGACCATATCTCCTCCAACTCTGCTTCTGAAACTGATACAAAGCACTGGTCCTCTAAAATCCAATGCTTGTCAGTTAAGACGAGAAACGTGTGAGCTTCGTGAACGATGTAGTTCGTTTGAGCTGAAAAGTGACTGCCCTTACCTGAAATAAAGTAGTGCTTGTAGGAAGACACAGAGCCTGGGATTTAACTCCATTTCTGAAGGGAAACACACAGCATAGTTCTCATCCATGGATCTCACTCTGCTTTAGAGCAAGAAGAACGCTCTTCCTTTGTAGAGTCTCGAATACAGCAGGAAACGTGAGTGTGCTCAGAATAAAATAACGGTGTTTCCTATACATACGGACCATACCTAGTCCAACTCTGCCTCTGAAATTGATACAAAGCACAGGTCCTCTAACATCCAATGCTTGTCATTTAAGATGAGAAACGTGTGAGCTTCGTGAACGATGTAGTTCATTTTTGCTTAAAAGTGACTGCCCTTACCTCAAGCAAAGTAGTGCATGTAGGAAGACACAGAGCCTGGGATTAAACTCCATTTCTGAAGGGAAACACACAGCATAGTTTTCATCCATGGATCACACTCTGTTTTAGAGCAAGAAGCACGCACTTGCTTTCTAGAGTCTCTAATAGAGCAGGAAACATGACTGTGCTCAGAAAAAAAGAACGGTGTTTCCTACACATACGAGCCATATCTAGTTCAACTCTGCTTCTGAAACTGATACAAACCACAAGTCCTCTAACATCCAATGCTTGTCAGTTAGGATGAGAAACATGTGAGGTTCCTGAACGATGTAGTTCATTTGAGCTCTTAGTAACTGCCCTAACCTGAAACGAAGTCTTGCTTGTAGGAAGACTCAGAGCCTGGGATTTAACTCCATTTCTGAAGGGAAACACACAACACAGTTCTCATCCATGGATCACACTCTGCTTTAGAGCAAGAAGCACGCTCTAGCTTTCCAGAGTGTCTAAGACAGCAGGAAACTTGAGTGTGCTGAGAACAAATGAATGGTGTTTCCTACACATATGGACCATATGTAGCCCAACTCTGCTTCGGAAACTGATACAAATCACTGGTCCTCTAACATCCAATGCTTGTCAGTTAAGATGAGAAACGTGTGAGCTTTGTGAACGATGTAGTTCGTTTGAGCTGAAAAGTGACGGCCCTTGCCTGAAACGAAGTAGTGCTTGTAGGAAGACACAGAGCCTGGGATTTAACTCCATTTCTGAAGTGAAACACACAGCAGAGTTCTCATATATAGATCACACTCTGCTTTAGAACAAGAATCACGCTGTTGCTTTCTAGAGTCTCTAAGACAGGAGGCAACATGAGTGAGCTGAGAATAAATGAACGGTGTTTCCTACACATATGAGCCATATCTAGTTCAACTCTGATTCTAAAACTGAAACAAACCACAGGTCCTCTAAAATCCAATGCTTGTCAGTTAAGATGAGAAACGTGTGAGCTTCGTGAATGATGTAGTTCGTTTGAGCTGTAAAGTAACTGCCCTTACCTGAAACGAAGTCTTGCTTGTAGGAAGACAAAGATCATGGAATTTAACTCCATTTCTGAAGTGTATCACACAGCATAGTTCTCATCCATGGATCACACTCTGCTTTAGAGCAAGAAGAACGTTCTTGCTTTCTAGAGTCTCTAATACAGCAGGAAACGAGAGTGTGCTCAGAATAAAAGAACGGTGTTTCCTATACATATGGACCATATCTAGTCCAACTCTGCCTCTGAAATTGATACAAAGCACAGGTCCTCTAACATCCAATGCTTGTCAGTTAAGATGAGAAACGTGTGAGCTTCGTGAATGATGTAGTTCGTTTGAGCTGTTAGTAACTGCCCTTACCTGAAATGAAGTCTTGCCTGTAGGAAGACTCAGAGCCTGGAATTTAACTCCATTTCTGTAGGGAAACACACAACACAGTTCTCATCCATGGATCACACTCTGCTTTATAGCAAGAAGAACGCTCTTCCTTTCTAGAATCTCTAATCCAGCAGGAAAAGTGAGTGTGCTCAGAAGAAAAGAACGGTGTTTCCTATAAATACGGACCATATCTAGTTCAACTCTGCTTGAAATTGATACAAAGCATAGGTCCTCTAACATCAAATGCTTCTCAATTAAGATGAGAAACGTGTGAGCTTCGTGAATGATGTAGTCGTTTGAGCTCTAAAGTAACTGCCCTTACCTGAAACGAAGTCTTGCTTGTAGGAAGACTCAGTGCCTGGGATTTTACTCCATTTCTGAAGTGAAACACACAACAGAGTTCTCATCCATTGATCACACTCTGCTTTAGAGCAAGAAGCACGCTCTAGCTTTTCAGAGTCTCTAAGACAGCAGGAAACTTGAGTGTGCTGAGAACAAATGAATGGTGTTTCCTACACATACGGACCATATGTAGTCCGACTCTGCTTTTGAAACTGATACAAATCACTGGTAATCTAACATCCAATGCTTGTCAGTTAAGATGAGAAACGTGTGAGCTTCGTGAACGATGTAGTTCATTTGAGCTGAAAAGTGACTGCCCTTACCTGAAGCAAAGTAGTGCATGTAGGAAGACACAGAGCCTGGGATTAAACTCCATTTCTGAAGGGAAACACACAGCATAGTTTTCATCCATGGATCACACTCTGTTTTAGAGCAAGAAGCACGCACTTGCTTTCTAGAGTCTCTAATAGAGCAGGAAACATGACTGTGCTCAGAAAAAAAGAACGGTGTTTCCTACACATACGAGCCATATCTAGTTCAACTCTGCTTCTGAAACTGATACAAACCACAAGTCCTCTAACATCCAATGCTTGTCAGTTAAGATGAGAAACATGTGAGGTTCCTGAACGATGTAGTTCATTTGAGCTCTTAGTAACTGCCCTTACCTGAAACGAAGTCTTGCTTGTAGGAAGACTCAGAGCCTGGGATTTAACTCCATTTCTGAAGGGAAACACACAACACAGTTCTCATCCATGGATCACACTCTGCTTTAGATCAAGAAGCACGCTCTTGAGTTCTAGAGTCTCTAATACCGCAGGAAAAGTGAGTGTGTTCAGAAAAAGAACGGTGTTTCCTATACATATGGACCATATCTAGTTCAACTCTGCTTGAAATTGATACAAAGCTAAGGTCCTCTAACAACCAATGCTTGTCAGTTAAGATGAGAAACGTGTGAGCTTTGTGAACTATGTAGTTCGTTTGAGCTGAAAAGTGACGGCCCTTGCCTTAAACGAAGTAGTGCTTGTAGGAAGACACAGAGCGTGGGATTTAACTCCATTTCTGAAGGGAAACACACAGCATAGTTCTCATCCATGGATCGCACTCTGCTTTATAGCAAGAAGAACGCTCTTCCTTTCTAGGATCTCTAATCCAGCAGGAAAAGTGAGTGTGCTCAGAAGAAAAGAACGGTGTTTCCTATACATACGGACCATATCTAGTTCAACTCTGCTTGAAATTGATACAAAGCAAAGGTCCTCTAACATCAAATGCTTCTCAATTAAGATGAGAAACGTGTGAGCTTCGTGAACGATGTAGTTTGTTTGAGCTCTAAAGTTACTGCCCTTACCTGAAACGAAGTCTTGCTTGTAGGAAGACTCAGTGCCTGGGATTTTACTCCATTTCTGAAGTGAAACACACAACAGAGTTCTCATCCATTGATCACACTCTGCTTTAGAGCAAGAAGCACGCTCTAGCTTTCCAGAGTCTCTAAGACAGCAGGAAATTTGAGTGTGCTGAGAACAAATGAATGGTGTTTCCTACACATACGGACCATATGTAGTCCGACTCTGCTTTTGAAACTGATACAAATCACTGGTAATCTAACATCCAATGCTTGTCAGTTAAGATGAGAAACGTGTGAGCTTCGTGAACGATGTAGTTCGTTTGAGCTGAAAAGTGACGGCCCTTGCCTGAAACGAAGTAGTGCTTGTAGGAAGACACAGAGCCTGGGATTTAACTCCATTTTTGAAGTGAAACACACAGCAGAGTTCTCATATATAGATCACACTCTGCTTTAGAGCAAGAATCACGCTGTTGCTTTCTAGAGTCTCAAAGACAGGAGGCAACATGAGTGAGCTGAGAATAAATGAATGGTGTTTCCGACACATATGAGCCATATCTAGTTCAACTCTGATTCTAAAACTGAAACAAACCACAGGTCCTCTAACATTCAATGCTTGTCAGTTAAGATGAGAAACGTGTGAGCTTCGTGAATGATGTAGTTCGTTTGAGCTGTTAGTAACTGCCCTTACCTGAAATGAAGTCTTGCCTGTAGGAAGACTCAGAGCCTGGAATTTAACTCCATTTCTGTAGGGAAACACACAACACAGTTCTCATCCATGGATCACACTCTGCTTTATAGCAAGAAGAACGCTCTTCCTTTCTAGAATCTCTAATCCAGCAGGAAAAGTGAGTGTGCTCAGAAGAAAAGAACGGTGTTTCCTATAAATACAGACCATATCTAGTTCAACTCTGCTTGAAATTGATACAAAGCAAAGGTCCTCTAACATCAAATGCTTCTCAATTAAGATGAGAAACGTGTGAGCTTCGTGAACGATGTAGTTCGTTTGAGCTCTAAAGTAACTGCCCTTACCTGAAACGAAGTCTTGCTTGTAGGAAGACTCAGTGCCTGGAATTTTACTCCATTTCTGAATGAAACACACAACAGAGTTCTCATCCATTGATCACACTCTGCTTTAGAGCAAGAAGCACGCTCTAGATTTCCTGAGTCTCTAAGACAGCAGGAAACTTGAGTTTGCTGAGAACAAATGAATGGTGTTTCATACACATACGGACCATATCTCCTCCAACTCTGCTTCTGAAATTGATACAAAGCACTGGTCCTCTAACATCCAATGCTTGTCAGTTAAGACGAGAAACGTGTGAGCTTCGTGAACGATGTAGTTCGTTTGAGCTGAAAAGTGACTGCCCTTACCTGAAATAAAGTAGTGCTTGTAGGAAGACACAGAGCCTGGGATTTAACTCCATTTCTGAAGGGAAACACACACCATATTTCTCATCCATGGATCTCACTCTGCTTTAGAGCAAGAAGAACGCTCTTCCTTTGTAGAGTCTCGAATACAGCAGGAAACGTGTGTGTGCTCAGAATAAAATAACGGTGTTTCCTATACATACGGACCATATCTAGTCCAACTCTGACTCTGAAATTGATACAAAGCACAGGTCCTCTAACATCCAATGCTTGTCATTTAAGATGAGAAACGTGTGAGCTACGTGAACGATGTAGTTCATTTGAGCTGAAAAGTGACTGCCCTTACCTGAAGCAAAGTAGTGCATGTAGGAAGACACAGAGCCTGGGATTAAACTCCATTTCTGAAGGGAAACACACAGCATAGTTTTCATCCATGGATCACACTCTGTTTTAGAGCAAGAAGCACGCACTTGCTTTCTAGAGTCTCTAATAGAGCAGGAAACATGACTGTGCTCAGAAAAAAAGAACGGTGTTTCCTACACATACGAGCCATATCTAGTTCAACTCTGCTTCTGAAACTGATACAAACCACAAGTCCTCTAAGATCCAATGCTTGTCAGTTAAGATGAGAAACATGTGAGGTTCCTGAACGATGTAGTTCATTTGAGCTCTTAGTAACTGCCCTTACCTGAAACGAAGTCTTGCTTGTAGGAAGACACAGATCATGGAATTTAACTCCATTTCTGAAGTGTATCACACAGCATAGTTCTCATCCATGGATCACACTCTGCTTTAGAGCAAGAAGAACGTTCTTGCTTTCTAGAGTCTCTAATACAGCAGGAAATGAGAGTGTGCTCAGAATAAAAGAACGGTGTTTCCTATACATATGGACCATATCTAGTCCAACTCTGCCTCTGAAATTGATACAAAGCACAGGTCCTCTAACATCCAATGCTTGTCAGTTAAGATGAAAAACGTGTGAGCTTCGTGAATTATGTAGTTCGTTTGAGCTGTTAGTAACTGCCCTTACCTGAAACGAAGTCTTGCTTGTAGGAAGACTCAGAGCCTGGAATTTAACTCCATTTCTGAAGGGAAACACACAACACAGTTCTCATCCATGGATCACACTCTGCTTTAGATCAAGAAGCACGCTCTTTATTTCTAGAGTCTCTAATACAGCAGGAAACGTGAGTGTGCTCAGAAGAAAAGAACGGTGTTTCCCATACCTATGGACCATATCTAGTTCAACTCTGCTTGAAATTGATACAAAGCAAAGGTCCTCTAACATCAAATGCTTCTCAATTAAGATGAAAAATATGTTAGCTTCGTGAACGATGTAGTTCGTTTGAGCTGTAAAGTAACTGCCCTTACTTGAAACGAAGTCTTGCTTGTAGGAAGACTCAGTGCCTGGGATTTAACTCCATTTCTAAAGTGAAACACACAACAGAGTTCTCATCCATTGATCACACTCTGCTTTAGATCAAGAAGCATGCTCTAGCTTTCGAGCGTCTCTAAGACAGCAGGAAACTTGAGTGTGCTGAGTACAAATGAATGGTGTTTCCTAAACATACGGACCATATCTAGTCCAACTCTTCTTCTGAAACTGATACAAAGCACTGTTCCTCTTACATCCAATGCTTGTCAGTTAAGATGAGAAACGTGTGAGCTTCTTGAACGATGTAGTTCGTTTGAACTGAAAAGTGACTGCAATTACCTGAAACGAAGTAGTGCTTGTAGGAAGACACACAGCTAGGGATTTAACTCCATTTCTGAAGGGAAACACACAGCATCGTTCTCATCCATGGATCGCACTATACTTTAGAGCAAGAAGAACGCTCTTGCTTTCTAGAATCTCTAATAAAGCAGGAAACTTGAGTGTGCTCAGAACAAAAGAATGGTGTTTCATACACATACGGACCATACCTAGTCCAACTCTGCTTCTGAAACTGATAAAAAGCACGGGTCCTCTAACATCCAGTGCTTGTCAGTTAAGATGAGAAACGTGTGAGCTTCTTGAACGATGTAGTTCGTTTGAACTGAAAAGTGACTGCAATTACCTGAAACGAAGTAGTGCTTGTAGGAAGACACACAGCTTGGGATTTAACTCCATTTCTGAAGGGAAACACAGAGCATCGTTCTCATCCATGGATCACACTATACTTTAGAGCAAGAAGAACGCTCTTGCTTTCTAGAATCTCTAATAAAGCAGGAAACTTGAGTGTGCTCAGAACAAAAGAACGGTGTTTCATACACATACGTACCATACCTAGTTCAACTCTGCTTCTGAAACTGATACAAACCACAAGTCCTCTAACATCCAATGCTTGTCAGTTAAGATGAGAAATGTGTGAGCCTCGTGAACGATGTAGTTCTTTTGCGCTGAAAAGTGACTGTCCTTACCTGAAACAAAGTAGTGCTTGTAGGAAGACACAGAGCCTGGGATTTAACTCCATTTCTGAAGGGAAACACACAACACAGTTCTCATCCATGGATCACACTCTGCTTTAGATCAAGAAGCACGCTCTTGATTTCTAGAGTCTCTAACACAGCAGGAAAAGTGAGTGTGTTCAGAAGAAAAGAAATGTTTCATATACATACGGACCATATCTAGTTCAACTCTGCTTGAAATTGATACAAAGCTAAGGTCCTCTAACAACCAATGCTTGTCAGTTAAGATGAAAAACGTGTGAGCTTGGTGAACGATGTAGTTCGTTTGAGCTGAAAAGTGACTGCCCTTACCTGAAACGAAGTCTTGCATGTAGGAAGACACAGAGCATGAAATTTAACTCCATTTCTGAAGTGAAACACACAGCATAGTTCTCATCCATGGATCGCACCCTGCTTTAGAGCAGGAAGCACGTTCTTGCTTTCTAGAATCTCTAATACAGCAGGAAACTTGAGTGTGCTCAGAACAAAAGAATGGTGTTTCATACACATACGGACCATATCTAGTTCAACTCTGCTTCTGAAACTGATACAAAGCAGGGGTCCTCTAACATCCAGTGCTTGTCAGTTAAGATGAGAAACGGGTGAGCTTCCTGAACGATGTATTTCATTTGAGCTCTTAGTAACTGCCCTTATAGGAAAGGAAGTCTTGCTTGTAGGAAGACTCAGAGCCTGGGATTTAACTCCATTTCTAAAGGGAAACACACAACACAGTTCTCATCCATGGATCACATTCTGCTTTAGATCAAGAAGCACGCTCTTGATTTCTAGAGTCTCTAAGAGAGCAGGAAAAGTGAGTGTGCTCAGGAGAAAAGAACGGTGTTTCCTATACATACGGACCATAGCTAGTTCAACTCTGATTCTGAAACTGAAACAAACCACAGGTCCTCTAACCACCAGTGCTTGTCAGTTAAGATGAGAAACGGGTGAGCTTCGTGAATGATGTAGTTCGTTTGAGCTCTAAACTAACTGCCCTTACCTGAAATGAAGTCTTGCTTGTAGGAAGACACAGAGCCAGGTATTTAACTCCATTTCTGAAGTGAAACACACAGCAGAGTTCTCATATATAGATCACACTCTGCTTTAGAGCAAGAATCACGCTCTTACTTTCTAGAGTCTCTAAGACAGGAGGCAACATGAGTGAGCTGAGAATAAATGAACGGTGTTTCCGACACATATGAGCCATATCTAGTTCAACTCTGATTCTAAAACTGAAACAAACCACAGGTCCTCTAAAATCCAATACTTGTCAGTTAAGATGAGAAACGAGTGAGCTTCCTGAACGATGTAGTTCGTTTGAGCTGTAAAGTGACTGCCCTTACCTGAAACGAAGTCTTGCTTGTAGGAAGACACAGAGCCTGGGATTTAACTCCATTTCTGAAGGGAAACACACAGCATACTTCTCATCCATGGATCGCACTATGCTTTAGAGCAAGAAGAATGCTCTTGCTTTCCAGAATCTCTAATACAATATGAAACTTGAGTGTGCTCAGAACAAAAGAACGGTGTTTCATACACATACGGGCCATATCTAGTTCAACTCTGCTTCTGAAACTGAAACAAACCACAGGTCCTCTATCATCCAATGCTTGTCAGTTAAGATGAGAAACGTGTGAGATTCTTGAACGATGTAGTTCGTTTGAGCTGTTAGTAACTGCCCTTACCTGAAACGAAGTCTTGCTTGTAGGAAGACTCAGAGCCTGGAATTTAACTCCATTTCTGAAGGGTAACACACAACACAGTTCTCATCCATGGATCACACTCTGCTTTAGATCAAGAAGCACGCTCTTTATTTCTAGAGTCTCTAATACAGCAGGAAACGTGAGTGTGCTCAGAAGAAAAGAACGGTGTTTCCCATACATATGGACCATATCTAGTTCAACTCTGCTTGAAATTGATACAAAGCAAAGGTCCTCTAACATCAAATTCTTCTCAATTAAGATGAGAAATATGTGAGCTTCGTGAACGATGTAGTTCGTTTGAGGTGTAAAGTAACTGCCCTTACTTGAAACGAAGTCTTGCTTGTAGGAAGACTCAGTGCCTGGGATTTAACTCCATTTCTAAAGTGAAACACACAACAGAGTTCTCATCCATTGATCACACTCTGCTTTAGATCAAGAAGCATGCTCTAGCTTTCGAGCGTCTCTAAGACAGCAGGAAACTTGAGTGTGCTGAGTACAAATGAATGGTGTTTCCTAAACATACGGACCATATCTAGTCCAACTGTTCTTCTGAAACTGATACAAAGCACTGGTCCTCTAACATCCAATGCTTGTCAGTTAAGATGAGAAACGTGTGAGCTTCTTGAACGATGTAGTTCGTTTGAACTGAAAAGTGACTGCAATTACCTGAAACGAAGTAGTGCTTGTAGGAAGACACACAGCTTGGGATTTAACTCCATTTCTGAAGGGAAACACAGAGCATCGTTCTCATCCATGGATCGCACTATACTTTAGAGCAAGAAGAACGCTCTTGCTTTCTAGAATCTCTAATAAAGCAGGAAACTTGAGTGTGCTCAGAACAAAAGAACGGTGTTTCATACACATACGTACCATACCTAGTTCAACTCTGCTTCTGAAACTGATAAAAAGCACGGGTTCTCTAACATCCAGTGCTTGTCAGTTAAGATGAGAAATGTGTGAGCCTCGTGAACGATGTAGTTCTTTTGAGCTGAAAAGTGACTGTCCTTACCTGAAACAAAGTAGTGATTTTAGGAAGAAACAGAGCCTGGGATTTAACTCCATTTCTGAAGGGAAACACACAGCATAGTTCTCATCCATGGATCGCACTCTGCTCTAGAGCAAGAAGAACGCTCTTCCTTTCTAGAATCTGTAATCCAGCAGGAAAAGTGAGTGTGCTCAGAAGAAAAGAAGTGTTTCATATACATACGGACCATATCTAGTTCAACTCTGCTTGAAATTGATACAAAGCAACGGTCCTCTAACATCAAATGCTTCTCAATTAAGATGAAAAACGTGTGAGCTTGGTGAACGATGTAGTTCGTTTGAGCTGAAAAGTGACTGCCCTTACCTGAAACGAAGTCTTGCATGTAGGAAGACACAGAGCATGAAATTTTACTCCATTTCTGAAGTGAAACACACAGCATAGTTCTCATCCATGGATCGCACCCTGCTTTAGAGCAGGAAGCACGTTCTTGCTTTCTAGAATCTCTAATACAGCAGGAAACTTGAGTGTGCTCAGAACAAAAGAATGGTGTTTCATACACATACGGACCATATCTAGTTCAACTCTGCTTCTGAAACTGATACAAAGCACGGGTCCTCTAACATCCAGTGCTTGTCAGTTAAGATGAGAAACGGGTGAGCTTCCTGAACGATGTATTTCATTTGAGCTCTTAGTAACTGCCCTTAAAGGAAAGGAAGTCTTGCTTGTAGGAAGACTCAGAGCCTGGGATTTAACTCCATTTCTAAAGGGAAACACACAACACAGTTCTCATCCATGGATCACATTCTGCTTTAGATCAAGAAGCACGCTCTTGATTTCTAGAGTCTCTAATACAGCAGGAAAAGTGAGTGTGCTCAGGAGAAAAGAACGGTGTTTCCTATACATACGGACCATAGCTAGTTCAACTCTGATTCTGAAACTGAAACAAACCACAGGTCCTCTAACAACCAGTGCTTGTCAGTTAAGATGAGAAACGGGTGAGCTTCGTGAATGATGTAGTTCGTTTGAGCTCTAAACTAACTGCCCTTACCTGAAACGAAGTCTTGCATGTAGGAAGACACAGAGCCAGGTATTTAACTCCATTTCTGAAGTGAAACACACAGCAGAGTTCTCATATATACATCACACTCTGCTTTAGAGCAAGAAGGACGCCCTTGCTTCCTAGAGTCTCTAAGACAGAAGGAAACGTGAGTGTGCTCAGAACAAAGGAACAGAGTTTCCTACACATATGAGCCATATCTAGTTCAACTCTGATTCTGAAACTGAAGCATACCACAGGTCCTCTAAAATCCAATGCTTGTCAGTTAAGATGAGAAACGTGTGAGCTTCCTGAACGATGTAGTTCGTTCGAGCTGTAAAGTGACTGCCCTTACCTGAAACGAAGTCTTGCTTGTAGGAAGACTCAGTGCCTGGGATTTTACTCCATTTCTGAAGTGTAAAACACAACAGAGTTCTCATCCATTGATCACACTCTGCTTTAGAGCAAGAAACACGCTCTAGCTTTCCAGAGTCTCTAAGACAGCAGGAAACTTGAGTGTGCTGAGAACAAATGAATGGTGTTTCATACACATACGGACCATATCTCCTCCAACTCTGCTTCTGAAACTGATACAAAGCACAGGTCCTCTAACATCCAATGCTTGTCATTTAAGATGAGAAACGTGTGAGCTACGTGAACGTTGTAGTTCGTTTGAGCTGAAAAGTGACTGGCCTTACCTGAAGCAATATAGTGCATGTAGGAAGACACAGAGCCTGGGATTTAACTCCATTTCTGAAGGGAAACACACAGCATAGTTCTCATCCATGGATCACACTCTGTTTTAGAGCAAGAAGCACGCACTTGCTTTCTAGAGTCTCTAATAGAGCAGGAAACATGACTGTGCTCAGAAAAAAAGAACGGTGTTTCCTACACATACGAGCCATATCTAGTTCAACTCTGCTTCTGAAACTGATACAAACCACAAGTCTTCTAACATCCAATGCTTGTCAGTTAAGATGAGAAACATGTGAGCTTCCTGAACGATGTAGTTCATTTGAGCTCTTAGTAACTGCCCTTACCTGAAACGAAGTCTTGCTTGTAGGAAGACTCAGAGCCTGGGATTTAACTCCATTTCTGAAGGGTAACACACAACACAGTTCTCATCCATGAATCACACTCTGCTTTAGATCAAGAAGCACGCTCTTGATTTCTAGAGTCTCTAATACAGCAGGAAAAGTGAGTGTGCTCAGAAGAAAAGAACGGTGTTTCCTATACATATGGACCATATCTAGTTCAACTCTGCTTGAAATTGATACAAAGCAAAGGTCCTCTAGCATCAAATGCGTCCCAATTAAGATGAGGAATGTGTGAGATTCGTGAACGAGGTAGTTCGTTTGAGCTGTAAAGTAACTGCCCTTACCTGAAAGGAAGTCTTGCTTGTAGGAAGACTCAGAGCCTGGGATTTAACTCCGTTTCTGAAGTGAAACACACAGCAGAGTTCTCATATATACATCACACTCTGCTTTAGAGCAAGAAGCACGCTCTTGCTTCCTAGAGTCTCTAAGACAGAAGGAAACGTGAGTGTGTTCAGAACAAAGGAACAGAGTTTCCTACACATATGAGCCATATCTAGTTCAACTCTGCTTCTGAAACTGATAAAAAGCACGGGTCCTCTAACATCCAGTGCTTGTCAGTTAAGATGAGAAATGTGTGAGCCTCGTGAACGATGTAGTTCTTTTGAGCTGAAAAGTGACTGTCCTTACCTGAAACAAAGTAGTGATTTTAGGAAGACACAGA
This sequence comes from Onychomys leucogaster, assembly GCA_949786385.1. Taxonomy (NCBI): domain Eukaryota; kingdom Metazoa; phylum Chordata; class Mammalia; order Rodentia; family Cricetidae; genus Onychomys; species Onychomys leucogaster. The sequence continues at coordinate 3,990,447 of CATKUP010000009.1, read as the reverse complement.
GCCTGGGATTTAACTCCATTTCTGAAGGGAAACACACAGCATAGTTCTCATCCATGGATCACACTCTGCTCTAGAGCAAGAAGAACGCTCTTCCTTTCTAGAATCTGTAATCCAGCAGGAAAAGTGAGTGTGCTCAGAAGAAAAGAAGTGTTTCATATACATACGGACCATATCTAGTTCAACTCTGCTTGAAATTGATACAAAGCAACGGTCCTCTAACATCAAATGCTTCTCAATTAAGATGAAAAACGTGTGAGCTTGGTGAACGATGTAGTTCGTTTGAGCTGAAAAGTGACTGCCCTTACCTGAAACGAAGTCTTGCATGTAGGAAGACACAGAGCATGAAATTTAACTCCATTTCTGAAGTGAAAAACACAGCATAGTTCTCATCCATGGATCGCACCCTGCTTTAGAGCAGGAAGCACGTTCTTGCTTTCTAGAATCTCTAATACAGCAGGAAACTTGAGTGTGCTCAGAACAAAAGAATGGTGTTTCATACACATACGGACCATATCTAGTTCAACTCTGCTTCTGAAACTGATACAAAGCACGGGTCCTCTAACATCCAGTGCTTGTCAGTTAAGATGAGAAATGGGTGAGCTTCCTGAACGATGTATTTCATTTGAGCTCTTAGTAACTGTCCTTATAGGAAAGGAAGTCTTGCTTGTAGGAAGACTCAGAGCCTGGAATTTAACTCCATTTCTAAAGGGAAACACACAACACAGTTCTCATCCATGGATCACATTCTGCTTTAGATCAAGAAGCACGCTCTTGATTTAAAGAGTCTCTAATACAGCAGGAAAAGTGAGTGTGCTCAGAAGAAAATAACGGTGTTTCCTATAGATACGGACCATATCTAGTCCAACTCTGCCTCTGAAATTGATACAAAGCACAGGTCCTGTAACATCCAATGCTTGTCATTTAAGATCAGAAACGTGTTAGCTTCGTGAACGATGTAGTTCGTTTGAGCTCAAAAGTGACTGCCCTTACCAGAAGCAAAGTAGTGCATGTAGGAAGACACAGATCCTGGGATTTAACTCCATTTCTGAAGGGAAACACACAGCATAGTTCTCATCCATGGATCACACTCTGTTTTAGAGCAAGAAGTACACACTTGCTTTCTAGAGTCGCTAATAGAGCAGGAAACATGACTGTGCTCAGAGAAAAAGAACGGTGTTTCCTACACATACGAGCCATATCTAGTTCAACTCTGCTTCTGAAAATGATACAAACCACAAGTCCTCTAACATCCAATGCTTGTCAATTAAGATGAGAAACGTGTGAGCTTCCTGAACGATGTAGTTCATTTGAGCTCTTAGTAACTGCCCTTACCTGAAACGAAGTCTTGCTTGTAGGAAGACTCAGAGCCTGGGATTTAACTCCATTTCTGAAGGGAAACACACAACACAGTTCTCATCCATGGATCACACTCTGCTTTAGATCAAGAAGCACGCTCTTGATTTCTAGAGTCTCTAATACAGCAGGAAAAGTGAGTGTGCTCAGAAAAAGAACGGTGTTTCCTATACATATGGACCATATCTAGTTCAACTCTGCTGGAAATTGATACAAAGCAAAGGTCCTCTAACACCCAAGGCTTGTCAGTTAAGATGAGAAACTTTTGAGCTTCGAGAACGATGTAGTTCCTTTGAGCTGAAAAGTGACTGCCCTTACCTGAAACGAAGTCTTGCTTGTAGGAAGACTCAGTGCCAGGGATTTTACTCCATTTCTGAAGTGTAAAATACAACAGAGTTCTCATCCATTGATCACACTCTGCTTTAGAGCAAGAAACACGCTCTAGCTTTCCAGAGTCTCTAAGACAGCAGGAAACTTGAGTGTGCTGAGAACAAATGAATGGTGTTTCATACACATACGGACCATATCTAGTCCAACTCTGCTTCTGAAACTGATACAAAGCACTGGTCCTCTAACATCCAATGCTTGTCAGTTAACATGAGAAACGTGTGAGCTTCGTGAACGATGTAGTTCGTTTGAGCTGAAAAGTGACTGCCCTTACCTGAAACAAAGTAGTGCTGGTAGGAAGACACAGAGCCTGGGATTTAACTCCATTTCTGAAGGGAAACACACAGCATAGTTCTCATCCATGGATCTCACTCTGCTTTAGAGGAAGAAGCACACTCTTGATTTCTAGAATCTCTAATACAGCAGGAAACTTGAGTGTGCTCAGAACAAAAGAATGGTGTTTCATACACATACGGACCATATCTAGTTCAACTCTGCTTCTGAAACTGATACATAGCACGGTTCCTCTAACATCCAGTGCTTGTCAGTTAGGATGAGATACGTGTGAGCTTCGTGAATGATGTGGATCATTTGAGCTGTAAAGTAACTGCCCTTACATAAAACGAAGTCTTGCTTGTAGAAAGACTCAGTGCCTGGGATTTAACTCCATTTCTGAGGTGAAACACACAACAGAGTTCTCATCCATTGATCACACTCTGCTTTAGATCAAGAAGCATGCTCTAGCTTTCGAGAGTCTCTAAGACAGCAGGAAACTTGAGTGTGCTGAGAACAAATGAATGGTGTTTCCTACACATACGGACCATATCTCCTCCAACTCTGCTTCTGAAACTGATACAAAGCACAGGTCCTCTAACATCCAATGCTTGTCATTTAAGATGAGAAACGTGTGAGCTTCGTGAACGATGTAGTTCGTTTGAGCTGAAAAGTGACTGCCCTTACCTGAAGCAATATAGTGCATGTAGGAAGACACAGAGCCTGGGATTTAACTCCATTTCTGAAGGGAAACACACAGCATAGTTCTCATCCATGGATCACACTCTGTTTTAGAGCAAGAAGCACGCATTTGCTTTCTAGAGTCTCTAATAGAGCAGGAAACATGACTGTGCTCAGAAAAAAAGAACGGTGTTTCCTACACATACGAGCCATATCTAGTTCAACTCTGCTTCTGAAACTGATACAAACCACAAGGCCTCTAACATCCAATGCTTGTCAGTTAAGATGAGAAACTTGTGAGCTTCCTGAACGATGTAGTTCATTTGAGCTCTTAGTAACTGCCCTTACAGGAAAGGAAGTCTTGCTTGTAGGAAGACTCAGAGCCTGGGATTTAACTCCATTTCTGAAGGGTAACACACAACACAGTTCTCATCCATGGATCACACTCTGCTTTAGATCAAGAAGCACGCTCTTGATTTCTAGAGTCTCTAATACAGCAGGAAATGTGAGTGTGCTCAGAAGAAAGAACGGTGTTTCCTATACATATGGACCATATCTAGTTCAACTCTGCTTGAAATTGATACAAAGCAAAGGTCCTCTAACATCAAATGCGTCTTAATTAAGATGAGGAATGTGTGAGCTTCGTGAACGATGTAGTTCGTTTGAGCTGTAAAGTAACTGCCCTTACCTGAAACGAACTCTTGCATGTAGGAAGAGTCAGAGCCTGGGATTTAACTCCATTTCTGAAGTGAAACACACAACAGAGTTCTCATCCATTGATCACACTCTGCTTTAGAGCAAGAAGCACGCTCTCGCTTTCCAGAGTCTCTAAGACAGCAGGAAACTTGAGTGTGCTGAGAACAACTGAATGGTGTTTCCTACACATATGGACCATATCTAGTCGAACTCTGCAAGAAGAATGCTCTTCCTTTCTAGAATCTCTAATCCAGCAGGAAAAGTGAGTGTGCTCAGAAGAAAAGAACAGTGTTTCCTATACATACGGACCATATCTAGTTCAACTCTGCTTGAAATTGATACAAAGCAAAGGTCCTCTAACATCAAATGCTTCTCAATTAAGATGACAAACGTGTGAGCTTCGTGAACGATGTAGTTCGTTTGTGCTGAAAAGTGACTGCCCTTACCTGAAACGAAGTCTTGCTTGTAGGAAGACACAGAGCATGCAATATAACTCCGTTTCTGAAGTGAAACACACAGCAGAGTTCTCATATATACATCACACTCTGCTTTAGAGCAAGAAGCATGCTCTTGATTCCTAAAATCTCTAAGACAGAAGGAAACGTGAGTGTGCTCAGAACAAAGGAACAGTTTTTCCTACACATATGAGCCATATCTAGTTCAACTCTTATTCTAAAACTGAAGCAAACCACAGGTCCTCTAAAATCCAATGCTTGTCAGTTAAGATGTGAAATGTGTGAGCTTCTTGAACGATGTAGTTCGTTTGAGCTGTAAAGTGACTGCCCTTACCTGAAACGAAGTCTTGCTTGTAGGAAGACTCAGTGCCAGGGATTTTACTCCATTTCTGAAGTGTAAAACACAACAGAGTTCTCATCCATTGATCACACTCTGCTTTAGAGCAAGAAACACGCTCTAGCTTTCCAGAGTCTCTAAGACAGCAGGAAATTTAAGTGTGCTCAGAACAAAAGAATGGTGTTTCATACACATACGGACCATATCTAGTTCAACTCTTCTTCTGAAACTGATACAAAGCACGGTTCCTCTAACATCCAGTGCTTATCAGTTAAGATGAGATACGTGTGAGCTTCGTGAATGATGTCGATCATTTGAGCTGTAAAGTAACTGCCCTTACATAAAACGAAGTCTTGCTTGTAGAAAGACTCAGTGCCTGGGATTTAACTCCATTTCTGAGGTGAAACACACAACAGAGTTCTCATCCATTGATCACACTCTGCTTTAGATCAAGAAGCATGCTCTAGCTTTCGAGAGTCTCTAAGACAGCAGGAAACTTGAGTGTGCTGAGAACAAATGAATGGTGTTTCCTACACATACGGACCATATCTCCTCCAACTCTGCTTCTGAAACTGATACAAAGCACAGGTCCTCTAACATCCAATGCTTGTCATTTAAGATGAGAAACGTGTGAGCTTCGTGAACGATGTAGTTCGTTTGAGCTGAAAAGTGACTGCCCTTACCTGAAGCAATATAGTGCATGTAGGAAGACACAGAGCCTGGGATTTAACTCCATTTCTGAAGGGAAACACACAGCATAGTTCTCATCCATGGATCACACTCTGTTTTAGAGCACGAAGCACGCATTTGCTTTCTAGAGTCTCTAATAGAGCAGGAAACATGACTGTGCTCAGAAAAAAAGAACGGTGTTTCCTACACATACGGACCATATCTCCTCCAACTCTGCTTCTGAAACTGATACAAAGCACTGGTCCTCTAACATCCAAAGCTTGTCAGTTAACATGAGAAACGTGTGAGCTTCGTGAACGATGTAGTTCATTTGAGCTCTTAGTAACTGCCCTTACAGGAAAGGAAGTCTTGCTTGTAGGAAGACTCAGAGCCTGGGATTTAACTCCATTTCTGAAGGGTAACACACAACACAGTTCTCATCCATTGATCACACTCTGCTTTAGAGCAAGAAGCACGCTCTCGCTTTCCAGAGTCTCTAAGACAGCAGGAAACTTGAGTGTGCTGAGAACAACTGAATGGTGTTTCCTACACATATGGACCATATCTAGTCCAACTCTGCTTCTGAAACTGATACAAAGCACTCGTCCTCTAACATGCAATGCTTGTCATTTAAGATGAGAAACGTGTGAGCTTCGAGAATGATGTAGTTCGTTTGAGCTGAAAAGTGACCGCCCTTACCTGAAACAAAGTAGTGCTGGTAGGAAGACACAGAGCCTGGGATTTAACTCCATTTCTGAAGGGAAACACACAGCATAGTTCTCATCCATGGATCACACTCTGCTTTATAGCAAGAAGAATGCTCTTCCTTTCTAGAATCTCTAATCCAGCAGGAAAAGTGAGTGTGCTCAGAAGAAAAGAACAGTGTTTCCTATACATACGGACCATATCTAGTTCAACTCTGCTTGAAATTGATACAAAGCAAAGGTCCTCTAACATCAAATGCTTCTCAATTAAGATGACAAACGTGTGAGCTTCGTGAACGATGTAGTTCGTTTGAGCTGAAAAGTGACTGCCCTTACCTGAAACGAAGTCTTGCTTGTAGGGAGACACAGAGCATGGAATTTAACTCCGTTTCTGAAGTGAAACACACAGCAGAGTTCTCATATATACATCACACTCTGCTTTAGAGCAAGAAGCATGCTCTTGATTCCTAAAGTCTCTTAGACAGAAGGAAACGTGAGTGTGCTCAGAACAAAGGAACAGTGTTTCCTACACATATGAGCCATATCTAGTTCAACACTGATTCTAAAACTGAAGCAAACCACAGGTCCTCTAAAATCCAATGCTTGTCAGTTAAGATGTGAAACGTGTGAGCTTCTTGAACGATGTAGTTCGTTTGAGCTGTAAAGTGACTGCCCTTACCTGAAACGAAGTCTTGCTTGTAGGAAGACTCAGTGCCAGGGATTTTACTCCATTTCTGAAGTGTAAAACACCACAGAGTTCTCATCCATTGATCACACTCTGCTTTAGAGCAAGAAACACGCTCTAGCTTTTCAGAGTCTCTAAGACAGCAGGAAACTTGTGTGTGCTGAGAACAAATGAATGGTGTTTCATACACATACGGACCATATCTCCTCCAACTCTGCTTCTGAAACTGATACAAAGCACTGGTCCTCTAACATCAAATGCTTGTCAATTAAGATGAGAAACGTGAGAGCTTCGTGAACGATGTAGTTCGTTTGAGCTGAAAAGTGACTGCCCTTACCTGAAACAAAGTAGTGCATGTAGGAAGACACAGAGCCTGGGATTTAACTCCATTTCTGAAGGGAAACACACAGCATAGTTCTCATCCATGGATCACACTCTTTTTTAGAGCAAGAAGCACGCACTTGCTTTCTAGAGTCTCTAATAGAGCAGGAAACATGACTGTGCTCAGTAAAAAAGAACGGTGTTTCCTACACATACGAGCCATATCTAGTTCAACTCTGCTTCTGAAACTGATACAAACCACAAGTCCTCTAACATCCAATGCTTGTCAGTTTAGATGAGAAACGTGTGAGCTTCCTGAACGATGTAGTTCATTTGAGCTCTTAGTAACTGCCCTTACAGGAAAGGAATTCTTGCTTGTAGGAAGACTCAGAGCCTGGGATTTAACTCCATTTCTGAAGGGTAACACACAACACAGTTCTCATCCATGGATCACACTCTGCTTTAGATCAAGAAGCACGCTCTTGATTTCTAGAGTCTCTAATACAGCAGGAAAATTGAGTGTGCTAAGAAGAAAAGAACGTTGTTTCCTATACATATGGACCATATCTAGTTCAACTCTGCTTGAAACAGATACAAAGCACGGGTCCTCTAACATCCAGTGCTTGTCAGTTAAGATGAGAAACGTGTGAGCTTCGTGAATGATGTAGTTCGTTTGAGCTGTAAAGTAACTGCCCTTACATAAAACGAAGTCTTGCTTGTAGAAAGACTCAGTGCCTGGCATTTAACTCCATTTCTGATGTGAAACACACAACAGAGTTCTCATCCATTGATCACACTCTGCTTTAGATCAAGAAGCATGCTCTAGCTTTCCAGAGTCTCTAAGACAGCAGGAAACTTGAGTGTGTTGAGAACAAATGAATGGTGTTTCCTACACATACGGACCATATCTAGTCCAACTCTGCTTCTGAAACTGATACAAAGCACTGGTCCTCTAACATACAATGCTTGTCATTTAAGATGAGAAACGTGTGAGCTTCGTGAACGATGTAGTTCGTTTGAGCTCAAAAGTGACTGCCCTTACCTGAAACGAAGTAGTGCTTGTAGGAAGACACAGAGCCTGGGATTTAACTCCATTTCTGAAGGGAAACACACAGCATAGTTCTCATCCATGGATCGAACTCTGCTTTATAGCAAGATGAACGCTCTTCCTTTCTAGAATCTCTAATCCAGAGGGAAAGTGAGTGTGCTCAGAAGAAAAGAACGGTGTTTCCTATACATACGGACCATATCTAGTTCAACTCTGCTTGAAAGTGATACAAAGCAAAGATCCTCTAACATCAAATGCTTCTCAGTTAAGATGAAAAACGTGTGAGCTTGGTGAACGATGTAGTTCCTTTGAGCTGAAAAGTGACTGCCCTTACCTGAAACGAACTCTTGCATGTAGGAAGACACAGAGCATGGAATTTAACTCCATTTCTGAAGTGAAACACACAGCATAGTTCTCATCCATGGATCGCACTCTGCTTTAGAGCAGGAAGCACGTTCTTGCTTTCTAGAATCTCTAATACAGCAGGAAACTTGAGTGTGCTCAGAACAAATGAATGGTGTTTCATACACATACGGACCATATCTACTTCAACTCTGCTTCTGAAACTGATACAAAGCACGGGTCCTCTAACATCCAGTGCTTGTCAGTTAAGAAGAGAAACGTGTGTGCTTCGTGAATGATGTAGTTCGTTTGAGCTGTTAATAACTGCCCTTACCTGTAACGAAGTCTTGCTTGTAGGAAGACTCAGAGCCTGGGATTTAACTCCATTTCTGAAGTGAAACACACAGCAGAGTTCTCATATATACATCACACTCTGCTTTAGAGCAAGAAGCACGCTCTTGCTTCCTAGAGTCTCTAAGACAGAAGGAAACGTGAGTGTGCTCAGAACAAAGGAACAGAGTTTCCTACACATATGAGCCATATCTAGTTCAACTCTGATTCTAAAACTGAAGCATACTACAGGTCCTCTAAAATCCAATGCTTGTCAGTTAAGATTAGAAACGTGTGAGCTTCTTGAACGATGTAGTTCGTTTGAGCTATAAAGTGACTGCCCTTACCTGAAACGAAGTCTTGCTTGTAGTAAGGCTCAGTGCCTGAGATTTTACTCCATTTCTGAAGTGTAAAAAACAACAGAGTTCTCATCCATTGATCACACTCTGCTTTAGAGCAAGAAACACGCTCTAGCTTTCCAGAGTCTCTAAGACAGCAGGAAACTTGAGTGTGCTGAGAACAAAAGAATTGTGTTTCATACACATACGGACCATATCTCCTCCAACTCTGCTTCTGAAACTGAAACAAAGCAGAGGTCCTCTAACATCCAATGCTTGTCATTTAAGATGAGAAACGTATGAGCTTCGTGAACGATGTAGTTTGTTTGAGCTGAAAAGTGACTGCCCTTACCTGAAGCAATATAGCGCATGTAGGAAGACACAGAGCCTGGGATTTAACTCCCATTTCTGAAGGGAAACACACAGCATAGTTCTCATCCATGGATCACACTCTGTTTTAGAGCAAGAAGCACGCATTTGCTTTCTAGAGTCTCTAATAGAGCAGGAAACATGGCTGTGCTCAGAAAAAAAGAACGGTGTTTCCTACACATACGAGCTATATCTAGTTCAACTCTGCTTCTGAAACTGATACAAACCACAAGTCCTCTAACAACCAATGCTTGTCAGTTAAGATGAGAAACGTGTGAGCTTCCTGAACGATGTAGATCATTTGAGCTCTTAGTAACTGCCCTTACAGGAAAGGAAGTCTTGCTTGTAGGAAGACTCAGAGCCTGGGATTTAACTCCATTTCTGAAGGGTAACACACAACACAGTTCTCATCCATGGATCACACTCTGCTTTAGATCAAGAAGCACGCTCTTGATTTCTAGAGTCTCTAATACAGCAGGAAAATTGAGTGTGCTCAGAAGAAAAGAACGTTGTTTCCTATACATATGGACCATATCTAGTTCAACTCTGCTTGAAACTGATACAAAGCACGGGTCCTCTAACATCCAGTGCTTGTCAGTTAAGATGAGAAACGTGTGAGCTTCGTGAATGATGTAGTTCGTTTGAGCTGTAAAGTAACTGCCCTTACATAAAACGAAGTCTTGCTTGTAGAAAGACTCAGTGCCTGGGATTTAACTCCATTTCTGAGGTGAAACACACAACAGAGTTCTCATCCATTGATCACACTCTGCTTTAGATCAAGAAGCATGCTCTAGCTTTCCAGAATCTCTAAGACAGCAGGAAACTTGAGTGTGCTGAGAACAAATGAATGGTGTTTCCTAAACATATGGACCATATCTAGTCCAACTCTGCTTCTGAAACTGATACAAAGCACTGGTCCTCTAACATCCAATGCTTGTCATTTAAGATGAGAAACGTGTGAGCTTCGTGAACGATGTAGTTCGTTTGAGCTCAAAAGTGACTGTCCTTACCTGAAACGAAGTAGTGCTTGTAGGAAGACACAGAGCCTGGGATTTAACTCCATTTCTGAAGGGAAACACACAGCATAGTTCTCATCCATGGATCGAACTCTGCTTTATAGCAAGATGAACGCTCTTCCTTTCTAGAATCTCTAATCCAGAGGGACAGTGAGTGTGCTCAGAAGAAAAGAACGGTGTTTCCTATACATACGGACCATATCTAGTTCAACTCTGCTTGAAAGTGATACAAAGCAAATGTCCTCTAACATCAAATGCTTCTCAATTAAGATGAAAAACGTGTGAGCTTGGTGAACGATGTAGTTCGTTTGAGCTGAAAAGTGACTGCCCTTACCTGAAACGAACTCTTGCATGTAGGAAGACACAGAGCATGGAATTTAACTCCATTTCTGAAGTGAAACACACAGCATAGTTCTCATCCATGGATCGCACTCTGCTTTAGAGCAGGAAGCACGTTCTTGCTTTCTAGAATCTCTAATACAGCAGGAAACTTGAGTGTGCTCAGAACAAATGAATGGTGTTTCATACACATACGGACCATATCTACTTCAACTCTGCTTCTGAAACTGATACAAAGCACGGGTCCTCTAACATCCAGTGCTTGTCAGTTAAGAAGAGAAACGTGTGTGCTTCGTGAATGATGTAGTTCCTTTGAGCTGTTAATAACTGCCCTTACCTGTAACGAAGTCTTGCTTGTAGGAAGACTCAGAGCCTGGGATTTAACTCCATTTCTGAAGTGAAACACACAGCAGAGTTCTCATATATACATCACACTCTGCTTTAGAGCAAGAAGCACGCTCTTGCTTCCTAGAGTCTCTAAGACAGAAGGAAACGTGAGTGTGCTCAGAACAAAGGAACAGAGTTTCCTACACATATGAGCCATATCTAGTTCAACTCTGATTCTAAAACTGAAGCATACTACAGGTCCTCTAAAATCCAATGCTTGTCAGTTAAGATTAGAAACGTGTGAGCTTCTTGAACGATGTAGTTCGTTTGAGCTATAAAGTGACTGCCCTTACCTGAAACGAAGTCTTGCTTGTAGTAAGGCTCAGTGCCTGAGATTTTACTCCATTTCTGAAGGGTAAAAAACAACAGAGTTCTCATCCATTGATCACACTCTGCTTTAGAGCAAGAAACACGCTCTAGCTTTCCAGAGTCTCTAAGACAGCAGGAAACTTGAGTGTGCTGAGAACAAAAGAATTGTGTTTCATACACATACGGACCATATCTCCTCCATCTCTGCTTCTGAAACTGATACAAAGCACAGGTCCTCTAACATCCAATGCTTGTCAGTTAAGATGAGAAATGTGTGAGCTTCGTGAATGATGTAGTTTGTTTGAGCTGAAATGTGACTGCCCTTACCTCAAGCAAATTAGTGCATGTAGGAAGACACAGAGCCTGGGATTTAACTCCATTTCCGAAGGGAAACACACAGCATAGTTCTCATCCATGGATCACACTCTGCTTTAGAGCAAGAAGCACGCTCTACTTTTCTAGAGTCTCTAATAGAGCAGGAAACTTGAGTGTGCTCAGAACAAAAGAACGGTGTTTCCTACAGATACGGGCCATATCTAGTTCAACTCTGCTTCTGAAACTAAAACAAACCACAGGTCCTCTATCATCCAATGCTTGTCAGTTAAGATGAGAAACGTGTGAGCTTCCTGAACGATGTAGTTCGTTTGAGCTCTTAGTAACTGCCCTTACCTGAAACGAAGTCTTGCTTGTAGGAAGACTCGGGGCTGGGATTTAACTCCATTTCTGAAGGGAAACACACAACACAGTTCTCATCCATGGATCACACTGTGCTTTAGATCAAGAAGCACGCCCTTGATTTCTAGCGTCTCTAATACAGCAAGAAAAGTGAGTTTGCTCAGAAGAAAAGAACGGTGTTTCCTACATATACGGACCATATCTAGTTCAACTCTGATTCTGAAACTGAAACAAACCACAGGTCCTCTAACAACCAGTGGTTGTCAGTTAAGATGAGAAACGGGTGAGCTTCGTGAATGATGTAGTTCGTTTGAGCTCTAAAGTAACTGCCCTTACCTGAAACGAAGTCTTGCTTGTAGGAAGACACAGAGCCAGGGATTTAACTCCATTTCTGAAGTGAAACACACAGCAGAGTTCTCATATATACATCACACTCTGCTTTAGAGCAAGAAGCACGCTCTTGATTTCTAGAGTCTCTAATACAGCAGGAAAAGTGAGTGTGCTCAGAAGAAAAGAACGGTGTTTCCTATACATATGGACCATATCTAGTTCAACTCTGCTTGAAATTGATACAAAGCAAAGGTCCTCTAGCATCAAATGCGTCCCAATTAAGATGAGGAATGTGTGAGATTCGTGAACGAGGTAGTTCGTTTGAGCTGTAAAGTAACTGCCCTTACCTGAAAGGAAGTCTTGCTTGTAGGAAGACTCAGAGCCTGGGATTTAACTCCGTTTCTGAAGTGAAACACACAGCAGAGTTCTCATATATACATCACACTCTGCTTTAGAGCAAGAAGCACGCTCTTGCTTCCTAGAGTCTCTAAGACAGAAGGAAACGTGAGTGTGTTCAGAACAAAGGAACAGAGTTTCCTACACATATGAGCCATATCTAGTTCAACTCTGCTTCTGAAACTGATAAAAAGCACGGGTCCTCTAACATCCAGTGCTTGTCAGTTAAGATGAGAAATGTGTGAGCCTCGTGAACGATGTAGTTCTTTTGAGCTGAAAAGTGACTGTCCTTACCAGAAACAAAGTAGTGATTTTAGGAAGACACAGAGCCTGGGATTTAACTCCATTTCTGAAGGGAAACACACAGCATAGTTCTCATCCATGGATCACACTCTGCTCTAGAGCAAGAAGAACGCTCTTCCTTTCTAGAATCTGTAATCCAGCAGGAAAAGTGAGTGTGCTCAGAAGAAAAGAAGTGTTTCATATACATACGGACCATATCTAGTTCAACTCTGCTTGAAATTGATACAAAGCAACGGTCCTCTAACATCAAATGCTTCTCAATTAAGATGAAAAACGTGTGAGCTTGGTGAACGATGTAGTTCGTTTGAGCTGAAAAGTGACTGCCCTTACCTGAAACGAAGTCTTGCATGTAGGAAGACACAGAGCATGAAATTTAACTCCATTTCTGAAGTGAAAAACACAGCATAGTTCTCATCCATGGATCGCACCCTGCTTTAGAGCAGGAAGCACGTTCTTGCTTTCTAGAATCTCTAATACAGCAGGAAACTTGAGTGTGCTCAGAACAAAAGAATGGTGTTTCATACACATACGGACCATATCTAGTTCAACTCTGCTTCTGAAACTGATACAAAGCACGGGTCCTCTAACATCCAGTGCTTGTCAGTTAAGATGAGAAATGGGTGAGCTTCCTGAACGATGTATTTCATTTGAGCTCTTAGTAACTGTCCTTATAGGAAAGGAAGTCTTGCTTGTAGGAAGACTCAGAGCCTGGAATTTAACTCCATTTCTAAAGGGAAACACACAACACAGTTCTCATCCATGGATCACATTCTGCTTTAGATCAAGAAGCACGCTCTTGATTTAAAGAGTCTCTAATACAGCAGGAAAAGTGAGTGTGCTCAGAAGAAAATAACGGTGTTTCCTATAGATACGGACCATATCTAGTCCAACTCTGCCTCTGAAATTGATACAAAGCACAGGTCCTGTAACATCCAATGCTTGTCATTTAAGATCAGAAACGTGTTAGCTTCGTGAACGATGTAGTTCGTTTGAGCTCAAAAGTGACTGCCCTTACCAGAAGCAAAGTAGTGCATGTAGGAAGACACAGATCCTGGGATTTAACTCCATTTCTGAAGGGAAACACACAGCATAGTTCTCATCCATGGATCACACTCTGTTTTAGAGCAAGAAGTACACACTTGCTTTCTAGAGTCGCTAATAGAGCAGGAAACATGACTGTGCTCAGAGAAAAAGAACGGTGTTTCCTACACATACGAGCCATATCTAGTTCAACTCTGCTTCTGAAAATGATACAAACCACAAGTCCTCTAACATCCAATGCTTGTCAATTAAGATGAGAAACGTGTGAGCTTCCTGAACGATGTAGTTCATTTGAGCTCTTAGTAACTGCCCTTACCTGAAACGAAGTCTTGCTTGTAGGAAGACTCAGAGCCTGGGATTTAACTCCATTTCTGAAGGGAAACACACAACACAGTTCTCATCCATGGATCACACTCTGCTTTAGATCAAGAAGCACGCTCTTGATTTCTAGAGTCTCTAATACAGCAGGAAAAGTGAGTGTGCTCAGAAAAAGAACGGTGTTTCCTATACATATGGACCATATCTAGTTCAACTCTGCTGGAAATTGATACAAAGCAAAGGTCCTCTAACACCCAAGGCTTGTCAGTTAAGATGAGAAACTTTTGAGCTTCGAGAACGATGTAGTTCCTTTGAGCTGAAAAGTGACTGCCCTTACCTGAAACGAAGTCTTGCTTGTAGGAAGACTCAGTGCCAGGGATTTTACTCCATTTCTGAAGTGTAAAATACAACAGAGTTCTCATCCATTGATCACACTCTGCTTTAGAGCAAGAAACACGCTCTAGCTTTCCAGAGTCTCTAAGACAGCAGGAAACTTGAGTGTGCTGAGAACAAATGAATGGTGTTTCATACACATACGGACCATATCTAGTCCAACTCTGCTTCTGAAACTGATACAAAGCACTGGTCCTCTAACATCCAATGCTTGTCAGTTAACATGAGAAACGTGTGAGCTTCGTGAACGATGTAGTTCGTTTGAGCTGAAAAGTGACTGCCCTTACCTGAAACAAAGTAGTGCTGGTAGGAAGACACAGAGCCTGGGATTTAACTCCATTTCTGAAGGGAAACACACAGCATAGTTCTCATCCATGGATCTCACTCTGCTTTAGAGGAAGAAGCACACTCTTGATTTCTAGAATCTCTAATACAGCAGGAAACTTGAGTGTGCTCAGAACAAAAGAATGGTGTTTCATACACATACGGACCATATCTAGTTCAACTCTGCTTCTGAAACTGATACATAGCACGGTTCCTCTAACATCCAGTGCTTGTCAGTTAAGATGAGATACGTGTGAGCTTCGTGAATGATGTGGATCATTTGAGCTGTAAAGTAACTGCCCTTACATAAAACGAAGTCTTGCTTGTAGAAAGACTCAGTGCCTGGGATTTAACTCCATTTCTGAGGTGAAACACACAACAGAGTTCTCATCCATTGATCACACTCTGCTTTAGATCAAGAAGCATGCTCTAGCTTTCGAGAGTCTCTAAGACAGCAGGAAACTTGAGTGTGCTGAGAACAAATGAATGGTGTTTCCTACACATACGGACCATATCTCCTCCAACTCTGCTTCTGAAACTGATACAAAGCACAGGTCCTCTAACATCCAATGCTTGTCATTTAAGATGAGAAACGTGTGAGCTTCGTGAACGATGTAGTTCGTTTGAGCTGAAAAGTGACTGCCCTTACCTGAAGCAATATAGTGCATGTAGGAAGACACAGAGCCTGGGATTTAACTCCATTTCTGAAGGGAAACACACAGCATAGTTCTCATCCATGGATCACACTCTGTTTTAGAGCAAGAAGCACGCATTTGCTTTCTAGAGTCTCTAATAGAGCAGGAAACATGACTGTGCTCAGAAAAAAAGAACGGTGTTTCCTACACATACGAGCCATATCTAGTTCAACTCTGCTTCTGAAACTGATACAAACCACAAGGCCTCTAACATCCAATGCTTGTCAGTTAAGATGAGAAACTTGTGAGCTTCCTGAACGATGTAGTTCATTTGAGCTCTTAGTAACTGCCCTTACAGGAAAGGAAGTCTTGCTTGTAGGAAGACTCAGAGCCTGGGATTTAACTCCATTTCTGAAGGGTAACACACAACACAGTTCTCATCCATGGATCACACTCTGCTTTAGATCAAGAAGCACGCTCTTGATTTCTAGAGTCTCTAATACAGCAGGAAATGTGAGTGTGCTCAGAAGAAAGAACGGTGTTTCCTATACATATGGACCATATCTAGTTCAACTCTGCTTGAAATTGATACAAAGCAAAGGTCCTCTAACATCAAATGCGTCTTAATTAAGATGAGGAATGTGTGAGCTTCGTGAACGATGTAGTTCGTTTGAGCTGTAAAGTAACTGCCCTTACCTGAAACGAACTCTTGCATGTAGGAAGAGTCAGAGCCTGGGATTTAACTCCATTTCTGAAGTGAAACACACAACAGAGTTCTCATCCATTGATCACACTCTGCTTTAGAGCAAGAAGCACGCTCTCGCTTTCCAGAGTCTCTAAGACAGCAGGAAACTTGAGTGTGCTGAGAACAACTGAATGGTGTTTCCTACACATATGGACCATATCTAGTCGAACTCTGCAAGAAGAATGCTCTTCCTTTCTAGAATCTCTAATCCAGCAGGAAAAGTGAGTGTGCTCAGAAGAAAAGAACAGTGTTTCCTATACATACGGACCATATCTAGTTCAACTCTGCTTGAAATTGATACAAAGCAAAGGTCCTCTAACATCAAATGCTTCTCAATTAAGATGACAAACGTGTGAGCTTCGTGAACGATGTAGTTCGTTTGTGCTGAAAAGTGACTGCCCTTACCTGAAACGAAGTCTTGCTTGTAGGAAGACACAGAGCATGCAATATAACTCCGTTTCTGAAGTGAAACACACAGCAGAGTTCTCATATATACATCACACTCTGCTTTAGAGCAAGAAGCATGCTCTTGATTCCTAAAATCTCTAAGACAGAAGGAAACGTGAGTGTGCTCAGAACAAAGGAACAGTTTTTCCTACACATATGAGCCATATCTAGTTCAACTCTTATTCTAAAACTGAAGCAAACCACAGGTCCTCTAAAATCCAATGCTTGTCAGTTAAGATGTGAAATGTGTGAGCTTCTTGAACGATGTAGTTCGTTTGAGCTGTAAAGTGACTGCCCTTACCTGAAACGAAGTCTTGCTTGTAGGAAGACTCAGTGCCAGGGATTTTACTCCATTTCTGAAGTGTAAAACACAACAGAGTTCTCATCCATTGATCACACTCTGCTTTAGAGCAAGAAACACGCTCTAGCTTTCCAGAGTCTCTAAGACAGCAGGAAATTTAAGTGTGCTCAGAACAAAAGAATGGTGTTTCATACACATACGGACCATATCTAGTTCAACTCTTCTTCTGAAACTGATACAAAGCACGGTTCCTCTAACATCCAGTGCTTATCAGTTAAGATGAGATACGTGTGAGCTTCGTGAATGATGTCGATCATTTGAGCTGTAAAGTAACTGCCCTTACATAAAACGAAGTCTTGCTTGTAGAAAGACTCAGTGCCTGGGATTTAACTCCATTTCTGAGGTGAAACACACAACAGAGTTCTCATCCATTGATCACACTCTGCTTTAGATCAAGAAGCATGCTCTAGCTTTCGAGAGTCTCTAAGACAGCAGGAAACTTGAGTGTGCTGAGAACAAATGAATGGTGTTTCCTACACATACGGACCATATCTCCTCCAACTCTGCTTCTGAAACTGATACAAAGCACAGGTCCTCTAACATCCAATGCTTGTCATTTAAGATGAGAAACGTGTGAGCTTCGTGAACGATGTAGTTCGTTTGAGCTGAAAAGTGACTGCCCTTACCTGAAGCAATATAGTGCATGTAGGAAGACACAGAGCCTGGGATTTAACTCCATTTCTGAAGGGAAACACACAGCATAGTTCTCATCCATGGATCACACTCTGTTTTAGAGCACGAAGCACGCATTTGCTTTCTAGAGTCTCTAATAGAGCAGGAAACATGACTGTGCTCAGAAAAAAAGAACGGTGTTTCCTACACATACGGACCATATCTCCTCCAACTCTGCTTCTGAAACTGATACAAAGCACTGGTCCTCTAACATCCAAAGCTTGTCAGTTAACATGAGAAACGTGTGAGCTTCGTGAACGATGTAGTTCATTTGAGCTCTTAGTAACTGCCCTTACAGGAAAGGAAGTCTTGCTTGTAGGAAGACTCAGAGCCTGGGATTTAACTCCATTTCTGAAGGGTAACACACAACACAGTTCTCATCCATTGATCACACTCTGCTTTAGAGCAAGAAGCACGCTCTCGCTTTCCAGAGTCTCTAAGACAGCAGGAAACTTGAGTGTGCTGAGAACAACTGAATGGTGTTTCCTACACATATGGACCATATCTAGTCCAACTCTGCTTCTGAAACTGATACAAAGCACTCGTCCTCTAACATGCAATGCTTGTCATTTAAGATGAGAAACGTGTGAGCTTCGAGAATGATGTAGTTCGTTTGAGCTGAAAAGTGACCGCCCTTACCTGAAACAAAGTAGTGCTGGTAGGAAGACACAGAGCCTGGGATTTAACTCCATTTCTGAAGGGAAACACACAGCATAGTTCTCATCCATGGATCACACTCTGCTTTATAGCAAGAAGAATGCTCTTCCTTTCTAGAATCTCTAATCCAGCAGGAAAAGTGAGTGTGCTCAGAAGAAAAGAACAGTGTTTCCTATACATACGGACCATATCTAGTTCAACTCTGCTTGAAATTGATACAAAGCAAAGGTCCTCTAACATCAAATGCTTCTCAATTAAGATGACAAACGTGTGAGCTTCGTGAACGATGTAGTTCGTTTGAGCTGAAAAGTGACTGCCCTTACCTGAAACGAAGTCTTGCTTGTAGGGAGACACAGAGCATGGAATTTAACTCCGTTTCTGAACTGAAACACACAGCAGAGTTCTCATATATACATCACACTCTGCTTTAGAGCAAGAAGCATGCTCTTGATTCCTAAAGTCTCTTAGACAGAAGGAAACGTGAGTGTGCTCAGAACAAAGGAACAGTGTTTCCTACACATATGAGCCATATCTAGTTCAACACTGATTCTAAAACTGAAGCAAACCACAGGTCCTCTAAAATCCAATGCTTGTCAGTTAAGATGTGAAACGTGTGAGCTTCTTGAACGATGTAGTTCGTTTGAGCTGTAAAGTGACTGCCCTTACCTGAAACGAAGTCTTGCTTGTAGGAAGACTCAGTGCCAGGGATTTTACTCCATTTCTGAAGTGTAAAACACCACAGAGTTCTCATCCATTGATCACACTCTGCTTTAGAGCAAGAAACACGCTCTAGCTTTTCAGAGTCTCTAAGACAGCAGGAAACTTGTGTGTGCTGAGAACAAATGAATGGTGTTTCATACACATACGGACCATATCTCCTCCAACTCTGCTTCTGAAACTGATACAAAGCACTGGTCCTCTAACATCAAATGCTTGTCAATTAAGATGAGAAACGTGAGAGCTTCGTGAACGATGTAGTTCGTTTGAGCTGAAAAGTGACTGCCCTTACCTGAAACAAAGTAGTGCATGTAGGAAGACACAGAGCCTGGGATTTAACTCCATTTCTGAAGGGAAACACACAGCATAGTTCTCATCCATGGATCACACTCTTTTTTAGAGCAAGAAGCACGCACTTGCTTTCTAGAGTCTCTAATAGAGCAGGAAACATGACTGTGCTCAGTAAAAAAGAACGGTGTTTCCTACACATACGAGCCATATCTAGTTCAACTCTGCTTCTGAAACTGATACAAACCACAAGTCCTCTAACATCCAATGCTTGTCAGTTAAGATGAGAAACGTGTGAGCTTCCTGAACGATGTAGTTCATTTGAGCTCTTAGTAACTGCCCTTACAGGAAAGGAATTCTTGCTTGTAGGAAGACTCAGAGCCTGGGATTTAACTCCATTTCTGAAGGGTAACACACAACACAGTTCTCATCCATGGATCACACTCTGCTTTAGATCAAGAAGCACGCTCTTGATTTCTAGAGTCTCTAATACAGCAGGAAAATTGAGTGTGCTAAGAAGAAAAGAACGTTGTTTCCTATACATATGGACCATATCTAGTTCAACTCTGCTTGAAACAGATACAAAGCACGGGTCCTCTAACATCCAGTGCTTGTCAGTTAAGATGAGAAACGTGTGAGCTTCGTGAATGATGTAGTTCGTTTGAGCTGTAAAGTAACTGCCCTTACATAAAACGAAGTCTTGCTTGTAGAAAGACTCAGTGCCTGGCATTTAACTCCATTTCTGATGTGAAACACACAACAGAGTTCTCATCCATTGATCACACTCTGCTTTAGATCAAGAAGCATGCTCTAGCTTTCCAGAGTCTCTAAGACAGCAGGAAACTTGAGTGTGTTGAGAACAAATGAATGGTGTTTCCTACACATACGGACCATATCTAGTCCAACTCTGCTTCTGAAACTGATACAAAGCACTGGTCCTCTAACATACAATGCTTGTCATTTAAGATGAGAAACGTGTGAGCTTCGTGAACGATGTAGTTCGTTTGAGCTCAAAAGTGACTGCCCTTACCTGAAACGAAGTAGTGCTTGTAGGAAGACACAGAGCCTGGGATTTAACTCCATTTCTGAAGGGAAACACACAGCATAGTTCTCATCCATGGATCGAACTCTGCTTTATAGCAAGATGAACGCTCTTCCTTTCTAGAATCTCTAATCCAGAGGGAAAGTGAGTGTGCTCAGAAGAAAAGAACGGTGTTTCCTATACATACGGACCATATCTAGTTCAACTCTGCTTGAAAGTGATACAAAGCAAAGATCCTCTAACATCAAATGCTTCTCAGTTAAGATGAAAAACGTGTGAGCTTGGTGAACGATGTAGTTCCTTTGAGCTGAAAAGTGACTGCCCTTACCTGAAACGAACTCTTGCATGTAGGAAGACACAGAGCATGGAATTTAACTCCATTTCTGAAGTGAAACACACAGCATAGTTCTCATCCATGGATCGCACTCTGCTTTAGAGCAGGAAGCACGTTCTTGCTTTCTAGAATCTCTAATACAGCAGGAAACTTGAGTGTGCTCAGAACAAATGAATGGTGTTTCATACACATACGGACCATATCTACTTCAACTCTGCTTCTGAAACTGATACAAAGCACGGGTCCTCTAACATCCAGTGCTTGTCAGTTAAGAAGAGAAACGTGTGTGCTTCGTGAATGATGTAGTTCGTTTGAGCTGTTAATAACTGCCCTTACCTGTAACGAAGTCTTGCTTGTAGGAAGACTCAGAGCCTGGGATTTAACTCCATTTCTGAAGTGAAACACACAGCAGAGTTCTCATATATACATCACACTCTGCTTTAGAGCAAGAAGCACGCTCTTGCTTCCTAGAGTCTCTAAGACAGAAGGAAACGTGAGTGTGCTCAGAACAAAGGAACAGAGTTTCCTACACATATGAGCCATATCTAGTTCAACTCTGATTCTAAAACTGAAGCATACTACAGGTCCTCTAAAATCCAATGCTTGTCAGTTAAGATTAGAAACGTGTGAGCTTCTTGAACGATGTAGTTCGTTTGAGCTATAAAGTGACTGCCCTTACCTGAAACGAAGTCTTGCTTGTAGTAAGGCTCAGTGCCTGAGATTTTACTCCATTTCTGAAGTGTAAAAAACAACAGAGTTCTCATCCATTGATCACACTCTGCTTTAGAGCAAGAAACACGCTCTAGCTTTCCAGAGTCTCTAAGACAGCAGGAAACTTGAGTGTGCTGAGAACAAAAGAATTGTGTTTCATACACATACGGACCATATCTCCTCCAACTCTGCTTCTGAAACTGAAACAAAGCAGAGGTCCTCTAACATCCAATGCTTGTCATTTAAGATGAGAAACGTATGAGCTTCGTGAACGATGTAGTTTGTTTGAGCTGAAAAGTGACTGCCCTTACCTGAAGCAATATAGCGCATGTAGGAAGACACAGAGCCTGGGATTTAACTCCCATTTCTGAAGGGAAACACACAGCATAGTTCTCATCCATGGATCACACTCTGTTTTAGAGCAAGAAGCACGCATTTGCTTTCTAGAGTCTCTAATAGAGCAGGAAACATGGCTGTGCTCAGAAAAAAAGAACGGTGTTTCCTACACATACGAGCTATATCTAGTTCAACTCTGCTTCTGAAACTGATACAAACCACAAGTCCTCTAACAACCAATGCTTGTCAGTTAAGATGAGAAACGTGTGAGCTTCCTGAACGATGTAGATCATTTGAGCTCTTAGTAACTGCCCTTACAGGAAAGGAAGTCTTGCTTGTAGGAAGACTCAGAGCCTGGGATTTAACTCCATTTCTGAAGGGTAACACACAACACAGTTCTCATCCATGGATCACACTCTGCTTTAGATCAAGAAGCACGCTCTTGATTTCTAGAGTCTCTAATACAGCAGGAAAATTGAGTGTGCTCAGAAGAAAAGAACGTTGTTTCCTATACATATGGACCATATCTAGTTCAACTCTGCTTGAAACTGATACAAAGCACGGGTCCTCTAACATCCAGTGCTTGTCAGTTAAGATGAGAAACGTGTGAGCTTCGTGAATGATGTAGTTCGTTTGAGCTGTAAAGTAACTGCCCTTACATAAAACGAAGTCTTGCTTGTAGAAAGACTCAGTGCCTGGGATTTAACTCCATTTCTGAGGTGAAACACACAACAGAGTTCTCATCCATTGATCACACTCTGCTTTAGATCAAGAAGCATGCTCTAGCTTTCCAGAATCTCTAAGACAGCAGGAAACTTGAGTGTGCTGAGAACAAATGAATGGTGTTTCCTAAACATATGGACCATATCTAGTCCAACTCTGCTTCTGAAACTGATACAAAGCACTGGTCCTCTAACATCCAATGCTTGTCATTTAAGATGAGAAACGTGTGAGCTTCGTGAACGATGTAGTTCGTTTGAGCTCAAAAGTGACTGTCCTTACCTGAAACGAAGTAGTGCTTGTAGGAAGACACAGAGCCTGGGATTTAACTCCATTTCTGAAGGGAAACACACAGCATAGTTCTCATCCATGGATCGAACTCTGCTTTATAGCAAGATGAACGCTCTTCCTTTCTAGAATCTCTAATCCAGAGGGACAGTGAGTGTGCTCAGAAGAAAAGAACGGTGTTTCCTATACATACGGACCATATCTAGTTCAACTCTGCTTGAAAGTGATACAAAGCAAATGTCCTCTAACATCAAATGCTTCTCAATTAAGATGAAAAACGTGTGAGCTTGGTGAACGATGTAGTTCGTTTGAGCTGAAAAGTGACTGCCCTTACCTGAAACGAACTCTTGCATGTAGGAAGACACAGAGCATGGAATTTAACTCCATTTCTGAAGTGAAACACACAGCATAGTTCTCATCCATGGATCGCACTCTGCTTTAGAGCAGGAAGCACGTTCTTGCTTTCTAGAATCTCTAATACAGCAGGAAACTTGAGTGTGCTCAGAACAAATGAATGGTGTTTCATACACATACGGACCATATCTACTTCAACTCTGCTTCTGAAACTGATACAAAGCACGGGTCCTCTAACATCCAGTGCTTGTCAGTTAAGAAGAGAAACGTGTGTGCTTCGTGAATGATGTAGTTCCTTTGAGCTGTTAATAACTGCCCTTACCTGTAACGAAGTCTTGCTTGTAGGAAGACTCAGAGCCTGGGATTTAACTCCATTTCTGAAGTGAAACACACAGCAGAGTTCTCATATATACATCACACTCTGCTTTAGAGCAAGAAGCACGCTCTTGCTTCCTAGAGTCTCTAAGACAGAAGGAAACGTGAGTGTGCTCAGAACAAAGGAACAGAGTTTCCTACACATATGAGCCATATCTAGTTCAACTCTGATTCTAAAACTGAAGCATACTACAGGTCCTCTAAAATCCAATGCTTGTCAGTTAAGATTAGAAACGTGTGAGCTTCTTGAACGATGTAGTTCGTTTGAGCTATAAAGTGACTGCCCTTACCTGAAACGAAGTCTTGCTTGTAGTAAGGCTCAGTGCCTGAGATTTTACTCCATTTCTGAAGGGTAAAAAACAACAGAGTTCTCATCCATTGATCACACTCTGCTTTAGAGCAAGAAACACGCTCTAGCTTTCCAGAGTCTCTAAGACAGCAGGAAACTTGAGTGTGCTGAGAACAAAAGAATTGTGTTTCATACACATACGGACCATATCTCCTCCATCTCTGCTTCTGAAACTGATACAAAGCACAGGTCCTCTAACATCCAATGCTTGTCAGTTAAGATGAGAAATGTGTGAGCTTCGTGAATGATGTAGTTTGTTTGAGCTGAAATGTGACTGCCCTTACCTGAAGCAAATTAGTGCATGTAGGAAGACACAGAGCCTGGGATTTAACTCCATTTCCGAAGGGAAACACACAGCATAGTTCTCATCCATGGATCACACTCTGCTTTAGAGCAAGAAGCACGCTCTACTTTTCTAGAGTCTCTAATAGAGCAGGAAACTTGAGTGTGCTCAGAACAAAAGAACGGTGTTTCCTACAGATACGGGCCATATCTAGTTCAACTCTGCTTCTGAAACTAAAACAAACCACAGGTCCTCTATCATCCAATGCTTGTCAGTTAAGATGAGAAACGTGTGAGCTTCCTGAACGATGTAGTTCGTTTGAGCTCTTAGTAACTGCCCTTACCTGAAACGAAGTCTTGCTTGTAGGAAGACTCGGGGCTGGGATTTAACTCCATTTCTGAAGGGAAACACACAACACAGTTCTCATCCATGGATCACACTGTGCTTTAGATCAAGAAGCACGCCCTTGATTTCTAGCGTCTCTAATACAGCAAGAAAAGTGAGTTTGCTCAGAAGAAAAGAACGGTGTTTCCTACATATACGGACCATATCTAGTTCAACTCTGATTCTGAAACTGAAACAAACCACAGGTCCTCTAACAACCAGTGGTTGTCAGTTAAGATGAGAAACGGGTGAGCTTCGTGAATGATGTAGTTCGTTTGAGCTCTAAAGTAACTGCCCTTACCTGAAACGAAGTCTTGCTTGTAGGAAGACACAGAGCCAGGGATTTAACTCCATTTCTGAAGTGAAACACACAGCAGAGTTCTCATATATACATCACACTCTGCTTTAGAGCAAGAAGCACGCTCTTGATTTCTAGAGTCTCTAATACAGCAGGAAAAGTGAGTGTGCTCAGAAGAAAAGAACGGTGTTTCCTATACATATGGACCATATCTAGTTCAACTCTGCTTGAAATTGATACAAAGCAAAGGTCCTCTAGCATCAAATGCGTCCCAATTAAGATGAGGAATGTGTGAGATTCGTGAACGAGGTAGTTCGTTTGAGCTGTAAAGTAACTGCCCTTACCTGAAAGGAAGTCTTGCTTGTAGGAAGACTCAGAGCCTGGGATTTAACTCCGTTTCTGAAGTGAAACACACAGCAGAGTTCTCATATATACATCACACTCTGCTTTAGAGCAAGAAGCACGCTCTTGCTTCCTAGAGTCTCTAAGACAGAAGGAAACGTGAGTGTGTTCAGAACAAAGGAACAGAGTTTCCTACACATATGAGCCATATCTAGTTCAACTCTGCTTCTGAAACTGATAAAAAGCACGGGTCCTCTAACATCCAGTGCTTGTCAGTTAAGATGAGAAATGTGTGAGCCTCGTGAACGATGTAGTTCTTTTGAGCTGAAAAGTGACTGTCCTTACCTGAAACAAAGTAGTGATTTTAGGAAGACACAGAGCCTGGGATTTAACTCCATTTCTGAAGGGAAACACACAGCATAGTTCTCATCCATGGATCACACTCTGCTCTAGAGCAAGAAGAACGCTCTTCCTTTCTAGAATCTGTAATCCAGCAGGAAAAGTGAGTGTGCTCAGAAGAAAAGAAGTGTTTCATATACATACGGACCATATCTAGTTCAACTCTGCTTGAAATTGATACAAAGCAACGGTCCTCTAACATCAAATGCTTCTCAATTAAGATGAAAAACGTGTGAGCTTGGTGAACGATGTAGTTCGTTTGAGCTGAAAAGTGACTGCCCTTACCTGAAACGAAGTCTTGCATGTAGGAAGACACAGAGCATGAAATTTAACTCCATTTCTGAAGTGAAAAACACAGCATAGTTCTCATCCATGGATCGCACCCTGCTTTAGAGCAGGAAGCACGTTCTTGCTTTCTAGAATCTCTAATACAGCAGGAAACTTGAGTGTGCTCAGAACAAAAGAATGGTGTTTCATACACATACGGACCATATCTAGTTCAACTCTGCTTCTGAAACTGATACAAAGCACGGGTCCTCTAACATCCAGTGCTTGTCAGTTAAGATGAGAAATGGGTGAGCTTCCTGAACGATGTATTTCATTTGAGCTCTTAGTAACTGTCCTTATAGGAAAGGAAGTCTTGCTTGTAGGAAGACTCAGAGCCTGGAATTTAACTCCATTTCTAAAGGGAAACACACAACACAGTTCTCATCCATGGATCACATTCTGCTTTAGATCAAGAAGCACGCTCTTGATTTAAAGAGTCTCTAATACAGCAGGAAAAGTGAGTGTGCTCAGAAGAAAATAACGGTGTTTCCTATAGATACGGACCATATCTAGTCCAACTCTGCCTCTGAAATTGATACAAAGCACAGGTCCTGTAACATCCAATGCTTGTCATTTAAGATCAGAAACGTGTTAGCTTCGTGAACGATGTAGTTCGTTTGAGCTCAAAAGTGACTGCCCTTACCAGAAGCAAAGTAGTGCATGTAGGAAGACACAGATCCTGGGATTTAACTCCATTTCTGAAGGGAAACACACAGCATAGTTCTCATCCATGGATCACACTCTGTTTTAGAGCAAGAAGTACACACTTGCTTTCTAGAGTCGCTAATAGAGCAGGAAACATGACTGTGCTCAGAGAAAAAGAACGGTGTTTCCTACACATACGAGCCATATCTAGTTCAACTCTGCTTCTGAAAATGATACAAACCACAAGTCCTCTAACATCCAATGCTTGTCAATTAAGATGAGAAACGTGTGAGCTTCCTGAACGATGTAGTTCATTTGAGCTCTTAGTAACTGCCCTTACCTGAAACGAAGTCTTGCTTGTAGGAAGACTCAGAGCCTGGGATTTAACTCCATTTCTGAAGGGAAACACACAACACAGTTCTCATCCATGGATCACACTCTGCTTTAGATCAAGAAGCACGCTCTTGATTTCTAGAGTCTCTAATACAGCAGGAAAAGTGAGTGTGCTCAGAAAAAGAACGGTGTTTCCTATACATATGGACCATATCTAGTTCAACTCTGCTGGAAATTGATACAAAGCAAAGGTCCTCTAACACCCAAGGCTTGTCAGTTAAGATGAGAAACTTTTGAGCTTCGAGAACGATGTAGTTCCTTTGAGCTGAAAAGTGACTGCCCTTACCTGAAACGAAGTCTTGCTTGTAGGAAGACTCAGTGCCAGGGATTTTACTCCATTTCTGAAGTGTAAAATACAACAGAGTTCTCATCCATTGATCACACTCTGCTTTAGAGCAAGAAACACGCTCTAGCTTTCCAGAGTCTCTAAGACAGCAGGAAACTTGAGTGTGCTGAGAACAAATGAATGGTGTTTCATACACATACGGACCATATCTAGTCCAACTCTGCTTCTGAAACTGATACAAAGCACTGGTCCTCTAACATCCAATGCTTGTCAGTTAACATGAGAAACGTGTGAGCTTCGTGAACGATGTAGTTCGTTTGAGCTGAAAAGTGACTGCCCTTACCTGAAACAAAGTAGTGCTGGTAGGAAGACACAGAGCCTGGGATTTAACTCCATTTCTGAAGGGAAACACACAGCATAGTTCTCATCCATGGATCTCACTCTGCTTTAGAGGAAGAAGCACACTCTTGATTTCTAGAATCTCTAATACAGCAGGAAACTTGAGTGTGCTCAGAACAAAAGAATGGTGTTTCATACACATACGGACCATATCTAGTTCAACTCTGCTTCTGAAACTGATACATAGCACGGTTCCTCTAACATCCAGTGCTTGTCAGTTAAGATGAGATACGTGTGAGCTTCGTGAATGATGTGGATCATTTGAGCTGTAAAGTAACTGCCCTTACATAAAACGAAGTCTTGCTTGTAGAAAGACTCAGTGCCTGGGATTTAACTCCATTTCTGAGGTGAAACACACAACAGAGTTCTCATCCATTGATCACACTCTGCTTTAGATCAAGAAGCATGCTCTAGCTTTCGAGAGTCTCTAAGACAGCAGGAAACTTGAGTGTGCTGAGAACAAATGAATGGTGTTTCCTACACATACGGACCATATCTCCTCCAACTCTGCTTCTGAAACTGATACAAAGCACAGGTCCTCTAACATCCAATGCTTGTCATTTAAGATGAGAAACGTGTGAGCTTCGTGAACGATGTAGTTCGTTTGAGCTGAAAAGTGACTGCCCTTACCTGAAGCAATATAGTGCATGTAGGAAGACACAGAGCCTGGGATTTAACTCCATTTCTGAAGGGAAACACACAGCATAGTTCTCATCCATGGATCACACTCTGTTTTAGAGCAAGAAGCACGCATTTGCTTTCTAGAGTCTCTAATAGAGCAGGAAACATGACTGTGCTCAGAAAAAAAGAACGGTGTTTCCTACACATACGAGCCATATCTAGTTCAACTCTGCTTCTGAAACTGATACAAACCACAAGGCCTCTAACATCCAATGCTTGTCAGTTAAGATGAGAAACTTGTGAGCTTCCTGAACGATGTAGTTCATTTGAGCTCTTAGTAACTGCCCTTACAGGAAAGGAAGTCTTGCTTGTAGGAAGACTCAGAGCCTGGGATTTAACTCCATTTCTGAAGGGTAACACACAACACAGTTCTCATCCATGGATCACACTCTGCTTTAGATCAAGAAGCACGCTCTTGATTTCTAGAGTCTCTAATACAGCAGGAAATGTGAGTGTGCTCAGAAGAAAGAACGGTGTTTCCTATACATATGGACCATATCTAGTTCAACTCTGCTTGAAATTGATACAAAGCAAAGGTCCTCTAACATCAAATGCGTCTTAATTAAGATGAGGAATGTGTGAGCTTCGTGAACGATGTAGTTCGTTTGAGCTGTAAAGTAACTGCCCTTACCTGAAACGAACTCTTGCATGTAGGAAGAGTCAGAGCCTGGGATTTAACTCCATTTCTGAAGTGAAACACACAACAGAGTTCTCATCCATTGATCACACTCTGCTTTAGAGCAAGAAGCACGCTCTCGCTTTCCAGAGTCTCTAAGACAGCAGGAAACTTGAGTGTGCTGAGAACAACTGAATGGTGTTTCCTACACATATGGACCATATCTAGTCGAACTCTGCAAGAAGAATGCTCTTCCTTTCTAGAATCTCTAATCCAGCAGGAAAAGTGAGTGTGCTCAGAAGAAAAGAACAGTGTTTCCTATACATACGGACCATATCTAGTTCAACTCTGCTTGAAATTGATACAAAGCAAAGGTCCTCTAACATCAAATGCTTCTCAATTAAGATGACAAACGTGTGAGCTTCGTGAACGATGTAGTTCGTTTGTGCTGAAAAGTGACTGCCCTTACCTGAAACGAAGTCTTGCTTGTAGGAAGACACAGAGCATGCAATATAACTCCGTTTCTGAAGTGAAACACACAGCAGAGTTCTCATATATACATCACACTCTGCTTTAGAGCAAGAAGCATGCTCTTGATTCCTAAAATCTCTAAGACAGAAGGAAACGTGAGTGTGCTCAGAACAAAGGAACAGTTTTTCCTACACATATGAGCCATATCTAGTTCAACTCTTATTCTAAAACTGAAGCAAACCACAGGTCCTCTAAAATCCAATGCTTGTCAGTTAAGATGTGAAATGTGTGAGCTTCTTGAACGATGTAGTTCGTTTGAGCTGTAAAGTGACTGCCCTTACCTGAAACGAAGTCTTGCTTGTAGGAAGACTCAGTGCCAGGGATTTTACTCCATTTCTGAAGTGTAAAACACAACAGAGTTCTCATCCATTGATCACACTCTGCTTTAGAGCAAGAAACACGCTCTAGCTTTCCAGAGTCTCTAAGACAGCAGGAAATTTAAGTGTGCTCAGAACAAAAGAATGGTGTTTCATACACATACGGACCATATCTAGTTCAACTCTTCTTCTGAAACTGATACAAAGCACGGTTCCTCTAACATCCAGTGCTTATCAGTTAAGATGAGATACGTGTGAGCTTCGTGAATGATGTCGATCATTTGAGCTGTAAAGTAACTGCCCTTACATAAAACGAAGTCTTGCTTGTAGAAAGACTCAGTGCCTGGGATTTAACTCCATTTCTGAGGTGAAACACACAACAGAGTTCTCATCCATTGATCACACTCTGCTTTAGATCAAGAAGCATGCTCTAGCTTTCGAGAGTCTCTAAGACAGCAGGAAACTTGAGTGTGCTGAGAACAAATGAATGGTGTTTCCTACACATACGGACCATATCTCCTCCAACTCTGCTTCTGAAACTGATACAAAGCACAGGTCCTCTAACATCCAATGCTTGTCATTTAAGATGAGAAACGTGTGAGCTTCGTGAACGATGTAGTTCGTTTGAGCTGAAAAGTGACTGCCCTTACCTGAAGCAATATAGTGCATGTAGGAAGACACAGAGCCTGGGATTTAACTCCATTTCTGAAGGGAAACACACAGCATAGTTCTCATCCATGGATCACACTCTGTTTTAGAGCACGAAGCACGCATTTGCTTTCTAGAGTCTCTAATAGAGCAGGAAACATGACTGTGCTCAGAAAAAAAGAACGGTGTTTCCTACACATACGGACCATATCTCCTCCAACTCTGCTTCTGAAACTGATACAAAGCACTGGTCCTCTAACATCCAAAGCTTGTCAGTTAACATGAGAAACGTGTGAGCTTCGTGAACGATGTAGTTCATTTGAGCTCTTAGTAACTGCCCTTACAGGAAAGGAAGTCTTGCTTGTAGGAAGACTCAGAGCCTGGGATTTAACTCCATTTCTGAAGGGTAACACACAACACAGTTCTCATCCATTGATCACACTCTGCTTTAGAGCAAGAAGCACGCTCTCGCTTTCCAGAGTCTCTAAGACAGCAGGAAACTTGAGTGTGCTGAGAACAACTGAATGGTGTTTCCTACACATATGGACCATATCTAGTCCAACTCTGCTTCTGAAACTGATACAAAGC
The DNA here is from genome assembly GCA_949786385.1 of Onychomys leucogaster. Lineage (NCBI taxonomy): Eukaryota > Metazoa > Chordata > Mammalia > Rodentia > Cricetidae > Onychomys > Onychomys leucogaster. The sequence continues at coordinate 3,959,460 of CATKUP010000009.1, read as the reverse complement.
ACTCGTCCTCTAACATGCAATGCTTGTCATTTAAGATGAGAAACGTGTGAGCTTCGAGAATGATGTAGTTCGTTTGAGCTGAAAAGTGACCGCCCTTACCTGAAACAAAGTAGTGCTGGTAGGAAGACACAGAGCCTGGGATTTAACTCCATTTCTGAAGGGAAACACACAGCATAGTTCTCATCCATGGATCACACTCTGCTTTATAGCAAGAAGAATGCTCTTCCTTTCTAGAATCTCTAATCCAGCAGGAAAAGTGAGTGTGCTCAGAAGAAAAGAACAGTGTTTCCTATACATACGGACCATATCTAGTTCAACTCTGCTTGAAATTGATACAAAGCAAAGGTCCTCTAACATCAAATGCTTCTCAATTAAGATGACAAACGTGTGAGCTTCGTGAACGATGTAGTTCGTTTGAGCTGAAAAGTGACTGCCCTTACCTGAAACGAAGTCTTGCTTGTAGGGAGACACAGAGCATGGAATTTAACTCCGTTTCTGAAGTGAAACACACAGCAGAGTTCTCATATATACATCACACTCTGCTTTAGAGCAAGAAGCATGCTCTTGATTCCTAAAGTCTCTTAGACAGAAGGAAACGTGAGTGTGCTCAGAACAAAGGAACAGTGTTTCCTACACATATGAGCCATATCTAGTTCAACACTGATTCTAAAACTGAAGCAAACCACAGGTCCTCTAAAATCCAATGCTTGTCAGTTAAGATGTGAAACGTGTGAGCTTCTTGAACGATGTAGTTCGTTTGAGCTGTAAAGTGACTGCCCTTACCTGAAACGAAGTCTTGCTTGTAGGAAGACTCAGTGCCAGGGATTTTACTCCATTTCTGAAGTGTAAAACACCACAGAGTTCTCATCCATTGATCACACTCTGCTTTAGAGCAAGAAACACGCTCTAGCTTTTCAGAGTCTCTAAGACAGCAGGAAACTTGTGTGTGCTGAGAACAAATGAATGGTGTTTCATACACATACGGACCATATCTCCTCCAACTCTGCTTCTGAAACTGATACAAAGCACTGGTCCTCTAACATCAAATGCTTGTCAATTAAGATGAGAAACGTGAGAGCTTCGTGAACGATGTAGTTCGTTTGAGCTGAAAAGTGACTGCCCTTACCTGAAACAAAGTAGTGCATGTAGGAAGACACAGAGCCTGGGATTTAACTCCATTTCTGAAGGGAAACACACAGCATAGTTCTCATCCATGGATCACACTCTTTTTTAGAGCAAGAAGCACGCACTTGCTTTCTAGAGTCTCTAATAGAGCAGGAAACATGACTGTGCTCAGTAAAAAAGAACGGTGTTTCCTACACATACGAGCCATATCTAGTTCAACTCTGCTTCTGAAACTGATACAAACCACAAGTCCTCTAACATCCAATGCTTGTCAGTTAAGATGAGAAACGTGTGAGCTTCCTGAACGATGTAGTTCATTTGAGCTCTTAGTAACTGCCCTTACAGGAAAGGAATTCTTGCTTGTAGGAAGACTCAGAGCCTGGGATTTAACTCCATTTCTGAAGGGTAACACACAACACAGTTCTCATCCATGGATCACACTCTGCTTTAGATCAAGAAGCACGCTCTTGATTTCTAGAGTCTCTAATACAGCAGGAAAATTGAGTGTGCTAAGAAGAAAAGAACGTTGTTTCCTATACATATGGACCATATCTAGTTCAACTCTGCTTGAAACAGATACAAAGCACGGGTCCTCTAACATCCAGTGCTTGTCAGTTAAGATGAGAAACGTGTGAGCTTCGTGAATGATGTAGTTCGTTTGAGCTGTAAAGTAACTGCCCTTACATAAAACGAAGTCTTGCTTGTAGAAAGACTCAGTGCCTGGCATTTAACTCCATTTCTGATGTGAAACACACAACAGAGTTCTCATCCATTGATCACACTCTGCTTTAGATCAAGAAGCATGCTCTAGCTTTCCAGAGTCTCTAAGACAGCAGGAAACTTGAGTGTGTTGAGAACAAATGAATGGTGTTTCCTACACATACGGACCATATCTAGTCCAACTCTGCTTCTGAAACTGATACAAAGCACTGGTCCTCTAACATACAATGCTTGTCATTTAAGATGAGAAACGTGTGAGCTTCGTGAACGATGTAGTTCGTTTGAGCTCAAAAGTGACTGCCCTTACCTGAAACGAAGTAGTGCTTGTAGGAAGACACAGAGCCTGGGATTTAACTCCATTTCTGAAGGGAAACACACAGCATAGTTCTCATCCATGGATCGAACTCTGCTTTATAGCAAGATGAACGCTCTTCCTTTCTAGAATCTCTAATCCAGAGGGAAAGTGAGTGTGCTCAGAAGAAAAGAACGGTGTTTCCTATACATACGGACCATATCTAGTTCAACTCTGCTTGAAAGTGATACAAAGCAAAGATCCTCTAACATCAAATGCTTCTCAGTTAAGATGAAAAACGTGTGAGCTTGGTGAACGATGTAGTTCCTTTGAGCTGAAAAGTGACTGCCCTTACCTGAAACGAACTCTTGCATGTAGGAAGACACAGAGCATGGAATTTAACTCCATTTCTGAAGTGAAACACACAGCATAGTTCTCATCCATGGATCGCACTCTGCTTTAGAGCAGGAAGCACGTTCTTGCTTTCTAGAATCTCTAATACAGCAGGAAACTTGAGTGTGCTCAGAACAAATGAATGGTGTTTCATACACATACGGACCATATCTACTTCAACTCTGCTTCTGAAACTGATACAAAGCACGGGTCCTCTAACATCCAGTGCTTGTCAGTTAAGAAGAGAAACGTGTGTGCTTCGTGAATGATGTAGTTCGTTTGAGCTGTTAATAACTGCCCTTACCTGTAACGAAGTCTTGCTTGTAGGAAGACTCAGAGCCTGGGATTTAACTCCATTTCTGAAGTGAAACACACAGCAGAGTTCTCATATATACATCACACTCTGCTTTAGAGCAAGAAGCACGCTCTTGCTTCCTAGAGTCTCTAAGACAGAAGGAAACGTGAGTGTGCTCAGAACAAAGGAACAGAGTTTCCTACACATATGAGCCATATCTAGTTCAACTCTGATTCTAAAACTGAAGCATACTACAGGTCCTCTAAAATCCAATGCTTGTCAGTTAAGATTAGAAACGTGTGAGCTTCTTGAACGATGTAGTTCGTTTGAGCTATAAAGTGACTGCCCTTACCTGAAACGAAGTCTTGCTTGTAGTAAGGCTCAGTGCCTGAGATTTTACTCCATTTCTGAAGTGTAAAAAACAACAGAGTTCTCATCCATTGATCACACTCTGCTTTAGAGCAAGAAACACGCTCTAGCTTTCCAGAGTCTCTAAGACAGCAGGAAACTTGAGTGTGCTGAGAACAAAAGAATTGTGTTTCATACACATACGGACCATATCTCCTCCAACTCTGCTTCTGAAACTGAAACAAAGCAGAGGTCCTCTAACATCCAATGCTTGTCATTTAAGATGAGAAACGTATGAGCTTCGTGAACGATGTAGTTTGTTTGAGCTGAAAAGTGACTGCCCTTACCTGAAGCAATATAGCGCATGTAGGAAGACACAGAGCCTGGGATTTAACTCCCATTTCTGAAGGGAAACACACAGCATAGTTCTCATCCATGGATCACACTCTGTTTTAGAGCAAGAAGCACGCATTTGCTTTCTAGAGTCTCTAATAGAGCAGGAAACATGGCTGTGCTCAGAAAAAAAGAACGGTGTTTCCTACACATACGAGCTATATCTAGTTCAACTCTGCTTCTGAAACTGATACAAACCACAAGTCCTCTAACAACCAATGCTTGTCAGTTAAGATGAGAAACGTGTGAGCTTCCTGAACGATGTAGATCATTTGAGCTCTTAGTAACTGCCCTTACAGGAAAGGAAGTCTTGCTTGTAGGAAGACTCAGAGCCTGGGATTTAACTCCATTTCTGAAGGGTAACACACAACACAGTTCTCATCCATGGATCACACTCTGCTTTAGATCAAGAAGCACGCTCTTGATTTCTAGAGTCTCTAATACAGCAGGAAAATTGAGTGTGCTCAGAAGAAAAGAACGTTGTTTCCTATACATATGGACCATATCTAGTTCAACTCTGCTTGAAACTGATACAAAGCACGGGTCCTCTAACATCCAGTGCTTGTCAGTTAAGATGAGAAACGTGTGAGCTTCGTGAATGATGTAGTTCGTTTGAGCTGTAAAGTAACTGCCCTTACATAAAACGAAGTCTTGCTTGTAGAAAGACTCAGTGCCTGGGATTTAACTCCATTTCTGAGGTGAAACACACAACAGAGTTCTCATCCATTGATCACACTCTGCTTTAGATCAAGAAGCATGCTCTAGCTTTCCAGAATCTCTAAGACAGCAGGAAACTTGAGTGTGCTGAGAACAAATGAATGGTGTTTCCTAAACATATGGACCATATCTAGTCCAACTCTGCTTCTGAAACTGATACTAAGCACTGGTCCTCTAACATCCAATGCTTGTCATTTAAGATGAGAAACGTGTGAGCTTCGTGAACGATGTAGTTCGTTTGAGCTCAAAAGTGACTGTCCTTACCTGAAACGAAGTAGTGCTTGTAGGAAGACACAGAGCCTGGGATTTAACTCCATTTCTGAAGGGAAACACACAGCATAGTTCTCATCCATGGATCGAACTCTGCTTTATAGCAAGATGAACGCTCTTCCTTTCTAGAATCTCTAATCCAGAGGGACAGTGAGTGTGCTCAGAAGAAAAGAACGGTGTTTCCTATACATACGGACCATATCTAGTTCAACTCTGCTTGAAAGTGATACAAAGCAAATGTCCTCTAACATCAAATGCTTCTCAATTAAGATGAAAAACGTGTGAGCTTGGTGAACGATGTAGTTCGTTTGAGCTGAAAAGTGACTGCCCTTACCTGAAACGAACTCTTGCATGTAGGAAGACACAGAGCATGGAATTTAACTCCATTTCTGAAGTGAAACACACAGCATAGTTCTCATCCATGGATCGCACTCTGCTTTAGAGCAGGAAGCACGTTCTTGCTTTCTAGAATCTCTAATACAGCAGGAAACTTGAGTGTGCTCAGAACAAATGAATGGTGTTTCATACACATACGGACCATATCTACTTCAACTCTGCTTCTGAAACTGATACAAAGCACGGGTCCTCTAACATCCAGTGCTTGTCAGTTAAGAAGAGAAACGTGTGTGCTTCGTGAATGATGTAGTTCCTTTGAGCTGTTAATAACTGCCCTTACCTGTAACGAAGTCTTGCTTGTAGGAAGACTCAGAGCCTGGGATTTAACTCCATTTCTGAAGTGAAACACACAGCAGAGTTCTCATATATACATCACACTCTGCTTTAGAGCAAGAAGCACGCTCTTGCTTCCTAGAGTCTCTAAGACAGAAGGAAACGTGAGTGTGCTCAGAACAAAGGAACAGAGTTTCCTACACATATGAGCCATATCTAGTTCAACTCTGATTCTAAAACTGAAGCATACTACAGGTCCTCTAAAATCCAATGCTTGTCAGTTAAGATTAGAAACGTGTGAGCTTCTTGAACGATGTAGTTCGTTTGAGCTATAAAGTGACTGCCCTTACCTGAAACGAAGTCTTGCTTGTAGTAAGGCTCAGTGCCTGAGATTTTACTCCATTTCTGAAGGGTAAAAAACAACAGAGTTCTCATCCATTGATCACACTCTGCTTTAGAGCAAGAAACACGCTCTAGCTTTCCAGAGTCTCTAAGACAGCAGGAAACTTGAGTGTGCTGAGAACAAAAGAATTGTGTTTCATACACATACGGACCATATCTCCTCCATCTCTGCTTCTGAAACTGATACAAAGCACAGGTCCTCTAACATCCAATGCTTGTCAGTTAAGATGAGAAATGTGTGAGCTTCGTGAATGATGTAGTTTGTTTGAGCTGAAATGTGACTGCCCTTACCTGAAGCAAATTAGTGCATGTAGGAAGACACAGAGCCTGGGATTTAACTCCATTTCCGAAGGGAAACACACAGCATAGTTCTCATCCATGGATCACACTCTGCTTTAGAGCAAGAAGCACGCTCTACTTTTCTAGAGTCTCTAATAGAGCAGGAAACTTGAGTGTGCTCAGAACAAAAGAACGGTGTTTCCTACAGATACGGGCCATATCTAGTTCAACTCTGCTTCTGAAACTAAAACAAACCACAGGTCCTCTATCATCCAATGCTTGTCAGTTAAGATGAGAAACGTGTGAGCTTCCTGAACGATGTAGTTCGTTTGAGCTCTTAGTAACTGCCCTTACCTGAAACGAAGTCTTGCTTGTAGGAAGACTCGGGGCTGGGATTTAACTCCATTTCTGAAGGGAAACACACAACACAGTTCTCATCCATGGATCACACTGTGCTTTAGATCAAGAAGCACGCCCTTGATTTCTAGCGTCTCTAATACAGCAAGAAAAGTGAGTTTGCTCAGAAGAAAAGAACGGTGTTTCCTACATATACGGACCATATCTAGTTCAACTCTGATTCTGAAACTGAAACAAACCACAGGTCCTCTAACAACCAGTGGTTGTCAGTTAAGATGAGAAACGGGTGAGCTTCGTGAATGATGTAGTTCGTTTGAGCTCTAAAGTAACTGCCCTTACCTGAAACGAAGTCTTGCTTGTAGGAAGACACAGAGCCAGGGATTTAACTCCATTTCTGAAGTGAAACACACAGCAGAGTTCTCATATATACATCACACTCTGCTTTAGAGCAAGAAGCACGCTCTTGCTTCCTAGACTCTCTAAGACAGAAGAAAACGTGAGTGTGCTCAGAACAAAGGATCAGAGTTTCCTACACATATAAGTCATATCTAGTTCAACTCTGATTATAAAACTGAAGCATACCACAGGTCCTCTAAAATCCAATGCTTGTCAGTTAAGATGAGAAACGTGTGAGCTTCTTGAACGATGTAGTTCGTTTGAGCTGTAAAGTGACTGCCCTTACCTGAAACGAAGTCTTGCTTGTAGGAAGGCTCAGTGCCTGGGATTTAACTCCACTTCTGAAGTGAAACACTACAGAGTTCTCATCCATTGATCACACTCTGCGTTAGAGCAAGAAGCAAGCTCTAGCTTTCCGGGTCTCTAAGACAGCAGGAAACTTGAGTGTGCTGAGAACAAATGAATGGTGTTTCCTACACATATGGACCATATCTCCTCCAACTCTGCTTCTGAAACTGATACAAAGCACTGGTCCTCTAACATCCAATGCTTGTCATTTAAGATGAGAAACGTGTGAGCTAAGTGAACGATGTAGTTCGTTTGAGCTGAAAAGTGACCGCCCTTAACTGAAACAAAGTAGTGCTTGTAGGAAGACACAGAGCCAGGGATTTAACTCCATTTCTGAAGGGAAACACACAGCATAGTTCTCATCCATGGATCGCACTCTGCTTTAGAGCAAGAAGAACGCTCTTCCTTTCTCGAATCTCTCATCCAGCAGGAAACTTGAGTGTGCTCAGAACAAAAGAATGGTGTTTCCTACATACACGGACCATATCTACTTCAACTCTGCTTCTGAAACTGAAACAAACCACAGGTCCTCTAACAACCAGTGCTTGTCAGTTAAGATGAGAAACGGGTGAGCTTTGTGAATGATGTAGTTCAATTGAGCTGTAAAGTAACTGCCCTTACCTGAAACGAAGTCTTGCTTGTAGGAAGACACAGAGCCAGGGATTTAACTCCATTTCTGAAGTGAAACACACAACAGAGTTCTCATCCATTGATCACACTCTGCTTTAGAGCAAGAAGCACCCTCTATCTTTCCAGAGACTGAAAGACAGCAGGAAACTTGAGTGTGCTGAGAACAAATGAATGGTGTTTCCTACACATACGGACCATATGTAGTCTAACTCTGCTTCTGAAACTGATACAAAGCACTGGTCCTCTAACATCCAATGCTTGTCATTTAAGATGAGAAACGTGTGAGCTTCGTGAACGATGTAGTTCGTTTGAGCTGAAAAGTGACTGCCCTTACCTGAAAAGAAATCTTCCTTGTAGGAAGACACAGAGCATGGAATTTAACTCCATTTCTGAAGGGAAACACACAGCATAGTTCTCATCCATGGATCACACTCTGTTTTAGAGCAAGAAGTACACACTTGCTTTCTAGAGTTCCTAATAGAGCAGGAAACATGACTGTGCTCAGAGAAAAAGAACGGTGTTTCCTACACATACGAGCCATATCTAGTTCAACTCTGCTTCTGAAAATGATACAAACCACAAGTCCTCTAACATCCAATGCTTGTCAATTAAGATGAGAAACGTGTGAGCTTCCTGAACGATGTAGTTCATTTGAGCTCTTAGTAACTGCCCTTACCTGAAACGAAGTCTTGCTTGTAGGAAGACTCAGAGCCTGGGATTTAACTCCATTTGTGAAGGGAAACACACAACACAGTTCTCATCCATGGACCACACTCTGCTTTAGATCAAGAAGCACGCTCTTGATTTCTAGAGTCTCTAATACAGCAGGAAAAGTGAGTGTGCTCAGAAAAAGAACGGTGTTTCCTATACATATGGACCATATCTAGTTCAACTCTGATGGAAATTGATACAAAGCAAAGGTCCTCTAACACCCAAGGCTTGTCAGTTAAGATGAGAAACTTTTGAGCTTCGAGAACGATGTAGTTCCTTTGAGCTGAAAAGTGACTGCCCTTACCTGAAACGAAGTCTTGCTTGTAGGAAGACTCAGTGCCAGGGATTTTACTCCATTTCTGAAGTGTAAAACACAACAGAGTTCTCATCCATTGATCACACTCTGCTTTAGAGCAAGAAACACGCTCTAGCTTGCCAGAGTCTCTAAGACAGCAGGAAACTTGAGTGTGCTGAGAACAAATGAATGGTGTTTCATACACATACGGACCATATCTAGTCCAACTCTGCTTCTGAAACTGATACAAAGCACTGGTCCTCTAACATCCAATGCTTGTCAGTTAACATGAGAAACGTGTGAGCTTCGTGAACGATGTAGTTCGTTTGAGCTGAAAAGTGACTGCCCTTACCTGAAACAAAGTAGTGCTTGTAGGAAGACACAGAGCCTGGGATTTAACTCCATTTCTGAAGTGAAACACACAGCATAGTTCTCATCCATGGATCTCACTCTGCTTTAGAGGAAGAAGCACACTCTTGATTTCTAGAATCTCTAATACAGCAGGAAACTTGAGTGTGCTCAGAACAAAAGAATGGTGTTTCATACACATACGGACCATATCTAGTTCAACTCTGCTTCTGAAACTGATACATAGCACGGTTCCTCTAACATCCAGTGCTTGTCAGTTAAGATGAGATACGTGTGAGCTTCGTGAATGATGTGGATCATTTGAGCTGTAAAGTAACTGCCCTTACATAAAACGAAGTCTTGCTTGTAGAAAGACTCAGTGCCTGGGATTTAACTCCATTTCTGAGGTGAAACACACAACAGAGTTCTCATCCATTGATCACACTCTGCTTTAGATCAAGAAGCATGCTCTAGCTTTCGAGAGTCTCTAAGACAGCAGGAAACTTGAGTGTGCTGAGAACAAATGAATGGTGTTTCCTACACATACGGACCATATCTCCTCCAACTCTGCTTCTGAAACTGATACAAAGCACAGGTCCTCTAACATCCAATGCTTGTCATTTAAGATGAGAAACGTGTGAGCTTCGTGAACGATGTAGTTCATTTGAGCTGAAAAGTGACTGCCCTTACCTGAAGCAATATAGTGCATGTAGGAAGACACAGAGCCTGGGATTTAACTCCATTTCTGAAGGGAAACACACAGCATAGTTCTCATCCATGGATCACACTCTGTTTTAGAGCAAGAAGCACGCATTTGCTTTCTAGAGTCTCTAATAGAGCAGGAAAAATGACTGTGCTCAGAAAAAAAGAACGGTGTTTCCTACACATACGAGCCATATCTAGTTCAACTCTGCTTCTGAAACTGATACAAACCACAAGGCCTCTAACATCCAATGCTTGTCAGTTAAGATGAGAAACTTGTGAGCTTCCTGAACGATGTAGTTCATTTGAGCTCTTAGTAACTGCCCTTACAGGAAAGGAAGTCTTGCTTGTAGGAAGACTCAGAGCCTGGGATTTAACTCCATTTCTGAAGGGTAACACACAACACAGTTCTCATCCATGGATCACACTCTGCTTTAGATCAAGAAGCACGCTCTTGATTTCTAGAGTCTCTAATACAGCAGGAAATGTGAGTGTGCTCAGAAGAAAGAACGGTGTTTCCTATACATATGGACCATATCTAGTTCAACTCTGCTTGAAATTGATACAAAGCAAAGGTCCTCTAACATCAAATGCGTCTTAATTAAGATGAGGAATGTGTGAGCTTCGTGAACGATGTAGTTCGTTTGAGCTGTAAAGTAACTGCCCTTACCTGAAACGAACTCTTGCATGTAGGAAGAGTCAGAGCCTGGGATTTAACTCCATTTCTGAAGTGAAACACACAACAGAGTTCTCATCCATTGATCACACTCTGCTTTAGAGCAAGAAGCACGCTCTCGCTTTCCAGAGTCTCTAAGACAGCAGGAAACTTGAGTGTGCTGAGAACAACTGAATGGTGTTTCCTACACATATGGACCATATCTAGTCGAACTCTGCAAGAAGAATGCTCTTCCTTTCTAGAATCTCTAATCCAGCAGGAAAAGTGAGTGTGCTCAGAAGAAAAGAACAGTGTTTCCTATACATACGGACCATATCTAGTTCAACTCTGCTTGAAATTGATACAAAGCAAAGGTCCTCTAACATCAAATGCTTCTCAATTAAGATGACAAACGTGTGAGCTTCGTGAACGATGTAGTTCGTTTGTGCTGAAAAGTGACTGCCCTTACCTGAAACGAAGTCTTGCTTGTAGGAAGACACAGAGCATGCAATATAACTCCGTTTCTGAAGTGAAACACACAGCAGAGTTCTCATATATCCATCACACTCTGCTTTAGAGCAAGAAGCATGCTCTTGATTCCTAAAATCTCTAAGACAGAAGGAAACTTGAGTGAACTCAGAACAAAGGAACAGTATTTCCTACACATATGAGCCATATCTAGTTCAACTCTTATTCTAAAACTGAAGCAAACCACAGGTCCTCTAAAATCCAATGCTTGTCAGTTAAGATGTGAAATGTGTGAGCTTCTTGAACGATGTAGTTCGTTTGAGCTGTAAAGTGACTGCCCTTACCTGAAACGAAGTCTTGCTTGTAGGAAGACTCAGTGCCAGGGATTTTACTCCATTTCTGAAGTGTAAAACACAACAGAGTTCTCATCCATTGATCACACTCTGCTTTAGAGCAAGAAACACGCTCTAGCTTTCCAGAGTCTCTAAGACAGCAGGAAATTTAAGTGTGCTCAGAACAAAAGAATGGTGTTTCATACACATACGGACCATATCTAGTTCAACTCTTCTTCTGAAACTGATACAAAGCACGGTTCCTCTAACATCCAGTGCTTATCAGTTAAGATGAGATACGTGTGAGCTTCGTGAATGATGTCGATCATTTGAGCTGTAAAGTAACTGCCCTTACATAAAACGAAGTCTTGCTTGTAGAAAGACTCAGTGCCTGGGATTTAACTCCATTTCTGAGGTGAAACACACAACAGAGTTCTCATCCATTGATCACACTCTGCTTTAGATCAAGAAGCATGCTCTAGCTTTCGAGAGTCTCTAAGACAGCAGGAAACTTGAGTGTGCTGAGAACAAATGAATGGTGTTTCCTACACATACGGACCATATCTCCTCCAACTCTGCTTCTGAAACTGATACAAAGCACAGGTCCTCTAACATCCAATGCTTGTCATTTAAGATGAGAAACGTGTGAGCTTCGTGAACGATGTAGTTCGTTTGAGCTGAAAAGTGACTGCCCTTACCTGAAGCAATATAGTGCATGTAGGAAGACACAGAGCCTGGGATTTAACTCCATTTCTGAAGGGAAACACACAGCATAGTTCTCATCCATGGATCACACTCTGTTTTAGAGCACGAAGCACGCATTTGCTTTCTAGAGTCTCTAATAGAGCAGGAAACATGACTGTGCTCAGAAAAAAAGAACGGTGTTTCCTACACATACGGACCATATCTCCTCCAACTCTGCTTCTGAAACTGATACAAAGCACTGGTCCTCTAACATCCAAAGCTTGTCAGTTAACATGAGAAACGTGTGAGCTTCGTGAACGATGTAGTTCATTTGAGCTCTTAGTAACTGCCCTTACAGGAAAGGAAGTCTTGCTTGTAGGAAGACTCAGAGCCTGGGATTTAACTCCATTTCTGAAGGGTAACACACAACACAGTTCTCATCCATTGATCACACTCTGCTTTAGAGCAAGAAGCACGCTCTCGCTTTCCAGAGTCTCTAAGACAGCAGGAAACTTGAGTGTGCTGAGAACAACTGAATGGTGTTTCCTACACATATGGACCATATCTAGTCCAACTCTGCTTCTGAAACTGATACAAAGCACTCGTCCTCTAACATGCAATGCTTGTCATTTAAGATGAGAAACGTGTGAGCTTCGAGAATGATGTAGTTCGTTTGAGCTGAAAAGTGACCGCCCTTACCTGAAACAAAGTAGTGCTGGTAGGAAGACACAGAGCCTGGGATTTAACTCCATTTCTGAAGGGAAACACACAGCATAGTTCTCATCCATGGATCACACTCTGCTTTATAGCAAGAAGAATGCTCTTCCTTTCTAGAATCTCTAATCCAGCAGGAAAAGTGAGTGTGCTCAGAAGAAAAGAACAGTGTTTCCTATACATACGGACCATATCTAGTTCAACTCTGCTTGAAATTGATACAAAGCAAAGGTCCTCTAACATCAAATGCTTCTCAATTAAGATGACAAACGTGTGAGCTTCGTGAACGATGTAGTTCGTTTGAGCTGAAAAGTGACTGCCCTTACCTGAAACGAAGTCTTGCTTGTAGGGAGACACAGAGCATGGAATTTAACTCCGTTTCTGAAGTGAAACACACAGCAGAGTTCTCATATATACATCACACTCTGCTTTAGAGCAAGAAGCATGCTCTTGATTCCTAAAGTCTCTTAGACAGAAGGAAACGTGAGTGTGCTCAGAACAAAGGAACAGTGTTTCCTACACATATGAGCCATATCTAGTTCAACACTGATTCTAAAACTGAAGCAAACCACAGGTCCTCTAAAATCCAATGCTTGTCAGTTAAGATGTGAAACGTGTGAGCTTCTTGAACGATGTAGTTCGTTTGAGCTGTAAAGTGACTGCCCTTACCTGAAACGAAGTCTTGCTTGTAGGAAGACTCAGTGCCAGGGATTTTACTCCATTTCTGAAGTGTAAAACACCACAGAGTTCTCATCCATTGATCACACTCTGCTTTAGAGCAAGAAACACGCTCTAGCTTTTCAGAGTCTCTAAGACAGCAGGAAACTTGTGTGTGCTGAGAACAAATGAATGGTGTTTCATACACATACGGACCATATCTCCTCCAACTCTGCTTCTGAAACTGATACAAAGCACTTGTCCTCTAACATCAAATGCTTGTCAGTTAAGATGAGAAACGTGAGAGCTTCGTGAACGATGTAGTTCGTTTGAGCTGAAAAGTGACTGCCCTTACCTGAAACAAAGTAGTGCATGTAGGAAGACACAGAGCCTGGGATTTAACTCCATTTCTGAAGGGAAACACACAGCATAGTTCTCATCCATGGATCACACTCTTTTTTAGAGCAAGAAGCACGCACTTGCTTTCTAGAGTCTCTAATAGAGCAGGAAACATGACTGTGCTCAGTAAAAAAGAACGGTGTTTCCTACACATACGAGCCATATCTAGTTCAACTCTGCTTCTGAAACTGATACAAACCACAAGTCCTCTAACATCCAATGCTTGTCAGTTAAGATGAGAAACGTGTGAGCTTCCTGAACGATGTAGTTCATTTGAGCTCTTAGTAACTGCCCTTACAGGAAAGGAATTCTTGCTTGTAGGAAGACTCAGAGCCTGGGATTTAACTCCATTTCTGAAGGGTAACACACAACACAGTTCTCATCCATGGATCACACTCTGCTTTAGATCAAGAAGCACGCTCTTGATTTCTAGAGTCTCTAATACAGCAGGAAAATTGAGTGTGCTAAGAAGAAAAGAACGTTGTTTCCTATACATATGGACCATATCTAGTTCAACTCTGCTTGAAACAGATACAAAGCACGGGTCCTCTAACATCCAGTGCTTGTCAGTTAAGATGAGAAACGTGTGAGCTTCGTGAATGATGTAGTTCGTTTGAGCTGTAAAGTAACTGCCCTTACATAAAACGAAGTCTTGCTTGTAGAAAGACTCAGTGCCTGGCATTTAACTCCATTTCTGATGTGAAACACACAACAGAGTTCTCATCCATTGATCACACTCTGCTTTAGATCAAGAAGCATGCTCTAGCTTTCCAGAGTCTCTAAGACAGCAGGAAACTTGAGTGTGTTGAGAACAAATGAATGGTGTTTCCTACACATACGGACCATATCTAGTCCAACTCTGCTTCTGAAACTGATACAAAGCACTGGTCCTCTAACATACAATGCTTGTCATTTAAGATGAGAAACGTGTGAGCTTCGTGAACGATGTAGTTCGTTTGAGCTCAAAAGTGACTGCCCTTACCTGAAACGAAGTAGTGCTTGTAGGAAGACACAGAGCCTGGGATTTAACTCCATTTCTGAAGGGAAACACACAGCATAGTTCCCATCCATGGATCGAACTCTGCTTTATAGCAAGATGAACGCTCTTCCTTTCTAGAATCTCTAATCCAGAGGGAAAGTGAGTGTGCTCAGAAGAAAAGAACGGTGTTTCCTATACATACGGACCATATCTAGTTCAACTCTGCTTGAAAGTGATACAAAGCAAAGATCCTCTAACATCAAATGCTTCTCAGTTAAGATGAAAAACGTGTGAGCTTGGTGAACGATGTAGTTCCTTTGAGCTGAAAAGTGACTGCCCTTACCTGAAACGAACTCTTGCATGTAGGAAGACACAGAGCATGGAATTTAACTCCATTTCTGAAGTGAAACACACAGCATAGTTCTCATCCATGGATCGCACTCTGCTTTAGAGCAGGAAGCACGTTCTTGCTTTCTAGAATCTCTAATACAGCAGGAAACTTGAGTGTGCTCAGAACAAATGAATGGTGTTTCATACACATACGGACCATATCTACTTCAACTCTGCTTCTGAAACTGATACAAAGCACGGGTCCTCTAACATCCAGTGCTTGTCAGTTAAGAAGAGAAACGTGTGTGCTTCGTGAATGATGTAGTTCGTTTGAGCTGTTAATAACTGCCCTTACCTGTAACGAAGTCTTGCTTGTAGGAAGACTCAGAGCCTGGGATTTAACTCCATTTCTGAAGTGAAACACACAGCAGAGTTCTCATATATACATCACACTCTGCTTTAGAGCAAGAAGCACGCTCTTGCTTCCTAGAGTCTCTAAGACAGAAGGAAACGTGAGTGTGCTCAGAACAAAGGAACAGAGTTTCCTACACATATGAGCCATATCTAGTTCAACTCTGATTCTAAAACTGAAGCATACTACAGGTCCTCTAAAATCCAATGCTTGTCAGTTAAGATTAGAAACGTGTGAGCTTCTTGAACGATGTAGTTCGTTTGAGCTATAAAGTGACTGCCCTTACCTGAAACGAAGTCTTGCTTGTAGTAAGGCTCAGTGCCTGAGATTTTACTCCATTTCTGAAGTGTAAAAAACAACAGAGTTCTCATCCATTGATCACACTCTGCTTTAGAGCAAGAAACACGCTCTAGCTTTCCAGAGTCTCTAAGACAGCAGGAAACTTGAGTGTGCTGAGAACAAAAGAATTGTGTTTCATACACATACGGACCATATCTCCTCCAACTCTGCTTCTGAAACTGAAACAAAGCACAGGTCCTCTAACATCCAATGCTTGTCATTTAAGATGAGAAACGTATGAGCTTCGTGAACGATGTAGTTTGTTTGAGCTGAAAAGTGACTGCCCTTACCTGAAGCAATATAGCGCATGTAGGAAGACACAGAGCCTGGGATTTAACTCCCATTTCTGAAGGGAAACACACAGCATAGTTCTCATCCATGGATCACACTCTGTTTTAGAGCAAGAAGCACGCATTTGCTTTCTAGAGTCTCTAATAGAGCAGGAAACATGGCTGTGCTCAGAAAAAAAGAACGGTGTTTCCTACACATACGAGCTATATCTAGTTCAACTCTGCTTCTGAAACTGATACAAACCACAAGTCCTCTAACAACCAATGCTTGTCAGTTAAGATGAGAAACGTGTGAGCTTCCTGAACGATGTAGATCATTTGAGCTCTTAGTAACTGCCCTTACAGGAAAGGAAGTCTTGCTTGTAGGAAGACTCAGAGCCTGGGATTTAACTCCATTTCTGAAGGGTAACACACAACACAGTTCTCATCCATGGATCACACTCTGCTTTAGATCAAGAAGCACGCTCTTGATTTCTAGAGTCTCTAATACAGCAGGAAAATTGAGTGTGCTCAGAAGAAAAGAACGTTGTTTCCTATACATATGGACCATATCTAGTTCAACTCTGCTTGAAACTGATACAAAGCACGGGTCCTCTAACATCCAGTGCTTGTCAGTTAAGATGAGAAACGTGTGAGCTTCGTGAATGATGTAGTTCGTTTGAGCTGTAAAGTAACTGCCCTTACATAAAACGAAGTCTTGCTTGTAGAAAGACTCAGTGCCTGGGATTTAACTCCATTTCTGAGGTGAAACACACAACAGAGTTCTCATCCATTGATCACACTCTGCTTTAGATCAAGAAGCATGCTCTAGCTTTCCAGAGTCTCTAAGACAGCAGGAAACTTGAGTGTGCTGAGAACAAATGAATGGTGTTTCCTAAACATATGGACCATATCTAGTCCAACTCTGCTTCTGAAACTGATACAAAGCACTGGTCCTCTAACATCCAATGCTTGTCATTTAAGATGAGAAACGTGTGAGCTTCGTGAACGATGTAGTTCGTTTGAGCTCAAAAGTGACTGTCCTTACCTGAAACGAAGTAGTGCTTGTAGGAAGACACAGAGCCTGGGATTTAACTCCATTTCTGAAGGGAAACACACAGCATAGTTCTCATCCATGGATCGAACTCTGCTTTATAGCAAGATGAACGCTCTTCCTTTCTAGAATCTCTAATCCAGAGGGACAGTGAGTGTGCTCAGAAGAAAAGAACGGTGTTTCCTATACATACGGACCATATCTAGTTCAACTCTGCTTGAAAGTGATACAAAGCAAATGTCCTCTAACATCAAATGCTTCTCAATTAAGATGAAAAACGTGTGAGCTTGGTGAACGATGTAGTTCGTTTGAGCTGAAAAGTGACTGCCCTTACCTGAAACGAACTCTTGCATGTAGGAAGACACAGAGCATGGAATTTAACTCCATTTCTGAAGTGAAACACACAGCATAGTTCTCATCCATGGATCGCACTCTGCTTTAGAGCAGGAAGCACGTTCTTGCTTTCTAGAATCTCTAATACAGCAGGAAACTTGAGTGTGCTCAGAACAAATGAATGGTGTTTCATACACATACGGACCATATCTACTTCAACTCTGCTTCTGAAACTGATACAAAGCACGGGTCCTCTAACATCCAGTGCTTGTCAGTTAAGAAGAGAAACGTGTGTGCTTCGTGAATGATGTAGTTCCTTTGAGCTGTTAATAACTGCCCTTACCTGTAACGAAGTCTTGCTTGTAGGAAGACTCAGAGCCTGGGATTTAACTCCATTTCTGAAGTGAAACACACAGCAGAGTTCTCATATATACATCACACTCTGCTTTAGAGCAAGAAGCACGCTCTTGCTTCCTAGAGTCTCTAAGACAGAAGGAAACGTGAGTGTGCTCAGAACAAAGGAACAGAGTTTCCTACACATATGAGCCATATCTAGTTCAACTCTGATTCTAAAACTGAAGCATACTACAGGTCCTCTAAAATCCAATGCTTGTCAGTTAAGATTAGAAACGTGTGAGCTTCTTGAACGATGTAGTTCGTTTGAGCTATAAAGTGACTGCCCTTACCTGAAACGAAGTCTTGCTTGTAGTAAGGCTCAGTGCCTGAGATTTTACTCCATTTCTGAAGTGTAAAAAACAACAGAGTTCTCATCCATTGATCACACTCTGCTTTAGAGCAAGAAACACGCTCTAGCTTTCCAGAGTCTCTAAGACAGCAGGAAACTTGAGTGTGCTGAGAACAAAAGAATTGTGTTTCATACACATACGGACCATATCTCCTCCAACTCTGCTTCTGAAACTGAAACAAAGCACAGGTCCTCTAACATCCAATGCTTGTCATTTAAGATGAGAAACGTATGAGCTTCGTGAACGATGTAGTTTGTTTGAGCTGAAAAGTGACTGCCCTTACCTGAAGCAATATAGCGCATGTAGGAAGACACAGAGCCTGGGATTTAACTCCCATTTCTGAAGGGAAACACACAGCATAGTTCTCATCCATGGATCACACTCTGTTTTAGAGCAAGAAGCACGCATTTGCTTTCTAGAGTCTCTAATAGAGCAGGAAACATGGCTGTGCTCAGAAAAAAAGAACGGTGTTTCCTACACATACGAGCTATATCTAGTTCAACTCTGCTTCTGAAACTGATACAAACCACAAGTCCTCTAACAACCAATGCTTGTCAGTTAAGATGAGAAACGTGTGAGCTTCCTGAACGATGTAGTTCGTTTGAGCTCTAAAGTAACTGCCCTTACCTGAAACGAAGTCTTGCTTGTAGGAAGACACAGAGCCAGGGATTTAACTCCATTTCTGAAGTGAAACACACAGCAGAGTTCTCATATATACATCACACTCTGCTTTAGAGCAAGAAGCACGCTCTTGCTTCCTAGACTCTCTAAGACAGAAGAAAACGTGAGTGTGCTCAGAACAAAGGATCAGAGTTTCCTACACATATAAGTCATATCTAGTTCAACTCTGATTATAAAACTGAAGCATACCACAGGTCCTCTAAAATCCAATGCTTGTCAGTTAAGATGAGAAACGTGTGAGCTTCTTGAACGATGTAGTTCGTTTGAGCTGTAAAGTGACTGCCCTTACCTGAAACGAAGTCTTGCTTGTAGGAAGGCTCAGTGCCTGGGATTTAACTCCACTTCTGAAGTGAAACACTACAGAGTTCTCATCCATTGATCACACTCTGCGTTAGAGCAAGAAGCAAGCTCTAGCTTTCCGGGTCTCTAAGACAGCAGGAAACTTGAGTGTGCTGAGAACAAATGAATGGTGTTTCCTACACATATGGACCATATCTCCTCCAACTCTGCTTCTGAAACTGATACAAAGCACTGGTCCTCTAACATCCAATGCTTGTCATTTAAGATGAGAAACGTGTGAGCTAAGTGAACGATGTAGTTCCTTTGAGCTGAAAAGTGACCGCCCTTAACTGAAACAAAGTAGTGCTTGTAGGAAGACACAGAGCCAGGGATTTAACTCCATTTCTGAAGGGAAACACACAGCATAGTTCTCATCCATGGATCGCACTCTGCTTTAGAGCAAGAAGAACGCTCTTCCTTTCTCGAATCTCTCATCCAGCAGGAAACTTGAGTGTGCTCAGAACAAAAGAATGGTGTTTCCTACATACACGGACCATATCTACTTCAACTCTGCTTCTGAAACTGAAACAAACCACAGGTCCTCTAACAACCAGTGCTTGTCAGTTAAGATGAGAAACGGGTGAGCTTTGTGAATGATGTAGTTCAATTGAGCTGTAAAGTAACTGCCCTTACCTGAAACGAAGTCTTGCTTGTAGGAAGACACAGAGCCAGGGATTTAACTCCATTTCTGAAGTGAAACACACAACAGAGTTCTCATCCATTGATCACACTCTGCTTTAGAGCAAGAAGCACCCTCTATCTTTCCAGAGACTGAAAGACAGCAGGAAACTTGAGTGTGCTGAGAACAAATGAATGGTGTTTCCTACACATACGGACCATATGTAGTCTAACTCTGCTTCTGAAACTGATACAAAGCACTGGTCCTCTAACATCCAATGCTTGTCATTTAAGATGAGAAACGTGTGAGCTTCGTGAACGATGTAGTTCGTTTGAGCTGAAAAGTGACTGCCCTTACCTGAAAAGAAATCTTCCTTGTAGGAAGACACAGAGCATGGAATTTAACTCCGTTTCTGAAGTGAAACACACAGCAGAGTTCTCATATATACATAACACTCTGCTTTAGAGCAAGTAGCACGCTCTTGCTTCGTAGAGTCTCTAAGATAGTAGGAAACGTGAGTGTGCTCAGAACAAAGGAACAGTGTTTCCTACACATATGAGCCATATCTAGTTCAACTCTGATTCTAAAACTGAACCAAACCACAGGAACTTTAAAATCCAATGCTTGTCAGTTAAGATGAGAAACGTGTGAGCTTCTTGAACGATGTAGTTCGTTTGAGCTGTAAAGTGACATCCCTTACATGAAACGAAGTCTTGCTTGTAGGAAGACTCAGTGCCAGGGATTTTACTCCATTTCTGAAGTGTAAAACACAACAGAGTTCTCATCCATTGATCACACTCTGCTTTAGAGCAAGAAACACGCTCTAGCTTTCCAGAGTCTCTAAGACAGCAGGAAACTTGAGTGTGCTGAGAACAAATGAATGGTGTTTCATACACATACGGACCATATCTCCTCCAACTCTGCTTCGGAAACTGATAGAAAGCACTGGTCGTCTAACATCCATTGCTTGTCAGTTAAGATGAGAAACGTGTGAGCTTCGTGAACGATGTAGTTCGTTTGAGCTGAAAAGTGACTGCCCTTACCTGAAACAAAGTAGTGCTTGTAGGAAGACACAGAGCCTGGGATTTAACTCCATTTCTGAAGGGAAACACACAGCAAAGTTCTCATCCATGGATCACACTCTGTTTTAGAGCAAGAAGCACGCATTTGCTTTCTAGAGTCTCTAATAGAGCAGGAAACATGGCTGTGCTCAGAAAAAAAGAACGGTGTTTCCTACACATATGAGCTATATCTAGTTCAACTCTGCTTCTGAAACTGATACAAACCACAAGTCCTCTAACAACCAATGCTTGTCAGTTAAGATGAGAAACGTGTGAGCTTCCTGAACGATGTAGATCATTTGAGCTCTTAGTAACTGCCCTTACAGGAAAGGAAGTCTTGCTTGTAGGAAGACTCAGAGCCTGGGATTTAACTCCATTTCTGAAGGGTAACACACAACACAGTTCTCATCCATGGATCACACTCTGCTTTAGATCAAGAAGCACGCTCTTGATTTCTAGAGTCTCTAATACAGCAGGAAAATTGAGTGTGCTCAGAAGAAAAGAAGGTTGTTTCCTATACATATGGACCATATCTAGTTCAACTCTGCTTGAAACTGATACAAAGCACGGGTCCTCTAACATCCAGTGCTTGTCAGTTAAGATGAGAAACGTGTGAGCTTCGTGAATGATGTAGTTCGTTTGAGCTGTAAAGTAACTGCCCTTACATAAAACGAAGTCTTGCTTGTAGAAAGACTCAGTGCCTGGGATTTAACTCCATTTCTGAGGTGAAACACACAACAGAGTTCTCATCCATTGATCACACTCTGCTTTAGATCAAGAAGCATGCTCTAGCTTTCCAGAGTCTCTAAGACAGCAGGAAACTTGAGTGTGCTGAGAACAAATGAATGGTGTTTCCTAAACATATGGACCATATCTAGTCCAACTCTGCTTCTGAAACTGATACAAAGCACTGGTCCTCTAACATCCAATGCTTGTCATTTAAGATGAGAAACGTGTGAGCTTCGTGAACGATGTAGTTCGTTTGAGCTCAAAAGTGACTGTCCTTACCTGAAACGAAGTAGTGCTTGTAGGAAGACACAGAGCCTGGGATTTAACTCCATTTCTGAAGGGAAACACACAGCATAGTTCTCATCCATGGATCGAACTCTGCTTTATAGCAAGATGAACGCTCTTCCTTTCTAGAATCTCTAATCCAGAGGGACAGTGAGTGTGCTCAGAAGAAAAGAACGGTGTTTCCTATACATACGGACCATATCTAGTTCAACTCTGCTTGAAAGTGATACAAAGCAAATGTCCTCTAACATCAAATGCTTCTCAATTAAGATGAAAAACGTGTGAGCTTGGTGAACGATGTAGTTCGTTTGAGCTGAAAAGTGACTGCCCTTACCTGAAACGAACTCTTGCATGTAGGAAGACACAGAGCATGGAATTTAACTCCATTTCTGAAGTGAAACACACAGCATAGTTCTCATCCATGGATCGCACTCTGCTTTAGAGCAGGAAGCACGTTCTTGCTTTCTAGAATCTCTAATACAGCAGGAAACTTGAGTGTGCTCAGAAAAAATGAATGGTGTTTCATACACATACGGACCATATCTACTTCAACTCTGCTTCTGAAACTGATACAAAGCACGGGTCCTCTAACATCCAGTGCTTGTCAGTTAAGAAGAGAAATGTGTGTGCTTCGTGAATGATGTAGTTCCTTTGAGCTGTTAATAACTGCCCTTACCTGTAACGAAGTCTTGCTTGTAGGAAGACTCAGAGCCTGGGATTTAACTCCATTTCTGAAGTGAAACACACAGCAGAGTTCTCATATATACATCACACTCTGCTTTAGAGCAAGAAGCACGCTCTTGCTTCCTAGAGTCTCTAAGACAGAAGGAAACGTGAGTGTGCTCAGAACAAAGGAACAGAGTTTCCTACACATATGAGCCATATCTAGTTCAACTCTGATTCTAAAACTGAAGCATACTACAGGTCCTCTAAAATCCAATGCTTGTCAGTTAAGATTAGAAACGTGTGAGCTTCTTGAACGATGTAGTTCGTTTGAGCTATAAAGTGACTGCCCTTACCTGAAACGAAGTCTTGCTTGTAGTAAGGCTCAGTGCCTGAGATTTTACTCCATTTCTGAAGGGTAAAAAACAACAGAGTTCTCATCCATTGATCACACTCTGCTTTAGAGCAAGAAACACGCTCTAGCTTTCCAGAGTCTCTAAGACAGCAGGAAACTTGAGTGTGCTGAGAACAAAAGAATTGTGTTTCATACACATACGGACCATATCTCCTCCAACTCTGCTTCTGAAACTGATACAAAGCACAGGTCCTCTAACATCCAATTCTTGTCAGTTAAGATGAGAAATGTGTGAGCTTCGTGAATGATGTAGTTTGTTTGAGCTGAAATGTGACTGCCCTTACCTGAAGCAAATTAGTGCATGTAGGAAGACACAGAGCCTGGGATTTAACTCCATTTCCGAAGGGAAACACACAGCATAGTTCTCATCCATGGATCACACTCTGCTTTAGAGCAAGAAGCACGCTCTACTTTTCTAGAGTCTCTAATAGAGCAGGAAACTTGAGTGTGCTCAGAACAAAAGAACGGTGTTTCCTACAGATACGGGCCATATCTAGTTCAACTCTGCTTCTGAAACTAAAACAAACCACAGGTCCTCTATCATCCAATGCTTGTCAGTTAAGATGAGAAACGTGTGAGCTTCCTGAACGATGTAGTTCGTTTGAGCTCTTAGTAACTGCCCTTACCTGAAACGAAGTCTTGCTTGTAGGAAGACTCGGGGCTGGGATTTAACTCCATTTCTGAAGGGAAACACACAACACAGTTCTCATCCATGGATCACACTGTGCTTTAGATCAAGAAGCACGCCCTTGATTTCTAGCGTCTCTAATACAGCAAGAAAAGTGAGTTTGCTCAGAAGAAAAGAACGGTGTTTCCTACATATACGGACCATATCTAGTTCAACTCTGATTCTGAAACTGAAACAAACCACAGGTCCTCTAACAACCAGTGGTTGTCAGTTAAGATGAGAAACGGGTGAGCTTCGTGAATGATGTAGTTCGTTTGAGCTCTAAAGTAACTGCCCTTACCTGAAACGAAGTCTTGCTTGTAGGAAGACACAGAGCCAGGGATTTAACTCCATTTCTGAAGTGAAACACACAGCAGAGTTCTCATATATACATCACACTCTGCTTTAGAGCAAGAAGCACGCTCTTGCTTCCTAGACTCTCTAAGACAGAAGAAAACGTGAGTGTGCTCAGAACAAAGGATCAGAGTTTCCTACACATATAAGTCATATCTAGTTCAACTCTGATTATAAAACTGAAGCATACCACAGGTCCTCTAAAATCCAATGCTTGTCAGTTAAGATGAGAAACGTGTGAGCTTCTTGAACGATGTAGTTCGTTTGAGCTGTAAAGTGACTGCCCTTACCTGAAACGAAGTCTTGCTTGTAGGAAGGCTCAGTGCCTGGGATTTAACTCCACTTCTGAAGTGAAACACTACAGAGTTCTCATCCATTGATCACACTCTGCGTTAGAGCAAGAAGCAAGCTCTAGCTTTCCGGGTCTCTAAGACAGCAGGAAACTTGAGTGTGCTGAGAACAAATGAATGGTGTTTCCTACACATATGGACCATATCTCCTCCAACTCTGCTTCTGAAACTGATACAAAGCACTGGTCCTCTAACATCCAATGCTTGTCATTTAAGATGAGAAACGTGTGAGCTAAGTGAACGATGTAGTTCGTTTGAGCTGAAAAGTGACCGCCCTTAACTGAAACAAAGTAGTGCTTGTAGGAAGACACAGAGCCAGGGATTTAACTCCATTTCTGAAGGGAAACACACAGCATAGTTCTCATCCATGGATCGCACTCTGCTTTAGAGCAAGAAGAACGCTCTTCCTTTCTCGAATCTCTCATCCAGCAGGAAACTTGAGTGTGCTCAGAACAAAAGAATGGTGTTTCCTACATACACGGACCATATCTACTTCAACTCTGCTTCTGAAACTGAAACAAACCACAGGTCCTCTAACAACCAGTGCTTGTCAGTTAAGATGAGAAACGGGTGAGCTTTGTGAATGATGTAGTTCAATTGAGCTGTAAAGTAACTGCCCTTACCTGAAACGAAGTCTTGCTTGTAGGAAGACACAGAGCCAGGGATTTAACTCCATTTCTGAAGTGAAACACACAACAGAGTTCTCATCCATTGATCACACTCTGCTTTAGAGCAAGAAGCACCCTCTATCTTTCCAGAGACTGAAAGATAGCAGGAAACTTGAGTGTGCTGAGAACAAATGAATGGTGTTTCCTACACATACGGACCATATGTAGTCTAACTCTGCTTCTGAAACTGATACAAAGCACTGGTCCTCTAACATCCAATGCTTGTCATTTAAGATGAGAAACGTGTGAGCTTCGTGAACGATGTAGTTCGTTTGAGCTGAAAAGTGACTGCCCTTACCTGAAAAGAAATCTTCCTTGTAGGAAGACACAGAGCATGGAATTTAACTCCGTTTCTGAAGTGAAACACACAGCAGAGTTCTCATATATACATCACACTCTGCTTTAGAGCAAGTAGCACGCTCTTGCTTCGTAGAGTCTCTAAGATAGTAGGAAACGTGAGTGTGCTCAGAACAAAGGAACAGTGTTTCCTACACATATGAGCCATATCTAGTTCAACTCTGATTCTAAAACTGAACCAAACCACAGGAACTTTAAAATCCAATGCTTGTCATTTAAGATGAGAAACGTGTGAGCTTCGTGAACGATGTAGTTCGTTTGAGCTCAAAAGTGACTGTCCTTACCTGAAACGAAGTAGTGCTTGTAGGAAGACACAGAGCCTGGGATTTAACTCCATTTCTGAAGGGAAACACACAGCATAGTTCTCATCCATGGATCGAACTCTGCTTTATAGCAAGATGAACGCTCTTCCTTTCTAGAATCTCTAATCCAGAGGGACAGTGAGTGTGCTCAGAAGAAAAGAACGGTGTTTCCTATACATACGGACCATATCTAGTTCAACTCTGCTTGAAAGTGATACAAAGCAAATGTCCTCTAACATCAAATGCTTCTCAATTAAGATGAAAAACGTGTGAGCTTGGTGAACGATGTAGTTCGTTTGAGCTGAAAAGTGACTGCCCTTACCTGAAACGAACTCTTGCATGTAGGAAGACACAGAGCATGGAATTTAACTCCATTTCTGAAGTGAAACACACAGCATAGTTCTCATCCATGGATCGCACTCTGCTTTAGAGCAGGAAGCACGTTCTTGCTTTCTAGAATCTCTAATACAGCAGGAAACTTGAGTGTGCTCAGAAAAAATGAATGGTGTTTCATACACATACGGACCATATCTACTTCAACTCTGCTTCTGAAACTGATACAAAGCACGGGTCCTCTAACATCCAGTGCTTGTCAGTTAAGAAGAGAAATGTGTGTGCTTCGTGAATGATGTAGTTCCTTTGAGCTGTTAATAACTGCCCTTACCTGTAACGAAGTCTTGCTTGTAGGAAGACTCAGAGCCTGGGATTTAACTCCATTTCTGAAGTGAAACACACAGCAGAGTTCTCATATATACATCACACTCTGCTTTAGAGCAAGAAGCACGCTCTTGCTTCCTAGAGTCTCTAAGACAGAAGGAAACGTGAGTGTGCTCAGAACAAAGGAACAGAGTTTCCTACACATATGAGCCATATCTAGTTCAACTCTGATTCTAAAACTGAAGCATACTACAGGTCCTCTAAAATCCAATGCTTGTCAGTTAAGATTAGAAACGTGTGAGCTTCTTGAACGATGTAGTTCGTTTGAGCTATAAAGTGACTGCCCTTACCTGAAACGAAGTCTTGCTTGTAGTAAGGCTCAGTGCCTGAGATTTTACTCCATTTCTGAAGGGTAAAAAACAACAGAGTTCTCATCCATTGATCACACTCTGCTTTAGAGCAAGAAACACGCTCTAGCTTTCCAGAGTCTCTAAGACAGCAGGAAACTTGAGTGTGCTGAGAACAAAAGAATTGTGTTTCATACACATACGGACCATATCTCCTCCAACTCTGCTTCTGAAACTGATACAAAGCACAGGTCCTCTAACATCCAATTCTTGTCAGTTAAGATGAGAAATGTGTGAGCTTCGTGAATGATGTAGTTTGTTTGAGCTGAAATGTGACTGCCCTTACCTGAAGCAAATTAGTGCATGTAGGAAGACACAGAGCCTGGGATTTAACTCCATTTCCGAAGGGAAACACACAGCATAGTTCTCATCCATGGATCACACTCTGCTTTAGAGCAAGAAGCACGCTCTACTTTTCTAGAGTCTCTAATAGAGCAGGAAACTTGAGTGTGCTCAGAACAAAAGAACGGTGTTTCCTACAGATACGGGCCATATCTAGTTCAACTCTGCTTCTGAAACTAAAACAAACCACAGGTCCTCTATCATCCAATGCTTGTCAGTTAAGATGAGAAACGTGTGAGCTTCCTGAACGATGTAGTTCGTTTGAGCTCTTAGTAACTGCCCTTACCTGAAACGAAGTCTTGCTTGTAGGAAGACTCGGGGCTGGGATTTAACTCCATTTCTGAAGGGAAACACACAACACAGTTCTCATCCATGGATCACACTGTGCTTTAGATCAAGAAGCACGCCCTTGATTTCTAGCGTCTCTAATACAGCAAGAAAAGTGAGTTTGCTCAGAAGAAAAGAACGGTGTTTCCTACATATACGGACCATATCTAGTTCAACTCTGATTCTGAAACTGAAACAAACCACAGGTCCTCTAACAACCAGTGGTTGTCAGTTAAGATGAGAAACGGGTGAGCTTCGTGAATGATGTAGTTCGTTTGAGCTCTAAAGTAACTGCCCTTACCTGAAACGAAGTCTTGCTTGTAGGAAGACACAGAGCCAGGGATTTAACTCCATTTCTGAAGTGAAACACACAGCAGAGTTCTCATATATACATCACACTCTGCTTTAGAGCAAGAAGCACGCTCTTGCTTCCTAGACTCTCTAAGACAGAAGAAAACGTGAGTGTGCTCAGAACAAAGGATCAGAGTTTCCTACACATATAAGTCATATCTAGTTCAACTCTGATTATAAAACTGAAGCATACCACAGGTCCTCTAAAATCCAATGCTTGTCAGTTAAGATGAGAAACGTGTGAGCTTCTTGAACGATGTAGTTCGTTTGAGCTGTAAAGTGACTGCCCTTACCTGAAACGAAGTCTTGCTTGTAGGAAGGCTCAGTGCCTGGGATTTAACTCCACTTCTGAAGTGAAACACTACAGAGTTCTCATCCATTGATCACACTCTGCGTTAGAGCAAGAAGCAAGCTCTAGCTTTCCGGGTCTCTAAGACAGCAGGAAACTTGAGTGTGCTGAGAACAAATGAATGGTGTTTCCTACACATATGGACCATATCTCCTCCAACTCTGCTTCTGAAACTGATACAAAGCACTGGTCCTCTAACATCCAATGCTTGTCATTTAAGATGAGAAACGTGTGAGCTAAGTGAACGATGTAGTTCGTTTGAGCTGAAAAGTGACCGCCCTTAACTGAAACAAAGTAGTGCTTGTAGGAAGACACAGAGCCAGGGATTTAACTCCATTTCTGAAGGGAAACACACAGCATAGTTCTCATCCATGGATCGCACTCTGCTTTAGAGCAAGAAGAACGCTCTTCCTTTCTCGAATCTCTCATCCAGCAGGAAACTTGAGTGTGCTCAGAACAAAAGAATGGTGTTTCCTACATACACGGACCATATCTACTTCAACTCTGCTTCTGAAACTGAAACAAACCACAGGTCCTCTAACAACCAGTGCTTGTCAGTTAAGATGAGAAACGGGTGAGCTTTGTGAATGATGTAGTTCAATTGAGCTGTAAAGTAACTGCCCTTACCTGAAACGAAGTCTTGCTTGTAGGAAGACACAGAGCCAGGGATTTAACTCCATTTCTGAAGTGAAACACACAACAGAGTTCTCATCCATTGATCACACTCTGCTTTAGAGCAAGAAGCACCCTCTATCTTTCCAGAGACTGAAAGACAGCAGGAAACTTGAGTGTGCTGAGAACAAATGAATGGTGTTTCCTACACATACGGACCATATGTAGTCTAACTCTGCTTCTGAAACTGATACAAAGCACTGGTCCTCTAACATCCAATGCTTGTCATTTAAGATGAGAAACGTGTGAGCTTCGTGAACGATGTAGTTCGTTTGAGCTGAAAAGTGACTGCCCTTACCTGAAAAGAAATCTTCCTTGTAGGAAGACACAGAGCATGGAATTTAACTCCGTTTCTGAAGTGAAACACACAGCAGAGTTCTCATATATACATCACACTCTGCTTTAGAGCAAGTAGCACGCTCTTGCTTCGTAGAGTCTCTAAGATAGTAGGAAACGTGAGTGTGCTCAGAACAAAGGAACAGTGTTTCCTACACATATGAGCCATATCTAGTTCAACTCTGATTCTAAAACTGAACCAAACCACAGGAACTTTAAAATCCAATGCTTGTCAGTTAAGATGAGAAACGTGTGAGCTTCTTGAACGATGTAGTTCGTTTGAGCTGTAAAGTGACATCCCTTACATGAAACGAAGTCTTGCTTGTAGGAAGACTCAGTGCCAGGGATTTTACTCCATTTCTGAAGTGTAAAACACAACAGAGTTCTCATCCATTGATCACACTCTGCTTTAGAGCAAGAAACACGCTCTAGCTT
This sequence comes from Onychomys leucogaster, assembly GCA_949786385.1. NCBI lineage: Eukaryota > Metazoa > Chordata > Mammalia > Rodentia > Cricetidae > Onychomys > Onychomys leucogaster. The sequence continues at coordinate 3,930,033 of CATKUP010000009.1, read as the reverse complement.
TCCAGAGTCTCTAAGACAGCAGGAATCTTGAGTGTGCTGAGAACAAATGAATGGTGTTTCATACACATACGGACCATATCTCCTCCAACTCTGCTTCGGAAACTGATAGAAAGCAATGGTCGTCTAACATCCATTGCTTGTCAGTTAAGATGAGAAACGTGTGAGCTTCGTGAACGATGTAGTTCGTTTGAGCTGAAAAGTGACTGCCCTTACCTGAAACAAAGTAGTGCTTGTAGGAAGACACAGAGCCTGGGATTTAACTCCATTTCTGAAGGGAAACACACAGCAAAGTTCTCATCCATGGATCTCACTCTGCTTTAGAGCAAGAAGAACGCTCTTCCTTTCTAGAGTCCCGAATACAGCAGGAAAGGTGAGTTTCCTCAGAATAAAATAACGGTGTTTCCTATACATAGGGACCAAATCTAGTCCAACTCTGCCTCTGAAATTGATACAAAGTACAGGTCCTCTAACATCCAATGCTTGTCATTTAAGATGAGAAACGTGTGAGCTTCGTGAACGATGTAGTTCATTTGAGCTCTTAGTAACTGCCCTTATCTGAAACGAAGTCTTGCTTGTAGGAAGACTCAGAGCCTGGGATTTAACTCCGTTTCTGAAGGGAAACACACAACACAGTTCTCATCCATGGATCACACTCTGCTTTAGATCAAGAAGCACGCTATTGATTTCTAGAGTCTCTAATATAGCAGGAAAAGTGAGTGTGCTCAGAAGAAAAGAACGGTGTTTCCTATACATATGGACCATATCCAGTTCAACTCTGTTTGAAATTGATACAAAGCATAGGTCCTCTAACATCAAATGCTTCTCAATTAAGATGAGAAATGTTTGAGCTTCGTGAATGATGTAGTTCATTTGAGCTGTAAAGTAACTGCCCTTACCTGAAACGAAGTCTTGCTTGTAGGAAGACTCAGAGCCTTGGATTTAACTCCATTTCTGAAGTGAAACAACAACAGAGTTCTCATCCATTGATTACACTCTGCTTTAGAGCAAGAAGCATTCTCTCGCTTGCCAGAGTCTCTAAGACAGCAGGAAACTTGAGTGTGCTGAGAACAACTGAATGGTGTTTCCTACACATATGGACCATATCTAGTCCAACCCTGCTTCTGAAACTGATACAAAGCACTGTTCCTCTAACATCCAATGCTTGTCAGTTAAGATAAGAAACGTTTGAGCTTCGAGAATGATGTAGTTCTTTTGAGCTGAAATGTGACTGCCCTTACCTAAAACAAAGTCTTGCTTGTAGGAAGACACAGAGCATGGAATTTAACTCCATTTATGAAATGAAACACACAGCAGAGTTCTCATATATAGATCACACTCTGCTTTAGACCAAGAAGCACGCTCTTGCTTTCTAGAATCTCTAATACAGCAGGAAACTTGAGTGTGCTCAGAACAAAAGAATGGGGTTTCATATACATACAGACCATATCTAGTTCAACTCTGCTTCTGAAGCTGATACAAAGCACGGGTCCTCTAACATCCAGTGCATGTCAGTTAAGATGAGAAACGTGTGAGCTTCGTGAATGATGTAGTTCGTTTGAGCTGTTAGTAACTGCCCTTACCTGTATCGAAGTCTTGCTTGTAGGAATTCTCAGAGCTTGAGATTTAACTCCATTTCTGAAGTAAAACACACAGCAGAGTTCTCATATATAGATCACACTCTGCTTTAGAGCAAGAAACACGCTCTTACTTTCTAGAGTCTCTAAGACAGGAGGAAACATGAGTGAGCTGAGAACAAATGAACGGTGTTTCCTACACATATGAGCCATATCTAGTTCAACTCTGATTCTAAAACTGAAACAAACCACAGGTCCTCTAAAATCCAATGCTTGTCAGTTAAGATGAGAAACGTGTGAGCTTCGTGAATGATGTAGTTTGTTTGAGCTTAAAGTAACTGCCCTTACCTGAAACGAAGTCTTGCTTGTAGGAAGGCTCAGTGCCTGGGATTTAACTCCGTTTCTGAAGTGAAACACACAGCAGAGTTCTCATATATACATCACACTCTGCTTTAGAGCAAGAAGCACGCTCTTCCTTTCTAGAATCTGTAATCCAGCAGGAAATGTGAGTGTGCTCAGAAGAAAAGAACAGTGTTTCCTATACATACGGACCATATCTAGTTCAACTCTGCTTGAAACTGATACAAAGCAAAGGTCCTCTAACGTCAAATGCTTCTCAATTAAGATGAGAAACGTTTGAGCATGGTGAACGTTGTAGTTCCTTTGAGCTGAAAAGTGCCTGCCCTTACCTGAAACGAAGTCTTGCTTGTAGGAAGACTCAGTGCCTGGGATTTAACTCCACTTCTGAAGTGAAACACACAACAGAGTTCTCATCCATGGCTCGCACTCTGCTTTAGAGCAAGAAGAACGCTCTTCCTTTCTAGAATCTCTAATCCAACAGGAAACTTGAGTGTGCTCAGAACGATAGAACGGTGTTTCCTAGATATACGGACCATATCTAGTTCAAATCTGCTTCTGAAACTGAAACAAACCACAGGTCCTCTATCATCCAATGCTTGTCAGTTAAGATGAGAAACGTGTGAGCTTCCTGAACGATGTAGTTCATTTGAGCTCTTAGTAACTGCCCTAACCTGAAATGATGTCTTGCTTGTAGGAAGACTCAGAGGCTGGGATTTAACTCCATTTCTGAAGGGAAACACACAACACAGTTCTCATCCATGGATCACACTCTGCTTTAGATTAAGAAGCACGCTCTTGATTTCTAGAGTCTCTAATACAGCAGGAAAAGTGAGTTTGCTCAAGAGAAAAGAACGGTGTTTCCTGAACATACGGACCATATCTAGTTCAACTCTGCTTGAAATTGATACAAAGCAAAGTTCCTCTAACACCAAATGCTTCTCAATTAAGATGAGAAACGTGTGAGCTTCCTGAACGATGTAGTTCGTTTGAGCTGTAAAGTAACTGCCCTTACCTGAAACGAAGTCTTGCTTGTAGGAAGACTCAGTGCCTGGGATTTAACTCCACTTCTGAAGGGAAACACACAACAGAGGTCCCATCCATTGACCACACTCTGCTTTAGAGCAAGAAGCACGCTCTAGCTTTCAGAGTCTCTAAGACAGCAGGAAACTTGAGTGTGCTGAGAACAAATGAATGGTGTTTCCTACACATATGGACCATATCTCCTCCAACTCTGCTTCTGAAACTGATACAAAGCACTGGTCCTCTAACATCCAATGCTTGTCATTTAAGATGAGAAACGTGTGAGCTTCATGAACGATGTAGTTCGTTTGAGCTGAAAAGTGACCGCCCCTAACTGAAACAAACTAGTGCTTGTAGGAAGACACAGAGCCTGGGATTTAACTCCATTTCTGAAGGGAAACACACAGCATAGTTCTCATCCATGGATCGCACTCTGCTTTAGAGCAAGAAGAATGCTCTTCCTTTCTAGAATCTCTAATCCAACAGGAAACTTGAGTGTGCTCAGAACAATAGAACGTTGTTTCCTACATATACGGACCATATCTAGTTCAACTCTGATTCTGAAACTGAAACAAACCACAGGTCCTCTAACAACCAGTGCTTGTCAGTTAAGATGAGAAACGGGTGAGCTTCGTGAATGATGTAGTACGTTTGAGCTGTAAAGTAACTGCCCTTACCTGAAACAAAGTCTTGCTTGTAGGAATACACAGAGCCAGGGATTTAACTCCATTTCTGAAGTGAAACACAAAACAGAGTTCTCATCCATTGATCACACTCTGCTTTAGAGCAAGAAGCACCCTCTATCTTTCCAGAGACTCAAAGACAGCAGCAGACTTGAGTGTGCTGAGAAAAAATGAATGGTGTTTCCTACACATACGGACCATATCTAGTCTAACTCTGCTTCTGATACTGATACAAAGCACTGGTCCTCTAACATCCAATGCTTGTCATTTAAGATGAGAAACGTGTGAGCTTCGTGAACGATGTAGTTCGTTTGAGCTGAAAATTGACTGACCTTAGCTGAAACGAAGTCTTGCTGGTAGGAAGACACAGAGCCTGGGATTTAACTCCATTTCTGACGGGAAACACACAGCATAGTTCTCATCCATGGATCGCACTCTGCTTTATAGGAAGAAGAACGCTCTTCCTTTCTTGAATCTCTAATCCAGCAGGAAAAGTGAGTGTGCTCAGAAGAAAAGAACGGTGTTTCCTATACATACGGACCATATCTAGTTCAACTCTGCTTGAAATTGATACAAAGCAAAGGTCCTCTAACATCAAATGCTTCTCAATTAAGATGACAAACATGTGAGCTTCGTGATCGATGTAGTTCGTTTGAGCTGAAAAGTGACTGCCATTACCTGAAACGAAGTCTTGCTTGTAGGAAGACACAGAGCATGGAATTTAACTCCGTTTCTGAAGTGAAACACACAGCAGAGTTCTCATATATACATCACACTCTGCTTTAGAGCAAGAAGCACGCTCCTGCTTCCTAGATTCTCTAAGACAGAAGGAAACGTGAGTGTGCTCAGAACAAACGAACAGTGTTTCCTACACATATGAGCCATATCTAGTTCAACTCTGATTCTAAAACTGAAGCAAACCACAGGTCCTCTAAAATCCAATGCTTGTCAGTTAAGATGAGAAACGTGTGAGCTTCGTGAATGATGTAGTTCGTTTGAGCTGTAAAGTGACTGCCCTTACCTGAAACAAAGTCTTGCTTGTAGGAAGACTCAGTGCCTGGGATTTTACTCCATTTCTGAAGTGTAAAACACAACAGAGTTCTCATCCATTGATCACACTCTGCTTTAGAGCAAGAAGCACACTCTAGCTTTCCAGAGTCTCTAAGACAGCAGGAAACATGAGTGTGCTGAGAACAAATGAATGGTGTTTCATACACATACGGACCATATCTCCTCCAACTCTGCTTCTGAAACTGATACAAAGCACTGGTCCTCTAACATCCAATGCTTGTGATTTAAGATGAGAAACGTGTGAGCTTCGTGAACGATGTAGTTCGTTTGAGCTGAAAAGTGACCGCCCGTAAATGAAACAAAGTAGTGCTTGTAGGAAGACACAGAGCCTGGGATTTAACTCCATTGCTGAAGGGAAACGCACAGCATAGTTCTCATCCATGGATCGCACTCTGCTTTAGAGCAAGAAGAATGCTCTTCCTTTCTAGAATCTCTAATCCAACAGGAAACTTGAGTGTGCTCTGAACAATAGAACGGTGTTTCCTACATATACGGACCATATCTAGTTCAACTCTCATTCTGAAACTGAAACAAACCACAGGAACTCTAACAACCAGTGCTTTTCAGTTAAGATGAGAAACGTGTGAGCTTCGTGAACGATGTAGTTCCTTTGAGCTATAAGTACCTGCCCTTACCTGAAACGAAGTCTTGCTTGTAGGAAGACTCAGAGCCTGGGATTTAACTCCATTTCTGAAGTGCAACACACAGCAGAGTTCTCATCCATAGATCACACTCTGCTTTAGAGCAAGAAGCACGCTCTAGCTTTCAGAGTCTCTAAGACAGCAGGAAACTTGAGTGTGCTAAGAACAAATGAATGGTGTTTCCTACACATACGGACCATATGTAGTCTAACTCTGCTTCTGAAACTGATACAAAGCACTGGTCCTCTAACATCCAATGCTTGTCATTTAAGATGAGAAACGTGTGAGCTTCGTGAACGATGTAGTTCGTTTGAGCTGTTAGTAACTGCCCTTACCTGTATCGAAGTCTTGCTTGTAGGAATTCTCAGAGCTTGAGATTTAACTCCATTTCTGAAGTAAAAAACACAGCAGAGTTCTCATATATAGATCACACTCTGCTTTAGAGCAAGAAACACGCTCTTGCTTTCTAGAGTCTCTAAGACAGGAGGAAACATGAGTGAGCTGAGAACAAATGAACGGTGTTTCCTACACATATGAGCCATATCTAGTTCAACTCTGATTCTAAAACTGAAACAAACCACAGGTCCTCTAATATCCAATGCTTGTCAGTTAAGATGAGAAACGTGTGAGCTTCGTGAATGATGTAGTTTGTTTGAGCTTAACGTAACAGCCCTTACCTGAAACGAAGTCTTGCTTGTAGGAAGGCTCAGTGCCTGGGATTTAACTCCGTTTCTGAATTGAAACACAGAGCAGAGTTCTCATATATACATCACACTCTGCTTTAGAGCAAGAAGCACGCTCTTCCTTTCTAGAATCTGTAATCAGGCAGGAAATATGAGTGTGCTCAGAAGAAAAGAACAGTGTTTCCTATACATACGGACCATATCTAGTTCAACTCTGCTTGAAACTGATACAAAGCAAAGGTCCTCTAACATCCAATGCTTGTCATTTAAGATGAGAAACGTGTGAGCTTCGTGAACGATGTAGTTCGTTTGAGCTGAAAAGTGACCGCCCCTAACTGAAACAAACTAGTGCTTGTAGGAAGACACAGAGCCTGGGATTTAACTCCATTTCTGAAGGGAAACACACAGCATAGTTCTCATCCATGGATCGCACTCTGCTTTAGAGCAAGAAGAATGCTCTTCCTTTCTAGAATCTCTAATCCAACAGGAAACTTGAGTGTGCTCAGAACAATAGAACGTTGTTTCCTACATATACGGACCATATCTAGTTCAACTCTGATTCTGAAACTGAAACAAACCACAGGTCCTCTAACAACCAGTGCTTGTCAGTTAAGATGAGAAACAGGTGAGCTTCGTGAATGATGTAGTTCGTTTGAGCTGTAAAGTAACTGCCCTTACCTGAAACGAAGTCTTGCTTGTAGGAATACACAGAGCCAGGGATTTAACTCCATTTCTGAAGTGAAACGCAAAACAGAGTTCTCATCCATTGATCACACTCTGCTTTAGAGCAAGAAGCACCCTCTATCTTTCCAGAGACTCAAAGACAGCAGCAGACTTGAGTGTGCTGAGAACAAATGAATGGTGTTTCCTACACATACGGACCATATCTAGTCTAACTCTGCTTCTGAAACTGATACAAAGCACTGGTCCTCTAACATCCAATGCTTGTCATTTAAGATGAGAAACGTGTGAGCTTAGTGAACGATGTAGTTCGTTTGAGCTGAAAAGTGACTGACCTTACCTGAAACGAAGTCTTGCAGGTAGGAAGACACAGAGCCTGGGATTTAACTCCATTTCTGAAGGGAAACACACAGCATAGTTCTCATCCATGGATCGCACTCTGCTTTATAGCAAGAAGAACGCTCTTCCTTTCTAGAATCTCTAATCCAGCAGGAAAAGTGAGTGTGCTCAGAAGAAAAGAACGGTGTTTCCTATAAATACGGACCATATCTAGTTCAACTCTGCTTGAAATTGATACAAAGCAAAGGTCCTCTAACATCAAATGCTTCTCAATTAAGATGACAAACATGTGAGCTTGTTCACGATGTAGTTCGTTTGAGCTGAAAAGTGACTGCCATTACCTGAAATGAAGTCTTGCTTGTAGGAAGACACAGAGCATGGAATTTAACTCCGTTTCTGAAGTGAAACACACAGCAGAGTTCTCATATATACATCACACTCTGCTTTAGAGCAAGAAGCACGCTCCTGCTTCCTAGATTCTCCTAGACAGAAGGAAACGTGAGTGTGCTCAGAACAAATGAACAGTGTTTCCTACACATATGAGCCATATCTAGTTCAACTCTGATTCTAAAACTGAAGCAAACCACAGGTCCTCTAAAATCCAATGCTTGTCAGTTAAGATGAGAAACGTGTGAGCTTCTTGAACGATGTAGTTCGTTTGAGCTGTAAAGTGACTGCCCTTACCTGAAACAAAGTCTTGTTTGTAGGAAGACTCAGTGCCTGGGATTTTACTCCATTTCTGAAGTGTAAAACACAACAGAGTTCTCATCCATTGATCACACTCTGCTTTAGAGCAAGAAGCACGCTCTAGCTTTCCAGAGTCTCTAAGACAGCAGGAAACATGAGTGTGCTGAGAACAAATGAATGGTGTTTCATACACATACGGACCATATCTCCTCCAACTCTGCTTCTGAAACTGATACAAAGCACTGGTCCTCTAACATCCAATGCTTGTCATTTAAGATGAGAAACGTGTGAGCTTCGTGAACGATGTAGTTCGTTTGAGCTGAAAAGTGACCGCCCGTAAATGAAACAAAGTAGTGCTTGTAGGAAGACACAGAGCCTGGGATTTAACTCCATTTCTGAAGGGAAACACACAGCATAGTTCTCATCCATGGATCGCACTCTGCTTTAGAGCAAGAAGAATGCTCTTCCTTTCTAGAATCTCTAATCGAACAGGAAACTTGAGTGTGCTCAGAACAATAGAACGGTGTTTCCTACATATACGGACCATATCTAGTTCATCTCTCATTCTGAAACTGGAACAAACCACAGGAACTCTAACAACCAGTGCTTTTCAGTTAAGATGAGAAACATGTGAGCTTCGTGAACGATGTAGTTCGTTTGAGCTGAAAAGTGACTGACCTTACCTGAAACGAAGTCTTGCTGGTAGGAAGACACAGAGCCTGGGATTTAACTCCATTTCTGAAGGGAAACACACAGCATAGTTCACATCCATGGATCGCACTCTGCTTTATAGCAAGAAGAACGCTCTTCCTTTCTAGAATCTCTAATCCAGCAGGAAAAGTGAGTGTGCTCAGAAGAAAAGAACGGTGTTTCCTATACATACGGACCATATCTAGTTCAACTCTGCTTGAAATTGATACAAAGCAAAGGTCCTCTAACATCAAATGCTTCTCAATTAAGATGACAAACATGTGATCTTCGTGAACGATGTAGTTCGTTTGAGCTGAAAAGTGACTGCCATTACCTGAAACGTAGACTTGCTTGTAGGAAGACATAGAGCCTGGGATTTAACTCCATTTCTGAAGGGAAACACACAGCATAGTTCTCATCCATGGATCTAACTCTGCTTTAGATCAAGAAGAACGCTCTTCCTTTCTAGAGTCTCGAATACAGCAGGAAACGTGAGTTTGCTCAGAATAAAATAATGGTGTTTCCTATACATACAGACCATATCTAGTCCAACTCTGCTTGAAATTGATACAAATCAAAGTTCCTCTACCATCAAATGCTTCTCAATTAAGATGAGAAACTTGTGAGCTTCCTGAACGATGTAGTTCGTTTGAGCTGTAAAGTAACTGCCCTTACCTGAAACGAAGTCTTGCTTGTAGGAAGACTCAGTGCCTGGGATTTAACTCCACTTCTGAAGTGAAACACACAACAGAGTTCTCATCCATGGCTCGCACTCTGCTTTAGAGCAAGAAGAACGCTCTTCCTTTCTAGAATCTCTAATCCAACAGGAAACTTGAGTGTGCTCAGAACTATAGAACGGTGTTTCCTACATATACGGACCATATCTAGTTCAAATCTGCTTCTGAAACTGAAACAAACCACAGGTCCTCTATCATCCAATGCTTGTCAGTTAAGATGAGAAACGTGTGAGCTTCCTGAACGATGTAGTTCATTTGAGCTCTTAGTAACTGCCCTAACCTGAAATGATGTCTTGCTTGTAGGAAGAATCAGAGGCTGGGATTTAACTCCATTTCTGAAGGGAAACACACAACACAGTTCTCATCCATGGATCACACTCTGCTTTAGATCAAGAAGCACGCTCTTGATTTCTAGAGTCTCTAATACAGCAGGAAAAGTGAGTTTGCTCAGAAGAAAAGAACGGTGTTTCCTGAACATACGGACCATATCTAGTTCAACTCTGCTTGAAATTGATACAAAGCAAAGGTCCTCTAACATCGAATGCTTCTCAATTAAGATGAGAAACGTTTGAGCTTGGTGAACGATGTAGTTCTTTTGAGCTGAAAAGTGACTGCCCTTACCTGAAACGAAGTCTTGCTTGCAGGAAGACTCAGTGCCTGGGATTTAACTCCACTTCTGAAGTGAAACACACAGCAGAGTTCTCATATATACATCACACTCTGCTTTAGAGCAAGAAGCACGCTCCTGCTTCCTAGATTCTCTAAGACAGAAGGAAACGTGAGTGTGCTCAGAACAAACGAACAGTGTTTCTTACACATATGAGCCATATCTAGTTCAACTCTGATTCTAAAACTGAAGCAAACCACAGGTCCTCTAAAATCCAATGCTTGTCAGTTAAGATGAGAAACGTGTGAGCTTCTTGAACGATGTAGTTCGTTTGAGCTGTAAAGTGACTGCCCTTACCTGAAACAAAGTCTTGCTTGTAGGAAGACTCAGTGCCTGGGATTTTACTCCATTTCTGAAGTGTAAAACACAACAGAGTTCTCATCCATTGATCACACTCTGCTTTAGAGCAAGAAGCACGCTCTAGCTTTCCAGAGTCTCTAAGACAGCAGGAAACATGAGTGTGCTGAGAACAAATGAATGGTGTTTCATACACATACGGACCATATCTCCTCCAACTCTGCTTCTGAAACTGATACAAAGCACTGGTCCTCTAACATCCAATGCTTGTCATTTAAGATGAGAAACGTGTGAGCTTCGTGAACGATGTAGTTCGTTTGAGCTGAAAAGTGACCGCCCGTAAATGAAACAAAGTAGTGCTTGTAGGAAGACACAGAGCCTGGGATTTAACTCCATTTCTGAAGGGAAACACACAGCATAGTTCTCATCCATGGATCGCACTCTGCTTTAGAGCAAGAAGAATGCTCTTCCTTTCTAGAATCTCTAATCGAACAGGAAATTTGAGTGTGCTCAGAACAATAGAACGGTGTTTCCTACATATACGGACCATATCTAGTTCAACTCTCATTCTGAAACTGAAACAAACCACAGGAACTCTAACAACCAGTGCTTTTCAGTTAAGATGAGAAACATGTGAGCTTCGTGAACGATGTAGTTCGTTTGAGCTGAAAAGTGACTGACCTTACCTGAAACGAAGTCTTGCTGGTAGGAAGACACAGAGCCTGGGATTTAACTCCATTTCTGAAGGGAAACACACAGCATAGTTCACATCCATGGATCGCACTCTGCTTTATAGCAAGAAGAACGCTCTTCCTTTCTAGAATCTCTAATCCAGCAGGAAAAGTGAGTGTGCTCAGAAGAAAAGAACGGTGTTTCCTATACATACGGACCATATCTAGTTCAACTCTGCTTGAAATTGATACAAAGCAAAGGTCCTCTAACATCAAATGCTTCTCAATTAAGATGACAAACATGTGATCTTCGTGAACGATGTAGTTCGTTTGAGCTGAAAAGTGACTGCCATTACCTGAAACGTAGACTTGCTTGTAGGAAGACACAGAGCCTGGGATTTAACTCCATTTCTGAAGGGAAACACACAGCATAGTTCTCATCCATGGATCTAACTCTGCTTTAGATCAAGAAGAACGCTCTTCCTTTCTAGAGTCTCGAATACAGCAGGAAACGTGAGTTTGCTCAGAATAAAATAATGGTGTTTCCTATACATACAGACCATATCTAGTCCAACTCTGCTTGAAATTGATACAAATCAAAGTTCCTCTAACATCAAATGCTTCTCAATTAAGATGAGAAACGTGTGAGCTTCCTGAACGATGTAGTTCGTTTGAGCTGTAAAGTAACTGCCCTTACCTGAAACGAAGTCTTGCTTGTAGGAAGACTCAGTGCCTGGGATTTAACTCCACTTCTGAAGTGAAACACACAACAGAGTTCTCATCCATGGCTCGCACTCTGCTTTAGAGCAAGAAGAACGCTCTTCCTTTCTAGAATCTCTAATCCAACAGGAAACTTGAGTGTGCTCAGAACTATAGAACGGTGTTTCCTACATATACGGACCATATCTAGTTCAAATCTGCTTCTGAAACTGAAACAAACCACAGGTCCTCTATCATCCAATGCTTGTCAGTTAAGATGAGAAACGTGTGAGCTTCCTGAACGATGTAGTTCATTTGAGCTCTTAGTAACTGCCCTAACCTGAAATGATGTCTTGCTTGTAGGAAGAATCAGAGGCTGGGATTTAACTCCATTTCTGAAGGGAAACACACAACACAGTTCTCATCCATGGATCACACTCTGCTTTAGATCAAGAAGCACGCTCTTGATTTCTAGAGTCTCTAATACAGCAGGAAAAGTGAGTTTGCTCAGAAGAAAAGAATGGTGTTTCCTGAACATACGGACCATATCTAGTTCAACTCTGCTTGAAATTGATACAAAGCAAAGGTCCTCTAACATCGAATGCTTCTCAATTAAGATGAGAAACGTTTGAGCTTGGTGAACGATGTAGTTCTTTTGAGCTGAAAAGTGACTGCCCTTACCTGAAACGAAGTCTTGCTTGCAGGAAGACTCAGTGCCTGGGATTTAACTCCACTTCTGAAGTGAAACACACAGCAGAGTTCTCATATATACATCACACTCTGCTTTAGAGCAAGAAGCACGCTCTTCCTTTCTAGAATCTGAAATCAGGCAGGAAATGTGAGTGTGCTCAGAAGAAAAGAACAGTGTTTCCTATACATACGGACCATATCTAGTTCAACTCTGCTTGAAACTGATACAAAGCAAAGGTCCTCTAACATCCAATGCTTGTCATTTAAGATGAGAAACGTGTGAGCTTCGTGAACGATGTAGTTCGTTTGAGCTGAAAAGTGACCGCCCCTAACTGAAACAAACTAGTGCTTGTAGGAAGACACAGAGCCTGGGATTTAACTCCATTTCTGAAGGGAAACACACAGCATAGTTCTCATCCATGGATCGCACTCTGCTTTAGAGCAAGAAGAATGCTCTTCCTTTCTAGAATCTCTAATCCAACAGGAAACTTGAGTGTGCTCAGAACAATAGAACGGTGTTTCCTACATATACGGACCATATCTAGTTCAACTCTGATTCTGAAACTGAAACAAACCACAGGTCCTCTAACAACCAGTGCTTGTCAGTTAAGAAGAGAAACAGGTGAGCTTCGTGAATGATGTAGTTCGTTTGAGCTGTAAAGTAACTGCCCTTACCTGAAACGAAGTCTTGCTTGTAGGAATACACAGAGCCAGGAATTTAACTCCATTTCTGAAGTGAAACGCACAACAGAGTTCTCATCCATTGATCACACTCTGCTTTAGAGCAAGAAGCACCCTCTATCTTTCCAGAGACTCAAAGACAGCAGCAGACTTGAGTGTGCTGAGAACAAATGAATGGTGTTTCCTACACATACGGACCATATCTAGTCTAACTCTGCTTCTGAAACTGATACAAAGCACTGGTCCTCTAACATCCAATGCTTGTCAGTTAAGATGAGAAACGGGTGAGCTTCGTGAATGATGTAGTTCGTTTGAGCTGTAAAGTAACTGCCCTTACCTGAAACAAAGTCTTGCTTGTAGGAATACACAGAGCCAGGGATTTAACTCCATTTCTGAAGTGAAACACACAGCAGAGTTCTCATATATACATCACACTCTGCTTTAGAGCAAGAAGCACGCTCTTCCTTTCTAGAATCTCTAATGCAGCAGGAAAAGTGAGTGTGCTCAGAAGAAAAGAACGGTGTTTCCTATAAATACGGACCATATCTAGTTCAACTCTGCTTGAAATTGATACAAAGCAAAGGTCCTCTAACATCAAATGCTTCTCAATTAAGATGACAAACATGTGAGCTTTGTGAACGATGTAGTTCGTTTGAGCTGAAAAGTGACTGCCATTACCTGAAACGAAGTCTTGCTTGTAGGAAGACACAGAGCATGGAATTTAACTCCGTTTCTGAAGTGAAACACACAGCAGAGTTCTCATATATACATCACACTCTGCTTTAGAGCAAGAAGCACGCTCCTGCTTCCTAGATTCTCTAAGACAGAAGGAAACGTGAGTGTGCTCAGAACAAACGAACAGTGTTTCTTACACATATGAGCCATATCTAGTTCAACTCTGATTCTAAAACTGAAGCAAACCACAGGTCCTCTAAAATCCAATGCTTGTCAGTTAAGATGAGAAACGTGTGAGCTTCTTGAACGATGTAGTTCGTTTGAGCTGTAAAGTGACTGCCCTTACCTGAAACAAAGTCTTGCTTGTAGGAAGACTCAGTGCCTGGGATTTTACTCCATTTCTGAAGTGTAAAACACAACAGAGTTCTCATCCATTGATCACACTCTGCTTTAGAGCAAGAAGCACGCTCTAGCTTTCCAGAGTCTCTAAGACAGCAGGAAACATGAGTGTGCTGAGAACAAATGAATGGTGTTTCATACACATACGGACCATATCTCCTCCAACTCTGCTTCTGAAACTGATACAAAGCACTGGTCCTCTAACATCCAATGCTTGTCATTTAAGATGAGAAACGTGTGAGCTTCGTGAACGATGTAGTTCGTTTGAGCTGAAAAGTGACCGCCCGTAAATGAAACAAAGTAGTGCTTGTAGGAAGACACAGAGCCTGGGATTTAACTCCATTTCTGAAGGGAAACACACAGCATAGTTCTCATCCATGGATCGCACTCTGCTTTAGAGCAAGAAGAATGCTCTTCCTTTCTAGAATCTCTAATCCAACAGGAAACATGAGTGTGCTCAGAACAATAGAACGGTGTTTCCTACATATACGGACCATATCTAGTTCAACTCTCATTCTGAAACTGAAACAAACCACAGGAACTCTAACAGCCAGTGCTTTTCAGTTAAGATGAGAAACGTGTGAGCTTTGTGAACGATGTAGTTCGTTTGAGCTGAAAAGTGACTGACCTTACCTGAAACGAAGTCTTGCTGGTAGGAAGACACAGAGCCTGGGATTTAACTCCATTTCTGAAGGGAAACACAGAGCATAGTTCACATCCATGGATCGCACTCTGCTTTATAGCAAGAAGAACGCTCTTCCTTTCTAGAATCTCTAATCCAGCAGGAAAAGTGAGGGTGCTCAGACGAAAAGAACGGTGTTTCCTATACATACGGACCATATCTAGTTCAACTCTGCTTGAAATTGATACAAAGCAAAGGTCCTCTAACATCAAATGCTTCTCAATTAAGATGACAAACATGTGATCTTCGTGAACGATGTAGTTCGTTTGAGCTGAAAAGTGACTGCCATTACCTGAAACGTAGACTTGCTTGTAGGAAGACACAGAGCCTGGGATTTAACTCCATTTCTGAAGGGAAACTCACAGCATAGTTCTCATCCATGGATCTAACTCTGCTTTAGATCAAGAAGAACGCTCTTCCTTTCTAGAGTCTCGAATACAGCAGGAAACGTGAGTGTGCTCAGAATAAAATAATGGTGTTTCCTATACATACAGACCATATCTAGTCCAACTCTGCTTGAAATTGATACAAATCAAAGTTCCTCTAACATCAAATGCTTCTCAATTAAGATGAGAAACGTGTGAGCTTCCTGAACGATGTAGTTCGTTTGAGCTGTAAAGTAACTGCCCTTACCTGAAACGAAGTCTTGCTTGTAGTAAGACTCAGTGCCTGAGATTTAACTCCACTTCTGAAGTGAAACACACAACAGAGTTCTCATGCATTGATCACACTCTGCTTTAGAGCCAGAAGCACACTCTAGCTTTCCGAGTCTCTAAGACAGCAGGAAACTTGAGTGTGCTAAGAACAAATGAATGGTGTTTCCTACACATACGGACCATATGTAGTCTAACTCTGCTTCTGAAACTGATACAAAGCACTGGTCCTCTAACATCCAATGCTTGTCATTTAAGATGAGAAACGTGTGAGCTTCGTGAACGATGTAGTTCGTTTGAGCTGTTAGTAACTGCCCTTACCTGTATCGAAGTCTTGCTTGTAGGAATTCTCAGAGCTTGAGATTTAACTCCATTTCTGAAGTAAAAAACACAGCAGAGTTCTCATATATAGATCACACTCTGCTTTAGAGCAAGAAACACGCTCTTGCTTTCTAGAGTCTCTAAGACAGGAGGAAACATGAGTGAGCTGAGAACAAATGAACAGTGTTTCCTACACATATGAGCCATATCTAGTTCAACTCTGATTCTAAAACTGAAACAAACCACAGGTCCTCTAATATCCAATGCTTGTCAGTTAAGATGAGAAACGTGTGAGCTTCGTGAATGATGTAGTTTGTTTGAGCTTAACGTAACAGCCCTTACCTGAAACGAAGTCTTGCTTGTAGGAAGGCTCAGTGCCTGGGATTTAACTCCGTTTCTGAATTGAAACACAGAGCAGAGTTCTCATATATACATCACACTCTGCTTTAGAGCAAGAAGCACGCTCTTCCTTTCTAGAATCTGTAATCAGGCAGGAAATATGAGTGTGCTCAGAAGAAAAGAACAGTGTTTCCTATACATACGGACCATATCTAGTTCAACTCTGCTTGAAACTGATACAAAGCAAAGGTCCTCTAACATCCAATGCTTGTCATTTAAGATGAGAAACGTGTGAGCTTCGTGAACGATGTAGTTCGTTTGAGCTGAAAAGTGACCGCCCCTAACTGAAACAAACTAGTGCTTGTAGGAAGACACAGAGCCTGGGATTTAACTCCATTTCTGAAGGGAAACACACAGCATAGTTCTCATCCATGGATCGCACTCTGCTTTAGAGCAAGAAGAATGCTCTTCCTTTCTAGAATCTCTAATCCAACAGGAAACTTGAGTGTGCTCAGAACAATAGAACGTTGTTTCCTACATATACGGACCATATCTAGTTCAACTCTGATTCTGAAACTGAAACAAACCACAGGTCCTCTAACAACCAGTGCTTGTCAGTTAAGATGAGAAACAGGTGAGCTTCGTGAATGATGTAGTTCGTTTGAGCTGTAAAGTAACTGCCCTTACCTGAAACGAAGTCTTGCTTGTAGGAATACACAGAGCCAGGGATTTAACTCCATTTCTGAAGTGAAACGCAAAACAGAGTTCTCATCCATTGATCACACTCTGCTTTAGAGCAAGAAGCACCCTCTATCTTTCCAGAGACTCAAAGACAGCAGCAGACTTGAGTGTGCTGAGAACAAATGAATGGTGTTTCCTACACATACGGACCATATCTAGTCTAACTCTGCTTCTGAAACTGATACAAAGCACTGGTCCTCTAACATCCAATGCTTGTCATTTAAGATGAGAAACGTGTGAGCTTAGTGAACGATGTAGTTCGTTTGAGCTGAAAAGTGACTGACCTTACCTGAAACGAAGTCTTGCAGGTAGGAAGACACAGAGCCTGGGATTTAACTCCATTTCTGAAGGGAAACACACAGCATAGTTCTCATCCATGGATCGCACTCTGCTTTATAGCAAGAAGAACGCTCTTCCTTTCTAGAATCTCTAATCCAGCAGGAAAAGTGAGTGTGCTCAGAAGAAAAGAACGGTGTTTCCTATAAATACGGACCATATCTAGTTCAACTCTGCTTGAAATTGATACAAAGCAAAGGTCCTCTAACATCAAATGCTTCTCAATTAAGATGACAAACATGTGAGCTTGTTCACGATGTAGTTCGTTTGAGCTGAAAAGTGACTGCCATTACCTGAAATGAAGTCTTGCTTGTAGGAAGACACAGAGCATGGAATTTAACTCCGTTTCTGAAGTGAAACACACAGCAGAGTTCTCATATATACATCACACTCTGCTTTAGAGCAAGAAGCACGCTCCTGCTTCCTAGATTCTCCTAGACAGAAGGAAACGTGAGTGTGCTCAGAACAAATGAACAGTGTTTCCTACACATATGAGCCATATCTAGTTCAACTCTGATTCTAAAACTGAAGCAAACCACAGGTCCTCTAAAATCCAATGCTTGTCAGTTAAGATGAGAAACGTGTGAGCTTCTTGAACGATGTAGTTCGTTTGAGCTGTAAAGTGACTGCCCTTACCTGAAACAAAGTCTTGTTTGTAGGAAGACTCAGTGCCTGGGATTTTACTCCATTTCTGAAGTGTAAAACACAACAGAGTTCTCATCCATTGATCACACTCTGCTTTAGAGCAAGAAGCACGCTCTAGCTTTCCAGAGTCTCTAAGACAGCAGGAAACATGAGTGTGCTGAGAACAAATGAATGGTGTTTCATACACATACGGACCATATCTCCTCCAACTCTGCTTCTGAAACTGATACAAAGCACTGGTCCTCTAACATCCAATGCTTGTCATTTAAGATGAGAAACGTGTGAGCTTCGTGAACGATGTAGTTCGTTTGAGCTGAAAAGTGACCGCCCGTAAATGAAACAAAGTAGTGCTTGTAGGAAGACACAGAGCCTGGGATTTAACTCCATTTCTGAAGGGAAACACACAGCATAGTTCTCATCCATGGATCGCACTCTGCTTTAGAGCAAGAAGAATGCTCTTCCTTTCTAGAATCTCTAATCGAACAGGAAACTTGAGTGTGCTCAGAACAATAGAACGGTGTTTCCTACATATACGGACCATATCTAGTTCATCTCTCATTCTGAAACTGGAACAAACCACAGGAACTCTAACAACCAGTGCTTTTCAGTTAAGATGAGAAACATGTGAGCTTCGTGAACGATGTAGTTCGTTTGAGCTGAAAAGTGACTGACCTTACCTGAAACGAAGTCTTGCTGGTAGGAAGACACAGAGCCTGGGATTTAACTCCATTTCTGAAGGGAAACACACAGCATAGTTCACATCCATGGATCGCACTCTGCTTTATAGCAAGAAGAACGCTCTTCCTTTCTAGAATCTCTAATCCAGCAGGAAAAGTGAGTGTGCTCAGAAGAAAAGAACGGTGTTTCCTATACATACGGACCATATCTAGTTCAACTCTGCTTGAAATTGATACAAAGCAAAGGTCCTCTAACATCAAATGCTTCTCAATTAAGATGACAAACATGTGATCTTCGTGAACGATGTAGTTCGTTTGAGCTGAAAAGTGACTGCCATTACCTGAAACGTAGACTTGCTTGTAGGAAGACATAGAGCCTGGGATTTAACTCCATTTCTGAAGGGAAACACACAGCATAGTTCTCATCCATGGATCTAACTCTGCTTTAGATCAAGAAGAACGCTCTTCCTTTCTAGAGTCTCGAATACAGCAGGAAACGTGAGTTTGCTCAGAATAAAATAATGGTGTTTCCTATACATACAGACCATATCTAGTCCAACTCTGCTTGAAATTGATACAAATCAAAGTTCCTCTACCATCAAATGCTTCTCAATTAAGATGAGAAACTTGTGAGCTTCCTGAACGATGTAGTTCGTTTGAGCTGTAAAGTAACTGCCCTTACCTGAAACGAAGTCTTGCTTGTAGGAAGACTCAGTGCCTGGGATTTAACTCCACTTCTGAAGTGAAACACACAACAGAGTTCTCATCCATGGCTCGCACTCTGCTTTAGAGCAAGAAGAACGCTCTTCCTTTCTAGAATCTCTAATCCAACAGGAAACTTGAGTGTGCTCAGAACTATAGAACGGTGTTTCCTACATATACGGACCATATCTAGTTCAAATCTGCTTCTGAAACTGAAACAAACCACAGGTCCTCTATCATCCAATGCTTGTCAGTTAAGATGAGAAACGTGTGAGCTTCCTGAACGATGTAGTTCATTTGAGCTCTTAGTAACTGCCCTAACCTGAAATGATGTCTTGCTTGTAGGAAGAATCAGAGGCTGGGATTTAACTCCATTTCTGAAGGGAAACACACAACACAGTTCTCATCCATGGATCACACTCTGCTTTAGATCAAGAAGCACGCTCTTGATTTCTAGAGTCTCTAATACAGCAGGAAAAGTGAGTTTGCTCAGAAGAAAAGAACGGTGTTTCCTGAACATACGGACCATATCTAGTTCAACTCTGCTTGAAATTGATACAAAGCAAAGGTCCTCTAACATCGAATGCTTCTCAATTAAGATGAGAAACGTTTGAGCTTGGTGAACGATGTAGTTCTTTTGAGCTGAAAAGTGACTGCCCTTACCTGAAACGAAGTCTTGCTTGCAGGAAGACTCAGTGCCTGGGATTTAACTCCACTTCTGAAGTGAAACACACAGCAGAGTTCTCATATATACATCACACTCTGCTTTAGAGCAAGAAGCACGCTCCTGCTTCCTAGATTCTCTAAGACAGAAGGAAACGTGAGTGTGCTCAGAACAAACGAACAGTGTTTCTTACACATATGAGCCATATCTAGTTCAACTCTGATTCTAAAACTGAAGCAAACCACAGGTCCTCTAAAATCCAATGCTTGTCAGTTAAGATGAGAAACGTGTGAGCTTCTTGAACGATGTAGTTCGTTTGAGCTGTAAAGTGACTGCCCTTACCTGAAACAAAGTCTTGCTTGTAGGAAGACTCAGTGCCTGGGATTTTACTCCATTTCTGAAGTGTAAAACACAACAGAGTTCTCATCCATTGATCACACTCTGCTTTAGAGCAAGAAGCACGCTCTAGCTTTCCAGAGTCTCTAAGACAGCAGGAAACATGAGTGTGCTGAGAACAAATGAATGGTGTTTCATACACATACGGACCATATCTCCTCCAACTCTGCTTCTGAAACTGATACAAAGCACTGGTCCTCTAACATCCAATGCTTGTCATTTAAGATGAGAAACGTGTGAGCTTCGTGAACGATGTAGTTCGTTTGAGCTGAAAAGTGACCGCCCGTAAATGAAACAAAGTAGTGCTTGTAGGAAGACACAGAGCCTGGGATTTAACTCCATTTCTGAAGGGAAACACACAGCATAGTTCTCATCCATGGATCGCACTCTGCTTTAGAGCAAGAAGAATGCTCTTCCTTTCTAGAATCTCTAATCGAACAGGAAATTTGAGTGTGCTCAGAACAATAGAACGGTGTTTCCTACATATACGGACCATATCTAGTTCAACTCTCATTCTGAAACTGAAACAAACCACAGGAACTCTAACAACCAGTGCTTTTCAGTTAAGATGAGAAACATGTGAGCTTCGTGAACGATGTAGTTCGTTTGAGCTGAAAAGTGACTGACCTTACCTGAAACGAAGTCTTGCTGGTAGGAAGACACAGAGCCTGGGATTTAACTCCATTTCTGAAGGGAAACACACAGCATAGTTCACATCCATGGATCGCACTCTGCTTTATAGCAAGAAGAACGCTCTTCCTTTCTAGAATCTCTAATCCAGCAGGAAAAGTGAGTGTGCTCAGAAGAAAAGAACGGTGTTTCCTATACATACGGACCATATCTAGTTCAACTCTGCTTGAAATTGATACAAAGCAAAGGTCCTCTAACATCAAATGCTTCTCAATTAAGATGACAAACATGTGATCTTCGTGAACGATGTAGTTCGTTTGAGCTGAAAAGTGACTGCCATTACCTGAAACGTAGACTTGCTTGTAGGAAGACACAGAGCCTGGGATTTAACTCCATTTCTGAAGGGAAACACACAGCATAGTTCTCATCCATGGATCTAACTCTGCTTTAGATCAAGAAGAACGCTCTTCCTTTCTAGAGTCTCGAATACAGCAGGAAACGTGAGTTTGCTCAGAATAAAATAATGGTGTTTCCTATACATACAGACCATATCTAGTCCAACTCTGCTTGAAATTGATACAAATCAAAGTTCCTCTAACATCAAATGCTTCTCAATTAAGATGAGAAACGTGTGAGCTTCCTGAACGATGTAGTTCGTTTGAGCTGTAAAGTAACTGCCCTTACCTGAAACGAAGTCTTGCTTGTAGGAAGACTCAGTGCCTGGGATTTAACTCCACTTCTGAAGTGAAACACACAACAGAGTTCTCATCCATGGCTCGCACTCTGCTTTAGAGCAAGAAGAACGCTCTTCCTTTCTAGAATCTCTAATCCAACAGGAAACTTGAGTGTGCTCAGAACTATAGAACGGTGTTTCCTACATATACGGACCATATCTAGTTCAAATCTGCTTCTGAAACTGAAACAAACCACAGGTCCTCTATCATCCAATGCTTGTCAGTTAAGATGAGAAACGTGTGAGCTTCCTGAACGATGTAGTTCATTTGAGCTCTTAGTAACTGCCCTAACCTGAAATGATGTCTTGCTTGTAGGAAGAATCAGAGGCTGGGATTTAACTCCATTTCTGAAGGGAAACACACAACACAGTTCTCATCCATGGATCACACTCTGCTTTAGATCAAGAAGCACGCTCTTGATTTCTAGAGTCTCTAATACAGCAGGAAAAGTGAGTTTGCTCAGAAGAAAAGAACGGTGTTTCCTGAACATACGGACCATATCTAGTTCAACTCTGCTTGAAATTGATACAAAGCAAAGGTCCTCTAACATCGAATGCTTCTCAATTAAGATGAGAAACGTTTGAGCTTGGTGAACGATGTAGTTCTTTTGAGCTGAAAAGTGACTGCCCTTACCTGAAACGAAGTCTTGCTTGCAGGAAGACTCAGTGCCTGGGATTTAACTCCACTTCTGAAGTGAAACACACAGCAGAGTTCTCATATATACATCACACTCTGCTTTAGAGCAAGAAGCACGCTCTTCCTTTCTAGAATCTGAAATCAGGCAGGAAATGTGAGTGTGCTCAGAAGAAAAGAACAGTGTTTCCTATACATACGGACCATATCTAGTTCAACTCTGCTTGAAACTGATACAAAGCAAAGGTCCTCTAACATCCAATGCTTGTCATTTAAGATGAGAAACGTGTGAGCTTCGTGAACGATGTAGTTCGTTTGAGCTGAAAAGTGACCGCCCCTAACTGAAACAAACTAGTGCTTGTAGGAAGACACAGAGCCTGGGATTTAACTCCATTTCTGAAGGGAAACACACAGCATAGTTCTCATCCATGGATCGCACTCTGCTTTAGAGCAAGAAGAATGCTCTTCCTTTCTAGAATCTCTAATCCAACAGGAAACTTGAGTGTGCTCAGAACAATAGAACGGTGTTTCCTACATATACGGACCATATCTAGTTCAACTCTGATTCTGAAACTGAAACAAACCACAGGTCCTCTAACAACCAGTGCTTGTCAGTTAAGAAGAGAAACAGGTGAGCTTCGTGAATGATGTAGTTCGTTTGAGCTGTAAAGTAACTGCCCTTACCTGAAACGAAGTCTTGCTTGTAGGAATACACAGAGCCAGGAATTTAACTCCATTTCTGAAGTGAAACGCACAACAGAGTTCTCATCCATTGATCACACTCTGCTTTAGAGCAAGAAGCACCCTCTATCTTTCCAGAGACTCAAAGACAGCAGCAGACTTGAGTGTGCTGAGAACAAATGAATGGTGTTTCCTACACATACGGACCATATCTAGTCTAACTCTGCTTCTGAAACTGATACAAAGCACTGGTCCTCTAACATCCAATGCTTGTCAGTTAAGATGAGAAACGGGTGAGCTTCGTGAATGATGTAGTTCGTTTGAGCTGTAAAGTAACTGCCCTTACCTGAAACAAAGTCTTGCTTGTAGGAATACACAGAGCCAGGGATTTAACTCCATTTCTGAAGTGAAACACACAGCAGAGTTCTCATATATACATCACACTCTGCTTTAGAGCAAGAAGCACGCTCTTCCTTTCTAGAATCTCTAATGCAGCAGGAAAAGTGAGTGTGCTCAGAAGAAAAGAACGGTGTTTCCTATAAATACGGACCATATCTAGTTCAACTCTGCTTGAAATTGATACAAAGCAAAGGTCCTCTAACATCAAATGCTTCTCAATTAAG
This sequence comes from Onychomys leucogaster, assembly GCA_949786385.1. Lineage (NCBI taxonomy): Eukaryota > Metazoa > Chordata > Mammalia > Rodentia > Cricetidae > Onychomys > Onychomys leucogaster. The sequence continues at coordinate 3,906,631 of CATKUP010000009.1, read as the reverse complement.
ATGACAAACATGTGAGCTTTGTGAACGATGTAGTTCGTTTGAGCTGAAAAGTGACTGCCATTACCTGAAACGAAGTCTTGCTTGTAGGAAGACACAGAGCATGGAATTTAACTCCGTTTCTGAAGTGAAACACACAGCAGAGTTCTCATATATACATCACACTCTGCTTTAGAGCAAGAAGCACGCTCCTGCTTCCTAGATTCTCTAAGACAGAAGGAAACGTGAGTGTGCTCAGAACAAACGAACAGTGTTTCTTACACATATGAGCCATATCTAGTTCAACTCTGATTCTAAAACTGAAGCAAACCACAGGTCCTCTAAAATCCAATGCTTGTCAGTTAAGATGAGAAACGTGTGAGCTTCTTGAACGATGTAGTTCGTTTGAGCTGTAAAGTGACTGCCCTTACCTGAAACAAAGTCTTGCTTGTAGGAAGACTCAGTGCCTGGGATTTTACTCCATTTCTGAAGTGTAAAACACAACAGAGTTCTCATCCATTGATCACACTCTGCTTTAGAGCAAGAAGCACGCTCTAGCTTTCCAGAGTCTCTAAGACAGCAGGAAACATGAGTGTGCTGAGAACAAATGAATGGTGTTTCATACACATACGGACCATATCTCCTCCAACTCTGCTTCTGAAACTGATACAAAGCACTGGTCCTCTAACATCCAATGCTTGTCATTTAAGATGAGAAACGTGTGAGCTTCGTGAACGATGTAGTTCGTTTGAGCTGAAAAGTGACCGCCCGTAAATGAAACAAAGTAGTGCTTGTAGGAAGACACAGAGCCTGGGATTTAACTCCATTTCTGAAGGGAAACACACAGCATAGTTCTCATCCATGGATCGCACTCTGCTTTAGAGCAAGAAGAATGCTCTTCCTTTCTAGAATCTCTAATCCAACAGGAAACATGAGTGTGCTCAGAACAATAGAACGGTGTTTCCTACATATACGGACCATATCTAGTTCAACTCTCATTCTGAAACTGAAACAAACCACAGGAACTCTAACAGCCAGTGCTTTTCAGTTAAGATGAGAAACGTGTGAGCTTTGTGAACGATGTAGTTCGTTTGAGCTGAAAAGTGACTGACCTTACCTGAAACGAAGTCTTGCTGGTAGGAAGACACAGAGCCTGGGATTTAACTCCATTTCTGAAGGGAAACACAGAGCATAGTTCACATCCATGGATCGCACTCTGCTTTATAGCAAGAAGAACGCTCTTCCTTTCTAGAATCTCTAATCCAGCAGGAAAAGTGAGGGTGCTCAGACGAAAAGAACGGTGTTTCCTATACATACGGACCATATCTAGTTCAACTCTGCTTGAAATTGATACAAAGCAAAGGTCCTCTAACATCAAATGCTTCTCAATTAAGATGACAAACATGTGATCTTCGTGAACGATGTAGTTCGTTTGAGCTGAAAAGTGACTGCCATTACCTGAAACGTAGACTTGCTTGTAGGAAGACACAGAGCCTGGGATTTAACTCCATTTCTGAAGGGAAACTCACAGCATAGTTCTCATCCATGGATCTAACTCTGCTTTAGATCAAGAAGAACGCTCTTCCTTTCTAGAGTCTCGAATACAGCAGGAAACGTGAGTGTGCTCAGAATAAAATAATGGTGTTTCCTATACATACAGACCATATCTAGTCCAACTCTGCTTGAAATTGATACAAATCAAAGTTCCTCTAACATCAAATGCTTCTCAATTAAGATGAGAAACGTGTGAGCTTCCTGAACGATGTAGTTCGTTTGAGCTGTAAAGTAACTGCCCTTACCTGAAACGAAGTCTTGCTTGTAGTAAGACTCAGTGCCTGAGATTTAACTCCACTTCTGAAGTGAAACACACAACAGAGTTCTCATGCATTGATCACACTCTGCTTTAGAGCCAGAAGCACACTCTAGCTTTCCGAGTCTCTAAGACAGCAGGAAACTTGAGTGTGCTAAGAACAAATGAATGGTGTTTCCTACACATACGGACCATATGTAGTCTAACTCTGCTTCTGAAACTGATACAAAGCACTGGTCCTCTAACATCCAATGCTTGTCATTTAAGATGAGAAACGTGTGAGCTTCGTGAACGATGTAGTTCGTTTGAGCTGTTAGTAACTGCCCTTACCTGTATCTAAGTCTTGCTTGTAAGAATTCTCAGAGCTTGAGATTTAACTCCATTTCTGAAGTAAAACACACAGCAGAGTTCTCATATATAGATCACACTCTGCTTTAGAGCAAGAAACACGCTCTTGCTTTCTAGAGTCTCTAAGACAGGAGGAAACATGAGTGAGCTGAGAACAAATGAACGGTGTTTCCTACACATATGAGCCATATCTAGTTCAACTCTGATTCTAAAACTGAAACAAACCACAGGTCCTCTAAAATCCAATGCTTGTCAGTTAAGATGAGAAACGTGTGAGCTTCGTGAATGATGTAGTTTGTTTGAGCTTAAAGTAACTGCCCTTACCTGAAACAAAGTCTTGCTTGTAGGAAGGCTCAGTGCCTGGGATTTAACTCCGTTTCTGAATTGAAACACACAGCAGAGTTCTCATATATACATCACACTCTGCTTTAGAGCAAGAAGCACGCTCTTCCTTTCTAGAATCTGTAATCAGGCAGGAAATGTGAGTGTGCTCAGAAGAAAAGAACAGTGTTTCCTATACATACGGACCATATCTAGTTCAACTCTGCTTGAAACTGATACAAAGCAAAGGTCCTCTAACATCCAATGCTTGTCATTTAAGATGAGAAACGTGTGAGCTTCGTGAACGATGTAGTTCGTTTGAGCTGAAAAGTGACCGCCCCTAACTGAAACAAACTAATGCTTGTAGGAAGACACAGAGCCTGGGATTTAACTCCATTTCTGAAGGGAAACACACAGCATAGTTCTCATCCATGGATCGCACTCTGCTTTAGAGCAAGAAGAATGCTCTTCCTTTCTAGAATCTCTAATCCAACAGGAAACTTGAGTGTGCTCAGAACAATAGAACGTTGTTTCCTACATATACGGACCATATCTAGTTCAACTCTGATTCTGAAACTGAAACAAACCACAGGTCCTCTAACAACCAGTGCTTGTCAGTTAAGATGAGAAACAGGTGAGCTTCGTGAATGATGTAGTTCCTTTGAGCTGTAAAGTAACTGCCCTTACCTGAAACGAAGTCTTGCTTGTAGGAATACACAGAGCCAGGGATTTAACTCCATTTCTGAAGTGAAACGCACAACAGAGTTCTCATCCATTGATCACACTCTGCTTTACATCAAGAAGCACCCTCTATCTTTCCAGAGACTCAAAGACAGCAGCAGACTTGAGTGTGCTGAGAACAAATGAATGGTGTTTCCTACACATACGGACCATATCTAGTCTAACTCTGCTTCTGAAACTGATACAAAGCACTGGTCCTCTAACATCCAATGCTTGTCATTTAAGATGAGAAACGTGTGAGCTTCGTGAACGATGTAGTTCGTTTGAGCTGAAAATTGACTGACCTTACCTGAAACGAAGTCTTGCTGGTAGGAAGACACAGAGCCTGGGATTTACCTCCATTTCTGAAGGGAAACACACAGCATAGTTCTCATCCATGGATCGCACTCTGCTTTATAGCAAGAAGAACGCTCTTCCTTTCTAGAATCTCTAATCCAGCAGGAAAAGTGAGTGTGCTCAGAAGAAAAGAACGGTGTTTCCTATAAATACGGACCATATCTAGTTCAACTCTGCTTGAAATTGATACAAAGCAAAGGTCCTCTAACATCAAATGCTTCTCTATTAAGATGACAAACATGTGAGCTTTGTGAACGATGTAGTTCGTTTGAGCTGAAAAGTGACTGCCATTACCTGAAACGAAGTCTTGCTTGTAGGAAGACACAGAGCATGGAATTTAACTCCGTTCCTGAAGTGAAACACACAGCAGAGTTCTCATATATACATCACACTCTGCTTTAGAGCAAGAAGCACGCTCCTGCTTCCTAGATTCTCTAAGACAGAAGGAAACGTGAGTGTGCTCAGAACAAACGAACAGTGTTTCCTACACATATGAGCCATATCTAGTTCAACTCTGATTCTCAAACTGAAGCAAACCACAGGTCCTCTAAAATCCAATGCTTGTCAGTTAAGATGAGAAACGTGTGAGCTTCTTGAACGATGTAGTTCGTTTGAGCTGTAAAGTGACTGCCCTTACCTGAAACAAAGTCTTGCTTGTAGGAAGACTCAGTGCCTGGGATTTTACTCCATTTCTGAAGTGTAAAACACAACAGAGTTCTCATCCATTGATCACACTCTGCTTTAGAGCAAGAAGCACGCTCTAGCTTTCCAGAGTCTCTAAGACAGCAGGAAACATGAGTGTGCTGAGAACAAATGAATGGTGTTTCATACACATACGGACCATATCTCCTCCAACTCTGCTTCTGAAACTGATACAAAGCACTGGTCCTCTAACATCCAATGCTTGTCATTTAAGATGAGAAACGTGTGAGCTTCGTGAACTATGTAGTTCATTTGAGCTGAAAAGTGACTGACCTTCCCTGAAACGAAGTCTTGCTGGTAGGAAGACACAGAGCCTGGGATTTAACTCCATTTCTGAAGGGAAACACACAGCATAGTTCTCATCCATGGATCGCACTCTGCTTTATAGCAAGAAGAACGCTCTTCCTTTCTAGAATCTCTAATCCAGCAGGAAAAGTGAGTGTGCTCAGAAGAAAAGAACGGTGTTTCCTATAAATACGGACCATATCTAGTTCAACTCTGCTTGAAATTGATACAAAGCAAAGGTACTCTAACATCAAATGCTTCTCAATTAAGATGACAAACATGTGAGCTTCGTGAACGATGTAGTTCGTTTGAGCTGAACAGTGACTGCCATTACCTGAAACGAAGTCTTGCTTGTAGGAAGACACAGAACATGGAATTTAACTCCGTTTCTGAAGTGAAACACACAGCAGAGTTCTCATATATACATCACACTCTGCTTTAGAGCAAGAAGCACGCTCCTGCTTCCTAGATTCTCTAAGACAGAAGGAAACGTGAGTGTGCTCAGAACAAACGAACAGTGTTTCCTACACATATGAGCCATATCTAGTTCAACTCTGATTCTAAAACTGAAGCAAACCACAGGTCCTCTAAAATCCAATGCTTTTCAGTTAAGATGAGAAACGTGTGAGCTTCTTGAACGATGTAGTTCGTTTGAGCTGTAAAGTGACTGCCCTTACCTGAAACAAATTCTTGCTTGTAGGAAGACTCAGTGCCTGGGATTTTACTCCATTTCTGAAGTGTAAAACACAACAGAGTTCTCATCCATTGATCACACTCTGCTTTAGAGCAAGAAGCACGCTCTAGCTTTCCAGAGTCTCTAAGACAGCAGGAAACATGAGTGTGCTGAGAACAAATGAATGGTGTTACATACACATACGGACCATATCTCCTCCAACTCTGCTTCTGAAACTGATACAAAGCACTGGTTCTCTAACATCCAATGCTTGTCATTTAAGATGAGAAACGTGTAAGCTTCGTGAACGATGTAGTTCGTTTGAGCTGAAAAGTGACCGCCCGTAAATGAAACAAAGTAGTGCTTGTAGGAAGACACAGAGCCTGGGATTTAACTCCATTTCTGAAGGGAAACACACAGCATAGTTCTCATCCATGGATCGCACTCTGCTTTAGAGCAAGAAGAATGCTCTTCCTTTCTAGAATCTCTAATCCAACAGGAAACTTGAGTGTGCTCAGAACAATAGAACAGTGTTTCCTACATATACGGACCATATCTAGTTCAACTCTCATTCTGAAACTGAAACAAACCACAGGTCCTCTAACAACCAGTGCTTTTCAGTTAAGATGAGAAACGTGTGAGCTTCGTGAACGATGTAGTTCGTTTGAGCTGAAAAGTGACTGACCGTACCTGAAACGAAGTCTTGCTGGTAGGAAGACACAGAGCCTGGGATTTAACTCCATTTCTGAAGGGAAACACACAGCATAGTTCACATCCATGGATCGCACTCTGCTTTATAGCAAGAAGAACGCTCTTCCTTTCTAGAATCTCTAATCCAGCAGGAAAAGTGAGTGTGCTCAGAAGAAAAGAACGGTGTTTCCTATACATACGGACCGTATCTAGTTCAACTCTGCTTGAAATTGATACAAAGCAAAGGTCCTCTAACATCAAATGCTTCTCAATTAAGATGACAAACATGTGATCTTCGTGAACGATGTAGTTCGTTTGAGCTGAAAAGTGACTGCCATTACCTGAAACGTAGACTTGCTTGTAGGAAGACACAGAGCCTGGGATTTAACTCCATTTCTGAAGGGAAACACACAGCATAGTTCTCATCCATGGATCTAACTCTGCTTTAGATCAAGAAGAACGCTCTTCCTTTCTAGAGTCTCGAATACAGCAGGAAACGTGAGTGTGCTCAGAATAAAATAACGGTGTTTCCTATACATACAGACCATATCTAGTCCAACTCTGCTTGAAATTGATACAAATCAAAGTTCCTCTAACATCAAATGCTTCTCAATTAAGATGAGAAACGTGTGAGCTTCCTGAACGATGTAGTTCGTTTGAGCTGTAAAGTAACTGCCCTTACCTGAAACGAAGTCTTGCTTGTAGGAAGACTCAGTGCCTGGGATTTAACTCCACTTCTGAAGTGAAACACACAACAGAGTTCTCATCCATTGATCACACTCTGCTTTAGAGCAAGAAGCACACTCTAGCTTTCTGAGTCTCTAAGACAGCAGGAAACTTGAGTGTGCTAAGAACAAATGAATGGTGTTTCCTACACATACCGACCATATGTATTCTAACTCTGCTTCTGAAACTGATACAAAGCACTGGTCCTCTAACATCCAATGCTTGTCATTTAGATGAGAAACGTGTGAGCTTCGTGAACGATGTAGTTCGTTTGAGCTGTTAGTAACTGCCCTTACCTGTATGGAAGTCTTGCTTGTAGGAATTCTCAGAGCTTGAGATTTAACTCCATTTCTGAAGTAAAACACACAGCAGAGTTCTCATATATAGATCACACATGCTTTAGAGCAAGAAACACGCTCTTGCTTTCTAGAGTCTCTAAGACAGGAGGAAACATGAGTGAGCTGAGAACAAATGAACGGTGTTTCCTACACATATGAGCCATATCTAGTTCAACTCTGATTCTAAAACTGAAACAAACCCCAGGTCCTCTAAAATCCAATGCTTGTCAGTTAAGATGAGAAACGTGTGAGCTTCGTGAATGATGTAGTTTGTTTGAGCTTAAAGTAACTGCCCTTACCTGAAACGAAGTCTTGCTTGTAGGAAGGCTCAGTGCCTGGGATTTAACTCCGTTTCTGAATTGAAACACACAGCAGAGTTCTCATATATACATCACACTCTGCTTTAGAGCAAGAAGCACGCTCTTCCTTTCTAGAATCTGTAATCAGGCAGGAAATGTGAGTGTGCTCAGAAGAAAAGAACAGTGTTTCCTATACATACAAACCATATCTAGTTCAACTCTGCTTGTAACTGATACAAAGCAAAGGTCCTCTAACATCCAATGCTTGTCATTTAAGATGAGAAACGTGTGAGCTTCGTGAACGATGTAGTTCGTTTGAGCTGAAAAGTGACCGCCACTACCTGAAACAAACTAGTGCTTGTAGGAAGACACAGAGCCTGGGATTTAACTCCATTTCTGAAGGGAAACACACAGCATAGTTCTCATCCATGGATCGCACTCTAGTTTAGAGCAAGAAGAATGCTCTTCCTTTCTAGAATCTCTAATCCAACAGGAAACTTGAGTGTGCTCAGAACAATAGAACGTTGTTTCCTACATATACGGACCATATCTAGTTCAACTCTGATTCTGAAACTGAAACAAACCACAGGTCCTCTAACAACCAGTGCTTGTCAGTTAAGATGAGAAACAGGTGAGCTTCGTGAATGATGTAGTTCGTTTGAGCTGTAAAGTAACTGCCCTTAACTGAAACGAAGTCTTGCTTGTAGGAATACACAGAGCCAGGGATTTAACTCCATTTCTGAAGTGAAACGCACAACAGAGTTCTCATCCATTGATCACACTCTGCTTTAGAGCAAGAAGCACGCGCTCGCTTTCCAGAATATCTAAGACAGCAGGAAACTTGAGTGTGCTGAGAACATATGAATGGCGTTTCCTACACATATGAGCCATATCTTCTCCAACTCTGCATCTGAACCTGATACAAAGCACTGGTCCTCTAAGATCCAATGCTTGTCCGTTAAGATGAGAAACGTGTGAGCTTCGTGAACGATGTAGTTCGTTTGAGCTGAAAAGTGACCGCCCTTACCAGAAACAAAGTAGTGCTTGTAGGAAGACACAGAGCCTGGGATTTAACTCCATTTCTGAAGGGAAACACACAGCATAGTTCTCATCCATGGATCGCACTCTGCTTTATAGCAAGAAGAACGCTCTTCCTTTCTAGAATCTCTAATCCAGCAGGAAAAGTGAGTGTGCTCAGAAGAAAAGAACGGTGTTTCCTATAAATACGGACCATATCTAGTTCAACTCTGCTTGAAATTGATACAAAGCAAAGGTCCTCTAACATCAAATGCTTCTCAATTAAGATGACAAACATGTGAGCTTCGTGAACGATGTAGTTCGTTTGAGCTGAAAAGTGACTGCCATTACCTGAAACGAAGTCTTGCTTGTAGGAAGACACAGAGCATGGAATTTAACTCCGTTTCTGAAGTGAAACACACAGCAGAGTTCTCATATATACATCACACTCTGCTTTAGAGCAGGAAGCACGCTCCTGCTTCCTAGATTCTCTAAGACAGAAGGAAACATGAGTGTGCTCAGAACACACGAACAGTGTTTCCTACACATATGAGCCATATCTAGTTCAACTCTGATTCTAAAACTGAAGCAAACCACAGGTCCTCTAAAATCCAATGCTTTTCAGTTAAGATGAGAAACGTGTGAGCTTCTTGAACGATGTAGTTCGTTTGAGCTGTAAAGTGACTGCCCTTACCTGAAACAAAGTCTTGCTTGTAGGAAGACTCAGTGCCTGGGATTTTACTCCATTTCTGAAGTGTAAAACACAACAGAGTTCTCATCCATTGATCACACTCTGCTTTAGAGCAAGAAGCACGCTCTAGCTTTCCAGAGTCTCTAAGACAGCAGGAAACATGAGTGTGCTGAGAACAAATGAATGGTGTTTCATACACATACGGACCATATCTCCTCCAACTCTGCTTCTGAAACTGATACAAAGCACTGGTTCTCTAACATCCAATGCTTGTCATTTAAGATGAGAAACGTGTGAGCTTCGTGAACGATGTAGTTCGTTTGAGCTGAAAAGTGACCGCCCATAAATGAAACAAAGTAGTGCTTGTAGGAAGACACAGAGCCTGGGATTTAACTCCATTTCTGAAGGAAAACACACAGCATAGTTCTCATCCATGGATCGCACTCTGCTTTAGAGCAAGAAGAATGCTCTTCCTTTCTAGAATCTCTAATCCAACAGGAAACTTGAGTGTGCTCAGAACAATAGAACAGTGTTTCCTACATATACGGACCATATCTAGTTCAACTCTCATTCTGAAACTGAAACAAACCACAGGTCCTCTAACAACCAGTGCTTTTCAGTTAAGATGAGAAACGTGTGAGCTTCGTGAACGATGTAGTTCGTTTGAGCTGAAAAGTGACTGACCGTACCTGAAACGAAGTCTTGCTGGTAGGAAGACACAGAGCCTGGGATTTAACTCCATTTCTGAAGGGAAACACACAGCATAGTTCACATCCATGGATCGCACTCTGCTTTATAGCAAGAAGAATGCTCTTCCTTTCTAGAATCTCTAATCCAGCAGGAAAAGTGAGTGTGCTCAGAAGAAAAGAACGGTGTTTCCTATACATACGGACCATATCTAGTTCAACTCTGCTTGAAATTGATACAAAGCAAAGGTCCTCTAACATCAAATGCTTCTCAATTAAGATGACAAACATGTGATCTTCGTGAACGATGTAGTTCGTTTGAGCTGAAAAGTGACTGCCATTACCTGAAACGTAGACTTGCTTGTAGGAAGACACAGAGCCTGGGATTTAACTCCATTTCTGAAGGGAAACACACAGCATAGTTCTCATCCATGGATCTAACTCTGCTTTAGATCAAGAAGAACGCTCTTCCTTTCTAGAGTCTCGAATACAGCAGGAAACGTGAGTGTGCTCAGAATAAAATAACGGTGTTTCCTATACATACAGACCATATCTAGTCCAACTCTGCTTGAAATTGATACAAATCAAAGTTCCTCTAACATCAAATGCTTCTCAATTAAGATGAGAAACGTGTGAGCTTCCTGAACGATGTAGTTCGTTTGAGCTGTAAAGTAACTGCCCTTACCTGAAACGAAGTCTTGCTTGTAGGAAGACTCAGTGCCTGGGATTTAACTCCGTTTCTGAAGTGAAACACACAGCAGAGTTCTCATATATACATCACACTCTGCTTTAGAGCAGGAAGCACGCTCCTGCTTCCTAGATTCTCTAAGACAGAAGGAAACGTGAGTGTGCTCAGAACAAACGAACAGTGTTTCCTACACATATGAGCCATATCTAGTTCAACTCTGATTCTAAAACTGAAGCAAACCACAGGTCCTCTAAAATCCAATGCTTGTCAGTTAAGATGAGAAACGTGTGAGCTTCTTGAACGATATATTTCGTTTGAGCTGTAAAGTGACTGCCCTTACCTGAAACAAAGTCTTGCTTGTAGGAAGACTCAGTGCCTGGGATTTTACTCCATTTCTGAAGTGTAAAACACAACAGAGTTCTCATCCATTGATCACACTCTGCTTTAGAGCAAGAAGCACGCTCTTCCTTTCTAGAATCTGTAATCAGGCAGGAAATGTGAGTGTGCTCAGAAGAAAAGAACAGTGTTTCCTATACATACAAACCATATCTAGTTCAACTCTGCTTGTAACTGATACAAAGCAAAGGTCCTCTAACATCCAATGCTTGTCATTTAAGATGAGAAACGTGTGAGCTTCGTGAACGATGTAGTTCGTTTGAGCTGAAAAGTGACCGCCACTACCTGAAACAAACTAGTGCTTGTAGGAAGACACAGAGCCTGGGATTTAACTCCATTTCTGAATGGAAACACACAGCATAGTTCTCATCCATGGATCGCACTCTAGTTTAGAGCAAGAAGAATGCTCTTCCTTTCTAGAATCTCTAATCCAACAGGAAACTTGAGTGTGCTCAGAACAATAGAACGTTGTTTCCTACATATACGGACCATATCTAGTTCAACTCTGATTCTGAAACTGAAACAAACCACAGGTCCTCTAACAACCAGTGCTTGTCAGTTAAGATGAGAAACAGGTGAGCTTCGTGAATGATGTAGTTCGTTTGAGCTGTAAAGTAACTGCCCTTAACTGAAACGAAGTCTTGCTTGTAGGAATACACAGAGCCAGGGATTTAACTCCATTTCTGAAGTGAAACGCACAACAGAGTTCTCATCCATTGATCACACTCTGCTTTAGAGCAAGAAGCACGCGCTCGCTTTCCAGAATCTCTAAGACAGCAGGAAACTTGAGTGTGCTGAGAACATATGAATGGCGTTTCCTACACATATGAGCCATATCTTCTCCAACTCTGCATCTGAACCTGATACAAAGCACTGGTCCTCTAAGATCCAATGCTTGTCCGTTAAGATGAGAAACGTGTGAGCTTCGTGAACGATGTAGTTCGTTTGAGCTGAAAAGTGACCGCCCTTCGCAGAAACAAAGTAGTGCTTGTAGGAAGACACAGAGCCTGGGATTTAACTCCATTTCTGAAGGGAAACACACAGCATAGTTCTCATCCATGGATCGCACTCTGCTTTATAGCAAGAAGAACGCTCTTCCTTTCTAGAATCTCTAATCCAGCAGGAAAAGTGAGTGTGCTCAGAAGAAAAGAACGGTGTTTCCTATAAATACGGACCATATCTAGTTCAACTCTGCTTGAAATTGATACAAAGCAAAGGTCCTCTAACATCAAATGCTTCTCAATTAAGATGACAAACATGTGAGCTTCGTGAACGATGTAGTTCGTTTGAGCTGAAAAGTGACTGCCATTACCTGAAACGAAGTCTTGCTTGTAGGAAGACACAGAGCATGGAATTTAACTCCGTTTCTGAAGTGAAACACACAGCAGAGTTCTCATATATACATCACACTCTGCTTTAGAGCAGGAAGCACGCTCCTGCTTCCTAGATTCTCTAAGACAGAAGGAAACATGAGTGTGCTCAGAACAAACGAACAGTGTTTCCTACACATATGAGCCATATCTAGTTCAACTCTGATTCTAAAACTGAAGCAAACCACAGGTCCTCTAAAATCCAATGCTTTTCAGTTAAGATGAGAAACGTGTGAGCTTCTTGAACGATGTAGTTCGTTTGAGCTGTAAAGTGACTGCCCTTACCTGAAACAAAGTCTTGCTTGTAGGAAGACTCAGTGCCTGGGATTTTACTCCATTTCTGAAGTGTAAAACACAACAGAGTTCTCATCCATTGATCACACTCTGCTTTAGAGCAAGAAGCACGCTCTAGCTTTCCAGAGTCTCTAAGACAGCAGGAAACATGAGTGTGCTGAGAACAAATGAATGGTGTTTCATACACATATGGACCATATCTCCTCCAACTCTGCTTCTGAAACTGATACAAAGCACTGGTTCTCTAACATCCAATGCTTGTCATTTAAGATGAGAAACGTGTGAGCTTCGTGAACGATGTAGTTCGTTTGAGCTGAAAAGTGACCGCCCATAAATGAAACAAAGTAGTGCTTGTAGGAAGACACAGAGCCTGGGATTTAACTCCATTTCTGAAGGGAAACACACAGCATAGTTCTCATCCATGGATCGCACTCTGCTTTAGAGCAAGAAGAATGCTCTTCCTTTCTAGAATCTCTAATCCAACAGGAAACTTGAGTGTGCTCAGAACAATAGAACAGTGTTTCCTACATATACGGACCATATCTAGTTCAACTCTCATTCTGAAACTGAAACAAACCACAGGTCCTCTAACAACCAGTGCTTTTCAGTTAAGATGAGAAACGTGTGAGCTTCGTGAACGATGTAGTTCGTTTGAGCTGAAAAGTGACTGACCGTACCTGAAACGAAGTCTTGCTGGTAGGAAGACACAGAGCCTGGGATTTAACTCCATTTCTGAAGGGAAACACACAGCATAGTTCACATCCATGGAACGCACTCTGCTTTATAGCAAGAAGAACGCTCTTCCTTTCTAGAATCTCTAATCCAGCAGGAAAAGTGAGTGTGCTCAGAAGAAAAGAACGGTGTTTCCTATACATACGGACCATATCTAGTTCAACTCTGCTTGAAATTGATACAAAGCAAAGGTCCTCTAACATCAAATGCTTCTCAATTAAGATGACAAACATGTGATCTTCGTGAACGATGTAGTTCGTTTGAGCTGAAAAGTGACTGCCATTACCTGAAACGTAGACTTGCTTGTAGGAAGACACAGAGCCTGGGATTTAACTCCATTTCTGAAGGGAAACACACAGCATAGTTCTCATCCATGGATCTAACTCTGCTTTAGATCAAGAAGAACGCTCTTCCTTTCTAGAGTCTCGAATACAGCAGGAAACGTGAGTGTGCTCAGAATAAAATAACGGTGTTTCCTATACATACAGACCATATCTAGTCCAACTCTGCTTGAAATTGATACAAATCAAAGTTCCTCTAACATCAAATGCTTCTCAATTAAGATGAGAAACGTGTGAGCTTCCTGAACGATGTAGTTCGTTTGAGCTGTAAAGTAACTGCCCTTACCTGAAACGAAGTCTTGCTTGTAGGAAGACTCAGTGCCTGGGATTTAACTCCGTTTCTGAAGTGAAACACACAGCAGAGTTCTCATATATACATCACACTCTGCTTTAGAGCAGGAAGCACGCTCCTGCTTCCTAGATTCTCTAAGACAGAAGGAAACGTGAGTGTGCTCAGAACAAACGAACAGTGTTTCCTACACATATGAGCCATATCTAGTTCAACTCTGATTCTAAAACTGAAGCAAACCACAGGTCCTCTAAAATCCAATGCTTGTCAGTTAAGATGAGAAACGTGTGAGCTTCTTGAACGATATATTTCGTTTGAGCTGTAAAGTGACTGCCCTTACCTGAAACAAAGTCTTGCTTGTAGGAAGACTCAGTGCCTGGGATTTTACTCCATTTCTGAAGTGTAAAACACAACAGAGTTCTCATCCATTGATCACACTCTGCTTTAGAGCAAGAAGCACGCTCTAGCTTTCCAGAGTCTCTAAGACAGCAGGAAACATGAGTGTGCTGAGAACAAATGAATGGTGTTTCATACACATACGGACCATATCTCCTCCAACTCTGCTTCTGAAACTGATACAAAGCACTGGTTCTCTAACATCCAATGCTTGTCATTTAAGATGAGAAACGTGTGAGCTTCGTGAACGATGTAGTTCGTTTGAGCTGAAAAGTGACCGCCCATAAATGAAACAAAGTAGTGCTTGTAGGAAGACACAGAGCCTGGGATTTAACTCCATTTCTGAAGGGAAACACACAGCATAGTTCTCATCCATGGATCGCACTCTGCTTTAGAGCAAGAAGAATGCTCTTCCTTTCTAGAATCTCTAATCCAACAGGAAACTTGAGTGTGCTCAGAACAATAGAACAGTGTTTCCTACATATACGGACCATATCTAGTTCAACTCTCATTCTGAAACTGAAACAAACCACAGGTCCTCTAACAACCAGTGCTTTTCAGTTAAGATGAGAAACGTGTGAGCTTCGTGAACGATGTAGTTCGTTTGAGCTGAAAAGTGACTGACCGTACCTGAAACGAAGTCTTGCTGGTAGGAAGACACAGAGCCTGGGATTTAACTCCTTTTATGAAGGGAAACACATAGCATAGTTCACATCCATGGATCGCACTCTGCTTTATAGCAAGAAGAATGCTCTTCCTTTCTAGAATCTCTAATCCAGCAGGAAAAGTGAGTGTGCTCAGAAGAAAAGAACGGTGTTTCCTATACATACGGACCATATCTAGTTCAACTCTGCTTGAAATTGATACAAAGCAAAGGTCCTCTAACATCAAATGCTTCTCAATTAAGATGACAAACATGTGATCTTCGTGAATGATGTAGTTCGTTTGAGCTGAAAAGTGACTGCCATTACCTGAAACGTAGACTTGCTTGTAGGAAGACACAGAGCCTGGGATTTAACTCCATTTCTGAAGGGAAACACACAGCATAGTTCTCATCCATGGATCTAACTCTGCTTTAGATCAAGAAGAACGCTCTTCCTTTCTAGAGTCTCGAATACAGCAGGAAACGTGAGTGTGCTCAGAATAAAATAACGGTGTTTCCTATACATACAGACCATATCTAGTCCAACTCTGCTTGAAATTGATACAAATCAAAGTTCCTCTAACATCAAATGCTTCTCAATTAAGATGAGAAACGTGTGAGCTTCCTGAACGATGTAGTTCGTTTGAGCTGTAAAGTAACTGCCCTTACCTGAAACGAAGTCTTGCTTGTAGGAAGACTCAGTGCCTGGGATTTAACTCCGTTTCTGAAGTGAAACACACAGCAGAGTTCTCATATATACATCACACTCTGCTTTAGAGCAGGAAGCACGCTCCTGCTTCCTAGATTCTCTAAGACAGAAGGAAACGTGAGTGTGCTCAGAACAAACGAACAGTGTTTCCTACACATATGAGCCATATCTAGTTCAACTCTGATTCTAAAACTGAAGCAAACCACAGGTCCTCTAAAATCCAATGCTTGTCAGTTAAGATGAGAAACGTGTGAGCTTCTTGAACGATATATTTCGTTTGAGCTGTAAAGTGACTGCCCTTACCTGAAACAAAGTCTTGCTTGTAGGAAGACTCAGTGCCTGGGATTTTACTCCATTTCTGAAGTGTAAAACACAACAGAGTTCTCATCCATTGATCACACTCTGCTTTAGAGCAAGAAGCACGCTCTAGCTTTCCAGAGTCTCTAAGACAGCAGGAAACATGAGTGTGCTGAGAACAAATGAATGGTGTTTCATACACATACGGACCATATCTCCTCCAACTCTGCTTCTGAAACTGATACAAAGCACTGGTCCTCTAACATCCAATGCTTCTCATTTAAGATGAGAAACGTGTGAGCTTCGTGAACGATGTAGTTCGTTTGAGCTGAAAAGTGACTGACCTTACCTGAAACGAAGTCTTGCTGGTAGGAAGACACAGAGCCTGGGATTTAACTCCATTTCTGAAGGGAAACACACAGCATAGTTCTCATCCATGGATCGCACTCTGCTTTATAGCAAGAAGAACGCTCTTCCTTTCTAGAATCTCTAATCCAGCAGGAAAAGTGAGTGTGCTCAGAAGAAAAGAACGGTGTTTCCTATAAATACGGACCATATCTAGTTCAACTCTGCTTGAAATTGATACAAAGCAAAGGTCCTCTAATGTCAAATGCTTCTCAATTAAGATGACAAACATGTGAGCTTCGTGAACGATGTAGTTCGTTTGAGCTGAAAAGTGACTGCCATTACCTGAAACGAAGTCTTGCTTGTAGGAAGACACAGAGCATGGAATTTAACTCCGTTTCTGAAGTGAAACACACAGCAGAGTTCTCATATATACATCACACTCTGCTTTAGAGCAAGAAGCACGCTCCTGCTTCCTAGATTCTCTAAGACAGAAGGAAACGTGAGTGTGCTCAGAACAAACGAACAGTGTTTCCTACACATATGAGCCATATCTAGTTCAACTCTGATTCTAAAACTGAAGCAAACCACAGGTCCTCTAAAATCCAATGCTTGTCAGTTAAGATGAGAAACGTGTGAGCTTCTTGAACGATGTAGTTCGTTTGAGCTGTAAAGTGACTGCCCTTACCTGAAACAAAGTCTTGCTTGTAGGAAGACTCAGTGCCTGGGATTTTACTCCATTTCTGAAGTGTAAAACACAACAGAGTTCTCATCCATTGATCACACTCTGCTTTAGAGCAAGAAGCACGCTCTAGCTTTCCAGAGTCTCTAAGAGAGCAGGAAACATGAGTGTGCTCAGTGCAATAGAACAGTGTTTCCTACATATACGGACCATATCTAGTTCAACTCTCATTCTGAAACTGAAACAAACCACAGGTCCTCTAACAACCAGTGCTTTTCAGTAAGATGAGAAACGTGTGAGCTTCGTGAACGATGTAGTTCGTTTGAGCTGAAAAGTGACTGACCGTACCTGAAACGAAGTCTTGCTGGTAGGAAGACACAGAGCCTGGGATTTAACTCCATTTCTGAAGGGAAACACACAGCATAGTTCACATCCATGGAACGCACTCTGCTTTATAGCAAGAAGAACGCTCTTCCTTTCTAGAATCTCTAATCCAGCAGGAAAAGTGAGTGTGCTCAGAAGAAAAGAACGGTGTTTCCTATACATACGGACCATATCTAGTTCAACTCTGCTTGAAATTGATACAAAGCAAATGTCCTCTAACATCAAATGCTTCTCAATTAAGATGACAAACATGTGATCTTCGTGAACGATGTAGTTCGTTTGAGCTGAAAAGTGACTGCCATTACCTGAAACGTAGACTTGCTTGTAGGAAGACACAGAGCCTGGGATTTAACTCCATTTCTGAAGGGAAACACACAGCATAGTTCTCATCCATGGATCTAACTCTGCTTTAGATCAAGAAGAACGCTCTTCCTTTCTAGAGTCTCGAATACAGCAGGAAACGTGGGTGTGCTCAGAATAAAATAACGGTGTTTCCTTTACGTACAGACCATATCTAGTCCAACTCTGCTTGAAATTGATACAAATCAAAGTTCCTCTAACATCAAATGCTTCTCAATTAAGATGAGAAACGTGTGAGCTTCCTGAACGATGTAGTTCGTTTGAGCTGTAAAGTAACTGCCCTTACCTGAAACGAAGTCTTGCTTGTAGGAAGACTCAGTGCCTGGGATTTAACTCCACTTCTGAAGTGAAACACACAACAGAGTTCTCATCCATTGATCACACTCTGCTTTAGAGCAAGAAGCACACTCTAGCTTTCCGAGTCTCTAAGACAGCAGGAAACTTGAGTGTGCTAAGAACAAATGAATGGTGTTTCCTACACATACGGACCATATGTAGTCTAACTCTGCTTCTGAAACTGATACAAAGCACTGGTCCTCTAACATGCAATGCTTGTCATTTAAGATGAGAAACGTGTGAGCTTCGTGAACGATGTAGTTCGTTTGAGCTGTTAGTAACTGCCCTTACCTGTATCGAAGTCTTGCTTGTAGGAATTCTCAGAGCTTGAGATTTAACTCCATTTCTGAAGTAAAACACACAGCAGAGTTCTCATCTATAGATCACACATGCTTTAGAGCAAGAAACACGCTCTTGCTTTCTAGAGTCTCTAAGACAGGAGGAAACATGAGTGAGCTGAGAACAAATGAACGGTGTTTCCTACACATATGAGCCATATCTAGGTAAACTCTGATTCTAAAACTGAAACAAACCACAGGTCCTCTAAAATCCAATGCTTGTCAGTTAAGATGAGAAACGTGTGAGCTTCGTGAATGATGTAGTTTGTTTGAGCTTAAAGTAACTGCCCTTACCTGAAACGAAGTCTTGCTTGTAGGAAGGCTCAGTGCCTGGGATTTAACTCCGTTTCTGAATTGAAACACACAGCAGAGTTCTCATATATACATCACACTCTGCTTTAGACCATGAAGCACGCTCTTCCTTTCTAGAATCTGTAATCAGGCAGGAAATGTGAGTGTGCTCAGAAGAAAAGAACAGTGTTTCCTATACATACGGACCATATCTAGTTCAACTCTGCTTGTAACTGATACAAAGCAAAGGTCCTCTAACATCCAATGCTTGCCATTTAAGATGAGAAACGTGTGAGCTTCGTGAACGATGTAGTTCGTTTGAGCTGAAAAGTGACCGCCCCTACCTGAAACAAACTAGTGCTTGTAGGAAGACACAGAGCCTGGGATTTAACTCCATTTCTGAAGGGAAACACACAGCATAGTTCTCATCCATGGATCGCACTCTGCTTTAGAGCAAGAAGAATGCTCTTCCTTTCTAGAATCTCTAATCCAACAGGAAACTTGAGTGTGCTCAGAACAATAGAACGTTGTTTCCTACATATACGGACCATATCTAGTTCAACTCTGATTCTGAAACTGAAACAAACCACAGGTCCTCTAACAACCAGTGCTTGTCAGTTAAGATGAGAAACAGGTGAGCTTTGTGAATGATGTAGTTCGTTTGAGCTGTAAAGTAACTGCCCTTACCTGAAACGAAGTCTTGCTTGTAGGAATACACAGAGCCAGGGATTTAACTCCATTTCTGAAGTGAAACGCACAACAGAGTTCTCATCCATTGATCACACTCTGCTTTAGAGCAAGAAGCACCCTCTATCTTTCCAGAGACTCAAAGACAGCAGCAGACTTGAGTGTGCTGAGAACAAATGAATGGTGTTTCCTACACATACGGACCATATCTAGTCTAACTCTGCTTCTGAAACTGATACAAAGCACTGGTCCTCAAACATCCAATGATTGTCATTTAAGATGAGAAACGTGTGAGCTTCGTGAACGATGTAGTTCGTTTGAGCTGAAAAGTGACTGACCTTACCTGAAACGAAGTCTTGCTGGTAGGAAGACACAGAGCCTGGGATTTAACTCCTTTTCTGAAGGGAAACACACAGCATAGTTCACATCCATGGATCGCACTCTGCTTTATAGCAAGAAGAACGCTCTTCCTTTCTAGAATCTCTAATCCAGCAGATAAAGTGAGTGTGCTCAGAAGAAAAGAACGGTGTTTCCTATACATACGGACCATATCTAGTTCAACTCTGCTTGAAATTGATACAAAGCAAAGGTTCTCTATCATCAAATGCTTCTCAATTAAGATGACAAACATGTGATCTTCGTGAACGATGTAGTTCGTTTGAGCTGAAAAGTGACTGCCATTACCTGAAACGTAGACTTTCTTGTAGGAAGACACAGAGCCTGGGATTTAACTCCATTTCTGAAGGGAAACACACAGCATATTTCTCATCCATGGATCTAACTCTGCTTTAGATCAAGAAGAACGCTCTTCCTTTCTAGAGTCTCGAATACAGCAGGAAACGTGAGTGTGCTCAGAATAAAATAACGGTGTTTCCTATACATACGGACCATATCTAGTCCAACTCTGCTTGAAATTGATACAAAGCAAAGTTCCTCTAACATCAAATGCTTCTCAATTAAGATGAGAAACGTGTGAGCTTCCTGAACAATGTAGTTCGTTTGAGCTGAAAAGTGACTGCCATTACCTGAAACGAAGTCTTGCTTGTAGGAAGACACAGAGCATGGAATTTAACTCCGTTTCTGAAGTGAAACACACAGCAGAGTTCTCATATATACATCACACTCTGCTTTAGAGCAAGAAGCACGCTCCTGCTTCCTAGATTCTCTAAGACAGAAGGAAACGTGAGTGTGCTCAGAACAAACGAACAGTGTTTCCTACACATATGAGCCATATCTAGTTCAACTCTGATTCTAAAACTGAAGCAAACCACAGGTCCTCTAAAATCCAATGCTTGTCAGTTAAGATGAGAAACGTGTGAGCTTCGTGAATGATGTAGTTCGTTTGAGCTGTAAAGTGACTGCCCTTACCTGAAACAAAGTCTTGCTTGTAGGAAGACTCAGTGCCTGGGATTTTACTCCATTTCTGAAGTGTAAAACACAACAGAGTTCTCATCCATTGATCACACTCTGCTTTAGAGCAAGAAGCACACTCTAGCTTTCCAGAGTCTCTAAGACAGCAGGAAACATGAGTGTGCTGAGAACAAATGAATGGTGTTTCATACACATACGGACCATATCTCCTCCAACTCTGCTTCTGAAACTGATACAAAGCACTGGTCCTCTAACATCCAATGCTTGTCATTTAAGATGAGAAACGTGTGAGCTTCGTGAACGATGTAGTTCGTTTGAGCTGAAAAGTGACCGCCCGTAAATGAAACAAAGTAGTGCTTGTAGGAAGACACAGAGCCTGGGATTTAACTCCATTTTGTAGGGAAACACACAGCATAGTTCTCATCCATGGATCACACTCTGCTTTAGAGCAAGAAGAATGCTCTTCCTTTCTAGAATCTCTAATCCAACAGGAAACTTGAGTGTGCTCAGAACAATAGAACGGTGTTTCCTACATATACGGACCATATCTAGTTCAACTCTGATTCTGAAACTGAAACAAACCACAGGTCCTCTAACAACCAGTGCTTGTCAGTTAAGATGAGAAACGTGTGAGCTTCGTGAACGATGTAATTCTTTTGAGCTGAAAAGTGACTGACCTTTCCTGAAACGAAGTCTTGCTGGTAGGAAGACACAGAGCCTGGGATTTAACTCCATTTCTGAAGGGAAACACACAGCATAGTTCTCATCTATGGATCGCACTCTGCTTTATAGCAAGAAGAATGCTCTTCCTTTCTAGAATCTCTAATCCAGCAGTAAAAGTGAGTGTGCTCAGAATAAAAGAACGGTGTTTCCTATACATACGAACCATATCGAGTTCAACTCTGCTTGAAATTGATACAAAGCAAAGGTCCTCTAACATCAAATGCTTCTCAATTAAGATGACAAACATGTGAGCTTCGTGAACGATGTAGTTCGTTTAAGCTGAAAAGTGACTGCCATTACCTGAAACGAAGACTTGCTTGTAGGAAGACACAGAGAATGGAATTTAACTCCGTTTCTGAAGTGAAACACACAGCAGAGTTCTCATATATACGTCACACTGTGCTTTAGAGCAAGAAGCACGCTCCTGCTTCCTAGATTCTCTAAGACAGAAGGAAACGTGAGTGTGCTCAGAACAAACGAACAGTGTTTCCTACACATATGAGCCATATCTAGTTCAACTCTGATTCTAAAACTGAAGCAAACCACAGGTCCTCTAAAATCCAATGCTTGTCAGTTAAGATGAGAAACGTGTGAGCTTCGTGAATGATGTAGTTCGTTTGAGCTGTAAAGTGACTGCCCTTACCTGAAACAAAGTCTTGCTTGTAGGAAGACTCAGTGCCTGGGATTTTACTCCATTTCTGAAGTGTAAAACACAACAGAGTTCTCATCCATTGATCACACTCTGCTTTAGAGCAAGAAGCACACTCTAGCTTTCCAGAGTCTCTAAGACAGCAGGAAACATGAGTGTGCTGAGAACAAATGAATGGTGTTTCATACACATACGGACCATATCTCCTCCAACTCTGCTTCTGAAACTGATACAAAGCACTGGTCCTCTAACATCCAATGCTTGTCATTTAAGATGAGAAACGTGTGAGCTTCGTGAACGATGTAGTTCGTTTGAGCTGAAAAGTGACCGCCCGTAAATGAAACAAAGTAGTGCTTGTAGGAAGACACAGAGCCTGGGATTTAACTCCATTTTGTAGGGAAACACACAGCATAGTTCTCATCCATGGATCATACTCTGCTTTAGAGCAAGAAGAATGCTCTTCCTTTCTAGAATCTCTAATCCAACAGGAAACTTGAGTGTGCTCAGAACAATAGAACGGTGTTTCCTACATATACGGACCATATCTAGTTCAACTCTGATTCTGAAACTGAAACAAACCACAGGTCCTCTAACAACCAGTGCTTGTCAGTTAAGATGAGAAACGTGTGAGCTTCGTGAACGATGTAATTCGTTTGAGCTGAAAAGTGACTGAACTTTCCTGAAACGAAGTCTTGCTGGTAGGAAGACACAGAGCCTGGGATTTAACTCCATTTCTGAAGGGAAACACACAGCATAGTTCTCATCTATGGATCGCACTCTGCTTTATAGCAAGAAGAATGCTCTTCCTTTCTAGAATCTCTAATCCAGCAGTAAAAGTGAGTGTGCTCAGAATAAAAGAACGGTGTTTCCTATACATACGAACCATATCGAGTTCAACTCTGCTTGAAATTGATACAAAGCAAAGGTCCTCTAACATCAAATGCTTCTCAATTAAGATGACAAACATGTGAGCTTCGTGAACGATGTAGTTCGTTTAAGCTGAAAAGTGACTGCCATTACCTGAAACGAAGACTTGCTTGTAGGAAGACACAGAGCATGGAATTTAACTCCGTTTCTGAAGTGAAACACACAGCAGAGTTCTCATCCATTGATCACACTCTGCTTTAGAGCAAGAAGCACGCTCTAGCTTTCCGAGTCTCTAAGACAGCAGGAAACTTGAGTGTGCTAAGAAAAAATGAATGGTGTTTCCTACACATACGGACCATATGTAGTCTAACTCTGCTTCTGAAACTGATACAAAGCACTGGTCCTCTAACATCCAATGCTTGTCATTTAAGATGAGAAACGTGTGAGCTTCGTGAACGATGTAGTTCGTTTGAGCTGAAAAGTGACCGCCCCTAACTGAAACAAACTAGTGCTTGTAGGAAGACACAGAGCCTGGGATTTAACTCCATTTCTGAAGGGAAACACACAGCATAGTTCTCATCCATGGATCGCACTCTGCTTTAGAGCAAGAAGAATGCTCTTCCTTTCTAGAATCTCTAATCCAACAGGAAACTTGAGTGTGCTCAGAACAATAGAACGTTGTTTCCTACATATACGGACCATATCTAGTTCAACTCTGATTCTGAAACTGAAACAAACCACAGGTCCTCTAACAACCAGTGCTTGTCATTTAAGATGAGAAAAGGGTGAGCTTCGTGAATGATGTAGTTCGTTTGAGCTGTAAAGTAACTGCCCTTACCTGAAACGAAGTCTTGCTTGTAGGAAGACACAGAGCATGGAATTTAACTCCGTTTCTGAAGTGAAACACACAGCAGAGTTCTCATATATACATCACACTGTGTTTTAGAGCAAGAAGCACGCTCTTGCTCCCTAGATTCTCTAACACAGAAGGAAACGTGAGTGTGCTCAGAACAAACGAACAGTGTTTCCTACACATATGAGCCATATCTAGTTCAACTCTGATTCTAAAACTGAAGCAAACCACAGGTCCTCTAAAATCCAATGCTTGTCAGTTAAGATGAGAAACGTGTGAGCTTCTTGAACGATGTAGTTCGTTTGAGCTGTAAAGTGACTGCCCTTAACTGAAACAAAGTCTTGCTTGTAGGAAGACTCAGTGCCTGGGATTTTACTCCATTTCTGAAGTGTAAAACACAACAGAGTTCTCATCCATTGATCACACTCTGCTTTAGAGCAAGAAGCACGCTCTAGCTTTCCAGAGTCTCTAAGACAGCAGGAAACTTGTGTGTGCTGAGAACAAATGAATGGTGTTTCATACACATATGGACCATATCTAGTCCAACTCTGCTTCTGAAACTAATACAAAGCACTGGTCCTCTAACATCCAATGCTTGTCAGTTAAGATGAGAAACGTGTGAGCTTCGTGAACGATGTAGTTCATTTGAGCTGAAATGTGACTGCCCTTACCTGAAAGGAAGTCTTGCCTGTAGGAAGACACAGTGCATGGAATTTAACTCCATTTCTGAAGGGAAACACACAGCATAGTTCTCATCCATGAATCACACTCTGCATTAGATCAAGAAGCACGCTCTTGCTTTCGAGAGTCTCTGATACAGCAGGAAACATGAGTGTGCTCAGAACAAAAGAACGGTGTGTCCTACACATACAGGCCATGTCTAGTTCAACTCAGCTTCTGAAACTGAAACAAACCACAGGTCCTCTATCATCCAATGCTTGTCAGTTAAGATGAGAAACGTGTGAGCTTTGTGAATGATGTAGATCGTTTGAGCTGTTAGTAACTGCCCTTACTTGAAACGAAGTCTAGCTTGTAGGAAGACTCAGAGCCTGGGATTTAACTCCATTTCTGAAGTGAAACACACAGCAGAGTTCTCATATATAGATCACACTCTGCTTTCGAGCAAGAAGCACGCTCTTGCTTTCTAGAGTCTCTAAGACAGCAGGAAACGTGAGTGTGCTGAGAACAAAAGAACGGTGTTTCCTACACATACGGACTATATCTAGACCAACTCTGCTTCTGAAACTGATACAAAGCACTGGTCCTCTAACATCCAATGCCTGTCAGTTAATATGTAAAACGTGTTAGCTTCGTGAACGATGTAGTTCATTTGAGCTGTAAAATATGTGCCCTTACCTGAAACCAAGTCTTGCTTTTTGAAGACTCAGAGCCTGGGATTTAAGTCCATTTCTGAAGTGAAAAACACAGCAGATTTCTCATCCATGGATCACACTCTGCTTTAGAGCAAGATGCACGCCCTAGCTTTCCAGAGTCTCTAAGACAGCAAGAAACTTGAGTGGATTGAGAACAAATGTATGGTGTTTCCTATACATACTGACCATATCTAGTAAAACTCTGCTTCTGAAACTGATACAAAGCACTGGTCCTCTAACTTCCAATGCTTGTCAGTTCAGATGAGAAACGTGTGAGCACATTTGAGCTGAAAAGTGACTGCCCTTACTGAAACGAAGTCTTGCTTGTAGGAAGACACAGCGCCTGGGATTTAACCCCATTTCTGAAGTGAAACACACAGCATAGTTCTCATCCATGGATCACACTCTGCTTTAGAGCAAGAAGTACGCTCTTGCTTTCTAGAGTCTCTAATACAGCAGGAAACGTGAGTGTGCTCAGAACAAAAGAATGGTGTTTTTTACACATACGGACCATATCTAGTTCAACTGTGATTGTGAAACTGAAACAAACCACAGGTCCTCTAACATCCAGTGCTTTTCACTTAAGATGAGAAGCGTGTTAGCTTAGTGAACGATGTAGTTCGTTTGAGCTGTAAAGTAACTGCCCTTACTTAAAATGAAGTCTTCCTTGTAGGAAAACTCAGAGCCTGGGCACTAACTCCATTTCTGAAGTGAAAAACACTGCAGAGTTGTCATCCATTGATCACACTCTGCTTTAGAGCAAGAATAACGCTCAGGCTTTCTAGAGTCTCTAAGACACCAGGAAACGTGAGTGTGCTGAGAACAAATAAATGGTGTTTCCTACACATACGGACCATATCTAGTCCAACTCTACTTCTGAAACTGATACAAAGCACTGGTCTTCTAACATGCAATGCTTGTTAGTTAAGATGAGAAACGTGTGAGCTTCGTGAATGATGTAGTTCGTTTGAGCTGAAAAGTGACTGCCCCTACCTGAAACGAAGTGTTGCTTTTAGGAAGACACAGAACCTGGGATTTAACTCCATTTCTGAAGGGAAACACACAGCAGAGTTTTCTTCCACGAATCACACTCTGCTTTAGAGCAAGAAGCATGCTCTTGCTTTCCAGATTCTCTAATACAGCAGGAAACGTGAGTGTGCTCAGAGCAAAAGAACAGTGTTTCCTACACATACGGACCATATCTAGTTCATCTCTGCTTCTGAAACTGAAACAAACCAGTGGTCCTCTAACATCCAATGCTTGTCACTTTAGATGAGAAACGTGTGACCTTCGTGAACGATGTAGTTCGTTTGAGCTGAAAATTGACTGCGTTTCCCTGAAACGAAATCTTGCTTGTAGCAAGACACAGAGCCAGAGATTTAACTCCATTTCTGGAGGGAAACACACAGCACAGTTCTCTTCCATGAAACACTCTCTGCTTTAGAGCAAGAAGCACGCTCTTGCTTTCCAGATTCTCTAATACAGCAGGAAACGTGAGTGTGCTGAGAACAAAAGAACGGTGTTTCCTACACATACAGACCATATCTAGTCCAACTCTGCTTCTGAAACTGATAGAAAGCACTGGTCTTCTAACATCCAATGCTTGTCAGTTAAGATGAGAAACGTGTGAGCTTCCTGAACGATGTAGTTCGTTTGAGCTGTAAAGTAACTGCCCTTACCTGAAACGATGTCTTGCTTGTAGGAAGACTCCGAGCCTGGTATTTAACTCCATTTCTGAAGTGAAACACACAACAGAGTTCTCATCCATTGATCACACTCTACTTTAGAGCAAGAAGCACGCTCTAGCTTTCTAGAGTCTCTAATACAGCAGGAAACTTGAGTGTGCTCAGAAAAAAAGAACTGTGTTTCCCACACATACGGACCATAACTAGTCCCACTCTGCTTGTGGAACTGAAACAAACCACAGGTCCACTAACATCAAATGCTTGTCAGTTAAGATGAGAAACGTGTTAGCTTCGTGAACGA
This sequence comes from Onychomys leucogaster, assembly GCA_949786385.1. Taxonomy (NCBI): domain Eukaryota; kingdom Metazoa; phylum Chordata; class Mammalia; order Rodentia; family Cricetidae; genus Onychomys; species Onychomys leucogaster. Next base: position 3,879,592 of record CATKUP010000009.1, on the reverse strand, counting down.
TGTAGTTCGTTTGAGCTGAAAAGTAACTGCCCTTACCTGAAACGAAGTCTTGCTTGTAGGAAGTCATAGCGCCTGGGATTTAACCCCATTTCTGAAGGAAAACACAGAGCATAGTTCTCATCCATGGATCACACTCTGATTTAGAGCAAGAAGCACGCTCTTGCTTTCTAGAGACTCTAATACTACAGGAAACGTGAGTGTGCTGAGAACAAAAGAACGGTGTTTCCTACACATATGGACCATATCTAGTCCAACTCTGCTTCTGAAACTGACAGAAAGCACTGCTCCTCTAACATCCAATGCTTGTCAGTTAAGATGAGAAACGTGTGCGCTTCCTGAACGATGTAGTTCGTTTGAGCTGTAAAGTAACTGCCCTTACCTGAAACGATGTCTTGCTTGTAGGAAGACTCCGAGCCTGGTATTTAACTCCATTTCTGAAGTGAAACACACAACAGAGTTCTCATCCATTGATCACACTCTGCTTTAGAGCAAGAATTCGCTCTAGCTTTCTAGAGTCTCTAATACAGCAGGAAACTTGAGTGTGCTCAGAAAAAAAGAACGGTGTTTCCTACACATACAGACCATATGTAGTCGAACTCTGCCTCTGAAATTGATACAAAGCACAGGTCCTCTATCATCCGATGCTTGTCATTTAAGATGAGAAACGTTTGAGCTTCGTGAACGATGTTGTTCGTTTGAGCTGAAAAGTGACTGCCCTTACCTGAAACGAAGTCTTGAGTGTTGGAAGACACAGAGCCTGGGATTTAACTCCATTTCTGAAGGGAAACAAACAGCATAGTTCTCATCCATGGATCACACTCTGCTTCAGAGCAAGAAGCACGCTCTTGTTTTCTAGAATCTCTAATACAGAAGGAAATGTGGTTGTGCTCAGAAAAAAAGAACTGTGTTTCCCACACATACGGACCATAACTAGTCCCACTCTGCTTGTGGAACTGAAACAAACCACAGGTCCACTAACATCAAATGCTTGTCAGATAAGATGAGAAACGTGTGAGCTTTGTGAATGATGTAGTTCTTTTAAGCTTTAAAGTAACTGCCCTTACCTGAAACGAAGTCTTTATTGTAGGAAGACACAGAGCCTGGGATTTAACTCCATTTCTGAAGGGAAACATACAGCAGAGTTCTCTTCCATGGATCACACTCTGCTTTAGAGCAAGAAGCACGCTCTTGCTTTCTAGATTCTCTAATATAGCAGCAAACGTCAGTTTGCTGAGAACAAAAGAACGGTGTTTCTTACACATTCGGACCATATCGAGTCCAACTCTTCCTCTGAAATTGATACAAAGCACAGGTCCTCCAGCATCCAATGCTTGTCATTTAAGATGTTAAACGTGTGAGATTCGAGAACGATGTAGTTCGTTTGAGCTGAAAAGTGACTGCCCTTACCTGACACGAATTGTTGCATGTAGGAAGACTCAGAGCCTGGGATTTAACTCCATTTCTGAAGTGAAACACACAGCAGAGTTCTCATATATAGATCACAATCTGCTTTAGAGCAAGAAGCACGGTCTAGCTTTCTAGAGTCTCTAAGACAGCAGGAAATGTGAGTGTGCTCAGAACAAAAGAACGGTGTTTCCTACACATAAGGACCATATCTAGTCCAACTCTGCTTCTGAAACTGATAGAAAGCACTGGTCTTCTAACATCCAATGCTTGTCAGTTAAGATGAGAAACGTGTGAGCTTCCTGAACGATGTAGTTCGTTTGAGCTGTAAAGTAACTGCCCTTACCTGAAACGATGTCTTGCTTGTAGGAAGACTCCGAGCCTGGTATTTAACTCCATTTCTGAAGTGAAACACACAACAGAGTTCTCATCCATTGATCACACTCTGCTTTAGAGCAAGAATTCGCTCTAGCTTTCTAGAGTCTCTAATACAGCAGGAAACATGAGTGTGCTCAGAACAAAAGAACGGTGTGTCCTACACATACAGGCCATGTCTAGTTCAACTCAGCTTCTGAAACTGAAACACACCACAGGTCCTCTATCATCCAATGCAGCTCAGTTAAGATGAGAAACGTGTTAGCTTCGTGAACGATGTAGTTCGTTAGAGCTGAAAAGTGACTGCCCTTCCCTGAAATGAAGTCTTGCATGTTGGAATACAAAGAGCCTGGGATTTAACTCCATTTCTGAAGGGAAACACACAGCAGAGTTCTCATCCATGGATCACACTCTGCTTCAGAGCAAGAAGCACGCTCTTGCTTTCTAGATTCTCTAATACAGCAGGAAACTTGAGTGTGCTGGGAACAATGAACGGTGATTCATACACATACTGACCATATCTAGTCAAACTCTACTTCTGATACTGATACAAAGCACTGGTCCTCTAACATCCAATGCTTGTCAGTTAAGATGAGAAACGTGTGAGCTTCGTGAACGATGTAGTTCGTTTGAGCTGAAAAGTGACTGCCCCTACCTGAAATGAAGCCTTGCTTATAGGAAGACACAGCGCCTGGGATTTACCTCTATTTCTGAAGGGAAACACACAGCATAGTTCTCATCCATGGATCTCACTCTGCTTTAGAGCAAGAAGCACGCTATTGCTTTCTAGAATCTCTAAGACAGCAGGAAATATGAGTGTTTTGAGACCAAAGAACGGTGTTTCCTACACATACGGACCATATCTAGAAGAAATCTGCCTCTGAAATTGATACAAAGCACAGGTCCTCTAACATCCAATGCTTGTCAGTTAAGATGAGAAACATGTGAGCTTCGTGAATGATGTAGTTCGTTTGAGCTATAAAGTAACTGCCCTTACTTGAAATGATGCCTTGCTTGTAGGAAGACTCAGAGCATGGGATTTAACTCCATTTCTGAAGTGAAACACACAACAGAGTTCTCATCCATTGATCACACTCTGCTTTAGAGCAAGAAGCACGCTCTAGCTTTCTAGAGTCTCTAAAACAGCAGGAAACTTGAGTGTGCTCAGAACAAAAGAACGGTGTTTCTTACACATACCGACTATATCTAGCTCAACTGTGCTTCGGAAACTGAAACAAACCACAGCTCCTCCAACATCCAATGCTTGTCAGTTAAGATGAGAAACGTGTGAGCTTCGTGAATGATGTAGTTCGTTTGAGCTGTAAAGTAACTGCCCTTACCTGAAATGAAGTCTTGCTTGTAGGAAGACATAGCGCTTGGGATTTAACCCCATTTCTGAAGTGAAACACACAACAGAGTTCTCATCCATTGATCACACTCTGCTTTAGATTAAGAAGCACGCTCTAGCTTTCTAGATTCTCTAATACAGCAGGAAACTTGAGTGTGCTCAGAACAAAAGAACGGTGTTTCTTACACTTCTGGACCATATCTAGTTCAACTGTGCTTCTGAATCTGAACCAAATCACAGGTCCTCTAACATCCAATGCTTGTCAGTTAAGATGAGAAACGTGTGAGCTTCGTGAACGATGTAGTTCATTTGAGCTGTAAAATAAGTGCCCTTACCTGAAACGAAGTCTTGCTTTTTGAAGACTCAGAGCCTGGGATTTAACTCCATTTCTGAAGTGAAACACACAGCAGAGTTCTCATCCATGGATCACACTCTGCTTTAGAGCAAGAAGCACGCCCTAGCTTTCCAGAGTCTCTAAGACAGCAGGAAACTTGAGTGGATTGAGAACAAATGAATGGTGTTTCATACACATTCAGACCATATCTAGTCCAACTCTGCTTCTGAAACTAACACAAAGCACTGGTCCTCTAACATCCAATGCTTGTCAGTTAAGATGAGAAACGTGTGAGCTTCGTGAACGATGTAGTTCATTTGAGCTGAAATGTGACTGCCCTTACCTGAAACGAAGTCTTGCCTGTAGGAAGACACAGAGCATGGAATTTAACTCCATTTCTGAAGGGAAACACACAGCATAGTTCTCATCCATGAATCACACTCTGCATTAGATCAAGAAGCACGCTCTTGCTTTCGAGAGTCTCTGATACAGCAGGAAACATGAGTGTGCTCAGAACAAAAGAACGGTGTGTCCTACACATACAGGCCATGTCTAGTTCAACTCAGCTTCTGAAACTGAAACAAACCACAGGTCCTCTATCATCCAATGCTTGTCAGTTAAGATGAGAAACGTGTGAGCTTTGTGAATGATGTAGATCGTTTGAGCTGTTAGTAACTGCCCTTACTTGAAACGAAGTCTAGCTTGTAGGAAGACTCAGAGCCTGGGATTTAACTCCATTTCTGAAGTGAAACACACAGCAGAGTTCTCATATATAGATCACACTCTGCTTTCGAGCAAGAAGCACGCTCTTGCTTTCTAGAGTCTCTAAGACAGCAGGAAACGTGAGTGTGCTGAGAACAAAAGAACGGTGTTTCCTACACATACGGACTATATCTAGACCAACTCTGCTTCTGAAACTGATACAAAGCACTGGTCCTCTAACATCCAATGCCTGTCAGTTAATATGTAAAACGTGTTAGCTTCGTGAACGATGTAGTTCATTTGAGCTGTAAAATATGTGCCCTTACCTGAAACCAAGTCTTGCTTTTTGAAGACTCAGAGCCTGGGATTTAAGTCCATTTCTGAAGTGAAAAACACAGCAGATTTCTCATCCATGGATCACACTCTGCTTTAGAGCAAGATGCACGCCCTAGCTTTCCAGAGTCTCTAAGACAGCAAGAAACTTGAGTGGATTGAGAACAAATGTATGGTGTTTCCTATACATACTGACCATATCTAGTAAAACTCTGCTTCTGAAACTGATACAAAGCACTGGTCCTCTAACTTCCAATGCTTGTCAGTTCAGATGAGAAACGTGTGAGCACATTTGAGCTGAAAAGTGACTGCCCTTACTGAAACGAAGTCTTGCTTGTAGGAAGACACAGCGCCTGGGATTTAACCCCATTTCTGAAGTGAAACACACAGCATAGTTCTCATCCATGGATCACACTCTGCTTTAGAGCAAGAAGTACGCTCTTGCTTTCTAGAGTCTCTAATACAGCAGGAAACGTGAGTGTGCTCAGAACAAAAGAATGGTGTTTTTTACACATACGGACCATATCTAGTTCAACTGTGATTGTGAAACTGAAACAAACCACAGGTCCTCTAACATCCAGTGCTTTTCACTTAAGATGAGAAGCGTGTTAGCTTAGTGAACGATGTAGTTCGTTTGAGCTGTAAAGTAACTGCCCTTACTTAAAATGAAGTCTTCCTTGTAGGAAAACTCAGAGCCTGGGCACTAACTCCATTTCTGAAGTGAAAAACACTGCAGAGTTGTCATCCATTGATCACACTCTGCTTTAGAGCAAGAATAACGCTCAGGCTTTCTAGAGTCTCTAAGACACCAGGAAACGTGAGTGTGCTGAGAACAAATAAATGGTGTTTCCTACACATACGGACCATATCTAGTCCAACTCTACTTCTGAAACTGATACAAAGCACTGGTCTTCTAACATGCAATGCTTGTTAGTTAAGATGAGAAACGTGTGAGCTTCGTGAATGATGTAGTTCGTTTGAGCTGAAAAGTGACTGCCCCTACCTGAAACGAAGTGTTGCTTTTAGGAAGACACAGAACCTGGGATTTAACTCCATTTCTGAAGGGAAACACACAGCAGAGTTTTCTTCCACGAATCACACTCTGCTTTAGAGCAAGAAGCACGCTCTTGCTTTCCAGATTCTCTAATACAGCAGGAAACGTGAGTGTGCTCAGAGCAAAAGAACAGTGTTTCCTACACATACGGACCATATCTAGTTCATCTCTGCTTCTGAAACTGAAACAAACCAGTGGTCCTCTAACATCCAATGCTTGTCACTTTAGATGAGAAACGTGTGACCTTCGTGAACGATATAGTTCGTTTGAGCTGAAAATTGACTGCGTTTCCCTGAAACGAAATCTTGCTTGTAGCAAGACACAGAGCCAGAGATTTAACTCCATTTCTGGAGGGAAACACACAGCACAGTTCTCTTCCATGAAACACTCTCTGCTTTAGAGCAAGAAGCACGCTCTTGCTTTCCAGATTCTCTAATACAGCAGGAAACGTGAGTGTGCTGAGAACAAAAGAACGGTGTTTCCTACACATACAGACCATATCTAGTCCAACTCTGCTTCTGAAACTGATAGAAAGCACTGGTCTTCTAACATCCAATGCTTGTCAGTTAAGATGAGAAACGTGTGAGCTTCCTGAACGATGTAGTTCGTTTGAGCTGTAAAGTAACTGCCCTTACCTGAAACGATGTCTTGCTTGTAGGAAGACTCCGAGCCTGGTATTTAACTCCATTTCTGAAGTGAAACACACAACAGAGTTCTCATCCATTGATCACACTCTACTTTAGAGCAAGAAGCACGCTCTAGCTTTCTAGAGTCTCTAATACAGCAGGAAACTTGAGTGTGCTCAGAAAAAAAGAACTGTGTTTCCCACACATACGGACCATAACTAGTCCCACTCTGCTTGTGGAACTGAAACAAACCACAGGTCCACTAACATCAAATGCTTGTCAGTTAAGATGAGAAACGTGTTAGCTTCGTGAACGATGTAGTTCGTTTGAGCTGAAAAGTAACTGCCCTTACCTGAAACGAAGTCTTGCTTGTAGGAAGTCATAGCGCCTGGGATTTAACCCCATTTCTGAAGGAAAACACAGAGCATAGTTCTCATCCATGGATCACACTCTGCTTTAGAGCAAGAAGCACGCTCTTGCTTTCTAGAGACTCTAATACAACAGGAAACGTGAGTGTGCTGAGAACAAAAGAACGGTGTTTCCTACACATATGGACCATATCTAGTCCAACTCTGCTTCTGAAACTGACAGAAAGCACTGCTCCTCTAACATCCAATGCTTGTCAGTTAAGATGAGAAACGTGTGCGCTTCCTGAACGATGTAGTTCGTTTGAGCTGTAAAGTAACTGCCCTTACCTGAAACGATGTCTTGCTTGTAGGAAGACTCCGAGCCTAGTATTTAACTCCATTTCTGAAGTGAAACACACAACAGAGTTCTCATCCATTGATCACACTCTGCTTTAGAGCAAGAATTCGCTCTAGCTTTCTAGAGTCTCTAATACAGCAGGAAACTTGAGTGTGCTCAGAAAAAAAGAACGGTGTTTCCTACACATACAGACCATATGTAGTCGAACTCTGCCTCTGAAATTGATACAAAGCACAGGTCCTCTATCATCCGATGCTTGTCATTTAAGATGAGAAACGTTTGAGCTTCGTGAACGATGTTGTTCGTTTGAGCTGAAAAGTGACTGCCCTTACCTGAAACGAAGTCTTGAGTGTTGGAAGACACAGAGCCTGGGGTTTAACTCCATTTCTGAAGGGAAACAAACAGCATAGTTCTCATCCATGGATCACACTCTGCTTCAGAGCAAGAAGCACGCTCTTGTTTTCTAGAATCTCTAATACAGAAGGAAATGTGGTTGTGCTCAGAAAAAAAGAACTGTGTTTCCCACACATACGGACCATAACTAGTCCCACTCTGCTTGTGGAACTGAAACAAACCACAGGTCCACTAACATCAAATGCTTGTCAGATAAGATGAGAAACGTGTGAGCTTTGTGAATGATGTAGTTCTTTTAAGCTTTAAAGTAACTGCCCTTACCTGAAACGAAGTCTTTATTGTAGGAAGACACAGAGCCTGGGATTTAACTCCATTTCTGAAGGGAAACATACAGCAGAGTTCTCTTCCATGGATCACACTCTGCTTTAGAGCAAGAAGCACGCTCTTGCTTTCTAGATTCTCTAATATAGCAGCAAACGTCAGTTTGCTGAGAACAAAAGAACGGTGTTTCTTACACATTCGGACCATATCGAGTCCAACTCTTCCTCTGAAATTGATACAAAGCACAGGTCCTCCAGCATCCAATGCTTGTCATTTAAGATGTTAAACGTGTGAGATTCGAGAACGATGTAGTTCGTTTGAGCTGAAAAGTGACTGCCCTTACCTGACACGAATTGTTGCATGTAGGAAGACTCAGAGCCTGGGATTTAACTCCATTTCTGAAGTGAAACACACAGCAGAGTTCTCATATATAGATCACAATCTGCTTTAGAGCAAGAAGCACGGTCTAGCTTTCTAGAGTCTCTAAGACAGCAGGAAATGTGAGTGTGCTCAGAACAAAAGAACGGTGTTTCCTACACATAAGGACCATATCTAGTCCAACTCTGCTTCTGAAACTGATAGAAAGCACTGGTCTTCTAAAATCCAATGCTTGTCAGTTAAGATGAGAAACGTGTGAGCTTCCTGAACGATGTAGTTCGTTTGAGCTGTAAAGTAACTGCCCTTACCTTAAACGAAGTCTTGCTTGTAGGAAGACACAGAGCATGGAATTAACTCCATTTCTGAAGGGAAACACACAGCATAGTTCTCATCCATGAATCACACTCTGCTTTAGATCAAGAAGCACACTCTTGCTTTCTAGAGTCTCTAATACAGCAGGAAACATGAGTGTGCTCAGAACAAAAGAACGGTATTTGCTACACATACAGGCCATATCTAGTTCAACTCAGCTTCTGAAACTGAAACAAACCACAGGTCCTCTATCATCCAATGCTGGTCAGTTAAGATGAGAAACGTGTGAGCTTCGTGAATGTTGTAGATCGTTTGAGCTGTTAGTAACTGCCCTTACTTGAAACGAAGTCTGGATTGTAGGAAGACTTAGAGCCTGGGATTTAACTCCATTTCTGAAGTGAAACACACAGAAGAGATCTCATATATAGATCACACTCTGCTTTAGAGCAAGAAGCACGCTCTTGCTTTCTAGAGTCTCTAAGACTGCATGAAACGTGAGTGTGCAGAGAAGAAAAGAATGGTGTTTCCTACACATACGGACCATATCTAATCCAACTCTGCTTCTCAAACTGATACAAAGAAAGGTTCCTCGAACATCCGGTGCTTGTCAGTTAAGATGAGAAACGTGTGACCTTCGTGAACGATGTAGTTCTTTTGAGCTGTAAAGTAACTGTCCTTACCTGAAACGATGTCTTGCTTTTTGGAAGACTCAGAGCCTGGGATTTAACTCCATTTCTGATGTGAAACACACAGCAGAGTTCTCATCCATGGATCACACTCTGCTTTAGAGCAAGAAGCACGCCCTAGCTTTCCAGAGTCTCTAAGACAGCAGGAAACTTGAGTGGATTGAGAACAAATGAATAGTGTTTCATACACATTCGGACCATATCTAGTCCAACTCTGCTTCTGAAACTGATACAAAGTACTGGTCCTCTAACATCCAATGCTTGTCATTTAAGATGAGAAACGTGTGAGCTTCGTGAACGATGTAGTTCATTTGAGCTGTAAAGTGACTGCCCTTACCTGAAACGAAGTCTGGCTTGTAGGAAGACACAGAACATGGAATTTAATTCCATTTCTGAAGGGAAACACACAGCATAGTTCTCATCCATGAATCACACTCTGCTTTAGATCAAGAAGCACACTCTTGCTTTCTAGAGTCTCTAATACAGCAGGAAAAATGAGTGTGCTCAGAACAAAAGAACGTGTGTCCTACACATACAGGCCATATCTAGTTCAACTCAGCTTCTGAAACTGAAACAAACCACAGGTCCTCTATCATCCAATGCTTGTCAGTTAAGATAAGAAACGTGTGAGCTTCGTGAATGATGTAGATCGTTTGAGCTGTTCGTAACTGCCCTTACTTGAAACGAAGTCTATGTTGTAGGAAGACTCAGAGCCTGGGATTTAACTCCATTTCTGAAGTGAAACACACAGAAGAGTTCTCATATATAGATCACTCTCTGCTTTAGAGCAAGAAGCACGCTCTAGCTTTCTAGAGTCTCTAATACAGCAGGAAACTTGAGTGTGCTCAGAACAAAAGAACGGTGTTCGTTACACATACAGACCATATCTATTTCAACTGTGCTTCTGAAACTGAAACAAACCACAGGTCCTCTAACATCCAACGCTTTTCAGTTAAGATGGAAACGTGTGAGCTTCGTGTATCAATGTAGTTCGTTTGAGCAGTAAAGTAACTGCCCTTACATGAAACGAAGTCTTGCTTGTAGGAAGACAGAGAGCATGGAAGTTAACTCCATTTCTCAAGGGAAACACACAGCATAGTTCTCATCCATGATTCACACTCTGCTTTAGATCAAGAAGCACGCTATTGCTTTCTAGAGTCTCTAATACAGCAGGAAACATGAGTGTGTTCAGAACAAAAGAACGGTATTTCCTACACATACAGGCCATATCTAGTTCAACTCAGCTTCTGAAACTGAAACAAACCACAGGTCCTCTATCATCCAATGCTAGTCAGTTAAGATGAGATACGTGTGAGCTTTGTGAATGATGTAGAGCGTTTGAGCTGTTAGTAACTGCCCTTACTTGAAACGAAGTCTAGCTTGTAGGAAGACTTAGAGCCTGGGATTTAACTCCATTTCTGAAGTGAAACACACAGAAGAGTTCTCATATATAGATCACACTCTGCTTTAGAGCAAGAAGCACGCTCTTGCTTTCTAGAGTCTCTAAGACAGCAGGAAACGTGAGTGTGCAGAGAACAAAAGAATGGTGTTTCCTACACATACGGACCATATCTAATCCAACTCTGCTTCTCAAACTGATACAAAGAACGGGTCATCTAACATCCGGTGCTTGTCAGTTAAGATGAGAAACATGTGAGCTTCGTGAATGATGTAGTTCTTTTGAGCTGTAAAGTAACTGCCCTTACCTGAAACGATGCCTTGCTTGTAGGAAGACTCAGAGCCTGGGATTTAACACCATTTCTGAAGTGAAACACACAACAGAGTTCTCATCCATTGATCACACTCTGCTTTAGAGCAAGAAGCACGCTCTAGCTTTCTAGATTCTCTAATACAGCAGGAAACTTGAGTGTGCTCAGAACAATAGAACGGTGTTTCTTACACATACGGACTATATCTAGCTCAACTGTGCTTCAGAAACTGAAACAAACCACAGCTCCTCCAACATCCAATGCTTGTCAGTTAAGATGAGAAACGTGTGAGCTTCGTGAACGATGTAGTTCATTTGAGCTGTAAGTAACTGCCCTTGCTTGAAAGGAAGCTTTCCTTGTAGGATGACTCAGAGCATGGGCTTTAACTCCATTTCTGAAGTGAAACACACAGCAGAGTTGTCATCCATTAAATACATTCTGCTTTAGAGCAGGAAACACGCTCTAGCTTTCTAGAGAATCTAAGACACCAGGAAACGTGAGTGTGCTGAGAACATAAGAACGGTGTTTCCTACACATACGGACCATATCTAGTTCAACTGTGCTTCTGAAACTGAAACAAACCACAGATCCTCCAAATTCCAATGCTTGTCAGTTAAGATGAGAAACGTGTGAGCTTCCTGAACGATGTAGTTCGTTTGAGCGGTAAAATAAGTGCCCTTACCTGAAACGAAGTCTTGCTTTTAGGAAGACTCAGAGCCTGGGATTTAAGTCCATTTCTGAAGTGAAACACACAGCAGAGTTCTCCTCCATGGATCACACTCTGCTTTAGAGCAAGAAGCACGCTCTTACTTTCTAGAGTCTCTAAGACATCAGGAAACATGAGAGTGCTGAGAACAAAAGAATGGTGTTTCCTTCACATACGGACCATATCTGGAAGAAATCTGCCTCTGAAATTGATACAAAGCATAGGTCCTCTAATATCCAATGCTTGTCAGTAAAGATGAGAAACGTGTGATCTACGTGAACGATGTAGTTCTTTTGAGCTGTAAAGTAACTGCCCTTACCTGAAACGAAGTTTTCCTTGTAGGAAGACTTAGAGCCTGGGATTTAACTCCATTTCTTAAGTGAAACACACAACAGAGTTCTCATCCATTGAACACACTCTGCTTTAGAGCAAGATGCACTCTCTAGCTTTCTAGAGTCTCTAAGACAGCAGGAAACTTGAGTGTGCTGAGAACAAAAGAATGCTGTTTCTTGCACATAGGGACCATATCTAGTTCAACTGTGATTCTGAAACTGAAACAAACCACAGGTCCTCTAACATCCAGTGCTTGTCACTTAAGATGAGAAACGTGTTAGCTTCGTGAACAATGTAGTTCGTTTGAGCTGTAAAGTAACTGCCCTTACTTAAAACGAAGTCTTCCTTGTAGGAAGACTCAGAGCCTGGGCCCTAACTCCATTTCTGAAGTGAAACACACAGCAGAGTTGTCATCCATTGATCACACTCTGCTTTAGAGCAAGAATAACGCTCAGGCTTTCTAGAGTCACTAAGACACCAGGAAACGTGAGTGTGCTGAGAACAAATAAATGGTGTTTCCTACACATACGGACCATATCTAGTCCAACTCTACTTCTGAAACTGAAACAAAGCACTGGTCCTCTAACATCCAATGCTTGTCAGTTAAGATGAGAAACGTGTGAGCTTCCTGAATGATGTAGTTCGTTTGAGCTGAAAAGTGACTGCCCCTACCTGAAATGAAGTGTTGCTTTTAGGAAGACACAGAGCCTGGGATTTAACTCCATTTCTGGAGGGAAACACACAGCAGAGTTTTCATCCATGGATCACACTCTGCTTTAGAGCAAGAAGGACGCTCTTGCTTTCCAGATTCTCTAATACAGCAGGAAACGTGAGTGTGCTCAGAACAAAAGAACAGTGTTTCCTACACATACGGACCATATCTAGTTCATCTCTGCTTCTGAAACTGAAACAAAGCACTGGTCCTCTAACATCCAATGCTTGTCACTTTAGATGAGAAACGTATGACTTTCGTGAACGATGTAGTTCGTTTGAGCTGAAAAGTGACTGCGTTTCCCTGAAACGAAATCTTGCTTGTAGCAAGACACAGAGCCAGAGATTTAACTCCATTTCTGGAGGGAGACACACAGCACAGTTCTCTTCCATGAAACACTCTCTGCTTTAGAGCAAGAAGCACGCTCTTGCTTTTCAGATTCTCTAACACAGCAGGAAACGTGAGTGTGCTGAGAACAAAAGAACGGTGTTTCCTCCACATACGGACCATATCTAGTCCAACTCTGCTTCTGAAACTGATAGAAAGCACTGGTCCTCTAACATCCAATGCTTGTCAGTTACGATGAGAAACGTGTGAGCTTCCTGAACGATGTAGTTTGTTTGAGCTGTAAAGTAACTGCCCTTACCTGAAACGTTGTCTTGCTTGTAGGAAGACTCAGAGCCTGGTATTTAACTCCATTTCTGAAGTGAAACACACCACAGAGTTCTCATCCATTGATCACACTCTGCTTTAGAGCAAGAAGCACGCTCTAGCTTTCTAGAGTCTCTAATACAGCAGGAAACTTGAGTGTGCTCAGAACAAAAGAACGGTGTTTCTTACACATACAGACCATATCTATTTCAACTGTGCTTCTTAAACTGAAACAAACCACAGGTCCTCCAACATCCAATGCTTGTCAGTTAAGATGAGAAACGTGTGAGCTTCGTGAACGATGTAGTTTGTTTGAGATGAAAAGTGACTGCTCCTACCTGAAACGAAGTCTTGCTTGTAGGAAGACACAATGCCTGGGATTTAACTCCATTTATGATGGGAAACACACTGCAGAGTTCTCATCCATGGATCACACTCTGCTTTAGAGCAAGAAGCACGCTCTTGCTTTCCAGATTCTCTAATACAGCAGGAAACATGAGTGTGCTCAGAACAAAAGAACGGTGTTTCTTACACATTCGGACCATATCGAGTCCAAATCTGCCTCTGAAATTAATACAAAGCACAGGTCCTCTATCATCCAATGCTTGTCATTTAAGATGAGAAACGTGTGAGCTTCGTGAACGATGTAGTTCGTTTGAGCTATAATGTAACTGCCCTTACCTGATTCGAAGTCTTGCTTGTAGGAAGACTCAGAGCCTGGGATTTAACTCCATTTCTGAACGGAAACAAACAGCATAGTTCTCATCCATGGATCACACTCTGCTTTAGAGCAAGAAGCACGCTCTTGCTTTCTGGAATCTCTAATACAGCAGGAAATGTGGTTGTGCTCAGAAAAAAAGAACTGTGTTTCCTACACATACGGACCATATCTAGTCCAACTCTGCTTGTGGAACTGAAACAAACCACAGGTCCACTAACATCCAATGCTTGTCAGTTAAGATGAGAAACGTGTGAGCTTTGTGAACGATGTAGTTCTTTTGAGCTTTAAAGTAACTGCCCTCACCTGAAACAAAGTCTCTATTGTAGGAAGACACAGAGCCTGGGATTTAACTCCATTTCTGAAGGGAAACATACAGCAGAGTTCTCTTCCATGGATCACACTCTGCTTTAGAGCAAGAATCACGCTCTTGCTTTCTAGATTCTCTAATACAGCAGCAAACGTGAGTGTGCTGAGAACAAAAGAACGGTGTTTCTTACACATTCGGACCATATCGAGTCCAACTCTGCATCTGAAATTGATACAAAGCACAGGTCCTCCAGCATCCAATGCTTGTCATTTAAGATGAGAAACGTGTGAGCTACGTGAACGATGTTGTTCGTATGAGCTGAAAAGTGACTGCCCTTACCTGAAACGAAGTCTTGAGTGATGGAAGACACAGAGCCTGGGATTTAACTCCATTTCTGAAGTGAAACACACAGCAGAGATCTCATCCATTGATCACACTCTGCTTTAGAGCAAGAAACACGCTCTAGCTTTCTAGAGTCCCTAAGACAGCAGGAAACGTGAGTGTGCTGAGAACAGTAGAACGGTGTTTCCTACACATACGGACCATATCTAGTCCATCTCTGCTTCTGAAACTGAGACAAAGCACTGGTCCTCTAACATCCAATGCTTGTCAGTTAAGATGAGAAACGTGTTACTTCGTGAACGATGTAGTTCGTTTGAGCTGAAAAGTGACTGCCCTTACCTGAAACGAAGTCTTGAATGTTGGAAGAAACAGAGCCTGGAATTTAACTCCATTTCTGAAGGGAAACACACAGCCTAGTTCTCATCCATGGATCACACTCTGCTTCAGAGCAAGAAGCACGCTCTTGTTTCTAGATTCTCTAATACAGCAGGAAACGTGGTTGTGCTCAGAAAAAAAGAACTGTGTTTCCTACACATACGGACCATATCTAGTCCAACTCTGCTTGTGGAACTCAAACAAACCACAGGTCCACTAACATCCAATGCTTGTCAGTTAAGATGAGAAACGTGTGAGCTTTGTGAATGATGTAGTTCGTTTGAGCTGTAAAGTAACTGCCCTTACCTGAAACGAAGTCTTGTTTTTAGGTAGACTCAGAGCCTGGGATTTAACTCCATTTCTGAAGTGAAACACACAGCAGAGATCTCATCCATTGATCACACTCTGCTTGAGAGCAAGAAGCACGCTCTTGCTTTCTAGAGTCCCTAAGACAGCAGGAAACGTGAGTGTGCTCAGAACAATAGAACGGTGTTTCCTACACATACGGACCATATCTAGTCCATCTCTGCTTCTGAAACTGAGACAATGCACTGGTCCTCTAACATCCAATGCTTGTCAGTTAAGATGAGAAACGTGTTAGCTTCGTGAACGATGTAGTTCGTTTGAGCTGAAAAGTGACTGCCCTTACCTGAAACGAAGTCTTGTTTTTAGGTAGACTCAGAGCCTGGGATTTAACTCCATTTCTGAAGTGAAACCCACAGCAGAGTTCTCTATTGGTTAAATTATTAAGGCCACTCCACGTAGTTAAAAGGGAGGTTTGTTTTGTGGGGTAACTTACAAATGAAGGGGTAGGTTACAGGGTCTGGCAATGGTATAGCGCAGTCCGGCGGTGTTCTCTGGAGAACTCTGCTCGGTCTACCTCCAGCGTCCAGAGTCCGGGAACCAAGAGACCGAGCTCTTCCCGATCCTCGTCTTCCGCTTCCTCCTCTGCCCCGCCTTCTGGGCGTGACCATTACTGAAGCCTCAGTGGGGGTTGGAACTTCCAGGCCAATGCTGGGATGGCTACCCACTACATCTCCCCCTTTTGTCTAAATAAGAAAGCTCTAACCTAATACAAGACTATATTCAAAGAGATGCTTATCAAATATTGTCTAGGAGTAATGAGGGATAATGACCTAGATAAGTTGGAATTACAATAAGTACAAACAATATCAAGCAAAAAACACATATTAAAATCCAGGGAAGTCTAGGGCATGGGTAGGTGGCATGTTACAAAGATCATTCCAAAAGGTGTCCTATCCTAAAGAACCTGAGTCTAATACTTAATATATCCTATCTAAGATATTATATATTTATATATACTAAGTTGTAACTATAACTGCTAATCTCCAACCTCATCAAAGACCTGAGAAGGAATATAATAATACCTGAGAAATGGGAGAAGGACGCAAGCAACTTTCGGGAGTCTTGCAAGAGTAGACAGAGACAGCTAGCAGCCTGGACAGTCACCTAATGTTTCTCAGCATCGTTGGTGCATTCAAATTGGCTACAGGCCTAGAGTATCTGACAGACCATTTTCAGAAGCAGGAATTCTGAAAGACCATCTTACCCTGTCTTGGCAAAGTATAGTGGTCGCTTTCCTTGTGTCCCGCTTGTCCAGAAAGGACAGCATTTGTACTGTCAGCAGTTGAGGCAAGGGCAGTTCTTTGCCCAGTAGGCCATTTTGTGCCAAGAAGACAAACTTCCAAATGGAAATGTCTTAGAAGCCCAACATTCTCTCGGGAACAAATTGGTGCTGCCAGGAGCAATTGTGTCTCACGTCAACAGAATTGTAAGTTATTTAAATGCCATGTTCTCTAGGTCCATGAAGTGTTTGAAGATTACCTGTCCATCTGACCTATGTATTTATTAATCTGGATGACCTAACTAACATAATTATAGAGATGACAAGCATAGGTGACAATAACTATGTAAGTCTTGTCTACCTAAACAACCTAAGGACTAAGCTTCCTTTAAATAAGGCAAACAGTCTGTAAGCAAATGCACAGTAAAAGGACAATGACTTTAAATTGTGACAATACACAAAATATCTTTAACAGAGGTAGGAATGTATAGTGCAATATGCAATATGATAATAATCCTAAATATATATCAGTATACAGAATATCTTAAACAGAAGTAGAACATACATACAGTATGACAGATATAAATTCACATTTGTATCAATATACAAATATTTCACATAAGAGTAAAAATATATGTACAATATAACAAACATAGTTCTGTATTTGTATCAATATACAAATTATCTTAAATAGGAATGTAAAAAGTTTATATTTGTATCAACATATAAGAATTCATAACAGTGCAAAGGCTGGTATATTACTAAATTTGTTTACTAATGTATATGACAGTCTACCATAATACCTTATACCTATCCATTCCATTTCTTCTTTTCCCTTTTTTTTGAGACATATTTTCTTTCCTTAAGGAGAGTACTGAGTTTAACAGTTTCTTCCACCCCCAACCCTAGAACCATTATCCATAACCCTGAGAAATATGAAACCTTAGGGAGAAGGGGCATAGTTTTCTTAGAATTGCTTCATGCTGTTTAGGAAGCGATGGTATCTCTGTTGGGTATTGTGAGAAAGCTCAGATAGTTAAATCTCAGTTAGACTAACTGTAGATTCTGCAGCAACTCTCAGAGTAATGGGTAAGATTGTCTGAAATTTTGGCAAGAATTGTAATATGATGATGATTACCATGGCATCATTCTGGATTGGGTAGAGTTGTTGTTGTTGGGGCCCCATCTTCCTTCTGGAGACTTCAGAGATTGCTATTGGAAAAAACTTATTTTTTTTATCAGAATGGAAGGTTTGGATTTAAAGATGTCATGACATGTAAGAAAGGATTCCAAGAAATCAAGAGTAAGCATGGAGAGAATTAGAATCTTGAAGATAATGGTCCCTTATAATTGGTTTCTTTCTGTCTCACACCAGAGGGCTCTTCTGATATGGGACTGAAGAATCTCTCAACCATTTCTTTTATCAATATGCTTGGGTTTAGAGAAGGAGTGAGCCAGTTCCATCTCCAAAGCCAGCTTGGTTTATAATTAAATTGGAACCACAACTATTCTAGATTGATAGAGATATAGATGTTAGACAGTGATATCTTACCCTGTGTAGATTGGTACCAATAGATTCTTTCTTTCTGCTGTAAACATCTGGATATCCAAGGCCTTATGATTTCTGGAAGATGGGTATTTCCATTATCCTGGAAAGACAAAAACAGAACCCTACCCCAACCTTTGATTGTTAAATTTTTCTTACAACCTGAAGAGATGTCACATTGGTGGATGATCTTTTACTTCTCCTCATCAAGGGGTTTCTCCTGTTCGAATCGAATTTTTATTAATTTTGTTGGTATCCATAGCTTTTCTTCTCCTGTGGAAACAAAAGCAAAACCCCTTCCCCAACGTAGGACATATCCAGGTTTCCATTCTGAGGTCAACACATCTTTGAAATAAACCGGTTGGTTTAGCTCAGGAGTTTTGTCTGTCGTCCAATGTCTCTCCGCAGCTGTTGTTCCTTTCTCATCAGCATTGAGAAAATTCAAGGTTAATAAAGCACTATGCAATCTATTTCTAGGAGTCATTGTTACCTGTTGCTGTTTATTTAGCATATCCTTTAAAGTTCGATTGGATCTTTCTATGACTGCTTGGCCTGTGGGATTGTGTGGTATACCTGTAAGATGCTTTATATTGTAATAAGCAAAGAACTGTTTCATTTTATTGGAGACATATGCTGGGGCATTGTCTGTCTTAATTTGTACAGGTATTCCCATGATGGCCATAACTTCTAATAGGTGTGTAATCACAGAATCAGCCTTTTCAGAACTCATAGGAGTTGCCCACTGAAATCCTGAATAGGTGTCAATGGTATGGTGTACATACTTTAATCTTCCAAATTCTGCAAAATGAAACACATCCATCTGCCAAATTTCATTTCTTTGTATACCCTTTGGATTGCTTCCTGCAGGTAATGGAGTTTGGTTATAGAAGGAACAAGTAGGACATTTTTTCACAGTATCCTTAGCTTGTTGCCAAGTAATGGAGAAATCCTTCTTCAAACCTTTGCTATTTACATGGTGTTTCTTATGAAATTCTGAGGCTTCTAGCACATTACCTATTAGTAACTGACCAATCTCATCATTACCTTGTGCTAGAGGTCCTGGCAGACCTGTATGGGATCTGATATGTGTTATATATATAGGATGTTCCCTTTTTCTGATGATTTCCTGCAATTGTATGAATAATGAAGTTAATTCTGTATTATCAGGAATAAATTCAGCAGTTTCAATGTGTAAAACAACTCTCTCTGCATATTGAGAGTCAGTGACTATATTGAGGGGTTCTGTGAAGTCCATCAGTACCATAAGAACGGCATACAGTTCTGCCTTTTGTACAGAGCTGTATGGACTTTGTACTACTTTACTTAAGTCTCCTGATTTGTATCCTGCTTTCCCTGATTTATTTGCATCTGTATAGAATGTGAGGACTCCAGAAATTGGCTTGTGTCGTACAATGTGAGGAAGGACCCATTCAGTCTTCTTTATGAATTCTATTCTCTTGCTTTTGGGATAATGGTTGTTAATCTCTCCCAAAAAGTTACTGCAGGCTCTCTGCCAGTATTCATTATCTTTCCATAGTGACGAAATTTCCTCATTAGTTAAAGGTACTACAATTTCTGCTGGGTCCATTCCTGTCAACTGACGAAGTCTTAATTTACCTTTTTGAATCAAATCAGAGATCTTTTCTATATAAGTCTTTAATTTCTTATTTGGTTTACGTGGTAGGAATATCCATTCCAATATAATATCTTCCCTCTGCATCAAAATACCTGTGGGGGAATATCTGGAGGGGAATATGACAAGAATACATTTAAGTTCTGGATCCACACGATCCACATGTGCTTCTCGAATTGTCTTTTCTACTAGAGCCAATTCCTTCTCAGATTCGGCTGATAATTCTCTTGGACTATTTAATTCTTTGTCCCCTTCTAGAGTATTAGCCAAATTTTGTAGTCCATCTTTGGGTATTCCCATGATACCCAATAAGTTGGAAATGCTTCCTAACAACTTTTGAAAATCATTAAGAGTCTTTAATCGATCTCTCCTCAGTTGTACCTTTTGGGGTCTAATTTTTTGTAACTCTATCTTATATCCTAAGTAATTAATAGAATCTCCTCTTTGTATTTTTTCAGGAGCAATTTGCAGTCCCCAGCGAGGCAAAACTTTTTTTACTTCTTCAAACATGCTTTCTAATGTGTCTAACTTTGGATCTGCTAATAGGATATCATCCATATAGTGATAAATTATGGATTGTGGAAACTTTACACTAATTAACTCCAATGGTTTTTGCACAAAGTATTGGCATAAGGTAGGGCTGTTTAACATTCCCTGTGGGAGGACCTTCCATTGATATCTCTTGACTGGCTGAGAATTGTTATAATTAGGAACTGTGAAGGCAAATTTTTCTCTATCATTTTCTTGTAAGGGTATGGTAAAGAAGCAGTCTTTTAAGTCAATAACTATTATAGGCCATTCTTTGGGTAGCAGAGAGGGCAAGGGCATCCCAGTCTGTAGGGAGCCCATTGGCTGAATTACTTTATTAATAGCTCTCAGATCTGTCAGCATTCTCCAATTACCAGACTTTTTTTTTAATAACAAATACAGGAGAATTCCAAGGGCTGGTAGATTCTTCAATGTGTTGAGCATTTAACTGCTCTTGAACCAGCTGTTCTAAAGCTTGTAGCTTCTCTTTTGTCAAAGGCCACTGTCCAACCCAGACAGGTTTATTAGTTAGCCATTTTAAAGGTAAGGCAGTTGGTACTTCTGAGAGTTCAACAGCAGTTGTGCTCTGTTTGTGTACAGCCTGAATGGTTGGTGACTGTTTTTTATAGCATTTTATGATATTATTCCTAGAAACATGCATTGGCCTGTATTCCTTTTCTGAGAGTGTAGGAATTTTAATCTGGGTATTCCACTGTTGTAACAGATCTCGGCCCCATAGATTTACTGCTACATTTGCTACATATGGCTTCAGCCTTCCTCTCTGTCCTTCTGGCCCTATGCATTCAACCCATCTCGAACTCTGTTTTATCTGAGATAGGGTGCCAATTCCTAAAAGTTGGACATCTACCTCTTGAAGAGGCCAATTTGGATGCCATGATTTTGGTGAAATTACAGTCACATCCGCACCTGTGTCTACCAGGCCCTCCGGAACCAAGCCATTAATTCGAATTCTAAGCTTTGGCCTTTCTTCATTTATGGAAGTCTGCCAAAATATTTGTTTTATTGTGTTCTTTGTAAACTGTGATTCATCTATCAGAGCTGTTTTATCATCCATTGTAGTATCAGTTTTTACATTAGACATTGGTTTATTCAGTTGTCCTGGAGAGGAATGTCTTCCATAGTGGCTGGGAATGTTCTTACCACATTTGATTTGGGGGCCTGCAAGAGGCCCCCTGAGGCGTTTCCCGCTACTAAAGGGTTGCCTCGTATATCTATTTTTGATCTGCACTCACTGGTCCAATGTCGGCCTTTGCCACATCTTCTACATAATCCAGGAGGTGGTTGGGGTCTTCTGTTTAGGCTATTCCTAGAAGGAGTATTACTTCTAGGATTACCCCATGTACAGTTTTTACTTATATGACCTGGTGTACCACATTTAAAACATTTGGTACCACGGGGCCTTCTTACACCTCTGGGATTTGTCTCTCCTATCCAAGCCTCATTACTGTAGTTAAGAGATTCAACACTATTAGTATACTGAATCCATTCTTCCAAAGGAGCTGATCTGATCTTTAATGGTGTAAGTATTCTTTTGCATTCTGCATTAGCATTGTTGAATGCCAAGGACTCAGTTAATACTTTTCTTAATTCTTTATCTGATACAGCTTTTGTTATAGCTGTGTTCAGCCTTTGTAAAAAATCAGTGAAGGGTTCATGTGGTCCCTGAAATATCTTTGTGTATACCTCAGTTGCTTTTCCAGGTTCTGGAATTTTTTCCCAAGCATTTAGAGCTGCTGTACGGCATAGGGATATTATATGCTCATCATAAATGGCTTGTACATTCCTGTCAGCGAAACATCCCTCACCAAGTATTTGATCTTGGGAGATCTCAAAACCTCTGAGTTTACCTTGTTGT
Organism: Onychomys leucogaster; assembly: GCA_949786385.1. NCBI lineage: Eukaryota > Metazoa > Chordata > Mammalia > Rodentia > Cricetidae > Onychomys > Onychomys leucogaster. The sequence goes on along the minus strand of CATKUP010000009.1, from coordinate 3,857,636 downwards.
TCTAAATTTCTTGCCTCTTCTCTCAACCAGCTTTTCCACTGTAACTGCTGGCTATATTCTAGAACAGCTGAAATTAACTGATGCCAGTCATCTGGAATGATTCTATGTGAGGTAGACCACGAATTTAACATCTGTTTTACATATGTGGAGTGTATCCCATATGTAACTACTGCTTCCTTTATATTTTTAAAGTCCCTTGTTGAAATTGGCTGTAATGTATATGTCGTATATGGCTCGGGGTGTGTGTCATCTGCTGGCTTCTCATGGATGATAACAGGATAAGCCATTGTATGAGAGCCATTTGGAGATGTTGCAACCTGTATGGTCTTGCCCTTCTGCTTATTAGGTCCCTTGTCATGTTTATTTAGAGTTTCCTCCAGGGCTTGTAAACGAGCACCTAGGGTCTGTTCCAGGGAGTAAACCTCTTCTCTTGTAAGGGATTCCAGATTTTTCATGGAATCATGCAAGCTTTTATGTTCTTCTGAAACACATGATTCCATGGACCTTATCTTATCAAGTAATGATAATTTTTCTTCCTTATATATTGTCTGAGTAGCTACAACTTCACTCTGGAGAGTTAGTGTTCTGTCCATTAAATACTCATATTTATTATCAATAAAAGCAATTTTGGGTACAAGCTTGTTTTGTAAATTCTGGTTAGCAGATTCCAGAGAGAGAATCTTTTTATGTAAGTCCTGGCCAGCAGATTCCAGAGAAAGAATCTTTTTCTGTAAGCCTTCATTGCTATCTTTTAAAACCTGTAATTCCTGGTTAGCAGATTCCAGAAAGAGAATCTTTTTATGTAAGTCCTGGTCAGCAGATTCCATAGACAGAATCTTTTTCTGTAAGCCTTCATTGCTAACTTTTAAAGCCTGTAAATCCTGGTTAGCAGATTCCAGAAAGAGAATCTTTTTCTGTAGGCCTTCATTGCTATCTTTTAAAACCTGTAATTCCTGGTTAGCAGATTCCAGAAAGAGAATCTTTTTATGTAAGTCCTGGTCAGCAGATTCCATAGACAGAATCTTTTTCTGTAAGCTTTCATTGCTAACTTTTAAAGCCTGTAAATCCTGGTTAGCAGATTCCATGGACAGAATCTTTTTCTGTAAGCCTTCATTGTTATCTTTCAAAGCCTGTATCAGACCCAATAATGACTCATCTTTGTTCTTATTATTAAACCAGTGTTTGAACACTGTGTGAATTATTACAATGAATGTCAAAATGGTACAGGCCAGATATGTCTTAGGGAGGTCATATATTTCCAGGAAAATGTCATTCAGCATACAGGCAAAAAGGTTATTAAATTCTTGTGAGGTAATGTTGTCAGCCATATTACAAGAATTACTCAAAATTTGTTAGTCAGTTTTAAGGTGTAAAATTATCAAGTACTTTTCTTGAAAGAAGCTTACCTTTCCGTGGTTTTCGGGGGTGCAATAGGACTTTTCAGCCAGCAGGAGGCGTTGGTATAGCTCCAAAGCAGGGCCTGCTGGCAACCTTGGCTGGCGGCAGCTGAAGGCAGGAGCCAAGATGGCGGGGAAACGGCACTCGGAGGAGTGGGAAGATCTCACTCACAGCGGTTTTCGCTGGTCTGGGGGATAAGCTAGGGAACTGAGACTGGATTAGCTGCTCCCTTTTTCGGGAATGGAACTGTGTAGGTGTCCCCTGGTTAAATGGAACTTTGCAGGCAGTTTTAGGTACCCGCCAGCCGGGAAGGAGGCTAAGGGAAGGAGCCGCCTAGGCCTTTGGAATTTGCCCCACGTTGGGTGCCAGATATTGGTTAAATTATTAAGGCCACTTCACGTAGTTAAAAGGGAGGTTTATTTTGTGGGGTAACTTACAAATGAAGGGGTAGGTTACAGGGTCTGGCAAGGGTATAGCGCAGTCCGGCGGTGTTCTCTGGAGAACTCTGCTCGGTCTACCTCCAGCGTCCAGATCCGGGAACCAAGAGACAGAGCTCTTCCCGATCCTTGTCTTCCGCTTCCTCCTCTGCCCCGCCTTCTGGGCGTGACCATTACAGAAGCCACAGTGGGGGTTGGAACTTCCAGGCCAATGCTGGGATGGCTACCCATTACAGTTCTCATCCATTGATCACACTCTGCTTTAAAGCAAGAAGGATGCTCTTGCTTTCTAGAATCTCTAAGACAGCAGGAAACATGAGTGTGCTGAGAGCAAAAGAACGGTGTTTCTTTAACATAGGGACCATATCTATTCCAACTCTGCCTCTGATGTAGTTCGTTTGAGATGAAAAGTGACTGCCCCTACCTGAAACGAAGTCTTTATTGTAGGAAGACCGAGAGCCTGGGATTTAACTCCATTTCTGAAGGGAAACACACAGCATAGTTCTCGTCTATGGATCACACTCTGCTTTAGAGCAAGAAGCACGATCTTGCTTTCTAGATTCTCTAATACAGCAGGAAACGTGAGTGTGCTGAGAACAAATGAACGGTGTTTCCTAAACATACGGACCATATCTATTCCAACTCTGCTTCTGAAACTGATACAAAGCACTGGTCCTATAACATCCAATGCTTGTCACTTAAGATGAGAAATTTGCTAGCTTTGTGAATGATGTAGTTCACTTGAGCTGAAAAGTGACTGCCCTTACCTGAAATGAAGTCTTGAATGTTGGAAGAAACAGAGCCTGGAATTTAACTCCATTTCTGAAGGGAAACACACAGCATAGTTCTCATCCATGGATCACACTCTGCTTCAGAGCAAGAAGCACGCTCTTGTTTCTAGATTCTCTAATACAGCAGGAAACGTGGTTGTGGTCAGAAAAAAAGAACTGTGTTTCCTACACATACGGACCATATCTAGTCCAACTCTGCTTGTGGAATTGAAACAAACCACAGGTCCACTAACATCCAATGCTTGTCAGTTAAGATGAGAAACGTGTGAGCTTTGTGAACGATGTAGTTCGTTTGTGCTTTATAGTAACTGCCCTTACCTGAAACGAAGTCTTGTTTGTAGGAAGACTCAGAGGCTGGGATTTAACTCCATTTCTGAAGTGAAACACACAGCAGAGTTCTCATCCATTGATCACACTCTGCTTTAAAGCAAGAAGGATGCTCTTGCTTTCTAGAATCTCTAAGACAGCAGGAAACATGAGTGTGCTGAGAGCAAAAGAACGTTGTTTCTTACACATTCGGACCATATCGAGTCCAACTCTGCCTCTGAAATTGATACAAAGCACAGGTCCTCCAGGATCCAATGCTTGTCATTTAAGATGAGAAACGTGTGAGCTTCGTGAACAATGTAGTTCATTTGAGCTGTAAAATAACTCCCCTTCCCTGAAACGAAGTCTTGTTTGTAGGAAGACTGAGAGCCTGGGATTTAACTCCATTTCTGAAGTGAAACACACAGCATGTTTCTCATCCATTGATGACTCTCTGCTTTAGAGCAAGAATCACGCTCTAGCTTTCTAGAGTCTCTAAGACAACAGGAAACGTGAGTGTACTGAGAACAAAAGAACGGTGTTTCCTACACATACGGACCATATCTAGTCCAACTCTGCCTCGGAAATTGATACAAAGCACAGGTCCTCCAGCATCCAATGCTTGTCATTTAAGATGAGAAACGTGTGAGATTCGGGAACGATGTAGTTCGTTTGAGCTGTAAAGTAACTGCCCTTACTTGAAACGAAGTCTTTTTTGTAGGAAGACTCAGAGCCTGTGATTTAACTCCATTTCTGAAGTGAAACACACAGCAGAGTTCTCATCCATTGATCACACTCTGCTTTAGAGCAAGAAGCACGCTCTAGCTTTCTAGAGTCTCTAAGACAGCAGGAAACGTGAGTGTGCTGAGAACAAAAAACGGTGTTTCTTACAAATACGGACCATATCTAGTCCAACTCTGCTTCTGAAACTGATACAAAGCACTGGTCCTCTAACATCCAATGCTTGTCAGTTAAGATGAGAAACGTGTTAGCTTCGTGAACGATGTAGTTCTTTTAAGCTGCAAAGTGACTGCCCTTCCCTGAAATGAAGTCTTGCATGTTGGAAGACACAGAGACTGGGATTTAACTCCATTTCTGAAGGGAAACACACAGCAGAGTTCTCTTCCATGGATCACACTCTGCTTTAGAACAAGAAGCACGCTCTTGCTTTCTAGATTCTCTAATACAGCAGCAAACGTGAGTGTTCTAGAACAAATGAACGGTGTTTCCTACACATACGGACCATATCTATTCCAACTCTGCTTCTGAAACTGATACAAAACACTGGTCCTATAACATCCCATGCTTGTCAGTTGAGATGAGAAACGTGTGAGCTTCGTGAACGATGTAGTTCGTTTGAGCTGTAAAGTAACAGCCCTTTCCTGAAGCGAAGTGTTGCTTGTAGGAAGACTCAGAGCCTGGGATTTAACTCCATTTCTGAAGGGAAACACACAGCAGAGTTCTCATATATAGATCACACTCTGCTTTAGAGCAAGAAGCACGCTCTTGCTTTCTAGAGTCTCTAAGACAGCAGGAAACATGAGTGTTTTGAGAACACAAGAACGGTGTTTCTTACACATTCGGACCATATCGATTCCAATTCTGCCTCTGAAATTGATAAAAAGCATAGGTCCTACAGCTTCCAATGCTTGTCATTTAAGATGAGAAACGTGTGAGCTTCGTGAAGGATGTAGTTCGTTTGACCTGAAAAGTGACTGCCCTTACTTGAAAGGAATTCTTGCTTGTAGGAAGACACAGAGCCTGGAATTTAACTCCATTTCTGATGGGAAACACACAGCATAGTTCTCTTCTATGGATCACACTCTGCTTTAGAGCAAGAAGCACGCTCTTGCTTTCTAGATTCTCTAATATAGCAGGAAACGTGAGTGTGCTGAGAACAAATGAACGGTGTTTCCTAAACATAAGGACCATATCTATTCCAACTCTGCTTCTGAAACTGATACAAAGCACTGGTCCTATAACATCCGATGCTTGTCAGTTAAGATGAGAAACGTGTGAGCTTCGTGAACGATGTAGTTCCTTTGAGCTGTAAGGAACTGCCCTTACCTGAAACGAAGTGTTGCTTGTAGGAAGACTCACAGCCTGGGGTTTAACTCCATTTATGAAGGGAAAAACACAGCAGAGTTCTCATATATAGATCACACTCTGCTTTAAAGCAAGAAGCACGCTCTAGCTTTCTAGAGTCCCTAAGACAGCAGGAAACATGAGTGTGCTGAACACAAAAGAACGGTGTTTCTTACACATTCGGACCATATCGATTCCAACTCTGCCTCTGAAATTGATACAAAGCACAGGTCCTCCAGGATCCAATGCTTGTCATTTAAGATGAGAAACGTGTGAGTTTCATGAACAATGTAGATCGTTTGATCTGTAAAGTAACTGCCCTTCCCTGAGACGAAGTCTTGTTTGTAGGAAGACTCAGAGCCTGGGATTTAACTCCATTTCTGAAGTGAAACACACAGCATAGTTCTCATCCATTGATCACACTCTGCTTTAGAGCAAGAAGCACGCTCTAGCTTTCTAGAGTCTCTAAGACAGCAGGAAATGTGAGTGTGCTGAGAACAAAAGAACGGTGTTTCCTACACATAGGGACCATATCTAGTCCATCTCTGCTTCTGAAACTGAGACAAATCACTGGTCCTCTAACATCCAATGCTTGTCAGTTAAGATGAGAAATTTGCTAGCTTCATGAATGATGTAGTTCGTTTGAGCTGAAAAGTGACTGCCCTCACCTGAAACGAATTCTTGAGTGTTGGAAGACACAGAGCCTGGGATTTAACTCCATTTCTGAAGGGAAACACACAGCATAGTTCTTATCCATGGATCACACTCTGCTTTAGAGCAAGAAGCACACTCTTGCTTTCTAGATTCTCTAATACAGCAGGAAACGTGGTTGTGCTCAGAAAAAAAGAACTGTGTTTTCTACACATACGGACCATATCTAGTCCACCTCTGCTTGTGGAACTGAAACAAACCACAGGTCCACTAACATCCAATGCTTGTCATTTAAGATGAGAAACGTGTGAGCTTTGTGAAAGATGTAGTTCGTTTGAGCTTTAAAGTAACTGCCCTTACCTGAAACGAAGTCTTGTTTATAGGAAGGCTCAGAGCCTGGGATTTAACTCCATTTCTGAAGTGAAACACACAGCAGAGTTCTCATTCATTGATCACACTCTGCTTTAAAGCAAGAAGGACGCACTTGCTTTCTAGAATCTCTAAGACAGCAGGAAACATGAGTGTGCTGAGAGCAAAAGAACGTTGTTTCTTACACATTCGGACCATATCGAGTCCAACTCTGCCTCTGAAATTGATACAAAGCACAGGTCCTCTAAGATCCAATGCTTGTCATTTAGGATGAGAAACGTGTGAGCTTCGTGAAGGATGTAGTTCATTTGAGCTGAAAAGTGACTGCCCTTACCTGAAACGAAGTCTTTATTGTAGGAAGACACAGAGCCTGGGATTTAACTCCATTTCTGAAGGGAAACACACAGCATAGTTCTCTTCTATGGATCACACTCTGCTTTAGAGCAAGAAGCACGCTCTTGCTTTCTAGATTTTCTAATAAAGCAGGAAACGTGAGTGTGCTGAGAACAAATGAATGGTGTTTCCTACACATACGGACCACATCTATTCCAACTCTGCTTCTGAAACTGATACAAAGCACTGGTCCAATTACATCCGATGCTTGACAGTTAAGTTGAGAAACGTGTGAGCTTCGTGAACGATGTAGTTCCTTTGAGCTGTAAGGATCTGCCCTTACCTGAAACGAAGTGTTGCTTGTAGGAAGACTCAGAGCCTAGGGTTTAACTCCATTTCTGAAGTGAAACACACAGCAGAGTTCTCATATATAGATCACACTCTGCTTTAGAGCAAGAAGCACGCTCTTGCTTTCTAGAGTCTCTAAGATAGCAGGAAACATGAGTGTGCTGAGAACACAAGAACTGTGTTTCTTAAACATTCGGACCATATCGAGTCCAACTCTGCCTCTGAAATTGATAAAAAGCACAGGTCCTCCAGCATGCAATGCTTGTCATTTAGGATGAGAAACGTGTGAGCTTCGTGAAGGATGTAGTTCGTTTGAGCTGAAAAATGACTGCCCTTCCCTGAAACGAAGTCTTGCATGTTGGAAGACACAGAGCCTGGGATTTAACTCCATTTCTGAAGGGAAACACACAGCAGAGTTCTCTTCCATGGATCACACTCTGCTTTAGAGCAGGAAGCACGCTCTAGCTTTCTAGAGTCTCTAAGACAGCAGGAAACGTGAGTGTGCTGAGAACAAAAGAACGGTGTTTCCTATACATACGGACCATATCTAGTCCAACTCTGCTTCTGAAACTGATACAAAGCACTGGTCCTCTAACATCCAATGCTTGTCAGTTAAGATAAGAAACGTGTTAGCTTCGTGAACGATGTAGTTCCTTTGAGCTGAAAAGTGACTGCCATTCCCTGAAACGAAGGCTTGCATGTTGGAAGACACAGAGCCTGGGATTTAACTCCATTTCTGAAGGGAAACACACAGCAGAGTTCTCTTCCATGGATCACACTCTGCTTTAGAACAAGAAGCACGCTCTTGCTTTCTAGATTCTCTAATACAGCAACAAACGTGATTGTGCTAGAACAAATGAACATTTTTTCCTACACATACGGACCATATCTAGTCCATTTCTGCTTCTGAAACTGAGACAAAGCACAGGTCCTTTAACATCCGATGCTTGTCAGTTAAGATGAGAAACGTGTGAGCTTCGTGAACGATGTAGTTCGTTTGAGCTGCAAAGTAACTGCCCTTCCCTGAAACGAAGTCTTGTTTGTAGGAAGACTCAGAGCCTGGGATTTAACTCCATTTCTGAAGTGAAACAAACAGCAGAGTTCTCATCCATTGATCACACTCTGCTTTAGAGCAGGAAGCACGCTCTAGCTTTCTAGAGTCTCTAAGACAACAGGAAACGTGAGTGTGCTGAGAACAAAAGAACGGTGTTTCCTTCACATACGGACCATATCTAGTCCAACTCTGCCTCTGAAATTGATACAAAGCACATGTCGTCCAGCATCCAATGCTTGTCATTTAAGATGAGAAACGTGTTAGCTTCGGGAACGTTGTTGTTCGATTGAGCTGTAAAGTAACTGCCCTTACCTGAAACGAAGTGTTGCTTGTAGGAAGACACAGAGCCTAGGATTTAACTCCATTTCTGAAGGGAAAAACACAGCATAGTTCTCTTCCATGGATCACACTCTGCTTTAGAGCAAGAAGCACGCTCTTGCTTTCTAGAGTCTCTAAGACAGCAGGAAACATGAGTGTGCTGAGAACAAAAGAACGGTGTTTCCTTCACATACGGACCATATCTAGTCCAACTCTGCCTCTGAAATTGATACAAAGCTCATGTCCTCCAGCATCCAATGCTTGTCATTTAAGATGAGAAACGTGTTAGCTTCGGGAACGTTGTTGTTCGTTTGAGCTCTAAAGTAACTGCCCTTAACTGAAACGAAGTCTTTTTTGTAGGAAGACACAGAGCCTAGGATTTAACTCCATTTCTGAAGGGAAACACACAGCATAGTTCTCTTCCATGGATCACACTCTGCTTTAGAGCAAGAAGCATGCTCTTGCTTTCTAGATTCTCTAATACAGCAGCAAAGGTGAGTGTGCTAAGAACAAATGAATGGTGTTTCCTACACATACGGACCATATCTATTCCAACTCTGCTTCTAAAACTCATACAAAGCACTGGTCCCATAACATCCGATGCTTGTCAGATAAGATGAGAAACGTGTGAGCTTCGTGAACGATGTAGTTCGTTTGAGCTGTAAAGTAACTGCCTTTACCTGAAACGAAGTGTTGCTTGTAGGAAGACTCAGAGCCTGGGATTTAACTCCATTTCTGAAGTGAAATACACAACAGAGTTCTCATCCATTGATCACACTCTGCTTTAGAGCAAGAAGCACGCTCTAGCGTTCTAGAGTCTCTAAGACAACAGGAAACGTGAGTGTGCTGAGAACAAATGAACGGTGTTTCCTACACATACGGACCATATCTAGTCCAACTCTGCCTCTGAAATTGATACAAAGCACATGTCCTCCAGCATCCAATGCTTGTCATTTAAGATGAGAAACGTGTGAGCTTCGGGAATGATGTTGTTCGTTTGAGCTGTAAAGTAACTGCCCTTACCTTAAACGAAGTCTTTTTTGTAGGAAGACACAGAGCCTGGGATTCAACTCCATTTCTGAAGGGAAACACACAGCATAGTTCTCTTCCATGGATCACACTCTGCTTTAGAGCAAGAAGCATGCTCTTGCTTTCTAGATTCTCTAATACAGCAGCAAACGTGAGTGTGCTCAGAACAAATGAACGGAGTTTCCTACACATACGGACCATATCTATTCCAACTCTGCTTCTGAAACTGATACAAAGCACTGGTCCTATAACATCCAATGCTTGTCACTTAAGATGAGAAACGTGTGAGCTTCGTGAATGATGTAGTTCGTTTGAGCTGTAAAGTAACTGCCCTTACCTGAAACGAAGTGTTGCTTGTAGGAAGACTCAGAGCCTGGGATTTAACTCCACTTCTGACGGGAAACACACAGCAGAGTTCTCATATATAGATCACACTCTGCTTTAGAGCAAGAAGCACGCTCTTCCTTTCTAGAGTCTCTAAGACAGCAGGAAACATGAGTGTGCTGAGAACACAAGAACGGTGTTTCTTACACATTCGGACCATATCGAGTCCAACTCTGCCTCTGAAATTGATACAAAGCACAGGTCCTCTAAGAACCAATGCTTGTCATTTATGATGAGAAACGTTTGAGCTTCGTGAAGGATGTAGTTCATTTGAGCTGAAAAGTTACTGCCCTTACCTGAAACGAAGTCTTTATTGTAGGAAGACACAGAGCCTGGGATTTAACTCCATTTCTGAAGGGAAACACACAGCGTAGTTCTCTTCTATGGATCACACTCTGCTTTAGAGCAAGAAGCACGCTCTTGCTTTCTAGATTCTCTAATACAGCTTCAAACGTGAGTGTGCTGAGAACAAATGAACGGTGTTTCCTACACATACGGACCATATCTATTCCAACTCTGCTTCTGAAACTGATACAGAGCACTGGTCCTCTAACATCCGATGCTTGTCAGTTAAGATGAGAAACGTGTGAGCTTCAGGAACGATGTAGTTCGTTTGAGCTGTAAAGTAACTGCCCTTACCTGAAACGAAGTATTGATTCTAGGAAGACTCAGAGCCTGGGATTTAATCCATTTCTAAAGGGAAACACACAGCATAGTTCTCATATATAGATCACACTCTGCTTTAGAGCAAGAAGCACGCTCTTGCTTTCTAGAGTCTCTAAGACAGCAGGAAACATGAGTGTGTTGAGAACACAAGAACGGTGTTTCTTACACATTCAGACCATATCGAGTCCAACTCTGCCTCTGAAATTGATACAAAGCACAGGTCCTCTAAGAACCAATGCATGTCATTTATGATGAGAAACGTGTGAGCTTCGTGAAGGATGTAGTTCGTTTGAGCTGAAAAGTGACTGCCCTTCCCTGAAACGAAGGCTTGCATGTTGGAAGACACAGAGCCTGGGATTTAACTCCATTACTGAAGGGAAACACACAGCAGAGTTCTCATCCATTGATCACACTCTGCTTTAGAGCAAGAAGCACGATCTAGGTTTCTAGAGTCTCTAAGACAGCAGGAAACGTGGTTGTGCTCAGAACAAAAGAACTGTGTTTCCGACACATACGGACCATATCTAGTCCAACTCTGCTTTTGAAACTGAAACAAACCACAGGTCCACTAACATCCAATGATTGTCATTTTAGATGATAAACTTGTGAGCTTCGTGAACGATGTAGTTCATTTGAGCTGTAAAGTAGCTGCCCTTACATGAAACGAAGTGTTGCTTGTAGGAAGACTCAGAGCCTGAGGTTTAACTCCATTTCTGAAGTGAAACACACAGCAGGGTTCTCATATATACATCACACTCTGCTTTAAAGCCACAAGGACGCTCTTGCTTTCTAGAATCTCTAAGACAGCAGGAAACATGAATGTGCTGAGAGCAAAAGAACGGTGTTTCCTACACATTCGGACCATATCGAGTCCAACTCTGCCTCTGAAATTGATACAAAGCTCAGGTCCTCTAACTTCCAATGCTTGTCATTTAAGATGAGAAACGTGTGAGCTTCGTGAAGGATGTAGTTCATTTGAGCTGAAAAGTGACTGCCCTTACCTGAAACGAAGTCGTTATTGTAGGAAGACACAGAGCCTGGGATTTAACTCCATTTCTGAAGGGAAATACACAGCAGAGTTCTCTTCCATGGATCACACTCTGCTTTAGAGCAAGAATAACGCTCTAGCTTTCTAGAGTCTCTAAGACAGCAGGAAATGTGAGTGTGCTGAGAACAAAAAAATGGTGTTTCCTACACATACGGACTATATCTAGTCCAACACTGTTTCTGAAACTGATACAAAGCACTGGTCCTCTAACATCCAATTTTTGTCACTTAAGATGAGAAAAGTGTTAGATTCCTGAACGATGTAGTTCGTTTGAGCTGAAAAGTGACTGCCATTCCCTGAAACGAAGACTTGCACGTTGGAAGACACAGAGCCTGGGATTTAACTCCATTTCTGAAGGGAAAAACACAGCATAGTTCTCATCCATGGATCACACTCTGCTTCAGAGCAAGAAGCATGCTCTTGCATTCTAGATTCTCTAATACAGCAGGAAACGTGGTTGTCTTCAGAACAAAAGAACTGTGTTTCCTACACATACGGACCATATCTAGTCCAACTCTGCTTGTGAAACTGAAACAAACCACAGGTCCACTAACATCCAATGCTTGTCAGTTAAGATGAGAAACGTGTGAGCTTCATGAACGATGTAGTTTGTTTGAGCTGTAAAGTAACTGCCCTTCCCTGAAACGAAGTCTTGTTTGTAGGAAGACTCAGAGCCTGGGATTCAACTCCATTTCTGAAGTGAAACACACAGCAGAATTCTTATGCATTGATCACACTCTGCTTTAGTGCAAGAAGCACGCTCTAGCTTTCTAGAGTCTCTAATACAGCAGGAAACGTGAGTGTGCTGAGAACAAAAGAATGGTGTTTCCTACACATTCGGACCATATCTAGTCCAACTCTGCTTCTGAAACTGATACAAAGCACTGGTCCTATAACATCCGATGCTTGTCAGTTAAGATGAGAAACGTGTGAGCTTCGTGAACGATGTAGTTCCTTTGAGCTGTAAGGAACTGCCCTTACCTGAAACGAAGTGTTGCTTGTAGGAAGACTCAGAGCCTGGGGTTTAACTCCATTTCTGAAGTGAAACACACAGCAGAGTTCTCATCCATTGATCACACTCTGCGTTAAAGCAAGAAGGATGCTCTTGATTTCTAGAATCTCTAAGACAGCAGGAAACATGAGTGTGCTGAGAGCAAAAGAACGTTGTTTCTTACACATTCGGACCATATCGAGTCCAACTCTGCCTCTGAAATTGATACAAAGCACAGGTCCTCCAGGATCCAATGCTTGTCATTTAAGATGAGAAACGTGTGAGCTTCGTGAACAATGTAGTTCGTTTGAGCTGTAAAGTAACTGCCCTTCCCTGAGACGAAGTCTTGTTTGTAGGAAGACTCAGAGCCTGGGATTTAACTCCATTTCTGAAGTGAAACACACAGCAGAGTTCTCATCCATTGATCACACTCTGCTTTAGAGCAAGAAGCACGCTCTAGCTTTCTAGAGTCTCTAAGACAGCAGGAAACGTGAGTGTGCTGAGAACAAAAGAACGGTGTTTCCTACACATAGGGACCATATCTAGTCCATCTCTGCTTCTGAAACTGAGACAAATCACTGGTCCTCTAACATCCAATGCTTGTCAGTTAAGATGAGAAATTTTCTAGCTTCATGAATGATGTAGTTTGTTTGAGCTGAAAAGTGACTGCCCTTACCTGAAACGAAGTCTTGAGTGTTGGAAGACACAGAGCCTGGAATTTAACTCCATTTCTGAAGGGAAACACACAGCATAGTTCTCATCCATGGATCACACTCTGCTTCAGAGCAAGAAGCACAGTCTTGCTTTCTAGATTCTCTAATTCAGCAGGAAACTTGAGTGTGCTGAGAACAAATGAATGGTGTTTCCTACACATACGAACCATATCTAGTCCAATTCTGCTTGTGGAACTGAAACAAACCACAGGTCCACTAACATCCAGTGCTTGTCATTTAAGATGAGAAACGTGTGAGCTTTGTGAAAGATGTAGTTCGTTTGAGCTTTAAAGTAACTGCCCTTACCTGAAACGAAGTCTTGTTTATAGGAAGGCTGAGAGCCTGGGATTTAACTCCATTTCTGAAGTGAAACACACAGCAGAGTTCTCATCCATTGATCACACTCTGCTTTAAAGCAAGAAGGACGCACTTGCTTTCTAGAATCTCTAAGACAGCAGGAAACATGAGTGTGCTGAGAGCAAAAGTACGTTGTTTCTTACACATTCGGACCATATCGAGTCCAACTCTGCCTCTGAAATTGATACAAAGCACAGGTCCTCTAAGATCCAATGCTTGTCATTTAGGATGAGAAACGTGTGAGCTTCGTGAAGGATGTAGTTCATTTGAGCTGAAAAGTGACTGCCCTTACCTGAAACGAAGTCTTTATTGTAGGAAGACACAGAGCCTGGGATTTAACTCCATTTCTGAAGTGAAACACACAGCAGAGTTCTCATATATAGATCACACTCTGCTTTAGAGCAAGAAGCACGCTCCTGCTTTCTAGATTCTCTAATACAGCAGGAAACGTGAGTGTGCTGAGAACAAATGAATGGTGTTTCCTACACATACGGACCATATCTATTCCAACTCTGCTTCTGAAACTGATACAAAGCACTTGTCCAATTACATCCGATGCTTGTCAGTTAAGTTGAGAAACGTGTGAGCTTCGTGAATGATGTAGTTCCTATGAGCTGTAAGGAACTGCCCTTACCTGAAACGAAGTGTTGCTTGTAGGAAGACTCAGAGCCTGGAATTTAACTCCATTTCTGAAGGGAAACACACAGCAGAGTTCTCTTCCATTGATCACACTCTGCTTTAGAGCAAGGAGCACGCTCTAGCTTTCTAGAATCCCTAAGACAGCAGGAAACATGAGTGTGCTGAGAAAAAAAGTACGGTGTTTCTTACACATTCGGACCATATCGAGTCCAACTCTGCCTCTGAAATTGATACAAAGCACAGGTCCTCCAGGATACAATGCTTGTCATTTAAGATGAGAAACGTGTGAGCTTCGTGAACAATGTAGTTCGTTTGAGCTGTAAAGTAACTGCCCTTCCCTGAAACGAAGTCTTGTTTGTAGGAAGACTGAGAGCCCAGGATTTAACTCAATTTCTGAAGTGAAACACACAGCAGAGTTCTCATCCATTGATCACACTCTGCTTTAGAGCAAGAAGCACGCTCTAGCTTTCTAGAGTCTCTAAGACAGCAGGAAACGTGACTGTGCTGAGAACAAAAACGGTGTTTCATACAAATACGGACCATATCTAGTCCAACTCTGCTTCTGAAACTGATACAAAGCACTGGCCCTCTAACATCCAATGCTTGTCAGTTAAGATGAGAAACGTGTTAGCTTCGTGAACGATGTAGTTCTTTTGAGCTGCAAAGTGACTGCCCTTCCCTGAAACGAAGTCTTGCATGTTGGAAGACACAGAGACTGGGATTTAACTCCATTTCTGAAGAGAAAGACACAGCAGAGTTCTCTTCCATGGATCACACTCTGCTTTAGAACAAGAAGCACGCTCTTGCTTTCTAGATTCTCTAATACAGCAACAAACGTGAGTGTTCTAGAACAAATGAACGGTGTTTCCTACACATACGGACCATATCTATTCCAACTCTGATTCTGAAACTGATACAAAACACTGGTCCTATAACATCCCATGCTTGTCAGTTGAGATGAGAAACGTGTGAGCTTCGTGAACGATGTAGTTCGTTTGAGCTGTAAAGTAACAGCCCTTTCCTGAAGCGAATTGTTGCTTGTAGGAAGACTTTGAGCCTGGGATTTAACTCCATTTCTGAAGGGAAACACACAGCAGAGTTCTCATATATAGATCACACTCTGTTTTAGAGCAAGAAGCACGCTCTTGCTTTCTAGATTCTCTAAGAAAGCAGGAAACATGAGTGTGTTGAGAACACAAGAACCGTGTTTCTTACACATTCGGACCATATCGAGTCCAATTCTGCCTCTGAAATTGATAAAAAGCATAGGTCCTCCAGTTCCAATGCTTGTCATTTAAGATGAGAAACGTGTGAGCTTCGTGAGGGATGTAGTTCGTTTGAGCTGAAAAGTGACTGCCTTTACTTGAAAGGAATTCTTGCTTGTAGGAAGATACAGAGCCTGGAATATAACTCCACTTCTGAAGGGAAACACACAGCATAGTTCTCTTCTATGGATCACACTCTGCTTTAGAGCAAGAAGCACGCTCTTGTTTTCTAGATTCTCTAATAAAGCAGGAAACGTGAGTGTGCTGAGAACAAATGAACGGTGTTTCCTACACATATGGACCATATCTATTCCAACTCTGCTTCTGAAAGTGATACAAAGCACTGGTCCTATAACATCCGATGCTTGTCAGTTAAGATGAGAAACGTGTGAGCTTCGTGAATGATGTAGTTCCTTTGAGCTGTAAGGAACTGCCCTTACCTGAAACGAAGTGTTGCTTGTAGGAAGCCTCAGAGCCTCGGGTTTAACTCCATTTCTGAAGTGAAACACACAGCAGAGTTCTCATATATAGATCATACTTGCTTTAGAGCAAGAAGCACGCTCTTGCTTTCTAGAGTCTCTAAGACAGCAGGAAACATGAGTTTGTTGAGAACACAAGAACGGTGTTTCTTACACATTCGGACTATATCGAGTCCAATTCTGCCTCTGAAATTGATAAAAAGCACAGTTCCTCCAGCATCCAATACTTGTAATTTAAGGTGAGAAACGTGTGAGCTTTGTGAAGGATGTAGTTCGTTTGAGCTGAAAAGTGACTGCCCATACTTGAAAGGAATTCTTGCTTGTAGGAAGACACAGAGCCTGGAATTTAATTCCATTTCTGAAGTGAAACGCACAGCAGAGTTCTCATTCATTGATCACACTCTGCTTTAGAGCATGAAGCACGCTCTATCTTTCTAGAGTCCCTAAGACAGCAGGAAACGTGAGTGTGCTGAGAACAAAAGATCGGTGTTTCCTACACATACGGACCATATCTAGTCCATCTCTGCTTCTGAAACTGAGACAAATCACTGGTCCTCTAACATCCAATGCTTGTCAGTTAAGATGAGAAACGTGTTAGCTTCGTGAATGATGTAGTTCGTTTGAGCTGAAAAGTGACTGCCCTTACCTGAAACGAAGTCTTGAGTGTTGGAAGACACAGAGCCTGGGATTTAACTCCATTTCTGAAGGGAAACACACAGCATAGTTCTCATCCATGGATCACGCTCTGCTTCAGAGCAAGAAGCACGCTCTTGCTTTCTAGATTCTCTAATACAGCAGGAAACGTGGTTGTGCTCAGAAAAAAAGAACTGTGTTTTCTACACATACGGACCATATCTAGTCCAACTCTGCTTGTGGAACTGAAACAAACCACAGGTCCACTAATATCCAATTCTTGTCAGTTAAGATGAGAAACGTGTGAGCTTCATGAACAATGTAGATCGTTTGAGCTGTAAAGTAACTGCCCTTCCCTGAGACGACTTCTTGTTTGTAGGAAGACTCAGAGCCTGGGATTTAACTCCATTTCTGAAGTGAAACAAACAGCAGAGTTCTCATCCATTGATCACACTCTGCTTTAGAGCAAGAAGCACGCTCTAGCTTTCTAGAGTCTCTAAGACAGCAGGAAACATGAGTGTGCTGAGAACAAAAGAACGGTGTTTCCTACACATAGGAACCATATCTAGTCCATCTCTGCTTCTGAAACTGAGACAAATCACTGGTCCTCTAACATCCAATGCTTGTCAGTTAAGATGAGAAATTTTCTAGCTTCATGAATGATGTAGTTTGTTTGAGCTGAAAAGTGACTGCCCTTCCCTGAAACGAAGGCTTGCATGTTGGAAGACACAGAGCCTGGGATTTAACTCCATTACTGAAGGGAAACACACAGCAGAGTTCTCATCCATTGATCACACTCTGCTTTAGAGCAAGAAGCACGATCTAGGTTTCTAGAGTCTCTAAGACAGCAGGAAACGTTGTTGTGCTCAGAACAAAAGAACTGTGTTTCCGACACATACGGACCATATCTAGTCCGAGTCTGCTTTTGAAACTGAAACAAACCACAGGTCCACTAACATCCAATGATTGTCATTTTAGATGATAAACTTGTGAGCTTCGTGAACGATGTAGTTCATTTGAGCTGTAAAGTAGCTGCCCTTACATGAAACGAAGTGTTGCTTGTAGGAAGACTCAGAGCCTGGGGTTTAACTCCATTTCTGAAGTGAAACACACAGCAGGGTTCTCATATATACATCACACTCTGCTTTAAAGCAACAAGGACGCTCTTGCTTTCTAGAATCTCTAAGACAGCAGGAAACATGAATGTGCTGAGAGCAAAAGAACGGTGTTTCCTACACATTCGGACCATATCGAGTCCAACTCTGCCTCTGAAATTGATACAAAGCTCAGGTCCTCTAACTTCCAATGCTTGTCATTTAAGATGAGAAACGTGTGAGCTTCGTGAAGGATGTAGTTCATTTGAGCTGAAAAGTGACTGCCCTTACCTGAAACGAAGTCGTTATTGTAGGAAGACACAGAGCCTGGGATTTAACTCCATTTCTGAAGGGAAATACACAGCAGAGTTCTCTTCCATGGATCACACTCTGCTTTAGAGCAAGAATAACGCTCTAGCTTTCTAGAGTCTCTAAGACAGCAGGAAATGTGAGTGTGCTGAGAACAAAAGAATGGTGTTTCCTACACATACGGACTATATCTAGTCCAACACTGTTTCTGAAACTGATACAAAGCACTGGTCCTCTAACATCCAATTTTTGTCACTTAAGATGAGAAAAGTGTTAGCTTCCTGAACGATGTAGTTCGTTTGAGCTGAAAAGTGACTGCCATTCCCTGAAACGAAGACTTGCACGTTGGAAGACACAGAGCCTGGGATTTAACTCCATTTCTGAAGGGAAAAACACAGCATAGTTCTCATCCATGGATCACACTCTGCTTCAGAGCAAGAAGCATGCTCTTGCTTTCTAGATTCTCTAATACAGCAGGAAACGTGGTTGTCTTCAGAACAAAAGAACTGTGTTTCCTACACATACGGACCATATCTAGTCCAACTCTGCTTGTGAAACTGAAACAAACCACAGGTCCACTAACATCCAATGCTTGTCAGTTAAGATGAGAAACGTGTGAGCTTCATGAACGATGTAGTTTGTTTGAGCTGTAAAGTAACTGCCCTTCCCTGAAACGAAGTCTTGTTTGTAGGAAGACTCAGAGCCTGGGATTCAACTCCATTTCTGAAGTGAAACACACAGCAGAATTCTTATGCATTGATCACACTCTGCTTTAGTGCAAGAAGCACGCTCTAGCTTTCTAGAGTCTCTAATACAGCAGGAAACGTGAGTGTGCTGAGAACAAAAGAATGGTGTTTCCTACACATTCGGACCATATCTAGTCCAACTCTGCTTCTGAAACTGATACAAAGCACTGGTCCTATAACATCCGATGCTTGTCAGTTAAGATGAGAAACGTGTGAGCTTCGTGAACGATGTAGTTCCTTTGAGCTGTAAGGAACTGCCCTTACCTGATACGAAGTGTTGCTTGTAGGAAGACTCAGTGCCTGGGGTTTAACTCCATTTCTGAAGTGAAACACACAGCAGAGTTCTCATCCATTGATCACACTCTGCTTTAAAGCAAGAAGGATGCTCTTGATTTCTAGAATCTCTAAGACAGCAGGAAACATGAGTGTGCTGAGAGCAAAAGAACGTTGTTTCTTACACATTCGGACCATATCGAGTCCAACTCTGCCTCTGAAATTGATACAAAGCACAGGTCCTCCAGGATCCAATCCTTGTCATTTAAGATGAGAAACGTGTGAGCTTCGTGAACAATGTAGTTCGTTTGAGCTGTAAAGTAACTGCCCTTCCCTGAGACGAAGTCTTGTTTGTAGGAAGACTCAGAGCCTGGGATTTAACTCCATTTCTGAAGTGAAACACACAGCAGAGTTCTCATCCATTGATCACACTCTGCTTTAGAGCAAGAAGCACGCTCTAGCTTTCTAGAGTCTCTAAGACAGCAGGAAACGTGAGTGTGCTGAGAACAAAAGAACGGTGTTTCCTACACATAGGGACCATATCTAGTCCATCTCTGCTTCTGAAACCGAGACAAATCACTGGTCCTCTAACATCCAATGCTTGTCAGTTAAGATGAGAAATTTTCTAGCTTCATGAATGATGTAGTTTGTTTGAGCTGAAAAGTGACTGCCCTTACCTGAAACGAAGTCTTGAGTGTTGGAAGACACAGAGCCTGGGATTTAACTCCATTTCTGAAGGGAAACACACAGCATAGTTCTCATCCATGGATCACACTCTGCTTCAGAGCAAGAAGCACAGTCTTGCTTTCTAGATTCTCTAATTCAGCAGGAAACTTGAGTGTGCTGAGAACAAATGAATGGTGTTTCCTACACATACGAACCATATCTAGTCCAATTCTGCTTGTGGAACTGAAACAAACCACAGGTCCAGTAACATCCAATGCTTGTCATTTAAGATGAGAAACGTGTGAGCTTTGTGAAAGATGTAGTTCGTTTGAGCTTTAAAGTAACTGCCCTTACCTGAAACGAAGTCTTGTTTATAGGAAGGCTGAGAGCCTGGGATTTAACTCCATTTCTGAAGTGAAACACACAGCAGAGTTCTCATCCATTGATCACACTCTGCTTTAAAGCAAGAAGGACGCACTTGCTTTCTAGAATCTCTAAGACAGCAGGAAACATGAGTGTGCTGAGAGCAAAAGAACGTTGTTTCTTACACATTCGGACCATATCGAGTCCAACTCTGCCTCTGAAATTGATACAAAGCACAGGTCCTCTAAGATCCAATGCTTGTCATTTAGGATGAGAAACGTGTGAGCTTCGTGAAGGATGTAGTTCATTTGAGCTGAAAAGTGACTGCCCTTACCTGAAACGAAGTCTTTATTGTAGGAAGACATAGAGCCTGGGATTTAACTCCATTTCTGAAGTGAAACACACAGCAGAGTTCTCATATATAGATCACACTCTGCTTTAGAGCAAGAAGCACGCTCCTGCTTTCTAGATTCTCTAATACAGCAGGAAACGTGAGTGTGCTGAGAACAAATGAATGGTGTTTCCTACACATACGGACCATATCTATTCCAACTCTGCTTCTGAAACTGATACAAAGCACTGGTCCAATTACATCCGATGCTTGTCAGTTAAGTTGAGAAACGTGTGAGCTTCGTGAATGATGTAGTTCCTATGAGCTGTAAGGAACTGCCCTTACCTGAAACGAAGTGTTGCTTGTAGGAAGACTCAGAGCCTGGAATTTAACTCCATTTCTGAAGGGAAACACACAGCAGAGTTCTCTTCCATTGATCACACTCTGCTTTAGAGCAAGGAGCACGCTCTAGCTTTCTAGAATCCCTAAGACAGCAGGAAACATGAGTGTGCTGAGAACAAAAGTACGGTGTTTCTTACACATTCGGACTATATCGAGTCCAATTCTGCCTCTGAAATTGATAAAAAGCACAGTTCCTCCAGCATCCAATACTTGTAATTTAAGGTGAGAAACGTGTGAGCTTTGTGAAGGATGTAGTTCGTTTGAGCTGAAAAGTGACTGCCCATACTTGAAAGGAATTCTTGCTTGTAGGAAGACACAGAGCCTGGAATTTAATTCCATTTCTGAAGTGAAACGCACAGCAGAGTTCTCATTCATTGATCACACTCTGCTTTAGAGCATGAAGCACGCTCTAGCTTTCTAGAGTCCCTAAGACAGCAGGAAACGTGAGTGTGCTGAGAACAAAAGATCGGTGTTTCCTACACATACGGACCATATCTAGTCCATCTCTGCTTCAGAAACTGAGACAAATCACTGGTCCTCTAACATCCAATGCTTGTCAGTTAAGATGAGAAACGTGTTAGCTTCGTGAATGATTTAGTTCGTTTGAGCTGAAAAGTGACTGCCCTTACCTGAAACGAAGTCTTGAGTTTTGGAAGACACAGAGCCTGGGATTTAACTCCATTTCTGAAGGGAAACACACAGCATAGTTCTCATCCATGGATCATGCTCTGCTTCAGAGCAAGAAGCACGCTCTTGCTTTCTAGATTCTCTAATACAGCAGGAAACGTGGTTGTGCTCAGAAAAAAAGAACTGTGTTTTCTACACATACGGACCATATCTAGTCCAACTCTGCTTGTGGAACTGAAACAAACCACAGGTCAACTAATATCCAATTCTTGTCAGTTAAGATGAGAAACGTGTGAGCTTCATGAACAATGTAGATCGTTTGAGCTGTAAAGTAACTGCCCTTCCCTGAGACGAAATCTTGTTTGTAGGAAGACTCAGAGCCTGGGATTTAACTCCATTTCTGAAGTGAAACACACAGCAGAGTTCTCATCCATTGATCACACTCTGCTTTAGAGCAAGAAGCACGCTCTAGCTTTCTAGAGTCTCTAAGACAGCAGGAAACATGAGTGTGCTGAGAACAAAAGAACGGTGTTTCCTACACATAGGAACCATATCTAGTCCATCTCTGCTTCTGAAACTGAGACAAATCACTGGTCCTCTAACATCCAATGCTTGTCAGTTAAGATGAGAAATTTTCTAGCTTCATGAATGATGTAGTTTGTTTGAGCTGGAAAGTGACTGCCCTTACCTGAAACGAAGTCTTGAGTGTTGGAAGACACAGAGCCTGGGATTTAACTCCATTTCTGAAGGGAAACACACAGCATAGTTCTCATCCATGGATCACACTCTGTTTCAGAGCAAGAAGCACAGTCTTGCTTTCTAGATACTCTAATACAGCAGGAAACGTGAGTGTGCTGAGAACAAATGAATGGTGTTTCCTACACATACGGACCATATCTATTCCAACTCTGCTTCTGAAACTGATACAAAGCACTGGTCCAATTACATCCGATGCTTGTCAGTTAAGTTGAGAAACGTGTGAGCTTCGTGAATGATGTAGTTCCTATGAGCTGTAAGGAACTGCCCTTACCTGAAACGAAGTGTTGCTTGTAGGAAGACTCAGAGCCTGGAATTTAACTCCATTTCTGAAGGGAAACACACAGCAGAGTTCTCTTCCATTGATCACACTCTGCTTTAGAGCAAGGAGCACGCTCTAGCTTTCTAGAATCCCTAAGACAGCAGGAAACATGAGTGTGCTGAGAACAAAAGTACGGTGTTTCTTACACATTCGGACCATATCGAGTCCAACTCTGCCTCTGAAATTGATACAAAGCACAGGTCCTCCAGGATCCAATGCTTGTCATTTAAGATGAGAAACATGTGAGCTTCATGAACAATGTAGATCGTTTGAGCTGTAAAGTAACTGCCCTAACCTGAGACGAAGTCTTGTTTGTAGGAAGACTCAGAGCCTGGGATTTAACTCCATTTCTGAAGTGAAACACACAGCAGAGTTCTCATCCATTGATCACACTCTGCTTTAGAGCAAGAAGCACGCTCTAGCTTTCTAGAGTCTCTAAGACAGCAGGAAACGTGAGTGTGCTGAGAACAAAAGAACGGTGTTTCCTACACATAGGGACCATATCTAGTCCAACTCTGCTTCTGAAACTGATACAAAGCACGGGTCCTCTAACATCCAATGCTTGTCAGTTAAGATGAGAAACGTGTTAGCTTCGTGAACGATGTAGTTCATTTGAGCTGAAAAGTGACTGCCCTTCCCTGATACGAAGTCTTGCATGTTGGAAGACACAGAGCCTGGGATTTAACTCCATTTCTGAAGGGAAACACACAGCAGAGTTCTCTTCCATGGATCACACTCTGCTTTAGAACAAGAAGCACGCTCTTGCTTTCTAGATTCTCTAATACAGCAACAAACGTGATTGTGCTAGAACAAATGAACATTTTTTCCTACACATACGGACCATATCTAGTCCATCTCTGCTTCTGAAACTGAGACAAAGCACTGGTCCTTTAACATCCGATGCTTGTCCGTTAAGATGAGAAACGTGTGAGCTTCGTGAACGATGTAGTTCGTTTGAGCTGCAAAGTAACTGCCCTTCCCTGAAATGAATTCTTGTTTGTAGGAAGACTCAGAGCATGGGATTTAACTCCATTTCTGAAGTGAAACAAACAGCAGAGTTCTCATCCATTGATCACAATCTGCTTTAGAGCAAGAAGCACGCTCTAGCTTTCTAGAGTCTCTAAGACAACAGGAAACGTGAGTGTGCTGAGAACAAAAGAACGGTGTTTCCTTCACATACGGACCATATCTAGTCCAGCTCTGCCTCTGAAATTGATAAAAAGCACATGTCCTCCAGCATCCAATGCTTGTCATTTAAGATGAGAAACGTGTGAGCTTCGGGAACGTTGTTGTTCGTTTGAGCTCTAAAGTAACTGCCCTTAACTGATACGAAGTCTTTTTTGTAGGAAGATACAGGGCCTCGGATTTAACTCCATTTCTGAAGGGAAACACACAGCATAGTTCTCTTCCATGGATCACACTTTGCTTTAGAGCAAGAAGCATGCTCTTGCTTTCTAGATTCTCTAATACAGCAGCAAAGGTGAGTGTGCTAAGAACAAATGAATGGTGTTTCCTACACATACGGATCATATCTATTCCAACTCTGCTTCTGAAACTCATACAAAGCACTGGTCCTATAATATCCGATGCTTCTCAGATAAGATGAGAAACGTGTGAGCTTCGTGAACGATGTAGTTCGTTTGAGCTGTAAAGTAACTGCCCTTACCTGAAACGAAGTGTTGCTTGTAGGAAGACTCAGAGCCTAGGGTTTAACTCCATTTCTGAAGTGAAACACACAGCAGAGTTCTCATATATAGATCACACTCTGCTTTAGAGCAAGAAGCACGCTCTTGCTTTCTAGAGTCTCTAGGACCGCAGAAAACATGAGTGTGCTGAGAACAAAAGAACGGTGTTTCTTACACATTCGGACCATATCGACTCCAACTCTGCCTCTGAAATTGATAAAAAGCACAGGTCCTCCAGCATCCAATGCTTGTCATTTAAGATGAGAAACGTGTGAGCTTCGTGAAGGATGTAGTTCGTTTGAGTTGAAAAGTTACTGCCCTTACTTGAAAGGAATTCTTGCTTTTAGGAAGACACAGAGCCTGGAATTTAACTCCATTTCTGAAGGGAAACACACAGCAGAGTTCTCTTCCATTGATCACACTCTGCTTTAGAGCAAGAAGCACGCTCTTGCTTTCTAGAGTCTCTAAGACAGCAGGAAACATGAGTATGCTGAAAACACAAGAACTGTGTTTCTTAAACATTTGGACCATATCGAGTCCAACTCTGCCTCTGAAATTGATAAAAAGCACAGGTCCTCCAGCATCCAATGCTTGTCATTTAAGATGAGAAACGTGTGAGCTTTGTGAAGGATGTAGTTCGTTTGATTTGAAAAGTTACTGCCCTTACTTGAAAGGAATTCTTGCTTGTAGGAAGACACAGAGCCTGGAATTTAACTCCATTTCTGAAGGGAAACACACAGCAGAGTTCTCATATATAGATCACACTCTGCTTTAAAGCAAGAAGCACGCTCTAGCTTTCTAGAGTCCCTAAGACAACAGGAAACATGAGTGTGCTGAGAACAAAAGAACGGTGTTTCTTACACATTCGGACCATATCGAGTCCAACTCTGCCTCTGAAATTGATACAAAGCACAGGTCCTCCAGGATCCAATGCTTGTCATTTAAGATGAGAAACGTGTGAGCTTCATGAACAATGTAGATCGTTTGAGCTGTAAAGTAACTGCCCTTACCTGAGACGAAGTCTTGTTTGTAGGAAGACTCAGAGCCTGGGATTTAACTCCATTTCTGAAGTGAAACACACAGCAGAGTTCTCATCCATTGATCACACTCTGCTTTAGAGCAAGAAGCACGCTCTAGCTTTCTAGAGTCTCTAAGACAGCAGGAAACGTGAGGGTGCTGAGAACAAAAGAACGGTGTTTCCTACACATAGGGACCATAACTAGTCCATCTCTGCTTCTGAAACTGAGAC
This sequence comes from Onychomys leucogaster, assembly GCA_949786385.1. Taxonomy (NCBI): domain Eukaryota; kingdom Metazoa; phylum Chordata; class Mammalia; order Rodentia; family Cricetidae; genus Onychomys; species Onychomys leucogaster. The sequence continues at coordinate 3,832,519 of CATKUP010000009.1, read as the reverse complement.
AAATCACTGGTCCTCTAACATCCAATGCTTGTCAGTTAAGATGAGAAATTTGCTAGCTTCATGATGATGTAGTTCGTTTGAGCTGAAAAGTGACTGCCCTTACCTGAAACGAAGTCTTGAGTGTTGGAAGACACAGAGACTGGGATTTAACTCCATTTCTGAAGGGAAACACACAGCATAGTTCTCATCCATGGATCACACTCTGCTTCAGAGCAAGAAGCACACTCTTGCTTTCTAGATTCTCTAATACAGCAGGAAACGTGGTTGTGCTCAGAAAAAAAGAACTGTGTTTCCTACACATACGGACCATATCTAGTCCAACTCTGCTTGTGGAACTGAAACAAACCACAGGTCCACTAACATCCAATGCTTGTCATTTAAGATGAGAAACGTGTGAGCTTTGTGAAAGATGTAGTTCGTTTGAGCTTTAAAGTAACTGCCCTTACCTGAAACGAAGTCTTGTTTATAGGAAGGCTCAGAGCCTGGGATTTAACTCCATTTCTGAAGTGAAACACACAGCAGAGTTCTCATCCATTGATCACACTCTGCTTTAAAGCAAGAAGGACGCACTTGCTTTCTAGAATCTCTAAGACAGCTGGAAACATGAGTGTGCAGAGAGCAAAATAACGTTGTTACTTACACATTCGGACCATATCGAGTCCAACTCTGCCTCTGAAATTGATACAAAGCACAGGTCCTCTAAGATCCAATGCTTGTCATTTAGGATGAGAAACGTGTGAGCTTCGTGAAGGATGTAGTTCATTTGAGCTGAAAAGTGACTGCCCTTACCTGAAACGAAGTCTTTATTGTAGGAAGACACAGAGCCTGGGATTTAACTCAATTTCTGAAGTGAAACACACAGCAGAGTTCTCATATATAGATCACAGTCTGCTTTAGAGCAAGAAGCACGCTCTTGCTTTCTAGAGTCTCTAAGACAGCAGGAAACATTAGTGTGCTGAGAACACAAGAACTGTGTTTCTTAAAAATTCGGACCATATCGAGTCCAACTCTGCCTCTGAAATTGATAAAAAGCACATGTCCTCCAGCATCCAATGCTTGTCATTTAAGATGAGAAACGTGTGAGCTTCGTGAAGGATGTAGTTCGTTTGAGTTGAAAAGTTACTGCCCTTACTTGAAAGGAATTCTTGCTTGTAGGAAGACACAGAGCCTGGAATTTAACTCCATTTCTGAAGGGAAACACACAGCAGAGTTCTCTTCCATTGATCACACTCTGCTTTAGAGCAAGAAGCACGCTCTAGCTTTCTAGAGTCCCTAAGACAACAGGAAACATGAGTGTGCTGAGAACAAAAGAACGGTGTTTCTTACACATTCGGACCATACCGAGTCCAACTCTGCCTCTGAAATTGATAAAAAGCACAGGTCCTCCAGGATCCAATGCTTGTCATTTAAGATGAGAAACGTGTGAGCTTCATGAACAATGTAGATCGTTTGAGCTCTAAAGAAACTGCCCTAACCTGACACGAAGTCTTGTTTGTAGGAAGACTCAGAGACTGGGATTTAACTCCATTTCTGAAGTGAAACACACAGCAGAGTTCTCATCCATTGATCACACTCTGCTTTAGAGCAAGAAGCACTCTCTAGCTTTCTAGAGTCTCTAAGACAGCAGGAAACGTGAGTGTGCTGAGAACAAAAGAACGGTGTTTCCTACACATAGGGACCATATCTAGTCCAACTCTGCTTCTGAAACTGATACAAAGCACGGGTCCTCTAACATCCAATTCTTGTCAGTTAAGATAAGAAACGTGTTAGCTTCGTGAACAATGTAGTTCGTTTGAGCTGAAAAGTGACTGCCCTTCACTGAAACGAAGTCTTGCATGTTGGAAGACACAGAGCCTGGGATTTAACTCCATTTCTGAAGGGAAACACACAGCAGAGTTCTCTTCCATGGATCACACTCTGCTTTAGAACAAGAAGCACGCTCTTGCTGTCTAGATTCTCTAATACAGCAACAAACGTGATTGTGCTAGAACAAATGAACATTTTTTCCTACACATACGGACCATATCTAGTCCATCTCTGCTTCTGAAACTGAGACAAAGCACTGGTCCTTTAACATCCGATGCTTGTCAGTTAAGATGAGAAACGTGTGAGCTTCGTGAACGATGTAGTTCTTTTGAGCTGCAAAGTAACTGCCCTTCCCTGAAACGAAGTTTTGTTTGTAGGAAGAATCAGAGCCTGGGATTTAACTCCATTTCTGAAGTGAAACAAACAGTAGAGTTCTCATCCATTGATCACACTCTGCTGTAGAGCAAGAAGCACGCTCTAGCTTTCTAGAGTCTCTAAGACAACAGGAAACGTGAGTGTGCTGAGAACAAAAGAACGGTGTTTCCTTCACCTAAGGACCATATCTAGTCCATCTCTGCTTCTGAAACTGAGACAAATCACTGGTCCTCTAACATCCAATGCTTGTCAGTTAAGATTAGAAACGTGTTAGCTTCGTGAATGATGTAGTTCGTTTGAGCTGAAAAGTGACTGCCCTTACCTGAAACGAAGTCTTGAGTTTTGGAAGACACAGAGCCTGGGATTTAACTCCATTTCTGAAGGGAAACACACAGCATAGTTCTCATCCATGGATCACGCTCTGCTTCAGAGCAAGAAGCACGCTCTTGCTTTCTAGATTCTCTAATACAGCAGGAAACGTGGTTGTGCTCAGAAAAAAAGAACTGTGTTTTCTACACATACGGACCATATCTAGTCCAACTCTGCTTGTGGAACTGAAACAAACCACAGGTCCACTAATATCCAATTCTTGTCAGTTAAGATGAGAAACGTGTGAGCTTCATGAACAATGTAGATCGTTTGAGCTGTAAAGTAACTGCCCTTCCCTGAGACGAAGTCTTGTGTGTAGGAAGACTCAGAGCCTGGGATTTAACTCCATTTCTGAAGTGAAACACACAGCAGAGTTCTCATCCATTGATCACACTCTGCTTTAGAGCAAGAAGCACGCTCTAGCTTTCTAGAGTCTCTAAGACAGCAGGAAACATGAGTGTGCTGAGAACAAAAGAACAGTGTTTCCTACACATAGGAACCATATCTAGTCCATCTCTGCTTCTGAAACTGAGACAAATCACTGGTCCTCTAACATCCAATGCTTGTCAGTTAAGATGAGAAATTTTCTAGCTTCATGAATGATGTAGTTTGTTTGAGCTGAAAAGTGACTGCCCTTACCTGAAACGAAGTCTTGAGTGTCGGAAGACACAGAGCCTGGGATTTAACTCCATTTCTGAAGGGAAACACACAGCATAGTTCTCATCCATGGATCACACTCTGTTTCAGAGCAAGAAGCACAGTCTTGCTTTCTAGATACTCTAATACAGCAGGAAACGTGAGTGTGCTGAGAACAAATGAATGGTGTTTCCTACACATACGGACCATATCTATTCCAACTCTGCTTCTGAAACTGATACAAAGCACTGGTCCAATTACATCCGATGCTTGTCAGTTAAGTTGAGAAACGTGTGAGCTTCGTGAATGATGTAGTTCCTATGAGCTGTAAGGAACTGCCCTTACCTGAAACGAAGTGTTGCTTGTAGGAAGACTCAGAGCCTGGAATTTAACTCCATTTCTGAAGAGAAACACACAGCAGAGTTCTCTTCCATTGATCACACTCTGCTTTAGAGCAAGGAGCACGCTCTAGCTTTCTAGAATCCCTAAGACAGCAGGAAACATGAGTGTGCTGAGAACAAAAGTACGGTGTTTCTTACACATTCGGACCATATCGAGTCCAACTCTGCCTCTGAAATTGATACAAAGCACAGGTCCTCCAGGATCCAATGCTTGTCATTTAAGATGAGAAACATGTGAGCTTCATGAACAATGTAGATCGTTTGAGCTGTAAAGTAACTGCCCTAACCTGAGACGAAGTCTTGTTTGTAGGAAGACTCAGAGCCTGGGATTTAACTCCATTTCTGAAGTGAAACACACAGCAGAGTTCTCATCCATTGATCACACTCTGCTTTAGAGCAAGAAGCACGCTCTAGCTTTCTAGATTCTCTAAGACAGCAGGAAACGTGAGTGTGCTGAGAACAAAAGAACGGTGTTTCCTACACATAGGGACCATATCTAGTCCAACTCTGCTTCTGAAACTGATACAAAGCACGGGTCCTCTAACATCCAATGCTTGTCAGTTAAGATGAGAAACGTGTTAGCTTCGTGAACGATGTAGTTCATTTGAGCTGAAAAGTGACTGCCCTTCCCTGAAACGAAGTCTTGCATGTTGGAAGACACAGAGCCTGGGATTTAACTCCATTTCTGAAGGGAAACACACAGCAGAGTTCTCTTCCATGGATCACACTCTGCTTTAGAACAAGAAGCACGCTCTTGCTTTCTAGATTCTCTAATACAGCAACAAACGTGATTGTGCTAGAACAAATGAACATTTTTTCCTACACATACGGACCATATCTAGTCCATCTCTGCTTCTGAAACTGAGACAAAGCACTGGTCCTTTAACATCCGATGCTTGTCCGTTAAGATGAGAAACGTGTGAGCTTCGTGAACGATGTAGTTCGTTTGAGCTTTAAAGTAACTGCCCTTCCCTGAAATGAATTCTTGTTTGTAGGAAGACTCAGAGCATGGGATTTAACTCCATTTCTGAAGTGAAACAAACAGCAGAGTTCTCATCCATTGATCACACTCTGCTTTAGAGCAAGAAGCACGCTCTAGCTTTCTAGAGTCTCTAAGACAACAGGAAACGTGAGTGTGCTGAGAACAAAAGAACGGTGTTTCCTTCACATACGGAGCATATCTAGTCCAGCTCTGCCTCTGAAATTGATAAAAAGCACCTGTCCTCCAGCATCCAATGCTTGTCATTTAAGATGAGAAACGTGTGAGCTTCGGGAACGTTGTTGTTCGTTTGAGCTCTAAAGTAACTGCCCTTAACTGATACGAAGTCTTTTTTTGTAGTAAGATACAGGGCCTAGGATTTAACTCCATTTCTGAAGGGAAACACACAGCATAGTTCTCTTCCATGGATCACACTTTGCTTTAGAGCAAGAAGCATGCAATTGCTTTCTAGATTCTCTAATACAGCAGCAAAGGTGAGTGTGCTAAGAACAAATGAATGGTGTTTCCTACACATACGGATCATATCTATTCCAACTCTGCTTCTGAAACTCATACAAAGCACTGGTCCTATAATATCCGATGCTTCTCAGATAAGATGAGAAACGTGTGAGCTTCGTGAACGATGTAGTTCGTTTGAGCTGTAAAGTAACTGCCCTTACCTGAAACGAAGTGTTGCTTGTAGGAAGACTCAGAGCCTAGGGTTTAACTCCATTTCTGAAGTGAAACACACAGCAGAGTTCTCATATATAGATCACACTCTGCTTTAGAGCAAAAAGCACGCTCTTGCTTTCTAGAGTCTCTAGGACAGCAGAAAACATGAGTGTGCTGAGAACAAAAGAACGGTGTTTCTTACACATTCGGACCATATCGACTCCAACTCTGCCTCTGAAATTGATAAAAAGCACAGGTCCTCCAGCATCCAATGCTTGTCATTTAAGATGAGAAACGTGTGAGCTTCGTGAAGGATGTAGTTCGTTTGAGTTGAAAAGTTACTGCCCTTACTTGAAAGGAATTCTTGCTTTTAGGAAGACACAGAGCCTGGAATTTAACTCCATTTCTGAAGGGAAACACACAGCAGAGTTCTCTTCCATTGATCACACTCTGCTTTAGAGCAAGAAGCACGCTCTAGCTTTCTAGAGTCCCTAAGACAACAGGAAACATGAGTGTGCTGAGAAAAAAAGTACGGTGTTTCTTACACATTCGGACCATATCGAGTCCAACTCTGCCTCTGAAATTGATACAAAGCACAGGTCCTCCAGGATCCAATGCTTCTCATTTAAGATGAGAAACGTGTGAGCTTCATGAACAATGTAGATCGTTTGAGCTGTAAAGTAACTGCCATAACCTGAGACGAAGTCTTGTTTGTAGGAAGACTCAGAACCTGGGATTTAACTCCATTTCTGAAGTGAAACACACAGCATAGTTCTCATCCATTGATCACACTCTGCTTTAGAGCAAGAAGCACGCTCTAGCTTTCTAGAGTCTCTAAGACAGCAGGAAACGTGAGTGTGCTGAAAAAAAAAGAACGGTGTTTCCTACACATACGGACCATATCTAGTCCAACTCTGCTTCTGAAACTGAGACAAAGCACTGGTCCTTTAACATCCGATGCTTGTCAGTTAAGATGAGAAACGTGTGAGCTTCGTGAACGATGTAGTTCTTTGAGCTGCAAAGTAACTGCCCTGCCCTGAAACGAAGTCTTGTTTGTAGGAAGACTCAGAGCCTGGGATTTAACTCCATTTCTGAAGTGAAACAAACAGCAGAGTTCTCATCCATTGATCACACTCTGCTTTAGAGCAAGAAGCATGCTCTTGCTTTCTAGATTCTCTAATACAGCAGCAAAGGTGAGTGTGCTGAGAACAAATGAATGGTGTTTCCTACACATACGGATCATATCTATTCCAACTCTGCTTCTGAAACTAATACAAAGCACTGGTCCTATAGCATCCGATGCTTGTCAGATAAGATGAGAAACGTGTGAGCTTCGTGAACGATGTAGTTCGTTTGAGCTGTAAAGTAACTGCCCTTACCTGAAACGAAGTGTTGCTTGTAGGAAGACTCAGAGCCCAGGGTTTAACTCCATTTCTGAAGTGAAACACACAGCAGAGTTCTCATATATAGATCACACTCTGCTTTAGAGCAAGAAGCACGCTCTTGCTTTCTATAGTCTCTAAGACAGCAGGAAACATGAGTACACTGAGAACACAAGAACTGTGTTTCTTAAACATTCGGACCATATCGAGTCCAACTCTGCCTCTGAAATTGATAAAAAGCACAGGTCCTCCAGCATCCAATGCTTGTCATTTAAGATGAGAAACGTGTGAGCTTCGTGAAGGATGTAGTTCATTTGAGTTGAAAAGTTACTGCCCTTACTTGAAAGGAATTCTTGCTTGTAGGAAGACACAGAGCCTGGAATTTAACTCCATTTCTGAAGGGAAACACACAGCAGAGTTCTCATATATACATCACACTCTGCTTTAAAGCAAGAAGCACGCTCTAGCTTTCTAGAGTCCCTAAGACAACAGGAAACATGAGTGTGCTGAGAACAAAAGAACGGTGTTTCTTAAACATTCGGACCATATCGAGTCCAACTCTGCCTCTGAAATTGATAAAAAGCACAGGTCCTCCAGCATCCAATGCTTGTCATTTAAGATGAGAAACGTGTGAGCTTCGTGAAGGATGTAGTTCGTTTGAGTTGAAAAGTTACTGCCCTAACTTGAAAGGAATTCTTGCTTGTAGGAAGACACAGAGCCTGGAATTTAACTCCATTTCTGAAGGGAAACACACAGCAGAGTTCTCATATATAGATCACACTCTGCTTTAGAGCAAGAAGCACGCTCTTGCTTTCTAGAGTCTCTAAGACAGCAGGAAACATGAGTATGCTGAAAACACAAGAACTGTGTTTCTTAAACATTCGGACCATATCGAGTCCAACTCTGCCTCTGAAATTGATAAAAAGCACAGGTCCTCCAGCATCCAATGCTTGTCATTTAAGATGAGAAACGTGTGAGCTTTGTGAAGGATGTAGTTCGTTTGATTTGAAAAGTTACTGCCCTTACTTGAAAGGAATTCTTGCTTGTAGGAAGACACAGAGCCTGGAATTTAACTCCATTTCTGAAGGGAAACACACAGCAGAGTTCTCATATATAGATCACACTCTGCTTTAAAGCAAGAAGCACGCTCTAGCTTTCTAGAGTCCCTAAGACAACAGGAAACATGAGTGTGCGGAGAACAAAAGAACGGTGTTTCTTACACATTCGGACCATATCGAGTCCAACTCTGCCTCTGAAATTGATACAAAGCACAGGTCCTCCAGGATCCAATGCTTGTCATTTAAGATGAGAAACGTGTGAGCTTCATGAACAATGTAGATCGTTTGAGCTGTAAAGTACCTGCCCTTCCCTGAGAGGAAGTCTTGTTTGTAGGAAGACTCAGAGCCTGGGATTTAACTCCATTTCTGAAGTGAAACACACAGCAGAGTTCTCATCCATTGATCACACTCTGCTTTAGAGCAAGAAGCACGCTCTAGCTTTCTAGAGTCTCTAAGACAGCAGGAAACGTGAGGGTGCTGAGAACAAAAGAACGGTGTTTCCTACACATAGGGACCATAACTAGTCCATCTCTGCTTCTGAAACTGAGACAAATCACTGGTCCTCTAACATCCAATGCTTGTCAGTTAAGATGAGAAATTTGCTAGCTTCATGAATGATGTAGTTCGTTTGAGCTGAAAAGTGACTGCCCTTACCTGAAACGAAGTCTTGAGTGTTGGAAGACACAGAGACTGGGATTTAACTCCATTTCTGAAGGGAAACACACAGCATAGTTCTCATCCATGGATCACACTCTGCTTCAGAGCAAGAAGCACACTCTTGCTTTCTAGATTCTCTAATACAGCAGGAAACGTGGTTGTGCTCAGAAAAAAAGAACTGTGTTTCCTACACATACGGACCATATCTAGTCCAACTCTGCTTGTGGAACTGAAACAAACCACAGGTCCACTAACATCCAATGCTTGTCATTTAAGATGAGAAACGTGTGAGCTTTGTGAAAGATGTAGTTCGTTTGAGCTTTAAAGTAACTGCCCTTACCTGAAACGAAGTCTTGTTTATAGGAAGGCTCAGAGCCTGGGATTTAACTCCATTTCTGAAGTGAAACACACAGCAGAGTTCTCATCCATTGATCACACTCTGCTTTAAAGCAAGAAGGACGCACTTGCTTTCTAGAATCTCTAAGACAGCTGGAAACATGAGTGTGCAGAGAGCAAAATAACGTTGTTACTTACACATTCGGACCATATCGAGTCCAACTCTGCCTCTGAAATTGATACAAAGCACAGGTCCTCTAAGATCCAATGCTTGTCATTTAGGATGAGAAACGTGTGAGCTTCGTGAAGGATGTAGTTCATTTGAGCTGAAAAGTGACTGCCCTTACCTGAAACGAAGTCTTTATTGTAGGAAGACACAGAGCCTGGGATTTAACTCAATTTCTGAAGTGAAACACACAGCAGAGTTCTCATATATAGATCACAGTCTGCTTTAGAGCAAGAAGCACGCTCTTGCTTTCTAGAGTCTCTAAGACAGCAGGAAACATTAGTGTGCTGAGAACACAAGAACTGTGTTTCTTAAAAATTCGGACCATATCGAGTCCAACTCTGCCTCTGAAATTGATAAAAAGCACAGGTCCTCCAGCATCCAATGCTTGTCATTTAAGATGAGAAACGTGTGAGCTTCGTGAAGGATGTAGTTCGTTTGAGTTGAAAAGTTACTGCCCTTACTTGAAAGGAATTCTTGCTTGTAGGAAGACACAGAGCCTGGAATTTAACTCCATTTCTGAAGCGAAACACACAGCAGAGTTCTCTTCCATTGATCACACTCTGCTTTAGAGCAAGAAGCACGCTCTAGCTTTCTAGAGTCCCTAAGACAACAGGAAACATGAGTGTGCTGATAACAAAAGAACGGTGTTTCTTACACATTCGGACCATACCGAGTCCAACTCTGCCTCTGAAATTGATAAAAAGCACAGGTCCTCCAGGATCCAATGCCTGTCATTTAAGATGAGAAACGTGTGAGCTTCATGAACAATGTAGATCGTTTGAGCTCTAAAGTAACTGCCCTAACCTGACACGAAGTCTTGTTTGTAGGAAGACTCAGAGACTGGGATTTAACTCCATTTCTGAAGTGAAACACACAGCAGAGTTCTCATCCATTGATCACACTCTGCTTTAGAGCAAGAAGCACGCTCTAGATTTCTAGAGTCTCTAAGACAGCAGGAAACGTGAGTGTGCTGAGAACAAAAGAACGGTGTTTCCTACACATAGGGACCATATCTAGTCCAACTCTGCTTCTGAAACTGATACAAAGCACGGGTCCTCTAACATCCAATGCTTGTCAGTTAAGATAAGAAACGTGTTAGCTTCGTGAACGATGTAGTTCGTTTGAGCTGAAAAGTGACTGCCCTTCACTGAAACGAAGTCTTGCATGTTGGAAGACACAGTGCCTGGGATTTAACTCCATTTCTGAAGGGAAACACACAGCAGAGTTCTCTTCCATGGATCACACTCTGCTTTAGAACAAGAAGCACGCTCTTGCTTTCTAGATTCTCTAATACAGCAACAAACGTGATTGTGCTAGAACAAATGAACATTTTTTCCTACACATACGGACCATATCTAGTCCATCTCTGCTTCTGAAACTGAGACAAAGCACTGGTCCTTTAACATCCGATGCTTGTCAGTTAAGATGAGAAACGTGTGAGCTTCGTGAACGATGTAGTTCTTTTGAGCTGCAAAGTAACTGGCCTTCCCTGAAACGAAGTTTTGTTTGTAGGAAGAATCAGAGCCTGGGATTTAACTCCATTTCTGAAGTGAAACTAACAGTAGTGTTCTCATCCATTGATCACACTCTGCTTTAGAGCAAGAAGCACGCTCTAGCTTTCTAGAGTCTCTAAGACAACAGGAAACGTAATTGTGCTGAGAACAAAAGAACGGTGTTTCCTTCACATACGGACCATATCTAGTCCAACTCTGCCTCTGAAATTGATAAAAAGCACATGTCCTCCAGCATCCAATGCTTGTCATTTAAGATGAGAAACGTGTGAGCTTCGTGAAGGATGTAGTTCGTTTGAGTTGAAAAGTTACTGCCCTTACTTGAAAGGAATTCTTGCTTGTAGGAAGACACAGAGCCTGGAATTTAACTCCATTTCTGAAGGGAAACACACAGCAGAGTTCTCATATATAGATCACACTCTGCTTTAAAGCAAGAAGCACGCTCTAGCTTTCTAGAGTCCCTAAGACAACAGGAAACATGAGTGTGCTGAGAACAAAAGAACGGTGTTTCTTAAACATTCGGACCATATCGAGTCCAACTCTGCCTCTGAAATTGATACAAAGCACAGGTCCTCTAGCATCCAATGCTTGTCATTTAAGATGAGAAACGTGTGAGCTTCATGAACAATGTAGATCGTTTGAGCTGTAAAGTAACTGCCCTTCCCTGAGACGAAGTCTTGTTTGTAGGAAGACTCAGAGATTGGGATTTAACTCCATTTCTGAAGTGAAACACACAGCAGAGTTCTCATCCATGGATCACACTCTGCTTCAGAGCAAGAAGCACAGTCTTGCTTTCTAGATTCTCTAATTCAGCAGGAAACTTGAGTGTGCTGAGAACAAATGAATGGTGTTTCCTACACATACGAACCATATCTAGTCCAATTCTGCTTGTGGAACTGAAACAAACCACAGGTCCAGTAACATCCAATGCTTGTCATTTAAGATGAGAAACGTGTGAGCTTTGTGAAAGATGTAGTTCGTTTGAGCTTTAAAGTAACTGCCCTTACCTGAAACGAAGTCTTGTTTATAGGAAGGCTGAGAGCCTGGGATTTAACTCCATTTCTGAAGTGAAACACACAGCAGAGTTCTCATCCATTGATCACACTCTGCTTTAAAGCAAGAAGGACGCACTTGCTTTCTAGAATCTCTAAGACAGCAGGAAACATGAGTGTGCTGAGAGCAAAAGAACGTTGTTTCTTACACATTCGGACCATATCGAGTCCAACTCTGCCTCTGAAATTGATACAAAGCACAGGTCCTCTAAGATCCAATGCTTGTCATTTAGGATGAGAAACGTGTGAGCTTCGTGAAGGATGTAGTTCATTTGAGCTGAAAAGTGACTGCCCTTACCTGAAACGAAGTCTTTATTGTAGGAAGACATAGAGCCTGGGATTTAACTCCATTTCTGAAGTGAAACACACAGCAGAGTTCTCATATATAGATCACACTCTGCTTTAGAGCAAGAAGCACGCTCCTGCTTTCTAGATTCTCTAATACAGCAGGAAACGTGAGTGTGCTGAGAACAAATGAATGGTGTTTCCTACACATACGGACCATATCTATTCCAACTCTGCTTCTGAAACTGATACAAAGCACTGGTCCAATTACATCCGATGCTTGTCAGTTAAGTTGAGAAACGTGTGAGCTTCGTGAATGATGTAGTTCCTATGAGCTGTAAGGAACTGCCCTTACCTGAAACGAAGTGTTGCTTGTAGGAAGACTCAGAGCCTGGAATTTAACTCCATTTCTGAAGGGAAACACACAGCAGAGTTCTCTTCCATTGATCACACTCTGCTTTAGAGCAAGGAGCACGCTCTAGCTTTCTAGAATCCCTAAGACAGCAGGAAACATGAGTGTGCTGAGAACAAAAGTACGGTGTTTCTTACACATTCGGACTATATCGAGTCCAATTCTGCCTCTGAAATTGATAAAAAGCACAGTTCCTCCAGCATCCAATACTTGTAATTTAAGGTGAGAAACGTGTGAGCTTTGTGAAGGATGTAGTTCGTTTGAGCTGAAAAGTGACTGCCCATACTTGAAAGGAATTCTTGCTTGTAGGAAGACACAGAGCCTGGAATTTAATTCCATTTCTGAAGTGAAACGCACAGCAGAGTTCTCATTCATTGATCACACTCTGCTTTAGAGCATGAAGCACGCTCTAGCTTTCTAGAGTCCCTAAGACAGCAGGAAACGTGAGTGTGCTGAGAACAAAAGATCGGTGTTTCCTACACATACGGACCATATCTAGTCCATCTCTGCTTCAGAAACTGAGACAAATCACTGGTCCTCTAACATCCAATGCTTGTCAGTTAAGATGAGAAACGTGTTAGCTTCGTGAATGATTTAGTTCGTTTGAGCTGAAAAGTGACTGCCCTTACCTGAAACGAAGTCTTGAGTTTTGGAAGACACAGAGCCTGGGATTTAACTCCATTTCTGAAGGGAAACACACAGCATAGTTCTCATCCATGGATCACGCTCTGCTTCAGAGCAAGAAGCACGCTCTTGCTTTCTAGATTCTCTAATACAGCAGGAAACGTGGTTGTGCTCAGAAAAAAAGAACTGTGTTTTCTACACATACGGACCATATCTAGTCCAACTCTGCTTGTGGAACTGAAACAAACCACAGGTCAACTAATATCCAATTCTTGTCAGTTAAGATGAGAAACGTGTGAGCTTCATGAACAATGTAGATCGTTTGAGCTGTAAAGTAACTGCCCTTCCCTGAGACGAAATCTTGTTTGTAGGAAGACTCAGAGCCTGGGATTTAACTCCATTTCTGAAGTGAAACACACAGCAGAGTTCTCATCCATTGATCACACTCTGCTTTAGAGCAAGAAGCACGCTCTAGCTTTCTAGAGTCTCTAAGACAGCAGGAAACATGAGTGTGCTGAGAACAAAAGAACGGTGTTTCCTACACATAGGAACCATATCTAGTCCATCTCTGCTTCTGAAACTGAGACAAATCACTGGTCCTCTAACATCCAATGCTTGTCAGTTAAGATGAGAAATTTTCTAGCTTCATGAATGATGTAGTTTGTTTGAGCTGGAAAGTGACTGCCCTTACCTGAAACGAAGTCTTGAGTGTTGGAAGACACAGAGCCTGGGATTTAACTCCATTTCTGAAGGGAAACACACAGCATAGTTCTCATCCATGGATCACACTCTGTTTCAGAGCAAGAAGCACAGTCTTGCTTTCTAGATACTCTAATACAGCAGGAAACGTGAGTGTGCTGAGAACAAATGAATGGTGTTTCCTACACATACGGACCATATCTATTCCAACTCTGCTTCTGAAACTGATACAAAGCACTGGTCCAATTACATCCGATGCTTGTCAGTTAAGTTGAGAAACGTGTGAGCTTCGTGAATGATGTAGTTCCTATGAGCTGTAAGGAACTGCCCTTACCTGAAACGAAGTGTTGCTTGTAGGAAGACTCAGAGCCTGGAATTTAACTCCATTTCTGAAGGGAAACACACAGCAGAGTTCTCTTCCATTGATCACACTCTGCTTTAGAGCAAGGAGCACGCTCTAGCTTTCTAGAATCCCTAAGACAGCAGGAAACATGAGTGTGCTGAGAACAAAAGTACGGTGTTTCTTACACATTCGGACCATATCGAGTCCAACTCTGCCTCTGAAATTGATACAAAGCACAGGTCCTCCAGGATCCAATGCTTGTCATTTAAGATGAGAAACATGTGAGCTTCATGAACAATGTAGATCGTTTGAGCTGTAAAGTAACTGCCCTAACCTGAGACGAAGTCTTGTTTGTAGGAAGACTCAGAGCCTGGGATTTAACTCCATTTCTGAAGTGAAACACACAGCAGAGTTCTCATCCATTGATCACACTCTGCTTTAGAGCAAGAAGCACGCTCTAGCTTTCTAGAGTCTCTAAGACAGCAGGAAACGTGAGTGTGCTGAGAACAAAAGAACGGTGTTTCCTACACATAGGGACCATATCTAGTCCAACTCTGCTTCTGAAACTGATACAAAGCACGGGTCCTCTAACATCCAATGCTTGTCAGTTAAGATGAGAAACGTGTTAGCTTCGTGAACGATGTAGTTCATTTGAGCTGAAAAGTGACTGCCCTTCCCTGATACGAAGTCTTGCATGTTGGAAGACACAGAGCCTGGGATTTAACTCCATTTCTGAAGGGAAACACACAGCAGAGTTCTCTTCCATGGATCACACTCTGCTTTAGAACAAGAAGCACGCTCTTGCTTTCTAGATTCTCTAATAAAGCAACAAACGTGATTGTGCTAGAACAAATGAACATTTTTTCCTACACATACGGACCATATCTAGTCCATCTCTGCTTCTGAAACTGAGACAAAGCACTGGTCCTTTAACATCCGATGCTTGTCCGTTAAGATGAGAAACGTGTGAGCTTCGTGAACGATGTAGTTCGTTTGAGCTGCAAAGTAACTGCCCTTCCCTGAAATGAATTCTTGTTTGTAGGAAGACTCAGAGCATGGGATTTAACTCCATTTCTGAAGTGAAACAAACAGCAGAGTTCTCATCCATTGATCACAATCTGCTTTAGAGCAAGAAGCACGCTCTAGCTTTCTAGAGTCTCTAAGACAACAGGAAACGTGAGTGTGCTGAGAACAAAAGAACGGTGTTTCCTTCACATACGGACCATATCTAGTCCAGCTCTGCCTCTGAAATTGATAAAAAGCACATGTCCTCCAGCATCCAATGCTTGTCATTTAAGATGAGAAACGTGTGAGCTTCGGGAACGTTGTTGTTCGTTTGAGCTCTAAAGTAACTGCCCTTAACTGATACGAAGTCTTTTTTGTAGGAAGATACAGGGCCTCGGATTTAACTCCATTTCTGAAGGGAAACACACAGCATAGTTCTCTTCCATGGATCACACTTTGCTTTAGAGCAAGAAGCATGCTCTTGCTTTCTAGATTCTCTAATACAGCAGCAAAGGTGAGTGTGCTAAGAACAAATGAATGGTGTTTCCTACACATACGGATCATATCTATTCCAACTCTGCTTCTGAAACTCATACAAAGCACTGGTCCTATAACATCTGATGCTTGTCAGATAAGATGAGAAACGTGTGAGCTTCGTGAACGATGTAGTTCGTTTGAGCTGTAAAGTAACTGCCCTTACCTGAAACGAAGTGTTGCTTGTAGGAAGACTCAGAGCCTAGGGTTTAACTCCATTTCTGAAGTGAAACACACAGCAGAGTTCTCATATATAGATCACACTCTGCTTTAGAGCAAGAAGCACGCTCTTGCTTTCTAGAGTCTCTAGGACAGCAGAAAACATGAGTGTGCTGAGAACAAAAGAACGGTGTTTCTTACACATTCGGACCATATCGACTCCAACTCTGCCTCTGAAATTGATAAAAAGCACAGGTCCTCCAGCATCCAATGCTTGTCATTTAAGATGAGAAACGTGTGAGCTTCGTGAAGGATGTAGTTCGTTTGAGTTGAAAAGTTACTGCCCTTACTTGAAAGGAATTCTTGCTTTTAGGAAGACACAGAGCCTGGAATTTAACTCCATTTCTGAAGGGAAACACACAGCAGAGTTCTCTTCCATTGATCACACTCTGCTTTAGAGCAAGAAGCACGCTCTTGCTTTCTAGAGTCTCTAAGACAGCAGGAAACATGAGTATGCTGAAAACACAAGAACTGTGTTTCTTAAACATTTGGACCATATCGAGTCCAACTCTGCCTCTGAAATTGATAAAAAGCACAGGTCCTCCAGCATCCAATGCTTGTCATTTAAGATGAGAAACGTGTGAGCTTTGTGAAGGATGTAGTTCGTTTGATTTGAAAAGTTACTGCCCTTACTTGAAAGGAATTCTTGCTTGTAGGAAGACACAGAGCCTGGAATTTAACTCCATTTCTGAAGGGAAACACACAGCAGAGTTCTCATATATAGATCACACTCTGCTTTAAAGCAAGAAGCACGCTCTAGCTTTCTAGAGTCCCTAAGACAACAGGAAACATGAGTGTGCTGAGAACAAAAGAACGGTGTTTCTTACACATTCGGACCATATCGAGTCCAACTCTGCCTCTGAAATTGATACAAAGCACAGGTCCTCCAGGATCCAATGCTTGTCATTTAAGATGAGAAACGTGTGAGCTTCATGAACAATGTAGATCGTTTGAGCTGTAAAGTAACTGCCCTTACCTGAGACGAAGTCTTGTTTGTAGGAAGACTCAGAGCCTGGGATTTAACTCCATTTCTGAAGTGAAACACACAGCAGAGTTCTCATCCATTGATCACACTCTGCTTTAGAGCAAGAAGCACGCTCTAGCTTTCTAGAGTCTCTAAGACAGCAGGAAACGTGAGGGTGCTGAGAACAAAAGAACGGTGTTTCCTACACATAGGGACCATAACTAGTCCATCTCTGCTTCTGAAACTGAGACAAATCACTGGTCCTCTAACATCCAATGCTTGTCAGTTAAGATGAGAAATTTGCTAGCTTCATGAATGATGTAGTTCGTTTGAGCTGAAAAGTGACTGCCCTTACCTGAAACGAAGTCTTGAGTGTTGGAAGACACAGAGACTGGGATTTAACTCCATTTCTGAAGGGAAACACACAGCATAGTTCTCATCCATGGATCACACTCTGCTTCAGAGCAAGAAGCACACTCTTGCTTTCTAGATTCTCTAATACAGCAGGAAACGTGGTTGTGCTCAGAAAAAAAGAACTGTGTTTCCTACACATACGGACCATATCTAGTCCAACTCTGCTTGTGGAACTGAAACAAACCACAGGTCCACTAACATCCAATGCTTGTCATTTAAGATGAGAAACGTGTGAGCTTTGTGAAAGATGTAGTTCGTTTGAGCTTTAAAGTAACTGCCCTTACCTGAAACGAAGTCTTGTTTATAGGAAGGCTCAGAGCCTGGGATTTAACTCCATTTCTGAAGTGAAACACACAGCAGAGTTCTCATCCATTGATCACACTCTGCTTTAAAGCAAGAAGGACGCACTTGCTTTCTAGAATCTCTAAGACAGCTGGAAACATGAGTGTGCAGAGAGCAAAATAACGTTGTTACTTACACATTCGGACCATATCGAGTCCAACTCTGCCTCTGAAATTGATACAAAGCACAGGTCCTCTAAGATCCAATGCTTGTCATTTAGGATGAGAAACGTGTGAGCTTCGTGAAGGATGTAGTTCATTTGAGCTGAAAAGTGACTGCCCTTACCTGAAACGAAGTCTTTATTGTAGGAAGACACAGAGCCTGGGATTTAACTCAATTTCTGAAGTGAAACACACAGCAGAGTTCTCATATATAGATCACAGTCTGCTTTAGAGCAAGAAGCACGCTCTTGCTTTCTAGAGTCTCTAAGACAGCAGGAAACTTGAGTGTGATCAGAACAAAAGAACGGTGTTTCCTACACATAGGAACCATATCTAGTCCATCTCTGCTTCTGAAACTGAGACAAATCACTGGTCCTCTAACATCCAATGCTTGTCAGTTAAGATGAGAAATTTTCTAGCTTCATGAATGATGTAGTTTGTTTGAGCTGGAAAGTGACTGCCCTTACCTGAAACGAAGTCTTGAGTGTTGGAAGACACAGAGCCTGGGATTTAACTCCATTTCTGAAGGGAAACACACAGCATAGTTCTCATCCATGGATCACACTCTGTTTCAGAGCAAGAAGCACAGTCTTGCTTTCTAGATACTCTAATACAGCAGGAAACGTGAGTGTGCTGAGAACAAATGAATGGTGTTTCCTACACATTCGGACCATATCTATTCCAACTCTGCTTCTGAAACTGATACAAAGCACTGGTCCAATTACATCCGATGCTTGTCAGTTAAGTTGAGAAACGTGTGAGCTTCGTGAATGATGTAGTTCCTATGAGCTGTAAGGAACTGCCCTTACCTGAAACGAAGTGTTGCTTGTAGGAAGACTCAGAGCCTGGAATTTAACTCCATTTCTGAAGGGAAACACACAGCAGAGTTCTCTTCCATTGATCACACTCTGCTTTAGAGCAAGGAGCACGCTCTAGCTTTCTAGAATCCCTAAGACAGCAGGAAACATGAGTGTGCTGAGAACAAAAGTACGGTGTTTCTTACACATTCGGACCATATCGAGTCCAACTCTGCCTCTGAAATTGATACAAAGCACAGGTCCTCCAGGATCCAATGCTTGTCATTTAAGATGAGAAACATGTGAGCTTCATGAACAATGTAGATCGTTTGAGCTGTAAAGTAACTGCCCTAACCTGAGACGAAGTCTTGTTTGTAGGAAGACTCAGAGCCTGGGATTTAACTCCATTTCTGAAGTGAAACACACAGCAGAGTTCTCATCCATTGATCACACTCTGCTTTAGAGCAAGAAGCACGCTCTAGCTTTCTAGAGTCTCTAAGACAGCAGGAAACGTGAGTGTGCTGAGAACAAAAGAACGGTGTTTCCTACACATAGGGACCATATCTAGTCCAACTCTGCTTCTGAAACTGATACAAAGCACGGGTCCTCTAACATCCAATGCTTGTCAGTTAAGATGAGAAACGTGTTAGCTTCGTGAACGATGTAGTTCATTTGAGCTGAAAAGTGACTGCCCTTCCCTGATACGAAGTCTTGCATGTTGGAAGACACAGAGCCTGGGATTTAACTCCATTTCTGAAGGGAAACACACAGCAGAGTTCTCTTCCATGGATCACACTCTGCTTTAGAACAAGAAGCACGCTCTTGCTTTCTAGATTCTCTAATACAGCAACAAACGTGATTGTGCTAGAACAAATGAACATTTTTTCCTACACATACGGACCATATCTAGTCCATCTCTGCTTCTGAAACTGAGACAAAGCACTGGTCCTTTAACATCCGATGCTTGTCCGTTAAGATGAGAAACGTGTGAGCTTCGTGAACGATGTAGTTCGTTTGAGCTGCAAAGTAACTGCCCTTCCCTGAAATGAATTCTTGTTTGTAGGAAGACTCAGAGCATGGGATTTAACTCCATTTCTGAAGTGAAACAAACAGCAGAGTTCTCATCCATTGATCACAATCTGCTTTAGAGCAAGAAGCACGCTCTAGCTTTCTAGAGTCTCTAAGACAACAGGAAACGTGAGTGTGCTGAGAACAAAAGAACGGTGTTTCCTTCACATACGGACCATATCTAGTCCAGCTCTGCCTCTGAAATTGATAAAAAGCACATGTCCTCCAGCATCCAATGCTTGTCATTTAAGATGAGAAACGTGTGAGCTTCGGGAACGTTGTTGTTCGTTTGAGCTCTAAAGTAACTGCCCTTAACTGATACGAAGTCTTTTTTGTAGGAAGATACAGGGCCTAGGATTTAACTCCATTTCTGAAGGGAAACACACAGCATAGTTCTCTTCCATGGATCACACTTTGCTTTAGAGCAAGAAGCATGCTCTTGCTTTCTAGATTCTCTAATACAGCAGCAAAGGTGAGTGTGCTAAGAACAAATGAATGGTGTTTCCTACACATACGGATCATATCTATTCCAACTCTGCTTCTGAAACTCATACAAAGCACTGGTCCTATAACATCTGATGCTTGTCAGATAAGATGAGAAACGTGTGAGCTTCGTGAACGATGTAGTTCGTTTGAGCTGTAAAGTAACTGCCCTTACCTGAAACGAAGTGTTGCTTGTAGGAAGACTCAGAGCCTAGGGTTTAACTCCATTTCTGAAGTGAAACACACAGCAGAGTTATCATATATAGATCACACTCTGCTTTAGAGCAAGAAGCACGCTCTTGCTTTCTAGAGTCTCTAGGACAGCAGAAAACATGAGTGTGCTGAGAACAAAAGAACGGTGTTTCTTACACATTCGGACCATATCGACTCCAACTCTGCCTCTGAAATTGATAAAAAGCACAGGTCCTCCAGCATCCAATGCTTGTCATTTAAGATGAGAAACGTGTGAGCTTCGTGAAGGATGTAGTTCGTTTGAGTTGAAAAGTTACTGCCCTTACTTGAAAGGAATTCTTGCTTTTAGGAAGACACAGAGCCTGGAATTTAACTCCATTTCTGAAGGGAAACACACAGCAGAGTTCTCTTCCATTGATCACACTCTGCTTTAGAGCAAGAAGCACGCTCTTGCTTTCTAGAGTCTCTAAGACAGCAGGAAACATGAGTATGCTGAAAACACAAGAACTGTGTTTCTTAAACATTTGGACCATATCGAGTCCAACTCTGCCTCTGAAATTGATAAAAAGCACAGGTCCTCCAGCATCCAATGCTTGTCATTTAAGATGAGAAACGTGTGAGCTTTGTGAAGGATGTAGTTCGTTTGATTTGAAAAGTTACTGCCCTTACTTGAAAGGAATTCTTGCTTGTAGGAAGACACAGAGCCTGGAATTTAACTCCATTTCTGAAGGGAAACACACAGCAGAGTTCTCATATATAGATCACACTCTGCTTTAAAGCAAGAAGCACGCTCTAGCTTTCTAGAGTCCCTAAGACAACAGGAAACATGAGTGTGCTGAGAACAAAAGAACGGTGTTTCTTACACATTCGGACCATATCGAGTCCAACTCTGCCTCTGAAATTGATACAAAGCACAGGTCCTCCAGGATCCAATGCTTGTCATTTAAGATGAGAAACGTGTGAGCTTCATGAACAATGTAGATCGTTTGAGCTGTAAAGTAACTGCCCTTACCTGAGACGAAGTCTTGTTTGTAGGAAGACTCAGAGCCTGGGATTTAACTCCATTTCTGAAGTGAAACACACAGCAGAGTTCTCATCCATTGATCACACTCTGCTTTAGAGCAAGAAGCACGCTCTAGCTTTCTAGAGTCTCTAAGACAGCAGGAAACGTGAGGGTGCTGAGAACAAAAGAACGGTGTTTCCTACACATAGGGACCATAACTAGTCCATCTCTGCTTCTGAAACTGAGACAAATCACTGGTCCTCTAACATCCAATGCTTGTCAGTTAAGATGAGAAATTTGCTAGCTTCATGAATGATGTAGTTCGTTTGAGCTGAAAAGTGACTGCCCTTACCTGAAACGAAGTCTTGAGTGTTGGAAGACACAGAGACTGGGATTTAACTCCATTTCTGAAGGGAAACACACAGCATAGTTCTCATCCATGGATCACACTCTGCTTCAGAGCAAGAAGCACACTCTTGCTTTCTAGATTCTCTAATACAGCAGGAAACGTGGTTGTGCTCAGAAAAAAAGAACTGTGTTTCCTACACATACGGACCATATCTAGTCCAACTCTGCTTGTGGAACTGAAACAAACCACAGGTCCACTAACATCCAATGCTTGTCATTTAAGATGAGAAACGTGTGAGCTTTGTGAAAGATGTAGTTCGTTTGAGCTTTAAAGTAACTGCCCTTACCTGAAACGAAGTCTTGTTTATAGGAAGGCTCAGAGCCTGGGATTTAACTCCATTTCTGAAGTGAAACACACAGCAGAGTTCTCATCCATTGATCACACTCTGCTTTAAAGCAAGAAGGACGCACTTGCTTTCTAGAATCTCTAAGACAGCTGGAAACATGAGTGTGCAGAGAGCAAAATAACGTTGTTACTTACACATTCGGACCATATCGAGTCCAACTCTGCCTCTGAAATTGATACAAAGCACAGGTCCTCTAAGATCCAATGCTTGTCATTTAGGATGAGAAACGTGTGAGCTTCGTGAAGGATGTAGTTCATTTGAGCTGAAAAGTGACTGCCCTTACCTGAAACGAAGTCTTTATTGTAGGAAGACACAGAGCCTGGGATTTAACTCAATTTCTGAAGTGAAACACACAGCAGAGTTCTCATATATAGATCACAGTCTGCTTTAGAGCAAGAAGCACGCTCTTGCTTTCTAGAGTCTCTAAGACAGCAGGAAACATTAGTGTGCTGAGAACACAAGAACTGTGTTTCTTAAAAATTCGGACCATATCGAGTCCAACTCTGCCTCTGAAATTGATAAAAAGCACATGTCCTCCAGCATCCAATGCTTGTCATTTAAGATGAGAAACGTGTGAGCTTCGTGAAGGATGTAGTTCGTTTGAGTTGAAAAGTTACTGCCCTTACTTGAAAGGAATTCTTGCTTGTAGGAAGACACAGAGCCTGGAATTTAACTCCATTTCTGAAGGGAAACACACAGCAGAGTTCTCTTCCATTGATCACACTCTGCTTTAGAGCAAGAAGCACGCTCTAGCTTTCTAGAGTCCCTAAGACAACAGGAAACATGAGTGTGCTGAGAACAAAAGAACGGTGTTTCTTACACATTCGGACCATACCGAGTCCAACTCTGCCTCTGAAATTGATAAAAAGCACAGGTCCTCCAGGATCCAATGCTTGTCATTTAAGATGAGAAACGTGTGAGCTTCATGAACAATGTAGATCGTTTGAGCTCTAAAGAAACTGCCCTAACCTGACACGAAGTCTTGTTTGTAGGAAGACTCAGAGACTGGGATTTAACTCCATTTCTGAAGTGAAACACACAGCAGAGTTCTCATCCATTGATCACACTCTGCTTTAGAGCAAGAAGCACTCTCTAGCTTTCTAGAGTCTCTAAGACAGCAGGAAACGTGAGTGTGCTGAGAACAAAAGAACGGTGTTTCCTACACATAGGGACCATATCTAGTCCAACTCTGCTTCTGAAACTGATACAAAGCACGGGTCCTCTAACATCCAATTCTTGTCAGTTAAGATAAGAAACGTGTTAGCTTCGTGAACAATGTAGTTCGTTTGAGCTGAAAAGTGACTGCCCTTCACTGAAACGAAGTCTTGCATGTTGGAAGACACAGAGCCTGGGATTTAACTCCATTTCTGAAGGGAAACACACAGCAGAGTTCTCTTCCATGGATCACACTCTGCTTTAGAACAAGAAGCACGCTCTTGCTGTCTAGATTCTCTAATACAGCAACAAACGTGATTGTGCTAGAACAAATGAACATTTTTTCCTACACATACGGACCATATCTAGTCCATCTCTGCTTCTGAAACTGAGACAAAGCACTGGTCCTTTAACATCCGATGCTTGTCAGTTAAGATGAGAAACGTGTGAGCTTCGTGAACGATGTAGTTCTTTTGAGCTGCAAAGTAACTGCCCTTCCCTGAAACGAAGTTTTGTTTGTAGGAAGAATCAGAGCCTGGGATTTAACTCCATTTCTGAAGTGAAACAAACAGTAGAGTTCTCATCCATTGATCACACTCTGCTGTAGAGCAAGAAGCACGCTCTAGCTTTCTAGAGTCTCTAAGACAACAGGAAACGTGAGTGTGCTGAGAACAAAAGAACGGTGTTTCCTTCACCTAAGGACCATATCTAGTCCATCTCTGCTTCTGAAACTGAGACAAATCACTGGTCCTCTAACATCCAATGCTTGTCAGTTAAGATTAGAAACGTGTTAGCTTCGTGAATGATGTAGTTCGTTTGAGCTGAAAAGTGACTGCCCTTACCTGAAACGAAGTCTTGAGTTTTGGAAGACACAGAGCCTGGGATTTAACTCCATTTCTGAAGGGAAACACACAGCATAGTTCTCATCCATGGATCACGCTCTGCTTCAGAGCAAGAAGCACGCTCTTGCTTTCTAGATTCTCTAATACAGCAGGAAACGTGGTTGTGCTCAGAAAAAAAGAACTGTGTTTTCTACACATACGGACCATATCTAGTCCAACTCTGCTTGTGGAACTGAAACAAACCACAGGTCCACTAATATCCAATTCTTGTCAGTTAAGATGAGAAACGTGTGAGCTTCATGAACAATGTAGATCGTTTGAGCTGTAAAGTAACTGCCCTTCCCTGAGACGAAGTCTTGTGTGTAGGAAGACTCAGAGCCTGGGATTTAACTCCATTTCTGAAGTGAAACACACAGCAGAGTTCTCATCCATTGATCACACTCTGCTTTAGAGCAAGAAGCACGCTCTAGCTTTCTAGAGTCTCTAAGACAGCAGGAAACATGAGTGTGCTGAGAACAAAAGAACAGTGTTTCCTACACATAGGAACCATATCTAGTCCATCTCTGCTTCTGAAACTGAGACAAATCACTGGTCCTCTAACATCCAATGCTTGTCAGTTAAGATGAGAAATTTTCTAGCTTCATGAATGATGTAGTTTGTTTGAGCTGAAAAGTGACTGCCCTTACCTGAAACGAAGTCTTTAGTGTCGGAAGACACAGAGCCTGGGATTTAACTCCATTTCTGAAGGGAAACACACAGCATAGTTCTCATCCATGGATCACACTCTGTTTCAGAGCAAGAAGCACAGTCTTGCTTTCTAGATACTCTAATACAGCAGGAAACGTGAGTGTGCTGAGAACAAATGAATGGTGTTTCCTACACATACGGACCATATCTATTCCAACTCTGCTTCTGAAACTGATACAAAGCACTGGTCCAATTACATCCGATGCTTGTCAGTTAAGTTGAGAAACGTGTGAGCTTCGTGAATGATGTAGTTCCTATGAGCTGTAAGGAACTGCCCTTACCTGAAACGAAGTGTTGCTTGTAGGAAGACTCAGAGCCTGGAATTTAACTCCATTTCTGAAGAGAAACACACAGCAGAGTTCTCTTCCATTGATCACACTCTGCTTTAGAGCAAGGAGCACGCTCTAGCTTTCTAGAATCCCTAAGACAGCAGGAAACATGAGTGTGCTGAGAACAAAAGTACGGTGTTTCTTACACATTCGGACCATATCGAGTCCAACTCTGCCTCTGAAATTGATACAAAGCACAGGTCCTCCAGGATCCAATGCTTGTCATTTAAGATGAGAAACATGTGAGCTTCATGAACAATGTAGATCGTTTGAGCTGTAAAGTAACTGCCCTAACCTGAGACGAAGTCTTGTTTGTAGGAAGACTCAGAGCCTGGGATTTAACTCCATTTCTGAAGTGAAACACACAGCAGAGTTCTCATCCATTGATCACACTCTGCTTTAGAGCAAGAAGCACGCTCTAGCTTTCTAGATTCTCTAAGACAGCAGGAAACGTGAGTGTGCTGAGAACAAAAGAACGGTGTTTCCTACACATACGGACCATATCTAGTCCAACTCTGCTTCTGAAACTGATACAAAGCACGGGTCCTCTAACATGCAATGCTTGTCAGTTAAGATGAGAAACGTGTTAGCTTCGTGAACGATGTAGTTCATTTGAGCTGAAAAGTGACTGCCCTTCCCTGAAACGAAGTCTTGCATGTTGGAAGACACAGAGCCTGGGATTTAACTCCATTTCTGAAGGGAAACACACAGCAGAGTTCTCTTCCATGGATCACACTCTGCTTTAGAACAAGAAGCACGCTCTTGCTTTCTAGATTCTCTAATACAGCAACAAACGTGATTGTGCTAGAACAAATGAACATTTTTTCCTACACATACGGACCATATCTAGTCCATCTCTGCTTCTGAAACTGAGACAAAGCACTGGTCCTTTAACATCCGATGCTTGTCCGTTAAGATGAGAAACGTGTGAGCTTCGTGAACGATGTAGTTCGTTTGAGCTTTAAAGTAACTGCCCTTCCCTGAAATGAATTCTTGTTTGTAGGAAGACTCAGAGCATGGGATTTAACTCCATTTCTGAAGTGAAACAAACAGCAGAGTTCTCATCCATTGATCACACTCTGCTTTAGAGCAAGAAGCACGCTCTAGCTTTCTAGAGTCTCTAAGACAACAGGAAACGTGAGTGTGCTGAGAACAAAAGAACGGTGTTTCCTTCACATACGGAGCATATCTAGTCCAGCTCTGCCTCTGAAATTGATAAAAAGCACCTGTCCTCCAGCATCCAATGCTTGTCATTTAAGATGAGAAACGTGTGAGCTTCGGGAACGTTGTTGTTC
The DNA here is from genome assembly GCA_949786385.1 of Onychomys leucogaster. Classification (NCBI taxonomy): domain Eukaryota; kingdom Metazoa; phylum Chordata; class Mammalia; order Rodentia; family Cricetidae; genus Onychomys; species Onychomys leucogaster. Next base: position 3,806,388 of record CATKUP010000009.1, on the reverse strand, counting down.
GTTTGAGCTCTAAAGTAACTGCCCTTAACTGATACGAAGTCTTTTTTTGTAGTAAGATACAGGGCCTAGGATTTAACTCCATTTCTGAAGGGAAACACACAGCATAGTTCTCTTCCATGGATCACACTTTGCTTTAGAGCAAGAAGCATGCAATTGCTTTCTAGATTCTCTAATACAGCAGCAAAGGTGAGTGTGCTAAGAACAAATGAATGGTGTTTCCTACACATACGGATCATATCTATTCCAACTCTGCTTCTGAAACTCATACAAAGCACTGGTCCTATAATATCCGATGCTTCTCAGATAAGATGAGAAACGTGTGAGCTTCGTGAACGATGTAGTTCGTTTGAGCTGTAAAGTAACTGCCCTTACCTGAAACGAAGTGTTGCTTGTAGGAAGACTCAGAGCCTAGGGTTTAACTCCATTTCTGAAGTGAAACACACAGCAGAGTTCTCATATATAGATCACACTCTGCTTTAGAGCAAAAAGCACGCTCTTGCTTTCTAGAGTCTCTAGGACAGCAGAAAACATGAGTGTGCTGAGAACAAAAGAACGGTGTTTCTTACACATTCGGACCATATCGACTCCAACTCTGCCTCTGAAATTGATAAAAAGCACAGGTCCTCCAGCATCCAATGCTTGTCATTTAAGATGAGAAACGTGTGAGCTTCGTGAAGGATGTAGTTCGTTTGAGTTGAAAAGTTACTGCCCTTACTTGAAAGGAATTCTTGCTTTTAGGAAGACACAGAGCCTGGAATTTAACTCCATTTCTGAAGGGAAACACACAGCAGAGTTCTCTTCCATTGATCACACTCTGCTTTAGAGCAAGAAGCACGCTCTAGCTTTCTAGAGTCCCTAAGACAACAGGAAACATGAGTGTGCTGAGAAAAAAAGTACGGTGTTTCTTACACATTCGGACCATATCGAGTCCAACTCTGCCTCTGAAATTGATACAAAGCACAGGTCCTCCAGGATCCAATGCTTCTCATTTAAGATGAGAAACGTGTGAGCTTCATGAACAATGTAGATCGTTTGAGCTGTAAAGTAACTGCCATAACCTGAGAAGAAGTCTTGTTTGTAGGAAGACTCAGAACCTGGGATTTAACTCCATTTCTGAAGTGAAACACACAGCATAGTTCTCATCCATTGATCACACTCTGCTTTAGAGCAAGAAGCACGCTCTAGCTTTCTAGAGTCTCTAAGACAGCAGGAAACGTGAGTGTGCTGAAAAAAAAAGAACGGTGTTTCCTACACATACGGACCATATCTAGTCCAACTCTGCTTCTGAAACTGAGACAAAGCACTGGTCCTTTAACATCCGATGCTTGTCAGTTAAGATGAGAAACGTGTGAGCTTCGTGAACGATGTAGTTCTTTGAGCTGCAAAGTAACTGCCCTGCCCTGAAACGAAGTCTTGTTTGTAGGAAGACTCAGAGCCTGGGATTTAACTCCATTTCTGAAGTGAAACAAACAGCAGAGTTCTCATCCATTGATCACACTCTGCTTTAGAGCAAGAAGCATGCTCTTGCTTTCTAGATTCTCTAATACAGCAGCAAAGGTGAGTGTGCTGAGAACAAATGAATGGTGTTTCCTACACATACGGATCATATCTATTCCAACTCTGCTTCTGAAACTAATACAAAGCACTGGTCCTATAGCATCCGATGCTTGTCAGATAAGATGAGAAACGTGTGAGCTTCGTGAACGATGTAGTTCGTTTGAGCTGTAAAGTAACTGCCCTTACCTGAAACGAAGTGTTGCTTGTAGGAAGACTCAGAGCCCAGGGTTTAACTCCATTTCTGAAGTGAAACACACAGCAGAGTTCTCATATATAGATCACACTCTGCTTTAGAGCAAGAAGCACGCTCTTGCTTTCTATAGTCTCTAAGACAGCAGGAAACATGAGTACACTGAGAACACAAGAACTGTGTTTCTTAAACATTCGGACCATATCGAGTCCAACTCTGCCTCTGAAATTGATAAAAAGCACAGGTCCTCCAGCATCCAATGCTTGTCATTTAAGATGAGAAACGTGTGAGCTTCGTGAAGGATGTAGTTCATTTGAGTTGAAAAGTTACTGCCCTTACTTGAAAGGAATTCTTGCTTGTAGGAAGACACAGAGCCTGGAATTTAACTCCATTTCTGAAGGGAAACACACAGCAGAGTTCTCATATATACATCACACTCTGCTTTAAAGCAAGAAGCACGCTCTAGCTTTCTAGAGTCCCTAAGACAACAGGAAACATGAGTGTGCTGAGAACAAAAGAACGGTGTTTCTTAAACATTCGGACCATATCGAGTCCAACTCTGCCTCTGAAATTGATAAAAAGCACAGGTCCTCCAGCATCCAATGCTTGTCATTTAAGATGAGAAACGTGTGAGCTTCGTGAAGGATGTAGTTCGTTTGAGTTGAAAAGTTACTGCCCTAACTTGAAAGGAATTCTTGCTTGTAGGAAGACACAGAGCCTGGAATTTAACTCCATTTCTGAAGGGAAACACACAGCAGAGTTCTCATATATAGATCACACTCTGCTTTAGAGCAAGAAGCACGCTCTTGCTTTCTAGAGTCTCTAAGACAGCAGGAAACATGAGTATGCTGAAAACACAAGAACTGTGTTTCTTAAACATTCGGACCATATCGAGTCCAACTCTGCCTCTGAAATTGATAAAAAGCACAGGTCCTCCAGCATCCAATGCTTGTCATTTAAGATGAGAAACGTGTGAGCTTTGTGAAGGATGTAGTTCGTTTGATTTGAAAAGTTACTGCCCTTACTTGAAAGGAATTCTTGCTTGTAGGAAGACACAGAGCCTGGAATTTAACTCCATTTCTGAAGGGAAACACACAGCAGAGTTCTCATATATAGATCACACTCTGCTTTAAAGCAAGAAGCACGCTCTAGCTTTCTAGAGTCCCTAAGACAACAGGAAACATGAGTGTGCGGAGAACAAAAGAACGGTGTTTCTTACACATTCGGACCATATCGAGTCCAACTCTGCCTCTGAAATTGATACAAAGCACAGGTCCTCCAGGATCCAATGCTTGTCATTTAAGATGAGAAACGTGTGAGCTTCATGAACAATGTAGATCGTTTGAGCTGTAAAGTACCTGCCCTTCCCTGAGAGGAAGTCTTGTTTGTAGGAAGACTCAGAGCCTGGGATTTAACTCCATTTCTGAAGTGAAACACACAGCAGAGTTCTCATCCATTGATCACACTCTGCTTTAGAGCAAGAAGCACGCTCTAGCTTTCTAGAGTCTCTAAGACAGCAGGAAACGTGAGGGTGCTGAGAACAAAAGAACGGTGTTTCCTACACATAGGGACCACAACTAGTCCATCTCTGCTTCTGAAACTGAGACAAATCACTGGTCCTCTAACATCCAATGCTTGTCAGTTAAGATGAGAAATTTGCTAGCTTCATGAATGATGTAGTTCGTTTGAGCTGAAAAGTGACTGCCCTTACCTGAAACGAAGTCTTGAGTGTTGGAAGACACAGAGACTGGGATTTAACTCCATTTCTGAAGGGAAACACACAGCATAGTTCTCATCCATGGATCACACTCTGCTTCAGAGCAAGAAGCACACTCTTGCTTTCTAGATTCTCTAATACAGCAGGAAACGTGGTTGTGCTCAGAAAAAAAGAACTGTGTTTCCTACACATACGGACCATATCTAGTCCAACTCTGCTTGTGGAACTGAAACAAACCACAGGTCCACTAACATCCAATGCTTGTCATTTAAGATGAGAAACGTGTGAGATTTGTGAAAGATGTAGTTCGTTTGAGCTTTAAAGTAACTGCCCTTACCTGAAACGAAGTCTTGTTTATAGGAAGGCTCAGAGCCTGGGATTTAACTCCATTTCTGAAGTGAAACACACAGCAGAGTTCTCATCCATTGATCACACTCTGCTTTAAAGCAAGAAGGACGCACTTGCTTTCTAGAATCTCTAAGACAGCTGGAAACATGAGTGTGCAGAGAGCAAAATAATGTTGTTACTTACACATTCGGACCATATCGAGTCCAACTCTGCCTCTGAAATTGATACAAAGCACAGGTCCTCTAAGATCCAATGCTTGTCATTTAGGATGAGAAACGTGTGAGCTTCGTGAAGGATGTAGTTCATTTGAGCTGAAAAGTGACTGCCCTTACCTGAAACGAAGTCTTTATTGTAGGAAGACACAGAGCCTGGGATTTAACTCAATTTCTGAAGTGAAACACACAGCAGAGTTCTCATATATAGATCACACTCTGCTTTAGAGCAAGAAGCACGCTCTTGCTTTCTAGAGTCTCTAAGACAGCAGGAAACATTAGTGTGCTGAGAACACAAGAACTGTGTTTCTTAAAAATTCGGACCATATCGAGTCCAACTCTGCCTCTGAAATTGATAAAAAGCACAGGTCCTCCAGCATCCAATGCTTGTCATTTAAGATGAGAAACGTGTGAGCTTCGTGAAGGATGTAGTTCGTTTGAGTTGAAAAGTTACTGCCCTTACTTGAAAGGAATTCTTGCTTGTAGGAAGACACAGAGCCTGGAATTTAACTCCATTTCTGAAGGGAAACACACAGCAGAGTTCTCTTCCATTGATCACACTCTGCTTTAGAGCAAGAAGCACGCTCTAGCTTTCTAGAGTCCCTAAGACAACAGGAAACATGAGTGTGCTGATAACAAAAGAACGGTGTTTCTTACACATTCGGACCATACCGAGTCCAACTCTGCCTCTGAAATTGATAAAAAGCACAGGTCCTCCAGGATCCAATGCCTGTCATTTAAGATGAGAAACGTGTGAGCTTCATGAACAATGTAGATCGTTTGAGCTCTAAAGTAACTGCCCTAACCTGACACGAAGTCTTGTTTGTAGGAAGACTCAGAGACTGGGATTTAACTCCATTTCTGAAGTGAAACACACAGCAGAGTTCTCATCCATTGATCACACTCTGCTTTAGAGCAAGAAGCACGCTCTAGATTTCTAGAGTCTCTAAGACAGCAGGAAACGTGAGTGTGCTGAGAACAAAAGAACGGTGTTTCCTACACATAGGGACCATATCTAGTCCAACTCTGCTTCTGAAACTGATACAAAGCACGGGTCCTCTAACATCCAATGCTTGTCAGTTAAGATAAGAAACGTGTTAGCTTCGTGAACGATGTAGTTCGTTTGAGCTGAAAAGTGACTGCCCTTCACTGAAACGAAGTCTTGCATGTTGGAAGACACAGTGCCTGGGATTTAACTCCATTTCTGAAGGGAAACACACAGCAGAGTTCTCTTCCATGGATCACACTCTGCTTTAGAACAAGAAGCACGCTCTTGCTTTCTAGATTCTCTAATACAGCAACAAACGTGATTGTGCTAGAACAAATGAACATTTTTTCCTACACATACGGACCATATCTAGTCCATCTCTGCTTCTGAAACTGAGACAAAGCACTGGTCCTTTAACATCCGATGCTTGTCAGTTAAGATGAGAAACGTGTGAGCTTCGTGAACGATGTAGTTCTTTTGAGCTGCAAAGTAACTGGCCTTCCCTGAAACGAAGTTTTGTTTGTAGGAAGAATCAGAGCCTGGGATTTAACTCCATTTCTGAAGTGAAACAAACAGTAGTGTTCTCATCCATTGATCACACTCTGCTTTAGAGCAAGAAGCACGCTCTAGCTTTCTAGAGTCTCTAAGACAACAGGAAACGTAATTGTGCTGAGAACAAAAGAACGGTGTTTCCTTCACATACGGACCATATCTAGTCCAACTCTGCCTCTGAAATTGATAAAAAGCACATGTCCTCCAGCATCCAATGCTTGTCATTTAAGATGAGAAACGTGTGAGCTTCGTGAAGGATGTAGTTCGTTTGAGTTGAAAAGTTACTGCCCTTACTTGAAAGGAATTCTTGCTTGTAGGAAGACACAGAGCCTGGAATTTAACTCCATTTCTGAAGGGAAACACACAGCAGAGTTCTCATATATAGATCACACTCTGCTTTAAAGCAAGAAGCACGCTCTAGCTTTCTAGAGTCCCTAAGACAACAGGAAACATGAGTGTGCTGAGAACAAAAGAACGGTGTTTCTTAAACATTCGGACCATATCGAGTCCAACTCTGCCTCTGAAATTGATACAAAGCACAGGTCCTCTAGCATCCAATGCTTGTCATTTAAGATGAGAAACGTGTGAGCTTCATGAACAATGTAGATCGTTTGAGCTGTAAAGTAACTGCCCTTCCCTGAGACGAAGTCTTGTTTGTAGGAAGACTCAGAGATTGGGATTTAACTCCATTTCTGAAGTGAAACACACAGCAGAGTTCTCATCCATTGATCACACTCTGCTTTAGAGCAAGAAGCACGCTCTAGCTTTCTAGAATCTCTAAGACAGCAGGAAACGTGAGGGTGCTGAGAACAAAAGAACGGTGTTTCCTACACATAGGGACCATAACTAGTCCATCTCTGCTTCTGAAACTGAGACAAATCACTGGTCCTCTAACATCCAATGCTTGTCAGTTAAGATGAGAAATTTGCTAGCTTCATGAATGATGTAGTTCGTTTGAGCTGAAAAGTGACTGCCCTTACCTGAAACGAAGTCTTGAGTGTTGGAAGACACAGAGACTGGGATTTAACTCCATTTCTGAAGGGAAACACACAGCATAGTTCTCATCCATGGATCACACTCTGCTTCAGAGCAAGAAGCACACTCTTGCTTTCTAGATTCTCTAATACAGCAGGAAACGTGGTTGTGCTCAGAAAAAAAGAACTGTGTTTCCTACACATACGGACCATATCTAGTCCAACTCTGCTTGTGGAACTGAAACAAACCACAGGTCCACTAAAATCCAATGCTTGTCATTTAAGATGAGAAACGTGTGAGCTTTGTGAAAGATGTAGTTCGTTTGAGCTTTAAAGTAACTGCCCTTACCTGAAACGAAGTCTTGTTTATAGGAAGGCTCAGAGCCTGGGATTTAACTCCATTTCTGAAGTGAAACACACAGCAGAGTTCTCATCCATTGATCACACTCTGCTTTAAAGCAAGAAGGACGCACTTGCTTTCTAGTATCTCTAAGACAGCTGGAAACATGAGTGTGCTGAGAGCAAAAGAACGTTGTTTCTTACACATTCGGACCATGTCGAGTCCAACTCTGCCTCTGAAATTGATACAAAGCACAGGTCCTCTAAGATCCAATGCTTGTCATTTAGGATGAGAAACGTGTGAGCTTCGTGAAGGATGTAGTTCATTTGAGCTGAAAAGTGACTGCCCTTAACTGAAACGAAGTCTTTATTGTAGGAAGACACAGAGCCTGGGATTTAACTCCATTTCTGAAGTGAAACACACAGCAGAGTTCTCATATATAGATCACACTCTGCTTTAGAGCAAGAAGCACGCTCTTGCTTTCTAGAGTCTCTAAGACAGCAGGAAACATTAGTGTGCTGAGAACACAAGAACTGTGTTTCTTAAAAATTCGGCCCATATCGAGTCCAACTCTGCCTCTGAAATTGATAAAAAGCACAGGTCCTCCAGCATCCAATGCTTGTCATTTAAGATGAGAAACGTGTGAGCTTCGTGAAGGATGTAGTTCGTTTGAGTTGAAAAGTTACTATCCTTACTTGAAAGGAATTCTTGCTTGTAGGAAGACACAGAGCCTGGAATTTAACTCCATTTCTGAAGGGAAACACACAGCAGAGTTCTCTTCCATTGATCACACTCTGCTTTAGAGCAAGAAGCACGCTCTAGCTTTCTAGAGTCCCTAAGACAGCAGGAAACATGAGTGTGCTGAGAACAAAAGTACGGTGTTTCTTACAAATTCGGACCATATCGAGTCCAACACTGCCTCTGAAATTGATAAAAAGCACAGGTCCTCCAGGATCCAATGCTTGTCATTTAAGATGAGAAACGTGTGAGCTTCATGAACAATGTAGATCGTTTGAGCTCTAAAGTAACTGCCCTAACCTGACACGAAGTCTTGTTTGTAGGAAGACTCAGAGCCTGGGATTTAACTCCATTTCTGAAGTGAAACACACAGCAGAGTTCTCATCCATTGATCACACTCTGCTTTAGAGCAAGAAGCACGCTCTAGCTTTCTAGAGTCTCTAAGACAGCAGGAAACGTGAGTGTGCTGAGAACAAAAGAACGGTGTTTCCTACACATAGGGACCATATCTAGTCCAACTCTGCTTCTGAAACTGATACAATGCACGGGTCCTCTAACATCCAATGCTTGTCAGTTAAGATAAGAAACGTGTTAGCTTCGTGAACGATGTAGTTCGTTTGAGCTGAAAAGTGACTGCCCTTCACTGAAACGAAGTCTTGCATGTTGGAAGACACAGAGCCTGGGATTTAACTCCTTTTCTGAAGGGAAACACACAGCAGAGTTCTCTTCCATGGATCACACTCTGCTTTAGAACAAGAAGCACGCTCTTGCTTTCTAGATTCTCTAATACAGCAACAAACGTGATTGTGCTAGAACAAATGAACATTTTTTCCTACACATACAGACCATATCTAGTCCATCTCTGCTTCTGAAACTGAGACAAAGCACTGGTCCTTTAACATCCGATGCTTGTCAGTTAAGATGAGAAACGTGTGAGCTTCGTGAACGATGTAGTTCTTTTGAGCTGCAAAGTAACTGCCCTTCCCTGAAACGAAGTTTTGTTTGTAGGAAGACTCAGAGCCTGGGATTTAACTCCATTTCTGAAGTGAAACAAACAGTAGAGTTCTCATCCATTGATCACACTCTGCTTTAGAGCAAGAAGCACGCTCTAGCTTTCTAGAGTCTCTAAGACAACAGAAAACGTGAGTGTGCTGAGAACAAAAGAAGGGTGTTTCCTTCACATACGGACCATATCTAGTCCAACTCTGCCTCTGAAATTGATAAAAAGCACATGTCCTCCAGCATCCAATGCTTGTCAGTTAAGATGAGAAACGTGTGAGCTTCGGGAACGTTGTTGTTCGTTTGAGCTCTAAAGTAACTGCCCTTAACTGAAACGAAGTCTTTTTTGTAGGAAGACACAGAGCCTAGGATTTAACTCCATTTCTGAAGGGAAACACTCATCATAGTTCTCTTCCATGGATCACACTCTGCTTTAGAGCAAGAAGCATGCTCTTGCTTTCTAGATTCTCTAATACAGCAGCAAATGTGAGTGTGCTAAGAACAAATGAATGGTGTTTCCTACACATACGGACCATATCTATTCCAACTCTGCTTCTGAAACTCATAAAAAGCACTGGTCCTATAACATCCGATGCTTGTCATATAAGATGAGAAACGTGTGAGTTTCGTGAACGATGTAGTTCTATTGAGCTGTAAAGTAACTGCCCTTACCTGAAACGAAGTGTTGCTTATAGGAAGACTCAGAGCCTGGGATTTAACTCCATTTATGAAGGGAAACACACAGCAGAGTTCTCATATATAGATCACACTCTGCTTTAGAGCAAGAAGCACACTCTTGCTTTCTAGAGTCTCTAAGACAGCAGGAAACATGAGTGTGCTGAGAACACAAGAACGGTGTTTCTTACACATTCGGACCATATCGAGTCCAACTCTGCCTCTGAAATTGATACAAAGCACAGGTCCTCTGAGATCCAATGCTTGTCATTTAGGATGAGAAAAGTGTGAGCTTCGTGAAGGATGTAGTTCATTTGAGCTGAAAAGTGACCGCCCTTACCTGAAACGAAGTCTTTATTGTAGGAAGACACAGAGCCTGGGATTTAACTCCATTTCTGAAGGGAAACACACACCATAGTTCTCATCCATTGATCACACTCTGCTTCAGAGCAAGAAGCACGCTCTTGCTTTCTAGATTCTCTAATACAGCAGGAAACGTGGTTGTTTTCAGAAAAAAAGAACTGTGTTTCCTACACATACGGACCATATCTAGTCCAACTCTGCATGTGGAACTGAAACAAATCACAGGTCCACTAACATCCAATGCTTGTCAGTTAAGATGAGAAACGTGTGAGCTTTGTGAATGATATAGTTCGTTTGAGCTTAGAAGTAACTGCCCTTACCTGAAACGAAGTCTTGTTTATAGGAATATTCAGAGCCTGGGATTTAACTCCATTTCTGAAGGGAAACAGATAGCAGAGTTCTCATCCATTGATCACACTCTGCTTTAGAGCAAGAATCATGCACATGCTTTCTAGAGTCTCTAATACAGCAGGAAACATGAGTGTGCTGAGAACACAAGAACGGTGTTTCTTACACATTCGGACCATATCGAGTCCAACTCTGCCTCTGAAATTGATACAAAGCACAGGTCCTCTAAGATCCAAATCTTGTCATTTAGGATGAGAAAAGTGTGAGCTTCGTGAAGGATGTAGTTCATTTGAGCTGAAAAGTGACTGCCCTTACCTGAAACGAAGTCTTTATTGTAGGAAGACACAGAGCCTGGGATTTAACTCCATTTCTGAAGGGAAACACACAGCAGAGTTCTCATCCATTGATCACACTCTGCTTCAGAGTAAGATGCACGCTCTTGCTTTCTAGATTCTCTAATACAGCAGGAAACGTGGTTGTGCTCAGAAAAAAAGAACTGTGTTTCCTACACATAGGGACCATATCTAGTCCAACTCTGCATGTGGACCTGAAACAAACCACAGCTCCACTAACATCCAATGCTTGTCAGTTAAGATGAGAAACGTGTGAGCTTTGTGAACGATGTAGTTCGTTTTAGCTTAGAATTAACTGCCCTTACCTGAAACGAAGTCTTGTTTATAGGAAGATTCGGAACCTGGGATTTAACTCCATTTCTGAAGTGAAACACACAGCAGAGTTCTCATCCATTGATCACACTCTGCTTTAGAGCAAGGAGCACGCTCTAGCTTTCTAGAGTCTCTAAGACAGCAGGAAACGTGAGTGTGCTGAGAACAAAAGAACGGTTTTTCCTACACATACGGACCATATCTAGTCCAACTCTGCTTCTGAAACTGATACAAAGCACGGGTCCTCTAACATCCAATGCTTGTCAGTTAAGATAAGAAACGTGTTAGCTTCGTGAACGATGTAGTTCATTTGAGCTGAAAAGTGACTGCCCTTCCCTGAAACGAAGTCTTTCATGTTGGAAGACACAGAGCCTGGGATTTAACTCCATTTCTGAAGGGAAACACACAGCAGAGTTCTCTTCCATGGATCACACTCTGCTTTAGAACAAGAAGCACACTCTTGCTTTCTAGATTCTCTAATACAGCAACAAACGTGATTGTGCTAGAACAAATGAACATTTTTTCCTACACATACGGACCATATCTAGTCCAACTCTGCTTCTGAAACTGAGACAAAGCACTGGTCCTTTAACATCCGATGCTTGTCAGTTAAGATGAGAAACGTGTGAGCTTCGTGAACGATGTAGTTCGTTTGAGCTGCAAAGTAACTGCCCTGCCCTGACACGAAGTCTTGTTTGTAGGAAGACTCAGAGCCTGGGATTTAACTCCATTTCTGAAGTGAAACAAACAGCAGAGTTCTCATCCATTGATCACACTCTGCTTTAGAGCAAGAAGCATGCTCTTGCTTTCTAGATTCTCTAATACAGCAGCAAAGGTGAGTGTGCTAAGAACAAATGAATGGTGTTTCCTACACATACGGATCATATCTATTCCAACTCTGCTTCTGAAACTAATACAAAGCACTGGTCCTATAGCATCCGATGCTTGTCAGATAAGATGAGAAACGTGTGAGCTTCGTGAACGATGTAGTTCGTTTGAGCTGTAAAGTAACTGCCCTTACCTGAAACGAAGTGTTGCTTGTAGGAAGACTCAGAGCCCAGGGTTTAACTCCATTTCTGAAGTGAAACACACAGCAGAGTTCTCATATATAGATCACACTCTGCTTTAGAGCAAGAAGCACGCTCTTGCTTTCTATAGTCTCTAAGACAGCAGGAAACATGAGTACACTGAGAACACAAGAACTGTGTTTCTTAAACATTCGGACCATATCGAGTCCAACTCTGCCTCTGAAATTGATAAAAAGCACAGGTCCTCCAGCATCCAATGCTTGTCATTTAAGATGAGAAACGTGTGAGCTTCGTGAAGGATGTAGTTCATTTGAGTTGAAAAGTTACTGCCCTTACTTGAAAGGAATTCTTGCTTGTAGGAAGACACAGAGCCTGGAATTTAACTCCATTTCTGAAGGGAAACACACAGCAGAGTTCTCATATATACATCACACTCTGCTTTAAAGCAAGAAGCACGCTCTAGCTTTCTAGAGTCCCTAAGACAACAGGAAACATGAGTGTGCTGAGAACAAAAGAACGGTGTTTCTTAAACATTCGGACCATATCGAGTCCAACTCTGCCTCTGAAATTGATAAAAAGGACAGGTCCTCCAGCATCCAATGCTTGTCATTTAAGATGAGAAACGTGTGAGCTTCGTGAAGGATGTAGTTCGTTTGAGTTGAAAAGTTACTGCCCTAACTTTAAAGGAATTCTTGCTTGTAGGAAGACACAGAGCCTGGAATTTAACTCCATTTCTGAAGGGAAACACACAGCAGAGTTCTCATATATAGATCACACTCTGCTTTAGAGCAAGAAGCACGCTCTTGCTTTCTAGAGTCTCTAAGACAGCAGGAAACATGAGTATGCTGAAAACACAAGAACTGTGTTTCTTAAACATTTGGACCATATCGAGTCCAACTCTGCCTCTGAAATTGATAAAAAGCACAGGTCCTCCAGCATCCAATGCTTGTCATTTAAGATGAGAAACGTGTGAGCTTTGTGAAGGATGTAGTTCGTTTGATTTGAAAAGTTACTGCCCTTACTTGAAAGGAATTCTTGCTTGTAGGAAGACACAGAGCCTGGAATTTAACTCCATTTCTGAAGGGAAACACACAGCAGAGTTCTCATATATAGATCACACTCTGCTTTAAAGCAAGAAGCACGCTCTAGCTTTCTAGAGTCCCTAAGACAACAGGAAACATGAGAGTGCTGAGAACAAAAGAACGGTGTTTCTTACACATTCGGACCATATCGAGTCCAACTCTGCCTCTGAAATTGATACAAAGCACAGGTCCTCCAGGATCCAATGCTTGTCATTTAAGATGAGAAACGTGTGAGCTTCATGAACAATGTAGATCGTTTGAGCTGTAAAGTAACTGCCCTTCCCTGAGACGAAGTCTTGTTTGTAGGAAGACTCAGAGCCTGGGATTTAACTCCATTTCTGAAGTGAAACACACAGCAGAGTTCTCATCCATTGATCACACTCTGCTTTAGAGCAAGAAGCACTCTCTAGCTTTCTACAATCTCTAAGACAGCAGGAAACGTGAGGGTGCTGAGAACAAAAGAACGGTGTTTCCTACACATAGGGACCATAACTAGTCCATCTCTGCTTCTGAAACTGAGACAAATCACTGGTCCTCTAACATCCAATGCTTGTCAGTTAAGATGAGAAATTTGCTAGCTTCATGAATGATGTAGTTCGTTTGAGCTGAAAAGTGACTGCCCTTACCTGAAACGAAGTCTTGAGTGTTGGAAGACACAGAGACTGGGATTTAACTCCATTTCTGAAGGGAAACACACAGCATAGTTCTCATCCATGGATCACACTCTGCTTCAGAGCAAGAAGCACACTCTTGCTTTCTAGATTCTCTAATACAGCAGGAAACGTGGTTGTGCTCAGAAAAAAAGAACTGTGTTTCCTACACATACGGACCATATCTAGTCCAACTCTGCTTGTGGAACTGAAACAAACCACAGGTCCACTAACATCCAATGCTTGTCATTTAAGATGAGAAACGTGTGAGCTTTGTGAAAGATGTAGTTCGTTTGAGCTTTAAAGTAACTGCCCTTACCTGAAACGAAGTCTTGTTTATAGGAAGGCTCAGAGCCTGGGATTTAACTCCATTTCTGAAGTGAAACACACAGCAGAGTTCTCATCCATTGATCACACTCTGCTTTAAAGCAAGAAGGACGCACTTGCTTTCTAGAATCTCTAAGACAGCTGGAAACATGAGTGTGCTGAGAGCAAAATAACGTTGTTACTTACACATTCGGACCATATCGAGTCCAACTCTGCCTCTGAAATTGATACAAAGCACAGGTCCTCTAAGATCCAATGCTTGTCATTTAGGATGAGAAACGTGTGAGCTTCGTGAAGGATGTAGTTCATTTGAGCTGAAAAGTGACTGCCCTTACCTGAAACGAAGTCTTTATTGTAGGAAGACACAGAGCCTGGGATTTAACTCAATTTCTGAAGTGAAACACACAGCAGAGTTCTCATATATAGATCACACTCTGCTTTAGAGCAAGAAGCACGCTCTTGCTTTCTAGAGTCTCTAAGACAGCAGGAAACATTAGTGTGCTGAGAACACAAGAACTGTGTTTCTTAAAAATTCGGACCATATCGAGTCCAACTCTGCCTCTGAAATTGATAAAAAGCACATGTCCTCCAGCATCCAATGCTTGTCATTTAAGATGAGAAACGTGTGAGCTTCGTGAAGGATGTAGTTCGTTTGAGTTGAAAAGTTACTGCCCTTACTTGAAAGGAATTCTTGCTTGTAGGAAGACACAGAGCCTGGAATTTAACTCCATTTCTGAAGGGAAACACACAGCAGAGTTCTCTTCCATTGATCACACTCTGCTTTAGAGCAAGAAGCACGCTCTAGCTTTCTAGAGTCCCTAAGACAACAGGAAACATGAGTGTGCTGAGAACAAAAGAACGGTGTTTCTTACACATTCGGACCATACCGAGTCCAACTCTGCCTCTGAAATTGATAAAAAGCACAGGTCCTCCAGGATCCAATGCTTGTCATTTAAGATGAGAAACGTGTGAGCTTCATGAACAATGTAGATCGTTTGAGCTCTAAAGTAACTGCCCTAACCTGACACGAAGTCTTGTTTGTAGGAAGACTCAGAGACTGGGATTTAACTCCATTTCTGAAGTGAAACACACAGCAGAGTTCTCATCCATTGATCACACTCTGCTTTAGAGCAAGAAGCACTCTCTAGCTTTCTAGAGTCTCTAAGACAGCAGGAAACGTGAGTGTGCTGAGAACAAAAGAACGGTGTTTCCTACACATAGGGACCATATCTAGTCCAACTCTGCTTCTGAAACTGATACAAAGCACGGGTCCTCTAACATCCAATTCTTGTCAGTTAAGATAAGAAACGTGTTAGCTTCGTGAACGATGTAGTTCGTTTGAGCTGAAAAGTGACTGCCCTTCACTGAAACGAAGTCTTGCATGTTGGAAGACACAGAGCCTGGGATTTAACTCCATTTCTGAAGGGAAACACACAGCAGAGTTCTCTTCCATGGATCACACTCTGCTTTAGAACAAGAAGCACGCTCTTGCTTTCTAGATTCTCTAATACAGCAACAAACGTGATTGTGCTAGAACAAATGAACATTTTTTCCTACACATACGGACCATATCTAGTCCATCTCTGCTTCTGAAACTGAGACAAAGCACTGGTCCTTTAACATCCGATGCTTGTCAGTTAAGATGAGAAACGTGTGAGCTTCGTGAACGATGTAGTTCTTTTGAGCTGCAAAGTAACTGCCCTTCCCTGAAACGAAGTTTTGATTGTAGGAAGAATCAGAGCCTGGGATTTAACTAAATTTCTGAAGTGAAACAAACAGTAGAGTTCTCATCCATTGATCACACTCTGCTTTAGAGCAAGAAGCACGCTCTAGCTTTCTAGAGTCTCTAAGACAACAGGAAACGTGAGTGTGCTGAGAACAAAAGAACGGTGTTTCCTTCACCTACGGACCATATCTAGTCCATCTCTGCTTCTGAAACTGAGACAAATCACTGGTCCTCTAACATCCAATGCTTGTCAGTTAAGATGAGAAACGTGTTAGCTTCGTGAATGATGTAGTTCGTTTGAGCTGAAAAGTGACTGCCCTTACCTGAAACGAAGTCTTGAGTTTTGGAAGACACAGAGCCTGGGATTTAACTCCATTTCTGAAGGGAAACACACAGCATAGTTCTCATCCATGGATCACGCTCTGCTTCAGAGCAAGAAGCACGCTCTTGCTTTCTAGATTCTCTAATACAGCAGGAAACGTGGTTGTGCTCAGAAAAAAAGAACTGTGTTTTCTACACATACGGACCATATCTAGTCCAACTCTGCTTGTGGAACTGAAACAAACCACAGGTCCACTAATATCCAATTCTTGTCAGTTAAGATGAGAAACGTGTGAGCTTCATGAACAATGTAGATCGTTTGAGCTGTAAAGTAACTGCCCTTCCCTGAGACGAAGTCTTGTTTGTAGGAAGACTCAGAGCCTGGGATTTAACTCCATTTCTGAAGTGAAACACACAGCAGAGTTCTCATCCATTGATCACACTCTGCTTTAGAGCAAGAAGCACGCTCTAGCTTTCTAGAGTCTCTAAGACAGCAGGAAACATGAGTGTGCTGAGAACAAAAGAACAGTGTTTCCTACACATAGGAACCATATCTAGTCCATCTCTGCTTCTGAAACTGAGACAAATCACTGGTCCTCTAACATCCAATGCTTGTCAGTTAAGATGAGAAATTTTCTAGCTTCATGAATGATGTAGTTTGTTTGAGCTGAAAAGTGACTGCCCTTACCTGAAACGAAGTCTTGAGTGTCGGAAGACACAGAGCCTGGGATTTAACTCCATTTCTGAAGGGAAACACACAGCATAGTTCTCATCCATGGATCACACTCTGTTTCAGAGCAAGAAGCACAGTCTTGCTTTCTAGATACTCTAATACAGCAGGAAACGTGAGTGTGCTGAGAACAAATGAATGGTGTTTCCTACACATAGGGACCATATCTAGTCCAACTCTGCTTCTGAAACTGATACAAAGCACTGGTCCAATTACATCCGATGCTTGTCAGTTAAGTTGAGAAACGTGTGAGCTTCGTGAATGATGTAGTTCCTATGAGCTGTAAGGAACTGCCCTTACCTGAAACGAAGTGTTGCTTGTAGGAAGACTCAGAGCCTGGAATTTAACTCCATTTCTGAAGGGAAACACACAGCAGAGTTCTCTTCCATTGATCACACTCTGCTTTAGAGCAAGAAGCACGCTCTAGCTTTCTAGAGTCTCTAAGACAACAGGAAACGTGATTGTGCTGAGAACAAAAGAACGGTGTTTCCTTCACATACGGACCATATCTAGTCCAACTCTGCCTCTGAAATTGATAAAAAGCACATGTCCTCCAGCATCCAATGCTTGTCATTTAAGATGAGAAACGTGTGAGCTTCGGGAACGTTGTTGTTCGTTTGAGCTATAAAGTAACTGCCCTTAACAGATACGAAGTCTTTTTTGTAGGAAGACACAGAGCCTAGGATTTAACTCCATTTCTGAAGGGAAACACACAGCATAGTTCTCTTCCATGGATCACACTCTGCTTTAGAGCAAGAAGCATGCTCTTGCTTTCTAGATTCTCTAATACAGCAGCAAAGGTGAGTGTGCTAAGAACAAATGAATGGTGTTTCCTACACATACGGATCATATCTATTCCAACTCTGCTTCTGAAACTCATACAAAGCACTGGTCCTATAACATCTGATGCTTGTCAGATAAGATGAGAAACGTGTGAGCTTCGTGAACGATGTAGTTCGTTTGAGCTGTAAAGTAACTGCCCTTACCTGAAACGAAGTGTTGCTTGTAGGAAGACTCAGAGCCTAGGGTTTAACTCCATTTCTGAAGTGAAACACACAGCAGAGTTCTCATATATAGATCACACTCTGCTTTAGAGCAAGAAGCACGCTCTTGCTTTCTATAGTCTCTAAGACAGCAGGAAACATGAGTATGCTGAGAACACAAGAACTGTGTTTATTAAACATTCGGACCATATCGAGTCCAACTCTGCCTCTGAAATTGATAAAAAGCACAGGTCCTCCAGCATCCAATGCTTGTCATTTAAGATGAGAAACGTGTGAGCTTCGTGAAGGATGTAGTTCGTTTGAGTTGAAAAGTTACTGCCCTTACTTGAAAGGAATTCTTGCTTGTAGGAAGACACAGAGCCTGGAATTTAACTCCATTTCTGAAGGGAAACACACAGCAGAGTTCTCATATATAGATCACACTCTGCTTTAAAGCAAGAAGCACGCTCTAGCTTTCTAGAGTCCCTAAGACAACAGGAAACATGAGTGTGCTGAGAACAAAAGAACGGTGTTTCTTAAACATTCGGCCCATATCGAGTCCAACTCTGCCTCTGAAATTGATACAAAGCACAGGTCCTCTAGCATCCAATGCTTGTCATTTAAGATGAGAAACGTGTGAGCTTCATGAACAATGTAGATCGTTTGAGCTGTAAAGTAACTGCCCTTCCCTGAGACGAAGTCTTGTTTGTAGGAAGACTCAGAGACTGGGATTTAACTCCATTTCTGAAGTGAAACACACAGCAGAGTTCTCATCCATTGATCACACTCTGCTTTAGAGCAAGAAGCACGCTCTAGCTTTCTAGAATCTCTAAGACAGCAGGAAACGTGAGGGTGCTGAGAACAAAAGAACGGTGTTTCCTACACATAGGGACCATAACTAGTCCATCTCTGCTTCTGAAACTGAGACAAATCACTGGTCCTCTAACATCCAATGCTTGTCAGTTAAGATGAGAAATTTGCTAGCTTCATGAATGATGTAGTTCGTTTGAGCTGAAAAGTGACTGCCCTTACCTGAAACGAAGTCTTGAGTGTTGGAAGACACAGAGACTGGGATTTAACTCCATTTCTGAAGGGAAACACACAGCATAGTTCTCATCCATGGATCACACTCTGCTTCAGAGCAAGAAGCACACTCTTGCTTTCTAGATTCTCTAATACAGCAGGAAACGTGGTTGTGCTCAGAAAAAAAGAACTGTGTTTCCTACACATACGGACCATATCTAGTCCAACTCTGCTTGTGGAACTGAAACAAACCACAGGTCCACTAAAATCCAATGCTTGTCATTTAAGATGAGAAACGTGTGAGCTTTGTGAAAGATGTAGTTCGTTTGAGCTTTAAAGTAACTGCCCTTACCTGAAACGAAGTCTTGTTTATAGGAAGGCTCAGAGCCTGGGATTTAACTCCATTTCTGAAGTGAAACACACAGCAGAGTTCTCATCCATTGATCACACTCTGCTTTAAAGCAAGAAGGACGCACTTGCTTTCTAGTATCTCTAAGACAGCTGGAAACATGAGTGTGCTGAGAGCAAAAGAACGTTGTTTCTTACACATTCGGACCATATCGAGTCCAACTCTGCCTCTGAAATTGATACAAAGCACAGGTCCTCTAAGATCCAATGCTTGTCATTTAGGATGATAAACGTGTGAGCTTCGTGAAGGATGTAGTTCATTTGAGCTGAAAAGTGACTGCCCTTAACTGAAACGAAGTCTTTATTGTAGGAAGACACAGAGCCTGGGATTTAACTCCATTTCTGAAGTGAAACACACAGCAGAGTTCTCATATATAGATCACACTCTGCTTTAGAGCAAGAAGCACGCTCTTGCTTTCTAGAGTCTCTAAGACAGCAGGAAACATTAGTGTGCTGAGAACACAAGAACTGTGTTTCTTAAAAATTCGGCCCATATCGAGTCCAACTCTGCCTCTGAAATTGATAAAAAGCACAGGTCCTCCAGCATCCAATGCTTGTCATTTAAGATGAGAAACGTGTGAGCTTCGTGAAGGATGTAGTTCGTTTGAGTTGAAAAGTTACTATCCTTACTTGAAAGGAATTCTTGCTTGTAGGAAGACACAGAGCCTGGAATTTAACTCCATTTCTGAAGGGAAACACACAGCAGAGTTCTCTTCCATTGATCACACTCTGCTTTAGAGCAAGAAGCACGCTCTAGCTTTCTAGAGTCCCTAAGACAGCAGGAAACATGAGTGTGCTGAGAACAAAAGTACGGTGTTTCTTACAAATTCGGACCATATCGAGTCCAACACTGCCTCTGAAATTGATAAAAAGCACAGGTCCTCCAGGATCCAATGCTTGTCATTTAAGATGAGAAACGTGTGAGCTTCATGAACAATGTAGATCGTTTGAGCTCTAAAGTAACTGCCCTAACCTGACACGAAGTCTTGTTTGTAGGAAGACTCAGAGCCTGGGATTTAACTCCATTTCTGAAGTGAAACACACAGCAGAGTTCTCATCCATTGATCACACTCTGCTTTAGAGCAAGAAGCACGCTCTAGCTTTCTAGAGTCTCTAAGACAGCAGGAAACGTGAGTGTGCTGAGAACAAAAGAACGGTGTTTCCTACACATAGGGACCATATCTAGTCCAACTCTGCTTCTGAAACTGATACAATGCACGGGTCCTCTAACATCCAATGCTTGTCAGTTAAGATAAGAAACGTGTTAGCTTCGTGAACGATGTAGTTCGTTTGAGCTGAAAAGTGACTGCCCTTCACTGAAACGAAGTCTTGCATGTTGGAAGACACAGAGCCTGGGATTTAACTCCTTTTCTGAAGGGAAACACACAGCAGAGTTCTCTTCCATGGATCACACTCTGCTTTAGAACAAGAAGCATGCTCTTGCTTTCTAGATTCTCTAATACAGCAGCAAATGTGAGTGTGCTAAGAACAAATGAATGGTGTTTCCTACACATACGGACCATATCTATTCCAACTCTGCTTCTGAAACTCATAAAAAGCACTGGTCCTATAACATCCGATGCTTGTCATATAAGATGAGAAACGTGTGAGGTTCGTGAACGATGTAGTTCTATTGAGCTGTAAAGTAACTGCCCTTACCTGAAACGAAGTGTTGCTTATAGGAAGACTCAGAGCCTGGGATTTAACTCCATTTATGAAGGGAAACACACAGCAGAGTTCTCATATATAGATCACACTCTGCTTTAGAGCAAGAAGCACACTCTTGCTTTCTAGAGTCTCTAAGACAGCAGGAAACATGAGTGTGCTGAGAACACAAGAACGGTGTTTCTTACACATTCGGACCATATCGAGTCCATCTCTGCCTCTGAAATTGATACAAAGCACAGGTCCTCTAAGATCCAATGCTTGTCATTTAGGATGAGAAAAGTGTGAGCTTCCTGAAGGATGTAGGTCATTTGAGCTGAAAAGTGACTGTCCTTACCTGAAACGAAGTCTTTATTGTAGGAAGACACAGAGCCTGGGATTTAACTCCATTTCTGAAGGGAAACACATAGCAGAGTTCTCATCCATTGATCACACTCTGCTTGAGAGCAAGAATCACGCTCTTGCTTTCTATATTCTCTAATACAGCAGGAAACGTGAGTGTGCTGAGAACAAATGAACGGTGTTTCCTACACATACGGACCATATCTATTCTTACTCTGCTTCTGAAACTGATACAAAGCACTGGTCCTTTAACATCCGATGCTTGTCAGTTAAGATGAGAAACGTGTGAGCTTCGTGAACGATGTAGTTCGTTTGAGCTGCAAAGTAACTGCCCTTCCCTGAAACGAAGTCTTGTTTGTAGGAAGACTCAGAGCCTGGGATTTAACTCCACTTCTGAAGGGAAACACACAGCAGAGTTCTCATATATAGATCACACTCTGCTTTAGAGTAAGAAGCACGCTCTTCCTTTCTAGAGTCTCTAAGACAGCAGGAAACATGAGTGTGCTGAGAACACAAGAACGGTGTTTCTTACACATCGGACCATATCGAGTCCAACTCTGCCTCTGAAATTGATAAAAAGCACAGGACCTCCAGGATCCAATGCTTGTCATTTAAGATGAGAAACGTGTGAGCTTCATGAACAATGTAGATCGTTGGAGCTGTAAAGTAACTGCCCTAACCTCAGACGAAGTCTTGTTTGTAGAAAGACTCAGAGCATGGGATTTAACTCCATTTCTGAAGTGAAACACACAGCAGAGTTCTCATCCATTGATCACACTCTGCTTTAGAGCAAGAAGCACGCTCTAGCTTTCTAGAGTCTCTAAGACAGCAGGAAACGTGAGTGTGCTGAGAACAAATGAACGGTGTTTCCTACACATACGGACCATATCTAGTCCAACTCTGCTTCTGAAACTGATACAAAGCACGGGTCCTCTAACATCCAATGCTTGTCAGTTAAGATAAGAAACGTGTTAGCTTCGTGAACGATGTAGTTCGT
This sequence comes from Onychomys leucogaster, assembly GCA_949786385.1. NCBI lineage: Eukaryota > Metazoa > Chordata > Mammalia > Rodentia > Cricetidae > Onychomys > Onychomys leucogaster. The sequence continues at coordinate 3,784,440 of CATKUP010000009.1, read as the reverse complement.
TTGAGCCGAAAAGTGACTGCCCTTCCCTGAAACGAAGTCTTGCATGTTGGAAGACACAGAGCCTGGGATTTAACTCCATTTCTGAAGGGAAACACACAGCAGAGTTCTCTTTCATGGATCACACTCTGCTTTAGAACAAGAAGCACGCTCTTGCTTTCTAGATTCTCTAATACAGCAACAAACATGATTGTGCTAGAACAAATGAACATTTTTTCCTACACATACGGACCATATCTAGTCCATCTCTGCTTCTGAAACTGAGACAAAGCACTGGTACTTTAACATCCGATGCTTGTCAGTTAAGATGAGAAACGTGTGAGCTTCGTGAACGATGTAGTTCGTTTGAGCTGCAAAGTAACTGCCCTTCCCTGAAACGAAGTCTTGTTTGTAGGAAGACTCAGAGCCTGGGATTTAACTCCATTTCTTAAGTGAAACAAACAGCAGAGTTCTCATCCATTGACCACACTCTGCTTTAGAGCAAGAAGCACGCTCTAGCTTTCTAGAGTCTCTAAGACAACAGGAAACGTGAGTGTGCTGAGAACAAAAGAACGGTGTTTCCTTCACATATGGACCATATCTATTCCAACTCTGCTTCTGAAACTCATACAAAGCACTGGTCCTATTACATGCGATGCTTGTCAGATAAGATGAGAAACGTGTGAGCTTCGTGAACGATGTAGTTCGTTTGAGCTGTAAAGTAACTGCCCTTACCTGAAACGAAGTTTTGCTTGTAGGAAGACTCAGAGCCTGGGATTTAACTCCATTTCTGAAGGGAAACACACAGCAGAGTTCTCATATATAGATCACACTCTGCTTTAGAGCAAGAAGCACACTCTTGCTTTCTAGAGTCTCTAAGACAGCAGGAAACATGAGTGTGCTGAGAACACAAGAACGGTGTTTCTTACACATTCGGACCATATCGAGTCCAACTCTGCCTCTGAAATTGATACAAAGCACAGGTCCTCTAAGATCCAATGCTTGTCATTTAGGATGAGAAAAGTGTGAGCTTCCTGAAGGATGTAGGTCATTTGAGCTGAAAAGTGACTGCCCTTACCTGAAACGAAGTCTTTATTGTAGGAAGACACAGAGCCTGGGATTTAACTCCATTTCTGAAGGGAAACACATAGCAGAGTTCTCATCCATTGATCACACTATGCTTGAGAGCAAGAATCACGCTCTTAGTTTCTATATACTCTAATACAGCAGGAAACGTGAGTGTGCTGAGAACAAATGAACGGTGTTTCCTACACATACGGACCATATCTATTCCAACTCTGCTTCTGAAACTGATACAAAGCACTGGTCCTTTAACATCCGATGCTTGTCAGTTAAGATGAGAAACGTGTGAGCTTCGTGAACGATGTAGTTCGTTTGAGCTGCAAAGTAACTGCCCTTCCCTGAAACGAAGTCTTGTTTGTAGGAAGACTCAGAGCCTGGGATTTAACTCCACTTCTGAAGGGAAACACACAGCAGAGTTCTCATATATAGATCACACTCTGCTTTAGAGTAAGAAGCACGCTCTTCCTTTCTAGAGTCTCTAAGACAGCAGGAAACATGAGTGTGCTGAGAACACAAGAACGGTGTTTCTTACACATCGGACCATATCGAGTCCAACTCTGCCTCTGAAATTGATAAAAAGCACAGGACCTCCAGGATCCAATGCTTGTCATTTAAGATGAGAAACGTGTGAGCTTCATGAACAATGTAGATCGTTGGAGCTGTAAAGTAACTGCCCTAACCTGAGACGAAGTCTTGTTTGTAGAAAGACTCAGAGCATGGGATTTAACTCCATTTCTGAAGTGAAACACACAGCAGAGTTCTCATCCATTGATCACACTCTGCTTTAGAGCAAGAAGCACGCTCTAGCTTTCTAGAGTCTCTAAGACAGCAGGAAACGTGAGTGTGCTGAGAACAAATGAACGGTGTTTCCTACACATACGGACCATATCTAGTCCAACTCTGCTTCTGAAACTGATACAAAGCACGGGTCCTCTAACATCCAATGCTTGTCAGTTAAGATGAGAAACGTGTGAGCTTTGTGAACGATGTAGTTCGTTTGAGCTTAAAGTAACTGCCCTTACCTGAAACGAAGTCTTGTTTATAGGAAGATTCGGAACCTGGGATTTAACTCCATTTCTGAAGGGAAACACATAGCAGAGTTCTCATCCATTGATCACACTCTGCTTTAGAGCAAGAATCACGCTCTTGCTTTCTAGATTCTCTAATACAGCAGGAAACGGGAATGTGCTGAGAACAAATGAACGGTGTTTCCTACACATACGGACCATATCTATTCCAACTATGCTTCTGAAACTGATAGAAAGCACTGGTCCTTTAACATCCGATGCTTGTCAGTTAAGTTGAGAAACGTGTTAGCTTCGTGAACGATGTAGTTCGTTTGAGCTGCAAAGTAACTGCGCTTCCCTGAAACAAAGTCTTGTTTGTAGGAAGACTCAGAGCCTGGGATTTAACTCCATTTCTGAAGTGAAACACACAGCAGAGTTCTCATCCATTGATCACACTCTGCTTTAGAGCAAGAAGCACGCTCTAGCTTTTTAGAGTCTCTAAGACAGCAGGAAACGTGAGTGTGCTGAGAACAAATGAACGGTGTTTCCTACACATACGGACCATATCTATTCCAACTCTGCATCTGAAACTGATACAAAGCACTGGTCCTATAACATCCGGTACTTGACAGTTAAGATGAGAAACGTGTGAGCTTCGTGAACGATGTAGTTCGTTTGAGCTGTAAAGTAACTGCCCTTACCTGAAACGAAGTGTTGCTTGTAGGAAGACTCAGAGCCTGGGATTTAACTCCATTTCTGAAGGGAAACACACAGCAGAGTTCTCATATATAGATCACACTCTGCTTTAGAGCAAGAAGCACACTCTTGCTTTCTAGAGTCTCTAAGACAGCAGGAAACATGAGTGTGCTGAGAACACAAGAACGGTGTTTCTTACACATTCGGACCATATCGAGTCCAACTCTGCCTCTGAAATTGATACAAAGCACAGGTCCTCTAAGATCCAATGCTTGTCATTTAGGATGAGAAAAGTGTGAGCTTCGTGAAGGATATATTTCATTTGAGCTGAAAGGTGACTGCCCTTACCTGAAACGAAGTCTTTATTGTAGGAAGACACAGAACCTGGGATTTAACTCCATTTCTGAAGGGAAACACACAGCAGAGTTCTCATCCATTGATCACACTCTGCTTCAGAGCAAGAAGCACGCTCTTGCTTTCTAGATTCTCTAATACAGCAGGAAACGTGGTTGTGCTCAGAAAAAAAGAACTGTGTTTCCTACACATACGGACCATATCTAGTCCAACTCTGCATGTGGAACTGAAACAAACCACAGGTCCACTAACATCCAATGCTTGTCAGTTAAGATGAGAAACGTGTGAGCTTTGTGAACGATGTAGTTCGTTTGAGCTTAAAGTAACTGCCCTTACCTGAAACGAAGTCTTGTTTATAGGAAGATTCGGAACCTGGGATTTAACTCCATTTCTGAAGGGAAACACATAGCAGAGTTCTCATCCATTGATCACACTCTGCTTTAGAGCAAGAATCACGCTCTTGCTTTCTAGATTCTCTAATACAGCAGGAAACGAGAATGTGCTGAGAACAAATGAACGGTGTTTCCTACACATACGGACCATATCTATTCCAACTATGCTTCTGAAACTGATAGAAAGCACTGGTCCTTTAACATCCGATGCTTGTCAGTTAAGTTGAGAAACGTGTTAGCTTCGTGAGCGATGTAGTTCGTTTGAGCTGCAAAGTAACTGCGCTTCCCTGAAACAAAGTCTTGTTTGTAGGAAGACTCAGAGCCTGGGATTTAACTCCATTTCTGAAGTGAAACACACAGCAGAGTTCTCATCCATTGATCACACTCTGCTTTAGAGCAAGAAGCATGCTCTAGCTTTTTAGAGTCTCTAAGACAGCAGGAAACGTGAGTGTGCTGAGAACAAATGAACGGTGTTTCCGACACATACGGACCATATCTATTCCAACTCTGCATCTGAAACTGGTACAAAGCACTGGTCCTATAACATCCGATGCTTGTCAGTTAAGATGAGAAACGTGTGAGCTTCGTGAACGATGTAGTTCGTTTGAGCTGTAAAGTAACTGCCCTTACCTGAAACGAAGTGTTGCTTGTAGGAAGACTCAGAGCCTGGGATTTAACTCCATTTCTGAAGGGAAACACACAGCAGAGTTCTCATATATAGATCACACTCTGCTTTAGAGTAAGAAGCACGCTCTTCCTTTCTAGAGTCTCTAAGACAGCAGGAAACATGATTGTGCTGAGAACACAAGAACGGTGTTTCTTACACATCGGACCATATCGAGTCCAACTCTGCCTCTGAAATTGATAAAAAGCACAGGACCTCCAGGATCCAATGCTTGTCATTTAAGATGAGAAACGTGTGAGCTTCATGAACAATGTAGATCGTTGGAGCTATAAAGTAACTTCCCTAACCTGAGACGAAGTCTTGTTTGTAGGAAGACTCAGAGCATGGGATTTAACTCCATTTCTGAAGTGAAACACACAGCAGAGTTCTCATCCATTGATCACACTCTGCTTTAGAGCAAGAAGCACGCTCTAGCTTTCTAGAGTCTCTAAGACAGCAGGAAACGTGAGTGTGCTGAAACAAATGAACGGTGTTTCCTACACATACGGACCATATCTAGTCCAACTCTGCTTCTGAAACTGATACAAAGCTCGGGTCCTCTAACATCCAATGCTTGTCAGTTAAGATAAGAAACGTGTTAGCCTCGTGAACAATGTAGTTCGTTTGAGCCGAAAAGTGACTGCCCTTCCCTGAAACTAAGTCTTGCATGTTGGAAGACACAGAGCCTGGAATTTAACTCCATTTCTGAAGGGAAACACACAGCAGAGTTCTCTTTCATGGATCACACTCTGCTTTAGAACAAGAAGCACGCTCTTGCTTTCTAGATTCTCTAATACAGCAACAAACATGATTGTGCTAGAACAAATGAACATTTTTTCCTACACATACGGACCATATCTAGTCCATCTCTGCTTCTGAAACTGAGACAAAGCACTGGTCCTTTAACATCCGATGCTTTTCAGTTAAGATGAGAAACGTGTGAGCTTCGTGAACGATGTAGTTCGTTTGAGCTGCAAAGTAACTGCCCTTCCCTGAAACGAAGTCTTGTTTGTAGGAAGACTCAGAGCCTGGGATTTAACTCCATTTCTGAAGTGATACACACAGCAGAGTTCTCATCCATTGATCACAATCTGCTTTAGAGCAAGAAGCACGCTCTAGCTTTTTAGAGTCTCTAAGTCAGCAGGAAACGTGAGTGTGCTAAGAACAAATGAATGGTGTTTCCTACACATACGGACCATATCTAGTCCAACTCTGCTTCTGAAACTGATACAAAGCACGGGTCCTCTAACATCCAATGCTTGTCAGTTAAGATAAGAAACGTGTTAGCCTCGTGAACGATGTAGTTCGTTTGAGCCGAAAAGTGACTGCCCTTCCCTGAAACTAAGTCTTGCATGTTGGAAGACACAGAGCCGGGAATTTAACTCCATTTCTGAAGGGAAACACACAGCAGAGTTCTCTTTCATGGATCACACTCTGCTTTAGAACAAGAAGCACGCTCTTGCTTTCTAGATTCTCTAATACAGCAACAAACATGATTGTGCTAGAACAAATGAACATTTTTTCCTACACATACGGACCATATCTAGTCCATCTCTGCTTCTGAAACTGAGACAAAGCACGGGTCCTCTAACATCCAATGCTTGTCAGTTAAGATAAGAAACGTGTTAGCCTCGTGAACGATGTAGTTCGTTTGAGCCGAAAAGTGACTGCCCTTCCCTGAAACTAAGTCTTGCATGTTGGAAGACACAGAGCCTGGAATTTAACTCCATTTCTGAAGGGAAACACACAGCAGAGTTCTCTTTCATGGATCACACTATGCTTTAGAACAAGAAGCACGCTCTTGCTTTCTAGATTCTCTAATACAGCAACAAACATGATTGTGCTAGAACAAATGAACATTTTTTCCTACACATACGGACCATATCTAGTCCATCTCTGCTTCTGAAACTGAGACAAAGCACTGGTCCTTTAACATCCGATGCTCGTCAGTTAAGATGAGAAACGTGTGAGCTTCGTGAACGATGTAGTTCGTTTGAGCTGCAAAGTAACTGCCCTTCCCTGAAACGAAGTCTTGTTTGTAGGAAGACTCAGAGCCTGGGATTTAACTCCATTTCTGAAGTGAAACACACAGCAGAGTTCTCATCCATTGATCACAATCTGCTTTAGAGCAAGAAGCACGCTCTAGCTTTTTAGAGTCTCAAAGTCAGCAGGAAACGTGAGTGTGCTGAGAACAAATGAACGGTGTTTCCTACACATACGGACCATATCTATTCCAACTCTGCATCTGAAACTGATACAAAGCACTGGTCCTATAACATCCGATACTTGTCAGTTAAGATGAGAAACGTGTGAGCTTCGTGAACGATGTAGTTCGTTTGAGCTGTAAGTAACTGCCCTTACCTGAAACGAAGTGTTGCTTGTAGGAAGACTCAGAGCCTGGGATTTAACTCCATTTCTGAAGGGAAACACACAGCAGAGTTCTCATATATAGATCACACTCTGCTTTAGAGCAAGAAGCACACTCTTGCTTTCTAGAGTCTCTAAGACAGCAGGAAACATGAGTGTGCTGAGAACACAAGAACGGTGTTTCTTACACATTCGGACCATATCGAGTCCAACTCTGCCTCTGAAATTGATACAAAGCACAGGTCCTCTACGATCCAATGCTTGTCATTTAGGATGAGAAAAGTGGGAGCTTCGTGAAGGATGTATTTCATTTGAGCTGAAAGGTGACTGCCCTTACCTGAAACGAAGTCTTTATTGTAGGAAGACACAGAACCTGGGATTTAACTCCATTTCTGAAGGGAAACACACAGCAGAGTTCTCATCCATTGATCACACTCTGCTTCAGAGCAAGAAGCACGCTCTTTCTTTCTAGATTTTCTAATACAGCAGGAAACGTGGTTGTGCTCAGAAAAAAAGAACTGTGTTTCCTACACATACGGACCATATCTAGTCCAACTCTGCATGTGGAACTGAAACAAACCACAGGTCCACTAACATCCAATGCTTGTCAGTTAAGATGAGAAACGTGTGAGCTTTGTGAACGATGTAGTTCGTTTGAGCTTAAAGTAACTGCCCTTACCTGAAACGAAGTCTTGTTTATAGGAAGATTCGGAACCTGGGATTTAACTCCATTTCTGAAGGGAAACACATAGCAGAGTTCTCATCCATTGATCACACTCTGCTTTAGAGCAAGAATCACGCTCTTGCTTTCTAGATTCTCTAATACAGCAGGAAACGAGAATGTGCTGAGAACAAATGAACGGTGTTTCCTACACATACGGACCATATCTATTCCAACTATGCTTCTGAAACTGATAGAAAGCACTGGTCCTTTAACATCCGATGCTTGTCAGTTAAGTTGAGAAACGTGTTAGCTTCGTGAGCGATGTAGTTCGTTTGAGCTGCAAAGTAACTGCGCTTCCCTGAAACAAAGTCTTGTTTGTAGGAAGACTCAGAGCCTGGGATTTAACTCCATTTCTGAAGTGAAACACACAGCAGAGTTCTCATCCATTGATCACACTCTGCTTTAGAGCAAGAAGCACGCTCTAGCTTTTTAGAGTCTCTAAGACAGCAGGAAACGTGAGTGTGCTGAGAACAAATGAACGGTGTTTCCTACACATACGGACCATATCTATTCCAACTCTGCATCTGAAACTGGTACAAAGCACTGGTCCTATAACATCCGATGCTTGTCAGTTAAGATGAGAAACGTGTGAGCTTCGTGAACGATGTAGTTCTTTTGAGCTGTAAAGTAACTGCCCTTACCTGAAACGAACTGTTGCTTGTAGGAAGACTCAGAGCCTGGGATTTAACTCCATTTCTGAAGGGAAACACACAGCAGAGTTCTCATATATAGATCACACTCTGCTTTAGAGTAAGAAGCACGCTCTTCCTTTCTAGAGTCTCTAAGACAGCAAGAAACATGAGTGTGCTGAGAACACAAGAACGGTGTTTCTTACACATCGGACCATATCGAGTCCAACTCTGCCTCTGAAATTGATAAAAAGCACAGGACCTCCAGGATCCAATGCTTGTCATTTAAGATGAGAAACGTGTGAGCTTCATGAACAATGTAGATCGTTGGAGCTATAAAGTAACTGCCCTAACCTGAGACGAAGTCTTGTTTGTAGGAAGACTCAGAGCATGGGATTTAACTCCATTTCTGAAGTGAAACACACAGCAGAGTTCTCATCCATTGATCACACTCTGCTTTAGAGCAAGAAGCACGCTCTAGCTTTCTAGAGTCTCTAAGACAGCAGGAAACGTGAGTGTGCTGAGAACAAATGAACGGTGTTTCCTACACATACGGACCATATCTAGTCCAACTCTGCTTCTGAAACTGATACAAAGCACGGGTCCTCTAACATCCAATGCTTGTCAGTTAAGATAAGAAACGTGTTTGCCTCGTGAACGATGTAGTTCGTTTGAGCCGAAAAGTGACTGCCCTTCCCTGAAACTAAGTCTTGCATGTTGGAAGACACAGAGCCTGGAATTTAACTCCATTTCTGAAGGGAAACACACAGCAGAGTTCTCTTTCATGGATCACACTCTGCTTTAGAACAAGAAGCACGCTCTTGCTTTCTAGATTCTCTAATACAGCAACAAACATGATTGTGCTAGAACAAATGAACATTTTTTCCTACACATACGGACCATATCTAGTCCATCTCTGCTTCTGAAACTGAGACAAAGCACTGGTCCTTTAACATCCGATGCTTGTCAGTTAAGATGAGAAACGTGTGAGCTTCGTGAACGATGTAGTTCGTTTGAGCTGCAAAGTAACTGCCCTTCCCTGAAACGAAGTCTTGTTTGTAGGAAGACTCAGAGCCTGGGATTTAACTCCATTTCTGAAGTGAAACACACAGCAGAGTTCTCATCCATTGATCACAATCTGCTTTAGAGCAAGAAGCACGCTCTAGCTTTTTAGAGTCTCTAAGTCAGCAGGAAACGTGAGTGTGCTGAGAACAAATGAACGGTGTTTCCTACACATACGGACCATATCTATTCCAACTCTGCATCTGAAACTGATACAAAGCACTGGTCCTATAACATCCGATACTTGTCAGTTAAGATGAGAAACGTGTGAGCTTCGTGAACGATGTTGTTCGTTTGAGCTCTAAAGTAACTGCCCTTAACTGAAACGAAGTCTTTTTTGTAGGAAGACACAGAGCCTAGGATTTAACTCCATTTCTGAAGGGAAACACACAGCATAGTTCTCTTCCATGGATCACACTCTGCTTTAGAGCAAGAAGCATGCTCTTGCTTTCTAGATTCTCTAATACAGCAGCAAACGTGAGTGTGCTCAGAACAAATGAACGGTGTTTCCTACACATACGGACCATATCTATTCCAACTCTGCTTCTGAAACTCATACAAAGCACTGGTCCTATAACATCCGATGCTTGTCAGTTAAGATGAGAAACGTGTGAGCTTCGTGAACGATGTAGTTCATTTGAGCTGTAAAGTAACTGCCCTTACCTGAAACGAAGTGTTGCTTGTAGGAAGACTCAGAGCCTGGGATTTAACTCCACTTCTGAAGGGAAACACACAGCAGAGTTCTCATATATAGATCACACTCTGCTTTAGAGTAAGAAGCACGCTCTTCCTTTCTAGAGTCTCTAAGAGAGCAGGAAACATGAGTGTGCTGAGAACACAAGAACGGTGTTTCTTACACATCGGACCATATCGAGTCCAACTCTGCCTCTGAAATTGATACAAAGCACAGGTCCTCTAAGAACCAATGCTTGTCATTTATGATGAGAAATGTGTGAGCTTCGTGAAGGATGTAGTTCATTTGAGCTGAAAAGTGACTGCCCTTACCTGAAACGAAGTCTTTATTGTAGGAAGACACAGAGCCTAGGATTTAACTCCATTTCTGAAGTGAAACACACAGCATAGTTCTCTTCTATGGATCACACTCTGCTTTAGAGCAAGAAGCACGCTCTTGCTTTCTAGATTCTCTAATACAGCAGGAAACGTGAGTGTGCTGAGAACAAATGAACGGTGTTTCCTACACATACGGTCATATCTATTCCAACTCTGCTTCTGAAACTGATACAAAGCACTGGTCCTCTAACATCCGATGCTTGTCAGTTAAGATGAGAAACGTGTGAGCTTCAGGAACGATGAAGTTCGTTTGAGCTCTAAAGTAACTGCCCTTACCTGAAACGAAGTATTGATTCTAGGAAGACTCAGAGCCTGGGATTTAATCCATTTCTAAAGGGAAACACACAGCAGAGATCTCATATTAGATCTCACTCTGCTTTAGAGCAAGAAGCACGCTCTTGCTTTCTAGAGTCTCTAAGACAGCAGGAATCATGAGTGTGTTGAGAACACAAGATCAGTGTTTCTTACACATTCGGACCATATCGAGTCCAATTCTTCCTCTGAAATTGATAAAAAGCACAGGTCCTCCAGCATCCAATGCTTGTCATTTAAGATGAGAAACGTGTGAGCTTCGTGAAGGATGTAGTTCGTTTGAGCTGAAAAGTGACTGCCCTTCCCTGAAACGAAGGCTTGCATGTTGGAAGACACAGACCCTGGGATTTAACTCCATTACTGAAGGGAAACACACAGCAGAGTTCTCATCCATTGATCACACTCTGCTTTAGAGCAAGAAGCACGCTCTAGGTTTCTAGAGTCTCTAAGACAGCAGGAAACGTGGTTGTGCTCAGAACAAAAGAACTGTGTTTCCGACACATACGGACCATATCTAGTCCAACTCTGCTTTTGAAACTGAAACAAACCACAGGTCGACTAACATCCAATGATTGTCATTTTAGATGATAAACTTGTGAGCTTCGTGAACGATGTAGTTCATTTGAGCTGTAAAGTAGCTGTCCTTACCTGAAACGAAGTGTTGCTTGTAGGAAGACTCAGAGCCTGGGGTTTAACTCCATTTCTGATGTGAAACACACAGCAGGGTTCTCATATATACATCACACTTTGCTTTAAAGCAACAAGGACGATCTTGCTTTCTAGAATCTCTAAAACAGCAGGAAACATGAGTGTGCTGAGAGTAAAAGAACGGTGTTTCCTTCACATTCGGACCATATCGCGTCCAACTCTGCCGCTGAAATTGATACAAAGCTCAGGTCCTCTAACTTCCAATGCTTGTCATTTAAGATGAGAAACGTGTGAGCTTCGTGAAGGATGTAGTTCATTTGAGCTGAAAAGTGACTGCCCTTACCTGAAACGAAGTCTTTATTGTAGGAAGACACAGAGCCTGGGATTTAACTCCATTTCTGAAGGGAAATACACAGCAGAGTTCTCTTCCATGGATCACACTCTGCTTTAGAGCAAGAATAACGCTCTAGCTTTCTAGAGTCTCTAAGACAGCAGGAAATGTGAGTGTGCTGAGAACAAAAGAACAGTGTTTCCTACACATACGGACCTTATCAATTCCCACTCTGCTTCTGAAACTGATACAAAGCACTGGTCCTCCAACATCCAATGCTTGTCAGTTAATGTGAGAAAGGTGTTAGCTTCGTGAATGATGTAGTTCTTTTGAGTGGAAAAGTGACTGCCCTTCCCTGAAACGAAGGCTTGCATGTTGGAAGACACAGAGCCTGGGATTTAACTCCATTTCTGAATGGAAACACACAGCATATTTCTAATCCATGGATCACACTCTGCTTCAGAGCAAGAAGCACGCTCTTGCTTTCTAGATTCTCTAATACAGCAGGAAACGTGGTTGTGTTCAGAACAAAAGAACTGTGTTTCCTACACATACGGACCATATCTAGTCCAACTCTGCTTGTGAAACTTAAACAAACCACAGGTCCACTAACATCCAATGCTTGTCAGTTAAGATGAGAAACGTGTGAGCTTGTAATCGATGTAGTTGTTTTGAGCTGTAACGTAACTGCCCTTACCTGAAATGAAGTCTTGTTTGTAGGAAGACTCAGAGCCTGGGATTTAACTCCATTTCTGAAGTGAAACACGCAGCAGAGTTCTCTTCCATGGATCACACTCTGCTTTAGAGCAAGAAGCACGCTGTAGCTTTCTAGAGTCTAAGACAGCAGGAAATGTGAGTATGCTGAGAGCAAAAGAATGGTGTTTCCTACACATACGGACCATATCTAGTCCAACACTGATTCTGAAACTGATACAAAGCACTGGTCCTCTAACATCCAATTTTTGTCACTTAAGATGAGAAACGTGTTAGCTTCGTGAACGATGTAGTTCGTTTGAGCTGAAAAGTGACTGCCCTTCCCTGAAACGAAGTCTTGCATGTTGGAAGACACAGAGCCTGGGATTTAACTCCATTTCTGAAGGGATACACACAGTATAGTTCTCATCCATGGATCACACTCTGCTTCAGAGCAAGAAGCACGCTGTTGCTTTCTAGATTCTCTAATACAGCAGGAAACGTGGTTGTCTTCAGAACAAAAGAACTGTGTTTCCTACACATACGGACCATATCTAGTCCAACTCTGCTTGTGAAACTGAAACAAATCACAGGTCCACTAACATCCAATGCTTGTCAGTTAAGATGAGAAACGTGTGAGCTTCATGAACGATGTAGTTTGTTTGAGCTGTAAAGTAACTGCCCTTACCTGAAACGAAGTCTTTATTGTAGGAAGACACAGAGCGTGGGATTTAACTCCATTTCTGAAGGGAAATACACAGCAGAGTTCTCATCCATTGATCACACTCTGCTTTAGAGCAAGAAGCACGCTCTAGCTTTCTAGAGTCTCTAAGACAGCAGGAAACGTGAGTGTGCTGAGAACAAAAGAACGGTGTTTCCTACACATCTGGACCATATCTAGTCCATCTCTGCTTCTGAAACTGAGACAAAGCAATGGTCCTCTAACCTCCGATGCTTGTCATTTAAGATGAGAAACGTGTGAGCTTCGTGAACGATGTAGTTCGTTGGAACTCTAAAGTAACTGCCCTTACATGATTTGAAGTCTTGCTTGTAGGAAGACTCAGAGCCTGGGATTAAACTCCATTTCTGAAGGGAAATACACAGCAGAGTTCTCTTCCATGGATCACACTCTGCTTTAGAGCAAGAATAACGCTCTAGCTTTCTAGATTCTCTAAGACAGCAGGAAACGTGAGTGTGCTAAGAACAAATGAACGGTGTTTCCTACACATACGGACCATATCTAGTCCAACTCTGCTTCTGAAACTGATACAAAGCACTGGTCCTATAACATCTGATGCTTGTCAGTTAAGATGAGAAACGTGTGAGCTTTGTGAACGATGTAGTTCGTTTGAGCTGTAAAGTAACTGCCCTTACATGAAACGAAGTGTTGCTTGTAGGAAGACTCAGAGCCTGGGGTTTAACTCCATTTCTGAAGTGAAACACACAGCAGGGTTCTCATATATACATCACACTCTGCTTTAAAGCAAGAAGGATGCTCTTGCTTTCTAGAATCTCTAAGACAGCAGGAAACATGAGTATGCTGAGAGCAAAAGAACGGTGTTTCCTTCCCATTCAGACCATATCGAGTCCAACTCTACCTCTGAAATTGATACAAAGCACAGGTCCTCCAGCATCCAATGCTTGCCAGTTAAGATGAGAAACGTGTTAGCTTCATGAACGATGTAGTTCGTTTGAGCTGAAAAGTGACTGCCCTTCCCTAAAACGAAGACTTGCATGTTGGAAGACACAGAGCCTGTGATTTAACTCCATTTCTGAAGGGAAACACACAGCATAGTTCTCTTCCATGGATCACACTCTTCTTCAGAGCAAGAAGCACGCTCTTGCTTTCTAGATACCTTAATACAGCAGGAAACGTGGTTGTATTCAGAACAAAAGAACTGTGTTTCCTACACATACGGACCATATCTAGTCCAACTCTGCTTGTGGAACTGAAACAAACCACAGGTCCACTAACATCCAATGCTTGTCAGTTAAGATGAGAAACGTGTGAGCTTCGTGAATGTTGTAGTTGGTTTGAGCTTTAAAGTAACTGCCCTTACCTGAAACCAAGTCTTGTTTGTAGGAAGACTCAGAGCCTGGGATTTAACTCCATTTCTGAAGTGAAACACACAGCAGATTTCTTATCCATTGATCACACTCTGCTTTAGAGCAAGAAGCACGCTCTAGCTTTCTAGAATCTCTAAGACAGCAGGAAACATGAGTGTGCTGAGAACAAAAGAACGCTGTTTCCTACACATACGGACCATATCTATTCCAACTCTGCTTCTGAATCTGATACAAAGCACTGGTCCTATAACATCCGATGCTTGTCAGTTAAGATGAGAAACGTGTGAGCTTCGTGAACGATGTAGTTCGTTTGAGCTGTAAAGTAACTGCCCTACATGAAACGAAGTGTTGCTTGTAGGAAGACTCAGAGCCTGGAGTTTAACTCGATTTCTGAAGTGAAACACACAGCACGGTTCTCATATATACATCACACTCTGCTTTAAAGCAAGAAGGATGCTCTTGCTTCCTAGAATCTCTAAGACAGCAGGAAACATGAGTATGTTGAGAGCAAAAGAACGGTGTTTCCTTCACATTCGGACCATATCGAGTCCATCTCTGCCTCTGAAATTGATACAAATCTCAGGTCCTCTAACATCCAATGCTTGTCATTTAAGATGAGAAACGTGTGAGCTTCGTGAAGGATGTAGTTCATTTGAGCTGAAAAGTGACTGCCCTTACCTGAAACGAAGTCTTTATTGTAGGAAGACACAGAGCCTGGGATTTAACACCATTTCTGAAAGGAAACACACAGCAGAGTTCTCATCCATTGATCACACTCTGCTTTAGAGCAAGAAGCATGCTCTAGCTTTCTAGAGTCTCTAAGACAGCAGGAAACGTGAGTGTGCTGAGAACAAAAGAACGGTGTGTCCTAAACATCTGGACCATATCTAGTCCATCTCTGCTTCTGAAACTGAGACAAAGCACTGGTCCTCTAACATCGGATGCTTGTCATTTAAGATGAGAAACGTGTGAGCTCGTGAACGATGTAGTTCGTTTGAGCTGTAAAGTAACTGCCCTTACCTGAAACGAAGTCTTGCATGTTAGAAGACACAGAGCCTGAGGTTTAACTACATTTCTGAAGTGAAACACACAGCAGAGTTCTCATATATAGATCACATTCTGCTTCAGATCAAGAAGCACGCTCTTTCTTTCTAGATTCTCTAATACAGCAGGAATCGTGAGTGTGCTGAGAACAAAAGAACGGTGTTTCCTACACATACGGACCATATCTATTCCAACTCTGCTTCTGAAACTGATAAAAAGCACTGGTCCTATAACATCCGATGCTTGTTAGTTAAGATGAGAAATGTGTGAGCTTCGTGAACGATGTAGTTCTTTTGAGCTGTAAAGTAACTGCCCTTACCTGAAATGAAGTGTTGCTTGTAGGAAGACTCAGAGCCTGGGGTTTAACTCCATTTCTGAAGTGAAACACACAGCAGAGTTCTCATATATAGATCACACTCTGCTTTAGAGCAAGAAGCACGCTCTTGCTTTCTAGAGTCTCTAGGACAGCAGAAAACATGAGTGTGCTGAGAACAAAAGAACGGTGTTTCTTACACATTCGGACCATATCGAGTCCAACTCTGCCTCTGAAATTGATACAAAGAACAGGTCCTCCAGCATCCAATGCTTGTCATTTAAGATGAGAAACGTGTGAGCTTCGTGAATGAAGTAGTTCGTTTGAGCTGTAAAGTAACTGCCCTTACCTGAAACGAAGTGTTGCTTGTAGGAAGACTCAGAGCCTGGTGTTTAACTCCATTTCTGAAGTAAAACACATAGCAAAGTTCTCATATATAGATCACACTCTGCTTTAGAGCAAGAAGCACGCTCTTGCGTTCTAGAGTCTCTAAGAGAGCAGGAAACATGAGTGTGCTGAGAACAAAAGAACGGTGTTTCTTACACATTCGGACCATATCGAGTGCAACTCTGCCCCAGAAATTGATACAAAGCACAGGTCCTCCAGCATCCAATGCTTGTCATTTAAGATGAGAAACGTGTGAGCTTCGTGAAGGATGTAGTTCGTTTGAGCTGAAAAGTGACTGCCCTTCCCTGAAATGAAGTCTTGCATGTTGGAAGACACAGAGCCTGGGATTTTACTCCTTTTCTGAAGGGAAATACACAGCATAGTTCTCATCCATGGATCACACTCTGCTTCAGAGCAAGAAGCACGCTCTTGCTTTCTAGATTCTCTAATACAGCAGGAAACGTGAGTGTGCTGAGAACAAAAGAACGGTGTTTCCTACACATTCGGACCATATTGAGTGCAACTCTGCCTCTGAAATTGATACAAAGCACAGGTCCTCCAGCATCCAATGCTTGTCATTTAAGATGGGAAACGTGTGAGCTAAGTGAACGATGTAGTTCGTTTGAGCTGTAAAGTAACTGCCCTTACCTGAAACGAAGTGTTGCTTGTAGGAAGACTCAGAGCCTGGGGTTTAACTCCATTTCTGAAGTGAACCACACAGCAGAGTTGTCATATATAGATCATACTCTGCTTTAGAGCAAGAAGCACGCTCTTGCTTTCTAGAGTCTCTAGGACAGCAGGAAACATGAGTGTGCTGAGAGCCAAAGAACGGTGTATCCTACACATTCAGACCATATCGAGTCCAACTCTGCCTCTGAAATTGATACAAAGAACAGGTCCTCCAGCATCCAATGCTTGTCATTTAAGATGAGAAACGTGTGAGCTTTGTGAATGAAGTAGTTCGTTTGAGCTGTAAAGTAACTGCCCTTACCTGAAACGAAGTGTTGCATGTAGGAAGACTCAGAGCCTGGAGTTTTACTCCATTTCTGAAGTAAAACACATAGCAGAGTTCTCATATATAGATCACACTCTGCTTTAGAGCAAGAAGCACGCTCTTGCGTTCTAGAGTCTCTAAGAGAGCAGGAAACATGAGTGTGCTGAGAACAAAAGAACGGTGTTTCTTTCACATTCGGACCATATCGAGTCCAACTCTGCCCCAGAAATTGATACAAAGCACAGGTCCTCCAGCATCCAATGCTTGTCATTTAAGATGAGAAACGTGTGAGCTTCGTGAAGGATGTAGTTCGTTTGAGCTGAAAAGTGACTGCCCCTACTTTAAAGGAATTCTTGCTTGTAGGAAGACACAGATCCGGGGATTTAACTCCATTTCTGAAGGAAAACACACAGCAGTGTTCTCATCCATTGATCACACTCTGCTTTAGAGCAAGAAGCACGCCTTAGCTTTCTAGAGTCTCTAAGACAGCAGGAAACATTAGTGTGCTGAGAACAAAAGAACGGTGTTTCCTACACATACGGACCATATCTAGTCCATCTCTGCTTCTGAAACTGATACAAAGCACTGGTCCTCTAACATCCAATGCTTGTCAGTTAAGATGAGAAACGTGTGAGCTTCCTGAACGATGTAGTTTGTTTGAGCTGAAAAGTGACTGCCCCTCCCTGAAACGAAGGCTTGCATGTTGGAAAAGAAAGAGCCTGGGATTTAACTCCATTTCTGAAGGGAAACACACAGCATAGTTCTCATATATAGATCACACTCTGCTTTAGAGCAAGAAGCACGCTCTTGCTTTCTAGATTCTCTAATACAGCAGGAAACGTGAGTGTGCTAAGAACAAATGAACGGTGTTTCCTACACATACGGACCATATCTAGTCTAACTCTGCTTCTGAAACTGATACAAAGCACTGGTCCTATAACATCCGATGCTTGTCATTTAAGATGAGAAACGTGTGAGCTTCGTGAACGATGTAGTTCGTTTGAGCTGTAAAGTAACTGCCCTTACCTGAAACGAAGTGTTGCTTGTAGGAAGACTCAGAGCCTGGGGTTTAACTCCATTTCTGAAGTGAAACACACAGCATGGTTATCATATATACATCACATTGTGCTTTAAAGCAAGAAGGACGCTCTTGCTTTCTAGAATCTCTAAGACAGCAGGAATCATGAGTGTGCTGAGAGCATAAGAACGGTGTATCCTACACATTCGGGCCATATCGAGTCCAACTCTGCCTCTGAAATTGATACAAAGCTCAGGTTCTCTAACATCCAATGCTTGTCATTTAAGATGAGAAACGTGTGAGCTTCGTGAAGGATGTAGTTCATTTGAGCTGAAAAGTGACTGCCCTTCCCTGAAACGAAGTCTTGCATGTTGGAAGACACAGAGCCTGGGATTTTACTCCTTTTCTTAAGGGAAATACACAGCATAGTTCTCATCCATGGATCACACTCTGCTTCAGAGCAAGAAGCACGCTCTAGCTTTCTAGAGTCTCTAAGACAGCAGGAAACGTGAGTGTGCTGAGAACAAAAGAACGGTGTTTCCTACACATCTGGACCATATCTAGTCCATCTCTGCTTCTGAAACTGAGACAAAGCAATGGTCCTCTAACCTCCGATGCTTGTCATTTAAGATGAGAAACGTGTGAGCTTCGTGAACGATGTAGTTCGTTGGAACTCTAAAGTAACTGCCCTTACATGATTTGAAGTCTTGCTTGTAGGAAGACTCAGAGCCTGGGATTAAACTCCATTTCTGAAGGGAAATACACAGCAGAGTTCTCTTCCATGGATCACACTCTGCTTTAGAGCAAGAATAACGCTCTAGCTTTCTAGATTCTCTAAGACAGCAGGAAACGTGAGTGTGCTAAGAACAAATGAACGGTGTTTCCTACACATACGGACCATATCTAGTCCAACTCTGCTTCTGAAACTGATACAAAGCACTGGTCCTATAACATCTGATGCTTGTCAGTTAAGATGAGAAACGTGTGAGCTTTGTGAATGATGTAGTTCGTTTGAGCTGTAAAGTAACTGCCCTTACATGAAACGAAGTGTTGCTTGTAGGAAGACTCAGAGCCTGGGGTTTAACTCCATTTCTGAAGTGAAACACACAGCAGGGTTCTCATATATACATCACACTCTGCTTTAAAGCAAGAAGGATGCTCTTGCTTTCTAGAATCTCTAAGACAGCAGGAAACATGAGTATGCTGAGAGCAAAAGAACGGTGTTTCCTTCCCATTCAGACCATATCGAGTCCAACTCTACCTCTGAAATTGATACAAAGCACAGGTCCTCCAGCATCCAATGCTTGCCAGTTAAGATGAGAAACGTGTTAGCTTCATGAACGATGTAGTTCGTTTGAGCTGAAAAGTGACTGCCCTTCCCTAAAACGAAGACTTGCATGTTGGAAGACACAGAGCCTGTGATTTAACTCCATTTCTGAAGGGAAACACACAGCATAGTTCTCTTCCATGGATCACACTCTTCTTCAGAGCAAGAAGCACGCTCTTGCTTTCTAGATACCTTAATACAGCAGGAAACGTGGTTGTATTCAGAACAAAAGAACTGTGTTTCCTACACATACGGACCATATCTAGTCCAACTCTGCTTGTGGAACTGAAACAAACCACAGGTCCACTAACATCCAATGCTTGTCAGTTAAGATGAGAAACGTGTGAGCTTCGTGAATGTTGTAGTTGGTTTGAGCTTTAAAGTAACTGCCCTTACCTGAAACCAAGTCTTGTTTGTAGGAAGACTCAGAGCCTGGGATTTAACTCCATTTCTGAAGTGAAACACACAGCAGATTTCTTATCCATTGATCACACTCTGCTTTAGAGCAAGAAGCACGCTCTAGCTTTCTAGAATCTCTAAGACAGCAGGAAACATGAGTGTGCTGAGAACAAAAGAACGCTGTTTCCTACACATACGGACCATATCTATTCCAACTCTGCTTCTGAATCTGATACAAAGCACTGGTCCTATAACATCCGATGCTTGTCAGTTAAGATGAGAAACGTGTGAGCTTCGTGAACGATGTAGTTCGTTTGAGCTGTAAAGTAACTGCCCTACATGAAACGAAGTGTTGCTTGTAGGAAGACTCAGAGCCTGGAGTTTAACTCGATTTCTGAAGTGAAACACACAGCACGGTTCTCATATATACATCACACTCTGCTTTAAAGCAAGAAGGATGCTCTTGCTTCCTAGAATCTCTAAGACAGCAGGAAACATGAGTATGTTGAGAGCAAAAGAACGGTGTTTCCTTCACATTCGGACCATATCGAGTCCATCTCTGCCTCTGAAATTGATACAAATCTCAGGTCCTCTAACATCCAATGCTTGTCATTTAAGATGAGAAACGTGTGAGCTTCGTGAAGGATGTAGTTCATTTGAGCTGAAAAGTGACTGCCCTTACCTGAAACGAAGTCTTTATTGTAGGAAGACACAGAGCCTGGGATTTAACACCATTTCTGAAAGGAAACACACAGCAGAGTTCTCATCCATTGATCACACTCTGCTTTAGAGCAAGAAGCATGCTCTAGCTTTCTAGAGTCTCTAAGACAGCAGGAAACGTGAGTGTGCTGAGAACAAAAGAACGGTGTGTCCTAAACATCTGGACCATATCTAGTCCATCTCTGCTTCTGAAACTGAGACAAAGCACTGGTCCTCTAACATCGGATGCTTGTCATTTAAGATGAGAAACGTGTGAGCTCGTGAACGATGTAGTTCGTTTGAGCTGTAAAGTAACTGCCCTTACCTGAAACGAAGTCTTGCATGTTAGAAGACACAGAGCCTGAGGTTTAACTACATTTCTGAAGTGAAACACACAGCAGAGTTCTCATATATAGATCACATTCTGCTTCAGATCAAGAAGCACGCTCTTTCTTTCTAGATTCTCTAATACAGCAGGAATCGTGAGTGTGCTGAGAACAAAAGAACGGTGTTTCCTACACATACGGACCATATCTATTCCAACTCTGCTTCTGAAACTGATAAAAAGCACTGGTCCTATAACATCCGATGCTTGTTAGTTAAGATGAGAAATGTGTGAGCTTCGTGAACGATGTAGTTCTTTTGAGCTGTAAAGTAACTGCCCTTACCTGAAATGAAGTGTTGCTTGTAGGAAGACTCAGAGCCTGGGGTTTAACTCCATTTCTGAAGTGAAACACACAGCAGAGTTCTCATATATAGATCACACTCTGCTTTAGAGCAAGAAGCACGCTCTTGCTTTCTAGAGTCTCTAGGACAGCAGAAAACATGAGTGTGCTGAGAACAAAAGAACGGTGTTTCTTACACATTCGGACCATATCGAGTCCAACTCTGCCTCTGAAATTGATACAAAGAACAGGTCCTCCAGCATCCAATGCTTGTCATTTAAGATGAGAAACGTGTGAGCTTCGTGAATGAAGTAGTTCGTTTGAGCTGTAAAGTAACTGCCCTTACCTGAAACGAAGTGTTGCTTGTAGGAAGACTCAGAGCCTGGTGTTTAACTCCATTTCTGAAGTAAAACACATAGCAAAGTTCTCATATATAGATCACACTCTGCTTTAGAGCAAGAAGCACGCTCTTGCGTTCTAGAGTCTCTAAGAGAGCAGGAAACATGAGTGTGCTGAGAACAAAAGAACGGTGTTTCTTACACATTCGGACCATATCGAGTGCAACTCTGCCCCAGAAATTGATACAAAGCACAGGTCCTCCAGCATCCAATGCTTGTCATTTAAGATGAGAAACGTGTGAGCTTCGTGAAGGATGTAGTTCGTTTGAGCTGAAAAGTGACTGCCCTTCCCTGAAATGAAGTCTTGCATGTTGGAAGACACAGAGCCTGGGATTTTACTCCTTTTCTGAAGGGAAATACACAGCATAGTTCTCATCCATGGATCACACTCTGCTTCAGAGCAAGAAGCACGCTCTTGCTTTCTAGATTCTCTAATACAGCAGGAAACGTGAGTGTGCTGAGAACAAAAGAACGGTGTTTCCTACACATTCGGACCATATTGAGTGCAACTCTGCCTCTGAAATTGATACAAAGCACAGGTCCTCCAGCATCCAATGCTTGTCATTTAAGATGGGAAACGTGTGAGCTAAGTGAACGATGTAGTTCGTTTGAGCTGTAAAGTAACTGCCCTTACCTGAAACGAAGTGTTGCTTGTAGGAAGACTCAGAGCCTGGGGTTTAACTCCATTTCTGAAGTGAACCACACAGCAGAGTTGTCATATATAGATCATACTCTGCTTTAGAGCAAGAAGCACGCTCTTGCTTTCTAGAGTCTCTAGGACAGCAGGAAACATGAGTGTGCTGAGAGCCAAAGAACGGTGTATCCTACACATTCAGACCATATCGAGTCCAACTCTGCCTCTGAAATTGATACAAAGAACAGGTCCTCCAGCATCCAATGCTTGTCATTTAAGATGAGAAACGTGTGAGCTTTGTGAATGAAGTAGTTCGTTTGAGCTGTAAAGTAACTGCCCTTACCTGAAACGAAGTGTTGCATGTAGGAAGACTCAGAGCCTGGAGTTTTACTCCATTTCTGAAGTAAAACACATAGCAGAGTTCTCATATATAGATCACACTCTGCTTTAGAGCAAGAAGCACGCTCTTGCGTTCTAGAGTCTCTAAGAGAGCAGGAAACATGAGTGTGCTGAGAACAAAAGAACGGTGTTTCTTTCACATTCGGACCATATCGAGTCCAACTCTGCCCCAGAAATTGATACAAAGCACAGGTCCTCCAGCATCCAATGCTTGTCATTTAAGATGAGAAACGTGTGAGCTTCGTGAAGGATGTAGTTCGTTTGAGCTGAAAAGTGACTGCCCCTACTTTAAAGGAATTCTTGCTTGTAGGAAGACACAGATCCGGGGATTTAACTCCATTTCTGAAGGAAAACACACAGCAGTGTTCTCATCCATTGATCACACTCTGCTTTAGAGCAAGAAGCACGCCTTAGCTTTCTAGAGTCTCTAAGACAGCAGGAAACATTAGTGTGCTGAGAACAAAAGAACGGTGTTTCCTACACATACGGACCATATCTAGTCCATCTCTGCTTCTGAAACTGATACAAAGCACTGGTCCTCTAACATCCAATGCTTGTCAGTTAAGATGAGAAACGTGTGAGCTTCCTGAACGATGTAGTTTGTTTGAGCTGAAAAGTGACTGCCCCTCCCTGAAACGAAGGCTTGCATGTTGGAAAAGAAAGAGCCTGGGATTTAACTCCATTTCTGAAGGGAAACACACAGCATAGTTCTCATATATAGATCACACTCTGCTTTAGAGCAAGAAGCACGCTCTTGCTTTCTAGATTCTCTAATACAGCAGGAAACGTGAGTGTGCTAAGAACAAATGAACGGTGTTTCCTACACATACGGACCATATCTAGTCTAACTCTGCTTCTGAAACTGATACAAAGCACTGGTCCTATAACATCCGATGCTTGTCATTTAAGATGAGAAACGTGTGAGCTTCGTGAACGATGTAGTTCGTTTGAGCTGTAAAGTAACTGCCCTTACCTGAAACGAAGTGTTGCTTGTAGGAAGACTCAGAGCCTGGGGTTTAACTCCATTTCTGAAGTGAAACACACAGCATGGTTATCATATATACATCACATTGTGCTTTAAAGCAAGAAGGACGCTCTTGCTTTCTAGAATCTCTAAGACAGCAGGAATCATGAGTGTGCTGAGAGCATAAGAACGGTGTATCCTACACATTCGGGCCATATCGAGTCCAACTCTGCCTCTGAAATTGATACAAAGCTCAGGTTCT
This sequence comes from Onychomys leucogaster, assembly GCA_949786385.1. Taxonomy (NCBI): domain Eukaryota; kingdom Metazoa; phylum Chordata; class Mammalia; order Rodentia; family Cricetidae; genus Onychomys; species Onychomys leucogaster. Next base: position 3,760,861 of record CATKUP010000009.1, on the reverse strand, counting down.
CTAACATCCAATGCTTGTCATTTAAGATGAGAAACGTGTGAGCTTCGTGAAGGATGTAGTTCATTTGAGCTGAAAAGTGACTGCCCTTCCCTGAAACGAAGTCTTGCATGTTGGAAGACACAGAGCCTGGGATTTTACTCCTTTTCTTAAGGGAAATACACAGCATAGTTCTCATCCATGGATCACACTCTGCTTCAGAGCAAGAAGCACGCTCTTGCTTTCTAGATTCTCTAATACAGCAGGAAACTTGAGTGTGCTGAGAACAAAAGAACGGTGTTTCCTACACATTCGGACCATATCGAGTCCAACTCTGCCTCTGAAATTGATACAAAGCACAGGTCCTCCAGCATCCAATGCTTGTCATTTAAGATGAGAAACGTGTGAGCTTCGTTAAAGATGTAGTTCGTTTGAGCTGAAAAGTGACTGCCCCTACTTTAAAGGAATTCTTGCTTGTAGGAAGACACAGATCCGGGGATTTAACTCCATTTCTGAAGGAAAACAGACAGCAGTGTTCTCATCCATTGATCACACTCTGCTTTAGAGCAAGAAGCACGCCTTAGCTTTCTAGAGTCTCTAAGACAGCAGGAAACGTTAGTGTGCTGAGAACAAAAGAACGGTGTTTCCTACACATACGGACCATATCTAGTCCATCTCTGCTTCTGAAACTGAGACAAAGCACTGGTCCTCTAACATCCAATGCTTGTCATTTAAGATGAGAAACGTGTGAGCTTCGTGAACGATGTAGTTGGTTTGAGCTGAAAAGTGACTACCCTTACTTGAAAGGAATTCTTGCTTGTAGGAAGACACAGAGCCGGGAATTTAACTCCATTTCTGAAGGGAAACCCATAACAGGGTTCTCATATATAGATTACACTCTGCTTTAGAGCAAGAAGCACGCTCTTGCTTTCCAGAGTCACTAAGAAAACAGGAAACCTGAGTGTGATGAGAACAAAAGAAAGGTGTTTCCTACACATACGGACTATATCTAGTCCAACTCTGCTTCTGAAACTGATACAAAGCACTGGTCCTCTAACATCCAATGCTTGTCAGTTAAGATGAGAAACGTGTGAGCTTCGTGAACGATGTAGTTCGTTTGAGCTGAAAAGTGACTGCCCCTCCCTGAAACGAAGGCTTGCATGTTGGAAAAGAAAGAGCCTGGGATTTAACTCCATTTCTGAAGGGAAACACACAGCATAGTTCTCATATATAGATCACACTCTGCTTTAGAGCAAGAAGCACGCTCTTGCTTTCTAGATTCTCTAATACAGCAGGAAACGTGAGTGTGCTAAGAACAAATGAACGGTGTTTCCTACACATACGGACCATATCTAGTCCAACTCTGCTTCTGAAACTGATACAAAGCACTGGTCCTATAACATCCGATGCTTGCCAGTTAAGATTAGAAACGTGTGAGCTTCGTTAAAGATGTAGTTCGTTTGAGCTGTAAAGTAACTGCCCTTACCTGAAACGAAGTGTTGCTTGTAGGAAGACTCAGAGCCTGGGGTTTAACTCCATTTCTGAAGTGAAACACACAGCAGAGTTCTCATATATAGATCACACTCTGCTTTAGAGCAAGAAGCACGCTCTTGCTTTCTAGAGTCTCTAGGACAGCAGAAAACATGAGTGTGCTGAGAACAAAAGAACGGTGTTTCTTACATTCGGACCATATCGAGTCCAACTCTGCCTCTGAAATTGATACAAAGAACAGGTCCTCCAGCATCCAATGCTTGTCATTTAAGATGAGAAACGTGTGAGCTTCGTGAATGAAGTAGTTCGTTTGAGCTGTAAAGTAACTGCCCTTACCTGAAACGAAGTGTTGCTTGTAGGAAGACTCAGAGCCTGGTGTTTTACTCCATTTCTGAAGTAAAACACATAGCAGAGTTCTCATATATAGATCACACTCTGCTTTAGAGCAAGAAGCACGCTCTTGCGTTCTAGTGTCTCTAAGAGAGCAGGAAACATGAGTGTGCTGAGAACAAAAGAACGGTGTTTCTTACACATTCGGACCATATCGAGTCCAACTCTGCCCCAGAAATTGATACAAAGCACAGGTCCTCCAGCATCCAATGCTTGTCATTTAAGATGAGAAACGTGTGAGCTTCGTGAAGGATGTAGTTCGTTTGAGCTGAAAAGTGACTGCCCCTCCCTGAAACGAAGGCTTGCAAGTTGGAAAAGAAAGAGCCTGGGATTTAACTCCATTTCTGAAGGGAAACACACAGCATAGTTCTCATATATAGATTACACTCTGCTTTAGAGCAAGAAGCACGCTCTTGCTTTCTAGATTCTCTAATACAGCAGGAAACGTGAGTGTGCTAAGAACAAATGAACGGTGTTTCCTACACATACGGACCATATCTAGTCCAACTCTGCTTCTGAAACTGATACAAAGCACTGGTCCTATAACATCCGATGCTTGTCATTTAAGATGAGAAACGTGTGAGCTTCGTGAACGATGTAGTTCGTTTGAGCTGTAAAGTAACTGTCCTTACCTGAAACGAAGTGTTGCTTGTAGGAAGACTCAGAGCCTGGGGTTTAACTCCATTTCTGAAGTGAAACACACAGCATGGGTATCATATATACATCACACTCTGCTTTAAAGCAAGAAGGATGCTCTTGCTTCCTAGAATCTCTAAGACAGCAGGAAACATGAGTATGCTGAGAGGAAAAGAACGGTGTTTCCTTCACATTCGGACCATATCGAGTCCATCTCTGCCTCTGAAATTGATACAAAGCTCATGTCCTCTAACATCCAATGCTTGTCATTTAAGATGAGAAACGTGTGAGCTTCGTGAAGGATGTAGTTCATTTGAGATGAAAAGTGACTGCCCTTACCTGAATCGAAGTCTTTATTGTAGGAAGACACAGAGCCTGGGATTTAACACCATTTCTGAAAGGAAACACACAGCAGAGTTCTCATCCATTGATCACACTCTGCTTTAGAGCAAGAAGCATGCTCTAGCTTTCTAGATTCTCTAAGACAGCAGGAAACGTGAGTGTGCTGAGAACAAAAGAACGGTGTGTCCTAAACATCTGGACCATATCTAGTCCATCTCTGATTCTGAAACTGAGACAAAGCACAGGTCCTCTAACATCAGATGCTTGTCATTTAAGATGAGAAAGGTGTGAGCTCGTGAACGATGTAGTTCGTTTGAGCTGTAAAGTATCTGCCCTTACCTGAAACGAAGTCTTGCATGTTGGAAGACACAGAGCCTGAGGTTTAACTACATTTCTGAAGTGAAACACACAGCAGAGTTCTCATATATAGATCACACTCTGCTTCAGATCAAGAAGCACGCTCTTGCTTTCTAGATTCTCTAATACAGCAGGAATCGTGAGTGTGCTGAGAACAAAAGAACAGTGTTTCCTACACATACAGACCATATCTATTCCAACTCTGCTTCTGAAACTGATAAAAAGCACTGGTCCTATAACATCCGATGCTTGTCAGTTAAGATGAGAAATATGTGAGCTTCGTGAACGATGTAGTTCTTTTGAGCTGTAAAGTAACTGACCTTACCTGAAACGAAGTCTTGCTTGTAGGAAGACTCAGAGCCTGGGGTTTAACTCCATTTCTGAAGTGAAACACACAGCAGAGTTCTCATATATAGATCACACTCTGCTTTAGAGCAAGAAGCACGCTCTTGCTTTCTAGAGTCTCTAGGACAGCAGAAAACATGAGTGTGCTGAGAACAAAAGAACGGTGTTTCTTACACATTCGGACCATATCGAGTCCAACTCTGCCTCTGAAATTGATACAAAGAACAGGTCCTCCAGCATCCAATGCTTGTCATTTAAGATGAGAAACGTGTGAGCTTCGTGAATGAAGTAGTTCGTTTGAGCTGTAAAGTAACTGCCCTTACCTGAAACGAAGTGTTGCTTGTAGGAAGACTCAGAGCCTGGGGTTTAACTCCATTTCTGAAGTGAAACACACAGCAGAGTTCTCATATATAGATCACACTCTGCTTTAGAGCAAGAAGCACGCTCTTGCATTCTAGAGTCTCTAATGAGCAGGAAACATGAGTGTGCTGAGAACAAAAGAACGGTGTTTCTTACACATTCGGACCATATCGAGTCCAACTCTGCCCCAGAAATTGATACAAAGCACAGGTCCTCCAGCATCCAATGCTTGTCATTTAAGATGAGAAACGTGTGAGCTTCGTGAAGGATGTAGTTCGTTTGAGCTGAAAAGTGACTGCCCCTACTTTAAAGGAATTCTTGCTTGTAGGAAGACACAGATCCGGGGATTTAACTCCATTTCTGAAGGAAAACACACAGCAGTGTTCTCATCCATTGATCACACTCTGCTTTAGAGCAAGAAGCATGCCTTAGCTTTCTAGAGTCTCTAAGACAGCAGGAAACGTTAGTGTGCTGAGAACAAAAGAACGGTGTTTCCTACACATACGGACCATATCTAATCCATCTCTGCTTCTAAAACTGAGACAAAGCACTGGTCCTCTAACATCCAATGCTTGTCATTTAAGATGAGAAACGTGTGAGCTTCGTGAACGATGTAGTTGGTTTGAGCTGAAAAGTGACTACCCTTACTTGAAAGGCATTCTTGCTTGTAGGAAGACACAGAGCCTGGAATTTAACTCCATTTCTGAAGGGAAACCCATAACAGGGTTCTCATATATAGATTACACTCTGCTTTAGAGCAAGAAGCACGCTCTTGCATTCCAGAGTCACTAAGACAACAGGAAACCTGAGTGTGATGAGAACAAAAGAAAGGTGTTTCCTACACATACGGACTATATCTAGTCCAACTCTGCTTCTGAAACTGATACAAAGCACTGGTCCTCTAACATCCAATGCTTGTCAGTTAAGATGAGAAACGTGTGAGCTTCGTGAACGATGTAGTTCTTTTGAGCTGAAAAGTGATTGCCCCTCCCTGAAACGAACGCTTGCATGTTGGAAAAGAAAGAGCCTGGGATTTAACTCCATTTCTGAAGGGAAACACACAGCATAGTTCTCATATATAGATCACACTCTGCTTTAGAGATAGAGGCACGCTCTTGCTTTCTAGATTCTCTAATAGAGCAGGAAACGTGAGTGTGCTAAGAATAAATGAACGGTGTTTCCTACACATATGGACCATATCTAGTCCAACTCTGCTTCTGAAACTGATACAAAGCACTGGTCCTATAACATCCGATGCTTGTCATTTAAGATGAGAAACATGTGAGCTTCGTGAACGATGTAGTTCCTTTGAGCTGTAAAGTAACTGCCCTTACCTGAAACGAAGTGTTGCTTGTAGGAAGACTCAGAGCCTGGGGTTTTACTCCATTTCTGAAGTGAAACACACAGCATGGTTATCATATATACATCACATTCTGCTTTAAAGCAAGAAGGACGCTCTTGCTTTCTAGAATCTCTAAGACAGCAGGAATCATGAGTGTGCTGAGAGCAAAAGAACGGAGAATCCTACACATTCGGGCCATATCGAGTCCAACTCTGCCTCTGAAATTGATACAAAGCTCAGGTCCTCTAACATCCAATGCTTGTCATTTAAGATGAGAAACGTGTGAGCTTCGTGAAGGATGTAGTTCATTTGAGCTGAAAAGTGACTGCCCTTCCCTGAAACGAAGTCTTGCATGTTGGAAGACACAGAGCCTGGGATTTTACTCCTTTTCTGAAGGGAAATACACAGCATAGTTCTCATCCACGGATCACACTCTGCTTCAGAGCAAGAAGCACGCTCTTGCTTTCTAGATTCTCTAATACAGCAGGAAACGTGAGTGTGCTGAGAACAAAAGAACGGTGTTTCTTACACATTCAGACCATATCGAGTCCAACTCTGCCTCTGAAATTGATACAAAGCACAGGTCCTCCAGCATCCAATGCTTGTCATTTAAGATGAGAAACGTGTGAGCTAAGTGAACGAATTAGTCGTTTGAGCTGTAAAGTAACTGCCCTTACCTGAAACGAAGTGTTGCTTGTAGGAAGACTCAGATCCTGGGCTTTAACTCCATTTCTGAAGTGAACCACACAGCAGAGTTGTCATATATAGATCATACTCTGCTTTAGGGCAAGAGGCACGCTCTTGCTTTCTAGAGTCTCTAGGACAGCAGGAAACATGAGTGTGATGAGAGCAAAAGAACGGTGTATCCTACACATTCGGACCATATCGAGTCCAACTCTGCCTCTGAAATTGATACAAAGCTCAGGTCCTCTAACATCCAATGCTTGTCATTTAAGATGAGAAACGTGTGAGGTTCGTTAAGGATGTAGTTCATTTGAACTGAAAAGTGACTGCCCTTTCCTGAAACGAAGTCTTTATTGTAGGAAGACACAGAGCCTGGAATTTAACTCCATTTCTGAAGGAAAACACACAGCAGTGTTCTCATCCATTGATCACACTCTGCTTTAGAGCAAGAAGCACGCCTTAGCAATCTAGAGTCTCTAAGAGAGCAGGAAACATGAGTGTGCTGAGAACAAAAGAACGTTGTTTCCTACACATACGGACCATATGTAGTCCATCTCTGCTTCTGAAACTGAGACAAAGCACTGGTCCTCTAACCTCCGATGCTTGTCATTTAAGATGAGAAACGTGTGAGCTTCGTGAACGATGTAGTTGGTTTGAGCTGAAAAGTGACTACCCTTACTTGAAAGGAATTCTTGCTTGTAGGAAGACACAGAGCCTGGAATTTAACTCCATTTCGGAAGGGAAACCCATAACAGGGTTCTCATATATAGATTACACTCTGCTTTAGAGCAAGAAGCACGCTCTTGCTTTCCAGAGTCACTAAGACAACTGGAAACCTGAGTGTGATGAGAACAAAAGAAAGGTGTTTCCTACACATACGGACTATATCTAGTCCAACTCTGCTTCTGAAACTGATACAAAGCACTGGTCCTCTAACATCCAATGCTTGTCAGTTAAGATGAGAAACGTGTGAGCTTCGTGAACGATGTAGTTCGTTTGAGCTGAAAAGTGACTGCCCCTCCCTGAAACGAAGGCTTGCATGTTGGAAAAGAAAGAGCCTGGGATTTAACTCCATTTCTGAAGGGAAACACACAGCATAGTTCTCATATATACATCACATTCTGCTTTAAAGCAAGAAGGACCCTCTTGCTTTCTAGAATCTCTAAGAAAGCAGGAATCATGAGTGTGCTGAGAGCAAAAGAACGGTGTATCCTACACATTCGGGCCATATCGAGTCCAACTCTGACCCTGAAATTGATACAAAGCTCAGGTCCTCTAACATCCTATGCTTGTCATTTAAGATGAGAAACGTGTGAGCTTCGTGAAGGATGTAGTTCATTTGAGCTGAAAAGTTACTGCCCTTCCCTGAAACGAAGTCTTGCATGTTGGAAGACACAGAGCCTGGGATTTAACTCCATTTCTGAAGGGAAACACACAGCAAAGTTCTCTTCCATGGATCACACTCTGCTGTAGAGCAAGAAGCATGCTCTTGCTTTCTTGATTCTCTAATACAGCAGGAAACGTGAGTGTGCTGAGAAGAAAAGAATGGTGTTTCCTACACATACGGACCATATCTAGTCCAACTCTGCTTGTGGAACTGAAGCAAACCACAGGTCCAGTAACATCCAATGCTTGTCAGTTAAGATGAGAAACGTGTGAGCTTTGTGAACGATATAGTTCGTTTGAGCTTAGAAGTAACTGCCCTTACCTGAAACGAAGTCTTGTTTATAGGAAGATTCAGAGCCTGGGATTTAACTCCATTTCTGAAGGGAAACACATATCAGAGTTCTCATCCATTGATCACACTCTGCTTTAGAGCAAGAATCACGCTCTTGCTTTCTAGATTCTCTAATACAGCAGGACACCTGAGTGTGCTGAGGAGTAATGAACAGTGTTTCCTACACATATGGACCATATCTATTCCAACTCTGCTTCTGAAACTGATACAAAGCACTGGTCCTCTAATATCCGATGCTTGTCAGTTAAGATGAGAAACGTGTGACCTTCGGGAATGATGTTGTTCGTTTGAGCTGTAAAGTAACTGCCCTTACCTGAAACGAAGTCTTTTTTGTAGGAAGATACAGAGCCTGGGATTTAACTCCATTTCTGAAGGGAAACACACAGCATAGTTCTCTTCCATGGATCACACTCTTCTTTAGAGCAAGAAGCATGCTCTTGCTTTCTAGATTCTCTAATACAGCAGCAAACGTGAGTGTGCTCAGAACAAATGAACGGTGTTTCCTAAACATACGGACCATATCTATTCCAACTCTGCTTCTGAAACTCATACAAAGCACTGGTCCTATAACATCCGATGCTTGTCAGTTAAGATGAGAAACGTGCGAGCTTCGTGAACGATGTAGTACGTTTGAGCTGTAAAGTAACTGCCCTTACCTGAAACGAAGTGTTGCTTGTAGGAAGACTCAGATCCTTGGATTTAACTCCACTTCTGAAGGGAAACACACAGCAGAGTTCTCATATATAGATCACACTCTGCTTTAGAGCAAGAAGCACGTTCTTCTTTTCTAGAGTCTCTAAGACAGCAGGAAACATGAGTGTGCTGAGAACACAAGAACGGTGTTTCTTACACATCGGACCATATCGAGTCCAACTCTGCCTCTGAAATTGATACAAAGCACAGGTCTTCTAAGAACAAATTCTTGTCATTTAGGATGAGAAATGTGTGAGCTTCGTGAAGGATGTAGTTCATTTGAGCTGAAAAGTGACTGCCCTTACCTGAAACGAAGGCTTGCATGTTGGAAGACACAGAGCCTGGGATTTAACTCCATTTCTGAAGGGAAACACACAGCAGAGTTCTCATCCATTGATCACACTCTGCTTTAGAGCAAGAAGCACGCTCTAGGTTTCTAGAGACTCTAAGACAGCAGGAAACGTGGTTGTGCTCAGAACAAAAGAACTGTGTTTCCGACACATACGGACCATATCTAGTCCAACTCTGCTTTTGAAACTGAAACAAACCACAGGTCCACTAACATCCAATGATTGACATTTTAGATGATAAACTTGTGAGCTTCGTGAACGATGTAGTTCATTTGAGCTGTAAAGTAGCTGCCCTTACCTGAAACGAAGTGTTGCTTGTAGGAAGACTCAGAGCCTGGGGTTTAACTCCATTTCTGAAGTGAAACACACAGCAGGGTTCTCATATATACATCACACTTTGCTTTAAAGCAACAAGGACGCTCTTGCTTTCTAGAATCTCTAAGACAGCAGGAAACATGAGTGTGCTGAGAGCAAAAGAACGGTGTTTCCTACACATTCGGACCATATCGAGTCCAACTCTGCCTCTGAAATTGATACAAAGCTCAGGTCCTCTAACTTACAATGCTTGTCATTTAAGATGAGAAACGTGTGAGCTTCGTGAAGGATGTAGTTCATTTGAGCTGAAAAGTGACTGCCCTTACCTGAAACGAAGTCTTTATTGTAGGAAGACACAGAGCCTAGGATTTAACTCCATTTCTGAAGGGAAATACACAGCAGAGTTCTCTTCCATGGATCACACTCTGCTTTAGAGCAAGAATAACGCTCTAGCTTTCTAGAGTCTCTAAGACAGCAGGAAATGTGAGTGTGCTGAGAACAAAAGAACGTTGTTTCTTGCACATACGGACCTTATCAATTCCCACTCTGCTTCTGAAACTGATACAAAGCACTGGTCCTCCAACATCCAATGCTTGTCAGTTAAGATGAGAAAGGTGTTAGCTTCGTGAACGATGTAGTTCTTTTGAGCGGAAAAGTGACTGCCCTTCCCTGAAACGAAGGCTTTCATGTTGGAAGACACAGAGCCTGGGATTTAACTCTATTTCTGAATGGAAACACACAGCATAGTTCTAATCCATGGATCACACTCTGCTTCAGAGCAAGAAGCACGCTCTTGCTTTCTAGATTCTCTAATACAGCAGGAAACGTGGTTGTGTTCAGAACAAAAGAACTGTGTTTCCTACACATACGGACCATATCTAGTCCAACTCTGCTTGTGAAACTGAAACAAACCACAGGTCCACTAACATCCAAAGCTTGTCAGTTAAGATGAGAAACGTGTGAGCTTCGTAACGATGTAGTTTGTTTGAGCTGTAAAGTAACTGCCTTTACCTGAAATGAAGTCTTGTTTGTACAAGACTCAGAGCCTGGGATTTAACTCCATTTCTGAAGTGAAACACGCAGCAGAGTTCTCTTCCATGGATCACACTCTGCTTTAGAGCAAGAAGCACGCTGTAGCTTTCTAGAGTCTAAGACAGCAGGAAATGTGAGTATGCTGAGAGCAAAAGAATGGTGTTTCCTACACATACGGACCATATCTAGTCCAACACTGATTCTGAAACTGATACAAAGCACTGGTCCTCTAACATCCAATTTTTGTCACTTAAGATGAGAAACGTGTTAGCTTCCTGAACGATGTAGTTCGTTTGAGCTGAAAAGTGACTGCCCTTCCCTGAAACGAAGGCTTGCATGTTGGAAGACACAGAGCCTGGGATTTAACTCCATTTCTGAAGGGAAACACACAGCATAGTTCTCATCCATGGATCACACTCTGCTTCAGAGCAAGAAGCACGCTCTTGCTTTCTAGATTCTCTAATACAGCAGGGAACATGGTTGTCTTCAGAAAAAAAGAACTGTGTTTCCTACACATACGGACCATATCTAGTCCAACTCTGCTTCTGAAACTGAGACAAAGCACTGGTCCTATAACATCTGATGCTTGTCAGTTAAGATGAGAAACGTGTGAGCTTTGTGAACGATGGAGTTCGATTGAGCTGTAAAGTAACTGCCCTTACCTGAAACGAAGTGTTGCTTGTAGGAAGACTCAGAGCCTGGGGTTTAACTCCATTTCTGAAGTGAAACACACAGCAGGGTTCTCATATATACATCACACTCTGCTTTAGAGCAAGAAGCACGCTCTAGCTTTCTAGATTCTCAAAGACAGCAGGAAAAGTGAGTGTGCTGAGAACAAAAGAACGGTGTTTCCTACACATACGGACCATATCTATTCCAACTCTGCTTCTGAAACTGATACAAAGCACTGGTCCTATAACATCCGATGCTTGTTAGTTAAGATGAGAAACGTGTGAGCTTCATGAAGGATGTAGTTCTTTTGAGCTGTAAAGTAACTGCCCTTACCTGAAACGAAGTGTTGCTTGTAGGAAGACTCAGAGCCTGGGGTTTAACTCCATTTCTGAAGTGAAACACACAGCAGAGTTCTCATATATAGATCACACTCTGCTTTAGAGCAAGAAGCACACTCTTGCTTTCTAGATTCTCTAATACAGCAGGAAACGTGAGTGTGCTGAGACAAAAAAACGGTGTTTCCTACACATACGGACCATATCCAGTCCAACTCTGCTTCTGAAACTGATACAAAACACTGGTCCTCTAACATCCAATGCTTGTCATTTAAGATGAGAAACGTGTGAGCTTCGTGAACGATGTAGTTCGTTTGAGCTGAGAAGGACTGCCCTTCCATGAAACGAAGGCTTGCATGTTGGAAGACACAGAGCCTGGGATTTAACTCCATTTCTGAAGGGAAACACACAGCATAGTTCTCATCCATGTATCACACTCTGCTTCAGAGCAAGAAGCACGCGCTTGCTTTCTAGATTCCTTAATATAGCAGGAAATGTGGTTGTATTCAGAACAAAAGAACTGTGTTTCCTACACATACTGACCATATCTAGTCCAACTCTGCTTGTGGAACTGAAACAAACCACAGGTCCACTAACATCCAATGCTTGTCAGTTAAGATGAGAAACGTGTGAGCTTCGTGAATGTTGTAGTTGGTTTGAGCTTTAAAGTTACTGCCCTTACCTGAAACCAAGTCTTGTTTGTAGGAAGACTCAGAGCCTGGGATTTAACTCCATTTCTGAAGTGAAACACACAGCAGAATTCTTATCCATTGATCACACTCTGCTTTAGAGCAAGAAGCACGCTCTAGCTTTCTAGAATCTCTAAGACAGCAGGAAACATGAGTGTGCTGAGAACAAAAGAACGGTGTTTCCTACACATACGGACCATATCTATTCCAACTCTGCTTCTGAAACTGAGACAAAGCACTGGTCCTATAACATCCGATGCTTGTCAGTTAAGATGAGAAACGTGTGAGCTTCGTGAACGTTGTAGTTCGTTTGAGCTGTAAAGTAACTGCCCTACATGAAACTAAGTGTTGCTTGTAGGAAGACTCAGAGCCTGGGCTTTAACTCCATTTCTGAAGTGAAACACACAGCAGAGTTCTCATATATAGATCACACTCTGCTTTAGAGCAAGAAGCATGCTCTTGCTTTCTAGATTCTCTAATACAGCAGGAAACGTGAGTGTGCTGAGACAAAAAAACGGTGTTTCCTACACATACGGACCATATCCAGTCCAACTCTGCTTCTGAAACTGATACAAAGCACTGGTCCTCTAACATCCAAAGCTTGTCAGTTAAGATGAGAAACGTGTGAGCTTCGTGAACGATGTAGTTCGTTTGAGCTGAAAAGGACTGCCCTTCCATGAAATGAAGGCTTGCATGTTGGAAGACACAGAGCCTGGGATTTAACTCCATTTCTGAATGGAAACACACAGCATAGTTCTCATCCATGTATCACACTCTGCTTCAGAGCAAGAAGCACGCGCTTGCTTTCTAGATTCCTTAATACAGCAGGAAATGTGGTTGTATTCAGAACAAAAGAACTGTGTTTCCTACACATACGGACCATCTCTAGTCCAACTCTGCTTGTGGAACTGAAACAAACCACAGGTCCACTAACATCCAATGCTTGTCAGTTAAGATGAGAAACGTGTGAGCTTCGTGAATGTTGTAGTTGGTTTGAGCTGTAAAGTAACTGCCCTTACGGGAAACGAAGTGTTGCTTGTAGGAAGACTCAGAGCCTGGGGTTTAACTCCATTTCTGAAGTGAAACACACAGCAGAGTTCTCATATATATATCACACTATGCTTTAGAGCAAGAAGCAAGCTCTTTCTTTCTAGAGTCTCTAGGACAGCAGAAAACATGAGTGTGCTGAGATCAAAAGAACGGTGTGTCTTACACATTCGGACCATATCGAGTCCAACTCTGCCTCTGAAATTGATACAAAGCTCAGGTCCTCTAACATCCAATGCTTTTCATTTAAGATGAGAAACGTGTGAGCTTTGTGAAGGTTGTAGTTCATTTGAGCTGAAAAGTGACTGCCCTTACCTGAAACGAAGTCTTTATTGTAGGAAGACACAGAGCCTGGGATTTAACTCCATTTCTGAAGGGAAATACACAGCAGAGTTCTCATCCATTGATCACACTCTGCTTTAGAGCAAGAAGCACGCTCTAGCTTTCTAGAGTCTCTAAGACAGCAGGAAACGTGAGTGTGCTGAGAACAAAAGAACGGTGTTTCCTACACATCTGGACCATATCTAGTCCATCTCTGCTTCTGAAACTGAGACAAAGCACTGGTCCTCTAACCTCCGATGCTTGTCATTTAAGATGAGAAACGTGTGAGCTTCGTGAACGATGTAGTTCGTTGGAACTGTAAAGTAACTGCCCTTACCTGATTTGAAGTCTTGCTTGTAGGAAGACTCAGAGCCTGGGGTTTAACTCCATTTCTGAAGTGAAACACACAGCAGAGTTCTCATATATAGATCACACTCTGCTTTAGAGCAAGAAGCACGCTCTTTCTTTCTAGAGTCTCTAGGACAGCAGAAAACATGAGTGTGCTGAGAACAAAAGAACGGTGTGTCTTACACATTCGGACCATATCGAGTCCAACTCTGCCTCTGAAATTGATACAAAGCACAGGTCCTCCAGTATCCAATGCTTGTCCTTTAAGATGAGAAACGTGTGAGCTTCCTGAACGATGTAGTTTGTTTGAGCTGTAAAGTAACTGCCCTTACCTGATTCGAAGTCTTGCTTGTAGGAAGACTCAGAGCCTGGGATTAAACTCCATTTCTGAAAGGAAACACACAGACGAGTTCTCATCCATTGATCACACTCTGCTTTAGAGCAAGAAGCACGCTCTAGCTTTCTAGATTCTCAAAGACAGCAGGAAACGTGAGTGTGCTGAGAACAAAAGAACGGTGTTTCCTACACATACGGACCATATCTATTCCAACTCTGCTTCTGAAACTGATACAATGCACTGGTCCTATAACATCCGATGCTTCTCAGTTAAGATGAGAAACGTGTGAGCTTCATGAAGGATGTAGTTCGTTTGAGCTGTAAAGTAACTGCCCTTACCTGAAACGAAGTGTTGCTTGTAGGAAGACTCAGAGCCTGGGGTTTAACTCCATTTCTGAAGTGAAACACACAGCAGAGTTCTCATATTAGATCACACTCTGCTTTAGAGCAAGAAGCACACTCTTGCTTTCTAGATTCTCTAATACAGCAGGAAACGTGAGTGTGCTGAGACAAAAAAACGGTGTTTCCTACACATACGGACCATATCCAGTCCAACTCTGCTTCTGAAACTGATACAAAGCACTGGTCCTCTAACATCCAATGCTTGTCAGTTAAGATGAGAAACGTGTGAGCTTCGTGAACGATGTAGTTCGTTTGAGCTGAAAAGGACTGCCCTTCCATGAAACGAAGGCTTGCATGTTGGAAGACACAGAGCCTGGGATTTAACTCCATTTCTGAAGGGAAACACACAGCATAGTTCTCATCCATGTATCACACTCTGCTTCAGAGCAAGTAGCACGCGCTTGCTTTCTAGATTCCTTAATTCAGCAGGAAATGTGGTTGTATTCAGAACAAAAGAACTGTGTTTCCTACACATACGGACCATATCTATTCCAACTCTGCTTGTGGAACTGAAACAAACCACAGGTCCACTAACATCCAATGCTTGTCATTTAAGATGATAAACGTGTGAGCTTCGTGAAGGATGTAGTTCATTTGAGCTGAAAAGTGACTGCCCTTACCTGAAACGAAGTCTTTATTGTAGGAAGACACAGAGCCTTGGATTTAACACCATTTCTGAAAGGAAACACACAGCAGAGTTCTCATCCATTGATCACACTCTGCTTTAGAGCAAGAAGCATGCTCTAGCTTTCTAGAGTCTCTAAGACAGCAGGAAACGTGAGTTTGCTGAGAACAAAAGAACGGTGTGTCCTAAACATCTGGACCATATCTAGTCCATCTCTGCTTCTGAAACTGAGACAAAGCACTGGTCCTCTAACATCGGATGCTTTTCATTTAAGATGAGAAACGTGTGAGCTCGTAAACGATGTAGTTCGTTTGAGCTGTAAAGTAACTGCCCTTACCTGAAACGAAGTCTTGCATGTTGGAAGACACAGAGCCTGAGGTTTAACTCCATTTCTGAAGTGAAACACACAGCAGAGTTCTCATATATAGATCACACTCTGCTTCAGATCAAGAAGCATGCTCTTGCTTTCTAGATTCTCTAATACAGCAGGAATCGTGAGTGTGCTGAGAACAAAAGAACAGTGTCTCCTACACATACAGACCATATCTATTCCAACTCTGCTTCTGAAACTGATAAAAAGCACTGGTCCTATAACATCCGATGCTTGTCAGTTAAGATGAGAAATGTGTGAGCTTCGTGAACGATGTAGTTCTTTTGAGCTGTAAAGTAACTGCCCTTACCTAAAACGAAGTGTTGCTTGTAGGAAGACTCAGAGCCTGGGGTTTAACTCCATTTCTGAAGTGAAACACACAGCAGAGTTCTCATATATAGATCACTCTCTGCTTTAGAGCAAGAAGCACGCTCTTGCTTTCTACAGTCTCTAGGACAGCAGAAAACATGAGTGTGCCGAGAACAAAAGAACGGTGTTTCTTACACATTCGGACCATATCGAGTCCAACTCTGCCTCTGAAATTGATACAAAGAACAGGTCCTCCAGCATCCAATGCTTGTCATTTAAGATGAGAAACATGTGAGCTTCGTGAATGAAGTAGTTCGTTTGAGCTGTAAAGTAAATGCCCTTACCTGAAACGAAGTGTTGCTTGGAGGAAGACTCAGAGCCTGGTGTTTAACTCCATTTCTGAAGTAAAACACATAGCAGATTTCTCATATATAGATCACACTCTGCTTTAGAGCAAGAAGCACGCTCTTGCGTTCTAGAGTCTCTAAGAGAGCAGGAAACATGAGTGTGCTGAGAACAAAAGAACGGTGTTTCTTACACATTCGGACCATATCGAGTCCAACTCTGCCCCAGAAATTGATACAAAAAACAGGTCCTCCAGCATCCAATGCTTGTCATTTAAGATGAGAAACGTGTGAGCTTCGTGAAGGATGTAGTTCGTTTGAGCTGAAAAGTGACTGCCACTACTTTAAAGGAATTCTTGCTTGTAGGAAGACACAGATCCAGGGATTTAACTCCATTTCTGAATTGAAACACACAGCATAGTTCTCATCCATTGATCTCAGTCTGCTTCAGAGCAAGAAGCACGCTCTTACTTTCTAGATTCTCTAATACAG
Source organism: Onychomys leucogaster (assembly GCA_949786385.1). Taxonomy (NCBI): domain Eukaryota; kingdom Metazoa; phylum Chordata; class Mammalia; order Rodentia; family Cricetidae; genus Onychomys; species Onychomys leucogaster. The sequence continues at coordinate 3,744,520 of CATKUP010000009.1, read as the reverse complement.
CAGGAAACGTGGTTGTGCTCAGAACAAAAGAACTGTGTTTCCGAAACATACAGACCATATCTAGTCCAACTCTGCTTGTGAAACTGAAACAAACCACAGGTCCACTAACATCCAATGCTTGTCAGTTAAGATGATAAACTTGTTTACCTTCGTGAACGATGTATTTCCTTTGAGTTGTAAAGTAACTGCCCTTACCTGAAACGAATTCTTCTTTGTAGGAAGACTCAGAGCCTGGGATTTAACTCCATTTCTGAAGTGAAACACACAGCCGAGTTCTCATCCATTGATCACACTCTGCTTTAGAGCAAGAAGCACGCTCTAGCTTTCTAGAGTCTCTAAGACAGCAGGAAACGTGAGTGTGCTGAGAACAAAAGAACGGTGTTTCCTACACATTCGGACCATATCAAGTCCAACTCTGCCTCTGAAATTGATACAAAGCACAGGTCCTCCAGCATCCAATGCTTGTCATTTAAGATGGGAAACGTGTGAGCTAAGTGAACGATGTAGTTCGTTTGAGCTGAAAAGTAACTGCCCTTACCTGAAACGAATTGTTGCTTGTAGGAAGACTCAGATCCTGGGCTTTAACTCCATTTCTGAAGTGAACCACACAGCAGAGTTGTCATATATAGATCATACTCTGCTTTAGAGCAAGAAGCACGCTCTTGCTTTCTAGAGTCTCTAGGACAGCAGGAAACATGAGTGTGCTGAGAGCCAAAGAACGGTGTATCCTACACATTCGGACCATATCGAGTCCAACTCTGCCTCTGAAATTGATACAAAGAACAGGTCCTCCAGCATCCAATGCTTGTCATTTAAGATGAGAAACGTGTGAGGTTCGTTAAGGATGTAGTTCATTTGAACTGAAAAGTGACTGCCCTTACCTGAAACGAAGTCTTTATTGTAGGAAGACACAGAGCCTGGGATTTAACTCCATTTCTGAAGGAAAACACACAGCAGTGTTCTCATCCATTGATCACACTCTGCTTTAGAGCAAGAAGCACGCCTTAGCTTTCTAGAGTCTCTAAGACAGCAGGAAACGTTAGTGTGCTGAGAAAAAAAGAACGGTGTTTCCTACACATAAGGACCATATCTAGTCCATCTCTGCTTCTGAAACTGAGACAAAGCACTGGTCCTCTAACATCCAATGCTTGTCATTTAAGATGAGAAACGTGTGAGCTTCGTGAACGATGTAGTTGGTTTGAGCTGAAAAGTGACTGCCCTTACTTGAAAGGAATTCTTGATTGTAGGATGACACAGAGCCTGTAATTTAACTCCATTTCTGAAGGGAAACACATAACAGGGTTCTCGTATATAGATTACACTCTGCTTTAGAGCAAGAAGCACGCTCTTGCTTTCCAGAGTCACTAAGACAGCGGGAAACCTGAGTGTGATGAGAACAAAAGAACGGTGTTTCCTACACATACGGACCATATCTAGTCCAAGTCTGCCTCTGAAATTGATACAAAGCACAGGTACTCCAGCATCCAATGCTTGTCATTTAAGATGAGAAACGTGTGAGCTTCGTGAACGATGATGTTCGTTTGAGCTGTAAAGTAACTGCCCTTACCTGTTACGAAGTCTTGTTTGTAGGAAGACTCAGAGCCTGGGATTTAACTCCATTTCTGAAGGGAAACACACAGCATAGAACTCATATATAGATCACACTCTGCTTTAGAGCAAGAAGCATGCTCTTGCTTTCCAGAGTCACTAAGACAGCAGGAAACCTGAGTGTGATGAGAACAAAAGAAAGGTGTTTCCTACACATACCGACCATATCTAGTCCATCTCTGCTTCTGAAACTGAGACAAAGCACTGGTCGTCTAACATCCAATGCTTGTCAGTTAAGATGAGAAACGTGTGAGCTTCGTGAACGATGTAGTACGTTTGAGCTGAAAAGTGACTGCCCCTCCCTGAAAAGAAGGCTTGCATGTTGGAAGACAAAGAGCCTGGGATTTAACTCCATTTCTGAAGGGAAACACACAGCATAGAACTCATATATAGATCACACTCTGCTTTAGAGCAAGAAGCACGCTCTTGCTTTCCAGAGTCACTAAGACAGCAGGAAACCTGAGTGTGATGAGAACAAAAGAAAGGTGTTTCCTACACATACGGACCATATCTAGTCCATCTCTGCTTCTGAAACTGAGACAAAGCACTGGTCCTCTAACATCCAATGCTTGTCAGTTAAGATGAGAAACGTGTGAGCTTCGTGAACGATATAGTAGGTTTGAGCTGAAAAGTGACTGCCCCTCCCTGAAAAGAAGGCTTGCATGTTGGAAGACAAAGAGCCTGGGATTTAACTCCATTTCTGAAGGGAAACACACAGCATAGAACTCATATATAGATCACACTCTGCTTTAGAGCAAGAAGCATGTTCTTGCTTTCTTGAGTCTCTAGGACAGCAGGAAACATGAGTTGCTGAGAACAAAAGAACGGTGTTTCTTACACATTCGGGCCATATCGAGTCCAACTCTGCCTCTGAAATTGATACAAAGCACAGGTCCTCCAGCATCCAATGCTTGTCATTTAAGATGAGAAACGTGTGAGCTTCGTGAACGATGTAGTTCATTTGAGCTGAAAAGTGATTGCCCTTACCTGAAACGAAGTCTTGCTTGTAGGAAGACACAGAGCCTGGGATTTAACTCCATTTCTGAAGTGAAACACACTGCATAGTTCTCTTCCATGGATCACACTCTGCTTTAGAGCAAGAAGCACGCTCTTGCTTTCTAGATTCTCTAATACAGCAGGAAACGTGAGTATGCTAAGAACAAATGAACGGTGTTTCCTACACATACGGACCATATCTAGTCCAACTCTGCTTCTGAAACTGATACAAAGCACTGGTCCTAAAACATCCGATGCTTGTCATTTAAGATGAGAAACGTGTGAGCTTCGTGAATGATGTAGTTCGTTTGAGCTGTAAAGTAACTGCCCTTACCTGAAACGAAGTGTTGCTTGTAGGAAGACTCAGAGCCTGGGGTTTAACTCCATTTCTGAACACAGCAGGGTTCTCATATATACATCACACTCTGCTTTAAAGCAAGAAGGACGCTCTTGCTTTCTAGAATCTCTAAGACAGCAGGAAACATGAGTGTGCTGAGAGCAAAAGAACGGTGTATGCAACACATTCGGACCATATCGATTCCAAATATTCCTCTGAAATTGATACATAGCTCAGTTCCTCTAACATCCAATGCTTGTCATTTAAGATGAGAAACGTGTGAGCATCGTGAACGATGTAGTTCGTTTGAGCTGAAAAGTGACTGCCCTTACCTGAAACGAAGTGTTGCTTGTAGGAGGACTCAGAGCCTGGAATTTAACTCCATTTCTGAAGTGAAACACACAGCAGAGTTCTCATATATAGATCACACTCTGCTTTAGAGCAAGAAGGACGCTCTTGCTTTCTAGAGTCTCTAGGACAGCAGAAAACATGAGTGTGCTGAGAACAAAAGAACGGTGTTTCTTACACATTCGGGCCATATCGAGTCCAACTCTGCCCCTGAAATTGATACAAAGCACAGGTCCTCCAGCATCCAATGCTTGTCATTTAAGATGAGAAACGTGTGAGCTAATGAACGATGTAGTTCTTTTGAGCTGTAAAGTAACTGCCCTTACCTGAAACGAAGTGTTACTTGTAGGAAGACTCCGAGCCTGGGGTTTTACTCCATTTCTGAAGTGAAACACACAGCAGGGTTCTCATATAAACATCACACTCTGCTTTAAAGCAAGAAGGACGCTCTTGCTTTCTAGAATCTCTAAGACAGCAGGAAACATGAGTGTGCTGAGAGCAAAAGAATGGTGTATCCTACACATTCAGACCATATCGAGTCCAACTCTGCCTCTGAAATTGATACAAAGCACAGGTCCTCCAGCATCCAATGCTTGTCATTTAAGATGAGAAACATGTGATCTTCGTGAATGAAGTAGTTCGTTTGAGCTGAAAAGTAACTGCCCTTACCTGAAACGAAGTCTTTATTGTAGGAAGACACAGAGCCTGGGATTTAACTCCATTTCTAAAGGGAAACACACAGCATTTTCTCATCCATTGATCACACTCTGCTTTAGAGCAAGAAGCACGCCTTAGCTTTCTAGAGTCTCTAAGACAGCAGGAAACCTGAGTGTGCTGAGAACAAAAGAATGGTGTTTCCTACACATACGGACCATATCTAGTTCATCTCTGCTTCTGAAACTGAGACAACGCACTGGTCCTCTAACATCCAATGCTTGTCATTTAAGATGAGAAACGTGTGAGCTTCGTGATCGATGTAGTTGGTTTGAGCTGAAAAGTGACCGCCCTTACTTGAAAGGAATTCTTGCTTGTAGGAAGACACACAGCCTCGAATTAAACTCCATTTCTGAAGGGAAACACATGACAGAGTTCTCATATATAGCTTACACTCTGCTTTAGAGCATGAAGCACGCTCTTGCTTTCCAGAGTCACTAAGACTGCAGGAAACCTGAGTGTGATGAGAACAAAAGAAAGATGTTTCCTACACATACGGACCATATCTAGTCCAACTCTGCTTCTGAAACTGATACAAAGCACTGGTCCTCTAACATACAATGCTTATCAGTTAAGATCAGAAACGAGACTGCAGGAAACCTGAGTGTGATGAGAACAAAAGAAAGATGTTTCCTACACATACGGACCATATCTAGTCCAACTCTGCTTCTGAAACTGATACAAAGCACTGGTCCTCTAACATACAATGCTTATCAGTTAAGATCAGAAACGTGTGAGCTTCGTGAACGATGTAGTTCGTTTGAGCACAAAAGTGACTGCCCCTCCCTGAAACGAACGCTTGCATGTTGGAAAACAAAGAGCCTGGGATTTAACTCCATTTCTTAAGGGAAACACACAGCATAGTTCTCATATATAGATCACACTCTGCTTTAGAGCAAGAAGCACGCTCTTGCTTTCTAGCGTCTCTAGGACAGCAGAAAACATGAGTGTGCTGAGAACAAAAGAACGGTGTTTCTTACACATTCGGACCATATCGAGTCCAACTCTGCCTCTGAAATTGATACAAAGCACAGGTCCTCCAGCATCCAATGCTTGTCATTTAAGATGAGAATCGTGTGAGCTAAGTGAACAATGTAGTTCGTTTGAGCTGTAAAGTAACTGCCCTTACCTGAAACGAAGTGTTGCTTGTAGGAAGACTCAGAGCCTGGGGTTTAAATCCATTTCTGAAGTGAAACACACAGCAGAGTTCTCATCCATTGATCACACTCTGCTTTAGAGCAAGAAGCACGCTCTAGCTTTCTAGACTCTCTAAGGCAGCAGGAAACGTGAGTGTGCTAAGAACAAAAGAACGGTGTTTCCTACACATACGGACCATATCTAGTCCAACTCTGCTTCTGAAACTGATACAAAGCACTGGTCCTATAATATCCGATGCTTGTCATTTAAGATGAGAAACGTGTGAGCTTCGTGAACGATGTAGTTCGTTTGAGCTGTAAAGTAACTGCCCTTACCTAAAACGAAGTGTTGCTTGTAGGAAGACTCAGAGCCTGGGGTTTAACTCCATTTCTGAAGTGAAACACACAGCATGGTTCTCAAATATACATCACACTCTGCTTTAAAGCAAGAAGGACGCTCTCGCTTTCTAGAATCTCTAAGACAGCAGGAATCATGAGTGTGCTGAGAGCAAAAGAACGGTGTTTCCAACACATTCGGTCCATATCGAGTCCAACTCTTCCTCTGAAATTGATACAAAGCTCAGGTCCTCTAACATCCAATGCTTGTCATATAAGATGAGAAACGTGTGAGCTTCGTGAACCATGTAGTTCGTTTGAGCTGTAAAGTAACTGCCCTTACCTGAAACGAATTCTTCTTTGTAGGAAGACTCAGAGCCTGGGATTTAACTCCATTTCTGAAGTGAAACACACAGCAGAGTTCTCATCCATTGATCAAACTCTGCTTTAGAGCAAGAAGCATGCTCTAGCTTTCTACAATCTCTAAGACAGCAGGAAACAGGAGTGTGCTGAGAACAAAAGAACGGTGTTGCTTACACATGCGGACCATATCTATTCCAACTCTCCTTCTGAAACTGATACAAAGCACTGGTCCTATGACATCCAATGCTTGTCAGTTACGATTAGAAACGTGTGAGTTTCGTGAATGATGTAGTTCGTTTGAGCTGTAAAGTTACTGCACTTACCTGAAAAGAAGTGTTGCTTGTAGGACGACTCAGAGCCTGGGGTTTAACTCCATTTCTGAATGAAACACACAGCAGAGTTGTCATATATAGATCATACTCTGCTTTAGAGCAAGAATCACGCTCTTGCTTTCTATAGTCTCTAGGACACCAGGAAACATGAGTTGCTGAGAACAAAAGAACGGTGTTTCTTACACATTCGGGCCATATCGAGTCCAACTCTGCCTCTGAAATTGATACAAAGCACAGGTCCTCCAGCATCCAATGCTTGTCATTTAAGATGTGTAACGTGTGAGCTTCATGAACAATGTAGTTCATTTGAGCTGAAGAGTGACTGCCCTTACCTGAAACGAAGTCTTTATTGTAGGAAGACACAGAGCCTGGGATTTAACTCCATTTCTGAAGTGAAACACACCGCATAGTTCTCTTCCATGGATCACACTCTGCTTTAGCGCAAGAATTACGCTCTTGCTTTCTAGATTCTCTAATACAGCAGGAAACGTGAGTGTGCTAAGAACAAATGCACGGTGTTTCCTACACATACGGACCATATCTAGTCCAACTCTGCTTCTGAAACTGATACAAAGCACTGTTCCTCTAACATCCAATGCTTGTCAGTTAAGATGAGAAACGTGTGAGCTTCGTGAACGATGTAGTTCGTTTGAGCTGAAAAGTTACTGCCCCTCCCTGAAAAGAAGGCTTGCATGTTGGAAGACAAAGAGCCTGGGATTTCACTCCATTTCTGAAGGGACACACACAACATAGTTCTCATATATAGATCACACTCTGCTTTAGAGCAAGACGCACGCTCTTGCTTTCTAGAGTCTCTAAGACAGCAGAAAACATGAGTGTGCTGAGACCAAAAGAACGGTGTTTCTTAAACATTCGGACCATATCGAGTCCAACTCTGCCTCTGAAATTGATACAAAGCACAGGTTCTCCAGCATCCAATGCTTGTCATTTAAGATGAGAAACGTGTGAGCTATGTGAACGATGTAGGTCGTTTGAGCTGTAAAGTAACTGTCCTTACCTGAAACTAAGTGTTGCTTGTACGAAGACTCAGAGCCTGGTGTTTAACTCCATTTCTGAAGTGAAACACACAGCAGAGTTCTCATATATAGATCACACTCTGCTTTAGAGCAAGAAGCACGCTCTTGGTTTCTAGAGTCTCTAAGACAGCAGGAAACATGAGTGTGCTGAGAACAAAAGAACTGAGTTTCTTACACATTCGGACCATATCGAGTCCAACTCTGCCTCTGAAATTGATACAAAGCACAGGTCCTCCAGCATCCAATGCTTGTCATTTAAGATGAGAAACGTGTGAGCTTCGTGAACGATGTAGTTCGTTTGAGCTGTAAAGTAACTGCCCTTCCCTGAAACGAAGTCTTGTTTGTAGGAAGACTCAGAGCCTGGGATTTAACTCCATTTCTGAAGGGAAACACACAGCATAGTTCTCATCCAGGGATCACACTCTGCTTCAGAGCAAGAAGCACGCTCTTGCTTTCTAGATTCTCTAATTCAGCAGGAAACTTGAGTGTGCTGAGAACAAAAGAATGGTGTTTCTTACACATTCGGACCATTTCGAGTCCAACTCTGCCTCTGAAATTGATACAAAGCACAGGTCCTCCACCATCCAATGCTTGTCATTTAAGATGAGAAACGTGTGAGGTTCGTGAACGATGTAGTTCGTTTGAGCTGTAAAGTAACTGCCCTTACCTGAAACAAAGTGTTGCTTGTAGGAAGACTAAGAGCCTGGGGTTTAACTCCATTTCTGAAGTGAAACACACAGCAGAGTTCTCATCCATTGATCACACTCTGCTTTAGAGCAAGAAGCACGCTCTAGCTTTCTACAATCTCTAAGACAGCAGGAAACAGGAGTGTGCTGAGAACAAAAGAACGGTGTTGCTTACACATACGGACCATATCTATTCCAACTCTCCTTCTGAAACTGATACAAAGCACTGGTCCTATGACATCCGATGCTTGTCAGTTACGATTAGAAACGTGTGAGTTTCGTGAATGATGTAGTTCGTTTGAGCTGTAAAGTTACTGCACTTACCTGAAACGAAGTGTTGCTTGTAGGAAGACTCAGAGCCTGGGGTTTAACTCCATTTCTGAAGTGAAACACACCGCATATTTCTATTCAATGGATCACACTCAGCTTTAGAGCAAGAAGCACGCTCTTGCTTTCTAGATTCTCTAATACAGCAGGAAAAGTGAGTGTGCTAAGAACAAATGCATGGTGTTTCCTACACATACGGACCATATCTAGTCCAACTCTGCTTCTGAAACTGATACAAATCACTGGTCCTCTAACTTCCAATGCTAGTCAGTTAAGATGAGAAACGTGTGAGCTTCGTGAATGATGTAGTTCGTTTGAGCTGAAAAGTGACTTCCCCTCCCAGAAAAGAAGGCTTGCATGTTGAAAGACAAAGAGCCTGGGATTTAACTCCATTTATGAAGGGAAACACACAGCATAGTTCTCATATATAGATGACACTCTGCTTTAGAGCAAGACGCACGCTCTTGCTTTCTAGAGTCTCTAAGACAGCAGAAAACATGAGTGTGCTGAGAACAAAAGAACGTTGTTTCTTACACATTCGGACCATATCGAGTCCAACTCTGTCTCTGAAATTGATACAAAGCACAGGTCCTCCAGCATCCAATGCTTGTCATTTAAGATGAGAATCTTGCGAGCTTCGTGAAGGATGTAGTTCGTTTGAGCTGAAAAGTGACTGCCCTTCCCTGAAACGAAGTCTTGCATGTTGGAAGACACAGAGCCTAGGATTTAACTCCATTTCTGAAGGGAAACACACAGCATAGTTCTCATCCATGGATCACACTCTGATTCAGAGCAAGAAGCACGCTCTTGCTTTCTAGATTCTCTAATACAGCAGGAAACGTGAGTGTGCTGAGAACAAAAGAACGGTGTTTCTTACACATTCGGACCATATCGAGTCCAACTCTGCCTCTGAAATTGATACAAAGCACAGGTCCTCCAGCATCCAATGCTTGTCATTTAAGATGAGAAACGTATGAGCTATGTGAACGATGTAGGTCGTTTGAGCTGTAAACTAACTGTCCTTAATTGAAACGAAGTGTTGCTTGTAGGAAGACTTAGAGCCTGGGGTTTAACTCCATTTCTGAAGTGAAACACACAGCAGAGTTCTCATATATAGATCACACTCTGCTTTAGAGCAAGAAGCACGCACTTGCTTTCTAGATTCTCTAAGACAGCAGGAAAATTGAGTGTGCTGAGAACAAAAGAACGGTGTATCTTACACATTCTGACCATATCGAGTCCAACTCTGCCTCTGAAATTGATACAATGCACAGGTCCTCTAACATCCAATGCTTGTCATTTAAGATGAGAAACGTATGAGCTTCGTGAACGATGTAGTTCGTTTGAGCTGTAAAGTAACTGCCCTTACCTGAAACGAAGTCTTGTTTGTAGGAAGACTCAGAGCGTGGGATTTAACTCCATTTCTGAAGTGAAACACACAGCATTGTTCTCATCCATTGATCACACTCTGCTTTAGAGCAAGAAGCACGCTCCAGCTTTCTAGAATTTGTAAGACAGCAGGAAACGTGAGTGTGCTGAGAACAAAAGAACGGTGTTTCCTACACATACGGACCATATCTATTCCAACTCTGCTTCTGAAAGTGATAGAAAGCACTGGTCCTATAACATACGATGCTTGTCAGTTAAGATGAGAAACGTGTGAGCTTCGTGAACGATGTAGTTCGTTTGAGCTGTAAAGTAACTGCCCTTACCTGAAAGGAATTCTTGATTGTAGGAAGACACAGAGCCTGGAATTTAACTCCATTTCTGAAGGGAAACACATAACAGAGTTCTCATATATAGATTACACTCTGCTTTAGAGCAAGAAGCACGCTCTTGCTTTCCAGATTAACTAAGACAGCAGGAAACCTGAGTGTGATGAGAACAAAAGGAAGGTGTTTCCTACACATACTGACCATATCTAGTCCAACTCTGCTTCTGAAACTGATACAAAGCACTGGTCCTCTAAAATCCAATGCTTGTCAGTTAAGATGAGAAACGTGTGAGCTTCGTGAACGATGTAGTTTGTTTGAGCTGAAAAGTGACTGCCCTTCCCTGAAACGAAGTCTTGCATGTTGGAAGACACAGTGCATGGGATTTAACTCCATTTCTGAAGGGAAACACACAGCATAGTTCTCATCCATGGATCACACTCTGATTCAGAGCAAGAAGCACACTCTTGCTTTCTAGATTCTCTAATACAGCAGGAAACGTGGGTGTGCTCATAACAAAAGTACTGTGTTTCCGACACATACAGACCATATCTAGTCCAACTCTTTTTGTGAAACTGAAACAAACCACAGGTCCACTAAAATCCAATGCTTGTCAGTTAAGATGAGAAACTTGTGAGATTCGTGAACGATGTATTTCGTTTGAGCTGTAAAGTTACTGCCCTTACCTGAAATGAATTCTTGTTTGTAGGAAGACTCAGAGCCTGGGATTTAACTCCATTTCTGAAGTGAAACACCCAGCCGGGTTCTCATCCATTGATCACACTCTGCTTCAGAGCAAGAAGCACGCTCTTGCTTTCTAGAGTCTCTAAGACAGCAGGAAAATTGAGTGTGCTGAGAACAAAAGAATGGTGTTTCCTACACATATGGACCATATCTATTCCAACTCTGCTTCTGAAACTGATACAAAGCACTGGTCCTATAACATCCGATGCTTGTCAGTTAAGATGAGAAACGTGTGAGCTTCGTGAACGATGTAGTTCGTTTGAGCTGTAAAGTAACTGCCCTTACCTGAAACGAAGTCACGCATGTTGGAAGACACAAAGCCAGGGATTTAACTCCATTTCTGAAAGGAAACACACAGCATAGTTCTCATCCAGGGATCACACTCTGCTTCAGAGCAAGAAGCACGCTCTTGCTTTCTAGATTCTCTAATTCAGCAGGAAACTTGAGTGTGCTGAGAACAAAAGAATGGTGTTTCTTACACATTCGGACCATTTCGAGTCCAACTCTGCCTCTGAAATTGATACAAAGCACAGGTCCTCCACCATCCAATGCTTGTCATTTAAGATGAGAAACGTGTGAGGTTCGTGAACGATGTAGTTCGTTTGAGCTGTAAAGTAACTGCCCTTACCTGAAACGAAGTGTTGCTTGTAGGAAGACTAAGAGCCTGGGGTTTAACTCCATTTCTGAAGTGAAACACACAGCAGAGTTCTCATATATAGATCACACTCTGCTTTAGAGCAAGAAGCACGCACTTGCTTTCTAGATTCTCTAAGACAGCAGGAAAATTGAGTGTGCTGAGAACAAAAGAACGGTGTATCTTACACATTCTGACCTTATCGAGTCCAACTCTGCCTCTGAAATTGATACAAAGCACAGGTCCTCTAACATCCAATGCTTGTCATTTAAGATGAGAAACGTATGAGCTTCGTGAACGATGTAGTTCGTTTGAGCTGTAAAGTAACTGCCCTTACCTGAAACGAAGTCTTGTTTGTAGGAAGACTCAGAGCGTGGGATTTAACTCCATTTCTGAAGTGAAACACACAGCATTGTTCTCATCCATTGATCACACTCTGCTTTAGAGCAAGAAGCACGCTCCAGCTTTCTAGAATTTGTAAGACAGCAGGAAACGTGAGTGTGCTGAGAACAAAAGAACGGTGTTTCCTACACATACGGACCATATCTATTCCAACTCTGCTTCTGAAAGTGATAGAAAGCACTGGTCCTATAACATACGATGCTTGTCAGTTAAGATGAGAAACGTGTGAGCTTCGTGAACGATGTAGTTCGTTTGAGCTGAAAAGTGACTGCCCTTCCCTGAAACGAAGTCTTGCATGTTGGAAGACACAGTGCATGGGATTTAACTCCATTTCTGAAGGGAAACACACAGCATAGTTCTCATCCATGGATCACACTCTGATTCAGAGCAAGAAGCACACTCTTGCTTTCTAGATTCTCTAATACAGAAGGAAACGTGGTTGTGCTCATAACAAAAGTACTGTGTTTCCGACACATACAGACCATATCTAGTCCAACTCTTTTTGTGAAACTGAAACAAACCACAGGTCCCTAAAATCCAATGCTTGTCAGTTAAGATGAGAAACTTGTGAGATTCGTGAACGATGTATTTCGTTTGAGCTGTAAAGTTACTGCCCTTACCTGAAATGAATTCTTGTTTGTAGGAAGACTCAGAGCCTGGGATTTAACTCCATTTCTGAAGTGAAACACCCAGCCGGGTTCTCATCCATTGATCACACTCTGCTTCAGAGCAAGAAGCACGCTCTTGCTTTCTAGAGTCTCTAAGACAGCAGGAAAATTGAGTGTGCTGAGAACAAAAGAATGGTGTTTCCTACACATATGGACCATATCTATTCCAACTCTGCTTCTGAAACTGATACAAAGCACTGGTCCTATAACATCTGATGCTTGTCAGTTAAGATGAGAAACGTGTGAGCTTCGTGAACGATGTAGTTCGTTTGAGCTGTAAAGTAACTGCCCTTACCTGAAACGAAGTCTCGCATGTTGGAAGACACAGAGCCAGGGATTTAACTCCATTTCTGAAAGGAAACACACAGCATAGTTCTCATCCATGGATCACACTCTGCTTCAGAGCAAGAAGCACACTCTTGCTTTCTAGATTCGCTAATACAGCAGGAAACGTGAGTGTGCTGAGAACAAAAGAACAGTGTTTCCTAAACATACGGACCATAATTATTCCAACTCTGCTTCTGAAACTGATACAAAGCACTGGTCCTATAACATCCGGTGCTTGTCAGTTAAGATGAGAAACGTGTGAGCTTCGTGAGCGATGTAGTTCATTTGAGCTGTAATGTATCTGCCCTTACCTGAAACGAAGTGTTGCTTGTAGGAGGACACAGAGCCTGGGGTTTAACTCCATTTCTGAAGTGAAACACACAGCAGAGTTCTCATATATAGATCACACTCTGCTTTAGAGCAAGAAGCACGCTCTTGCTTTCTAGATTCTCTAGGACAGCAGAAAACATGAGTGGGCTGAGAACAAAAGAACGGTGTTTCTTACACATTCGGACCATATCGAGTCCAACTCTGCTTCTGAAATTGATACAAAGCACAGGTCCTCCAGCATCCAATGCTTGTCATTTAAGATGAGAAACGTGTGAGCTAATGAACGATGTAGTTCTTTTGAGCTGAAAAGTGACTGCCCTTCCCTGAACTGAAGTGTTACTTTTAGGAAGACTCAGAGCCTGGGGTTTAACTCCATTTCTGAAGTGAAACACACAGCAGAGTTCTCATATATAGATCACACTCTGCTTTAGAGCAAGAAGCACACTCTTGCTTTCTAGAGTCTCTAAGGCAGCAGGAAAATTGAGTGTGCTGAGAACAAAAGAACGGTGTTTCTTACACATTGGGACCATATTCAGTCCAACACTGCCTCTGAAATTGATACAAAGCACAGAACCTCCAGCATCCAATGCTTGTCATTTAAGATGAGAAACGTGTGAGCTTCGTGAACGATGTAGTTTGTTTGAGCTCTAAAGTAACTGCCCTTACTTGATTCGAAGTCTTGATTGTAGGAAGACTCAGAGCCTGGGATTTAACTCCATTTCTGAAGGGAAATACACAGAAGAGTTCTCTTCCATGGAGCACACTCGGCTTTAGAGCAAGAAGCACGCTCTTGCTTTCTAGATTCTCTAATACAGCAGCAAACGTGAGTGTGCTAAGAACAAATGAACGGTGTTTCCTACACTTACGGACCATATCTATTCCAACTCTGCTTCTGAAACTCATACAAAGCACTGGTCCTATAATATCCGATGCTTGTCAGTTAAAATGAGAAACGTATGAGCTTCGTGAACGATGAAGTTTCTTTGAGCTGTAAAGTAACTGCCCTTACCTGAAACGAAGTGTTGCTTGGAGGAAGACTAAGAGCCTGGGGTTTAACTCCATTTCTGAAGTGAAACACACAGCAGAGTTCTCATGTATAGATAATACTCTGCTTTAGAGCAAGAATCACGCTCTTGCTTTCTAGAGTCTCTAGGACAGCAAGAAACATGAGTGTGCTGAGAACAAAAGAACGGTGTTTCTTACACATTCGGGCCATATCGAGTCCAACTCTGCCTCTGAAATTGATACAAAGCACAGGTCCTCCAGCATCCAATGCTTGTCATTTAAGATGAGAAACGTGTGAGCTTCGTGAACGATGTAGTTCATTTGAGCTGAAAAGTGACTGCCCTTACCTGAAACGAAGTCTTGCTTGCAGGAAGACACAGAGCCTGGGATTTAACTCCATTTCTGAAGTGAAACACACAGCAGAGTTGTCATATATAGATCATACTCTGCTTTAGAGTAAGAAGCATGCTCTTGCTTTCTAGAGTCTCTAGGACAGCAGGAAACATGAGTTGCTGAGAACAAAAGAACGGTGTTTCTTACATATTCAGGCCATATCGAGTCCATCTATGCCTCTGAAATTGATACAAAGCACAAGTCCTCCAGCATCCAATGCTTGTCATTTAAGATGAGAAACATGTGAGCTTCGTGAACGATGTAGTTCATTTGAGCTGAAAAGTGACTGCCCTTACCTGAAACGAAGTCTTGCTTGCAGGAAGACACATAGCCTGGGATTTAACTCCATTTCTGAAGTGAAACACACCGCATAGTTCTCTTCCATGGATCACACTCTGCTTTAGAGCAAGAAGCACGCTCTTGCTTTCTAGATTCTCTAATACAGCAGGAAACGTGAGTGTGCTAAGAACAAATGAACGGTGTTTCCTACACATACGGACCGAATCTAGTCCAACTCTGCTTCTGAAACTGATACAAAGCACTGGTCCTCTAACATCCAATGCTTGTCACTTAAGATGAGAAACGTGTGAGCTTCGTGAATGATGTAGTTCGTTTGAGCTGTAAAGTAACTGCCCTTACCTGAAACAAAGTGTTGCTTGTAGGAAGACTCAGAGCCTGGGGTTTAACACCATTTCTGAAGTGAAACACACAGCAGGGTTCTCAAATATACATCACACTCTGCTTTAAAGCAAGAAGGACGCTCTTGCTTTCTAGAATCTCTAAGAGAGTAGGAAACATGAGTGTGCTGAGAGCAATAGAACGGTGTATCCTACACATTCGACCATATCGAGTCCAAATATGCCTCTGAAATTGATACAAAGCTCAGTTCCTCTAACATCCAATGCTTGTCATTTAAGATGAGTAACGTGTGAGCTTCGTGAACGATGTAGTTCGTTTGAGCTGAAAAGTGACTGCCCTTCCCTGAAACGAAGTCTTGCATGTTGGAAGACACAGAGCCTGGAATTTAACTCCATTTCTGAAGGGAAACACACAGCATAGTTCTCATCCATGGATCACACTCTGATTCAGAGCAAGAATCACGCTCTTGCTTTCTAGATTCTCTAATACAGCAGGAAACGTGAGTGTGCTGAGAACCAAAGAACGGTGTTTCTTACACATTCGGACCATATCGAGTCCAACTCTGCCTCTGAAATTGATACAAACCTCAGATCCTCTAACATCCAATGCTTGTCAGTTAAGATGAGAAACGTGTGAGCTTCGTGAAGGATGTATTTCATTTGAGCTGAAAATTGACTGCCCTTACCTGAAACGAAGTCTTTATGGTAGGAAGACACAGAGCCTGGTATTTAACACCATTAATGAAGTGAAACACACAGCATTGTTCTCATCCATTGATCACACTCTGCTTTAGAGCAAGAAGCACGCTCTTGCTTTCTAGAGTCTCTAAGACAGCAGGAATCATGAGTGTGCTGAGAACAAAAGAACGGTGTTTATTACACATACGGACCATATGTAGTCCAACTCTGCCTCTGAAATTGATACAAAGCACAGGTCCTCTAACATCCAATGCCTGTCATTTAAGATGAGAAACGTGTGAGCTTCGTGAACGATGTAGTTCATTTGAGCTGTAATGTAACTGCCCTTACCTGAAATGAAGTCTTGCTTGTAGGAAGACTCAGAGCATGGGATTTAACTCCATTTCTGAAGTGAAACACACAGCAGAGTTCTCATCCATTGATGACACTCTGCTTTAGAGCAAGAAGCACGCTCTTGCTTTCCAGAGTCACTAATGCAGCAGGAAACCTGAGTGTGATGAGAACAAAAGAACGGTGTTTCCTACACATACGGACCATATCTATTCCAACTCTGCTTCTGAAACTGATACAAAGCACTGGTCCTATAACATCCGATGCTTGTCAGTTAAGATGAGAAACGTGTGAGCTTCGTGAACGATGTAGATCGTTTGAGCTGTAAAGTAACTGCCCTTACCTGAAACGAAGTTTTTCTTGTAGGAAGACTCAGATCCTGGGGTTTAACTCCATTTCTAGGTGAAACACACAGCAGGGTTCTCATCCAATGAGGACACTGTGCTTTAGAGCAAGAAGCACGCCCTTGCTTTCCAGAGTCACTAAGGCAGCAGGAAACATGAGTGTGATGAGAACAAAAGAACGTTGTTTCCTCCACATACCAACCATATCTAGTCCAACTCTGCTTTTGAAACTGAAACAAACCACAGGTCCACTAACATCCAATGCTTTTCAGTTAAGATGATAAACGTGTGAGCTTTGTGAACAATGTAGTTCGTTTGAGCTGTAAAGTGACTGCCCTTACATGAAACGAATTCTTGTTTGTAGGAAGACTCAGAGTCTGGGATTTAACTCTATTTCTGAAGTGAAACACACAGCATAGTTCTCATCCATTGATCACACTCTGCTTTAGAGCAAGAAGCATGCTCTAGCTTTCTAGAGTCTCTAAGAGAGCAGGAAACGTGAGTGTGCTGAGAACAAAAGAACGGTGTTTCTTACACATTCGTGGATGTTGAGTCCAAATCTGCCTCTGAAATTGATACAAAGCACAGGTCCTCTAACATCCAATGCTTGTCAGTTAAGATGAGAAACGTGTGAGCTTCGTGAACGAAGTAGTTCGTTTGAGCTGAAAAGTGACTGCCCTTACCT
The DNA here is from genome assembly GCA_949786385.1 of Onychomys leucogaster. NCBI lineage: Eukaryota > Metazoa > Chordata > Mammalia > Rodentia > Cricetidae > Onychomys > Onychomys leucogaster. The sequence goes on along the minus strand of CATKUP010000009.1, from coordinate 3,727,389 downwards.
GAAACGAAGTCTTGAATGTTGGAAGACACAGAGACAGGGATTTACCTCCATTTCTGAAGGGAAACACACAGCATAGTTCTCATCCATGGATCACACTCTGCTTCAGAGCGAGAAGCACGCTCTTGATTTCTAGATTCTCTAATACAGCAGGAAACGTGGTTGTGCTCAGAAAAAAAGAACTGTGTTTCCTACACATACGGACCGTCTCTAGTCCAACTCTGCTTGTGGAACTGAAACAAACCACAGGTCCACTAACATCCAATGCTTGTCAGTTAAGATGAGAAACGTGTGAGCTTCGTGAATGATGTAGTTCGTTTGAGCTATAAAGTAACTGCCCTTACCTGAAACGAAGTCTTGTTTGTAGGAAGCCTCAGAGCCTGGGATTTAACTCCATTTCTGAAGGGAAACACACAGCAGAGTTCTCATCCATTCATCACACTCTGCTTTAGAGCAAGAAGCACGCTCTAGCTTCCTAGAGTCTCTAAGACAGCAGGAAACATGAGTGTGCTGAGAGAAAAAGAACGGTGTTTCTTACACATTTGGATCATATCTAGTCCAACTCTGCCTCTGAAATTGATACAAAGCTCAGGTCCCCTAACATCCAATGCCTGTCAGTTAAGATGAGAAACGTATGAGCTTCCTGAAGGATGTACTTCATTTGAGCTGAAAAGTGACTGCCCTTACCTGAAACGAAGTCTTTATTGTAGGAAGACACAGAGCCTGGGATTTAACTCCATTTCTGAAGGGAAACACAAAGCAAAGTTCTCTTCCATGGATCACACTCTGCTTTAGAGCAAGAAGCATGCTCTTGCTTTCTAGACTCTCTAAGACAGCAGGAATCATGAGTGTGCTGAGAACAAAAGAACGGTGTTTCCTACACATGCGGACCATATCTAGTCCAACTCTGCTTGTGAAACTGAAACAAACAACAGGTCCACTAACATCCAATGCTTGTCAGTTAAGATGATAAACGTGTGAGCTTTGTGAACAATGTAGTTCGTTTGAGCTGTAAAGTACCTGCCCTTACCTGAAACGAATTCTTGTTTGTAGGAAGACTCAGAGTCTGGGATTTAACTCCATTTCTGAAGTGAAACACACAGCATAGTTCTCATACATTGATCACACTCTGCTTTAGAGCAATAAGCAGGCTCTAGCTTTCTAGCGTCTCTAAGACAGCAGGAAACGTGAGTGTGCTGAGAACAAAAGATTGGTGTTTCTTACACATTCGGGCCATGTTGAGTCCAACTCTGCCTCTGAAATTGATACAAAGCACATGTCCTCTAACATCCAATGCTTGTCAGTTAAGATGAGAAACGTGTGAGCTTCGTGAACGAAGTAGTTCGTTTGAGCTGAAAGGTGACTGCCCTTACCTGAAACGAATTCTTGAATGTTGGAAGACACAGAGACTGGGATTTAACTCCATTTCTGAAGGGAAACACACAGCAGAGTTCTCATCCATGGATCACACTCTGCTTCAGAGCGAGAAGCACGCTCTTGATTTCTAGATTCTCTAATACAGCAGGAAACGTGGTTGTGCTCAGAAAAAAAGAACTGTGTTTCCTACACATACGGACCATCTCTAGTCCAACTCTGCTTGTGGAACTGAAACAAACCACAGGTCCACTAACATCCAATGCTTGTCAGTTAAGATGAGAAACATGTGAGCTTCGTGAAAGATGTAGTTCGTTTGAGCTGTAAATTAACTGCCCTTACCTGAAACAAAGTCTTGTTTGTAGGAAGCCTCAGAGCCTGGGATTTAACTCCATTTCTGAAGGGAAACACACAGCAGAGTTCTCATCCATTCATCAAACTCTGCTTTAGAGCAAGAAGCACGCTCTTGCTTTCTAGATTCTCTAATACAGCAGGAAACGTGAGTGTGCTAAGAACAAATGAACGGTGTTTCCTACACATACAGACCATATCTAGTCCAACTCTGCTTCTCAAACTGATACAAAGCACTGGTCCTCTAACATCCAATGCTTGTCAGTTAAGATGAGAAACGTGTGAGCTTTGTGAATGATGTAGATCGTTTGAGATGAAAAGTGACTGCCCTTACTTGAAAAGAATTCTTGCTTGTAGGAAGAAACAGAGCCTGGAATTAAACTCCATTTCTGCATGGAAACACACAAGAGAGTTCTGAAATATAGATCACACTCTGCTTTAGAGCAAGAAGCACGCTCTTGCTTTCTAGAGTCTCTACGACAGCAGGAAACATGAGTGTGCTGGGAAGAAAAGAACGGTGTTTCTTACACATTCGGGCCATATAGAGTCCAACTCTGCCTCTGAAATTGATACAAAGCACGGGTCCTCTAACATCTAATGCTTGTCAGTTAAGATGAGAAACGTGTGAGCTTCGTGAACGATGTAGTTCGTTTGAGCTGTAAAGTAACTGCCCTTAACTGAAACGAAGTGTTGGTTGTAGGAAGACTCAGATCCTGGGGTTTAACTCCATTTCTGAAATGAAACACACCGCAGAGTTCTCATATATAGATCACACTCTGCTTTAGAGCAAGAAGCACGCTCTTGGTTTCTAGAGTCTCTAGGACAGCAGGAAACATGAGTGTGCTGAGAACAAAAGAACGGTGTTTCTTACACATTCGAGCCATATCGAGTCCAACTCTGCCTCTGAATTTGATACAAAGCACAGGTGCTCCAGCATCCAATGCTTGTCATTTAAGATGAGAAACGTGTGAGCTTTGTGAAGGATGTAGTTCGTTTGAGATGAAAAGTGATGGCCCTTACTTGAAAGGAATTCTTGCTTGTAGGAAGACTCAGAGGCTGGGTTTTAACACCATTCCTGAAGTAAAACACACAGCAGAGTTCTCATATATAGATCACACTCTGATTTAGAGCAAGAAGCACGCTCTTGCTTTAGACTCTCTAAGACAGCAGGAATCATGAGTGTGCTGAGAACAAAAGTACGGTGTTGCCTACACATACGGACCATATCTAGTCCAACTCTGCTTGTGAAACTGAAACAAACCCCATGTCCACTAACATCCAATGCTTGTCAGTTAAGATGAGAAACGTCTTGCATGTTTTAAGACATGGAGCCTGGGATTTAACTCCATTTCTGAAGGGAAACACACAGCATAGTTCTCATCCATGGATCACACTCTGCTTTAGAGCAAGAAGAAAGCTCTTGCTTCCTAGAATCTCTAATACAGTAGGAAACTTGAGTGTGCTCAGAACAAAAGAAATGTGCTTCCTACACATACAGACCATATCTAGTTCAACTGTGCTTCTGAAACTGAAACAAACCACAGGTCCTCTACATTCCAATGCTTGTCAGTTCAGATGACAAACGTGTGAGCTTCGGGAATGATGTAGTTCGTTTGAGCTGTAAAGTAACTGCCCTTACCTGAAACGAAGTCTTGCTTGTAGGAAGACTCAGTGCCTGGGGTTTAACTCCATTTCTGAAGTGAAACACACAGCAGAGTTCTCATATATAGATCACACTCTGCTTTAGAGCAAGAAGCACACTCTTGCTTTCTAGAGTCTCTAAGGCAGCAGGAAAATTGAGTGTGCTGAGAACAAAAGAACGGTGTTTCTTACACATTGGGACCATATTCAGTCCAACACTGCCTCTGAAATTGATACAAAGCACAGAACCTCCAGCATCCAATGCTTGTCATTTAAGATGAGAAACGTGTGAGCTTCGTGAACGATGTAGTTCGTTTGAGCTCTAAAGTAACTGCCCTTACTTGATTCGAAGTCTTGATTGTAGGAAGACTCAGAGCCTGGGATTTAACTCCATTTCTGAAGGGAAATACACAGAAGAGTTCTCTTCCATGGAGCACACTCGGCTTTAGAGCAAGAAGCACGCTCTTGCTTTCTAGATTCTCTAATACAGCAGCAAACGTGAGTGTGCTAAGAACAAATGAACGGTGTTTCCTACACTTACGGACCATATCTATTCCAACTCTGCTTCTGAAACTCATACAAAGCACTGGTCCTATAACATCCGATGCTTGTCAGTTAAAATGAGAAACGTATGAGCTTCGTGAACTATGAAGTTTCTTTGAGCTGTAAAGTAACTGCCCTTACCTGAAACGAACTGTTGCTTGTAGGAAGACTAAGAGCCTGGGGTTTAACTCCATTTCTGAAGTGAAACACACAGCAGAGTTCTCATGTATAGATAATACTCTGCTTTAGAGCAAGAATCACGCTCTTGCTTTCTAGAGTCTCTAGGACAGCAAGAAACATGAGTGTGCTGAGAACAAAAGAACGGTGTTTCTTACACATTCGGGCCATATCGAGTCCAACTCTGCCTCTGAAATTGATACAAAGCACAGGTCCTCCAGCATCCAATGCTTGTCATTTAAGATGAGAAACGTGTGAGCTTCGTGAACGATGTAGTTCATTTGAGCTGAAAAGTGACTGCCCTTACCTGAAACGAAGTCTTGCTTGCAGGAAGACACAGAGCCTGGGATTTAACTCCATTTCTGAAGTGAAACACACAGCAGAGTTGTCATATATAGATCATACTCTGCTTTAGAGTAAGAAGCATGCTCTTGCTTTCTAGAGTCTCTAGGACAGCAGGAAACATGAGTTGCTGAGAACAAAAGAACGGTGTTTCTTACATATTCAGGCCATATCGAGTCCATCTATGCCTCTGAAATTGATACAAAGCACAAGTCCTCCAGCATCCAATGCTTGTCATTTAAGATGAGAAACATGTGAGCTTCGTGAACGATGTAGTTCATTTGAGCTGAAAAGTGACTGCCCTTACCTGAAACGAAGTCTTGCTTGCAGGAAGACACATAGCCTGGGATTTAACTCCATTTCTGAAGTGAAACACACCGCATCGTTCTCTTCCATGGATCACACTCTGCTTTAGAGCAAGAAGCACGCTCTTGCTTTCTAGATTCTCTAATACAGCAGGAAACGTGAGTGTGCTAAGAACAAATGAACGGTGTTTCCTACACATACGGACCGAATCTAGTCCAACTCTGCTTCTGAAACTGATACAAAGCACTGGTCCTCTAACATCCAATGCTTGTCATTTAAGATGAGAAACGTGTGAGCTTCGTGAATGATGTAGTTCGTTTGAGCTGTAAAGTAACTGCCCTTACCTGAAACAAAGTGTTGCTTGTAGGAAGACTCAGAGCCTGGGGTTTAACACCATTTCTGAAGTGAAACACACAGCAGGGTTCTCAAATATACATCACACTCTGCTTTAAAGCAAGAAGGACGCTCTTGCTTTCTTGAATCTCTAAGAGAGCAGGAAACATGAGTGTGCTGAGAGCAATAGAACGGTGTATCCTACACATTCGACCATATCGAGTCCAAATATGCCTCTGAAATTGATACAAAGCTCAGTTCCTCTAACATCCAATGCTTGTCATTTAAGATGAGTAACGTGTGAGCTTCGTGAACGATGTAGTTCGTTTGAGCTGAAAAGTGACCGCCCTTCCCTGAAACGAAGTCTTGCATGTTGGAAGACACAGAGCCTGGGATTTAACTCCATTTCTGAAGGGAAACACACAGCATTGTTCTCATCCATGGATCACACTCTGATTCAGAGCAAGAATCACGCTCTTGCTTTCTAGATTCTCTAATACAGCAGGAAACGTGAGTGTGCTGAGAACCAAAGAACGGTGTTTCTTACACATTCGGACCATATCGAGTCCAACTCTGCCTCTGAAATTGATACAAACCTCAGATCCTCTAACATCCAATGCTTGTCAGTTAAGATGAGAAACGTGTGAGCTTCGTGAAGGATGTATTTCATTTGAGCTGAAAATTGACTGCCCTTACCTGAAACGAAGTCTTTATTGTAGGAAGACACAGAGCCTGGTATTTAACACCATTAATGAAGTGAAACACACAGCATTGTTCTCATCCATTGATCACACTCTGCTTTAGAGCAAGAAGCACGCTCTTGCTTTCTAGAGTCTCTAAGACAGCAGGAATCATGAGTGTGCTGAGAACAAAAGAACGGTGTTTATTACACATACGGACCATATGTAGTCCAACTCTGCCTCTGAAATTGATACAAAGCACAGGTCCTCTAACATCCAATGCCTGTCATTTAAGATGAGAAACGTGTGAGCTTCGTGAACGATGTAGTTCATTTGAGCTGTAATGTAACTGCCCTTACCTGAAATGATGTCTTGCTTGTAGGAAGACTCAGAGCCTGGGATTTAACTCCATTTCTGAAGTGAAACACACAGCAGAGTTCTCATCCATTGATGACACTCTGCTTTAGAGCAAGAAGCACGCTCTTGCTTTCCAGAGTCTCTAATGCAGCAGGAAACCTGAGTGTGATGAGAACAAAAGAACGGTGTTTCCTACACATACGGACCATATCTATTCCAACTCTGCTTCTGAAACTGATACAAAGCACTGGTCCTATAACATCCGATGCTTGTCAGTTAAGATGAGAAACGTGTGAGCTTCGTGAACGATGTAGATCGTTTGAGCTGTAAAGTAACTGCCCTTACCTGAAACGAAGTTTTTCTTGTAGGAAGACTCAGATCCTGGGGATTAACTCCATTTCTGAAGTGAAATACACAGCAGGGTTCTCATCCATTGAGGACACTGTGCTTTAGAGCAAGAAGCACGCCCTTGCTTTCCAGAGTCACTAAGGCAGCAGGAAACATGAGTGTGATGAGAACAAAAGAACGGTGTTTCCTCCACATACCAACCATATCTAGTCCAACTCTGCTTTTGAAACTGAAACAAACCACAGGTCCACTAACATCCAATGCTTTTCAGTTAAGATGATAAACGTGTGAGCTTTGTGAACAATGTAGTTCGTTTGAGCTGCAAAGTGACTGCCCTTACATGAAACGAATTCTTGTTTGTAGGAAGACTCAGAGTCTGGGATTTAACTCTATTTCTGAAGTGAAACACACAGCATAGTTCTCATCCATTGATCACACTCTGCTTTAGAGCAAGAAGCATGCTCTAGCTTTCTAGAGTCTCTAAGAAGCAGGAAACGTGAGTGTGCTGAGAACAAAAGAACGGTGTTTCTTACACATTCGGGGATGTTGAGTCCAAATCTGCCTCTGAAATTGATACAAAGCACAGGTCCTCTAACATCCAATGCTTGTCAGTTAAGATGAGAAACGTGTGAGCTTCGTGAACGAAGTAGTTCGTTTGAGCTGAAAAGTGACTGCCCTTACCTGAAACGAAGTCTTGAATGTTGGAAGACACAGAGACAAGGATTTAACTCCATTTCTGACGGGAAACACACAGCATAGTTCTCATCCATGGATCACACTCTGCTTCAGAGCGAGAAGCACGCTCTTGATTTCTAGATTCTCTAATACAGCAGGAAACGTGGTTGTGCTCAGAAAAAAAGAACTGTGTTTCCTACACATACGGACCATCTCTAGTCCAACTCTGCTTGTGGAACTGAAACAAACCACAGGTCCACTAACATCCAATGCTTGTCAGTTAAGATGAGAAACGTGTGAGCTTCGTGAATGATGTAGTTCGTTTGAGCTATAAAGTAACTGCCCTTACCTGAAACGAAGTCTTGTTTGTAGGAAGCCTCAGAGCCTGGGATTTAACTCCATTTCTGAAGGGAAACACACAGCAGAGTTCTCATCCATTCATCACACTCTGCTTTAGAGCAAGAAGCACGCTCTAGCTTCCTAGAGTCTCTAAGACAGCAGGAAACATGAGTGTGCTGAGAGAAAAAGAACGGTGTTTCTTACACATTTGGATCATATCTAGTCCAACTCTGCCTCTGAAATTGATACAAAGCTCAGGTCCCCTAACATCCAATGCCTGTCAGTTAAGATGAGAAACGTATGAGCTTCCTGAAGGATGTACTTCATTTGAGCTGAAAAGTGACTGCCCTTACCTGAAACGAAGTCTTTATTGTAGGAAGACACAGAGCCTGGGATTTAACTCCATTTCTGCATGGAAACACACAAGAGAGTTCTGAAATATAGATCACACTCTGCTTTAGAGCAAGAAGCACGCTCTTGCTTTCTAGAGTCTCTACGACAGCAGGAAACATGAGTGTGCTGGGAAGAAAAGAACGGTGTTTCTTACACATTCGGGCCATATAGAGTCCAACTCTGCCTCTGAAATTGATACAAAGCACGGGTCCTCTAACATCTAATGCTTGTCAGTTAAGATGAGAAACGTGTGAGCTTCGTGAACGATGTAGTTCGTTTGAGCTGTAAAGTAACTGCCCTTAACTGAAACGAAGTGTTGGTTGTAGGAAGACTCAGATCCTGGGGTTTAACTCCATTTCTGAAATGAAACACACCGCAGAGTTCTCATATATAGATCACACTCTGCTTTAGAGCAAGAAGCACGCTCTTGGTTTCTAGAGTCTCTAGGACAGCAGGAAACATGAGTGTGCTGAGAACAAAAGAACGGTGTTTCTTACACATTCGAGCCATATCGAGTCCAACTCTGCCTCTGAATTTGATACAAAGCACAGGTGCTCCAGCATCCAATGCTTGTCATTTAAGATGAGAAACGTGTGAGCTTTGTGAAGGATGTAGTTCGTTTGAGATGAAAAGTGATGGCCCTTACTTGAAAGGAATTCTTGCTTGTAGGAAGACTCAGAGGCTGGGTTCTAACAACATTCCTGAAGTAAAACACACAGCAGAGTTCTCATATATAGATCACACTCTGATTTAGAGCAAGAAGCACGCTCTTGCTTTAGACTCTCTAAGACAGCAGGAATCATGAGTGTGCTGAGAACAAAAGTACGGTGTTGCCTACACATACGGACCATATCTAGTCCAACTCTGCTTGTGAAACTGAAACAAACCCCATGTCCACTAACATCCAATGCTTGTCAGTTAAGATGAGAAACGTCTTGCATGTTTTAAGACATGGAGCCTGGGATTTAACTCCATTTCTGAAGGGAAACACACAGCATAGTTCTCATTCATGGATCACACTCTGCTTTAGAGCAAGAAGAAAGCTCTTGCTTCCTAGAATCTCTGATACAGTAGGAAACTTGAGTGTGCTCAGAACAAAAGAAATGTGCTTCCTACACATACAGACCATATCTAGTTCAACTGTGCTTCTGAAACTGAAACAAAACACAGGTCCTCTACATTCCAATGCTTGTCAGTTCAGATGACAAACGTGTGAGCTTCGGGAATGATGTAGTTCGTTTGAGCTGTAAAGTAACTGCCCTTACCTGAAACGAAGTCTTGCTTGTAGGAAGACTCAGTGCCTGGGGTTTAACTCCATTTCTGAAGTGAAACACACAGCAGAGTTCTCATATATAAATCACACTCTGCTTTAGAGCAAGAAGCACGCTCTTGCTTTCTAGATTCTCTAAGACAGCAGGAAACATGAATGTGCTCAGAACAAAAGAACGGTGTTTCTTACACATTCGGACCATATGGAGTCCAACTCTGCCTCTGAAATTGATACAAAGCACAGGTCCTCTAACATCCAATGCTTGTCATTTAAGATGAGAAACGTGTGAGCTTCGTGAAGGATGTAGTTCGTTTGAGGTGAACAATGACTGCCCTTACCTGAATCGAAGTAGTGCTTGTAGGAAGACACAGAGCCTGGGATTCATCTCCATTTCTGAAGGGAAACACACAGCCGAGTTCTCATCCATGGATCACACTCTGCTTTAGAGCAAGAAGCACGCTCTTGCTTTCTAGATTCTCTAATACAGCAGGAAACGTGAGTGTGCTAAGAACAAAAGAACGGTGTTTCTTACACATACGACCATATCTAGTCCAACTCTGCCTCTGAAATTGATACAAAGCACAGGTCCTCTAACATCCAGTGCTTGTCATTTAAGATGAGAATCGTGTGAGATTCGTGAAGGATGTACTTTCTTTGAGCTGAAAAGAGACTGCGTTTACCTGAAATGAAGACTTGCTTGTGTGAAGACACAGAGCTTGGGATTTAACTCCATTTAAGAACGGAAACACACAGCACAGTTCTCATCCATGAAACACACTCTGCTTTAGAGCAGCAGGCACACTCTTGCTTTATAGAGTCTCTAATACAGCAGGACCCTTGAGTGTGCTCAGAAAATGAACGTTGTTTCCTACAGATACAGACCATATCTACTTCAACTCTGCTTCTGAAACTGAAACAAACCATAGGTCCTCTAACATCCAATGCTTGTCAGTTAAGATGAGAAACGTGTGAGCTTTGTGACGGATGTACTTCATTTGAGCTGAAAAGTGACTGCCCTTACCTGAAACGAAGTCTTTATTGTAGGAAGACACAGAGCCTGGGATTTAACTCCATTTCTGAAGGGAAACACAAAGCATAGTTCTCTTCCATGGATCACACTCTGCTTTAGAGCAAGAAGCACGCTCTTGCTTTCTAGATTCTCTAATACAGTAGGAAACGTGAGTGTGCTAAGAACAAATGAATGGTGTTTCCTACACATACGGACCATATCTAGTCCAACTCTGCTTGTGAAACTGAAACAAACCACAGGTCCACTAACATCCAATGCTTGTCAGTTAAGATGAGAAACGTGTGAGCTTCATGAACGATGCAGTTCGTTTGAGCTGTAAAGTAACTGCCCTTACCTGAAACGAATTCTTGTTTGTAGGAAGACTCAGAGCCTGGGATTTAACTCCATTCTTGAAGTGAAACACACAGCAGAGTTCTCATACATGGATCATACTCTGCTTTAGAATAGGAAGAAAGCTCTTGCTTTCTAGAGTCTCTAATACAGCACGAAACTGGAGTGTACTCAGAACTAAAGAACGGTGTTTCCTACACATACGGACCATGTCTAGTCCAACTCTGCTTCTGAAACTGATACAAAGCACTGGTCTTCTAACATCCGATGCTTGTCAGTTAAGATGAGAAACGTGTGAGCTTCGTGAACAATGTAGTTCTTTTGAGCTGTAAAGTAACTGCCCTTACCTGAAACGAAGTGTTGCTTGTAGGAAGACTCAGAGCCTGGGATTTAACTCCATTTTTGAAGTGAAACACACAGCAGAGTTCTCATCCATTGATCACACTCTGCTTTAGAGCAAGAAGCACGCTCTTGCATTCTAGAGTCACTAAGACAGCAGGAATCGTGAGTGTAATGAGAACAAAAGAACGGTGTTTGCTACACATACGTACCATATCAAGTCCAACTCTGCTTCTGAACCTGATACAAAGCACTGGTCCTCTAACATCCAATGCTTGTCAGTTAAGATGAGAAACGTGTGAGCTTCGTGAACGATGTAGTTCTTTTGATCTGAAAAGTTACTGCCCTACACTGAAACGAAGTCTTGCATGTTTTAAGACACAGAGCCTGGGATTTAACTCCATTTCTGAAGGGAAACACACAGCATAGTTCTCATTCATGGATCACACTCTGCTTTAGAGCAAGAAGAAAGCTCTTGCTTCCTAGAATCTCTAATACAGTAGGAAACTTGAGTGTGCTCAGAATAAAAGAACTGTGTTTCCTACACATACAGACCATATCTAGTTCAACTCTGCTTCTGAAACTGAAACAAACCACAGGTCCTCTACATTCCAATGCTTGTCAGTTCAGATGACAAACGTGTGAGCTTCGTGAACGATGTAATTCGTTTGAACTGTAAAGTTACTGCCCTTACCTGAAACGAAGTCTTGCTTGTAGGAAGACGAAGAGCCTGGGGTTTAACTCCATTTCTGAAGTGAAACACACAGCAGATTTCTCATATATAAATCACACTCTGCTTTAGAGCAAGAAGCACGCTCTTGCTTTCTAGATTCTCTAAGACAGCAGGAAACATGAATGTGCTGAGAACAAAAGAACAGTGTTTCTTACACATTCGGACAATATCTAGTCCAACTCTGCCTCTGAAATTGATACAAAGCTCAGGTCCCCTAACATCCAATGCTTGTCAGTTAAGATGAGAAACGTGTGAGCTTCGTGAAGGATGTAGTTCGTTTGAGGTGAAAAATGACTGACCTTACCTGAAACGAAGTAGTGCTTGTAGGAAGACACAGAGCCTGGGATTTAACTCCATTTCTGAAGGGAAACACACAGCTGAATTCTCATCCATGGATCACACTCTGCTTTAGAGCAAGAAGCACACTCTTGCTTTCTAGATTCTCTAATACAGCAGGAAACGTGAGTGTGCTAAGAACAAAAGAACGGTGTTTCTTACACATACGACCATATCTAGTCCAACTCTGCCTCTGAAATTGATACAAAGCACAGGTCCTCTAACATCCAGTGCTTATCATTTAAGATGAGAATCGTGTGAGATTCGTGAACGATGTAGTTTGTTTGAGCTGAAAAGAGACTGCGTTTACCTGAAATGAAGACTTGCTTGTGTGAAGACACAGAGCTTGGGATTTAACTCCATTTAAGAACGGAAACACACAGCACAGTTCTCATCCATGAAACATACTCTGCTTTAGAGCAACAGGCACGCTCTTGATTTATAGAGTCTCTAATACAGCAGGACCCTTGAGTGTGCTCAGAAAAAGAACTTTGTTTCCTACAGATACAGACCATATCTACTTCAACTCTGCTTCTGAAACTGAAACAAACCATAGGTCCTCTAACATCCAATGCTTGTCAGTTAAGATGAGAAACGTGTGAGCTTTGTGAACGATGTAGTTCATTTGAGCTGTAAAGTAACTGCCCTTACCTGAAACGAAGTCTTGTTTGTAAGAAGATTCAGAGCCTGGGATTTAACTCCATTTCTGAAGTGAAACACACAGCAGAGTTCTCATCCATTGATCACAATCTGCTTTAGAGCAAGAAGCACGCTCTAGCTTTCTAGAGTCTCTAATACAGCAGGAAACTTGAGTGTGCTCAGAACTAAAGAACGGTGTTTCCTACACACACGGACCATATCTAGTCCAACTCTGCCTCTGAAATTGATACAAAGCTCAGGTCCCCTAACATCCAATGCTTGTCAGTTAAGATGAGAAACGTGTGAGCTTCGTGACGGATGTACTTCATTTGAGCTGAAAAGTGACTGCCCTTACATGAAACGAAGTCTTTATTGTAGGAAGACACAGAGCCTGGGATTTAACTCCATTTCTGAAGGGAAACACAAAGCATAGTTCTCTTCCATGGATCACACTCTGCTTTAGAGCAAGAAGCACGCTCTTGCTTTCTAGATTCTCTAATACAGTAGGAAACGTGAGTGTGCTAAGAACAAATGAATGGTGTTTCCTACACATACGGACCATATCTAGTCCAACTCTGCTTGTGAAACTGAAACAAACCACAGGTCCACTAACATCCAATGCTTGTCAGTTAAGATGAGAAACGTGTGAGCTTCATGAACGATGCAGTTCGTTTGAGCTGTAAAGTAACTGCCCTTACCTGAAACGAATTCTTGTTTGTAGGAAGACTCAGAGCCTGGGATTTGACTCCATTCTTGAAGTGAAACACACAGCAGAGTTCTCATCCATTGATCACACTCTGCTTTAGAGCAAGAAGCACGCTCTTGCTTTCTAGATTCTCTAAGACAGCAGGAAACATGAATGTGCTGAGAACAAAAGAACGGTGTTTCTTACACATTCGGACCATATCTAGTCCAACTCTGCCTCTGAAATTGATACAAAGCACAGGTCCTCTAACATCCAATGCTTGTCATTTAAGATGAGAAACGTGTGAGCTTCGTGAAGGATGTAGTTCTTTTGAGGTGAAAAATGACTGCCCTTACCTGAAACAAAGTAGTGCTTGTAGGAAGACACAGAGCCTGGGATTTAACTCCATTTCTGAAGGGAAACACACTGCCGAATTCTCATCCATGGATCACACTCTGCTTTAGAGCAAGAAGCACGCTCTTGCTTTCTAGATTCTCTAATACAGCAGAAACGTGAGTTGGCTAAGAACAAACGAATGGTGTTTCCTACACATACAGACCATATCTAGTTCAACTCTGCTTCTGAAACTAAAACAAACCACAGGTCCTCTACGTTCCAATGCTTGTCAGTTAAGATGAGAAACGTGTGAGCTTCGTGAACAATGTAGTTCGTTTGAGTTGTAAAGTAACTGCCCTTACCTGAAACGAATTCTTGTTTGTAGGAAGACTCAGAGCCTGGGATTCAACACCATTTATGAAGTGAAACACACAGCAGAGTTCTCATCCATTGATCACACTCTGCTTTAGAGCAAGAAGCACGCTCTAGCTTTCTTGAGTCTCTTAGACAGCATGAAACCTGAGTGTGCTGAGAACAAAAGAACAGTGTTTCTTACACATACGACCATATCTAGTCCAACTCTGCCTCTGAAATTGATACAAAGCACAGGTCCTCTAACATCCAGTGCTTGTCATTTAAGATGAGAATCGTGTGAGATTTGTGAATGATGTAGTTCATTTGAGCTGAAAAGTGACTGCCCTTACCTGAAACGAAGTAGTGCTTGTAGGAAGACACAGAGACTGGTATTTAACTCCATTTCTGATGGGAAACACACACCATAGTTCTCATCCATGGATCACACTCTGCTTTTGAGCAAGCAGTACTCTCTTGCTTTCTAGAATCTCTAATACAGCAGAAAACTTGAGTGTTCTCAGAACAAAAGAACGGTGTTTCCTACACATACATACCATATCGAGTCCAATTCTGCTTCTTAAAATGATACAAAGCACTGGTCCTCTAACATCCAATGCTTGTCAGTTAAGATGAGAAACGTGTGAGCTTCGTGAACGATGTACTTCCTTTGAGGTGAAAAGAGACTGCGTTTACCTGCAATGAAGACTTGCTTGTGTGAAGACACAGAGCTTGGGATTTAACTCCATTTAAGAACGGAAACACACAGCACAGTTCTCATCCATGAAACACACTCCGCTTTAGTGCAACAGGCACGCTCTTGCTTTATAGAGTCTCTAATACAGCAGGACCCTTGAGTGTGCTCAGAAAAAAGAACGGTGTTTCCTACAGATACAGACCATATCTACTTAAACTCTGCTTCTGAAACTGAAACAAACCATAGGTCCTCTAACATCCAATGCTTGTCATTTAAGATGAGAAACGTGTGAGCTTCGTGAACGATGTAGTTCGTTTGAGCTGTAAAGGAACTGCCCTTACCTGAAACGAAGTGTTGCCCCTAGGAAGACTCAGAGCCTGGGATTTAACTCCATTTCTGAAGTGAAACACACAGCATAGTTCTCATCCATTGATCACACTCTGCTTTAGAGTGAGAAGCACGCTCTTGCTTTCTAGATTCTCTAAGACAGCAGGAAACATGAGTGTGCTGAGAGCAAAAGAACGGTGTTTCTTACACATTCGGACCATATCTAGTCCAACTCTGCCTCTGAAATTGATACAAAGCTCAGGTCCTCTAACATCCAATGCTTGTCAGTTAAGATGAGAAACGTGTGAGCTTCGTGAACGATGTAGTTCTTTTGAGCTGAAAAGTGACTGCCCTACACTGAAACGAAGTCTTGCATGTTTTAAGACACAGAGCCTGGGATTTAACTCCATTTCTGAAGGGAAACACACAGCATAGTTCTCATTCATGGATCACACTCTGCTTTAGAGCAAGAAGAAAGCTCTTGCTTCCTAGAATCTCTAATACAGTAGGAAACTTGAGTGTGCTCAGAATAAAAGAACTGTGTTTCCTACACATACAGACCATATCTAGTTCAACTCTGCTTCTGAAACTGAAACAAACCACAGGTCCTCTACATTCCAATGCTTGTCAGTTCAGATGAAAAACGTGTGAGCTTCTTGAACGATGTAATTCGTTTGAGCTGTAAAGTTACTGCCCTTACCTGAAACGAAGTCTTGCTTGTAGGAAGACGAAGAGCCTGGGGTTTAACTCCATTTCTGAAGTGAAAAACACAGCAGAGTTCTCATTTATAGATCACACTCTGCTTTAGAGTAAGAGGCACGCTCTTGCTTTCTAGAATCTCTAGGACAGCAGGAAACATGAGTGTGCTGAGAACAAAAGAACGGTGTTGCTTACACATACGGACCATATCTGTTCCAACTCTGCTTCTGAAACTGATACAAAGCACTGGTCCTATAACATCTGATGCTTGTCAGTTAAGATTAGAAACGTGTGAGCTCCGTGAACGATGTAGTTCGTTTGAGCTGTAAAGTAACTGCCCTTACCTGAAACGAAGTGTTGCTTGTAGGAAGACTCAGAGCCTGGGGTTTAACTCCATTTCTGAAGTGAAACACACAGCAGAGTTGTCATATATAGATCATACTCTGCTTTAGAGCAAGAAGCACGCTCTTGCTTTCTAGAGTCTCTAGGACAGCAGGAAACATGAGTGTGCTGAGAACAAAAGAACGGTGTTTCTTACTCATTCGGGCCATATCGAGTCCAACTCTGCCTCTGAAATTGATACAAAGCTCAGGTCCTCCAGCATCCAATGCTTGTCATTTAAGATGAGAAACGTGTGAGCTTCGTGAACGATGTAGTTCGTTTGAGCTGTAAAGTAACTGCCTTACCTGAAACGAAGTCTTGTTTGTACGAAGACTAAGAGCCTGGGATTTAACTCCATTTCTGAAGTGAAACACACAGCAGAGTTCTCATCCATTGATCACACTCTGCTTTAGAGCAAGAAGCACGCTCTAGCTTTCTAGAATCTCTAAGACAGCAGGAAACGTGAGTGTGCTGAGAACAAAGGAACGGTGTTTCCTACACATACGGACCATATCTAGTCCAACTCTGCTTCTGAAACTGACACAAAGCACTGGTCCTCTAACATCCAATGCTTGTCAATTAAGATGAGAAACGTGTAAGCTTCGTGAACGATATAGTTCGTTTGAGCTGTAAAGTAACTGCCCTTACCTGAAACGAAGTGTTGCTTGTAGGAAGACTCAGAGCCTGCGGTTTAACTCCATTTCTGAAGTGAAACACACAGCAGAGTTCTCATATATAGATCACACTCTGCTTTAGAGCAAGAATCACGCACTTGCTTTCTAGAGTCTCTAGGACAGCAGGAAACATGAGTGTGCTGAGAACAAAAGAACGGTGTTTCCTACACATACATACCATATCGAGTCCAATTCTGCTTCTTAAAATGATACAAAGCACTGGTCCTCTACCATCCAATGCTTGTCAGTTAAGATGAGAAACGTGTGAGCTTCGTGAACGATGTACTTCCTTTGAGCTGAAAAGAGACTGCGTTTACCTGCAATGAAGACTTGCTTGTGTGAAGACACAGAGCTTGGGATTTAACTCCATTTAAGAACGGAAACACACAGCACAGTTCTCATCCATGAAACACACTCTGCTTTAGAGCAACAGGCACGCTCTTGCTTTATAGAGTCTATAATACAGCAGGACCCTTGAGTGTTTTCAGAAAAAAGAACGGTGTTTCCTACAGATACAGACCATATCTACTTCAACTCTGCTTCTGAAACTGAAACAAACCATAGGTCCTCTAACATCCAATGCTTGTCATTTAAAATGAGAAACGTGTGAGCTTTGTGAACGATGTAGTTCGTTTGAGCTATAAAGTAACTGCCCTTACCTGAAACGAAGTGTTGCCTGTAGGAAGACTCAGAGCCTGGGATTTAACTCCATTTCTGAAGTGAAACACACAGCATAGTTCTCATCCATTGATCACACTCTGCTTTAGAGTGAGAAGCACGCTCTTGCTTTCTAGATTCTCTAAGACAGCAGGAAACATGAGTGTGCTGAGAGCAAAAGAACGGTGTTTCTTACACATTCGGACCATATCTAGTCCAACTCTGCCTCTAAAATTGATACAAAGCTCAGGTCCTCTAACATCCAATGCTTGTCAGTTAAGATGAGAAACGTGTGAGCTTTGTGAATGATGTAGTTCATTTGAGCTGTAATGTAACTACCCTTGCCTGAAAGGAAGTCTTGTTGTACGAAGACACAGAGCCTGGGATTTAACTCCATTTCTGAAGTGAAACACACAGCAGAGTTCTCTTCCATGGATCACACTCTGCTTTAGAGCAAGAAGCACGCTCTTGCTTTCTAGATTCTCTAATACAGTAGGAAACGTGAGTGTGCTAAGAACAAATGAATGGTGTTTCCTACACATACGGACCATATCTAGTCCAACTCTGCTTGTGAAACTGAAACAAACCACAGGTCCACTAACATCCAATGCTTGTCAGTTAAGATGAGAAACGTGTGAGCTTCATGAACGATGCAGTTCGTTTGAGCTGTAAAGTAACTGCCCTTACCTGAAACGAATTCTTGTTTGTAGGAAGACTCAGAGCCTGGGATTTAACTCCATTCTTGAAGTGAAACACACAGCAGAGTTCTCATACATGGATCATACTCTGCTTTAGAATAGGAAGAAAGCTCTTGCTTTCTAGAGTCTCTAATACAGCACGAAACTGGAGTGTACTCAGAACTAAAGAACGGTGTTTCCTACACATACGGACCATGTCTAGTCCAACTCTGCTTCTGAAACTGATACAAAGCACTGGTCTTCTAACATCCGATGCTTGTCAGTTAAGATGAGAAACGTGTGAGCTTCGTGAACAATGTAGTTCTTTTGAGCTGTAAAGT
Source organism: Onychomys leucogaster (assembly GCA_949786385.1). Classification (NCBI taxonomy): domain Eukaryota; kingdom Metazoa; phylum Chordata; class Mammalia; order Rodentia; family Cricetidae; genus Onychomys; species Onychomys leucogaster. The sequence continues at coordinate 3,709,031 of CATKUP010000009.1, read as the reverse complement.
AACTGCCCTTACCTGAAACGAAGTGTTGCTTGTAGGAAGACTCAGAGCCTGGGATTTAACTCCATTTTTGAAGTGAAACACACAGCAGAGTTCTCATCCATTGAACACACTCTGCTTTAGAGCAAGAAGCACGCTCTTGCATTCTAGAGTCACTAAGACAGCAGGAATCGTGAGTGTAATGAGAACAAAAAAACGGTGTTTGCTACACATACGTACCATATCAAGTCCAACTCTGCTTCTGAACCTGATACAAAGCACTGGTCCTCTAACATCCAATGCTTGTCAGTTAAGATGAGAAACGTGTGAGCTTCGTGAACGATGTAGTTCTTTTGATCTGAAAAGTTACTGCCCTACACTGAAACGAAGTCTTGCATGTTTTAAGACACAGAGCCTGGGATTTAACTCCATTTCTGAAGGGAAACACACAGCATAGTTCTCATTCATGGATCACACTCTGCTTTAGAGCAAGAAGAAAGCTCTTGCTTCCTAGAATCTCTAATACAGTAGGAAACTTGAGTGTGCTCAGAATAAAAGAACTGTGTTTCCTACACATACAGACCATATCTAGTTCAACTCTGCTTCTGAAACTGAAACAAACCACAGGTCCTCTACATTCCAATGCTTGTCAGTTCAGATGACAAACGTGTGAGCTTCGTGAACGATGTAATTCGTTTGAACTGTAAAGTTACTGCCCTTACCTGAAACGAAGTCTTGCTTGTAGGAAGACGAAGAGCCTGGGGTTTAACTCCATTTCTGAAGTGAAACACACAGCAGATTTCTCATATATAAATCACACTCTGCTTTAGAGCAAGAAGCACACTCTTGCTTTCTAGATTCTCTAAGACAGCAGGAAACATGAATGTGCTGAGAACAAAAGAACAGTGTTTCTTACACATTCGGACAATATCTAGTCCAACTCTGCCTCTGAAATTGATACAAAGCTCAGGTCCCCTAACATCCAATGCTTGTCAGTTAAGATGAGAAACGTGTGAGCTTCGTGAAGGATGTAGTTCGTTTGAGGTGAAAAATGACTGACCTTACCTGAAACGAAGTAGTGCTTGTAGGAAGACACAGAGCCTGGGATTTAACTCCATTTCTGAAGGGAAACACACAGCTGAATTCTCATCCATGGATCACACTCTGCTTTAGAGCAAGAAGCACGCTCTTGCTTTCTCGATTCTCTAATACAGCAGGAAACGTGAGTGTGCTAAGAACAAAAGAACGGTGTTTCTTACACATACGACCATATCTAGTCCAACTCTGCCTCTGAAATTGATACAAAGCACAGGTCCTCTAACATCCAGTGCTTATCATTTAAGATGAGAATCGTGTGAGATTCGTGAACGATGTAGTTTGTTTGAGCTGAAAAGAGACTGCGTATACCTGAAATGAAGACTTGCTTGTGTGAAGACACAGAGCTTGGGATTTAACTCCATTTAAGAACGGAAACACACAGCACAGTTCTCATCCATGAAACATACTCTGCTTTAGAGCAACAGGCACGCTCTTGATTTATAGAGTCTCTAATACAGCAGGACCCTTGAGTGTGCTCAGAAAAAGAACTTTGTTTCCTACAGATACAGACCATATCTACTTCAACTCTGCTTCTGAAACTGAAACAAACCATAGGTCCTCTAACATCCAATGCTTGTCATTTAAGATGAGAAACGTGTGAGCTTCGTGAAGGATGTAGTTCTTTTGAGGTGAAAAATGACTGCCCTTACCTGAAACAAAGTAGTGCTTGTAGGAAGACACAGAGCCTGGGATTTAACTCCATTTCTGAAGGGAAACACACTGCCGAATTCTCATCCATGGATCACACTCTGCTTTAGAGCAAGAAGCACGCTCTTGCTTTCTAGATTCTCTAATACAGCAGAAACGTGAGTTGGCTAAGAACAAACGAATGGTGTTTCCTACACATACAGACCATATCTAGTTCAACTCTGCTTCTGAAACTAAAACAAACCACAGGTCCTCTACGTTCCAATGCTTGTCAGTTAAGATGAGAAACGTGTGAGCTTCGTGAACAATGTAGTTCGTTTGAGTTGTAAAGTAACTGCCCTTACCTGAAACGAATTCTTGTTTGTAGGAAGACTCAGAGCCTGGGATTCAACACCATTTATGAAGTGAAACACACAGCAGAGTTCTCATCCATTGATCACACTCTGCTTTAGAGCAAGAAGCACGCTCTAGCTTTCTTGAGTCTCTTAGACAGCATGAAACCTGAGTGTGCTGAGAACAAAAGAACAGTGTTTCTTACACATACGACCATATCTAGTCCAACTCTGCCTCTGAAATTGATACAAAGCACAGGTCCTCTAACATCCAGTGCTTGTCATTTAAGATGAGAATCGTGTGAGATTTGTGAATGATGTAGTTCATTTGAGCTGAAAAGTGACTGCCCTTACCTGAAACGAAGTAGTGCTTGTAGGAAGACACAGAGACTGGTATTTAACTCCATTTCTGATGGGAAACACACACCATAGTTCTCATCCATGGATCACACTCTGCTTTTGAGCAAGCAGAACTCTCTTGCTTTCTAGAATCTCTAATACAGCAGAAAACTTGAGTGTTCTCAGAACAAAAGAACGGTGTTTCCTACACATACATACCATATCGAGTCCAATTCTGCTTCTTAAAATGATACAAAGCACTGGTCCTCTAACATCCAATGCTTGTCAGTTAAGATGAGAAACGTGTGAGCTTCGTGAACGATGTACTTCCTTTGAGCTGAAAAGAGACTGCGTTTACCTGCAATGAAGACTTGCTTGTGTGAAGACACAGAGCTTGGGATTTAACTCCATTTAAGAACGGAAACACACAGCACAGTTCTCATCCATGAAACACACTCCGCTTTAGTGCAACAGGCACGCTCTTGCTTTATAGAGTCTCTAATACAGCAGGACCCTTGAGTGTGCTCAGAAAAAAGAACGGTGTTTCCTACAGATACAGACCATATCTACTTAAACTCTGCTTCTGAAACTGAAACAAACCATAGGTCCTCTAACATCCAATGCTTGTCATTTAAGATGAGAAACGTGTGAGCTTTGTGAACGATGTAGTTCGTTTGAGCTGTAAAGGAACTGCCCTTACCTGAAACGAAGTGTTGCCCCTAGGAAGACTCAGAGCCTGGGATTTAACTCCATTTCTGAAGTGAAACACACAGCATAGTTCTCATCCATTGATCACACTCTGCTTTAGAGTGAGAAGCACGCTCTTGCTTTCTAGATTCTCTAAGACAGCAGGAAACATGAGTGTGCTGAGAGCAAAAGAACGGTGTTTCTTACACATTCGGACCATATCTAGTCCAACTCTGCCTCTGAAATTGATACAAAGCTCAGGTCCTCTAACATCCAATGCTTGTCAGTTAAGATGAGAAACGTGTGAGCTTCGTGAACGATGTAGTTCTTTTGAGCTGAAAAGTGACTGCCCTACACTGAAACGAAGTCTTACATGTTTTAAGACACAGAGCCTGGGATTTAACTCCATTTCTGAAGGGAAACACACAGCATAGTTCTCATTCATGGATCACACTCTGCTTTAGAGCAAGAAGAAAGCTCTTGCTTCCTAGAATCTCTAATACAGTAGGAAACTTGAGTGTGCTCAGAATAAAAGAACTGTGTTTCCTACACATACAGACCATATCTAGTTCAACTCTGCTTCTGAAACTGAAACAAACCACAGGTCCTCTACATTCCAATGCTTGTCAGTTCAGATGACAAACGTGTGAGCTTCGTGAACGATGTAATTCATTTGAGCTGTAAAGTTACTGCCCTTACCTGAAACGAAGTCTTGCTTGTAGGAAGACGAAGAGCCTGGGGTTTAACTCCATTTCTGAAGTGAAAAACACAGCAGAGTTCTCATTTATAGATCACACTCTGCTTTAGAGTAAGAGGCACGCTCTTGCTTTCTAGAATCTCTAGGACAGCAGGAAACATGAGTGTGCTGAGAACAAAAGAACGGTGTTGCTTACACATACGGACCATATCTGTTCCAACTCTGCTTCTGAAACTGATACAAAGCACTGGTCCTATAACATCTGATGCTTGTCAGTTAAGATTAGAAACGTGTGAGCTCCGTGAACGATGTAGTTCGTTTGAGCTGTAAAGTAACTGCCCTTACCTGAAACGAAGTGTTGCTTGTAGGAAGACTCAGAGCCTGGGGTTTAACTCCATTTCTGAAGTGAAACACACAGCAGAGTTGTCATATATAGATCATACTCTGCTTTAGAGCAAGAAGCACGGTCTTGCTTTCTAGAGTCTCTAGGACAGCAGGAAACATGAGTGTGCTGAGAACAAAAGAACGGTGTTTCTTACTCATTCGGGCCATATCGAGTCCAACTCTGCCTCTGAAATTGATACAAAGCTCAGGTCCTCCAGCATCCAATGCTTGTCATTTAAGATGAGAAATGTGTGAGCTTCGTGAACGATGTAGTTCGTTTGAGCTGTAAAGTAACTGCCTTACCTGAAACGAAGTCTTGTTTGTACGAAGACTAAGAGCCTGGGATTTAACTCCATTTCTGAAGTGAAACACACAGCAGAGTTCTCATCCATTGATCACACTCTGCTTTAGAGCAAGAAGCACGCTCTAGCTTTCTAGAATCTCTAAGACAGCAGGAAACGTGAGTGTGCTGAGAACAAAAGAACGGTGTTTCCTACACATACGGACCATATCTAGTCCAACTCTGCTTCTGAAACTGACACAAAGCACTGGTCCTCTAACATCCAATGCTTGTCAATTAAGATGAGAAACGTGTAAGCTTCGTGAACGATATAGTTCGTTTGAGCTGTAAAGTAACTGCCCTTACCTGAAACGAAGTGTTGCTTGTAGGAAGACTCAGAGCCTGCGGTTTAACTCCATTTCTGAGGTGAAACACACAGCAGAGTTCTCATATATAGATCACACTCTGCTTTAGAGCAAGAATCACGCACTTGCTTTCTAGAGTCTCTAGGACAGCAGGAAACATGAGTGTGCTGAGAACAAAAGAACGGTGTTTCCTACACATACGTACCATATCGAGTCCAATTCTGCTTCTTAAAATGATACAAAGCACTGGTCCTCTACCATCCAATGCTTGTCAGTTAAGATGAGAAACGTGTGAGCTTCGTGAACGATGTACTTCCTTTGAGCTGAAAAGAGACTGCGTTTACCTGCAATGAAGACTTGCTTGTGTGAAGACACAGAGCTTGGGATTTAACTCCATTTAAGAACGGAAACACACAGCACAGTTCTCATCCATGAAACACACTCTGCTTTAGAGCAACAGGCACGCTCTTGCTTTATAGAGTCTATAATACAGCAGGACCCTTGAGTGTTTTCAGAAAAAAGAACGGTGTTTCCTACAGATACAGACCATATCTACTTCAACTCTGCTTCTGAAACTGAAACAAACCATAGGTCCTCTAACATCCAATGCTTGTCATTTAAAATGAGAAACGTGTGAGCTTTGTGAACGATGTAGTACGTTTGAGCTGTAAAGTAACTGCCCTTACCGGAAACGAAGTCTTGTTTGTAGGAAGCCTCAGAGCCTGTGATTTAACTCCATTTCTGAAGTGAAACACACAGCAGAGTTCTCATCCATTGATGACACTCTGCTTTAGAGCAAGAAGCACGCTCTTGCTTTCCAGAGTCACTAAGGCAGCAGGAAACCTGAGTGTGATGAGAACAAAAGAACGGTGTTTCTTCCACATACGGACCATATCTAGTCCAACTCTGCTTGTGAAACTGAAACAAACAACAGGTCCACTAACATCCAATGCTTGTCAGTTAAGATGATAAATGTGTGAGCTTCGGGAACAATGTAATTCGTTTGAGCTGTGAAGTAAATGCCCTTACCTGAAACGAAGTGTTGCTTGTAGGAAGACTCAGAGCCTGAGGTTTAACTCCATTTCTGAAGTGAAAAACACAGCAGAGTTCTCATTTATAGATCACACTCTGCTTTAGAGCAAGAGGCACGCTCTTGCTTTCTAGAATCTCTAGGACAGCAGGAAACATGAGTGTGCTGAGAACAAAAGAACGGTGTTGCTTACACATACGGACCATATCTATTCCAACTCTGCTTCTGAAACTGATACAAAGCACTGGTCCTATAACATCTGATGCTTGTCAGTTAAGATTAGAAACGTGTGAGCTCCGTGAACGATGTAGTTCGTTTGAGCTGTAAAGTAACTGCCCTTACCTGAAACGAAGTGTTGCTTGTAGGAAGACTCAGAGCCTGGGGTTTAACTCCATTTCTGAAGTGAAACACACAGCAGAGTTGTCATATATAGATCATACTCTGCTTTAGAGCAAGAAGCACGCTCTTGCTTTCTAGAGTCTCTAGGACAGCAGGAATCATGAGTGTGCTGAGAACAAAAGAACAGTGTTTCCTACACATACGGACCATATCTAGTCCAACTCTGCTTCTGAAACTGACACAAAGCACTGGTCCTCTAACATCCAATGCTTGTCAATTAAGATGAGAAACGTGTGAGCTTCGTGAACGATATAGTTCGTTTGAGCTGTAAAGTAACTGCCCTTACCTGAAACGAAGTGTTGCTTGTAGGAAGACTCAGAGCCTGGGGTTTAACTCCATTTCTGAAGTGAAACACACAGCAGAGTTCTCATATATAGATCACACTCTGCTTTAGAGCAAGAATCACGCTCTTGCTTTCTAGAGTCTCTAGGACAGCAGGAAACATGAGTGTGCTGAGAACAAAAGAACAGTGTTTCTTACACATACGGACGATATCTATTCCAATTCTGCTTCTGAAACTGATACAAAGCACTGGTCCTATAACATCCGATGCTTGTCAGTTAAGATTAGAAACGTTTGAGCTTCGTGAACGATGTATTCGTTTGAGATGTAAAGTAACTGCCCTTACCTGAAACGAAGTGTTGCTTTTAGGAAGACTCAGAACCTGGGGTTTAACTCCATTTCTGAAGTGTAAAACACAGCAGAGTTCTCATATATAGATCACACTCTACTTTAGAGCAAGAAGCACACTCTTGCTTTCTAGACTCTCTAAGACAGCAGGAATCATGAGTGTGCTGAGAACAAAAGAACGGTGTTTCCTACACATATGGACCATATCTAGTCCAACTCTGCCTCTGAAATTGATACAAAGCACAGGTCCTCTAACATCCAATGCTTGTCATTTAAGATGAGAAACATGTGAGATTCGTGAACGATGTAGTTCATTTGAGCTGTAATGTAACTGCCCTTCCCTGAAACGATGTCTTGCATGATGAAAGACACAGAGGCTGGGATTTAACTCCATTTCTGAAGGGAAACACACAGCATAGTTCTCATCCATGGATCACACTCTGCTTCAGAGCAAGAAGCACGCTCTTGCTTTCTAGAGTCACTAAGGCAGCAGGAAACCTGAGTGTGATGAGAACAAAAGAACGGTGTTTCTTCCACATACGGACCATATCTAGTCCAACTCTGCTTGTGAAACTGAAACAAACAACAGGTCCACTAACATCCAATGCTTGTCAGTTAAGATGATAAACGTGTGAGCTTCGGGAACAATGTAATTCGTTTGAGCTGTGAAGTAAATGCCCTTACCTGAAACGAAGTGTTGCTTGTAGGAAGACTCAGAGCCTGAGGTTTAACTCCATTTCTGAAGTGAAAAACACAGCAGAGTTCTCATTTATAGATCACACTCTGCTTTAGAGCAAGAGGCACGCTCTTGCTTTCTAGAATCTCTAGGACAGCAGGAAACATGAGTGTGCTGAGAACAAAAGAACGGTGTTGCTTACACATACGGACCATATCTATTCCAACTCTGCTTCTGAAACTGATACAAAGCACTGGTCCTATAACATCTGATGCTTGTCAGTTAAGATTAGAAACGTGTGAGCTCCGTGAACGATGTAGTTCGTTTGAGCTGTAAAGTAACTGCCCTTACCTGAAACGAAGTGTTGCTTGTAGGAAGACTCAGAGCCTGGGGTTTAACTCCATTTCTGAAGTGAAACACACAGCAGAGTTGTCATATATAGATCATACTCTGCTTTAGAGCAAGAAGCACGCTCTTGCTTTCTAGAGTCTCTAGGACAGCAGGAATCATGAGTGTGCTGAGAACAAAAGAACGGTGTTTCCTACACATACGGACCATATCTAGTCCAACTCTGCTTCTGAAACTGACACAAAGCACTGGTCCTCTAACATCCAATGCTTGTCAATTAAGATGAGAAACGTGTGAGCTTCGTGAACGATATAGTTCGTTTGAGCTGTAAAGTAACTGCCCTTACCTGAAACGAAGTGTTGCTTGTAGGAAGACTCAGAGCCTGGGGTTTAACTCCATTTCTGAAGTGAAACACACAGCAGAGTTCTCATATATAGATCACACTCTGCTTTAGAGCAAGAATCACGCTCTTGCTTTCTAGAGTCTCTAGGACAGCAGGAAACATGAGTGTGCTGAGAACAAAAGAACAGTGTTTCTTACACATACGGACGATATCTATTCCAATTCTGCTTCTGAAACTGATACAAAGCACTGGTCCTATAACATCAGATGCTTGTCAGTTAAGATTAGAAACGTTTGAGCTTCGTGAACAATGTATTCGTTTGAGATGTAAAGTAACTGCCCTTACCTGAAACGAAGTGTTGCTTTTAGGAAGACTCAGAACCTGGGGTTTAACTCCATTTCTGAAGTGAAAAACACAGCAGAGTTCTCATATATAGATCACACTCTACTTTAGAGCAAGAAGCACACTCTTGCTTTCTAGACTCTCTAAGACAGCAGGAATCATGAGTGTGCTGAGAACAAAAGAACGGTGTTTCCTACACATATGGACCATATCTAGTCCAACTCTGCCTCTGAAATTGATACAAAGCACAGGTCCTCTAACATCCAATGCTTGTCATTTAAGATGAGAAACATGTGAGATTCGTGAACGATGTAGTTCATTTGAGCTGTAATGTAACTGCCCTTCCCTGAAACGATGTCTTGCATGATGAAAGACACAGAGCCTGGGATTTAACTCCATTTCTGAAGGGAAACACACAGCATAGTTCTCATCCATGGATCACACTCTGCTTCAGAGCAAGAAGCACGCTCTTGCTTTCTAGAGTCTCTAAGACTGCAGGAAACGTGAGTGTGCTGAGAACAAAAGAACGGTGTTTCCTACACATATGGACCATATCTATTCCAACTCTGCTTCTGAAACTGACACAAAGCACTGGTCCTATAACATCCAATGCTTGTCAGTTAAGATTAGACACGTGTGAGCTTCGTGAACGATGTAGTTCGTTTGAGCTGTAAAGTAACTGCCCTTACCTGAAACGAAGTGTTGCTTGTAGGAAGACTCAGAACCTGGGGTTTAACTCCATTTCTGAAGTGAAAAACACAGCAGAGTTGTCATATATAGATCATATTCTGCTTTAGAGCAAGAAGCACGCTCTTGCTTTCTAGAGTCTCTAGGACAGCAGGAAATATGAGTGTGCTGAGAACAAAAGAACGGTGTTTCCTACACATATGGACCATATCTAGTCCAACTCTGCCTCTGAAATTGATACAAAGCACAGGTCCTCTAACATCCAATGCTTGTCAGTTAAGATGAGAAACGTGTTAGTTTCGTGAACGATGTAGTTCGTTTGAGCTGTAAAGTGACTGCCCTTCCCTGAAACGAAGTCTGGCATGTTGAAAGACACAGAGCCTGGGATTTAACTCCATTTTTGAAGGGAAACACAGAGCATACTTCTCATCCATGGATCACACTCTGCTTCAGAGCAACAAGCCCCCTCTTGCTCTGTAGCTTCTCTAGTACAGCAGGAAACGTGAGTGTGCTGAGAACAAAAGAACGGTGTTTCCTACACATATGGACCATATCTATTCCAACTCTGCTTCTGAAACTGACACAAAGCACTGGTCCTATAACATCCAATGCTTGTCAGTTAAGATTAGACACGTGTGAGCTTCGTGAACGATGTAGTTCGTTTGAGCTGTAAAGTAACTGCCCTTACCTGAAACGAAGTGTTGCTTGTAGGAAGAGTCAGAACCTGGGGTTTAACTCCATTTCTGAAGTGAAAAACACAGCAGAGTTCTCATATATAGATCACACTCTACTTTAGAGCAAGAAGCACACTCTTGCTTTCTAGACTCTCTAAGACAGCAGGAATCATGAGTGTGCTGAGAACAAAAGAACGGTGTTTCCTACACATATGGACCATATCTAGTCCAACTCTGCCTCTGAAATTGATACAAAGCACAGGTCCTCTAACATCCAATGCTTGTCATTTAAGATGAGAAACATGTGAGATTCGTGAACGATGTAGTTCATTTGAGCTGTAATGTAACTGCCCTTCCCTGAAACGATGTCTTGCATGATGAAAGACACAGAGCCTGGGATTTAACTCCATTTCTGAAGGGAAACACACAGCATAGTTCTCATCCATGGATCACACTCTGCTTCAGAGCAAGAAGCACGCTCTTGCTTTCTAGAGTCTCTAAGACTGCAGGAAACGTGAGTGTGCTGAGAACAAAAGAACGGTGTTTCCTACACATATGGACCATATCTATTCCAACTCTGCTTCTGAAACTGACACAAAGCACTGGTCCTATAACATCCAATGCTTGTCAGTTAAGATTAGACACGTGTGAGCTTCGTGAACGATGTAGTTCGTTTGAGCTGTAAAGTAACTGCCCTTACCTGAAACGAAGTGTTGCTTGTAGGAAGACTCAGAACCTGGGGTTTAACTCCATTTCTGAAGTGAAAAACACAGCAGAGTTGTCATATATAGATCATATTCTGCTTTAGAGCAAGAAGCACGCTCTTGCTTTCTAGAGTCTCTAGGACAGCAGGAAACATGAGTGTGCTGAGAACAAAAGAACGGTGTTTCCTACACATACATACCATATCGAGTCCAATTCTGCTTCTTAAAATGATACAAAGCACTGGTCCTCTAACATCCAATGCTTGTCAGTTAAGATGAGAAACGTGTGAGCTGCGAGGAACGATGTACTTCCTTTGAGCTGAAAAGAGACTGCGTTTACCTGCAATGAAGACTTGCTTGTGTGAAGACACAGAGCTTGGGATTTAACTCCATTTAAGAACGGAAACACACAGCACAGTTGTCATCCATGAAACACACTCTGCTTTAGAGCAACAGGCACGCTCTTGCTTCATAGAGTCTCTAATACAGCAGGACCCTTGAGTGTTTTCAGAAAAAAGAACGGTGTTTCCTAAAGATACAGACCATATATACTTCAACTCTGCTTCTGAAACTGAAACAAACCATAGGTCCTCTAACATCCAATGCTTGTCCTTTAAGATGAGAAACGTGTGAGCTTCGTGAACGATGTAGTTCGTTTGAGCTGTAAAGGAACTGCCCTTACCTGAAACGAAGTGTTGCCTGTAGGAAGACTCAGAGCCTGGGATTTAACTCCATTTCTGAAGTGAAACACACAGCATAGTTCTCATCCATTGAACACACTCTGCTTTAGAGTGAGAAGCACGCTCTTGCTTTCTAGATTCTCTAAGACAGCAGGAAACATGAGTGTGCTGAGAGCAAAAGAACGGTGTTTCTTACACATTCGGACCATATCTAGTCCAACTCTGCCTCTGAAATTGATACAAAGCTCAGGTCCTCTAACATCCAATGCTTGTCATTTAAGATGAGAAACGTGTGAGCTTCGTGAAGGATGTACTTCATTTGAGCTGAAAAGTGACTGCCCTTACCTGAAACGAAGTCTTTATTGTAGGAAGACACAGAGCCTGGGATTTAACTCCATTTCTGAAGGGAAACACAAAGCATAGTTCTCTTCCATGGATCACACTCTGCTTTAGAGCAAGAAGCACGCTCTTGCTTTCTAGATTCTCTAATACAGTAGGAAACGTGAGTGTGCTAAGAACAAATGAACGGTGTTTCCTAAACATACGGACCATATCTAGTCCAACTCTGACTCTGAAATTGATACAAAGCACAGGTCCTCTGATATCCAATTCTTGTCATTTAAGATGAGAAACGTGTGAGCTTCGTGAATGATGTAGTTCATTTGAGCTGTAATGTAACTACCCTTGCCTGAAATGAAGTATTGTTGTACGAAGACACAGAGCCTGGGATTTAACTCCATTTCTGAAGTGAAACACACAGCAGAGTTCTCATCCATTGATGACACTCTGCTTTAGAGCAAGAAGCATGCTCTAGCTTTCTAGAATCTCTAAGACAGCAGGAAACGTGAGTGTGCTGAGAACAAAAGAACGGTGTTTTCTACACATACGGACCATATCTAGTCCAACTCTGCTTGTGGAACTGGAACAAACCACAGGTCCACTAACATCCAATGCTTGTCAGTTAAGATGAGAAACGTGTGAGCTTCGTGAACGATGTAGTTCGTTTGAGCTGTAAAGTAACTGCCCTTACCTGAAACGAAGTCTTGTTTGTAGGAAGCCTCAGAGCCTGTGATTTAACTCCATTTCTGAAGTGAAACACACAGCAGAGTTCTCATCCATTGATGACACTCTGCTTTAGAGCAAGAAGCACGCTCTTGCTTTCCAGAGTCACTAAGGCAGCAGGAAACCTGAGTGTGATGAGAACAAAAAAACGGTGTTTCCTCCACATACGGACCATATCTAGTCCAACTCTGCTTGTGAAACTGAAACAAACAACAGGTCCACTAACATCCAATGCTTGTCAGTTAAGATGATAAACGTGTGAGCTTCGGGAACAATGTAATTCGTTTGAGCTGTGAAGTAACTGCCCTTACCTGAAACGAAGTGTTGCTTGTAGGAAGACTCAGAGCCTGAGGTTTAACTCCATTTCTGAAGTGAAAAACACAGCAGAGTTCTCATTTATAGATCACACTCTGCTTTAGAGCAAGAGGCACGCTCTTGCTTTCTAGAATCTCTAGGACAGCAGGAAACATGAGTGTGCTGAGAACAAAAGAACGGTGTTGCTTACACATACGGACCATATCTATTCCAACTCTGCTTCTGAAACTGATACAAAGCACTGGTCCTATAACATCTGATGCTTGTCAGTTAAGATTAGAAACGTGTGAGCTCCGTGAACGATGTAGTTCGTTTGAGCTGTAAAGTAACTGCCCTTACCTGAAACGAAGTGTTGCTTGTAGGAAGCCTCAGAGCCTGGGGTTTAACTCCATTTCTGAAGTGAAACACACAGCAGAGTTGTCATATATAGATCATACTATGCTTTAGAGCAAGAAGCACGCTCTTGCTTTCTAGAGTCTCTAGGACAGCAGGAATCATGAGTGTGCTGAGAACAAAAGAACGGTGTTTCTTACTTATTCGGGCCATATCGAGTCCAACTCTGCCTCTGAAATTGATACAAAGCACAGTTCCTCCAGCATCCAATGCTTGTCATTTAAGATGAGAAACGTTTGAGCTTCGTGAACGATGTAGTTCGTTTGAGCTGTAAAGTAACTGCCTTACCTGAAACGAAGTCTTTTTTTTTTCGAAGACTAAGAGCCAGGGATTTAACTCCATTTCTGAAGTGAAACACACAGCAGAGTTCTCATCCATTGATCACACTCTGCTTTAGAGCAAGAAGCACGCTCTTGCTTTCTAGAATCTCTAAGACGGAAGGAAAAGTGAGGGTGCTGAGAACAAAAGAACGGTGTTTCCTACACATACGGACCATATCTAGTCCAACTCTGCTTCTGAAACTGACACAAAGCACTGGTCCTCTAACATCCAATGCTTGTCAATTAAGATGAGAAACGTGTGAGCTTCGTGAACGATATAGTTCGTTTGAGCTGTAAAGTAACTGCCCTTACCTGAAACGAAGTGTTGCTTGTAGGAAGACTCAGAGCCTGGGGTTTAACTCCATTTCTGAAGTGAAACACACAGCAGAGTTCTCATATATAGATCACACTCTGCTTTAGACCAAGAATCACGCTCTTGCTTTCTAGAGTCTCTAGGACAGCAGGAAACATGAGTGTGCTGAGAACAAAAGAACAGTGTTTCTTACACATACGGACGATATCTATTCCAATTCTGCTTCTGAAACTGATACAAAGCACTGGTCCTATAACATCCGATGCTTGTCAGTTAAGATTAGAAACGTTTGAGCTTCGTGAACGATGTATTCGTTTGAGATGTAAAGTAACTGCCCTTACCTGAAACGAAGTGTTGCTTGTAGGAAGACTCAGAGCCTGGGGTTTAACTCCATTTCTGAAGTGAAACACACAGCAGAGTTCTCATATATAGATCACACTCTGCTTTAGAGCAAGAATCACGCTCTTGCTTTCTAGAGTCTCTAGGACAGCAGGAAACATGAGTGTGCTGAGAACAAAAGAACAGTGTTTCTTACACATACGGACGATATCTATTCCAATTCTGCTTCTGAAACTGATACAAAGCACTGGTCCTATAACATCCGATGCTTGTCAGTTAAGATTAGAAACGTTTGAGCTTCGTGAACGATGTATTCGTTTGAGATGTAAAGTAACTGCACTTACCTGAAACGAAGTGTTGCTTTTAGGAAGACTCAGAGCCTGGGGTTTAACTCCATTTCTGAAGTGAAACACACAGCAGAGTTGTCATATATAGATCATACTCTGCTTTAGAGCAAAAAGCACGCTCTTGCTTTCTAGAGTCTCTAAGACAGCAGGAAATGTGAGTGTGCTGAGAACAAAAGAACGGTGTTTCCTACACATACGGACCATATCTAGTCCAACTCTGCTTCTGAAACTGATACAAAGCACTGGTCCTCTAACATCCAATGCTTGTCAGTTAAGATGAGAAACGTGTTAGTTTCGTGAACGATGTAGTTCGTTTGAGCTGTAAAGTGACTGCCCTTCCCTGAAACGAAGTCTGGCATGTTGAAAGACACAGAGCCTGGGATTTAACTCCATTTTTGAAGGGAAACACAGAGCATACTTCTCATCCATGGATCACACTCTGCTTCAGAGCAACAAGCACCCTCTTGCTCTGTAGCTTCTCTAGTACAGCAGGAAACGTGAGTGTGCTGAGAACAAAAGAACGGTGTTTCCTACACATATGGACCATATCTATTCCAACTCTGCTTCTGAAACTGACACAAAGCACTGGTCCTATAACATCCAATGCTTGTCAGTTAAGATTAGACACGTGTGAGCTTCGTGAACGATGTAGTTCGTTTGAGCTGTAAAGTAACTGCCCTTACCTGAAACGAAGTGTTGCTTGTAGGAAGAGTCAGAACCTGGGGTTTAACTCCATTTCTGAAGTGAAAAACACAGCAGAGTTCTCATATATAGATCACACTCTACTTTAGAGCAAGAAGCACACTCTTGCTTTCTAGACTCTCTAAGACAGCAGGAATCATGAGTGTGCTGAGAACAAAAGAACGGTGTTTCCTACACATACATACCATATCGAGTCCAATTCTGCTTCTTAAAATGATACAAAGCACTGGTCCTCTAACATCCAATGCTTGTCAGTTAAGATGAGAAACGTGTGAGCTGCGAGGAACGATGTACTTCCTTTGAGCTGAAAAGAGACTGCGTTTACCTGCAATGAAGACTTGCTTGTGTGAAGACACAGAGCTTGGGATTTAACTCCATTTAAGAACGGAAACACACAGCACAGTTGTCATCCATGAAACACACTCTGCTTTAGAGCAACAGGCACGCTCTTGCTTCATAGAGTCTCTAATACAGCAGGACCCTTGAGTGTTTTCAGAAAAAAGAACGGTGTTTCCTAAAGATACAGACCATATATACTTCAACTCTGCTTCTGAAACTGAAACAAACCATAGGTCCTCTAACATCCAATGCTTGTCATTTAAGATGAGAAACGTGTGAGCTTCGTGAACGATGTAGTTCGTTTGAGCTGTAAAGGAACTGCCCTTACCTGAAACGAAGTGTTGCCTGTAGGAAGACTCAGAGCCTGGGATTTAACTCCATTTCTGAAGTGAAACACACAGCATAGTTCTCATCCATTGAACACACTCTGCTTTAGAGTGAGAAGCACGCTCTTGCTTTCTAGATTCTCTAAGACAGCAGGAAACATGAGTGTGCTGAGAGCAAAAGAACGGTGTTTCTTACACATTCGGACCATATCTAGTCCAACTCTGCCTCTGAAATTGATACAAAGCTCAGGTCCTCTAACATCCAATGCTTGTCATTTAAGATGAGAAACGTGTGAGCTTCGTGAAGGATGTACTCCATTTGAGCTGAAAAGTGACTGCCCTTACCTGAAACGAAGTCTTTATTGTAGGAAGACACAGAGCCTGGGATTTAACTCCATTTCTGAAGGGAAACACAAAGCATAGTTCTCTTCCATGGATCACACTCTGCTTTAGAGCAAGAAGCACGCTCTTGCTTTCTAGATTCTCTAATACAGTAGGAAACGTGAGTGTGCTAAGAACAAATGAACGGTGTTTCCTACACATACGGACCATATCTAGTCCAACTCTGACTCTGAAATTGATACAAAGCACAGGTCCTCTGATATCCAATTCTTGTCATTTAAGATGAGAAACGTGTGAGCTTCGTGAATGATGTAGTTCATTTGAGCTGTAATGTAACTACCCTTGCCTGAAATGAAGTCTTGTTGTACGAAGACACAGAGCCTGGGATTTAACTCCATTTCTGAAGTGAAACACACAGCAGAGTTCTCATCCATTGATGACACTCTGCTTTAGAGCAAGAAGCACGCTCTAGCTTTCTAGAATCTCTAAGACAGCAGGAAACGTGAGTGTGCTGAGAACAAAAGAACGGTGTTTCCTACACATACGGACCATATCTAGTCCAACTCTGCTTGTGGAACTGGAACAAACCACAGGTCCACTAACATCCAATGCTTGTCAGTTAAGATGAGAAATGTGTGAGCTTCGTGAACGATGTAGTTCGTTTGAGCTGTAAAGTAACTGCCCTTACCTGAAACGAAGTCTTGTTTGTAGGAAGCCTCAGAGCCTGTGATTTAACTCCATTTCTGAAGTGAAACACACAGCAGAGTTCTCATCAATTGATGACACTCTGCTTTAGAGCAAGAAGCACGCTCTTGCTTTCCAGAGTCACTAAGGCAGCAGGAAACCTGAGTGTGATGAGAACAAAAGAACGGTGTTTCCTCCACATACGGACCATATCTAGTCCTACTCTGCTTGTGAAACTGAAACAAACAACAGGTCCACTAACATCCAATGCTTGTCAGTTAAGATGATAAACGTGTGAGCTTCGGGAACAATGTAATTCGTTTGAGCTGTGAAGTAACTGCCCTTACCTGAAACGAAGTGTTTCTTGTAGGAAGACTCAGAGCCTGAGGTTTAACTCCATTTCTGAAGTGAAAAACACAGCAGAGTTCTCATTTATAGATCACACTCTGCTTTAGAGCAAGAGGCACGCTCTTGCTTTCTAGAATCTCTAGGACAGCAGGAAACATGAGTGTGCTGAGAACAAAAGAACGGTGTTGCTTACACATACGGACCATATCTATTCCAACTCTGCTTCTGAAACTGATACAAAGCACTGGTCCTATAACATCTGATGCTTGTCAGTTAAGATTAGAAACGTGTTAGCTCCGTGAACGATGTAGTTCGTTTGAGCTGTAAAGTAACTGCCCTTACCTGAAACGAAGTGTTGCTTGTAGGAAGACTCAGAGCCTGGGGTTTAACTCCATTTCTGAAGTGAAACACACAGCAGAGTTGTCATATATAGATCATACTCTGCTTTAGAGCAAGAAGCACGCTCTTGCTTTCTAGAGTCTCTAGGACAGCAGGAATCATGAGTGTGCTGAGAACAAAAGAACGGTGTTTCTTACTCATTCGGGCCATATCGAGTCCAACTCTGCCTCTGAAATTGATACAAAGCACAGGTCCTCCAGCATCCAATGCTTGTCCTTTAAGATGAGAAACGTGTGAGCTTCGTGAACGATGTAGTTCGTTTGAGCTGTAAAGGAACTGCCCTTACCTGAAACGAAGTGTTGCCTGTAGGAAGACTCAGAGCCTGGGATTTAACTCCATTTCTGAAGTGAAACACACAGCATAGTTCTCATCCATTGAACACACTCTGCTTTAGAGTGAGAAGCACGCTCTTGCTTTCTAGATTCTCTAAGACAGCAGGAAACATGAGTGTGCTGAGAGCAAAAGAACGGTGTTTCTTACACATTCGGACCATATCTAGTCCAACTCTGCCTCTGAAATTGATACAAAGCTCAGGTCCTCTAACATCCAATGCTTGTCATTTAAGATGAGAAACGTGTGAGCTTCGTGAAGGATGTACTTCATTTGAGCTGAAAAGTGACTGCCCTTACCTGAAACGAAGTCTTTATTGTAGGAAGACACAGAGCCTGGGATTTAACTCCATTTCTGAAGGGAAACACAAAGCATAGTTCTCTTCCATGGATCACACTCTGCTTTAGAGCAAGAAGCACGCTCTTGCTTTCTAGATTCTCTAATACAGTAGGAAACGTGAGTGTGCTAAGAACAAATGAACGGTGTTTCCTACACATACGGACCATATCTAGTCCAACTCTGACTCTGAAATTGATACAAAGCACAGGTCCTCTGATATCCAATTCTTGTCATTTAAGATGAGAAACGTGTGAGCTTCGTGAATGATGTAGTTCATTTGAGCTGTAATGTAACTACCCTTGCCTGAAATGAAGTCTTGTTGTACGAAGACACAGAGCCTGGGATTTAACTCCATTTCTGAAGTGAAACACACAGCAGAGTTCTCATCCATTGATGACACTCTGCTTTAGAGCAAGAAGCATGCTCTAGCTTTCTAGAATCTCTAAGACAGCAGGAAACGTGAGTGTGCTGAGAACAAAAGAACGGTGTTTCCTACACATACGGACCATATCTAGTCCAACTCTGCTTGTGGAACTGGAACAAACCACAGGTCCACTAACATCCAATGCTTGTCAGTTAAGATGAGAAACGTGTGAGCTTCGTGAACGATGTAGTTCGTTTGAGCTGTAAAGTAACTGCCCTTACCTGAAACGAAGTCTTGTTTGTAGGAAGCCTCAGAGCCTGTGATTTAACTCCATTTCTGAAGTCAAACACACAGCAGAGTTCTCATCCATTGATGACACTCTGCTTTAGAGCAAGAAGCACGCTCTTGCTTTCCAGAGTCACTAAGGCAGCAGGAAACCGGAGTGTGATGAGAACAAAAAAACAGTGTTTCCTCCACATACGGACCATATCTAGTCCAACTCTGCTTGTGAAACTGAAACAAACAACAGGTCCACTAACATCCAATGCTTGTTAGTTAAGATGATAAACGTGTGAGCTTCGGGAACAATGTAATTCGTTTGAGCTGTGAAGTAACTGCCCTTACCTGAAACGAAGTGTTGCTTGTAGGAAGACTCAGAGCCTGAGGTTTAACTCCATTTCTGAAGTGAAAAACACAGCAGAGTTCTCATTTATAGATCACACTCTGCTTTAGAGCAAGAGGCACGCTCTTGCTTTCTAGAATCTCTAGGACAGCAGGAAACATGAGTGTGCTGAGAACAAAAGAACGGTGTTGCTTACACATACGGACCATATCTATTCCAACTCTGCTTCTGAAACTGATACAAAGCACTGGTCCTATAACATCTGATGCTTGTCAGTTAAGATTAGAAACGTGTGAGCTCCGTGAACGATGTAGTTCGTTTGAGCTGTAAAGTAACTGCCCTTACCTGAAACGAAGTGTTGCTTGTAGGAAGACTCAGAGCCTGGGGTTTAACTCCATTTCTGAAGTGAAACACACAGCAGAGTTGTCATATATAGATCATACTATGCTTTAGAGCAAGAAGCACGCTCTTGCTTTCTAGAGTCTCTAGGACAGCAGGAATCATGAGTGTGCTGAGAACAAAAGAACGGTGTTTCTTACTTATTCGGGCCATATCGAGTCCAACTCTGCCTCTGAAATTGATACAAAGCACAGTTCCTCCAGCATCCAATGCTTGTCATTTAAGATGAGAAACGTTTGAGCTTCGTGAACGATGTAGTTCGTTTGAGCTGTAAAGTAACTGCCTTACCTGAAACGAAGTCTTTTTTTTTTCGAAGACTAAGAGCCAGGGATTTAACTCCATTTCTGAAGTGAAACACACAGCAGAGTTCTCATCCATTGATCACACTCTGCTTTAGAGCAAGAAGCACGCTCTTGCTTTCTAGAATCTCTAAGACGGAAGGAAAAGTGAGGGTGCTGAGAACAAAAGAACGGTGTTTCCTACACATACGGACCATATCTAGTCCAACTCTGCTTCTGAAACTGACACAAAGCACTGGTCCTCTAACATCCAATGCTTGTCAATTAAGATGAGAAACGTGTGAGCTTCGTGAACGATATAGTTCGTTTGAGCTGTAAAGTAACTGCCCTTACCTGAAACGAAGTGTTGCTTGTAGGAAGACTCAGAGCCTGGGGTTTAACACCATTTCTGAAGTGAAACACACAGCAGAGTTCTCATATATAGATCACACTCTGCTTTAGAGCAAGAATCACGCTCTTGCTTTCTAGAGTCTCTAGGACAGCAGGAAACATGAGTGTGCTGAGAACAAAAGAACAGTGTTTCTTACACATACGGACGATATCTATTCCAATTCTGCTTCTGAAACTGATACAAAGCACTGGTCCTATAACATCCGATGCTTGTCAGTTAAGATTAGAAACGTTTGAGCTTCGTGAACGATGTATTCGTTTGAGATGTAAAGTAACTGCCCTTACCTGAAACGAAGTGTTGCTTTTAGGAAGACTCAGAGCCTGGGGTTTAACTCCATTTCTGAAGTGAAACACACAGCAGAGTTGTCATATATATATCATACTCTGCTTTAGAGCAAAAAGCACGCTCTTGCTTTCTAGAGTCTCTAAGACAGCAGGAAACGTGAGTGTGCTGAGAACAAAAGAACGGTGTTTCCTACACATACGGACCATATCTAGTCCAACTCTGCTTCTGAAACTGATACAAAGCACTGGTCCTCTAACATCCAATGCTTGTCAGTTAAGATGAGAAACGTGTTAGTTTCGTGAACGATGTAGTTCGTTTGAGCTGTAAAGTGACTGCCCTTCCCTGAAACGAAGTCTGGCATGTTGAAAGACACAGAGCCTGGGATTTAACTCCATTTTTGAAGGGAAACACAGAGCATACTTCTCATCCATGGATCACACTCTGCTTCAGAGCAACAAGCACCCTCTTGCTCTGTAGCTTCTCTAGTACAGCAGGAAACGTGAGTGTGCTGAGAACAAAAGAACGGTGTTTCCTACACATATGGACCATATCTATTCCAACTCTGCTTCTGAAACTGACACAAAGCACTGGTCCTATAACATCCAATGCTTGTCAGTTATAATGAGAAACGTGTGAGCTGCGAGGAACGATGTACTTCCTTTGAGCTGAAAAGAGACTGCGTTTACCTGCAATGAAGACTTGCTTGTGTGAAGACACAGAGCTTGGGATTTAACTCCATTTAAGAACGGAAACACACAGCACAGTTGTCATCCATGAAACACACTCTGCTTTAGAGCAACAGGCACGCTCTTGCTTTATAGGGTCTCTAATACAGCAGGACCCTTGAGTGTTTTCAGAAAAAAGAACGGTGTTTCCTACAGATACAGACCATATATACTTCAACTCTGCTTCTGAAACTGAAACAAACCATAGGTCCTCTAACATCCAATGCTTGTCCTTTAAGATGAGAAACGTGTGAGCTTCGTGAACGATGTAGTTCGTTTGAGCTGTAAAGGAACTGCCCTTACCTGAAACGAAGTGTTGCCTGTAGGAAGACTCAGAGCCTGGGATTTAACTCCATTTCTGAAGTGAAACACACAGCATAGTTCTCATCCATTGATCACACTCTGCTTTAGAGTGAGAAGCACGCTCTTGCTTTCTAGATTCTCTAAGACAGCAGGAAACATGAGTGTGCTGAGAGCAAAAGAACGGTGTTTCTTACACATTCGGACCATTTCTAGTCCAACTCTGCCTCTGAAATTGATACAAAGCTCAGGTCCTCTAACATCCAATGCTTGTCATTTAAGATGAGAAACGTGTGAGCTTCGTGAAGGATGTACTTCATTTGAGCTGAAAAGTGACTGCCCTTACCTGAAACGAAGTCTTTATTGTAGGAAGACACAGAGCCTGGGATTTAACTCCATTTCTGAAGGGAAACACAAAGCTTAGTTCTCTTCCATGGATCACACTCTGCTTTAGAGCAAGAAGCACGCTCTTGCTTTCTAGATTCTCTAATACAGTAGGAAACGTGAGTGTGCTAAGAACAAATGAACGGTGTTTCCTACACATACGGACCATATCTAGTCCAACTCTGCTTGTGGCACTGGAACAAACCACAGGTCCACTAACATCCCATGCTTGTCAGTTAAGATGAGAAACGTGTGAGCTTCGTGAAAGATGTAGTTCGTTTGAGCTGTAAAGTATCTGCCCTTACCGGAAACGAAGTCTTGTTTGTAGGAAGCCTCAGAGCCTGTGATTTAACTCCATTTCTGAAGTGAAACACACAGCAGAGTTCTCATCCATTGATGACACTCTGCTTTAGAGCAAGAAGCACGCTCTAGCTTTCTAGAGTCTCTAACACAGCAGGAAACGTGAGTGTGCTGAGAACAAAAGAACGGTGTTTCCTACACATACGGACCATATCTAGTCCAACTCTGCTTCTGAAACTGATACAAAGCCTTGGTCCTCTAACATCTAATGCTTGTCAGTTAAGATGAGAAACGTGTGAGCTTCGTGAACGATGTAGTACGTTTGAGCTGTAAAGTAACTGCCCTTACCTGAAACGAAGTCTTGTGTGTAGGAAGAATAAGAAACTGGGATTTAATTGCATTTCTGAAGTGATACACACAGCAGAGTTCTCATATATAGATCACACTCTGCTTTAGAGCAAGAAGCACACTCTTGCTTTCTAGACTCTCTAAGACAGCAGGAATCATGAGTGTGCTGAGAACAAAAGAACGGTGTTTCCTACACATACGGACCATATCTAGTCCAACTCTGCTTCTGAAACTGACACAAAGCACTGGTCCTCTAACATCCAATGCTTGTCAATTAAGATGAGAAACGTGTGAGCTTCGTGAACGATATAGTTCGTTTGAGCTGTAAAGTAACTGACCTTACCTGAAACGAAGTGTTGCTTGTAGGAAGACTCAGAGCCTGGGGTTTAACTCCATTTCTGAAGTGAAACACACAGCAGAGTTCTCATATATAGATCACACTCTGCTTTAGAGCAAGAATAACGCTCTTGCTTTCTAGAGTCTCTAGGACAGCAGGAAACATGAGTGTGCTGAGAACAAAAGAACAGTGTTTCTTACACATACGGACGATATCTATTCCAATTCTGCTTCTGAAACTGATACAAAGCACTGGTCCTATAACATCCGATGCTTGTCAGTTAAGATTAGAAACGTTTGAGCTTCGTGAACGATGTATTCGTTTGAGATGTAAAGTAACTGCACTTACCTGAAACGAAGTGTTGTTTTAGGAAGATTCAGAGCCTGGGGTTTAACTCCATTTCTGAAGTGAAACACAAAGAAGAGTTGTCATATATAGATCCTACTCTGCTTTAGAGCAAAAAGCACGCTCTTGCTTTCTAGAGTCTCTAAGACAGCAGGAAACGTGAGTGTGCTGAGAACAAAAGAACGGTGTTTCCTACACATACGGACCATATCTAGTCCAACTCTGCTTCTGAAACTGATACAAAGCACTGGTCCTCTAACATCCAATGCTTGTCAGTTAAGATGAGAAACGTGTTAGTTTCGTGAACGATGTAGTTCGTTTGAGCTGTAAAGTGACTGCCCTTCCCTGAAACGAAGTCTGGCATGTTGAAAGACACAGAGCCTGGGATTTAACTCCATTTTTGAAGGGAAACACAGAGCATACTTCTCATCCATGGATCACACTCTGCTTCAGAGCAACAAGCACCCTCTTGCTCTGTAGCTTCTCTAGTACAGCAGGAAACGTGAGTGTGCTGAGAACAAAAGAACGGTGTTTCCTACACATATGGACCATATCTATTCCAACTCTGCTTCTGAAACTGACACAAAGCACTGGTCCTATAACATCCAATGCTTGTCAGTTAAGATTAGACACGTGTGAGCTTCGTGAACGATGTAGTTCGTTTGAGCTGTAAAGTAACTGCCCTTACCTGAAACGAAGTGTTGCTTGTAGGAAGACTCAGAACCTGGGGTTTAACTCCATTTCTGAAGTGAAAAACACAGCAGAGTTCTCATATATAGATCACACTCTACTTTAGAGCAAGAAGCACACTCTTGCTTTCTAGACTCTCTAAGACAGCAGGAATCATGAGTGTGCTGAGAACAAAAGAACGGTGTTTCCTACACATACGGACCATATCTAGTCCAACTCTGCCTCTGAAATTGATACAAAGCACAGGTCCTCTAACATCCAATGCTTGTCATTTAAGATGAGAAACATGTGAGATTCGTGAACGATGTAGTTCATTTGAGCTGTAATGTAACTGCCCTTCCCTGAAACGATGTCTTGCATGATGAAAGACACAGAGCCTGGGATTTAACTCCATTTCTGAAGGGAAACACACAGCATAGTTCTCATCCATGGATCACACTCTGCTTCAGAGCAAGAAGCACGCTCTTGCTTTCTAGAGTCTCTAAGACTGCAGGAAACGTGAGTGTGCTGAGAACAAAAGAACGGTGTTTCCTACACATATGGACCATATCTATTCCAACTCTGCTTCTGAAACTGACACAAAGCACTGGTCCTATAACATCCAATGCTTGTCAGTTAAGATTAGACACGTGTGAGCTTCGTGAACGATGTAGTTCGTTTGAGCTGTAAAGTAACTGCCCTTACCTGAAACGAAGTGTTGCTTGTAGGAAGACTCAGAACCTGGGGTTTAACTCCATTTCTGAAGTGAAAAACACAGCAGAGTTGTCATATATAGATCATATTCTGCTTTAGAGCAAGAAGCACGCTCTTGCTTTCTAGAGTCTCTAGGACAGCAGGAAACATGAGTGTGCTGAGAACAAAAGAACGGTGTTTCCTACACATACGTACCATATCGAGTCCAATTCTGCTTCTTAAAATGATACAAAGCACTGGTCCTCTAACATCCAATGCTTGTCAGTTAAGATGAGAAACGTGTGAGCTGCGAGGAACGATGTACTTCCTTTGAACTGAAAAGAGACTGCGTTTACCTGCAATGAAGACTTGCTTGTGTGAAGACACAGAGCTTGGGATTTAACTCCATTTAAGAACGGAAACACACAGCACAGTTGTTATCCATGAAACACACTCTGCTTTAGAGCAACAGGCACGCTCTTGCTTCATAGAGTCTCTAATACAGCAGGACCCTTGAGTGTTTTCAGAAAAAAGAACGGTGTTTCCTACAGATACAGACCATATATACTTCAACTCTGCTTCTGAAACTGAAACAAACCATAGGTCCTCTAACATCCAATGCTTGTCATTTAAGATGAGAAACGTGTGAGCTTCGTGAACGATGTAGTTCGTTTGAGCTGTAAAGGAACTGCCCTTACCTGAAACGAAGTTTTGCCTGTAGGAAGACTCAGAGCCTGGGATTTAACTCCATTTCTGAAGTGAAACACACAGCATAGTTCTCATCGATTGAACACACTCTGCTTTAGAGTGAGAAGCACGCTCTTGCTTTCTAGATTCTCTAAGACAGCAGGAAACATGAGTGTGCTGAGAGCAAAAGAACGGTGTTTCTTACACATTCGGACCATATCTAGTCCAACTCTGCCTCTGAAATTGATACAAAGCTCAGGTCCTCTAACATCCAATGCTTGTCATTTAAGATGAGAAACGTGTGAGCTTCGTGAAGGATGTACTTCATTTGAGCTGAAAAGTGACTGCCCTTACCTGAAACGAAGTCTTTATTGTAGGAAGACACAGAGCCTGGGATTTAACTCCATTTCTGAAGGGAAACACAAAGCATAGTTCTCTTCCATGGATCACACTCTGCTTTAGAGCAAGAAGCACGCTCTTGCTTTCTAGATTCTCTAATACAATAGGAAACGTGAGTGTGCTAAGAACAAATGAACGGTGTTTCCTACACATACGGACCATATCTAGTCCAACTCTGACTCTGAAATTGATACAAAGCACAGGTCCTCTGATATCCAATTCTTGTCATTTAAGATGAGAAACGTGTGAGCTTCGTGAATGATGTAGTTCATTTGAGCTGTAATGTAACTACCTTTGCCTGAAATGAAGTCTTGTTGTACGAAGACACAGAGCCTGGGATTTAACTCCATTTCTGAAGTGAAACACACAGCAGAGTTCTCATCCATTGATGACACTCTGCTTTAGAGCAAGAAGCACGCTCTAGCTTTCTAGAATCTCTAAGACAGCAGGAAACGTGAGTGTGCTGAGAACAAAAGAACGGTGTTTCCTACACATACGGACCATATCTAGTCCAACTCTGCTTGTGGAACTGGAACAAACCACAGGTCCACTAACATCCAATGCTTGTCAGTTAAGATGAGAAACGTGTGAGCTTCGTGAACGATGTAGTTCGTTTGAGCTGTAAAGTAACTGCCCTTACCTGAAACGAAGTCTTGTTTGTAGGAAGCCTCAGAGCCTGTGATTTAACTCCATTTCTGAAGTGAAACACACAGCAGAGTTCTCATCCATTGATGACACTCTGCTTTAGAGCAAGAAGCACGCTCTTGCTTTCCAGAGTCACTAAGGCAGCAGGAAACCTGAGTGTGATGAGAACAAAAGAACGGTGTTTCCTCCACATACGGACCATATCTAGTCCTACTCTGCTTGTGAAACTGAAACAAACAACAGGTCCACTAACATCCAATGCTTGTCAGTTAAGATGATAAACGTGTGAGCTTCGGGAACAATGTAATTCGTTTGAGCTGTGAAGTAACTGCCCTTACCTGAAACGAAGTGTTGCTTGTAGGAAGACTCAGAGCCTGAGGTTTAACTCCATTTCTGAAGTGAAAAACACAGCAGAGTTCTCATTTATAGATCACACTCTGCTTTAGAGCAAGAGGCACGCTCTTGCTTTCTAGAATCTCTAGGACAGCAGGAAACATGAGTGTGCTGAGAACAAAAGAACGGTGTTGCTTACACATACGGACCATATCTATTCCAACTCTGCTTCTGAAACTGATACAAAGCACTGGTCCTATAACATCTGATGCTTGTCAGTTAAGATTAGAAACGTGTGAGCTCCGTGAACGATGTAGTTCGTTTGAGCTGTAAAGTAACTGCCCTTACCTGAAACGAAGTGTTGCTTGTAGGAAGACTCAGAGCCTGGGGTTTAACTCCATTTCTGAAGTGAAACACACAGCAGAGTTGTCATATATAGATCATACTCTGCTTTAGAGCAAGAAGCAGGCTCTTGCTTTCTAGAGTCTCTAGGACAGCAGGAATAATGAGTGTGCTGAGAACAAAAGAACGGTGTTTCTTACTCATTCGGGCCATATCGAGTCCAACTCTGCCTCTGAAATTGATACAAAGCACAGGTCCTCCAGCATCCAATGCTTGTCATTTAAGATGAGAAATGTGTGAGCTTCGTGAACGATGTAGTTCGTTTGAGCTGTAAAGGAACTGCCCTTACCTGAAACGAAGTGTTGCCTGTAGGAAGACTCAGAGCCTGGGATTTAACTCCATTTCTGAAGTGAAACACACAGCATAGTTCTCATCCATTGATCACACTCTGCTTTAGAGTGAGAAGCACGCTCTTGCTTTCTAGATTCTCTAAGACAGCAGGAAACATGAGTGTGCTGATAGCAAAAGAACGGTGTTTCTTACACATTCGGACCATATCTAGTCCAACTCTGCCTCTGAAATTGATACAAAGCTCAGGTCCTCTAACATCCAATGCTTGTCATTTAAGATGAGAAACGTGTGAGCTTCGTGAAGGATGTACTTCATTTGAGCTGAAAAGTGACTGCCCTTACCTGAAACGAAGTCTTTATTGTAGGAAGACACAGAGCCTGGGATTTAACTCCATTTCTGAAGGGAAACACAAAGCATAGTTCTCTTCCATGGATCACACTCTGCTTTAGAGCAAGAAGCACGCTCTTGCTTTCTAGATTCTCTAATACAGTAGGAAACGTGAGTGTGCTAAGAACAAATGAACGGTGTTTCCTACACATACGGACCATATCTAGTCCAACTCTGACTCTGAAATTGATACAAAGCACAGGTCCTCTGATATCCAATTCTTGTCATTTAAGATGAGAAACGTGTGAGCTTCGTGAATGATGTAGTTCATTTGAGCTGTAATGTAACTACCCTTGCCTGAAATGAAGTCTTGTTGTACGAAGACACAGAGCCTGGGATTTAACTCCATTTCTGAAGTGAAACCCACAGCAGAGTTGTCATATATAGATCATACTCTGCTTTAGAGCAAGAAGCACGCTCTTGCTTTCTAGAATCTCTAAGACAGAAGGAAACGTGAGTGTGCTGAGAACAAAAGAACGGTGTTTCCTACACATACGGACCATATCTAGTCCAACTCTGCTTCTGAAACTGACACAAAGCACTGGTCCTCTAACATCCAATGCTTGTCAATTAAGATGAGAAACGTGTGAGCTTCGTGAACGATATAGTTCGTTTGAGCTGTAAAGTAACTGCCCTTACCTGAAACGAAGTGTTGCTTGTAGGAAGACTCAGAGCCTGGGGTTTAACTCCATTTCTGAAGTGAAACACACAGCAGAGTTCTCATATATAGATCACACTCTGCTTTAGAGCAAGAATCACGCTCTTGCTTTCTAGAGTCTCTAGGACAGCAGGAAACATGAGTGTGCTGAGAACAAAAGAACAGTGTTTCTTACACATACGGACGATATCTATTCCAATTCTGCTTCTGAAACTGATACAAAGCACTGGTCCTATAACATCTGATGCTTGTCAGTTAAGATTAGAAACGTTTGAGCTTCGTGAACGATGTATTCGTTTGAGATGTAAAGTAACTGCCCTTACCTGAAACGAAGTGTTGCTTTTAGGAAGACTCAGAGCCTGGGGTTTAACTCCATTTCTGAAGTGAAACACACAGCAGAGTTGTCATATATAGATCATACTCTGCTTTAGAGCAAAAAGCACGCTCTTGCTTTCTAGAGTCTCTAAGACAGCAGGAAACGTGAGTGTGCTGAGAACAAAAGAACGGTGTTTCCTACACATACGGACCATATCTAGTCCAACTCTGCTTCTGAAACTGATACAAAGCACTGGTCCTCTAACATCCAATGCTTGTCAGTTAAGATGAGAAACGTGTTAGTTTCGTGAACGATGTAGTTCGTTTGAGCTGTAAAGTGACTGCCCTTCCCTGAAACGAAGTCTGGCATGTTGAAAGACACAGAGCCTGGGATTTAACTCCATTTTTGAAGGGAAACACAGAGCATACTTCTCATCCATGGATCACACTCTGCTTCAGAGCAACAAGCACCCTCTTGCTCTGTAGCTTCTCTAGTAGAGCAGGAAACGTGAGTGTGCTGAGAACAAAAGAACGGTGTTTCCTACACATATGGACCATATCTATTCCAACTCTGCTTCTGAAACTGACACAAAGCACTGGTCCTATAACATCCAATGCTTGTCAGTTAAGATTAGACACGTGTGAGCTTCGTGAACGATGTAGTTCGTTTGAGCTGTAAAGTAACTGCCCTTACCTGAAACGAAGTGTTGCTTGTAGGAAGACTCAGAACCTGGGGTTTAACTCCATTTCTGAAGTGAAAAACACAGCAGAGTTGTCATATATAGATCATATTCTGCTTTAGAGCAAGAAGCACGCTCTTGCTTTCTAGAATCTCTAGGACAGCAGGAAACATGAGTGTGCTGAGAACAAAAGAACGGTGTTTCCTACACATACGTACCATATCGAGTCCAATTCTGCTTCTTAAAATGATACAAAGCACTGGTCCTCTAACATCCAATGCTTGTCAGTTAAGATGAGAAACGTGTGAGCTGCGAGGAATGATGTACTTCCTTTGAGCTGAAAAGAGACTGCGTTTACCTGCAATGAAGACTTGCTTGTGTGAAGACACAGAGCTTGGGATTTAACTCCATTTAAGAACGGAAACACACAGCACAGTTGTCATCCATGAAACACACTCTGCTTTAGAGCAACAGGCACGCTCTTGCTTCATAGAGTCTCTAATACAGCAGGACCCTTGAGTGTATCCTACAGATACAGACCATATATACTTCAACTCTGCTTCTGAAACTGAAACAAACCATAGGTCCTCTAACATCCAATGCTTGTCATTTAAGATGAGAAACGTGTGAGCTTCGTGAACGATGTAGTTCGTTTGAGCTGTAAAGGAACTGCCCTTACCTGAAACGAAGTGTTGCCTGTAGGAAGACTCAGAGCCTGGAATTTAACTCCATTTCTGAAGTGAAACACACAGCATAGTTCTCATCCATTGATCACACTCTGCTTTAGAGTGAGAAGCATGCTCTTGCTTTCTAGATTCTCTAAGACAGCAGGAAACATGAGTGTGCTGAGAGCAAAAGAACGGTGTTTCTTACACATTCGGACCATATCTAGTCCAACTCTGCCTCTGAAATTGATACAAAGCTCAGGTCCTCTAACATCCAATGCTTGTCATTTAAGATGAGAAACGTGTGAGCTTCGTGAAGGATGTACTTCATTTGAGCTGAAAAGTGACTGCCCTTACCTGAAACGAAGTCTTTATTGTAGGAAGACACAGAGCCTGGGATTTAACTCCATTTCTGAAGGGAAACACAAAGCATAGTTCTCTTCCATGGATCACACTCTGCTTTAGAGCAAGAAGCACCCTCTTGCTTTCTAGATTCTCTAATACAGTAGGAAACGTGAGTGTGCTAAGAACAAATGAACGGTGTTTCCTACACATACGGACCATATCTAGTCCAACTCTGACTCTGAAATTGATACAAAGCACAGGTCCTCTGATATCCAATTCTTGTCATTTAAGATGAGAAACGTGTGAGCTTCGTGAATGATGTAGTTCATTTGAGCTGTAATGTAACTACCCTTGCCTGAAATGAAGTCTTGTTGTACGAAGACACAGAGCCTGGGATTTAACTCCATTTCTGAAGTGAAACCCACAGCAGAGTTGTCATATATAGATCATACTCTGCTTTAGAGCAAGAAGCACGCTCTTGCTTTCTAGAATCTCTAAGACAGAAGGAAACGTGAGTGTGCTGAGAACAAAAGAACGGTGTTTCCTACACATACGGACCATATCTAGTCCAACTCTGCTTCTGAAACTGACACAAAGCACTGGTCCTCTAACATCCAATGCTTGTCAATTAAGATGAGAAACGTGTGAGCTTCGTGAACGATATAGTTCGTTTGAGCTGTAAAGTAACTGCCCTTACCTGAAACGAAGTGTTGCTTGTAGGAAGACTCAGAGCCTGGGGTTTAACTCCATTTCTGAAGTGAAACACACAGCAGAGTTCTCATATATAGATCACACTCTGCTTTAGAGCAAGAATCACGCTCTTGCTTTCTAGAGTCTCTAGGACAGCAGGAAACATGAGTGTGCTGAGAACAAAAGAACAGTGTTTCTTACACATACGGACGATATCTATTCCAATTCTGCTTCTGAAACTGATACAAAGCACTGGTCCTATAACATTCGATGCTTGTCAGTTAAGATTAGAAACGTTTGAGCTTCGTGAACGATGTATTCGTTTGAGATGTAAAGTAACTGCCCTTACCTGAAACGAAGTGTTGCTTTTAGGAAGACTCAGAGCCTGGGGTTTAACTCCATTTCTGAAGTGAAACACACAGCAGAGTTGTCATATATAGATCATACTCTGCTTTAGAGCAAAAAGCACGCTCTTGCTTTCTAGAGTCTCTAAGACAGCAGGAAACGTGAGTGTGCTGAGAACAAAAGAACGGTGTTTCCTACACATACGGACCATATCTAGTCCAACTCTGCTTCTGAAACTGATACAAAGCACTGGTCCTCTAACATCCAATGCTTGTCAGTTAAGATGAGAAACGTGTTAGTTTCGTGAACGATGTAGTTCGTTTGAGCTGTAAAGTGACTGCCCTTCCCTGAAACGAAGTCTGGCATGTTGAAAGACACAGAGCCTGGGATTTAACTCCATTTTTGAAGGGAAACACAGAGCATACTTCTCATCCATGGATCACACTCTGCTTCAGAGCAACAAGCACCCTCTTGCTCTGTAGCTTCTCTAGTAGAGCAGGAAACGTGAGTGTGCTGAGAACAAAAGAACGGTGTTTCCTACACATATGGACCATATCTATTCCAACTCTGCTTCTGAAACTGACACAAAGCACTGGTCCTATAACATCCAATGCTTGTCAGTTAAGATTAGACACGTGTGAGCTTCGTGAACGATGTAGTTCGTTTGAGCTGTAAAGTAACTGCCCTTACCTGAAACGAAGTGTTGCTTGTAGGAAGACTCAGAACCTGGGGTTTAACTCCATTTCTGAAGTGAAAAACACAGCAGAGTTGTCATATATAGATCATATTCTGCTTTAGAGCAAGAAGCACGCTCTTGCTTTCTAGAATCTCTAGGACAGCAGGAAACATGAGTGTGCTGAGAACAAAAGAACGGTGTTTCCTACACATACGTACCATATCGAGTCCAATTCTGCTTCTTAAAATGATACAAAGCACTGGTCCTCTAACATCCAATGCTTGTCAGTTAAGATGAGAAACGTGTGAGCTGCGAGGAACGATGTACTTCCTTTGAGCTGAAAAGAGACTGCGTTTACCTGCAATGAAGACTTGCTTGTGTGAAGACACAGAGCTTGGGATTTAACTTCATTTAAGAACGGAAACACACAGCACAGTTGTCATCCATGAAACACACTCTGCTTTAGAGCAACAGGCACGCTCTTGCTTCATAGAGTCTCTAATACAGCAGGACCCTTGAGTGTATCCTACAGATACAGACCATATATACTTCAACTCTGCTTCTGAAACTGAAACAAACCATAGGTCCTCTAACATCCAATGCTTGTCATTTAAGATGAGAAACGTGTGAGCTTCGTGAACGATGTAGTTCGTTTGAGCTGTAAAGGAACTGCCCTTACCTGAAACGAAGTGTTGCCTGTAGGAAGACTCAGAGCCTGGAATTTAACTCCATTTCTGAAGTGAAACACACAGCATAGTTCTCATCCATTGATCACACTCTGCTTTAGAGTGAGAAGCATGCTCTTGCTTTCTAGATTCTCTAAGACAGCAGGAAACATGAGTGTGCTGAGAGCAAAAGAACGGTGTTTCTTACACATTCGGACCATATCTAGTCCAACTCTGCCTCTGAAATTGATACAAAGCTCAGGTCCTCTAACATCCAATGCTTGTCATTTAAGATGAGAAACGTGTGAGCTTCGTGAAGGATGTACTTCATTTGAGCTGAAAAGTGACTGCCCTTACCTGAAACGAAGTCTTTATTGTAGGAAGACACAGAGCCTGGGATTTAACTCCATTTCTGAAGGGAAACACAAAGCATAGTTCTCTTCCATGGATCACACTCTGCTTTAGAGCAAGAAGCACCCTCTTGCTTTCTAGATTCTCTAATACAGTAGGAAACGTGAGTGTGCTAAGAACAAATGAACGGTGTTTCCTACACATACGGACCATATCTAGTCCAACTCTGACTCTGAAATTGATACAAAGCACAGGTCCTCTGATATCCAATTCTTGTCATTTAAGATGAGAAACGTGTGAGCTTCGTGAATGATGTAGTTCATTTGAGCTGTAATGTAACTACCCTTGCCTGAAATGAAGTCTTGTTGTACGAAGACACAGAGCCTGGGATTTAACTCCATTTCTGAAGTGAAACACACAGCAGATTTCTCATCCATTGATGACACTCTGCTTTAGAGCAAGAAGCACGCTCTAGCTTTCTAGAATCTCTAAGACAGCAGGAAACGTGAGTGTGCTGAGAACAAAAGAACGGTGTTTCCTACACACACGGACCATATCTAGTCCAACTCTGCTTGTGGAACTGGAACAAACCACAGGTCCACTAACATCCAATGCTTGTCAGTTAAGATGAGAAACGTGTGAGCTTCGTGAACGATGTAGTTCGTTTGAGCTGTAAAGTAACTGCCCTTACCTGAAACGAAGTCTTGTTTGTAGGAAGCCTCAGAGTCTGTGATTTAACTCCATTTCTGAAGTGAAACACACAGCAGAGTTCTCATCCATTGATGACACTCTGCTTTAGAGCAAGAAGCACGCTCTTGCTTTCCAGAGTCACTAAGGCAGCAGGAAACCTGAGTGTGATGAGAACAAAAGAACGGTGTTTCCTCCAAATACGGACCATATCTAGTCCAACTCTGCTTGTGAAACTGAAACAAACAACAGGTCCACTAACATCCAATGCTTGTCAGTTCAGATGATAAACGTGTGAGCTTCGGGAACAATGTAATTCGTTTGAGCTGTGAAGTAACTGCCCTTACCTGAAACGAAGTGTTGCTTGTAGGAAGACTCAGAGCCTGAGGTTTAACTCCATTTCTGAAGTGAAAAACACAGCAGAGTTCTCATTTATAGATCAAACTCTGCTTTAGAGCAAGAGGCACGCTCTTGCTTTCTAGAATCTCTAGGACAGCAGGAAACATGAGTGTGCTGAGAACAAAAGAACGGTGTTGCTTACACATACGGACCATATCTATTCCAACTCTGCTTCTGAAACTGATACAAAGCACTGGTCCTATAACATCTGATGCTTGTCAGTTAAGATTAGAAACGTGTCAGCTCCGTGAATGATGTAGTTCGTTTGAGCTGTAAAGTAACTGCCCTTACCTGAAACGAAGTGTTGCTTGTAGGAAGACTCAGAGCCTGGGGTTTAACTCCACTTCTGAAGTGAAACACACAGCAGAGTTGTCATATATAGATCATACTCTGCTTTAGAGCAAGAAGCACGCTCTTGCTTTCTAGAGTCTCTAGGACAGCAGGAATCATGAGTGTGCTGAGAACAAAAGAACGGTGTTTCTTACTCATTCGGGCCATATCGAGTCCAACTCTGCCTCTGAAATTGATACAAAGCACAGGTCCTCCAGCATCCAATGCTTGTCATTTAAGATGAGAAACGTGTGAGCTTCGTGAACGATGTAGTTCGTTTGAGCTGTAAAGTAACTGCCTTACCTGAAACGAAGTCTTTTTTTTTTCGAAGACTAAGAGCCAGGGATTTAACTCCATTTCTGAAGTGAAACACACAGCAGAGTTCTCATCCATTGATCACACTCTGCTTTAGAGCAAGAAGCACGCTCTTGCTTTCTAGAATCTCTAAGACAGAAGGAAACGTGAGTGTGCTGAGAACAAAAGAACGGTGTTTCCTACACATACGGACCATATCTAGTCCAACTCTGCTTCTGAAACTGACACAAAGCACTGGTCCTCTAACATCCAATGCTTGTCAATTAAGATGAGAAACGTGTGAGCTTCGTGAACGATATAGTTCGTTTGAGCTGTAAAGTAACTGCCCTTACCTGAAACGAAGTGTTGCTTGTAGGAAGACTCAGAGCCTGGGGTTTAACTCCATTTCTGAAGTGAAACACACAGCAGAGTTCTCATATATAGATCACACTCTGCTTTAGAGCAAGAATCACGCTCTTGCTTTCTAGAGTCTCTAAGACAGCAGGAAACGTGAGTGTGCTGAGAACAAAAGAACGGTGTTTCCTACACATACGGACCATATCTAGTCCAACTCTGCTTCTGAAACTGATACAAAGCACTGGTCCTCTAACATCCAATGCTTGTCAGTTAAGATGAGAAACGTGTTAGTTTCGTGAACGATGTAGTTCGTTTGAGCTGTAAAGTGACTGCCCTTCCCTGAAACGAAGTCTGGCATGTTGAAAGACACAGAGCCTGGGATTTAACTCCATTTTTGAAGGGAAACACAGAGCATACTTCTCATCCATGGATCACACTCTGCTTCAGAGCAACAAGCACCCTCTTGCTCTGTAGCTTCTCTAGTACAGCAGGAAAC
The DNA here is from genome assembly GCA_949786385.1 of Onychomys leucogaster. Taxonomy (NCBI): domain Eukaryota; kingdom Metazoa; phylum Chordata; class Mammalia; order Rodentia; family Cricetidae; genus Onychomys; species Onychomys leucogaster. The sequence continues at coordinate 3,673,256 of CATKUP010000009.1, read as the reverse complement.
GTGAGTGTGCTGAGAACAAAAGAACGGTGTTTCCTACACATATGGACCATATCTATTCCAACTCTGCTTCTGAAACTGACACAAAGCACTGGTCCTATAACATCCAATGCTTGTCAGTTAAGATTAGACACGTGTGAGCTTCGTGAACGATGTAGTTCGTTTGAGCTGTAAAGTAACTGCCCTTACCTGAAACGAAGTGTTGCTTGTAGGAAGACTCAGAACCTGGGGTTTAACTCCATTTCTGAAGTGAAAAACACAGCAGAGTTGTCATATATAGATCATATTCTGCTTTAGAGCAAGAAGCACGCTCTTGCTTTCTAGAATCTCTAGGACAGCAGGAAACATGAGTGTGCTGAGAACAAAAGAACGGTGTTTCCTACACATACGTACCATATCGAGTCCAATTCTGCTTCTTAAAATGATACAAAGCACTGGTCCTCTAACATCCAATGCTTGTCAGTTAAGATGAGAAACGTGTGAGCTGCGAGGAACGATGTACTTCCTTTGAGCTGAAAAGAGACTGCGTTTACCTGCAATGAAGACTTGCTTGTGTGAAGACACAGAGCTTGGGATTTAACTCCATTTAAGAACGGAAACACACAGCACAGTTGTCATCCATGAAACACACTCTGCTTTAGAGCAACAGGCACGCTCTTGCTTCATAGAGTCTCTAATACAGCAGGACCCTTGAGTGTTTTCAGAAAAAAGAACGGTGTTTCCTACAGATACAGACCATATATACTTCAACTCTGCTTCTGAAACTGAAACAAACCATAGGTCCTCTAACATCCAATGCTTGTCATTTAAGATGAGAAACGTGTGAGCTTCGTGAACGATGTAGTTCGTTTGAGCTGTAAAGGAACTGCCCTTACCTGAAACGAAGTGTTGCCTGTAGGAAGACTCAGAGCCTGGGATTTAACTCCATTTCTGAAGTGAAACACACAGCATAGTTCTCATCCATTGATCACACTCTGCTTTAGAGTGAGAAGCACGCTCTTGCTTTCTAGATTCTCTAAGACAGCAGGAAACATGAGTGTGCTGAGAGCAAAAGAACGGTGTTTCTTACACATTCGGACCATATCTAGTCCAACTCTGCCTCTGAAATTGATACAAAGCTCAGGTCCCCTAACATCCAATGCTTGTCATTTAAGATGAGAAACGTGTGAGCTTCGTGAAGGATGTACTTCATTTGAGCTGAAAAGTGACTGCCCTTACCTGAAACGAAGTCTTTATTGTAGGAAGACACAGAGCCTGGGATTTAACTCCATTTCTGAAGGGAAACACAAAGCATAGTTCTCTTCCATGGATCACACTCTGCTTTAGAGCAAGAAACACGCTCTTGCTTTCTAGATTCTCTAATACAGTAGGAAATGTGAGTGTGCTAAGAACAAATGAACGGTGTTTCCTACACATACGGACCATATCTAGTCCAACTCTGACTCTGAAATTGATACAAAGCACAGGTCCTCTGATATCCAATTCTTGTCATTTAAGATGAGAAACGTGTGAGCTTCGTGAATGATGTAGTTCATTTGAGCTGTAATGTAACTACCCTTGCCTGAAATGAAGTCTTGTTGTACGAAGACACAGAGCCTGGGATTTAACTCCATTTCTGAAGTGAAACACACAGCAGAGTTCTCATCCATTGATGACACTCTGCTTTAGAGCAAGAAGCACGCTCTAGCTGTCTAGAATCTCTAAGACAGCAGGAAACGTGAGTGTGCTGAGAACAAAAGAACGGTGTTTCCTACACATACGGACCATATCTAGTCCAACTCTGCTTGTGGAACTGGAACAAACCACAGGTCCACTAACATCCAATGCTTGTCAGTTAAGATGAGAAACGTGTGAGCTTCGTGAACGATGTAGTTCGTTTGAGCTGTAAAGTAACTGCCCTTACCTGAAACAAAGTCTTGTTTGTAGGAAGCCTCAGAGCCTGTGATTTAACTCCATTTCTGAAGTGAAACACACAGCAGAGTTCTCATCCATTGATGACACTCTGCTTTAGAGCAAGAAGCACGCTCTTGCTTTCCAGAGTCACTAAGGCAGCAGGAAACCTGAGTGTGATGAGAACAAAAGAACGGTGTTTCCTCCACATACGGACCATATCTAGTCCAACTCTGCTTGTGAAACTGAAACAAACAACAGGTCCACTAACATCCAATGCTTGTCAGTTAAGATGATAAACGTGTGAGCTTCGGGAACAATGTAATTCGTTTGAGCTGTGAAGTAACTGCCCTTACCTGAAACGAAGTGTTGCTTGTAGGAAGACTCAGAGCCTGAGGTTTAACTCCATTTCTGAAGTGAAAAACACAGCAGAGTTCTCATTTATAGATCACACTCTGCTTTAGAGCAAGAGGCACGCTCTTGCTTTCTAGAATCTCTAGGACAGCAGGAAACATGAGTGTGCTGAGAACAAAAGAACGGTGTTGCTTACACATACGGACCATATCTATTCCAACTCTGCCTCTGAAACTGATACAAAGCACTGGTCCTATAACATCTGATGCTTGTCAGTTAAGATTAGAAACGTGTGAGCTCCGTGAACGATGTAGTTCGTTTGAGCTGTAAAGTAACTGCCCTTACCTGAAACGAAGTGTTGCTTGTAGGAAGACTCAGAGCCTGGGGTTTAACTCCATTTCTGAAGTGAAACACACAGCAGAGTTGTCATATATAGATCATACTCTGCTTTATAGCAAGAAGCACGCTCTTGCTTTCTAGAGTCTCTAGGACAGCAGGAAACATGAGTGTGCTGAGATCAAAAGAACGGTGTTGCTTACACATATGGACAATATCTATTCCAACTCTGCTACTGAAACTGATACAAAGCACTGGTCCTATAATATCCGATGCTTGCCAGTTAAGATTAGAAACGTGTGAGCTTCGTGAACGATGTAGTTCCTTTGAGAAATAAAGTAACTGCCCTTACCTGAAACGAAGTGTTGCCTGTAGGAAGACTAAGAGCCTGGGATTTAACTCCATTTCTGAAGTGAAACACACAGCAGAGTTGTCATATATAGATCATACTCTGCTTTAGAGCAAGAAGCACGCTCTTGCTTTCTATAGTCTCTAGGACAGCAGGAAACATGTGTGTGCTAAGAACAAATGAACGGTGTATCCTACACATACAGACCATATCTAGTTCAACTCTGCTTCTGAAACTGATACAAAGCACTGGTCCTCTAACATCCAATGCTTGTCAGTTAAGATGAGAAACGTGTGAGCTTCATGAACGATGTAGTTCGTTTGAGATGAAGAGTGACTGCCCTTACTTGAAAGGAATTCTTGCTTGTAGGAAGATACAGAGCCTGGAATTTAACTCCATTTCTGCATGGAAATACACCACAGAGTTCTGATATATAGATCACACTCTGCTTTAGAGCAAGAAGCACACTCTTGCTTTCTAGACTCTCTAAGACAGCAGGAATCATGAGTGTGCTAAGAACAAAAGAACGGTGTTTCCTACACATACGGACCATATCTAGTCCAACTCTGCCTCTGAAATTGATACAAAGCACAGGTCCTCAAACATCCAATTCTTGTCATTTAAGATGAGAAACGTGTGAGCTTCGTGAATGATGTAGTTCATTTGAGCTGTAATGTAACTGCAATTACCTGAAATGAAGTCTTGTTGTAGGAAGACACACAGCCTGGGATTTAACTCCATTTCTGAAGTGAAACACACAGCAGAGTTCTCATCCATTGATGACACTCTGCTTTAGAGCAAGAAGCACGCTCTTGCTTTCCAGAGTCACTAAGGCAGCAGGAAACCTGAGTGTGATGAGAACAAAAGAAAGGTGTTTCCTCCAATACGGACCATATCTAGTCCAACTCTGCTTGTGAAACTGAAACAAACCACAGGTCCACTAACATCCCATGCTTGTCAGTTAAGATGATAAACGTGTGAGCTTCGTGAATGATGTAGTTCGTTTGAGCTGTAAAGTAACTGCCCTTACCTGAAATGAATTCTTGTTTGTAGGAAGACTCAGAGTCTGGGATTTAACTCCATTTCTGAAGTGAAACACACAGCATAGTTCTCATCCATTGATCACACTCTGCTTTAGAGCAAGAATCACGCTCTAGCATTATAGAGTCTCTAACACAGCAGGAAACATGAGTGTGCTGAGAACAAAAGAACGGTGTTTCCTACACATACGGATCATATCTAGTCCAACTCTGCTTCTGAAACTGATACAAAGCACTGGTCCTCTAACATCCAATGCTTGTCAGTTAAGATGAGAAACGTGTGAGCTTCGTGAACGATGTAGTTCGTTTGAGCGGTAAAGTAACTGCCCTTACCTGAAATGAAGTGTTGATTGTAGGAAGACTCAGAGCCTGAGGTTTAACTCCATTTCTGAAGGGAAAAACACAGCAGAGTTCTCATTTATAGATCACACTCTGCTTTAGAGCAAGAAGCACGCTCTTGCTTTCTAGAGTCTCTAGGACAGCAGGAAACATGAGTGTGCTGAGAACAAAAGAACGGTGTTTCTTACACATTCGGGCCATATCGAGTCCAACTCTGCCTCTGAAATTGATACAAAGCACAGGTACTCCAGCATCCAATGCTTGTCATTTAAGATGAGAAACGTGTGAGCGTCGTGAACGATGTTGTTCGTTTGAGCTGTAAAATAACTTCCCTTCCCTGAAACGAAGTCTTGTTTGTAGGAAGAATAAGAAACTGGGATTTAATTGCATTTCTGAAGTGATACACACAGCAGAGTTCTCATATATAGATCACACTCTGCTTTAGAGCAAGAAGCACACTCTTGCTTTCTAGACTCTCTAAGACAGCAGGAAACATGAGTGTGCTGAGAACAAAAGAACGGTGTTTCTTACACATTCGGGCCTTATCGAGGCCAACTCTGCCTCTGAAATTGATACAAAGCTCAGGTCCTCCAGCATCCAATGCTTGTCATTTAAGATGAGAAACGTGTGAGCTTGGTGAACGATGTAGTTCGTTTGAGCTGTAAAATAACTGCCCTTCCCTGAAACGAAGTCTTGTTTTTCGGAAGACTAAGAGCCTGGGATTTAACTCCATTTTTGAAGTGAAACACACAGCAGAGTTCTCATATATAGATCACACTCTGCTTTAGAGCAAGAAGCACACTCTTGCTTTGTAGACTCTCTAAGACAGCAGGAATCATGAGTGTGCTGAGAACAAAAGAACGGTGTTTCCTACAAATACGGACCTTATCTAGTCCAACTCTGCCTCTGAAATTGATACAAAGCACAGGTCCTCTAACATCCAATGCTTGTCATTTAAGATGAGAAACGTGTGAGCTTCGTAAACGATGTAGTTCATTTGAGCTGTAAAGTAACTGCCCTTACCTGAAACGAAGTGTTGCTTGTAGGAAGACTCAGAGCCTGGGGTTTAACTCCATTTCTGAAGTGAAACACACAGCAGAGTTGTCATATATAGATCATACTCTGCTTTAGAGCAAGAAGCACGCTCTTGCTTTCTAGAGTCTCTAGGACAGCAGGAAACAGGAGTGTGCTGAGAACAAAAGAACGGTGTTGCTTACACATATGGACCATATCTATTCCAACTCTGCTTCTGAAACTGATACAAAGCACTGGTCCTATAACAAACGATGCTTGCCAGTTAAGATTAGAAACGTGTGAGCTTCTTGAACGATGCAATTCGTTTGAGCTGTAAAGTAACTGCCCTTACCTGAAACGAAGTGTTGCTTGTAGGAAGACTCAGAGCCTGGGGTTTAACTCCATTTCTGAATTGAAACACACAGCAGAGTTGTCATATATAGATCATACTCTGCTTTAGAGCAAGAAGCACGCTCTTGCTTTCTAGAGTCTCTAGGACAGCAGGAAACGTGAGTGTGCTAAGAACAATTGAACGGTGTATCTTACACATACAGACCATATCTAGTCCAACTCTGCTTCTGAAACTGATACAAAGCACTGGTCCTCTAACATCCAATGCTTGTCATTTAAGATGAGAAACGTGTGAGCTTCGTGAACGATGTAGTTCGTTTTAGCTGTAAAGTAACTGCCCTTACCCGAAACGAAGTGTTGCTTGTAGGAAGACTCAGAGCCTGGGGTTTAACTCCATTTCTGAAGTGAAACACACAGCAGAGTTGTCATATATAGATCATACTATGCTTTAGAGCAAGAAGCACGCTCTTGCTTTCTAGAGTCTCTAGGACAGCAGGAAACATGAGTGTGCTGAGAACAAAAGAACGGTGTTGCTTACACATATGGACAATATCTATTCCAACTCTGCTACTGAAACTGATACAAAGCACTGGTCCTATAATATCCGATGCTTGCCAGTTAAGATTAGAAACGTGTGAGCTTCGTGAACGATGTAGTTCCTTTGAGAAATAAAGTAACTGCCCTTACCTGAAACGAAGTGTTGCCTGTAGGAAGACTAAGAGCCTGGGATTTAACTCCATTTCTGAAGTGAAACACACAGCAGAGTTGTCATATATAGATCATACTCTGCTTTAGAGCAAGAAGCACGCTCTTGCTTTCTATAGTCTCTAGGACAGCAGGAAACATGTGTGTGCTAAGAACAAATGAACGGTGTATCCTACACATACAGACCATATCTAGTTCAACTCTGCTTCTGAAACTGATACAAAGCACTGGTCCTCTAACATCCAATGCTTGTCAGTTAAGATGAGAAACGTGTGAGCTTCATGAACGATGTAGTTCGTTTGAGATGAAGAGTGACTGCCCTTACTTGAAAGGAATTCTTGCTTGTAGGAAGATACAGAGCCTGGAATTTAACTCCATTTCTGCATGGAAATACACCACAGAGTTCTGATATATAGATCACACTCTGCTTTAGAGCAAGAAGCACACTCTTGCTTTCTAGACTCTCTAAGACAGCAGGAATCATGAGTGTGCTAAGAACAAAAGAACGGTGTTTCCTACACATACGGACCATATCTAGTCCAACTCTGCCTCTGAAATTGATACAAAGCACAGGTCCTCAAACATCCAATTCTTGTCATTTAAGATGAGAAACGTGTGAGCTTCGTGAATGATGTAGTTCATTTGAGCTGTAATGTAACTGCAATTACCTGAAATGAAGTCTTGTTGTAGGAAGACACACAGCCTGGGATTTAACTCCATTTCTGAAGTGAAACACACAGCAGAGTTCTCATCCATTGATGACACTCTGCTTTAGAGCAAGAAGCACGCTCTTGCTTTCCAGAGTCACTAAGGCAGCAGGAAACCTGAGTGTGATGAGAACAAAAGAAAGGTGTTTCCTCCAATACGGACCATATCTAGTCCAACTCTGCTTGTGAAACTGAAACAAACCACAGGTCCACTAACATCCCATGCTTGTCAGTTAAGATGATAAACGTGTGAGCTTCGTGAATGATGTAGTTCGTTTGAGCTGTAAAGTAACTGCCCTTACCTGAAATGAATTCTTGTTTGTAGGAAGACTCAGAGTCTGGGATTTAACTCCATTTCTGAAGTGAAACACACAGCATAGTTCTCATCCATTGATCACACTCTGCTTTAGAGCAAGAATCACGCTCTAGCATTATAGAGTCTCTAACACAGCAGGAAACATGAGTGTGCTGAGAACAAAAGAACGGTGTTTCCTACACATACGGATCATATCTAGTCCAACTCTGCTTCTGAAACTGATACAAAGCACTGGTCCTCTAACATCCAATGCTTGTCAGTTAAGATGAGAAACGTGTGAGCTTCGTGAACGATGTAGTTCGTTTGAGCGGTAAAGTAACTGCCCTTACCTGAAATGAAGTGTTGATTGTAGGAAGACTCAGAGCCTGAGGTTTAACTCCATTTCTGAAGGGAAAAACACAGCAGAGTTCTCATTTATAGATCACACTCTGCTTTAGAGCAAGAAGCACGCTCTTGCTTTCTAGAGTCTCTAGGACAGCAGGAAACATGAGTGTGCTGAGAACAAAAGAACGGTGTTTCTTACACATTCGGGCCATATCGAGTCCAACTCTGCCTCTGAAATTGATACAAAGCACAGGTACTCCAGCATCCAATGCTTGTCATTTAAGATGAGAAACGTGTGAGCGTCGTGAACGATGTTGTTCGTTTGAGCTGTAAAATAACTTCCCTTCCCTGAAACGAAGTCTTGTTTGTAGGAAGAATAAGAAACTGGGATTTAATTGCATTTCTGAAGTGATACACACAGCAGAGTTCTCATATATAGATCACACTCTGCTTTAGAGCAAGAAGCACACTCTTGCTTTCTAGACTCTCTAAGACAGCAGGAAACATGAGTGTGCTGAGAACAAAAGAACGGTGTTTCTTACACATTCGGGCCTTATCGAGGCCAACTCTGCCTCTGAAATTGATACAAAGCTCAGGTCCTCCAGCATCCAATGCTTGTCATTTAAGATGAGAAACGTGTGAGCTTGGTGAACGATGTAGTTCGTTTGAGCTGTAAAATAACTGCCCTTCCCTGAAACGAAGTCTTGTTTTTCGGAAGACTAAGAGCCTGGGATTTAACTCCATTTTTGAAGTGAAACACACAGCAGAGTTCTCATATATAGATCACACTCTGCTTTAGAGCAAGAAGCACACTCTTGCTTTGTAGACTCTCTAAGACAGCAGGAATCATGAGTGTGCTGAGAACAAAAGAACGGTGTTTCCTACAAATACGGACCTTATCTAGTCCAACTCTGCCTCTGAAATTGATACAAAGCACAGGTCCTCTAACATCCAATGCTTGTCATTTAAGATGAGAAACGTGTGAGCTTCGTAAACGATGTAGTTCATTTGAGCTGTAAAGTAACTGCCCTTACCTGAAACGAAGTGTTGCTTGTAGGAAGACTCAGAGCCTGGGGTTTAACTCCATTTCTGAAGTGAAACACACAGCAGAGTTGTCATATATAGATCATACTCTGCTTTAGAGCAAGAAGCACGCTCTTGCTTTCTAGAGTCTCTAGGACAGCAGGAAACAGGAGTGTGCTGAGAACAAAAGAACGGTGTTGCTTACACATATGGACCATATCTATTCCAACTCTGCTTCTGAAACTGATACAAAGCACTGGTCCTATAACAAACGATGCTTGCCAGTTAAGATTAGAAACGTGTGAGCTTCTTGAACGATGCAATTCGTTTGAGCTGTAAAGTAACTGCCCTTACCTGAAACGAAGTGTTGCTTGTAGGAAGACTCAGAGCCTGGGGTTTAACTCCATTTCTGAATTGAAACACACAGCAGAGTTGTCATATATAGATCATACTCTGCTTTAGAGCAAGAAGCACGCTCTTGCTTTCTAGAGTCTCTAGGACAGCAGGAAACGTGAGTGTGCTAAGAACAATTGAACGGTGTATCTTACACATACAGACCATATCTAGTCCAACTCTGCTTCTGAAACTGATACAAAGCACTGGTCCTCTAACATCCAATGCTTGTCATTTAAGATGAGAAACGTGTGAGCTTCGTGAACGATGTAGTTCGTTTTAGCTGTAAAGTAACTGCCCTTACCCGAAACGAAGTGTTGCTTGTAGGAAGACTCAGAGCCTGGGGTTTAACTCCATTTCTGAAGTGAAACACACAGCAGAGTTGTCATATATAGATCATACTATGCTTTAGAGCAAGAAGCACGCTCTTGCTTTCTAGAGTCTCTAGGACAGCAGGAAACATGAGTGTGCTGAGAACAAAAGAACGGTGTTGCTTACACATATGGACCATATCTATTCCAACTCTGCTCCTGAAACTGATACAAAGCACTGGTCCTATAACATCCGATGCTTGCCAGTTAAGATTAGAAACGTGTGAGCTTCGTGAATGATGTAGTTCGTTTGAGCTGTAAAGTAACTGCCCATACCTGAAACGAAGTCTTGAATGTTGGAAGACACAGAGACTGGGATTTAACTCCATTTTTGAAGGGAAACACACAGCATAGTTCTCATCCATGGATCACACTCTGCTTCAGAGCAAGAAGCACCCTCTTGCTCTCTAGATTCTCTAATACAGCAGGAAACGTGAGGGTGCTGAGAACAAAAGAAAGGTGTTTCCTACACATACATAACATATCTATTCCAACTCTGATTCTGAAACTGATACAAAGCACTGGTCCTCTAACATCCGATGCTTGTCAGTTAAGATTAGAAACGTGTGAGCTCCGTGAACGATGTAGTTCGTTTGAGCTGTAAATTAACTGCCCTTATCTGAAACAAAGTGTTGCTTGTAGGAAGACTCAGAGCCTGGGGTTTAACTCCATTTCTGAAGTGAAACACACAGCAGAGTTGTCATATATAGATCATACTCTGCTTTATAGCAAGAAGCACGCTCTTGCTTTCTAGAGTCTCTAGGACAGCAGGAAACATGAGTGTGCTGAGATCAAAAGAACGGTGTTTCTTACACATTCGGGCCTTATCGAGGCCAACTCTGCCTCTGAAATTGATACAAAGCACAGGTCCTCCAGCATCCAATGCTTGTCATTTAAGATGAGAAACGTGTGAGCTTCGTGAACGATGTAGTTCGTTTGAGCTGTAAAATAACTGCCCTTCCCTGAAACGAAGTCTTGTTTTTAGGAAGACTAAGAGCCTGGGATTTAACTCCATTTCTGAACTGAAACACACAGCAGAGTTCTCATATATAGATCACACTCTGCTTTAGAGCAAGAAGCACACTCTTGCTTTCTAGACTCTCTAAGACAGCAGGAATCATGAGTGGGCTGATAACAAAAGAACGGTGTTTCCTACACATACGGACCATATCTAGTCCAACTCTGCTTCTGAAACTGATACAAAACACTGGTCCTCTAACATCCAATGCTTGTCAGTTAAGATGAGAAACGTGTGAGCTTCGTGAACGATGTAGTTCGTTTGAGCGGTAAAGTAACTGCCCTTACCTGAAACGAAGTGTTGCTTGTAGGAAGACTCAGAGACTGGGGTTTAACTCCATTTCTGAAGTGAAACACACAGCAGAGTTGTCATATATAGATCATACTCTGCTTTAGAGCAAGAAGCACGCTCTTGCTTTCTAGAGTCTCTAGGACAGCAGGAAACATGAGTGTGCTGAGAACAAAAGAACGGTGTTGCTTACACATATGGACCATATCTATTCCAACTCTGCTTCTGAAACTGATACAAAGCACTGGTCCTATAACATCCGATGCTTGCCAGTTAAGATTAGAAACGTGTGAGCTTCGTGAACGATGTAGTTCGTTTGAGCTGTAAAGTAACTGCCCTTACCTGAAACGAAGTGTTGCTTGTAGGAAGACTCAGAGCCTGGGGTTTAACTCCATTTCTGAATTGAAACACATAGCAGAGTTGTCATATATAGATCATACTCTGCTTTAGAGCAAGAAGCACGCTCTTGCTTTCTAGAGTCTCTAGGACAGCAGGAAACGTGAGTGTGCTAAGAACAAAAGAACGGTGTTTCCTACACATACGGACCATATCTAGTCCAACTCTGCTTCTGAAACTGATACAAAGCACTGGTCCTCTAACATCCAATGCTTGTCAGTTAAGATGAGAAACGTGTGAGCTTCATGAACGATGTAGTTCGTTTGAGATGAAGAGTGACTGCCCTTACTTGAAAGGAATTCTTGCTTGTAGGAAGATACAGAGCCTGGAATTTAACTCCATTTCTGCATGGAAATACACAACAGAGTTCTGATATATAGATCACACTCTGCTTTAGAGCAAGAAGCACACTCTTGCTTTCTAGACTCTCTAAGACAGCAGGAATCATGAGTGTGCTAAGAACAAAAGAACGGTGTTTCCTACACATACGGACCATATCTAGTCCAACTCTGCCTCTGAAATTGATACAAAGCACAGGTCCTCTAACATCCAATGCTTGTCATTTAAGATGAGAAACGTGTGAGCTTCGTGAATGATGTAGTTCATTTGAGCTGTAATGTAACTGCAATTACCTGAAATGAAGTCTTGTTGTAGGAAGACACACAGCCTGGGATTTAACTCCATTTCTGAAGTGAAACACACAGCAGAGTTCTCATCCATTGATGACACTCTGCTTTAGAGGAAGAAGCACGCTCTTCCTTTCCAGTGTCTCTAAGACAGAGGGAAACATGAGTGTGCTGAGAACAAAAGAACGGTGTTTCTTACACATTCGGGCCATGTCGAGTCCAACTCTGCCTCTGAAATTGATACAAAGCACAGGTCCTCCAGCATCCAATGCTTGTCATTTAAGATGAGAAACGTGTGAGCGTCGTGAACGATGTTGTTCGTTTGAGCTGTAAAATAACTGCCCTTCCCTGAAACGAAGTCTTGTTTGTAGGAAGAATAAGAAACTGGGATTTAATTGCATTTCTGAAGTGATACACACAGCAGAGTTCTCATATATAGATAACACTCTGCTTTAGAGCAAGAAGCACACTCTTGCTTTCTAGACTCTCTAAGACACAGGAATCATGAGTGTGCTGAGAACAAAAGAACGGTGTTTCCTTCAAATACGGACCATATCTAGTCCAACTCTGCCTCTGAAATTGATACAAAGCACAGGTCCTCTAACATCCAATGCTTGTCATTTAAGATGAGAAACGTGTGAGCTTCGTGAACGATGTAGTTCGTTTTAGCTGTAAAGTAACTGCCCTTACCTGAAACGAAGTGTTGCTTGTAGGAAGACTCAGAGCCTGGGGTTTAACTCCATTTCTGAATTGAAACACACAGCAGAGTTGTCATATATAGATCATACTCTGCTTTAGAGCAAGAAGCACGCTCTTGCTTTCTAGAGTCTCTAGGACAGCAGGAAATATGAGTGTGCTGAGAACAAAAGAACGGTGTTTCTTACACATTCGGGCCTTATCGAGGCCAACTCTGCCTCTGAAATTGATACAAAGCTCAGGTCCTCCAGCATCCAATGCTTGTCATTTAAGATGAGAAACGTGTGAGCTTGGTGAACGATGTAGTTCGTTTGAGCTGTAAAATAACTGCCCTTCCCTGAAACGAAGTCTTGTTTTTAGGAAGACTAAGAGCCTGGGATTTAACTCCATTTTTGAAGTGAAACACACAGTAGAGTTCTCATATATAGATCACACTCTGCTTTAGAGCAAGAAGCACACTCTTGCTTTGTAGACTCTCTAAGACAGCAGGAATCATGAGTGTGCTGAGAACAAAAGAACGGTGTTTCCTACAAATACGGACCTTATCTAGTCCAACTCTGCCTCTGAAATTGATACAAAGCACAGGTCCTCTAACATCCAATGCTTGTCAGTTAAGATGAGAAACGTGTGAGCTTCGTAAACGATGTAGTTCATTTGAGCTGTAAAGTAACTGCCCTTACCTGAAACGAAGTGTTGCTTGTAGGAAGACTCAGAGCCTGGGGTTTAACTCCATTTCTGAAGTGAAACACACAGCAGAGTTGTCATATATAGATCATACTCTGCTTTAGAGCAAGAAGCACGCTCTTGCTTTCTAGAGTCTGTAGGACAGCAGGAAACAGGAGTGTGCTGAGAACAAAAGAACGGTGTTGCTTACACATATGGACCATATCTATTCCAACTCTGCTTCTGAAACTGATACAAAGCACTGGTCCTATAACAAACGATGCTTGCCAGTTAAGATTAGAAACGTGTGAGCTTCTTGAACGATGCAGTTCGTTTGAGCTGTAAAGTAACTGCCCTTACCTGAAACGAAGTGTTGCTTGTAGGAAGACTCAGAGCCTGGGGTTTAACTCCATTTCTGAATTGAAACACACAGCAGAGTTGTCATATATAGATCATACTCTGCTTTAGAGCAAGAAGCACGCTCTTGCTTTCTAGAGTCTCTAGGACAGCAGGAAACGTGAGTGTGCTAAGAACAATTGAACGGTGTATCTTACACATACAGACCATATCTAGTCCAACTCTGCTTCTGAAACTGATACAAAGCACTGGTCCTCTAACATCCAATGCTTGTCATTTAAGATGAGAAACGTGTGAGCTTCGTGAACGATGTAGTTCGTTTTAGCTGTAAAGTAACTGCCCTTACCTGAAACGAAGTGTTGCTTGTAGGAAGACTCAGAGCCTGGGGTTTAACTCCATTTCTGAAGTGAAACACACAGCAGAGTTGTCATATATAGATCATACTATGCTTTAGAGCAAGAAGCACGCTCTTGCTTTCTAGAGTCTCTAGGACAGCAGGAAACATGAGTGTGCTGAGAACAAAAGAACGGTGTTGCTTACACATATGGACCATATCTATTCCAACTCTGCTCCTGAAACTGATACAAAGCACTGGTCCTATAACATCCGATGCTTGCCAGTTAAGATTAGAAACGTGTGAGCTTCGTGAATGATGTAGTTCGTTTGAGCTGTAAGTAACTGCCCATACCTGAAACGAAGTCTTGAATGTTGGAAGACACAGAGACTGGGATTTAACTCCATTTTTGAAGGGAAACACACAGCATAGTTCTCATCCATGGATCACACTCTGCTTCAGAGCAAGAAGCACCCTCTTGCTCTCTAGATTCTCTAATACAGCAGGAAACGTGAGGGTGCTGAGAACAAAAGAAAGGTGTTTCCTACACATACATAACATATCTATTCCAACTCTGATTCTGAAACTGATACAAAGCACTGGTCCTCTAACATCCGATGCTTGTCAGTTAAGATTAGAAACGTGTGAGCTCCGTGAACGATGTAGTTCGTTTGAGCTGTAAAGTAACTGCCCTTATCTGAAACAAAGTGTTGCTTGTAGGAAGACTCAGAGCCTGGGGTTTAACTCCATTTCTGAAGTGAAACACACAGCAGAGTTGTCATATATAGATCATATTCTGCTTTATAGCAAGAAGCACGCTCTTGCTTTCTAGAGTCTCTAGGACAGCAGGAAACATGAGTGTGCTGAGATCAAAAGAACGGTGTTTCTTACACATTCGGGCCTTATCGAGGCCAACTCTGCCTCTGAAGTTGATACAAAGCACAGGTCCTCCAGCATCCAATGCTTGTCATTTAATATGAGAAACGTGTGAGCTTCGTGAACGATGTAGTTCGTTTGAGCTGTAAAATAACTGCCCTTCCCTGAAACGAAGTCTTGTTTTTAGGAAGACTAAGAGCCTGGGATTTAACTCCATTTCTGAACTGAAACACACAGCAGAGTTCTCATATATAGATCACACTCTGCTTTAGAGCAAGAAGCACACTCTTGCTTTCTAGACTCTCTAAGACAGCAGGAATCATGAGTGGGCTGATAACAAAAGAACGGTGTTTCCTACACATACGGACCATATCTAGTCCAACTCTGCTTCTGAAACTGATACAAAACACTGGTCCTCTAACATCCAATGCTTGTCAGTTAAGATGAGAAACGTGTGAGCTTCGTGAACGATGTAGTTCGTTTGAGCGGTAAAGTAACTGCCCTTACCTGAAACGAAGTGTTGCTTGTAGGAAGACTCAGAGACTGGGGTTTAACTCCATTTCTGAAGTGAAACACACAGCAGAGTTGTCATATATAGATCATACTCTGCTTTAGAGCAAGAAGCACGCTCTTGCTTTCTAGAGTCTCTAGGACAGCAGGAAACATGAGTGTGCTGAGAACAAAAGAACGGTGTTGCTTACACATATGGACCATATCTATTCCAACTCTGCTTCTGAAACTGATACAAAGCACTGGTCCTATAACATCCGATGCTTGCCAGTTAAGATTAGAAACGTGTGAGCTTCGTGAACGATGTAGTTCGTTTGAGCTGTAAAGTAACTGCCCTTACCTGAAACGAAGTGTTGCTTGTAGGAAGACTCAGAGCCTGGGGTTTAACTCCATTTCTGAATTGAAACACACAGCAGAGTTGTCATATATAGATCATACTCTGCTTTAGAGCAAGAAGCACGCTCTTGCTTTCTAGAGTCTCTAGGACAGCAGGAAACGTGAGTGTGCTAAGAAAAATTGAACGGTGTATCCTACACATACAGACCATATCTAGTCCAACTCTGCTTCTGAAACTGATACAAAGCACTGGTCCTCTAACATCCAATGCTTGTCAGTTAAGATGAGAAACGTGTGAGCTTCATGAACGATGTAGTTCGTTTGAGATGACGAGTGACTGCCCTTACTTGAAAGGAATTCTTGCTTGTAGGAAGATACAGAGCCTGGAATTTAACTCCATTTCTGCATGGAAATACACAACAGAGTTCTGATATATAGATCACACTCTGCTTTAGAGCAAGAAGCACACTCTTGCTTTCTAGACTCTCTAAGACAGCAGGAATCATGAGTGTGCTAAGAACAAAAGAACGGTGTTTCCTACACATACGGACCATATCTAGTCCAACTCTGCCTCTGAAATTGATACAAAGCACAGGTCCTCTAACATCCAATGCTTGTCATTTAAGATGAGAAACGTGTGAGCTTCGTGAATGATGTAGTTCATTTGAGCTGTAATGTAACTGCAATTACCTGAAATGAAGTCTTGTTGTAGGAAGACACACAGCCTGGGATTTAACTCCATTTCTGAAGTGAAACACACAGCAGAGTTCTCATCCATTGATGACACTCTGCTTTAGAGGAAGAAGCACGCTCTTCCTTTCCAGTGTCTCTAAGACAGAGGGAAACATGAGTGTGCTGAGAACAAAAGAACGGTGTTTCTTACACATTCGGGCCATGTCGAGTCCAACTCTGCCTCTGAAATTGATACAAAGCACAGGTCCTCCAGCATCCAATGCTTGTCATTTAAGATGAGAAACGTGTGAGCGTCGTGAACGATGTTGTTCGTTTGAGCTGTAAAATAACTGCCCTTCCCTGAAACGAAGTCTTGTTTGTAGGAAGAATAAGAAACTGGGATTTAATTGCATTTCTGAAGTGATACACACAGCAGAGTTCTCATATATAGATAACACTCTGCTTTAGAGCAAGAAGCACACTCTTGCTTTCTAGACTCTCTAAGACACAGGAATCATGAGTGTGCTGAGAACAAAAGAACGGTGTTTCCTTCAAATACGGACCATATCTAGTCCAACTCTGCCTCTGAAATTGATACAAAGCACAGGTCCTCTAACATCCAATGCTTGTCATTTAAGATGAGAAACGTGTGAGCTTCGTGAACGATGTAGTTCGTTTTAGCTGTAAAGTAACTGCCCTTACCTGAAACGAAGTGTTGCTTGTAGGAAGACTCAGAGCCTGGGGTTTAACTCCATTTCTGAATTGAAACACACAGCAGAGTTGTCATATATAGATCATACTCTGCTTTAGAGCAAGAAGCACGCTCTTGCTTTCTAGAGTCTCTAGGACAGCAGGAAATATGAGTGTGCTGAGAACAAAAGAACGGTGTTTCTTACACATTCGGGCCTTATCGAGGCCAACTCTGCCTCTGAAATTGATACAAAGCTCAGGTCCTCCAGCATCCAATGCTTGTCATTTAAGATGAGAAACGTGTGAGCTTGGTGAACGATGTAGTTCGTTTGAGCTGTAAAATAACTGCCCTTCCCTGAAACGAAGTCTTGTTTTTAGGAAGACTAAGAGCCTGGGATTTAACTCCATTTTTGAAGTGAAACACACAGTAGAGTTCTCATATATAGATCACACTCTGCTTTAGAGCAAGAAGCACACTCTTGCTTTGTAGACTCTCTAAGACAGCAGGAATCATGAGTGTGCTGAGAACAAAAGAACGGTGTTTCCTACAAATACGGACCTTATCTAGTCCAACTCTGCCTCTGAAATTGATACAAAGCACAGGTCCTCTAACATCCAATGCTTGTCATTTAAGATGAGAAACGTGTGAGCTTCGTAAACGATGTAGTTCATTTGAGCTGTAAAGTAACTGCCCTTACCTGAAACGAAGTGTTGCTTGTAGGAAGACTCAGAGCCTGGGGTTTAACTCCATTTCTGAAGTGAAACACACAGCAGAGTTGTCATATATAGATCATACTCTGCTTTAGAGCAAGAAGCACGCTCTTGCTTTCTAGAGTCTGTAGGACAGCAGGAAACAGGAGTGTGCTGAGAACAAAAGAACGGTGTTGCTTACACATATGGACCATATCTATTCCAACTCTGCTTCTGAAACTGATACAAAGCACTGGTCCTATAACAAACGATGCTTGCCAGTTAAGATTAGAAACGTGTGAGCTTCTTGAACGATGCAGTTCGTTTGAGCTGTAAAGTAACTGCCCTTACCTGAAACGAAGTGTTGCTTGTAGGAAGACTCAGAGCCTGGGGTTTAACTCCATTTCTGAATTGAAACACACAGCAGAGTTGTCATATATAGATCATACTCTGCTTTAGAGCAAGAAGCACGCTCTTGCTTTCTAGAGTCTCTAGGACAGCAGGAAACGTGAGTGTGCTAAGAACAATTGAACGGTGTATCTTACACATACAGACCATATCTAGTCCAACTCTGCTTCTGAAACTGATACAAAGCACTGGTCCTCTAACATCCAATGCTTGTCATTTAAGATGAGAAACGTGTGAGCTTCGTGAACGATGTAGTTCGTTTTAGCTGTAAAGTAACTGCCCTTACCTGAAACGAAGTGTTGCTTGTAGGAAGACTCAGAGCCTGGGGTTTAACTCCATTTCTGAAGTGAAACACACAGCAGAGTTGTCATATATAGATCATACTATGCTTTAGAGCAAGAAGCACGCTCTTGCTTTCTAGAGTCTCTAGGACAGCAGGAAACATGAGTGTGCTGAGAACAAAAGAACGGTGTTGCTTACACATATGGACCATATCTATTCCAACTCTGCTCCTGAAACTGATACAAAGCACTGGTCCTATAACATCCGATGCTTGCCAGTTAAGATTAGAAACGTGTGAGCTTCGTGAATGATGTAGTTCGTTTGAGCTGTAAGTAACTGCCCATACCTGAAACGAAGTCTTGAATGTTGGAAGACACAGAGACTGGGATTTAACTCCATTTTTGAAGGGAAACACACAGCATAGTTCTCATCCATGGATCACACTCTGCTTCAGAGCAAGAAGCACCCTCTTGCTCTCTAGATTCTCTAATACAGCAGGAAACGTGAGGGTGCTGAGAACAAAAGAAAGGTGTTTCCTACACATACATAACATATCTATTCCAACTCTGATTCTGAAACTGATACAAAGCACTGGTCCTCTAACATCCGATGCTTGTCAGTTAAGATTAGAAACGTGTGAGCTCCGTGAACGATGTAGTTCGTTTGAGCTGTAAAGTAACTGCCCTTATCTGAAACAAAGTGTTGCTTGTAGGAAGACTCAGAGCCTGGGGTTTAACTCCATTTCTGAAGTGAAACACACAGCAGAGTTGTCATATATAGATCATATTCTGCTTTATAGCAAGAAGCACGCTCTTGCTTTCTAGAGTCTCTAGGACAGCAGGAAACATGAGTGTGCTGAGATCAAAAGAACGGTGTTTCTTACACATTCGGGCCTTATCGAGGCCAACTCTGCCTCTGAAGTTGATACAAAGCACAGGTCCTCCAGCATCCAATGCTTGTCATTTAATATGAGAAACGTGTGAGCTTCGTGAACGATGTAGTTCGTTTGAGCTGTAAAATAACTGCCCTTCCCTGAAACGAAGTCTTGTTTTTAGGAAGACTAAGAGCCTGGGATTTAACTCCATTTCTGAACTGAAACACACAGCAGAGTTCTCATATATAGATCACACTCTGCTTTAGAGCAAGAAGCACACTCTTGCTTTCTAGACTCTCTAAGACAGCAGGAATCATGAGTGGGCTGATAACAAAAGAACGGTGTTTCCTACACATACGGACCATATCTAGTCCAACTCTGCTTCTGAAACTGATACAAAACACTGGTCCTCTAACATCCAATGCTTGTCAGTTAAGATGAGAAACGTGTGAGCTTCGTGAACGATGTAGTTCGTTTGAGCGGTAAAGTAACTGCCCTTACCTGAAACGAAGTGTTGCTTGTAGGAAGACTCAGAGACTGGGGTTTAACTCCATTTCTGAAGTGAAACACACAGCAGAGTTGTCATATATAGATCATACTCTGCTTTAGAGCAAGAAGCACGCTCTTGCTTTCTAGAGTCTCTAGGACAGCAGGAAACATGAGTGTGCTGAGAACAAAAGAACGGTGTTGCTTACACATATGGACCATATCTATTCCAACTCTGCTTCTGAAACTGATACAAAGCACTGGTCCTATAACATCCGATGCTTGCCAGTTAAGATTAGAAACGTGTGAGCTTCGTGAACGATGTAGTTCGTTTGAGCTGTAAAGTAACTGCCCTTACCTGAAACGAAGTGTTGCTTGTAGGAAGACTCAGAGCCTGGGGTTTAACTCCATTTCTGAATTGAAACACACAGCAGAGTTGTCATATATAGATCATACTCTGCTTTAGAGCAAGAAGCACGCTCTTGCTTTCTAGAGTCTCTAGGACAGCAGGAAACGTGAGTGTGCTAAGAAAAATTGAACGGTGTATCCTACACATACAGACCATATCTAGTCCAACTCTGCTTCTGAAACTGATACAAAGCACTGGTCCTCTAACATCCAATGCTTGTCAGTTAAGATGAGAAACGTGTGAGCTTCATGAACGATGTAGTTCGTTTGAGATGACGAGTGACTGCCCTTACTTGAAAGGAATTCTTGCTTGTAGGAAGATACAGAGCCTGGAATTTAACTCCATTTCTGCATGGAAATACACAACAGAGTTCTGATATATAGATCACACTCTGCTTTAGAGCAAGAAGCACACTCTTGCTTTCTAGACTCTCTAAGACAGCAGGAATCATGAGTGTGCTAAGAACAAAAGAACGGTGTTTCCTACACATACGGACCATATCTAGTCCAACTCTGCCTCTGAAATTGATACAAAGCACAGGTCCTCTAACATCCAATGCTTGTCATTTAAGATGAGAAACGTGTGAGCTTCGTGAATGATGTAGTTCATTTGAGCTGTAATGTAACTGCAATTACCTGAAATGAAGTCTTGTTGTAGGAAGACACACAGCCTGGGATTTAACTCCATTTCTGAAGTGAAACACACAGCAGAGTTCTCATCCATTGATGACACTCTGCTTTAGAGGAAGAAGCACGCTCTTCCTTTCCAGTGTCTCTAAGACAGAGGGAAACATGAGTGTGCTGAGAACAAAAGAACGGTGTTTCTTACACATTCGGGCCATGTCGAGTCCAACTCTGCCTCTGAAATTGATACAAAGCACAGGTCCTCCAGCATCCAATGCTTGTCATTTAAGATGAGAAACGTGTGAGCGTCGTGAACGATGTTGTTCGTTTGAGCTGTAAAATAACTGCCCTTCCCTGAAACGAAGTCTTGTTTGTAGGAAGAATAAGAAACTGGGATTTAATTGCATTTCTGAAGTGATACACACAGCAGAGTTCTCATATATAGATAACACTCTGCTTTAGAGCAAGAAGCACACTCTTGCTTTCTAGACTCTCTAAGACACAGGAATCATGAGTGTGCTGAGAACAAAAGAACGGTGTTTCCTTCAAATACGGACCATATCTAGTCCAACTCTGCCTCTGAAATTGATACAAAGCACAGGTCCTCTAACATCCAATGCTTGTCATTTAAGATGAGAAACGTGTGAGCTTCGTGAACGATGTAGTTCGTTTTAGCTGTAAAGTAACTGCCCTTACCTGAAACGAAGTGTTGCTTGTAGGAAGACTCAGAGCCTGGGGTTTAACTCCATTTCTGAATTGAAACACACAGCAGAGTTGTCATATATAGATCATACTCTGCTTTAGAGCAAGAAGCACGCTCTTGCTTTCTAGAGTCTCTAGGACAGCAGGAAATATGAGTGTGCTGAGAACAAAAGAACGGTGTTTCTTACACATTCGGGCCTTATCGAGGCCAACTCTGCCTCTGAAATTGATACAAAGCTCAGGTCCTCCAGCATCCAATGCTTGTCATTTAAGATGAGAAACGTGTGAGCTTGGTGAACGATGTAGTTCGTTTGAGCTGTAAAATAACTGCCCTTCCCTGAAACGAAGTCTTGTTTTTAGGAAGACTAAGAGCCTGGGATTTAACTCCATTTTTGAAGTGAAACACACAGTAGAGTTCTCATATATAGATCACACTCTGCTTTAGAGCAAGAAGCACACTCTTGCTTTGTAGACTCTCTAAGACAGCAGGAATCATGAGTGTGCTGAGAACAAAAGAACGGTGTTTCCTACAAATACGGACCTTATCTAGTCCAACTCTGCCTCTGAAATTGATACAAAGCACAGGTCCTCTAACATCCAATGCTTGTCATTTAAGATGAGAAACGTGTGAGCTTCGTAAACGATGTAGTTCATTTGAGCTGTAAAGTAACTGCCCTTACCTGAAACGAAGTGTTGCTTGTAGGAAGACTCAGAGCCTGGGGTTTAACTCCATTTCTGAAGTGAAACACACAGCAGAGTTGTCATATATAGATCATACTCTGCTTTAGAGCAAGAAGCACGCTCTTGCTTTCTAGAGTCTGTAGGACAGCAGGAAACAGGAGTGTGCTGAGAACAAAAGAACGGTGTTGCTTACACATATGGACCATATCTATTCCAACTCTGCTTCTGAAACTGATACAAAGCACTGGTCCTATAACAAACGATGCTTGCCAGTTAAGATTAGAAACGTGTGAGCTTCTTGAACGATGCAGTTCGTTTGAGCTGTAAAGTAACTGCCCTTACCTGAAACGAAGTGTTGCTTGTAGGAAGACTCAGAGCCTGGGGTTTAACTCCATTTCTGAATTGAAACACACAGCAGAGTTGTCATATATAGATCATACTCTGCTTTAGAGCAAGAAGCACGCTCTTGCTTTCTAGAGTCTCTAGGACAGCAGGAAACGTGAGTGTGCTAAGAACAATTGAACGGTGTATCTTACACATACAGACCATATCTAGTCCAACTCTGCTTCTGAAACTGATACAAAGCACTGGTCCTCTAACATCCAATGCTTGTCATTTAAGATGAGAAACGTGTGAGCTTCGTGAACGATGTAGTTCGTTTTAGCTGTAAAGTAACTGCCCTTACCTGAAACGAAGTGTTGCTTGTAGGAAGACTCAGAGCCTGGGGTTTAACTCCATTTCTGAAGTGAAACACACAGCAGAGTTGTCATATATAGATCATACTATGCTTTAGAGCAAGAAGCACGCTCTTGCTTTCTAGAGTCTCTAGGACAGCAGGAAACATGAGTGTGCTGAGAACAAAAGAACGGTGTTGCTTACACATATGGACCATATCTATTCCAACTCTGCTCCTGAAACTGATACAAAGCACTGGTCCTATAACATCCGATGCTTGCCAGTTAAGATTAGAAACGTGTGAGCTTCGTGAATGATGTAGTTCGTTTGAGCTGTAAGTAACTGCCCATACCTGAAACGAAGTCTTGAATGTTGGAAGACACAGAGACTGGGATTTAACTCCATTTTTGAAGGGAAACACACAGCATAGTTCTCATCCATGGATCACACTCTGCTTCAGAGCAAGAAGCACCCTCTTGCTCTCTAGATTCTCTAATACAGCAGGAAACGTGAGGGTGCTGAGAACAAAAGAAAGGTGTTTCCTACACATACATAACATATCTATTCCAACTCTGATTCTGAAACTGATACAAAGCACTGGTCCTCTAACATCCGATGCTTGTCAGTTAAGATTAGAAACGTGTGAGCTCCGTGAACGATGTAGTTCGTTTGAGCTGTAAAGTAACTGCCCTTATCTGAAACAAAGTGTTGCTTGTAGGAAGACTCAGAGCCTGGGGTTTAACTCCATTTCTGAAGTGAAACACACAGCAGAGTTGTCATATATAGATCATATTCTGCTTTATAGCAAGAAGCACGCTCTTGCTTTCTAGAGTCTCTAGGACAGCAGGAAACATGAGTGTGCTGAGATCAAAAGAACGGTGTTTCTTACACATTCGGGCCTTATCGAGGCCAACTCTGCCTCTGAAATTGATACAAAGCACAGGTCCTCCAGCATCCAATGCTTGTCATTTAATATGAGAAACGTGTGAGCTTCGTGAACGATGTAGTTCGTTTGAGCTGTAAAATAACTGCCCTTCCCTGAAACGAAGTCTTGTTTTTAGGAAGACTAAGAGCCTGGGATTTAACTCCATTTCTGAACTGAAACACACAGCAGAGTTCTCATATATAGATCACACTCTGCTTTAGAGCAAGAAGCACACTCTTGCTTTCTAGACTCTCTAAGACAGCAGGAATCATGAGTGGGCTGATAACAAAAGAACGGTGTTTCCTACACATACGGACCATATCTAGTCCAACTCTGCTTCTGAAACTGATACAAAACACTGGTCCTCTAACATCCAATGCTTGTCAGTTAAGATGAGAAACGTGTGAGCTTCGTGAACGATGTAGTTCGTTTGAGCGGTAAAGTAACTGCCCTTACCTGAAACGAAGTGTTGCTTGTAGGAAGACTCAGAGACTGGGGTTTAACTCCATTTCTGAAGTGAAACACACAGCAGAGTTGTCATATATAGATCATACTCTGCTTTAGAGCAAGAAGCACGCTCTTGCTTTCTAGAGTCTCTAGGACAGCAGGAAACATGAGTGTGCTGAGAACAAAAGAACGGTGTTGCTTACACATATGGACCATATCTATTCCAACTCTGCTTCTGAAACTGATACAAAGCACTGGTCCTATAACATCCGATGCTTGCCAGTTAAGATTAGAAACGTGTGAGCTTCGTGAACGATGTAGTTCGTTTGAGCTGTAAAGTAACTGCCCTTACCTGAAACGAAGTGTTGCTTGTAGGAAGACTCAGAGCCTGGGGTTTAACTCCATTTCTGAATTGAAACACACAGCAGAGTTGTCATATATAGATCATACTCTGCTTTAGAGCAAGAAGCACGCTCTTGCTTTCTAGAGTCTCTAGGACAGCAGGAAACGTGAGTGTGCTAAGAAAAATTGAACGGTGTATCCTACACATACAGACCATATCTAGTCCAACTCTGCTTCTGAAACTGATACAAAGCACTGGTCCTCTAACATCCAATGCTTGTCAGTTAAGATGAGAAACGTGTGAGCTTCATGAACGATGTAGTTCGTTTGAGATGACGAGTGACTGCCCTTACTTGAAAGGAATTCTTGCTTGTAGGAAGATACAGAGCCTGGAATTTAACTCCATTTCTGCATGGAAATACACAACAGAGTTCTGATATATAGATCACACTCTGCTTTAGAGCAAGAAGCACACTCTTGCTTTCTAGACTCTCTAAGACAGCAGGAATCATGAGTGTGCTAAGAACAAAAGAACGGTGTTTCCTACACATACGGACCATATCTAGTCCAACTCTGCCTCTGAAATTGATACAAAGCACAGGTCCTCTAACATCCAATGCTTGTCATTTAAGATGAGAAACGTGTGAGCTTCGTGAATGATGTAGTTCATTTGAGCTGTAATGTAACTGCAATTACCTGAAATGAAGTCTTGTTGTAGGAAGACACACAGCCTGGGATTTAACTCCATTTCTGAAGTGAAACACACAGCAGAGTTCTCATCCATTGATGACACTCTGCTTTAGAGGAAGAAGCACGCTCTTCCTTTCCAGTGTCTCTAAGACAGAGGGAAACATGAGTGTGCTGAGAACAAAAGAACGGTGTTTCTTACACATTCGGGCCATGTCGAGTCCAACTCTGCCTCTGAAATTGATACAAAGCACAGGTCCTCCAGCATCCAATGCTTGTCATTTAAGATGAGAAACGTGTGAGCGTCGTGAACGATGTTGTTCGTTTGAGCTGTAAAATAACTGCCCTTCCCTGAAACGAAGTCTTGTTTGTAGGAAGAATAAGAAACTGGGATTTAATTGCATTTCTGAAGTGATACACACAGCAGAGTTCTCATATATAGATAACACTCTGCTTTAGAGCAAGAAGCACACTCTTGCTTTCTAGACTCTCTAAGACACAGGAATCATGAGTGTGCTGAGAACAAAAGAACGGTGTTTCCTTCAAATACGGACCATATCTAGTCCAACTCTGCCTCTGAAATTGATACAAAGCACAGGTCCTCTAACATCCAATGCTTGTCATTTAAGATGAGAAACGTGTGAGCTTCGTGAACGATGTAGTTCGTTTTAGCTGTAAAGTAACTGCCCTTACCTGAAACGAAGTGTTGCTTGTAGGAAGACTCAGAGCCTGGGGTTTAACTCCATTTCTGAAGTGAAACACACAGCAGAGTTGTCATATATAGATCATACTCTGCTTTAGAGCAAGAAGCACGCTCTTGCTTTCTAGAGTCTCTAGGACAGCAGGAAATATGAGTGTGCTGAGAACAAAAGAACGGTGTTTCTTACACATTCGGGCCTTATCGAGGCCAACTCTGCCTCTGAAATTGATACAAAGCTCAGGTCCTCCAGCATCCAATGCTTGTCATTTAAGATGAGAAACGTGTGAGCTTGGTGAACGATGTAGTTCGTTTGAGCTGTAAAATAACTGCCCTTCCCTGAAACGAAGTCTTGTTTGTAGGAAGAATAAGAAACTGGGATTTAATTGCATTTCTGAAGTGATACACACAGCAGAGTTCTCATATATAGATAACACTCTGCTTTAGAGCAAGAAGCACACTCTTGCTTTCTAGACTCTCTAAGACACAGGAATCATGAGTGTGCTGAGAACAAAAGAACGGTGTTTCCTTCAAATACGGACCATATCTAGTCCAACTCTGCCTCTGAAATTGATACAAAGCACAGGTCCTCTAACATCCAATGCTTGTCATTTAAGATGAGAAACGTGTGAGCTTCGTGAACGATGTAGTTCGTTTTAGCTGTAAAGTAACTGCCCTTACCTGAAACGAAGTGTTGCTTGTAGGAAGACTAAGAGCCTGGGGTTTAACTCCATTTCTGAATTGAAACACACAGCAGAGTTGTCATATATAGATCATACTCTGCTTTAGAGCAAGAAGCACGCTCTTGCTTTCTAGAGTCTCTAGGACAGCAGGAAATATGAGTGTGCTCAGAACAAATGAACGGTGTATCCTACACATACAGACCATATCTAGTCCAACTCTGCTTCTTAAACTGATACAAAGCACTGGTCCTCTAACATCCAATGCTTGTCATTAAGATGAGAAACGTGTGACCTTCATGAAAACAGTAGTTCGTTTGAGATGAAAAGTGACTGCCCTTACTTGAAAGGAATTCTTGCTTGTAGGAAGATACAGAGCCTGGAATTTAACTCCATTTCTGCATGGAAATACACAACAGAGTTCTGATATATAGATCACACTCTTCTTTAGAGCAAGAAGCACACTCTTGCTTTCTAGACTCTCTAAGAAAGCAGGAATCATGAGTGTGCTGAGAACAAAAGAACGGTGTTTCCTACACATACGGACCATATCTAGTCCAACTCTGCCTCTGAAATTGGTACAAAGCACAGGTCCTCTAACATCCAATTCTTGTCATTTAAGATGAGAAACGTGTGAGCTTTGTAAACGATGTAGTTCATTTGAGCTGTAATGTAACTGCCCTTACCTGAAATGAAGTCTTGCTTGTAGGAAGACTCAGAGCCTGTGATTTAACTCCATTTCTGAATTGAAACACACAGCAGAGTTCTCATCCATTGATGACACTCTGCTTTAGAGCAAGAAGCAGGCTCTTGCTTTCCAGAGTCACTAAGGCAGCAGGAACCTGAGTGTGATGAGAACAAAAGAACGGTGTTTCCTCCATATACGGACCATATCTAGTCCAAGTCTGCTTATGAAACAAAACAAACCACAGGTCCACTAACATCCAATGCTTGTCAGTTGAGATGATAAACGTGTGAGCTTCGTGAATGATGTAGTTCGTTTGAGCTGTAAAATAACTGCCCTTCCCTGAAACGAAGTCTTGTTTTTAGGAAGACTAAGAGCCTGGGATTTAACTCCATTTTTGAAGTGAAACACACAGTAGAGTTCTCATATATAGATCACACTCTGCTTTAGAGCAAGAAGCACACTCTTGCTTTGTAGACTCTCTAAGACAGCAGGAATCATGAGTGTGCTGAGAACAAAAGAACGGTGTTTCCTACAAATACGGACCTTATCTAGTCCAACTCTGCCTCTGAAATTGATACAAAGCACAGGTCCTCTAACATCCAATGCTTGTCATTTAAGATGAGAAACGTGTGAGCTTCGTAAACGATGTAGTTCATTTGAGCTGTAAAGTAACTGCCCTTACCTGAAACGAAGTGTTGCTTGTAGGAAGACTCAGAGCCTGGGGTTTAACTCCATTTCTGAAGTGAAACACACAGCAGAGTTGTCATATATAGATCATACTCTGCTTTAGAGCAAGAAGCACGCTCTTGCTTTCTAGAGTCTGTAGGACAGCAGGAAACAGGAGTGTGCTGAGAACAAAAGAACGGTGTTGCTTACACATATGGACCATATCTATTCCAACTCTGCTTCTGAAACTGATACAAAGCACTGGTCCTATAACAAACGATGCTTGCCAGTTAAGATTAGAAACGTGTGAGCTTCTTGAACGATGCAGTTCGTTTGAGCTGTAAAGTAACTGCCCTTACCTGAAACGAAGTGTTGCTTGTAGGAAGACTCAGAGCCTGGGGTTTAACTCCATTTCTGAATTGAAACACACAGCAGAGTTGTCATATATAGATCATACTCTGCTTTAGAGCAAGAAGCACGCTCTTGCTTTCTAGAGTCTCTAGGACAGCAGGAAACGTGAGTGTGCTAAGAACAATTGAACGGTGTATCTTACACATACAGACCATATCTAGTCCAACTCTGCTTCTGAAACTGATACAAAGCACTGGTCCTCTAACATCCAATGCTTGTCATTTAAGATGAGAAACGTGTGAGCTTCGTGAACGATGTAGTTCGTTTTAGCTGTAAAGTAACTGCCCTTACCTGAAACGAAGTGTTGCTTGTAGGAAGACTCAGAGCCTGGGGTTTAACTCCATTTCTGAAGTGAAACACACAGCAGAGTTGTCATATATAGATCATACTATGCTTTAGAGCAAGAAGCACGCTCTTGCTTTCTAGAGTCTCTAGGACAGCAGGAAACATGAGTGTGCTGAGAACAAAAGAACGGTGTTGCTTACACATATGGACCATATCTATTCCAACTCTGCTCCTGAAACTGATACAAAGCACTGGTCCTATAACATCCGATGCTTGCCAGTTAAGATTAGAAACGTGTGAGCTTCGTGAATGATGTAGTTCGTTTGAGCTGTAAGTAACTGCCCATACCTGAAACGAAGTCTTGAATGTTGGAAGACACAGAGACTGGGATTTAACTCCATATTTGAAGGGAAACACACAGCATAGTTCTCATCCATGGATCACACTCTGCTTCAGAGCAAGAAGCACCCTCTTGCTCTCTAGATTCTCTAATACAGCAGGAAACGTGAGGGTGCTGAGAACAAAAGAAAGGTGTTTCCTACACATACATAACATATCTATTCCAACTCTGATTCTGAAACTGATACAAAGCACTGGTCCTCTAACATCCGATGCTTGTCAGTTAAGATTAGAAACGTGTGAGCTCCGTGAACGATGTAGTTCGTTTGAGCTGTAAAGTAACTGCCCTTATCTGAAACAAAGTGTTGCTTGTAGGAAGACTCAGAGCCTGGGGTTTAACTCCATTTCTGAAGTGAAACACACAGCAGAGTTGTCATATATAGATCATATTCTGCTTTATAGCAAGAAGCACGCTCTTGCTTTCTAGAGTCTCTAGGACAGCAGGAAACATGAGTGTGCTGAGATCAAAAGAACGGTGTTTCTTACACATTCGGGCCTTATCGAGGCCAACTCTGCCTCTGAAATTGATACAAAGCACAGGTCCTCCAGCATCCAATGCTTGTCATTTAATATGAGAAACGTGTGAGCTTCGTGAACGATGTAGTTCGTTTGAGCTGTAAAATAACTGCCCTTCCCTGAAACGAAGTCTTGTTTTTAGGAAGACTAAGAGCCTGGGATTTAACTCCATTTCTGAACTGAAACACACAGCAGAGTTCTCATATATAGATCACACTCTGCTTTAGAGCAAGAAGCACACTCTTGCTTTCTAGACTCTCTAAGACAGCAGGAATCATGAGTGGGCTGATAACAAAAGAACGGTGTTTCCTACACATACGGACCATATCTAGTCCAACTCTGCTTCTGAAACTGATACAAAACACTGGTCCTCTAACATCCAATGCT
Organism: Onychomys leucogaster; assembly: GCA_949786385.1. Lineage (NCBI taxonomy): Eukaryota > Metazoa > Chordata > Mammalia > Rodentia > Cricetidae > Onychomys > Onychomys leucogaster. The sequence goes on along the minus strand of CATKUP010000009.1, from coordinate 3,643,325 downwards.
TGTCAGTTAAGATGAGAAACGTGTGAGCTTCGTGAACGATGTAGTTCGTTTGAGCGGTAAAGTAACTGCCCTTACCTGAAACGAAGTGTTGCTTGTAGGAAGACTCAGAGACTGGGGTTTAACTCCATTTCTGAAGTGAAACACACAGCAGAGTTGTCATATATAGATCATACTCTGCTTTAGAGCAAGAAGCACGCTCTTGCTTTCTAGAGTCTCTAGGACAGCAGGAAACATGAGTGTGCTGAGAACAAAAGAACGGTGTTGCTTACACATATGGACCATATCTATTCCAACTCTGCTTCTGAAACTGATACAAAGCACTGGTCCTATAACATCCGATGCTTGCCAGTTAAGATTAGAAACGTGTGAGCTTCGTGAACGATGTAGTTCGTTTGAGCTGTAAAGTAACTGCCCTTACCTGAAACGAAGTGTTGCTTGTAGGAAGACTCAGAGCCTGGGGTTTAACTCCATTTCTGAATTGAAACACACAGCAGAGTTGTCATATATAGATCATACTCTGCTTTAGAGCAAGAAGCACGCTCTTGCTTTCTAGAGTCTCTAGGACAGCAGGAAACGTGAGTGTGCTAAGAAAAATTGAACGGTGTATCCTACACATACAGACCATATCTAGTCCAACTCTGCTTCTGAAACTGATACAAAGCACTGGTCCTCTAACATCCAATGCTTGTCAGTTAAGATGAGAAACGTGTGAGCTTCATGAACGATGTAGTTCGTTTGAGATGACGAGTGACTGCCCTTACTTGAAAGGAATTCTTGCTTGTAGGAAGATACAGAGCCTGGAATTTAACTCCATTTCTGCATGGAAATACACAACAGAGTTCTGATATATAGATCACACTCTGCTTTAGAGCAAGAAGCACACTCTTGCTTTCTAGACTCTCTAAGACAGCAGGAATCATGAGTGTGCTAAGAACAAAAGAACGGTGTTTCCTACACATACGGACCATATCTAGTCCAACTCTGCCTCTGAAATTGATACAAAGCACAGGTCCTCTAACATCCAATGCTTGTCATTTAAGATGAGAAACGTGTGAGCTTCGTGAATGATGTAGTTCATTTGAGCTGTAATGTAACTGCAATTACCTGAAATGAAGTCTTGTTGTAGGAAGACACACAGCCTGGGATTTAACTCCATTTCTGAAGTGAAACACACAGCAGAGTTCTCATCCATTGATGACACTCTGCTTTAGAGGAAGAAGCACGCTCTTCCTTTCCAGTGTCTCTAAGACAGAGGGAAACATGAGTGTGCTGAGAACAAAAGAACGGTGTTTCTTACACATTCGGGCCATGTCGAGTCCAACTCTGCCTCTGAAATTGATACAAAGCACAGGTCCTCCAGCATCCAATGCTTGTCATTTAAGATGAGAAACGTGTGAGCGTCGTGAACGATGTTGTTCGTTTGAGCTGTAAAATAACTGCCCTTCCCTGAAACGAAGTCTTGTTTGTAGGAAGAATAAGAAACTGGGATTTAATTGCATTTCTGAAGTGATACACACAGCAGAGTTCTCATATATAGATAACACTCTGCTTTAGAGCAAGAAGCACACTCTTGCTTTCTAGACTCTCTAAGACACAGGAATCATGAGTGTGCTGAGAACAAAAGAACGGTGTTTCCTTCAAATACGGACCATATCTAGTCCAACTCTGCCTCTGAAATTGATACAAAGCACAGGTCCTCTAACATCCAATGCTTGTCATTTAAGATGAGAAACGTGTGAGCTTCGTGAACGATGTAGTTCGTTTTAGCTGTAAAGTAACTGCCCTTACCTGAAACGAAGTGTTGCTTGTAGGAAGACTCAGAGCCTGGGGTTTAACTCCATTTCTGAATTGAAACACACAGCAGAGTTGTCATATATAGATCATACTCTGCTTTAGAGCAAGAAGCACGCTCTTGCTTTCTAGAGTCTCTAGGACAGCAGGAAATATGAGTGTGCTGAGAACAAAAGAACGGTGTTTCTTACACATTCGGGCCTTATCGAGGCCAACTCTGCCTCTGAAATTGATACAAAGCTCAGGTCCTCCAGCATCCAATGCTTGTCATTTAAGATGAGAAACGTGTGAGCTTGGTGAACGATGTAGTTCGTTTGAGCTGTAAAATAACTGCCCTTCCCTGAAACGAAGTCTTGTTTTTAGGAAGACTAAGAGCCTGGGATTTAACTCCATTTTTGAAGTGAAACACACAGTAGAGTTCTCATATATAGATCACACTCTGCTTTAGAGCAAGAAGCACACTCTTGCTTTGTAGACTCTCTAAGACAGCAGGAATCATGAGTGTGCTGAGAACAAAAGAACGGTGTTTCCTACAAATACGGACCTTATCTAGTCCAACTCTGCCTCTGAAATTGATACAAAGCACAGGTCCTCTAACATCCAATGCTTGTCATTTAAGATGAGAAACGTGTGAGCTTCGTAAACGATGTAGTTCATTTGAGCTGTAAAGTAACTGCCCTTACCTGAAACGAAGTGTTGCTTGTAGGAAGACTCAGAGCCTGGGGTTTAACTCCATTTCTGAAGTGAAACACACAGCAGAGTTGTCATATATAGATCATACTCTGCTTTAGAGCAAGAAGCACGCTCTTGCTTTCTAGAGTCTGTAGGACAGCAGGAAACAGGAGTGTGCTGAGAACAAAAGAACGGTGTTGCTTACACATATGGACCATATCTATTCCAACTCTGCTTCTGAAACTGATACAAAGCACTGGTCCTATAACAAACGATGCTTGCCAGTTAAGATTAGAAACGTGTGAGCTTCTTGAACGATGCAGTTCGTTTGAGCTGTAAAGTAACTGCCCTTACCTGAAACGAAGTGTTGCTTGTAGGAAGACTCAGAGCCTGGGGTTTAACTCCATTTCTGAATTGAAACACACAGCAGAGTTGTCATATATAGATCATACTCTGCTTTAGAGCAAGAAGCACGCTCTTGCTTTCTAGAGTCTCTAGGACAGCAGGAAACGTGAGTGTGCTAAGAACAATTGAACGGTGTATCTTACACATACAGACCATATCTAGTCCAACTCTGCTTCTGAAACTGATACAAAGCACTGGTCCTCTAACATCCAATGCTTGTCATTTAAGATGAGAAACGTGTGAGCTTCGTGAACGATGTAGTTCGTTTTAGCTGTAAAGTAACTGCCCTTACCTGAAACGAAGTGTTGCTTGTAGGAAGACTCAGAGCCTGGGGTTTAACTCCATTTCTGAAGTGAAACACACAGCAGAGTTGTCATATATAGATCATACTATGCTTTAGAGCAAGAAGCACGCTCTTGCTTTCTAGAGTCTCTAGGACAGCAGGAAACATGAGTGTGCTGAGAACAAAAGAACGGTGTTGCTTACACATATGGACCATATCTATTCCAACTCTGCTCCTGAAACTGATACAAAGCACTGGTCCTATAACATCCGATGCTTGCCAGTTAAGATTAGAAACGTGTGAGCTTCGTGAATGATGTAGTTCGTTTGAGCTGTAAGTAACTGCCCATACCTGAAACGAAGTCTTGAATGTTGGAAGACACAGAGACTGGGATTTAACTCCATTTTTGAAGGGAAACACACAGCATAGTTCTCATCCATGGATCACACTCTGCTTCAGAGCAAGAAGCACCCTCTTGCTCTCTAGATTCTCTAATACAGCAGGAAACGTGAGGGTGCTGAGAACAAAAGAAAGGTGTTTCCTACACATACATAACATATCTATTCCAACTCTGATTCTGAAACTGATACAAAGCACTGGTCCTCTAACATCCGATGCTTGTCAGTTAAGATTAGAAACGTGTGAGCTCCGTGAACGATGTAGTTCGTTTGAGCTGTAAAGTAACTGCCCTTATCTGAAACAAAGTGTTGCTTGTAGGAAGACTCAGAGCCTGGGGTTTAACTCCATTTCTGAAGTGAAACACACAGCAGAGTTGTCATATATAGATCATATTCTGCTTTATAGCAAGAAGCACGCTCTTGCTTTCTAGAGTCTCTAGGACAGCAGGAAACATGAGTGTGCTGAGATCAAAAGAACGGTGTTTCTTACACATTCGGGCCTTATCGAGGCCAACTCTGCCTCTGAAGTTGATACAAAGCACAGGTCCTCCAGCATCCAATGCTTGTCATTTAATATGAGAAACGTGTGAGCTTCGTGAACGATGTAGTTCGTTTGAGCTGTAAAATAACTGCCCTTCCCTGAAACGAAGTCTTGTTTTTAGGAAGACTAAGAGCCTGGGATTTAACTCCATTTCTGAACTGAAACACACAGCAGAGTTCTCATATATAGATCACACTCTGCTTTAGAGCAAGAAGCACACTCTTGCTTTCTAGACTCTCTAAGACAGCAGGAATCATGAGTGGGCTGATAACAAAAGAACGGTGTTTCCTACACATACGGACCATATCTAGTCCAACTCTGCTTCTGAAACTGATACAAAACACTGGTCCTCTAACATCCAATGCTTGTCAGTTAAGATGAGAAACGTGTGAGCTTCGTGAACGATGTAGTTCGTTTGAGCGGTAAAGTAACTGCCCTTACCTGAAACGAAGTGTTGCTTGTAGGAAGACTCAGAGACTGGGGTTTAACTCCATTTCTGAAGTGAAACACACAGCAGAGTTGTCATATATAGATCATACTCTGCTTTAGAGCAAGAAGCACGCTCTTGCTTTCTAGAGTCTCTAGGACAGCAGGAAACATGAGTGTGCTGAGAACAAAAGAACGGTGTTGCTTACACATATGGACCATATCTATTCCAACTCTGCTTCTGAAACTGATACAAAGCACTGGTCCTATAACATCCGATGCTTGCCAGTTAAGATTAGAAACGTGTGAGCTTCGTGAACGATGTAGTTCGTTTGAGCTGTAAAGTAACTGCCCTTACCTGAAACGAAGTGTTGCTTGTAGGAAGACTCAGAGCCTGGGGTTTAACTCCATTTCTGAATTGAAACACACAGCAGAGTTGTCATATATAGATCATACTCTGCTTTAGAGCAAGAAGCACGCTCTTGCTTTCTAGAGTCTCTAGGACAGCAGGAAACGTGAGTGTGCTAAGAAAAATTGAACGGTGTATCCTACACATACAGACCATATCTAGTCCAACTCTGCTTCTGAAACTGATACAAAGCACTGGTCCTCTAACATCCAATGCTTGTCAGTTAAGATGAGAAACGTGTGAGCTTCATGAACGATGTAGTTCGTTTGAGATGACGAGTGACTGCCCTTACTTGAAAGGAATTCTTGCTTGTAGGAAGATACAGAGCCTGGAATTTAACTCCATTTCTGCATGGAAATACACAACAGAGTTCTGATATATAGATCACACTCTGCTTTAGAGCAAGAAGCACACTCTTGCTTTCTAGACTCTCTAAGACAGCAGGAATCATGAGTGTGCTAAGAACAAAAGAACGGTGTTTCCTACACATACGGACCATATCTAGTCCAACTCTGCCTCTGAAATTGATACAAAGCACAGGTCCTCTAACATCCAATGCTTGTCATTTAAGATGAGAAACGTGTGAGCTTCGTGAATGATGTAGTTCATTTGAGCTGTAATGTAACTGCAATTACCTGAAATGAAGTCTTGTTGTAGGAAGACACACAGCCTGGGATTTAACTCCATTTCTGAAGTGAAACACACAGCAGAGTTCTCATCCATTGATGACACTCTGCTTTAGAGGAAGAAGCACGCTCTTCCTTTCCAGTGTCTCTAAGACAGAGGGAAACATGAGTGTGCTGAGAACAAAAGAACGGTGTTTCTTACACATTCGGGCCATGTCGAGTCCAACTCTGCCTCTGAAATTGATACAAAGCACAGGTCCTCCAGCATCCAATGCTTGTCATTTAAGATGAGAAACGTGTGAGCGTCGTGAACGATGTTGTTCGTTTGAGCTGTAAAATAACTGCCCTTCCCTGAAACGAAGTCTTGTTTGTAGGAAGAATAAGAAACTGGGATTTAATTGCATTTCTGAAGTGATACACACAGCAGAGTTCTCATATATAGATAACACTCTGCTTTAGAGCAAGAAGCACACTCTTGCTTTCTAGACTCTCTAAGACACAGGAATCATGAGTGTGCTGAGAACAAAAGAACGGTGTTTCCTTCAAATACGGACCATATCTAGTCCAACTCTGCCTCTGAAATTGATACAAAGCACAGGTCCTCTAACATCCAATGCTTGTCATTTAAGATGAGAAACGTGTGAGCTTCGTGAACGATGTAGTTCGTTTTAGCTGTAAAGTAACTGCCCTTACCTGAAACGAAGTGTTGCTTGTAGGAAGACTCAGAGCCTGGGGTTTAACTCCATTTCTGAATTGAAACACACAGCAGAGTTGTCATATATAGATCATACTCTGCTTTAGAGCAAGAAGCACGCTCTTGCTTTCTAGAGTCTCTAGGACAGCAGGAAATATGAGTGTGCTGAGAACAAAAGAACGGTGTTTCTTACACATTCGGGCCTTATCGAGGCCAACTCTGCCTCTGAAATTGATACAAAGCTCAGGTCCTCCAGCATCCAATGCTTGTCATTTAAGATGAGAAACGTGTGAGCTTGGTGAACGATGTAGTTCGTTTGAGCTGTAAAATAACTGCCCTTCCCTGAAACGAAGTCTTGTTTTTAGGAAGACTAAGAGCCTGGGATTTAACTCCATTTTTGAAGTGAAACACACAGTAGAGTTCTCATATATAGATCACACTCTGCTTTAGAGCAAGAAGCACACTCTTGCTTTGTAGACTCTCTAAGACAGCAGGAATCATGAGTGTGCTGAGAACAAAAGAACGGTGTTTCCTACAAATACGGACCTTATCTAGTCCAACTCTGCCTCTGAAATTGATACAAAGCACAGGTCCTCTAACATCCAATGCTTGTCATTTAAGATGAGAAACGTGTGAGCTTCGTAAACGATGTAGTTCATTTGAGCTGTAAAGTAACTGCCCTTACCTGAAACGAAGTGTTGCTTGTAGGAAGACTCAGAGCCTGGGGTTTAACTCCATTTCTGAAGTGAAACACACAGCAGAGTTGTCATATATAGATCATACTCTGCTTTAGAGCAAGAAGCACGCTCTTGCTTTCTAGAGTCTGTAGGACAGCAGGAAACAGGAGTGTGCTGAGAACAAAAGAACGGTGTTGCTTACACATATGGACCATATCTATTCCAACTCTGCTTCTGAAACTGATACAAAGCACTGGTCCTATAACAAACGATGCTTGCCAGTTAAGATTAGAAACGTGTGAGCTTCTTGAACGATGCAGTTCGTTTGAGCTGTAAAGTAACTGCCCTTACCTGAAACGAAGTGTTGCTTGTAGGAAGACTCAGAGCCTGGGGTTTAACTCCATTTCTGAATTGAAACACACAGCAGAGTTGTCATATATAGATCATACTCTGCTTTAGAGCAAGAAGCACGCTCTTGCTTTCTAGAGTCTCTAGGACAGCAGGAAACGTGAGTGTGCTAAGAACAATTGAACGGTGTATCTTACACATACAGACCATATCTAGTCCAACTCTGCTTCTGAAACTGATACAAAGCACTGGTCCTCTAACATCCAATGCTTGTCATTTAAGATGAGAAACGTGTGAGCTTCGTGAACGATGTAGTTCGTTTTAGCTGTAAAGTAACTGCCCTTACCTGAAACGAAGTGTTGCTTGTAGGAAGACTCAGAGCCTGGGGTTTAACTCCATTTCTGAAGTGAAACACACAGCAGAGTTGTCATATATAGATCATACTATGCTTTAGAGCAAGAAGCACGCTCTTGCTTTCTAGAGTCTCTAGGACAGCAGGAAACATGAGTGTGCTGAGAACAAAAGAACGGTGTTGCTTACACATATGGACCATATCTATTCCAACTCTGCTCCTGAAACTGATACAAAGCACTGGTCCTATAACATCCGATGCTTGCCAGTTAAGATTAGAAACGTGTGAGCTTCGTGAATGATGTAGTTCGTTTGAGCTGTAAGTAACTGCCCATACCTGAAACGAAGTCTTGAATGTTGGAAGACACAGAGACTGGGATTTAACTCCATTTTTGAAGGGAAACACACAGCATAGTTCTCATCCATGGATCACACTCTGCTTCAGAGCAAGAAGCACCCTCTTGCTCTCTAGATTCTCTAATACAGCAGGAAACGTGAGGGTGCTGAGAACAAAAGAAAGGTGTTTCCTACACATACATAACATATCTATTCCAACTCTGATTCTGAAACTGATACAAAGCACTGGTCCTCTAACATCCGATGCTTGTCAGTTAAGATTAGAAACGTGTGAGCTCCGTGAACGATGTAGTTCGTTTGAGCTGTAAAGTAACTGCCCTTATCTGAAACAAAGTGTTGCTTGTAGGAAGACTCAGAGCCTGGGGTTTAACTCCATTTCTGAAGTGAAACACACAGCAGAGTTGTCATATATAGATCATATTCTGCTTTATAGCAAGAAGCACGCTCTTGCTTTCTAGAGTCTCTAGGACAGCAGGAAACATGAGTGTGCTGAGATCAAAAGAACGGTGTTTCTTACACATTCGGGCCTTATCGAGGCCAACTCTGCCTCTGAAGTTGATACAAAGCACAGGTCCTCCAGCATCCAATGCTTGTCATTTAATATGAGAAACGTGTGAGCTTCGTGAACGATGTAGTTCGTTTGAGCTGTAAAATAACTGCCCTTCCCTGAAACGAAGTCTTGTTTTTAGGAAGACTAAGAGCCTGGGATTTAACTCCATTTCTGAACTGAAACACACAGCAGAGTTCTCATATATAGATCACACTCTGCTTTAGAGCAAGAAGCACACTCTTGCTTTCTAGACTCTCTAAGACAGCAGGAATCATGAGTGGGCTGATAACAAAAGAACGGTGTTTCCTACACATACGGACCATATCTAGTCCAACTCTGCTTCTGAAACTGATACAAAACACTGGTCCTCTAACATCCAATGCTTGTCAGTTAAGATGAGAAACGTGTGAGCTTCGTGAACGATGTAGTTCGTTTGAGCGGTAAAGTAACTGCCCTTACCTGAAACGAAGTGTTGCTTGTAGGAAGACTCAGAGACTGGGGTTTAACTCCATTTCTGAAGTGAAACACACAGCAGAGTTGTCATATATAGATCATACTCTGCTTTAGAGCAAGAAGCACGCTCTTGCTTTCTAGAGTCTCTAGGACAGCAGGAAACATGAGTGTGCTGAGAACAAAAGAACGGTGTTGCTTACACATATGGACCATATCTATTCCAACTCTGCTTCTGAAACTGATACAAAGCACTGGTCCTATAACATCCGATGCTTGCCAGTTAAGATTAGAAACGTGTGAGCTTCGTGAACGATGTAGTTCGTTTGAGCTGTAAAGTAACTGCCCTTACCTGAAACGAAGTGTTGCTTGTAGGAAGACTCAGAGCCTGGGGTTTAACTCCATTTCTGAATTGAAACACACAGCAGAGTTGTCATATATAGATCATACTCTGCTTTAGAGCAAGAAGCACGCTCTTGCTTTCTAGAGTCTCTAGGACAGCAGGAAACGTGAGTGTGCTAAGAAAAATTGAACGGTGTATCCTACACATACAGACCATATCTAGTCCAACTCTGCTTCTGAAACTGATACAAAGCACTGGTCCTCTAACATCCAATGCTTGTCAGTTAAGATGAGAAACGTGTGAGCTTCATGAACGATGTAGTTCGTTTGAGATGACGAGTGACTGCCCTTACTTGAAAGGAATTCTTGCTTGTAGGAAGATACAGAGCCTGGAATTTAACTCCATTTCTGCATGGAAATACACAACAGAGTTCTGATATATAGATCACACTCTGCTTTAGAGCAAGAAGCACACTCTTGCTTTCTAGACTCTCTAAGACAGCAGGAATCATGAGTGTGCTAAGAACAAAAGAACGGTGTTTCCTACACATACGGACCATATCTAGTCCAACTCTGCCTCTGAAATTGATACAAAGCACAGGTCCTCTAACATCCAATGCTTGTCATTTAAGATGAGAAACGTGTGAGCTTCGTGAATGATGTAGTTCATTTGAGCTGTAATGTAACTGCAATTACCTGAAATGAAGTCTTGTTGTAGGAAGACACACAGCCTGGGATTTAACTCCATTTCTGAAGTGAAACACACAGCAGAGTTCTCATCCATTGATGACACTCTGCTTTAGAGGAAGAAGCACGCTCTTCCTTTCCAGTGTCTCTAAGACAGAGGGAAACATGAGTGTGCTGAGAACAAAAGAACGGTGTTTCTTACACATTCGGGCCATGTCGAGTCCAACTCTGCCTCTGAAATTGATACAAAGCACAGGTCCTCCAGCATCCAATGCTTGTCATTTAAGATGAGAAACGTGTGAGCGTCGTGAACGATGTTGTTCGTTTGAGCTGTAAAATAACTGCCCTTCCCTGAAACGAAGTCTTGTTTGTAGGAAGAATAAGAAACTGGGATTTAATTGCATTTCTGAAGTGATACACACAGCAGAGTTCTCATATATAGATAACACTCTGCTTTAGAGCAAGAAGCACACTCTTGCTTTCTAGACTCTCTAAGACACAGGAATCATGAGTGTGCTGAGAACAAAAGAACGGTGTTTCCTTCAAATACGGACCATATCTAGTCCAACTCTGCCTCTGAAATTGATACAAAGCACAGGTCCTCTAACATCCAATGCTTGTCATTTAAGATGAGAAACGTGTGAGCTTCGTGAACGATGTAGTTCGTTTTAGCTGTAAAGTAACTGCCCTTACCTGAAACGAAGTGTTGCTTGTAGGAAGACTCAGAGCCTGGGGTTTAACTCCATTTCTGAAGTGAAACACACAGCAGAGTTGTCATATATAGATCATACTCTGCTTTAGAGCAAGAAGCACGCTCTTGCTTTCTAGAGTCTCTAGGACAGCAGGAAATATGAGTGTGCTGAGAACAAAAGAACGGTGTTTCTTACACATTCGGGCCTTATCGAGGCCAACTCTGCCTCTGAAATTGATACAAAGCTCAGGTCCTCCAGCATCCAATGCTTGTCATTTAAGATGAGAAACGTGTGAGCTTGGTGAACGATGTAGTTCGTTTGAGCTGTAAAATAACTGCCCTTACTTGAAAGGAATTCTTGCTTGTAGGAAGATACAGAGCCTGGAATTTAACTCCATTTCTGCATGGAAATACACAACAGAGTTCTGATATATAGATCACACTCTTCTTTAGAGCAAGAAGCACACTCTTGCTTTCTAGACTCTCTAAGAAAGCAGGAATCATGAGTGTGCTGAGAACAAAAGAACGGTGTTTCCTACACATACGGACCATATCTAGTCCAACTCTGCCTCTGAAATTGGTACAAAGCACAGGTCCTCTAACATCCAATTCTTGTCATTTAAGATGAGAAACGTGTGAGCTTTGTAAACGATGTAGTTCATTTGAGCTGTAATGTAACTGCCCTTACCTGAAATGAAGTCTTGCTTGTAGGAAGACTCAGAGCCTGTGATTTAACTCCATTTCTGTATGAAACACACAGCAGAGTTCTCATCCATTGATGACACTCTGCTTTAGAGCAAGAAGCAGGCTCTTGCTTTCCAGAGTCACTAAGGCAGCAGGAACCTGAGTGTGATGAGAACAAAAGAACGGTGTTTCCTCCATATACGGACCATATCTAGTCCAAGTCTGCTTATGAAACAAAACAAACCACAGGTCCACTAACATCCAATGCTTGTCAGTTGAGATGATAAACGTGTGAGCTTCGTGAATGATGTAGTTCGTTTGAGGTGTAAAGTAACTGCCCTTACCTGAAACGAAGTCTTGAATGTTGGAAGACACAGAGACTGGGATTTAACTCAATTTCTGAAGGGAAACACACAGCATAGTTCTCATCCATGGATCACACTCTGCTTCAGAGCAAGAAGCACGCTCTTGCTTTCTAGATTCTCTAATACAGCAGGAAATGTGGTTGTGTTCAGAAAAAAAGAACTGTGTTTCCTACACTTACGGACCATATCTAGTCCAATTCTGTTTGTGGAACTGAAACAAACCACAGGTCCACTAACATCCGATGCTTGTCAGTTAAGATGAGAAACGTGAGAGCTTCATGGACCATGTAGTTCCTTTGAGCTGTAAAGTAACTTCCCTTACCTGAAACGAAGTTTTTCTTTTGGGAAGACTCAGAGCCTGGGGTTTAACTCCATTTCTGAAGTGAAACACACAGCAGGGTTCTCATATATACATCACACTCTGCTTTAAAGCAAGAAGGACGCTCTTGCTTTCTAGAATCTCTAAGACAGCAGGAAACATGTGTGTGCTGAGAGCAAAAGAACGGTGTTTCTTACACATTTGGACCATATCTAGTCCAACTCTGCCTCTGAAATTGATACAAAGCTCAGTTCCTCTAACATCCAATGCTTGTCAGTTAAGATGAGAAACGTGTGAGCTTCGTGAAGGATGTACTTCATTTGAGCTGAAAAGTGACTGCCCTTACCTGAGAAGAAGTCTTTATTGTAGGAAGACACAGAGCCTGGGATTTAACTCCATTTCTGAAGGGAAACACAAAGCATAGTTCTCTTCCATGGATCACACTCTGCTTTAAAGCAAGAAGCATGCTCTTGCTTTCTAGATTCTCTAATACAGCAGGAAACCTGAGTGTGCTAAGAACAAAAGAACGGTGTTTCCTACAAATACGGACTATATCTAGTCCAACTCTGCTTCTGAAACTGATACAAAGCACTGGTCCTCTAACATCCAATGCTTGTCAGTTAAGATGAGAAACGTGTTAGATTCGTGAACGATGTAGTTCGTTTGAGCTGTAAAGTGACTGCCCTTCCCTCAAACGAAGTCTTGCATGTTGAAAGACACAGAGCCTGGGATTTAACTCCATTTCTGAAGGGAAACACACAGCAGAGTTCTCATATATAGATCACACTCTACTTTAGAGCAAGAAGCACACTCTTGCTTTCTAGACTCTCTAAGACAGCAGGAATCATGAGTGTGCTGAGAACAAAAGAACGGTGTTTCTTACACATTCGGGCCTTATCGAGGCCAACTCTGCCTCTGAAATTGATACAAAGCACAGGTCCTCCAGCATCCAATGCTTGTCATTTAAGATGAGAAACGTGTGAGCTTCGTGATCGATGTAGTTCGTTTGAGCTGTAAAATAACTGCCCTTCCCTGAAACGAAGTCTTGTTTTTAGGAAGACTAAGAGCCTGGGATTTAACTCCATATCTGAAGTGAAACACACAGCAGAGTTCTCATATATAGATCACACTCTGCTTTAGAGCAAGAAGCACACTCTTGCTTTGTAGACTCTCTAAGACAGCAGGAATCATGAGTGGGCTGAGAACAAAAGAACAGTGTTTCCTACACATACGGACCATATCTAGTCCAACACTGCCTCTGAAATTGATACAAAGCACAGGTCCTCTAACATCCAATGCTTGTCATTTAAGATGAGAAACGTGTGAGCTTCGTGAACGATGTAGTTCATTTGAGCTGTAAAGTAACTGCCCTTACCTGAAACGAAGTGTTGCTTGTAGGAAGACTCAGAGCCTGGGGTTTAACTCCATTTCTGAAGTGAAACACACAGCAGAGTTGTCATATATAGATCATAATCTGCTTTAGAGCAAGAAGCACGCTCTTGCTTTCTAGAGTCTCTAGGACAGCAGGAAACATGAGTGTGCTGAGAACAAAAGAACGGTGTTGCTTACACATATGGACCATATCTATTCCAACTCTGCTTCTGAAACTGATACAAAGCACTGGTCCTATAACATCCGATGCTTGCCAGTTAAGATTAGAAACGTGTGAGCTTCGTGAACGATGTAGTTCCTTTGAGCTGTAAAGTAACTGCCCTTACCTGAAATGAAGTTTTTCTTTTGGGAAGTCTCAGAGCCTGGGGTTTAACTCCATTTCTGAAGTGAAACACACAGCAGGGTTCTCATATATACATCACACTCTGCTTTAAAACAAGAAGGACGCTCTTGCTTTCTAGAATCTCTAAGACAGCAGGAAACGTGAGTGTGCTAAGAACAAAAGAACGGTGTTTCCTACACATACGGACTATATCTAGTCCAACTCTGCTTCTGAAACTGATACAAAGCACTGGTCCTCTAAAATCCAATGCTTGTCAGTTAAGATGAGAAACGTGTTAGATTTGTGAACGATGTAGTTCGTTTGAGCTGTAAAGTGACTGCCCTTCCCTGAAACGAAGTCTTGCATGTTGAAAGACACAGAGCCTGGGATTTAACTCCATTTCTGAAGGGAAACACACAGCATAGTTCTCATCCATGGATCACACTCTGCTTCAGAGCAAGAAGCACCCTCTTGCTCTCTAGATTCTCTAATACAGCAGGAAACGTGAGGGTGCTGAGAACAAAAGAACGGTGTTTCCTACACATACGGAACATATCTATTCCAACTCTGATTCTGAAACTGATACAAAGCACTGGTCCTACAACATCCGATGCTTGTCAGTTAAGATTAGAAACGTGTGAGCTCCGTGAATGATGTAGTTGGTTTGATCTGTAAAGTAACTGCCCTTACCTGAAACGAAGTGTTGCTTGTAGGAAGACTCAGAGCCTGGGGTTTAACTCCATATTTGAAGTGAAACACACAGCAGAGTTGTCATATAGAGATCATACTCTGCTTTATAGCAAGAAGCACGCTCTTGCTTTCTAGAGTCTCTAGGACAGCAGGAAACATGAGTGTACTGAGAACAAAAGAACGGTGTTTCTTACACATTCGGGCCTTATCGAGGCCAACTCTGCCTCTGAAATTGATACAAAGCACAGGTCCTCCAGCATCCAATGCTTGTCATTTAAGATGAGAAACGTGTGAGCTTGGTGAACGATGTAGTTCGTTTGAGCTGTAAAATAACTGCCCTTCCCTGAAACGAAGTCTTGTTTTTAGGAAGACTAAGAGCCTGGGATTTAACTCCATTTCTGAAGTGAAACACACAGCAGAGTTCTCATATATAGATCACACTCTGCTTTAGAGCAAGAAGCACACTCTTGCTTTATAGACTCTCTAAGACAGCAGGAATCATGAGTGTGCTGAGAACAAAAGAACGGTGTTTCCTACACATACAGACCATATCTAGTCCAACTCTGCCTCTGAAATTGATACAAAGCACAGGTCCTCTAACATCCAATGCTTGTCATTTAAGATGAGAAACGTGTGAGCTTCGTGAACGATGTAGTTCATTTGAGCTGTAAAGTAACTGCCCTTACCTGAAACGAAGTGTTGCTTGTAGGAAGACTCAGAGCCTGGGGTTTAACTCCATTTCTGAAGTGAAACACACAGCAGAGTTGTCATATATAGATCATAATCTGCTTTAGAGCCAGAAGCACGCTCTTGCTTTCTAGAGTCTCTAGGACAGCAGGAAACATGAGTGTGCTGAGAACAAAAGAACGGTGTTGCTTACACATATGGACCATATCTATTCCAACTCTGCTTATGAAACTGATACAAAGCACTGGTCCTATAACATCCGATGCTTGCCAGTTAAGATTAGAAACGTGTGAGCTTCATGAACAATGTAGTTCGTTTGAGATGAAGAGTGACTGCCCTTACTTGAAAGGAATTCTTGCTTGTAGGAAGATACAGAGCCTGGAATTTAACTCCATTTCTGCATGGAAATACACAACAGAGTTCTGATATATAGATCACACTCTGCTTTAGAGCAAGAAGCACACTCTTGCTTTCTAGACTCTCTAAGACAGCAGGAATCATGAGTGTGCTAAGAACAAAAGAACGGTGTTTCCTACACATACGGACCATATCTAGTCCAACTCTGCCTCTGAAATTGATACAAAGTACAAGTCCTCTAACATCCAATGCTTGTCATTTAAGATGAGAAACGTGTGAGCTTCGTGAATGATGTAGTTCATTTGAGCTGTAATGTAACTGCAATTACCTGAAATGAAGTCTTGTTGTAGGAAGACACACAGCCTGGGATTTAACTCCATTTCTGAAGTGAAACACACAGCAGAGTTCTCATCCATTGATAACACTCTGCTTTAGAGCAAGAAGCACGCTCTTGCTTTCCAGAGTCACTAAGGCAGCAGGAAACCTGAGTGTGATGAGAACAAAAGAACGGTGTTTCCTCAAATACGGACCATATCTAGTCCAACTCTGCTTGTGAAACTGAAACAAACCACAGGTCCACTAACATCCCATGCTTGTCAGTTAAGATGATAAACGTGTGAGCTTCATGAATGATGTAGTTCGTTTGAGCTGTAAAGTAACTGCCCTTACCTGAAATGAATTCTGGTTTGTAGGAAGACTCAGAGTCTGGTATTTAACTCCATTTCTGAAGTGAAACACACAGCATAGTTCTCATCCATTGATCACACTCTGCTTTAGAGCAAGAAGCACGCTCTAGCTTTCTAGAGTCTCTAACACAGCAGGAAACGTGAGTGAGCTGAGAACAAAAGAACAGTGTTTCCTACACATACGGACCATATCTAGTCCAACTCTGCTTCTGAAACTGATACAAAGCACTGGTCCTCTAACATCCAATGCTTGTCAGTTAAGATGAGAAACGTGTGAGCTTCGTGAACGATGTAGTTCGTTTGAGCTGTAAAGTAACTGCCCGTACCTGAAACGAAGTGTTGCTTGTAGGAAGACTCAGAGCCTGAAGTTTAACTCCATTTCTGAAGGGAAAAACACAGCAGAGTTCTCAATTTTAGATCACACTCTGCTTTAGAGCAAGAAGCACGCTCTTGCTTTCTAGAGTATCTAGGACAGCAGGAAACATGAGTGTGCTGAGAACAAAGGAACGGTGTTTCTTACACATTCGGGCCATATCGAGTCCAACTCTGCCTCTGAAATTGATACAAAGCACCGGTCCTCCAGCATCCAATGCTTGTCATTTAAGATGAGAAACGTGTGAGCTTCGTGAACGATGTAGTTCGTTTGAGCTGTAAAGTAACTGCCCTTCCCTGAAACGAAGTCTTGTTTGTAGGAAGACTAAGAGCCTGGGATTTAACTCCATTTCTGAAGTGAAACACACAGCAGAGTTCTCATATATAGATCACACTCTACTTTAGAGCAAGAACCACACTCTTGCTTTCTAGACTCTCTAAGACAGCAGGAATCATGAGTGTGCTGAGAACAAAAGAACGGTGTTTCCTACACATATGGACCATATCTAGTCCAACTCTGCCTCTGAAATTGATACAAAGCACAGGTCCTCTAACATCCAATCCTTGTCTTTTAAGATGAGAAACGTGTGAGCTTCGTGAACGATGTAGTTCATTTGAGCTGTAAAGTAACTGCCCTTACTTGAAAGGAAGTGTTGCTTGTAGGAAGACTCAGAGCCTGAGGTTTAACTCCATTTCTGAATTGAAACACACAGCAGAGTTGTCATATATAGATCACACTCTACTTTAGAGCAAGAAGCACACTTTTGCTTTCTAGACTCTCTAAGACAGCAGGAATCATGAGTGTGCTGAGAACAAAAGAACGGTGTTTCCTACACATATGGACGATATCTATTCCAAATCTGATTCTGAAACTGATACAAAGCACTGGTCCTATAACATCCGATGCTTGTCAGTTAAGAGTAGAAACGTGTGAGCTCCGTGAACGATGTTGTTCATTTGAGCTGTAAAGTAACTGCCCTTACCTAAAACAAAGTGTTGCTTGTAGGAAGACTCAGAGCCTGGGGTTTAACTCCATTTTGAAGTGAAACACACAGCAGAGTTGTCATATATAGATCATATTCTGCTTTATAGCAAGAATCACGCTCTTGCTTTCTAGAGTCTCTAGGACTGCAGGAAACATGAGTGTGCTGAGAACAAAAGAACGGTGTTTCTTACACATTCGGGCCTTATCGAGTCCAACTCTGCCTCTGAAATTGATACAAAACACAGGTCCTCTAACATCCAATGCTTGTCATTTAAGATGAGAGAGGTGTGAGCTTTGTGAACGATGTAGTCCGTTTGAGCTGTAATGTAACTGCCCTTCCCTGAAACGAAGTCTTGCGTGTTGAAAGACACAGAGCCTGGGATTTAACTCCATTTCTGAAGTGAAACACACAGCAGAGTTCTCATATATAGATCACACTCTGCTTCAGAGCAAGCAGCACCCTCTTGCTCTCTAGATTCTCTAATACAGCAGGAAACGTGAGTGTGCTGAGAACAAAAGAACGGTGTTTCCTACACATACGGACCATATCTAGTCCAACTCTGCCTCTGAAATTGATACAAAGCACAGGTCCTCTAACATCCAATGCTTCTCATTTAAGATGAGAAACGTGTGAGCTTCGTGAACGATGTAGTTCATTTGAGCTGTAAAGTAACTGCCCTTACATGAAATGAACTGTTGCTTGTAGGAAGACTCAGAGCCTGAGGTTTAACTCCATTTCTGAAGTGAAACACACAGCAGAGTTGTCATATATAGATCATACTCTGCTTTATAGCAAGAAGCACGCTCTTGCTTTCTAGATTCTCTAATACAGCAGGAAATGTGGTTGTGCTCAGAAAAAAAGAACTGTGTTTCCTACACATACGGACCATATCTAGTCCAACTCTGTTTGTGGAACTGAAACAAACCACAGGTCCACTAACATCCGATGCTTGTCAGTTAAGTTGAGAAACGTGAGAGCTTCATGAACGATGTAGTTCCTTTGAGCTGTAAGTAACTGCCCTTTCCTGAAACGAAGTTTTTCTTTTGGGAAGACTCAGAGCCTGGGGTTTAACTCCATTTCTGAAGTGAAACACACAGCCGGGTTCTCATATATACATCACACTCTGCTTTAAAGCAAGAAGGACGCTCTTGCTTTCTAGAATCTCTAAGACAGCAGGAAACATGTGTGTGCTGAGAGCAAAAGAACGGTGTTTCTTACACATTTGGACCATATCTAGTCCAACTCTGCCTCTGAAATTGATACAAAGCTCAGTTCCTCTAACATCCAATGCTTGTCAGTTAAGATGAGAAACGTGTGACCTTCGTGAAGGATGTACTACATTTGAGCTGAAAAGTGACTGCCCTTACCTGAAAAGAAGTCTTTATTGTAGGAAGACACAGAGCCTGGGATTTAACTCCATTTCTGAAGGGAAACACAAAGCATAGTTCTCTTCCAAGGATCACACTCTGCTTCAGAGCAAGAAGCACGCTCTTGCTTTCTAGATTCTCTAATACAGCAGGAAACTTGAGTGTGCTGGGAACAATGAACGGTGATTCATACACATACTGACCATATCTAGTCCAACTCTACTTCTGATACTGATACAAAGCACTGGTCCTCTAACATCCAATGCTTGTCAGTTAAGATGAGAAACGTGTGAGCTTCGTGAACGATGTAGTTCGTTTGAGCTGTAAAGTGACTGCCCTCCCTGAAACGAAGTCTTGCATGTTGAAAGACACAGAGCCTGGGATTTAACTCCATTTTTGAAGGGAAACACACAGGATAGTTCTCATCCATGGATCACACTCTGCTTCAGAGCAAGAAGCACCCTCTTGCTCTCTAGATTCTCTAATACAGCAGGAAACGTGAGTGTGCTGAGAACAAAAGAACGGTGTTTCCTACACATACGGACCATATCTATTCCAACTCTGATTCTGAAACTGATACAAGCACTGGTCCTATAACATCCGATGCTTGTCAGTTAACATTAGAAACGTGTGAGCTCCGTGAATGATGTAGTTCGTTTGAGCTGTAAAGTAACTGCCCTTACCTAAAACAAAGTGTTGCTTGTAGGAAGACTCAGAGCCTGGGGTTTAACTCCATTTCTGAAGTGAAACACACAGCAGAGTTGGCATATATAGATCATACTCTACTTTAGAGCAAGAATCACACTCTTGCTTTCTAGACTCTCTAAGACAGCAGGAATCATGAGTGTGCTGAGAACAAAAGAACGGTGTTTCCTACACATATGGACCATACCTAGTCCAACTCTGCCTCTGAAATTTATACAAAACACAGGTCCTCTAACATCCAATGCTTGTCATTTAAGATGAGAAACGTGTGAGTTTCGTGAACGATGTAGTTCATTTGAGCTGTAATGTAACTGCCCTTCCCTGAAACGAAGTCTTGTTTGTAGGAAGACTAAGAGCCTGGGATTTAACTCCATTTCTGAAGTGAAACACACAGCAGAGTTCTCATATATAGATCACACTCTGCTTTAGAGCAAGAAGCACACTCTTGCTTTCTAGACTCTCTAAGACAGCAGGAATCATGAGTGTGCTGAGAAGAAAGGAACGGTGTTTCCTACACATACGGACCATATCTAGTCCAACTCTGCCTCTGAAATTTATACAAAGCACTGGTCCTCTAACATCCAATGCTTGCCAGTTAAGATGAGAAACGTGTTAGATTCGTGAAGGATGTAGTTCGTTTGAGCTGTAAAGTGACTGCCCTTACCTGAAACGATGTCTTGCATGTTGAAAGACACAGAGCCTGGGATTTAACTCCATTTCTGAAGGAAAACACACAGCATAGTTCTCATCCATGGATCACACTCTGCTTCAGAGCAAGAAGCACCCTCTTGCTCTGTAGATTCTCTAATACAGCAGGAAACGTGAGTGTGCTGAGAACAAAAGAACGGTGTTTCCTACACATACGGACCATATCTATTCCAACTCTGCTTCTGAAACTGATACAAAGCACTGCTACTATAACATCCGATGCTTGTCAGTTAAGATTAGAAACGTGTTAGCTTTGTGAACGATGTAGTTCGTTTGAGCTGTAAAGTAACTGCCCTTACCTGAAACGAAGTGTTGCTTGTAGGAAGACTCAGAGCCTGAGGTTTAACTCCATTTCTGAAGTGAAACACACAGCAGAGTTGTCATATATAGATCACACTCTACTTTAGAGCAAGAAGCACACTCTTGCTTTCTAGACTCCCTAAGACAGCAGGAATCATGAGTGTGCTGAGAACAAAAGAACGGTGTTTCCTACAAATACGGACCATATCTAGTCCAACTCTGCCTCTGAAATTGATACAAAGCGCAGGTCCTCTAACATCCAATGCTTGTCATTTAAGATGAGAAACGTGTGAGCTTCGTGAACGATTTAGTTCATTTGAGCTGTAAAGTAACTGCCCTTACTTGAAAGGAAGTGTTGCTTGTAGGAAGACTCAGAGCCTGAGGTTTAACTCCATTTCTGAATTGAAACACACAGCAGAGTTGTCATATATAGATCACACTCTACTTTAGAGCAAGAAGCACACTTTTGCTTTCTAGACTCTCTAAGACAGCAGGAATCATGAGTGTGCTGAGAACAAAAGAACGGTGTTTCCTACACATATGGACGATATCTATTCCAAATCTGATTCTGAAACTGATACAAAGCACTGGTCCTATAACATCCGATGCTTGTCAGTTAAGAGTAGAAACGTGTGAGCTCCGTGAACGATGTTGTTCATTTGAGCTGTAAAGTAACTGCCCTTACCTAAAACAAAGTGTTGCTTGTAGGAAGACTCAGAGCCTGGGGTTTAACTCCATTTTGAAGTGAAACACACAGCAGAGTTGTCATATATAGATCATATTCTGCTTTATAGCAAGAATCACGCTCTTGCTTTCTAGAGTCTCTAGGACTGCAGGAAACATGAGTGTGCTGAGAACAAAAGAACGGTGTTTCTTACACATTCGGGCCTTATCGAGTCCAACTCTGCCTCTGAAATTGATACAAAACACAGGTCCTCTAACATCCAATGCTTGTCATTTAAGATGAGAGAGGTGTGAGCTTTGTGAACGATGTAGTCCGTTTGAGCTGTAATGTAACTGCCCTTCCCTGAAACGAAGTCTTGCGTGTTGAAAGACACAGAGCCTGGGATTTAACTCCATTTCTGAAGTGAAACACACAGCACAGTTCTCATATATAGATCACACTCTGCTTCAGAGCAAGCAGCACCCTCTTGCTCTCTAGATTCTCTAATACAGCAGGAAACGTGAGTGTGCTGAGAACAAAAGAACAGTGTTTCCTACACATACGGACCATATCTAGTCCAACTCTGCCTCTGAAATTGATACAAAGCACAGGTCCTATAACATCCAATGCTTCTCATTTAAGATGAGAAACGTGTGAGCTTCGTGAACGATGTAGTTCATTTGAGCTGTAAAGTAACTGCCCTTACATGAAATGAACTGTTGCTTGTAGGAAGACTCAGAGCCTGAGGTTTAACTCCATTTCTGAAGTGAAACACACAGCAGAGTTGTCATATATAGATCATACTCTGCTTTATAGCAAGAAGCACGCTCTTGCTTTCTAGATTCTCTAATACAGCAGGAAATGTGGTTGTGCTCAGAAAAAAAGAACTGTGTTTCCTACACATACGGACCATATCTAGTCCAACTCTGTTTGTGGAACTGAAACAAACCACAGGTCCACTAACATCCGATGCTTGTCAGTTAAGTTGAGAAACGTGAGAGCTTCATGAACGATGTAGTTCCTTTGAGCTGTAAGTAACTGCCCTTTCCTGAAACATATTCTTGTATGTTGAAAGACACAGAGCCTGGGATTTAACTCCATTTTTGATGGGAAACAAACAGCATAGTTCTCATCCATGGATCACACTCTGCTTCAGAGCAAGAAGCACCCTTTTGCTCTCTAGATTCTCTAATACAGCAGGAAACGTGAGTGTGCTGAGAACAAAAGAACGGTGTTTCCTACACATACGGACCATATCTATTCCAACTCTGCTTCTGAAACTGATACAAAGCACTGCTACTCTAACATCCAATGCATGTCAGTTAAGATTAGAAACGTGTTAGCTTCGTGAACGATGTAGTTCGTTTGAACTGTAAAATAACTGCCCTTACCTGAAACGAAGTGTTACTTGTAGGAAGACTCAGAGCCTGAGGTTTAACTCCATTTCTGAAGTGAAACACATAGCAGAGTTGTCATATATAGATCGTACTCTGCTTTATAGCAAGCAGCACGCTCTTGCTTTCTAGAGTCTCTAGGACAGCAGGAAACATGAGTGTGCTGAGAACAACAGAACGGTGTTTCCTACACATACGGACCATATCTGGTCCAACTCTGCCTCTGAAATTGATACAAAGCACTGGTCCTCTAACATCCAATGCTTGTCAGTTAAGATGAGAAACGTGTTAGATTCGTGAACGATGTAGTTCGTTTGAGCTGTAAAGTGACTGCCCTTACCTGAAACGAAGTCTTGCATGTTGAAAGACACAGAGCCTGGGATTTAACTCCATTTCTGAAGGGAAACACACAGCATAGTTCTCATCCATGGATCACACTCTGCTTCAGAGCAAGAAGCACCCTCTTGCTCTCTAGATTCTCTAATACAGCCGGAAACGTGAGTGTGCTGAGAAGAAAAGAACCGTGTTTCCTACACATACGGACGATATCTATTCCAAATCTGATTCTGAAACTGATACAAAGCACTGGTCCTATAACATCTGATGCTTGTCAGTTAAGATTAGAAACGTGTGAGCTCCGTGAACGATGTTGTTCGTTTGAGCTGTAAAGTAACTGCCCTTACCTAAAACAAAGTGTTGCTTGTAGGAAGACTCAGAGCCTGGGGTTTAACTCCATTTTGAAGTGAAACCCACAGCAGAGTTGTCATATATAGATCATATTCTGCTTTATAGCAAGAATCACGCTCATGCTTTCTAGAGTCTCTAGGACTGCTGGAAACATGAGTGTGCTGAGAACAAAAGAACGGGGTTTCTTACACATTCGGGCCTTATCGAGTCCAACTCTGCCTCTGAAATTGATACAAAACACAGGTCCTCTAACATCCAATGCTTGTCATTTAAGATGAGAAAGGTGTGAGCTTCGTGAACGATGTAGTTCGTTTGAGCTGTAATGTAACTGCCCTTCCCTGAAACGAAGTCTTGCATGTTGAAAGACACAGAGCCTGGGATTTAACTCCATTTCTGAAGTGAAACACACAGCAGAGTTCTCATATATAGATCACACTCTGCTTCAGAGCAAGAAGCACCCTCTTGCTCTCTAGATTCTCTAATACAGCAGGAAACGTGAGTGTGCTGAGAACAAAAGAACGGTGTTTCCTACACATACGGACCATATCAAGTCCAACTCTGCCTCTGAAATTGATACAAAGCACAGGTCCTATAACATCCAATGCTTCTCATTTAAGATGAGAAACGTGTGAGCTTCGTGAACGATGTAGTTCATTTGAGCTGTAAAGTAACTGCCCTTACATGAAATGAACTGTTGCTTGTAGGAAGACTCAGAGCCTGAGGTTTAACTCCATTTCTGAAGTGAAACACACAGCAGAGTTGTCATATATAGATCATACTCTGCTTTATAGCAAGAAGCACGCTCTTGCTTTCTAGATTCTCTAATACAGCAGGAAATGTGGTTGTGCTCAGAAAAAAAGAACTGTGTTTCCTACACATACGGACCATATCTAGTCCAACTCTGTTTGTGGAACTGAAACAAACCACAGGTCCACTAACATCCGATGCTTGTCAGTTAAGTTGAGAAACGTGAGAGCTTCATGAACGATGTAGTTCCTTTGAGCTGTAAGTAACTGCCCTTTCCTGAAACATATTCTTGTATGTTGAAAGACACAGAGCCTGGGATTTAACTCCATTTTTGATGGGAAACAAACAGCATAGTTCTCATCCATGGATCACACTCTGCTTCAGAGCAAGAAGCACCCTTTTGCTCTCTAGATTCTCTAATACAGCAGGAAACGTGAGTGTGCTGAGAACAAAAGAACGGTGTTTCCTACACATACGGACCATATCTATTCCAACTCTGCTTCTGAAACTGATACAAAGCACTGCTACTCTAACATCCAATGCATGTCAGTTAAGATTAGAAACGTGTTAGCTTCGTGAACGATGTAGTTCGTTTGAACTGTAAAATAACTGCCCTTACCTGAAACGAAGTGTTACTTGTAGGAAGACTCAGAGCCTGAGGTTTAACTCCATTTCTGAAGTGAAACACATAGCAGAGTTGTCATATATAGATCGTACTCTGCTTTATAGCAAGCAGCACGCTCTTGCTTTCTAGAGTCTCTAGGACAGCAGGAAACATGAGTGTGCTGAGAACAACAGAACGGTGTTTCCTACACATACGGACCATATCTGGTCCAACTCTGCCTCTGAAATTGATACAAAGCACTGGTCCTCTAACATCCAATGCTTGTCAGTTAAGATGAGAAACGTGTTAGATTCGTGAACGATGTAGTTCGTTTGAGCTGTAAAGTGACTGCCCTTACCTGAAACGAAGTCTTGCATGTTGAAAGACACAGAGCCTGGGATTTAACTCCATTTCTGAAGGGAAACACACAGCATAGTTCTCATCCATGGATCACACTCTGCTTCAGAGCAAGAAGCACCCTCTTGCTCTCTAGATTCTCTAATACAGCCGGAAACGTGAGTGTGCTGAGAAGAAAAGAACCGTGTTTCCTACACATACGGACGATATCTATTCCAAATCTGATTCTGAAACTGATACAAAGCACTGGTCCTATAACATCTGATGCTTGTCAGTTAAGATTAGAAACGTGTGAGCTCCGTGAACGATGTTGTTCGTTTGAGCTGTAAAGTAACTGCCCTTACCTAAAACAAAGTGTTGCTTGTAGGAAGACTCAGAGCCTGGGGTTTAACTCCATTTTGAAGTGAAACCCACAGCAGAGTTGTCATATATAGATCATATTCTGCTTTATAGCAAGAATCACGCTCATGCTTTCTAGAGTCTCTAGGACTGCTGGAAACATGAGTGTGCTGAGAACAAAAGAACGGGGTTTCTTACACATTCGGGCCTTATCGAGTCCAACTCTGCCTCTGAAATTGATACAAAACACAGGTCCTCTAACATCCAATGCTTGTCATTTAAGATGAGAAAGGTGTGAGCTTCGTGAACGATGTAGTTCGTTTGAGCTGTAATGTAACTGCCCTTCCCTGAAACGAAGTCTTGCATGTTGAAAGACACAGAGCCTGGGATTTAACTCCATTTCTGAAGTGAAACACACAGCAGAGTTCTCATATATAGATCACACTCTGCTTCAGAGCAAGAAGCACCCTCTTGCTCTCTAGATTCTCTAATACAGCAGGAAACGTGAGTGTGCTGAGAACAAAAGAACGGTGTTTCCTACACATACGGACCATATCAAGTCCAACTCTGCTTCTGAAACTGATACAAAGCACTGCTACTATAACATCCGATGCTTGTCAGTTAAGATTAGAAACGTGTTAGCTTCGTGAACGATGTAGTTCGTTTGAGCTGTAAAGTAACTGCCCTTACCTGAAACAAGGTTTTGCTTATAGGAAGGCTCAGAGCCTGGGGTTTAACACCATTTCTGTAGTGAAACACACAGCAGAGTTGTCATATATAGATCATACTCTGCTTTATAGCAAGAAGCACGCTCTTGCTTTCTAGAGTCTCTAGGACAGCAGGAAACATGAGTGTGCTGAGAACAAAAGAACGGTGTTTCTTACACATTCGGGCCATATCGAGTCCAACTCTGCTTCTGAAACTGATACAAAGCACTGGTCCTATAACATCCGATGCTTGCCAGTTAAGATTAGAAACGTTTGAGCTTCGTGAACGATGTAGTTCCTTTGAGAAGTAAAGTAACTGCCCTTACCTGAAACGAAGTCTTGCATGTTGAAAGACACAGAGCCTGGGATTTAACTCCATTTCTGAACTGAAACACACAGCAGAGTTCTCATATATAGATCACACTCTGCTTCAGAGCAAGAAGCACCCTCTTGCTCTCTAGATTCTCTAATACAGCAGGAAATGTAGGTGTGCTGAGAACAAAAGAACAGTGTTTCCTACACATACGGACCATATCTATTCCAACTCTGCTTCTGAAACTGATACAAAGCACTGCTACTATAACATTCGATGTCAGTTAAGATTAGAAACGTGTTAGCTTCGTGAACGATGTAGTTCCTTTGAGAAGTAAAGTAACTGCCCTTACCTGAAATGAAGTGTTGCCTGTAGGAAGTCTAAGAGCCTGGGATTTAACTCCATTTCTGAAGTGAAACACACAGCAGAGTTCTCATATATAGATAACACTCTGCTTTAGAGCAAGAAGCACACTCTTGCTTTCTAGACTCTCTAAGACACAGGAATCATGAGTGTGCTGAGAACAAAAGAACGGTGTTTCCTTCAAATACGGACCATATCTAGTCCAACTCTGCCTCTGAAATTGATACAAAGCACAGGTCCTCTAACATCCAATGCTTGTCACTTAAGATGAGAAACGTGTGAGCTTCGTGAACGATTTAGTTCATTTGAGCTGTAAAGTAACTGCCCTTACCTGAAACGAAGTGATGCTTGTAGGAAGACTCAGAGCCTGAGGTTTAACTCCATTTCTGAAGTGAAACACACAGCAGAGTTGTCATATATAGATCACACTCTACTTTAGAGCAAGAAGCACACTCTTGCTTTCTAGACTCTCTAAGACACAGGAATCATGAGTGTGCTGAGAACAAAAGAACGGTGTTTCCTACACATACGGACCATATCTAGTCCAACTCTGCCTCTGAAATTGATACAAAGCACAGGTCCTCTAACATCCAATGCTTGTCATTTAAGATGAGAAACGTGTGAGCTTCGTGAACGATGTAGTTCATTTGAGCTGTAAAGTAACTGCCCTTACATGAAATGAAGTGTTGCTTGTAGGAAGACTCAGAGGCTGAAGTTTAACTCCATTTCTGAAGTGAAACACACAGCAGAGTTGTCATATATAGATCATACTCTGCTTTATAGCAAGAAGCACGCTCTTGCTTTCTAGAGTCTCTAGGACAGCAGGAAATATGAGTGTGCTGATAACAATAGAACGGTGTTTCTTACACATTCGGGCCATATCGTGTCCAACTCTGTTTCTGAAATTTATACAAAGGACAGGTCCTCCAGCATCCAATGCTTGTCATTTAAGATGAGAAACCTGTGAGCTTCGTGAACGATGTAGTTCGTTTGAGCTGTAAAGTAACTGCCCTTCCCTGAAACGAAGTCTTGCATGTTGAAAGACACAGAGCCTGGGATTTAACTCCATTTCTGAACTGAAACACACAGCAGAGTTCTCATATATAGATCACACTCTGCTTCAGAGCAAGAAGCACCCTCTTGCTCTCTAGATTCTCTAATACAGCAGGAAATGTAGGTGTGCTGAGAACAAAAGAACAGTGTTTCCTACACATACGGACCATATCTATTCCAACTCTGCTTCTGAAACTGATACAAAGCACTGCTACTATAACATCCGATGTCAGTTAAGATTAGAAACGTGTTAGCTTCGTGAACGATGTAGTTCCTTTGAGAAGTAAAGTAACTGCCCTTACCTGAAATGAAGTGTTGCCTGTAGGAAGTCTAAGAGCCTGGGATTTAACTCCATTTCTGAAGTGAAACACACAGCAGAGTTCTCATATATAGATAACACTCTGCTTTAGAGCAAGAAGCACACTCTTGCTTTCTAGACTCTCTAAGACACAGGAATCATGAGTGTGCTGAGAACAAAAGAACGGTGTTTCCTACACATACGGACCATATCTAGTCCAACTCTGCCTCTGAAATTGATACAAAGCACAGGTCCTCTAACATCCAATGCTTGTCATTTAAGATGAGAAACGTGTGAGCTTCGTGAACGATGTAGTTCATTTGAGCTGTAAAGTAACTGCCCTTACCTGAAACGAAGTGTTGCTTGCAGGAAGACTCAGAGCCTGAGGTTTAACTCCATTTCTGAAGTGAAACACACAGCAGAGTTGTCAGATATAGATCATACTCTGCTTTAGAGCAAGAAGCACGCTCTTGCTTTCTAGAGTCTCTAGGACAGCAGGAAACATGGGTGTGCTGAGAAAAATAGAACGGTGTTTCTTACACATTCGGGCCATATCGAGTCCAACTCTGCCTCTGAAATTGATACAAAGCACAGGTCCTCCAGCATCCAATGCTTGTCATTTAAGATGAGAAACGTGTGAGCTTCGTGAACGATGTAGTTCGTTTGAACTGTAAAGTAACTGCCCTTCCCTGAAACGAAGTCTTGCATGTTGAAAGACACAGAGCCTGGGATTTAACTCCATTTCTGATGGGAAACAAACAGCATAGTTCTCATCCATGGATCACACTCTGCTTCAGAGCAAGAAGCACCCTTTTGCTCTCTAGATTCTCTAATACAGCAGGAAACGTGAGTGTGCTAAGAACAAAAGAACGGTGTTTCCTACACATACGGACCATATCTATTCCAACTCTGCTTCTGAAACTGATACAAAGCACTGCTACTCTAACATCCAATGCATGTCAGTTAAGATTAGAAACGTGTTAGCTTCGTGAACGATGTAGTTCGTTTGAGCTGTAAAGTAACTGCCCTTACCTGAAACGAAGTGTTACTTGTAGGAAGACTCAGAGCCTGAGGTTTAACTCCATTTCAGAAGTGAAACACACAGCAGAGATGTAATATATAGACCATACTCTGCTTTATAGCAAGCAGCACGCTCTTGCTTTCTAGAGTCTCTAGGACAGCAGGAAACATGAGTGTGCTGAGAAAAATAGAACGGTGTTTCCTACACATACGGACCATATCTAGTCCAACTCTGCCTCTGAAATTGATACAAAGCACTGGTCCTCTAAATCCAATGCTTGTCAGTTAAGATGAGAAACGTGTGAGCTACGTGAACGATGTAGTTCATTTGAGCTGTAAAATAACTGCCCTTACCTGAAAGGAAGTGTTGCTTGTAGGAAGCCTCAGAGCCTGAGGTTTAACTCCATTTCTGAAGTGAAACAAACAGCAGAGTTGTCATATATAGATCACACTCTACTTTAGAGCAAGAAGCACACCCTTGCTTCCTAGAGTCTCTAGCACAGCAGGAAATATGAGTGTGCTGATAACAATAGAACGGTGTTTCTTACACATTCGGGCCATATCGTGTCCAACTCTGCTTCTGAAATTTATACAAAGGACAGGTCCTCCAGCATCCAATGCTTGTCATTTAAGATGAGAAACCTGTGAGCTTTGTGAACGATGTAGTTCGTTTGAGCTGTAAAGTAACTGCCCTTCCCTAAAACAAAGTCTTGTTTGTAGGAAGACTAAGAGCCTGGGATTTAACTCCATTTCTGTAGTGAAACACACAGCAGAGTTCTCATATATAGATCACACTCTACTTTAGAGCAAGAAGCACACTCTTGCTTTCTAGACTCTCTAAGACAGCAGGAATCATGAGTGTGCTGAGAACAAAAGAACGGTGTTTCCTACAAATACGGACCATATCTAGTCCAACTCTGCCTCTGAAATTGATACAAAGCGCAGGTCCTCTAACATCCAATGCTTGTCATTTAAGATGAGAAACGTGTGAGCTTCGTGAACGATTTAGTTCATTTGAGCTGTAAAGTAACTGCCCTTACCTGAAACGAAGTGTTGCTTGTAGGAAGACTCAGAGCCTGAGGTTTAACTCCATTTCTGAAGTGAAACACACAGCAGAGTTGTCATATATAGATCACACTCTACTTTAGAGCAAGAAGCACACTCTTGCTTTCTAGACTCCCTAAGACAGCAGGAATCATGAGTGTGCTGAGAACAAAAGAACGGTGTTTCCTACACATACGGACCATATCTAGTCCAACTCTGCCTCTGAAATTGATACAAAGCACAGGTCCTCCAGCATCCAATGCTTGTCATTTAAGATGAGAAACGTATGAGCTTCGTGAACGATGTAGTTCGTTTGAGCTGTAAAATAACTGCCCTTCCCTGAAACGAAGTCTTGCATGTTGAAAGACACAGAGCCTGGGATTTAACTCCATTTGTGATGGGAAACAAACAGCATAGTTCTCATCCATGGATCACACTCTGCTTCAGAGCAAGAAGCACCCTTTTGCTCTCTAGATTCTCTAATACAGCAGGAAACGTGAGTGTGCTGAGAACAAAAGAACGGTGTTTCCTACACATACGGACCATATCTATTCCAACTCTGCTTCTGAAACTGATACAAAGCACTGCTACTCTAACATCCAATGCATGTCAGTTAAGATTAGAAACGTGTTAGCTTCGTGAACGATGTAGTTCGTTTGAACTGTAAAATAACTGCCCTTACCTGAAACGAAGTGTTACTTGTAGGAAGACTCAGAGCCTGAGGTTTAACTCCATTTCAGAAGTGAAACACACAGCAGAGTTGTCATATATAGATCGTACTCTGCTTTATAGCAAGCAGCACGCTCTTGCTTTCTAGAGTCTCTAGGACAGCAGGAAACATGAGTGTGCTGAGAACAACAGAACGGTGTTTCCTACACATACGGACCATATCTAGTCCAACTCTGCCTCTGAAATTGATACAAAGCACTGGTCCTCTAACATCCAATGCTTGTCAGTTAAGATGAGAAACGTGTTAGATTCGTGAACGATGTAGTTCGTTTGAGCTGTAAAGTGACTGCCCTTACCTGAAACGAAGTCTTGCATGTTGAAAGACACAGAGCCTGGGATTTAACTCCATTTCTGAAGGGAAACACACAGCATAGTTCTCCTCCATGGATCACACTCTGCTTCAGAGCAAGAAGCACCCTCTTGCTCTCTAGATTCTCTAATACAGCCGGAAACGTGAGTGTGCTGAGAAGAAAAGAACCGTGTTTCCTACACATACGGACGATATCTATTCCAAATCTGATTCTGAAACTGATACAAAGCACTGGTCCTATAACATCTGATGCTTGTCAGTTAAGATTAGAAACGTGTTAGCTTCTTGAACGATGTAGTTCGTTTGAGCTGTAAAGTAACTGCCCTTACCTGAAACAAAGTGTTGCTTATAGGAAGGCTCAGAGCCTGGGGTTTAACACCATTTCTGAAGTGAAACACACAGCAGAGTTGTCATATATAGATCATACTCTGCTTTATAGCAAGAAGCACGCTCTTGCTTTCTAGAGTCTCTAGGACAGCAGGAAACATGAGTGTGCTGAGAACAAAAGAACGGTGTTTCTTACACATTCGGGCCATATCGAGTCCAACTCTGCTTCTGAAACTGATACAAAGCACTGGTCCTATAACATCCGATGCTTGCCAGTTAAGATTAGAAACGTTTGAGCTTCGTGAACGATGTAGTTCCTTTGAGAAGTAAAGTAACTGCCCTTACCTGAAACGAAGTGTTGCCTGTAGGAAGACTAAGAGCCTGGCATTTAACTCTATTTCTGAAGTGAAACACAGCAGAGTTCTCATATATAGATAACACTCTGCTTTAGAGCAAGAAGCACACTCTTGCTTTCTGGACTCTCTAAGACACAGGAATCATGAGTGTGCTGAGAACAAAAGAACGGTGTTTCCTACACATACGGACCATATCTAGTCCAACTCTGCCTCTGAAATTGATTCAAAGCACAGGTCCTCTAACATCCAATGCTTGTCATTTAAGATGAGAAACGTGTGAGCTTCGTGAACGATGTAGTTCATTTGAGCTGTAAAATAACTGCCCTTACCTGAAACGAAGTGTTGCTTGTAGGAGGCCTCAGAGCCTGAGGTTTAACTCCATTTCTGAAGTGAAACACACAGCAGAGTTGTCTTATATAGATCACACTTTACTTTAGAGCAAGAAGCACACTCTTGCTTTCTAGACTCTCTAAGACAGCAGGAATCATGAGTGTGCTGAGAACAAAAGAACGGTGTTTCCTACACATACGGACCATATCTAGTCCAACTCTGCCTCTGAAATTGATACAAAACACAGGTCCTCCAGCATCCAATGCTTGTCATTTAAGATGAGAAACGTATGAGCTTAGTGAACGATGTAGTTCGTTTGAGCTGTAAAATAACTGCCCTTCCCTGAAACGAAGTCTTGTTTGTATGAAGACTAAGAGCCTGGGATTTAACTCCATTTCTGAAGTGAAACACACAGCAGAGTTCTCATATATAGATCACACTCTGCTTTAGAGCAAGAAGCACACTCTTGCTTTCTAGACTCTCTAAGACAGCAGGAATCATGAGTGTGCTGAGAACAAAAGAACGGTGTTTCCTACACATACGGACCATATCTAGTCCAACTCTGCCTCTGAAATTGATACAAAGCACAGGTCCTCTAACATCCAATGCTTGTCATTTAAGATGAGAAACGTGTGAGCTTCGTGAACGATGTAGTTCATTTGAGCTGTAAAGTAACTGCCCTTACATGAAATGAAGTGTTGCTTGTAGGAAGACTCAGAGCCTGAGGTTTAACTCCATTTCAGAAGTGAAACACACAGCAGAGATGTAATATATAGACCATACTCTGCTTTATAGCAAGCAGCACGCTCTTGCTTTCTAGAGTCTCTAGGACAGCAGGAAACATGAGTGTGCTGAGAAAAATAGAACGGTGTTTCCTACACATACGGACCATATCTAGTCCAACTCTGCCTCTGAAATTGATACAAAGCACTGGTCCTCTAAATCCAATGCTTGTCAGTTAAGATGAGAAACGTGTGAGCTACGTGAACGATGTAGTTCATTTGAGCTGTAAAATAACTGCCCTTACCTGAAAGGAAGTGTTGCTTGTAGGAAGCCTCAGAGCCTGAGGTTTAACTCCATTTCTGAAGTGAAACAAACAGCAGAGTTGTCATATATAGATCACACTCTACTTTAGAGCAAGAAGCACACCCTTGCTTTCTAGAGTCTCTAGCACAGCAGGAAATATGAGTGTGCTGATAACAATAGAACGGTGTTTCTTACACATTCGGGCCATATCGTGTCCAACTCTGCTTCTGAAATTTATACAAAGGACAGGTCCTCCAGCATCCAATGCTTGTCATTTAAGATGAGAAACCTGTGAGCTTTGTGAACGATGTAGTTCGTTTGAGCTGTAAAGTAACTGCCCTTCCCTAAAACAAAGTCTTGTTTGTAGGAAGACTAAGAGCCTGGGATTTAACTCCATTTCTGTAGTGAAACACACAGCAGAGTTCTCATATATAGATCACACTCTACTTTAGAGCAAGAAGCACACTCTTGCTTTCTAGACTCTCTAAGACAGCAGGAATCATGAGTGTGCTGAGAACAAAAGAACGGTGTTTCCTACAAATACGGACCATATCTAGTCCAACTCTGCCTCTGAAATTGATACAAAGCGCAGGTCCTCTAACATCCAATGCTTGTCATTTAAGATGAGAAACGTGTGAGCTTCGTGAACGATTTAGTTCATTTGAGCTGTAAAGTAACTGCCCTTACCTGAAACGAAGTGTTGCTTGTAGGAAGACTCAGAGCCTGAGGTTTAACTCCAGTTCTGAAGTGAAACACACAGCAGAGTTGTCATATATAGATCACACTCTACTTTAGAGCAAGAAGCACACTCTTGCTTTCTAGACTCCCTAAGACAGCAGGAATCATGAGTGTGCTGAGAACAAAAGAACGGTGTTTCCTACACATACGGACCATATCTAGTCCAACTCTGCCTCTGAAATTGATACAAAGCACAGGTCCTCCAGCATCCAATGCTTGTCATTTAAGATGAGAAACGTATGAGCTTCGTGAACGATGTAGTTCGTTTGAGCTGTAAAATAACTGCCCTTCCCTGAAACGAAGTCTTGCATGTTGAAAGACACAGAGCCTGGGATTTAACTCCATTTGTGATGGGAAACAAACAGCATAGTTCTCATCCATGGATCACACTCTGCTTCAGAGCAAGAAGCACCCTTTTGCTCTCTAGATTCTCTAATACAGCAGGAAACGTGAGTGTGCTGAGAACAAAAGAACGGTGTTTCCTACACATACGGACCATATCTATTCCAACTCTGCTTCTGAAACTGATACAAAGCACTGCTACTCTAACATCCAATGCATGTCAGTTAAGATTAGAAACGTGTTAGCTTCGTGAACGATGTAGTTCGTTTGAACTGTAAAATAACTGCCCTTACCTGAAACGAAGTGTTACTTGTAGGAAGACTCAGAGCCTGAGGTTTAACTCCATTTCAGAAGTGAAACACACAGCAGAGTTGTCATATATAGATCGTACTCTGCTTTATAGCAAGCAGCACGCTCTTGCTTTCTAGAGTCTCTAGGACAGCAGGAAACATGAGTGTGCTGAGAACAACAGAACGGTGTTTCCTACACATACGGACCATATCTAGTCCAACTCTGCCTCTGAAATTGATACAAAGCACTGGTCCTCTAACATCCAATGCTTGTCAGTTAAGATGAGAAACGTGTTAGATTCGTGAACGATGTAGTTCGTTTGAGCTGTAAAGTGACTGCCCTTACCTGAAACGAAGTCTTGCATGTTGAAAGACACAGAGCCTGGGATTTAACTCCATTTCTGAAGGGAAACACACAGCATAGTTCTCCTCCATGGATCACACTCTGCTTCAGAGCAAGAAGCACCCTCTTGCTCTCTAGATTCTCTAATACAGCCGGAAACGTGAGTGTGCTGAGAAGAAAAGAACCGTGTTTCCTACACATACGGACGATATCTATTCCAAATCTGATTCTGAAACTGATACAAAGCACTGGTCCTATAACATCTGATGCTTGTCAGTTAAGATTAGAAACGTGTTAGCTTCTTGAACGATGTAGTTCGTTTGAGCTGTAAAGTAACTGCCCTTACCTGAAACAAAGTGTTGCTTATAGGAAGGCTCAGAGCCTGGGGTTTAACACCATTTCTGAAGTGAAACACACAGCAGAGTTGTCATATATAGATCATACTCTGCTTTATAGCAAGAAGCACGCTCTTGCTTTCTAGAGTCTCTAGGACAGCAGGAAACATGAGTGTGCTGAGAACAAAAGAACGGTGTTTCTTACACATTCGGGCCATATCGAGTCCAACTCTGCTTCTGAAACTGATACAAAGCACTGGTCCTATAACATCCGATGCTTGCCAGTTAAGATTAGAAACGTTTGAGCTTCGTGAACGATGTAGTTCCTTTGAGAAGTAAAGTAACTGCCCTTACCTGAAACGAAGTGTTGCCTGTAGGAAGACTAAGAGCCTGGCATTTAACTCTATTTCTGAAGTGAAACACAGCAGAGTTCTCATATATAGATAACACTCTGCTTTAGAGCAAGAAGCACACTCTTGCTTTCTGGACTCTCTAAGACACAGGAATCATGAGTGTGCTGAGAACAAAAGAACGGTGTTTCCTACACATACGGACCATATCTAGTCCAACTCTGCCTCTGAAATTGATTCAAAGCACAGGTCCTCTAACATCCAATGCTTGTCATTTAAGATGAGAAACGTGTGAGCTTCGTGAACGATGTAGTTCATTTGAGCTGTAAAATAACTGCCCTTACCTGAAACGAAGTGTTGCTTGTAGGAGGCCTCAGAGCCTGAGGTTTAACTCCATTTCTGAAGTGAAACACACAGCAGAGTTGTCTTATATAGATCACACTTTACTTTAGAGCAAGAAGCACACTCTTGCTTTCTAGACTCTCTAAGACAGCAGGAATCATGAGTGTGCTGAGAACAAAAGAACGGTGTTTCCTACACATACGGACCATATCTAGTCCAACTCTGCCTCTGAAATTGATACAAAACACAGGTCCTCCAGCATCCAATGCTTGTCATTTAAGATGAGAAACGTATGAGCTTCGTGAACGATGTAGTTCGTTTGAGCTGTAAAATAACTGCCCTTCCCTGAAACGAAGTCTTGTTTGTATGAAGACTAAGAGCCTGGGATTTAACTCCATTTCTGAAGTGAAACACACAGCAGAGTTCTCATATATAGATCACACTCTGCTTTAGAGCAAGAAGCACACTCTTGCTTTCTAGACTCTCTAAGACAGCAGGAATCATGAGTGTGCTGAGAACAAAAGAACGGTGTTTCCTACACATACGGACCATATCTAGTCCAACTCTGCCTCTGAAATTGATACAAAGCACAGGTCCTCTAACATCCAATGCTTGTCATTTAAGATGAGAAACGTGTGAGCTTCGTGAACGATGTAGTTCATTTGAGCTGTAAAGTAACTGCCCTTACATGAAATGAAGTGTTGCTTGTAGGAAGACTCAGAGGCTGAGGTTTAACTCCATTTCTGAAGTGAAACACACAGCGGAGTTGTCATATATAGATCATACTCTGCTTTATAGCAAGAAGCACGCTCTTGCTTTCTAGAGTCTCTAGGACAGCAGGAAATATGAGTGTGCTGATAACAATAGAATGGTGTTTCTTACACATTCGGGCCATATCGTGTCCAACTCTGCTTCTGAAATTTATACAAAGGACAGGTCCTCCAGCATCCAATGCTTGTCATTTAAGATGAGAAACCTGTGAGCTTCGTGAACGATGTAGTTCGTTTGAGCTGTAAAGTAACTGCCCTTCCCTGAAACGAAGTCTTGCATGTTGAAAGACACAGAGCCTGGGATTTAACTGGATTTCTGAAGTGAAACACACAGCAGAGTTCTCATATATAGATCACACTCTGCTTCAGAGCAAGAAGCACCCTCTTGCTCTCTAGATTCTCTAATACAGCAGGAAATGTATGTGTGCTGAGAACAAAAGAACAGTGTTTCATACACATACGGACCATATCTATTCCAACTCTGCTTCTGAAACTGATACAAAGCACTGCTACTATAACATTCGATGTCAGTTAAGATTAGAAACGTGTTAGCTTCGTGAACGATGTAGTTCCTTTGAGAAGTAAAGTAACTGCCCTTACCTGAAATGAAGTGTTGCCTGTAGGAAGTCTAAGAGCCTGGGATTTAACTCCATTTCTGAAGTGAAACACACAGCAGAGTTCTCATATATAGATAACACTCTGCTTTAGAGCAAGAAGCACACTCTTGCTTTCTAGACTCTCTAAGACACAGGAATCATGAGTGTGCTAAGAACAAAAGAACGGTGTTTCCTACAAATACGGACCATATCTAGTCCAACTCTGCCTCTGAAATTGATACAAAGCACAGGTCCTCTAACATCCAATGCTTGTCATTTAAGATGAGAAACGTGTGAGCTTCGTGAACGATTTAGTTCATTTGAGCTGTTAAGTAACTGCCCTTACCTGAAACGAAGTGTTGCTTGTAGGAAGACTCAGAGCCTGAGGTTTAACTCCATTTCTGAAGTGAAACACACAGCAGAGTTGTCATATATAGATCACACTCTACTTTAGAGCAAGAAGCACACTCTTGCTTTCTAGACTCTCTAAGACACAGGAATCATGAGTGTGCTGAGAACAAAAGAACGGTGTTTCCTACACATACGGACCATATCTAGTCCAACTCTGCCTCTGAAATTGATACAAAGCACAGGTCCTCTAACATCCAATGCTTGTCATTTAAGATGAGAAACGTGTGAGCTTCGTGAACGATGTAGTTCATTTGAGCTGTAAAGTAACTGCCCTTACATGAAATGAAGTGTTGCTTGTAGGAAGACTCAGAGGCTGAAGTTTAACTCCATTTCTGAAGTGAAACACACAGCAGAGTTGTCATATATAGATCATACTCTGCTTTATAGCAAGAAGCACGCTCTTGCTTTCTAGAGTCTCTAGGACAGCAGGAAATATGAGTGTGCTGATAACAATAGAACGGTGTTTCTTACACATTCGGGCCATATCGTGTGCAACTCTGCTTCTGAAATTTATACAAAGGACAGGTCCTCCAGCATCCAATGCTTGTCATTTAAGATGAGAAACCTGTGAGCTTCGTGAACGATGTAGTTCGTTTGAGCTGTAAAGTAACTGCCCTTCCCTGAAACGAAGTCTTGCATGTTGAAAGACACAGAGCCTGGGATTTAACTCCATTTCTGAACTGAAACACACAGCAGAGTTCTCATATATAGATCACACTCTGCTTCAGAGCAAGAAGCACCCTCTTGCTCTCTAGATTCTCTAATACAGCAGGAAATGTAGGTGTGCTGAGAACAAAAGAACAGTGTTTCCTACACATACGGACCATATCTATTCCAACTCTGCTTCTGAAACTGATACAAAGCACTGCTACTATAACATCCGATGTCAGTTAAGATTAGAAACGTGTTAGCTTCGTGAACGATGTAGTTCCTTTGAGAAGTAAAGTAACTGCCCTTACCTGAAATGAAGTGTTGCCTGTAGGAAGTCTAAGAGCCTGGGATTTAACTCCATTTCTGAAGTGAAACACACAGCAGAGTTCTCATATATAGATAACACTCTGCTTTAGAGCAAGAAGCACACTCTTGCTTTCTAGACTCTCTAAGACACAGGAATCATGAGTGTGCTGAGAACAAAAGAACGGTGTTTCCTACACATACGGACCATATCTAGTCCAACTCTGCCTCTGAAATTGATACAAAGCACAGGTCCTCTAACATCCAATGCTTGTCATTTAAGATGAGAAACGTGTGAGCTTCGTGAACGATGTAGTTCATTTGAGCTGTAAAGTAACTGCCCTTACCTGAAACGAAGTGTTGCTTGCAGGAAGACTCAGAGCCTGAGGTTTAACTCCATTTCTGAAGTGAAACACACAGCAGAGTTGTCAGATATAGATCATACTCTGCTTTAGAGCAAGAAGCACGCTCTTGCTTTCTAGAGTCTCTAGGACAGCAGGAAACATGGGTGTGCTGAGAAAAATAGAACGGTGTTTCTTACACATTCGGGCCATATCGAGTCCAACTCTGCCTCTGAAATTGATACAAAGCACAGGTCCTCCAGCATCCAATGCTTGTCATTTAAGATGAGAACGTGTGAGCTTCGTGAACGATGTAGTTCGTTTGAACTGTAAAGTAACTGCCCTTCCCTGAAACGAAGTCTTGCATGTTGAAAGACACAGAGCCTGGGATTTAACTCCATTTCTGATGGGAAACAAACAGCATAGTTCTCATCCATGGATCACACTCTGCTTCAGAGCAAGAAGCACCCTTTTGCTCTCTAGATTCTCTAATACAGCAGGAAACGTGAGTGTGCTAAGAACAAAAGAACGGTGTTTCCTACACATACGGACCATATCTATTCCAACTCTGCTTCTGAAACTGATACAAAGCACTGCTACTCTAACATCCAATGCATGTCAGTTAAGATTAGAAACGTGTTAGCTTCGTGAACGATGTAGTTCGTTTGAGCTGTAAAGTAACTGCCCTTACCTGAAACGAAGTGTTACTTGTAGGAAGACTCAGAGCCTGAGGTTTAACTCCATTTCAGAAGTGAAACACACAGCAGAGTTGTAATATATAGACCATACTCTGCTTTATAGCAAGCAGCACGCTCTTGCTTTCTAGAGTCTCTAGGACAGCAGGAAACATGAGTGTGCTGAGAAAAATAGAACGGTGTTTCCTACACATACGGACCATATCTAGTCCAACTCTGCCTCTGAAATTGATACAAAGCACTGGTCCTCTAAATCCAATGCTTGTCAGTTAAGATGAGAAACGTGTGAGCTACGTGAAAGATGTAGTTCATTTGAGCTGTAAAATAACTGCCCTTACCTGAAAGGAAGTGTTGCTTGTAGGAAGCCTCAGAGCCTGAGGTTTAACTCCATTTCTGAAGTGAAACAAACAGCAGAGTTGTCATATATAGATCACACTCTACTTTAGAGCAAGAAGCACGCTCTTGCTTTCTAGAGTCTCTAGCACAGCAGGAAATATGAGTGTGCTGATAACAATAGAACGGTGTTTCTTACACATTCGGGCCATATCGTGTCCAACTCTGCTTCTGAAATTTATACAAAGGACAGGTCCTCCAGCATCCAATGCTTGTCATTTAAGATGAGAAACCTGTGTGCTTTGTGAACGATGTAGTTCGTTTGAGCTGTAAAGTAACTGCCCTTCCCTAAAACAAAGTCTTGTTTGTAGGAAGACTAAGAGCCTGGGATTTAACTCCATTTCTGTAGTGAAACACACAGCAGAGTTCTCATATATAGATCACACTCTACTTTAGAGCAAGAAGCACACTCT
Organism: Onychomys leucogaster; assembly: GCA_949786385.1. Classification (NCBI taxonomy): domain Eukaryota; kingdom Metazoa; phylum Chordata; class Mammalia; order Rodentia; family Cricetidae; genus Onychomys; species Onychomys leucogaster. The sequence goes on along the minus strand of CATKUP010000009.1, from coordinate 3,602,706 downwards.
TGCTTTCTAGACTCTCTAAGATGGCAGGAATCAGGAGTGTGCTGAGAACAAAAGAACGGTGTTTCCTACACATACGGACCATATCTAGTCCAACTCTGCCTCTGAAATTGATACAAAACACAGGTCCTCTAACATCCAATGCTTGTCATTTAAGATGAGAAAGGTGTGAGCTTCGTGAACGATGTAGTTCGTTTGAGCTGTAATGTAACTGCCCTTCCCTGAAACGAATTCTTGCATGTTGAAAGACACAGAGCCTGGGATTTAACTCCATTTCTGAAGTGAAACACACAGCACAGTTCTCATATATAGATCACACTCTGCTTCAGAGCAAGAAGCACCCTTTTGCTCTCTAGATTCTCTAATACAGCATGAAACGTAGGTGTGCTGAGAATAAAAGAACGGTGTTTCCTACACATACGGACCATATCTATTCCAACTCTGCTTCTGAAACTGATACAAAGCACTGCTACTATAACATCCAATGTTTGTCAGTTAAGATTAGAAACATGTTATCTTCGTGAACGATGCAGTTCCTTTGAGAAGTAAAGTAACTGCCCTTACCTGAAACGAAGTGTTGCCTGTAGGAAGACTAAGAGCCTGGGATTTAACTCCATTTCTGAAGTGAAACACACAGCAGAGTTCTCATATATAGATAACACTCTGCTTTAGAGCAAGAAGCACACTCTTGCTTTCTAGACTCTCTAAGACACAGGAATCATGAGTGTGCTGAGAACAAAAGAACGGTGTTTCCTACAAATACAGACCATATCTAGTCCAACTCTGCCTCTGAAATTGATACAAAGCGCAGGTCCTCTAACATCCAATGCTTGTCATTTAAGATGAGAAACGTGTGAGCTTTGTGAACGATTTAGTTCATTTGAGCTGTAAAGTAACTGCCCTTACCTGAAACGAAGTGTTGCTTGTAGGAAGACTCAGAGCCTGAGGTTTAACTCCATTTCTGAAGTGAAACACACAGCAGAGTTGTCATATATAGATCACACTCTACTTTAGAGCAAGAAGCACACTCTTGCTTTCTAGACTCTCTAAGACACAGGAATCATGAGTGTGCTGAGAACAAAAGAACGGTGTTTCCTACACATACGGACCATATCTAGTCCAACTCTGCCTCTGAAATTGATACAAAGCACAGGTCCTCTAACATCCAATGCTTGTCATTTAAGATGAGAAACGTGTGAGCTTCGTGAACGATGTAGTTCATTTGAGCTGTAAAGTAACTGCCCTTACCTGAAACGAAGTGTTGCTTGTAGGAAGACTCAGAGCCTGAGGTTTAACTCCATTTCTGAAGTGAAACACACAGCAGAGTTGTCAGATATAGATCATACTCTGCTTTAGAGCAAGAAGCACGCTCTTGCTTTCTAGAGTCTCTAGGACAGCAGGAAACATGGGTGTGCTGAGAAAAATAGAACGGTGTTTCTTACACATTCGGGCCATATCGAGTCCAACTCTGCCTCTGAAATTGATACAAAGCACAGGTCCTCCAGCATCCAATGCTTGTCATTTAAGATGAGAAACGTGTGAGCTTCGTGAACAATGTAGTTCGTTTGAGCTGTAAAGTAACTGCCCTTCCCTGAAACGAAGTCTTGCATGTTGAAAGACACAGAGCCTGTGATTTAACTCCATTTCTGATGGGAAACAAACAGCATAGTTCTCATCCATGGATCACACTCTGCTTCAGAGCAAGAAGCACCCTTTTGCTCTCTAGATTCTCTAATACAGCAGGAAACGTGAGTGTGCTGAGAACAAAAGAACCGTGTTTCCTACACATACGGACGATATCTATTCCAAATCTGATTCTGAAACTGATACAAAGCACTGGTCCTATAACATCCGATGCTTGTCAGTTAAGATTAGAAACGTGTCAGCTCCGTGAACGATGTTGTTCGTTTGAGCTGTAAAGTAACTGCCCTTACCTAAAACAAAGTGTTGCTTGTAAGAAGACTCAGAGCCTGGGGTTTAACTCCATTTTGAAGTGAAACACACAGCAGAGTTGTCATATATAGATCATATTCTGCTTTATAGCAAGAAGCACGCTCTTGCTTTCTAGAGTCTCTAGGACTGCAGGAAACATGAGTGTGCTGAGAAAAAAAGAACGGTGTTTCTTACACATTAGGGCCTTATCGAGTCCAACTCTGCCTCTGAAATTGATACAAAACACAGGTCCTCTAACATCCAATGCTTGTCATTTAAGATGAGAAAGGTGTGAGCTTCGTGAACGATGTAGTTCGTTTGAGCTGTAATGTAACTGCCCTTCCCTGAAACGAAGTATTGCATGTTGAAAGACACAGAGCCTGGGATTTAACTCCATTTCTGAAGTGAAACACACAGCAGAGTTCTCATATATAGATCACACTCTGCTTCAGAGCAAGAAGCACCCTCTTGCTCTCTAGATTCTCTAATACAGCAGGAAACGTGAGTGTGCTGAGAACAAAAGAACGGTGTTTCCTACACATACGGACCATATCTATTCCAACTCTGCTTCTGAAACTGATACAAAGCACTGCTACTATAACATCCGATGCTTGTCAGTTAAGATTAGAAACGTGTTAGCTTCGTGAACGATGTAGTTCGTTTGAGCTGTAAAGTAACTGCCCTTACCTGAAACAAAGTGTTGCTTGTAGGAAGGCTCAGATCCTGGGGTTTAACTCCATTTCTGAAGTGAAACACACAGCAGAGTTGTCATATATATATCATACTCTGCTTTATAGCAAGAAGCACGCTCTTGCTTTCTAGAGTCTCTAAGACGGCAGGAATCATGAGTGTGCTGAGAACAAAAGAACGGGGTTTCCTACACATACGGACCATATCTAGTCCAACTCTGCCTCTGAAATTGATACAAAACACAGGTCCTCTAACATCCAATGCTTGTCATTTAAGATGAGAAAGGTGTGAGCTTCGTGAACGATGTAGTTCGTTTGAGCTGTAATGTAACTGCCCTTCCCTGAAACGAAGTCTTGCATGTTGAAAGACACAGAGCCTGGGATTTAACTCCATTTCTGAAGTGAAACACACAGCACAGTTCTCATATATAGATCACACTCTGCTTCAGAGCAAGAAGCACCCTCTTGGTCTCTAGATTCTCTAATACAGCAGGAAACGTAGGTGTGCTGAGAACAAAAGAACGGTGTTTCCTACACATACGGACCAATCTATTCCAACTCTGCTTCTGAAACTGATACAAAGCACTGCTACTATAACATCCGATGTTTGTCAGTTAAGATTAGAAACGTGTTTGCTTCGTGAACGATGTAGTTCCTTTGAGAAGTAAAGTAACTGCCCTTACCTGAAAAGAAGTGTTGCATGTAGGAAGACTAAGAGCCTGGGATTTAACTCCATTTCTGAAGTGAAACACACAGCAGAGTTCTCATATATAGAAAACACTCTGCTTTAGAGCAAGAAGCACACTCTTGCTTTCTAGACTCTCTAAGACACAGGAATCATGAGTGTGCTGAGAACAAAAGAACGGTGTTTCCTACACATACGGACCATATCTAGTCCAACTCTGCCTCTGAAATTGATACAAAGCGCAGGTCCTCTAACATCCAATGCTTGTCATTTAAGATGAGAAACGTGTGAGCTTCGTGAACGATATAGTTCATTTGAGCTGTAAAGTAACTGCCCTTACCTGAAACGAAGTGTTGCTTGTAGGAAGACTCAGAGCCTGAGGTTTAACTCCATTTCTGAAGTGAAACACACAGCAGAGTTGTCATATATAGATCACACTCTACTTTAGAGGAAGAAGCACACTCTTGCTTTCTAGACTCTCTAAGACAGCAGGAATCATGAGTGTGCTGAGAACAAAAGAACGGTGTTTCCTACACATAGGGACCTTATCTAGTCCAACTCTGCCTCTGAAATTGATACAAAGCACAGGTCCTCTAACATCCAATGCTTGTCATTTAAGATGAGAAACGTGTGAGCTTCGTGAATGATGTAGTTCATTTGAGCTGTAAAGTAACTGCCCTTACCTGAAACGAAGTGTTGCTTGTAGGAAGACTCAGAGCCTGAGGTTTAACTCCATTTCTGAAGTGAAACACACAGCAGAGTTGACAGATATAGATCATAGTCTGCTTTAGAGCAAAAAGCACGCTCTTGCTTTCTAGAGTCTCTAGGACAGCAGGAAACATGGGTGTGCTGAGAACAATAGAACGGTGTTTCTTACACATTCGGGCCATATCGAGTCCAACTCTGCCTCTGAAATTGATACAAAGCACAGGTCCTCCAGCATCCAATGCTTGTCATTTAAGATGAGAAACGTGTGAGCTTCGTGAACGATGTAGTTCGTTTGAGTTGTAAAGTGACTGCCCTTACCTGAAACGAAGTCTTGCATGTTGAAAGACACAGAGCCTGGGATTTAACTCCATTTCTGAAGGGAAACACACAGCATAGTTCTCATCCATGGATCACACTCTGCTTCAGAGCAAGAAACAACCTCTTGCTCTCTAGATTCTCTAATACAGCAGGAAACGTGAGTGTGCTGAGAACAAAAGAACGGTGTTTCCTACACATAAGGACCATATCTATTCCAACTCTGCTTCTGAAACTGATACAAAGCACTGCTACTATAACATCCGATGCTTGTCAGTTAAGATTAGAAACGTGTTAGCTTCGTGAACGATGTAGTTCGTTTGAGCTGTAAAGTAACTGCCCTTACCTGAAACAAAGTGTTGCTTGTAGGAAGGCTCAGAGCCTGGGGTTTAACACCATTTCTGAAGTGAAACACACAGCAGAGTTGTCATATATAGATCATACTCTGCTTTATAACAAGAAGCACGCTCTTGCTTTCTAGAGTCTCTAGGACAGCAGGAAACATGAGTGTGCTGAGCACAAAAGAACGGTGTTTCTTACACATTCGGGCCATATCGAGTCCAACTCTGCTTCTGAAACTGATACAAAGCACTGGTCCTATACCATCCGATGCTTGCCAGTTAAGATTAGAAACGTTTGAGCTTTGTGAACGATGTAGTTCCTTTGAGAAGTAAAGTAACTGCCCTTACCTGAAACGAAGTGTTGCCTGTAGGAAGACTAAGAGCCTTGCATTTAACTCTATTTCTGAAGTGAAACACACAGCAGAGTTCTCATATATTGATAACACTCTGCTTTAGAGCAAGAAGCACACTCTTGCTTTCTAGACTCTCTAAGACACAGGAATCATGAGTGTGCTGAGAACAAAAGAACGGTGTTTCCTACACATACGGACCATATCTAGTCCAACTCTGCCTCTGAAATTGATACAAAGCACAGGTCCTCCAGCATCCAATGCTTGTCATTTAAGATGAGAAACGTATGAGCTTCGTGAACGATGTAGATCGTTTGAGCTGTAAAATTACTGCCCTTCCCTGAAACGAAGTCTTGTTTGTATGAAGACTAAGAGCCTGGGATTTAACTCCATTTCTGAAGTGAAACACACAGCAGAGTTCTCATATATAGATCACACTCTGCTTTAGAGCAAGAAGCACACTCTTGCTTTCTAGACTCTCTAAGACAGCAGGAATCATGAGTGTGCTGAGAACAAAAGAACGGTGTTTCCTACACATACAGACGATATCTAGTCCAACTCTGCCTCTGAAATTGATACAAAGCAGAGGTCCTCCAGCATCCAATGCTTGTCATTTAAGATGAGAAACGTGTGAGCTTCGTGAACGATGTAGTTCATTTGAGCTGTAAAGTAACTGCCCTTACCTGAAAGGAAGTGTTGCTTGTAGGAAGACTCAGAGCCTGAGGTTTAACTCCAATTCTGAAGTGAAACACACAGCAGAGTTGTCATATATAGATCATACTCTGCTTTATAGCAAGAAGCTCGCTCTTGCTTTCTAGATTCTCTAGGACAGCAGGAAATATGAGTGTGCTGATAACAATAGAACGGTGTTTCCTACACATTCGGGCCATATCGTGTCCAACTCTGCTTCTGAAATTTATACAAAGGACAGGTCCTCCAGCATCCAATGCTTGTCATTTAAGATGAGAAACCTGTGAGCTTCGTGAACGATGTAGTTCGTTTGAGCTGTAAAGTAACTGCCCTTCCCTAAAACAAAGTCTTGTTTGTAGGAAGACTAAGAGCCTGGGATTTAACTCCATTTCTGAAGTGACACACACCAGAGTTCTCATATATAGATCACACTCTACTTTAGAACAAGAAGCACACTCTTGCTTTCTAGACTCTCTAAGACGGCAGGAATCATGAGTGTGCTGAGAACAAAAGAACAGTGTTTCCTACACATACGGACCATATCTAGTCCAACTCTGCCTCTGAAATTGATACAAAACACAGGTCCTCTAACATCCAATGCTTGTCATTTAAGATGAGAAAGGTGTGAGCTTCGTGAACTATGTAGTTCGTTTGAGCTGTAATGTAACTGCCCTTCCCTGAAACGAAGTCATGCATGTTGAAAGACACAGAGCCTGGGATTTAACTCCATTTCTGAAGTGAAACACACAACAGAGTTCTCATATATAGATCACACTCTGCTTCAGAGCAAGAAGCACCCTCTTGCTCTCTAGATTCTCTAATACTGCAGGAAACGTAGGTGTGCTGAGAACAAAAGAACGGTGTTTCCTACACATACGGACCATATCTATTCCAACTCTGCTTCTGAAACTGATACAAAGCACTGCTACTATAACATCCGATGTTTGTCAGTTAAGATTAGAAACGTGTTAGCTTCGTGAACGATGTAGTTCCTTTGAGAAGTAAAGTAACTGCCCTTACCTGAAACGAAGTGTTGCCTGTAGGAAGACTAAGAGCCTGAGGTTTAACTCCATTTCTGAAGTGAAACACACAGCAGAGTTGTCAGATATAGATCATACTCTGCTTTAGAGCAAGAAGCACGCTCTTGCTTTCTAGTGTCTCTAGGACAGCAGGAAACATGGGTGTGCTGAGAACAATAGAACGGTGTTTCTTATACATTCGGGCCATATCGAGTCCAACTCTGCCTCTGAAATTGATACAAAGCACAGGTCCTCCAGCATCCAATGCTTGTCCTTTAAGATGAGAAACGTGTGAGCTTCGTGAACGATGTAGTTCGTTTGAGCTGTAAAGTAACTGCCCTTCCCTGAAACGAAGTCTTGCATGTTGAAAGACACAGAGCCTGGGATTTAACTCCATTTCTGATGGGAAACAAACAGCATAGTTCTCATCCATGGATCACACTCTGCTTCAGAGCAAGAAGCACCCTCTTGCTCTCTAGATTCTCTAATACAGCAGGAAACGTGAGTGTGCTGAGAACAAAAGAATGGTGTTTCCTACACATACGGACCATATCTATTCCAACTCTGCTTCTGAAACTGATACAAAGCACTGCTACTCTAACATCCAATGCTTGTCAGTTAAGATTAGAAACGTGTTAGCTTCGTGAACGATGTAGTTCGTTTGAGCTGTAAAGTAACTGCCCTTACCTGAAACGAAGTGTTGCTTGTAGGAAGACTCAGAGCCTGAGGTTTAACTCCATTTCTGAAGTGAAACACACAGCAGAGTTGTCATATATAGATCATACTCTGCTTTATAGCAAGCAGCACGCTCTTGCTTTCTAGAGTCTCTAGGACAGCAGGAAACATGAGTGTGCTGAGAACAATAGAACGGTGTTTCTTACACATTCGGGCCATATCGAGTCCAACTCTGACTCTGAAATTGATACAAAGCACAGGTCCTCCAACATCCAATCCTTGTCATTTAAGATGAGAAACGTGTGAGCTTCGTGAACGATGTAGTTCATTTGAGTTGTAAAGTAACTGCCCTTACCTGAAACGAAGTGTTGCTTGTAGGAAGACTCAGAGCCTGAGGTTTAACTCCATTTCTGAAGTGAAACACACAGCAGAGTTGTCATATATAGGTCATACTCTGCTTTATAGCAAGCAGCACGCTCTTGCTTTCTAGAGTCTCTAGGACAGCAGGAAACATGAGTGTGCTGAGAACAATAGAACGGTGTTTCTTACACATTCGGGCCATATCGAGTCCAACTCTGCCTCTGAAATTGATACAAAGCAGAGGTCCTCCAGCATCCAATGCTTGTCATTTAAGATGAGAAACGTGTGAGCTTCCTGAAAAATGTAGTTCGTTTGAGCTGTAAAGTAACTGCCCTTCCCTGAAACGAAGTATTGTTTGTAGGAAGACTAAGAGCCTGGGATTTAACTCCATTTCTGAAGTGAAACACACAGCAGAGTTCTCATATATAGATCACACTCTACTTTAGAGCAAGAAGCACACTCTTGCTTTCTAGATTCTCTAAGACAGCAGGAATCATGAGTGTGCTGAGAACAAAAGAACGGTGTTTCCTACACATACAGACGATATCTAGTCCAACTCTGCCTCTGAAATTGATACAAAGCAGAGGTCCTCCAGCATCCATTGCTTGTCATTTAAGATGAGAAACCTGTGAGCTTCGTGAACGATGTAGTTCATTTGAGCTGTGAAGTAACTGCCCTTACCTGAAAGGAAGTGTTGCTTGTAGGAAGACTCGGAGCCTGAGGTTTAACTCCATTTCTGAAGTGAAACACACAGCAGAGTTGTCATATATAGATCATACTCTGCTTTATAGCAAGAAGCTCGCTCTTGCTTTCTAGAGTCTCTAGGACAGCAGGAAATATGAGTGTGCTGATAACAATAGAACGATGTTTCCTACACATTCGGGCCATATCGTGTCCAACTCTGCTTCTGAAATTTATACAAAGGACAGGTCCTCCAGCATCCAATGCTTGTCATTTAAGATGAGAAACCTGTGAGCTTCGTGAACGATGTAGTTCGTTTGAGCTGTAAAGTAACTGCCCTTCCCTAAAACAAAGTCTTGTTTGTAGGAAGACTAAGAGCCTGGGATTTAACTCCATTTCTGAAGTGAAACACACAGCAGAGTTCTCATATATAGATCACACTCTACTTTAGAGCAAGAAGCACACTCTTGCTTTCTAGACTCTCTAAGACAGCAGGAATCATGAGTGTGCTGAGAACAAAAGAACAGTGTTTCCTACACATACGGACCATATCTAGTCCAACTCTGCCTCTGAAATTGATACAAAACACAGGTCCTCTAACATCCAATGCTTGTCATTTAAGATGAGAAAGGTGTGAGCTTCGTGAACTATGTAGTTCGTTTGAGCTGTAATGTAACTGCCCTTCCCTGAAACGAAGTCATGCATGTTGAAAGACACAGAGCCTGGGATTTAACTCCATTTCTGAAGTGAAACACACAACAGAGTTCTCATATATAGATCACACTCTGCTTCAGAGCAAGAAGCACCCTCTTGCTCTCTAGATTCTCTAATACAGCAGGAAACGTAGGTGTGCTGAGAACAAAAGAACGGTGTTTCCTACACATAGGGACCATATCTATTCCAACTCTGCTTCTGAAACTGATACAAAGCACTGCTACTATAACATCCGATGTTTGTCAGTTAAGATTAGAAACGTGTTAGCTTCGTGAACGATGTAGTTCCTTTGAGAAGTAAAGTAACTGCCCTTACCTGAAACGAAGTGTTGCCTGTAGGAAGACTAAGAGCCTGAGGTTTAACTCCATTTCTGAAGTGAAACACACAGCAGAGTTGTCAGATATAGATCATACTCTGCTTTATAGCAAGCAGCACGCTCTTGCTTTCTAGAGTCTCTAGGACAGCAGGAAACATGAGTGTGCTGAGAACAATAGAACGGTGTTTCTTACACATTCGGGCCATATCGAGTCCAACTCTGACTCTGAAATTGATACAAAGCACAGGTCCTCTAACATCCAATCCTTGTCATTTAAGATGAGAAACGTGTGAGCTTCGTGAACGATGTAGTTCATTTGAGGTGTAAAGTAACTGCCCTTACCTGAAACGAAGTGTTGCTTGTAGGAAGACTCAGAGCCTGAGGTTTAACTCCATTTCTGAAGTGAAACACACAGCAGAGTTGTCATATATAGGTCATACTCTGCTTTATAGCAAGCAGCACGCTCTTGCTTTCTAGAGTCTCTAGGACAGCAGGAAACATGAGTGTGCTGAGAACAATAGAACGGTGTTTCTTACACATTCGGGCCATATCGAGTCCAACTCTGCCTCTGAAATTGATACAAAGCAGAGGTCCTCCAGCATCCAATGCTTGTCATTTAAGATGAGAAACGTGTGAGCTTCCTGAAAAATGTAGTTCGTTTGAGCTGTAAAGTAACTGCCCTTCCCTGAAACGAAGTATTGTTTGTAGGAAGACTAAGAGCCTGGGATTTAACTCCATTTCTGAAGTGAAACACACAGCAGAGTTCTCATATATAGATCACACTCTACTTTAGAGCAAGAAGCACACTCTTGCTTTCTAGACTCTCTAAGACAGCAGGAATCATGAGTGTGCTGAGAACAAAAGAACGGTGTTTCCTACACATACAGACGATATCTAGTCCAACTCTGCCTCTGAAATTGATACAAAGCAGAGGTCCTCCAGCATCCAATGCTTGTCATTTAAGATGAGAAACGTGTGAGCTTCGTGAACGATGTAGTTCATTTGAGCTGTGAAGTAACTGCCCTTACCTGAAAGGAAGTGTTGCTTGTAGGAAGACTCAGAGCCTGAGGTTTAACTCCATTTCTGAAGTGAAACACACAGCAGAGTTGTCATATATAGATCATACTCTGCTTTATAGCAAGAAGCTCGCTCTTGCTTTCTAGAGTCTCTAGGACAGCAGGAAATATGAGTGTGCTGATAACAATAGAACGATGTTTCCTACACATTCGGGCCATATCGTGTCCAACTCTGCTTCTGAAATTTATACAAAGGACAGGTCCTCCAGCATCCAATGCTTGTCATTTAAGATGAGAAACCTGTGAGCTTCGTGAACGATGTAGTTCGTTTGAGCTGTAAAGTAACTGCCCTTCCCTAAAACAAAGTCTTGTTTGTAGGAAGACTAAGAGCCTGGGATTTAACTCCATTTCTGAAGTGAAACACACAGCAGAGTTCTCATATATAGATCACACTCTACTTTAGAGCAAGAAGCACACTCTTGCTTTCTAGACTCTCTAAGACAGCAGGAATCATGAGTGTGCTGAGAACAAAAGAACAGTGTTTCCTACACATACGGACCATATCTAGTCCAACTCTGCCTCTGAAATTGATACAAAACACAGGTCCTCTAACATCCAATGCTTGTCATTTAAGATGAGAAAGGTGTGAGCTTCGTGAACTATGTAGTTCGTTTGAGCTGTAATGTAACTGCCCTTCCATGAAACGAAGTCATGCATGTTGAAAGACACAGAGCCTGGGATTTAACTCCATTTCTGAAGTGAAACACACAACAGAGTTCTCATATATAGATCACACTCTGCTTCAGAGCAAGAAGCACCCTCTTGCTCTCTAGATTCTCTAATACAGCAGGAAACGTAGGTGTGCTGAGAACAAAAGAACGGTGTTTCCTACACATACGGACCATATCTATTCCAACTCTGCTTCTGAAACTGATACAAAGCACTGCTACTATAACATCCGATGTTTGTCAGTTAAGATTAGAAACGTGTTAGCTTCGTGAACGATGTAGTTCCTTTGAGAAGTAAAGTAACTGCCCTTACCTGAAACGAAGTGTTGCCTGTAGGAAGACTAAGAGCCTGAGGTTTAACTCCATTTCTGAAGTGAAACACACAGCAGAGTTGTCAGATATAGATCATACTCTGCTTTAGAGCAAGAAGCACGCTCTTGCTTTCTAGAGTCTCTAGGACAGCAGGAAACATGGGTGTGCTGAGAACAATAGAACGGTGTTTCTTATACATTCGGGCCATATCGAGTCCAACTCTGCCTCTGAAATTGATACAAAGCACAGGTCCTCCAGCATCCAATGCTTGTCATTTAAGATGAGAAACGTGTGAGCTTCGTGAACGATGTAGTTCGTTTGAGCTGTAAAGTAACTGCCCTTCCCTGAAACGAAGTCTTGCATGTTGAAAGACACAGAGCCTGGGATTTAACTCCATTTCTGATGGGAAACAAACAGCATACTTCTCATCCATGGATCACACTCTGCTTCAGAGCAAGAAGCACCCTCTTGCTCTCTAGATTCTCTAATACAGCAGGAAACGTGAGTGTGCTGAGAAAAAAAGAACGGTGTTTCCTACACATACGGACCATATCTATTCCAACTCTGCTTCTGAAACTGATACAAAGCACTATTACTCTAACATCCAATGCTTGTCAGTTAAGATTAGAAACGTGTTAGCTTCGTGAACGATGTAGTTCGTTTGAGTTGTAAAGTAACTGCCCTTACCTGAAACGAAGTGTTGCTTGTAGGAAGACTCAGAGGCTGAGGTTTAACTCCATTTCTGAAGTGAAACACACAGCAGAGTTGTCATATATAGATCATACTCTGCTTTATAGCAAGCAGCACGCTCTTGCTTTCTAGAGTCTCTAGGACAGCAGGAAACATGAGTGTGCTGAGAACAATAGAACGGTGTTTCTTACACATTCGGGCCATATCGAGTCCAACTCTCACTCTGAAATTGATACAAAGCAGAGGTCCTCCAGCATCCAATGCTTGTCATTTAAGATGAGAAACGTGTGAGCTTCCTGAAAAATGTAGTTCGTTTGAGCTGTAAAGTAACTGCCCTTCCCTGAAACGAAGTATTGTTTGTAGGAAGACTAAGAGCCTGGGATTTAACTCCATTTCTGAAGTGAAACACACAGCAGAGTTCTCATATATAGATCACACTCTACTTTAGAGCAAGAAGCACACTCTTGCTTTCTAGACTCCCTAAAACAGCAGGAATCATGAGTGTGCTGAGAACAAAAGAACGGTGTTTCCTACACATACAGACGATATCTAGTCCAACTCTGCCTCTGAAATTGATACAAAGCAGAGGTCCTCCAGCATCCAATGCTTGTCATTTAAGATGAGAAACGTGTGAGCTTCGTGAACGATGTAGTTCATTTGAGCTGTAAAGTAACTGCCCTTACCTGAAAGGAAGTGTTGCTTGTAGGAAGACTCAGAGCCTGAGGTTTAACTCCATTTCTGAAGTGAAACACACAGCAGAGTTGTCATATATAGATCACACTCTACTTTAGAGCAAGAAGCACACCCTTGCTTTCTAGACTCTCTAAGACAGCAGGAATCATGAGTGTGCTGAGAACAAAAGAACGGTGTTTCCTACACATACGGACCATATCTAGTCCAACTCTGCCTCAGAAATTTATACAAAGGACAGGTCCTCCAGCATCCAATGCTTGTCATTTAAGATGAGAAACCTGTGAGCTTCGTGAACGATGTAGTTCGTTTGAGCTGTAAAGTAACTGCCCTTCCCTAAAACAAAGTCTTGTTTGTAGGAAGACTAAGAGCCTGGGATTTAACTCCATTTCTGAAGTGAAACACACAGCAGAGTTCTCATATATAGATCACACTCTACTTTAGAGCAAGAAGCACACTCTTGCTTTCTAGACTCTCTAAGACGGCAGGAATCATGAGTGTGCTGAGAACAAAAGAACGGTGTTTCCTACACATACGGACCATATCTAGTCCAACTCTGCCTCTGAAATTGATACAAAACACAGGTCCTCTAACATCCAATGCTTGTCATTTAAGATGAGAATGTTGTGAGCTTCGTGAACGATGTACTTCGTTTGAGCTGTAATGTAACTGCCCTTCCCTGAAACGAAGTCTTGCATGTTGAAAGACAAAGAGCCTGGGATTTAACTCCATTTCTGAAGTGAAACACACAGCAGAGTTCTCATATATAGATCACACTCTGCTTCAGAGCAAGAAGCACCCTCTTGCTCTCTAGTTTCTCTAATACAGCAGGAAACGTAGGTGTGCTGAGAACAAAAGAACGGTGTTTCCTACACATACGGACAATATCTATTCCAACTCTGCTTCTGAAACTGATAAAAAGCACTGCTACTATAACATCCGATGTTTGTCAGTTAAGATTAGAAACGTGTTAGCTTCGTGAACGATGTAGTTCCTTTGAGAAGTAAAGTAACTGCCCTTACCTGAAACGAAGTGTTGCCTGTAGGAAGACTAAGAGCCTGGGATTTAACTCAATTTCTGAAGTGAAACACACAGCAGAGTTCTCATATATAGATAACACTCTGCTTTAGAGCAAGAAGCACACTCTTGCTTTCTAGACTCTCTAAGACACAGGAATCATGAGTGTGCTGAGAACAAAAGAACGGTGTTTCCTACACATACGGACCATATCTAGTCCAACTCTGCCTCTGAAATTGATACAAAGCAGAGGTTCTCTAACATCCAATGCTTGTCATTTAAGATGAGAAAGGTGTGAGCTTCGTGTACGATTTAGTTCATTTGAGCTGTAAAGTAACTGCCCTTACCTGAAAGGAAGTGTTGCTTGTAGGAAGACTCAGAGCCTGAGGTTTAACTCCATTTCTGAAGTGAAACACACAGCAGAGTTGTCAGATATAGATCATACTCTGCTTTAGAGCAAGAAGCACGCTCTTGCTTTCTAGAGTCTCTAGGACAGCAGGAAACATGATTGTGCTGAGAACAATAGAACGGTGTTTCTTACACATTCGGGCCATATCGAGTCCAACTCTGCCTCTGAAATTGATACAAAGCACAGGTCCTCCAGCATCCAATGCTTGTCATTTAAGATGAGAAACGTGTGAGCTTTGTGAACCATGTTGTTCGTTTGAGCTGTAAAGTAACTGCCCTTCCCTGAAAGGAAGTCTTGCATGTTGAAAGACACAGAGCCTGGGATTTAACTCCATTTCTGATGGGAAACAAACAGCATAGTTCTCATCCATGGATCACACTCTGCTTCAGAGCAAGAAGCACCCTCTTGCTCTCTAGATTCTCTAATACAGCAGGAAACGTGAGTGTGCTGAGAACAAAAGAACGGTGTTTCCTACACATACAGACCATATCTATTCCAACTCGGCTTCTGAAACTGATACAAAGCAATGCTACTCTAACATCCAATGCTTGTCAGTTAAGATTAGAAACGTGTTAGCTTCATGAACGATGTAGTTCGTTTGAGCTGTAAAGTAACTGCCCTTACCTGAAACGAAGTGTTGCTTGTAGGAAGACTCAGAGCCTGAGGTTTAACTCCATTTCTGAAGTGAAACACAAAGCAGAGTTGTCATATATAGATCATACTCTGCTTTATAGCAAGCAGCACGCTCTTGCTTTCTAGAGTCTCTAGGACAGCAGGAAACATGAGTGTGCTGAGAACAATAGAACGGTGTTTCTTACACATTCAGGCCATATCGAGATCAACTCTGACTCTGAAATTGATACAAACACAGGTCCTCCAGCATCCAATGCTTGTCATTTAAGATAAGAAACGTGTGAGCTTCCTGAACAATGTAGTTCGTTTGAGCTGTAAAGTAACTGCCCTTCCCTGAAACGAAGTATTGTTTGTAGGAAGACTAAGAGCCTGGGATTTAACTCCATTTCTGAAGTGAAACACACAGCAGAGTTCTCATATATAGATCACACTCTACTTTAGAGCAAGAAGCACACTCTTGCTTTCTAGACTCTCTAAGACAGCAGGAATCATGAGTGTGCTGAGAACAAAAGAACGGTGTTTCCTACACATACAGACGATATCTAGTCCAACTCTGCCTCTGAAATTGATACAAAGCAGAGGTCCTCCAGTATCCAATGCTTGTCATTTAAGATGAGAAACGTGTGAGCTTCGTGAACGATGTAGTTCATTTGAGCTGTAAAGTAACTGCCCTTACCTGAAAGGAAGTGTTGCTTGTAGGAAGACTCAGAGCCTGAGGTTTAACTCCATTTCTGAAGTGAAACACACAGCAGAGTTGTCATATATAGATCACACTCTACTTTAGAGCAAGAAGCACACCCTTGCTTTCTAGACTCTCTAAGACAGCAGGAATCATGAGTGTGCTGAGAACAAAAGAACGGTGTTTCCTACACATACGGACCATATCTAGTCCAACTCTGCCTCAAAAATTTATACAAAGGACAGGTCCTCCAGCATCCAATGCTTGTCATTTAAGATGAGAAACCTGTGAGCTTCGTGAACGATGTAGTTCGTTTGAGCTGTAATGTAACTGCCCTTCCCTGAAACGAAGTCTTGCATGTTGAAAGACACAGAGCCTGGGATTTAACTCCATTTTTGAAGTGAAACACACTGCAGAGTTCTCATATATAGATCACACTCTGCTTCAGAGCAAGAAGCACCCTCTTGCTCTCTAGATTCTCTAATACAGCAGGAAACGTAGGTGTGTATGAGAACAAAAGAACGGTGTTTCCTACACATACGGACCATATCTATTCCAACTCTGCTTCTGAAACTGATACAAAGCACTGCTACTTTAACATCCAATGTTTGTCAGTTAAGATTAGAAACGTGTTAGCTTCGTGAACGATGTAGTTCGTTTGAGCTGTAAAGTAACTGCCCTTACCTGAAACGAAGTGTTGCTTGTAGGAAGACTCAGAGCCTGGGGTTTAACTCCATTTCTGAAGTGAAACACACAGCAGAGTTGTCATATATAGATCATACTCTGCTTTATAGCAAGCAGCACGCTCTTGCTTTCTAGATTCTCTAGGACAGCAGGAAACATGAGTGTGCTAAGAACAATAGAACGGTGTTTCTTACACATTCGGGCCATATCGAGTCCAACTCTGACTCTGAAATTGATACAAAGCACAGGTCCTCTAACATCCAATCCTTGTCATTTAAGATGAGAAACGTGTGAGCTTCGTGAACGATGTAGTTCATTTGAGTTGTAAAGTGACTGCCCTTAACTGAAACGAAGTCTTGCATGTTGAAAGACACAGAGCCTGGGATTTAACTCCATTTCTGAAGGGAAACACACAGCATAGTTCTCATCCATGGATCACACTCTGCTTCAGAGCAAGAAGCACCCTCTTGCTCTCTAGATTCTCTAATACAGCAGGAAACGTGAGTGTGCTGAGAACAAAAGAACGGTGTTTCCTACACATAAGGACCATATCTATTCCAACTCTGCTTCTGAAACTGATACAAAGCACTGCTACTATAACATCTGATGCTTGTCAGTTAAGATTAGAAACGTGTTAGCTTTGTGAACGATGTAGTTCGTTTGAGCTGTAAAGTAACTGCCCTTACCTGAAACAAAGTGTTGCTTGTAGGAAGGCTCAGAGCCTGGGGTTTAACTCCATTTCTGAAGTGAAACACACAGCAGAGTTGTCATATATAGATCATACTCTGCTTTATAGCAAGAAGCACGCTCTTGCTTTCTAGAATCTCTAGGACAGCAGGAAACATGAGTGTGCTGAGAACAAAAGAACGGTGTTTCTTACACATTCGGGCCATATCGAGTCCAACTCTGCTTCTGAAACTGATACAAAGCACTGGTCCTATAACATCCGATGCTTGCCAGTTAAGATTAGAAACGTTTGAGCTTCGTGAACGATGTAGTTCCTTTGAGAAGTAAAGTAACAGCCCTTACCTGAAACGAAGTGTTGCCTGTAGGAAGACTAAGAGCCTGGCATTTAACTCTATTTCTGAAGTGAAACACACAGCAGAGTTCTCATATATAGATAACACTCTGCTTTAGAGCAAGAAGCACACACTTCCTTTCTAGACTCTCTAAGACACAGGAATCATGAGTGTGCTGAGAACAAAAGAACGGTGTTTCCTACACATACGGACCATATCTAGTCCAACTCTGCCTCTGAAAGTGATACAAACACAGGTCCTCTAACATCCAATGCTTGTCATTTAAGATGAGAAAGGTGTGAGCTTCGTGAACTATGTAGTTCGTTTGAGCTGTAATGTAACTGCCCTTCCCTGAAACGAAGTCTTCCATGTTGAAAGACACAGAGCCTGGGATTTAACTCCATTTCTGAAGTGAAACACACAGCAGAGTTCTCATATATAGATCACACTCTGCTTCAGAGCAAGAAGCACCCTCTTGATCTCTAGATTCTCTAATACAGCAGGAAACGTAGGTGTGCTGAGAACAAAAGAACGGTGTTTCCTACACATACGGACCATATCTATTCCAACTCTGCTTCTGAAACTGATACAAAGCACTGCTACTATAACATCCGATGTTTGTCAGTTAAGATTAGAAACGTGTTAGCTTCGTGAACGATGTAGTTCCTTTGAGAAGTAAAGTAACTGCCCTTACCTGAAACGAAGTGTAGCCTGTAGGAAGACTAAGAGCCTGGGATTTAACTCCATTTCTGAAGTGAAACACACAGCAGAGTTCTCATATATAGATAACACTCTGCTTTAGAGCAAGAAGCACACTCTTGCTTTCTAGACTCTCTAAGACACAGGAATCATGAGTGTGCTGAGAACAAAAGAACGGTGTTTCCTACACATACGGACCATATCTAGTCCAACTCTGCCTCTGAAATTGATACAAAGCACAGGTCCTCCAGCATCCAATGCTTGTCATTTACGATGAGAAACGTGTGAGCTTCGTGAACGATGTAGTTCGTTTGAGCTGTAAAATAACTGCCCTTCCCTTAAACGAAGTCTTGTTTGTATGAAGACTAAGAGCCTGGGATTTAACTCCATTTCTGAAGTGAAAAACAGCAGAGTTCTCATATATAGATCACACTCTGCTTTAGAGCAAGAAGCACACTCTTGCTTTCTAGACTCTCTAAGACAGCAGGAATCATGAGTTTGCTGTGTCCAAAAGAACGGTGTTTCCTACACATACGGACCATATCTAGTAAAACTCTGCCTCTGAAATTGATACAAAGCACAGGTCCTCTAACATCCAATGCTTGTCATTTAAGATGAGAAACGTGTGAGCTTTGTGAACGATGTAGTTCATTTGAGCTGTAAAGTAACTGCCCTTACATGAAACGAAGTGTTGCTTGTAGGAAGACTCAGAGCCTGAGGTTTAACTCCATTTCTGAAGTGAAACACACAGCAGAGTTGTCATATATAGATCATACTCTGCTTTATAGCAAGAAGCACGCTCTTGCTTTCTAGAGTCTCTAGGACAGCAGGAAATATGAGTGTGCTGATAACAATAGAATGGTGTTTCTTACACATTCGGGCCATATCGAGTCCAACTCTGCTTCAGAAACTGATACAAAGCACAGGCCCTCCAGCATCCAATGCTTGTCATTCAAGATGAGAAACCTGTGAGCTTCGTGAACGATGTAGTTCGTTTGAGCTGTAAAGTAACTGCCCTTCCCTAAAACAAAGTCTTGTTTGTAGGAAGACTAAGAGCCTGGGATTTAACTCCATTTCTGAAGTGAAACACACAGGAGAGTTCTCATATATAGATCACACTCTACTTTAGAGCAAGAAGCACACTCTTGCTTTCTAGACTCTCTAAGACAGCAGGAATCATGAGTGTGCTGAGAACAAAAGAACGGTGTTTCCTACACATACGGACCATATCTAGTCCAACTCTGCCTCTGAAATTGATACAAAGCACAGGTCCTCCAGCATCCAATGCTTGTCATTTAAGATGAGAAACATGTGAGCTTCGTGAACGATGTAGTTCATTTGAGCTCTAAAGTAAATACCCTTACCTGAAACGAATTGTTGCTTGTAGGAAGACTCAGAGCCTGGGGTTTAACTCCATTTCTGAAGTGAAACACACAGCAGAGTTGTCATATATAGATCATACTCTGCTTTAGAGCAAGAAGCACGCTCTTGCTTTCTAGAGTCTCTAGGACAGCAGGAAACATGAGTGTGCTGAGAAAAAAAGAACGGTGTTGCTTACTCATACGGACCATATCTATTCCAACTGTGCTTCTGAAACTGATACAAAGCACTGGTCCTATAACATCCCATGCTTGCCAGTTAAGATTAGAAACGTGTGAGCTTCGTGAACGATGTAGTTCATTTGAGCTCTAAAGTAACTGCCCTTACCTGAAACGAATTGTTGCTTGTACGAAGACTCAGAGCCTGGGGTTTAACTCCATTTCTGAAGTGAAACACACAGCAGAGTTGTCATATATAGATCATACTCTGCTTTAGAGCAAGAAGCACGCTCTTGCTTTCTAGAGTCTCTAGGACAGCAGGAAACATGAGTGTGCTGAGAACAAAAGAACGGTGTTGCTTACACATACGGACCATATCTATTCCAAATCTGCTTCTGAAACTGATACAAAGCACTGGTCCTATAACATCCGATGCTTGCCAGTTAAGATTAGAAACGTGTGAGCTTCGTGAACGATGTAGTTCCTTTGAGAAGTAAAGTAACAGCCCTTACCTGAAACGAAATGTTGCCTGTAGGAAGACTCAGAGCCTGGGGTTTAACTCCATTTCTGAAGTGAAACACACAGCAGAGCTGGCATATATAGAACACACTCTGCTTTAGAGCAAGAAGCACGCTCTTGCTTTCTAGAGTCTCTAGGACAGCAGGAAACATGAGTGTGCTGAGAACAAAAGAACGGTGTTTCTTACACATTCGGGCCATATCGAGTCCAACTCTGCCTCTGAAATTGATACAAAGCAGAGGTCCTCCAGCATCCAATGCTTGTCATTTAAGATGAGAAACGTGAGAGCTTCGTGAACGATGTAGTTCATTTGAGCTGTAATGTAACTGCCTTACCTGAAATGAAGTCTTGTTTGTAGGAAGACTCAGAGCCTGGGATTTAACTCCATTTCTGAAGTGAAACACACAGCAGAGTTCACATCCATTGATCACACTCTGCTTTAGAGCAAGAAGCACCCTCTTGCTCTCTATATTCTCTAATACAGCAGGAAACGTGAGTGTGCTGAGAACAAAAGAACGGTGTTTCCTACACATACAGACCATATCTATTCCAAGTCTGCTTCTGAAACTGATACAAAGCACTGGTCCTATAACATCCGATGCTTGTCAGTTAAGATTAGAAATTTGTAGGCTCCGTGAACGATGTAGTTCGTTTGAGCTGTAAAGTAACTGCCCTTACCTGAAACAAAGTGTTGCTTGTAGGAAGACTCAGAACCTGGGGTTTAACTCCATTTCTGAAGTGAAACACACAGCAGAGTTGTCATATATAGATCATACTCTGCTTTAGAGCAAGAAGCAGACTCTTGCTTTCTAGAGTCTCTAGGACAGCAGGAAACATGAGTGTGCTGAGAACAAAAGAACGGTGTTTCTTACACATTTGGGCTATATCAGGTCCAACTCTGCCTCTGAAATTGATACAAAGCACAGGTCCTCCAGAATCCAATGCTTGTCATTTAAGATGAGAAACATGTGAGCTTCGTGAACGATGTAGTTCATTTGAGCTCTAAAGTAAATACCCTTACCTGAAACGAATTGTTGTTTGTAGGAAGACTCAGAGCCTGGGGTTTAACTCCATTTCTGAAGTGAAACACACAGCAGAGTTGTCATATATAGATCATACTCTGCTTTAGAGCAAGAAGCACGCTCTTGCTTTCTAGAGTCTCTAGGACAGCAGGAAACATGAGTGTGCTGAGAAAAAAAGAACGGTGTTGCTTACTCATACGGACCATATCTATTCCAACTGTGCTTCTGAAACTGATACAAAGCACTGGTCCTATAACATCCCATGCTTGCGAGTTAAGATTAGAAACGTGTGAGCTTCGTGAACGATGTAGTTCATTTGAGCTCTAAAGTAACTGCCCTTACCTGAAACGAATTGTTGCTTGTACGAAGACTCAGAGCCTGGGGTTTAACTCCATTTCTGAAGTGAAACACACAGCAGAGTTGTCATATATAGATCATACTCTGCTTTAGAGCAAGAAGCACGCTCTTGCTTTCTAGAGTCTCTAGGACAGGAGGAAACATGAGTGTGCTGAGAACAAAAGAACGGTGTTTCTTACACATTCGGGCCATATCGAGTCCAACTCTGCCTCTGAAATTGATACAAAGCACAGGTCCTCCAGCATCCAATCCTTGTCATTTAAGATGAGAAACATGTGAGCTTCGTGAACGATGTAGTTCATTTGAGCTCTAAAGTAAATACCCTTACCTGAAACGAATTGTTGCTTGTAGGAAGACTCAGAGCCTGGGGTTTAACTCCATTTCTGAAGTGAAACACACAGCAGAGTTGTCATATATAGATCATACTCTGCTTTAGAGCAAGAAGCATGCTCTTGCTTTCTAGAGTCTCTAGGACAGCAGGAATCATGAGTGTGCTGAGAACAAAAGAACGGTGTTTCCTACACATACGGACCATATCTAGTCCAACTCTGCCTCTGAAATTGATACAAAGCACAGGTCCTCTAACATCCAATGCTTGTCATTTAAGATGAGAAACGTGTGAGCTTCGTGAACGATGTAGTTCATTTGAGCTGTAATGTAACTGCCCTTACCTGAAATGAAGTCTTGTTTGTAGGAAGACTCAGAGCCTGGGATTTAACTCCATTTCTGAAGTGAAACACACAGCAGAGTTCACATCCATTGATCACACTCTGCTTTAGAGCAAGAAGCACCCTCTTGCTCTCTAGATTCTCTAATACAGCAGGAAACATGAGTGTGCTGAGAACAAAAGAACGGTGTTTCCTACACATACGGACCATATCTATTCCAACTCTGCTTCTGAAACTGATACAAAGCACTGGTCCTATAACATCCGATGCTTCTCAGTTAAGATTAGAAATTTGTAGGCTCCGTGAACGATGTAGTTCGTTTGAGCTGTAAAGTAAGTGCCCTTACCTGAAACAAATTGTTGCTTGTAGGAAGACTCAGAGCCTGGGGTTTAACTCCATTTCTGAAGTGAAACACACAGCAGAGTTGTCATATATAGATCATACCCTGCTTTAGAGCAAGAAGCACACTCTTGCTTTCTAGAGTCTCTAGGACAGCAGGAAACATGAGTGTGCTGAGAACAAAAGAACGGTGTTTCTTACACATTTGGGCTATATCGAGTCCAACTCTGCCTCTGAAATTGATACAAAGCACAGGTCCTCCAGCATCCAATGCTTGTCATTTAAGATGAGAAACATGTGAGCTTCGTGAACGATGTAGTTCATTTGAGCTCTAAAGTAAATACCCTTACCTGAAACGAATTGTTGCTTGTAGGAAGACTTAGAGCCTGGGGATTAACTCCATTTCTGAAGTGAAACACACAGCAGAGTTGTCATATATAGATCATACTCTGCTTTAGAGCAAGAAGCACGCTCTTGCTTTCTAGAGTCTCTAGGACAGCAGGAAACATGAGTGTGCTGAGAAAAAAAGAACGGTGTTGCTTACTCATACGGACCATATCTATTCCAACTGTGCTTCTGAAACTGATACAAAGCACTGGTCCTGTAACATCCCATGCTTGCCAGTTAAGATTAGAAACGTGTGAGCTTCGTGAACGATGTAGTTCATTTGAGCTCTAAAGTAACTGCCCTTACCTGAAATGGATTGTTGCATGTAGGAAGACTCAGAGCCTGGGGTTTAACTCCATTTCTGAAGTGAAACACACAGCAGAGTTCTCATATATAGCTCATACTCTGCTTTAGAGCAAGAAGCACGCTCTTGCTTTCTAGAGTCTCTAGGACAGCAGGAAACATGAGTGTGCTGAGAAAAAAAGAACGGTGTTCCTTACATATACGGACCATATCTATTCCAAATCTGCTTCTGAAACTGATACAAAGCACTGGTCCTATAACATCCCATGCTTGCCAGTTAAGATTAGAAACGTGTGAGCTTCTTGAACGATGTAGTTCCTTTGAGAAGTAAAGTAACAGCCCTTACCTGAAACGAAGTGTTGCCTGTAGGAAGACTCAGAGCCTGGGGTTTAACTCCATTTCTGAAGTGAAACACACAGCAGAGCTGTCATATATAGAACACACTCTGCTTTAGAGCA
The DNA here is from genome assembly GCA_949786385.1 of Onychomys leucogaster. Lineage (NCBI taxonomy): Eukaryota > Metazoa > Chordata > Mammalia > Rodentia > Cricetidae > Onychomys > Onychomys leucogaster. The sequence goes on along the minus strand of CATKUP010000009.1, from coordinate 3,579,067 downwards.
AGAAGCACGCTCTTGCTTTCTAGAGTCTCTAGGACAGCAGGAAACATGTGTGTGCTGAGAACAAAAGAACAGTGTTTCTTACACATTCGCGCCATATCGAGTCCAACTCTGCCTCTGAAATTGATACAAAGCAGAGGTCCTCAAGCATCCAATGCTTGTCATTTAAGATGAGAAACCTGTGAGCTTCGTGAACAATGTAGATCGTTTGAGCTGTAAAGTAACTGCCCTTCCCTGAAACGATATCTTGTTTGTAGGAAGACTCAGAGCCTGGGATTTAACTCCATTTCTGAAGTGAAACACACAGCAGAGTTCTCATCCATTGATCACACTCTGCTTTAGAGTAAGAAGCACCCTCTAGCTTTCTAGAGTCTCTAAGACAGCAGGAAACGTGAGTGTGCTGAGAACAAAAGAACGGTGTTTCCTACTCATACGGACCCTATCTATTCCAACCCTGCTTCTGAAATTGATACAAAGCACTGGTCCTCTAACATCCAATGCTTGTCAGTTAAGATGAGAAACGTGTTAGATTCGAGAACAATGTAGTTCGTTTGAGCTGTAAAGTGACTGCCCTTCCCTGAAACGAAGTCTTGCCTGTTGAAAGACACAGAGCCTGGGATTTAACTCCATTTCTGAAGGGAAACACACAGCAGAGTTCTCATCCATGGATCACACTCTGCTTCAGAGCAAGAAGCACCCTCTTGCTCTCTAGATTCTCTAATACAGCAGGAAACGTGAGTGTGCTGAGAACAAAAGAACGGTGTTTCCTACACATACGGACCATATCTATTCCAACTCTGCTTCTGAAACTGATACAAAGCACTGCTACTATAACATCCGATGCTTGTCAGTTAAGATTAGAAACGTGTTAGCTTCGTGAACGATGTAGTTCGTTTGAGCTGTAAAGTAACTGCCCTTACCTGAAACGAAGTGTTGCCTGTAGGAAGACTCAGAGCCTGGGGTTTAACTCCATTTCTGAAGTGAAACACACAGCAGAGTTTTCATATATAGATCACACTCTGCTTTAGAGCAAGAAGCACACTCTTGCTTTCTAGACTCTCTAAGACAGCAGGAATCATGAGTGTGCTGAGAACAAAAGAACGGTGTTTCCTACACATACGCACCATATCTAGTCCAACTCTGCCTCTGAAATTGATACAAAGCACAGGTCCTCTAACATCCAATGCTTGTCATTTAAGATGAGAAACGTGTGAGCTTCGTGAACGATGTAGATCATTTGAGCTGTAAAGTAACTGCCCTTACCTGAAATGAAGTGTTGCTTGTAGGAAGACTCAGAGCCTGAGGTTTAACTCCAATTCTGAAGTGAAAAACACAGCAGAGTTGTCATATATAGATCATACTCTGCTTTAGAGCAAGAAGCACGCTCTTGCTTTCTAGAGTCTCTAGGACAGCAGGAATCATGAGTGTGCTGAGAACAAAAGAACGGTGTTTCCTACACATACGGACCATATCTAGTCCAACTCTGCCTCTGAAATTGATACAAAGCACAGGTCCTCTAACATCCAATGCTTGTCATTTAACATGAGAAACGTGTGAGCTTCGTGAACGATGTAGTTCATTTGAGCTGTAATGTAACTGCCCTTACCTGAAATGAATTCTTGTTTGTAGGAAGACTCAGAGCCTGGGATTTAACTCCATTTCTGAAGTGAAACACACAGCAGAGTTCACATCCATTGCTCACACTCTGCTTTAGAGCAAGAAGCACCCTCTTGCTCTCTAGATTCTCTAATACAGCAGGAAACGTGAGTGTGCTGAGAACAAAAGAACGGTGTTTCCTACACATATGGACCATATCTATTCCAACTCTGCTTCTGAAACAGATACAAAGTACTGGTCATATAACATCCGATGCTTGTCAGTTAAGATTAGAAATTTGTAGGCTCCGTGAACGATGTAGTTCGTTTGAGCTGTAAAGTAACTGCCCTTACCTGAAACAAAGTGTTGCTTGTAGGAAGACTCAGAGCCTGGGGTTTAACTCCATTTCTGAAGTGAAACACACAGCAGAGTTGTCATATATAGATCATACTCTGCTTTAGAGCAAGAAGCACAATCTTGCTTTCTAGAGTCTCTAGGACAGCAGGAAACATGAGTGTGCTGAGAACAAAAGAACGGTGTTTCTTACACATTTGGGCTATATCGAGTCCAACTCTGCCTCTGAAATTGATACAAAGCACAGGTCCTCCAGTATCCAATGCTTGTCATTTAAGATGAGAAACATGTGAGCTTCGTGAACGATGTAGTTCATTTGAGCTCTAAAGTAAATACCCTTACCTGAAACGAATTGTTGCTTGTAGGAAGACTTAGAGCCTGGGGTTTAACTCCATTTCTGAAGTGAAACACACAGCAGAGTTGTCATATATAGATCATACTCTGCTTTAGAGCAAGAAGCACGCTCTTGCTTTCTAGAGTCTCTAGGACAGCAGGAAACATGAGTGTGCTGAGACAAAAAGAACGGTGTTGCTTACTCATACGGACCATATCTAGTCCAACTCTGCTTCAGAAACTGATACAAAGCACTGGTCCTTTAACATCCGATGCTTGCCAGTTAAGATTAGAAACGTGTGTGCTTCGTGAACGATGTAGTTCCTTTGAGAAGTAAAGTAACAGCCCTTACCTGAAACGAAGTGTTGCCTGTAGGAAGACTCAGAGCCTGGGGTTTAACTCCATTTCTGAAGTGAAACACACAGCAGAGCTGTCATATATAGAACACACTCTGCTTTAGAGCAAGAAGCATGCTCTTGCTTTCTAGAGTCTCTAGGACAGCAGGAAACATGAGTGTGCTGAGAACAAAAGAACGGTGTTTCTTACACATTCGGGCCATATCGAGTACAACTCTGCCTCTGAAATTGATACAAAGCAGAGGTCCTCCAGCATCCAATGCTTGTCATTTAAGATGAGAAACCTGTGAGCTTCATGAACGATGTAGATCGTTTGAGATGTAAAGTAACTGCTCTTCCCTGAAACGATATCTTGTTTGTAGGAAGACTCAGAGCCTGGGATTTAACTCCATTTCTGAAGTGAAACACACAGCAGAGTTCTCATCCATTGATCACACTCTGCTTTAGAGTAAGAAGCACCCTCTATCTTTCTAGAGTCTCTAAGACAGCAGGAATCATGAGTGTGCTGAGAACAAAAGAACGGTGTTTCCTAACATACGGACCATATCAAGTCCAACTCTGCCTCTGAAATTGATACAAAGCACAGGTCCTCTAACATCCAATGCTTGTCATTTAAGATGAGAAACGTGTGAGCTTCGTGAACAATGTAGTTCGTTTGAGCTGTAAAATAACTGTCCTTCCCTGAAACGAGTCTTGTTTGTAGGAAGACTAAGAGCCTGGGATTTAACTCCATTTCTGAAGTGAAACACACAGCAGAGTTCTCATATATAGATCACACTCTGCTTTAGAGCAAGAAGCACACTCTTGCTTTCTAGACTCTCTAAGACAGCAGGAATCATGAGTGTGCTGAGAACAAAAGAATGGTGTTTCCTACACATACGGACCATATCTAGTCCAACTCTGCCTCTGAAATTGATACAAAGCACAGGTCTTCTAACATCCAATGCTTGTCATTTAAGATGAGAAACATGTGAGCTTCGTGAATGATGTAGTTCATTTGAGCTCTAAAATAACTGCCCTTACCTGAAAGGAATTGTTGCTTGTAGGAAGACTCAGAGCCTGGGGTTTAACTCCATTTCTGAAGTGAAACACACAGCAGAGTTGTCATATATAGATCATACTCTGCTTTAGAGCAAGAAGCACGCTCTTGCTTTCTAGAGTATCTAGGACAGCAGGAAACATGAGTGTGCTGAGAAAAAAAGAACGGTGTTGCTTACACATACGTACGATATCTATTCCAACTCTGCTTCTGAAACTGATACAAAGCACTGGTCCTATAACATCCGATGCTTGCCAGTTAAGATTAGAAACGTGTGAGCTTCGTGAACGATGTTGTTCCTTTGAGAAGTAAAGTAACTGCCCTTACCTAAAACGAAGTGTTTTCTGTAGGAAGACTCAGAGCCTGGGGTTTAACTCCATTTCTGAAGTGAAACACACAGCAGTGTTGTCATATATAGATCATCCTCTGCTTTAGAGCAAGCAGCACGCTCTTGCTTTCTAGAGTCTCTAGGAAAGCAGGAAACATGAGTGTGCTGAGAAAAAAAGAACAGTGTTTCTTACACATTCGGGCCATATCGAGTCCAACTCTGCCTCTGAAATTGATACAAAGCAGAGGTCCTCCAGCATCGAATGTTTGTCATTTAAGATGAGATACCTGTGAGCTTCGTGAACGATGTAGTTCGTTTGAGCTGTAAAGTAACTGCCCTTCCCTGAAACGATATCTTGTATGTAGGAAGACACAGAGCCTGGGATTTAACTCCATTTCTGAAGTGAAACACACAGCAAAGCTCTCATCCATTGATCACACTCTATTTTAGAGCAAAAAGCACACTCTTGCTTTCTAGACTCTCTAAGACAGCAGGAATCATGAGTGTGCTGAGAACAAAAGAACGGTGTTTCCTAACATACGGACCATATCAAGTCCAACTCTGCCTCTGAAATTGATACAAAGCACAGGTCCTCTAACATCCAATGCTTGTCATTTAAGATGAGAAACGTGTGAGCTTCGTGAACAATGTAGTTCGTTTGAGCTGTAAAATAACTGTCCTTCCCTGAAACGAGTCTTGTTTGTAGGAAGACTAAGAGCCTGGGATTTAACTCCATTTCTGAAGTGAAACACACAGCAGAGTTCTCATATATAGATCACACTCTGCTTTAGAGCAAGAAGCACACTCTTGCTTTCTAGATTCTCTAAGACAGCAGGAATCATGAGTGTGCTGAGAACAAAAGAATGGTGTTTCCTACACATACGGACCATATCTAGTCCAACTCTGCCTCTGAAATTGATACAAAGCACAGGTCTTCTAACATCCAATGCTTGTCATTTAAGATGAGAAACATGTGAGCTTCGTGAACGATGTAGTTCATTTGAGCTCTAAAGTAACTGCCCTTACCTGAAAGGAATTGTTGCTTGTAGGAAGACTCAGAGCCTGGGGTTTAACTCCATTTCTGAAGTGAAACACACAGCAGAGTTGTCATATATAGATCATACTCTGCTTTAGAGCAAGAAGCACGCTCTTGCTTTCTAGAGTATCTAGGACAGCCGGAAACATGAGTGTGCTGAGAAAAAAAGAACGGTGTTGCTTACACATACGTACGATATCTATTCCAACTCTGCTTCTGAAACTGATACAAAGCACTGGTCCTATAACATCCGATGCTTGCCAGTTAAGATTAGAAACGTGTGAGCTTCGTGAACGATGTTGTTCCTTTGAGAAGTAAAGAAACGGCCCTTACCTGAAACGAAGTGTTGCCTGTAGGAACACTCAGAGCCTGGGGTTTAACTCCATTTCTGAAGTGAAACACACAGCAGAGTTGTCATATATAGATCATCCTCTGCTTTAGAGCAAGCAGCACGCTCTTGCTTTCTAGAGTCTCTAGGACAGCAGGAAACATGAGTGTGCTGAGAACAAAAGAACGGTGTTTCCTACACATATGGACCATATCTAGTCCAAATCTGCCTCTGAAATTGATACAAAGCACAGTTCCTCTAACATCCAATGCTTGTCATTTAAGATGAGAAACGTGTGACCTCGTGAATGATGTAGTTCATTTGAGCTGTAAAGTAACTGCCCTTACCTGAAACGAAGTGTTGCTTGTAGGAAGACTCAGAGCCTGAGGTTTAACTCCATTTCTGAAGGGAAACACACAGCAGAGTTGTCAGATATAGATCATACTCTGCTTTAGAGCAAGAAGCACGCTCTTGCTTTCTAGAGTCTCTAGGACAGCAGGAAACATGAGTGTGCTGAGAAAAAAAGAACGGTGTTGCTTACACATACGTACGATATCTATTCCAACTCTGCTTCTGAAACTGATACAAAGCACTGGTCCTATAACATCCGATGCTTGCCAGTTAAGATTAGAAACGTGTGAGCTTCGTGAATGATGTTGTTCCTTTGAGAAGTAAAGTAACTGCCCTTACCTGAAACGAAGTGTTGCCTGTAGGAAGACTCAGAGCCTGGGGTTTAACTCCATTTCTGAAGTGAAACACACAGCAGAGTTGTCATATATAGATCATACTCTGCTTTAGAGCAAGCAGCACGCTCTTGCTTTCTAGAGTCTCTAGGACAGCAGGAAACATGAGTGTGCTGAGAACAAAAGAACAGTGTTTCTTACACATTCGGGCCATATCGACTCCAACTCTGCCTCTGAAATTGATACAAAGCAGAGGTCCTCCAGCACCCAATGTTTGTCATTTAAGATGAGAAAAGTGTGAGCTTCGTGAACGATGTAGTTCGTTTGAGCTGTAAAGTAACTGCCCTTCCCTGAAACGATATCTTGTATGTAGGAAGACTCAGAGCCTGGGATTTAACTCCATTTCTGAAGTGAAACACACAGCAAAGCTCTCATCCATTGATCACACTCTGCTTTAGAGTAAGAAGCACCCTCTAGCTTTCTAGAGTCTCTCAGACAGCAGGAAACGTGAGTGTGCTGAGAACAAAAGAACGGTGTTTCCTACACATACGGACCATATCTAGTCCAAGCCTGCTTCTGAAACTGATACAAAGCACTGGTCCTCTAACATCCAATGCTTGTCAGTTAAGATGAGAAACGTGTTAGATTCGAGAACGATGTAGTTCGTTTGAGCTGTAAAGTGACTGCCCTTACCTGAAAGGAAGTGTTGCTTGTAGGAAGACTCAGAGCCTGGGGTTTAACTCCATTTCTGAAGTGAAACACACAGCAGAGTTGTCATATAGATCATACTCTGCTTTAGAGCAAGAAGCACGCTCTTGCTTTCTAGAGTCTCTAGGACAGCAGGAAACATGAGTGTGCTGAGAAAAAAAGAACGGTGTTGCTTACTCATACGGACCATATCTATTCCAACTGTGCTTCTGAAACTGATACAAAGCACTGGTCCTATAACATCCCATGCTTGCCAGTTAAGATTAGAAACGTGTGAGCTTCGTGAACGATGTAGTTCATTTGAGCTCTAAAGTAACTGCCCTTACCTGAAACGAATTGTTGCTTGTAAGAAGACTCAGAGCCTGGGGTTTAACTCCATTTCTGAAGTGAAACACACAGCAGAGTTGTCATATATAGATCATACTCTGCTTTAGAGCAAGAAGCACGCTCTTGCTTTCTAGAGTCTCTAGGACAGCAGGAAACATGAGTGTGCTGAGAAAAAAAGAACGGTGTTGCTTACATATACGGACCATATCTATTCCAAATCTGCTTCTGAAACTGATACAAAGCACTGGTCCTATAACATCCCATGCTTGCCAGTTAAGATTAGAAACGTGTGAGCTTCTTGAACGATGTAGTTCCTTTGAGAAGTAAAGTAACAGCCCTTACCTGAAACGAAGTGTTGCCTGTAGGAAGACTCAGAGCCTGGGGTTTAACTCCATTTCTGAAGTGAAACACACAGCAGAGCTGTCATATATAGAACACACTCTGCTTTAGAGCAAGAAGCACGCTCTTGCTTTCTAGAGTCTCTAGGACAGCAGGAAACATGTGTGTGCTGAGAACAAAAGAACAGTGTTTCTTACACATTCGCGCCATATCGAGTCCAACTCTGCCTCTGAAATTGATACAAAGCAGAGGTCCTCAAGCATCCAATGCTTGTCATTTAAGATGAGAAACCTGTGAGCTTAGTGAACAATGTAGATCGTTTGAGCTGTAAAGTAACTGCCCTTCCCTGAAACGATATCTTGTTTGTAGGAAGACTCAGAGCCTGGGATTTAACTCCATTTCTGAAGTGAATCACACAGCAGAGTTCTCATCCATTGATCACACTCTGCTTTAGAGTAAGAAGCACCCTCTAGCTTTCTAGAGTCTCTAAGACAGCAGGAAACGTGAGTGTGCTGAGAACAAAAGAACGGTGTTTCCTACTCATACGGACCCTATCTATTCCAACCCTGCTTCTGAAATTGATACAAAGCACTGGTCCTCTAACATCCAATGCTTGTCAGTTAAGATAAGAAACGTGTTAGATTCGAGAACAATGTAGTTCGTTTGAGCTGTAAAGTGACTGCCCTTCCCTGAAACGAAGTCTTGCCTGTTGAAAGACACAGAGCATGGGATTTAACTCCATTTCTGAAGGGAAACACACAGCAGAGTTCTCATCCTTGGATCACACTCTGCTTCAGAGCAAGAAGCACCCTCTTGCTCTCTAGATTCTCTAATACAGCAGGAAACGTGAGTGTGCTGAGAACAAAAGAACCTTGTTTCCTACACATACGGACCATATCTATTCCAACTCTGCTTCTGAAACTGATACAAAGCACTGCTACTATAACATCCGATGCTTGTCAGTTAAGATTAGAAACGTGTTAGCTTCGTGAACGATGTAGTTCGTTTGAGCTGTAAAGTAACTGCCCTTACCTGAAACGAAGTGTTGCCTGTAGGAAGACTCAGAGCCTGGGGTTTAACTCCATTTCTGAAGTGAAACACACAGCAGAGTTCTCATATATAGATCACACTCTGCTTTAGAGCAAGAAGCACACTCTTGCTTTCTAGACTCTCTAAGACAGCAGGAATCATGAGTGTGCTGAGAACAAAAGAACGGTGTTTCCTACACATACGCACCATATCTAGTCCAACTCTGCCTCTGAAATTGATACAAAGCACAGGTCCTCTAACATCCAATGCTTGTCATTTAAGATGAGAAACGTGTGAGCTTCGTGAACGATGTAGTTCATTTGAGCTGTAAAGTAACTGCCCTTACCTGAAACGAAGTGTTGCTTGTAGGAAGACTCAGAGCCTGAGGTTTAACTCCATTTCTGAAGTGAAAAACACAGCAGAGTTGTCATATATAGATCATACTCTGCTTTAGAGCAAGAAGCACGCTCTTGCTTTCTAGAGTCTCTAGGACAGCAGGAATCATGAGTGTGCTGAGAACAAAAGAACGATGTTTCCTACACATACGGACCATATCTAGTCCAACTCTGCCTCTGAAATTGATACAAAGCACAGGTCCTCTAACATCCAATGCTTGTCATTTAAGATGAGAAACGTGTGAGCTTCGTGAACGATGTAGTTCATTTGAGCTGTAATGTAACTGCCCTTACCTGAAATGAATTCTTGTTTGTAGGAAGACTCAGAGCCTGGGATTTAACTCCATTTCTGAAGTGAAACACACAGCAGAGTTCACATCCATTGATCACACTCTGCTTTAGAGCAAGAAGGACCCTCTTGCTCTCTAGATACTCTAATACAGCAGGAAACGTGAGTGTGCTGAGAACAAAAGAACGGTGTTTCCTACACATATGGACCATATCTATTCCAACTCTGCTTCTGAAACTGATACAAAGCACTGGTCATATAACATCCGATGCTTGTCAGTTAAGATTAGAAATTTGTAGGCTCCGTGAACGATGTAGTTCGTTTGAGCTGTAAAGTAACTGCCCTTACCTGAAACAAAGTGTTGCTTGTAGGAAGACTCAGAGCCTGGGGTTTAACTCCATTTCTGAAGTGAAACACACAGCAGAGTTGTCATATATAGATCATACTCTGCTTTAGAGCAAGAAGCACACTCTTGCTTTCTAGAGTCTCTAGGACAGCAGGAAACATGAGTGTGCTGAGAACAAAAGAACGGTGTTTCTTACACATTTGGGCTATATCGAGTCCAACTCTGCCTCTGAAATTGATACAAAGCACAGGTCCTCCAGCATCCAATGCTTGTCATTTAAGATGAGAAACATGTGAGCTTCGTGAACGATGTAGTTCATTTGAGCTCTAAAGTAAATACCCTTACCTGAAACGAATTGTTGCTTGTAGGAAGACTCAGAGCCTGGGGTTTAACTCCATTTCTGAAGTGAAACACACAGCAGAGTTGTCATATATAGATCATACTCTGCTTTAGAGCAAGAAGCACGCTCTTGCTTTCTAGAGTCTCTAGGACAGCAGGAAACATGAGTGTGCTGAGAAAAAAAGAACGGTGTTGCTTACTCATACGGACCATATCTAGTCCAACTCTGCTTCAGAAACTGATACAAAGCACTGGTCCTATAACATCCGATGCTTGCCAGTTAAGATTAGAAACGTGTGAGCTTCGTGAACGATGTAGTTCCTTTGAGAAGTAAAGTAACAGCCCTTACCTGAAACGAAGTGTTGCCTGTAGGAAGACTCAGAGCCTGGGGTTTAACTCCATTTCTGAAGTGAAACACACAGCAGAGCTGTCATATATAGAACACACTCTGCTTTAGAGCAAGAAGCACGCTCTTGCTTTCTAGAGTCTCTAGGACAGCAGGAAACATGAGTGTGCTGAGAACAAAAGAACGGTGTTTCTTACACATTCGGGCCATATCGAGTACAACTCTGCCTCTGAAATTGATACAAAGCAGAGGTCCTCCAGCATCCAATGCTTGTCATTTAAGATGAGAAACCTGTGAGCTTCATGAACGATGTAGATCGTTTGAGATGTAAAGTAACTGCTCTTCCCTGAAACGATATCTTGTTTGTAGGAAGACTCAGAACCTGGGATTTAACTCCATTTCTGAAGTGAAACACACAGCAGAGTTCTCATCCATTGATCACACTCTGCTTTAGAGTAAGAAGCACCCTCTATCTTTCTAGAGTCTCTAAGACAGCAGGAATCATGAGTGTGCTGAGAACAAAAGAACGGTGTTTCCTAACATACGGACCATATCAAGTCCAACTCTGCCTCTGAAATTGATACAAAGCACAGGTCCTCTAACATCCAATGCTTGTCATTTAAGATGAGAAACGTGTGAGCTTCGTGAACAATGTAGTTCGTTTGAGCTGTAAAATAACTGTCCTTCCCTTAAAAGAGTCTTGTTTGTAGGAAGACTAAGAGCCTGGGATTTAACTCCATTTCTGAAGTGAAACACACAGCAGAGTTCTCATATATAGATCACACTCTGCTTTAGAGCAAGAAGCACACTCTTGCTTTCTAGACTCTCTAAGACAGCAGGAATCATGAGTGTGCTGAGAACAAAAGAATGGTGTTTCCTACACATACGGACCATATCTAGTCCAACTCTGCCTCTGAAATTGATACAAAGCACAGGTCTTCTAACATCCAATGCTTGTCATTTAAGATGAGAAACATGTGAGCTTCGTGAACGATGTAGTTCATTTGAGCTCTAAAATAACTGCCCTTACCTGAAAGGAATTGTTGCTTATAGGAAGACTCAGAGCCTGGGGTTTAACTCCATTTCTGAAGTGAAACACACAGCAGAGTTGTCATATATAGATCATACTCTGCTTTAGAGCAAGAAGCACGCTCTTGCTTTCTAGAGTATCTAGGACAGCAGGAAACATGAGTGTGCTGAGAAAAAAAGAACGGTGTTGCTTACACATATGTACGATATCTATTCCAACTCTGCTTCTGAAACTGATACAAAGCACTGGTCCTATAACATCCGATGCTTGCCAGTTAAGATTAGAAACGTGTGAGCTTCGTGAACGATGTTGTTCCTTTGAGAAGTAAAGTAACTGCCCTTACCTAAAACGAAGTGTTTTCTGTAGGAAGACTCAGAGCCTGGGGTTTAACTCCATTTCTGAAGTGAAACACACAGCAGTGTTGTCATATATAGATCATCCTCTGCTTTAGAGCAAGCAGCACGCTCTTGCTTTCTAGAGTCTCTAGGAAAGCAGGAAACATGAGTGTGCTGAGAAAAAAAGAACAGTGTTTCTTACACATTCGGGCCATATCGAGTCCAACTCTGCCTCTGAAATTGATACAAAGCAGAGGTCCTCCAGCATCCAATGTTTGTCATTTAAGATGAGATACGTGTGAGCTTCGTGAACGATGTACTTCGTTTGAGCTGTAAAGTAACTGCCCTTCCCTGAAACGATATCTTGTATGTAGGAAGACTCAGAGCCTGGGATTTAACTCCATTTCTGAAGTGAAACACACAGCAAAGCTCTCATCCATTGATCACACTCTGCTTTAGAGTAAGAAGCACCCTCTAGCTTTCTAGAGTCTCTCAGACAGCAGGAAACGTGAGTGTGCTGACAACAAAAGAACGGTGTTTCAAACACATACGGACCATATCTAGTCCAAGCCTGCTTCTGAAACTGATACAAAGCACTGGTCCTCTAACATCCAATGCTTGTCAGTTAAGATGAGAAACGTGTTAGATTCGAGAACGATGTAGTTCGTTTGAGCTGTAAAGTGACTGCCCTTACCTGAAATTAAGTCTTTTTGTAGGAAGACACAGAGCCTGGGATTTAACTCCATTTCTGAAGTGAAACACACAGCAGAGTTCTCATCCATTGATCACACTCTGCTTTAGAGCAAGAAGCACGCTCTTGCTTTCTAGAGTCTCTAGGACAGCAGGAAACATGAGTGTGCTGAGAACAAAAGAACGGTGTTTCTTACACATTCGGGCCATGTCGAGTCCAACTCTGCTTCCGAAACTGATACAAAGCACTGGTCCTATAACATCCGATGCTTGCCAGTTAAGATTAGAAACGTGTGAGCTTCGTGAACGATGTAGTTCCTTTGAGAAGTAAAGTAACTGCCCTTACCTGAAACGAAGTGTTGCCTATAGGAAGACTAAGCGCCTGGGATTTAACTGCATTTCTGAAGTGAAACACACAGCAGAGTTCTCATATATAGATCACACTCTGCTTTAGAGCAAGAAGCACACTCTTGCTTTCTAGACTCTCTAAGACAGCAGGAATCATGAGTGTGCTGAGAACAAAAGAACGGTGTTTCCTACACATACGGACCATATCTAGTCCAACTCTGCCTCTGAAATTGATACAAAGCACAGGTCCTCTAACATCCAATGCTTGTCCTTTAAGATGAGAAACGTGTGAGCTTCGCGAACGATGTAGTTCATTTGAACTGTAAAGTAACTGCCCTTACCTGAAACGAAGTGTTGCTTGTAGGAAGACTCAGAGCCTGAGGTTTAACTCCATTTCTGAAGTGAAATGCACAGCAGAGTTGTCATATATAGATCACACTCTACTTTAGAGCAAGAAGCACACTCTTGCTTTCTAGACTCTCTAAGACAGCAGGAATCATGAGTGTGTTGAGAACAAAAGAACGGTGTTTCCTACACATACGGACCATATCTAGTCCAACTCTGCCTCTGAAATTGATACAAAGCACAGGTCCTCTAACATCCAATGCTTGTCATTTAAGATGAGAAACGTGTGAGCTTCGTGAACGATGTAGTTCATTTGAGCTGTAAAGTAACTGCCCTTACCTGAAACGAAGTGTTGCTTGTAGGAAGACTCAGAGCCTGAGGTTTAACTCCATTTCTGAAGTGAAACACACAGCAGAGTTGTCAGATATAGATCATACTCTGCTTTAGAGCAAGAAGCACGCTCTTGCTTTCTAGAGTCTCTAGGACAGCAGGAAACATGAGTGTGCTGAGAACAATAGAACGGTGTTTCTTACACATTCGGGCCATATCGAGTCCAACTCTGCCTCTGAAATTGATACAAAGCACAGGTCCTCCAGCATCCAATGCTTGTCATTTAAGATGAGAAACGTGTGAGCTTCGTGAACAATGTAGTTCGTTTGAGCTGTAAAGTAACTGCCCTTCCCTGAAACGAAGTCTTGTTTGTAGGAAGACTAAGAGCCTGGGATTTAACTCCATTTCTGAAGTGAAACACACAGCAGAGTTGTCATATATAGATCACACTCTATTTTAGAGCAAAAAGCACACTCTTGCTTTCTAGACTCTCTAAGAGAGCAGGAATCATGAGTGTGCTGAGAACAAAAGAACGGTGTTTCCTACACATACGGACCATATCTAGTCCAAATCTGCCTTTGAAATTGATACAAAGCACAGGTCTTCTAACATCCAATGCTTGTCATTTAAGATGAGAAACATGTGAGCTTCGTGAACGATGTAGTTCATTTGAGCTCTAAAGTAACTGCCCTTACCTGAAACGAATTGTTGCTTGTAGGAAGACTCAGAGCCTGGGGTTAAACTCCATTTCTGAAGTGAAACACATAGCAGAGTTGTCATATATAGATCATACTCTGCTTTAGAGCAAGAAGCGCGCTCTTGCTTTCTAGAGTCTCTAGGACAGCAGGAAACATGAGTGTGCTGAGAAAAAAAGAACGGTTTTGCTTACACATACGTACGATATCTATTCCAAATCTGCTTCTGAAACTGATACAAAGCACTGGTCCTATAACATCCGATGCTTGCCAGTTAAGATTAGAAACGTGTGAGCTTCGTGAACGATGTAGTTCCTTTGAGAAGTAAAGTAACTGCCCTTACCTGAAACGAAGTGTTGCCTGTAGGAAGACTCTCAGCCTGGGGTTTAACTCCATTTCTGAAGTGAAACACACAGCAGAGTTGTCATATATAGATCATACTCTGCTTTAGAGCAAGAAGCACGCTCTTGCTTTCTAGAGTCTCTAGGACAGCAGGAAACATGAGTGTGCTGAGAACAAAAGAACGGTGTTTCTTACACATTCGCGCCATATCGAGTCCAACTCTGCCTCTGAAATTGATACAAAGCACAGGTCCTCCAGCATCCAATGCTTGTCATTTAAGATGAGAAACGTGTTAGATTCGAGAACGATGTAGTTCGTTTGAGCTGTAAAGTGACTGCCCTTACCTGAAATTAAGTCTTTTTGTAGGAAGACACAGAGCCTGGGATTTAACTCCATTTCTGAAGTAAAACACACAGCAGAGTTCTCATATATAGATCACACTCTATTTTAGAGCAAAAAGCACACTCTTGCTTTCTAGACTCTCTAAGACAGCAGGAATCATGAGTGTGCTGAGAACAAAAGAACGGTGTTTCCTAACATACGGACCATATCAAGTCCAACTCTGCCTCTGAAATTGATACAAAGCACAGGTCCTCTAACATCCAATGCTTGTCATTTAAGATGAGAAACGTGTGAGCTTCGTGAACAATGTAGTTCGTTTGAGCTGTAAAATAACTGTCCTTCCCTGAAACGAGTCTTGTTTGTAGGAAGACTAAGAGCCTGGGATTTAACTCCATTTCTGAAGTGAAACACACAGCAGAGTTCTCATATATAGATCACACTCTGCTTTAGAGGAAGAAGCACACTCTTGCTTTCTAGATTCTCTAAGACAGCAGGAATCATGAGTGTGCTGAGAACAAAAGAATGGTGTTTCCTACACATACGGACCATATCTAGTCCAACTCTGCCTCTGAAATTGATACAAAGCACAGGTCTTCTAACATCCAATGCTTGTCATTTAAGATGAGAAACATGTGAGCTTCGTGAACGATGTAGTTCATTTGAGCTCTAAAGTAACTGCCCTTACCTGAAAGGAATTGTTGCTTGTAGGAAGACTCAGAGCCTGGGGTTTAACTCCATTTCTGAAGTGAAACACACAGCAGAGTTGTCATATATAGATCATCCTCTGCTTTAGAGCAAGCAGCACGCTCTTGCTTTCTAGAGTCTCTAGGACAGCAGGAAACATGAGTGTGCTGAGAACAAAAGAACGGTGTTTCCTACACATATGGACCATATCTAGTCCAAATCTGCCTCTGAAATTGATACAAAGCACAGTTCCTCTAACATCCAATGCTTGTCATTTAAGATGAGAAACGTGTGACCTCGTGAATGATGTAGTTCATTTGAGCTGTAAAGTAACTGCCCTTACCTGAAACGAAGTGTTGCTTGTAGGAAGACTCAGAGCCTGAGGTTTAACTCCATTTCTGAAGGGAAACACACAGCAGAGTTGTCAGATATAGATCATACTCTGCTTTAGAGCAAGAAGCACGCTCTTGCTTTCTAGAGTCTCTAGGACAGCAGGAAACATGAGTGTGCTGAGAAAAAAAGAACGGTGTTGCTTACACATACGTACGATATCTACTCCAACTCTGCTTCTGAAACTGATACAAAGCACTGGTCCTATAACATCCGATGCTTGCCAGTTAAGATTAGAAACGTGTGAGCTTCGTGAACGATGTTGTTCCTTTGAGAAGTAAAGTAACTGCCCTTACCTGAAACGAAGTGTTGCCTGTAGGAAGACTCAGAGCCTGGGGTTTAACTCCATTTCTGAAGTGAAACACACAGCAGAGTTGTCATATATAGATCATACTCTGCTTTAGAGCAAGCAGCACGCTCTTGCTTTCTAGAGTCTCTAGGACAGCAGGAAACATGAGTGTGCTGAGAACAAAAGAACAGTGTTTCTTACACATTCGGGCCATATCGACTCCAACTCTGCCTCTGAAATTGATACAAAGCAGAGGTCCTCCAGCATCCAATGTTTGTCATTTAAGATGAGAAAAGTGTGAGCTTCGTGAATGATGTAGTTCGTTTGAGCTGTAAAGTAACTGCCCTTCCCTGAAACGATATCTTGTATGTAGGAAGACTCAGAGCCTGGGATTTAACTCCATTTCTGAAGTGAAACACACAGCAAAGCTCTCATCCATTGATCACACTCTGCTTTAGAGTAAGAAGCACCCTCTAGCTTTCTAGAGTCTCTCAGACAGCAGGAAACGTGAGTGTGCTGAGAACAAAAGAACGGTGTTTCCTACACATACGGACCATATCTAGTCCAAGCCTGCTTCTGAAACTGATAGAAAGCACTGGTCCTCTAACATCCAATGCTTGTCAGTTAAGATGAGAAACGTGTTAGATTCGAGAACGATGTAGTTCGTTTGAGCTGTAAAGTGACTGCCCTTACCTGAAATTAAGTCTTTTTGTAGGAAGACACAGAGCATGGGATTTAACTCCATTTCTGAAGTGAAACACACAGCAGAGTTCTCATCCATTGATGACACTCTGCTTTAGAGCAAGAAGCACGCTTTTGCTTTCTAGAGTCTCTAGGACAGCAGGAAACATGAGTGTGCTGAGAACAAAAGAACGGTGTTTCTTACACATTCGGGCCATGTCGAGTCCAACTCTGCTTCCGAAACTGATACAAAGCACTGGTCCTATAACATCCGATGCTTGCCAGTTAAGATTAGAAACGTGTGAGCTTCGTGAACGATGTAGTTCCTTTGAGAAGTAAAGTAACTGCCCTTACCTGAAACGAAGTGTTGCCTATAGGAAGACTAAGCGCCTGGGATTTAACTGCATTTCTGAAGTGAAACACACAGCAGAGTTCTCATATATAGATCACACTCTGCTTTAGAGCAAGAAGCACACTCTTGCTTTCTAGACTCTCTAAGACAGCAGGAATCATGAGTGTGCTGAGAACAAAAGAACGGTGTTTCCTACACATACGGACCATATCTAGTCCAACTCTGCCTCTGAAATTGATACAAAGCACAGGTCCTCTAACATCCAATTCTTGTCCTTTAAGATGAGAAACGTGTGAGCTTCGTGAACGATGTAGTTCATTTGAGCTGTAAAGTAACTGCCCTTACCTGAAACGAAGTGTTGCTTGTAGGAAGACTCAGAGCCTGAGGTTTAACTCCATTTCTGAAGTGAAATACACAGCAGAGTTGTCATATATAGATCACACTCTACTTTAGAGCAAGAAGCACACTCTTGCTTTCTAGACTCTCTAAGACAGCAGGAATCATGAGTGTGTTGAGAACAAAAGAACGGTGTTTCCTACACATACGGACCATATCTAGTCCAACTCTGCCTCTGAAATTGATACAAAGCACAGGTCCTCTGACATCCAATGCTTGTCATTTAAGATGAGAATCGTGTGAGCTTCGTGAACAATGTAGTTCGTTTGAGCTGTAAAGTAACTGCCCTTCCCTGAAACGAAGTCTTGTTTGTAGGAAGACTAAGAGCCTGGGATTTAACTCCATTTCTGAAGTGAAACACACAGCAGAGTTGTCATATATAGATCACACTCTATTTTAGAGCAAAAAGCACACTCTTGCTTTCTAGACTCTCTAAGAGAGCAGGAATCATGAGTGTGCTGAGAACAAAAGAACGGTGTTTCCTACACATACGGACCATATCTAGTCCAACTCTGCCTCTGAAATTGATACAAAGCACAGGTCTTCTAACATCCAATGCTTGTCATTTAAGATGAGAAACATGTGAGCTTCGTGAACGATGTAGTTCATTTGAGCTCTAAAGTAACTGCCCTTACCTGAAACGAATTGTTGCTTGTAGGAAGACTCAGAGCCTGGGGTTAAACTCCATTTCTGAAGTGAAACACACAGCAGAGTTGTCATATATAGATCATACTCTGCTTTAGAGCAAGAAGCACGCTCTTGCTTTCTAGAGTCTCTAGGACAGCAGGAAACATGAGTGTGCTGAGAAAAAAAGAACGGTGTTGCTTACACATACGTACGATATCTATTCCAAATGTGCTTCTGAAACTGATACAAAGCACTGGTCCTATAACATCCGATGCTTGCCAGTTAAGATTAGAAACGTGTGAGCTTCGTGAACGATGTAGTTCCTTTGAGAAGTAAAGTAACTGCCCTTACCTGAAACGAAGTGTTGCCTGTAGGAAGACTCAGAGCCTGGGGTTTAACTCCATTTCTGAAGTGAAACACACAGCAGAGTTGTCATATATAGATCATACTCTGCTTTAGAGCAAGAAGCACGCTCTTGCTTTCTAGAGTCTCTAGGACAGCAGGAAACATGAGTGGGCTGAGAACAAAAGAACGGTGTTTCTTACACATTCGCGCCATATCGAGTCCAACTCTGCCTCTGAAATTGATACAAAGCAGAGGTCCTCCAGCATCCAATGCTTGTCATTTAAGATGAGAAACGTGTTAGATTCGAGAAGGATGTACTTCGTTTGAGCTGTAAAGTGACTGCCCTTACCTGAAATTAGGTCTTTTTGTAGGAAGACACAGAGCCTGGGATTTAACTCCATTTCTGAAGTGAAACACACAGCAGAGTTCTCATATATAGATCACACTCTATTTTAGAGCAAAAAGCACACTCTTGCTTTCTAGACTCTCTAAGACAGCAGGAATCATGAGTGTGCTGAGAACAAAAGAACGGTGTTTCCTAACATACGGACCATATCAAGTCCAACTCTGCCTCTGAAATTGATACAAAGCACAGGTCCTCTAACATCCAATGCTTGTCATTTAAGATGAGAAACGTGTGAGCTTTGTGAACAATGTAGTTCGTTTGAGCTGTAAAATAACTGTCCTTCCCTGGAACGAGTCTTGTTTGTAGGAAGACTAAGAGCCTGGGATTTAACTCCATTTCTGAAGTGAAACACACAGCAGAGTTCTCATATATAGATCACACTCTGCTTTAGAGCAAGAAGCACACTCTTGCTTTCTAGACTCTCTAAGACAGCAGGAATCATGAGTGTGCTGAGAACAAAAGAACGGTGTTTCCTACACATACGGACCATATCTAGTCCAACTCTGCCTCTGAAATTGATACAAAGCACAGGTCTTCTAACATCCAATGCTTGTCATTTAAGATGAGAAACATGTGAGCTTCGTGAACGATGTAGTTCATTTGAGCTCTAAAGTAACTGCCCTTACCTGAAAGGAATTGTTGCTTGTAGGAAGACTCAGAGCCTGGGGTTTAACTCCATTTCTGAAGTGAAACACACAGCAGAGTTGTCATATATAGACCATACTCTGCTTTAGAGCAAGAAGCACGCTCTTGCTTTCTAGAGTATCTAGGACAGCAGGAAACATGAGTGTGCTGAGAAAAAAAGAACGGTGTTGCTTACACATACGTACGATATCTATTCCAACTCTGCTTCTGAAACTGATACAAAGCACTGGTCCTATAACATCCGATGCTTGCCAGTTAAGATTAGAAATGAGTGAGCTTCGTGAACGATGTTGTTCCTTTGAGAAGTAAAGTAACTGCCCTTACCTGAAACGAAGTGTTGCCTGTAGGAAGACTCAGAGCCTGGGGTTTAACTCCATTTCTGAAGTGAAACATACAGCAGAGTTGTCATATATAGATCATCCTCTGCTTTAGAGCAAGCAGCACGCTCTTGCTTTCTAGAGTCTCTAGGACAGCAGGAAACGTGAGTGTGCTGAGAAAAAAAGAACGGTGTTGCTTACACATACTTACGATATCTATTCCAACTCTGCTTCTGAAACTGATACAAAGCACTGGTCCTATAACATCCGATGCTTGCCAGTTAAGATTAGAAACGTGTGAGCTTCGTGAACGATGTTGTTCCTTTGAGAAGTAAAGTAACTGCCCTTACCTGAAACGAAGTGTTGCCTGTAGGAAGACTCAGAGCCTAGGGTTTAACTCCATTTCTGAAGTGAAACACACAGCAGAGTTGTCATATATAGATCATCCTCTGCTTTAGAGCAAGCAGCACGCTCTTGCTTTCTAGAGTCTCTAGGACAGCAGGAAACATGAGTGTGCTGAGAACAAAAGAACAGTGTTTCTTACACATTCGGGCCATATCGAGTCCAACTCTGCCTCTGAAATTGATACAAAGCAGAGGTCCTCCAGCATCCAATGTTTGTCATTTAAGATGAGAATAGTGTGAGCTTCGTGAACGATGTAGTTCGTTTGAGCTGTAAAGTAACTGCCCTTCCCTGAAACGATATCTTGTATGTAGGAAGACTCAGAGCCTGGGATTTAACTCCATTTCTGAAGTGAAACACACAGCAAAGCTCTCATCCATTGATCACACTCTGCTTTAGAGTAAGAAGCACCCTCTAGCTTTCTAGAGTCTCTCAGACAGCAGGAAACGTGAGTGTGCTGACAACAAAAGAACGGTGTTTCCTACACATACGGACCATATCTAGTCCAACCCTGCTTCTGAAACTGATACAAAGCACTGGTCCTCTAACATCCAATGCTTGTCAGTTAAGATGAGAAACGTGTTAGATTCGAGAACGATGTAGTTCGTTTGAGCTGTAAAGTGACTGCCCTTACCTGAAATTAAGTCTTTTTGTAGGAAGACACAGAGCCTGGGATTTAACTCCATTTCTGAAGTGAAACACACAGCAGAGTTCTCATCCATTGATGACACTCTGCTTTAGAGCAAGAAGCACGCTCTTGCTTTCTAGAGTCTCTAGGACAGCAGGAAACATGAGTGTGCTGAGAACAAAAGAACGGTGTTTCTTACACATTCGGGCCATGTCGAGTCCAACTCTGCTTCCGAAACTGATACAAAGCACTGGTCCTATAACATCCGATGCTTGCCAGTTAAGATTAGAAACGTGTGAGCTTCGTGAACGATGTAGTTCCTTTGAGAAGTAAAGTAACTGCCCTTACCTGAAACGAAGTGTTGCCTATAGGAAGACTAAGCGCCTGGGATTTAACTGCATTTCTGAAGTGAAACACACAGCAGAGTTCTCATATATAGATCACACTCTACTTTAGAGCAAGAAGCACACTCTTGCTTTCTAGACTCTCTAAGACAGCAGGAATCATGAGTGTGTTGAGAACAAAAGAACGGTGTTTCCTACACATACGGACCATATCTAGTCCAACTCTGCCTCTGAAATTGATAGAAAGCACAGGTCCTCTAACATCCAATGCTTGTCATTTAAGATGAGAAACGTGTGAGCTTCGTGAACGATGTAGTTCATTTGAGCTGTAAAGTAACTGCCCTTACCTGAAACGAAGTGTTGCTTGTAGGAAGACTCAGAGACTGAGGTTTAACTCCATTTCTGAAGTGAAACACACAGCAGAGTTGTCAGATATAGATCATACTCTGCTTTAGAGCAAGAAGCACGCTCTTGCTTTCTAGAGTCTCTAGGACAGCAGGAAACATGAGTGTGCTGAGAACAATAGAACGGTGTTTCTTACACATTCGGTCCATATCGAGTCCAACTCTGCCTCTGAAATTGATACAAAGCACAGGTCCTCCAGCATCCAATGCTTGTCATTTAAGATGAGAAACGTGTGAGCTTCGTGAACAATGTAGTTCGTTTGAGCTGTAAAGTAACTGCCCTTCCCTGAAACGAAGTCTTGTTTGTAGGAAGACTAAGAGCCTGGGATTTAACTCCATTTCTGAAGTGAAACACACAGCAGAGTTGTCATATATAGATCACACTCTATTTTAGAGCAAAAAGCACACTCTTGCTTTCTAGACTCTCTAAGAGAGCAGGAATCATGAGTGTGCTGAGAACAAAAGAACGGTGTTTCCTAAACATACGGACCATATCTACTCCAACTCTGCCTCTGAAATTGATACAAAGCACAGGTCTTCTAACATCCAATGCTTGTCATTTAAGATGAGAAACATGTGAGCTTCGTGAACGATGTAGTTCATTTGAGCTCTAAAGTAACTGCCCTTACCTGAAACGAATTGTTGCTTGTAGGAAGACTCAGAGCCTGGGGTTAAACTCCATTTCTGAAGTGAAACACACAGCAGAGTTGTCAGATATAGATCATACTCTGCTTTAGAGCAAGAAGCACGCTCTTGCTTTCTAGAGTCTCTAGGACACCAGGAAACATGAGTGTGCTGAGAAAAAAAGAACGGTGTTGCTTACACACACGTACGATATCTATTCCAAATCTGCTTCTGAAACTGATACAAAGCACTGGTCCTATAACATCCGATGCTTGCCAGTTAAGATTAGAAACGTGTGAGCTTCGTGAACGATGTAGTTCCTTTGAGAAGTAAAGTAACTGCCCTTACCTGAAACGAAGTGTTGCCTGTAGGAAGACTCACAGCCTGGGGTTTAACTCCATTTCTGAAGTGAAACACACAGCAGAGTTGTCATATATAGATCATACTCTGCTTTAGAGCAAGAAGCACGCTCTTGCTTTCTAGAGTCTCTAGGACAGCAGGAAACATGAGTGTGCTGAGATAAAAAGAACGGTGTTTCCTACACATACGGACCATATCTAGTCCAACTCTGCCTCTGAAATTGATACAAAGCACAGGTCCTCTAACATCCAATGCTTGTCCTTTAAGATGAGAAACGTGTGAGCTTCGTGAATGATGTAGTTCGTTTGAGCTGTAAAGTGACTGCCCTTACCTGAAATTAAGTCTTTTTGTAGGAAGACACAGAGCCTGGGATTTAACTCCATTTCTGAAGTGAAACACACAGCAGAGTTCTCATCCATTGATGACACTCTGCTTTAGAGCAAGAAGCACGCTCTTGCTTTCTAGAGTCTCTAGGACAGCAGGAAACATGAGTGTGCTGAGAACAAAAGAACGGTGTTTTGTACACATTCGGGCCATGTCGAGTCCAACTCTGCTTCCGAAACTGATACAAAGCACTGGTCCTATAACATCCGATGCTTGCCAGTTAAGATTAGAAACGTGTGAGCTTCTTGAACGATGTAGTTCCTTTGAGAAGTAAAGTAACTGCCCTTACCTGAAACGAAGTGTTGCCTATAGGAAGACTAAGCGCCTGGGATTTAACTGCATTTCTGAAGTGAAACACACAGCAGAGTTCTCATATATAGATCACACTCTGCTTTACAGCAAGAAGCACACTCTTCCTTTCTAGACTCTCTAAGACAGCAGGAATCATGAGTGTGCTGAGAACAAAAGAACGGTGTTTCCTACACATACGGACCATATCTAGTCCAACTCTGCCTCTGAAATTGATACAAAGCACAGGTCCTCTAACATCCAATGCTTGTCCTTTAAGATGAGAAACGTGTGAGCTTCGTGAACGATGTAGTTCATTTGAGCTGTAAAGTAACTGCCCTTACCTGAAACGAAGTGTTGCTTGTAGGAAGACTCAGAGCCTGAGGTTTAACTCCATTTCTGAAGTGAAATACACAGCAGAGTTGTCATATATAGATCACACTCTACTTTAGAGCAAGAAGCACACTCTTGCTTTCTAGACTCTCTAAGACAGCAGGAATCATGAGTGTGTTGAGAACAAAAGAACGGTGTTTCCTACACATACGGACCATATCTAGTCCAACTCTGCCTCTGAAATTGATACAAAGCACAGGTCCTCTAACATCCAATGCTTGTCATTTAAGATGAGAAACGTGTGAGCTTCGTGAATGATGTAGTTCATTTGAGCTATAAAGTAACTGCCCTTACCTGAAACGAAGTGTTGCTTGTAGGAAGACTCAGAGCCTGAGGTTTAACTCCATTTCTGAAGTGAAACACACAGCAGAGTTGTCAGATATAGATCATACTCTGCTTTAGAGCAAGAAGCACGCTCTTGCTTTCTAGAGTCTCTAGGACAGCAGGAAACATGAGTGTGCTGAGAACAATAGAACAGTGTTTCTTACACATTCGGGCCATATCGAGTCCAACTCTGCCTCTGAAATTGATACAAAGCACAGGTCCTCCAGCATCCAATGCTTGTCATTTAAGATGAGAAACGTGTGAGCTTCGTGAACAATGTAGTTCGTTTGAGCTGTAAAGTAACTGCCCTTCCCTGAAACGAAGTTTTGTTTGTAGGAAGACTAAGAGCCTGGGATTTTACTCCATTTCTGAAGTGAAACACACAGCAGAGTTGTCATATATAGATCACACTCTATTTTAGAGAAAAAAGCACACTCTTGCTTTCTAGGCTCTCTAAGAGAGCAGGAATCATGAGTGTGCTGAGAACAAAAGAACGGTGTTTCCTACACATACGGACCATATCTAGTCCAACTCTGCCTCTGAAATTGATACAAATCACAGGTCTTCTAACATCCAATGCTTGTCATTTAAGATGAGAAACATGTGAGCTTCGTGAACGATGTAGTTCATTTGAGCTCTAAAGTAACTGCCCTTACCTGAAACGAATTGTTGCTTGTAGGAAGACTCAGAGCCTGGGGTTAAACTCCATTTCTGAAGTGAAACACACAGCAGAGTTGTCATATATAGATCATACTCTGCTTTAGAGCAAGAAGCACGCTCTTGCTTTCTAGAGTCTCTAGGACAGCAGGAAACATGAGTGTGCTGAGAAAAAAAGAACGGTGTTGCTTACACATACGTACGATATCTATTCCAAATCTGCTTCTGAAACTGATACAAAGCACTGGTCCTGTAACATCCGATGCTTGCCAGTTAAGATTAGAAACGTGTGAGCTTCGTGAACGATGTAGTTCCTTTGAGAAGTAAAGTAACTGCCCTTACCTGAAACGAAGTGTTGCCTGTAGGAAGACTCACAGCCTGGGGTTTAACTCCATTTCTGAAGTGAAACACACAGCAGAGTTGTCATATATAGATCATACTCTGCTTTAGAGCAAGAAGCACGCTCTTGCTTTCTATAGTCTCTAGGACAGCAGGAAACATGAGTGTGCTGAGAACAAAAGAACGGTGTTTCTTACACATTCGCGCCATATCGAGTCCAACTCTGCCTCTGAAATTGATACAAACAGAGGTCCTCCAGCATCCAATGCTTGTCATTTAAGATGAGAAACGTGTTAGATTCGAGAACGATGTAGTTCGTTTGAGCTGTAAAGTGACTGCCCTTACCTGAAATTAAGTCTTTTTGTAGGAAGACACAGAGCCTGGGATTTAACTCCATTTCTGAAGTGAAACACACAGCAGAGTTCTCATCCATTGATGACACTCTGCTTTAGAGCAAGAAGCACGCTCTTGCTTTCTAGAGTCTCTAGGACAGCAGGAAACATGAGTGTGCTGAGAACAAAAGAACGGTGTTTCTTACACATTCGGGCCATGTCGAGTCCAACTCTTCTTCCGAAACTGATACAAAGCACTGGTCCTATAACATCCGATGCTTGCCAGTTAAGATTAGAAACGTGTGAACTTCGTGAACGATGTAGTTCCTTTGAGAAGTAAAGTAACTGCCCTTACCTGAAACGAAGTGTTGCCTATAGGAAGACTAAGAGCCAGGGATTTAACTGCATTTCTGAAGTGAAACACACAGCAGAGTTCTCATATATAGATCACACTCTGCTTTAGAGCAAGAAGCACGCTCTTGCTTTCTAGACTCTCTAAGACACCAGGAATCATGACTGTGCTGAGAACAAAAGAACGGTGTTTCCTACACATACGGACCATATCTAGTCCAACTCTGCCTCTGAAATTGATACAAAGCATAGGTCCACTAACATCCAATGCTTGTCATTTAAGATGAGAAACGTGTGAGCTTCGTGAACGATGTAGTTCATTTGAGCTGTAAAGTAACTGCCCTTACCTGAAACGAAGTGTTGCTTGTAGGAAGACTCACAGCCTGAGGTTTAACTCCATTTCTGAAGTGAAACACAGAGCAGAGTTGTCATATATAGATCACACTCTAGTATAGAGCAAGAAGCACACTCTTGCTTTCTAGACTCTCTAAGACAGCAGGAATCATGAGTGTGGTGAGAACAAAAGAATGGTGTTTCCTACACATACGGACCATATCTAGTCCAACTCTGCCTCTGAAATTGATACAAAGCACAGGTCTTCTAACATCCAATGCTTGTCATTTAAGATGAGAAACATGTGAGCTTCGTGAACGATGTAGTTCATTTGAGCTCTAAAGTAACTGCCCTTACCTGAAACGAATTGTTGCTTGTAGGAAGACTCAGAGCCTGGGGTTTAACTCCATTTCTGAATGAAACACACAGCAGAGTTGTCATATATAGATCATACTCTGCTTTAGAGCAAGAAGCACGCTCTTGCTTTCTAGAGTCTCTAGGACAGCAGGAAACATGAGTGTGCTGAGAAAAAAAGAACGGTGTTGCTTACACATACGTACGATATCTATTCCAAATCTGCTTCTGAAACTGATACAAAGCACTGGTCCTATAACATCCGATGCTTGCCAGTTTAGATTAGAAACGTGTGAGCTTCGTGAACGATGTAGTTCCTTTGAGAAGTAAAGTAACTGCCCTTACCTGAAACGAAGTGTTGCCTATAGGAAGACTAAGAGCCTGGGATTTAACTGGATTTCTGAAGTGAAACACACAGCAGAGTTCTCATATATAGATCATACTCTGCTTTAGAGCAAGAAGCACACTCTTGCTTTCTAGACAATCTAAGACAGCAGGAATCATGAGTGTGCTGAGGACAAAAGAACGGTGTTTCCTACACATGCGGACCATATCTAGTCCAACTCTGCCTCTGAAATTGATACAAAGCACAGGTCCTCTAACATCCAATGCTTGTCATTTAAGATGAGAAACGTGTGAGCTTCGTGAACGATGTAGTTCCTTTGAGAAGTAAAGTAACTGCCCTTACCTGAAACGAAGTGTTGCCTGTAGGAAGACTCACAGCCTGGGGTTTAACTCCATTTCTGAAGTGAAACACACAGCAGAGTTGTCATATATAGATCATACTCTGCTTTAGAGCAAGAAGCACGCTCTTGCTTTCTAGAGTCTCTAGGACAGCAGGAATCATGAGTGTGCTGAGATAAAAAGAACGGTGTTTCCTACACATACGGACCATATCTAGTCCAACTCTGCCTCTGAAATTGATACAAAGCACAGGTCCTCTAACATCCAATGCTTGTCCTTTAAGATGAGAAACGTGTGAGCTTCGTGAATGATGTAGTTCGTTTGAGCTGTAAAGTGACTGCCCTTACCTGAAATTAAGTCTTTTTGTAGGAAGACACAGAGCCTGGGATTTAACTCCATTTCTGAAGTGAAACACACAGCAGAGTTCTCATCCATTGATGACACTCTGCTTTAGAGCAAGAAGCACGCTCTTGCTTTCTAGAGTCTCTAGGACAGCAGGAAACATGAGTGTGCTGAGAACAAAAGAACGGTGTTTTGTACACATTCGGGCCATGTCGAG
Organism: Onychomys leucogaster; assembly: GCA_949786385.1. Taxonomy (NCBI): domain Eukaryota; kingdom Metazoa; phylum Chordata; class Mammalia; order Rodentia; family Cricetidae; genus Onychomys; species Onychomys leucogaster. The sequence goes on along the minus strand of CATKUP010000009.1, from coordinate 3,551,550 downwards.
TCCAACTCTGCTTCCGAAACTGATACAAAGCACTGGTCCTATAACATCCGATGCTTGCCAGTTAAGATTAGAAACGTGTGAGCTTCTTGAACGATGTAGTTCCTTTGAGAAGTAAAGTAACTGCCCTTACCTGAAACGAAGTGTTGCCTATAGGAAGACTAAGCGCCTGGGATTTAACTGCATTTCTGAAGTGAAACACACAGCAGAGTTCTCATATATAGATCACACTCTGCTTTACAGCAAGAAGCACACTCTTCCTTTCTAGACTCTCTAAGACAGCAGGAATCATGAGTGTGCTGAGAACAAAAGAACGGTGTTTCCTACACATACGGACCATATCTAGTCCAACTCTGCCTCTGAAATTGATACAAAGCACAGGTCCTCTAACATCCAATGCTTGTCCTTTAAGATGAGAAACGTGTGAGCTTCGTGAACGATGTAGTTCATTTGAGCTGTAAAGTAACTGCCCTTACCTGAAACGAAGTGTTGCTTGTAGGAAGACTCAGAGCCTGAGGTTTAACTCCATTTCTGAAGTGAAATACACAGCAGAGTTGTCATATATAGATCACACTCTACTTTAGAGCAAGAAGCACACTCTTGCTTTCTAGACTCTCTAAGACAGCAGGAATCATGAGTGTGTTGAGAACAAAAGAACGGTGTTTCCTACACATACGGACCATATCTAGTCCAACTCTGCCTCTGAAATTGATACAAAGCACAGGTCCTCTAACATCCAATGCTTGTCATTTAAGATGAGAAACGTGTGAGCTTCGTGAATGATGTAGTTCATTTGAGCTATAAAGTAACTGCCCTTACCTGAAACGAAGTGTTGCTTGTAGGAAGACTCAGAGCCTGAGGTTTAACTCCATTTCTGAAGTGAAACACACAGCAGAGTTGTCAGATATAGATCATACTCTGCTTTAGAGCAAGAAGCACGCTCTTGCTTTCTAGAGTCTCTAGGACAGCAGGAAACATGAGTGTGCTGAGAACAATAGAACAGTGTTTCTTACACATTCGGGCCATATCGAGTCCAACTCTGCCTCTGAAATTGATACAAAGCACAGGTCCTCCAGCATCCAATGCTTGTCATTTAAGATGAGAAACGTGTGAGCTTCGTGAACAATGTAGTTCGTTTGAGCTGTAAAGTAACTGCCCTTCCCTGAAACGAAGTTTTGTTTGTAGGAAGACTAAGAGCCTGGGATTTTACTCCATTTCTGAAGTGAAACACACAGCAGAGTTGTCATATATAGATCACACTCTATTTTAGAGAAAAAAGCACACTCTTGCTTTCTAGGCTCTCTAAGAGAGCAGGAATCATGAGTGTGCTGAGAACAAAAGAACGGTGTTTCCTACACATACGGACCATATCTAGTCCAACTCTGCCTCTGAAATTGATACAAATCACAGGTCTTCTAACATCCAATGCTTGTCATTTAAGATGAGAAACATGTGAGCTTCGTGAACGATGTAGTTCATTTGAGCTCTAAAGTAACTGCCCTTACCTGAAACGAATTGTTGCTTGTAGGAAGACTCAGAGCCTGGGGTTAAACTCCATTTCTGAAGTGAAACACACAGCAGAGTTGTCATATATAGATCATACTCTGCTTTAGAGCAAGAAGCACGCTCTTGCTTTCTAGAGTCTCTAGGACAGCAGGAAACATGAGTGTGCTGAGAAAAAAAGAACGGTGTTGCTTACACATACGTACGATATCTATTCCAAATCTGCTTCTGAAACTGATACAAAGCACTGGTCCTGTAACATCCGATGCTTGCCAGTTAAGATTAGAAACGTGTGAGCTTCGTGAACGATGTAGTTCCTTTGAGAAGTAAAGTAACTGCCCTTACCTGAAACGAAGTGTTGCCTGTAGGAAGACTCACAGCCTGGGGTTTAACTCCATTTCTGAAGTGAAACACACAGCAGAGTTGTCATATATAGATCATACTCTGCTTTAGAGCAAGAAGCACGCTCTTGCTTTCTATAGTCTCTAGGACAGCAGGAAACATGAGTGTGCTGAGAACAAAAGAACGGTGTTTCTTACACATTCGCGCCATATCGAGTCCAACTCTGCCTCTGAAATTGATACAAACAGAGGTCCTCCAGCATCCAATGCTTGTCATTTAAGATGAGAAACGTGTTAGATTCGAGAACGATGTAGTTCGTTTGAGCTGTAAAGTGACTGCCCTTACCTGAAATTAAGTCTTTTTGTAGGAAGACACAGAGCCTGGGATTTAACTCCATTTCTGAAGTGAAACACACAGCAGAGTTCTCATCCATTGATGACACTCTGCTTTAGAGCAAGAAGCACGCTCTTGCTTTCTAGAGTCTCTAGGACAGCAGGAAACATGAGTGTGCTGAGAACAAAAGAACGGTGTTTCTTACACATTCGGGCCATGTCGAGTCCAACTCTTCTTCCGAAACTGATACAAAGCACTGGTCCTATAACATCCGATGCTTGCCAGTTAAGATTAGAAACGTGTGAACTTCGTGAACGATGTAGTTCCTTTGAGAAGTAAAGTAACTGCCCTTACCTGAAACGAAGTGTTGCCTATAGGAAGACTAAGAGCCAGGGATTTAACTGCATTTCTGAAGTGAAACACACAGCAGAGTTCTCATATATAGATCACACTCTGCTTTAGAGCAAGAAGCACGCTCTTGCTTTCTAGACTCTCTAAGACACCAGGAATCATGACTGTGCTGAGAACAAAAGAACGGTGTTTCCTACACATACGGACCATATCTAGTCCAACTCTGCCTCTGAAATTGATACAAAGCATAGGTCCACTAACATCCAATGCTTGTCATTTAAGATGAGAAACGTGTGAGCTTCGTGAACGATGTAGTTCATTTGAGCTGTAAAGTAACTGCCCTTACCTGAAACGAAGTGTTGCTTGTAGGAAGACTCACAGCCTGAGGTTTAACTCCATTTCTGAAGTGAAACACAGAGCAGAGTTGTCATATATAGATCACACTGTAGTATAGAGCAAGAAGCACACTCTTGCTTTCTAGACTCTCTAAGACAGCAGGAATCATGAGTGTGGTGAGAACAAAAGAATGGTGTTTCCTACACATACGGACCATATCTAGTCCAACTCTGCCTCTGAAATTGATACAAAGCACAGGTCTTCTAACATCCAATGCTTGTCATTTAAGATGAGAAACATGTGAGCTTGGTGAACGATGTAGTTCATTTGAGCTCTAAAGTAACTGCCCTTACCTGAAACGAATTGTTGCTTGTAGGAAGACTCAGAGCCTGGGGTTTAACTCCATTTCTGAATGAAACACACAGCAGAGTTGTCATATATAGATCATACTCTGCTTTAGAGCAAGAAGCACGCTCTTGCTTTCTAGAGTCTCTAGGACAGCAGGAAACATGAGTGTGCTGAGAAAAAAAGAACGGTGTTGCTTACACATACGTACGATATCTATTCCAAATCTGCTTCTGAAACTGATACAAAGCACTGGTCCTATAACATCCGATGCTTGCCAGTTTAGATTAGAAACGTGTGAGCTTCGTGAACGATGTAGTTCCTTTGAGAAGTAAAGTAACTGCCCTTACCTGAAACGAAGTGTTGCCTATAGGAAGACTAAGAGCCTGGGATTTAACTGGATTTCTGAAGTGAAACACACAGCAGAGTTCTCATATATAGATCATACTCTGCTTTAGAGCAAGAAGCACACTCTTGCTTTCTAGACAATCTAAGACAGCAGGAATCATGAGTGTGCTGAGGACAAAAGAACGGTGTTTCCTACACATGCGGACCATATCTAGTCCAACTCTGCCTCTGAAATTGATACAAAGCACAGGTCCTCTAACATCCAATGCTTGTCATTTAAGATGAGAAACGTGTGAGCTTCGTGAACGATGTAGTTCATTTGAGCTGTAAGTAACTGCTCTTACCTGAAACGAAGTGTTGCTTGTAGGAAGACTCAGAGCCTGGGGTTTAACTCCATTTCTGAAGTGAAACACACAGCAGAGTTGTCATATATAGATCATACTCTGCTTTAGAGCAAGAAGCACGCTCTTGCTTTCTATAGTCTCTAGGACAGCAGGAAACATGAGTGTGCTGAGAACAAAAGAACGGTGTTTCCTACACATACGGACCATATCTAGTCCAACTCTGCCTCTGAAATTGATACAAAGCACAGGTCCACTAACATCCAATGCTTGTCATTTAAGATGAGAAACGTGTGAGCTTCGTGAACGATGTAGTTCATTTGAGCTGTAAAGTAACTGCCCTTACCTGAAACGAAGTGTTGCTTGTAGGAAGACTCACAGCCTGAGGTTTAACTCCATTTCTGAAGTGAAACACACAGCAGAGTTGTCATATATAGATCACACTCTACTTTAGAGCAAGAAGCACACTCTTGCTTTCTAGACTCTCTAAGACAGCAGGAATCATGAGTGTGCTGAGAACAAAAGAACGGTGTTTCCTACACATACAGACCATATCTAGTCCAACTCTGCCTCTGAAATTGATACAAAGCACAGGTCCTCTAACATCCAATGCTTGTCATTTAAGATGAGAAACGTGTGAGCTTCGTGAACGATGTAGTTCGTTTGAGCTGTAAAGTAACTGCCCTTACCTGAAACGAAGTGTTGCTTGTAGGAAGACTCAGAGCCTGAGGTTTAATTCCATTTCTGAAGTGAAACACACAGCAGAGTTGTCAGATATAGATCATACTCTGCTTTAGAGCAAGAAGCACGCTCTTGCTTTCTAGAGTCTCTAGGACAGCAGGAAACATGTGTGTGCTGAGAACAATAGAACGGTGTTTCTTACACATTCGGGCCATATCGAGTCCAACTCTGCCTCTGAAATTGATACAAAGCACAGGTCCTCCAGCATCCAATGCTTGTCAATTAAGATGAGAAACGTGTGAGCTTCGTGAACGATGTAGTTCGTTTGAGCTGTAAAGTAACTGCCCTTCCCTGAAACGAAGTCTTGTTTGTAGGAAGACTAAGAGCCTGGGATTTAACTCCATTCCTGAAGTGAAACACACAGCAGAGTTGTCATATATAGATCACACTCTATTTTAGAGCAAAAAGCACACTCTTGCTTTCTAGACTCTCTAAGACAGCAGGAATCATTAGTGTGCTGAGAACAAAAGAACGGTGTTTCCTACACATGCGGACCATATCTAGTCCAACTCTGCCTCTGAAATTGATACAAAGCACAGGTCCTCTAACATCCAATGCTTGTCATTTAAGATGAGAAACGTGTGAGCTTCGTGAACGATGTAGTTCATTTGAGCTGTAAAGTAACTGCTCTTACCTGAAACGAAGTGTTGCTTGTAGGAAGACTCACAGCCTGGGGTTTAACTCCATTTCTGAAGTGAAACACACAGCAGAGTTGTCATATATAGATCATACTCTGCTTTAGAGCAAGAAGCACGCTCTTGCTTTCTATAGTCTCTAGGACAGCAGGAAACATGAGTGTGCTGAGAACAAAAGAACGGTGTTTCTTACACATTCACGCCATATCGAGTCCAACTCTGCCTCTGAAATTGATACAAAGCAGAGGTCCTCCAGCATCCAATGCTTGTCATTTAAGATGAGAAACGTGTTAGATTCGAGAACGATGTAGTTCGTTTGAGCTGTAAAGTGACTGCCCTTACCTGAAATTAAGTCTTTTTGTAGGAAGACACAGAGCCTGGGATTTAACTCCATTTCTGAAGTGAAACACACAGCAGAGTTCTCATCCATTGATGACACTCTGCTTTAGAGCAAGAAGCACGCTCTTGCTTTCTAGAGTCTCTAGGACAGCAGGAAACATGAGTGTGCTGAGAACAAAAGAACGGTGTTTCTTACACATTCGGGCCATGTCGAGTCCAACTCTTCTTCCGAAACTGATACAAAGCACTGGTCCTATAACTTCCGATGCTTGCCAGTTAAGATTAGAAACGTGTGAACTTCGTGAACGATGTAGTTCCTTTGAGAAGTAAAGTAACTGCCCTTACCTGAAACGAAGTGTTGCCTATAGGAAGACTAAGAGCCAGGGATTTAACTGCATTTCTGAAGTGAAACACACAGCAGAGTTCTCATATATTGATCACACTCTGCTTTAGAGCAAGAAGCACACTCTTGCTTTCTAGACTCTCTAAGACAGCAGGAATCATGAGTGTGCTGAGAACAAAAGAATGGTGTTTCCTACACATACGGACCATATCTAGTCCAACTCTGCCTCTGAAATTGATACAAAGCACAGGTCTTCTAACATCCAATGCTTGTCATTTAAGATGAGAAACATGTGAGCTTCGTGAACGATGTAGTTCATTTGAGCTCTAAAGTAACTGCCCTTACCTGAAACGAATTGTTGCTTGTAGGAAGACTCAGAGCCTGGGGTTTAACTCCATTTCTGAAGTGAAACACACAGCAGAGTTGTCATATATAGATCATACTCTGCTTTAGAGCAAGAAGCACGCTCTTGCTTTCTAGAGTCTCTAGGACAGCAGGAAACATGAGTGTGCTGAGAAAAAAAGAACGGTGTTGCTTACACATACGTACGATATCTATTCCAAATCTGCTTCTGAAACTGATACAAAGCACTGGTCCTATAATATCCGATGCTTGCCAGTTAAGATTAGAAACGTGTGAGCTTCGTGAACGATGTAGTTCCTTTGAGAAGTAAAGTAACTGCCCTTACCTGAAACGAAGTGTTGCCTGTTGGAAGACTCAGAGCCTGGGGTTTAACTCCATTTCTGAAGTGAAACACACAGCAGAGTTGTCATATATAGATCATACTCTGCTTTAGAGCAAGAAGCACGCTCTTGCTTTCTAGAGTCTCTAGGACAGCAGGAAACATGAGTGTGCTGAGAACAAAAGAACGGTGTTTCTTACACATTCGCGCCATATCGAGTCCAACTCTGCCTCTGAAATTGATACAAAGCACAGGTCCTCCAGCATCCAATGCTTGTCGTTTAAGATGAGAAACGTGTGAGCTTCGTGAACGATGTAGTTCGTTTGAGCTGTAAAGTAACTGCCCTTCCCAAAAACGATATCTTGTTTGTAGGAAGACTCAGAGCCTGGGATTTAACTCCATTTCTGAAGAGAAACACACAGCAGAGCTCTCATCCATTGATCACACTCTGCTTTAGGGTAAGAAGCACCCTCTAGCTTTCTAGAGTCTCTCAGACAGCAGGAAACGTGAGTGTGCTGAGAACAAAAGAACGGTGTTTCCTACACATAAGGACCATATCTAGTCCAACCCTGCTTCTGAAACTGATACAAAGCACTGGTCCTCTAACATCCAATGCTTGTCAGTTAAGATGAGAAACGTGTTAGATTCGAGAACGATGTAGTTCGTTTGAGCTGTAAAGTGACTGCCCTTACCTGAAATTAAGTCTTTTTGTAGGAAGACACAGAGCCTGGGATTTAACTCCATTTCTGAAGTGAAACACACAGCAGAGTTCTCATCCATTGATGACACTCTGCTTTAGAGCAAGAAGCACGCTCTTGCTTTCTAGAGTCTCTAGGACAGCAGGAAACATGAGTGTGCTGAGAACAAAAGAACGGTGTTTCTTACACATTCGGGCCATGTCGAGTCCAACTCTGCTTCCGAAACTGATACAAAGCACTGGTCCTATAACATCCGATGCTTGCCAGTTAAGATTAGAAACATGTGAGCTTCGTGAACGATGTAGTTCCTTTGAGAAGTAAAGTAACTGCCCTTACCTGAAACGAAGTGTTGACTATAGGAAGACTAAGAGCCTGGGATTTAACTGCATTTCTGAAGTGAAACACACAGCAGAGTTCTCATATATAGATCATACTCTGCTTTAGAGCAAGAAGCACACTCTTGCTTTCTAGACTCTCTAAGACAGCAGGAATCATGAGTGTGCTGAGAACAAAAGAACGGTGTTTCCTACACATGCGGACCATATCTAGTCCAACTCTGCCTCTCAAATTGATACAAAGCACAGGTCCTCTAACATCCAATGCTTGTCATTTAAGATGAGAAACGTGTGAGCTTCGTGAACGATGTAGTTCATTTGAGCTATAAAGTAACTGCTCTTACCTGAAACGAAGTGTTGCTTGTAGGAAGACTCACAGCCTGGGGTTTAACTCCATTTCTGAAGTGAAACACACAGCAGAGTTGTCATATATAGATCATACTCTGCTTTAGAGCAAGAAGCACGCTCTTGCTTTCTATATTCTCTAGGACAGCAGGAAACATGAGTGTGCTGAGAACAAAAGAACGGTGTTTCTTACACATTCACGCCATATCGAGTCCAACTCTGCCTCTGAAATTGATACAAAGCAGAGGTCCTCCAGCATCCAATGCTTGTCATTTAAGATGAGAAACGTGTTAGATTCGAGAACGATGTAGTTCGTTTGAGCTGTAAAGTGACTGCCCTTACCTGAAATTAAGTCTTTTTGTAGGAAGACACAGAGCCTGGGATTTAACTCCATTTCTGAAGTGAAACACACAGCAGAGTTCTCATCCATTGATGACACTCTGCTTTAGAGCAAGAAGCACGCTCTTGCTTTCTAGAGTCTCTAGGACAGCAGGAAACATGAGTGTGCTGAGAACAAAAGAACGGTGTTTCTTACACATTCGGGCCATGTCGAGTCCAACTCTTCTTCCGAAACTGATACAAAGCACTGGTCCTATAACATCCGATTCTTGCCAGTTAAGATTAGAAACGTGTGAACTTCGTGAACGATGTAGTTCCTTTGAGAAGTAAAGTAACTGCCCTTACCTGAAACGAAGTGTTGCCTATAGGAAGACTAAGAGCCAGGGATTTAACTGCATTTCTGAAGTGAAACACACAGCAGAGTTCTCATATATAGATCATACTCTGCTTTAGAGCAAGAAGCACGCTCTTGCTTTCTAGAGTCTCTAGGACAGCAGGAAACATGTGTGTGCTGAGAACAATAGAACGGTGTTTCCTACACATACGGACCATATCTAGTCCAACTCTGCCTCTGAAATTGATACAAAGCACAGGTCCTCTAACATCCAATGCTTGTCATTTAAGATGAGAAACGTGTGAGCTTCGTGAACAATGTAGTTCGTTTGAGCTGTAAAATAACTGCCCTTCCCTGAAACGAGTCTTGTTTGTAGGAAGACTAAGAGCCTGGGATTTAACTGCATTTCTGAAGTGAAACACACAGCAGAGTTCTCATATATAGATCACACTCTGCTTTAGAGCAAGAAGCACACTCTTGCTTTCTAGACTCTCTAAGACAGCAGGAATCATGAGTGTGCTGAGAACAAAAGAATGGTGTTTCCTACACATACGGACCATATCTAGTCCAACTCTGCCTCTGAAATTGATACAAAGCACAGGTCTTCTAACATCCAATGCTTGTCATTTAAGATGAGAAACATGTGAGCTTGGTGAACGATGTAGTTCATTTGAGCTCTAAAGTAACTGCCCTTACCTGAAACGAATTGTTGCTTGTAGGAAGACTCAGAGCCTGGGGTTTAACTCCATTTCTGAAGTGAAACACACAGCAGAGTTGTCATATATAGATCATACTCTGCTTTCGAGCAAGAATCACGCTCTTGCATTCTAGAGTCTCTAGGACAGCAGGAAACATGAGTGTGCTGAGAAAAAAAGAACGGTGTTGCTTACACATACGTACGATATCTATTCCAAATCTGCTTCTGAAACTGATACAAAGCACTGGTCCTATAACATCCGATGCTTGCCAGTTAAGATTAGAAACGTGTGAGCTTCGTGAATGATGTAGATCCTTTGAGAAGTAAAGTAACTGCCCTTACCTGAAACGAAGTGTTGCCTGTAGGAAGACTCAGAGCCTGGGGTTTAACTCCATTTCTGAAGTGAAACACACAGCAGAGTTGTCATATATAGATCATACTCTGCTTTAGAGCAAGAAGCACGCTCTTGCTTTCTAGAGTCTCTAGGACAGCAGGAAACATGAGTGTGCTGAGAACAAAAGAACGGTGTTTCTTACACATTCGCGCCATATCGAGTCCAACTCTGCCTCTGAAATTGATACAAAGCACAGGTCCTCCAGCATCCAATGCTTGTCGTTTAAGATGAGAAACGTGTGAGCTTCGTGAACGATGTAGTTCGTTTGAGCTGTAAAGTAAGTGCCCTTCCCAAAAACGATATCTTGTTTGTAGGAAGACTCAGCGCCTGGGATTTAACTCCATTACTGAAGTGAAACACACAGCAGAGCTCTCATCCATTGATCACACTCTGCTTTAGGGTAAGAAGCACCCTCTAGCTTTCTAGAGTCTCTCAGACAGCAGGAAACGTGAGTGTGCTGAGAACAAAAGAATGGTGTTTCCTACACATAAGGACCATATCTAGTCCAACCCTGCTTCTGAAACTGATACAAAGCACTGGTCCTCTAACATCCAATGCTTGTCAGTTAAGATGAGAAACGTGTTAGATTCGAGAACGATGTAGTTCGTTTGAGCTGTAAAGTGAATGCCCTTACCTGAAATTAAGTCTTTTTGTAGGAAGACACAGAGCCTGGGATTTAACTCCATTTCTGAAGTGAAACACACAGCAGAGTTCTCATCCATTGATGACACTCTGCTTTAGAGCAAGAAGCACGCTCTTGCTTTCTAGAGTCTCTAGGACAGCAGGAAACATGAGTGTGCTGAGAACAAAAGAACGGTGTTTCTTACACATTCGGGCCATGTCGAGTCCAACTCTGCTTCCGAAACTGATACAAAGCACTGGTCCTATAACATCCGATGCTTGCCAGTTAAGATTAGAAACATGTGAGCTTCGTGAACGATGTAGTTCCTTTGAGAAGTAAAGTAACTGCCCTTACCTGAAACTAAGTGTTGCCTATAGGAAGACTAAGAGCCTGGGATTTAACTGCATTTCTGAAGTGAAACACACAGCAGAGTTCTCATATATAGATCATACTCTGCTTTAGAGCAAGAAGCACACTCTTGCTTTCTAGACTCTCTAAGACAGCAGGAATCATGAGTGTGCTGAGAACAAAAGAACGGTGTTTCCTACACATGCGGACCATATCTAGTCCAACTCTGCCTCTGAAATTGATACAAAGCACAGGTCCTCTAACATCCAATGCTTGTCATTTAAGATGAGAAACGTGTGAGCTTCGTGAACGATGTAGTTCATGTGAGCTGTAAAGTAACTGCCCTTACCTGAAACGAAGTGTTGCTTGTAGGAAGACTCAGAGCCTGAGGTTTAACTCCATTTCTGAAGAGAAACACACAGCAGAGTTGTCATATATAGATCACACTCTATTTTAGAGCAAAAAGCACACTCTTGCTTTCTAGACTCTCTAAGAGAGCAGGAATCATGAGTGTGCTGAGAACAAAAGGACGGTGTTTCCTACACATACGGACCATATCTAGTCCAACTCTGCCTCTGAAATTGATACAAAGCACAGGTCCTCTAACATCCAATGCTTGTCATTTAAGATGAAAAACGTGTGAGCTTCGTGAACAATGTAGTTCCTTTGAGCTGTAAAATAACTGCCCTTCCCTGAAACGAGTCTTGTTTGTAGGAAGACTAAGAGCCTGGGATTTAACTCAATTTCTGAAGTGAAACACACAGCAGAGTTCTCATATATAGATCACACTCTGCTTTAGAGCAAGAAGCACACTCTTGCTTTCTAGACTCTCTAAGACAGCAGGAATCATGAGTGTGCTGAGCACAAAAGAACGGTGTTTCTTACACATTCGGGCCATTTCAAGTCCAACTCTGCCTCTGAAATTGATGCAAAGCAGAGGTCCTCCAGCATCCAATGCTTGTCATTTAAGATGAGAAACGTGTGAGATTCGTGAAAGATGTAGTTCGTTTGAGCTCTAATGTAACTGCCCTTCCCTGAAACGATATCGTGTTTGTAGGAAGACTCAGAGCCTGGGATTTAACTCCATTTCTGAAGTGAAAGACACAGCAGAGCTCTCATCCATTGATAACACTCTGCTTTAGAGTAAGAAGCACCCTCTAGCTTTCTACAGTCTCTCAGACAGCAGGAAACGTGAGTGTGCTGAGAACAAAGAACGGTGTTTCCTACACATACGGACCATATCTCGTCCAACCCTGCTTCTGAAACTGATACAAAGCACTGGTCCTCTAACATCCAATGCTTGTCAGTTAAGATGAGAAACGTGTTAGATTCGAGAACGATGTAGTTCGTTTGAGCTGTAAAGTGACTGCCCTTCCCTGAAACGAAGTCTTGCATGTTGAAAGACACTGACCCTGGGATTTAACTACATTTCTGAAGGGAAACACACAGCATAGTTCTCATCCATGGATCACACTCTGCTTCAGAGCAAGAAGCACCCTCTTGCTCTCTAGATTCTCTAATACAGCAGGAAACGTGAGTGTGCTGAGAACAAAAGAACGGTGTTTCCTACACATACCGACCATATCTATTCCAACTCTGCTTCTGAAACTGATACAAAGCACTGCTACTATAACATCCGATGCTTGTCAGTTAAGAATAGAAACGTGTTAGATTCGTGAACGATGTAGTTCGTTTGAGCTCTAAAGTAACTGCCCTTACCTCAAACGAATTGTTGCTTGTAGGAAGACTCAGAGCCTGGGGTTTAACTCCATTTCTGAAATGAAACACACAGCAGAGTTGTCATATATAGATCATACTCTGCTTTAGAGCAAGAAGCACGCTCTTGCTTTCTAGAGTCTCTAGGACAGCAGGAAACATGAGTGTGCTGAGAACAATAGAACCGTGTTTCTTACAAATTCGGGCCATATCGAGTCCAACTCTGCCTCTGAAATTGATACAAAGCACAGGTCCTCCAGCATCCAATGCTTGTCATTTAAGATGAGAAACATGTGAGCTTCGTGATCGATGTAGTTCATTTGAGCTGTAATGTAACTGCCCTTAACTGAAATGAAGTCTTGTTTGTAGGAAGACTCAGAGCCTGGAATTTTACTCCATTTCTGAAGTGAAACACACAGCAGAGTTCACATCCATTGATCACACTCTGCTTTAGAGCAAGAAGCACCCTCTTGCTCTCTAGATTCTCTAATACAGCAGGAAACGTGAGTGTGCTGAGAACAAAAGAACGGTGTTTCCTACACATAGGGACCATATCTATTCCAACTCTGCCTCTGAAATTGATACAAAGCAGAGTTCCTCCAGCATCCAATGCTTGTCATTTAAGATGAGAAACGTGTGAGCTTCGTGAACGATGTTGTTCGTTTGAGTTGTAAAGTAACTGCCCTTCCCTGATACGATATCTTGTTTGTAGGAAGGCTCAGAGCCTGTGATTTAACTGCATTTCTGAAGTGAAACACACAGCAGAGTTCTCATATATAGATCACACTCTGCTTTAGAGCAAGAAGCACACTCTTGCTTTCTAGACTCTCTAAGACAGCAGGAATAATGAGTGTGCTGAGAACAAAAGAACGGTGTTTCCTACACATACGGACCATATCTAGTCCAACTCTGCCTCTGAAATTGATACAAAGCACAGGTCTTCTAACATCCAATGCTTGTCATTTAAGATGAGAAACATGTGAGCTTGGTGAACGATGTAGTTCATTTGAGCTCTAAAGTAACTGCCCTTACCTGAAACGAATTGTTGCTTGTAGGAAGACTCAGAGCCTGGGGTTTAACTCCATTTCTGAAGTGAAACACACAGCAGAGTTGTCATATATAGATCATACTCTGCTTTCGAGCAAGAAGCACGCTCTTGCTTTCTAGAGTCTCTAGGACAGCAGGAAACATGAGTGTGCTGAGAAAAAAAGAACGGTGTTGCTTACACATACGTACGATATCTATTCCAAATCTGCTTCTGAAACTGATACAAAGCACTGGTCCTATAACATCCGATGCTTGCCAGTTAAGATTAGAAACGTGTGAGCTTCGTGAACGATGTAGTTCCTTTGAGAAGTAAAGTAACTGCCCTTACCTGAAACGAAGTGTTGCCTGTAGGAAGACTCAGAGCCTGGGGTTTAACTCCATTTCTGAAGTGAAACACACAGCAGAGTTGTCATATATAGATCATACTCTGCTTTAGAGCAAGAAGCACGCTCTTGCTTTCTAGAGTCTCTAGGACAGCAGGAAACATGAGTGTGCTGAGAACAAAAGAACGGTGTTTCCTACACATGCGGACCATATCTAGTCCAACTCTGCCTCTGAAATTGATACAAAGCACAGGTCCTCTAACATCCAATGCTTGTCATTTAAGATGAGAAACGTGTGAGCTTCGTGAACGATGTAGTTCATGTGAGCTGTAAAGTAACTGCCCTTACCTGAAACGAAGTGTTGCTTGTAGGAAGACTCAGAGCCTGAGGTTTAACTCCATTTCTGAAGAGAAACACACAGCAGAGTTGTCATATATAGATCACACTCTATTTTAGAGCAAAAAGCACACTCTTGCTTTCTAGACTCTCTAAGAGAGCAGGAATCATGAGTGTGCTGAGAACAAAAGGACGGTGTTTCCTACACATACGGACCATATCTAGTCCAACTCTGCCTCTGAAATTGATACAAAGCACAGGTCCTCTAACATCCAATGCTTGTCATTTAAGATGAAAAACGTGTGAGCTTCGTGAACAATGTAGTTCCTTTGAGCTGTAAAATAACTGCCCTTCCCTGAAACGAGTCTTGTTTGTAGGAAGACTAAGAGCCTGGGATTTAACTCAATTTCTGAAGTGAAACACACAGCAGAGTTCTCATATATAGATCACACTCTGCTTTAGAGCAAGAAGCACACTCTTGCTTTCTAGACTCTCTAAGACAGCAGGAATCATGAGTGTGCTGAGCACAAAAGAACGGTGTTTCTTACACATTCGGGCCATTTCAAGTCCAACTCTGCCTCTGAAATTGATGCAAAGCAGAGGTCCTCCAGCATCCAATGCTTGTCATTTAAGATGAGAAACGTGTGAGATTCGTGAAAGATGTAGTTCGTTTGAGCTGTAATGTAACTGCCCTTCCCTGAAACGATATCGTGTTTGTAGGAAGACTCAGAGCCTGGGATTTAACTCCATTTCTGAAGTGAAAGACACAGCAGAGCTCTCATCCATTGATAACACTCTGCTTTAGAGTAAGAAGCACCCTCTAGCTTTCTACAGTCTCTCAGACAGCAGGAAACGTGAGTGTGCTGAGAACAAAGAACGGTGTTTCCTACACATACGGACCATATCTCGTCCAACCCTGCTTCTGAAACTGATACAAAGCACTGGTCCTCTAACATCCAATGCTTGTCAGTTAAGATGAGAAACGTGTTAGATTCGAGAACGATGTAGTTCGTTTGAGCTGTAAAGTGACTGCCCTTCCCTGAAACGAAGTCTTGCATGTTGAAAGACACAGACCCTGGGATTTAACTACATTTCTGAAGGGAAACACACAGCATAGTTCTCATCCATGGATCACACTCTGCTTCAGAGCAAGAAGCACCCTCTTGCTCTCTAGATTCTCTAATACAGCAGGAAACGTGAGTGTGCTGAGAACAAAAGAACGGTGTTTCCTACACATACCGACCATATCTATTCCAACTCTGCTTCTGAAACTGATACAAAGCACTGCTACTATAACATCCGATGCTTGTCAGTTAAGAATAGAAACGTGTTAGATTCGTGAACGATGTAGTTCGTTTGAGCTCTAAAGTAACTGCCCTTACCTCAAACGAATTGTTGCTTGTAGGAAGACTCAGAGCCTGGGGTTTAACTCCATTTCTGAAATGAAACACACAGCAGAGTTGTCATATATAGATCATACTCTGCTTTAGAGCAAGAAGCACGCTCTTGCTTTCTAGAGTCTCTAGGACAGCAGGAAACATGAGTGTGGTTTGAAAAAAAGAACGGTGTTGCTTACACATACGGACCATATCTATTCCAACTCTGCTTCTGAACCTGATACAAAGCACTGGTCCTATAACATCCGATGCTTGCCAGTTAAGATGAGAAACGTGTGAGCTTCGTGAACGATGTAGTTCCTTTGAGAAATAAAGTAACTGCCCTTACCTGAAACGAAGTGTTGCCTGTAGGAAGACTCAGAGCCTGGGGTTTAACTCCATTTCTGAAGTGAAACACACAGCAGAATTGTCATATATAGATCATACTCTGCTTTAGAGCAAGAAGCACGCTCTTGCTTTCTAGAGTCTCTAGGACAGCAGGAAACATGAGTGTGCTGAGAACAATAGAACCGTGTTTCTTACAAATTCGGGCCATATCGAGTCCAACTCTGCCTCTGAAATTGATACAAAGCACAGGTCCTCCAGCATCCAATGCTTGTCATTTAAGATGAGAAACATGTGAGCTTCGTGATCGATGTAGTTCATTTGAGCTGTAATGTAACTGCCCTTAACTGAAATGAAGTCTTGTTTGTAGGAAGACTCAGAGCCTGGAATTTAACTCCATTTCTGAAGTGAAACACACAGCAGAGTTCACATCCATTGATCACACTCTGCTTTAGAGCAAGAAGCACCCTCTTGCTCTCTAGATTCTCTAATACAGCAGGAAACGTGAGTGTGCTGAGAACAAAAGAACGGTGTTTCCTACACATAGGGACCATATCTATTCCAACTCTGCCTCTGAAATTGATACAAAGCAGAGTTCCTCCAGCATCCAATGCTTGTCATTTAAGATGAGAAACGTGTGAGCTTCGTGAACGATGTTGTTCGTTTGAGTTGTAAAGTAACTGCCCTTCCCTGAAACGATATCTTGTTTGTAGGAAGGCTCAGAGCCTGTGATTTAACTGCATTTCTGAAGTGAAACACACAGCAGAGTTCTCATATATAGATCACACTCTGCTTTAGAGCAAGAAGCACACTCTTGCTTTCTAGACTCTCTAAGACAGCAGGAATAATGAGTGTGCTGAGAACAAAAGAACGGTGTTTCCTACACATACGGACCATATCTAGTCCAACTCTGCCTCTGAAATTGATACAAAGCACAGGTCTTCTAACATCCAATGCTTGTCATTTAAGATGAGAAACATGTGAGCTTGGTGAACGATGTAGTTCATTTGAGCTCTAAAGTAACTGCCCTTACCTGAAACGAATTGTTGCTTGTAGGAAGACTCAGAGCCTGGGGTTTAACTCCATTTCTGAAGTGAAACACACAGCAGAGTTGTCATATATAGATCATACTCTGCTTTCGAGCAAGAAGCACGCTCTTGCTTTCTAGAGTCTCTAGGACAGCAGGAAACATGAGTGTGCTGAGAAAAAAAGAACGGTGTTGCTTACACATACGTACGATATCTATTCCAAATCTGCTTCTGAAACTGATACAAAGCACTGGTCCTATAACATCCGATGCTTGCCAGTTAAGATTAGAAACGTGTGAGCTTCGTGAACGATGTAGTTCCTTTGAGAAGTAAAGTAACTGCCCTTACCTGAAACGAAGTGTTGCCTGTAGGAAGACTCAGAGCCTGGGGTTTAACTCCATTTCTGAAGTGAAACACACAGCAGAGTTGTCATATATAGATCATACTCTGCTTTAGAGCAAGAAGCACGCTCTTGCTTTCTAGAGTCTCTAGGACAGCAGGAAACATGAGTGTGCTGAGAACAAAAGAACGGTGTTTCTTACACATTCGCGCCATATCGAGTCCAACTCTGCCTCTGAAATTGATACAAAGCACAGGTCCTCCAGCATCCAATGCTTGTCGTTTAAGATGAGAAACGTGTGAGCTTCGTGAACGATGTAGTTCGTTTGAGCTGTAAAGTAAGTGCCCTTCCCAAAAACGATATCTTGTTTGTAGGAAGACTCAGAGCCTGGGATTTAACTCCATTTCTGAAGTGAAACACACAGCAGAGCTCTCATCCATTGATCACACTCTGCTTTAGGGTAAGAAGCACCCTCTAGCTTTCTAGAGTCTCTCAGACAGCAGGAAACGTGAGTGTGCTGAGAACAAAAGAACGGTGTTTCCTACACATAAGGACCATATCTAGTCCAACCCTGCTTCTGAAACTGATACAAAGCACTGGTCCTCTAACATCCAATGCTTGTCAGTTAAGATGAGAAACGTGTTAGATTCGAGAACGATGTAGTTCGTTTGAGCTGTAAAGTGACTGCCCTTACCTGAAATTAAGTCTTTTTGTAGGAAGACACAGAGCCTGGGATTTAACTCCATTTCTGAAGTGAAACACACAGCAGAGTTCTCATCCATTGATGACACTCTGCTTTAGAGCAAGAAGCACGCTCTTGCTTTCTAGAGTCTCTAGGACAGCAGGAAACATGAGTGTGCTGAGAAAAAAAGAACGGTGTTTCTTACACATTCGGGCCATGTCGAGTCCAACTCTGCTTCCGAAACTGATACAAAGCACTGGTCCTATAACATCCGATGCTTGCCAGTTAAGATTAGAAACATGTGAGCTTCGTGAACGATGTAGTTCCTTTGAGAAGTAAAGTAACTGCCCTTAACTGAAACGAAGTGTTGCCTATAGGAAGACTAAGAGCCTGGGATTTAACTGCATTTCTGAAGTGAAACACACAGCAGAGTTCTCATAAATAGATCATACTCTGCTTTAGAGCAAGAAGCACACTCTTGCTTTCTAGACTCTCTAAGACAGCAGGAATCATGAGTGTGCTGAGAACAAAAGAACGGTGTTTCCTACACATGCGGACCATATCTAGTCCAACTCTGCCTCTGAAATTGATACAAAGCACAGGTCCTCTAACATCCAATGCTTGTCATTTAAGATGAGAAACGTGTGAGCTTCGTGAACGATGTAGTTCATGTGAGCTGTAAAGTAACTGCCCTTACCTGAAACGAAGTGTTGCTTGTAGGAAGACTCAGAGCCTGAGGTTTAACTCCATTTCTGAAGAGAAACACACAGCAGAGTTGTCATATATAGATCACACTCTATTTTAGAGCAAAAAGCACACTCTTGCTTTCTAGACTCTCTAAGAGAGCAGGAATCATGAGTGTGCTGAGAACAAAAGGACGGTGTTTCCTACACATACGGACCATATCTAGTCCAACTCTGTCTCTGAAATTGATACAAAGCACAGGTCCTCTAACATCCAATGCTTGTCATTTAAGATGAAAAACGTGTGAGCTTCGTGAACAATGTAGTTCCTTTGAGCTGTAAAATAACTGCCCTTCCCTGAAACGAGTCTTGTTTGTAGGAAGACTAAGAGCCTGGGATTTAACTCAATTTCTGAAGTGAAACACACAGCAGAGTTCTCATATATAGATCACACTCTGCTTTAGAGCAAGAAGCACACTCTTGCTTTCTAGACTCTCTAAGACAGCAGGAATCATGAGTGTGCTGAGCACAAAAGAACGGTGTTTCTTACACATTCGGGCCATTTCAAGTCCAACTCTGCCTCTGAAATTGATGCAAAGCAGAGGTCCTCCAGCATCCAATGCTTGTCATTTAAGATGAGAAACGTGTGAGATTCGTGAAAGATGTAGTTCGTTTGAGCTGTAATGTAACTGCCCTTCCCTGAAACGATATCGTGTTTGTAGGAAGACTCAGAGCCTGGGATTTAACTCCATTTCTGAAGTGAAAGACACAGCAGAGCTCTCATCCATTGATAACACTCTGCTTTAGAGTAAGAAGCACCCTCTAGCTTTCTACAGTCTCTCAGACAGCAGGAAACGTGAGTGTGCTGAGAACAAAGAACGGTGTTTCCTACACATACGGACCATATCTCGTCCAACCCTGCTTCTGAAACTGATACAAAGCACTGGTCCTCTAACATCCAATGCTTGTCAGTTAAGATGAGAAACGTGTTAGATTCGAGAACGATGTAGTTCGTTTGAGCTGTAAAGTGACTGCCCTTCCCTGAAACGAAGTCTTGCATGTTGAAAGACACTGACCCTGGGATTTAACTACATTTCTGAAGGGAAACACACAGCATAGTTCTCATCCATGGATCACACTCTGCTTCAGAGCAAGAAGCACCCTCTTGCTCTCTAGATTCTCTAATACAGCAGGAAACGTGAGTGTGCTGAGAACAAAAGAACGGTGTTTCCTACACATACCGACCATATCTATTCCAACTCTGCTTCTGAAACTGATACAAAGCACTGCTACTATAACATCCGATGCTTGTCAGTTAAGAATAGAAACGTGTTAGATTCGTGAACGATGTAGTTCGTTTGAGCTCTAAAGTAACTGCCCTTACCTCAAACGAATTGTTGCTTGTAGGAAGACTCAGAGCCTGGGGTTTAACTCCATTTCTGAAATGAAACACACAGCAGAGTTGTCATATATAGATCATACTCTGCTTTAGAGCAAGAAGCACGCTCTTGCTTTCTAGAGTCTCTAGGACAGCAGGAAACATGAGTGTGGTTTGAAAAAAAGAACGGTGTTGCTTACACATACGGACCATATCTATTCCAACTCTGCTTCTGAACCTGATACAAAGCACTGGTCCTATAACATCCGATGCTTGCCAGTTAAGATGAGAAACGTGTGAGCTTCGTGAACGATGTAGTTCCTTTGAGAAATAAAGTAACTGCCCTTACCTGAAACGAAGTGTTGCCTGTAGGAAGACTCAGAGCCTGGGGTTTAACTCCATTTCTGAAGTGAAACACACAGCAGAATTGTCATATATAGATCATACTCTGCTTTAGAGCAAGAAGCACGCTCTTGCTTTCTAGAGTCTCTAGGACAGCAGGAAACATGAGTGTGCTGAGAACAATAGAACCGTGTTTCTTACAAATTCGGGCCATATCGAGTCCAACTCTGCCTCTGAAATTGATACAAAGCACAGGTCCTCCAGCATCCAATGCTTGTCATTTAAGATGAGAAACATGTGAGCTTCGTGATCGATGTAGTTCATTTGAGCTGTAATGTAACTGCCCTTAACTGAAATGAAGTCTTGTTTGTAGGAAGACTCAGAGCCTGGAATTTAACTCCATTTCTGAAGTGAAACACACAGCAGAGTTCACATCCATTGATCACACTCTGCTTTAGAGCAAGAAGCACCCTCTTGCTCTCTAGATTCTCTAATACAGCAGGAAACGTGAGTGTGCTGAGAACAAAAGAACGGTGTTTCCTACACATAGGGACCATATCTATTCCAACTCTGCCTCTGAAATTGATACAAAGCAGAGTTCCTCCAGCATCCAATGCTTGTCATTTAAGATGAGAAACGTGTGAGCTTCGTGAACGATGTTGTTCGTTTGAGTTGTAAAGTAACTGCCCTTCCCTGAAACGATATCTTGTTTGTAGGAAGGCTCAGAGCCTGTGATTTAACTGCATTTCTGAAGTGAAACACACAGCAGAGTTCTCATATATAGATCACACTCTGCTTTAGAGCAAGAAGCACACTCTTGCTTTCTAGACTCTCTAAGACAGCAGGAATAATGAGTGTGCTGAGAACAAAAGAACGGTGTTTCCTACACATACGGACCATATCTAGTCCAACTCTGCCTCTGAAATTGATACAAAGCACAGGTCTTCTAACATCCAATGCTTGTCATTTAAGATGAGAAACATGTGAGCTTGGTGAACGATGTAGTTCATTTGAGCTCTAAAGTAACTGCCCTTACCTGAAACGAATTGTTGCTTGTAGGAAGACTCAGAGCCTGGGGTTTAACTCCATTTCTGAAGTGAAACACACAGCAGAGTTGTCATATATAGATCATACTCTGCTTTCGAGCAAGAAGCACGCTCTTGCTTTCTAGAGTCTCTAGGACAGCAGGAAACATGAGTGTGCTGAGAAAAAAAGAACGGTGTTGCTTACACATACGTACGATATCTATTCCAAATCTGCTTCTGAAACTGATACAAAGCACTGGTCCTATAACATCCGATGCTTGCCAGTTAAGATTAGAAACATGTGAGCTTCGTGAACGATGTAGTTCCTTTGAGAAGTAAAGTAACTGCCCTTACCTGAAACGAAGTGTTGCCTGTAGGAAGACTCAGAGCCTGGGGTTTAACTCCATTTCTGAAGTGAAACACACAGCAGAGTTGTCATATATAGATCATACTCTGCTTTAGAGCAAGAAGCACGCTCTTGCTTTCTAGAGTCTCTAGGACAGCAGGAAACATGAGTGTGCTGAGAACAAAAGAACGGTGTTTCCTACACATGCGGACCATATCTAGTCCAACTCTGCCTCTGAAATTGATACAAAGCACAGGTCCTCTAACATCCAATGCTTGTCATTTAAGATGAGAAACGTGTGAGCTTCGTGAACGATGTAGTTCATGTGAGCTGTAAAGTAACTGCCCTTACCTGAAACGAAGTGTTGCTTGTAGGAAGACTCAGAGCCTGAGGTTTAACTCCATTTCTGAAGAGAAACACACAGCAGAGTTGTCATATATAGATCACACTCTATTTTAGAGCAAAAAGCACACTCTTGCTTTCTAGACTCTCTAAGAGAGCAGGAATCATGAGTGTGCTGAGAACAAAAGGACGGTGTTTCCTACACATACGGACCATATCTAGTCCAACTCTGCCTCTGAAATTGATACAAAGCACAGGTCCTCTAACATCCAATGCTTGTCATTTAAGATGAAAAACGTGTGAGCTTCGTGAACAATGTAGTTCCTTTGAGCTGTAAAATAACTGCCCTTCCCTGAAACGAGTCTTGTTTGTAGGAAGACTAAGAGCCTGGGATTTAACTCAATTTCTGAAGTGAAACACACAGCAGAGTTCTCATATATAGATCACACTCTGCTTTAGAGCAAGAAGCACACTCTTGCTTTCTAGACTCTCTAAGACAGCAGGAATCATGAGTGTGCTGAGCACAAAAGAACGGTGTTTCTTACACATTCGGGCCATTTCAAGTCCAACTCTGCCTCTGAAATTGATGCAAAGCAGAGGTCCTCCAGCATCCAATGCTTGTCATTTAAGATGAGAAACGTGTGAGATTCGTGAAAGATGTAGTTCGTTTGAGCTGTAATGTAACTGCCCTTCCCTGAAACGATATCGTGTTTGTAGGAAGACTCAGAGCCTGGGATTTAACTCCATTTCTGAAGTGAAAGACACAGCAGAGCTCTCATCCATTGATAACACTCTGCTTTAGAGTAAGAAGCACCCTCTAGCTTTCTACAGTCTCTCAGACAGCAGGAAACGTGAGTGTGCTGAGAACAAAGAACGGTGTTTCCTACACATACGGACCATATCTCGTCCAACCCTGCTTCTGAAACTGATACAAAGCACTGGTCCTCTAACATCCAATGCTTGTCAGTTAAGATGAGAAACGTGTTAGATTCGAGAACGATGTAGTTCGTTTGAGCTGTAAAGTGACTGCCCTTCCCTGAAACGAAGTCTTGCATGTTGAAAGACACAGACCCTGGGATTTAACTACATTTCTGAAGGGAAACACACAGCATAGTTCTCATCCATGGATCACACTCTGCTTCAGAGCAAGAAGCACCCTCTTGCTCTCTAGATTCTCTAATACAGCAGGAAACGTGAGTGTGCTGAGAACAAAAGAACGGTGTTTCCTACACATACCGACCATATCTATTCCAACTCTGCTTCTGAAACTGATACAAAGCACTGCTACTATAACATCCGATGCTTGTCAGTTAAGAATAGAAACGTGTTAGATTCGTGAACGATGTAGTTCGTTTGAGCTCTAAAGTAACTGCCCTTACCTCAAACGAATTGTTGCTTGTAGGAAGACTCAGAGCCTGGGGTTTAACTCCATTTCTGAAATGAAACACACAGCAGAGTTGTCATATATAGATCATACTCTGCTTTAGAGCAAGAAGCACGCTCTTGCTTTCTAGAGTCTCTAGGACAGCAGGAAACATGAGTGTGGTTTGAAAAAAAGAACGGTGTTGCTTACACATACGGACCATATCTATTCCAACTCTGCTTCTGAACCTGATACAAAGCACTGGTCCTATAACATCCGATGCTTGCCAGTTAAGATGAGAAACGTGTGAGCTTCGTGAACGATGTAGTTCCTTTGAGAAATAAAGTAACTGCCCTTACCTGAAACGAAGTGTTGCCTGTAGGAAGACTCAGAGCCTGGGGTTTAACTCCATTTCTGAAGTGAAACACACAGCAGAATTGTCATATATAGATCATACTCTGCTTTAGAGCAAGAAGCACGCTCTTGCTTTCTAGAGTCTCTAGGACAGCAGGAAACATGAGTGTGCTGAGAACAATAGAACGGTGTTTCTTACAAATTCGGGCCATATCGAGTCCAACTCTGCCTCTGAAATTGATACAAAGCACAGGTCCTCCAGCATCCAATGCTTGTCATTTAAGATGAGAAACATGTGAGCTTCGTGATCGATGTAGTTCATTTGAGCTGTAATGTAACTGCCCTTAACTGAAATGAAGTCTTGTTTGTAGGAAGACTCAGAGCCTGGAATTTAACTCCATTTCTGAAGTGAAACACACAGCAGAGTTCACATCCATTGATCACACTCTGCTTTAGAGCAAGAAGCACCCTCTTGCTCTGTAGATTCTCTAATACAGCAGGAAACGTGAGTGTGCTGAGAACAAAAGAACGGTGTTTCCTACACATAGGGACCATATCTATTCCAACTCTGCCTCTGAAATTGATACAAAGCAGAGGTCCTCCAGCATCCAATGCTTGTCATTTAAGATGAGAAACATGTGAGCTTCGTGAACGATGTTGTTCGTTTGAGTTGTAAAGTAACTGCCCTTCCCTGAAACTATATCTTGTTTGTAGGAAGGCTCAGAGCCTGTGATTTAACTGCATTTCTGAAGTGAAACACACAGCAGAGTTCTCATATATAGATCACACTCTGCTTTAGAGCAAGAAGCACACTCTTGCTTTCTAGACTCTCTAAGACAGCAGGAATAATGAGTGTGCTGAGAACAAAAGAACGGTGTTTCCTACACATACGGACCATATCTAGTCCAACTCTGCCTCTGAAATTGATACAAAGCAGAGGTCCTCCAGCATCCAATGCTTGTCATTTAAGATGAGAAACGTGTGAGCTTCGTGAACGATGTAGTTCGTTTGAGCTGTAAAGTAACTACCATTCCCTGAAACGATATCTTGTTTGTAGGAAGACTCAGAGCCTGGGATTTAACTCCATTTCTGAAGTGAAACACACAGCAGAGTTCTCATCCATTGATCACACT
Organism: Onychomys leucogaster; assembly: GCA_949786385.1. Classification (NCBI taxonomy): domain Eukaryota; kingdom Metazoa; phylum Chordata; class Mammalia; order Rodentia; family Cricetidae; genus Onychomys; species Onychomys leucogaster. Next base: position 3,526,643 of record CATKUP010000009.1, on the reverse strand, counting down.
CTGCTTTAGAGTAAGAAGCACCCTCTAGCTTTCTAGAGTCTCTAAGACAGCAGGAAACATGAGTGTGCTGAGAACAAAAGAATGGTGTTTCTTACACATACGGACCATATCTAGTCCAACTCTGCTTCTGAAACTGATACAAAGCACTGGTCCTCTAACATCCAATGCTTGTCATTTAAGATGAGAAACGTGTTAGATTCATGAATGATGTAGTTCATTTGAGCTGTAATGTAACTGCCCTTACCTGAAATTAATTCTTGTTGTAGGAAGACACAGAGCCTGGGATTTAACTCCATTTCTGAAGTGAAACACACAGCAGAGTTCTCATCCATTGATGACACTCTGCTTTAGAGCAAGAAGCACGCTCTTGCTTTCCAGAGTCACTAAGGCAGCAGGAACCTGAGTGCGCTGAGAACAAAAGAACGGTGTTTCTTACACATTCGGGCCATATTGAGTCCAACTCTGCCTCTGAAATTGATGCAAAGCTCAGGTCCTCCAGCGTCCAATGCTTGTCAGTTAAGATGAGAAACCTGTGAGCTTCGTGAACGATGTAGTTCCTTTGAGCTGTAAAATAACTGCCCTTCCCTGAAACGAAGTCTAGTTTGTAGGAAGACTAAGAGCCTGGGATTTACCTCCATTTCTGAAGTGAAACACACAGCAGAGTTCTCATATATAGATCACACTCTGCTTTAGAGCAAGAAGCAGACTCTTGCTTTCTATACTCTCTAAGACAGCAGGAAACATGAGTGTGCTGAGAACAAAAGAACGGTGTTTCCTACACATACGGACCATATCTAGTCCAACCCTGCTTCTGAAACTGATAAAAAGAGCTGGTCCTCTAACATCCAATGCTTGTCAGTTAAGATGAGAAACGTGTTAGATTCGAGAACGATGTAGTTCGTTTGAGATGGAAAGTGATTGCCCTTCCCTGAAACGAAGTCTTGCATGTTGAAGGACACAGAGCCTGGGGTTTAACTCCATTTCTGAAGTGAAACACACAGCAGATTATTCATATATAGATCATACTCTGCTTTATAGCAAGAAGCACGCTCTTGCATTCTAGAGTCTCTAGGACAGCAGGAAAAATGAGTGTGCTGAGAACAAAAGAACGGTGTTTCTTACACATTCGGGCCATATCGAGTCCAACTCTGCCTCTGAAATTGATACAAAGCACAGGTCCTCCAGCATCCAATGCTTGTCATTTAAGATGAGAAACGTGTGAGCTTCGTGAACGATGTAGTTCGTTTGAGCGGTAAAATAAATGCCATTCCCTGAAACGAAGTCTTGTTTGTAGGAAGACAAAGCGCCTGGGATTTAACTGCATTTCTGAAGTGAAACACACAGCAGAGTTCTCATATATAGATCACACTCTGCTTTAGAGCAAGAAGCACACTCTTGCTTTCTAGACTCTCTAAGACAGCAGGAATCTTGAGTGTGCTGAGAACAAAAGAACGGTGTTTCCTACACATACGGACCATATCTAGTCCAACTCTGCCTCTGAAATTGATACAAAGCACAGGTCCTCTAACATCCAATGCTTGTTATTTAAGATGGGAAACGTGTGAGCTTCGTGAACGATGTAGTTCATTTGAGCTGTAAAGTAACTGCCCTTACCTGAAACAAAGTGTTGCTTGTAGGAAGACTAAGAGCCTGAGGTTTAACTCAGTTTCTGAAGTGAAAAACACAGCAGAGTTGTCATATATAGATCATACTCTGCTTTATAGCAAGAAGCACGCTCTTGCTTTCTAGAGTCTCTAGAACAGCAGGAAACATGAGTGTGCTGAGAAGAAAATAACGGTGTTTCTTACACATACGGACCATATCTAGTCCAACTCTGCCTCTGAAATTGATACAAAGCACTGGTCCTCTAACATCCAATGCTTGTCAGTTAATATGAGAAACGTGTGAGCTTCGTGAATGATGTAGTTCATTTGTGCTGTAATGTAACTGCCCTTACCTGAAATTAAGTCTTGTTGTAGGAAGACACAGAGCCTGGGATTTAACTCCATTTCTGAAGTGAAACACACAGCAGAGTTCTCATCTATAGATCACACTCTGCTTTAGAGCAAGAAGCACACTCTTGCTTTCTAGACTCTCTAAGACAGCAGGAATAATGAGTGTGCTGAGAACAAACGAACGGTGTTTCCTACACATACGGACCATATCTAGTCCAACTCTGCCTCTGAAATTGATACAAACCACAGGTCCTCTAACATCCAATGCTTGTCATTTAAGATGAGAAACGTGTGAGCTTCGTGAACGATGTAGTTCATTTGAGCTCTAATGTAACTGCCCTTACCTGAAAAGAAGTCTTGCTTGTAGGAAGACTCGGAGCCTGGGATTTAACTCCATTTCTGAAATGAAACACACAGCAGACTTCTCATCCATTGATGACACTGCTTTAGAGCAAGAAGCACTCTCTTGCATTCCAGAGTCACTAAGGCAGCAGGAAACCCGAGTGTGCTGAGAGCAAAAGAACGGTGTTTCTTACAATACGGACCATATCTAGTCCAAATCTGCTTCTGAAACTGATACAAAGCACTGTCCTCTAACATCCAATGCTTGTCAGTTAAGATGAGAAACGTGTGAGCTTCGTGAAAGATGTAGTTCGTTTGAGCTCTAAAGTAACTGCCCTTACGTAAAATGAAGTGTTGCTTGTAGGAAGATTCAGAGCCTGAGGTTTAACTCCATTTCTGAAGTGAAAAACACAGCAGAGTTCTCATTTATAGATCACACTCTGCTTTAGATCAAGAAGCACACTCTTGCTTTCTAGACTCTCTAGGACAGCAGGAAACATGAGTGTGCTGAGAACAAAAGAATGGTGTTTCTTACACATACGGACCATATCTAGTCCAACTCTGCTTCTGAAACTGATACAAAGCACTGGTCCTCTAACATCCAATGCTTGTCAGTTAAGATGAGAAACGTGTTAGATTCATGAATGATGTAGTTCATTTGAGCTGTAATGTAACTGCCCTTACCTGAAATTAATTCTTGTTGTAGGAAGACACAGAGCCTGGGATTTAACTCCATTTCTGAAGTGAAACACACAGCAGAGTTCTCATCCATTGATGACACTCTGCTTTAGAGCAAGAAGCACGCTCTTGCTTTCCAGAGTCACTAAGGCAGCAGGAACCTGAGTGCGCTGAGAACAAAAGAACGGTGTTTCTTACACATTCGGGCCATATTGAGTCCAACTCTGCCTCTGAAATTGATGCAAAGCTCAGGTCCTCCAGCGTCCAATGCTTGTCAGTTAAGATGAGAAACCTGTGAGCTTCGTGAACGATGTAGTTCCTTTGAGCTGTAAAATAACTGCCCTTCCCTGAAACGAAGTCTTGTTTGTAGGAAGACTAAGAGCCTGGGATTTACCTCCATTTCTGAAGTGAAACACACAGCAGAGTTCTCATATATAGATCACACTCTGCTTTAGAGCAAGAAGCAGACTCTTGCTTTCTATACTCTCTAAGACAGCAGGAAACATGAGTGTGCTGAGAACAAAAGAACGGTGTGTCCTACACATACGGACCATATCTAGTCCAACTCTGCCTCTGAAATTGATACAAACCACAGGTCCTCTAACATCCAATGCTTGTCAGTTAAGATGAGAAACGTGTGAGCTTCGTGAATGATGTAGTTCATTTAAGCTGTAATGTAACTGCCCTTACCTGAAACGAAGTGTTGCTTGTAGGAAGACTCAGAGCCTGGGGTTTAACTCCATTTCTGAAGTGAAACACACAGCAGAGTTGTCCTATATAGATCATACTCTGCTTTAGAGCAAGAAGCACACTCTTGCTTTCTAGAGTCTCTAAGACAGCAGGAAACGTGAGTGTGCTGAGAACAAAAGAACGGTGTTTCCTACACATACGGACCATATCTAGTCCAACCCTGCTTCTGAAACTGATAAAAAGAGCTGGTCCTCTAACATCCAATGCTTGTCAGTTAAGATGAGAAACGTGTTAGATTCGAAAACGATGTAGTTCGTTTGAGCTGGAAAGTGATTGCCCTTCCCTGAAACGAAGTCTTGCATGTTGAAGGACACAGAGCCTGGGGTTTAACTCCATTTCTGAAGTGAAACACACAGCAGATTATTCATATATAGATCATACTCTGCTTTATAGCAAGAAGCAGGCTCTTGCATTCTAGAGTCTCTAGGACAGCAGGAAAAATGAGTGTGCTGAGAACAAAAGAACGGTGTTTCTTACACATTCGGGCCATATCGAGTCCAACTCTGCCTCTGAAATTGATACAAAGCACAGGTCCTCCAGCATCCAATGCTTGTCATTTAAGATGAGAAACGTGTGAGCTTCGTGAACGATGTAGTTCGTTTGAGCGGTAAAATAAATGCCATTCCCTGAAACGAAGTCTTGTTTGTAGGAAGACAAAGCGCCTGGGATTTAACTGCATTTCTGAAGTGAAAGACACAGCAGAGTTCTCATATATAGATCACACTCTGCTTTAGAGCAAGAAGCACACTCTTGCTTTCTAGACTCTCTAAGACAGCAGGAATCTTGAGTGTGCTGAGAACAAAAGAACAGTGTTTCCTACACATACGGACCATATCTAGTCCAACTCTGCCTCTGAAATTGATACAAACCACAGGTCCTCTAACATCCAATGCTTGTCATTTAAGATGAGAAACGTGTGAGCTTCGTGAACGATGTAGTTCATTTGAGCTCTAATGTAACTGCCCTTACCTGAAAAGAAGTCTTGCTTGTAGGAAGACTCGGAGCCTGGGATTTAACTCCATTTCTGAAATGAAACACACAGCAGACTTCTCATCCATTGATGACACTGCTTTAGAGCAAGAAGCACTCTCTTGCATTCCAGAGTCACTAAGGCAGCAGGAAACCCGAGTGTGCTGAGAGCAAAAGAACGGTGTTTCTTACAATACGGACCATATCTAGTCCAAATCTGCTTCTGAAACTGATACAAAGCACTGGTCCTCTAACATCCAATGCTTGTCAGTTAAGATGAGAAACGTGTGAGCTTCGTGAAAGATGTAGTTCGTTTGAGCTCTAAAGTAACTGCCCTTACGTAAAATGAAGTGTTGCTTGTAGGAAGATTCAGAGCCTGAGGTTTAACTCCATTTCTGAAGTGAAAAACACAGCAGAGTTCTCATTTATAGATCACACTCTGCTTTAGAGCAAGAAGCACACTCTTGCTTTCTAGACTCTCTAGGACAGCAGGAAACATGAGTGTGCTGAGAACAAAAGAATGGTGTTCCTTACACATACGGACCATATCTAGTCCAACTCTGCTTCTGAAACTGATACAAAGCACTGGTCCTCTAACATCCAATGCTTGTCAGTTAAGATGAGAAACGTGTTAGATTCATGAATGATGTAGTTCATTTGAGCTGTAATGTAACTGCCCTTACCTGAAATTAATTCTTGTTGTAGGAAGACACAGAGCCTGGGATTTAACTCCATTTCTGAAGTGAAACACACAGCAGAGTTCTCATCCATTGATGACACTCTGCTTTAGAGCAAGAAGCACGCTCTTGCTTTCCAGAGTCACTAAGGCAGCAGGAACCTGAGTGCGCTGAGAACAAAAGAACGGTGTTTCTTACACATTCGGGCCATATTGAGTCCAACTCTGCCTCTGAAATTGATACAAAGCTCAGGTCCTCCAGCGTCCAATGCTTGTCAGTTAAGATGAGAAACCTGTGAGCTTCGTGAACGATGTAGTTCCTTTGAGCTGTAAAATAACTGCCCTTCCCTGAAACGAGGTCTTGTTTGTAGGAAGACTAAGAGCCTGGGATTTACCTCCATTTCTGAAGTGAAACACACAGCAGAGTTCTCATATATAGATCACACTCTGCTTTAGAGCAAGAAGCAGACTCTTGCTTTCTATACTCTCTAAGACAGCAGGAAACATGAGTGTGCTGAGAACAAAAGAACGGTGTGTCCTACACATACGGACCATATCTAGTCCAACTCTGCCTCTGAAATTGATACAAACCACAGGTCCTCTAACATCCAATGCTTGTCAGTTAAGATGAGAAACGTGTGAGCTTCGTGAATGATGTAGTTCATTTGAGCTGTAATGTAACTGCCCTTACCTGAAACGAAGTGTTGCTTGTAGGAAGACTCAGAGCCTGGGGTTTAACTCCATTTCTGAAGTGAAACACACAGCAGAGTTGTACTATATAGATCATACTCTGCTTTAGAGCAAGAAGCACACTCTTGCTTTCTAGAGTCTCTAGGACAGCAGGAAACATGAGTGTGCTGAGAACAAAAGAACGGTGTTTCTTACACATTCGGGCCATATCGAGTCCAACTCGGCCTCTGAAATTGATACAAAGCACAGGTCCTCCAGCATCCAATGCTTGTCATTTAAGATGAGAAACGTGTGAGCTTCGTGAACGATGTAGTTCATTTGAGCTGTAAAGTAACTGCCCTTCCCTGAAACGAAGTCTTGTTTGTAGGAAGACTCAGAGCCTGGGATTTAACTCCATTTCTGAAGTGAAACACACAACAGAGTTCTCATCCATTGATCACACTCTGCTTTAGAACAAGAAGCACCCTCTACCTTTCTAGAGTCTCTAAGACAGCAGGAAACGTGAGTGTGCTGAGAAGAAAAGAACGGTGTTTCCTACACATACGGACCATATCTAGTCCAACTCTGCTTCTGAACCTGATACAAAGCACTGGTCCTCTAACATCCAATACTTGTCAGTTAAGATGAGGAACGTGTTAGATTCGTGAACGATGTAGTTCATTTGAGCTCTAATGTAACTGCCCTTACCTGAAAAGAAGTCTTGCTTGTAGGAAGACTCGGAGCCTGGGATTTAACTCCATTTCTGAAATGAAACACACAGCAGAGTTCTCATCCATTGATGACACTGTGCTTTAGAGCAAGAAGCAATCTCTTGCATTCCAGAGTCACTAAGGCAGCAGGAAACCTGAGTGTGCTGAGAGCAAAAGAACGGTGTTTCTTACAATACGGACCATATCTAGTCCAAATCTGCTTCTGAATCTGATACAAAGCACTGGTCCTCTAACATCCAATGCTTGTCAGTTAAGATGAGAAACGTGTGAGCTTCGTGAATGATGTAGTTCGTTTGAGATCTAAAGTAACTGCCCTTACGTAAAATGAAGTGTTGCTTGTAGGAAGATTCAGAGCCTGAGGTTTAACTCCATTTCTGAAGTGAAAAACACAGCAGAGTTCTCATTTATAGATCACACTCTGCTTTAGAGCAAGAAGCACACTCTTGCTTTCTAGACTCTCTAGGACAGCAGGAAACATGAGTTTGCTGAGAACAAAATAATGGTGTTTCTTACACATACGGACCATATCTAGTCCAACTCTGCTTCTGAAACTGATACAAAGCACTGGTCCTCTAACATCCAATGCTTGTCAGTTAAGATGAGAAACGTGTGAGCTTCGTGAATGATGTAGTTCATTTGAGCTATAATGTAACTGCCCTTACCTGAAATTAATTCTTGTTGTAGGAAGACACAGAGCCTGGGATTTAACTCCATTTCTGAAGTGAAACACACAGCAGAGTTCTCATCCATTGATGACACTCTGCTTTAGAGCAAGAAGCACGCTCTTGCTTTCCAGAGTCACTAAGGCAGCAGGAAACCTGAGTGTGCTGAGAACAAAAGAACGGTGTTTCTTACACATTCGGGCCATATTGAGTCCAAATCTGCCTCTGAAATTGATACAAAGCTCAGGTCCTCCAGCATCCAATGCTTGTCAGTTAAGATGAGAAACGTGTGAGCTTCGTGAACGATGTAGTTCCTTTGAGCTGTAAAATAACTGCCCTTCCCTGAAACGAAGTCTTGTTTGTAGGAAGACTCAGAGCCTGGGATTTAACTCCATTTCTGAAGAGAAACACACAACAGAGTTCTCATCCATTGATCACACTCTGCTTTAGAACAAGAAGAACCCTCTACCTTTCTAGAGTCTCTAAGACAGCAGGAAACGTGAGTGTGCTGAGAACAAAAGAACGTAGTTTCCTACACATACGGACCATATCTAGTCCAACTCTGCTTCTGAAACTGATACAAAGCACTGGTCCTCTAACATCCAATACTTGTCAGTTAAGATGAGGAACGTGTTAGATTCGTGAACGTTGTAGTTCGTTTGCGCTGTAAAGTAACTGCCCTTCCCTGAAACGAATTCTTGCATGTTGAAACACACAGAGCCTGGGATTTAACTCCATTTCTGAAGGGAAACACACAGCATAGTTCTCATCCATGGATCACACTCTGCTTCAGAGCAAGAAGCACCCTCTTGCTCTCTAGATTCTCTAATACAGCAGGAAACGTGAGTGTGCTGAGAACAAAAGAACGGTGTTTCCTACACATATGGACCATATCTATTCCAACTCTGCTTCTGAAACTGATACAAAGCACTGGTCTTATAACATCCAATGCTTGTCATTTAAGATGAGAAACGTGTGAGCTTCGTGAACGATGTAGTTCATTTGAGCTGTAAAGTAACTGCCCTTACCTGAAACGAAGTGTTGCTTGTAGGAAGACTAAGAGCCTGAGGTTTAACTCCATTTCTGAAGTGAAAAACACAGCAGAGTTGTCATATATAGATCATACTCTGCTTTATAGCAAGAAGCACGCTCTTGCTTTCTAGAGTCTCTAGAACAGCAGGAAACATGAGTGTGCTGAGAAGAAAATAACGGTGTTTCTTACACATACGGACCATATCCTGTCCAACTCTGCTTCTGAAACTGATACAAAGCACTGGTCCTCTAACATCCAATGCTTGTCAGTTAAGATGAGAAACGTGTGTGCTTCGTGAATGATGTAGTTCATTTGAGCTGTAATGTAACTGCCCTTACCTGAAATTAAGTCTTGTTGTAGGAAGACACAGAGCCTGGGATTTAACTCCATTTCTGAAGTGAAACACACAGCAGAGTTCTCATATATAGATCACACTCTGCTTTAGAGCAAGAAGCACACTCTTGCTTTCTAGACTCTCTAAGACAGCAGGAATCATGAGTGTGCTGAGAACAAAAGAACGGTGTTTCCTACACATATGGACCATATCTAGTCCAACTCTGCCTCTGAAATTGATACAAAGCACAGGTCCTCTAACATCCAATGCTTGTCATATAAGATGAGAAACGTGTGAGCTTCGTGAACGATGTAGTTCATTTGAGCTCTAATGTAACTGCCCTTACCTGAAAGAAGTCTTGCTTGTAGGAAGACTCGGAGCCTGGGATTTAACTCCATTTCTGAAGTGAAACACACAGCAGAGTTCTCATCCATTGATGACACTCTGCTTTAGAACAAGAAGCACCCTCTACCTTTCTAGAGTCTCTAAGACAGCAGGAAACGTGAGTGTGCTGAGAAGAAAAGAACGGTGTTTCCTACACATACGGACCATATCTAGTCCAACTCTGCTTCTGAACCTGATACAAAGCACTGGTCCTCTAACATCCAATACTTGTCAGTTAAGATGAGGAACGTGTTAGATTCGTGAACGATGTAGTTCATTTGAGCTCTAATGTAACTGCCCTTACCTGAAAAGAAGTCTTGCTTGTAGGAAGACTCGGAGCCTGGGATTTAACTCCATTTCTGAAATGAAACACACAGCAGAGTTCTCATCCATTGATGACACTGTGCTTTAGAGCAAGAAGCAATCTCTTGCATTCCAGAGTCACTAAGGCAGCAGGAAACCTGAGTGTGCTGAGAGCAAAAGAACGGTGTTTCTTACAATACGGACCATATCTAGTCCAAATCTGCTTCTGAATCTGATACAAAGCACTGGTCCTCTAACATCCAATGCTTGTCAGTTAAGATGAGAAACGTGTGAGCTTCGTGAATGAAGTAGTTCGTTTGAGATCTAAAGTAACTGCCCTTACGTAAAATGAAGTGTTGCTTGTAGGAAGATTCAGAGCCTGAGGTTTAACTCCATTTCTGAAGTGAAAAACACAGCAGAGTTCTCATTTATAGATCACACTCTGCTTTAGAGCAAGAAGCACACTCTTGCTTTCTAGACTCTCTAGGACAGCAGGAAACATGAGTTTGCTGAGAACAAAATAATGGTGTTTCTTACACATACGGACCATATCTAGTCCAACTCTGCTTCTGAAACTGATACAAAGCACTGGTCCTCTAACATCCAATGCTTGTCAGTTAAGATGAGAAACGTGTGAGCTTCGTGAATGATGTAGTTCATTTGAGCTATAATGTAACTGCCCTTACCTGAAATTAATTCTTGTTGTAGGAAGACACAGAGCCTGGGATTTAACTCCATTTCTGAAGTGAAACACACAGCAGAGTTCTCATCCATTGATGACACTCTGCTTTAGAGCAAGAAGCACGCTCTTGCTTTCCAGAGTCACTAAGGCAGCAGGAAACCTGAGTGTGCTGAGAACAAAAGAACGGTGTTTCTTACACATTCGGGCCATATTGAGTCCAAATCTGCCTCTGAAATTGATACAAAGCTCAGGTCCTCCAGCATCCAATGCTTGTCAGTTAAGATGAGAAACGTGTGAGCTTCGTGAACGATGTAGTTCCTTTGAGCTGTAAAATAACTGCCCTTCCCTGAAACGAAGTCTTGTTTGTAGGAAGACTCAGAGCCTGGGATTTAACTCCATTTCTGAAGAGAAACACACAACAGAGTTCTCATCCATTGATCACACTCTGCTTTAGAACAAGAAGAACCCTCTACCTTTCTAGAGTCTCTAAGACAGCAGGAAACGTGAGTGTGCTGAGAACAAAAGAACGTAGTTTCCTACACATACGGACCATATCTAGTCCAACTCTGCTTCTGAAACTGATACAAAGCACTGGTCCTCTAACATCCAATACTTGTCAGTTAAGATGAGGAACGTGTTAGATTCGTGAACGTTGTAGTTCGTTTGCGCTGTAAAGTAACTGCCCTTCCCTGAAACGAATTCTTGCATGTTGAAACACACAGAGCCTGGGATTTAACTCCATTTCTGAAGGGAAACACACAGCATAGTTCTCATCCATGGATCACACTCTGCTTCAGAGCAAGAAGCACCCTCTTGCTCTCTAGATTCTCTAATACAGCAGGAAACGTGAGTGTGCTGAGAACAAAAGAACGGTGTTTCCTACACATATGGACCATATCTATTCCAACTCTGCTTCTGAAACTGATACAAAGCACTGGTCTTATAACATCCAATGCTTGTCATTTAAGATGAGAAACGTGTGAGCTTCGTGAACGATGTAGTTCATTTGAGCTGTAAAGTAACTGCCCTTACCTGAAACGAAGTGTTGCTTGGAGGAAGACTAAGAGCCTGAGGTTTAACTCCATTTCTGAAGTGAAAAACACAGCAGAGTTGTCATATATAGATCATACTCTGCTTTATAGCAAGAAGCACGCTCTTGCTTTCTAGAGTCTCTAGAACAGCAGGAAACATGAGTGTGCTGAGAAGAAAATAACGGTGTTTCTTACACATACGGACCATATCCTGTCCAACTCTGCTTCTGAAACTGATACAAAGCACTGGTCCTCTAACATCCAATGCTTGTCAGTTAAGATGAGAAACGTGTGTGCTTCGTGAATGATGTAGTTCATTTGAGCTGTAATGTAACTGCCCTTACCTGAAATTAAGTCTTGTTGTAGGAAGACACAGAGCCTGGGATTTAACTCCATTTCTGAAGTGAAACACACAGCAGAGTTCTCATATATAGATCACACTCTGCTTTAGAGCAAGAAGCACACTCTTGCTTTCTAGACTCTCTAAGACAGCAGGAATCATGAGTGTGCTGAGAACAAAAGAACGGTGTTTCCTACACATATGGACCATATCTAGTCCAACTCTGCCTCTGAAATTGATACAAAGCACAGGTCCTCTAACATCCAATGCTTGTCATTTAAAATGAGAAACGTGTGAGCTTCGTGAACGATGTAGTTCATTTGAGCTCTAATGTAACTGCCCTTACCTGAAAGAAGTCTTGCTTGTAGGAAGACTCGGAGCCTGGGATTTAACTCCATTTCTGAAGTGAAACACACAGCAGAGTTCTCATCCATTGATGACACTCTGCTTTAGAGCAAGAAGCACGCTCTTGCTTTCCAGAGTCACTAAGGCAGCAGAAAACCTGAGTGTGCTGAGAACAAAAGAACGGTGTTTCTTACACATTCGGGCCATATTGAGTCCAACTCTGCCTCTGAAATTGATACAAAGCTCAGGTCCTCCAGCATCCAATGCTTGTCAGTTAAGATGAGAAACGTGTGAGCTTCGTGAACGATGTAGTTCGTTTGAGCTGTAAAATAACTGCCCTTCCCTGAAACGAAGTCTTGTGTGTAGGAAGACTAAGAGCCTGGGATTTAACTCCATTTCTGAAGTGAAACACACAGCAGAGTTCTCATATATAGATCACACTCTGCTTTAGAGCAAGAATTAGACTCTTGCTTTCTATACTCACTAAGACAGCAGGAAACATGAGTGTGCTGAGAACAAAAGAACGGTGTGTCCTAAACATACGGACCATATCTAGTCCAACTCTGCCTCTGAAATTGATACAAAGCACAGGTCCTCTAACATCCAATGCTTGTCATTTAAGATGAGAAACGTGTGAGCTTCGTGAACGATGTAGTTCATTTGAGCTCTAATGTAACTGCCCTTACCTGAAAGAAGTCTTGCTTGTAGGAAGACTCGGAGCCTGGGATTTAACTCCATTTCTGAAGTGAAACACACAGCAGAGTTCTCATCCATTGATGACACTGTGCTTTAGAGCAAGAAGCACTCTCTTGCATTCCAGAGTCACTAAGGCAGCAGGAAACCTGAGTGTGCTGAGAGCAAAAGAACGGTGTTTCTTACAATACGGACCATATCTAGTCCAAATCTGCTTCTGAAACTGATACAAAGCACTGGTCCTCTAACATCCAATGTTTGTCAGTTAAGATGAGAAACGTGTGAGCTTCGTGAATGATGTAGTTCGTTTGAGCTCTAAAGTAACTGCCCTTACGTAAAATGAAGTGTTGCTTGTAGGAAGATTCAGAGCCTGAGGTTTAACTCCATTTCTGAAGTGAAAAACACAGCAGAGTTCTCATTTATAGATCACACTCTGCTTTAGAGCAAGAAGGACACTCTTGCTTTCTAGACTCTCTAGGACAGCAGGAAACATGACTGTGCTGAGAACAAAAGAACGGTGTTTCTTACACATGCGGACCATATCTAGTCCAACTCTGCTTCTGAAACTGATACAAAGCACTGGTCCTCTAACATCCAATGCTTGTCAGTTAAGATGAGAAACGTGTGAGCTTCGTGAATGATGTAGTTCATTTGAGCTGTAATGTAACTGCCCTTACCTGAAATTAATTCTTGTTGTAGGAAGACACAGAGCCTGGGATTTAACTCCATTTCTGAAGTGAAACACACAGCAGAGTTCTCATCCATTGATGACACTCTGCTTTAGAGCAAGAAGCACGCTCTTGCTTTCCAGAGTCACTAAGGCAGCAGAAAACCTGAGTGTGCTGAGAACAAAAGAACGGTGTTTCTTACACATTCGGGCCATATTGAGTGCAACTCTGCCTCTGAAATTGATACAAAGCTCAGGTCCTCCAGCATCCAATGCTTGTCAGTTAAGATGAGAAACGTGTGAGCTTCGTGAACCATGTAGTTCGTTTGAGCTGTAAAATAACTGCCCTTCCCTGAAACGAAGTCTTGTTTGTAGGAAGACTAAGAGCCTGGGATTTAACTCCATTTCTGAAGTGAAACACACAGCAGAGTTCTCATATATAGATCACACTCTGCTTTAGAGCAAGAATTCGACTCTTGCTTTCTATACTCACTAAGACAGCAGGAAACATGAGTGTGCTGAGAACAAAAGAACGGTGTGTCCTAAACATACGGACCATATCTAGTCCAACTCTGCCTCTGAAATTGGTACAAAGCACAGGTCCTCTAACATCCAATGCTTGTCATTTAAGATGAGAAACGTGTGAGCTTCGTGAACGATGTAGTTCATTTGAGCTCTAATGTAACTGCCCTTACCTGAAAGAAGTCTTGCTTGTAGGAAGACTCGGAGCCTGGGATTTAACTCCATTTCTGAAGTGAAACACACAGCAGACTTCTCATCCATTGATGACACTGTGCTTTAGAGCAAGAAGCACTCTCTTGCATTCCAGAGTCACTAAGGCAGCAGGAAACCTGAGTGTGCTGAGAGCAAAAGAACGGTGTTTCTTACAATACGGACCATATCTAGTCCAAATCTGCTTCTGAAACTGATACAAAGCACTGGTCCTCTAACATCCAATGCTTGTCAGTTAAGATGAGAAACGTGTGAGCTTCGTGAATGATGTAGTTCGTTTGAGCTCTAAAGTAACTGCCCTTACGTAAAATGAAGTGTTGCTTGTAGGAAGATTCAGAGCCTGAGGTTTAACTCCATTTCTGAAGTGAAAAACACAGCAGAGTTCTCATTTATAGATCACACTCTGCTTTAGAGCAAGAAGGACACTCTTGCTTTCTAGACTCTCTAGGACAGCAGGAAACATGAGTGTGCTGAGAACAAAAGAACGGTGTTTCTTACACATTCGGGCCATATTGAGTCCAACTCTGCCTCTGAAATTGATACAAAGCTCAGGTCCTCCAGCATCCAATGCTTGTCAGTTAAGATGAGAAACGTGTGAGCTTCGTGAACGATGTAGTTCGTTTGAGCTGTAAAATAACTGCCCTTCCCTGAAACGAAGTCTTGTTTGTAGGAAGACAAAGCGCCTGGGATTTAACTGCATTTCTGAAGTGAAACACACAGCAGAGTTCTCATATATAGATCACACTCTGCTTTAGAGCAAGAATTAGACTCTTGCTTTCTATACTCACTAAGACAGCAGGAAACATGAGTGTGCTGAGAACAAAAGAACGGTGTGTCCTAAACATACGGACCATATCTAGTCCAACTCTGCCTCTGAAATTGATACAAAGCACAGGTCCTCTAACATCCAATGCTTGTCATTTAAGATGAAAAACGTGTGACCTTCGTGAACGATGTAGTTCATTTGAGCTGTAATGTAACTGCCCTTACCTGAAAGGAAGTGTTGCTTGTAGGAAGACTCAGAGCCTGGGGTTTAACTCCATTTCTGAAGTGAAACACACAGCAGAGTTGTCCTATATAGATCATACTCTGCTTTAGAGCAAGAAGCACACTCTTGCTTTCTAGAGTCTCTAGGACAGTAGGAAACATGAGTGTGCTGAGAAAAAAAGAACGGTGTTTCTTACACATTCGGGCCATATCGAGTCCAACTCTGCCTCTGAAATTGATACAAAGCACAGGTCCTCCAGCATCCAATGCTTGTCATTTAAGATGAGAAACGTGTGAGCTTCGTGAACGATGTAGTTCATTTGAGCTGTAAAGTAACTGCCCTTCCCTGAAACGAAGTCTTGTTTGTAGGAAGACTCAGAGCCTGGGATTTAACTCCATTTCTGAAGTGAAACACACAGCAGAGTTCGCATCCATTGATCACACTCTGCTTTAGAACAAGAAGCACCCTCTACCTTTCTAGAGTCTCTAAGACAGCAGGAAACGTGAGTGTGCTGAGAAGAAAAGAACGGTGTTTCCTACACATACGGACCATATCTAGTCCAACTCTGCTTCTGAAACTGATACAAAGCACTGGTCCTCTAACATCCAATACTTGTCAGTCAAGATGAGGAACGTGTTAGATTCGTGAACGATGTAGTTCGTTTGCGCTGTAAAGTGACTGCCCTTCCCTGAAATGAAGTCTTGCATGTTGAAACACTCAGAGCCTGGGATTTAACTCCATTTCTGAAGGGAAACACACAGCATAGTTCTCATCCATGGATCACACTCTGCTTCAGAGCAAGAAGCACCCTCTTGCTCTCTAGATTCTCTAATACAGCAGGAAAGGTGAGTGTGCTGAGAACAAAAGAACGGTGTTTCCTACACATATGGACCATATCTATTCCAACTCTGCTTCTGAAACTGATACAAAGCACTGGTCTTATAACATCCAATGCTTGTCATTTAAGATGAGAAACGTGTGAGCTTCGTGAACGATGTAGTTCATTTGAGCTGTAAAGTAACTGCCCTTACCTGAAACGAAGTGTTGCTTGCAGGAAGACTAAGAGCCTGAGGTTTAACTCCGTTTCTGAAGTGAAAAACACAGCAGAGTTGTCATATATAGATCATACTCTGCTTTATAGCAAGAAGCACGCTCTTGCTTTCTAGAGTCTCTAGAACAGCAGGAAACATGAGTGTGCTGAGAAGAAAATAACGGTGTTTCTTACACATACGGACCATATCTAGTCCAACTCTGCTTCTGAAACTGATACAAAGCACTGGTCCTCTAACATCCAATGCTTGTCAGTTAAGATGAGAAACGTGTGAGCTTCGTGAATGATGTAGTTCATTTGAGCTGTAATGTAACTGCCCTTACCTGAAATTAAGTCTTGTTGTAGGAAGACACAGAGCCTGGGATTTAACTCCATTTCTGAAGTGAAACACACAGCAGAGTTCTCATATATAGATCACACTCTGCTTTAGAGCAAGAAGCACACTCTTGCTTTCTAGACTCTCTAAGACAGCAGGAATCATGAGTGTGCTGAGAAAAAAAGAACGGTGTTTCCTACAAATACGGACCATATCTAGTCCAACTCTGCCTCTGAAATTGATACAAACCACAGGTCCTCTAACATCCAATGCTTGTCATTTAAGATGAGAAACGTGTGAGCTTCGTGAACGATGTAGTTCATTTGAGCTCTAATGTAACTGCCCTTACCTGAAAAGAAGTCTTGCTTGTAGGAAGATTCGGAGCCTGGGATTTAACTCCATTTCTGAAATGAAACACACAGCAGAGATCTCATCCATTGATGACACTGTGCTTTAGAGCAAGAAGCACTCTCTTGCATTCCAGAGTCACTAAGGCAGCAGGAAACCTGAGTGTGCTGAGAGCAAAAGAAAGGTGTTTCTTACAATACGGACCATATCTAGTCCAAATCTGCTTCTGAAACTGATACAAAGCACTGGTCCTCTAACATCCAATGCTTGTCAATTAAGATGAGAAACGTGTGAGCTTCGTGAATGATGTAGTTCGTTTGAGCGGTAAAATAAATGCCATTCCCTGAAACGAAGTCTTGTTTGTAGGAAGACTAAGCGCCTGGGATTTAACTGCATTTCTGAAGTGAAATACACAGCAGAGTTCTCAATATAGATCACACTCTGCTTTAGAGCAAGAAGCACACTCTTGCTTTCTAGACTCTCTAAGACAGCAGGAATCATGAGTGTGCTGAGAACAAAAGAACGGTGTTTCCTACACATACGGACCATATCTAGTCCAACTCTGCCTCTGAAATTGATACAAAGCACAGGTCCTCTAACATCCAATGCTCGTCATTTAAGATGAGAAACGTGTGAGCTTCGTGAACGATGTAGTTCGTTTGAGCTCTAAAGTAACTGCCCTTACGTAAAATGAAGTGTTGCTTGTAGGAAGATTCAGAGCCTGAGGTTTAACTCCATTTCTGAAGTGAAAAACACAGCAGAGTTCTCATTTATAGATCACACTCTGCTTTAGAGCAAGAAGGACACTCTTGCTTTCTAGACTCTCTAGGACAGCAGGAAACATGAGTGTGCTGAGAACAAAAGAACGGTGTTTCTTACACATGCGGACCATATCTAGTCCAACTCTGCTTCTGAAACTGATACAAAGCACTGGTCCTCTAACATCCAATGCTTGTCAGTTAAGATGAGAAACGTGTGAGCTTCGTGAATGATGTAGTTCATTTGAGCTGTAATGTAACTGCCCTTACCTGAAATTAATTCTTGTTGTAGGAAGACACAGAGCCTGGGATTTAACTCCATTTCTGAAGTGAAACACACAGCAGAGTTCTCATCCATTGATGACACTCTGCTTTAGAGCAAGAAGCACGCTCTTGCTTTCCAGAGTCACTAAGGCAGCAGAAAACCTGAGTGTGCTGAGAACAAAAGAACGGTGTTTCTTACACATTCGGGCCATATTGAGTCCAACTCTGCCTCTGAAATTGATACAAAGCTCAGGTCCTCCAGCATCCAATGCTTGTCAGTTAAGATGAGAAACGTGTGAGCTTCGTGAACGATGTAGTTCGTTTGAGCTGTAAAATAACTGCCCTTCCCTGAAACGAAGTCTTGTTTGTAGGAAGACTAAGAGCCTGGGATTTAACTCCATTTCTGAAGTGAAACACACAGCAGAGTTCTCATATATAGATCACACTCTGCTTTAGAGCAAGAATTCGACTCTTGCTTTCTATACTCACTAAGACAGCAGGAAACATGAGTGTGCTGAGAACAAAAGAACGGTGTGTCCTAAACATACGGACCATATCTAGTCCAACTCTGCCTCTGAAATTGATACAAAGCACAGGTCCTCTAACATCCAATGCTTGTCATTTAAGATGAGAAACGTGTGAGCTTCGTGAACGATGTAGTTCATTTGAGCTCTAATGTAACTGCCCTTACCTGAAAGAAGTCTTGCTTGTAGGAAGACTCGGAGCCTGGGATTTAACTCCATTTCTGAAGTGAAACACACAGCAGACTTCTCATCCATTGATGACACTGTGCTTTAGAGCAAGAAGCACTCTCTTGCACTCCAGAGTCACTAAGGCAGCAGGAAACCTGAGTGTGCTGAGAGCAAAAGAACGGTGTTTCTTACAATACGGACCATATCTAGTCCAAATCTGCTTCTGAAACTGATACAAAGCACTGGTCCTCTAACATCCAATGTTTGTCAGTTAAGATGAGAAAGGTGTGAGCATCGTGAATGATGTAGTTCGTTTGAGCTCTAAAGTAACTGCCCTTACGTAAAATGAAGTGTTGCTTGTAGGAAGATTCAGAGCCTGAGGTTTAACTCCATTTCTGAAGTGAAAAACACAGCAGAGTTCTCATTTATAGATCACACTCTGCTTTAGAGCAAGAAGGACACTCTTGCTTTCTAGACTCTCTAGGACAGCAGGAAACATGAGTGTGCTGAGAACAAAAGAACGGTGTTTCTTACACATTCGGGCCATATTGAGTCCAACTCTGCCTCTGAAATTGATACAAAGCTCAGGTCCTCCAGCATCCAATGCTTGTCAGTTAAGATGAGAAACGTGTGAGCTTCGTGAACGATGTAGTTCGTTTGAGCTGTAAAATAACTGCCCTTCCCTGAAACGAAGTCTTGTTTGTAGGAAGACACAGAGCCTGGGATTTAACTCCATTTCTGAAGTGAAACACACAGCAGAGTTCTCATATATAGATCACACTCTGCTTTAGAGCAAGAATTAGACTCTTGCTTTCTATACTCACTAAGACAGCAGGAAACATGAGTGTGCTGAGAACAAAAGAACGGTGTGTCCTAAACATACGGACCATATCTAGTCCAACTATGCCTCTGAAATTGATACAAAGCACAGGTCCTCTAACATCCAATGCTTGTCATTTAAGATGAGAAACGTGTGACCTTCGTGAACGATGTAGTTCATTTGAGCTGTAATGTAACTGCCCTTACCTGAAAGGAAGTGTTGCTTGTAGGAAGACTCAGAGCCTGGGGTTTAACTCCATTTCTGAAGTGAAACACACAGCAGAGTTGTCCCATATAGATCATACTCTGCTTTAGAGCAAGAAGCACACTCTTGCTTTCTAGAGTCTCTAGGACAGTAGGAAACATGAGTGTGCTGAGAAAAAAAGAACGGTGTTTCTTACACATTCGGGCCATATCGAGTCCAACTCTGCCTCTGAAATTGATACAAAGCACAGGTCCTCCAGCATCCAATGCTTGTCATTTAAGATGAGAAACGTGTGAGCTTCGTGAACGATGTAGTTCATTTGAGCTGTAAAGTAACTGCCCTTCCCTGAAACGAAGTCTTGTTTGTAGGAAGACTCAGAGCCTGGGATTTAACTCCATTTCTGAAGTGAAACACACAGCAGAGTTCGCATCCATTGATCACACTCTGCTTTAGAACAAGAAGCACCCTCTACCTTTCTAGAGTCTCTAAGACAGCAGGAAACGTGAGTGTGCTGAGAAGAAAAGAACGGTGTTTCCTACACATACGGACCATATCTAGTCCAACTCTGCTTCTGAAACTGATACAAAGCACTGGTCCTCTAACATCCAATACTTGTCAGTCAAGATGAGGAACGTGTTAGATTCGTGAACGATGTAGTTCGTTTGCGCTGTAAAGTGACTGCCCTTCCCTGAAATGAAGTCTTGCATGTTGAAACACTCAGAGCCTGGGATTTAACTCCATTTCTGAAGGGAAACACACAGCATAGTTCTCATCCATGGATCACACTCTGCTTCAGAGCAAGAAGCACCCTCTTGCTCTCTAGATTCTCTAATACAGCAGGAAAGGTGAGTGTGCTGAGAACAAAAGAACGGTGTTTCCTACACATATGGACCATATCTATTCCAACTCTGCTTCTGAAACTGATACAAAGCACTGGTCTTATAACATCCAATGCTTGTCATTTAAGATGAGAAACGTGTGAGCTTCGTGAACGATGTAGTTCATTTGAGCTGTAAAGTAACTGCCCTTACCTGAAACGAAGTGTTGCTTGCAGGAAGACTAAGAGCCTGAGGTTTAACTCCGTTTCTGAAGTGAAAAACACAGCAGAGTTGTCATATATAGATCATACTCTGCTTTATAGCAAGAAGCACGCTCTTGCTTTCTAGAGTCTCTAGAACAGCAGGAAACATGAGTGTGCTGAGAAGAAAATAACGGTGTTTCTTACACATACGGACCATATCTAGTCCAACTCTGCTTCTGAAACTGATACAAAGCACTGGTCCTCTAACATCCAATGCTTATCAGTTAAGATGAGAAACGTGTGAGCTTCGTGAATGATGTAGTTCATTTGAGCTGTAATGTAACTGCCCTTACCTGAAATTAAGTCTTGTTGTAGGAAGACACAGAGCCTGGGATTTAACTCCATTTCTGAAGTGAAACACACAGCAGAGTTCTCATATATAGATCACACTCTGCTTTAGAGCAAGAAGCACACTCTTGCTTTCTAGACTCTCTAAGACAGCAGGAATCATGAGTGTGCTGAGAAAAAAAGAACGGTGTTTCCTACAAATACGGACCATATCTAGTCCAACTCTGCCTCTGAAATTGATACAAAGCAGAGGTCCTCCAGCATCCAGTGCTTGTCATTTAAGATGAGAAACGTGTGAGCTTCGTGAACGATGTAGTTCATTTGAGCTCTAATGTAACTGCCCTTACCTGAAAAGAAGTCTTGCTTGTAGGAAGATTCGGAGCCTGGGATTTAACTCCATTTCTGAAATGAAACACACAGCAGAGATCTCATCCATTGATGACACTGTGCTTTAGAGCAAGAAGCACTCTCTTGCATTCCAGAGTCACTAAGGCAGCAGGAAACCTGAGTGTGCTGAGAGCAAAAGAAAGGTGTTTCTTACAATACGGACCATATCTAGTCCAAATCTGCTTCTGAAACTGATACAAAGCACTGGTCCTCTAACATCCAATGCTTGTCAATTAAGATGAGAAACGTGTGAGCTTCGTGAATGATGTAGTTCGTTTGAGCGGTAAAATAAATGCCATTCCCTGAAACGAAGTCTTGTTTGTAGGAAGACTAAGCGCCTGGGATTTAACTGCATTTCTGAAGTGAAATACACAGCAGAGTTCTCAATATAGATCACACTCTGCTTTAGAGCAAGAAGCACACTCATGCTTTCTAGACTCTCTAAGACAGCAGGAATCATGAGTGTGCTTAGAACAAAAGAACGGTGTTTCCTACACATACGGACCATATCTAGTCCAACTCTGCCTCTGAAATTGATACAAAGCACAGGTCCTCTAACATCCAATGCTCGTCATTTAAGATGAGAAACGTGTGAGCTTCGTGAACGATGTAGTTCATTTGAGCTGTAAAGTAACTGCCCTTACCTGAAACGAAGTGTTGCTTGTAGGAAGACTAAGAGCCTGAGGTTTAACTGCATTTCTGAAGTGAAAAACACAGCAGAGTTGTCATATATAGATCATACTCTGCTTTATAGCAAGAAGCACGGTCCTGCTTTCTAGAGTCTCTAGAACAGCAGGAAACATGAGTGTGCTGAGAACAAAAGTACGGTGTTTCCTACACATACGGACCATATCTAGTCCAACTCTGCCTCTGAAATTGATACAAACCACAGGTCCTCTAACATCCAATGCTTGTCATTTAAGATGAGAAACGTGTGAGCTTCGTGAACGATGTAGTTCATTTGAGCTCTAATGTAACTGCCCTTACCTGAAAAGAAGTCTTGCTTGTAGGAAGACTCGGAGCCTGGGATTTAACTCCATTTCTGAAATGAAACACACAGCAGAGTTCTCATCCATTGATGACACTGTGCTTTAGAGCAAGAAGCAATCTCTTGCATTCCAGAGTCACTAAGGCAGCAGGAAACCTGAGTGTGCTGAGAGCAAAAGAACGGTGTTTCTTACAATACGGACCATATCTAGTCCAAATCTGCTTCTGAATCTGATACAAAGCACTGGTCCTCTAACATCCAATGCTTGTCAGTTAAGATGAGAAACGTGTGAGCTTCGTGAATGATGTAGTTCGTTTGAGATCTAAAGTAACTGCCCTTATGTAAAATGAAGTGTTGCTTGTAGGAAGATTCAGAGCCTGAGGTTTAACTCCATTTCTGAAGGGAAAAACACAGCAGAGTTCTCATTTATAGATCACACTCTGCTTTAGAGCAAGAAGCACACTCTTGCTTTCTAGACTCTCTAGGACAGCAGGAAACATGAGTTTGCTGAGAACAAAATAACGGTGTTTCTTACACATACGGACCATATCTAGTCCAACTCTGCTTCTGAAACTGATACAAAGCACTGGTCCTCTAACATCCAATGCTTGTCAGTTAAGATGAGAAACGTGTGAGCTTCGTGAATGATGTAGTTCATTTGAGCTGTAATGTAACTGCCCTTACCTGAAATTAATTCTTGTTGTAGGAAGACACAGAGCCTGGGATTTAACTCCATTTCTGAAGTGAAACACACAGCAGAGTTCTCATCCATTGATGACACTCTGCTTTAGAGCAAGAAGCACGCTCTTGCTTTCCAGAGTCACTAAGGCAGCAGGAAACCTGAGTGTGCTGAGAACAAAAGAACGGTGTTTCTTACACATTCGGGCCATACTGAGTCCAAATCTGCCTCTGAAATTGATACAAAGCTCAGGTCCTCCAGCATCCAATGCTTGTTAGTTAAGATGAGAAACGTGTGAGCTTTGTGAACGATGTAGTTCCTTTGAGCTGTAAAATAACTGCCCTTCCCTGAAACGAAGTCTTGTTTGTTGGAAGACTCAGAGCCTGGGATTTAACTCCATTTCTGAAGTGAAACACACAACAGAGTTCTCATCCATTGATCACACTCTGCTTTAGAACAAGAAGCACCCTCTACCTTTCTAGAGTCTCTAAGACAGCAGGAAACGTGAGTGTGCTGAGAAAAAAAGAACGGTGTTTCCTACACATACGGACCATATCTAGTCCAACTCTGCTTCTGAAACTGATACAAAGCACTAGTCCTCTAACATCCAATACTTGTCAGTTAAGATGAGGAACGTGGTAGATTCGTGAACGTTGTAGTTCGTTTGCGCTGTAAAGTAACTGCCCTTCCCTGAAACGAATTCTTGCATGTTGAAACACACAGAGCCTGGGATTTAACTCCATTTCTGAAGGGAAACACACAGCATAGTTCTCATCCATGGATCACACTCTGCTTCAGAGCAAGAAGCACCCTCTTGCTCTCTAGATTCTCTAATACAGCAGGAAACGTGAGTGTGCTGAGAACAAAAGAACGGTGTTTCCTACACATATGGACCATATCTATTCCAACTCTGCTTCTGAAACTGATACAAAGCACTGGTCTTATAACATCCAATGCTTGTCGTTTAAGATGAGAAACGTGTGAGCTTCGTGAAAGATGTAGTTCATTTGAGCTGTAAAGTAACTGCCCTTACCTGAAACGAAGTGTTGCTTGTAGGAAGACTAAGAGCCTGAGGTTTAACTCCGTTTCTGAAGTGAAAAACACAGCAGAGTTGTCATATATAGATCATACTCTGCTTTATAGCAAGAAGCACGCTCTTGCTTTCTAGAGTCTCTAGAACAGCAGGAAACATGAGTGTGCTGAGAAGAAAATAACGGTGTTTCTTACACATACGGACCATATCTAGTCCAACTCTGCTTCTGAAACTGATACAAAGCACTGGTCCTCTAACATCCAATGCTTGTCAGTTAAGATGAGAAACGTGTGAGCTTCGTGAATGATGTAGTTCATTTGAGCTGTAATGTAACTGCCCTTACCTGAAATTAAGTCTTGTTGTAGGAAGACACAGAGCCTGGGATTTAACTCCATTTCTGAAGTGAAACACACAGCAGAGTTCTCATATATAGATCACACTCTGCTTTAGAGCAAGAAGCACACTCTTGCTTTCTAGACTCTCTAAGACAGCAGGAATCATGAGTGTGCTGAGAACAAAAGAACAGTGTTTCCTACACATACGGACCATATCTAGTCCAACTCTGCCTCTGAAATTGATACAAAGCACTGGTCCTCTAACATCCAATGCTTGTCATTTAAGATGAGAAACGTGTGAGCTTCGTGAACGATGTAGTTCATTTGAACTCTAATGTAACTGCCCTTACCTGAAAAGAAGTCTTGCTTGTAGGAAGACTCAGAGCCTGGGATTTAACTCCATTTCTGAAATGAAACACACAGCAGAGTTCTCATCCATTGATGACACTGTGCTTTAGAGCAAGAAGCACTCTCTTGCATTCCAGAGTCACTAAGGCAGCAGGAAACCTGAGTGTGCTGAGAGCAAAAGAACGGTGTTTCTTACAATACGGACCATATCTAGTCCAAATCTGCTTCTGAAACTGATACAAAGCACTGGTCCTCTAACATCCAATGCTTGTCAATTAAGATGAGAAACGTGTGAGCTTCGTGAATGATGTAGTTCGTTTGAGCGGTAAAATAAATGCCATTCCCTGAAACGAAGTCTTGTTTGTAGGAAGACTAAGCGCCTGTGATTTAACTGCATTTCTGAAGTGAAATACACAGCAGAGTTCTCAATATAGATCACACTCTGCTTTAGAGCAAGAAGCACACTCTTGCTTTCTAGACTCTCTAAGACAGCAGGAATCATGAGTGTGCTGAGAACAAAAGAACGGTGTTTCCTACACATACAGACCATATCTAGTCCAACTCTGCCTCTGAAATTGATACAAAGCACAAGTCCTCTAACATCCAATGCTCGTCATTTAAGATGAGAAACGTGTGAGCTTCGGAGAACGATGTAGTTCATTTGAGCTGTAAAGTAAATGCCCTTACCTGAAACGAAGTGTTGCTTGTAGGAAGACTAAGAGCCTGAGGTTTAACTCCATTTCTGAAGTGAAAAACACAGCAGAGTTGTCATATATAGATCATACTCTGCTTTATAGCAAGAAGCACGGTCCTGCTTTCTAGAATCTCTAGAACAGCAGGAAACATGAGTGTGCTGAGAACAAAAGAACGGTGTTTCCTACACATACGGACCATATCTAGTCCAACTCTGCCTCTGAAATTGATACAAACCACAGGTCCTCTAACATCCAATGCTTGTCATTTAAGATGAGAAACGTGTGAGCTTCATGAACGATGTAGTTCATTTGAGCTCTAATGTAACTGCCCTTACCTGACAGAAGTCTTGCTTGTAGGAAGACTCGGAGCCTGGGATTTAACTCCATTTCTGAAGTGAAACACACAGCAGAGTTCTCATCCATTGATGACACTGTGCTTTAGAGCAAGAAGCACTCTCTTGCATTCCAGAGTCACTAAGGCAGCAGGAAACCTGAGTGTGCTGAGAGCAAAAGAACGGTGTTTCTTACAATACTGACCATATCTAGTCCAAATCTGCTTCTGAAACTGATACAAAGCACTGGTCCTCTAACATCCAATGTTTGTCAGTTAAGATGAGAAACGTGTGAGCTTCGTGAATGATGTAGTTCGTTTGAGCTCTAAAGTAACTGCCCTTACGTAAAATGAAGTGTTGCTTGTAGGAAGATTCAGAGCCTGAGGTTTAACTCCATTTCTGAAGTGAAAAACACAGCAGAGTTCTCATTTATAGATCACACTCTGCTTTAGAGCAAGAAGCACACTCTTGCTTTCTAGACTCTCTAGGACAGCAGGAAACATGAGTGTGCTGAGAACAAAAGAACGGTGTTTCTTACACATGCGGACCATATCTAGTCCAACTCTGCTTCTGAAACTGATGCAAAGCACTGGTCCTCTAACATCCAATGCTTGTCAGTTAAGATGAGAAACGTGTGAGCTTCGTGAATGATGTAGTTCATTTGAGCTGTAATGTAACTGCCCTTACCTGAAATTAATTCTTGTTGTAGGAAGACACAGAGCCTGGGATTTAACTCCATTTCTGAAGTGAAACACACAGCAGAGTTCTCATCCATTGATGACACTCTGCTTTAGAGCAAGAAACACGCTCTTGCTTTCCAGAGTCACTAAGGCAGCAGGAAACCTGAGTGTGCTGAGAACAAAAGAAAGGTGTTTCTTACACATTTGGGCCATATTGAGTCCAACTCTGCCTCTGAAATTGATACAAAGCTCAGGTCCTCCAGCATCCAATGCTTGTCAGTTAAGATGAGAAACGTGTGAGCTTCGTGAACGATGTAGTTCGTTTGAGCTGTAAAATAACTGCCCTTCCCTGAAACGAAGTCTTGTTTGTAGGAAGACTAAGAGCCTGGTATTTAACTCCATTTCTGAAGTGAAACACACAGCAGAGTTCTCATATATAGATCACACTCTGCTTTAGAGCAAGAAGCAGACTCTTGCTTTCTATACTCACTAAGACAGCAGGAAACATGAGTGTGCTGAGAACAAAAGAACGGTGTGTCCTACACATACGGACCATATCTAGTCCAACTCTGCCTCTGAAATTGATACAAAGCACAGGTCCTCTAACATCCAATGCTTGTCATTTAAGATGAGAAACGTGTGACTTTCATGAACGATGTAGTTCATTTGAGCTGTAATGTAACTGCCCTTACCTGAAACGAAGTGTTGCTTGTAGGAAGACTCAGAGCCTGGGGTTTAACTCCATTTCTGAAATGAAACACACAGCGGAGTTGTCCTATATAGATCATACTCTGCTTTAGAGCAAGAAGCACACTCTTGATTTCTAGAGTCTCTAGGACAGTAGGAAACATGAGTGTGCTGAGAAAAAAAGAACGGTGTTTCTTACACATTCGGGCCATATCGAGTCCAACTCTGCCTCTGAAATTGATACAAAGCACAGGTCCTCCAGCATCCAATGCTTGTCATTTAAGATGAGAAACGTGTGAGCTTCGTTAACGATGTAGTTCATTTGAGCTGTAAAGTAACTGCCCTTCCCTGAAACGAAGTCTTGTTTGTAGGAAGACTCAGAGCCTGGGATTTAACTCCATTTCTGAAGTGAAACACACAGCAGAGTTCTCATCCATTGATCACACTCTGCTTTAGAGCAAGAAGCACGCTCTTGCATTCCAGAGTCACTAAGGCAGCAGGAAACCTGAGTGTGCTGAGAGCAAAAGAAAGGTGTTTCTTACAATACGGACCATATCTAGTCCAAATCTGCTTCTGAAACTGATACAAAGCACTGGTCCTCTAACATCCAATGCTTGTCAATTAAGATGAGAAACGTGTGAGCTTCGTGAATGATGTAGTTCGTTTGAGCGGTAAAATAAATGCCATTCCCTGAAACGAAGTCTTGTTTGTAGGAAGACTAAGCGCCTGGGATTTAACTGCATTTCTGAAGTGAAATACACAGCAGAGTTCTCAATATAGATCACACTCTGCTTTAGAGCAAGAAGCACACTCATGCTTTCTAGACTCTCTAAGACAGCAGGAATCATGAGTGTGCTGAGAACAAAAGAACGGTGTTTCCTACACATACGGACCATATCTAGTCCAACTCTGCCTCTGAAATTGATACAAAGCACAGGTCCTCTAACATCCAATGCTCGTCATTTAAGATGAGAAACGTGTGAGCTTCGTGAACGATGTAGTTCATTTGAGCTGTAAAGTAACTGCCCTTACCTGAAACGAAGTGTTGCTTGTAGGAAGACTAAGAGCCTGAGGTTTAACTGCATTTCTGAAGTGAAAAACACAGCAGAGTTGTCATATATAGATCATACTCTGCTTTATAGCAAGAAGCACGGTCCTGCTTTCTAGAGTCTCTAGAACAGCAGGAAACATGAGTGTGCTGAGAACAAAAGTACGGTGTTTCCTACACATACGGACCATATCTAGTCCAACTCTGCCTCTGAAATTGATACAAACCACAGGTCCTCTAACATCCAATGCTTGTCATTTAAGATGAGAAACGTGTGAGCTTCGTGAACGATGTAGTTCATTTGAGCTCTAATGTAACTGCCCTTACCTGAAAAGAAGTCTTGCTTGTAGGAAGACTCGGAGCCTGGGATTTAACTCCATTTCTGAAATGAAACACACAGCAGAGTTCTCATCCATTGATGACACTGTGCTTTAGAGCAAGAAGCAATCTCTTGCATTCCAGAGTCACTAAGGCAGCAGGAAACCTGAGTGTGCTGAGAGCAAAAGAACGGTGTTTCTTACAATACGGACCATATCTAGTCCAAATCTGCTTCTGAATCTGATACAAAGCACTGGTCCTCTAACATCCAATGCTTGTCAGTTAAGATGAGAAACGTGTGAGCTTCGTGAATGATGTAGTTCGTTTGAGATCTAAAGTAACTGCCCTTATGTAAAATGAAGTGTTGCTTGTAGGAAGATTCAGAGCCTGAGGTTTAACTCCATTTCTGAAGGGAAAAACACAGCAGAGTTCTCATTTATAGATCACACTCTGCTTTAGAGCAAGAAGCACACTCTTGCTTTCTAGACTCTCTAGGACAGCAGGAAACATGAGTTTGCTGAGAACAAAATAACGGTGTTTCTTACACATACGGACCATATCTAGTCCAACTCTGCTTCTGAAACTGATACAAAGCACTGGTCCTCTAACATCCAATGCTTGTCAGTTAAGATGAGAAACGTGTGAGCTTCGTGAATGATGTAGTTCATTTGAGCTGTAATGTAACTGCCCTTACCTGAAATTAATTCTTGTTGTAGGAAGACACAGAGCCTGGGATTTAACTCCATTTCTGAAGTGAAACACACAGCAGAGTTCTCATCCATTGATGACACTCTGCTTTAGAGCAAGAAGCACGCTCTTGCTTTCCAGAGTCACTAAGGCAGCAGGAAACCTGAGTGTGCTGAGAACAAAAGAACGGTGTTTCTTACACATTCGGGCCATACTGAGTCCAAATCTGCCTCTGAAATTGATACAAAGCTCAGGTCCTCCAGCATCCAATGCTTGTCAGTTAAGATGAGAAACGTGTGAGCTTCGTGAACGATGTAGTTCCTTTGAGCTGTAAAATAACTGCCCTTCCCTGAAACGAAGTCTTGTTTGTTGGAAGACTCAGAGCCTGGGATTTAACTCCATTTCTGAAGTGAAACACACAACAGAGTTCTCATCCATTGATCACACTCTGCTTTAGAACAAGAAGCACCCTCTACCTTTCTAGAGTCTCTAAGACAGCAGGAAACGTGAGTGTGCTGAGAAAAAAAGAACGGTGTTTCCTACACATACGGACCATATCTAGTCCAACTCTGCTTCTGAAACTGATACAAAGCACTAGTCCTCTAACATCCAATACTTGTCAGTTAAGATGAGGAACGTGGTAGATTCGTGAACGTTGTAGTTCGTTTGCGCTGTAAAGTAACTGCCCTTCCCTGAAACGAATTCTTGCATGTTGAAACACACAGAGCCTGGGATTTAACTCCATTTCTGAAGGGAAACACACAGCATAGTTCTCATCCATGGATCACACTCTGCTTCAGAGCAAGAAGCACCCTCTTGCTCTCTAGATTCTCTAATACAGCAGGAAACGTGAGTGTGCTGAGAACAAAAGAACGGTGTTTCCTACACATATGGACCATATCTATTCCAACTCTGCTTCTGAAACTGATACAAAGCACTGGTCTTATAACATCCAATGCTTGTCATTTAAGATGAGAAACGTGTGAGCTTCGTGAACGATGTAGTTCATTTGAGCTGTAAAGTAACTGCCCTTACCTGAAACGAAGTGTTGCTTGTAGGAAGACTAAGAGCCTGAGGTTTAACTCCGTTTCTGAAGTGAAAAACACAGCAGAGTTGTCATATATAGATCATACTCTGCTTTATAGCAAGAAGCACGCTCTTGCTTTCTAGAGTCTCTAGAACAGCAGGAAACATGAGTGTGCTGAGAAGAAAATAACGGTGTTTCTTACACATACGGACCATATCTAGTCCAACTCTGCTTCTGAAACTGATACAAAGCACTGGTCCTCTAACATCCAATGCTTGTCAGTTAAGATGAGAAACGTGTGAGCTTCGTGAATGATGTAGTTCATTTGAGCTGTAATGTAACTGCCCTTACCTGAAATTAAGTCTTGTTGTAGGAAGACACAGAGCCTGGGATTTAACTCCATTTCTGAAGTGAAACACACAGCAGAGTTCTCATATATAGATCACACTCTGCTTTAGAGCAAGAAGCACACTCTTGCTTTCTAGACTCTCTAAGACAGCAGGAATCATGAGTGTGCTGAGAACAAAAGAACAGTGTTTCCTACACATACGGACCATATATAGTCCAACTCTGCCTCTGAAATTGATACAAAGCACTGGTCCTCTAACATCCAATGCTTGTCATTTAAGATGAGAAACGTGTGAGCTTCGTGAACGATGTAGTTCATTTGAACTCTAATGTAACTGCCCTTACCTGAAAAGAAGTCTTGCTTGTAGGAAGACTCGGAGCCTGGGATTTAACTCCATTTCTGAAATGAAACACACAGCAGAGTTCTCATCCATTGATGACACTGTGCTTTAGAGCAAGAAGCACTCTCTTGCATTCCAGAGTCACTAAGGCAGCAGGAAACCTGAGTGTGCTGAGAGCAAAAGAACGGTGTTTCTTACAATACGGACCATATCTAGTCCAAATCTGCTTCTGAAACTGATACAAAGCACTGGTCCTCTAACATCCAATGCTTGTCAATTAAGATGAGAAACGTGTGAGCTTCGTGAATGATGTAGTTCGTTTGAGCGGTAAAATAAATGCCATTCCCTGAAACGAAGTCTTGTTTGTAGGAAGACTAAGCGCCTGTGATTTAACTGCATTTCTGAAGTGAAATACACAGCAGAGTTCTCAATATAGATCACACTCTGCTTTAGAGCAAGAAGCACACTCTTGCTTTCTAGACTCTCTAAGACAGCAGGAATCATGAGTGTGCTGAGAACAAAAGAACGGTGTTTCCTACACATACAGACCATATCTAGTCCAACTCTGCCTCTGAAATTGATACAAAGCACAGGTCCTCTAACATCCAATGCTCGTCATTTAAGATGAGAAACGTGTGAGCTTCGGAGAACGATGTAGTTCATTTGAGCTGTAAAGTAAATGCCCTTACCTGAAACGAAGTGTTGCTTGTAGGAAGACTAAGAGCCTGAGGTTTAACTCCATTTCTGAAGTGAAAAACACAGCAGAGTTGTCATATATAGATCATACTCTGCTTTATAGCAAGAAGCACGGTCCTGCTTTCTAGAATCTCTAGAACAGCAGGAAACATGAGTGTGCTGAGAACAAAAGAACGGTGTTTCCTACACATACGGACCATATCTAGTCCAACTCTGCCTCTGAAATTGATACAAACCACAGGTCCTCTAACATCCAATGCTTGTCATTTAAGATGAGAAACGTGTGAGCTTCATGAACGATGTAGTTCATTTGAGCTCTAATGTAACTGCCCTTACCTGAAAGAAGTCTTGCTTGTAGGAAGACTCGGAGCCTGGGATTTAACTCCATTTCTGAAGTGAAACACACAGCAGAGTTCTCATCCATTGATGACACTGTGCTTTAGAGCAAGAAGCACTCTCTTGCATTCCAGAGTCACTAAGGCAGCAGGAAACCTGAGTGTGCTGAGAGCAAAAGAACGGTGTTTCTTACAATACGGACCATATCTAGTCCAAATCTGCTTCTGAAACTGATACAAAGCACTGGTCCTCTAACATCCAATGTTTGTCAGTTAAGATGAGAAACGTGTGAGCTTCGTGAATGATGTAGTTCGTTTGAGCTCTAAAGTAACTGCCCTTACGTAAAATGAAGTGTTGCTTGTAGGAAGATTCAGAGCCTGAGGTTTAACTCCATTTCTGAAGTGAAAAACACAGCAGAGTTCTCATTTATAGATCACACTCTGCTTTAGAGCAAGAAGCACACTCTTGCTTTCTAGACTCTCTAGGACAGCAGGAAACATGAGTGTGCTGAGAACAAAAGAACGGTGTTTCTTACACATGCGGACCATATCTAGTCCAACTCTGCTTCTGAAACTGATGCAAAGCACTGGTCCTCTAACATCCAATGCTTGTCAGTTAAGATGAGAAACGTGTGAGCTTCGTGAATGATGTAGTTCATTTGAGCTGTAATGTAACTGCCCTTACCTGAAATTAATTCTTGTTGTAGGAAGACACAGAGCCTGGGATTTAACTCCATTTCTGAAGTGAAACACACAGCAGAGTTCTCATCCATTGATGACACTCTGCTTTAGAGCAAGAAGCACGCTCTTGCTTTCCAGAGTCACTAAGGCAGCAGGAAACCTGAGTGTGCTGAGAACAAAAGAAAGGTGTTTCTTACACATTTGGGCCATATTGAGTCCAACTCTGCCTCTGAAATTGATACAAAGCTCAGGTCCTCCAGCATCCAATGCTTGTCAGTTAAGATGAGAAACGTGTGAGCTTCGTGAACGATGTAGTTCGTTTGAGCTGTAAAATAACTGCCCTTCCCTGAAACGAAGTCTTGTTTGTAGGAAGACTAAGAGCCTGGGATTTAACACCATTTCTGAAGTGAAACACACAGCAGAGTTCTCATATATAGATCACACTCTGCTTTAGAGCAAGAAGCAGACTCTTGCTTTCTATACTCACTAAGACAGCAGGAAACATGAGTGTGCTGAGAACAAAAGAACGGTGTGTCCTACACATACGGACCATATCTAGTCCAACTCTGCCTCTGAAATTGATACAAAGCACAGGTCCTCTAACATCCAATGCTTGTCATTTAAGATGAGAAACGTGTGACTTTCATGAACGATGTAGTTCATTTGAGCTGTAATGTAACTGCCCTTACCTGAAACGAAGTGTTGCTTGTAGGAAGACTCAGAGCCTGGGGTTTAACTCCATTTCTGAAATGAAACACACAGCGGAGTTGTCCTATATAGATCATACTCTGCTTTAGAGCAAGAAGCACACTCTTGCTTTCTAGAGTCTCTAGGACAGTAGGAAACATGAGTGTGCTGAGAAAAAAAGAACGGTGTTTCTTACACATTTGGGCCATATCGAGTCCAACTCTGCCTCTGAAATTGATACAAAGCACAGGTCCTCCAGCATCCAATGCTTGTCATTTAAGATGAGAAACGTGTGAGCTTCGTTAACGATGTAGTTCATTTGAGCTGTAAAGTAACTGCCCTTCCCTGAAACGAAGTCTTGTTTGTAGGAAGACTCAGAGCCTGGGATTTAACTCCATTTCTGAAGTGAAACACACAGCAGAGTTCGCATCCATTGATCACACTCTGCTTTAGAACAAGAATCACCCTCTACCTTTCTAGAGTCTCTAAGACAGCAGGAAACGTGAGTGTGCTGAGAAGAAAAGAACGGTGTTTCCTACACATACGGACCATATCTAGTCCAACTCTGCTTCTGAAACTGATACAAAGCACTGGTCCTCTAACATCCAATACTTCTCAGTTAAGATGAGGAACGTGTGAGCTTCGTGAACGATGTAGTTCATTTGAGCTGTAAAGTAACTGCCCTTACCTGAAACGAAGTGTTGCTTGTAGGAAGACTAAGAGCCTGAGGTTTAACTCCGTTTCTGAAGTGAAAAACACAGCAGAGTTGTCATATATAGATCATACTCTGCTTTATAGCAAGAAGCACGCTCTTGCTTTCTAGAGTCTCTAGAACAGCAGGAAACATGAGTGTGCTGAGAAGACAATAACGGTGTTTCTTACACATACGGACCATATCTAGTCCAACTCTGCTTCTGAAACTGATACAAAGCACTGGTCCTCTAACATCCAATGCTTGTCAGTTAAGATGAGAAACGTGTGAGCTTCGTGAATGATGTAGTTCATTTGAGCTGTAATGTAACTGCCCTTACCTGAAATTAAGTATTGTTGTAGGAAGACACAGAGCCTGGGATTTAACTCCATTTCTGAAGTGAAACACACAGCAGAGTTCTCATATATAGATCACACTCTGCTTTAGAGCAAGAAGCACACTCTTGTTTTCTAGACTCTATAAGACAGCAGGAATCATGAGTGTGCTGAGAACAAAAGAACGGTGTTTCCTACACATACGGACCATATCTAGTCCAACTCTGCCTCTGAAATTGATACAAACCACAGGTCCTCTAACATCCAATGCTTGTCATTTAAGATGAGAAACGTGTGAGCTTCGTGAACGATGTAGTTCATTTGAGCTCTAATGTAACTGCCCTTACCTGAAAAGAAGTCTTGCTTGTAGGAAGACTCGGAGCCTTGGGATTTAACTCCATTTCTGAAATGAAACACACAGCAGAGTTCTCATCCATTGATGACACTGTGCTTTAGAGCAAGAAGCACTCTCTTGCATTCCAGAGTCACTAAGGCAGCAGGAAACCTGAGTGTGCTGAGAGCAAAAGAACGGTGTTTCTTACAATACGGACCATATCTAGTCCAAATCTGTTTCTGAAACTGATACAAAGCACTGGTCCTCTAACATCCAATGCTTGTCAATTAAGATGAGAAACGTGTGAGCTTCGTGAATGATGTAGTTCGTTTGAGCAGTAAAATAAATGCCATTCCCTGAAACGAAGTCTTGTTTGTAGGAAGACTAAGCGCCTGGGATTTAACTGCATTTCTGAAGTGAAATACACAGCAGAGTTCTCAATATAGATCACACTCTGGTTTAGAGCAAGAAGCACACTCTTGCTTTCTATACTCACTAAGACAGCAGGAATCATGAGTGTGCTGAGAACAAAAGAACGGTGTTTCCTACACATACGGACCATATCTAGTCCAACTCTGCCTCTGAAATTGATACAAAGCACAGGTCCTCTAACATCCAATGCTCGTCATTTAAGATGAGAAACGTGTGAGCTTCGTGAACGATGTAGTTCATTTGAGCTGTAAAGTAACTGCCCTTACCTGAAACGAAGTGTTGCTTGTAGGAAGACTAAGAGCCTGAGGTTTAACTCCATTTCTGAAGTGAAAAACACAGCAGAGTTGTCATATATAGATCATACTTTGCTTTATAGCAAGAAGCACGGTCCTGCTTTCTAGAGTCTCTAGAACAGCAGGAAACATGAGTGTGTTGAGACCAAAGAACGGTGTTTCCTACACATACGGACCATATCTAGTCCAACTCTGCCTCTGAAATTGATACAAACCACAGGTCCTCTAACATCCAATGCTTGTCATTTAAGATGAGAAACGTGTGAGCTTCGTGAACGATGTAGTTCATTTGAGCTCTAATGTAACTGCCCTTACCTGAAAGAAGTCTTGCTTGTAGGAAGACTCGGAGCCTGGGATTTAACTCCATTTCTGAAGTGAAACACACAGCAGAGTTCTCATCCATTGATGACACTGTGCTTTAGAGCAAGAAGCACTCTCTTGCATTCCAGAGTCACTAAGGCAGCAGGAAACCTGAGTGTGCTGAGAGCAAAAGAACGGTGTTTCTTACAATACGGACCATATCTAGTCCAAATCTGCTTCTGAAACTGATACAAAGCACTGGTCCTCTAACATCCAATGTTTGTCAGTTAAGATGAGAAACGTGTGAGCTTCGTGAATGATGTAGTTCGTTTGAGCTCTAAAGTAACTGCCCTTACGTAAAATGAAGTGTTGCTTGTAGGAAGATTCAGAGCCTGAGGTTTAACTCCATTTCTGAAGTGAAAAACACAGCAGAGTTCTCATTTATAGATCACTCTCTGCTTTAGAGCAAGAAGCACACTCTTGCTTTCTAGACTCTCTAGGACAGCAGGAAACATGAGTGTGCTGAGAACAAAAGAACGGTGTTTCTTACACATGCGGACCATATCTAGTCCAACTCTGCTTCTGAAACTGATGCAAAGCACTGGTCCTCTAACATCCAATGCTTGTCAGTTAAGATGAGAAACGTGTGAGCTTCGTGAATGATGTAGTTCATTTGAGCTGTAATGTAACTGCCCTTACCTGAAATTAATTCTTGTTGTAGGAAGACACAGAGCCTGGGATTTAACTCCATTTCTGAAGTGAAACACACAGCAGAGTTCTCATTTATAGATCACACTCTGCTTTAGAGCAAGAAGCACACTCTTGCTTTCTAGACTCTCTAGGACAGCAGGAAACATGAGTTTGCTGAGAACAAAAGAACGGTGTTTCTTACACATACGGACCATATCTAGTCCAACTCTGCTTCTGAAACTGATACAAAGCACTGGTCCTCTAACATCCAATGCTTGTCAGTTAAGATGAGAAACGTGTGAGCTTCGTGAATGATGTAGTTCATTTGAGCTGTAATGTAACTGCCCTTATCTGAAATTAATTCTTGTTGTAGGAAGACACAGAGCCTGGGATTTAACTCCATTTCTGAAGTGAAACACACAGCAGAGTTCTCATCCATTGATGACACTGTGCTTTAGAGCAAGAAGCACGCTCTTCCTTTCCAGAGTCACTAAGGCAGCAGGAAACCTGAGTGTGCTGAGAACAAAAGAACGGTGTTTCTTACACATTCGGGCCATATTGAGTCCAAATCTGCCTCTGAAATTGATACAAAGCTCAGGTCCTCCAGCATCCAATGCTTGTCAGTTAAGATGAGAAACGTGTGAGCTTCGTGAACGATGTAGTTCCTTTGAGCTGTAAAATAACTGCCCATCCCTGAAACGAAGTCTTGTTTGTAGGAAGACTAAGAGCCTGGGATTTAACTCCATTTCTGAAGTGAAACACACAGCAGAGTTCTCATATATAGATCACACTCTGCTTTAGAGCAAGAAGCACACTCTTGCTTTCTAGAGTCTCTAGGACAGTAGGAAACATGAGTGTGCTGAGAAAAAAAGAACGGTGTTTCTTACACATTCGGGCCATATCGAGTCCAACTCTGCCTCTGAAATTGATACAAAGCACAGGTCCTCCAGCATCCAATGCTTGTCATTTAAGATGAGAAACGTGTGAGCTTCGTGAACGATGTAGTTCATTTGAGCTGTAAAGTAACTGCCCTTCCCTGAAACGAAGTCTTGTTTGTAGGAAGACTCAGAGCCTGGGATTTAACGCCATTTCTGAAGGGAAACACACAGCATAGTTCTCATCCATGGATCACACTCTGCTTCAGAGCAAGAAGCACCCTATTGCTCTCTAGATTCTCTAATACAGCAGGAAACGTGAGTGTGCTGAGAACAAAAGAACGGTGTTTCCTACACATATGGACCATATCTATTCCAACTCTGCTTCTGAAACTGATACAAAGCACTGGTCTTATAACATCCAATGCTTGTCATTTAAGATGAGAAACGTGTGAGCTTCGTGAACGATGTAGTTCATTTGAGCTGTAAAGTAACTGCCCTTACCTGAAACGAAGTGTTGCTTGTAGGAAGACTAAGAGCCTGAGGTTTAACTCCGTTTCTGAAGTGAAAAACACAGCAGAGTTGTCATATATAGATCATACTCTGCTTTAGAGCAAGAAGCACGCTCTTGCTTTCTAGAGTCTCTAGAACAGCAGGAAACATGAGTGTGCTGAGAAGAAAATAACGGTGTTTCTTACACATACGGACGATATCTAGTCCAACTCTGCTTCTGAAACTGATACAAAGCACTGGTCCTCTAACATCCAATGCTTGTCAGTTAAGATGAGAAACGTGTGAGCTTCGTGAATGATGTAGTTCATTTGAGCTGTAATGTAACTGCCCTTACCTGAAATTAAGTCTTGTTGTAGGAAGACACAGAGCCTGGGATTTAACTCCATTTCTGAAGTGAAACACACAGCAGAGTTCTCATATATAGATCACACTCTGCTTTAGAGCAAGAAGCACACTCTTGCTTTCTAACTCTCTAAGACAGCAGGAATCATGAGTGTGCTGAGAACAAAAGAACGGTGTTTCCTACACATACGGACCATATCTAGTCCAACTCTGCCTCTGAAATTGATACAAACCACAGGTCCTCTAACATCCAATGCTTGTCATTTAAGATGAGAAACGTGTGAGCTTCGTGAACGATGTAGTTCATTTGAGCTCTAATGTAACTGCCCTTACCTGAAAAGAAGTCTTGCTTGTAGGAAGACTCGGAGCCTGGGATTTAACTCCATTTCTGAAATGAAACACACAGCAGAGTTCTCATCCATTGATGACACTGTGCTTTAGAGCAAGAAGTAATCTCTTGCATTCCAGAGTCACTAAGGCAGCAGGAAACCTGAGTGTGCTGAGAGCAAAAGAACGGTGTTTCTTACAATACGGACCATATCTAGTCCAAATCTGCTTCTGAATCTGATACAAAGCACTGGTCCTCTAACATCCAATGCTTGTCAGTTAAGATGAGAAACGTGTGAGCTTCGTCAATGATGTAGTTCGTTTGAGCTCTAAAGTAACTGCCCTTATGTAAAATGAAGTGTTGCTTTTAGGAAGATTCAGAGCCTGAGGTTTAACTCCATTTCTGAAGTGAAAAACACAGCAGAGTTCTCATTTATAGATCACACTCTGCTTTAGAGCAAGAAGCACACTCTTGCTTTCTAGACTCTCTAGGACAGCAGGAAACATGAGTTTGCTGAGAACAAAAGAACGGTGTTTCTTACACATACGGACCATATCTAGTCCAACTCTGCTTCTGAAACTGATACAAAGCACTGGTCCTCTAACATCCAATGCTTGTCAGTTAAGATGAGAAACGTGTGAGCTTCGTGAATGATGTAGTTCATTTGAGCTGTAATGTAACTGCCCTTACCTGAAATTAATTCTTGTTGTAGGAAGACACAGAGCCTGGGATTTAACTCCATTTCTGAAGTGAAACACACAGCAGAGTTCTCATCCATTGATGACACTCTGCTTTAGAGCAAGAAGCACGCTCTTGCTTTCCAGAGTCACTAAGGCAGCAGGAAACCTGAGTGTGCTGAGAACAAAAGAACGGTGTTTCTTACACATTCGGGCCATATTGAGTCCAAATCTGCCTCTGAAATTGATACAAAGCTCAGGTCCTCCAGCATCCAATGCTTGTCAGTTAAGATGAGAAACGTGTGAGCTTCGTGAACGATGTAGTTCCTCTGAGCTGTAAAATAACTGCCCTTCCCTGAAACGAAGTCTTGTTTGTAGGAAGACTAAGAGCCTGGGATTTAACTCCATTTCTGAAGTGAAACACACAGCAGAGTTCTCATATATAGATCACACTCTGCTTTAGAGCAAGAAGCAGACTCTTGCTTTCTATACTCTCTAAGACAGCAGGAAACATGAGTGTGCTGAGAACAAAAGAACGGTGTTTCTTACACTTTCGGACCATATCGAGTCCAACTCTGCCTCTGAAATTGATACAAAGCACAGGTCCTCCAGCATCCAATGCTTGTCATTTAAGATGAGAAACGTGTGAGCTTCGTGAATGATGTAGTTCATTTGAGCTGTAAAGTAACTGCCCTTCCCTGAAACGAAGTCTTGTTTGTAGGAAGACTCAGAGCCTGGGATTTAACTCCATTTCTGAAGTGAAACACACAACAGAGTTCTCATCCATTGATCACACTCTGCTTTAGAACAAGAAGCACCCTCTGCCTTTCTAGAGTCTCTAAGACAGCAGGAAACGTGAGTGTGCTGAGAAGAAAAGAACGGTGTTTCCTACACATACGGACCATA
Organism: Onychomys leucogaster; assembly: GCA_949786385.1. Taxonomy (NCBI): domain Eukaryota; kingdom Metazoa; phylum Chordata; class Mammalia; order Rodentia; family Cricetidae; genus Onychomys; species Onychomys leucogaster. The sequence continues at coordinate 3,486,809 of CATKUP010000009.1, read as the reverse complement.
TCTAGTCCAACTCTGCTTCTGAAACTGATACAAAGCACTGGTCCTCTAACATCCAATACTTGTCAGTTAAGATGAGGAACGTGTTAGATTCGTGAACGATGTAGTTCGTTTGCGCTGTAAAGTAACTGCCCTTCCCTGAAACGAATTCTTGCATGTTGAAACACACAGAGCCTGGGATTTAACTCCATTTCTGAAGGGAAACACACAGCATAGTTCTCATCCATGGATCACACTCTGCTTCAGAGCAAGAAGCACCCTCTTGCTCTCTAGATTCTCTAATACAGCAGGAAACGTGAGTGTGCTGAGAACAAAAGAACGGTGTTTCCTACACATATGGACCATATCTATTCCAACTCTGCTTCTGAAACTGATACAAAGCACTGGTCTTATAACATCCAATGCTTGTCATTTAAGATGAGAAACGTGTGAGCTTCGTGAACGATGTAGTTCATTTGAGCTGTAAAGTAACTGCCCTTACCTGAAACGAAGTGTTGCTTGTAGGAAGACTAAGAGCCTGAGGTTTAACTCCATTTCTGAAGTGAAAAACACAGCAGAGTTGTCATATATAGATCATACTCTGCTTTATAGCAAGAAGCACGCTCTTGCTTTCTAGAGTCTCTAGAACAGCAGGAAACATGAGTGTGCTGAGAAGAAAATAACGGTGTTTCTTAAACATACGGACCATATCTAGTCCAACTCTGCTTCTGAAACTGATACAAAGCACTGGTCCTCTAACATCCAATGCTTGTCAGTTAAGATGAGAAACGTGTGAGCTTCGTGAATGATGTAGTTCATTTGAGCTGTAATGTAACTGCCCTTACCTGAAATTAATTCTTGTTGTAGGAAGACACAGAGCCTGGGATTTAACTCCATTTCTGAAGTGAAACACACAGCAGAGTTCTCATTTATAGATCACACTCTGCTTTAGAGCAAGAAGCACACTCTTGCTTTCTAGACTCTCTAGGACAGCAGGAAACATGAGTTTGCTGAGAACAAAAGAACGGTGTTTCTTACACATACGGACCATATCTAGTCCAACTCTGCTTCTGAAACTGATACAAAGCACTGATCCTCTAACATCCAATGCTTGTCAGTTAAGATGAGAAACGTGTGAGCTTCGTGAATGATGTAGTTCATTTGAGCTGTAATGTAACTGCCCTTACCTGAAATTAATTCTTGTTGTAGGAAGACACAGAGCCTGGGATTTAACTCCATTTCTGAAGTGAAACACACAGCAGAGTTCTCATCCATTGATGACACTCTGCTTTAGAGCAAGAAGCACGCTCTTGCTTTCCAGAGTCACTAAGGCAGCAGGAAACCTGAGTGTGCTGAGAACAAAAGAACGGTGTTTCTTACACATTCGGGCCATATTGAGTCCAAATCTGCCTCTGAAATTGATACAAAGCTCAGGTCCACCAGCATCCAATGCTTGTCAGTTAAGATGAGAAACGTGTGAGCTTCGTGAACGATGTAGTTCCTTTGAGCTGTAAAATAACTGCCCATCCCTGAAACGAAGTCTTGTTTGTAGGAAGACTAAGAGCCTGGGATTTAACTCCATTTCTGAAGTGAAACACACAGCAGAGTTCTCATATATAGATCACACTCTGCTTTAGAGCAAGAAGCACACTCTTGCTTTCTAGAGTCTCTAGGACAGTAGGAAACATGAGTGTGCTGAGAAAAAAAGAACGGTGTTTCTTACACATTCGGGCCATATCGAGTCCAACTCTGCCTCTGAAATTGATACAAAGCACAGGTCCTCCAGCATCCAATGCTTGTCATTTAAGATGAGAAACGTGTGAGCTTCGTGAGCGATGTAGTTCATTTGAGCTGTAAAGTAACTGCCCTTCCCTGAAACGAAGTCTTGTTTGTAGGAAGACTCAGAGCCTGGGATTTAACGCCATTTCTGAAGGGAAACACACAGCATAGTTCTCATCCATGGATCACACTCTGCTTCAGAGCAAGAAGCACCCTCTTGCTCTCTAGATTCTCTAATACAGCAGGAAACGTGAGTGTGCTGAGAACAAAAGAACGGTGTTTCCTACACATATGGACCATATCTATTCCAACTCTGCTTCTGAAACTGATACAAAGCACTGGTATTATAACATCCAATGCTTGTCATTTAAGATGAGAAACGTGTGAGCTTCGTGAACGATGTAGTTCATTTGAGCTGTAATGTAACTGCCCTTACCTGAAATTAAGTCTTGTTGTAGGAAGACACAGAGCCTGGGATTTAACTCCATTTCTGAAGTGAAACACACAGCAGAGTTCTCATATATAGATCACACTCTGCTTTAGAGCAAGAAGCACACTCTTGCTTTCTAACTCTCTAAGACAGCAGGAATCATGAGTGTGCTGAGAACAAAAGAACGGTGTTTCCTACACATACGGACCATATCTAGTCCAACTCTGCCTCTCAAATTGATACAAACCACAGGTCCTCTAACATCCAATGCTTGTCATTTAAGATGAGAAACGTGTGAGCTTCGTGAACGATGTAGTTCATTTGAGCTCTAATATAACTGCCCTTACCTGAAAAGAAGTCTTGCTTGTAGGAAGACTCGGAGCCTGGGATTTAACTCCATTTCAGAAATGAAACACACAGCAGAGTTCTCATCCATTGATGACACTGTGCTTTAGAGCAAGAAGTAATCTCTTGCATTCCAGAGTCACTAAGGCAGCAGGAAACCTGAGTGTGCTGAGAGCAAAAGAACGGTGTTTCTTACAATACGGACCATATCTAGTCCAAATCTGCTTCTGAATCTGATACAAAGCACTGGTCCTCTAACATCCAATGCTTGTCAGTTAAGATGAGAAACGTGTGAGCTTCGTGAATGATGTAGTTCGTTTGAGCTCTAAAGTAACTGCCCTTATGTAAAATGAAGTGTTGCTTTTAGGAAGATTCAGAGCCTGAGGTTTAACTCCATTTCTGAAGTGAAAAACACAGCAGAGTTCTCATTTATAGATCACACTCTGCTTTAGAGCAAGAAGCACGCTCTTGCTTTCTAGACTCTCTAGGACAGCAAGAAACATGAGTTTGCTGAGAACAAAAGAACGGTGTTTCTTACACATACGGACCATATCTAGTCCAACTCTGCTTCTGAAACTGATACAAAGCACTGGTCCTCTAACATCCAATGCTTGTCAGTTAAGATGAGAAACGTGTGAGCTTCGTGAATGATGTAGTTCATTTGAGCTGTAATGTAACTGCCCTTACCTGAAATTAATTCTTGTTGTAGGAAGACACAGAGCCTGGGATTTAACTCCATTTCTGAAGTGAAACACACAGCAGAGTTCTCTTCCATTGATGACACTCTGCTTTAGAGCAAGAAGCACGCTCTTGCTTTCCAGAGTCACTAAGGCAGCAGGAAACCTGAGTGTGCTGAGAACAAAAGAACGGTGTTTCTTACACATTCGGGCCATATTGAGTCCAAATCTGCCTCTGAAATTGATACAAAGCTCAGGTCCTCCAGCATCCAATGCTTGTCAGTTAAGATGAGAAACGTGTGAGCTTCGTGAACGATGTAGTTCCTCTGAGCTGTAAAATAACTGCCCTTCCCTGAAACGAAGTCTTGTTTGTAGGAAGACTAAGAGCCTGGGATTTAACTCCATTTCTGAAGTGAAACACACAGCAGAGTTCTCATATATAGATCACACTCTGCTTTAGAGCAAGAAGCACCCTCTTGCTCTCTAGATTCTCTAATACAGCAGGAAACGTGAGTGTGCTGAGAACAAAAGAACGGTGTTTCCTACACATATGGACCATATCTATTCCAACTCTGCTTCTGAAACTGATACAAAGCACTGGTCTTATAACATCCAATGCTTGTCATTTAAGATGAGAAACGTGTGAGCTTCGTGAACGATGTAGTTCATTTGAGCTGTAAAGTAACTGCCCTTACCTGAAATGAAGTGTTGCTTGTAGGAAGACTAAGAGCCTGAGGTTTAACTCCATTTCTGAAGTGAAAAACACAGCAGAGTTGTCATATATAGATCATACTCTGCTTTATAGCAAGAAGCACGCTCTTGCTTTCTAGAGTCTCTAGAACAGCAGGAAACATGAGTGTGCTGAGAAGAAAATAACGGTGTTTCTTATACATACGGACCATATCTAGTCCAACTCTGCTTCTGAAACTGATACAAAGCACTGGTCCTCTAACATCCAATGCTTGTCAGTTAAGATGAGAAACGTGTGAGCTTCGTGAATGATGTAGTTCATTTGAGCTGTAATGTAACTGCCCTTACCTGAAATTAAGTCTTGTTGTAGGAAGACACAGAGCCTGGGATTTAACTCCATTTCTGAAGTGAAACACACAGCAGAGTTCTCATATATAGATCACACTCTGCTTTAGAGCAAGAAGCACACTCTTGCTTTCTAGACTCTAAGACAGCAGGAATCATGAGTGTGCTGAGAACAAAAGAACGGTGTTTCCTACACATACGGACCATATCTAGTCCAACTCTGCTTCTGACACTGATACAAAGCACTGGTCCTCTAACATCCAATACTTGTCATTTAAGATGAGGAACGTGTTAGATTCGTGAACGATGTAGTTCGTTTGCGCTGTAAAGTGACTGCCCTTCCCTGAAACGAAGTCTTGCATGTTGAAACACACAGAGCCTGGGATTTAACTCCATTTCTGAAGAGAAACACACAGCATAGTTCTCATCCATGGATCACACTATGCTTCAGAGCAAGAAGCACCCTCTTGCTCTCTAGATTCTCTAATACAGCAGGAAACGTGAGTGTGCTGAGAACAAAAGAACGGTGTTTCCTACACATATGGACCATATCTATTCCAACTCTGCTTCTGAAACTGATACAAAGCACTGGTCTTATAACATCCGATGCTTGTCAGTTAAGATTAGAAACGTGTGAGCTTCGTGAACCATGTAGTTCGTTTGAGCTGTAAGTAACTGCCCTTACGTGAAACAAAGTGTTGCTTGTAGGAAGACTAAGAGCTTGGGATTTAACTCCATTTCTGAAGTGAAACACACAGCAGAGTTCTCATATATAGATCACACTCTGCTTTAGAGCAAGAAGCAGACACTTGCTTTCTATACTCTGTAAGACAGCAGGAAACATGAGTGTGCTGAGAACAAAAGAACGGAGTTTCCTACACATACAGACCATATCTAGTCCAACTCTGCCTCTGAAATAGATACAAAGCACAGGTCCTCTAACATCCAATGCTTGTCATTTAAGATGAGAAACGTGTGAGCTTCGTGAACGATGTAGTTCATTTGAGCTGTAATGTAACTGCCCTTACTGAAATGAAGTCTTGCTTGTAGGAAGACTCAGAGCCTGGGATTTAACCCCATTTCTGAAGTGAAACACACAGCAGAGTTCTCATCCATTGATGACACTCTGCTTTAGAGCAAGAATCACGCTCTTGCTTTCCAGAGTCACTAAGGCAGCAGGAAACCTGAGTGTGCTGAGAGCAAAAGAACGGTGTTTCTTACACATACGGACCTTATCTAGTCCAACTCTGCTTCTGAAACTGATACAAAGCACTGGTCCTCTAACATCCAATGCTTGTCAGTTAAGATGAGAAACGTGTGAGCTTCGTGAACGATGTAGTTCATTTGAGCTGTAAAGTAACTGCCCTTCCCTGAAACGAAGTCTTGTTTGTAGGAAGACTCAGAGCCTGGGATTTAACTCCATTTCAGAAGTGAAACACACAGCAGAGTTCTCATCCATTGATCACACTCTGCTTTAGAACAAGAAGCACCCTCCACCTTTCTAGAGTCTCTAAGACAGCAGGAAACTTGAGTGTGCTGAGAACAAAAGAACGGTGTTTCTTACACATTCTGGCCATATCGAGTCCAACTCTGCCTCTGAAATTGATACAAAGCACAGGTCCTCCAGCATCCAATGCTTGTCTTTTAAGATGAGAAACGTGTGAGCTTTGTGAACGATGTAGTTCTTTTGAGCTGTAAAATAACTGCCCTTCCCTGAAACGAAGCCTTGTTTGTAGGAAGACTAAGAGCCTGGGATTTAACTCCATTTCTGAAGTGCAACACACAGCAGAGTTCTCATATATAGATCACACTCTGATTTAGAGCAAGAAGCACACTCTTGCTTTCTAGACTCTCTAAGACAGCAGGAATCATGAGTGTGCTGAGAACAAAAGAACGGTGTTTCCTACACATACGGACCATATCTAGTCCAACTCTGCCTCTGAAATTGATACAAACCACAGGTCCTCTAACATCCAATGCTTGTCATTTAAGATGAGAAACGTGTGAGCTTCGTGAACGATGTAGTCCGTTTGAGCTGTAAAATAACTGCCCTTCCCTGAAACGAAGTCTTGTTTGTAGGAAGACTAAGAGCCTGGGATTTAACTCCATTTCTGAAGTGAAACACACAGCAGAGTTGTCATATATAGATCACACTCTGCTTTAGAGCAAGAAGCACACTCTTGCTTTCTAGAATCTCTAGACAGCAGGAATCATGAATGTGCTGAGAACAAAATAATGGTGTTTCCTACACATACGGACCATATCTAGTCCAACTCTGCCTCTGAATTTGATACAAAGCACTGGTCCTCTAACATCCAATGCTTGTCAGTTAAGATGAGAAACGTGTGAGCTTCGTGAACGATGTAGTTCATTTGAGCTGTAAAGTAACTGCCCTTACCTGAAATTAAGTCTTGTTGTAGGAAGACACAGAGCCTGGGATTTAACTCAATTCCATTAATTGAAAACACAGCAGAGTTCTCATCCATTGATGGCACTCTGCTTTAGCGCAAGAAGCACGCTCTTGCTTTCCAGAGTCACTAAGGCAGCAGGAAACCTGAGTGTGCTGAGAACAAAAGAATGGTGTTTCCTACACATACGGACCATATCTAGTCAAATTCTGCCTCTGAAATTGAAACAAAGCACAGGTCTTCTAACATCCAATGCTTGTCATTTAAGATGAGAAACATGTCAGCTTCGTGAACGATGTAGTTCATTTGAGCTCTAAAGTAACTGCCCTTACCTGAAACGAATTGTTGCTTGTAGGAAGACTCAGAGCCTGGGGTTTAACTCCATTTCTGAAATGAAACACACAGCAGAGTTGTCATATATAGATCATACTCTGCTTTAGAGCAACAAGCACGCTCTTGCTTTCTAGAGTCTCTAGGACAGCAGGAAACATGAGTGTGCTTTGAAAAAAAGAACGGTGTTGCTTACACATACGGACCATATCTATTCCAACTCTGCTTCTGAAACTGATACAAAGCACTGGTCCTATAACATCCGATGCTTGCCAGTTAAGATTAGAAACGTGTGAGCTTCGTGAACGATGTAGTTCCTTTGAGAAGTAAAGTAACTGCCCTTACCTGAAACGAAGTGTTGCCTGTAGGAAGACTCAGAGCCTGGGGTATAACTCCAATTCTGAAGTTAAACACACAGCAGAGTTGTCATATATAGATCATACTCTGCTTTAGAGCAAGAAGCACGCTCTTGCTTTCTAGAGTCTCTAGGACAGCAGGAAACATGAGTGTGCTGAGAACAATAGAACGGTGTTTCTTACACATTCGGGCCATATCGAGTCCAACTCTGCCTCTGAAATTGATACAAAGCACAGGTCTTCCAGCATCCAATGCTTGTCATTTAAGATGAGAAACGTGTGAGCTTCGTGAACGCTGTAGTTCGTTTGAGCTGTAAAGTAACTGCCCTTCCCTGAAACGAAGTCTTTTTTGTAGGAAGACTAAGAGCCTGGGATTTAACTCCATTTCTGAAGTGAAACACACAGCAGAGTTCTCATATATAGATCACACTCTACTTTAGAGCAAGAAGCACACTCTTGCTTTCTAGACTCTCTAAGACAGCAGGAATCATGAGTGTGCTGAGAACAAAAGAACGGTGTTTCCTACACATACAGACCATATCTAGTCCAACTCAGCCTCTGAAATTCATACAAAGCACAGGTCCTCTAACATCCAATGCTTGTCATTTAAGATGAGAAACGTGTGAGCTTCGTGATCGATGTAGTTCATTTGAGCTGTAATGTAACTGCCCTTACCTGCAATGAAGTCTTGTTTGTAGGAAGACTCAGAGCCTGGAATTTAACTCCATTTCTGAAGTGAAACACACAGCAGAGTTCACATCCATTGATCACACTCTGCTTTAGAGCAAGAAGCACCCTCTTGCTCTCTAGATTCTCTAATACAGCAGGAAACGTGAGTGTGCTGAGAACAAAAGAACGGTGTTTCCTACACATAGGGACCATATCTATTCCAACTCTGCTTCTGAAACTGATACAAAGCACTGGTCCTATAACATCCAATGCTTGTCAGTTAAGATTAGAAACGTGTGAGGTCCGTGAACGATGTAGTTCGTTTGAGCTGTAAAGTAACTGCCCTACCTGAAACAAAGTGTTGCTTGTAGGAAGACTCAGAGCCTGGGGTTTAACTCCATTTCTGAAGTGAAACACACAGCAGAGTTGTCATATATAGATCATACTCTGCTTTAGAGCAACAAGCACGCTCTTGCTTTCTAGAGTCTCTAGGACAGCAGGAAACATGAGTGTGCTGAGAACAAAAGAACGGTGTTTCTTACACATTCGGGCCATATCGAGTCCAACTCTGCCTCTGAAATTGATACAAAGCAGAGGTCCTCCAGCATCCAATGCTTGTCATTTAAGATGAGAAACATGTGAGCTTCGTGAACGATGTAGTTCGTTTGAGCTGTAAAGTAACTGTCCTTCCCTGAAACGATATCTTGTTTGTAGGAAGACTCAGAGCCAGTGATTTAACTGCATTTCTGAAGTGAAACACACAGCAGAGTTCTAATATATAGATCACACTCTGCTTTAGAGCAAGAAGCACACTCTTGCTTTCTAGACTCTCTAAGACAGCAGGAATAATGAGTGTGCTGAGAACAAAAGAACGGTGTTTCCTACACATATGGACCATATCTAGTCCAACTCTGCCTCTGAAATTGATACAAAGCAGAGGTCCTCCAGCATCCAGTGCTTGTCATTTAAGATGAGAAACGTGTGAGCTTCGTGAACGATGTAGTTCGTTGGAGCTGTAAAGTAACTGCCCTTCCCTGAAACGATATCTTGTTTGTAGGAAGACTCAGAGCCTGGGATTTAACTCCATTTCTGAAGTGAAACACACAGCAGAGTTCTCATCCATTGATCACACTCTGCTTTATAGCAAGAAGCACGCTCTTGCTTTCTAGAGTCTCTAGGACAGCAGGAAACATGAGTGTGCTGAGAACAAAAGAACGGTGTTTCTTACACTTTCGGGCCATATCGAGTCCAACTCTGCCTCTGAAATTGATACAAAGCACAGGTCCTCTAACATCCAATGCTTGTCATTTAAGATGAGAAACGTGTGAGCTTCGTGAACGATGTAGTTCATTTGAGCTGTAAAGTAACTGCCCTTACCTGAAACGAAGTGTTGCTTGTAGGAAGACTAAGAGCCTGAGGTTTAACTCCATTTCTGAAGTGAAAAACACAGCAGAGTTGTCATATATAGATCATACTCTGCTTTATAGCAAGAAGCACGCTCTTGCTTTCTAGAGTCTCTAGAACAGCAGGAAACATGAGTGTGTCGAGAAGAAAATAACGGTGTTTCTTACACATACGGACCATATCTAGTCCAACTCTGCTTCTGAAACTGATACAAAGCACTGGTCCTCTAACATCCAATGCTTGTCCTTTCAGATGAGAAACGTGTGAGCTTCGTGAATGATGTAGTTCATTTGAGCTGTAATGTAACTGCCCTTACCTGAAATTAATTCTTGTTGTAGGAAGACACAGAGCCTGGGATTTAACTCCATTTCTGAAGTGAAACACACAGCAGAGTTCTCATCCATTGATGACACTCTGCTTTAGAGCAAGAAGCACGCTCTTGCTTTCCAGAGTCACTAAGGCAGCAGGAAACCTGAGTGTGCTGAGAACAAAAGAACGGTGTTTCTTACACATTCGGGCCATATTGAGTCCAACTCTGCCTCTGAAATTGATACAAAGCTCAGGTCCTCCAGCATCCAATGCTTGTCAGTTAAGATGAGAAACGTGTGAGCTTCGTGAATGATGTAGTTCGTTTGAGCTGTAAAATAACTGCCCTTCCCTGAAACGAAGTCTTGTTTGTAGGAAGAATAAGAGCCTGGGATTTAACTCCATTTCTGAAGTGAAACACACAGCAGAGTTCTCATATATAGATCACACTCTGCTTTAGAGCAAGAAGCAGACTCTTGCTTTCTATACTCTCTAAGACAGCAGGAAACATGAGTGTGCTGAGAACAAAAGAACGGTGTTTCCTACATATACGGACCATATCTAGTCCAACTCTGCCTCTGAAATTGATACAAAGCACAGGTCCTCTAACATCCAATGCTTGTCATTTAAGATGAGAAACGTGTGACCTTCGTGAACGATGTAGTTCATTTGAGCTGTAATGTAACTGCCCTTACCTGAAACGAAGTGTTGCTTGTAGGAAGACTCAGAGCCTGGGGTTTAACTCCATTTCTGAAGTGAAACACACAGCAGAGTTCTCATATACAGATCACACTCTGCTTTAGAGCAAGAAGCACACTCTTGCTTTCTAGACTCTCTAAGACAGCAGGAAACATGAGTGTGCTGAGAAAAAAAGAACGGTGTTGCTTACACATACGTACGATATCTATTCCAACTCTGTTTCTGAAACTGATACAAAGCACTGGTCCTATAACATCCAATGCTTGCCAGTTAAGATTAGAAACGTGTGAGCTTCGTGAACGATGTAGTTCCTTTGAGAAGTAAAGTAACTGCCCTTACCTGAAACGAAGTGTTGCCTGTAGGAAGACTTAGACCCTGGGGTTTAACTCCATTTCTAAAGTGAAACACACAGCAGAGTTGTCATATATAGATCATACTCTGCTTTAGAGCAAGAAGCATGCTCTTGCTTTCTAGAGTCTCTAGGACAGCAGGAAACATGAGTGTGTCGAGAAGAAAATAACGGTGTTTCTTACACATACGGACCATATCTAGTCCAACTCTGCTTCTGAAACTGATACAAAGCACTGGTCCTCTAACATCCAATGCTTGTCCTTTCAGATGAGAAACGTGTGAGCTTCGTGAATGATGTAGTTCATTTGAGCTGTAATGTAACTGCCCTTACCTGAAATTAATTCTTGTTGTAGGAAGACACAGAGCCTGGGATTTAACTCCATTTCTGAAGTGAAACACACAGCAGAGTTCTCATCCATTGATGACACTCTGCTTTAGAGCAAGAAGCACGCTCTTGCTTTCCAGAGTCACTAAGGCAGCAGGAAACCTGAGTGTGCTGAGAACAAAAGAACGGTGTTTCTTACACATTCGGGCCATATTGAGTCCAACTCTGCCTCTGAAATTGATACAAAGCTCAGGTCCTCCAGCATCCAATGCTTGTCAGTTAAGATGAGAAACGTGTGAGCTTCGTGAATGATGTAGTTCGTTTGAGCTGTAAAATAACTGCCCTTCCCTGAAACGAAGTCTTGTTTGTAGGAAGAATAAGAGCCTGGGATTTAACTCCATTTCTGAAGTGAAACACACAGCAGAGTTCTCATATATAGATCACACTCTGCTTTAGAGCAAGAAGCATGCTCTTGCTTTCTATACTCTCTAAGACAGCAGGAAACATGAGTGTGCTGAGAACAAAAAAACGGTTTTTCTTACACATTCGGGCCATATCGAGTCCAACTCTGCCTCTGAAATTGATACTAAGCAGAGGTCCTCCAGCATCCAATGCTTGTCATTTAAGATGAGAAACGTGTGAGCTTCGTGAACGATGTAGTTCGTTTGAGCTGTAAAGTGATTGCCCTTCCCTGAAACGAAGTCTTGCATGTTGAAAGACACAGAGCTTGCGATTTAACTCCATTTCTGAAGGGAAACACACAGCATAGTTCTCATCCATGGATCACACTCTGCTTCAGAGCAAGAAGCACGCTCTTGCTTTCTAGAGTCTCTAAGACAGCAGGAATAATGAGTGTGATGAGAACAAAAGAACGGTGTTTCCTACACATACGGACCATATCTATTCCAACTCTGCTTCTGAAACTGATACAAAGCACTGCTACTATAACATCCGATGCTTGTCAGTTAAGATTAGAAATGTGTTAGATTCGTGAACGATGTAGTTCGTTTGAGCTGTAAAGTAACTGCCCTTACCTGAAACAAATTGTTGCTTGTAGGTAGACTCAGAGCCTGGGGTTTAAATCCATTTCTGAAGTGAAACACACAGCAGAGTTGTCATATATAGATCATACTCTGCTTTATAGCAAGAAGCACCCTCTTGCTTTCTAGAGTCTCTAGGACAGCAGGAAACATGAGTGTGCTGAGAACAAAAGAACGGTGTTTCTTACACATTCCGGCCATATCGAGTCCAACTCTGCCTCTGAAATTGATATAAAGCACAGGTCCTCCAGCATCCAATGCTTGTCATTTAAGATGAGAAACGTGTGAGCTTCGTGAATGATGTAGTTCATTTGACCTGTAATGTAACTGCCCTTACCTGAAATTAAGTCTTGTTGTAGGAAGACACAGAGCCTGGGATTTAACTCAATTCCATGAAGTGAAACACACAGCAGAGTTCTCATCCATTGATGACACTCTGCTTTAGCGCAAGAAGCACGCTCTTGCTTTCCAGAGTCACTAAGGCAGCAGGAAACCTGAGTGTGCTGAGAACAAAAGAATGGTGTTTCCTACACATACGGACCATATCTAGTCCAATTCTGCCTCTGAAATTGAAACAAAGCACAGGTCTTCTAACATCCAATGCTTGTCATTTAAGATGAGAAACATGTGAGCTTCGTGAACGATGTAGTTCATTTGAGCTCTAAAGTAACTGCCCTTACCTGAAACGAATTGTTGCTTGTAGGAAGACTCAGAGCCTGGGGTTTAACTCCATTTCTGAAATGAAACACACAGCAGAGTTGTCATATATAGATCATACTCTGCTTTAGAGCAAGAAGCACGCTCCTGCTTTCTAGAGTCTCTAGGACAGCAGGAAACATGAGTGTGCTTTGAAAAATAGAACGGTGTTGCTTACACATACGGACCATATCTATTCCAACTCTGCTTCTGAAACTGATACAAAGCACTGGTCCTATAACATCCAATGCTTGCCAGTTAAGATTAGAAACGTGTGAGCTTCGTGAACGATGTAGTTCCTTTGAGAAGTAAAGTAACTGCCCTTACCTGAAACGAAGTGTTGCCTGTAGGAAGACTCAGAGCCTGGGGTTTAACTCCATTTCTGAAGTGAAACACACAGCAGAGTTGTCATATATAGATCATACTCTGCTTTAGAGCAAGAAGCACGCTCTTGCTTTCTAGAGTCTGTAGGACAGCAGGAAACATGAGTGTGCTGAGAACAAAAGAACGGTGTTTCTTACACATTCGGGCCATATCGAGTCCAACTCTGCCTCTGAAATTGATACAAAGCAGAGGTCCTCCAGCATCCAATGCTTGTCATTTAAGATGAGAAACCTGTGAGCTTCGTGAACGATGTAGTTCGTTTGAGCTGTAAAGTAACTGCCCTTCCCTGAAACGATATCTTGTTTGTAGGAAGACTCAGAGCCTGTGATTTAACTGCATTTCTGAAGTGAAACACACAGCAGAGTTCTCATATATAGATCACACTCTACTTTAGAGCAAGAAGCACACTCTTGCTTTCTAGACTCTCTAAGACAGCAGGAATCATGAGTGTGCTGAGAACAAAAGAACGGTGTTTCCTACACATACGGACCATATCTATTCCAACTCTGCTTCTGAAACTGATACAAAGCACTGCTACTATAACATCCGATGCTTGTCAGTTAAGATTAGAAACGTGTTAGATTCGTGAACGATGTAGTTCGTTTGAGCTGTAAAGTAACTGCCGTTACCTCAAACAAAGTGTTGCTTGTAGGAAGACTCAGAGCCTGGGGTTTAACTCCATTTCTGAAGTGAAACACACAGCAGAGTTGTCATATATAGATCATACTCTGCTTTATAGCAAGAAGCACCCTCTTGCTTTCTAGAGTCTCTAGGACAGCAGGAAACATGAGTGTGCTGAGAACAAAAGAACGGTGTTTCTTACACATTCGGGCCATATCGAGTCCAACTCTGCCTCTGAAATTGATATAAAGCACAGGTCCTCCAGCATCCAATGCTTGTCATTTAAGATGAGAAACGTGTGAGCTTCGTGAATGATGTAGTTCATTTGACCTGTAATGTAACTGCCCTTACCTGAAATTAAGTCTTGTTGTAGGAAGACACAGAGCCTGGGATTTAACTCAATTCCATGAAGTGAAAACACAGCAGAGTTCTCATCCATTGATGGCACTCTGCTTTAGCTCAAGAAGCACGCTCTTGCTTTCCAGAGTCACTAAGGCAGCAGGAAACCTGAGTGTGCTGAGAACAAAAGAATGGTGTTTCCTACACATACGGACCATATCTAGTCAAATTCTGCCTCTGAAATTGAAACAAAGCACAGGTCTTCTAACATCCAATGCTTGTCATTTAAGATGAGAAACATGTCAGCTTCGTGAACGATGTAGTTCATTTGAGCTCTAAAGTAACTGCCCTTACCTGAAACGAATTGTTGCTTGTAGGAAGACTCAGAGCCTGGGGTTTAACTCCATTTCTGAAATGAAACACACAGCAGAGTTGTCATATATAGATCATACTCTGCTTTAGAGCAACAAGCACGCTCTTGCTTTCTAGAGTCTCTAGGACAGCAGGAAACATGAGTGTGCTTTGAAAAAAAGAACGGTGTTGCTTACACATACGGACCATATCTATTCCAACTCTGCTTCTGAAACTGATACAAAGCACTGGTCCTATAACATCCGATGCTTGCCAGTTAAGATTAGAAACGTGTGAGCTTCGTGAACGATGTAGTTCCTTTGAGAAGTAAAGTAACTGCCCTTACCTGAAACGAAGTGTTGCCTGTAGGAAGACTCAGAGCCTGGGGTATAACTCCAATTCTGAAGTTAAACACACAGCAGAGTTGTCATATATAGATCATACTCTGCTTTAGAGCAAGAAGCACGCTCTTGCTTTCTAGAGTCTCTAGGACAGCAGGAAACATGAGTGTGCTGAGAACAATAGAACGGTGTTTCTTACACATTCGGGCCATATCGAGTCCAACTCTGCCTCTGAAATTGATACAAAGCACAGGTCTTCCAGCATCCAATGCTTGTCATTTAAGATGAGAAACGTGTGAGCTTCGTGAACGCTGTAGTTCGTTTGAGCTGTAAAGTAACTGCCCTTCCCTGAAACGAAGTCTTTTTTGTAGGAAGACTAAGAGCCTGGGATTTAACTCCATTTCTGAAGTGAAACACACAGCAGAGTTCACATCCATTGATCACACTCTGCTTTAGAGCAAGAAGCACCCTCTTGCTCTCTAGATTCTCTAATACAGCAGGAAACGTGAGTGTGCTGAGAACAAAAGAACGGTGTTTCCTACACATAGGGACCATATCTATTCCAACTCTGCTTCTGAAACTGATACAAAGCACTGGTCCTATAACATCCAATGCTTGTCAGTTAAGATTAGAAACGTGTGAGGTCCGTGAACGATGTAGTTCGTTTGAGCTGTAAAGTAACTGCCCTACCTGAAACAAAGTGTTGCTTGTAGGAAGACTCAGAGCCTGGGGTTTAACTCCATTTCTGAAGTGAAACACACAGCAGAGTTGTCATATATAGATCATACTCTGCTTTAGAGCAAGAAGCACGCTCTTGCTTTCTAGAGTCTCTAGGACAGCAGGAAACATGAGTGTGCTGAGAACAAAAGAACGGTGTTTCTTACACATTCGGGCCATATCGAGTCCAACTCTGCCTCTGAAATTGATACAAAGCAGAGGTCCTCCAGCATCCAATGCTTGTCATTTAAGATGAGAAACATGTGAGCTTCGTGAACGATGTAGTTCGTTTGAGCTGTAAAGTAACTGTCCTTCCCTGAAACGATATCTTGTTTGTAGGAAGACTCAGAGCCTGTGATTTAACTGCATTTCTGAAGTGAAACACACAGCAGAGTTCTAATATATAGATCACACTCTGCTTTAGAGCAAGAAGCACACTCTTGCTTTCTAGACTCTCTAAGACAGCAGGAATAATGAGTGTGCTGAGAACAAAAGAACGGTGTTTCCTACACATATGGACCATATCTAGTCCAACTCTGCCTCTGAAATTGATACAAAGCAGAGGTCCTCCAGCATCCAGTGCTTGTCATTTAAGATGAGAAACGTGTGAGCTTCGTGAACGATGTAGTTCGTTGGAGCTGTAAAGTAACTGCCCTTCCCTGAAACGATATCTTGTTTGTAGGAAGACTCAGAGCCTGGGATTTAACTCCATTTCTGAAGTGAAACACACAGCAGAGTTCTCATCCATTGATCACACTCTGCTTTATAGCAAGAAGCACGCTCTTGCTTTCTAGAGTCTCTAGGACAGCAGGAAACATGAGTGTGCTGAGAACAAAAGAACGGTGTTTCTTACACTTTCGGGCCATATCGAGTCCAACTCTGCCTCTGAAATTGATACAAAGCACAGGTCCTCTAACATCCAATGCTTGTCATTTAAGATGAGAAACGTGTGAGCTTCGTGAACGAAGTAGTTCATTTGAGCTGTAAAGTAACTGCCCTTACCTGAAACGAAGTGTTGCTTGTAGGAAGACTAAGAGCCTGAGGTTTAACTCCATTTCTGAAGTGAAAAACACAGCAGAGTTGTCATATATAGATCATACTCTGCTTTATAGCAAGAAGCACGCTCTTGCTTTCTAGAGTCTCTAGAACAGCAGGAAACATGAGTGTGTCGAGAAGAAAATAACGGTGTTTCTTACACATACGGACCATATCTAGTCCAACTCTGCTTCTGAAACTGATACAAAGCACTGGTCCTCTAACATCCAATGCTTGTCCTTTCAGATGAGAAACGTGTGAGCTTCGTGAATGATGTAGTTCATTTGAGCTGTAATGTAACTGCCCTTACCTGAAATTAATTCTTGTTGTAGGAAGACACAGAGCCTGGGATTTAACTCCATTTCTGAAGTGAAACACACAGCAGAGTTCTCATCCATTGATCACACTCTGCTTTAGAGCAAGAAGCACGCTCTTGCTTTCCAGAGTCACTAAGGCAGCAGGAAACCTGAGTGTGCTGAGAACAAAAGAACGGTGTTTCTTACACATTCGGGCCATATTGAGTCCAACTCTGCCTCTGAAATTGATACAAAGCTCAGGTCCTCCAGCATCCAATGCTTGTCAGTTAAGATGAGAAACGTGTGAGCTTCGTGAATGATGTAGTTCGTTTGAGCTGTAAAATAACTGCCCTTCCCTGAAACGAAGTCTTGTTTGTAGGAAGAATAAGAGCCTGGGATTTAACTCCATTTCTGAAGTGAAACACACAGCAGAGTTCTCATATATAGATCACACTCTGCTTTAGAGCAAGAAGCAGACTCTTGCTTTCTATACTCTCTAAGACAGCAGGAAACATGAGTGTGCTGAGAACAAAAGAACGGTGTTTCCTACATATACGGACCATATCTAGTCCAACTCTGCCTCTGAAATTGATACAAAGCACAGGTCCTCTAACATCCAATGCTTGTCATTTAAGATGAGAAACGTGTGACCTTCGTGAACGATGTAGTTCATTTGAGCTGTAATGTAACTGCCCTTACCTGAAACGAAGTGTTGCTTGTAGGAAGACTCAGAGCCTGGGGTTTAACTCCATTTCTGAAGTGAAACACACAGCAGAGTTCTCATATACAGATCACACTCTGCTTTAGAGCAAGAAGCACACTCTTGCTTTCTAGACTCTCTAAGACAGCAGGAAACATGAGTGTGCTGAGAAAAAAAGAACGGTGTTGCTTACACATACATACGATATCTATTCCAACTCTGTTTCTGAAACTGATACAAAGCACTGGTCCTATAACATCCAATGCTTGCCAGTTAAGATTAGAAACGTGTGAGCTTCGTGAACGATGTAGTTCCTTTGAGAAGTAAAGTAACTGCCCTTACCTGAAACGAAGTGTTGCCTGTAGGAAGACTTAGAGCCTGGGGTTTAACTCCATTTCTAAAGTGAAACACACAGCAGAGTTGTCATATATAGATCATACTCTGCTTTAGAGCAAGAAGCATGCTCTTGCTTTCTAGAGTCTCTAGGACAGCAGGAAACATGAGTGTGCTGAGAACAAAAGAACGGTTTTTCTTACACATTCGGGCCATATCGAGTCCAACTCTGCCTCTGAAATTGATACTAAGCAGAGGTCCTCCAGCATCCAATGCTTGTCATTTAAGATGAGAAACGTGTGAGCTTCGTGAACGATGTAGTTCGTTTGAGCTGTAAAGTGATTGCCCTTCCCTGAAACGAAGTCTTGCATGTTGAAAGACACAGAGCTTGCGATTTAACTCCATTTCTGAAGGGAAACACACAGCATAGTTCTCATCCATGGATCACACTCTGCTTCAGAGCAAGAAGCACGCTCTTGCTTTCTAGAGTCTCTAAGACAGCAGGAATAATGAGTGTGATGAGAACAAAAGAACGGTGTTTCCTACACATACGGACCATATCTATTCCAACTCTGCTTCTGAAACTGATACAAAGCACTGCTACTATAACATCCGATGCTTGTCAGTTAAGATTAGAAATGTGTTAGATTCGTGAACGATGTAGTTCGTTTGAGCTGTAAAGTAACTGCCCTTACCTGAAACAAATTGCTGCTTGTAGGTAGACTCAGAGCCTGGGGTTTAAATCCATTTCTGAAGTGAAACACACAGCAGAGTTGTCATATATAGATCATACTCTGCTTTATAGCAAGAAGCACCCTCTTGCTTTCTAGAGTCTCTAGGACAGCAGGAAACATGAGTGTGCTGAGAACAAAAGAACGGTGTTTCTTACACATTCGGGCCATATCGAGTCCAACTCTGCCTCTGAAATTGATATAAAGCACAGGTCCTCCAGCATCCAATGCTTGTCATTTAAGATGAGAAACGTGTGAGCTTCGTGAATGATGTAGTTCATTTGACCTGTAATGTAACTGCCCTTACCTGAAATTAAGTCTTGTTGTAGGAAGACACAGAGCCTGGGATTTAACTCAATTCCATGAAGTGAAACACACAGCAGAGTTCTCATCCATTGATGACACTCTGCTTTAGCGCAAGAAGCACGCTCTTGCTTTCCAGAGTCACTAAGGCAGCAGGAAACCTGAGTGTGCTGAGAACAAAAGAATGGTGTTTCCTACACATACGGACCATATCTAGTCCAATTCTGCCTCTGAAATTGAAACAAAGCACAGGTCTTCTAACATCCAATGCTTGTCATTTAAGATGAGAAACATGTGAGCTTCGTGAACGATGTAGTTCATTTGAGCTCTAAAGTAACTGCCCTTACCTGAAACGAATTGTTGCTTGTAGGAAGACTCAGAGCCTGGGGTTTAACTCCATTTCTGAAATGAAACACACAGCAGAGTTGTCATATATAGATCATACTCTGCTTTAGAGCAAGAAGCACGCTCCTGCTTTCTAGAGTCTCTAGGACAGCAGGAAACATGAGTGTGCTTTGAAAAATAGAACGGTGTTGCTTACACATACGGACCATATCTATTCCAACTCTGCTTCTGAAACTGATACAAAGCACTGGTCCTATAACATCCAATGCTTGCCAGTTAAGATTAGAAACGTGTGAGCTTCGTGAACGATGTAGTTCCTTTGAGAAGTAAAGTAACTGCCCTTACCTGAAACGAAGTGTTGCCTGTAGGAAGACTCAGAGCCTGGGGTTTAACTCCATTTCTGAAGTGAAACACACAGCAGAGTTGTCATATATAGATCATACTCTGCTTTAGAGCAAGAAGCACGCTCTTGCTTTCTAGAGTCTGTAGGACAGCAGGAAACATGAGTGTGCTGAGAACAAAAGAACGGTGTTTCTTACACATTCGGGCCATATCGAGTCCAACTCTGCCTCTGAAATTGATACAAAGCAGAGGTCCTCCAGCATCCAATGCTTGTCATTTAAGATGAGAAACGGGTGAGCTTCGTGAACGATGTAGTTCGTTTGAGCTGTAAAGTAACTGCCCTTCCCTGAAACGATATCTTGTTTGTAGGAAGACTCAGAGCCTGTGATTTACCTGCATTTCTGAAGTGAAACACACAGCAGAGTTCTCATATATAGATCACACTCTACTTTAGAGCAAGAAGCACACTCTTGCTTTCTAGATTCTCTAAGACAGCAGGAATCATGAGTGTGCTGAGAACAAAAGAACGGTGTTTCCTACACATACGGACCATATCTATTCCAACTCTGCTTCTGAAACTGAGACAAAGCACTGCTACTATAACATCCGATACTTGTCAGTTAAGATTAGAAACGTGTTAGATTC
Source organism: Onychomys leucogaster (assembly GCA_949786385.1). Taxonomy (NCBI): domain Eukaryota; kingdom Metazoa; phylum Chordata; class Mammalia; order Rodentia; family Cricetidae; genus Onychomys; species Onychomys leucogaster. The sequence goes on along the minus strand of CATKUP010000009.1, from coordinate 3,466,500 downwards.
GTGAACGATGTAGTTCGTTTGAGCTGTAAAGTAACTGCCCTTACCTCAAACAAAGTGTTGCTTGTAGGAAGACTCAGAGCCTGGGGTTTAACTCCATTTCTGAAGTGAAACACACAGCAGAGTTGTCATATATAGATCATACTCTGCTTTATAGCAAGAAGCACCCTCTTGCTTTCTAGAGTCTCTAGGACAGCAGGAAACATGAGTGTGCTGAGAACAAAAGAACGGTGTTTCTTACACATTCGGGCCATATCGAGTCCAACTCTGCCTCTGAAATTGATATAAAGCACAGGTCCTCCAGCATCCAATGCTTGTCATTTAAGATGAGAAACGTGTGAGCTTCGTGAATGATGTAGTTCATTTGACCTGTAATGTAACTGCCCTTACCTGAAATTAAGTCTTGTTGTAGGAAGACACAGAGCCTGGGATTTAACTCAATTCCATGAAGTGAAACACACAGCAGAGTTCTCATCCATTGATGACACTCTGCTTTAGCGCAAGAAGCACGCTCTTGCTTTCCAGAGTCACTAAGGCAGCAGGAAACCTGAGTGTGCTGAGAACAAAAGAATGGTGTTTCCTACACATACGGACCATATCTAGTCCAATTCTGCCTCTGAAATTGAAACAAAGCACAGGTCTTCTAACATCCAATGCTTGTCATTTAAGATGAGAATCATGTGAGCTTCGTGAACGATGTAGTTCATTTGAGCTCTAAAGTAACTGCCCTTACCTGAAACGAATTGTTGCTTGTAGGTAGACTCAGAGCCTGGGGTTTAACTCCATTCCTGAAATGAAACACACAGCAGAGTTGTCATATATAGATCATACTCTGCTTTAGAGCAACAAGCACGCTCTTGCTTTCTAGAGTCTCTAGGACAGCAGGAAACATGAGTGTGCTTTGAAAAAAAGAACGGTGTTGCTTACACATACGGACCATATCTATTCCAACTCTGCTTCTGAAACTGATACAAAGCACTGGTCCTATAACATCCGATGCTTGCCAGTTAAGATTAGAAACGTGTGAGCTTCGTGAACGATGTAGTTCCTTTGAGAAGTAAAGTAACTGCCCTTACCTGAAACGAAGTGTTGCCTGTAGGAAGACTCAGAGCCTGGGGTATAACTCCAATTCTGAAGTGAAACACACAGCAGAGTTGTCATATATAGATCATACTCTGCTTTAGAGCAAGAAGCACGCTCTTGCTTTCTAGAGTGTCTAGGACAGCAGGAATCATGAGTGTGCTGAGAACAATAGAACGGTGTTTCTTACACATTCGGGCCATATCGAGTCCAACTCTGCCTCTGAAATTGATACAAAGCACAGGTCTTCCAACATCCAATGCTTGTCATTTAAGATGAGAAACGTGTGAGCTTCGTGAACGCTGTAGTTCGTTTGAGCTGTAAAGTAACTGCCCTTCCCTGAAATGAAGTCTTTTTTGTAGGAAGACTAAGAGCCTGGGATTTAACTCCATTTCTGAAGTGAAACACACAGCAGAGTTCTCATATATAGATCACACTCTACTTTAGAGCAAGAAGCACACTCTTGCTTTCTAGACTCTCTAAGACAGCAGGAATCATGAGTGTGCTGAGAACAAAAGAACGGTGTTTCCTACACATATGGACCATATATAGTCCAACTCAGCCTCTGAAATTCATACAAAGCACAGGTCCTCTAACATCCAATGCTTGTCATTTAAGATGAGAAACGTGTGAGCTTCGTGATCGATGTAGTTCATTTGAGCTGTAATGTAACTGCCCTTACCTGAAATGAAGTCTTGTTTGTAGGAAGACTCAGAGCCTGGAATTTAACTCCATTTCTGAAGTGAAACATACAGCAGAGTTCACATCCATTGATCACACTCTGCATTAGAGCAAGAAGCACCCGCTTGCTCTCTAGATTCTCTAATACAGCAGGAAACGTGAGTGTGCTGAGAACAAAAGAACGGTGTTTCCTACACATAGGGACCATATCTATTCCACCTCTGCTTCTGAAACTGATACAAAGCACTGGTCCTATAACATCCAATGCTTGTCAGTTAAGATTAGAAACGTGTGAGGTCCGTGAACGATGTAGTTCGTTTGAGCTGTAAATTAACTGCCCTTACCTGAAACAAAGTGTTGCTTGTAGGAAGACTCAGAGCCTGGGGTTTAACTCCATTTCTGAAGTGAAACACACAGCAGAGTTGTCATATATAGATCAACTCTGCTTTAGAGCAATAAGCACGCTCTTGCTTTCTAGAGTCTCTAGGACAGCAGGAAACATGAGTGTGCTGAGAACAAAAGAACGGTGTTTCTTACACATTCGGGCAATATCGAGTCCATATCTGCCTCTGAAATTGATACAAAGCACAGGTCCTCCAGCATCCAATGCTTGTCATTTAAGATGAGAAACATGTGAGCTTCGTGAACGATGTAGTTCGTTTGAGCTGTAAAGTAACTGTCCTTCCCTGAAACGATATCTTGTTTGTAGGAAGACTCAGAGCCTGTGATTTAACTGCATTTCTGAAGTGAAACACACAGCAGAGTTCTAATATATAGATCACACTCTGCTTTAGAGCAAGAAGCACACTCTTGCTTTCTAGACTCTCTAAGACAGCAGGAATAATGAGTGTGCTGATAACAAAAGAACGGTGTTTCCTACACATATGGACCATATCTAGTCCAACTCTGCCTCTGAAATTGATACAAAGCAGAGGTCCTCCAGCATCCAGTGCTTGTCATTTAAGATGAGAAACGTGTGAGCTTCGTGAACGATGTAGTTCGTTGGAGCTGTAAAGTAACTGCCCTTCCCTGAAAAGATATCTTGTTTGTAGGAAGACTCAGAGCCTGGGATTTAACTCCATTTCTGAAGTGAAACACACAGCAGAGTTCTCATCCATTGATCACACTCTGCTTTAGAGTAAGAAGCACCCTCTAGCTTTCTAGAGTCTCTAAGACAGCAGGAAACGTGAGTGTGCTGAGAACAAAAGAACGGTGTTTCCTACACATACGGACCATATCTAGTCCAACCCTGCTTCTGAAACTGATAAAAAGAGCTGGTCCTCTAACATCCAATGCTTGTCAGTTAAGATGAGAAACGTGTTAGATTCGAGAACGATGTAGTTCGTTTGAGCTGGAAAGTGACTGCCCTTCCCTGAAACGAAGTCTTGCATGTTGAAAGACACAGAGCCTGGGGTTTAACTCCATTTCTGAAGTGAAACACACAGCAGATTATTCATATATAGATCATACTCTGCTTTATAGCAAGAAGCATGCTCTTGCTTTCTAGAGTCTCTAGGACAGCAGGAAACATGAGTGTGCTGAGAACAAAAGAACGGTGTTTCTTACACATTCGGGCCATATTGAGTCCAACTCTGCCTCTGAAATTGATACAAAGCACAGGTCCTCTAACATCCAATGCTTGTCATTTAAGATGAGAAACGTGTGAGCTTCGTGAACGATGTAGTTCATTTGAGCTGTAAAGTAACTGCCCTTACCTGAAACGAAGTGTTGCTTGTAGGAAGACTAAGAGCCTGAGGTTTAACTCCATTTCTGAAGTGAAAAACACAGCAGAGTTGTCATATATAGATCATACTCTGCTTTATAGCAAGAAGCACGCTCTTGCTTTCTAGAGTCTCTAGAACAGCAGGAAACATGACTGTGCCGAGAAGAAAATAACGGTGTTTCTTACACATACGGACCATATCTAGTCCAACTCTGCTTCTGAAACTGATACAAAGCACTGGTCCTCTAACATCCAATGCTTGTCCTTTCAGATGAGAAACGTGTGAGCTTCGTGAATGATGTAGTTCATTTGAGCTGTAATGTAACTGCCCTTACCTGAAATTAATTCTTGTTGTAGGAAGACACAGAGCCTGGGATTTAACTCCATTTCTGAAGTGAAACACACAGCAGAGTTCTCATCCATTGATGACACTCTGCTTTAGAGCAAGAAGCACACTCTTGCTTTCCAGAGTCACTAAGGCAGCAGGAAACCTGAGTGTGGTGAGAACAAAAGAACGGTGTTTCTTACACATTCGGGCCATATTGAGTCCAACTCTGCCTCTGAAATTGATACAAAGCTCAGGTCCTCCTTCATCCAATGCTTGTCAGTTAAGATGAGAAACGTGTGAGCTTCGTGAATGATGTAGTTCGTTTGAGCTGTAAAATAACTGCCCTTCCCTGAAACGAAGTCTTGTTTGTAGGATGACTAAGAGCCTGGGATTTAACTCCATTTCTGAAGTGAAACACACAGCAGAGTTCTCATATATAGATCACACTCTGCTTTAGAGCAAGAAGCAGACTCTTGCTTTCTATACTCTCTAAGACAGCAGGAAACATGAGTGTGCTGAGAACAAAAGAACGGTGTTTCCTACATATACGGACCATATCTAGTCCAACTCTGCCTCTGAAATTGATACAAAGCACAGGTCCTCTAACATCCAATGCTTGTCATTTAAGATGAGAAACGTGTGACCTTCGTGAACGATGTAGTTCATTTGAGCTGTAATGTAACTGCCCTTACCTGAAACGAAGTGTTGCTTGTAGGAAGACTCAGAGCCTGGGGTTTAACTCCATTTCTGAAGTGAAACACACAGCAGAGTTGTCCTATATAGATCATACTCTGCTTTAGAGCAAGAAGCACACTCTTGCTTTCTAGAGTCTCTAGGACAGCAGGAAACATGAGTGTGCTGAGAACAAAAGAACGGTGTTTCTTACACATTCGGGCCATATCGAGTCCAACTCTGCCTCTGAAATTGATACAAAGCACAGGTCCTCCAGCATCCAATGCTTGTCATTTAAGATGAGAAACGTGTGAGCTTCGTGAACGATGTAGTTCATTTGTGCTGTAAAGTAACTGCCCTTCCCTGAAACGAAGTCTGCTTTGTAGGAAGACTCAGAGCCTGGGATTTAACTCCATTTCTGAAGTGAAACACACAACAGAGTTCTCATCCATTGATCACACTCTGCTTTAGAACAAGAAGCACCCTCTACCTTTCTAGAGTCTCTAAGACAGCAGGAAACGTGAGTGTGCTGAGAAGAAAAGAACGGTGTTTCCTACACATACGGACCATATCTATTCCAACTCTGCTCCTGAAACTGATAAAAAGCACTGCTACTATAACATCCGATGCTTGTCAGTTAAGATTAGAAACGTGTTAGCTTCGTGAACGATGTAGTTCGTTTGAGCTGTAAAGTAACTACCCTTACCTGAAACAAAGTGTTGCTTGTAGGAAGGCTCAGAGCCTGGGGTTTAACTCCATTTCTGAAGTGAAACACACAGCAGAGTTCTCATATATAGATCACACTCTGCTTTAGAGCAAGAAGCACACTCTTGCTTTCTAGACTGTCTAAGACAGCAGGAATCATGAGTGTGCTGAGAACAAAAGAATGGTGTTTCCTACACATACGGACCATATCTAGTCCAACTCTGCCTCTGAAATAGATACAAACCACAGTTCCTCTAACATCCAATGCTTGTCATTTAAGATGAGAAACGTGTGAGCTTCGTGAATGATGTAGTTCATTTGAGCTGTAATGTAACTGCCCTTACCTGAAATGAAGTCTTGCTTGTAGGAAGACTCGGAGCCTGGCATTTAACTCCATTTCTGAAGTGAAACACACAGCAGAGTTCTCATCCATTGATGACACTGTGCTTTAGAGCAAGAAGCACGCTCTTGCATTCCAGAGTCACTAAGGCAGCAGGAAACCTGAGTGTGCTGAGAGCAAAAGAATGGTGTTTCTTACACATACGGACCATGTCTAGTCCAACTCTGCTTCTGAAACTGATACAAAGCACTGGTCCTCTAACATCCAATGCTTGTCAGTTAAGATGAGAAACGTGTGAGCTTCGTGAATAATGTAGTTCATTTGAGCTGTAATGTAACTGCCCTTACCTGAAATTAAGTCCTGTTGTAGGAAGACACAGAGCCTGGGATTTAAATCCATTTCTGAAGTGAAACACACAGCAGAGTTCTCATCCATTGATGACACTCTGCTTTAGAGCAAGAAGCATGCTCTTGCTTTCCAGAGTCACTAAGGCAGCAGGAAACCTGAGTGTGCTGAGAACAAAAGAACGGTTTTTCTTACACATTCGGGCCATATTGAGTCCAACTCTGCCTCTGAAATTGGTACAAAGCACAGGTCCTCCAGCATCCAATGCTTGTCAGTTAAGATGAGAAACGTGTGAGCTTCGTGAACGATGTAGTTCCTTTGAGCTGTAAAATTACTGCCCTTCCCTGAAACGAAGTCTTGTTTGTAGGAAGACTAAGAGCCTGGGATTTAACCCATTTCTGAAGTGAAACACACAGCAGAGTTCTCATATATAGATCACACTATGCTTTAGAGCAAGAAGCAGACTCTTGCTTTCTATACTCTCTAAGACAGCAGGAAACATGTGTGGGCTGAAAACAAAAGAACGGTGTTTCCTTCACATACGGACCATATCTAGTCCAACTCTGCCTCTGAAAATGATACAAAGCTCAGGTCCTCCAGCATCCAATGCTTGTCATTTAAGATGAGAAACGTGTGAGCTTCCTGAACGATGTAGTTCGTTGGAGCTGTAAAGTAACTGCCCTTCCCTGAAACGAAGTCTTGCTTGTAGGAAGACTCAGAGCCTGGGGTTTAACTCCATTTCTGAAGTGAAACACACAGCAGAGTTGCCCTATATAGATCCTACTCTGCTTTAGAGCTAGAAGCACATTCTTGCTTTCTAGAGTCTCTAGGACAGCAGGAAACATGAGTGTGCTGAGAACAAAAGAACGGTGTTTCTTACACATTCGAGCCATATCGAGTCCAACTCTGCCTCTGAAATTGATACAAAGCACAGGTCCTACAGCATCCAATGCTTGTCATTTAAGATGAGAAACGGGTGAGCTTCGGGAATGATGTAGTTCGTTTGAGCTTTAAAGTAACTGCCCTTCCCTGAAACGATATCTTGTTTGTAGGAAGACTCAGAGCCTGGGATTTAACTCCATTTCTGAAGTGAAACACACAGCAGAGTTCTCATCCATTGATGACACTCTGCTTTAGAGCAAGAAGCACACTCTTGCTTTCCAGAGTCACTAAGGCAGCAGGAAACCTGAGTGTGCTGAGAACAAAAGAACGGTGTTTCTTACACATTCGGGCCATATTGAGTCCAACTCTGCCTCTGAAATTGATACAAAGCTCAGGTCCTCCTTCATCCAATGCTTGTCAGTTAAGATGAGAAACGTGTGAGCTTCGTGAATGATGTAGTTCGTTTGAGCTGTAAAATAACTGCCCTTCCCTGAAACGAAGTCTTGTTTGTAGGATGACTAAGAGCCTGGGATTTAACTCCATTTCTGAAGTGAAACACACAGCAGAGTTCTCATCCATTGATGACACTCTGCTTTAGAGCAAGAAGCACACTCTTGCTTTCCAGAGTCACTAAGGCAGCAGGAAACCTGAGTGTGCTGAGAACAAAAGAACGGTGTTTCCTACATATACGGACCATATCTAGTCCAACTCTGCCTCTGAAATTGATACAAAGCACAGGTCCTCTAACATCCAATGCTTGTCATTTAAGATGAGAAACGTGTGACCTTCGTGAACGATGTAGTTCATTTGAGCTGTAATGTAACTGCCCTTACCTGAAACGAAGTGTTGCTTGTAGGAAGACTCAGAGCCTGGGGTTTAACTCCATTTCTGAAGTGAAACACACAGCAGAGTTGTCCTATATAGATCATACTCTGCTTTAGAGCAAGAAGCACACTCTTGCTTTCTAGAGTCTCTAGGACAGCAGGAAACATGAGTGTGCTGAGAACAAAAGAACGGTGTTTCTTACACATTCGGGCCATATCGAGTCCAACTCTGCCTCTGAAATTGATACAAAGCACAGGTCCTCCAGCATCCAATGCTTGTCATTTAAGATGAGAAACGTGTGAGCTTCGTGAACGATGTAGTTCATTTGAGCTGTAAAGTAACTGCCCTTCCCTGAAACGAAGTCTGCTTTGTAGGAAGACTCAGAGCCTGGGATTTAACTCCATTTCTGAAGTGAAACACACAACAGAGTTCTCATCCATTGATCACACTCTGCTTTAGAACAAGAAGCACCCTCTACCTTTCTAGAGTCTCTAAGACAGCAGGAAACGTGAGTGTGCTGAGAAGAAAAGAACGGTGTTTCCTACACATACGGACCATATCTAGTCCAACTCTGCCTCTGAAATTGATACAAAGCACAGGTCTTCTAACATCCAATGCTTGTCATTTAAGACGAGAAACATGTGAGCTTCGTGAACGATGTAGTTCATTTGAGCTCTAAAGTAACTGCCCTTACCTGAAACGAATTGTTGCTTGTAGGAAGACTCAGAGCCTGGTTTTTAACTCCATTTCTGAAGTGAAACACACAGCAGAGTTGTAATATATTGATCATACTCTGCTTTAGAGCAAGAAGCACGCTCTTGCATTCTAGAGTCTCTAGGACAGCAGGAAACATGAGTGTGCTGAAAACAAAAGAACGGTGTTTCCTACACATACGGACCATATCTAGTCCAACCCTGCTTCTGAAACTGATACAAAGCACTGGTCCTCTAAAATCCAATGCTTGTCAGTTAAGATGAGAAACGTGTTAGATTCGTGAACGATGTAGTTCGTTTGAGCTCTAAAGTGACTGCCCTTCCCTGAAACGAAGTCTTGCATGTTGAAACACACAGAGCCTGGGATTTAACTCCATTTCTGAAGGGAAACACACAGCATAGTTCTCATCCATGGATCACACTCTGCTTCAGAGCAAGAAGCACCCTCTTGCTCTCTAGATTCTCTAATACAACAGGAAACGTGAATGTGCTGAGAACAAAAGAACGGTGTTTCCTACACATACGGACCATATCTATTCCAACTCTGCTCCTGAAACTGATAAAAAGCACTGCTACTATAACATCCGATGCTTGTCAGTTAAGATTAGAAACGTGTTAGCTTCGTGAACGATGTAGTTCGTTTGAGCTGTAAAGTAACTACCCTTACCTGAAACAAAGTGTTGCTTGTAGGAAGGCTCAGAGCCTGGGGTTTAACTCCATTTCTGAAGTGAAACACACAGCAGAGTTCTCATATATAGATCACACTCTGCTTTAGAGCAAGAAGCACACTCTTGCTTTCTAGACTGTCTAAGACAGCAGGAATCATGAGTGTGCTGAGAACAAAAGAATGGTGTTTCCTACACATACGGACCATATCTAGTCCAACTCTGCCTCTGAAATAGATACAAACCACAGTTCCTCTAACATCCAATGCTTGTCATTTAAGATGAGAAACGTGTGAGCTTCGTGAATGATGTAGTTCATTTGAGCTGTAATGTAACTGCCCTTACCTGAAATGAGGTTTTGCTTGTAGGAAGACTCGGAGCCTGGCATTTAACTCCATTTCTGAAGTGAAACACACAGCAGAGTTCTCATCCATTGATGACACTGTGCTTTAGAGCAAGAAGCACGCTCTTGCATTCCAGAGTCACTAAGGCAGCAGGAAACCTGAGTGTGCTGAGAGCAAAAGAATGGTGTTTCTTACACATACGGACCATGTCTAGTCCAACTCTGCTTCTGAAACTGATACAAAGCACTGGTCCTCTAACATCCAATGCTTGTCAGTTAAGATGAGAAACGTGTGAGCTTCGTGAATAATGTAGTTCATTTGAGCTGTAATGTAACTGCCCTTACCTGAAATTAAGTCCTGTTGTAGGAAGACACAGAGCCTGGGATTTAAATCCATTTCTGAAGTGAAACACACAGCAGAGTTCTCATCCATTGATGACACTCTGCTTTAGAGCAAGAAGCATGCTCTTGCTTTCCAGAGTCACTAAGGCAGCAGGAAACCTGAGTGTGCTGAGAACAAAAGAACGGTGTTTCTTACACATTCGGGCCATATTGAGTCCAACTCTGCCTCTGAAATTGGTACAAAGCACAGGTCCTCCAGCATCCAATGCTTGTCAGTTAAGATGAGAAACGTGTGAGCTTCGTGAACGATGTAGTTCCTTTGAGCTGTAAAATAACTGCCCTTCCCTGAAACGAAGTCTTGTTTGTAGGAAGACTAAGAGCCTGGGATTTAACCCATTTCTGAAGTGAAACACACAGCAGAGTTCTCATATATAGATCACACTATGCTTTAGAGCAAGAAGCAGACTCTTGCTTTCTATACTCTCTAAGACAGCAGGAAACATGTGTGGGCTGAAAACAAAAGAACGGTGTTTCCTTCACATACGGACCATATCTAGTCCAACTCTGCCTCTGAAAATGATACAAAGCTCAGGTCCTCCAGCATCCAATGCTTGTCATTTAAGATGAGAAACGTGTGAGCTTCCTGAACGATGTAGTTCGTTGGAGCTGTAAAGTAACTGCCCTTCCCTGAAACGAAGTCTTGCTTGTAGGAAGACTCAGAGCCTGGGGTTTAACTCCATTTCTGAAGTGAAACACACAGCAGAGTTGCCCTATATAGATCCTACTCTGCTTTAGAGCTAGAAGCACATTCTTGCTTTCTAGGGTCTCTAGGACAGCAGGAAACATGAGTGTGCTGAGAACAAAAGAACGGTGTTTCTTACACATTCGAGCCATATCGAGTCCAACTCTGCCTCTGAAATTGATACAAAGCACAGGTCCTACAGCATCCAATGCTTGTCATTTAAGATGAGAAACGGGTGAGCTTCGGGAATGATGTAGTTCGTTTGAGCTTTAAAGTAACTGCCCTTCCCTGAAACGATATCTTGTTTGTAGGAAGACTCAGAGCCTGGGATTTAACTCCATTTCTGAAGTGAAACACACAGCAGAGTTCTCATCCATTGATGACACTCTGCTTTAGAGCAAGAAGCACACTCTTGCTTTCCAGAGTCACTAAGGCAGCAGGAAACCTGAGTGTGCTGAGAACAAAAGAACGGTGTTTCTTACACATTCGGGCCATATTGAGTCCAACTCTGCCTCTGAAATTGATACAAAGCTCAGGTCCTCCTTCATCCAATGCTTGTCAGTTAAGATGAGAAACGTGTGAGCTTCGTGAATGATGTAGTTCGTTTGAGCTGTAAAATAACTGCCCTTCCCTGAAACGAAGTCTTGTTTGTAGGATGACTAAGAGCCTGGGATTTAACTCCATTTCTGAAGTGAAACACACAGCAGAGTTCTCATATATAGATCACACTCTGCTTTAGAGCAAGAAGCAGACTCTTGCTTTCTATACTCTCTAAGACAGCAGGAAACATGAGTGTGCTGAGAACAAAAGAACGGTGTTTCCTACATATACGGACCATATCTAGTCCAACTCTGCCTCTGAAATTGATACAAAGCACAGGTCCTCTAACATCCAATGCTTGTCATTTAAGATGAGAAACGTGTGACCTTCGTGAACGATGTAGTTCATTTGAGCTGTAATGTAACTGCCCTTACCTGAAACGAAGTGTTGCTTGTAGGAAGACTCAGAGCCTGGGGTTTAACTCCATTTCTGAAGTGAAACACACAGCAGAGTTGTCCTATATAGATCATACTCTGCTTTAGAGCAAGAAGCACACTCTTGCTTTCTAGAGTCTCTAGGACAGCAGGAAACATGAGTGTGCTGAGAACAAAAGAACGGTGTTTCTTACACATTCGGGCCATATCGAGTCCAACTCTGCCTCTGAAATTGATACAAAGCACAGGTCCTCCAGCATCCAATGCTTGTCATTTAAGATGAGAAACGTGTGAGCTTCGTGAACGATGTAGTTCATTTGTGCTGTAAAGTAACTGCCCTTCCCTGAAACGAAGTCTGCTTTGTAGGAAGACTCAGAGCCTGGGATTTAACTCCATTTCTGAAGTGAAACACACAACAGAGTTCTCATCCATTGATCACACTCTGCTTTAGAACAAGAAGCACCCTCTACCTTTCTAGAGTCTCTAAGACAGCAGGAAACGTGAGTGTGCTGAGAAGAAAAGAACGGTGTTTCCTACACATACGGACCATATCTATTCCAACTCTGCTCCTGAAACTGATAAAAAGCACTGCTACTATAACATCCGATGCTTGTCAGTTAAGATTAGAAACGTGTTAGCTTCGTGAACGATGTAGTTCGTTTGAGCTGTAAAGTAACTACCCTTACCTGAAACAAAGTGTTGCTTGTAGGAAGGCTCAGAGCCTGGGGTTTAACTCCATTTCTGAAGTGAAACACACAGCAGAGTTCTCATATATAGATCACACTCTGCTTTAGAGCAAGAAGCACACTCTTGCTTTCTAGACTGTCTAAGACAGCAGGAATCATGAGTGTGCTGAGAACAAAAGAATGGTGTTTCCTACACATACGGACCATATCTAGTCCAACTCTGCCTCTGAAATAGATACAAACCACAGTTCCTCTAACATCCAATGCTTGTCATTTAAGATGAGAAACGTGTGAGCTTCGTGAATGATGTAGTTCATTTGAGCTGTAATGTAACTGCCCTTACCTGAAATGAAGTCTTGCTTGTAGGAAGACTCGGAGCCTGGCATTTAACTCCATTTCTGAAGTGAAACACACAGCAGAGTTCTCATCCATTGATGACACTGTGCTTTAGAGCAAGAAGCACGCTCTTGCATTCCAGAGTCACTAAGGCAGCAGGAAACCTGAGTGTGCTGAGAGCAAAAGAATGGTGTTTCTTACACATACGGACCATGTCTAGTCCAACTCTGCTTCTGAAAATGATACAAAGCACTGGTCCTCTAACATCCAATGCTTGTCAGTTAAGATGAGAAACGTGTGAGCTTCGTGAATAATGTAGTTCATTTGAGCTGTAATGTAACTGCCCTTACCTGAAATTAAGTCCTGTTGTAGGAAGACACAGAGCCTGGGATTTAAATCCATTTCTGAAGTGAAACACACAGCAGAGTTCTCATCCATTGATGACACTCTGCTTTAGAGCAAGAAGCATGCTCTTGCTTTCCAGAGTCACTAAGGCAGCAGGAAACCTGAGTGTGCTGAGAACAAAAGAACGGTTTTTCTTACACATTCGGGCCATATTGAGTCCAACTCTGCCTCTGAAATTGGTACAAAGCACAGGTCCTCCAGCATCCAATGCTTGTCAGTTAAGATGAGAAACGTGTGAGCTTCGTGAACGATGTAGTTCCTTTGAGCTGTAAAATTACTGCCCTTCCCTGAAACGAAGTCTTGTTTGTAGGAAGACTAAGAGCCTGGGATTTAACCCATTTCTGAAGTGAAACACACAGCAGAGTTCTCATATATAGATCACACTATGCTTTAGAGCAAGAAGCAGACTCTTGCTTTCTATACTCTCTAAGACAGCAGGAAACATGTGTGGGCTGAAAACAAAAGAACGGTGTTTCCTTCACATACGGACCATATCTAGTCCAACTCTGCCTCTGAAAATGATACAAAGCTCAGGTCCTCCAGCATCCAATGCTTGTCATTTAAGATGAGAAACGTGTGAGCTTCCTGAACGATGTAGTTCGTTGGAGCTGTAAAGTAACTGCCCTTCCCTGAAACGAAGTCTTGCTTGTAGGAAGACTCAGAGCCTGGGGTTTAACTCCATTTCTGAAGTGAAACACACAGCAGAGTTGCCCTATATAGATCCTACTCTGCTTTAGAGCTAGAAGCACATTCTTGCTTTCTAGAGTCTCTAGGACAGCAGGAAACATGAGTGTGCTGAGAACAAAAGAACGGTGTTTCTTACACATTCGAGCCATATCGAGTCCAACTCTGCCTCTGAAATTGATACAAAGCACAGGTCCTACAGCATCCAATGCTTGTCATTTAAGATGAGAAACGGGTGAGCTTCGGGAATGATGTAGTTCGTTTGAGCTTTAAAGTAACTGCCCTTCCCTGAAACGATATCTTGTTTGTAGGAAGACTCAGAGCCTGGGATTTAACTCCATTTCTGAAGTGAAACACACAGCAGAGTTCTCATCCATTGATGACACTCTGCTTTAGAGCAAGAAGCACACTCTTGCTTTCCAGAGTCACTAAGGCAGCAGGAAACCTGAGTGTGCTGAGAACAAAAGAACGGTGTTTCCTACATATACGGACCATATCTAGTCCAACTCTGCCTCTGAAATTGATACAAAGCACAGGTCCTCTAACATCCAATGCTTGTCATTTAAGATGAGAAACGTGTGACCTTCGTGAACGATGTAGTTCATTTGAGCTGTAATGTAACTGCCCTTACCTGAAACGAAGTGTTGCTTGTAGGAAGACTCAGAGCCTGGGGTTTAACTCCATTTCTGAAGTGAAACACACAGCAGAGTTGTCCTATATAGATCATACTCTGCTTTAGAGCAAGAAGCACACTCTTGCTTTCTAGAGTCTCTAGGACAGCAGGAAACATGAGTGTGCTGAGAACAAAAGAACGGTGTTTCTTACACATTCGGGCCATATCGAGTCCAACTCTGCCTCTGAAATTGATACAAAGCACAGGTCCTCCAGCATCCAATGCTTGTCATTTAAGATGAGAAACGTGTGAGCTTCGTGAACGATGTAGTTCATTTGAGCTGTAAAGTAACTGCCCTTCCCTGAAACGAAGTCTGCTTTGTAGGAAGACTCAGAGCCTGGGATTTAACTCCATTTCTGAAGTGAAACACACAACAGAGTTCTCATCCATTGATCACACTCTGCTTTAGAACAAGAAGCACCCTCTACCTTTCTAGAGTCTCTAAGACAGCAGGAAACGTGAGTGTGCTGAGAAGAAAAGAACGGTGTTTCCTACACATACGGACCATATCTAGTCCAACTCTGCCTCTGAAATTGATACAAAGCACAGGTCTTCTAACATCCAATGCTTGTCATTTAAGACGAGAAACATGTGAGCTTCGTGAACGATGTAGTTCATTTGAGCTCTAAAGTAACTGCCCTTACCTGAAACGAATTGTTGCTTGTAGGAAGACTCAGAGCCTGGTTTTTAACTCCATTTCTGAAGTGAAACACACAGCAGAGTTGTAATATATTGATCATACTCTGCTTTAGAGCAAGAAGCACGCTCTTGCATTCTAGAGTCTCTAGGACAGCAGGAAACATGAGTGTGCTGAAAACAAAAGAACGGTGTTTCCTACACATACGGACCATATCTAGTCCAACCCTGCTTCTGAAACTGATACAAAGCACTGGTCCTCTAAAATCCAATGCTTGTCAGTTAAGATGAGAAACGTGTTAGATTCGTGAACGATGTAGTTCGTTTGAGCTCTAAAGTGACTGCCCTTCCCTGAAACGAAGTCTTGCATGTTGAAACACACAGAGCCTGGGATTTAACTCCATTTCTGAAGGGAAACACACAGCATAGTTCTCATCCATGGATCACACTCTGCTTCAGAGCAAGAAGCACCCTCTTGCTCTCTAGATTCTCTAATACAACAGGAAACGTGAATGTGCTGAGAACAAAAGAACGGTGTTTCCTACACATACGGACCATATCTATTCCAACTCTGCTCCTGAAACTGATAAAAAGCACTGCTACTATAACATCCGATGCTTGTCAGTTAAGATTAGAAACGTGTTAGCTTCGTGAACGATGTAGTTCGTTTGAGATGTAAAGTAACTACCCTTACCTGAAACAAAGTGTTGCTTGTAGGAAGGCTCAGAGCCTGGGGTTTAACTCCATTTCTGAAGTGAAACACACAGCAGAGTTCTCATATATAGATCACACTCTGCTTTAGAGCAAGAAGCACACTCTTGCTTTCTAGACTGTCTAAGACAGCAGGAATCATGAGTGTGCTGAGAACAAAAGAATGGTGTTTCCTACACATACGGACCATATCTAGTCCAACTCTGCCTCTGAAATAGATACAAACCACAGTTCCTCTAACATCCAATGCTTGTCATTTAAGATGAGAAACGTGTGAGCTTCGTGAATGATGTAGTTCATTTGAGCTGTAATGTAACTGCCCTTACCTGAAATGAGGTTTTGCTTGTAGGAAGACTCGGAGCCTGGCATTTAACTCCATTTCTGAAGTGAAACACACAGCAGAGTTCTCATCCATTGATGACACTGTGCTTTAGAGCAAGAAGCACGCTCTTGCATTCCAGAGTCACTAAGGCAGCAGGAAACCTGAGTGTGCTGAGAGCAAAAGAATGGTGTTTCTTACACATACGGACCATGTCTAGTCCAACTCTGCTTCTGAAACTGATACAAAGCACTGGTCCTCTAACATCCAATGCTTGTCAGTTAAGATGAGAAACGTGTGAGCTTCGTGAATAATGTAGTTCATTTGAGCTGTAATGTAACTGCCCTTACCTGAAATTAAGTCCTGTTGTAGGAAGACACAGAGCCTGGGATTTAAATCCATTTCTGAAGTGAAACACACAGCAGAGTTCTCATCCATTGATGACACTCTGCTTTAGAGCAAGAAGCATGCTCTTGCTTTCCAGAGTCACTAAGGCAGCAGGAAACCTGAGTGTGCTGAGAACAAAAGAACGGTGTTTCTTACACATTCGGGCCATATTGAGTCCAACTCTGCCTCTGAAATTGGTACAAAGCACAGGTCCTCCAGCATCCAATGCTTGTCAGTTAAGATGAGAAACGTGTGAGCTTCGTGAACGATGTAGTTCCTTTGAGCTGTAAAATAACTGCCCTTCCCTGAAACGAAGTCTTGTTTGTAGGAAGACTAAGAGCCTGGGATTTAACCCATTTCTGAAGTGAAACACACAGCAGAGTTCTCATATATAGATCACACTATGCTTTAGAGCAAGAAGCAGACTCTTGCTTTCTATACTCTCTAAGACAGCAGGAAACAAGTGTGGGCTGAAAACAAAAGAACGGTGTTTCCTTCACATACGGACCATATCTAGTCCAACTCTGCCTCTGAAAATGATACAAAGCTCAGGTCCTCCAGCATCCAATGCTTGTCATTTAAGATGAGAAACGTGTGAGCTTCCTGAACGATGTAGTTCGTTGGAGCTGTAAAGTAACTGCCCTTCCCTGAAACGAAGTCTTGCTTGTAGGAAGACTCAGAGCCTGGGGTTTAACTCCATTTCTGAAGTGAAACACACAGCAGAGTTGCCCTATATAGATCCTACTCTGCTTTAGAGCTAGAAGCACATTCTTGCTTTCTAGGGTCTCTAGGACAGCAGGAAACATGAGTGTGCTGAGAACAAAAGAACGGTGTTTCTTACACATTCGAGCCATATCGAGTCCAACTCTGCCTCTGAAATTGATACAAAGCACAGGTCCTACAGCATCCAATGCTTGTCATTTAAGATGAGAAACGGGTGAGCTTCGGGAATGATGTAGTTCGTTTGAGCTTTAAAGTAACTGCCCTTCCCTGAAACGATATCTTGTTTGTAGGAAGACTCAGAGCCTGGGATTTAACTCCATTTCTGAAGTGAAACACACAGCAGAGTTCTCATCCATTGATGACACTCTGCTTTAGAGCAAGAAGCACACTCTTGCTTTCCAGAGTCACTAAGGCAGCAGGAAACCTGAGTGTGCTGAGAACAAAAGAACGGTGTTTCTTACACATTCGGGCCATATTGAGTCCAACTCTGCCTCTGAAATTGATACAAAGCTCAGGTCCTCCTTCATCCAATGCTTGTCAGTTAAGATGAGAAACATGTGAGCTTCGTGAATGATGTAGTTCGTTTGAGCTGTAAAATAACTGCCCTTCCCTGAAACGAAGTCTTGTTTGTAGGATGACTAAGAGCCTGGGATTTAACTCCATTTCTGAAGTGAAACACACAGCAGAGTTCTCATATATAGATCACACTCTGCTTTAGAGCAAGAAGCAGACTCTTGCTTTCTATACTCTCTAAGACAGCAGGAAACATGAGTGTGCTGAGAACAAAAGAACGGTGTTTCCTACATATACGGACCATATCTAGTCCAACTCTGCCTCTGAAATTGATACAAAGCACAGGTCCTCTAACATCCAATGCTTGTCATTTAAGATGAGAAACGTGTGACCTTCGTGAACGATGTAGTTCATTTGAGCTGTAATGTAACTGCCCTTACCTGAAACGAAGTGTTGCTTGTAGGAAGACTCAGAGCCTGGGGTTTAACTCCATTTCTGAAGTGAAACACACAGCAGAGTTGTCCTATATAGATCATACTCTGCTTTAGAGCAAGAAGCACACTCTTGCTTTCTAGAGTCTCTAGGACAGCAGGAAACATGAGTGTGCTGAGAACAAAAGAACGGTGTTTCTTACACATTCGGGCCATATCGAGTCCAACTCTGCCTCTGAAATTGATACAAAGCACAGGTCCTCCAGCATCCAATGCTTGTCATTTAAGATGAGAAACGTGTGAGCTTCGTGAACGATGTAGTTCATTTGTGCTGTAAAGTAACTGCCCTTCCCTGAAACGAAGTCTGCTTTGTAGGAAGACTCAGAGCCTGGGATTTAACTCCATTTCTGAAGTGAAACACACAACAGAGTTCTCATCCATTGATCACACTCTGCTTTAGAACAAGAAGCACCCTCTACCTTTCTAGAGTCTCTAAGACAGCAGGAAACGTGAGTGTGCTGAGAAGAAAAGAACGGTGTTTCCTACATATACGGACCATATCTATTCCAACTCTGCTCCTGAAACTGATAAAAAGCACTGCTACTATAACATCCGATGCTTGTCAGTTAAGATTAGAAACGTGTTAGCTTCGTGAACGATGTAGTTCGTTTGAGCTGTAAAGTAACTACCCTTACCTGAAACAAAGTGTTGCTTGTAGGAAGGCTCAGAGCCTGGGGTTTAACTCCATTTCTGAAGTGAAACACACAGCAGAGTTCTCATATATAGATCACACTCTGCTTTAGAGCAAGAAGCACACTCTTGCTTTCTAGACTGTCTAAGACAGCAGGAATCATGAGTGTGCTGAGAACAAAAGAATGGTGTTTCCTACACATACGGACCATATCTAGTCCAACTCTGCCTCTGAAATAGATACAAACCACAGTTCCTCTAACATCCAATGCTTGTCATTTAAGATGAGAAACGTGTGAGCTTCGTGAATGATGTAGTTCATTTGAGCTGTAATGTAACTGCCCTTACCTGAAATGAAGTCTTGCTTGTAGGAAGACTCGGAGCCTGGCATTTAACTCCATTTCTGAAGTGAAACACACAGCAGAGTTCTCATCCATTGATGACACTGTGCTTTAGAGCAAGAAGCACGCTCTTGCATTCCAGAGTCACTAAGGCAGCAGGAAACCTGAGTGTGCTGAGAGCAAAAGAATGGTGTTTCTTACACATACGGACCATGTCTAGTCCAACTCTGCTTCTGAAACTGATACAAAGCACTGGTCCTCTAACATCCAATGCTTGTCAGTTAAGATGAGAAACGTGTGAGCTTCGTGAATAATGTAGTTCATTTGAGCTGTAATGTAACTGCCCTTACCTGAAATTAAGTCCTGTTGTAGGAAGACACAGAGCCTGGGATTTAAATCCATTTCTGAAGTGAAACACACAGCAGAGTTCTCATCCATTGATGACACTCTGCTTTAGAGCAAGAAGCATGCTCTTGCTTTCCAGAGTCACTAAGGCAGCAGGAAACCTGAGTGTGCTGAGAACAAAAGAACGGTTTTTCTTACACATTCGGGCCATATTGAGTCCAACTCTGCCTCTGAAATTGGTACAAAGCACAGGTCCTCCAGCATCCAATGCTTGTCAGTTAAGATGAGAAACGTGTGAGCTTCGTGAACGATGTAGTTCCTTTGAGCTGTAAAATTACTGCCCTTCCCTGAAACGAAGTCTTGTTTGTAGGAAGACTAAGAGCCTGGGATTTAACCCATTTCTGAAGTGAAACACACAGCAGAGTTCTCATATATAGATCACACTATGCTTTAGAGCAAGAAGCAGACTCTTGCTTTCTATACTCTCTAAGACAGCAGGAAACATGTGTGGGCTGAAAACAAAAGAACGGTGTTTCCTTCACATACGGACCATATCTAGTCCAACTCTGCCTCTGAAAATGATACAAAGCTCAGGTCCTCCAGCATCCAATGCTTGTCATTTAAGATGAGAAACGTGTGAGCTTCCTGAACGATGTAGTTCGTTGGAGCTGTAAAGTAACTGCCCTTCCCTGAAACGAAGTCTTGCTTGTAGGAAGACTCAGAGCCTGGGGTTTAACTCCATTTCTGAAGTGAAACACACAGCAGAGTTGCCCTATATAGATCCTACTCTGCTTTAGAGCTAGAAGCACATTCTTGCTTTCTAGAGTCTCTAGGACAGCAGGAAACATGAGTGTGCTGAGAACAAAAGAACGGTGTTTCTTACACATTCGAGCCATATCGAGTCCAACTCTGCCTCTGAAATTGATACAAAGCACAGGTCCTACAGCATCCAATGCTTGTCATTTAAGATGAGAAACGGGTGAGCTTCGGGAATGATGTAGTTCGTTTGAGCTTTAAAGTAACTGCCCTTCCCTGAAACGATATCTTGTTTGTAGGAAGACTCAGAGCCTGGGATTTAACTCCATTTCTGAAGTGAAACACACAGCAGAGTTCTCATCCATTGATGACACTCTGCTTTAGAGCAAGAAGCACACTCTTGCTTTCCAGAGTCACTAAGGCAGCAGGAAACCTGAGTGTGCTGAGAACAAAAGAACGGTGTTTCTTACACATTCGGGCCATATTGAGTCCAACTCTGCCTCTGAAATTGATACAAAGCTCAGGTCCTCCTTCATCCAATGCTTGTCAGTTAAGATGAGAAACGTGTGAGCTTCGTGAATGATGTAGTTCGTTTGAGCTGTAAAATAACTGCCCTTCCCTGAAACGAATTCTTGTTTGTAGGATGACTAAGAGCCTGGGATTTAACTCCATTTCTGAAGTGAAACACACAGCAGAGTTCTCATATATAGATCACACTCTGCTTTAGAGCAAGAAGCAGACTCTTGCTTTCTATACTCTCTAAGACAGCAGGAAACTTGAGTGTGCTGAGAACAAAAGAACGGTGTTTCCTACATATACGGACCATATCTAGTCCAACTCTGCCTCTGAAATTGATACAAAGCACAGGTCCTCTAACATCCAATGCTTGTCATTTAAGATGAGAAACGTGTGACCTTCGTGAACGATGTAGTTCATTTGAGCTGTAATGTAACTGCCCTTACCTGAAACGAAGTGTTGCTTGTAGGAAGACTCAGAGCCTGGGGTTTAACTCCATTTCTGAAGTGAAACACACAGCAGAGTTGTCCTATATAGATCATACTCTGCTTTAGAGCAAGAAGCACACTCTTGCTTTCTAGAGTCTCTAGGACAGCAGGAAACATGAGTGTGCTGAGAACAAAAGAACGGTGTTTCTTACACATTCGGGCCATATCGAGTCCAACTCTGCCTCTGAAATTGATACAAAGCACAGGTCCTCCAGCATCCAATGCTTGTCATTTAAGATGAGAAACGTGTGAGCTTCGTGAACGATGTAGTTCATTTGAGCTGTAAAGTAACTGCCCTTCCCTGAAACGAAGTCTGCTTTGTAGGAAGACTCAGAGCCTGGGATTTAACTCCATTTCTGAAGTGAAACACACAACAGAGTTCTCATCCATTGATCACACTCTGCTTTAGAACAAGAAGCACCCTCTACCTTTCTAGAGTCTCTAAGACAGCAGGAAACGTGAGTGTGCTGAGAAGAAAAGAACGGTGTTTCCTACACATACGGACCATATCTAGTCCAACTCTGCCTCTGAAATTGATACAAAGCACAGGTCTTCTAACATCCAATGCTTGTCATTTAAGACGAGAAACATGTGAGCTTCGTGAACGATGTAGTTCATTTGAGCTCTAAAGTAACTGCCCTTACCTGAAACGAATTGTTGCTTGTAGGAAGACTCAGAGCCTGGTTTTTAACTCCATTTCTGAAGTGAAACACACAGCAGAGTTGTAATATATTGATCATACTCTGCTTTAGAGCAAGAAGCACGCTCTTGCATTCTAGAGTCTCTAGGACAGCAGGAAACATGAGTGTGCTGAAAACAAAAGAACGGTGTTTCCTACACATACGGACCATATCTAGTCCAACCCTGCTTCTGAAACTGATACAAAGCACTGGTCCTCTAAAATCCAATGCTTGTCAGTTAAGATGAGAAACGTGTTAGATTCGTGAACGATGTAGTTCGTTTGAGCTCTAAAGTGACTGCCCTTCCCTGAAACGAAGTCTTGCATGTTGAAACACACAGAGCCTGGGATTTAACTCCATTTCTGAAGGGAAACACACAGCATAGTTCTCATCCATGGATCACACTCTGCTTCAGAGCAAGAAGCACCCTCTTGCTCTCTAGATTCTCTAATACAACAGGAAACGTGAATGTGCTGAGAACAAAAGAACGGTGTTTCCTACACATACGGACCATATCTATTCCAACTCTGCTCCTGAAACTGATAAAAAGCACTGCTACTATAACATCCGATGCTTGTCAGTTAAGATTAGAAACGTGTTAGCTTCGTGAACGATGTAGTTCGTTTGAGATGTAAAGTAACTACCCTTACCTGAAACAAAGTGTTGCTTGTAGGAAGGCTCAGAGCCTGGGGTTTAACTCCATTTCTGAAGTGAAACACACAGCAGAGTTCTCATATATAGATCACACTCTGCTTTAGAGCAAGAAGCACACTCTTGCTTTCTAGACTGTCTAAGACAGCAGGAATCATGAGTGTGCTGAGAACAAAAGAATGGTGTTTCCTACACATACGGACCATATCTAGTCCAACTCTGCCTCTGAAATAGATACAAACCACAGTTCCTCTAACATCCAATGCTTGTCATTTAAGATGAGAAACGTGTGAGCTTCGTGAATGATGTAGTTCATTTGAGCTGTAATGTAACTGCCCTTACCTGAAATGAGGTTTTGCTTGTAGGAAGACTCGGAGCCTGGCATTTAACTCCATTTCTGAAGTGAAACACACAGCAGAGTTCTCATCCATTGATGACACTGTGCTTTAGAGCAAGAAGCACGCTCTTGCATTCCAGAGTCACTAAGGCAGCAGGAAACCTGAGTGTGCTGAGAGCAAAAGAATGGTGTTTCTTACACATACGGACCATGTCTAGTCCAACTCTGCTTCTGAAACTGATACAAAGCACTGGTCCTCTAACATCCAATGCTTGTCAGTTAAGATGAGAAACGTGTGAGCTTCGTGAATAATGTAGTTCATTTGAGCTGTAATGTAACTGCCCTTACCTGAAATTAAGTCCTGTTGTAGGAAGACACAGAGCCTGGGATTTAAATCCATTTCTGAAGTGAAACACACAGCAGAGTTCTCATCCATTGATGACACTCTGCTTTAGAGCAAGAAGCATGCTCTTGCTTTCCAGAGTCACTAAGGCAGCAGGAAACCTGAGTGTGCTGAGAACAAAAGAACGGTGTTTCTTACACATTCGGGCCATATTGAGTCCAACTCTGCCTCTGAAATTGGTACAAAGCACAGGTCCTCCAGCATCCAATGCTTGTCAGTTAAGATGAGAAACGTGTGAGCTTCGTGAACGATGTAGTTCCTTTGAGCTGTAAAATAACTGCCCTTCCCTGAAAAGAAGTCTTGTTTGTAGGAAGACTAAGAGCCTGGGATTTAACCCATTTCTGAAGTGAAACACACAGCAGAGTTCTCATATATAGATCACACTATGCTTTAGAGCAAGAAGCAGACTCTTGCTTTCTATACTCTCTAAGACAGCAGGAAACATGTGTGGGCTGAAAACAAAAGAACGGTGTTTCCTTCACATACGGACCATATCTAGTCCAACTCTGCCTCTGAAAATGATACAAAGCTCAGGTCCTCCAGCATCCAATGCTTGTCATTTAAGATGAGAAACGTGTGAGCTTCCTGAACGATGTAGTTCGTTGGAGCTGTAAAGTAAATGCCCTTCCCTGAAACGAAGTCTTGCTTGTAGGAAGACTCAGAGCCTGGGGTTTAACTCCATTTCTGAAGTGAAACACACAGCAGAGTTGCCCTATATAGATCCTACTCTGCTTTAGAGCTAGAAGCACATTCTTGCTTTCTAGGGTCTCTAGGACAGCAGGAAACATGAGTGTGCTGAGAACAAAAGAACGGTGTTTCTTACACATTCGAGCCATATCGAGTCCAACTCTGCCTCTGAAATTGATACAAAGCACAGGTCCTACAGCATCCAATGCTTGTCATTTAAGATGAGAAACGGGTGAGCTTCGGGAATGATGTAGTTCGTTTGAGCTTTAAAGTAACTGCCCTTCCCTGAAACGATATCTTGTTTGTAGGAAGACTCAGAGCCTGGGATTTAACTCCATTTCTGAAGTGAAACACACAGCAGAGTTCTCATCCATTGATCACACTCTGCTTTAGAGCAAGAAGCACGCTCTTGCTTTCCAGAGTCACTAAGACAGCCAGAAACCTGAGTGTGCTGAGAACAAAAGAACGGTGTTTCTTACACATTCGGGCCATATTGAGTCCAACTCTGCCTCTGAAATTGGTACAAAGCACAGCTCCTCCAGCATCCAATGCTTGTCAGTTAAGATGAGAAACGTGTGAGCTTCGTGAACGATGTAGTTACTTCGAGCTGTAAAATAACTGCCCTTCCCTGAAACGAAGTGTTGCTTGTAGGAAGACTCAGAGCCTGGGGTTTAACTCCATTTCTGAAGTGAAACACACAGCAGAGTTGCCCTATATAGATCATACTCTGCTTTAGAGCAAGAAGCACATTCTTGCTTTCTAGAGTCTCTAGGACAGCAGGAAACATGAGTGTGCTGAGAACAAAAGAACGGTGTTTCTTACACATACACACCATATCTATTCCAACTCTGCTTCTGAAACTGATACAAAGCACTGGTCCTATAACATCCGATGCTTGTCAGTTAAGATTAGAAACGTGTGAGCTTCGTGAACGATGTAGTTCGTTTGAGCTGTAAGTAACTGCCCTTACCTGAAACAAAGTGTTGCTTGTAGGAAGACTAAGAGCCTGGGATTTAACCCCATTTCTGAAGTGAAACACACAGCAGAGTTCTCATACATAGATCACACTCTGCTTTAGAGCAAGAAGCAGACTCTTGCTTTCTAGACTCTCTAAGACAGCATGAAACATGAGTGTGCTGAGAACAAAAGAACGGTGTTTCCTACACATACGGACCATTTCTAGTCCACTCTGCCTCTGAAATTGATACAAAGCACAGGTCCTCTAACATCCAATGCTTGTCTTTTAAGATGAGAAACGTGTGAGCTTCGTGAACGATGTAGTTCATTTGAGCTGTAATGTAACTGCCCTTACCTGAAATGAAGTCTTGCTTGTAGGAAGACTCGGAGCCTGGGATTTAACTCCATTTCTGAAGTGAAACACACAGCATAGTTCTCATCCATTGATGACACTCTGCTTTAGAGGAAGAAGCACACTCTTGCTTTCCAGAGTGGAAGGCAGCAGGAAACCTGAGTGTGCTGAGAGCAAAAGAACGGTGTTTCTTACACATACGGACCATATCTAGTCCAACTCTGCTTCTGAAACTGATACAAAGCACTGGTCCTCTAACATCCAATGCTTGTCAGTTAAGATGAGAAACGTGTGAGCTTCCTGAACGATGTAGTTCGTTTGAGCTGTAAAGTAAATGCCCTTACCTGAAAGGAAGTGTTGCTTGTAGGAAGACTCAGAGCATGGGGTTTAACTCCATTTCTGAAGTGAAACACACAGCCGAGTTCGCATCCATTGATCACACTCTGCTTTAGAACAAGAAGCACCCTCTACCTTTCTAGAGTCTCTAATAGAGCAGGAAACGTGAGTGTGCTGAGAACAAAAGAACGGTGTTTCCTACACATACGGACCATATCTAGTCCAACTCTGCTTCTGAAACTGATACAAAGCACTCGTCCTCTAACATCCAATGCTTGTCATTTAAGATGAGAAACGTGTTAGATTCGTGAACGATGTAGTTCGTTTGAGCTCTAAAGTGACTGCCCTTCCCTGAAACGAAGTATTGAATGTTGAAACACACAGAGCCTGGGATTTAACTCCATTTTTGAAGGGAAACACACAGCATAGTTCACATCCATTGACCACACTCTGCTTCAGAGCAAGAAGCACCCTCTTGCTCTCTAGAATCTCTAATACAGCAGGAAACGTGAGTGTGCTGAGAACAAAAGAACGGTGTTTCCTACACATATGGACCATATCTATTCCAACTCTGCTTCTGAAACTGATACAAAGCACTGGTCCTATAACATCTGATGCTTGCCAGTTAAGATTAGAAACGTGTGAGCTTCGTGAACGATGTAGTTCGTTTGAGCTGTAAGTAACTGCCTTTTCCTGAAACAAAGTGTTGCTTGTAGGAAGACTCAGAGCCTGGGGTTTAACTCCATTTGTGAAGTGAAAAATCCAGCAGAGTTGTCATATATAGATCATACTCTGCTTTATAGCAAGAAGCACGCTCTTGCTTTCTAGAGTCTCTAGGACAGCAGGAATCATTAGTGTGCTGAGAACAAAAGAACGGTTTTTACTACACATACGGACCATATCTAGTCCAACTCTGCCTCTGAAATTGATACAAAGCACAGGTCCTCTAACATCCAATGCTTATCATTTAAGATGAGAAACGTGTGATCTTCGTGAACGATGTAGTTCATTTAAGCTGTAATGTAACTGCCCTTACCTGAAATGAAGTCTTGCTTGTAGGAAGACTCAGAGCCTGGGATTTAACTCCATTTCTGAAGTGAAACACACAGCAGAGTTCTCATCCATTGATGACACACTGCTTTAGAGCAAGTAGCACACTCTTGCTTTCCAGAGTCACTAAGGCAGCAGGAAAACTGAGTGTGCTGAGAGCAAAAGAACGGTGTTTCTTACACATTCGGACCATATCTAGTCCAACTCTGCCTCTGAAATTGATACAAAACTCATTTCCTCTAAAATCCAATGCTTGTCAGTTAAGATGAGAAACGTGTGAGCTTCGTGAAGGATGTACTTCATTTGAGCTGAAAAGTGACTGCCCTTACCTGAAACGAAGTATTTATTGTAGGAAGACACAGAGCCTGGGTTTTAACTCCATTTCTGAACGGAAACACAAAGCATAGTTCTCTTCCATGGATCACACTCTGCTTTAGAGCAAGAAGCACGCTCTTGCTTTCTACATTCTCTAATACAGTAGGAAACGTGAGTGTGCTTAGAACAAATGAACGATGTTTCCTACACATACGGACCATATCTATTCCAACTCTGCCTCTGAAATTGATACAAAGCACAGGTCCTCCAACATCCAATGCTTGTCATTTAAGATGAGAAACGTGTGAGCTTCGATAACGATGTAGTTCATTTGAGCTGTAATGTAACTGCACTTACCTGAAATGAAGTCTTGCTAGTAGGAAGACTCAGAGCCTGGGATTTAACTCCATTTCTGAAGTGAAACACACAGCAGAGTTCTCATCCATTGATCACACTCTGCTTTAGAACAAGAAGCACCCTCTACCTTTCTAGAGTCTCTAAGACAGCAGGAAACGTGAGTGTGCTGAGAACAAAAGAATGGTGTTTCTTACACATTCGGGCCATATCGAGTCCAAATCTGCCTCTGAAATTGATACAAAGCACAGGTCCTCCAGCATCCAATGCTTGTCTTTTAAGATGAGAAACGTGTGAGCTTCGTGAACGATGTAGTTCTTTTGAGCTGTAAAATAACTGCCCTTCCCTGAAACGAAGCCTTGTTTGTAGGAAGACTAAGAGCCTGGGATTTAACTCCATTTCTGAAGTGAAACACACAGCAGAGTTCTCATATATAGATCACACTCTGCTTTAGAGCAAGAAGCACATTCTTGCTTTCTAGAGTCTCTAGGACAGCAGGAAACATGAGTGTGCTGAGAACAAAAGAACGGTGTTTCTTACACATACGCACCATATCTATTCCAACTCTGCTTCTGAAACTGATACAAAGCACTGGTCCTATAACATCCGATGCTTGTCAGTTAAGATTAGAAACGTGTGAGCTTCGTGAACGATGTAGTTCGTTTGAGCTGTAAGTAACTGCCCTTACCTGAAACAAAGTGTTGCTTGTAGGAAGACTAAGAGCCTGGGATTTAACTCCATTTCTGAACGGAAACACAAAGCATAGTTCTCTTCCATGGATCACACTCTGCTTTAGAGCAAGAAGCACGCTCTTGCTTTCTACATTCTCTAATACAGTAGGAAACGTGAGTGTGCTTAGAACAAATGAACGATGTTTCCTACACATACGGACCATATCTATTCCAACTCTTCCTCTGAAATTGATACAAAGCACAGGTCCTCCAACATCCAATGCTTGTCATTTAAGATGAGAAACGGGTGAGCTTCGTTCACGATGTAGTTCATTTGAGCTGTAATGTAACTGCACTTACCTGAAATGAAGTCTTGCTTGTAGGAAGACTCAGAGCCTGGGATTTAACTCCATTTCTGAAGTGAAACACACAGCAGAGTTCTCATCCATTGATCACACTCTGCTTTAGAACAAGAAGCACCCTCTACCTTTCTAGAGTCTCTAAGACAGCAGGAAACGTGAGTGTGCTGAGAACAAAAGAATGGTGTTTCTTACACATTCGGGCCATATCGAGTCCAAATCTCCCTCTGAAATTGATACAAAGCACAGGTCCTCCAGCATCCAATGCTTGTCTTTTAAGATGAGAAACGTGTGAGCTTCGTGAACGATGTAGTTCTTTTGAGCTGTAAAATAACTGCCCTTCCCTGAAACGAAGCCTTGTTTGTAGGAAGACTAAGAGCCTGGGATTTAACCCCATTTCTGAAGTGAAACACACAGCAGAGTTCTCATATATAGATCACACTCTGCTTTAGAGCAAGAAGCACATTCTTGCTTTCTAGAGTCTCTAGGACAGCAGGAAACATGAGTGTGCTGAGAACAAAAGAACGGTGTTTCTTACACATACGCACCATATCTATTCCAACTCTGCTTCTGAAACTGATACAAAGCACTGGTCCTATAACATCCGATGCTTGTCAGTTAAGATTAGAAACGTCTTAGCTTCGTGAACGATGTAGATCGTTTGAGCTGTAAGTAACTGCCCTTACCTGAAACAAAGTGTTGCTTGTAGGAAGACTAAGAGCCTTGGATTTAACTCCATTTCTGAAGTGAAACACACAGCAGAGTTCTCATACATAGATCACACTCTGCTTTAGAGCAAGAAGCACGCTCTTGCTTTCTAGAGTCTCTAGGACAGCAGGAAACATGAGTGTGCTGAGAACAAAAGAACGGTGTTTCTTACACATTCGGGCCATATCGAGTCCAACTCTGCCTCTGAAATTGATACAAAGCAGAGGTCCTCCAGCATCCAATGCTTGTCATTTAAGATGAGAAACGTGTGAGCTTCGTGAACGATGTAGTTCGTTTGAGCTGTAAAGTAACTGCCCTTCCCTGAAACGATATCTTGTTTGTATGAAGACTCAGAGCCTGGGTTTTAACTCCATTTCTGAAGTAAAACACACAGCAGAGTTTTCTTCCATTGATGACACTCTGCTTTAGAGCAAGAAGCACGCTCTTGCTTTCCAGAGTCACTAAGGCAGCAGGAAACCTGAGTGTGCTGAGAACAAAAGAACGGTGTTTCTTACACATTCGGGCCATATTGAGTCCAACTCTGCCTCTGAAATTCATACAAAGCACAGTTCCTCCAGCATCCAATGCTTGTCATTTAAGATGAGAAACGTGTGACTTTCGTGAACGATGTAGTTCATTTGAGCTGTAATGTAACTGCCCTTACCTGAAATGAAGTCTTGCTTGTAGGAAGACTCGGAGCCTGGGATTTAACTCCATTTCTGAAGTAAAGCACACAGCAGAGTTGTCATATATAGATCATACTCTGCTTTTGAGCTAGAAGCACGCTCTTGCTTTCTAGAGTGTCTAGGACAGCAGGAAACATGAGTGTGCTGAGAACAAAAGAACGGTGTTTCTTACACATTCGGGCCATATTGAGTCCATCTCTGCCTCTGAAATTGATACAAAGCAGAGGTCCTCCAGCATCCAATGCTTGTCATTTAAGATGAGAAACGTGTGAGCTTCGTGAATGATGTAGTTCGTTGGAGCTGTAAAGTAACTGCCCTTCCCTGAAACGATATCTTGTTTGTAGGAAGACTCAGAGCCTGGGATTTAACTCCATTTCTGAAGTGAAACACACAGCAGAGTTCTCATCTATTGATCACACTCTGCTTTAGAGTAAGAAGCACCCTCTACCTTTCTAGACTCTCTAAGACAGCAGGAAACGTGAGTGTGCTGAGAACAAAAGAACGGTGTTTCCTACACATATGGACCATATCTAGTCCAACCCTGCTTCTGAAACTGATACACAGCACTGGTCCTCTAACATCCAATGCTTGTCAGTTAAGATGAGAAACGTGTGAGCTTCGTGAACGATGTAGTTCATTTGAGCTGTAAAGTAACTGCCCTTCCCTGAAACGAAGTCTTGTTTGTAGGAAGACTCAGAGCCTGGGGTTTAACTCCATTTCTGAAGTGAAACACAGAGCAGAGTTGTCATATATAGATCATACTCTGCTTTAGAGCAAGAAGCACGCTCTTGCTTTCTAGAGTCTCTAGGACAGCAGGAAACATGAGTGTGCTGAGAACAAAAGAACGGTGTTTCTTACACATTCGGGCCATATCGAGTCCAACTCTGCCTCTGAAATTGATACAAAGCAGAGGTCCTCCAGCATCCAATGCTTGTCATTTAAGATGAGAAACGTGTGAGCTTCGTGAACGATGTAGTTCGTTTGAGCTGTAAAGTAACTGCCCTTTCCTGAAACGATATCTTGTTTGTAGGAAGACTCAGAGCCTGGGATATAACTCCATTTCTGAAGTGAAACACACAGCAGAGTTTTCGTCCATTGATCACACTCTGCTTTAGAGTAAGAAGCACCCTCTATCTTTCTAGAGTCTCTAAGACAGCAGGAAACGTGAGTGTGCTGAGAACAAATGAACGGTGTTTCCTACACATACGGACCATATCTAGTCCAACCTTGCTTCTGAAACTGATACAAAGCACTGTTCCTCTAACATCCAATGCTTGTCAGTTAAGATGAGAAACGTGTGAGCTTCGTGAACGATGTAGTTCATTTGAGCGGTAAAGTAACTGCCCTTCCCTGAAACGAAGTCTTGTTTGTAGGAAGACTCAGAGCCTGGGATTTAACTCCATTTCTGAAGTGAAACACACAGCAGAGTTCTCATCCATTGATCACACTCTGCTTTAGAACAAGAAGCACCCTCTACCTTTCTAGAGTCTCTAAGACAGCAGGAAACGTGAGTGTGCTGAGAACAAAAGAACGGTGTTTCTTACACATACGGACCATATCTATTCCAACTCTGCTTCTGAAACTGATACAAAGCACTGGTCCGATAACATCCAATGCTTGTCAGTTAAGATGAGAAACGTGTGAGCTTCGAGAATGATGTAGTTCATTTGAGCTATAATGTAACTGCCCTTACCTGAAATTAAGTCTTGTTGTAGGAAGACACAGAGCCTTGGATTTAACTCCATTTCTGAAGTGAAACACACAGCAGAGTTTTCATCCATTGATGACACTCTGCTTTAGAGCAAGAAGCACGCTCTTGCTTTCCAGAGTCACTAAGGCAGCAGGAAACCTGAGTGTGCTGAGAACAAAAGAACGGTGTTTCTTACACATTCGGGCCATATTGAGTCCAACTCTGCCTCTGAAATTGATAGAAAGCACAGTTCCTCCAGCATCCAATGCTTGTCAGTTAAGATGAGAAACGTGTGAGCTTCGTGAACGATGTAGTTCATTTGAGCTGTAAAATAACTGCCCTTCCCTGAAACGAAGTCTTGTTTGTAGGAAGACTAAGAGCCTGGGATTTAACTCCATTTCTGAAGTGAAACACACAGCAGAGTTCTCATATATAGATCACACTCTGCTTTAGAGCAAGAAGCAGACTCTTGCTTTCTAGACTCTCTTAGGCAGCACGAAACATGAGTGTGCTGAGAACAAAAGAACAGTGTTTCCTACACATACGGACCATACCTAGTCCAACTCTGCCTCTGAAATTGATACAAACCACAGGTCCTCTAACATCCAATGCTTGTCATTTAAGATGAGAAACGTGTGACTTTCGTGAACGATGTAGTTCATTTGAGCTGTAATGTAACTGCCCTTACCTGAAATGAAGTCTTGCTTGTAGGAAGACTCGGAGCCTGGGATTTAACTCCATTTCTGAAGTGAAACACACAGCAGAGTTCTCATATATAGATCACACTCTGCTTTAGAGCAAGAAGCACACTCTTGCTTTCTAGACTCTCAAAGACAGCAGGAATCATGAGTGTGCTGAGAACAAAAGAACGGTGTTTCCTACACATACGGACCATATCTAGTCCAACTCTGCCTCTGAAATTGATACAAAGCTCAGAACCTCTAACATCCAATGCTTGTCATTTAAGATGAGAAATGTGTGAGCTTCGTGAACGATGTTGTTCCTTTGAGAAGTAAAGTAACTGCCCTTACCTGAAACGAAGTGTTGCCTGTAGGAAGACTCAGAGCCTGGGGTTTAACTCCATTTCTGAAGTAAAGCAAACAGCAGAGTTGTCATATATAGATCATACTCTGCTTTAGAGCAAGAAGCACGCTCTTGCTTTCTAGAGTGTCTAGGACAGCAGGAAACATGAGTGTGCTGAGAACAAAAGAACGGTGTTTCTTACACATTCGGGCCATATTGAGTCCATCTCTGCCTCTGAAATTGATACAAAGCAGAGGTCCTCCAGCATCCAATGCTTGTCATTTAAGATGAGAAACGTGTGAGCTTCGTGAATGATGTAGTTCGTTGGAGCTGTAAAGTAACTGCCCTTCCCTGAAACGATATCTTGTTTGTAGGAAGACTCAGAGCCTGGGATTTAACTCCATTTCTGAAGTGAAACACACAGCAGAGTTCTCATCCATTGATCACACTCTGCTTTAGAATAAGAAGCACCCTCTACCTTTCTAGAGTCTCTAAGACAGCAGGAAACGTGAGTGTGCTGAGAACAAAAGAACGGTGTTTCTTACACATTCGGGCCATATCGAGTCCAAATCTGCCTCTGAAATTGATACAAAGCACAGGTCCTCTAACATCCAATGCTTGTCATTTAAGATGAGAAACGTGGGAGCTTCGTGAACGATGTTGTTCCTTTGAGAAGTAAAGTAACTGCCCATACCTGAAACGAAGTGTTGCCTGTAGGAAGACTCAGAGCCTGGGGTTAAACTCCATTTCTGAAGTAAAGCACACAGCAGAGTTGTCATATATAGATCATACTCTGCTTTTGAGCAAGAAGCACGCTCTTGCTTTCTAGAGTGTCTGGGACAGCAGGAAACATGAGTGTGCTGAGAACAAAAGAACGGTGTTTCTTACACATTCGGGCCATATTGAGTCCATCTCTGCCTCTGAAATTGATACAAAGCAGAGGTCCTCCAGCATCCAATGCTTGTCATTTAAGATGAGAAACGTGTGAGCTTCGTGAATGATGTAGTTCGTTGGAGCTGTAAAGTAACTGCCCTTCCCTGAAACGATATCTTGTTTGTAGGAAGACTCAGAGCCTGGGATTTAACTCCATTTCTGAAGTGAAACACACAGCAGAGTTCTCATCCATTGATCACACTCTGCTTTAGAGTAAGAAGCACCCTCTACCTTTCTAGACTCTCTAAGACAGCAGGAAACGTGAGTGTGCTGAGAACAAAAGAACGGTGTTTCTTACACATTTGGGCCATATCGAGTCCAAATCTGCCTCTGAAATTGATACAAAGCACAGGTCCTCCAGCATCCAATGCTTGTCATTTAAGATGAGAAACGTGTGAGCTTCGTGAATGATGTAGTTCTTTTGAGCTGTAAAATAACTGCCCTTCCCTGAAACGAAGTCTTGTTTGTAGGAATACTCAGAGCCTGGGATTTAACTCCATTTCTGAAGTGAAACACACAGCAGAGTTCTCATATATAGATCACACTCTGCTTTAGAGCAAGAAGCACACTCTTGCTTTCTATACTCTCTAAGAGAGCAGGAATCATGAGTGTGCTTAGAACAAAAGAACGGTGTTTCTTACACATTCGGGCCATATTGAGTCCAACTCTGCCTCTGAAATTGATACAAAGCAGAGGTCCTCCTGCATCCAATGCTTGTCATTTAAGATGAGAAACGTGTGAGCTTCGTGAACGATGTAGTTCGTTTGAGCTGTAAAGTAACTGCCCTTCCCTGAAACGATATCTTGTTTGTAGGAAGACTCAGAGCCTGGGATTTAACTCCATTTCTGAAGTGAAACACAAAGCAGAGTTTTCATCCATTGATCACACTCTGCTTTAGAGTAAGAAGCACCCTCTATCTTTCTAGAGTCTCTAAGACAGCAGGAAACGTGAGTGTGCTGAGAACAAAAGAACGGTGTTTCCTACACATATGGACCATATCTAGTCCAACCCTGCTTCTGAAACTGATACACAGCACTGGTCCTCTAACATCCAATGCTTGTCAGTTAAGATGAGAAACGTGTGAGCTTCGTGAACGATGTAGTTCATTTGAGCTGTAAAGTAACTGCCCTTCCCTGAAACGAAGTCTTGTTTGTAGGAAGACTCAGAGCCTGGGGTTTAACTCCATTTCTGAAGTGAAACACAGAGCAGAGTTGTCATATATAGATCATACTCTGCTTTAGAGCAAGAAGCACGCTCTTGCTTTCTAGAGTCTCTAGGACAGCAGGAAACATGAGTGTGCTGAGAACAAAAGAACGGTGTTTCTTACACATTCGGGCTATATCGAGTCCAACTCTGCCTCTGAAATTGATACAAAGCAGAGGTCCTCCAGCATCCAATGCTTGTCATTTAAGATGAGAAACGTGTGAGCTTCGTGAACGATGTAGTTCGTTTGAGCTGTAAAGTAACTGCCCATTCCTGAAACGATATCTTGTTTGTAGGAAGACTCAGAGCCTGGGATATAACTCCATTTCTGAAGTGAAACACACAGCAGAGTTTTCATCCATTGATCACACTCTGCTTTAGAGTAAGAAGCACCCTCTATCTTTCTATAGTCTCTAAGACAGCAGGAAACGTGAGTGTGCTGAGAACAAAAGAACGGTGTTTCCTACACATACGGACCATATCTAGTCCAACCTTGCTTCTGAAACTGATACAAAGCACTGGTCCTCTAACATCCAATGCTTGTCAGTTAAGATGAGAAACGTGTGAGCTTCGTGAACGATGTAGTTCATTTGAGCGGTAAAGTAACTGCCCTTCCCTGAAACGAAGTCTTGTTTGTAGGAAGACTAAGAGCCTGGGATTTAACTCCATTTCTGAAGTGAAACACACAGCAGAGTTCTCATATATAGATCACACTCTGCTTTAGAGCAAGAAGCAGACTCTTGCTTTCTAGACTCTCTTAGGCAGCACGAAACATGAGTGTGCTGAGAACAAAAGAACGGTGTTTCCTACACATACGGACCATACCTAGTCCAACTCTGCCTCTGAAATTGATACAAACCACAGGTCCTCTAACATCCAATGCTTGTCATTTAAGATGAGAAACGTGTGACTTTCGTGAACGATGTAGTTCATTTGAGCTGTAATGTAACTGCCCTTACCTGAAATGAAGTCTTGCTTGTAGGAAGACTCGGAGCCTGGGATTTAACTCCATTTCTGAACTGAAACACACAGCAGAGTTCTCATATATAGATCACACTCTGCTTTAGAGCAAGAAGCACACTCTTGCTTTCTAGACTCTCAAAGACAGCAGGAATCATGAGTGTGCTGAGAACAAAAGAACGGTGTTTCCTACACATACGGACCATATCTAGTCCAACTCTGCCTCTGAAATTGATACAAAGCAGAGGTCCTCCAGCATCCAATGCTTGTCATTTAAGATGAGAAACGTGTGAGCTTCGTGAATGATGTAGTTCGTTGGAGCTGTAAAGTAACTGCCCTTCCCTGAAACGATATCTTGTTTGTAGGAAGACTCAGAGCCTGGGATTTAACTCCATTTCTGAAGTGAAACACACAGCAGAGTTCTCATCCATTGATCACACTCTGCTTTAGAGTAAGAAGCACCCTCTACCTTTCTAGAGTCTCTAAGACAGCAGGAAACGTGAGTGTGCTGAGAACAAAAGAACGGTGTTTCTTACACATTCGGGCCATATCGAGTCCAAATCTGCCTCTGAAATTGATACAAAGCACAGGTCCTCTAACATCCAGTGCTTGTCATTTAAGATGAGAAACGTGTGAGCTTCGTGAACGATGTTGTTCCTTTGAGAAGTAAAGTATCTGCCCATACCTGAAACGAAGTGTTGCCTGTAGGAAGACTCAGAGCCTGGGGTTTAACTCCATTTCTGAAGTAAAGCACACAGCAGAGTTGTCATATATAGATCATACTCTGCTTTTGAGCAAGAAGCACGCTCTTGCTTTCTAGAGTGTCTAGGACAGCAGGAAACATGAGTGTGCTGAGAACAAAAGAACGGTGTTTCTTACACATTCGGGCCATATTGAGTCCATCTCTGCCTCTGAAATTGATACAAAGCAGAGGTCCTCCAGCATCCAATGCTTGTCATTTAAGATGAGAAACGTGTGAGCTTCGTGAATGATGTAGTTCGTTGGAGCTGTAAAGTAACTGCCCTTCCCTGAAACGATATCTTGTTTGTAGGAAGACTCAGAGCCTGGGATTTAACTCCATTTCTGAAGTGAAACACACAGCAGAGTTCTCATCCATTGATCACACTCTGCTTTAGAGTAAGAAGCACCCTCTACCTTTCTAGACTCTCTAAGACAGCAGGAAACGTGAGTGTGCTGAGAACAAAAGAACGGTGTTTCTTACACATTTGGGCCATATCGAGTCCAAATCTGCCTCTGAAATTGATACAAAGCACAGGTCCTCCAGCATCCAATGCTTGTCATTTAAGATGAGAAACGTGTGAGCTTCGTGAATGATGTAGTTCTTTTGAGCTGTAAAATAACTGCCCTTCCCTGAAACGAAGTCTTGTTTGTAGGAATACTCAGAGCCTGGGATTTAACTCCATTTCTGAAGTGAAACACACAGCAGAGTTCTCATATATAGATCACACTCTGCTTTAGAGCAAGAAGCACACTCTTGCTTTCTATACTCTCTAAGAGAGCAGGAATCATGAGTGTGCTTAGAACAAAAGAACGGTGTTTCTTACACATTCGGGCCATATTGAGTCCAACTCTGCCTCTGAAATTGATACAAAGCAGAGGTTCTCCAGCATCCAATGCTTGTCATTTAAGATGAGAAACGTGTGAGCTTCGTGAACGATGTAGTTCGTTTGAGCTGTAAAGTAACTGCCCTTCCCTGAAACAATATCTTGTTTGTAGGAAGACTCAGAGCCTGGGATTTAACTCCATTTCTGAAGTGAAACACACAGCAGAGTTCTCATCCATTGATCACACTCTCCTTTAGAGTAAGAAGCACCCTCTATCTTTCTAGACTCTCAAAGACAGCAGGAATCATGAGTGTGCTGAGAACAAAAGAACGGTGTTTCCTACACATACGGACCATATCTAGTCCAACTCTGCCTCTGAAATTGATACAAAGCACAGGGCCTCCAGCATCCAATGCTTGTCATTTAAGATGAGAAACGTGTGAGCTTCGTGAACGATGTAGTTCATTTGAGCTGTAAAATAACTGCCCTTCCCTGAAACGAAGTCTTGTTTGTAGGAAGACTCAGAGCCTGGGATTTAACTCCATTTCTGAAGTGAAACACACAGCAGAGTTCTCATATATAGATCACACTCTGCTTTAGAGCAAGAAGCACACTCTTGCTTTCTAGACTCTCTAAGAGAGCAGGAATCATGAGTGTGCTGAGAACAAAAGAACGGTGTTTCTTACACATTCGGGCCATATTGAGTCCAACTCTGCCTCTGAAATTGATACAAAGCAGAGGTCCTCCAGCATCCAATGCTTGTCATTTAATATGAGAAACGTGTGAGCTTCGTGAATGATGTAGTTCGTTTGAGATGTAAAGTAACTGCCCTTCCCTGAAACGATATCTTGTTTGTAGGAAGACTCAGAGCCTGGGATTTAACTCCATTTCTGAAGTGAAACACACAGCAGAGTTCTCATCCATTGATCACACTCTGCTTTAGTGTAAGAAGCACCCTCTACCTTTCTAGAGTCTCTAAGACAGCAGGAAACGTGAGTGTGCTGAGAACAAAAGAACGGTGTTTCTTACACATTCGGGCCATATCGAGTCCAAATCTGCCTCTGAAATTGATACAAAGCACAGGTCCTCCAGCATCCAATGCTTGTCATTTAAGATGAGAAACGTGTGAGCTTCGTGAATGATGTAGTTCTTTTGAGCTGTAAAATAACTGCCCTTCCCTGAAATGAAGTCTTGTTTGTAGGAATACTCAGAGCCTGGGATTTAACTCCATTTCTGAAGTGAAACACACAGCAGAGTTCTCATATATAGATCACACTCTGCTTTAGAGCAAGAAGCACGCTCTTGCTTTCTAGAGTCTCTAGGACACCAGGAAACATGAGTGTGCTGAGAACAAAAGAACGGTGTTTCTTACACATTCGGGCCATATTGAGTCCAACTCTGCCTCTGAAATTGATACAAAGCACAGTTCCTCCAGCATCCAATGCTTGTCAGTTAAGATGAGAAACGTGTGAGCTTCGTGAACGATGTAGTTCATTTGAGCTGTAAAATAACTGCCCTTCCCTGAAACGAAGTCTTGTTTGTAGGAAGACTAAGAGCCTGGGATTTAACTCCATTTCTGAAGTGAAACACACAGCAGAGTTCTCATATATAGATCACACTCTGCTTTAGAGCAAGAAGCAGACTCTTGCTTTCTAGACTCTCTTAGGCAGCACGAAACATGAGTGTGCTGAGAACAAAAGAACGGTGTTTCCTACACATACGGACCATACCTAGTCCAACTCTGCCTCTGAAATTGATACAAACCACAGGTCCTCTAACATCCAATGCTTGTCATTTAAGATGAGAAACGTGTGAGCTTCGTGAACGATGTAGTTCATTTGAGCTGTAATGTAACTGCCCTTACCTGAAAGGAAGTCTTGCTTGTAGGAAGACTCGGAGCCTGGGATTTAACTCCATTTCTGAAGTGAAACACACAGCAGAGTTCTCATATATAGATCACACTCTGCTTTAGAGCAAGAAGCACACTCTTGCTTTCTAGACTCTCAAAGACAGCAGGAATCATGAGTGTGCTGAGAACAAAAGAACGGTGTTTCCTACACATAAGGACGATATCTAGTCCAACTCTGCCTCTGAAATTGATACAAAGGACAGGTCCTCCAGCATCCAATGCTTGTCATTTAAGATGAGAAACGTGTGAGCTTCGTGAACGATGTAGTTCATTTGAGCTGTAAAATAACTGCCCTTCCCTGAAACGAAGTCTTGTTTGTAGGAAGACTCAGAGCCTGGGATTTAACTCCATTTCTGAAGTGAAACACACAGCAGAGTTCTCATATATAGATCACACTCTGCTTTAGAGCAAGAAGCACACTCTTGCTTTCTAGACTCTCTAAGACAGCAAGAATCATGAGTGTGCTGAGAACAAAAGAACGGTGTTTCCTACACATACGGACCATATCTAGTCCAACTCTGCCTCTGAAATTGATACAAAGCACAGAACCTCTAACATCCAATGCTTGTCATTTAAGATGAGAAACGTGTGAGCTTCGTGAACGATGTTGTTCCTTTGAGAAGTAAAGTAACTGCCCTTACCTGAAACGAAGTGTTGCCTGTAGGAAGACTCAGAGCCTGGGGTTTAACTCCATTTCTGAAGAAAAGCACACAGCAGTGTTGTCATATATAGATCATACTCTGCTTTAGAGCAAGAAGCACGCTCTTGCTTTCTAGAGTGTCTAGGACAGCAGGAAACATGAGTGTGCTGAGAACAAAAGAACGGTGTTTCTTACACATTCGGGCCCTATTGAGTCCATCTCTGCCTATGAAATTGATACAAAGCAGAGGTCCTCCAGCATCCAATGCTTGTCATTTAAGATGAGAAACGTGTGAGCTTCGTGAATGATGTAGTTCGTTGGAGCTGTAAAGTAACTGCCCTTCCCTGAAACGATATCTTATTTGTAGGAAAACTCAGAGCCTGGGATTTAACTCCATTTCTGAAGTGAAACACACAGCAGAGTTCTCATCCATTGATCACACTCTGCTTTAGAGTAAGAAGCACCCTCTACCTTTCTAGAGTCTCTAAGACAGCAGGAAACGTGAGTGTGATGAGAACAAAAGAACGGTGTTTCTTACACATTCGGGCCATATCGAGTCCAAATCTGCCTCTGAAATTGATACAAAGCACAGGTCCTCCAGCATCCAATGCTTGTCATTTAAGATGAGAAACGTGTGAGCTTCGTGAATGATGTAGTTCTTTTGAGCTGTAAAATAACTGCCCTTCCCTGAAACGAAGTCTTGTTTGTAGGAATACTCAGAGCCTGGGATTTAACTCCATTTCTGAAGTGAAACACACAGCAGAGTTCTCATATATAGATCACACTCTGCTTTAGAGCAAGAAGCACACTCTTGCTTTCTAGACTCTCTAAGAGAGCAGGAATCATGAGTGTGCTGAGAACAAATAACGGTGTTTCTTACACATTCGGGCCATATTGAGTCCAACTCTGCCTCTGAAATTGATACAAAGCAGAGGTCCTCCAGCATCCAATGCTTGTCATTTAAGATGAGAAACGTGTGAGCTTCGTGAATGATGTAGTTCGTTTGAGCTGTAAAGTAACTGCCCTTCCCTGAAACGATATCTTGTTTGTAGGAAGACTCAGAGCCTAGGATTTAACTCCATTTCTGAGGTGAAACACACAGCAGAGTTCTCATCCATTGATCACACTCTGCTTTAGAGTAAGAAGCACCCTCTATCTTTCTAGAGTCTCTAAGACAGCAGGAAACGTGAGTGTGCTGAGAACAAAAGAACGGTGTTTCCTACACATACGGACCATATCTAGTCCAACTCTGCCTCTGAAATTGATACAAACCACAGGTCCTCTAAAATCCAATGCTTGTCATTTAAGATGAGAAACGTGTGACTTCCGTGAACGATGTAGTTCATTTGAGCTGTAATGTAACTGCCCTTACCTGAAAGGAAGTCTTGCTTGTAGGAAGACTCGGAGCCTGGGATTTAACTCCATTTCTGAAGTGAAACACACAGCAGAGTTCTCATATATAGATCACACTCTGCTTTAGAGCAAGAAGCACACTCTTGCTTTCTAGACTCTCAAAGACAGCAGGAATCATGAGTGTGCTGAGAACAAAAGAACGGTGTTTCCTACACATACGGACCATATCTAGTCCAACTCTGCCTCTGAAATTGATACAAAGCAAAGGTCCTACAGCATCCAATGCTTGTCATTTAAGATGAGAAACGTGTGAGCTTCGTGAACGATGTAGTTCATTTGAGCTGTAAAATAACTGCCCTTCCCTGAAACGAAGTCTTGTTTGTAGGAAGACTCAGAGCCTGGGATTTAACTCCATTTCTGAAGTGAAACACACAGCAGAGTTCTCATCCATTGATCACACTCTGCTTTAGAGTAAGAAGCACCCTCTATCTTTCTAGAGTCTCTAAGACAGCAGGAAACGTGAGTGTGCTGAGAACAAAAGAACGGTGTTTCCTACACA
Organism: Onychomys leucogaster; assembly: GCA_949786385.1. Lineage (NCBI taxonomy): Eukaryota > Metazoa > Chordata > Mammalia > Rodentia > Cricetidae > Onychomys > Onychomys leucogaster. The sequence continues at coordinate 3,425,122 of CATKUP010000009.1, read as the reverse complement.
TACGGACCATATCTAGTCCAACCCTGCTTCTGAAACTGATACACAGCACTGGTCCTCTAACATCCAATGCTTGTCAGTTAAGATGAGAAACGTGTGAGCTTCGTGAACAATGTTGTTCCTTTGAGAAGTAAAGTAACTGCCCTTACCTGAAACGAAGTGTTGCCTGTAGGAAGACTCAGAGCCTGGGGTTTAACTCCATTTCTGAAGTGAAGCACACAGCAGAGTTGTCATATATAGATCATACTCTGCTTTAGAGCAAGAAGCACGCTCTTGCTTTCTAGAGTGTCTAGGACAGCAGGAAACCTGAGTGTGCTGAGAACAAAAGAACGGTGTTTCTTACACATTCGGGCCATATTGAGTCCATCTCTGCCTCTGAAATTGATACAAAGCAGAGGTCCTCCAGCATCCAATGCTTGTCATTTAAGATGAGAAACGTGTGAGCTTCGTGAATGATGTAGTTCATTGGAGCTGTAAAGTAACTGCCCTTCCCTGAAACGATATCTTGTTTGTAGGAAGACTCAGAGCCTGGGATTTAACTCCATTTCTGAAGTGAAACACACAGCAGAGTTCTCATCCATTGATCACACTCTGCTTTAGAGTAAGAAGCACCCTCTACCTTTCTAGAGTCTCTAAGACAGCAGGAAACGTGAGTGTGCTGAGAACAAAAGAACGGTGTTTCTTACACATTCGGGCCATATCGAGTCCAAATCTGCCTCTGAAATTGATACAAAGCACAGGTCCTCCAGCATCCAATACTTGTCATTTAAGATGAGAAACGTGTGAGCTTTGTGAATGATGTAGTTCTTTTGAGCTGTAAAATAACTGCCCTTCCATGAAATGAAGTCTTGTTTGTAGGAATACTCAGAGCCTGGGATTTAACTCCATTTCTGAAGTAAAGCACACAGCAGAGTTGTCATATATAGATCATACTCTGCTTTTGAGCAAGAAGCACGCTCTTGCTTTCTAGAGTGTCTAGGACAGCAGGAAACATGAGTGTGCTGAGAACAAAAGAACGGTGTTTCTTACACATTCGGGCCATATTGAGTCCATCTCTGCCTCTGAAATTGATACAAAGCAGAGGTCCTCCAGCATCCAATGCTTGTCATTTAAGATGAGAAACGTGTGAGCTTCGTGAATGATGTAGTTCGTTGGAGCTGTAAAGTAACTGCCCTTCCCTGAAACGATATCTTGTTTGTAGGAAGACTCAGAGCCTGGGATTTAACTCCATTTCTGAAGTGAAACACACAGCAGAGTTCTCATCCATTGATCACACTCTGCTTTAGAGTAAGAAGCACCCTCTACCTTTCTAGACTCTCTAAGACAGCAGGAAACGTGAGTGTGCTGAGAACAAAAGAACGGTGTTTCTTACACATTTGGGCCATATCGAGTCCAAATCTGCCTCTGAAATTGATACAAAGCACAGGTCCTCCAGCATCCAATGCTTGTCATTTAAGATGAGAAACGTGTGAGCTTCGTGAATGATGTAGTTCTTTTGAGCTGTAAAATAACTGCCCTTCCCTGAAACGAAGTCTTGTTTGTAGGAATACTCAGAGCCTGGGATTTAACTCCATTTCTGAAGTGAAACACACAGCAGAGTTCTCATATATAGATCACACTCTGCTTTAGAGCAAGAAGCACACTCTTGCTTTCTATAATCTCTAAGAGAGCAGGAATCATGAGTGTGCTTAGAACAAAAGAACGGTGTTTCTTACACATTCGGGCCATATTGAGTCCAACTCTGCCTCTGAAATTGATACAAAGCAGAGGTTCTCCAGCATCCAATGGTTGTCATTTAAGATGAGAAACGTGTGAGCTTCGTGAACGATGTAGTTCGTTTGAGCTGTAAAGTAACTGCCTTTCCCTGAAACGATATCTTGTTTGTAGGAAGACTCAGAGCCTGGGATTTAACTCCATTTCTGAAGTGAAACACACAGCAGAGTTCTCATCCATTGATCACACTCTCCTTTAGAGTAAGAAGCACCCTCTATCTTTCTAGAGTCTCTAAGACAGCAGGAAACGTGAGTGTGCTGAGAACAAAAGAACGGTGTTTCCTACACATATGGACCATATCTAGTCCAACCCTGCTTCTGAAACTGATACACAGCACTGGTCCTCTAACATCCAATGCTTGTCAGTTAAGATGAGAAACGTGTGAGCTTCGTGAACGATGTAGTTCATTTGAGCTGTAAAGTAACTGCCCTTACCTGAAATGAAGTCTTGCTTGTAGGAAGACTCGGAGCCTGGGATTTTACTCCATTTCTGAAGTGAAACACACAGCAGAGTTCTCATATATAGATCACACTCTGCTTTAGAGCAAGAAGCACACTCTTGCTTTCTAGACTCTCAAAGACAGCAGGAATCATGAGTGTGCTGAGAACAAAAGAACGGTGTTTCCTACACATACGGACCATATCTAGTCCAACTCTGCCTCTGAAATTGATACAAAGCACAGGTCCTCCAGCATCCAATGCTTGTCATTTAAGATGAGAAACGTGTGAGCTTCGTGAATGATGTAGTTCTTTTGAGCTGTAAAATAACTGCCCTTCCCTGAAACGAAGTCTTGTTTGTAGGAATACTCAGAGCCTGGGATTTAACTCCATTTCTGAAGTGAAACACACAGCAGAGTTCTCATATATAGATCACACTCTGCTTTAGAGCAAGAAGCACACTCTTGCTTTCTAGACTCTCTAAGAGAGCAGGAATCATGAGTGTGCTGAGAACAAATAACGGTGTTTCCTACACATACGGACCATATCTAGTCCAACTCTGCCTCTGAAATTGATACAAAGCACAGGGCCTCCAGCATCCAATGCTTGTCATTTAAGATGAGAAACGTGTGAGCTTCGTGAACGATGTAGTTCATTTGAGCTGTAAAATAACTGCCCTTCCCTGAAACGAAGTCTTGTTTGTAGGAAGACTCAGAGCCTGGGATTTAACTCCATTTCTGAAGTGAAACACACAGCAGAGTTCTCATCCATTGATCACACTCTGCTTTAGAGTAAGAAGCACCCTCTATCTTTCTAGAGTCTCTAAGACAGCAGGAAACGTGAGTGTGCTGAGAACAAAAGAACGGTGTTTCCTACACATACGGACCATATCTAGTCCAACTCTGCCTCTGAAATTGATACAAACCACAGGTCCTCTAAAATCCAATGCTTGTCATTTAAGATGAGAAACGTGTGACTTCCGTGAACGATGTAGTTCATTTGAGCTGTAATGTAACTGCCCTTACCTGAAAGGAAGTCTTGCTTGTAGGAAGACTCGGAGCCTGGGATTTAACTCCATTTCTGAAGTGAAACACACAGCAGAGTTCTCATATATAGATCACACTCTGCTTTAGAGCAAGAAGCACACTCTTGCTTTCTAGACTCTCAAAGACAGCAGGAATCATGAGTGTGCTGAGAACAAAAGAACGGTGTTTCCTACACATACGGACCATATCTAGTCCAACTCTGCCTCTGAAATTGATACAAAGCAAAGGTCCTACAGCATCCAATGCTTGTCATTTAAGATGAGAAACGTGTGAGCTTCGTGAACGATGTAGTTCATTTGAGCTGTAAAATAACTGCCCTTCCCTGAAACGAAGTCTTGTTTGTAGGAAGACTCAGAGCCTGGGATTTAACTCCATTTCTGAAGTGAAACACACAGCAGAGTTCTCATCCATTGATCACACTCTGCTTTAGAGTAAGAAGCACCCTCTATCTTTCTAGAGTCTCTAAGACAGCAGGAAACGTGAGTGTGCTGAGAACAAAAGAACGGTGTTTCCTACACATACGGACCATATCTAGTCCAACCCTGCTTCTGAAACTGATACACAGCACTGGTCCTCTAACATCCAATGCTTGTCAGTTAAGATGAGAAACGTGTGAGCTTCGTGAACAATGTTGTTCCTTTGAGAAGTAAAGTAACTGCCCTTACCTGAAACGAAGTGTTGCCTGTAGGAAGACTCAGAGCCTGGGGTTTAACTCCATTTCTGAAGTGAAGCACACAGCAGAGTTGTCATATATAGATCATACTCTGCTTTAGAGCAAGAAGCACGCTCTTGCTTTCTAGAGTGTCTAGGACAGCAGGAAACCTGAGTGTGCTGAGAACAAAAGAACGGTGTTTCTTACACATTCGGGCCATATTGAGTCCATCTCTGCCTCTGAAATTGATACAAAGCAGAGGTCCTCCAGCATCCAATGCTTGTCATTTAAGATGAGAAACGTGTGAGCTTCGTGAATGATGTAGTTCATTGGAGCTGTAAAGTAACTGCCCTTCCCTGAAACGATATCTTGTTTGTAGGAAGACTCAGAGCCTGGGATTTAACTCCATTTCTGAAGTGAAACACACAGCAGAGTTCTCATCCATTGATCACACTCTGCTTTAGAGTAAGAAGCACCCTCTACCTTTCTAGAGTCTCTAAGACAGCAGGAAACGTGAGTGTGCTGAGAACAAAAGAACGGTGTTTCTTACACATTCGGGCCATATCGAGTCCAAATCTGCCTCTGAAATTGATACAAAGCACAGGTCCTCCAGCATCCAATACTTGTCATTTAAGATGAGAAACGTGTGAGCTTTGTGAATGATGTAGTTCTTTTGAGCTGTAAAATAACTGCCCTTCCATGAAATGAAGTCTTGTTTGTAGGAATACTCAGAGCCTGGGATTTAACTCCATTTCTGAAGTAAAGCACACAGCAGAGTTGTCATATATAGATCATACTCTGCTTTTGAGCAAGAAGCACGCTCTTGCTTTCTAGAGTGTCTAGGACAGCAGGAAACATGAGTGTGCTGAGAACAAAAGAACGGTGTTTCTTACACATTCGGGCCATATTGAGTCCATCTCTGCCTCTGAAATTGATACAAAGCAGAGGTCCTCCAGCATCCAATGCTTGTCATTTAAGATGAGAAACGTGTGAGCTTCGTGAATGATGTAGTTCGTTGGAGCTGTAAAGTAACTGCCCTTCCCTGAAACGATATCTTGTTTGTAGGAAGACTCAGAGCCTGGGATTTAACTCCATTTCTGAAGTGAAACACACAGCAGAGTTCTCATCCATTGATCACACTCTGCTTTAGAGTAAGAAGCACCCTCTACCTTTCTAGACTCTCTAAGACAGCAGGAAACGTGAGTGTGCTGAGAACAAAAGAACGGTGTTTCTTACACATTTGGGCCATATCGAGTCCAAATCTGCCTCTGAAATTGATACAAAGCACAGGTCTTCCAGCATCCAATGCTTGTCATTTAAGATGAGAAACGTGTGAGCTTCGTGAATGATGTAGTTCTTTTGAGCTGTAAAATAACTGCCCTTCCCTGAAACGAAGTCTTGTTTGTAGGAATACTCAGAGCCTGGGATTTAACTCCATTTCTGAAGTGAAACACACAGCAGAGTTCTCATATATAGATCACACTCTGCTTTAGAGCAAGAAGCACACTCTTGCTTTCTATAATCTCTAAGAGAGCAGGAATCATGAGTGTGCTTAGAACAAAAGAACGGTGTTTCTTACACATTCGGGCCATATTGAGTCCAACTCTGCCTCTGAAATTGATACAAAGCAGAGGTTCTCCAGCATCCAATGGTTGTCATTTAAGATGAGAAACGTGTGAGCTTCGTGAACGATGTAGTTCGTTTGAGCTGTAAAGTAACTGCCTTTCCCTGAAACGATATCTTGTTTGTAGGAAGACTCAGAGCCTGGGATTTAACTCCATTTCTGAAGTGAAACACACAGCAGAGTTCTCATCCATTGATCACACTCTCCTTTAGAGTAAGAAGCACCCTCTATCTTTCTAGAGTCTCTAAGACAGCAGGAAACGTGAGTGTGCTGAGAACAAAAGAACGGTGTTTCCTACACATATGGACCATATCTAGTCCAACCCTGCTTCTGAAACTGATACACAGCACTGGTCCTCTAACATCCAATGCTTGTCAGTTAAGATGAGAAACGTGTGAGCTTCGTGAACGATGTAGTTCATTTGAGCTGTAAAGTAACTGCCCTTACCTGAAATGAAGTCTTGCTTGTAGGAAGACTCGGAGCCTGGGATTTTACTCCATTTCTGAAGTGAAACACACAGCAGAGTTCTCATATATAGATCACACTCTGCTTTAGAGCAAGAAGCACACTCTTGCTTTCTAGACTCTCAAAGACAGCAGGAATCATGAGTGTGCTGAGAACAAAAGAACGGTGTTTCCTACACATACGGACCATATCTAGTCCAACTCTGCCTCTGAAATTGATACAAAGCACAGGGCCTCCAGCATCCAATGCTTGTCATTTAAGATGAGAAACGTGTGAGCTTCGTGAACGATGTAGTTCATTTGAGCTGTAAAATAACTGCCCTTCCCTGAAACGAAGTCTTGTTTGTAGGAAGACTCAGAGCCTGGGATTTAACTCCATTTCTGAAGTGAAACACACAGCAGAGTTCTCATATATAGATCACACTCTGCTTTAGAGCAAGAAGCACACTCTTGCTTTCTAGACTCTCTAAGAGAGCAGGAATCATGAGTGTGCTGAGAACAAAAGAACGGTGTTTCTTACACATTCGGGCCATATTGAGTCCAACTCTGCCTCTGAAATTGATACAAAGCAGAGGTCCTCCAGCATCCAATGCTTGTCATTTAATATGAGAAACGTGTGAGCTTCGTGAATGATGTAGTTCGTTTGAGATGTAAAGTAACTGCCCTTCCCTGAAACGATATCTTGTTTGTAGGAAGACTCAGAGCCTGGGATTTAACTCCATTTCTGTAGTGAAACACACAGCAGAGTTCTCATCCATTGATCACACTCTGCTTTAGTGTAAGAAGCACCCTCTACCTTTCTAGAGTCTCTAAGACAGCAGGAAACGTGAGTGTGCTGAGAACAAAAGAACGGTGTTTCTTACACATTCGGGCCATATCGAGTCCAAATCTGCCTCTGAAATTGATACAAAGCACAGGTCCTCCAGCATCCAATGCTTGTCATTTAAGATGAGAAACGTGTGAGCTTCGTGAATGATGTAGTTCTTTTGAGCTGTAAAATAACTGCCCTTCCCTGAAATGAAGTCTTGTTTGTAGGAATACTCAGAGCCTGGGATTTAACTCCATTTCTGAAGTGAAACACACAGCAGAGTTCTCATATATAGATCACACTCTGCTTTAGAGCAAGAAGCACGCTCTTGCTTTCTAGAGTCTCTAGGACACCAGGAAACATGAGTGTGCTGAGAACAAAAGAACGGTGTTTCTTACACATTCGGGCCATATTGAGTCCAACTCTGCCTCTGAAATTGATACAAAGCACAGTTCCTCCAGCATCCAATGCTTGTCAGTTAAGATGAGAAACGTGTGAGCTTCGTGAACGATGTAGTTCATTTGAGCTGTAAAATAACTGCCCTTCCCTGAAACGAAGTCTTGTTTGTAGGAAGACTAAGAGCCTGGGATTTAACTCCATTTCTGAAGTGAAACACACAGCAGAGTTCTCATATATAGATCACACTCTGCTTTAGAGCAAGAAGCAGACTCTTGCTTTCTAGACTCTCTTAGGCAGCACGAAACATGAGTGTGCTGAGAACAAAAGAACGGTGTTTCCTACACATACGGACCATACCTAGTCCAACTCTGCCTCTGAAATTGATACAAACCACAGGTCCTCTAACATCCAATGCTTGTCATTTAAGATGAGAAACGTGTGACTTTCGTGAACGATGTAGTTCATTTGAGCTGTAATGTAACTGCCCTTACCTGAAAGGAAGTCTTGCTTGTAGGAAGACTCGGAGCCTGGGATTTAACTCCATTTCTGAAGTGAAACACACAGCAGAGTTCTCATATATAGATCACACTCTGCTTTAGAGCAAGAAGCACACTCTTGCTTTCTAGACTCTCAAAGACAGCAGGAATCATGAGTGTGCTGAGAACAAAAGAACGGTGTTTCCTACACATACGGACCATATCTAGTCCAACTCTGCCTCTGAAATTGATACAAAGCACAGGTCCTCCAGCATCCAATGCTTGTCATTTAAGATGAGAAACGTGTGAGCTTCGTGAACGATGTAGTTCATTTGAGCTGTAAAATAACTGCCCTTCCCTGAAACGAAGTCTTGTTTGTAGGAAGACTCAGAGCCTGGGATTTAACTCCATTTCTGAAGTGAAACACACAGCAGAGTTCTCATATATAGATCACACTCTGCTTTAGAGCAAGAAGCACACTCTTGCTTTCTAGACTCTCTAAGACAGCAAGAATCATGAGTGTGCTGAGAACAAAAGAACGGTGTTTCCTACACATACGGACCATATCTAGTCCAACTCTGCCTCTGAAATTGATACAAAGCACAGAACCTCTAACATCCAATGCTTGTCATTTAAGATGAGAAACGTGTGAGCTTCGTGAACGATGTTGTTCCTTTGAGAAGTAAAGTAACTGCCCTTACCTGAAACGAAGTGTTGCCTGTAGGAAGACTCAGAGCCTGGGGTTTAACTCCATTTCTGAAGTAAAGCACACAGCAGAGTTGTCATATATAGATCATACTCTGCTTTAGAGCAAGAAGCACGCTCTTGCTTTCTAGAGTGTCTAGGACCGCAGGAAACATGACTGTGCTGAGAACAAAAGAACGGTGTTTCTTACACATTCGGGCCCTATTGAGTCCAACTCTGCCTCAGAAATTGATACAAAGCAGAGGTCCTCCAGCATCCAATGCTTGTCATTTAAGATGAGAAACGTGTGAGCTTCGTGAATGATGTAGTTCGTTGGAGCTGTAAAGTAACTGCCCTTCCCTGAAACGATATCTTGTTTGTAGGAAGACTCAGAGCCTGGGATTTAACTCCATTTCGGAAGTGAAACACACAGCAGAGTTCTCATCCATTGATCACATTCTGCTTTAGAGTAAGAAGCACCCTCTACCTTTCTAGAGTCTCTAAGACAGCAGGAAACGTGAGTGTGCTGAGAACAAAAGAACGGTGTTTCTTACACATTCGGGCCATATCGAGTCCAAATCTGCCTCTGAAATTGATACAAAGCACAGGTCCTCCAGCATCCAATGCTTGTCATTTAAGATGAGAAACGTGTGAGCTTCGTGAATGATGTAGTTCTCTTGAGCTGTAAAATAACTGCCCTTCCCTGAAATGAAGTCTTGTTTGTAGGAATACTCAGAGCCTGGGATTTAACTCCATTTCTGAAGTGAAACACACAGCAGAGTTCTCATATATAGATCACACTCTGCTTTAGAGCAAGAAGCACACTCTTGCTTTCTAGACGCTCTAAGAGAGCAGGAATCATGAGTGTGCTGAGAACAAAAGAACGCTGTTTCTTACACATTCGGGCCATATTGAGTCCAACTCTGCCTCTGAAATTGATACAAAGCAGAGGTCCTCCAGCATCCATTGCTTGTCATTTAAGATGAGAAACGTGTGAGCTTCGTGAATGATGTAGTTCGTTTGAGCTGTAAAGTAACTGCCCTTCCCTGAAACGATATCTTGTTTGTAGGAAGACTCAGAGCCTAGGATTTAACTCCATTTCTGAAGTGAAACACACAGCAGAGTTCTCATCCATAGATCACACTCTGCTTTAGAGTAAGAAGCACCCTCTATCTTTCTAGAGTCTCTAAGACAGCAGGAAACGTGAGTGTGCTGAGAACAAAAGAACGGTGTTTCCTACACATACGGACCATATCTAGTCCAACCCTGCTTCTGAAACTGATACACAGCACTGGTCCTCTAACATCCAATGCTTGTCATTTAAGATGAGAAACGTGTGAGCTTCGTGAACGATGTAGTTCTTTTGAGCTGTAAAATAACTGCCCTTACCTGAAATTACGTCTTGTTGTAGGAAGACACAGAGCCTGGGATTTAACTCCATTTCTGAAGTGAAACACACAGCAGAGTTTTCATCCATTGATGACACTCTGCTTTAGAGCAAGAAGCACGCTCTTGCTTTCCAGAGTCACTAAGGAAGCAGGAAACCTGAGTGTGCTGAGAGCAAAAGAACGGTGTTTCTTACACATACGGACCATATCTAGTCCAACTCTGCTTCTGAAACTGATACAAAGCACTGGTCCTCTCACATCCAATGCTTGTCAGTTAAGATGAGAAACGTGTGAGCTTCGTGAATGATGTAGTTCATTTGAGCTGTAAAGTAACTGCCCTTACCTGAAATGAAGTGTTGCTTGTAGGAAGACTCAGAGCCTGGGGTTTAACTCCATTTCTGAAGTGAAACACACAGCAGAGTTGTCATATATAGATCATACTCTGCTTTAGAGCAAGAAGCACGCCCTTGCTTTCTAGAGTCTCTAGGACAGCAGGAAACATGAGTGTGCTGAGAACAAAAGAACGGTGTTTCTTACACATTCGGGCCATATCGAGTCCATCTCTGCCTCTGAAATTGATACAAAGCAGAGGTCCTCCAGCAACCAATGCTTGTGATTTAAGATGAGAAACATGTGAGCTTCGTGAACGATGTAGTTCGTTTGAGCTGTAAAGTAACTGCCCTTCCCTGAAATGATATCTTGTTTGTAGGAAGACTCAGAGCCTGGGATTTAACTCCATTTCTGAAGTGAAACACACAGCAGAGTTCTCATATATAGATCACACTCTGCTTTAGAGCAAGAAGCACACTCTTGCTTTCTAGACTCTCTAAGAGAGCAGGAATCATGAGTGTGCTGAGAACAAATAACGGTGTTTCCTACACATACGGACCATATCTAGTCCAACTCTGCCTCTGAAATTGATACAAAGCACAGGGCCTCCAGCATCCAATGCTTGTCATTTAAGATGAGAAACGTGTGAGCTTCGTGAACGATGTAGTTCATTTGAGCTGTAAAATAACTGCCCTTCCCTGAAACGAAGTCTTGTTTGTAGGAAGACTCAGAGCCTGGGATTTAACTCCATTTCTGAAGTGAAACACACAGCAGAGTTCTCATCCATTGATCACACTCTGCTTTAGAGTAAGAAGCACCCTCTATCTTTCTAGAGTCTCTAAGACAGCAGGAAACGTGAGTGTGCTGAGAACAAAAGAACGGTGTTTCCTACACATACGGACCATATCTAGTCCAACTCTGCCTCTGAAATTGATACAAACCACAGGTCCTCTAAAATCCAATGCTTGTCATTTAAGATGAGAAACGTGTGACTTCCGTGAACGATGTAGTTCATTTGAGCTGTAATGTAACTGCCCTTACCTGAAAGGAAGTCTTGCTTGTAGGAAGACTCGGAGCCTGGGATTTAACTCCATTTCTGAAGTGAAACACACAGCAGAGTTCTCATATATAGATCACACTCTGCTTTAGAGCAAGAAGCACACTCTTGCTTTCTAGACTCTCAAAGACAGCAGGAATCATGAGTGTGCTGAGAACAAAAGAACGGTGTTTCCTACACATACGGACCATATCTAGTCCAACTCTGCCTCTGAAATTGATACAAAGCAAAGGTCCTACAGCATCCAATGCTTGTCATTTAAGATGAGAAACGTGTGAGCTTCGTGAACGATGTAGTTCATTTGAGCTGTAAAATAACTGCCCTTCCCTGAAACGAAGTCTTGTTTGTAGGAAGACTCAGAGCCTGGGATTTAACTCCATTTCTGAAATGAAACACACAGCAGAGTTCTCATCCATTGATCACACTCTGCTTTAGAGTAAGAAGCACCCTCTATCTTTCTAGAGTCTCTAAGACAGCAGGAAACGTGAGTGTGCTGAGAACAAAAGAACGGTGTTTCCTACACATACGGACCATATCTAGTCCAACCCTGCTTCTGAAACTGATACACAGCACTGGTCCTCTAACATCCAATGCTTGTCAGTTAAGATGAGAAACGTGTGAGCTTCGTGAACAATGTTGTTCCTTTGAGAAGTAAAGTAACTGCCCTTACCTGAAACGAAGTGTTGCCTGTAGGAAGACTCAGAGCCTGGGGTTTAACTCCATTTCTGAAGTGAAGCACACAGCAGAGTTGTCATATATAGATCATACTCTGCTTTAGAGCAAGAAGCACGCTCTTGCTTTCTAGAGTGTCTAGGACAGCAGGAAACCTGAGTGTGCTGAGAACAAAAGAACGGTGTTTCTTACACATTCGGGCCATATTGAGTCCATCTCTGCCTCTGAAATTGATACAAAGCAGAGGTCCTCCAGCATCCAATGCTTGTCATTTAAGATGAGAAACGTGTGAGCTTCGTGAATGATGTAGTTCATTGGAGCTGTAAAGTAACTGCCCTTCCCTGAAACGATATCTTGTTTGTAGGAAGACTCAGAGCCTGGGATTTAACTCCATTTCTGAAGTGAAACACACAGCAGAGTTCTCATCCATTGATCACACTCTGCTTTAGAGTAAGAAGCACCCTCTACCTTTCTAGAGTCTCTAAGACAGCAGGAAACGTGAGTGTGCTGAGAACAAAAGAACGGTGTTTCTTACACATTCGGGCCATATCGAGTCCAAATCTGCCTCTGAAATTGATACAAAGCACAGGTCCTCCAGCATCCAATACTTGTCATTTAAGATGAGAAACGTGTGAGCTTTGTGAATGATGTAGTTCTTTTGAGCTGTAAAATAACTGCCCTTCCATGAAATGAAGTCTTGTTTGTAGGAATACTCAGAGCCTGGGATTTAACTCCATTTCTGAAGTAAAGCACACAGCAGAGTTGTCATATATAGATCATACTCTGCTTTTGAGCAAGAAGCACGCTCTTGCTTTCTAGAGTGTCTAGGACAGCAGGAAACATGAGTGTGCTGAGAACAAAAGAACGGTGTTTCTTACACATTCGGGCCATATTGAGTCCATCTCTGCCTCTGAAATTGATACAAAGCAGAGGTCCTCCAGCATCCAATGCTTGTCATTTAAGATGAGAAACGTGTGAGCTTCGTGAATGATGTAGTTCGTTGGAGCTGTAAAGTAACTGCCCTTCCCTGAAACGATATCTTGTTTGTAGGAAGACTCAGAGCCTGGGATTTAACTCCATTTCTGAAGTGAAACACACAGCAGAGTTCTCATCCATTGATCACACTCTGCTTTAGAGTAAGAAGCACCCTCTACCTTTCTAGACTCTCTAAGACAGCAGGAAACGTGAGTGTGCTGAGAACAAAAGAACGGTGTTTCTTACACATTTGGGCCATATCGAGTCCAAATCTGCCTCTGAAATTGATACAAAGCACAGGTCCTCCAGCATCCAATGCTTGTCATTTAAGATGAGAAACGTGTGAGCTTCGTGAATGATGTAGTTCTTTTGAGCTGTAAAATAACTGCCCTTCCCTGAAACGAAGTCTTGTTTGTAGGAATACTCAGAGCCTGGGATTTAACTCCATTTCTGAAGTGAAACACACAGCAGAGTTCTCATATATAGATCACACTCTGCTTTAGAGCAAGAAGCACACTCTTGCTTTCTATAATCTCTAAGAGAGCAGGAATCATGAGTGTGCTTAGAACAAAAGAACGGTGTTTCTTACACATTCGGGCCATATTGAGTCCAACTCTGCCTCTGAAATTGATACAAAGCAGAGGTTCTCCAGCATCCAATGGTTGTCATTTAAGATGAGAAACGTGTGAGCTTCGTGAACGATGTAGTTCGTTTGAGCTGTAAAGTAACTGCCTTTCCCTGAAACGATATCTTGTTTGTAGGAAGACTCAGAGCCTGGGATTTAACTCCATTTCTGAAGTGAAACACACAGCAGAGTTCTCATCCATTGATCACACTCTCCTTTAGAGTAAGAAGCACCCTCTATCTTTCTAGAGTCTCTAAGACAGCAGGAAACGTGAGTGTGCTGAGAACAAAAGAACGGTGTTTCCTACACATATGGACCATATCTAGTCCAACCCTGCTTCTGAAACTGATACACAGCACTGGTCCTCTAACATCCAATGCTTGTCAGTTAAGATGAGAAACGTGTGAGCTTCGTGAACGATGTAGTTCATTTGAGCTGTAAAGTAACTGCCCTTACCTGAAATGAAGTCTTGCTTGTAGGAAGACTCGGAGCCTGGGATTTTACTCCATTTCTGAAGTGAAACACACAGCAGAGTTCTCATATATAGATCACACTCTGCTTTAGAGCAAGAAGCACACTCTTGCTTTCTAGACTCTCAAAGACAGCAGGAATCATGAGTGTGCTGAGAACAAAAGAACGGTGTTTCCTACACATACGGACCATATCTAGTCCAACTCTGCCTCTGAAATTGATACAAAGCACAGGGCCTCCAGCATCCAATGCTTGTCATTTAAGATGAGAAACGTGTGAGCTTCGTGAACGATGTAGTTCATTTGAGCTGTAAAATAACTGCCCTTCCCTGAAACGAAGTCTTGTTTGTAGGAAGACTCAGAGCCTGGGATTTAACTCCATTTCTGAAGTGAAACACACAGCAGAGTTCTCATATATAGATCACACTCTGCTTTAGAGCAAGAAGCACACTCTTGCTTTCTAGACTCTCTAAGAGAGCAGGAATCATGAGTGTGCTGAGAACAAAAGAACGGTGTTTCTTACACATTCGGGCCATATTGAGTCCAACTCTGCCTCTGAAATTGATACAAAGCAGAGGTCCTCCAGCATCCAATGCTTGTCATTTAATATGAGAAACGTGTGAGCTTCGTGAATGATGTAGTTCGTTTGAGATGTAAAGTAACTGCCCTTCCCTGAAACGATATCTTGTTTGTAGGAAGACTCAGAGCCTGGGATTTAACTCCATTTCTGTAGTGAAACACACAGCAGAGTTCTCATCCATTGATCACACTCTGCTTTAGTGTAAGAAGCACCCTCTACCTTTCTAGAGTCTCTAAGACAGCAGGAAACGTGAGTGTGCTGAGAACAAAAGAACGGTGTTTCTTACACATTCGGGCCATATCGAGTCCAAATCTGCCTCTGAAATTGATACAAAGCACAGGTCCTCCAGCATCCAATGCTTGTCATTTAAGATGAGAAACGTGTGAGCTTCGTGAATGATGTAGTTCTTTTGAGCTGTAAAATAACTGCCCTTCCCTGAAATGAAGTCTTGTTTGTAGGAATACTCAGAGCCTGGGATTTAACTCCATTTCTGAAGTGAAACACACAGCAGAGTTCTCATATATAGATCACACTCTGCTTTAGAGCAAGAAGCACGCTCTTGCTTTCTAGAGTCTCTAGGACACCAGGAAACATGAGTGTGCTGAGAACAAAAGAACGGTGTTTCTTACACATTCGGGCCATATTGAGTCCAACTCTGCCTCTGAAATTGATACAAAGCACAGTTCCTCCAGCATCCAATGCTTGTCAGTTAAGATGAGAAACGTGTGAGCTTCGTGAACGATGTAGTTCATTTGAGCTGTAAAATAACTGCCCTTCCCTGAAACGAAGTCTTGTTTGTAGGAAGACTAAGAGCCTGGGATTTAACTCCATTTCTGAAGTGAAACACACAGCAGAGTTCTCATATATAGATCACACTCTGCTTTAGAGCAAGAAGCAGACTCTTGCTTTCTAGACTCTCTTAGGCAGCACGAAACATGAGTGTGCTGAGAACAAAAGAACGGTGTTTCCTACACATACGGACCATACCTAGTCCAACTCTGCCTCTGAAATTGATACAAACCACAGGTCCTCTAACATCCAATGCTTGTCATTTAAGATGAGAAACGTGTGACTTTCGTGAACGATGTAGTTCATTTGAGCTGTAATGTAACTGCCCTTACCTGAAAGGAAGTCTTGCTTGTAGGAAGACTCGGAGCCTGGGATTTAACTCCATTTCTGAAGTGAAACACACAGCAGAGTTCTCATATATAGATCACACTCTGCTTTAGAGCAAGAAGCACACTCTTGCTTTCTAGACTCTCAAAGACAGCAGGAATCATGAGTGTGCTGAGAACAAAAGAACGGTGTTTCCTACACATACGGACCATATCTAGTCCAACTCTGCCTCTGAAATTGATACAAAGCACAGGTCCTCCAGCATCCAATGCTTGTCATTTAAGATGAGAAACGTGTGAGCTTCGTGAACGATGTAGTTCATTTGAGCTGTAAAATAACTGCCCTTCCCTGAAACGAAGTCTTGTTTGTAGGAAGACTCAGAGCCTGGGATTTAACTCCATTTCTGAAGTGAAACACACAGCAGAGTTCTCATATATAGATCACACTCTGCTTTAGAGCAAGAAGCACACTCTTGCTTTCTAGACTCTCTAAGACAGCAAGAATCATGAGTGTGCTGAGAACAAAAGAACGGTGTTTCCTACACATACGGACCATATCTAGTCCAACTCTGCCTCTGAAATTGATACAAAGCACAGAACCTCTAACATCCAATGCTTGTCATTTAAGATGAGAAACGTGTGAGCTTCGTGAACGATGTTGTTCCTTTGAGAAGTAAAGTAACTGCCCTTACCTGAAACGAAGTGTTGCCTGTAGGAAGACTCAGAGCCTGGGGTTTAACTCCATTTCTGAAGTAAAGCACACAGCAGAGTTGTCATATATAGATCATACTCTGCTTTAGAGCAAGAAGCACGCTCTTGCTTTCTAGAGTGTCTAGGACCGCAGGAAACATGACTGTGCTGAGAACAAAAGAACGGTGTTTCTTACACATTCGGGCCCTATTGAGTCCAACTCTGCCTCAGAAATTGATACAAAGCAGAGGTCCTCCAGCATCCAATGCTTGTCATTTAAGATGAGAAACGTGTGAGCTTCGTGAATGATGTAGTTCGTTGGAGCTGTAAAGTAACTGCCCTTCCCTGAAACGATATCTTGTTTGTAGGAAGACTCAGAGCCTGGGATTTAACTCCATTTCGGAAGTGAAACACACAGCAGAGTTCTCATCCATTGATCACATTCTGCTTTAGAGTAAGAAGCACCCTCTACCTTTCTAGAGTCTCTAAGACAGCAGGAAACGTGAGTGTGCTGAGAACAAAAGAACGGTGTTTCTTACACATTCGGGCCATATCGAGTCCAAATCTGCCTCTGAAATTGATACAAAGCACAGGTCCTCCAGCATCCAATGCTTGTCATTTAAGATGAGAAACGTGTGAGCTTCGTGAATGATGTAGTTCTCTTGAGCTGTAAAATAACTGCCCTTCCCTGAAATGAAGTCTTGTTTGTAGGAATACTCAGAGCCTGGGATTTAACTCCATTTCTGAAGTGAAACACACAGCAGAGTTCTCATATATAGATCACACTCTGCTTTAGAGCAAGAAGCACACTCTTGCTTTCTAGACGCTCTAAGAGAGCAGGAATCATGAGTGTGCTGAGAACAAAAGAACGCTGTTTCTTACACATTCGGGCCATATTGAGTCCAACTCTGCCTCTGAAATTGATACAAAGCAGAGGTCCTCCAGCATCCATTGCTTGTCATTTAAGATGAGAAACGTGTGAGCTTCGTGAATGATGTAGTTCGTTTGAGCTGTAAAGTAACTGCCCTTCCCTGAAACGATATCTTGTTTGTAGGAAGACTCAGAGCCTAGGATTTAACTCCATTTCTGAAGTGAAACACACAGCAGAGTTCTCATCCATAGATCACACTCTGCTTTAGAGTAAGAAGCACCCTCTATCTTTCTAGAGTCTCTAAGACAGCAGGAAACGTGAGTGTGCTGAGAACAAAAGAACGGTGTTTCCTACACATACGGACCATATCTAGTCCAACCCTGCTTCTGAAACTGATACACAGCACTGGTCCTCTAACATCCAATGCTTGTCATTTAAGATGAGAAACGTGTGAGCTTCGTGAACGATGTAGTTCTTTTGAGCTGTAAAATAACTGCCCTTACCTGAAATTACGTCTTGTTGTAGGAAGACACAGAGCCTGGGATTTAACTCCATTTCTGAAGTGAAACACACAGCAGAGTTTTCATCCATTGATGACACTCTGCTTTAGAGCAAGAAGCACGCTCTTGCTTTCCAGAGTCACTAAGGAAGCAGGAAACCTGAGTGTGCTGAGAGCAAAAGAACGGTGTTTCTTACACATACGGACCATATCTAGTCCAACTCTGCTTCTGAAACTGATACAAAGCACTGGTCCTCTCACATCCAATGCTTGTCAGTTAAGATGAGAAACGTGTGAGCTTCGTGAATGATGTAGTTCATTTGAGCTGTAAAGTAACTGCCCTTACCTGAAATGAAGTGTTGCTTGTAGGAAGACTCAGAGCCTGGGGTTTAACTCCATTTCTGAAGTGAAACACACAGCAGAGTTGTCATATATAGATCATACTCTGCTTTAGAGCAAGAAGCACGCCCTTGCTTTCTAGAGTCTCTAGGACAGCAGGAAACATGAGTGTGCTGAGAACAAAAGAACGGTGTTTCTTACACATTCGGGCCATATCGAGTCCATCTCTGCCTCTGAAATTGATACAAAGCAGAGGTCCTCCAGCAACCAATGCTTGTGATTTAAGATGAGAAACATGTGAGCTTCGTGAACGATGTAGTTCGTTTGAGCTGTAAAGTAACTGCCCTTCCCTGAAATGATATCTTGTTTGTAGGAAGACTCAGAGCCTGGGATTTAACTCCATTTCTGAAGTGAAACACACAGCAGAGTTCTCATCCATTGATCACACTCTGCTTTAGAGTAAGAAGCACCCTCTATCTTTCTAGAGTCTCTAAGACAGCAGGAAATGTGAGTGTGCTGAGAACAAAAGAACGGTGTTTCCTACACATACGGACCATATCTAGTCCAACCCTGCTTCTGAAACTGATACACAGCACTGGTCCTCTAACATCCAATGCTTGTCATTTAAGATGAGAAACGTGTGAGCTTCGTGAACGATGTAGTTCTTTTGAGCTGTAAAATAACTGCCCTTACCTGAAATTACGTCTTGTTGTAGGAAGACACAGAGCCTGGGATTTAACTCCATTTCTGAAGTGAAACACACAGCAGAGTTTTCATCCATTGATGACACTCTGCTTTAGAGCAAGAAGCACGCTCTTGCTTTCCAGAGTCACTAAGGCAGCAGGAAACCTGAGTGTGCTGAGAACAAAAGAACGGTGTTTCTTACACATTCGGGCCATATTGAGTCCAACTCTGCCTCTGAAATTGATACAAAGCACAGTTCCTCCAGCATCCAATGCTTGTCAGTTAAGATGAGAAACGTGTGAGCTTCGTGAACGATGTAGTTCATTTGAGCTGTAAAGTAACTGCCCTTCCCTGAAACGAAGTCTTGTTTGTAGGAAGACTCAGAGCCTGGGGTTTAACTCCATTTCTGAAGAAAAACACACAGCAGAGTTCTCATATATAGATCACACTCTGCTTTAGAGCAAGAAGCACACTCTTGCTTTCTAGACTCTCTAAGACAGCAGGAATCATGAGTGTGCTGAGAACAAAGAACGGTGTTTCCTACACATACGGACCATATCTAGTCCAACTCTGCCTCTGAAATGGATACAAAGCACAGGTCCTCTAACATCCAATGCTTGTCATTTAAGATGAGAAACGTGTGAGCTTCGTGAACGATGTAGTTCATTTGAGCTGTAATGTAACTGCCCTTACCTGAAATGAAGTCTTGCTTGTAGGAAGACTCGGAGCCTGGGATTTAACTCCATTTCTGAAGTGAAACACACAGCAGAGTTCTCATTCATTGATGACACTGTGCTTTAGAGCAAGAAGCACGCTCTTGCTTTCCAGAGTCACTAAGGCAGCAGGAAACCTGAGTGTGCTGAGAGCAAAAGAACGGTGTTTCTTACACATACGGACCATATCTAGTCCAACTCTGCTTCTGAAACTGATACAAAGCACTGGTCCTCTAACATCCAATGATTGTCAGTTAAGATGAGAAACGTGTGAGCTTCGTGAATGATGTAGTTCGTTTGAGCTGAAAAGTAACTGCCCTTACCTGAAATGAAGTGTTGCTTGTAGGAAGACTCAGAGCCTGGGGTTTAACTCCATTTCTGAAGTGAAACACACAGCAGAGTTGTCATATATAGATCATACTCTGCTTTAGAGCAAGAAGCACGCCCTTGCCTTCTAGAGTCTCTAGGACAGCAGGAAACATGAGTGTGCTGAGAACAAAAGAACGGTGTTTCTTACACATTCGGGCCATATCGAGTCCATCTCTGCCTCTGAAATTGATACAAAGCAGAGGTCCTCCAGCAACCAATGCTTGTCATTTAAGATGAGAAACATGTGAGCTTCGTGAACGATGTAGTTCGTTTGAGCTGTAAAGTAACTGTCCTTCCCTGAAACGATATCTTGTTTGTAGGAAGACTCAGAGCCTGGGATTTAACTCCATTTCTGAAGTGAAACACACAGCAGAGTTCTCATCCATTGATCACACTCTGCTTTAGAGTAAGAAGCACCCTCTACCTTTCTAGAGTCTCTAAGAAAGCAGGAAACGTGAGTGTGCTGAGAACAAAAGAACGGTGTTTCTTACACATTCGGGCCATATCGAGTCCAAATCTGCCTCTGAAATTGATACAAAGCACAGGTCCTCCAGCATCCAATGCTTGTCATTTAAGATGAGAAACGTGTGAGCTTCGTGAACGATGTAGTTCTTTTGAGCTGTAAAATAACTGTCCTTCCCTGAAACGAAGTCTTGTTTGTAGGAAGACTAAGAACCTGGGATTTAACTCCATTTCTGAAGTGAAACACACAGCAGAGTTCTCATATATAGATCACACTCTGCTTTAGAGCAAGAAGCACACTCTTGCTTTCTAGACTCTCTAAGAGAGCAGGAATCATGAGTGTGCTGAGAACAAAAGAACGGTGTTTCTTACACATTCAGGGCATATCGAGTCCAACTCTGCCTCTGAAATTGATACAAAGCAGAGGTCCTCCAGCATCCAATGCTTGTCATTTAAGATGAGAAACGTGTGAGCTTCGTGAATGATGTAGTTCGTTTGAGCTGTAAAGTAACTGCCCTTCCCTGAAACGATATCTTGTTAGTAGGAAGACTCAGAGCCTGGGATTTAACTCCATTTCTGAAGTGAAACACACAGCAGAGTTCTCATCCATTGATCACACTCTGCTTTAGAGCAAGAACCATGCTCTTGCTTTCCAGAGTCACTAAGGCAGCAGGAAACCTGAGTGTGCTGAGAACAAAAGAACGGTGTTTCTTACACATTCGGGCCATATTGAGTCCAACTCTGCCTCTGAAATTGATACAAAGCACAGGTCCTCCAGCATCCAATGCTTGTCAGTTAAGATGAGAAAAGTGTGAGCTTCATGAACGATGTAGTTCCTTTGAGCTGTAAAGTAAATGCCCTTACCTGAAACGAAGTGTTGCTTGTAGGAAGACTCAGAGCCTGGGGTTTAACTCCATTTCTGAAGTGAAACACACAGCAGAGTTGTCCTATATAGATCATACTCTGCTTTAGAGCAAGAAGCACACTCTTGCTTTCTAGAGTCTCTTGGAGAGCAGGAAACATGAGTGTGCTGAGAACGAAAGAACGGTGTTTCTTACACATTCGGGCCATATCGAGTCCAACTCTGCCTCTGAACTTGATACAAAGCACAGGTCCTCCAGCATCCAATGCTTGTCATTTAGGATGAGAAACGTGTGAGCTTCGTGAACGATGTACTTCATTTGAGCTGTAAAGTAACTGCCCTTCCCTGAAACGAAGTCTTGTTTGTAGGAAGACTCAAAGCCTGGGGTTTAACTCCATTTCTGAAGTGAAAAACCCAGCAGAGTTGTCATATATAGATCATACTCTGCTTTATAGCAAGAAGCACGCTCTTGCTTTCTAGAGTCTCTTAGACAGCAGGAATCATGAGTGTGCTGAGAACAAAAGAACGGTGTTTCCTACACATACGGACCATATCTGGTCCAACTCTGCCTCTGAAATTGATACAAAGCACAGGTCCTCTAACATCCAATGCTTGTCAGTTAAGATGAGAAACGTGTTAGATTCATGAACGATGTAGTTCCTTTGAGCTTTAAAGTGACTGCCCTTCCCTGAAACGAAGTCTTGCATGTTGAAACACACAGAGCAAGTGATTTAACTCCATTTCTGAACGGAAACACACAGCATAGTTCTCATCCATGGATCACACTCTGCTTCAGAGCAAGAAGCACCCTCTTGCTCTCTAGATTCTCTAATACAGCAGGAAACGTGAGTGTGCTGAGAACAAAAGAACGGTGTTTCCTACACATTCGGACCATATCTAGTCCAACTCTGCCTCTGAAATTGATACAAAGCTCAGGTCCTCTAACATCCAATGCTTGTCAGTTAAGATGAGAAACGTGTGAGCTTTGTGAAGGATGTACTTCATTTGAGCTGAAAAGTGACTGCCCTTACCTGAAACGAAGTCTTTATTGTAGGAAGACACAGAGCCTGGGAATTAACTCCATTTCTGAACGGAAACACAAAGCATAGTTCTCTTCCATGGATCACACTCTGCTTTAGAGCAAGAAGCACGCTCTTGCTTTCGACATTCTCTAATACAGTAGGAAACGTGAGTGTGCTAAGAACAAATGAACGATGTTTCCTACACATACGGACCATATCTAGTCCAACTCTGCCTCTGAAATTGATACAAAGCACAGGTCCTCTAACATCCAATGCTTGTCATTTAAGATGAGAAACGTGTGAGCTTCGTGAACGATGTAGTTCATTTGAGCTGTAATGTAACTGCCCTTACCTGAAATGAAGTCTTGTTTGTAGGAAGACTCAGAGCCTGGGATTTAACTCCATTTCTGAAGTGAAACACACAGCAGAGTTCTCATCCATTGATGACACTCTGCTTTAGAGCAAGAAGCACGCTCTTGCTTTCCAGAGTCACTAAGGCAGCAGGAAACCTGAGTGTGCTGAGAGCAAAAGAACGGTGTTTCTTACACATATGGACCATATCTAGTCCAACTCTGCTTCTGAAACTGATACAAAGCACTGGTCCTCTAACATCCAATGCTTGTCAGTTAAGATGAGAAACGTGTGAGCTTCGTGAATGATGTAGTTCGTTTGAGCTGTAAAGAAACTGCCCTTACCTGAAACGAAGTGTTGCTTGTAGGAAGACTCAGAGCCTGAGGTTTAACTCCATTTCTGAAGTGAAAAACAAAGCAGAGTTCTCATTTATAGATCACACTCTGCTTTAGAGCAAGAAGCACGCTCTTGCTTTCTAGAGTCTCTAGGACAGCAGGAAACATGAGTGTGCTGAGAACAAAAGAACGGTGTTGCTTACACATACGGACCATATCTATTCCAACTCTGCTTCTGAAACTGACACAAAGCACTGGTCCTATAACATCAGATGCTTGTCAGTTAAGATTAGAAACGTGTGAGCTTCGTGAACGATATAGTTTATTTGAGCTGTAATGTAACTGCCCTTCCCTGAAACGAAGTCTTGTTTGTAGGAAGACTCAGAGCCTGGGATTTAACTCCATTTCTGAAGGGAAACATACGGCATAGTTCTCATCCATGGATCATACTCTGCTTCAGAGCAAGAATCAGCATCTTGCTCTCTAGATTCTCTAATACAGCAGGAAACGTTAGTGAGCTGAGAACAAAGAACGGTGT
Source organism: Onychomys leucogaster (assembly GCA_949786385.1). Lineage (NCBI taxonomy): Eukaryota > Metazoa > Chordata > Mammalia > Rodentia > Cricetidae > Onychomys > Onychomys leucogaster. The sequence continues at coordinate 3,401,815 of CATKUP010000009.1, read as the reverse complement.
TTCCTACACATACGGACCATATGTAGTCCAACTCTGCTTCTGAAAATGATACAAAGCACTGGTCCTCTAACATCCAATGCTTGTCAGTTAAGATGAGAAACGTGTGAGCTTCGTGAAAGATGTAGTTCGTTTGAGCTGTAAAGTAACTGCCCTTACCTGAAACGAAGTCTTCTTTGTAGGAAGCCTCAGAGCCTGGGATTTAACTCCATTTCTGAAGGGAAACGCACAGCAGAGTTCTCATCCATTGATCACACTCTGCTTTAGAGCAAGAAGCACGCTCTTGCTTTCTAGAGTCTCTAAGACAGCAGGAAACGTGAGTGTGCTGAGAACAAAAGAACGGTGTTTCCTACATATAGGACCATATCTATTCCAACTCGGCTTCTGAAACTGATACAAAGCACTGGTCCTATAACATCTGATGCTTGTCAGTTAAGATGAGAAACGTGAGAGCTTCATGAACGATGTACTTCATTTGAGCTGAAAAGTGACTGCCCTTACCTGAAATGAAGTCTTTATTGTAGGAAGACACAGAGCCTGGGATTTAACTCCATTTCTGAACGGAAACACAAAGCATAGTTCTCTTCCATGGATCACACTCTGCTTTAGAGCAAGAAGCACGCTCTTGTTTCTACATTCTCTAATACAGTAGGAAACGTGAGTGTGCTAAGAACAATTGAACGATGTTTCCTACACATACGGACCATATCTATCCAACTCTGCCTCTGAAATTGATACAAAGCACAGGTCCTCAAACATCCAATGCTTGTCATTTAAGATGAGAAACGTGTGAGCTTCGTGAATGATGTAGTTCATTTGAGCTGTAATGTAACTGCCCTTACCTGAAATTAAGTCTTGCTTGTAGGAAGACTCAGAGCTGGGATTTAACTCCATTTCTGAAGTGAAACACACAGCAGAGTTCTCATCCATTGATGACACTCTGCTTTAGAGCAAGAAGCACGCTCTTGCTTTCCAGAGTCACTAAGGCAGCAGGAAATTTGAGTGTGATGAGAGAAATAGAACGGTGTTTCTTACACATTCGGACCATATCTAGTCCAACTCTGCCTCTGAAATTGATACAAAGCTCAGGTCCTCTAACATCCAATGCTTGTCAGTTAAGATGAGAAACGTGTGAGCTTCGTGAAGGATGTACTTCATTTGAGCTGAAAAGTGACTGCCCTTACCTGAAACGAAGTCTTTATTGTAGTTAGACACAGAACCTGGGATTTAACTCCATTTCTGTACGGAAACACAAAGCATAGTTCTCTTCCATGGATCACACTCTGCTTTAGAGCAAGAAGCACGCTCTTGCTTTCCACATTCTCTAATACAGTAGGAAACGTGAGTGTGCTAAGAACAAATGAACGATGTTTCCTACACATACGGACCATATCTAGTCCAACTCTGCCTCTGAAATTGATACAAAGCACAGGTCCTCTAACATACAATGCTTGTCATTTAAGATGAGAAACGTGTGAGCTTCGTGAACGATGTAGTTCATTTGAGCTGTAATGTAACTGCCCTTACCTGAAATGAAGTCTTGTTTGTAGGAAGACACAGAGCCTGGGATTTAACTCCATTTCTGAAGTGAAACACACAGCAGAGTTCTCATCCATTGATGACACTCTGCTTTAGAGCAAGAAGCACGCTCTTGCTTTCCAGAGTCACTAAGGCAGCAGGAAACCTGAGTGTGCTGAGAGCAAAAGAACGGTGTTTCTTACACATATGGACCATATCTAGTCCAACTCTGCTTCTGAAACTGATACAAAGCACTGGTCCTCTAACATCCAATGCTTGTCAGTTAAGATGAGAAACGTGTGAGCTTCGTTAATGATGTAGTTCGTTTGAGCTATAAAGTAACTGCCCTTACCTGAAACGAAGTGTTGCTTTTAGGAAGACTCAGAGCCTGAGGTTTAACTCCATTTCTGAAGTGAAAAACAAAGCAGAGTTCTCATTTATAGATCACACTCTGCTTTAGAGCAAGAAGCAGGCTCTTGCTTTCTAGAGTCTCTAGGACAGCAGGAAACATGAGTGTGCTGAGAATAAAAGAACGGTTTTTCTTACACATTCGGGCCATATCGAGTCCAACTCTGCCTCTGAAATTGATACAAAGCACAGGTCCTCCAGCATCCAATGCTTGTCATTTAAGATGAGAAACGTGTGAGCTTCGTGAACGATGTAGTTCTTTTGAGCTGTAAAATAACTGTCCTTCCCTGAAACGAAGTCTTGTTTGTAGGAAGACTAAGAACCTGGGATTTAACTCCATTTCTGAAGTGAAACACACAGCAGAGTTCTCATATATAGATCACACTCTGCTTTAGAGCAAGAAGCACACTCTTGCTTTCTATACTCTCTAAGAGAGAAGGAATCATGAGTGTGCTGAGAACAAAAGAACGGTGTTTCTTACACATTCAGGCCATATCGAGTCCAACTCTGCCTCTGAAATTGATACAAAGCAGAGGTCCTCCAGCATCCAATGCTTGTCATTTAAGATGAGAAACGTGTGAGCTTCGTGAATGATGTAGTTCGTTTGAGCTGTAAAGTAACTGCCCTTCCCTGAAACGATATCTTGTTAGTAGGAAGACTCAGAGCCTGGGATTTAACTCCATTTCTGAAGTGAAACACACAGCAGAGTTCTCATCCATTGATCACACTCTGCTTTAGAGCTAGAACCACGCTCTTGCTTTCCAGAGTCACTAAGGCAGCAGGAAACCTGAGTGTGCTGAGAACAAAAGAACGGTGTTTCTTACACATTCGGGCCATATTGAGTCCAACTCTGCCTCTGAAATTGATACAAAGCACAGGTCCTCCAGCATCCAATGCTTGTCAGTTAAGATGAGAAAAGTGTGAGCTTCATGAACGATGTAGTTCCTTTGAGCTGTAAAGTAAATGCCCTTACCTGAAACGAAGTGTTGCTTGTAGGAAGACTCAGAGCCTGGGGTTTAACTCCATTTCTGAAGTGAAACACCCAGCAGAGTTGTCATATATAGATCATACTCTGCTTTAGAGCAAGAAGCACACTCTTGCTTTCTAGAGTCTCTTGGAGAGCAGGAAACATGAGTGTGCTGAGAACGAAAGAACGGTGTTTCTTACACATTCGGGCCATATCGAGTCCAACTCTGCCTCTGAACTTGATACAAAGCACAGGTCCTCCAGCATCCAATGCTTGTCATTTAGGATGAGAAACGTGTGAGCTTCGTGAACGATGTACTTCATTTGAGCTGTAAAGTAACTGCCCTTCCCTGAAACGAAGTCTTGTTTGTAGGAAGACTCAAAGCCTGGGGTTTAACTCCATTTCTGAAGTGAAAAACCCAGCAGAGTTGTCATATATAGATCATACTCTGCTTTATAGCAAGAAGCACGCTCTTGCTTTCTAGAGTCTCTTAGACAGCAGGAATCATGAGTGTGCTGAGAACAAAAGAACGGTGTTTCCTACACATACGGACCATATCTGGTCCAACTCTGCCTCTGAAATTGATACAAAGCAAGGGTCCTCTAACATCCAATGCTTGTCAGTTAAGATGAGAAACGTGTTAGATTCATGAACGATGTAGTTCGTTTGAGCTTTAAAGTGACTGCCCTTCCCCGAAACGAAGTCTTGCATGTTGAAACACACAGAGCAAGTGATTTAACTCCATTTCTGAAAGGAAACACACAGCATAGTTCTCATCCATGGATCACACTCTGCTTCAGAGCAAGAAGCACCCTCTTGCTCTCTAGATTCTCTAATACAGCAGGAAACGTGAGTGTGCTGAGAACAAAAGAACGGTGTTTCCTACACATTCGGACCATATCTAGTCCAACTCTGCCTCTGAAATTGATACAAAGCTCAGGTCCTCTAACATCCAATGCTTGTCAGTTAAGATGAGAAACGTGTGAGCTTTGTGAAGGATGTACTTCATTTGAGCTGAAAAGTGACTGCCCTTACCTGAAACGAAGTCTTTATTGTAGGAAGACACAGAGCCTGGGAATTAACTCCATTTCTGAACGGAAACACAAAGCATAGTTCTCTTCCATGGATCACACTCTGCTTTAGAGCAAGAAGCACGCTCTTGCTTTCTACATTCTCTAATACAGTAGGAAACGTGAGTGTGCTAAGAACAAATGAACGATGTTTCCTACACATACGGACCATATCTAGTCCAACTCTGCCTCTGAAATTGATACAAAGCACAGGTCCTCTAACATCCAATGCTTGTCATTTAAGATGAGAAACGTGTGAGCTTCGTGAACGATGTAGTTCATTTGAGCTGTAATGTAACTGCCCTTACCTGAAATGAAGTCTTGTTTGTAGGAAGACTCAGAGCCTGGGATTTAACTCCATTTCTGAAGTGAAACACACAGCAGAGTTCTCATCCATTGATGACACTCTGCTTTAGAGCAAGAAGCACGCTCTTGCTTTCCAGAGTCACTAAGGCAGCAGGAAACCTGAGTGTGCTGAGAGCAAAAGAACGGTGTTTCTTACACATATGGACCATATCTAGTCCAACTCTGCTTCTGAAACTGATACAAAGCACTGGTCCTCTAACATCCAATGCTTGTCAGTTAAGATGAGAAACGTGTGAGCTTCGTGAATGATGTAGTTCGTTTGAGCTGTAAAGAAACTGCCCTTACCTGAAACGAAGTGTTGCTTGTAGGAAGACTCAGAGCCTGAGTTTAACTCCATTTCTGAAGTGAAAAACAAAGCAGAGTTCTCATTTATAGATCACACTCTGCTTTAGAGCAAGAAGCACGCTCTTGCTTTCTAGAGTCTCTAGGACAGCAGGAAACATGAGTGTGCTGAGAACAAAAGAACGGTGTTGCTTACACATACGGACCATATCTATTCCAACTCTGCTTCTGAAACTGACACAAAGCACTGGTCCTATAACTTCAGATGCTTGTCAGTTAAGATTAGAAACGTGTGAGCTTCGTGAACGATATAGTTTATTTGAGCTGTAATGTAACTGCCCTTCCCTGAAACGAAGTCTTGTTTGTAGGAAGACTCAGAGCCTGGGATTTAACTCCATTTCTGAAGGGAAACATACGGCATAGTTCTCATCCATGGATCATACTCTGCTTCAGAGCAAGAATCAGCATCTTGCTCTCTAGATTCTCTAATACAGCAGGAAACGTTAGTGAGCTGAGAACAAAGAACGGTGTTTCCTACACATACGGACCATATGTAGTCCAACTCTGCTTCTGAAAATGATACAAAGCACTGGTCCTCTAACATCCAATGCTTGTCAGTTAAGATGAGAAACGTGTGAGCTTCGTGAAAGATGTAGTTCGTTTGAGCTGTAAAGTAACTGCCCTTACCTGAAACGAAGTCTTCTTTGTAGGAAGCCTCAGAGCCTGGGATTTAACTCCATTTCTGAAGGGAAACGCACAGCAAAGTTCTCATCCATTGATCACACTCTGCTTTAGAGCAAGAAGCACGCTCTTGCTTTCTAGAGTCTCTAAGACAGCAGGAAACGTGAGTGTGCTGAGAACAAAAGAACGGTGTTTCCTACACATATGGACCATATCTATCCAACTCTGCCTCTGAAATTGATACAAAGCACAGGTCCTCAAACATCCAATGCTTGTCATTTAAGATGAGAAACGTGTGAGCTTCGTGAATGATGTAGTTCATTTGAGCTGTAATGTAACTGCCCTTACCTGAAATTAAGTCTTGCTTGTAGGAAGACTCAGAGCTGGGATTTAACTCCATTTCTGAAGTGAAACACACAGCAGAGTTCTCATCCATTGATGACACTCTGCTTTAGAGCAAGAAGCACGCTCTTGCTTTCCAGAGTCACTAAGGCAGCAGGAAATTTGAGTGTGCTGAGAGAAATAGAACGGTGTTTCTTACACATTCGGACCATATCTAGTCCAACTCTGCCTCTGAAATTGATACAAAGCTCAGGTCCTCTAACATCCAATGCTTGTCAGTTAAGATGAGAAACGTGTGAGCTTCGTGAAGGATGTACTTCATTTGAGCTGAAAAGTGACTGCCCTTACCTGAAACGAAGTCTTTATTGTAGTTAGACACAGAACCTGGGATTTAACTCCATTTCTGTACGGAAACACAAAGCATAGTTCTCTTCCATGGATCACACTCTGCTTTAGAGCAAGAAGCACGCTCTTGCTTTCCACATTCTCTAATACAGTAGGAAACGTGAGTGTGCTAAGAACAAATGAACGATGTTTCCTACACATACGGACCATATCTAGTCCAACTCTGCCTCTGAAATTGATACAAAGCACAGGTCCTCTAACATACAATGCTTGTCATTTAAGATGAGAAAAGTGTGAGCTTCGTGAACGATGTAGTTCATTTGAGCTGTAATGTAACTGCCCTTACCTGAAATGAAGTCTTGTTTGTAGGAAGACACAGAGCCTGGGATTTAACTCCATTTCTGAAGTGAAACACACAGCAGAGTTCTCATCCATTGATGACACTCTGCTTTAGAGCAAGAAGCACGCTCTTGCTTTCCAGAGTCACTAAGGCAGCAGGAAACCTGAGTGTGCTGAGAGCAAAAGAACGGTGTTTCTTACACATATGGACCATATCTAGTCCAACTCTGCTTCTGAAACTGATACAAAGCACTGGTCCTCTAACATCCAATGCTTGTCAGTTAAGATGAGAAACGTGTGAGCTTCGTTAATGATGTAGTTCGTTTGAGCTGTAAAGTAACTGCCCTTACCTGAAACGAAGTGTTGCTTTTAGGAAGACTCAGAGCCTGAGGTTTAACTCCATTTCTGAAGTGAAAAACAAAGCAGAGTTCTCATTTATAGATCACACTCTGCTTTAGAGCAAGAAGCAGGCTCTTGCTTTCTAGAGTCTCTAGGACAGCAGGAAACATGAGTGTGCTGAGAATAAAAGAACGGTTTTTTTACACATTCGGGCCATATCGAGTCCAACTCTGCCTCTGAAATTGATACAAAGCACAGGTCCTCCAGCATCCAATGCTTGTCATTTAAGATGAGAAACGTGTGAGCTTCGTGAACGATGTAGTTTATTTGAGCTGTAAAGTTACTGCCCTTCCCTGAAACAGAGTTTTGTTTGTAGGAAGACTCAGAGCCTGGGATTTAACTCCATTTCTGAAGTGAAACACACAGCAGAGTTCTCATCCATTGATCACACTCTGCTTTAGAACAAGAAGCACCCTCTACCTTTCTAGAGTCTCTAAGACAGCAGGAAACGTGAGTGTGCTGAGAACAAAAGAACGGTGTTTCTTACACATTCGGGCCATATCGAGTCCAACTCTGCCTCTGAAATTGATACAAAGCACAGGTCCTCCAGCATCCAATGCTTGTCATTTAAGATGAGAAACGTGTGATCTTCGTGAACGATGTAGTTCTTTTGAGCTGTAAAATAACTGTCCTTCCCTGAAAGGAAGTCTTGTTTGTAGGAAGACTAAGAGCCTGGGATTTAACTCCATTTCTGAAGTGAAACACACAGCAGAGTTTTCATATATAGATCACACTCTGCTTTAGAGCAAGAAGCACACTCTTGCTTTCTAGACTCTCTAAGACAGCAGGAATCATGAGTGTGCTGAGAACAAAAGAACGGTGTTTCTTACACAATCGGACCATATCTAGTCCAACTCTGCCTCTGAAATTGATACAAAGCTCAGGTCCTCTAACATCCAATGCTTGTCAGTTAGGATGAGAAACGTGTGAGCTTCTTGAATGATGTACTTCATTTGAGCTGAAAAGTGACTGCCGTTACCTGAAACGAAGTCTTTATAGTAGGAAGACACAGAGCCGGGGATTTAACTCCATTTCTGAACGGAAACACAAAGCATAGTTCTCTTCCATGGATCACACTCTGCTTTAGAGCAAGAAGCACGCTCTTGCTTTCGACATTCTCTAATACAGTAGGAAACGTGAGTGTGCTAAGAACAAATGAACGATGTTTCCTACACATACGGACCATATCTAGTCCAACTCTGCCTCTGAAATTGATACAAAGCACAGGTCCTCTAACATCCAATGCTTGTCATTTAAGATGAGAAACAAGTGAGCTTCGTGAACGATGTAGTTCATTTGAGCTGTAATGTAACTGCCCTTACCTGAAATGAAGTCTTGCATGTAGGAAGACTCAGAGCCTGGGATTTAACTCCATTTCTGAAGTGAAACACACAGCAGAGTTCTCATCCATTGATGACACTCTGCTTTAGAGCAAGAAGCACGCTCTTGCTTTCCAGAGTCACTAAGGCAGCAGTAAACCTGAGTGTGCTGAGAGCAAAAGAACGGTGTTTCTTACACATTCGGACCATATCTAGTCCAACTCTGCCTCTGAAATTGATACAAAGCTCAGGTCCTCTAACATCCAATGCTTGTCAGTTAAGATGAGAAACGTGTGAGCTTCGTGAAGGATGTACTTCATTTGAGCTGAAAAGTGACTGCCCTTACCTGAAACGAAGTCTTGATTGTAGGAAGACACAGAGACTGGGATTTAACTCCATTTCTGAATGGAAACACAAAGCATAGTTCTCTTCCATGGATCACACTCTGCTTTAGAGCAAGAAGCACGCTCTTGCTTTCTACATTCTCTAATACAGTAGGAAACGTGAGTGTGCTAAGAAAAAATGAACGATGTTTCCTACACATACGGACCATATCTAGTCCAACTCTGCCTCTGAAATTGATACAAAGCACAGGTCCTCTAACATCCAATGCTTGTAATTTAAGATGAGAAACGTGTGAGCTTCGTGAACGATGTAGTTCTTTTGAGCTGTAATGTAACTGCCCTTACCTGACATGAAGTCTTGCTTGTAGGAACACTCAGAGCCTGGGATTTAACTCCATTTCTGAAGGGAAACACACAGCATAGTTCTCATCCATGGATCACACGCTGATTCAGAGCAAGAAGCAGCCTCTTGCTCTCTATATTCTCTAAAAGAGCAGGAAACGTGAGTGTGCTGAGAACAAAAGAACGGTGTTTCCTACACATACGGACCATATGTAGTCCAACTCTGCTTCTGAAGCTGATACAAAGCACTGGTCCTCTAACATCTAATGCTTGTCAGTTAAGATGAGAAACGTGTGAGCTTCGTGAAAGATGTAGTTCGTTTGAGCTGTAAAGTAACTGCCCTTGCCTGAAACGAAGTCTTGTTTGTAGGAAGCCTCAGAGCCTGGGATTTAACTCCATTTCTGAAGGGAAACACAGAGCAGAGTTCTCATCCATTGATCACACTCTGCTTTAGAGCAAGATGCACGCTCTTGCTTTCTAGAGTCTCTAAGACAGCAGGAAACGTGAGTGTGCTGAGAACAAAAGAACGGTGTTTCCTACACATAGGACCATATCTATTCCAACTCTGCTTCTGAAACTGATACAAACCACAGGTCCACTAAGATCCAATGCTTCTCAGTCAAGATGAGAAACGTGTGAGCTTCGTGAAGGATGTACTTCATTTGAGCTGAAAAGTGACTGCCCTTACGTGAAACGAAGTCTTTATTGTAAGAAGACACAGAGCCTGGGATTTAACTCCATTTCTGAAGGGAAACACAAAGCATAGTTCTCTTCCATGGATCACACTCGGCTTAGATTAAGAAGCACGCTCTTGCTTTCTAGATTCTCTAATACAGTAGGAAACGTGAGTGTGCTAAGAACAAATGAACGGTTTTTCCTACACATACGGACCACATCTAGTCCAACTCTGCCTCTGAAATTGATACAAAGCAGAGGTCCTCTAATATCCAATGCTTGTCATTTAAGATGAGAAATGTGTGAGCTTCGTGAATGATGTAGTTCATTTGAGCTGTAATGTAACTGCCCTTACCTGAAATGAAATCTTGTTGTAGGAAGACACAGAGCATGGGATTTAACTCCATTCCTGAAGTGAAACACACAGCAGAGTTCTCATCCATTGATGACACTCTGCTTAAGAGCCAGAAGCACGCTCTAGCTTTCCAGAATCACTAAGGCAGCAGGATACCTGAGTGTGATGGGAACAAAAGAACGGTGTTTCCTCCACATACGGACAATATCTAGTCCAACTCTGCTTGTGAAACTGAAAAAAACCACAGGTCCACTAACATCCAATGCTTGTCAGTTAAGATGATAAACGTGGCAGCTTCATGAATGATGTAGTTCGTTTGAGCTGTAAAGTAACTGCCCTTACCTGAAACGAATTCTTGTTTTTAGGAAGACTCAGAGTCTGGGATTTAACTCCATTTCTGAAGTGAAACACACAGCATAGTTCTCATCCATTGATCACACTCTGCTTTAGAGCAAGAAGCATGCTCTTGCTTTCTAGATTCTCTAATACAGCAGGAAACGTGAGTGTGCTAAGAACAAATGAACGGTGTTTCCTACACATACGGACCATATCTAGTACAACTCTGCTTCTGAAACTGATACAAAGCACTGGTCCTCTAACCTCCAATGCTTGTCAGTTAAGATGAGAAACGTGTGAGCTTCATGAACGATGTAGTTCGTTTGAGATGAACAGTGACTGCCCTTACTTGTAAGGAATTCTTGCTTGTAGGAAGTCACAGAGCCTGGAATATAACTCTATTTCTGCATGGAAACACACAACAGAGTTCTGATATATAGATCACATTCTGCTTTAGAGCAAGAAGCACACTCTTGTTTTCTAGACTCTCTAAGACTACAGGAATCATGAGTGTGCTGAGAACAAAAGAACGGTGTTTCCTACACATACGGACCATATCTAGTCCAACTCTGCCTCTGAAATTGATACAAAGCACAGGTCCTCTAACATCCAATGCTTGTCATTTAAGATGAGAATCGTGTGAGCTTCATGAACGATGTAGTTCATTTGAGGTGTAATGTAACTGCCCTTACCTGAAATGAAGTCTTGTTTGTAGGAAGACTCAGAGCCTGGGATTTAACTCCATTTCTGAAGTGAAACACACAGCAGAGTTCTCAGCCATTGATGATACTCTGCTTTAGAACAAGAAGCACGCACTTGCTTTCCAGAGTCACTAAGGCAGCAGGAAACCTGAGTGTGATGGGAACAAAAGAACGGTGTTTCCTACACATACAGACCATATCTAGTCCAACTCTGCTTGTGAAACTGAAACAAACCACAGGTCCACTAACATCCAATGCTTGTCAGTTAGGATGATAAACGTGTGAGCTTCGTGAATGATGTAGTTCGTTTGAGCTGTAAAGTAACTGCCCTTACCTGAAACGAAATCTTGTTTGTAGGAAGACTCAGAGCCTGGGATTTAACTCCATTTCTGAAGTGAAACACACAGCATAGTTCTCATCCATTGATCACACTCTGCTTTAGAGTGAGAAGCAAGCTCTTGCTTTCTAGAGTCTCTAAGAGAGCAGGAAACATGAGTGTGCTGAGAGCAAAAGAACGGTGTTTCTTACACATTCGGACCATATCTACTCCAACTCTGCCTCTGAAATTGATACAAAGCTCAGGTCCTGTAACATCCAATGCTTGTCAGTTAAGATGAGAAACGTGTGAGCTTCGTGAACGATGTAGTTCGTTTGAGCTGTAAAGTAACTGCCCTTACCTGAAACGAAGTGTTGCTTGTAGGAGGACTCACAACCTGGGGTTTAATTCCATTTCTGAAGTGAAACACACAGCAGAGTTGTCATATATAGATCATACTCTGCTTTAGAGCAACAAGCACGCTCTTGCTTTCTAGAGTCTCTAGGACAGCAGGAAACATGAGTGTGCTGAGAACAAAAGAACTGTTTTTCCTACACATAAGGACCATATCTAGTCCAACTCTGCCCCTCAAATTAATAAAAAGCACAGGTCCTCTAACATCCAATGCTTGTCAGTTAAGATGAGAAACGTGTGAGCTTAGTGAAGGATGTACTTCATATGAGCTGAAAAGTGACTGCCATTACCTGAAACGAAGTCTTTATTGTAGGAAGACACAGAGCCTGGGATTTAACTCCATTTCTGAAGTGGAACACAAAAGCATAATTCTCTTCCATGGATCACACTCTGCTTTAGAGCAAGAAGTATGCTCTTGCTTTGTAGATTCTCTAATACAGCAGGAAACGTGAGTGTGCTAAGAAAAAATGAACGGTGTTTCCTACACATACAGACAATATCTAGTCCAACTCTGCTTCTGAAACTGATACAAAGCCCTGGTCCTCTAACATCCAATGCTTGTCGGTTAAGATGAGAAATGTGTGAGCTTCATGAACGATGTAGTTCGTTTGAGATGAACAGTGACTGCCCTTACTTGAAAGGAATTCTTGCTTGTAGGAAGTCACAGAGCCTGGAATTTACCTCCATTTCTGCATGGAAACACACAACAGAGTTCTGATATATAGATCACACTCTGCTTTAGAGCAAGAAGCACACTCTTGCTTTCTAGACTCTCTAAGACAGCAGGAATCATGAGTGTGCTTAGAACAAAAGAACGGTGTTTCCTACACATACGGACCATATCTAGTCCAACTCTGCCTCTGAAATTGATACAAAGCACAGGTCCTCTAACATCCAATGCTTGTCATTTAAGATGAGAAACGTGTGAGCTTCGTGAACGATGTAGTTCATTTGAGCTCTAATGTAACTGCCCTTACCTGAAAGGAAGTCTTGCTTGTAGGAAGACCCAGAGCCTGGGATTTAACTCCATTTCTGAAGTGAAACACACAGCAGAGTTCTCATCCATTGATGACACTCTGCTTTAGAGCAAGAAGCACACTCTTGCTTTCCAGAGTCACTAAGGCAGCAGGAAACCTGAGTGTGATGAGAACAAAAGAACGGTGTTTCCTACACATGCGGACCATATCTAGTCCAACTCTGCTTGTGAAACTGAAACAAACCACAGGTCCACTAACATCCAATGCTTGTCCGTTAAGATGATAAACGTGTGAGCTTCGTGAATGATGTAGTTCGTTTGAGGTGTAAAGTAACTGCCCTTACCTGAAATGAAGTCTTGCTTGTAGGAAGACTCGGAGCCTGGGATTTAACTCCATTTCTGAAGTGAAACACACAGCATAGTTCTCATCCATTGATCACACTCTGCTTTAGAGTGAGAAGCAAGCTCTTGCTTTCTAGAGTCTCTAAGAGAGCAGGAAACATGAGTGTGCTGAGAGCAAAAGAACGGTGTTTCTTACACATTCGGACCATATCTACTCCAACTCTGCCTCTGAAATTGATACAAAGCTCAGGTCCTGTAACATCCAATGCTTGTCAGTTAAGATGAGAAACGTTTGAGCTTCGTGAAGGATGTACTTCATTTGAGCTGAAAAGTGACCGCCCTTACCTGAAACGAAGTCTTTATTGTAGGAAGACACAGCGCCTGGGATTTAACTCCATTTCTGAAGGGAAACACAAAGCATAGTTCTCTTCCATAGATCACACGCTGCTTTAGAGCAAGAAGCACGCTCTTGCTTTCTAGATTCTCTAATACAGTAGGAAACGTGTGTGTGCTAAGAACAAATGAACGGTGTTTCCTACACATACCGACCATATCTAGTCCAACTCTGCCTCTGAAATTGATACAAAGCACAGGTCCTCTAACATGCAATGCTTGTCATTTAAGATGAGAAACGTGTGAGCTTTGTGAACGATGTAGTTCATTTGAGCTGTAATGTAACTGCCCTTACCTGAAACGAAGTCTTGTTTGTAGGAAGCCTCAGAGCCTGGGATTTAACTCCATTTCTGAAGGGAAACACACAGCAGAGTTCTCATCCATTGATCACACTCTGCTTTAGAGCAAGAAGCACGCTCTTGCTTTCTAGAGTCTCTAAGACAGTAGGAAACGTGAGTGTGCTGAGAACAAAAGAACGCTGTTTCCTACACATAGGACCATATCTATTCCAACTCTGCTTCTGAAACTCATACAAAGCACTGGTCCTATAACATCCGATGCTTGTCAGTTAAGATGAGAAACGTGAGAGCTTCATGAACGATGTAGTTCGTTTGAGCTGTAAATAACTGCCCTTACCTGAAACGAAGTTTTTCTTGTGGGAAGACTCAGAGCCTGGGGTTTAACTCCATTTCTGAAGTGAAACACACAACAGGGTTCTCATATATACATCACACTCTGCTTTAAAGCAAGAAGGACGCTCTTGCTTTCTAGAATCTCTAAGACAGCAGGAAACATGAGTGTGCTGAGAACAAAAGAACGGTGTTTCTTACACATTTGTACCATATCTAGACCAACTCTGCCTCTGAAATTGATACAAAGCTCAGGCCCTCTAACATCCAATGCTTGTCAGTTAAGAGGAGAAACGTGTGACCTTCGTGAAGGATGTACTTCATTTTAGCTGAAAAGTGACTGCCCTTACCTGAAACGAAGTCTTTATTGTAGGAAGACACAGAGCCTGGGATTTAACTCCATTTCTGAAGGGAAACAGAAAGCATAGTTCTCTTCCATGGATCACACTCTGCTTTAGAGCAAGAAGCACGCTCTTGCTTTCTAGATTCTCTAATACAGCAGAAAACGTGAGTGTGCTAAGAACAAATGAACGTTGTTTCCTACACATACGGAACATATCTAGTCCAACTCTGCTTCTGAAACTGATACAAAGCACTGGTCCTCTAACATCCAATGCTTGTCAGTTAAGATGAGAAACGTGTGAGCTTCATGAATGATGTAGTTCGTTTGAGATGAGGAGGGACTGCCCTTACTTGAAAGGAATTCTTGCTTGTAGGAAGTCACAGAGCCTGGAATTTAACTCCATTTCTGCATGAAAACACACAACAGATTTCTGATATATAGATCACATTCTGCTTTAGAGCAAGAAGCACACTCTTGCTTTCTAGACTCTCTAAGACAGCAGGAATCATGAGTGTGCTGAGAACAAAAGAACGGTGTTTCCTACACATACGGACCATATCTAGTCCAACTCTGCCTCTGAAATTGATACAAAGTACAGGTCCTCTAACATCCAATGCTTGTCATTTAAGATGAGAAACGTGTGAGCTTTGTGAACGATGTAGTTCATTTGAGCTCTAATGTAACTGCCCTTACCTGAAATGAAGTCTTGCTTGTAGGAAGACTCAGAGCCTGGGATTTAACTCCATTTCTGAAGTGAAACACACAGCAGAGTTCTCATCCATTGATGACACTCTGCTTTAGAGCAAGAAGCACGCTCTTGCTTTCCAGAGTCACTAAGGCAGCAGGAAACCTGAGTGTGCTGTGAACAAAAGAACGGTGTTTCCTACACATAGGACCATATCTATTCCAACTCTGCTTCTGAAACTCATACAAAGCACTGGTCCTATAACATCCGATGCTTGTCAGTTAAGATGAGAAACGTGAGAGCTTCACGAATGATGTAGTTCGTTTGAGCTGTAAAGAAACTGCCCTTACCTGAAACGAAGTTTTTCTTGTGGGAAGACTCAGAGCCTGGGGTTTAACTCCATTTCTGAAGTGAAACACACAACAGGGTTCTCATATATACATCACACTCTGCTTTAAAGCAAGAAGGACGCTCTTGCTTTCTAGAATCTCTAAGACAGCAGGAAACATGAGTGTGCTGAGAACAAAAGAACGGTGTTTCTTACACATTTGTACCATATCTAGACCAACTCTGGCTCTGAAATTGATACAAAGCTCAGGCCCTCTAACATCCAATGCTTGTCAGTTAAGAGGAGAAACGTGTGACCTTCGTAAAGGATGTACTTCATTTTACCTGAAAAGTGACTGCCCTTACCTGAAACGAAGTCTTTATTGTAGGAAGACACAGAGCCTGGGATTTAACTCCATTTCTGAAGGGAAACAGAAAGCATAGTTCTCTTCCATGGATCACACTCTGCTTTAGAGCAAGAAGCACGCCCTTGCTTTCTAGATTCTCTAATACAGCAGGAAACGTGAGTGTGCTAAGAACAAATGAACGGTGTTTCCTACACATACGGAACATATCTAGTCCAACTCTGCTTCGGAAACTGATACAAAGCAATGGTCCTCTAACATCCAATGCTTGTCAGTTAAGATGAGAAACGTGTGAGCTTCATGAATGATGTAGTTCGCTTGAGATGAGGAGTGACTGCCCTTACCTGAAACGAATTCTTGTTTGTAGGAAGACTCAGAGCCTAGGATTTAACTCCATTTCTGAAGTGAAACACACAGCATAGTTCTCATCCATTGATCACACTCTGCTTTAGTGTGAGAAGCACGCTCTTGCTTTCTACAGTCTCTAAGACAGCAGGAAACATGAGTGTGCTGAGAGCAAAAGAACGGTGTTTCTTACACATTCGGACCATATCTAGTCCAACTCTGCCTCTGAAATTGATACAAAGCTCAGGTCCTCTAACATCCAATGCTTGTCAGTTAAGATGAGAAACGTGTGAGCTTCGTGAAGGATGTACTTCATTTGAGCTGAAAAGTGACCGCCCTTACCTGAAACGAAGTCTTTATTGTAGGAAGACACAGCGCCTGGGATTTAACTCCATTTCTGAAGGGAAACACAAAGCATAGTTCTCTTCCATAGATGCCACTCTGCTTTAGAGCAAGAACCACGAACTTGCTTTCTAGATTCTCTAATACAGTAGGAAACGTGAGTGTGCTAAGAACAAATGAACGGTGTTTCCTACACATACGGACCATATCTAGTCCAACTCTGCCACAGAAATTGATACAAAGCACAGGTCCTCAAACATGCAATGCTTGTCATTTAAGATGAGAAACGTGAGAGCTTTGTGAACGATGTAGTTCATTTGAGCTGTAATGTAACTGCCCTTACTTGAAATGAAGTCTTGCTTGTAGGAAGACTCAGAGCCTGGGATTTAACTCCATTTCTGAAGTGAAACACACAGCAGAGTTCTCATCCATTGATGACACTCTGCTTTAGAGCAAGAAGCACGCTCTTGCTTTCCAGAGTCACTAAGGCAGCGGGAAACCTGAGTGTGATGAGAACAAAAGAACGGTGTTTCCTACACATGCGGACCATATTAGTCCAACTCTGCTTCTGAAAATGATACAAAGCCCTGGTAATCTAACATCCAACACTTGTTAGTTAAGATGGGAAACGTGTGAGCTCCGTGAAAGATGTAGTTCGTTTGAGCTGTAAAGTAACTGCCCTTACCTGAAACGAAGTCTTGTTTGTAGGAAGCCTCAGAGCCTGGGATTTAACTCCATTTTTGAAGGGAAACACTCAGCAGAGTTCTCATCCATTGATCACACTCTGCTTTAGAGCAAGAAGCATGCTCTTGCTTTCTAGATTCTCTAATACAGCAGGAAACGTGAGTGTGCTGTGAACAAAAGAACGCTGTTTCCCACACATAGGACCATATCTATTCCAACTCTGCTTCTGAAACTCATACAAAGCACTGGTCCTATATCATCCGATGCTTGTCAGTTAAGATGAGAAACGTGAGAGCTTCATGAACGATGTAGTTCGTTTGAGCTGTAAAGTAACTGCCCTTACCTGAAACGAAGTTTTTCTTGTGGGAAGACTCAGAGCCTGGGGTTTAACTCCATTTCTGAAGTGAAACACACAACAGGGTTCTCATATATACATCACACTCTGCTTTAAATCAGGAAGGACGCTCTTGCTTTCTAGAATCTCTAAGACAGCAGGAAACATGAGTGTGCTGAGAACAAAAGAACGGTGTTTCTTACACATTTGGACCATACCTAGACCAACTCTGCCTCTGAAATTGATACAAAGCTCAGGCCCTCTAACATCCAATGCTTGTCAGTTAAGATGAGAAACGTGTGACCTTCGTGAAGGATGTACTTCATTTTAGCTGAAAAGTGACTGCCCTACCTGAAACGAAGTCTTTATTGTAGGAAGACACAGAGCCTGGGATTTAACTCCATTTCTGAAGGGAAACAGAAAGCATAGTTCTCTTCCATGGATCACACTCTGCTTTAGAGCAAGAAGCATGCTCTTGCTTTCTAGATTCTCTAATACAGCAGGAAACGTGAGTGTGCTAAGAACAAATGAACGGTGTTTCCTACACATATGGAACATATCTAGTCCAACTCTGCTTCTGAAACTGATACAAAGCACTGGTCCTCTAACATCCAATGCTTGTCAGTTAAGATGAGAAACGTGTGAGCTTCATGAATGATGTAGTTCGTTTGAGATGAGGAGTGACTGCCCTTACTTGAAAGGAATTCTTGCTTGTAGGAAGTCACAGAGCCTGGATTTTAACTCCATTTCTGCATGGAAACACACAACAGATTTCTGATATATAGATCACACTCTGCTTTAGAGCAAGAAGCACACTCTTGCTTTCTAGACTCTCTAAGACAGCAGGAATCATGAGTGTGCTGAGAACAAAAGAACGGTGTTTCCTACACAAACGGACCATATCTAGTCCAACTCTGCCTCTGAAATTCATACAAAGCACAGGTCCTCTAACATCCAATGCTTGTCATTTAAGAAGAGAAACGTGTGAGCTTCGTGAACGATGTAGTTCATTTGAGCTGTAAAGTAACTGCCCTTACCTGAAATGAAGTCTTGGTTGTAGGAAGACTCAGAGCCTGGGTTTTAACTCCATTTCTGAAGTGAAACACACAGCAGAGTTCTCATCCATTGATGACACTCTGCTTTAGAGCAAGAAGCACGCTCTTGCCTTCCAGAGTCACTAAGGCAGCAGGAAACCTGAGTGTGATAACAACAGAACGGTGTTTCCTCCACATACGGACCATATCTAGTCCAACTCTGCTTGTGAAACTGAAACAAACCACAGGTCCACTAACATCCAATGCTTGTCAGTTAAGATGATAAACGTGTGAGCTTCGTGAATGATGTAGTTCATTTGAGCTGTAAAGTAACTGCCCTTACCTGAAACGAAGTCTTGTTTGTAGGAAGGCTCAGAGTCTGGGATTTAACTCCATTTCTGAAGTGAAACACACAGCATAGTTCTCATCCATTGATCACACTCTGCTTTAGTGCAAGAAACACGCTCTAGCTTTCTAGAGTCTCTAAGACAGCAGGAAACGTGAGTGTGCTGAGAACAAAAGAACGGTGTTTCCTACACATACAGACCATATCTAGTCCAACTCTGCTTCTGAAACTGATACAAAGCACTGGTCCTCTAACCTCCAATGCTTGTCAGTTAAGATGAGAAACGTGAGAGCTTCATGAACGATGTAGTTCGTTTGAGCTGTAAAGTAACTGCCCTTACCTGAAACGAAGTTTTTCTTGTGGGAAGTCTCAGAGCCTGGGGTTTAACTCCATTTCTGAAGTGAAACACACAACAGGATTCTCATATATACATCACACTCTGCTTTAAAGCAAGAAGGACGCTCTTGCTTTCTAGATTCTCTAAGACAGCAGGAAACATGAGTGTGCTGAGAACAAAAGAACGGTGTTTCCTACACATACGGACCATATCTAGTCCAACTCTGCTGCTGAAACTGGTACAAAGCACTGGTCCTCTAACATCCAATGCATGTCAGTGAAGATGAGAAACGTGTGAGCTTCGTGAACGATGTAGTTAGTTTGAGCTGAAAAGTGACTGCCCTTACTTGAAACGAAGTCTTGCTTGTAGGAACACACAGAGCCTAGAATTTAACTCCATTTCTGAAGGGAAACACACAGCATAGTTCTCATCCATGGATCATACTCTGCTTTAGAGCAAGAAGCATGCTCTTGCTTTCTAGAGTCTCTAAGACAGCAGGAAACATGAGTGTGCTGAGAACAATAGAACGGTGTTTCCTACACATACGGACCATATCTAGTCCAACTCTGCCTCTTAAATTGATACAAAACAGGTCCTCTAACATCCAATGCTTGTCAGTTAAGATGAGAAACATGTGAGCTTCGTGAACGATGTAGTTATTTTGAGCTGAAAAGTGAATGCCCTTACTTGAAATGAAGTCTTGCTTGTAGGAAGACACAGAGACTGTGATTTAACTCCACTTCTGAAGGGAAACACACAGCATAGTTCTCATCCATGGATCACACTCTGCTTTAGAGCAAGGAGCACGCTCTTGCTTTCTAGCGTCTCTAAGACAGCAGGAAACATGAGTGTGCTGAGAACAAAAGAACGGTGTTTCCTACACATACGGACCATATCTACTCCAACTCTGCCTCTTAAACTGATACAAAGCACAGGTCCTCTAAAATCCAATGGTTGTCATTTAAGATGAGAAACGTGTGAGCTTCGTGAACGATGTAGTTCGTTTGAGCTGAAAAGTGACTGCCCTTACCTGAAACGAAGTCTTGATTGTAGGAAGACACAGAGACTGGGATTTAACTCCATTTCTGAAGGGAAACACACAGCATAGTTCTCATCCGTGGATCACACTCTGCTTTAGAGCAAGAAGCACGCTCTTGCTTTCTAGAGTCTCTAGGACAGCAGGAAATATGAGTATGCTGAGAACAAAGGAACGGTGTTTCTCACGCATTTGGGCCATATCGAGTCCAACTCTGCCTCTGAAATTGATCCAAAGCACAGGTACCCCAGCATCCAATGCTTGTCATTTAAGATGAGAAACGTGTGAGCTTTGTGAACGATGTAGTTATTTTGAGCTGAAAAGTGACTGCCCTTACTTGAAACGAAGTCTTGCTTGTAGGAAGACACAGAGCCTGGGATTTAACTCCATTTCTAAAGGGAAACACACAGCATAGTTCTCATCCATGGATCACACTCTGCTTTAGAGCAAGAACACGCTCTTGCTTTCTAGATTCTCTAATAAAGCAGGAAACGTGGTTGTGCTCAGAACAAAATAATAGTGTTTCCTACACATACGGACCATATCTAGTCCAACTCTGCTTGTGAAACTGAAACAAACCACAGGTCAACTAACATCCAATGCTTGTCAGTTAAGATGAGAAACGTGAGAGCTTCGTGAACGATGTAGTTCATTTGAGCTGTAAAGTATTGTCCCTTACCTTAAACGAAGTCTTTTATTTTACAAAGACTCAGAGCCTGGGATTTAACTCCATTTCTGAAGTGAAACACACAGTAGAGATCTCATATATAGATCACACTCTGCTTTAGAGCAAGAATCACGCTCGTGCTTTCTAGAGTCTCTAAGACAACAGGAAACATGAGTGTGCTGAGAACAAAATAACGGTGTTTCCTACACATACGGACCATATCTAGTCCAACTCTGCTGCTGAAACTGGTACAAAGCACTGGTCCTCTAACATCCAATGCATGTCAGTGAAGATGAGAAACGTGTGAGCTTCGTGATTGATGTAGTTCGTTTGAGCTGAAAATTGACTGCCCTTAATTGAAAGGAAGTCTTGCTTGTATGAAGACACAGAGCCTGGAATTTAACTCCATTTCTGAAGGAAAACACACAGCAGAGTTCTCATCCATTGATTACACTCTGCTTTAGAGCAAGAAGCACGCTCTTGCTTTCTAGAGTCTCTAGGACAGCAGGAAATATGAGTATGCTGAGAACAAAAGAATGGTGTTTCTCACACATTTGGGCCATATCGAGTCCAACTCTGCCTCTGAAATTGATACAAAGCACAGGTCCTCCAGCATCCAATGCTTGTCATTTAAGATGAGAAACGTGTGAGCTTTGTGAAGGATGTAGTTCGTTTGAGCTGAAAAGTGACGGCCCTTACTTGAAAGGAATTCTGGCTTGTAGGAAGACTCAGAGCCTGGGGTTTAACACTATTTCTGAAGTGAAACACACAGCAGAGTTGTCATATATAGATCATACTCTGCTTTAGAGCAAGAAGCACGCCCTTGCTTTCTAGAGTCTCTAGGACAGCAAGAAACATGAGTGTGCTGAGAACAAAAGAACGATGTTTCTTACACATTCGGGCCATATCGAGTCCAACTCTGCCTCTGAAATTGATACAAAGCACAGGTCCTCCAGCATCCAATGCTTGTCATTTAAGATGAGAATCGTGTGAGCTTTGTGAACGATGTAGTTCGTTTGAGCTGTAAAGTAACTGCCCTTACCTGAAACGAAGTCTTGTTTGTAGGAAGACTAAGAGCCTGGGATTTAACTCCATTTCTGAAGTGAAACACACAGCAGAGTTCTCATCCATTGATCACACTCTGCTTTAGAGCAAGAAGCACGCTCTAGCTTTCTAGAATCTCTAAGACAGCAGGAAACGTGAGTGTGCTGAGAACAAAAGAACGGAGTTTCCTACACATACGGACCATATCTAGTCCAACTCTGCTTCTGAAACTGATACAAAGCACTGGTCCTCTAACATCCAATGCTTGTCAGTTAAGATGAGAAACGTGTGAGATTCCTGAACGATGTAGTTCGTTTGAGCTGTAAAGTAACTGCCCTTACCTGAAACGAAGTGTTGCTTGTAGGAAGACTCAGAGCCTGGGGTTTAACACTATTTCTGAAGTGAAACACACAGCAGAGTTCTCATCCATGGATCACACTCTGCTTTAGAGCAAGAAGCACGCTCTTGCTTTCTAGAGTCTCTAGGACAGCAGGAAATATGAGTATGCTGAGAACAAAAGAACGGTGTTTCTCACACATTTGGGCCATATCGAGTCCAACTCTGCCTCTGAAATTGATACAAAGCACAGGTCCTCCAGCATCCAATGCTTGTCATTTAAGATGAGAAACGTGTGAGCTTCGTGAATGATGTAGTTCGTTTGAGCTGTAAAGTAACTTCCTTATCTGAAACGAATTCTTGTTTGTAGGAAGACTCAGAGCCTGGGATTTAACTCCATTTCTGAAGTGAAACACACTGCATAGTTCTCATCCATTGAACACACTCTGCTTTAGAGCAAGAAGCACGCTCTACCTTTCTATAGTCTCTAAGACAGGAGGAAACGTGAGTGTGCTGAGAACAAAAGAACGGTATTTCCTACACATATGGACCATATCTAGTCCAACTCTGCCTCTGAAACTGATACAAACCACAGGCCCTCTAACATCCAATGCTTGTCATTTAAAATGAGAAACGAGTGAGCTTCGTGAACGATGTAATTCGTT
Source organism: Onychomys leucogaster (assembly GCA_949786385.1). Lineage (NCBI taxonomy): Eukaryota > Metazoa > Chordata > Mammalia > Rodentia > Cricetidae > Onychomys > Onychomys leucogaster. The sequence continues at coordinate 3,379,069 of CATKUP010000009.1, read as the reverse complement.
TGAGTTGTAAAGTAACTGCCCTTACCTGAAACGAAGTCTTGTTTGTAGGAAGACTCAGAGCCTGGGATTTAACTCCATTTCTGAATTGAAACACACAGCAGAGTTCTCATCCATTGATGACACTCTGCTTTAGAGCAAGAAGAACGCTCTTGCTTTCCAGATTCACTAAGACAGCAGGAAACCTGAGTGTGATGAGAACAAAAGAACGGTGTTTCCTACACATACGGACCTTATCTATTCCAAATCTGCTTCTGAAACTGATACAAAGCACTGGTCCTCTAACATCCAATGCTTGTCAGTTAAGATGAGAAACGTGTTAGCTTCCTGAACGATGTAATTCGTTTGAGCTGTAATGTGACTGCCCTTACATGAAACGAAGTCTTGTTTGTAGGAAGACTCAGAGCCTGGGATTTAACCCCATTTCTGAATTGAAACACACAGCAGAGTTCTCATCCATTGATGAAACTCTGCTTTAGAGCAAGAAGAACGCTCTTGCTTTCCAGATTCTCTAAGACAGCAGGAAACCTGAGTGTGATGAGAACAAAAGAACGGTGTCTCCTACACATACGGACCTCATCTATTCCAAATCTGCTTCTGAAACTGACACAAGGCACTGGTCCTCTAACATCCAATGCTTGTCAGTTAAGATGAGAAACGTGTTAGCTTCCTGAACGATGTAATTCGTTTGAGCTGTAATGTGACTGCCCTTACCTGAAACGAAGTCTTGCATGTTGGAAGACACAGAGCCTGGGATTTAACTCCATTTCTGAAGGGAAACACACAGCATAGTTCTCATCCATGGATCACACTCTGCTTCAGAGCAAGAAGCACGCTCTTGCTTTCTAGATTCTCTAATAAAGCAGGAAACGTGGTTGTGCTCAGAACAAAAGAACTGTGTTTCCTACACATACGGACCATATCTAGTCCAACTCTGCTTGTGAAATTGAAACAAACCACAGGTCAACTAACATCCAATGTTTGTCAGTTAAGATGAGAAACGTGAGAGCTTCGTGAACGATGTAGTTCGTTTGAGCTGTAAAGTAATGGCCCTTACCTTAAACGAAGTCTTGTATTTTTGGAAGACTCAGAGCCTGGGATTTAACTCCATTTCTGAAGTGAAACACACAGCAGAGTTCTCATATATAGATCACACTCTGCTTTAGAGCAAGAATCACGCTCTTGCTTTCTAGAGTCTCTAAGACAGCAGGAAACATGAGTTTGCTGAGAACAAAATAATGGTGTTTCCTACACATATACGGACAATATCTATTCCAACACTGCTTCTGAAACTGATACAAAGCACTTGTCCTCTAACATCCAATGCTTGTCATTTAAGATGAGAAACGTGTGAGCTTTGTGAACGATGTAGTTCATTTGAGCTGAAAAGTGACTGCCCTTACCTGAAACGAAGTAGTGCTTGTAGGAAGACACAGAGCCTGTGATTTAACTCCATTTCAGAAGGTAAACACACAGCATTGTTCTGATCCATGGATCACATTCTGCTTTAGAGCAAGAAGAACGCTCTTGCTTTCTAGAATCTCTAATACAGCAGGAAAGTTGAGTGTGCTCAGAACAAAAGAACGGTGTTTCCTACACATACAAACCATATCTAGTTCAACTTTGCTTCTGAAACTGAAACAAACCACAGGTCCTCTAACATCCAATGCTTCTCAGTTAAGATGAGAAACGTGTGAGCTTCGTGAACGATGTAGTTAGTTTGAGCTGAAAAGTGACTGCCCTTACTTGAAACGAAGTCTTGCTTGTAGGAAGACACAGAGCCTAGAATTTAACTCCATTTCTGAAGGGAAACACACAGCATAGTTCTCATCCATGGATCATACTCTGCTTTAGAGCAAGAAGCATGCTCTTGCTTTCTAGAGTCTCTAAGACAGCAGGAAACATGAGTGTGCTGAGAACAATAGAACGGTGTTTCCTACACATACGGACCATATCTAGTCCAACTCTGCCTCTTAAATTGATACAAAACAGGTCCTCTAACATCCAATGCTTGTCAGTTAAGATGAGAAACATGTGAGCTTCGTGAACGATGTAGTTATTTTGAGCTGAAAAGTGACTGCCCTTACTTGAAATGAAGTCTTGCTTGTAGGAAGACACAGAGACTGTGATTTAACTCCACTTCTGAAGGGAAACACACAGCATAGTTCTCATCCATGGATCACACTCTGCTTTAGAGCAAGGAGCACGCTCTTGCTTTCTAGCGTCTCTAAGACAGCAGGAAACATGAGTGTGCTGAGAACAAAAGAACGGTGTTTCCTACACATACGGACCATATCTACTCCAACTCTGTCTCTTAAACTGATACAAAGCACAGGTCCTCTGAAATCCAATGGTTGTCATTTAAGATGAGAAACGTGTGAGCTTCGTGAACGATGTAGTTCGTTTGAGCTGAAAAGTGACTGCCCTTACCTGAAACGAAGTCTTGATTGTAGGAAGACACAGAGACTGGGATTTAACTCCATTTCTGAAGGGAAAAACACAGCATAGTTCTCATCCGTGGATCACACTCTGCTTTAGAGCAAGAAGCACGCTCTTGCTTTCTAGAGTCTCTAGGACAGCAGGAAATATGAGTATGCTGAGAACAAAGGAACGGTGTTTCTCACGCATTTGGGCCATATCGAGTCCAACTCTGCCTCTGAAATTGATCCAAAGCACAGGTACCCCAGCATCCAATGCTTGTCATTTAAGATGAGAAACGTGTGAGCTTTGTGAACGATGTAGTTATTTTGAGCTGAAAAGTGACTGCCCTTACTTGAAACGAAGTCTTGCTTGTAGGAAGACACAGAGCCTGGGATTTAACTCCATTTCTAAAGGGAAACACACAGCATAGTTCTCATCCATGGATCACACTCTGCTTTAGAGCAAGAACACGCTCTTGCTTTCCAGATTCTCTAATAAAGCAGGAAACGTGGTTGTGCTCAGAACAAAATAATAGTGTTTCCTACACATACGGACCATATCTAGTCCAACTCTGCTTGTGAAACTGAAACAAACCACAGGTCAACTAACATCCAATGCTTGTCAGTTAAGATGAGAAACGTGAGAGCTTCGTGAACGATGTAGTTCGTTTGAGCTGTAAAGTATTGTCCCTTACCTTAAACGAAGTCTTTTATTTTACAAAGACTCAGAGCCTGGGATTTAACTCCATTTCTGAAGTGAAACACACAGTAGAGATCTCATATATAGATCACACTCTGCTTTAGAGCAAGAATCACGCTCGTGCTTTCTAGAGTCTCTAAGACAACAGGAAACATGAGTGTGCTGAGAACAAAATAACGGTGTTTCCTACACATACGGACCATATCTAGTCCAACTCTGCTGCTGAAACTGGTACAAAGCACTGGTCCTCTAACATCCAATGCATGTCAGTGAAGATGAGAAACGTGTGAGCTTCGTGATTGATGTAGTTCGTTTGAGCTGAAAATTGACTGCCCTTAATTGAAAGGAAGTCTTGCTTGTATGAAGACACAGAGCCTGGAATTTAACTCCATTTCTGAAGGAAAACACACAGCAGAGTTCTCATCCATTGATTACACTCTGCTTTAGAGCAAGAAGCACGCTCTTGCTTTCTAGAGTCTCTAGGACAGCAGGAAATATGAGTATGCTGAGAACAAAAGAATGGTGTTTCTCACACATTTGGGCCATATCGAGTCCAACTCTGCCTCTGAAATTGATACAAAGCACAGGTCCCCCAGCATCCAATGCTTGTCATTTAAGATGAGAAACGTGTGAGCTTTGTGAAGGATGTAGTTCGTTTGAGCTGAAAAGTGACGGCCCTTACTTGAAAGGAATTCTGGCTTGTAGGAAGACTCAGAGCCTGGGGTTTAACACTATTTCTGAAGTGAAACACACAGCAGAGTTGTCATATATAGATCATACTCTGCTTTAGAGCAAGAAGCACGCCCTTGCTTTCTAGAGTCTCTAGGACAGCAAGAAACATGAGTGTGCTGAGAACAAAAGAACGATGTTTCTTACACATTCGGGCCATATCGAGTCCAACTCTGCCTCTGAAATTGATACAAAGCACAGGTCCTCCAGCATCCAATGCTTGTCATTTAAGATGAGAATCGTGTGAGCTTTGTGAACGATGTAGTTCGTTTGAGCTGTAAAGTAACTGCCCTTACCTGAAACGAAGTCTTGTTTGTAGGAAGACTAAGAGCCTGGGATTTAACTCCATTTCTGAAGTGAAACACACAGCAGAGTTCTCATCCATTGATCACACTCTGCTTTAGAGCAAGAAGCACGCTCTAGCTTTCTAGAATCTCTAAGACAGCAGGAAACGTGAGTGTGCTGAGAACAAAAGAACGGAGTTTCCTACACATACGGACCATATCTAGTCCAACTATGCTTCTGAAACTGATACAAAGCACTGGTCCTCTAACATCCAATGCTTGTCAGTTAAGATGAGAAACGTGTGAGATTCCTGAACGATGTAGTTCGTTTGAGCTGTAAAGTAACTGCCCTTACCTGAAACGAAGTGTTGCTTGTAGGAAGACTCAGAGCCTGGGGTTTAACACTATTTCTGAAGTGAAACACACAGCAGAGTTCTCATCCATTGATCACACTCTGCTTTAGAGCAAGAAGCACGCTCTTGCTTTCTAGAGTCTCTAGGACAGCAGGAAATATGAGTATGCTGAGAACAAAAGAACGGTGTTTCTCACACATTTGGGCCATATCGAGTCCAACTCTGCCTCTGAAATTGATACAAAGCACAGGTCCTCCAGCATCCAATGCTTGTCATTTAAGATGAGAAACGTGTGAGCTTCGTGAATGATGTAGTTCGTTTGAGCTGTAAAGTAACTTCCTTATCTGAAACGAATTCTTGTTTGTAGGAAGACTCAGAGCCTGGGATTTAACTCCATTTCTGAAGTGAAACACACTGCATAGTTCTCATCCATTGAACACACTCTGCTTTAGAGCAAGAAGCACGCTCTACCTTTCTATAGTCTCTAAGACAGGAGGAAACGTGAGTGTGCTGAGAACAAAAGAACGGTATTTCCTACACATATGGACCATATCTAGTCCAACTCTGCCTCTGAAACTGATACAAACCACAGGCCCTCTAACATCCAATGCTTGTCATTTAAAATGAGAAACGAGTGAGCTTCGTGAACGATGTAATTCGTTTGAGTTGTAAAGTAACTGCCCTTACCTGAAACGAAGTCTTGTTTGTAGGAAGACTCAGAGCCTGGGATTTAACTCCATTTCTGAATTGAAACACACAGCAGAGTTCTCATCCATTGATGACACTCTGCTTTAGAGCAAGAAGAACGCTCTTGCTTTCCAGATTCACTAAGACAGCAGGAAACCTGAGTGTGATGAGAACAAAAGAACGGTGTTTCCTACACATACGGACCTTATCTATTCCAAATCTGCTTCTGAAACTGATACAAAGCACTGGTCCTCTAACATCCAATGCTTGTCAGTTAAGATGAGAAACGTGTTAGCTTCCTGAACGATGTAATTCGTTTGAGCTGTAATGTGACTGCCCTTACATGAAACGAAGTCTTGTTTGTAGGAAGACTCAGAGCCTGGGATTTAACCCCATTTCTGAATTGAAACACACAGCAGAGTTCTCATCCATTGATGAAACTCTGCTTTAGAGCAAGAAGAACGCTCTTGCTTTCCAGATTCTCTAAGACAGCAGGAAACCTGAGTGTGATGAGAACAAAAGAACGGTGTCTCCTACACATACGGACCTCATCTATTCCAAATCTGCTTCTGAAACTGACACAAGGCACTGGTCCTCTAACATCCAATGCTTGTCAGTTAAGATGAGAAACGTGTTAGCTTCCTGAACGATGTAATTCGTTTGAGCTGTAATGTGACTGCCCTTACCTGAAACGAAGTCTTGCATGTTGGAAGACACAGAGCCTGGGATTTAACTCCATTTCTGAAGGGAAACACACAGCATAGTTCTCATCCATGGATCACACTCTGCTTCAGAGCAAGAAGCACGCTCTTGCTTTCTAGATTCTCTAATAAAGCAGGAAACGTGGTTGTGCTCAGAACAAAAGAACTGTGTTTCCTACACATACGGACCATATCTAGTCCAACTCTGCTTGTGAAATTGAAACAAACCACAGGTCAACTAACATCCAATGTTTGTCAGTTAAGATGAGAAACGTGAGAGCTTCGTGAACGATGTAGTTCGTTTGAGCTGTAAAGTAATGGCCCTTACCTTAAACGAAGTCTTGTATTTTTGGAAGACTCAGAGCCTGGGATTTAACTCCATTTCTGAAGTGAAACACACAGCAGAGTTCTCATATATAGATCACACTCTGCTTTAGAGCAAGAATCACGCTCTTGCTTTCTAGAGTCTCTAAGACAGCAGGAAACATGAGTGTGCTGAGAACAAAATAATGGTGTTTCCTACACATATACGGACAATATCTATTCCAACACTGCTTCTGAAACTGATACAAAGCACTTGTCCTCTAACATCCAATGCTTGTCATTTAAGATGAGAAACGTGTGAGCTTTGTGAACGATGTAGTTCATTTGAGCTGAAAAGTGACTGCCCTTACCTGAAACGAAGTAGTGCTTGTAGGAAGACACAGAGCCTGTGATTTAACTCCATTTCAGAAGGTAAACACACAGCATTGTTCTGATCCATGGATCACATTCTGCTTTAGAGCAAGAAAAACGCTCTTGCTTTCTAGAATCTCTAATACAGCAGGAAAGTTGAGTGTGCTCAGAACAAAAGAACGGTGTTTCCTACACATACAAACCATATCTAGTTCAACTTTGCTTCTGAAACTGAAACAAACCACAGGTCCTCTAACATCCAATGCTTCTCAGTTAAGATGAGAAACGTGTGAGCTTCGTGAACGATGTAGTTAGTTTGAGCTGAAAAGTGACTGCCCTTACTTGAAACGAAGTCTTGCTTGTAGGAAGACACAGAGCCTAGAATTTAACTCCATTTCTGAAGGGAAACACACAGCATAGTTCTCATCCATGGATCATACTCTGCTTTAGAGCAAGAAGCATGCTCTTGCTTTCTAGAGTCTCTAAGACAGCAGGAAACATGAGTGTGCTGAGAACAATAGAACGGTGTTTCCTACACATACGGACCATATCTAGTCCAACTCTGCCTCTTAAATTGATACAAAACAGGTCCTCTAACATCCAATGCTTGTCAGTTAAGATGAGAAACATGTGAGCTTCGTGAACGATGTAGTTATTTTGAGCTGAAAAGTGACTGCCCTTACTTGAAATGAAGTCTTGCTTGTAGGAAGACACAGAGACTGTGATTTAACTCCACTTCTGAAGGGAAACACACAGCATAGTTCTCATCCATGGATCACACTCTGCTTTAGAGCAAGGAGCACGCTCTTGCTTTCTAGCGTCTCTAAGACAGCAGGAAACATGAGTGTGCTGAGAACAAAAGAACGGTGTTTCCTACACATACGGACCATATCTACTCCAACTCTGTCTCTTAAACTGATACAAAGCACAGGTCCTCTAAAATCCAATGGTTGTCATTTAAGATGAGAAACGTGTGAGCTTCGTGAACGATGTAGTTCGTTTGAGCTGAAAAGTGACTGCCCTTACCTGAAACGAAGTCTTGATTGTAGGAAGACACAGAGACTGGGATTTAACTCCATTTCTGAAGGGAAAAACACAGCATAGTTCTCATCCGTGGATCACACTCTGCTTTAGAGCAAGAAGCACGCTCTTGCTTTCTAGAGTCTCTAGGACAGCAGGAAATATGAGTATGCTGAGAACAAAGGAACGGTGTTTCTCACGCATTTGGGCCATATCGAGTCCAACTCTGCCTCTGAAATTGATCCAAAGCACAGGTACCCCAGCATCCAATGCTTGTCATTTAAGATGAGAAACGTGTGAGCTTTGTGAACGATGTAGTTATTTTGAGCTGAAAAGTGACTGCCCTTACTTGAAACGAAGTCTTGCTTGTAGGAAGACACAGAGCCTGGGATTTAACTCCATTTCTAAAGGGAAACACACAGCATAGTTCTCATCCATGGATCACACTCTGCTTTAGAGCAAGAAGCACGCTCTTGCTTTCTAGATTCTCTAATAAAGCAGGAAACGTGGTTGTGCTCAGAACAAAATAATAGTGTTTCCTACACATACGGACCATATCTAGTCCAACTCTGCTTGTGAAACTGAAACAAACCACAGGTCAACTAACATCCAATGGTTGTCATTTAAGATGAGAAACGTGTGAGCTTCGTGAACGATGTAGTTCGTTTGAGCTGAAAAGTGACTGCCCTTACCTGAAACGAAGTCTTGATTGTAGGAAGACACAGAGACTGGGATTTAACTCCATTTCTGAAGGGAAAAACACAGCATAGTTCTCATCCGTGGATCACACTCTGCTTTAGAGCAAGAAGCACGCTCTTGCTTTCTAGAGTCTCTAGGACAGCAGGAAATATGAGTATGCTGAGAACAAAGGAACGGTGTTTCTCACGCATTTGGGCCATATCGAGTCCAACTCTGCCTCTGAAATTGATCCAAAGCACAGGTACCCCAGCATCCAATGCTTGTCATTTAAGATGAGAAACGTGTGAGCTTTGTGAACGATGTAGTTATTTTGAGCTGAAAAGTGACTGCCCTTACTTGAAACGAAGTCTTGCTTGTAGGAAGACACAGAGCCTGGGATTTAACTCCATTTCTAAAGGGAAACACACAGCATAGTTCTCATCCATGGATCACACTCTGCTTTAGAGCAAGAAGCACGCTCTTGCTTTCTAGATTCTCTAATAAAGCAGGAAACGTGGTTGTGCTCAGAACAAAATAATAGTGTTTCCTACACATACGGACCATATCTAGTCCAACTCTGCTTGTGAAACTGAAACAAACCACAGGTCAACTAACATCCAATGCTTGTCAGTTAAGATGAGAAACGTGAGAGCTTCGTGAACGATGTAGTTCGTTTGAGCTGTAAAGTATTGTCCCTTACCTTAAACGAAGTCTTTTATTTTAGAAAGACTCAGAGCCTGGGATTTAACTCCATTTCTGAAGTGAAACACACAGTAGAGATCTCATATATAGATCACACTCTGCTTTAGAGCAAGAATCACGCTCGTGCTTTCTAGAGTCTCTAAGACAACAGGAAACATGAGTGTGCTGAGAACAAAATAACGGTGTTTCCTACACATACGGACCATATCTAGTCCAACTCTGCTGCTGAAACTGGTACAAAGCACTGGTCCTCTAACATCCAATGCATGTCAGTGAAGATGAGAAACGTGTGAGCTTCGTGATTGATGTAGTTCGTTTGAGCTGAAAATTGACTGCCCTTAATTGAAAGGAAGTCTTGCTTGTATGAAGACACAGAGCCTGGAATTTAACTCCATTTCTGAAGGAAAACACACAGCAGAGTTCTCATCCATTGATTACACTCTGCTTTAGAGCAAGAAGCACGCTCTTGCTTTCCAGAGTCACTAAGACAGCAGGAAACATTAGTGTGATTAGAACAAAAGAATGGTGTTTACTACACATACGGACCATATCTAGTCCAACTCTGCTGCTAAAACTGATACAAAGCACTGGTCATCTAACATCCTATGCTTGTCAGTTAAGATGAGAAACGTGTGAGCTTCATGAACGATGTAGTTCATTTGAGCTGAAAAGTGACTGCCCTTAATTGAAAGGAAGTCTTGCTTGTATGAAGACACAGAGCCTGGAATTTAACTCCATTTCTGAAGAAACTCACAGCAGAGTTCTCATCCATTGATTACACTCTGCTTTAGAGCAAGAAGCACGCTCTTGCTTTCTAGAGTCTCTAGGACAGCAGGAAATATGAGTATGCTGAGAACAAAAGAATGGTGTTTCTCACACATTTGGGCCATATCAAGTCCAACTCTGCCTCTGAAATTGATACAAAGCACAGGTCCCCCAGCATCCAATGCTTGTCATTTAAGATGAGAAACGTGTGAGCTTTGTGAAGGATGTAGTTCGTTTGAGCTGAAAAGTGACGGCCCTTACTTGAAAGGAATTCTGGCTTGTAGGAAGACTCAGAGCCTGGGGTTTAACACTATTTCTGAAGTGAAACACACAGCAGAGTTGTCATATATAGATCATACTCTGCTTTAGAGCAAGAAGCACGCCCTTGCTTTCTAGAGTCTCTAGGACAGCAAGAAACATGAGTGTGCTGAGAACAAAAGAACGATGTTTCTTACACATTCGGGCCATATCGAGTCCAACTCTGCCTCTGAAATTGATACAAAGCACAGGTCCTCCAGCATCCAATGCTTGTCATTTAAGATGAGAATCGTGTGAGCTTTGTGAACGATGTAGTTCGTTTGAGCTGTAAAGTAACTGCCCTTACCTGAAACGAAGTCTTGTTTGTAGGAAGACTAAGAGCCTGGGATTTAACTCCATTTCTGAAGTGAAACACACAGCAGAGTTCTCATCCATTGATCACACTCTGCTTTAGAGCAGGAAGCACGCTCTAGCTTTCTAGAATCTCTAAGACAGCAGGAAACGTGAGTGTGCTGAGAACAAAAGAACGGAGTTTCCTACACATACGGACCATATCTAGTCCAACTCTGCTTCTGAAACTGATACAAAGCACTGGTCCTCTAACATCCAATGCTTGTCAGTTAAGATGAGAAACGTGTGAGCTTCCTGAACGATGTAGTTCGTTTGAGCTGTAAAGTAACTGCCCTTACCTGAAACGAACTGTTGCTTGTAGGAAGACTCAGAGCCTGGGGTTTAACACTATTTCTGAAGTGAAACACACAGCAGAGTTCTCATCCATTGATCACACTCTGCTTTAGAGCAAGAAGCACGCTCTTGCTTTCTAGAGTCTCTAGGACAGCAGGAAATATGAGTATGCTGAGAACAAAAGAACGGTGTTTCTCACACATTTGGGCCATATCGAGTCCAACTCTGCCTCTGAAATTCATACAAAGCACAGTTCCTCCAGCATCCAATGCTTGTCATTTAAGATGAGAAACGTGTGAGCTTCGTGAATGATGTAGTTCGTTTGAGCTGTAAAGTAACTTCCTTATCTGAAACGAATTCTTGTTTGTAGGAAGACTCAGAGCCTGGGATTTAACTCCAATTCTGAAGTGAAACACACTGCATAGTTCTCATCCATTGAACACACTCTGCTTTAGAGCAAGAAGCACGCTCTACCTTTCTATAGTCTCTAAGACAGGAGGAAACGTGAGTGTGCTGAGAACAAAAGAACGGTATTTCCTACACATATGGACCATATCTAGTCCAACTCTGCCTCTGAAACTGATACAAACCACAGGCCCTCTAACATCCAATGCTTGTCATTTAAAATGAGAAACGAGTGAGCTTCGTGAACGATGTAATTCCTTTGAGTTGTAAAGTAACTGCCCTTACCTGAAACGAAGTCTTGTTTGTAGGAAGACTCAGAACCTGGGATTTAACTCCATTTCTGAATTGAAACACACAGCAGAGTTCTCATCCATTGATGACACTCTGCTTTAGAGCAAGAAGAACGCTCTTGCTTTCCAGATTCACTAAGACAGCAGGAAACCTGAGTGTGATGAGAACAAAAGAACGGTGTTTCCTACACATACGGACCTTATCTATTCCAAATCTGCTTCTGAAACTGATACAAAGCACTGGTCCTCTAACATCCAATGCTTGTCAGTTAAGATGTGAAACGTGTTAGCTTCCTGAACGATGTAATTCGTTTGAGCTGTAATGTGACTGCCCTTACATGAAACGAAGTCTTGTTTGTAGGAAGACTCAGAGCCTGGGATTTAACCCCATTTCTGAATTGAAACACACAGCAGAGTTCTCATCCATTGATGAAACTCTGCTTTAGAGCAAGAAGAACGCTCTTGCTTTCCAGATTCTCTAAGACAGCAGGAAACCTGAGTGTGATGAGAACAAAAGAACGGTGTCTCCTACACATACGGACCTCATCTATTCCAAATCTGCTTCTGAAACTGACACAAGGCACTGGTCCTCTAACATCCAATGCTTGTCAGTTAAGATGAGAAACGTGTTAGCTTCCTGAACGATGTAATTCGTTTGAGCTGTAATGTGACTGCCCTTACCTGAAACGAAGTCTTGCATGTTGGAAGACACAGAGCCTGGGATTTAACTCCATTTCTGAAGGGAAACACACAGCATAGTTCTCATCCATGGATCACACTCTGCTTCAGAGCAAGAAGCACGCTCTTGCTTTCTAGATTCTCTAATAAAGCAGGAAACGTGGTTGTGCTCAGAACAAATGAACTGTGTTTCCTACACATACGGACCATATCTAGTCCAACTCTGCTTGTGAAATTGAAACAAACCACAGGTCAACTAACATCCAATGTTTGTCAGTTAAGATGAGAAACGTGAGAGCTTCGTGAACGATGTAGTTCGTTTGAGCTGTAAAGTAATGGCCCTTACCTTAAACGAAGTCTTGTATTTTTGGAAGACTCAGAGCCTGGGATTTAACTCCATTTCTGAAGTGAAACACACAGCAGAGTTCTCATATATAGATCACACTCTGCTTTAGAGCAAGAATCACGCTCTTGCTTTCTAGAGTCTCTAAGACAGCAGGAAACATGAGTGTGCTGAGAACAAAATAATGGTGTTTCCTACACATATACGGACAATATCTATTCCAACACTGCTTCTGAAACTGATACAAAGCACTTGTCCTCTAACATCCAATGCTTGTCATTTAAGATGAGAAACGTGTGAGCTTTGTGAACGATGTAGTTCATTTGAGCTGAAAAGTGACTGCCCTTACCTGAAACGAAGTAGTGCTTGTAGGAAGACACAGAGCCTGGGATTTAACTACATTTCAGAAGGTAAACACACAGCATTGTTCTGATCCATGGATCACATTCTGCTTTAGAGCAAGAAGAACGCTCTTGCTTTCTAGAATCTCTAATACAGCAGGAAAGTTGAGTGTGCTCAGAACAAAAGAACGGTGTTTCCTACACATACAAACCATATCTAGTTCAACTCTGCTTGTGAAATTGAAACAAACCACAGGTCAACTAACATCCAATGTTTGTCAGTTAAGATGAGAAACGTGAGAGCTTCGTGAACGATGTAGTCGTTTGAGCTGTAAAGTAATGGCCCTTACCTTAAACGAAGTCTTGTATTTTTGGAAGACTCAGAGCCTGGGATTTAACTCCATTTCTGAAGTGAAACACACAGCAGAGTTCTCATATATAGATCACACTCTGCTTTAGAGCAAGAATCACGCTCTTGCTTTCTAGAGTCTCTAAGACAGCAGGAAACATGAGTGTGCTGAGAACAAAATAATGGTGTTTCCTACACATATACGGACAATATCTATTCCAACACTGCTTCTGAAACTGATACAAAGCACTTGTCCTCTAACATCCAATGCTTGTCATTTAAGATGAGAAACGTGTGAGCTTTGTGAACGATGTAGTTCATTTGAGCTGAAAAGTGACTGCCCTTACCTGAAACGAAGTAGTGCTTGTAGGAAGACACAGAGCCTGTGATTTAACTCCATTTCAGAAGGTAAACACACAGCATTGTTCTGATCCATGGATCACATTCTGCTTTAGAGCAAGAAGAACGCTCTTGCTTTCTAGAATCTCTAATATAGCAGGAAAGTTGAGTGTGCTCAGAACAAAAGAACGGTGTTTCCAACACATACAAACCATATCTAGTTCAACTTTGCTTCTGAAACTGAAACAAACCACAGGTCCTCTAACATCCAATGCTTCTCAGTTAAGATGAGAAACGTGTGAGCTTCGTGAACGATGTAGTTAGTTTGAGCTGAAAAGTGACTGCCCTTACTTGAAACGAAGTCTTGCTTGTAGGAAGACACAGAGCCTAGAATTTAACTCCATTTCTGAAGGGAAACACACAGCATAGTTCTCATCCATGGATCATACTCTGCTTTAGAGCAAGAAGCATGCTCTTGCTTTCTAGAGTCTCTAAGACAGCAGGAAACATGAGTGTGCTGAGAACAATAGAACGGTGTTTCCTACACATACGGACCATATCTAGTCCAACTCTGCCTCTTAAATTGATACAAAACAGGTCCTCTAACATCCAATGCTTGTCAGTTAAGATGAGAAACATGTGAGCTTCGTGAACGATGTAGTTATTTTGAGCTGAAAAGTGACTGCCCTTACTTGAAATGAAGTCTTGCTTGTAGGAAGACACAGAGACTGTGATTTAACTCCACTTCTGAAGGGAAACACACAGCATAGTTCTCATCCATGGATCACACTCTGCTTTAGAGCAAGGAGCACGCTCTTGCTTTCTAGCGTCTCTAAGACAGCAGGAAACATGAGTGTGCTGAGAACAAAAACGGTGTTTCCTACACATACGGACCATATCTACTCCAACTCTGTCTCTTAAACTGATACAAAGCACAGGTCCTCTAAAATCCAATGGTTGTCATTTAAGATGAGAAACGTGTGAGCTTCGTGAACGATGTAGTTCGTTTGAGCTGAAAAGTGACTGCCCTTACCTGAAACGAAGTCTTGATTGTAGGAAGACACAGAGACTGGGATTTAACTCCATTTCTGAAGGGAAACACACAGCATAGTTCTCATCCGTGGATCACACTCTGCTTTAGAGCAAGAAGCACGCTCTTGCTTTCTAGAGTCTCTAGGACAGCAGGAAATATGAGTATGCTGAGAACAAAGGAACGGTGTTTCTCACGCATTTGGGCCATATCGAGTCCAACTCTGCCTCTGAAATTGATCCAAAGCACAGGTACCCCAGCATCCAATGCTTGTCATTTAAGATTAGAAACGTGTGAGCTTTGTGAACGATGTAGTTATTTTGAGCTGAAAAGTGACTGCCCTTACTTGAAACGAAGTCTTGCTTGTAGGAAGACACAGAGCCTGGGATTTAACTCCATTTCTAAAGGGAAACACACAGCATAGTTCTCATCCATGGATCACACTCTGCTTTAGAGCAAGAAGCACGCTCTTGCTTTCTAGATTCTCTAATAAAGCAGGAAACGTGGTTGTGCTCAGAACAAAATAATAGTGTTTCCTACACATACGGACCATATCTAGTCCAACTCTGCTTGTGAAACTGAAACAAACCACAGGTCAACTAACATCCAATGCTTGTCAGTTAAGATGAGAAACGTGAGAGCTTCGTGAACGATGTAGTTCGTTTGAGCTGTAAAGTATTGTCCCTTACCTTAAACGAAGTCTTTTATTTTAGAAAGACTCAGAGCCTGGGATTTAACTCCATTTCTGAAGTGAAACACACAGTAGAGATCTCATATATAGATCACACTCTGCTTTAGAGCAAGAATCACGCTCGTGCTTTCTAGAGTCTCTAAGACAACAGGAAACATGAGTGTGCTGAGAACAAAATAACGGTGTTTCCTACACATACGGACCATATCTAGTCCAACTCTGCTGCTGAAACTGGTACAAAGCACTGGTCCTCTAACATCCAATGCATGTCAGTGAAGATGAGAAACGTGTGAGCTTCGTGATTGATGTAGTTCGTTTGAGCTGAAAATTGACTGCCCTTAATTGAAAGGAAGTCTTGCTTGTATGAAGACACAGAGCCTGGAATTTAACTCCATTTCTGAAGGAAAACACACAGCAGAGTTCTCATCCATTGATTACACTCTGCTTTAGAGCAAGAAGCACGCTCTTGCTTTCCAGAGTCACTAAGACAGCAGGAAACATTAGTGTGATTAGAACAAAAGAATGGTGTTTACTACACATACGGACCATATCTAGTCCAACTCTGCTGCTAAAACTGATACAAAGCACTGGTCATCTAACATCCTATGCTTGTCAGTTAAGATGAGAAACGTGTGAGCTTCATGAACGATGTAGTTCATTTGAGCTGAAAAGTGACTGCCCTTAATTGAAAGGAAGTCTTGCTTGTATGAAGACACAGAGCCTGGAATTTAACTCCATTTCTGAAGAAACTCACAGCAGAGTTCTCATCCATTGATTACACTCTGCTTTAGAGCAAGAAGCACGCTCTTGCTTTCTAGAGTCTCTAGGACAGCAGGAAATATGAGTATGCTGAGAACAAAAGAATGGTGTTTCTCACACATTTGGGCCATATCGAGTCCAACTCTGCCTCTGAAATTGATACAAAGCACAGGTCCCCCAGCATCCAATGCTTGTCATTTAAGATGAGAAACGTGTGAGCTTTGTGAAGGATGTAGTTCGTTTGAGCTGAAAAGTGATGGCCCTTACTTGAAAGGAATTCTTGCTTGTAGGAAGACTCAGAGCCTGGGGTTTAACACTATTTCTGAAGTGAAACACACAGCAGAGTTGTCATATATAGATCATACTCTGCTTTAGAGCAAGAAGCACGCCCTTGCTTTCTAGAGTCTCTAGGACAGCAAGAAACATGAGTGTGATGAGAACAAAAGAACGGTGTTTCCTACACATACGGACCTTATCTATTCCAAATCTGCTTCTGAAACTGATACAAAGCACTGGTCCTCTAACATCCAATGCTTGTCCGTTAAGATGAGAAACGTGTTTGCTTCCTGAACGATGTAATTCGTTTGAGCTGTAATGTGACTGCCCTTACATGAAACGAAGTCTTGTTTGTAGGAAGACTCAGAGCCTGGGATTTAACCCCATTTCTGAAGGGAAACACACAGCAGAGTTCTCATCCATTGATGAAACTCTGCTTTAGAGCAAGAAGAACCCTCTTGCTTTCCAGATTCTCTAAGACAGCAGGAAACCTGAGTGTGATGAGAACAAAAGAACGGTGTCTCCTACACATACGGACCTCATCTATTCCAAATCTGCTTCTGAAACTGACACAAGGCACTGGTCCTCTAACATCCAATGCTTGTCAGTTAAGATGAGAAACGTGTTAGCTTCCTGAACGATGTAATTCGTTTGAGCTGTAATGTGACTGCCCTTACCTGAAACGAAGTCTTGCATGTTGGAAGACACAGAGCCTGGGATTTAACTCCATTTCTGAAGGGAAACACACAGCATAGTTCTCATCCATGGATCACACTCTGCTTCAGAGCAAGAAGCACGCTCTTGCTTTCTAGATTCTCTAATAAAGCAGGAAACGTGGTTGTGCTCAGAACAAAAGAACTGTGTTTCCTACACATACGGACCATATCTAGTCCAACTCTGCTTGTGAAATTGAAACAAACCACAGGTCAACTAACATCCAATGTTTGTCAGTTAAGATGAGAAACGTGAGAGCTTCTTGAACGATGTAGTTCGTTTGAGCTGTAAAGTAATGGCCCTTACCTTAAACGAAGTCTTGTATTTTTGGAAGACTCAGAGCCTGGGATTTAACTCCATTTCTGAAGTGAAACACACAGCAGAGTTCTCATATATAGATCACACTCTGCTTTAGAGCAAGAATCACGCTCTTGCTTTCTAGAGTCTCTAAGACAGCAGGAAACATGAGTGTGCTGAGAACAAAATAATGGTGTTTCCTACACATATACGGACAATATCTATTCCAACACTGCTTCTGAAACTGATACAAAGCACTTGTCCTCTAACATCCAATGCTTGTCATTTAAGATGAGAAACGTGTGAGCTTTGTGAACGATGTAGTTCATTTGAGCTGAAAAGTGACTGCCCTTACCTGAAACGAAGTAGTGCTTGTAGGAAGACACAGAGCCTGGGATTTAACTCCATTTCAGAAGGTAAACACACAGCATTGTTCTGATCCATGGATCACATTCTGCTTTAGAGCAAGAAGAACGCTCTTGCTTTCTAGAATCTCTAATACAGCAGGAAAGTTGAGTGTGCTCAGAACAAAAGAACGGTGTTTCCTACACATACAAACCATATCTAGTTCAACTTTGCTTCTGAAACTGAAACAACCCACAGGTCCTCTAACATCCAATGCTTCTCAGTTAAGATGAGAAACGTGTGAGCTTCGTGAACGATGTAGTTCGTTTGAGCTGTAAAGTAACGGCCCTTACTTGAAACGAAGCCTTGTGTTTAGGAAGACTCAGAGCCTGGGATTTAACTCCATTTCCTAAGAGAAACACACAACAGTGTTCTCATATATAGATCACACTCTGCTTTAGAGCAAGAATCACACTCTTGCTTTCTAGAGTCTCTAAGACAGCAGGAAACATGAGTGTGCTGAGAACAAAATAACGGTGTTTCCGACACATATACGGACAATATCTAGTCCAACTCTGCCTCTGAAATTGATACAAAGCACTGTTCTTCTAACATCCAATGCTTGTCATTTAAGATGAGAAACGTGTGAGCTTTGTGAACGATGTAGTTCGTTTGAGCTAAAAAGTGAATGCCCTTACTTGAAACGAAGTAGTGCTTGTAGGAAGACACAGAGCCTAGGATTTACCTCCATTTCAGAAGGGAAACACACAGCATAGTTCTCATCCATGGTTCACACTCTGCTTTAGAGCAAGAACAACGTTCTTGCTTTCTAGAATCTCTAATACAGCAGGAAACTTGAGTGTGCTCAGAACAAAATAACGGTGTTTTCTACACATATACGGAACATATCGTTTCCAACTCTGCTTCTGAAATTGATACAAAGCACAGGTCCTCTAACATCCAACGCTTGTCAGTTAAGATGAGAAACTTGTGAGCTTCGTGAACGATGTAATTCATTTGAGCTGAAAAGTGACAGCCCTTACCTGAAACGAATTCTTGATTGTAGGAAGACAGAGAGACTGGCATTTAATTACACTTCTGAAGGGAAACACACAGCATAGTTCTCATCCATGGATCACACTCTGCTTTAGAGCAAGAAGCACGCTCTTGCTTTCTAGAGTCTCTAAGACAGCAGGAAACATGAGTGTGCTGAGAACAAAAGAACGGTGTTTCCTACACATACGGACCATATCTAGTCCAACTCTGCCTCTTAAACTGATACAAAGCACTTGTCCTCTAACATCCAATGCTTGTCATTTAAGATGAGAAACGTGTGAGCTTTGTGAACGATGTAGTTCGTTTGAGCTGAAAAGTGACTGCCCTTACCTGAAACGAAGTAGTGCTTGTAGGAAGACACAGAGCCTGGGATTTAACTCCATTTCAGAAGTGAAACACACAGCATAGTTCTCATCCATGGTTCACACTCTGCTTTAGAGCAAGAAGAACGTTCTTGCTTTCTAGAATCTCTAATACAGCAGGAAACTTGAGTGTGCTCAGAACAAAAGAACGGTGTTTCCTACACATACGGACCATATCTATTCCAACTCTGCTGCTAAAACTGATACAAAGCACTGGTCATCTAACATCCGATGCTTGTCAGTTAAGATGAGAAACGTGTGAGCTTCATGAACGATGTAGTTCGTTTGAGCTGAAAAGTGACTGCCCTTAATTGAAAGGAAGTCTTGCTTGTATGAAGACACAGAGCCTGGAATTTAACTCCATTTCTGAAGAAACTCACAGCAGAGTTCTCATCCATTGATTACACTCTGCTTTAGAGCAAGAAGCACGCTCTTGCTTTCTAGAGTCTCTATGACAGCAGGAAATATGAGTATGCTAAGAACAAAAGAACAGTGTTTCTCACACATTGGGCCATATCGAGTCCAACTCTGCCTCTGAAATTGATACAAAGCACAGGTCCTCCAGCATCCAATGCTTGTCATTTAAGATGAGAAACGTGTGAGCTTTGTGAAGGATGTAGTTCGTTTGAGCTGAAAAGTGACGGCCCTTACTTGAAAGGAATTCTTGCTTGTAGGAAGACTCACAGCCTGTGGTTTAACACTATTTCTGAAGTGAAACACACAGCAGAGTTGTCATATATAGATCATACTCTGCTTTAGAGCAAGAAGCACGCTCTACCTTTCTATAGTCTCTAAGACAGGAGGAAACGTGAGTGTGCTGAGAACAAAAGAATGGTATTTCCTACACATATGGACCATATCTAGTCCAACTCTGCCTCTGAAACTGATACAAACCACAGGCCCTCTATCATCCAATGCTTGTCATTTAAAATGAGAAACGAGTGAGCTTCGTGAACGATGTAATTCGTTTGAGTTGTAAAGTAACTGCCCTTACCTGAAACGAAGTCTTGTTTGTAGGAAGACTCAGAGCCTGGGATTTAACTCCATTTCTGAATTGAAACACACAGCAGAGTTCTCATCCATTGATGACACTCTGCTTTAGAGCAAGAAGAACGCTCTTGCTTTCCAGATTCACTAAGACAGCAGGAAACGTGAGTGTGATAAGTACAAAAGAACGGTGTTTCCTACACATACGGACCTTATCTATTCCAAATCTGCTTCTGAAACTGATACAAACCACAGGCTCTCTAACATCCAATGCTTGTCATTTAAAATGAGAAACGAGTGAGCTTCGTGAACGATGTAATTCGTTTGAGTTGTAAAGTAACTGCCCTTACCTGAAACGAAGTCTTGTTTGTAGGAAGACTCAGAGCCTGGGATTTAACTCCATTTCTGAATTGAAACACACAGCAGAGTTCTCATCCATTGATGACACTCTGCTTCAGAGCAAGAAGAACGCTCTTGCTTTACAGATTCACTAAGACAGCTGGAAACCTGAGTGTGATGAGAACAAAAGAACGGTGTTTCCTACACATACGGACCATATCTAGTCCAACTCTGCTTGTGAAATTGAAACAAACCACAGGTCAAATAACATCCAATGCTTGTCAGTTAAAATGAGAAACGTGAGAGCTTCGTGAACGATGTAGTTTGTTTGAGCTGTAAAGTAATGGCCCTTACCTTAAACGAAGTCTTGTATTTTAGGAAGACTCAGAGCCTGGGATTTAATTCCATTTCTGAAGTGAAACACACAGCAGAGTTCTCATATATAGATCACACTCTGCTTTAGAGCAAGAATCACGCTCTTGCTTTCTAGAGTCTCTAAGACAGCAGGAAACATGAGTGTGCTGAGAACAAAAAAATGGTGTTTCCTACACATATACGGACAATATCTCTTCCAACACTGCTTCTGAAACTGATACAAAGCACTGGTCATCTAATATCCGATGCTTGTCAGTTAAGATGAGAAACGTGTGAGCTTCGTGAACGATGTAGTTCGTTTGAGCTGAAAAGTGACTGCCCTTACATGAAACGAAGTCTTGATTGTAGGAAGACACAGAGACTGGGATTTAACTCCATTTCTGAAGGGAAACACACAGCATAGTTCTCATCCATACATCACACTCTGCTTTTGAGCAAGAAGCACGCTCTTGCTTTCCAGAGTCACTAAGACAGCAGGAAACATTAGTGTGATTAGAACAAAATAATGGTGTTTACTACACATACGGACCATATCTAGTCCAACTCTGCTGCTAAAACTGATACAAAGCACTGGTCATCTAACATCCATTGCTTGTCAGTTAAGATGAGAAACGTGTGAGCTTCATGAACGATGTAGTTCGTTTGAGCTGAAAAGTGACTGCCCTTAATTGAAAGGAATTCTTGCTTGTATGAAGACACAGAGCCTGGAATTTAACTCCATTTCTGAAGAAACTCACAGCAGAGTTCTCATCCATTGATTACACTCTGCTTTAGAGCAAGAAGCATGCTCTAGCCTTCAGAGTCTCTAAGACAGCAGGAAACATGAGTGTGCTGAGAACAAAGGAATGGTGGTTCCTACACATACGTACCATATGTATTCCAACTCTGCTACTTAAACTGATACAAGCACTGGTCCTCTAACATCCGATGCTTGTCAGTTAAGATGAGAAACGTGTGAGCTTCGTGAACGATGTAGTTGCTTTGAGCTGTAAAGTAACTGCCCTTACCTGAACCAAATCTTGCTTGTAGGAAGACTCAGAGCCTGGGATTTAACTCCATTTCTGAAGAGAAACACACAGCAGAGTTCTCATATATAGATCACACTCTGCTTTAGAGCAAGAAGCACGCTCTTGCTTTCCAGAGTCACTAAGACAGCAGGAAATGTGAGTGTGATGAGAACAAAAGAACGGTGTTTCCTACACATAGTAACCATATCTATTCCAACTCTGCTTCTGAAACTGATACAAAGCACTGGTCCTATAACATCCAATGCTTGTCAGGTAAGATGAGAAACGTGTGAGCTTTGTGAACGATGTAGTTCCTTTGTGCAGAAAAGTGACTGCCCTTACCTGAAATGAAGTAGTGCTTGTAGGAAGACACAGAGTCTGGGATTTAACACCTTTTCAGAAGGGAAACACACAGCATAGTTCTCATCCATGGATCACACTCTGCTTTAGAGCAAGAAGCACGCTCTTGCTTTCTAGAATCTCTAATACAGCAGTAACTTGATTGTGCTCAGAACAAAAGAACAGTGGTTCCTACACATACAGACCATATCTATTCCAACTCTGCCTCTTAAACTGATACAAAGCACAGGTCCTCTAACATCCAATGGTTGTCATTTAAGATGAGAAACGTTTGAGCTTCGTGAACGATGTAGTTCGTTTGAGCTGAAAAGTGACTCCCCTTACCTGAAACGAAGTCTTGATTGTAGGAAGACACAGAGACTGGGATTTAACTCCATTTCTGAAGGGTAACACACAGCATTGTTCCAATCCATGGATCACACTCTGCTTTAGAGCAAGAAGCACGCTCTTGCTTTCTAGATTCTCTAATACAGCAGGAAACGTGAGTGTGCTAAGAACAAATGAACGGTGTTTCCTACACATACGGACCATATCTAGTCCAACTCTGCTGCTGAAACTGGTACAAAGCACTGGTCCTCTAACATCCAATGCTTCTCAGTGAAGATGAGAAACGTGTGAGCTTCGTGATCGATGTAGTTCCTTTGAGCTGAAAATTGACTGCCCTTAATTGAAAGGAAGTCTTGCTTGTATGAAGACACAGAGCCTGGAATTTAACTCCATTTCTGAAGGAAAACACACAGCAGAGTTCTCATCCATTGATTACACTCTGCTTTAGAGCAAGAAGCACGCTCTTGCTTTCCAGAGTCACTAAGACAGCAGGAAACATTAGTGTGATTAGAACAAAAGAATGGTGTTTACTACACATACGGACCATATCTAGTCCAACTCTGCTGCTAAAACTGATACAAAGCACTGGTCATCTAACATCCGATGCTTGTCAGTTAAGATGAGAAACGTGTGAGCTTCATGAACGATGTAGTTCGTTTGAGCTGAAAAGTGACTGCCCTTAATTGAAAGGAATTCTTGCTTGTAGGAAGACACAGAGCCTGGGATTTAACTCCATTTCAGAAGGGAAACACACAGCATAGTTCTGATCCATGGATCACACTCTGCTTTAGAGCAAGAAGAACGCTCTTGCTTTCTAGAATCTCTAATACAGCAGGAAAGTTGAGTGTGCTCAGAACAAAAGAACGGTGTTTCCTACACATACAGACCATATCTAGTTCAACTCTGCCTCTGAAACTGAAATAAACCACAGGTCCTCTAACATCCAATGCTTGTCAGTTAAGATGAGAAACGTGTGAGCTTCGTGAATGATGTAATTAGTTTGAGCTGAAAAGTGACTGCCCTTACTTGAAACGAAGTCTTGCTTACAGGAAGACACAGAGCCTAGAATTTAACTCCATTTCTAAAGGGAAACACACAGCATAGTTCTCATCCATGGATAACACTCTGCTTTAGAGCAAGAAGCACGCTCTTGCTTTCTAGAATCTCTAATACAGCAGTAACTTGATTGTGCTCAGAACAAAAGAACAGTGTTTCCTACACATACAGACCATATCTTGTTCAACTCTGATTCTGAAACTGAAACAAACCCCAGGTCCTCTAATATCCAATGCTTCTCAGTTAAGATGAGAAACGTGTGAGCTTCGTGAACGATGTAGTTCGTTTGAGCTTTAAAGTAACGGCCCTTACCTGAAACAAAGTCTTGTTTTTTAGGAAGACTCAGAGCCTGAGATTTAACTCCATTTCTGAAGTTAAACACACAGCAGAGTTCTCATTCATTGATCACACTCTGCTTTAGAGCAAGAAGCACGCTCTAGCTTTCTAGAGTCTCTAAGACAGCAGGAAAAGTGAGTGTGCTGAGAACAAAAGAACGGTGTTTCCTACACATAGGAACCATATCTATTCCAACTCTGCTTCTGAAACTGATACAAAGCACTGGTCCTATAACATCCAATGCTTGTCAGTTAAGATGAGAAACGTGTGAGCTTTGTGAACGATGTAGTTCCTTTGTGCAGAAAAGTGACTGCCCTTACCTGAAATGAAGTAGTGCTTGTAGGAAGACACAGAGCCTGGGATTTAACACCTTTTCAGAAGGGAAACACACAGCATAGTTCTCATCCATGGATCACACTCTGCTTTAGAGCAAGAAGAACGCTCTTGCTTTCTAGAATCTCTAATACAGCAGTAACTTGATTGTGCTCAGAACAAAAGAATAGTGTTTCCTACACATACAGACCATATCTTCTTCAACTCTGATTCTGAAACTGAAACAAACCCCAGGTCCTCTAATATCCAATGCTTCTCAGTTCAGATGAGAAACGTGTGAGCTTCGTGAACGATGTAGTTCGTTTGAGCTGTAAAGTAACGGCCCTTACCTGAAACGAAGTGTTGTTTTTTAGGAAGACTCAGAGCCTGAGATTTAACTCCATTTCTGAAGAGAAACACACAGCAGAGTTCTCATCCATGGTTCACACTCTGCTTTAGAGCAAGAAGAACGTTCTTGCTTTCTAGAATCTCTAATACAGCAGGAAACTTGAGTGTGCTCAGAACAAAAGAACGGTGTTTCCTACACATACGGACCATATCTATTCCAACTCTGCTGCTAAAACTGATACAAAGCACTGGTCATCTAACATCCGATGCTTGTCAGTTAAGATGAGAAACGTGTGAGCTTCATGAACGATGTAGTTCGTTTGAGCTGAAAAGTGACTGCCCTTAATTGAAAGGAAGTCTTGCTTGTATGAAGACACAGAGCCTGGAATTTAACTCCATTTCTGAAGAAACTCACAGCAGAGTTCTCATCCATTGATTACACTCTGCTTTAGAGCAAGAAGCACGCTCTTGCTTTCTAGAGTCTCTATGACAGCAGGAAATATGAGTATGCTAAGAACAAAAGAACAGTGTTTCTCACACATTGGGCCATATCGAGTCCAACTCTGCCTCTGAAATTGATACAAAGCACAGGTCCTCCAGCATCCAATGCTTGTCATTTAAGATGAGAAACGTGTGAGCTTTGTGAAGGATGTAGTTCGTTTGAGCTGAAAAGTGACGGCCCTTACTTGAAAGGAATTCTTGCTTGTAGGAAGACTCACAGCCTGTGGTTTAACACTATTTCTGAAGTGAAACACACAGCAGAGTTGTCATATATAGATCATACTCTGCTTTAGAGCAAGAAGCACGCTCTACCTTTCTATAGTCTCTAAGACAGGAGGAAACGTGAGTGTGCTGAGAACAAAAGAATGGTATTTCCTACACATATGGACCATATCTAGTCCAACTCTGCCTCTGAAACTGATACAAACCACAGGCCCTCTAACATCCAATGCTTGTCATTTAAAATGAGAAACGAGTGAGCTTCGTGAACGATGTAATTCGTTTGAGTTGTAAAGTAACTGCCCTTACCTGAAACGAAGTCTTGTTTGTAGGAAGACTCAGAGCCTGGGATTTAACTCCATTTCTGAATTGAAACACACAGCAGAGTTCTCATCCATTGATGACACTCTGCTTTAGAGCAAGAAGAACGCTCTTGCTTTCCAGATTCACTAAGACAGCAGGAAACGTGAGTGTGATGAGTACAAAAGAACGGTGTTTCCTACACATACGGACCTTATCTATTCCAAATCTGCTTCTGAAACTGATACAAAGCACTGGTCCTCTAACATCCAATGCTTGTCAGTTAAGATGAGAAACGTGTAAGCTTCCTGAACGATGTAATTCGTTTGAGCTGTAATGTGACTGCCCTTACCTGAAATGAAGTCTTGCATGTTGGAAGACACAGAGCCTGGGATTTAACTCCATTTCTGAAGGGAAACACACAGCATAGGTCTCATCCATGGATCACACTCTGCTTCAGAGCAAGAAGCACGCTCTTGCTTTCTAGATTCTCTAATAAAGCAGGAAACGTGGTTGTGCTCAGAACAAAAGAACTGTGTTTCCTACACATACGGACCATATCTAGTCCAACTCTGCTTGTGAAATTGAAACAAACCACAGGTCAACTAACATCCAATGCTTGTCAGTTAAGATGAGAAACGTGAGAGCTTCGTGAACGATGTAGTTCGTTTGAGCTGTAAAGTAATGGCCCTTACCTTAAACGAAGTCTTGTATTTTAGGAAGACTCAGAGCCTGGGATTTAACTCCATTTCTGAAGTGAAACACACAGCAGAGTTCTCATATATAGATCACACTCTGCTTTAGAGCAAGAATCACGCTCTTGCTTTCTAGAGTCTCTAAGACAGCAGGAAACATGAGTGTGCTGAGAACAAAATAATGGTGTTTCCTACACATATACGGACAATATCTCTTCCAACACTGCTTCTGAAACTGATACAAAGCACTTGTCCTCTAACATCCAATGCTTGTCATTTAAGATGAGAAACGTGTGAGCTTTGTGAACGATGTAGTTCATTTGAGCTGAAAAGTGACTGCCCTTACCTGAAACGAAGTAGTGCTTGTAGGAAGACACAGAGCCTGGGATTTAACTCCATTTCAGAAGGGAAACACACAGCATTGTTCTGATCCATGGATCACATTCTGCTTTAGAGCAAGAAGAACGCTCTTGCTTTCTAGAATCTCTAATACAGCAGGAAAGTTGAGTGTGCTCAGAACAAAAGAACGGTGTTTCCTACACATACAGACCATATCTAGTTCAACTTTGCTTCTGAAACTGAAACAAACCACAGGTCCTCTAACATCCAATGCTTCTCAGTTAAGATGAGAAACGTGTGAGCTTCGTGAACGATGTAGTTCGTTTGAGCTGTAAAGTAACGGCCCTTACTTGAAACGAAGCCTTGTGTTTAGGAAGACTCAGAGCCTGGGATTTAACTCCATTTCCTAAGAGAAACACACAACAGAGTTCTCATATATACATCACACTCTGCTTTAGAGCAAGAATCACACTCTTGCTTTCTAGAGTCTCTAAGACAGCAGGAAACATGAGTGTGCTGAGAACAAAATAACGGTGTTTCCGACACATATACGGACAATATCTAGTCCAACTCTGCTTCTGAAATTGATACAAAGCACAGTTCTTCTAACATCCAATGCTTGTCATTTAAGATGAGAAACGTGTGAGCTTTGTGAACGATGTAGTTCGTTTGAGCTAAAAAGTGTATGCCCTTACTTGAAACGAAGTAGTGCTTGTAGGAAGACACAGAGCCTAGGATTTACCTCCATTTCAGAAGGGAAACACACAGCATAGTTCTCATCCATGGTTCACACTCTGCTTTAGAGCAAGAACAACGTTCTTGCTTTCTAGAATCTCTAATACAGCAGGAAACTTGAGTGTGCTCAGAACAAAATAACGGTGTTTTCTACACATATACGGAACATATCTATTCCAACTCTGCTTCTGAAATTGATACAAAGCACAGGTCCTCCAGCATCCAATGCTTGTCATTTAAGATGAGAAACGTGTGAGCTTTGTGAAGGATGTAGTTCGTTTGAGCTGAAAAGTGACGGCCCTTACTTGAAAGGAATTCTTGCTTGTAGGAAGACTCAGAGCCTGGGGTTTAACACTATTTCTGAAGTGAAACACACAGCAGAGTTGTCATATATAGATCATACTCTGCTTTAGAGCAAGAAGCACGCTCTACCTTTCTATAGTCTCTAAGACAGGAGGAAACGTGAGTGTGCTGAGAACAAAAGAACGATATTTCCTACACATATGGATCATATCTAGTCCAACTCTGCCTCTGAAACTGATACAAACCACAGGCTCTCTAACATCCAATGCTTGTCATTTAAAATGAGAAACGAGTGAGCTTCGTGAACGATGTAATTCGTTTGAGTTGTAAAGTAACTGCCCTTACCTGAAACGAAGTCTTGTTTGTAGGAAGACTCAGAGCCTGGAATTTAACTCCATTTCTGAAGGAAAACACACAGCAGAGTTCTCATCCATTGATTACACTCTGCTTTAGAGCAAGAAGCACGCTCTTGCTTTCCAGAGTCACTAAGACAGCAGGAAACATTAGTGTGATTAGAACAAAATAATGGTGTTTACGACACATACGGACCATATCTAGTCCAACTCTGCTGCTAAAACTGATACAAAGCACTGGTCATCTAACATCCGATGCTTGTCAGTTAAGGTGAGAAACGTGTGAGCTTCATGAACGATGTAGTTCGTTTGAGCTGAAAAGTGACTGCCCTTAATTGAAAGGAATTCTTGCTTGTAGGAAGACACAGAGCATGGGATTTAACTCCATTTCAGAAGGGAAACACACAGCATAGTTCTGATCCATGGATCACACTCTGCTTTAGAGCAAGAAGAACGCTCTTGCTTTCTAGAATCTCTAATACAGCAGGAAAGTTGAGTGTGCTCAGAACAAAAGAACGGTGTTTCCTACACATACAGACCATATCTAGTTCAACTCTGCCTCTGAAACTGAAATAAACCACAGGTCCTCTAACATCCAATGCTTGTCAGTTAAGATGAGAAACATGTGAGCTTCGTGAATGATGTAATTAGTTTGA
Organism: Onychomys leucogaster; assembly: GCA_949786385.1. Lineage (NCBI taxonomy): Eukaryota > Metazoa > Chordata > Mammalia > Rodentia > Cricetidae > Onychomys > Onychomys leucogaster. The sequence goes on along the minus strand of CATKUP010000009.1, from coordinate 3,350,593 downwards.
GCTGAAAAGTGACTGCCCTTACTTGGAACGAAGTCTTGCTTACAGGAAGACACAGAGCCTAGAATTTAACTCCATTTCTAAAGGGAAACACACAGCATAGTTCTCATCCATGGATAACACTCTGCTTTAGAGCAAGAAGCACGCTCTTGCTTTCTAGAATCTCTAATACAGCAGTAACTTGATTGTGCTCAGAACAAAAGAACAGTGTTTCCTACACATACAGACCATATCTTGTTCAACTCTGATTCTGAAACTGAAACAAACCCCAGGTCCTCTAATATCCAATGCTTCTCAGTTAAGATGAGAAACGTGTGAGCTTCGTGAACGATGTAGTTCGTTTGAGCTTTAAAGTAACGGCCCTTACCTGAAACAAAGTCTTGTTTTTTAGGAAGACTCAGAGCCTGAGATTTAACTCCATTTCTGAAGTTAAACACACAGCAGAGTTCTCATTCATTGATCACACTCTGCTTTAGAGCAAGAAGCACGCTCTAGCTTTCTAGAGTCTCTAAGACAGCAGGAAAAGTGAGTGTGCTGAGAACAAAAGAACGGTGTTTCCTACACATAGGAACCATATCTATTCCAACTCTGCTGCTAAAACTGATACAAAGCACTGGTCATCTAACATCCATTGCTTGTCAGTTAAGATGAGAAACGTGTGAGCTTCATGAACGATGTAGTTCGTTTGAGCTGAAAAGTGACTGCCCTTAATTGAAAGGAATTCTTGCTTGTATGAAGACACAGAGCCTGGAATTTAACTCCATTTCTGAAGAAACTCACAGCAGAGTTCTCATCCATTGATTACACTCTGCTTTAGAGCAAGAAGCATGCTCTAGCCTTCAGAGTCTCTAAGACAGCAGGAAACATGAGTGTGCTGAGAACAAAGGAATGGTGGTTCCTACACATACGTACCATATGTATTCCAACTCTGCTACTTAAACTGATACAAGCACTGGTCCTCTAACATCCGATGCTTGTCAGTTAAGATGAGAAACGTGTGAGCTTCGTGAACGATGTAGTTGCTTTGAGCTGTAAAGTAACTGCCCTTACCTGAACCAAATCTTGCTTGTAGGAAGACTCAGAGCCTGGGATTTAACTCCATTTCTGAAGAGAAACACACAGCAGAGTTCTCATATATAGATCACACTCTGCTTTAGAGCAAGAAGCACGCTCTTGCTTTCCAGAGTCACTAAGACAGCAGGAAATGTGAGTGTGATGAGAACAAAAGAACGGTGTTTCCTACACATAGGAACCATATCTATTCCAACTCTGCTTCTGAAACTGATACAAAGCACTGGTCCTATAACATCCAATGCTTGTCAGTTAAGATGAGAAACGTGTGAGCTTTGTGAACGATGTAGTTCCTTTGTGCAGAAAAGTGACTGCCCTTACCTGAAATGAAGTAGTGCTTGTAGGAAGACACAGAGTCTGGGATTTAACACCTTTTCAGAAGGGAAACACACAGCATAGTTCTCATCCATGGATCACACTCTGCTTTAGAGCAAGAAGCACGCTCTTGCTTTCTAGAATCTCTAATACAGCAGTAACTTGATTGTGCTCAGAACAAAAGAACAGTGGTTCCTACACATACAGACCATATCTATTCCAACTCTGCCTCTTAAACTGATACAAAGCACAGGTCCTCTAAGATCCAATGGTTGTCATTTAAGATGAGAAACGTTTGAGCTTCGTGAACGATGTAGTTCGTTTGAGCTGAAAAGTGACTCCCCTTACCTGAAACGAAGTCTTGATTGTAGGAAGACACAGAGACTGGGATTTAACTCCATTTCTGAAGGGTAACACACAGCATTGTTCCAATCCATGGATCACACTCTGCTTTAGAGCAAGAAGCACGCTCTTGCTTTCTAGATTCTCTAATACAGCAGGAAACGTGAGTGTGCTAAGAACAAATGAACGGTGTTTCCTACACATACGGACCATATCTAGTCCAACTCTGCTGCTGAAACTGGTACAAAGCACTGGTCCTCTAACATCCAATGCTTCTCAGTGAAGATGAGAAACGTGTGAGCTTCGTGATCGATGTAGTTCCTTTGAGCTGAAAATTGACTGCCCTTAATTGAAAGGAAGTCTTGCTTGTATGAAGACACAGAGCCTGGAATTTAACTCCATTTCTGAAGGAAAACACACAGCAGAGTTCTCATCCATTGATTACACTCTGCTTTAGAGCAAGAAGCACGCTCTTGCTTTCCAGAGTCACTAAGACAGCAGGAAACATTAGTGTGATTAGAACAAAATAATGGTGTTTACGACACATACGGACCATATCTAGTCCAACTCTGCTGCTAAAACTGATACAAAGCACTGGTCATCTAACATCCGATGCTTGTCAGTTAAGGTGAGAAACGTGTGAGCTTCATGAACGATGTAGTTCGTTTGAGCTGAAAAGTGACTGCCCTTAATTGAAAGGAATTCTTGCTTGTAGGAAGACACAGAGCCTGGGATTTAACTCCATTTCAGAAGGGAAACACACAGCATAGTTCTGATCCATGGATCACACTCTGCTTTAGAGCAAGAAGAACGCTCTTGCTTTCTAGAATCTCTAATACAGCAGGAAAGTTGAGTGTGCTCAGAACAAAAGAACGGTGTTTCCTACACATACAGACCATATCTAGTTCAACTCTGCCTCTGAAACTGAAATAAACCACAGGTCCTCTAACATCCAATGCTTGTCAGTTAAGATGAGAAACGTGTGAGCTTCGTGAATGATGTAATTAGTTTGAGCTGAAAAGTGACTGCCCTTACTTGGAACGAAGTCTTGCTTACAGGAAGACACAGAGCCTAGAATTTAACTCCATTTCTAAAGGGAAACACACAGCATAGTTCTCATCCATGGATAACACTCTGCTTTAGAGCAAGAAGCACGCTCTTGCTTTCTAGAATCTCTAATACAGCAGTAACTTGATTGTGCTCAGAACAAAAGAACAGTGTTTCCTACACATACAGACCATATCTTGTTCAACTCTGATTCTGAAACTGAAACAAACCCCAGGTCCTCTAATATCCAATGCTTCTCAGTTAAGATGAGAAACGTGTGAGCTTCGTGAACGATGTAGTTCGTTTGAGCTTTAAAGTAACGGCCCTTACCTGAAACAAAGTCTTGTTTTTTAGGAAGACTCAGAGCCTGAGATTTAACTCCATTTCTGAAGTTAAACACACAGCAGAGTTCTCATTCATTGATCACACTCTGCTTTAGAGCAAGAAGCACGCTCTAGCTTTCTAGAGTCTCTAAGACAGCAGGAAAAGTGAGTGTGCTGAGAACAAAAGAACGGTGTTTCCTACACATAGGAACCATATCTATTCCAACTCTGCTGCTAAAACTGATACAAAGCACTGGTCATCTAACATCCATTGCTTGTCAGTTAAGATGAGAAACGTGTGAGCTTCATGAACGATGTAGTTCGTTTGAGCTGAAAAGTGACTGCCCTTAATTGAAAGGAATTCTTGCTTGTATGAAGACACAGAGCCTGGAATTTAACTCCATTTCTGAAGAAACTCACAGCAGAGTTCTCATCCATTGATTACACTCTGCTTTAGAGCAAGAAGCATGCTCTAGCCTTCAGAGTCTCTAAGACAGCAGGAAACATGAGTGTGCTGAGAACAAAGGAATGGTGGTTCCTACACATACGTACCATATGTATTCCAACTCTGCTACTTAAACTGATACAAGCACTGGTCCTCTAACATCCGATGCTTGTCAGTTAAGATGAGAAACGTGTGAGCTTCGTGAACGATGTAGTTGCTTTGAGCTGTAAAGTAACTGCCCTTACCTGAACCAAATCTTGCTTGTAGGAAGACTCAGAGCCTGGGATTTAACTCCATTTCTGAAGAGAAACACACAGCAGAGTTCTCATATATAGATCACACTCTGCTTTAGAGCAAGAAGCACGCTCTTGCTTTCCAGAGTCACTAAGACAGCAGGAAATGTGAGTGTGATGAGAACAAAAGAACGGTGTTTCCTACACATAGGAACCATATCTATTCCAACTCTGCTTCTGAAACTGATACAAAGCACTGGTCCTATAACATCCAATGCTTGTCAGTTAAGATGAGAAACGTGTGAGCTTTGTGAACGATGTAGTTCCTTTGTGCAGAAAAGTGACTGCCCTTACCTGAAATGAAGTAGTGCTTGTAGGAAGACACAGAGTCTGGGATTTAACACCTTTTCAGAAGGGAAACACACAGCATAGTTCTCATCCATGGATCACACTCTGCTTTAGAGCAAGAAGCACGCTCTTGCTTTCTAGAATCTCTAATACAGCAGTAACTTGATTGTGCTCAGAACAAAAGAACAGTGGTTCCTACACATACAGACCATATCTATTCCAACTCTGCCTCTTAAACTGATACAAAGCACAGGTCCTCTAAGATCCAATGGTTGTCATTTAAGATGAGAAACGTTTGAGCTTCGTGAACGATGTAGTTCGTTTGAGCTGAAAAGTGACTCCCCTTACCTGAAACGAAGTCTTGATTGTAGGAAGACACAGAGACTGGGATTTAACTCCATTTCTGAAGGGTAACACACAGCATTGTTCCAATCCATGGATCACACTCTGCTTTAGAGCAAGAAGCACGCTCTTGCTTTCTAGATTCTCTAATACAGCAGGAAACGTGAGTGTGCTAAGAACAAATGAACGGTGTTTCCTACACATACGGACCATATCTAGTCCAACTCTGCTGCTGAAACTGGTACAAAGCACTGGTCCTCTAACATCCAATGCTTCTCAGTGAAGATGAGAAACGTGTGAGCTTCGTGATCGATGTAGTTCCTTTGAGCTGAAAATTGACTGCCCTTAATTGAAAGGAAGTCTTGCTTGTATGAAGACACAGAGCCTGGAATTTAACTCCATTTCTGAAGGAAAACACACAGCAGAGTTCTCATCCATTGATTACACTCTGCTTTAGAGCAAGAAGCACGCTCTTGCTTTCCAGAGTCACTAAGACAGCAGGAAACATTAGTGTGATTAGAACAAAATAATGGTGTTTACGACACATACGGACCATATCTAGTCCAACTCTGCTGCTAAAACTGATACAAAGCACTGGTCATCTAACATCCGATGCTTGTCAGTTAAGGTGAGAAACGTGTGAGCTTCATGAACGATGTAGTTCGTTTGAGCTGAAAAGTGACTGCCCTTAATTGAAAGGAATTCTTGCTTGTAGGAAGACACAGAGCCTGGGATTTAACTCCATTTCAGAAGGGAAACACACAGCATAGTTCTGATCCATGGATCACACTCTGCTTTAGAGCAAGAAGAACGCTCTTGCTTTCTAGAATCTCTAATACAGCAGGAAAGTTGAGTGTGCTCAGAACAAAAGAACGGTGTTTCCTACACATACAGACCATATCTAGTTCAACTCTGCCTCTGAAACTGAAATAAACCACAGGTCCTCTAACATCCAATGCTTGTCAGTTAAGATGAGAAACGTGTGAGCTTCGTGAATGATGTAATTAGTTTGAGCTGAAAAGTGACTGCCCTTACTTGGAACGAAGTCTTGCTTACAGGAAGACACAGAGCCTAGAATTTAACTCCATTTCTAAAGGGAAACACACAGCATAGTTCTCATCCATGGATAACACTCTGCTTTAGAGCAAGAAGCACGCTCTTGCTTTCTAGAATCTCTAATACAGCAGTAACTTGATTGTGCTCAGAACAAAAGAACAGTGTTTCCTACACATACAGACCATATCTTGTTCAACTCTGATTCTGAAACTGAAACAAACCCCAGGTCCTCTAATATCCAATGCTTCTCAGTTAAGATGAGAAACGTGTGAGCTTCGTGAACGATGTAGTTCGTTTGAGCTTTAAAGTAACGGCCCTTACCTGAAACAAAGTCTTGTTTTTTAGGAAGACTCAGAGCCTGAGATTTAACTCCATTTCTGAAGTTAAACACACAGCAGAGTTCTCATTCATTGATCACACTCTGCTTTAGAGCAAGAAGCACGCTCTAGCTTTCTAGAGTCTCTAAGACAGCAGGAAAAGTGAGTGTGCTGAGAACAAAAGAACGGTGTTTCCTACACATAGGAACCATATCTATTCCAACTCTGCTGCTAAAACTGATACAAAGCACTGGTCATCTAACATCCATTGCTTGTCAGTTAAGATGAGAAACGTGTGAGCTTCATGAACGATGTAGTTCGTTTGAGCTGAAAAGTGACTGCCCTTAATTGAAAGGAATTCTTGCTTGTATGAAGACACAGAGCCTGGAATTTAACTCCATTTCTGAAGAAACTCACAGCAGAGTTCTCATCCATTGATTACACTCTGCTTTAGAGCAAGAAGCATGCTCTAGCCTTCAGAGTCTCTAAGACAGCAGGAAACATGAGTGTGCTGAGAACAAAGGAATGGTGGTTCCTACACATACGTACCATATGTATTCCAACTCTGCTACTTAAACTGATACAAGCACTGGTCCTCTAACATCCGATGCTTGTCAGTTAAGATGAGAAACGTGTGAGCTTCGTGAACGATGTAGTTGCTTTGAGCTGTAAAGTAACTGCCCTTACCTGAACCAAATCTTGCTTGTAGGAAGACTCAGAGCCTGGGATTTAACTCCATTTCTGAAGAGAAACACACAGCAGAGTTCTCATATATAGATCACACTCTGCTTTAGAGCAAGAAGCACGCTCTTGCTTTCCAGAGTCACTAAGACAGCAGGAAATGTGAGTGTGATGAGAACAAAAGAACGGTGTTTCCTACACATAGGAACCATATCTATTCCAACTCTGCTTCTGAAACTGATACAAAGCACTGGTCCTATAACATCCAATGCTTGTCAGTTAAGATGAGAAACGTGTGAGCTTTGTGAACGATGTAGTTCCTTTGTGCAGAAAAGTGACTGCCCTTACCTGAAATGAAGTAGTGCTTGTAGGAAGACACAGAGTCTGGGATTTAACACCTTTTCAGAAGGGAAACACACAGCATAGTTCTCATCCATGGATCACACTCTGCTTTAGAGCAAGAAGCACGCTCTTGCTTTCTAGAATCTCTAATACAGCAGTAACTTGATTGTGCTCAGAACAAAAGAACAGTGGTTCCTACACATACAGACCATATCTATTCCAACTCTGCCTCTTAAACTGATACAAAGCACAGGTCCTCTAAGATCCAATGGTTGTCATTTAAGATGAGAAACGTTTGAGCTTCGTGAACGATGTAGTTCGTTTGAGCTGAAAAGTGACTCCCCTTACCTGAAACGAAGTCTTGATTGTAGGAAGACACAGAGACTGGGATTTAACTCCATTTCTGAAGGGTAACACACAGCATTGTTCCAATCCATGGATCACACTCTGCTTTAGAGCAAGAAGCACGCTCTTGCTTTCTAGATTCTCTAATACAGCAGGAAACGTGAGTGTGCTAAGAACAAATGAACGGTGTTTCCTACACATACGGACCATATCTAGTCCAACTCTGCTGCTGAAACTGGTACAAAGCACTGGTCCTCTAACATCCAATGCTTCTCAGTGAAGATGAGAAACGTGTGAGCTTCGTGATCGATGTAGTTCCTTTGAGCTGAAAATTGACTGCCCTTAATTGAAAGGAAGTCTTGCTTGTATGAAGACACAGAGCCTGGAATTTAACTCCATTTCTGAAGGAAAACACACAGCAGAGTTCTCATCCATTGATTACACTCTGCTTTAGAGCAAGAAGCACGCTCTTGCTTTCCAGAGTCACTAAGACAGCAGGAAACATTAGTGTGATTAGAACAAAATAATGGTGTTTACTACACATACGGACCATATCTAGTCCAACTCTGCTGCTAAAACTGATACAAAGCACTGGTCATCTAACATCCGATGCTTGTCAGTTAAGATGAGAAACGTGTGAGCTTCATGAACGATGTAGTTCGTTTGAGCTGAAAAGTGACTGCCCTTAATTGAAAGGAATTCTTGCTTGTAGGAAGACACAGAGCCTGGGATTTAACTCCATTTCAGAAGGGAAACACACAGCATAGTTCTGATCCATGGATCACACTCTGCTTTAGAGCAAGAAGAACGCTCTTGCTTTCTAGAATCTCTAATACAGCAGGAAAGTTGAGTGTGCTCAGAACAAAAGAACGGTGTTTCCTACACATACAGACCATATCTAGTTCAACTCTGCCTCTGAAACTGAAATAAACCACAGGTCCTCTAACATCCAATGCTTGTCAGTTAAGATGAGAAACGTGTGAGCTTCGTGAATGATGTAATTAGTTTGAGCTGAAAAGTGACTGCCCTTACTTGAAACGAAGTCTTGCTTACAGGAAGACACAGAGCCTAGAATTTAACTCCATTTCTAAAGGGAAACACACAGCATAGTTCTCATCCATGGATAACACTCTGCTTTAGAGCAAGAAGCACGCTCTTGCTTTCTAGAATCTCTAATACAGCAGTAACTTGATTGTGCTCAGAACAAAAGAACAGTGTTTCCTACACATACAGACCATATCTTGTTCAACTCTGATTCTGAAACTGAAACAAACCCCAGGTCCTCTAATATCCAATGCTTCTCAGTTAAGATGAGAAACGTGTGAGCTTCGTGAACGATGTAGTTCGTTTGAGCTTTAAAGTAACGGCCCTTACCTGAAACAAAGTCTTGTTTTTTAGGAAGACTCAGAGCCTGAGATTTAACTCCATTTCTGAAGTTAAACACACAGCAGAGTTCTCATTCATTGATCACACTCTGCTTTAGAGCAAGAAGCACGCTCTAGCTTTCTAGAGTCTCTAAGACAGCAGGAAAATGAGTGTGCTGAGAACAAAAGAACGGTGTTTCCTACACATAGGAACCATATCTATTCCAACTCTGCTTCTGAAACTGATACAAAGCACTGGTCCTATAACATCCAATGCTTGTCAGTTAAGATGAGAAACGTGTGAGCTTTGTGAACGATGTAGTTCCTTTGTGCAGAAAAGTGACTGCCCTTACCTGAAATGAAGTAGTGCTTGTAGGAAGACACAGAGCCTGGGATTTAACACCTTTTCAGAAGGGAAACACACAGCATAGTTCTCATCCATGGATCACACTCTGCTTTAGAGCAAGAAGCACGCTCTTGCTTTCTAGAATCTCTAATACAGCAGTAACTTGATTGTGCTCATAACAAAAGAATAGTGTTTCCTACACATACAGACCATATCTTCTTCAACTCTGATTCTGAAACTGAAACAAACCCCAGGTCCTCTAATATCCAATGCTTCTCAGTTCAGATGAGAAACGTGTGAGCTTCGTGAACGATGTAGTTCGTTTGAGCTGTAAAGTAACGGCCCTTACCTGAAACGAAGTGTTGTTTTTTAGGAAGACTCAGAGCCTGAGATTTAACTCCATTTATGAAGTTAAACACACAGCAGAGTTCTCATTCATTGATCACACTCTGCTTTAGAGCAAGAAGCACGCTCTAGCTTTCTAGAGTCTCTAATACAGCAGGAAAAGTGAGTGTGCTGAGAACAAAAGAACGGTGTTTCCTACACATACGGACCATATCTATTCCAACTCTGCTTCTGAAACTGATACAAAGCACTTGTCCTCTAACATCCGATGCTTGTCTGTTAAGATGAGAAACGTGTGAGTTCGTGAATGATGTAGTTCGTTTGAGCTGTAAAGTAACTGCCCTTACCTGATTCGAAGTCTTGTTTTTTAGGAAGACTCAGACCCTGGGATTTAACTCCATTTCTGAAGTGAAACACACAGCAGAGTTCTCATCCATTGATGACACTCTGCTTTAGAGCAAGAAGCACGCTCTTGCTTTCCAGAGTCACTAAGACAGCAGGAAACCTGAGTGTGATGAGAAGAAAAGAATGGTGTTTACTACACATACCGACCATATCTAGTCCAACTCTGCTTCTGAAACTGATACAAAGCACTGGTCATCTAATATCCGATGCTTGTCAGTTAAGATGAGAAACGTGTGAGCTTCGTGAACGATGTAGTTCGTTTGAGCTGAAAAGTGACTCCCCTTACCTGAAACGAAGTCTTGATTGTAGGAAGACACAGAGACTGGGATTTAACTCCATTTCTGAAGGGTAACACACAGCATTGTTCTCATCCATGGATCACACTCTGCTTTAGAGCAAGAAGCACGCTCTTGCTTTCTAGATTCTCTAATACAGCGGGAAACGTGAGTGTGCTAAGAACAAATGAACGGTGTTTCCTACACATACGGACCATATCTAGTCCAACTCTGCTGCTGAAACTGGTACAAAGCACTGGTCCTCTAACATCCAATGCTTCTCAGTGAAGATGAGAAACGTGTGAGCTTCGTGATCGATGTAGTTCCTTTGAGCTGAAAATTGACTGCCCTTAATTGAAAGGAAGTCTTGCTTGTATGAAGACACAGAGCCTGGAATTTAACTCCATTTCTGAAGGAAAACACACAGCAGAGTTCTCATCCATTGATTACACTCTGCTTTAGAGCAAGAAGCACGCTCTTGCTTTCCAGAGTCACTAAGACAGCAGGAAACATTAGTGTGATTAGAACAAAATAATGGTGTTTACTACACATACGGACCATATCTAGTCCAACTCTGCTGCTAAAACTGATACAAAGCACTGGTCATCTAACATCCGATGCTTGTCAGTTAAGGTGAGAAACGTGTGAGCTTCATGAACGATGTAGTTCGTTTGAGCTGAAAAGTGACTGCCCTTAATTGAAAGGAATTCTTGCTTGTAGGAAGACACAGAGCCTGGGATTTAACTCCATTTCAGAAGGGAAACACACAGCATAGTTCTGATCCATGGATCACACTCTGCTTTAGAGCAAGAAGAACGCTCTTGCTTTCTAGAATCTCTAATACAGCAGGAAAGTTGAGTGTGCTCAGAACAAAAGAACGGTGTTTCCTACACATACAGACCATATCTAGTTCAACTCTGCCTCTGAAACTGAAATAAACCACAGGTCCTCTAACATCCAATGCTTGTCAGTTAAGATGAGAAACATGTGAGCTTTGTGAATGATGTAATTAGTTTGAGCTGAAAAGTGACTGCCCTTACTTGGAACGAAGTCTTGCTTACAGGAAGACACAGAGCCTAGAATTTAACTCCATTTCTAAAGGGAAACACACAGCATAGTTCTCATCCATGGATAACACTCTGCTTTAGAGCAAGAAGCACGCTCTTGCTTTCTAGAATCTCTAATACAGCAGTAACTTGATTGTGCTCAGAACAAAAGAACAGTGTTTCCTACACATACAGACCATATCTTGTTCAACTCTGATTCTGAAACTGAAACAAACCCCAGGTCCTCTAATATCCAATGCTTCTCAGTTAAGATGAGAAACGTGTGAGCTTCGTGAACGATGTAGTTCGTTTGAGCTGAAAAGTGACGGCCCTTACTTGAAAGGAATTCTTGCTTGTAGGAAGACTCAGAGCCTGGGGTTTAACACTATTTCTGAAGTGAAACACACAGCAGAGTTGTCATATATAGATCATACTCTGCTTAGAGCAAGAAGCACGCTCTACCTTTCTATAGTCTCTAAGACAGGAGGAAACGTGAGTGTGCTGAGAACAAAAGAACGGTATTTCCTACACATATGGATCATATCTAGTCCAACTCTGCCTCTGAAACTGATACAAACCACAGGCCCTCTAACATCCAATGCTTGTCATTTAAAATGAGAAACGAGTGAGCTTCGTGAACGATGTAATTCGTTTGAGTTGTAAAGGAACTGCCCTTACCTGAAACGAAGTCTTGTTTGTAGGAAGACTCAGAGCCTGGGATTTAACTCCATTTCTGAATTGAAACACACAGCAGAGTTCTCATCCATTGATGACACTCTGCTTCAGAGCAAGAAGAACGCTCTTGCTTTCCAGATTCACTAAGACAGCAGGAAACCTGAGTGTGATGAGAACAAAAGAACGGTGTTTCCTACACATACGGACCATATCTAGTCCAACTCTGCTTGTGAAATTGAAACAAACCACAGGTCAAATAACATCCAATGCTTGTCAGTTAAAATGAGAAACGTGAGAGCTTCGTGAACGATGTAGTTTGTTTGAGCTGTAAAGTAATGGCCCTTACCTTAAACGAAGTCTTGTATTTTAGGAAGACTCAGAGCCTGGGATTTAATTCCATTTCTGAAGTGAAACACACAGCAGAGTTCTCATATATAGATCACACTCTGCTTTAGAGCAAGAATCACGCTCTTGCTTTCTAGAGTCTCTAAGACAGCAGGAAACATGAGTGTGCTGAGAACAAAATAATGGTGTTTCCTACACATATACGGACAATATCTCTTCCAACACTGCTTCTGAAACTGATACAAAGCACTGGTCATCTAATATCCGATGCTTGTCAGTTAAGATGAGAAACGTGTGAGCTTCGTGAACGATGTAGTTCGTTTGAGCTGAAAAGTGACTGCCCTTACCTGAAACGAAGTCTTGATTGTAGGAAGACACAGAGACTGGGATTTAACTCCATTTCTGAAGGGAAACACACAGCATAGTTCTCCTCCATACATCACACTCTGCTTTTGAGCAAGAAGCACGCTCTTGCTTTCCAGAGTCACTAAGACAGCAGGAAACATTAGTGTGATTAGAACAAAATAATGGTGTTTACTACACATACGGACCATATCTAGTCCAACTCTGCTGCTAAAACTGATACAAAGCACTGGTCATCTAACATCCATTGCTTGTCAGTTAAGATGAGAAACGTGTGAGCTTCATGAACGATGTAGTTCGTTTGAGCTGAAAAGTGACTGCCCTTAATTGAAAGGAATTCTTGCTTGTATGAAGACACAGAGCCTGGAATTTAACTCCATTTCTGAAGAAACTCACAGCAGAGTTCTCATCCATTGATTACACTCTGCTTTAGAGCAAGAAGCATGCTCTAGCCTTCAGAGTCTCTAAGACAGCAGGAAACATGAGTGTGCTGAGAACAAAGGAATGGTGGTTCCTACACATACGTACCATATGTATTCCAACTCTGCTACTTAAACTGATACAAGCACTGGTCCTCTAACATCCGATGCTTGTCAGTTAAGATGAGAAACGTGTGAGCTTCGTGAACGATGTAGTTCCTTTGAGCTGTAAAGTAACTGCCCTTACCTGAACCAAATCTTGCTTGTAGGAAGACTCAGAGCCTGGGATTTAACTCCATTTCTGAAGAGAAACACACAGCAGAGTTCTCATATATAGATCACACTCTGCTTTAGAGCAAGAAGCACGCTCTTGCTTTCCAGAGTCACTAAGACAGCAGGAAATGTGAGTGTGATGAGAACAAAAGAACGGTGTTTCCTACACATAGGAACCATATCTATTCCAACTCTGCTTCTGAAACTGATACAAAGCACTGGTCCTATAACATCCAATGCTTGTCAGTTAAGATGAGAAACGTGTGAGCTTTGTGAACGATGTAGTTCCTTTGTGCAGAAAAGTGACTGCCCTTACCTGAAATGAAGTAGTGCTTGTAGGAAGACACAGAGTCTGGGATTTAACACCTTTTCAGAAGGGAAACACACAGCATAGTTCTCATCCATGGATCACACTCTGCTTTAGAGCAAGAAGCACGCTCTTGCTTTCTAGAATCTCTAATACAGCAGTAACTTGATTGTGCTCAGAACAAAAGAACAGTGTTTCCTACACATACAGACCATATCTATTCCAACTCTGCCTCTTAAACTGATACAAAGCACAGGTCCTCTAAGATCCAATGGTTGTCATTTAAGATGAGAAACGTTTGAGCTTCGTGAACGATGTAGTTCGTTTGAGCTGAAAAGTGACTCCCCTTACCTGAAACGAAGTCTTGATTGTAGGAAGACACAGAGACTGGGATTTAACTCCATTTCTGAAGGGTAACACACAGCATTGTTCCAATCCATGGATCACACTCTGCTTTAGAGCAAGAAGCACGCTCTTGCTTTCTAGATTCTCTAATACAGCAGGAAACGTGAGTGTGCTAAGAACAAATGAACGGTGTTTCCTACACATACGGACCATATCTAGTCCAACTCTGCTGCTGAAACTGGTACAAAGCACTGGTCATCTAACATCCAATGCTTCTCAGTGAAGATGAGAAACGTGTGAGCTTCGTGATCGATGTAGTTCCTTTGAGCTGAAAATTGACTGCCCTTAATTGAAAGGAAGTCTTGCTTGTATGAAGACACAGAGCCTGGAATTTAACTCCATTTCTGAAGGAAAACACACAGCAGAGTTCTCATCCATTGATTACACTCTGCTTTAGAGCAAGAAGCACGCTCTTGCTTTCCAGAGTCACTAAGACAGCAGGAAACATTAGTGTGATTAGAACAAAATAATGGTGTTTACTACACATACGGACCATATCTAGTCCAACTCTGCTGCTAAAACTGATACAAAGCACTGGTCATCTAGCATCCGATGCTTGTCAGTTAAGATGAGAAACGTGTGAGCTTCATGAACGATGTAGTTCGTTTGAGCTGAAAAGTGACTGCCCTTAATTGAAAGGAATTCTTGCTTGTAGGAAGACACAGAGCCTGGGATTTAACTCCATTTCAGAAGGGAAACACACAGCATAGTTCTGATCCATGGATCACACTCTGCTTTAGAGCAAGAAGAACGCTCTTGCTTTCTAGAATCTCTAATACAGCAGGAAAGTTGAGTGTGCTCAGAACAAAAGAACGGTGTTTCCTACACATACAGACCATATCTAGTTCAACTCTGCCTCTGAAACTGAAATAAACCACAGGTCCTCTAACATCCAATGCTTGTCAGTTAAGATGAGAAACGTGTGAGCTTCGTGAATGATGTAATTAGTTTGAGCTGAAAAGTGACTGCCCTTACTTGAAACGAAGTCTTGCTTACAGGAAGACACAGAGCCTAGAATTTAACTCCATTTCTAAAGGGAAACACACAGCATAGTTCTCATCCATGGATAACACTCTGCTTTAGAGCAAGAAGCACGCTCTTGCTTTCTAGAATCTCTAATACAGCAGTAACTTGATTGTGCTCAGAACAAAAGAACAGTGTTTCCTACACATACAGACCATATCTTGTTCAACTCTGATTCTGAAACTGAAACAAACCCCAGGTCCTCTAATATCCAATGCTTCTCAGTTAAGATGAGAAACGTGTGAGCTTCGTGAACGATGTAGTTCGTTTGAGCTTTAAAGTAACGGCCCTTACCTGAAACAAAGTCTTGTTTTTTAGGAAGACTCAGAGCCTGAGATTTAACTCCATTTCTGAAGTTAAACACACAGCAGAGTTCTCATTCATTGATCACACTCTGCTTTAGAGCAAGAAGCACGCTCTAGCTTTCTAGAGTCTCTAAGACAGCAGGAAAAGTGAGTGTGCTGAGAACAAAAGAACGGTGTTTCCTACACATAGGAACCATATCTATTCCAACTCTGCTTCTGAAACTGATACAAAGCACTGGTCCTATAACATCCAATGCTTGTCAGTTAAGATGAGAAACGTGTGAGCTTTGTGAACGATGTAGTTCCTTTGTGCAGAAAAGTGACTGCCCTTACCTGAAATGAAGTAGTGCTTGTAGGAAGACACAGAGCCTGGGATTTAACACCTTTTCAGAAGGGAAACACACAGCATAGTTCTCATCCATGGATCACACTCTGCTTTAGAGCAAGAAGCACGCTCTTGCTTTCTAGATTCTCTAATACAGCGGGAAACGTGAGTGTGCTAAGAACAAATGAACGGTGTTTCCTACACATACGGACCATATATAGTCCAACTCTGCTGCTGAAACTGGTACAAAGCACTGGTCCTCTAACATCCAATGCTTCTCAGTGAAGATGAGAAACGTGTGAGCTTCGTGATCGATGTAGTTCCTTTGAGCTGAAAATTGACTGCCCTTAATTGAAAGGAAGTCTTGCTTGTATGAAGACACAGAGCCTGGAATTTAACTCCATTTCTGAAGGAAAACACACAGCAGAGTTCTCATCCATTGATTACACTCTGCTTTAGAGCAAGAAGCACGCTCTTCCTTTCCAGAGTCACTAAGACAGCAGGAAACATTAGTGTGATTAGAACAAAATAATGGTGTTTACTACACATACGGACCATATCTAGTCCAACTCTGCTGCTAAAACTGATACAAAGCACTGGTCATCTAACATCCGATGCTTGTCAGTTAAGATGAGAAACGTGTGAGCTTCATGAACGATGTAGTTCGTTTGAGCTGAAAAGTGACTGCCCTTAATTGAAAGGAATTCTTGCTTGTAGGAAGACACAGAGCCTGGGATTTAACTCCATTTCAGAAGGGAAACACACAGCATAGTTCTGATCCATGGATCACACTCTGCTTTAGAGCAAGAAGAACGCTCTTGCTTTCTAGAATCTCTAATACAGCAGGAAAGTTGAGTGTGCTCAGAACAAAATAACGGTGTTTCCTACACATACAGACCATATCTAGTTCAACTCTGCCTCTGAAACTGAAATAAACCACAGGTCCTCTAACATCCAATGCTTGTCAGTTAAGATGAGAAACGTGTGAGCTTCGTGAATGATGTAATTAGTTTGAGCTGAAAAGTGACTGCCCTTACTTGAAACGAAGTCTTGCTTACAGGAAGACACAGAGCCTAGAATTTAACTCCATTTCTAAAGGGAAACACACAGCATAGTTCTCATCCATGGATAACACTCTGCTTTAGAGCAAGAAGCACGCTCTTGCTTTCTAGAGTCTCTAAGACAGCAGGAAACATGAGTGTGCTGAGAACAAAAGAACGGTGTTTCCTACACATACGGACCATATCTAGTCCAACTCTGCCTTCGAAATTGATACAAAACACAGGTCCTCTAACATCCAATGCTTGTCAGTTAAGATGAGAAACATGTGAGCTTCGTGAACGATGTAGTTAGTTTGAGCTGAAAAGTGACTGCCCTTACTTGAAATGAAGTCTTGCTTGTAGGAAGACACAGAGACTGGGATTTAACTCCACTTCTGAAGGGAAACACACAGCATAGTTCTCATCCATGGATCACACTCCGCTTTAGAGCAAGAAGCACGCTCTTGCTTTCTAGCGTCTCTAAGACAGCAGGAAACATGAGTGTGCTGAGAACAAAAGAACGGTGTTTCCTACACATAAGGACCATATCTATTCCAACTCTGCCTCTTAAACTGATACAAAGTACAGGTCCTCTAACATCCAATGGTTGTCATTTAAGATTAGAAACGTGTGAGCTTCGTGAACGATGTAGTTCGTTTGAGCTGAAAAGTGACTCCCCTTACCTGAAACGAAGTCTTGATTGTAGGAAGACACAGTGACTGGGATTTAACTCCATTTCTGAAGGGAAACACACAGCATAGTTCTCATCCATGGATCACACTCTGCTTTAGAGCAAGAAGCACGCTCTTGCTTTCTAGATTGTCTAATACAGCAGGAAACGTGAGTGTGCTAAGAACAAATGAACGGTGTTTCCTACACATACGGACCATATCTAGTCCAACTCTGCTGCTGAAACTGGTACAAAGCACTGGTCCTCTAACATCCAATGCATATCAGTGAAGATGAGAAACATGTGAGCTTCATGAACGATGTACTTCGTTTGAGCTGAAAAGTGACTGCCCTTAATTGAAAGGAAGTCTTGCTTGTATGAAGACACAGAGCCTGGAATTTAACTCCATTTCTGAAGAAACTCACACCAGAGTTCTCATTCATTGATTACACTCTGCTTTAGCGCAAGAAGCATGCTCTAGCGTTCAGAGTCTCTAAGACAGCAGGAAACATGAGTGTGCTGAGAACAAAGGAATGGTGGTTCCTACACATACGGACCATATGTATTCCAACTCTGCTACTTAAACTGATACAAAGCACTGGCCCTCTAACATCCGATGTTTGTCAGTTAAGATGAGAAACGTGTGAGCTTTGTGAACGATGTAGTTCCTTTGAGCTGTAAAGTAACTGCCCTTACCTGAACCAAATCTTGCTTGTAGGAAGACTCAGAGCCTGCGATTTAACTCCATTTCTGAAGAGAAACACACAGCAGAGTTCTCATATATAGATCACACTCTGCTTTAGAGCAAGAAGCGCGCTCTTGCTTTCCAGAGTCACTAAGACAGCAGGAAACGTGAGTGTGATGAGAACAAAAGAACGGTGTTTCCTACACATAGGAACCATATCTATTCCAACTCTGCTTCTGAAACTGATAAAAAGCACTGGTCCTATAACATTCAATGCTTGTCAGTTAAGATGAGAAACGTGTGAGCTTTGTGAACGATGTAGTTCCTTTGTGCAGAAAAGAGACTGCCCTTACCTGAAATGAAGTAGTGCTTGTAGGAAGACACAGAGTCTGGGATTTAACACCTTTTCAGAAGGGAAACACACAGCATAGTTCTCATCCATGGATCACACTCTGCTTTAGAGCAAGAAGCACGCTCTTGCTTTCTAGAATCTCTAATACAGCAGTAACTTGATTGTGCTCAGAACAAAAGAACAGTGTTTCCTACACATACAGACCATATCTATTCCAACTCTGCCTCTTAAACTGATACAAAGCACAGGTCCTCTAACATCCAATGGTTGTCCTTTAAGATGAGAAACGTGTGAGGTTCGTGAACGATGTAGTTCGTTTGAGCTGAAAAGTGACTACCCTTACCTGAAACGAAGTCTTGATTGTAGGAAGACACAGAGACTGGGATTTAACTCCATTTCTGAAGGGTAACACACAGCATTGTTCTCATCCATGGATCACACTCTGCTTTAGAGCAAGAAGCACGCTCTTGCTTTCTAGATTCTCTAATACAGCAGGAAACGTGAGTGTGCTAAGAACAAATGAACGGTGTTTCCTACACATAGGAACCATATCTATTCCAACTCTGCTTCTGAAACTGGTACAAAGCACTGGTCCTCTAACATCCAATGCTTCTCAGTGAAGATGAGAAACGTGTGAGCTTCGTGATCGATGTAGTTTCTTTGAGCTGAAAATGACTGCCCTTAATTGAAAGGAAGTCTTGCTTGTATGAAGACACAGAGCCTGGAATTTAACTCCATTTCTGAAGGAAAACACACAGCAGAGTTCTCATCCATTGATTACACTCTGCTTTAGAGCAAGAAGCACGCTCTTGCTTTCCAGAGTCACTAAGACAGCAGGAAACATTAGTGTGATTAGAACAAAATAATGGTGTTTACTACACATACGGACCATATCTAGTCCAACTCTGCTGCTAAAACTGATACAAAGCACTGGTCATCTAACATCCGATGCTTGTCAGTTAAGATGAGAAACGTGTGAGCTTCATGAACGATGTAGTTCGTTTGAGCTGAAAAGTGACTGCCCTTAATTGAAAGGAATTCTTGCTTGTAGGAAGACACAGAGCCTGGGATTTAACTCCATTTCAGAAGGGAAACACACAGCATAGTTCTGATCCATGGATCACACTCTGCTTTAGAGCAAGAAGAACGCTCTTGCTTTCTAGAATCTCTAATACAGCAGGAAAGTTGAGTGTGCTCAGAACAAAAGAACGGTGTTTCCTACACATACAGACCATATCTAGTTCAACTCTGCCTCTGAAACTGAAACAAACCACAGGTCCTCTAACATCCAATGCTTGTCAGTTAAGATGAGAAACGTGTGAGCTTCGTGAACGATGTAATTAGTTTGAGCTGAAAAGTGACTGCCCTTACTTGAAACGAAGTCTTGCTTACAGGAAGACACAGAGCCTAGAATTTAACTCCATTTCTAAAGGGAAACACAAAGCATAGTTCTCATCCATGGATAACACTCTGCTTTAGAGCAAGAAGCACGCTCTTGCTTTCTAGAGTCTCTAAGACAGCAGGAAACATGAGTGTGCTGAGAACAAAAGAACGGAGTTTCCTACACATACGGACCATATCTAGTCCAACTCTGCCTCTGAAATTGATACAAAACACAGGTCCTCTAACATCCAATGCTTGTCAGTTAAGATGAGAATCATGTGAGCTTCGTGAACGATGTAGTTAGTTTGAGCTGAAAAGTGACTGCCCTTACTTGAAATGAAGTCTTGCTTGTAGGAAGACACAGAGACTGGGATTTAACTCCACTTCTGAAGGGAAACACACAGCATAGTTCTCATCCATGGATCACACTCCGCTTTAGAGCAAGAAGCACGCTCTTGCTTTCTAGCGTCTCTAAGACAGCAGGAAACATGAGTGTGCTGAGAACAAAAGAACGGTGTTTCCTACACATACGGACCATATCTAGTCCAACTCTGCCTCTTAAACTGATACAAAGCACAGGTCCTCTAACATCCAATGGTTGTCATTTAAGATTAGAAACGTGTGAGCTTCGTGAACGATGTAGTTCGTTTGAGCTGAAAAGTGACTGCCCTTACATGAAACGAAGTCTTGATTGTAGGAAGACACAGAGACTGGGATTTAACTCCATTTCTGAAGAAACTCACACCAGAGTTCTCATTCATTGATTACACTCTGTTTTAGCGCAAGAAGCATGCTCTAGCGTTCAGAGTCTCTAAGACAGCAGGAAACATGAGTGTGCTGAGAACAAAGGAATGGTTGTTCCTACACATACGGACCATATGTATTCCAACTCTGCTTCTTAAACTGATACAAAGCACTGGTCCTCTAACATCCGATGCTTGTCATTTAAGATGAGAAACGTGTGAGCTTCGTGAAAGATGTAGTTCCTTTGAGCTGTAAAGTAACTGCCCTTACCTGAACCAAATCTTGCTTGTAGGAAGACTCAGAGCCTGGTAATTAACTCCATTTCTGAAGAGAAACACACAGCAGAGTTCTCATATATAGATCACACTCTGCTTTAGAGCAAGAAGCACGCTCTTGCTTTCCAGAGTCACTAAGACAGCAGGAAACGTGAGTGTGATGAGAACTAAAGAACGGTGTTTCCTACACATAGGAACCATATCTATTCCAACTCTGCTTCTGAAACTGATACAAAGCACTGGTCCTCTAACATCCAATGCTTGTCAGTTAAGATGAGAAACGTGTGAGCTTTGTGAACGATGTAGTTCCTTTGTGCAGAAAAGTGACTGCCCTTACCTGAAATGAAGTACTGCTTGTAGGAAGATACAGAGCCTGGGATTTAACACATTTTCAGAAGGGAAACACACAGCATAGTTCCCATCAATGGATCACACTCTGCTTTAGAGCAAGAAGCATGCTCTTGCTTTCTAGAATCTCTAATACAGCAGTAACTTGATTGTGCTCAGAACAAAAGAACAGTGTTTCCTACACATACAGACCATATCTTGTTCAACTCTGATTCTGAAACTGAATCAAACCCCAGGTCCTCTAATATCCAATGCTTCTCAGTTAAGATGAGAAACGTGTGAGCTTCGTGAACGATGTAGTTCGTTTGAGCTTTAAAGTAACGGCCCTTACCTGAAACGAAGTCTTGTTTTTTAGGAAGACTCAGAGCCTGAGATTTAACTCCATTTCTGAAGTTAAACACACAGCAGAGTTCTCATTCATTGATCACACTCTGCTTTAGAGCAAGAAGCACGCTCTAGCTTTCTAGAGTCTCTAAGACAGCAGGAAAAGTGAGTGTGCTGAGAACAAAAGAACGGTGTTTCCGACACATAGGAACCATATCTATTCCAACTCTGCTTCTGAAACTGATACAAAGCACTGGTCCTATAACATCCAATGCTTGTCAGTTAAGATGAGAAACGTGTGAGCTTTGTGAACGATGTAGTTCCTTTGTGCAGAAATGTGACTGCCCTTACCTGAAATGAAGTAGTGCTTGTAGGAAGACACAGAGCCTGGGATTTAACACCTTTTCAGAAGGGAAACACACAGCATAGTTCTCATCCATGGATCACACTCTGCTTTAGAGCAAGAAGCACGCTCTTGCTTTCCAGAGTCACTAAGACAGCAGGAAACCTGAGTGTGATGAGAAGAAAAGAATGGTGTTTACTACACATACGGACCATATCTAGTCCAACTCTGCTGCTGAAACTGATACAAAGCACTGGTCTTCTAATATCCGATGCTTGTCAGTTAAGATGAGAAACGTGTGAGCTTCTTGAACGATGTAGTTAGTTTGAGCTGAAAAGTGACTGCCCTTACCTGAAATGAAGTAGTGCTTGTAGGAAGACACAGAGCCTGGGATTTAACTCCATTTCAGAAGGGAAACACACAGCATAGTTCTGATCCATGGATCACACTCTGCTTTAGAGCAAGAATAACGCTCTTGCTTTCTAGAATCTCTAATACAGCAGGAAAGTTGAGTGTGCTCAGAACAAAAGAACGGTGTTTCCTACACATACAGACCATATCTAGTTCAACTCTGCTTCTGAAACTGAAACAAACCACAGGTCCTCTAACATCCAATACTTGTCAGTTAAGATGAGAAACGTGTGAGCTTCGTGAACGATGTAGTTAGTTTGAGCTGAAAAGTGACTGTCCTTACTTGAAACGAAGTCTTGCTTGTAGGAAGACACAGAGCCTAGAATTTAACTCCATTTCTAAAGGGAAACACACAGCATAGTTCTCATCCATGGATCACACTCTGCTTTAGAGCAAGAAGCACGCTCTTGCTTTCTAGAGTCTCTAAGAGAGCAGGAAACATGAGTGTGCTGAGAACAGAAGAACAGTGTTTCCTTCACATACGGACCATATCTAGTCCAACTCTGCCTCTTAAATTGATACAAAACACAGGTCCTCTAACATCCAATGCTTGTCAGTTAAGATGAGAAACATGTGAGCTTCGTGAACGATGTAGTTAGTTTGAGCTGAAAAGTGACTGCCCTTACTGGAAATGAAGTCTTGCTTGTAGGAAGACACAGAGACTGGGATTTAACTCCACTTCTGAAGGGAAACACACAGCATAGTTCTCATCCATGGATCACACTCTGCTTTAGAGCAAGAAACACGCTCTTGCTTTCTAGCGTCTTAAGACAGCAGGAAACATGAGTGTGCTGAGAACAAAAGAACGGTGTTTCCTACACATACAGACCATATCTATTCCAACTCTGCCTCTTAAACTGATACAAAGCACAGGTCCTCTAACATCCAATGGTTGTCATTTAAGATGAGAAACGTGTGAGCTTCGTGAACGATGTAGTTCCTTTGTGCAGAAAAGTGACTGCCCTTACCTGAAATGAAGTAGTGCTTGTAGGAAGACACAGAGCCTGGGATTTAACACCTTTTCAGAAGGGAAACACACAGCATAGTTCTCATCCATGGATCACACTCTGCTTTAGAGCAAGAAGCACGCTCTTGCTTTCTAGAATCTCTAATACAGCAGTAACTTGATTGTGCTCAGAACAAAAGAACAGTGTTTCCTACACATACAGACCATATCTTCTTCAACTATGATTCTGAAACTGAAACAAACCCCAGGACCTCTAATATCCAATGCTTCTCAGTTAAGATGAGAAACGTGTGAGCTTCGTGAACGATGTAGTTCGTTTGAGCTGAAAAGTGACTGCCCTTACCTGAAACGAAGTCTTGATTGTAGGAAGACACAGAGACTGGGATTTAACTCCATTTCTGAAGAAACTCACACCAGAGTTCTCATTCATTGATTACACTCTGTTTTAGCGCAAGAAGCATGCTCTAGCGTTCAGAGTCTCTAAGACAGCAGGAAACATGAGTGTGCTGAGAACAAAGGAATGGTTGTTCCTACACATACGGACCATATGTATTCCAACTCTGCTTCTTAAACTGATACAAAGCACTGGTCCTCTAACATCCGATGCTTGTCATTTAAGATGAGAAACGTGTGAGCTTCGTGAAAGATGTAGTTCCTTTGAGCTGTAAAGTAACTGCCCTTACCTGAACCAAATCTTGCTTGTAGGAAGACTCAGAGCCTGGTAATTAACTCCATTTCTGAAGAGAAACACACAGCAGAGTTCTCATATATAGATCACACTCTGCTTTAGAGCAAGAAGCACGCTCTTGCTTTCCAGAGTCACTAAGACAGCAGGAAACGTGAGTGTGATGAGAACTAAAGAACGGTGTTTCCTACACATAGGAACCATATCTATTCCAACTCTGCTTCTGAAACTGATACAAAGCACTGGTCCTCTAACATCCAATGCTTGTCAGTTAAGATGAGAAACGTGTGAGCTTTGTGAACGATGTAGTTCCTTTGTGCAGAAAAGTGACTGCCCTTACCTGAAATGAAGTACTGCTTGTAGGAAGATACAGAGCCTGGGATTTAACACATTTTCAGAAGGGAAACACACAGCATAGTTCCCATCAATGGATCACACTCTGCTTTAGAGCAAGAAGCATGCTCTTGCTTTCTAGAATCTCTAATACAGCAGTAACTTGATTGTGCTCAGAACAAAAGAACAGTGTTTCCTACACATACAGACCATATCTTGTTCAACTCTGATTCTGAAACTGAATCAAACCCCAGGTCCTCTAATATCCAATGCTTCTCAGTTAAGATGAGAAACGTGTGAGCTTCGTGAACGATGTAGTTCGTTTGAGCTTTAAAGTAACGGCCCTTACCTGAAACGAAGTCTTGTTTTTTAGGAAGACTCAGAGCCTGAGATTTAACTCCATTTCTGAAGTTAAACACACAGCAGAGTTCTCATTCATTGATCACACTCTGCTTTAGAGCAAGAAGCACGCTCTAGCTTTCTAGAGTCTCTAAGACAGCAGGAAAAGTGAGTGTGCTGAGAACAAAAGAACGGTGTTTCCGACACATAGGAACCATATCTATTCCAACTCTGCTTCTGAAACTGATACAAAGCACTGGTCCTATAACATCCAATGCTTGTCAGTTAAGATGAGAAACGTGTGAGCTTTGTGAACGATGTAGTTCCTTTGTGCAGAAATGTGACTGCCCTTACCTGAAATGAAGTAGTGCTTGTAGGAAGACACAGAGCCTGGGATTTAACACCTTTTCAGAAGGGAAACACACAGCATAGTTCTCATCCATGGATCACACTCTGCTTTAGAGCAAGAAGCACGCTCTTGCTTTCCAGAGTCACTAAGACAGCAGGAAACCTGAGTGTGATGAGAAGAAAAGAATGGTGTTTACTACACATACGGACCATATCTAGTCCAACTCTGCTGCTGAAACTGATACAAAGCACTGGTCTTCTAATATCCGATGCTTGTCAGTTAAGATGAGAAACGTGTGAGCTTCTTGAACGATGTAGTTAGTTTGAGCTGAAAAGTGACTGCCCTTACCTGAAATGAAGTAGTGCTTGTAGGAAGACACAGAGCCTGGGATTTAACTCCATTTCAGAAGGGAAACACACAGCATAGTTCTGATCCATGGATCACACTCTGCTTTAGAGCAAGAATAACGCTCTTGCTTTCTAGAATCTCTAATACAGCAGGAAAGTTGAGTGTGCTCAGAACAAAAGAACGGTGTTTCCTACACATACAGACCATATCTAGTTCAACTCTGCTTCTGAAACTGAAACAAACCACAGGTCCTCTAACATCCAATACTTGTCAGTTAAGATGAGAAACGTGTGAGCTTCGTGAACGATGTAGTTAGTTTGAGCTGAAAAGTGACTGTCCTTACTTGAAACGAAGTCTTGCTTGTAGGAAGACACAGAGCCTAGAATTTAACTCCATTTCTAAAGGGAAACACACAGCATAGTTCTCATCCATGGATCACACTCTGCTTTAGAGCAAGAAGCACGCTCTTGCTTTCTAGAGTCTCTAAGAGAGCAGGAAACATGAGTGTGCTGAGAACAGAAGAACAGTGTTTCCTACACATACGGACCATATCTAGTCCAACTCTGCCTCTTAAATTGATACAAAACACAGGTCCTCTAACATCCAATGCTTGTCAGTTAAGATGAGAAACATGTGAGCTTCGTGAACGATGTAGTTAGTTTGAGCTGAAAAGTGACTGCCCTTACTGGAAATGAAGTCTTGCTTGTAGGAAGACACAGAGACTGGGATTTAACTCCACTTCTGAAGGGAAACACACAGCATAGTTCTCATCCATGGATCACACTCTGCTTTAGAGCAAGAAACACGCTCTTGCTTTCTAGCGTCTTAAGACAGCAGGAAACATGAGTGTGCTGAGAACAAAAGAACGGTGTTTCCTACACATACAGACCATATCTATTCCAACTCTGCCTCTTAAACTGATACAAAGCACAGGTCCTCTAACATCCAATGGTTGTCATTTAAGATGAGAAACGTGTGAGCTTCGTGAACGATGTAGTTCCTTTGTGCAGAAAAGTGACTGCCCTTACCTGAAATGAAGTAGTGCTTGTAGGAAGACACAGAGCCTGGGATTTAACACCTTTTCAGAAGGGAAACACACAGCATAGTTCTCATCCATGGATCACACTCTGCTTTAGAGCAAGAAGCACGCTCTTGCTTTCTAGAATCTCTAATACAGCAGTAACTTGATTGTGCTCAGAACAAAAGAACAGTGTTTCCTACACATACAGACCATATCTTCTTCAACTATGATTCTGAAACTGAAACAAACCCCAGGACCTCTAATATCCAATGCTTCTCAGTTAAGATGAGAAACGTGTGAGCTTCGTGAACGATGTAGTTCGTTTGAGCTGTAAAGTAAAGGCCCTTACCTGAAACGAAGTCTTGTTTTTTAGGAAGACTCAGAGCCTGAGATTTAACTCCATTTCTGAAGAGAAACACACAGCAGAGTTCTCATTCATTGATCACACTCTGCTTTAGAGCATGAAGCATGCTCTAGCTTTCTAGAGTCTCTAAGACAGCAGGAAAAGTGAGTGTGCTTAGAACAAAAGAACGGTGTTTCCTACACATACGGACCATATCTATTCCAACTCTGCTTCTGAAACTGATACAAAGCACTGGTCATCTAATATCCGATGCTTGTCAGTTAAGATGAGAAACGTGTGAGCTTCGTGAACGACGTAGTTCGTTTGAGCTGAAAAGTGACTGCCCTTACCTGAAACGAAGTCTTGATTGTAGGAAGACACAGAGACTGGGATTTAACTCCATTTCTGAAGGGAAACACACAGCATAGTTCTCATCCATACATCACACTCTGCTTTTGAGCAAGAAGCACGCTCTTGCTTTCCAGAGTCACTAAGACAGCAGGAAACATTAGTGTGATTAGAACAAAATAATGGTGTTTACTACACATACGGACCATATCTAGTCCAACTCTGCTGCTAAAACTGATACAAAGCACTGGTCATCTAACATCCATTGCTTGTCAGTTAAGATGAGAAACGTGTGAGCTTCATGAACGATGTAGTTCGTTTGTGCTGAAAAGTAACTGCCCTTAATTGAAAGGAATTCTTGCTTGTATGAAGACACAGAGCCTGGAATTTAACTCCATTTCTGAAGAAACTCACAGCAGAGTTCTCATCCATTGATTACACTCTGCTTTAGAGCAAGAAGCATGCTCTAGCGTTCAGAGTCTCTAAGACAGCAGGAAACATGAGTGTGCTGAGAACAAAGGAATGGTGGTTCCTACACATACGGACCATATGTATTCCAACTCTGCTACTTAAACTGATACAAAGCACTGGCCCTCTAACATCCGATGCTTGTCAGTTAAGATGAGAAACGTGTGAGCTTCGTGAACGATGTAGTTCCTTTAAGCTGTAAAGTAACTGCCCTTACCTGAACCAAATCTTGCTTGTAGGAAGACTCAGAGCCTGGGATTTAACTCCATTTCTGAAGAGAAACACACAGCAGAGTTCTCATATATAGATCACACTCTGCTTTAGAGCAAGAAGCACGCTCTTGCTTTCCAGAGTCACTAAGACAGCAGGAAACGTGAGTGTGATGAGAACAAAAGAACGGTGTTTCCTACACATAGGAACCATATCTATTCCAACTCTGCTTCTGAAACTGATACAAAGCACTGGTCCTATAACATCCAATGCTTGTCAGTTAAGATGAGAAACGTGTGAGCTTTGTGAACGATGTAGTTCCTTTGTGCAGAAAAGAGACTGCCCTTACCTGAAATGAAGTAGTGCTTGTAGGAAGACACAGAGTCTGGGATTTAACACCTTTTCAGAAGGGAAACACACAGCATAGTTCTCATCCATGGATCACACTCTGCTTTAGAGCAAGAAGCACGCTCTTGCTTTCTAGAATCTCTAATACAGCAGTAACTTGATTGTGCTCAGAACAAAAGAACAGTGTTTCCTACACATACAGACCATATCTATTCCAACTCTGCCTCTTAAACTGATACAAAGCACAGGTCCTCTAACATCCAATGGTTGTCCTTTAAGATGAGAAACGTGTGAGGTTCGTGAACGATGTAGTTCGTTTGAGCTGAAAAGTGACTCCCCTTACCTGAAACGAAGTCTTGATTGTAGGAAGACACAGAGACTGGGATTTAACTCCATTTCTGAAGGGTAACACACAGCATTGTTCTCATCCATGGATCACACTCTGCTTTAGAGCAAGAAGCACGCTCTTGCTTTCTAGATTCTCTAATACAGCAGGAAACGTGAGTGTGCTAAGAACAAATGAACGGTGTTTCCTACACATACGGACCATATATAGTCCAACTCTGCTGCTGAAACTGGTACAAAGCACTGGTCCTCTAACATCCAATGCTTCTCAGTGAAGATGAGAAACGTGTGAGCTTCGTGATCGATGTAGTTCCTTTGAGCTGAAAATTGACTGCCCTTAATTGAAAGGAAGTCTTGCTTGTATGAAGACACAGAGCCTGGAATTTAACTCCATTTCTGAAGGAAAACACACAGCAGAGTTCTCATCCATTGATTACACTCTGCTTTAGAGCAAGAAGCACGCTCTTGCTTTCCAGAGTCACTAAGACAGCAGGAAACATTAGTGTGATTAGAACAAAATAATGGTGTTTACTACACATACGGACCATATCTAGTCCAACTCTGCTGCTAAAACTGATACAAAGCACTGGTCATCTAACATCCGATGCTTGTCAGTTAAGATGAGAAACGTGTGAGCTTCATGAACGATGTAGTTCATTTGAGCTGAAAAGTGACTGCCCTTAATTGAAAGGAATTCTTGCTTGTAGGAAGACACAGAGCCTGGGATTTAACTCCATTTCAGAAGGGAAACACACAGCATAGTTCTGATCCATGGATCACACTCTGCTTTAGAGCAAGAAGAACGCTCTTGCTTTCTAGAATCTCTAATACAGCAGGAAAGTTGAGTGTGCTCAGAACAAAAGAACGGTGTTTCCTACACATACAGACCATATCTAGTTCAACTCTGCCTCTGAAACTGAAATAAACCACAGGTCCTCTAACATCCAATGCTTGTCAGTTAAGATGAGAAACGTGTGAGCTTCGTGAACGATGTAATTAGTTTGAGCTGAAAAGTGACTGCCCTTACTTGAAACGAAGTCTTGCTTACAGGAAGACACAGAGCCTAGAATTTAACTCCATTTCTAAAGGGAAACACACAGCATAGTTCTCATCCATGGATAACACTCTGCTTTAGAGCAAGAAGCCCGCTCTTGCTTTCTAGAGTCTCTAAGACAGCAGGAAACATGAGTGTGCTGAGAACAAAAGAACGGTGTTTCCTACACATACGGACCATATCTAGTCCAACTCTGCCTCTGAAATTGATACAAAACACAGGTCCTCTAACATCCAATGCTTGTCAGTTAAGATGAGAATCATGTGAGCTTCGTGAACGATGTAGTTAGTTTGAGCTGAAAAGTGACTGCCCTTACCTGAAACGAAGTCTTGATTGTAGGAAGACACAGAGACTGGGATTTAACTCCATTTCTGAAGAAACTCACACCAGAGTTCTCATTCATTGATTACACTCTGCTTTAGCGCAAGAAGCATGCTCTAGCGTTCAGAGTCTCTAAGACAGCAGGAAACATGAGTGTGCTGAGAACAAAGGAATGGTTGTTCCTACACATACGGACCATATGTATTCCAACTCTGCTTCTTAAACTGATACAAAGCACTGGTCCTCTAACATCCGATGCTTGTCATTTAAGATGAGAAACGTGTGAGCTTCGTGAAAGATGTAGTTCCTTTGAGCTGTAAAGTAACTGCCCTTACCTGAACCAAATCTTGCTTGTAGGAAGACTCAGAGCCTGGTAATTAACTCCATTTCTGAAGAGAAACACACAGCAGAGTTCTCATATATAGATCACACTCTGCTTTAGAGCAAGAAGCACGCTCTTGCTTTCCAGAGTCACTAAGACAGCAGGAAACGTGAGTGTGATGAGAACTAAAGAACGGTGTTTCCTACACATAGGAACCATATCTATTCCAACTCTGCTTCTGAAACTGATACAAAGCACTGGTCCTCTAACATCCAATGCTTGTCAGTTAAGATGAGAAACGTGTGAGCTTTGTGAACGATGTAGTTCCTTTGTGCAGAAAAGTGACTGCCCTTACCTGAAATGAAGTACTGCTTGTAGGAAGACACAGAGCCTGGGATTTAACACATTTTCAGAAGGGAAACACACGGCATAGTTCCCATCCATGGATCACACTCTGCTTTAGAGCAAGAAGCATGCTCTTGCTTTCTAGAATCTCTAATACAGCAGTAACTTGATTGTGCTCAGAACAAAAGAACAGTGTTTCCTACACATACAGACCATATCTTGTTCAACTCTGATTCTGAAACTGAAACAAACCCCAGGTCCTCTAATATCCAATGCTTCTCAGTTAAGATGAGAAACGTGTGAGCTTCGTGAACGATGTAGTTCGTTTGAGCTTTAAAGTAACGGCCCTTACCTGAAACGAAGTCTTGTTTTTTAGGAAGACTCAGAGCCTGAGATTTAACTCCATTTCTGAAGTTAAACACACAGCAGAGTTCTCATTCATTGATCACACTCTGCTTTAGAGCAAGAAGCATGCTCTAGCTTTCTAGAGTCTCTAAGACAGCAGGAAAAGTGAGTGTGCTGAGAACAAAAGAACGGTGTTTCCTACACATAGGAACCATATCTATTCCAACTCTGCTTCTGAAACTGATACAAAGCACTGGTCCTATAACATCCAATGCTTGTCAGTTAAGATGAGAAACGTGTGAGCTTTGTGAACGATGTAGTTCCTTTGTGCAGAAAAGTGACTGCCCTTACCTGAAATGAAGTAGTGCTTGTAGGAAGACACAGAGCCTGGGATTTAACACCTTTTCAGAAGGGAAACACACAGCATAGTTCTCATCCATGGATCACACTCTGCTTTAGAGCAAGAAGCACGCTCTTGCTTTCTAGAATCTCTAATACAGC
This sequence comes from Onychomys leucogaster, assembly GCA_949786385.1. NCBI lineage: Eukaryota > Metazoa > Chordata > Mammalia > Rodentia > Cricetidae > Onychomys > Onychomys leucogaster. The sequence goes on along the minus strand of CATKUP010000009.1, from coordinate 3,319,601 downwards.
AGTAACTTGATTGTGCTCAGAACAAAATAACAGTGTTTCCTACACATACAGACCATATCTTCTTCAACTCTGATTGTGAAACTGAAACAAACCCCAGGTCCTCTAATATCCAATGCTTCTCAGTTAAGATGAGAAACGTGTGAGCTTCGTGAACGATGTAGTTCGTTTGAGCTGTAAAGTAACGGCCCTTACCTGAAACGAAGTCTTGTTTTTTAGGAAGACTCAGAGCCTGAGATTTAACTCCATTTATGAAGTTAAACACACAGCAGAGTTCTCATTCATTGATCACACTCTGCTTTAGAGCAAGAAGCACGCTCTAGCTTTCTAGAGTCTCTAATACAGCAGGAAAAGTGAGTGTGCTGAGAACAAAAGAACGGTGTTTCCTACACATACGGACCATATCTATTCCAACTCTGCTTCTGAAACTGATACAAAGCACTTGTCCTCTAACATCCGGTGCTTTTCTGTTAAGATGAGAAACGTGTGAGTTCGTGAATGATGTAGTTCGTTTGAGCTGTAAAGTAACTGCCCTTACCTGATTCGAAGTCTTGCTTGTAGGAAGACGCAGAGCCTGGGATTTAACTCCATTTCTGAAGTGAAACACACAGCAGAGTTCTCATCCATTGATGACACTCTGCTTTAGAGCAAGAAGCACGCTCTTGCTTTCCAGAGTCACTAAGACAGCAGGAAACCTGAGTGTGATGAGAAGAAAAGAATGGTGTTTACTACATATACGGTCCATATCTAGTCCAACTCTGCTGCTGAAACTGATACAAAGCACTGGTCATCTAATATCCGATGCTTGTCAGTTAAGATGAGAAACGTGTGAGCTTCTTGAACGATGTAGTTAGTTTGAGCTGAAAAGTGACTGCCCTTACCTGAAACGAAGTAGTGCTTGTAGGAAGACACAGAGCCTGGGATTTAACTCCATTTCAGAAGGGAAACACACAGCATAGTTCTGATCCATGGATCACACTCTGCTTTAGAGCAAGAAGAACGCTCTTGCTTTCTAGAATCTCTAATACAGCAGGAAAGTTGAGTGTGCTCAGAACAAAAGAACGGTGTTTCCTACACATACAGACCATATCTAGTTCAACTCTGCTTCTGAAACTGAAACAAACCACAGGTCCTCTAACATCCAATGCTTGTCAGTTAAGATGAGAAACGTGTGAGCTTCGTGAACGATGTAGTTAATTTGAGCTGAAAAGTGACTGTCCTTACTTGAAACGAAGTCTTGCTTGTAGGAAGACACAGAGCCTAGAATTTAACTCCATTTCTAAAGGGAAACACACAGCATAGTTCTCATCCATGGATCACACTCTGCTTTAGAGCAAGAAACACGCTCTTGCTTTCTAGCGTCTCTAAGACAGCAGGAAACATATGTGTCCTGAGAACAAAAGAACGGTGTTTCCTACAGATACAGACCATATCTATTCCAACTCTGCCTCTTAAACTGATAAAAAAGCACAGGTCCTCTAACATCCAATGGTTGTCATTTAAGATGAGAAACGTGTGAGCTTCGTGAACGATGTAGTTCCTTTGTGCAGAAAAGTGACTGCCCTTACCTGAAATGAAGGAGTGCTTGTAGGAAGACACAGAGCCTGGGATTTAACAACTTTTCAGAAGGGAAACACACAGCATAGTTCTCATCCATGGATCACACTCTGCTTTAGAGCAAGAAGCCCGCTCTTGCTTTCTAGAATCTCTAATACAGCAGTAACTTGATTGTGCTCAGAACAAAAGAACAGTGTTTCCTACACATACAGACCATATCTTCTTCAACTCTGATTCTGAAACTGAAACAAACCCCAGGTCCTCTAATATCCAATGCTTCTCAGTTAAGATGAGAAACGTGTGAGCTTCGTGAACGATGTAGTTCGTTTGAGCTGTAAAGTAACGGCCCTTACCTGAAACGAAGTCTTGTTTTTTAGGAAGACTCAGAGCCTGAGATTTATCTCCATTTATGAAGTTAAACACACAGCAGAGTTCTCATTCATTGATCACACTCTGCTTTACAGCAAGAAGCACGCTCTAGCTTTCTAGAGCCTCTAATACAGCAGGAAAAGTGAGTGTGCTGAGAACAAAAGAACGGTGTTTCCTACACATACGGACCATATCTATTCCAACTCTGCTTCTGAAACTGATACAAAGCACTTGTCCTCTAACATGCGATTCTTGTCTGTTAAGATGAGAAACGTGTGAGTTCGTGAATGATGTAGTTCGTTTGAGCTGTAAAGTAACTGCCCTTACCTCATTCGAAGTCTTGCTTGTAGGAAGACGCAGAGCCTGGGATTTAACTCCATTTCTGAAGTGAAACACACAGCAGAGTTCTCATCCATTGATGACACTCTGCTTTAGAGCAAGAAGCACGCTCTTGCTTTCCAGAGTCACTAAGACAGCAGGAAACCTGAGTGTGATGAGAAGAAAAGAATGGTGTTTACTACACATACGGACCATATCTAGTCCAACTCTGCTGCTGAAACTGATACAAAGCACTGGTCATCTAATATCCGATGCTTGTCAGTTAAGATGAGAAACGTGTGAGCTTCTTGAACGATGTAGTTAGTTTGAGCTGAAAAGTGACTGCCCTTACATGAAACGAAGTAGTGCTTGTAGGAAGACACAGAGCCTGGGATTTAACTCCATTTCAGAAGGGAAACACACAGCATAGTTCTGATCCATGGATCACACTCTGCTTTAGAGCAAGAAGCACGCTCTTGCTTTCTAGAATCTCTAATACAGCAGGAAAGTTGAGTGTGCTCAGAACAAAAGAACGGTGTTTCCTACACATACAGACCATATCTAGTTCAACTCTGCTTCTGAAACTGAAATAAACCACAGGTCCTCTAACATCCAATGCTTGTCAGTTAAGATGAGAAACGTGTGAGCTTCTTGAACGATGTAGTTAGTTTGCGCTGAAAAGTGACTGCCCTTAATTGAAAGGAAGTCTTGCTTGTATGAAGACACAGAGCCTGGAATTTAACTCCATTTCTGAAGAAACTCACACCAGAGTTCTCATTCATTGATTACACTCTGCTTTAGCGCAAGAAGCATGCTCTAGCGTTCAGAGTCTCTAAGACAGCAGGAAACATGAGTGTGCTGAGAACAAAGGAATGGTGGTTCCTACACATACGGACCATATGTATTCCAACTCTGCTTCTTAAACTGATACAAAGAACTGGTCCTCTATCATCTGATGCTTGTCATTTAAGATGAGAAACGTGTGAGCTTCGTGAAAGATGTAGTTCCTTTGAGCTGTAAAGTAACTGCCCTTACCTGAACCAAATCTTGCTTGTAGGAAGACTCAGAGCCTGGTAATTAACTCCATTTCTGAAGAGAAACACACAGCAGAGTTCTCATATATAGATCACACTCTGCTTTAGAGCAAGAAGCACGCTCTTGCTTTCCAGAGTCACTAAGACAGCAGGAAACGTGAGTGTGATGAGAACTAAAGAACGGTGTTTCCTACACATAGGAACCATATCTATTCCAACTCTGCTTCTGAAACTGATACAAAGCACTGGTCCTCTAACATCCAATGCTTGTCAGTTAAGATGAGAAACGTGTGAGCTTTGTGAATGATGTAGTTCCTTTGTGCAGAAAAGTGACTGCCCTTACCTGAAATGAAGTACTGCTTGTAGGAAGACACAGAGCCTGGGATTTAACACATTTTCAGAAGGGAAACACAAGGCATAGTTCCCATCCATGGATCACACTCTGCTTTAGAGCAAGAAGCATGCTCTTGCTTTCTAGAATCTCTAATACAGCAGTAACTTGATTGTGCTCAGAACAAAAGAACAGTGTTTCCTACACATACAGACCATATCTTGTTCAACTCTGATTCTGAAACTGAAACAAACCCCAGGTCCTCTAATATCCAATGCTTCTCAGTTCAGATGAGAAACGTGTGAGCTTCGTGAACGATGTAGTTCGTTTGAGCTTTAAAGTAACGGCCCTTACCTGAAACGAAGTCTTGTTTTTTAGGAAGACTCAGAGCCTGAGATTTATCTCCATTTATGAAGTTAAACACACAGCAGAGTTCTCATTCATTGATCACACTCTGCTTTACAGCAAGAAGCACGCTCTAGCTTTCTAGAGCCTCTAATACAGCAGGAAAAGTGAGTGTGCTGAGAACAAAAGAACGGTGTTTCCTACACATACGGACCATATCTATTCCAACTCTGCTTCTGAAACTGATACAAAGCACTTGTCCTCTAACATGCGATGCTTGTCTGTTAAGATGAGAAACGTGTGAGTTCGTGAATGATGTAGTTCGTTTGAGCTGTAAAGTAACTGCCCTTACCTGATTCGAAGTCTTGCTTGTAGGAAGACGCAGAGCCTGGGATTTAACTCCATTTCTGAAGTGAAACACACAGCAGAGTTCTCATCCATTGATGACACTCTGCTTTAGAGCAAGAAGCACGCTCTTGCTTTCCAGAGTCACTAAGACAGCAGGAAACCTGAGTGTGATGAGAAGAAAAGAATGGTGTTTACTACACATACGGACCATATCTAGTCCAACTCTGCTGCTGAAACTGATACAAAGCACTGGTCATCTAATATCCGATGCTTGTCAGTTAAGATGAGAAACGTGTGAGCTTCTTGAACGATGTAGTTAGTTTGAGCTGAAAAGTGACTGCCCTTACATGAAACGAAGTAGTGCTTGTAGGAAGACACAGAGCCTGGGATTTAACTCCATTTCAGAAGGGAAACACACAGCATAGTTCTGATCCATGGATCACACTCTGCTTTAGAGCAAAAAGCACGCTCTTGCTTTCTAGAATCTCTAATACAGCAGGAAAGTTGAGTGTGCTCAGAACAAAAGAACGGTGTTTCCTACACATACAGACCATATCTAGTTCAACTCTGCTTCTGAAACTGAAATAAACCACAGGTCCTCTAACATCCAATGCTTGTCAGTTAAGATGAGAAACGTGTGAGCTTCTTGAACGATGTAGTTAGTTTGCGCTGAAAAGTGACTGCCCTTAATTGAAAGGAAGTCTTGCTTGTATGAAGACACAGAGCCTGGAATTTAACTCCATTTCTGAAGAAACTCACACCAGAGTTCTCATTCATTGATTACACTCTGCTTTAGCGCAAGAAGCATGCTCTAGCGTTCAGAGTCTCTAAGACAGCAGGAAACATGAGTGTGCTGAGAACAAAGGAATGGTGGTTCCTACACATACGGACCATATGTATTCCAACTCTGCTTCTTAAACTGATACAAAGAACTGGTCCTCTATCATCTGATGCTTGTCATTTAAGATGAGAAACGTGTGAGCTTCGTGAAAGATGTAGTTCCTTTGAGCTGTAAAGTAACTGCCCTTACCTGAACCAAATCTTGCTTGTAGGAAGACTCAGAGCCTGGTAATTAACTCCATTTCTGAAGAGAAACACACAGCAGAGTTCTCATATATAGATCACACTCTGCTTTAGAGCAAGAAGCACGCTCTTGCTTTCCAGAGTCACTAAGACAGCAGGAAACGTGAGTGTGATGAGAACTAAAGAACGGTGTTTCCTACACATAGGAACCATATCTATTCCAACTCTGCTTCTGAAACTGATACAAAGCACTGGTCCTCTAACATCCAATGCTTGTCAGTTAAGATGAGAAACGTGTGAGCTTTGTGAATGATGTAGTTCCTTTGTGCAGAAAAGTGACTGCCCTTACCTGAAATGAAGTACTGCTTGTAGGAAGACACAGAGCCTGGGATTTAACACATTTTCAGAAGGGAAACACAAGGCATAGTTCCCATCCATGGATCACACTCTGCTTTAGAGCAAGAAGCATGCTCTTGCTTTCTAGAATCTCTAATACAGCAGTAACTTGATTGTGCTCAGAACAAAAGAACAGTGTTTCCTACACATACAGACCATATCTTGTTCAACTCTGATTCTGAAACTGAAACAAACCCCAGGTCCTCTAATATCCAATGCTTCTCAGTTAAGATGAGAAACGTGTGAGCTTCGTGAACGATGTAGTTCGTTTGAGCTTTAAAGTAACGGCCCTTACCTGAAACGAAGTCTTGTTTTTTAGGAAGACTCAGAGCCTGAGATTTAACTCCATTTCTGAAGTTAAACACATAGCAGAGTTCTCATTCATTGATCACACTCTGCTTTAGAGCAAGAAGCACGCCCTAGCTTTCTAGAGTCTCTAAGACAGCAGGAAAAGTGAGTGTGCTGAGAACAAAAAAACGGTGTTTCCTACACATACGGACCATATCTATTCCAACTCTGCTTCTGAAACTGATACAAAGCACTGGTCCTCTAACATCCAATGCTTGTCAGTTAAGATGAGAAACGTGTGAGCTTCGTGAACGATGTAGTTCGTTTGAGCTGTAAAGTAACTGCCCTTACCTGATTCGAAGTCTTGCTTGTAGGAAGACGCAGAGCCTGGGTTTTAACTCCATTTCTGAAGTGAAACACACAGCAGAGTTCTCATCCATTGATAACACTCTGCTTTAGAGCAAGAAGCACGCTCTTGCTTTCCAGATTCACTAAGACAGCAGGAAACCTGAGTGTGATGAGAAGAAAAGAATGGTGTTTACTACACATACGGACCATATCTAGTCCAACTCTGCCTCTTAAATTGATACAAAACACAGGTCCTCTAACATCCAATGCTTGTCAGTTAAGATGAGAAACATGTGAGCTTCGTGAACGATGTAGTTAGTTTGAGCTGAAAAGTGACTGCCCTTACTTGAAATGAAGTCTTGCTTGTAGGAAGACACAGAGACTGGGATTTAACTCCACTTCTGAAGGGAAACACACAGCATAGTTCTCATCCATGGATCACACTCCGCTTTAGAGCAAGAAGCACGCTCTTGCTTTCTAGCGTCTCTAAGACAGCAGGAAACATGAGTGTGCTGAGAACAAAAGAATGGTGTTTCCTACACATACGGACCATATCTATTCCAACTCTGCCTCTTAAACTGATACAAAGCACAGGTCCTCTAACATCCAATGGTTGTCATTTAAGATTAGAAACGTGTGAGCTTCGTGAACGATGTAGTTCGTTTGACCTGAAAAGTGACTGCCCTTACCTGAAACGAAGTCTTGATTGTAGGAAGACACAGAGACTGGGATTTAACTCCATTTCTGAAGGGAAACACACAGCATAGTTCTCATCCATGGATCACACTCTGCTTTAGAGCAAGAAGCACGCACTTGCTTTCTAGATTCTCTAATACAGCAGGAAACGTGAGTGTGCTAAGAACAAATGAACGGTGTTTCCTACACATACGGACCATATCTAGTCCAACTCTGCTGCTGAAACTGGTACAAAGCACTGGTCCTCTAACATCCAATGCATGTCAGTGAAGATGAGAAACGTGTGAGCTTCATGAACGATGTAGTTCGTTTGAGCTGAAAAGTGGCTGCCCTTAATTGAAAGGAAGTCTTGCTTGTATGAAGACACAGAGCCTGGAATTTAACTCCATTTCTGAAGAAACTCACAGCAGAGTTCTCATTCATTGATTACACTCTGCTTTAGCGCAAGAAGCATGCTCTAGCGTTCAGAGTCTCTAAGACAGCAGGAAACATGAGTGTGCTGAGAACAAAGGAATGGTGGTTCCTACACATACGGACCATATGTATTCCAACTCTGCTTCTTAAACTGATACAAAGAACTGGTCCTCTAACATCCGATGCTTGTCATTTAAGATGAGAAACGTGTGAGCTTCGTGAAAGATGTAGTTCCTTTGTGCAGAAAAGTTACTGTCCTTACCTGAAATGAAGTACTGCTTGTAGGAAGACACAGAGCCTGGGATTTAACACATTTTCAGAATGGAAACACACGGCATAGTTCCCATCCATGGATCACACTCTGCTTTAGAGCAAGAAGCATGCTCTTGCTTTCTAGAATCTCTAATACAGCAGTAACATGATTGTGCTCAGAACAAAAGAACAGTGTTTCCTACACATACAGACCATATCTTGTTCAACTCTGATTCTGAAACTGAAACAAACCCCAGGTCCTCTAATATCCAATGCTTCTCAGTTAAGATGAGAAACGTGTGAGCTTCGTGAACGATGTAGTTCGTTTGAGCTTTAAAGTAACGGCCCTTACCTGAAACGAAGTCTTGTTTTTTAGGAAGACTCAGAGCCTGAGATTTAACTCCATTTCTGAAGTTAAACACACAGCAGAGTTCTCATTCATTGATCACACTCTGCTTTAGAGCAAGAAGCACGCTCTAGCTTTCTAGAGTCTCTAAGACAGCAGGAAAAGTGAGTGTGCTGAGAACAAAAAAACGGTGTTTCCTACACATACGGACCATATCTATTCCAACTCTGCTTCTGAAACTGATACAAAGCACTTGTTCTCTAACATCTGATGCTTGTCTGTTAAGATGAGAAACGTGTGAGTTCGTGAACGATGTAGTTCGTTTGAGCTGTAAAGTAACTGCCCTTACCTGATTCGAAGTCTTGCTTGTAGGAAGACGCAGAGCCTGGGTTTTAACTCCATTTCTGAAGTGAAACACACAGCAGAGTTCTCATCCATTGATAACACTCTGCTTTAGAGCAAGAAGCACGCTCTTGCTTTCCAGATTCACTAAGACAGCAGGAAACCTGAGTGTGATGAGAAGAAAAGAATGGTATTTACTACACATACAGACCATATCTAGTCCAACTCTGCTGCTGAAACTGATACAAAGCACTGGTCATCTAACATCCGATGCTTGTCAGTTAAGATAAGAAACGTGTGAGCTTCTTGAACGATGTTGTTAGTTTGAGCTGAAAAGTGACTGCCCTTAATTGAAAGGAAGTCTTGTTGTAGGAACACTCAGAGCCTGGGATTTAACTCCATTTCTGAAGTGAAACACACAGCAGATTTCTCATATATAGATCCCACTGTGCTTTAGAGCGAGAAGCACGCTCTTGCTTTCTAGAGTCTCTAAGACATCAGGAAACATGAGTGTGCTGAGAACAAAATAACGGTGTTTCCTACACATATATGGACCATATCTAGTCCAACTCTGCCTCTTAAACTGATACAAAGCACAGGTCCTCTAACATCCAATGGTTGTCATTTAAGATGAGAAACGTGTGAGCTTCGTGAACGATGTAGTTCGTTTGAGCTAAAAAGTGACTGCCTTTACCTGAAACGAATTCTTGATTGTAGGAAGACACACAGACTGGGATTTAACTCCATTTCTGAAGGGAAACACACAGCATAGTTCTCATCGATGGATCACACTCTGCTTTAGAGCAAGAAGCACCCTCTTTTTTTCTAGATTCTCTAATACAGCAGGAAACGTGAGTGTGCTGAGAACAAAAGAACGGTGTTTCCTACACATACCCACCATATCTAGTCCAACTCTGCCTCTTAAATTGATACAAAGCACAGGTCCTCTAACATCCAATGGTTGTCATTTAAGATGAGAAACGTGTGAGCTTCTTGAACGATGTAGTTCGTTTGAGCTGTAAAGTAACGGCCTTTACCTGAAACAAAGTCTTGTTTTTTAGGAAGACTCAGAGCCTGAGATTTAACTCCATTTCTGAAGTGAAACACACAGCAGAGTTCTCATCCATGGACCACACTCTGCTTTAGAGCAAGAAGCACCCTCTTGCTTTCTAGAGTCTCTAAGACAGCAGGAAACATGAGAGTGCTGAGAACAAAAGAACGGTGTTTCCTACACATACGGACCATAACTAGTCCAACTCTGCCTCTTAAATTGATACAAAGCACAGGTCCTCTAACATCCAATGCTTGTCAGTTAAGAAGAGAAATATGTGAGCTTCGTGAACGATGTAGTTAGTTTGAGCTGAAAAGTGACTGCCCTTACTTGAAACGACGTCTTGCTTGTAGGAAGATACAGAGCTTGGAATTTAACTCCATTTCAGAAAGGAAACACAGAGCATAGTTCTCATCAATGGATCACACTCTGCTTTCGAGCAAGAAGCATGCTCTTGCTTTCTAGAGTCTCTAAGACAGCAGGAAACATGAGTGTTCTGAGAACAAAAGTACGGTGTTTCCTACACATACGGACCATATCTAGTCCAACTCTGCCTCTTAAATTGATACAAAGCACAGGTCCTCTAACATCCAATGGTTGTCATTTAAGATGAGAAACGTGTGAGCTTCGTGAACGATGTAGTTCATTTGAGCTGAAAAGTGACAGCCCTTACCTGAAACGAATTCTTGATTGTAGGAAGACACAGAGACTGGGATTTAACTCCATTTCTGAAAGGAAACACACAGCATAGTTCTCATCCATGGATCACACTCTGCTTTAGAGCAAGAAGCATGCTCTTGCTTTCTAGATTCTCTAATACAGCAGGAAACATGAGTGTGCTAAGAACAAATGAAGTGTTTCCTACACATACGGACCATATCTAGTCCAACTCTGCTGCTGAAACTGATACAAAGCACTGGTCCTCTAACATCCAATGCTTGTCATTTAAGATGAGAAACGTGTGAGCTTCGTGATCGATGTAGTTCGTTTAAGCTGAAAAGTGACTGCCCTTAATTGAAAGGAAGTCTTTCTTGTATGAAGACACAGAGCCTGGAATTTAACTGAATTTCTGAAGAAACTCACAGCAGAGTTCTCATCCATTGATTACACTCTGCTTTAGAGCAAGAAGCACCCTCTTGCTTTCTAGAGTCTCTAAGACAGCAGGAAACATGAGTGTGCTGAGAACAAAAGAACGGTGTTTCCTACACATATGGACCATAACTAGTCCAACTCTGCCTCTTAAATTGATACAAAGCACAGGTCCTCTAACATCCAATGCTTGTCAGTTAAGAAGAGAAACATGTGAGCTTCGTGAACGATGTAGTTAGTTTGAGCTGAAAAGTGACTGCCCTTACTTGAAACGACGTCTTGCTTGTAGGAAGATACAGAGCCTGGAATTTAACTCCATTTCAGAAAGGAAACACAGAGCATAGTTCTCCTCAATGGATCACACTCTGCTTTCGAGCAAGAAGCACGCTCTTGCTTTCTAGAGTCTCTAAGACAGCAGGAAACATGAGTGTTCTGAGAACAAAAGTACGGTGTTTCCTACACATACGGACCATATCTAGTCCAACTCTGCCTCTTAAATTGATACAAAGCACAGGTCCTCTAACATCCAATGGTTGTCATTTAAGATGAGAAACGTGTGAGCTTCGTGAACGATGTAGTTCATTTGAGCTGAAAAGTGACAGCCCTTACCTGAAACGAATTCTTGATTGTAGGAAGACACAGAGACTGGGATTTAACTCCATTTCTGAAAGGAAACACACAGCATAGTTCTCATCCATGGATCACACTCTGCTTTAGAGCAAGAAGCATGCTCTTGCTTTCTAGATTCTCTAATACAGCAGGAAACGTGAGTGTGCTAAGAACAAATGAACAGTGTTTCCTACACATACGGACCATATCTAGTCCAACTCTGCTGCTGAAACTGATACAAAGCACTGGTCCTCTAACATCCAATGCTTGTCATTTAAGATGAGAAACGTGTGAGCTTCGTGATCGATGTAGTTAGTTTGAGCTGAAAAGTGCCTGCCCTTACTTGAAACGACGTCTTGCTTGTAGGAAGATACAGAGCCTGGAATTTAACTCCATTTCAGAAAGGAAACACAGAGCATAGTTCTCCTCAATGGATCACACTCTGCTTTCGAGCAAGAAGCACGCTCTTGCTTTCTAGAGTCTCTAAGACAGCAGGAAACGTGAGTGTTCTGAGAACAAAAGTACGGTGTTTCCTACACATACGGACCATATCTAGTCCAACTCTGCCTCTTAAATTGATACAAAGCACAGGTCCTCTAACATCCAATGGTTGTCATTTAAGATGAGAAACGTGTGAGCTTCGTGAACGATGTAGTTCATTTGAGCTGAAAAGTGACAGCCCTTACCTGAAACGAATTCTTGATTGTAGGAAGACACAGAGACTGGGATTTAACTCCATTTCTGAAAGGAAACACACAGCATAGTTCTCATCCATGGATCACACTCTGCTTTAGAGCAAGAAGCATGCTCTTGCTTTCTAGATTCTCTAATACAGCAGGAAACGTGAGTGTGCTAAGAACAAATGAACAGTGTTTCCTACACATACGGACCATATCTAGTCCAACTCTGCTGCTGAAACTGATACAAAGCACTGGTCCTCTAACATCCAATGCTTGTCATTTAAGATGAGAAACGTGTGAGCTTCGTGATCGATGTAGTTCGTTTAAGCTGAAAAGTGACTGCCCTTACCTGAACCAAATCTTGCTTGTAGGAAGACTCAGAGCCTGGGATTTAACTCCATTTCTGAAGAGAAACACACAGCAGAGTTCTCATATATAGATCACAGTCTGCTTTAGAGCAAGAAGCACGCTCTTGCTTTCCAGAGTCACTAAGACAGCAGGAAACGTGAGTGTGATGAGAACAAAAGAACGGTGTTTCCTACACATAGGGACCATATCTATTCCAACTCTGCTTCTGAAACTGATACAAAGCACTGGTCCTCTAACATCCAATGCTTGTCAGTTAAGATGAGAATCGTGTGAGCTTTGTGAACGATGTAGTTCCTTTGAGCAGAAAAGTGACTGCCCTTACCTGAAACAAAGTAGTGCTTGTAGGAAGACACAGAGCCTGGGATTTAACTCCTTTTCAGAAGGGAAACACACAGCATAGTTCTCATCCATGGATCACACTCTGCTTTAGAGCAAGAAGCACGCCCTTGCTTTCTAGAATCTCTAATACAGCAGTAACTTGAGTGTGCTCAGAACAAAAGAACAGTGTTTCCTACACATACAGACCATATCTTGTTCAACTCTGATTCTGAAACTGAAACAAACCCCAGTTCCTCTAATATCAAATGCTTCTCATTTAAGATGAGAAACGTGTGAGCTTCGTGAACGATGTAGTTTGTTTGAGCTATAAAGTAACAGCCCTTACCTGAAACGAATTCTTGTTTTTTAGGAAGACTCAGAGCCTGGGATTTAACTCCATTTCTGAGGAGAAACACACAGCAGAGTTCTCATTCATTGATCACACTCTGCTTTAGAGCAAGAAGCATGCTCTAGCTTTCTAGAGTCTCTAAGACAGCAGGAAAAGTGAGTGTGCTGAGAACAAAAGAACGGTGTTTCCTACACATACGGACCATATCTAGTCCAACTCTGCTTCTGAAACTGATACAAAGCACTTTTCCTCTAACATCCGATGCTTGTCATTTAAGATGAGAAGCGTGTGAGTTTGTGAACGATGTAGTTCGTTTGAGCTGTAAAGTAACTGCCCTTACCTGATTCGAAGTCTTGCTTGTAGGAAGACTCAGAGCCTGGGATTTAACTCCATTTCTTAAGAGAAACACACAGCAGAGTTCTCATATATAGATCACACTCTGCTTTAGAGCGAGAAGCACGCTCTTGCTTTCTAGCGTCTCTAAGACAGCAGGAAACATGAGTGTGCTGAGAACAAAAGAACGGTGTTTCCTACACATACGTACCATAACTAGTCCAACTCTGCCTCTTCAACTGATACAAAGCACAGGTCCTCTAACATCCAATGGTTGTCATTTAAGATGAGAAAAGTGTGAGCTTCGTGAACGATGTAGTTCGTTTGAGCTGAAAAGTGACTGCCTTTACCTGAAACGAATTCTTGATTGTAGGAAGACACACAGACTGGGTTTTAACTCCATTTCTGAAGGGAAACACACAGAATAGTTCTCATGGATGGATCACACTCTGCTTTAGAGCAAGAAGCACGCTCTTGTTTTCTAGATTCTCTAATACAGCAGGAAACGTGAGTGTGCTGAGAACAAAAGAACGGTGTTTCCTACACATACCCACCATATCTAGTCCAACTCTGCCTCTTAAATTGATACAAAGCACAGGTCCTCTAACATCCAATGGTTGTCATTTAAGATGAGAAACGTGTGAGCTTCGTGAACGATGTAGTTCGTTTGAGCTGTAAAGTAACGGCCCTTACCTGAAACAAAGTCTTGTATTTTAGGAAGACTCAGAGCCTGAGATTTAACTCCATTTCTGAAGTGAAACACACAGCAGAGTTCTCGTCCATTGATCACACTCTGCTTTAGAGCAAGAAGCACGCTCTAGCTTTCTAGAGTCTCTAAGACAGCAGGCACGTGAGTGTGCTGAGAACAAAAGAACGGTGTTTCCTACACATATGGACCATATCTATTGCAACTCTGTTTCTGAAATTGATACAAAGCACAGGTCCTCTAACATCCAAGCTTGTCAGTTAAGATGAGAAACATGTGAGCTTCGTGAACGATGTAGTTATTTTGAGCTGAAAAGTGACTGCCCTTACTTGAAACAAAATCTTGCTTGTAGGAAGACACAGAGCCTGGGTTTTAACTCCATTTCAGAAGGGAAACACACAGCATTGTTCTCATCCATGGATCACACTCTGCTTTAGAGCAAGAAGCACGCTCTTCCTTTCTAGATTCTCTAATACAGCAGGAAATGTGAGTGTGCTAAGAACAAATGAACGGTGTTTCCTACACATACGGACCATATCTAGTCCAACTCTGCTGCTGAAACTGGTACAAAGCACTGTTCCTCTAACATCCAATGCATGTCAGTGAAGATGACAAACGTGTGAGCTTCGTGATCGATGTAGTTCCTTTGAGCTGAAAAGTGACTGCCCTTAATTGAAAGGAATTCTTGCTTGTAGGAAGACACAGAGCCTGGGATTTAACTCCATTTCAGAAGGGAAACACACAGCATAGTTCTGATCCATGGATGACACTCTGCTTTAGAGCAAGAAGAACGCTCTTGCTTTCTAGAATCTCTAATACAGCAGGAAAGTTGAGTGTGCTCAGAACAAAAGAACGGTGTTTCTACACATACAGACCATATCTAGTTCAACTCTGCTTCTGAAACTGAAATAAACCACAGGTCCTCTAACATCCAATGCTTGTCAGTTAAGATGAGAAACGTGTGAGCTTCGTGAACGATGTAGTTAGTTTGAGCTGAAAAGTGACTTCCCTTACTTGAAACGAAGTCTTGCTTGTAGGAAGACTCAGAGCCTAGAATTTAAATCCATTTCTAAAGGGAAACACACAGCATAGTTCTCATCCATGGATAACACTCTGCTTTAGAGCAAGAAGCACGCTCTTGCTTTCTAGAGTCTCTAAGACAGCAGGAAACATGAGTGTGCTGAGAACAAAAGAACATTGTTTCCTACACATACGGACCATATCTAGTCCAACTCTGCCTCTTAAATTGATACAAAACACAGGTCCTCTAACATCCAATGCTTGTCAGTTAAGATGAGAAACATGTGAGCTTCGTGAACGATGTAGTTAGTTTGAGCTGAAAAGTGACTGCCCTTACTTGAAATGAAGTCTTGCTTGTAGGAAGACACAGAGACTGGGATTTAACTCCACTTCTGAAGGGAAACACACAGCATAGTTCTCATCCATGGATCACACTCCGCTTTAGAGCAAGAAGCACGCTCTTGCTTTCTAGCGTCTCTAAGACAGCAGGAAACATGAATGTGCTGAGAACAAAAGAACGGTGTTTCCTACACATACGGACCATATCTAGTCCAACTCTGCCTCTTAAATTGATACAAAGCACAGGTCCTCTAACATCCAATGGTTGTCATTTAAGATGAGAAACGTGTGAGCTTCGTGAACGATGTAGTTCGTTTGACCTGAAAAGTGACTGCCCTTACCTGAAACGAAGTCTTGATTGTAGGAAGACACAGAGACTGGGATTTTACTCCATTTCTGAAGGGAAACACACAGCATAGTTCTCTTCCATGGATCACACTCTGCTTTAGAGCAAGAAGCACGCTCTTGCTTTCTAGATTCTCTAATACAGCAGGAAACGTGAGTGTGCTAAGAACAAATGAACGGTGTTTCCTACACATACGGACCATATCTAGTCCAACTCTGCTGCTGAAACTGGTACAAAGCACTGGTCCTCTAACATCCAATGCATGTCAGTGAAGATGAGAAACGTGTGAGCTTCATGAACGATGTAGTTCATTTGAGCTGAAAAGTGACTGCCCTTAATTGAAAGGAAGTCTTGCTTGTATGAAGACACAGAGCCTGGAATTTAACTCCATTTCTGAAGAAACTCACAGCAGAGTTATCATTCATTGATTATACTCTGCTTTAGCGCAAGAAGCATGCTCTAGCGTTCAGAGTCTCTAAGACAGCAGGAAACATGAGTGTGCTGAGAAGAAAGGAATGGTGGTTCCTACACATACGGACCATATGTATTCCAACTCTGCTTCTTAAACTGATACAAAGAACTGGTCCTCTAACATCCGATGCTTGTCATTTAAGATGAGAAACGTGTGAGCTTCGTGAAAGATGTACTTCCTTTGAGCTGTAAAGTAACTGCCCTTACCTGAACCAAATCTTGCTTGTAGGAAGACTCAGAGCCTGGTAATTAACTCCATTTCTGAAGAGAAGCACACAGCAGAGTTCTCATATATAGATCACACTCTGCTTTAGAGCAAGAAGCACGCTCTTGCTTTCCAGAGTCACTAAGACAGCAGGAAACGTGAGTGTGATGAGAACTAAAGAACGGTGTTTCCTACACATAGGAACCATATCTATTCCAACTCTGCTTCTGAAACTGATACAAAGCACTGGTCCTCTAACATCCAATGCTTGTCAGTTAAGATGAGAAACGTGTGAGATTTGTGAACGATGTAGTTCCTTTGTGCAGAAAAGTGACTGCCCTTACCTGAAATGAATTACTGCTTGTAGGAAGACACAGAGCCTGGGATTTAACACATTTTCAGAAGGGAAACACATGGCATAGTTCCCATCCATGGATCACACTCTGCTTTAGAGCAAGAAGCATGCTCTTGCTTTCTAGAATCTCTAATACAGCAGTAACATGATTGTGCTCAGAACAAAAGAACAGTGTTTCCTACACATACAGACCATATCTTGTTCAACTCTGATTCTGAAACTGAAACAAACCCCAGGTCCTCTAATATCCAATGCTTCTCAGTTAAGATGAGAAACGTGTGAGCTTCGTGAACGATGTAGTTCGTTTGAGCTTTAAAGTAACGGCCCTTACCTGAAACGAAGTCTTGTTTTTTAGGAAGACTCAGAGCCTGAGATTTAACTCCATTTCTGAAGTTAAACACACAGCAGAGTTCTCATTCATTGATCACACTCTGCTTTAGAGCAAGAAGCACGCTCTAGCTTTCTAGAGTCTCTAAGACAGCAGGAAAAGTGAGTGTGCTGAGAACAAAAAAACGGTGTTTCCTACACATACGGACCATATCTATTCCAACTCTGCTTCTGAAACTGATACAAAGCACTTGTTCTCTAACATCTGATGCTTGTCTGTTAAGATGAGAAACGTGTGAGTTCGTGAACGATGTAGTTCGTTTGAGCTGTAAAGTAACTGCCCTTACCTGATTCGAAGTCTTGCTTGTAGGAAGACGCAGAGCCTGGGTTTTAACTCCATTTCTGAAGTGAAACACACAGCAGAGTTCTCATCCATTGATAACACTCTGCTTTAGAGCAAGAAGCACGCTCTTGCTTTCCAGATTCACTAAGACAGCAGGAAACCTGAGTGTGATGAGAAGAAAAGAATGGTGTTTACTACACATACAGACCATATCTAGTCCAACTCTGCTGCTGAAACTGATACAAAGCACTGGTCATCTAACATCCGATGCTTGTCAGTTAAGATAAGAAACGTGTGAGCTTCTTGAACGATGTTGTTAGTTTGAGCTGAAAAGTGACTGCCCTTAATTGAAAGGAAGTCTTGTTGTAGGAACACTCAGAGCCTGGGATTTAACTCCATTTCTGAAGTGAAACACACAGCAGATTTCTCATATATAGATCCCACTGTGCTTTAGAGCGAGAAGCACGCTCTTGCTTTCTAGAGTCTCTAAGACATCAGGAAACATGAGTGTGCTGAGAACAAAAGAACGGTGTTTCCTACACATACCCACCATATCTAGTCCAACTCTGCCTCTTAAATTGATACAAAGCACAGGTCCTCTAACATCCAATGGTTGTCATTTAAGATGAGAAACGTGTGAGCTTCGTGAACGATGTAGTTCGTTTGAGCTGTAATGTAACTGCCCTTACTTGAAACGGAGTCTTGTGTGTGGGAAGACACAGAGCCGGGATTTAACTCCATTTCAGAAGGGAAACACACAGCATAGTTCGCATCCATGGTTCACACTCTGCTTTAGAGTAAGAAGAACGTTCTTGCCTTCTAGAATCTCTAATACGGCAGGAAACATGAGTGTGCTGAGAACAAAAGAACGGTGTTTCCTACACATACGGACCATATCTAGTCCAACTCTGCCTCTTAAATTGATACAAAACACAGGTCCTCTAACATCCAATGCTTGTCAGTTAAGATGAGAAACATGTGAGCTTCGTGAACGATGTAGTTAGTTTGAGCTGAAAAGTGACTGCCCTTACTTGAAATGAAGTCTTGCTTGTAGGAAGACACAGAGACTGGGATTTAACTCCACTTCTGAAGGGAAACACACAGCATAGTTCTCATCCATGGATCACACTCCGCTTTAGAGCAAGAAGCACGCTCTTGCTTTCTAGCGTCTCTAAGACAGCAGGAAACATGAATGTGCTGAGAACAAAAGAACGGTGTTTCCTACACATACGGACCATATCTAGTCCAACTCTGCCTCTTAAATTGATACAAAGCACAGGTCCTCTAACATCCAATGGTTGTCATTTAAGATGAGAAACGTGTGAGCTTCGTGAACGATGTAGTTCGTTTGACCTGAAAAGTGACTGCCCTTACCTGAAACGAAGTCTTGATTGTAGGAAGACACAGAGCCTGGGATTTAACACATTTTCAGAAGGGAAACACACGGCATAGTTCCCATCCATGGATCACACTCTGCTTTAGAGCAAGAAGCATGCTCTTGCTTTCTAGAATCTCTAATACAGCAGTAACATGATTGTGCTCAGAACAAAAGAACAGTGTTTCCTACACATACAGACCATATCTTGTTCAACTCTGATTCTGAAACTGAAACAAACCCCAGGTCCTCTAATATCCAATGCTTCTCAGTTAAGATGAGAAACGTGTGAGCTTCGTGAACGATGTAGTTCGTTTGAGCTTTAAAGTAACGGCCCTTACCTGAAACGAAGTCTTGTTTTTTAGGAAGACTCAGAGCCTGAGATTTAACTCCATTTCTGAAGTTAAACACACAGCAGAGTTCTCATTCATTGATCACACTCTGCTTTAGAGCAAGAAGCACGCTCTAGCTTTCTAGAGTCTCTAAGACAGCAGGAAAAGTGAGTGTGCTGAGAACAAAAAAACGGTGTTTCCTACACATACGGACCATATCTATTCCAACTCTGCTTCTGAAACTGATACAAAGCACTTGTTCTCTAACATCTGATGCTTGTCTGTTAAGATGAGAAACGTGTGAGTTCGTGAACGATGTAGTTCGTTTGAGCTGTAAAGTAACTGCCCTTACCTGATTCGAAGTCTTGCTTGTAGGAAGACGCAGAGCCTGGGTTTTAACTCCATTTCTGAAGTGAAACACACAGCAGAGTTCTCATCCATTGATAACACTCTGCTTTAGAGCAAGAAGCACGCTCTTGCTTTCCAGATTCACTAAGACAGCAGGAAACCTGAGTGTGATGAGAAGAAAAGAATGGTGTTTACTACACATACAGACCATATCTAGTCCAACTCTGCTGCTGAAACTGATACAAAGCACTGGTCATCTAACATCCGATGCTTGTCAGTTAAGATAAGAAACGTGTGAGCTTCTTGAACGATGTTGTTAGTTTGAGCTGAAAAGTGAATGCCCTTAATTGAAAGGAAGTCTTGTTGTAGGAACACTCAGAGCCTGGGATTTAACTCCATTTCTGAAGTGAAACACACAGCAGATTTCTCATATATAGATCCCACTGTGCTTTAGAGCGAGAAGCACGCTCTTGCTTTCTAGATTCTCTAAGACATCAGGAAACATGAGTGTGCTGAGAACAAAAGAACGGTGTTTCCTACACATACCCACCATATCTAGTCCAACTCTGCCTCTTAAATTGATACAAAGCACAGGTCCTCTAACATCCAATGGTTGTCATTTAAGATGAGAAACGTGTGAGCTTCGTGAACGATGTAGTTCCTTTGAGCTGTAATGTAACTGCCCTTACTTGAAACGGAGTCTTGTGTGTGGGAAGACACAGAGCCGGGATTTAACTCCATTTCAGAAGGGAAACACACAGCATAGTTCTCATCCATGGTTCACACTCTGCTTTAGAGTAAGAAGAACGTTCTTGCCTTCTAGAATCTCTAATACGGCAGGAAACATGAGTGTGCTGAGAACAAAAGAACGGTGTTTCCTACACATACGGACCATATCTAGTCCAACTCTGCCTCTTAAATTGATACAAAACACAGGTCCTCTAACATCCAATGCTTGTCAGTTAAGATGAGAAACATGTGAGCTTCGTGAACGATGTAGTTAGTTTGAGCTGAAAAGTGACTGCCCTTACTTGAAATGAAGTCTTGCTTGTAGGAAGACACAGAGACTGGGATTTAACTCCACTTCTGAAGGGAAACACACAGCATAGTTCTCATCCATGGATCACACTCCGCTTTAGAGCAAGAAGCACGCTCTTGCTTTCTAGCGTCTCTAAGACAGCAGGAAACATGAATGTGCTGAGAACAAAAGAACGGTGTTTCCTACACATACGGACCATATCTAGTCCAACTCTGCCTCTTAAATTGATACAAAGCACAGGTCCTCTAACATCCAATGGTTGTCATTTAAGATGAGAAACGTGTGAGCTTCGTGAACGATGTAGTTCGTTTGACCTGAAAAGTGACTGCCCTTACCTGAAACGAAGTCTTGATTGTAGGAAGACACAGAGACTGGGATTTAACTCCATTTCTGAAGGGAAACACACAGCATAGTTCTCATCCATGGATCACACTCTGCTTTAGAGCAAGAAGCACGCTCTTGCTTTCTAGATTCTCTAATACAGCAGGAAACGTGAGTGTGCTAAGAACAAATGAACGGTGTTTCCTACACATACGGACCATATCTAGTCCAACTCTGCTGCTGAAACTGGTACAAAGCACTGGTCCTCTAACATCCAATGCATGTCAGTGAAGATGAGAAACGTGTGAGCTTCATGAACGATGTAGTTCATTTGAGCTGAAAAGTGACTGCCCTTAATTGAAAGGAAGTCTTGCTTGTATGAAGACACAGAGCCTGGAATTTAACTCCATTTCTGAAGAAACTCACAGCAGAGTTCTCATTCATTGATTACACTCTGCTTTAGCGCAAGAAGCATGCTCTAGCGTTCAGAGTCTCTAAGACAGCAGGAAACATGAGTGTGCTGAGAACAAAGGAATGGTGGTTCCTACACATACGGACCATATGTATTCCAACTCTGCTTCTTAAACTGATACAAAGAACTGGTCCTCTAACATCCGATGCTTGTCATTTAAGATGAGAAACGTGTGAGCTTCGTGAAAGATGTACTTCCTTTGAGCTGTAAAGTAACTGCCCTTACCTGAAACAAATCTTGCTTGTAGGAAGACTCAGAGCCTGGTAATTAACTCCATTTCTGAAGAGAAGCACACAGCAGAGTTCTCATATATAGATCACACTCTGCTTTAGAGCAAGAAGCACGCTCTTGCTTTCCAGAGTCACTAAGACAGCAGGAAACGTGAGTGTGATGAGAACTAAAGAACGGTGTTTCCTACACATAGGAACCATATCTATTCCAACTCTGCTTCTGAAACTGATACAAAGCACTGGTCCTCTAACATCCAATGCTTGTCAGTTAAGATGAGAAACGTGTGAGATTTGTGAACGATGTAGTTCCTTTGTGCAGAAAAGTTACTGCCCTTACCTGAAATGAAGTACTGCTTGTAGGAAGACACAGAGCCTGGGATTTAACACATTTTCAGAAGGGAAACACACGGCATAGTTCCCATCCATGGATCACACTCTGCTTTAGAGCAAGAAGCATGCTCTTGCTTTCTAGAATCTCTAATACAGCAGTAACATGATTGTGCTCAGAACAAAAGAACAGTGTTTCCTACACATACAGACCATATCTTGTTCAACTCTGATTCTGAAACTGAAACAAACCCCAGGTCCTCTAATATCCAATGCTTCTCAGTTAAGATGAGAAACGTGTGAGCTTCGTGAACGATGTAGTTCGTTTGAGCTTTAAAGTAACGGCCCTTACCTGAAACGAAGTCTTGTTTTTTAGGAAGACTCAGAGCCTGAGATTTAACTCCATTTCTGAAGTTAAACACACAGCAGAGTTCTCATTCATTGATCACACTCTGCTTTAGAGCAAGAAGCACGCTCTAGCTTTCTAGAGTCTCTAAGACAGCAGGAAAAGTGAGTGTGCTGAGAACAAAAAAACGGTGTTTCCTACACATACGGACCATATCTATTCCAACTCTGCTTCTGAAACTGATACAAAGCACTTGTTCTCTAACATCTGATGCTTGTCTGTTAAGATGAGAAACGTGTGAGTTCGTGAACGATGTAGTTCGTTTGAGCTGTAAAGTAACTGCCCTTACCTGATTCGAAGTCTTGCTTGTAGGAAGACGCAGAGCCTGGGTTTTAACTCCATTTCTGAAGTGAAACACACAGCAGAGTTCTCATCCATTGATAACACTCTGCTTTAGAGCAAGAAGCACGCTCTTGCTTTCCAGATTCACTAAGACAGCAGGAAACCTGAGTGTGATGAGAAGAAAAGAATGGTGTTTACTACACATACAGACCATATCTAGTCCAACTCTGCTGCTGAAACTGATACAAAGCACTGGTCATCTAACATCCGATGCTTGTCAGTTAAGATAAGAAACGTGTGAGCTTCTTAAACGATGTTGTTAGTTTGAGCTGAAAAGTGACTGCCCTTAATTGAAAGGAAGTCTTGTTGTAGGAACACTCAGAGCCTGGGATTTAACTCCATTTCTGAAGTGAAACACACAGCAGATTTCTCATATATAGATCCCACTGTGCTTTAGAGCGAGAAGCACGCTCTTGCTTTCTAGAGTCTCTAAGACATCAGGAAACATGAGTGTGCTGAGAACAAAAGAACGGTGTTTCCTACACATACCCACCATATCTAGTCCAACTCTGCCTCTTAAATTGATACAAAGCACAGGTCCTCTAACATCCAATGGTTGTCATTTAAGATGAGAAACGTGTGAGCTTCGTGAACGATGTAGTTCGTTTGAGCTGTAAAGTAACGGCCCTTACCTGAAACAAAGTCTTGTTTTTTAGGAAGACTCAGAGCCTGAGATTTAACTCCATTTCTGAAGTGAAACACACAGCAGAGTTCTCATCCATTGATCACACTCTGCTTTAGAGCAAGAAGCACGCTCTAGCTTTCTAGAGTCTCTAAGACAGCAGGCACGTGAGTGTGCTGAGAACAAAAGAACGGTGTTTCCTACACATATGGACCATATCTATTGCAACTCTGTTTCTGAAATTGATACAAAGCACAGGTCCTCTAACATCCAAGCTTGTCAGTTAAGATGAGAAACATGTGAGCTTCGTGAACGATGTAGTTAGTTTGAGCTGAAAAGTGACTGCCCTTACTTGAAACAAAATCTTGCTTGTAGGAAGACACAGAGCCTGGGTTTTAACTCCATTTCAGAAGGGAAACACACAGCATAGTTCTGATCCATGGATCACACTCTGCTTTAGAGCAAGAAGAACGCTCTTGCTTTCTAGAATCTCTAATACAGCAGGAAAGTTGAGTGTGCTCAGAACAAAAGAACGGTGTTTCTACACATTCAGACCATATCTAGTTCAACTCTGCTTCTGAAACTGAAACAAACCACAGGTCCTCTAACATCCAATGCTTGTCAGTTAAGATGAGAAACGTGTGAGCTTCGTGAACGATGTAGTTCGTTTGAGCTGTAATGTAACTGCCCTTACTTGAAACGGAGTCTTGTGTGTGGGAAGACACAGAGCCGGGATTTAACTCCATTTCAGAAGGGAAACACACAGCATAGTTCTCATCCATGGTTCACACTCTGCTTTAGAGTAAGAAGAACGTTCTTGCCTTCTAGAATCTCTAATACAGCAGGAAACTTGATTGTGCTCAGAACAAAATAACGATGTTTTCTACACATATACGGAACATATCTAGTCCAACTCTGCTTCTGAAATTGATACAAAGCACAGGTCCTCTAACATCCAATGCTTGTCAGTTAAGATGAGAAACATGTGAGCTTAGTGAACGATGTAGTTAGTTTGAGCTGAAAAGTGACTGCCCTTACTTGAAACGAATTCTTGCTTGTAGGAAGACACAGAGCCTAGAATGTAACTCCATTTCTGAAAAGAAACACACAGCATAGTTCTCACCCATGGATCACACTCTGCTTTAGAGCAAGAAGCACCCTCTTGCTTTCTAGAGTCTCTAAGACAGCAGGAAACATGAGTGTGCTGAGAACAAAAGAACGGTGTTTCCTACACATACCCACCATATCTAGTCCAACTCTGCCT
The DNA here is from genome assembly GCA_949786385.1 of Onychomys leucogaster. Classification (NCBI taxonomy): domain Eukaryota; kingdom Metazoa; phylum Chordata; class Mammalia; order Rodentia; family Cricetidae; genus Onychomys; species Onychomys leucogaster. The sequence continues at coordinate 3,295,209 of CATKUP010000009.1, read as the reverse complement.
CTTAAATTGATACAAAGCACAGGTCCTCTAACATCCAATGGTTGTCATTTAAGATGAGAAACGTGTGAGCTTCGTGAACGATGTAGTTCGTTTGAGCTGTAAAGTAACGGCCTTTACCTGAAACAAAGTCTTGTTTTTTAGGAAGACTCAGAGCCTGAGATTTAACTCCATTTCTGAAGTGAAACACACAGCAGAGTTCTCATCCATGGACCACACTCTGCTTTAGAGCAAGAAGCACCCTCTTGCTTTCTAGAGTCTCTAAGACAGCAGGAAACATGAGTGTGCTGAGAACAAAAGAACGGTGTTTCCTACACATACGGACCATAACTAGTCAAACTCTGCCTCTTAAATTGATACAAAGCACAGGTCCTCTAACATCCAATGCTTGTCAGTTAAGAAGAGAAATATGTGAGCTTCGTGAACGATGTAGTTAGTTTGAGCTGAAAAGTGACTGCCCTTACTTGAAACGACGTCTTGCTTGTAGGAAGATACAGAGCCTGGAATTTAACTCCATTTCAGAAAGGAAACACAGAGCATAGTTCTCATCAATGGATCACACTCTGCTTTCCAGCAAGAAGCATGCTCTTGCTTTCTAGAGTCTCTAAGACAGCAGGAAACATGAGTGTTCTGAGAACAAAAGTATGGTGTTTCCTACACATACGGACCATATCTAGTCCAACTCTGCCTCTTAAATTGATACAAAGCACAGGTCCTCTAACATCCAATGGTTGTCATTTAAGATGAGAAACGTGTGAGCTTCGTGAATGATGTAGTTCATTTGAGCTGAAAAGTGACAGCCCTTACCTGAAACGAAGTCTTGATTGTAGGAAGACACAGAGACTGGGATTTAACTCCATTTCTGAAGGGAAACACACAGCATAGTTCTCATCCATGGATCACACTCTGCTTTAGAGCAAGAAGCACGCTCTTGCTTTCTAGATTCTCTAATACAGCAGGAAACGTGAGTGTGCTAAGAACAAATGAACGGTGTTTCCTACACATACGGACCATATCTAGTCCAACTCTGCTGCTGAAACTGGTACAAAGCACTGGTCCTCTAACATCCAATGCATGTCAGTGAAGATGAGAAACGTGTGAGCTTCATGAACGATGTAGTTCATTTGAGCTGAAAAGTGACTGCCCTTAATTGAAAGGAAGTCTTGCTTGTATGAAGACACAGAGCCTGGATTTTAACTCCATTTCTGAAGAAACTCACAGCAGAGTTCTCATTCATTGATTACACTCTGCTTTAGCGCAAGAAGCATGCTCTAGCGTTCAGAGTCTCTAAGACAGCAGGAAACATGAGTGTGCTGAGAACAAAGAATGGTGGTTCCTACACATACGGACCATATGTATTCCAACTCTGCTTCTTAAACTGATACAAAGAACTGGTCCTCTAACATCCGATGCTTGTCATTTAAGATGAGAAACGTGTGAGCTTCGTGAAAGATGTACTTCCTTTGAGCTGTAAAGTAACTGCCCTTACCTGAACCAAATCTTGCTTGTAGGAAGACTCAGAGCCTGGTAATTAACTCCATTTCTGAAGAGAAGCACAAAGCAGAGTTCTCATATATAGATCACACTCTGCTTTAGAGCAAGAAGCACGCTCTTGCTTTCCAGAGTCACTAAGACAGCAGGAAACGTGAGTGTGATGAGAACTAAAGAACGGTGTTTCCTACACATAGGAACCATATCTATTCCAACTCTGCTTCTGAAACTGATACAAAGCACTGGTCCTCTAACATCCAATGCTTGTCAGTTAAGATGAGAGACGTGTGAGATTTGTGAACGATGTAGTTCCTTTGTGCAGAAAAGTGACTGCCCTTACCTGAAATGAATTACTGCTTGTAGGAAGACACAGAGCCTGGGATTTAACATATTTTCAGAAGGGAAACACACGGCATAGTTCCCATCCATGGATCACACTCTGCTTTAGAGCAAGAAGCATGCTCTTGCTTTCTAGAATCTCTAATACAGCAGTAACATGATTGTGCTCAGAACAAAAGAACAGTGTTTCCTACACATACAGACCATATCTTGTTCAACTCTGATTCTGAAACTGAAACAAACCCCAGGTCCTCTAATATCCAATGCTTCTCAGTTAAGATGAGAAACGTGTGAGCTTCGTGAACGATGTAGTTCGTTTGAGCTTTAAAGTAACGGCCCTTACCTGAAACGAAGTCTTGTTTTTTAGGAAGACTCAGAGCCTGAGATTTAACTCCATTTCTGAAGTTAAACACACAGCAGAGTTCTCATTCATTGATCACACTCTGCTTTAGAGCAAGAAGCACGCTCTAGCTTTCTAGAGTCTCTAAGACAGCAGGAAACATGAGTGTGCTGAGAACAAAAAAACGGTGTTTCCTACACATACGGACCATATCTATTCCAACTCTGCTTCTGAAACTGATACAAAGCACTTGTTCTCTAACATCTGATGCTTGTCTGTTAAGATGAGAAACGTGTGAGTTCGTGAACGATGTAGTTCGTTTGAGCTGTAAAGTAACTGCCCTTACCTGATTCGAAGTCTTGCTTGTAGGAAGACGCAGAGCCTGGGTTTTAACTCCATTTCTGAAGTGAAACACACAGCAGAGTTCTCATCCATTGATAACACTCTGCTTTAGAGCAAGAAGCACGCTCTTGCTTTCCAGAGTCACTAAGACAGCAGGAAACCTGAGTGTGATGAGAAGAAAAGAATGGTGTTTACTACACATACAGACCATATCTAGTCCAACTCTGCTGCTGAGACTGATACAAAGCACTGGTCATCTAACATCCGATGCTTGTCAGTTAAGATAAGAAACGTGTGAGCTTCTTGAACGATGTTGTTAGTTTGAGCTGAAAAGTGAATGCCCTTAATTGAAAGGAAGTCTTGTTGTAGGAACACTCAGAGCCTGGGATTTAACTCCATTTCTGAAGTGAAACACACAGCATATTTCTCATATATAGATCCCTCTGTGCTTTAGAGCGAGAAGCACGCTCTTGCTTTCTAGAGTCTCTAAGACATCAGGAAACATGAGTGTGCTGAGAACAAAATAACGGTGTTTCCTACACATATATGGACCATATCTAGTCCAACTCTGCCTCTTAAACTGATACAAAGCACAGGTCCTCTAACATCCAATGGTTGTCATTTAAGATGAGAAACGTGTGAGCTTCGTGAACGATGTAGTTCGTTTGAGCTAAAAAGTGACTGCCTTTACCTGAAACGAATTCTTGATTGTAGGAAGACACACAGACTGGGTTTTAACTCCATTTCTGAAGGGAAACACACAGCATAGTTCTCATCGATGGATCACACTCTGCTTTAGAGCAAGAAGCACGCTCTTGTTTTCTAGATTCTCTAATACAGCAGGAAACGTGAGTGTGCTGAGAACAAAAGAACGGTGTTTCCTACACATACCCACCATATCTAGTCCAACTCTGCCTCTTAAATTGATACAAAGCACAGGTCCTCTAACATCCAATGGTTGTCATTTAAGATGAGAAACGTGTGAGCTTCGTGAACGATGTAGTTCGTTTGAGCTGTAAAGTAACGGCCTTTACCTGAAACAAAGTCTTGTTTTTTAGGAAGACTCAGAGCCTGAGATTTAACTCCATTTCTGAAGTGAAACACACAGCAGAGTTCTCATCCATGGACCACACTCTGCTTTAGAGCAAGAAGCACCCTCTTGCTTTCTAGAGTCTCTAAGACAGCAGGAAACATGAGTGTGCTGAGAACAAAAGAACGGTGTTTCCTACACATACGGACCATAACTAGTCCAACTCTGCCTCTTAAATTGATACAAAGCATAGGTCCTCTAACATCCAATGCTTGTCAGTTAAGAAGAGAAATATGTGAGCTTCGTGAACGATGTAGTTAGTTTGAGCTGAAAAGTGACTGCCCTTACTTGAAACGACGTCTTGCTTGTAGGAAGATACAGAGCCTGGAATTTAACTCCATTTCAGAAAGGAAACACAGAGCATAGTTCTCATCAATGGATCACACTCTGCTTTCCAGCAAGAAGCATGCTCTTGCTTTCTAGAGTCTCTAAGACAGCAGGAAACATGAGTGTTCTGAGAACAAAAGTATGGTGTTTCCTACACATACGGACCATATCTAGTCCAACTCTGCCTCTTAAATTGATACAAAGCACAGGTCCTCTAACATCCAATGGTTGTCATTTAAGATGAGAAACGTGTGAGCTTCGTGAATGATGTAGTTCATTTGAGCTGAAAAGTGACAGCCCTTACCTGAAACGAAGTCTTGATTGTAGGAAGACACAGAGACTGGGATTTAACTCCATTTCTGAAGGGAAACACACAGCATAGTTCTCATCCATGGATCACACTCTGCTTTAGAGCAAGAAGCACGCTCTTGCTTTCTAGATTCTCTAATACAGCAGGAAACGTGAGTGTGCTAAGAACAAATGAACGGTGTTTCCTACACATACGGACCATATCTAGTCCAACTCTGCTGCTGAAACTGGTACAAAGCACTGGTCCTCTAACATCCAATGCATGTCAGTGAAGATGAGAAACGTGTGAGCTTCATGAACGATGTAGTTCATTTGAGCTGAAAAGTGACTGCCCTTAATTGAAAGGAAGTCTTGCTTGTATGAAGACACAGAGCCTGGAATTTAACTCCATTTCTGAAGAAACTCACAGCAGAGTTCTCATTCATTGATTACACTCTGCTTTAGCGCAAGAAGCATGCTCTAGCGTTCAGAGTCTCTAAGACAGCAGGAAACATGAGTGTGCTGAGAACAAAGGAATGGTGGTTCCTACACATACGGACCATATGTATTCCAACTCTGCTTCTTAAACTGATACAAAGAACTGGTCCTCTAACATCCGATGCTTGTCATTTAAGATGAGAAACGTGTGAGCTTCGTGAAAGATGTACTTCCTTTGAGCTGTAAAGTAACTGCCCTTACCTGAACCAAATCTTGCTTGTAGGAAGACTCAGAGCCTGGTAATTAACTCCATTTCTGAAGAGAAGCACACAGCAGAGTTCTCATATATAGATCACACTCTGCTTTAGAGCAAGAAGCACGCTCTTGCTTTCCAGAGTCACTAAGACAGCAGGAAACGTGAGTGTGATGAGAACTAAAGAACGGTGTTTCCTACACATAGGAACCATATCTATTCCAACTCTGCTTCTGAAACTGATACAAAGCACTGGTCCTCTAACATCCAATGCTTGTCAGTTAAGATGAGAAACGTGTGAGATTTGTGAACGATGTAGTTCCTTTGTGCAGAAAAGTGACTGCCCTTACCTGAAATGAATTACTGCTTGTAGGAAGACACAGAGCCTGGGATTTAACATATTTTCAGAAGGGAAACACACGGCATAGTTCCCATCCATGGATCACACTCTGCTTTAGAGCAAGAAGCATGCTCTTGCTTTCTAGAATCTCTAATACAGCAGTAACATGATTGTGCTCAGAACAAAAGAACAGTGTTTCCTACACATACAGACCATATCTTGTTCAACTCTGATTCTGAAACTGAAACAAACCCCAGGTCCTCTAATATCCAATGCTTCTCAGTTAAGATGAGAAACGTGTGAGCTTCGTGAATGATGTAGTTCGTTTGAGCTTTAAAGTAACGGCCCTTACCTGAAACGAAGTCTTGTTTTTTAGGAAGACTCAGAGCCTGAGATTTAACTCCATTTCTGAAGTTAAACACACAGCAGAGTTCTCATTCATTGATCACACTCTGCTTTAGAGCAAGAAGCACGCTCTAGCTTTCTAGAGTCTCTAAGACAGCAGGAAAAGTGAGTGTGCTGAGAACAAAAAAACGGTGTTTCCTACACATACGGACCATATCTATTCCAACTCTGCTTCTGAAACTGATACAAAGCACTTGTTCTCTAACATCTGATGCTTGTCTGTTAAGATGAGAAACGTGTGAGTTCGTGAACGATGTAGTTCGTTTGAGCTGTAAAGTAACTGCCCTTACCTGATTCGAAGTCTTGCTTGTAGGAAGACGCAGAGCCTGGGTTTTAACTCCATTTCTGAAGTGAAACACACAGCAGAGTTCTCATCCATTGATAACACTCTGCTTTAGAGCAAGAAGCACGCTCTTGCTTTCCAGATTCACTAAGACAGCAGGAAACCTGAGTGTGATGAGAAGAAAAGAATGGTGTTTACTACACATACAGACCATATCTAGTCCAACTCTGCTGCTGAAACTGATACAAAGCACTGGTCATCTAACATCCGATGCTTGTCAGTTAAGATAAGAAACGTGTGAGCTTCTTGAACGATGTTGTTAGTTTGAGCTGAAAAGTGAATGCCCTTAATTGAAAGGAAGTCTTGTTGTAGGAACACTCAGAGCCTGGGATTTAACTCCATTTCTGAAGTGAAACACACAGCAGATTTCTCATATATAGATCACACTCTGCTTTAGAGCGAGAAGCACGCTCTTGCTTTCTAGAGTCTCTAAGACATCAGGAAACATGAGTGTGCTGAGAACAAAATAACGGTGTTTCCTACACATATATGGACCATATCTAGTCCAACTCTGCCTCTTAAACTGATACAAAGCACAGGTCCTCTAACATCCAATGGTTGTCATTTAAGATGAGAAACGTGTGAGCTTCGTGAACGATGTAGTTCGTTTGAGCTAAAAAGTGACTGCCTTTATCTGAAACGAATTCTTGATTGTAGGAAGACACACAGACTGGGTTTTAACTCCATTTCTGAAGGGAAACACACAGCATAGTTCTCATCGATGGATCACACTCTGCTTTAGAGCAAGAAGCACGCTCTTGTTTTCTAGATTCTCTAATACAGCAGGAAACGTGAGTGTGCTGAGAACAAAAGAACGGTGTTTCCTACACATACCCACCATATCTAGTCCAACTCTGCCTCTTAAATTGATACAAAGCACAGGTCCTCTAACATCCAATGTTTGTCATTTAAGATGAGAAACGTGTGAGCTTCGTGAACGATGTAGTTCGTTTGAGCTGTAAAGTAACGGCCTTTACCTGAAACAAAGTCTTGTTTTTTAGGAAGACTCAGAGCCTGAGATTTAACTCCATTTCTGAAGTGAAACACACAGCAGAGTTCTCATCCATGGACCACACTCTGCTTTAGAGCAAGATGCACCCTCTTGCTTTCTAGAGTCTCTAAGACAGCAGGAAACATGAGTGTGCTGAGAACAAAAGAACGGTGTTTCCTACACATACGGACCATAACTAGTCCAACTCTGCCTCTTAAATTGATACAAAGCACAGGTCCTCTAACATCCAATGCTTGTCAGTTAAGAAGAGAAATATGTGAGCTTCGTGAACGATGTAGTTAGTTTGAGCTGAAAAGTGACTGCCCTTACTTGAAACGACGTCTTGCTTGTAGGAAGATACAGAGCCTGGAATTTAACTCCATTTCAGAAAGGAAACACAGAGCATAGTTCTCATCAATGGATCACACTCTGCTTTCGAGCAAGAAGCATGCTCTTGCTTTCTAGAGTCTCTAAGACAGCAGGAAACATGAGTGTTCTGAGAACAAAAGTATGGTGTTTCCTACACATACGGACCATATCTAGTCCAACTCTGCCTCTTAAATTGATACAAAGCACAGGTCCTCTAACATCCAATGGTTGTCATTTAAGATGAGAAACGTGTGAGCTTCGTGAATGATGTAGTTCATTTGAGCTGAAAAGTGACAGCCCTTACCTGAAACGAAATCTTGATTGTAGGAAGACACAGAGACTGGGATTTAACTCCATTTCTGAAAGGAAACACACAGCATAGTTCTCATCCATGGATCACACTCTGCTTTAGAGCAAGAAGCATGCTCTTGCTTTCTAGATTCTCTAATACAGCAGGAAACATGAGTGTGCTAAGAACAAATGAACAGTGTTTCCTACACATACGGACCATATCTAGTCCAACTCTGCTGCTGAAACTGATACAAAGCACTGGTCCTCTAACATCCAATGCTTGTCATTTAAGATGAGAAACATGTGAGCTTCGTGATCGATGTAGTTCGTTTAAGCTGAAAAGTGACTGCCCTTAATTGAAAGGAAGTCTTTCTTGTATGAAGACACAGAGCCTGGAATTTAACTCCATTAATGAAGAAACTCACAGCAGAGTTCTCATCCATTGATTACACTCTGCTTTAGAGCAAGAAGCACGCTCTAGCGTTCTAGAGTCTCTAAGACAGCAGGAAACATGAGTGTGCTGAGAACAAAGGAACGGTGTTTCCTACACATACAGACCATATGTATTCCAATTCTGCTTCTTAAACTGATACAAAGCACTGGTCCTCTAACATCCGATGCTTGTCAGTTAAGATGAGAAACATGTGAGCTTCGTGAACGATGTAGTTCCTTTGAGCTGTGAAGTAACTGCCCTTACCTGAACAAAATCTTGCTTGTAGGAAGACTCAGAGCCTGGGATTTAACTCCATTTCTGAAGAGAAACACACAGCAGAGTTCTCATATATAGATCACACTCTGCTTTAGAGCAAGAAGCACGCTCTTGCTTTCCAGAGTCACTAAGACAGCAGGAAACGTGAGTGTGATGAGAACTAAAGAACGGTGTTTCCTACACATACGGACCATATCTATTCCAACTCTGCTTCTGAAACTGATACAAAGCACTGGTCCTCTAACATCCAATGCTTGTCAGTTAAGATGAGAAACGTGTGAGCTTTGTGAACGATGTAGTTCGTTTGAGCTGTAATGTAACTGCCCTTACTTGAAACGAAGTCTTGTGTGTAGGAAGACACAGAGCCGGGATTTAACTCCATTTCAGAAGGGAAACACACAGCATAGTTCTCATCCATGGATCACACTCTGCTTTAGAGCAAGAAGCACCCTCTTGCTTTCTAGAGTCTCTAAGACAGCAGGAAACATGAGTGTGCTGAGAACAAAAGAACGGTGTTTCCTACACATACGGACCATATCTAGTCCAACTCTGCTTCTTAAATTGATACAAAGCACAGGTCCTCTAACATCCAATGCTTGTCATTTAAGATGAGAAACATGTGAGCTTCATGAACGATGTAGTTAGTTTGAGCTGAAAAGTGACTGCCCTTACTTGAAACGAAGTCTTGCTTGTAGGAAGACACAGAGTATGGAATTTAACTCCATTCTGAAAGGAAACACACAGCATAGTTCTCATCAATGGATCACACTCTGCTTTTGAGCAAGAAGCATGCTCTTGCTTTCTAGAGTCTCTAAGACAGCAGGAAACATACGTGTTCTGAGAACAAAAGTACGGTGTTTCCTACACATACGGACCATATCTAGTCCAACTCTACCTCTTAAATTGATACAAAGCACAGGTCCTCTAGCATCCAATGGTTGTCATTTAAGATGAGAAACGTGTGAGCTTCGTGAAGAGATGTAGTTCCTTTGAGCTGTAAAGTAACGGCCCTTACCTGAAACGAAATCTTGTTTTTTAGGAAGACTCAGAGCCTGAGATTTAACTCCATTTCAGAAGTGAAACACACAGCAGAGTTCTCATCCATTGATCACACTCTGCTTTAGAGCAAGAAGCACGCTCTTGCTTTCCAGTGTCTCTAAGACAGCAGGAAACCTGAGTGTGCTGAGAACAAAAGAACGGTGTTTCCTACACATACGGACCATATCTAATTCAACTCTGCTTCTGAAACTGATACAAAGCACTGGTCCTCTAACATCCAATGCTTGTCAGTTAAGATGAGAAACGTGTGAGCTTTGTGAACGATGTAGTTCGTTTGAGCAGAAAAGTGACTGCCCTTACCTGAAACAAAGTAGTGCTTGTAGGAAGACACAGAGCCTGGGATTTAACTCCTTTTCAGAAGGGAAACACACAGCATAGTTCTCATCCATGGATCACACTCTGCTTTAGAGAAAGAAGAACGCTCTCGCTTTCTAGAATCTCTAATACAGCAGGAAAGTTGAGTGTGCTCAGAACAAAAGAACGGTGTTTCCTACACATACAGGCCATATCTAGTTCAACTCTGCTTCTGAAACTGAAACAAACCACAGGTCCTCTAACATCCAATGCTTGTCAGTTAAGATGAGAAACGTGTGAGCTTCGTGAAGAGATGTAGTTCGTTTGAGCTATAAAGTAACGGCCCTTACCTGAAACGAAATCTTGTTTTTTAGGAAGACTCAGAGCCTGAGATTTAACTCCATTTCTGAAGTGAAACACACAGCATAGTTCTCATCCATGGATCACACTCTGCTTTAGAGCAAGAAGCACGCTCTAGCTTTCTACAGTCTCTAAGACAGCAGGAAAAGTGAGGGTGCTGAGAATAAAAGAACGGTGTTTCCTACACATACGGACCATATCTAGTCCAACTCTGCCTCTTAAACTGATACAAAGCACAGGTCCTCTAACATCCAATGCTTGTCATTTAAGATGAGAAACGTGTGATCTTGTGAATGATGTAGTTTGTTTGAGCTGAAGAGTGACTGCCCTTACCTGTAACGAAGTAGTGATTGTAGGAAGACACAGAGCCTGGGATTTAACTCCATTTCAGAAGGGAAACACACAGCATAGTTCTCATCCATGGATCACACTCTGCTTTAGAGCAAGAAGCACGCTCTTGCTTTCTAGAGTCTCTAAGACAGCAGGAAACATGAGTGTGCTGAGAACAAAAGAACGGTGTTTCCTACACATACGGACCATATCTAGTCCAACTCTGCCTCTTAAACTGATACAAAGCACAGGTCCTCTAACATCCAATGCTTGTCAGTTAAGATGAGAAACATGTGAGCTTCGTGAACGATGTAGTTCGTTTGAGCTGTAAAGTGACTGCCCTTACCTGAAACGAAGTAGTGCTTGTAGGAAGACACAGAGCCTGGGATTTAACTCCATTTCAGAAGGGAAACACACAGCATAGTTCCCATCCATGGATCACACTCTGCTTTAGCGCAAGAAGAACACTCTTCCTTTCTAGAGTCTCTAATACAGCAGGAAACATGAGTGTGCTCAGAACAAAAGAACGGTGTTTCCTACACAAACAGACCATATCTAGTTCAAATCTGCTTCTGAAACTGAATCAAACCAAAGGTCCTCTAACATCCAATGCTTGTCAGTTAAGATGAGAAACGTGTGAGCTTCGTGATCGATGTAGTTCGTTTAAGCTGAAAAGTGACTGCCCTTAATTGAAAGGAAGTCTTTCTTGTATGAAGACACAGAGCCTGGAATTTAACTCCATTTCTGAAGAAACTCACAGCAGAGTTCTCATCCATTGATTACACTCTGCTTTAGAGCAAGAACCACGCTCTAGCGTTCTAGAGTCTCTAAGACAGCAGGAAACATGAGTGTGCTGAGAACAAAGGAACGGTGTTTCCTACACATACAGACCATATGTATTCCAATTCTGCTTCTTAAACTGATACAAAGCACTGGTCCTCTAACATCCGATGCTTGTCAGTTAAGATGAGAAACATGTGAACTTCGTGAACGATGTAGCTCCTTTGAGCTGTGAAGTAACTGCCCTTACCTGAACCAAATCTTGCTTGTAGGAAGACTCAGAGCCTGGGATTTAACTCCATTTCTGAAGAGAAACACACAGCAGAGTTCTCATATATAGATCACACTCTGCTTTAGAGCAAGAAGCACGCTCTTGCTTTCCAGAGTCACTAAGACAGCAGGAAACGTGAGTGTGATGAGAACAAAAGAACGGTGTTTCCTACACATAGGGACCATATCTATTCCAACTCTGCTTCTGAAACTGATACAAAGCACTGGTCCTCTAACATCCAATGCTTGTCAGTTAAGATGAGAATCGTGTGAGCTTTGTGAACGATGTAGTTCGTTTGAGCAGAAAAGTGACTGCCCTTACCTGAAACAAAGTAGTGCTTGTAGGAAGACACAGAGCCTGGGATTTAACTCCTTTTCAGAAGGGAAACACACAGCATAGTTCTCATCCATGGATCACACTCTGCTTTAGAGCAAGAAGCACGCCCTTGCTTTCTAGAATCTCTAATACAGCAGTAACTTGAGTGTGCTCAGAACAAAAGAACAGTGTTTCCTACACATACAGACCATATCTTGTTCAACTCTGATTCTGAAACTGAAACAAACACCAGTTCCTCTAATATCAAATGCTTCTCATTTAAGATGAGAAACGTGTGAGCTTCGTGAACGATGTAGTTCGTTTGAGCTGTAAAGTAACAGCCCTTACCTGAAACGAAGTCTTGTTTTTAGGAAGACTCAGAGCCTGGGATTTAACTCCATTTCTGAAGAGAAACACACAGCAGAGTTCTCATTCATTGATCACACTCTGCTTTAGAGCAAGAAGCACGCTCTAGCTTTCTAGAGTCTCTAAGACAGCAGGAAACGTGAGTGTGCTGAGAACAAAAGAACGGTGTTTCCTACACATACGAACCATATCTATTCCAACTCTGCCTCTGAAACTGATACAAAGCACTTTTCCTCTAACATCCGATGCTTGTCATTTAAGATGAGAAGCGTGTGAGTTCGTGAACAATGTAGTTCGTTTGAGCTGTAAAGTAACTGCCCTTACCTGATGCGAAGTCTTGCTTGTAGGAAGACTCAGAGCCTGGGATTTAACTCCATTTCTTAAGAGAAACACACAGCAGAGTTCTCATATGTAGATCACACTCTGCTTTAGAGCGAGAAGCACGCTCTTGCTTTCTAGCGTCTCTAAGGCAGCAGGAAACATGAGTGTGCTGAGAACAAAAGAACGGTGTTTCCTACACATACGGACCATATCTAGTCCAACTCTGCCTCTTAAACTGATACAAAGCACAGGTCCTCTAACATCCAATGGTTGTCATTTAAGATGAGAAACGTGTGAGCTTCGTGAACGATGTAGTTCTTTTGAGCTGAAAAGTGACTGCCTTTACCTGAAACGAATTCTTGATTATAGGAAGACACACAGACTGGGTTTTAACTCCATTTCAGAAGGGAAACACACAGAATAGTTCTCATGGATGGATCACACTCTGCTTTAGAGCAAAAAGCACGCTCTTGTTTTCTAGATTATCTAATACAGCAGGAAACGTGAGTGTGCTGAGAACAAAAGAACGGTGTTTCCTACACATACCCACCATATCTAGTCCAACTCTGCCTCTTAAATTGATACAAAGCACAGGTCCTCTAACATCCAATGGTTGTCATTTAAGATGAGAAACGTGTGAGCTTCGTGAACGATGTAGTTCGTTTGAGCTGTAAAGTAACGGCCCTTACCTGAAACAAAGTCTTGTTTTTTAGGAAGACTCAGAGCCTGAGATTTAACTCCATTTCTGAAGTGAAACACACAGCAGAGTTCTCATCCATTGATCACACTCTGCTTTAGAGCAAGAAGCACGCTCTAGCTTTCTAGAGTCTCTAAGACAGCAGACACGTGAGTGTGCTCAGAACAAAAGAACGGTGTTTCTACACATTCAGACCATATCTAGTTCAACTCTGCTTCTGAAACTGAAACAAACCAGAGGTCCTCTAACATCCAATGCTTGTCAGTTAAGATGAGAAACGTGTGAGCTTCGTGAACGATGTAGTTCGTTTGAGCTGTAATGTAACTGCCCTTACTTGAAACGAAGTCTTGTGTGTAGGAAGACACAGAGCCGGGATTTAACTCCATTTCAGAAGGGAAACACACAGCATAGTTCTCATCCATGGTTCACACTCTGCTTTAGAGTAAGAAGAACGTTCTTGCCTTCTAGAATCTCTAATACAGCAGGAAACTTGATTGTGCTCAGAACAAAATAACGGTGTTTTCTACACATATACGGAACATATCTAGTCCAACTCTGCCTCTTAAATTGATACAAAGCACAGGTCCTCTAACATCCAATGCTTGTCATTTAAGATGAGAAACATGTGAGCTTCGTGAACGATGTAGTTAGTTTGAGCTGAAAAGTGACTGCCCTTACTTGAAACAAAGTCTTGCTTGTAGGAAGACACAGAGTACGGAATTTAACTCCATTTCTGAAAGGAAACACACAGCATAGTTCTCATCAATGGATCACACTCTGCTTTAGAGCAAGAAGCATGCTCTTGCTTTCTAGAGACTCTAAGACAGCAGGAAACATGAGTGTTCTGAGAACAAAAGTACGGTGTTTCCTACACATGCGGACCATATCTAGTCCAACTCTGCCTCTTAAATTGATACAAAGCACAGGTCCTCTAACATCCAATGGTTGTCATTTAAGATGAGAAACGTGTGAGCTTCGTGAACGATGTAGTTCATTTGAGCTGAAAAGTGACAGCCCTTACCTGAAACGAAATCTTGATTGTAGGAAGACACAGAGACTGGGATTTAACTCCATTTCTGAAGTGAAACACACAGCAGAGTTCTCATCCATTGATCACACTCTGCTTTAGAGCAAGAAGCACGCTCTAACTTTCTAGAGTCTCTAAGACAGCAGGAAACATGAGTGTGCTGAGAACAAAAGAACGGTGTTTCGTACACATATGGACCATATCTATTGCAACTCAGTTTCTGAAATTGATACAAAGCACTGGTCCTCTAACATCCAAGCTTGTCAGTTAAGATGAGAAACATGTGAGCTTTGTGAACGATGTAGTTAGTTTGAGCTGAAAAGTGACTGCCCTTACTTGAAACTAACTCTTGCTTGTAGGAAGACACAGTGCCTGGGTTTTAACTCCACTTGTGAAGGGAAACACACAGCATAGTTCTCATCCATGGATCACACTCTGCTTTAGAACAAGAAGCACGCCCTTGCTTTCTAGAATCTCTAATACAGCAGTAACTTGAGTGTGCTCAGAACAAAAGAACAGTGTTTCCTACACATACAGACCATATCTTGTTCAACTCTGATTCTGAAACTGTAACAAACCCCAGTTCCTCTAATATCAAATGCTTCTCATTTAAGATGAGAAACGTGTGAGCTTTGTGAACGATGTAGTTCGTTTGAGCTGCAAAGTAACAGCCCTTACCTGAAACGAAGTCTTGTTTTTTAGGAAGACTCAGAGCCTGGGATTTAACTCCATTTCTGAAGAGAAACACACAGCAGAGTTCTCATTCATTGATCACACTCTGCTTTAGAGCAAGAAGCACGCTCTTGCTTTCTAGCGTCTCTAAGACAGCAGGAAACATGAGTGTGCTGAGAACAAAAGAACGGTGTTTCCTACACATACGGACCATATCTAGTCCAACTCTGCCTCTTAAACTGATACAAAGCACAGGTCCTCTAACATCCAATGGTTGTCATTTAAGATGAGAAACGTGTGAGCTTCGTGAACGATGTAGTTCGTTTGAGCTGAAAAGTGACTGCCTTTAGCTGAAACGAATTCTTGATTGTAGGACGACACACACACTGGGTTTTAACTCCATTTCTGAAGGGAAACACACAGCATAGTTCTCATCGATGGATCACACTCTGCTTTAGAGCAAGAAGCACGCTCTTGTTTTCTAGATTCTCTAATACAGCAGGAAACGTGAGTGTGCTGAGAACAAAAGAACGGTGTTTCCTACACATACCCACCATATCTAGTCCAACTCTGCCTCTTAAATTGATACAAAGCACAGGTCCTCTAACATCCAATGGTTGTCATTTAAGATGAGAAACGTGTGAGCTTCGTGAACGATGTAGTTCGTTTGAGCTGTAAAGTAACAGCCTTTACCTGAAACAAAGTCTTGTTTTTTAGGAAGACTCAGAGCCTGAGATTTAACTCCATTTCTGAAGTGAAACACACAGCAGAGTTCTCATCCATTGATCACACTCTGCTTTAGAGCAAGAAGCACGCTCTAGCTTTCTAGAGTCTCTAAGACAGCAGGCACGTGAGTGTGCTGATAACAAAAGAACGGTGTTTCCTACACATATGGACCATATCTATTGCAACTCTGTTTCTGAAATTGATACAAAGCACAGGTCCTCTAACATCCAAGCTTGTCAGTTAAGATGAGAAACATGTGAGCTTAGTGAACAATGTAGTTAGTTTGAGCTGAAAATTGACTGCCCTTACTTGAAACGAATTCTTGCTTGTAGGAAGACACAGAGCCTAGAATTTAACTCCATTTCTGAAAGGAAACACACAGCATAGTTCTCTTCCATGGACCACACTCTGCTTTAGAGCAAGAAGCACCCTCTTGCTTTCTAGAGTCTCTAAGACAGCAGGAAACATGAGTGTGCTGAGAACAAAAGAACGGTGTTTCCTACACATACGGACCATAACTAGTCCAACTCTGCCTCTTAAATTGATACAAAGCACAGGTCCTCTAACATCCAATGCTTGTCAGTTAAGAAGAGAAACATGTGAGCTTCGTGAACGATGTAGTTAGTTTGAGCTGAAAAGTGACTGCCCTTACTTGAAACGACGTCTTGCTTGTAGGAAGATACAGAGCCTGGAATTTAACTCCATTTCAGAAAGGAAACACAGAGCATAGTTCTCATCAATGGATCACACTCTGCTTTCGAGAAAGAAGCATGCTCTTGCTTTCTAGAGTCTCTAAGACAGCAGGAAACATGAGTGTTCTGAGAACAAAAGTACGGTGTTTCCTACACATACGGACCATATCTAGTCCAACTCTGCCTCTTAAATTGATACAAAGCACAGGTCCTCTAACATCCAATATTTGTCATTTAAGATGAGAAACGTGTGAGCTTCGTGAACGATGTAGTTCATTTGAGCTGAAAAGTGACAGCCCTTACCTGAAATGAATTCTTGATTGTAGGAAGACACAGAGACTGGGATTTAACTCCATTTCTGAAAGGAAACACACAGCATAGTTCTCATCCATGGATCACACTCTGCTTTAGAGCAAGAAGCATGCTCTTGCTTTCTAGATGCTCTAATACAGCAGGAAACATGAGTGTGCTAAGAACAAATGAACAGTGTTTCCTACACATACGGACCATATCTAGTCCAACTCTGCTGCTGAAACTGATACAAAGCACTGGTCCTCTAACATCCAATGCTTGTCATTTAAGATGAGAAACGTGTGAGCTTCGTGATCGATGTAGTTTGTTTAAGCTGAAAAGTGACTGCCCTTAACTGAAAGGAAGTCTTTCTTGTATGAAGACACAGAGCCTGGAATTTAACTCCATTTCTGAAGAAACTCACAGCAGAGTTCTCATCCATTGATTACACTCTGCTTTAGAGCAAGAAGCACGCTCTAGCGTTCTAGAGTCTCTAAGACAGCAGGAAACATGAGTGTGCTGAGAACAAAGGAACGGTGTTTCCTACACATACAGACCATATGTATTCCAATTCTGCTTCTTAAACTGATACAAAGCACTGGTCCTCTAGCATCCGATGTTTGTCAGTTAAGATGAGAAACGTGTGATATCGTGAACGATGTAGTTCCTTTGAGCTATAAAGTAACTGCCCTTACCTGAACCAAATCTTGCTTGTAGGAAGACTCAGAGCCTGGGATTCAACTCCATTTCTGAAGAGAAACACACAGCAGTGTTCTCATATATAGATCACACTGTGCTTTAGAGCAAGAAGCACGCTCTTGCTTTCCAGAGTCACTAAGACAGCAGGAAACGTGAGTGTGATGAGAACAAAAGAACGGTGTTTCCTACACATAGGGACCATATCTATTCCAACTCTGCTTCTGAAACTGATACAAAGCACTGGTCCTCTAACATCCAATGCTTGTCAGTTAAGATGAGAAACGTGTGAGCTTTGTGAACGATGTAGTTCGTTTGAGCAGAAAAGTGACTGCCCTTACCTGCAACAAAGTAGTGCTTGTAGGACGACACAGAGCCTGGGATTTAACTCCTTTTCAGAAGGGAAACACACAGCATAGTTCTCATCCATGGATCACACTCTGCTTTAGAGAAAGAAGAACGCTCTCGCTTTCTAGAATCTCTAATACAGCAGGAAAGTTGAGTGTGCTCAGAACAAAAGAACGGTATTTCCTACACATACAGACCATATCTAGTTCAACTCTGCTTCTGAAACTGAAACAAACCACAGGTCCTCTAACATCCAATGCTTGTCAGTTAAGATGAGAAACGTGTGAGCTTCGTGAAGAGATGTAGTTCGTTTGAGCTATAAAATAACGGCCCTTACCTGAAACGAAATCTTGTTTTTTAGGAAGACTCAGAGCCTGAGATTTAACTCCATTTCTGAAGTGAAACACACAGCAGAGTTCTCATCCATTGATCACACTCTGCTTTAGAGCAAGAAGCACGCTCTAACTTTCTAGAGTCTCTAAGACAGCAGGAAACATGAGTGTGCTGAGAACAAAAGAACGGTGTTTCGTACACATATGGACCATATCTATTGCAACTCAGTTTCTGAAATTGATACAAAGCACTGGTCCTCTAACATCCAAGCTTGTCAGTTAAGATGAGAAACATGTGAGCTTCGTGAACGATGTAGTTAGTTTGACCTGAAAAGTGACTGCCCTTACTTGAAACAAAGTCTTGCTTGTAGGAAGACACAGTGCCTGGGTTTTAACTCCACTTCTGAAGGGAAACACACAGCATAGTTCTCATCCATGGATCACACTCTGCTTTAGAGCAAGAAGCACGCTCTAGCTTTCTACAGTCTCTAAGACAGCTGGAAAAGTGAGGGTGCTGAGAACAAAAGAACGGTGTTTCCTACACATATGGACCATATCTAGTCCAACTCTGCCTCTTAAACTGATACAAAGCACAGGTCCTCTAACATCCAATGCTTGTCATTTAAGATGAGAAACGTGTGATCTTTGTGAATGATGTAGTTTGTTTGAGCTGAAGAGTGCCTGCCCTTACCTGTAACGAAGTAGTGCTTGTAGGAAGACACAGTGCCTGGGTTTTAACTCCACTTGTGAAGGGAAACACACAGCATAGTTCTCATCCATGGATCACACTCTGCTTTAGAACAAGAAGCACGCCCTTGCTTTCTAGAATCTCTAATACAGCAGTAACTTGAGTGTGCTCAGAACAAAAGAACAGTGTTTCCTACACATACAGACCATATCTTGTTCAACTCTGATTCTGAAACTGTAACAAACCCCAGTTCCTCTAATATCAAATGCTTCTCATTTAAGATGAGAAACGTGTGAGCTTTGTGAACGATGTAGTTCGTTTGAGCTGTAAAGTAACAGCCCTTACCTGAAACGAAGTCTTGTTTTTTAGGAAGACTCAGAGCCTGGGATTTAACTCCATTTCTGAAGAGAAACACACAGCAGAGTTCTCATTCATTGATCACACTCTGCTTTAGAGCAAGAAGCACGCTCTAGCTTTCTAGATTCTCTAAGACAGCAGGAAAAGTGAGTGTGCTGAGAACAAAAGAACGGTGTTTCCTACACATACGGACCATATCTATTCCAACTCTGCTTCTGAAACTTATACAAAGCACTTTTCCTCTAACATCCGATGCTTGTCGTTTAAGATGAGAAGCGTGTGAGTTCGTGAACGATGTAGTTCGTTTGAGCTGTAAAGTAACTGCCCTTACCTGATTCGAAGTCTTGCTTGTAGGAAGACTCAGAGCCTGGGATTTAACTCCATTTCTTAAGAGAAACACACAGCAGAGTTCTCATATATAGATCACACTCTGCTTTAGAGCGAGAAGCACGCTCTTGCTTTCTAGCGTCTCTAAGACAGCAGGAAACATGAGTGTGCTGAGAACAAAAGAACGGTGTTTCCTACACATACGGACCATATCTAGTCCAACTCTGCCTCTTAAACTGATACAAAGCACAGGTCCTCTAACATCCAATGGTTGTCATTTAAGATGAGAAACGTGTGAGCTTCGTGAACGATGTAGTTCGTTTGAGCTGAAAAGTGACTGCCTTTAGCTGAAACGAATTCTTGATTGTAGGACGACACACACACTGGGTTTTAACTCCATTTCTGAAGGGAAACACACAGCATAGTTCTCATCGATGGATCACACTCTGCTTTAGAGCAAGAAGCACGCTCTTGTTTTCTAGATTCTCTAATACAGCAGGAAACGTGAGTGTGCTGAGAACAAAAGAACGGTGTTTCCTACACATACCCACCATATCTAGTCCAACTCTGCCTCTTAAATTGATACAAAGCACAGGTCCTCTAACATCCAATGGTTGTCATTTAAGATGAGAAACGTGTGAGCTTCGTGAACGATGTAGTTCGTTTGAGCTGTAAAGTAACAGCCTTTACCTGAAACAAAGTCTTGTTTTTTAGGAAGACTCAGAGCCTGAGATTTAACTCCATTTCTGAAGTGAAACACACAGCAGAGTTCTCATCCATTGATCACACTCTGCTTTAGAGCAAGAAGCACGCTCTAGCTTTCTAGAGTCTCTAAGACAGCAGGCACGTGAGTGTGCTGATAACAAAAGAACGGTGTTTCCTACACATATGGACCATATCTATTGCAACTCTGTTTCTGAAATTGATACAAAGCACAGGTCCTCTAACATCCAAGCTTGTCAGTTAAGATGAGAAACATGTGAGCTTAGTGAACAATGTAGTTAGTTTGAGCTGAAAATTGACTGCCCTTACTTGAAACGAATTCTTGCTTGTAGGAAGACACAGAGCCTAGAATTTAACTCCATTTCTGAAAGGAAACACACAGCATAGTTCTCTTCCATGGACCACACTCTGCTTTAGAGCAAGAAGCACCCTCTTGCTTTCTAGAGTCTCTAAGACAGCAGGAAACATGAGTGTGCTGAGAACAAAAGAACGGTGTTTCCTACACATACGGACCATAACTAGTCCAACTCTGCCTCTTAAATTGATACAAAGCACAGGTCCTCTAACATCCAATGCTTGTCAGTTAAGAAGAGAAACATGTGAGCTTCGTGAACGATGTAGTTAGTTTGAGCTGAAAAGTGACTGCCCTTACTTGAAACGACGTCTTGCTTGTAGGAAGATACAGAGCCTGGAATTTAACTCCATTTCAGAAAGGAAACACAGAGCATAGTTCTCATCAATGGATCACACTCTGCTTTCGAGAAAGAAGCATGCTCTTGCTTTCTAGAGTCTCTAAGACAGCAGGAAACATGAGTGTTCTGAGAACAAAAGTACGGTGTTTCCTACACATACAGACCATATCTAGTCCAACTCTGCCTCTTAAATTGATACAAAGCACAGGTCCTCTAACATCCAATATTTGTCATTTAAGATGAGAAACGTGTGAGCTTCGTGAACGATGTAGTTCATTTGAGCTGAAAAGTGACAGCCCTTACCTGAAATGAATTCTTGATTGTAGGAAGACACAGAGACTGGAATTTAACTCCATTTCTGAAAGGAAACACACAGCATAGTTCTCATCCATGGATCACACTCTGCTTTAGAGCAAGAAGCATGCTCTTGCTTTCTAGATGCTCTAATACAGCAGGAAACATGAGTGTGCTAAGAACAAATGAACAGTGTTTCCTACACATACGGACCATATCTAGTCCAACTCTGCTGCTGAAACTGATACAAAGCACTGGTCCTCTAACATCCAATGCTTGTCATTTAAGATGAGAAACGTGTGAGCTTCGTGATCGATGTAGTTCGTTTAAGCTGAAAAGTGACTGCCCTTAACTGAAAGGAAGTCTTTCTTGTATGAAGACACAGAGCCTGGAATTTAACTCCATTTCTGAAGAAACTCACAGCAGAGTTCTCATCCATTGATTACACTCTGCTTTAGAGCAAGAAGCACGCTCTAGCGTTCTAGAGTCTCTAAGACAGCAGGAAACATGAGTGTGCTGAGAACAAAGGAACGGTGTTTCCTACGCATACAGACCATATGTATTCCAATTCTGCTTCTTAAACTGATACAAAGCACTGGTCCTCTAACATCCGATGCTTGTCAGTTAAGATGAGAAACATGTGAGCTTCGTGAACGATGTAGTTCCTTTGAGCTGTGAAGTAACTGCCCTTACCTGAACCAAATCTTGCTTGTAGGAAGACTCAGAGCCTGGGATTTAACTCCATTTCTGAAGAGAAACACACAGCAGAGTTCTCATATATAGATCACACTCTGCTTTAGAGCAAGAAGCACGCTCTTGCTTTCCAGAGTCACTAAGACAGCAGGAAACGTGAGTGTGATGAGAACAAAAGAACGGTGTTTCCTACACATAGGGACCATATCTATTCCAACTCTGCTTCTGAAACTGATACAAAGCACTGGTCCTCTAACATCCAATGCTTGTCAGTTAAGATGAGAATCGTGTGAGCTTTGTGAACGATGTAGTTCGTTTGAGCAGAAAAGTGACTGCCCTTACCTGAAACAAAGTAGTGCTTGTAGGAAGACACAGAGCCTGGGATTTAACTCCTTTTCAGAAGGGAAACACACAGCATAGTTCTCATCCATGGATCACACTCTGCTTTAGAGCAAGAAGCATGCCCTTGCTTTCTAGAATCTCTAATACAGCAGTAACTTGAGTGTGCTCAGAAAAAAAGAACAGTGTTTCCTACACATACAGACCATATCTTGTTCAACTCTGATTCTGAAACTGAAACAAACCCCAGTTCCTCTAATATCAAATGCTTCTCATTTAAGATGAGAAACGTGTGAGCTTTGTGAACGATGTAGTTCGTTTGAGCTGTAAAGTAACAGCCCTTACCTGAAACGAAGTCTTGTTTTTTAGGAAGACTCAGAGCCTGGGATTTAACTCCATTTCTGAAGAGAAACACACAGCAGAGTTCTCATTCATTGATCACACTCTGCTTTAGAGCAAGAAGCACGCTCTAGCTGTCTAGAGTCTCTAAGACAGCAGGAAAAGTGAGTGTGCTGAGAACAAAAGAACGGTGTTTCCTACACATACGGACCATATCTATTCCAACTCTGCTTCTGAAACTGATACAAAGCACTTCTCCTCTAACATCCGATGCTTGTCGTTTAAGATGAGAAGCGTGTGAGTTCGTGAACGATGTAGTTCGTTGGAGCTGTAAAGTAACTGCCCTTACCTGATTCGAAGTCTTGCTTGTAGGAAGACTCAGAGCCTGGGATTTAACTCCATTTCTTAAGAGAAACACACAGCAGAGTTCTCATATATAGATCACACTCTGCTTTAGAGCGAGAAGCACGCTCTTGCTTTCTAGCGTCTCTAAGACAGCAGGAAACATGAGTGTGCTGAGAACAAAAGAACGGTGTTTCCTACACATACGGACCATATCTAGTCCAACTCTGCCTCTTAAACTTATACAAAGCACAGGTCCTCTAACATCCAATGGTTGTCATTTAAGATGAGAAATGTATGAGGTTCGTGAACGATGTAGTTCGTTTGAGGTGAAAAGTGACTGCCCTTACCTAAAACGAATTATTGATTGTAGGAAGACACAGAGACTGGGTTTTAACTCCATTTCTGAAGGGAAACACACAGCATAGTTCTCATCGATGGATCACACTCTGCTTTAGAGCAAGAAGCACGCTCTTGTTTTCTAGATTCTCTAATACAGCAGGAAACGTGAGTGTGCTGAGAACAAAAGAACGGTGTTTCCTACACATACCCACCATATCTAGTCCAACTCTGCCTCTTAAATTGATACAAAGCACAGGTCCTCTAAAATCCAATGGTTGTCATTTAAGATGAGAAACGTGTGAGCTTCGTGAACGATGTAGTTCGTTTGAGCTGTAAAGTAACGGCCCTTACCTGAAACAAAGTCTTGTTTTTTAGGAAGACTCAGAGCCTGAGTTTTAACTCCATTTCTGAAGTGAAACACACAGCAGAGTTCTCATCCATTGATCACACTCTGCTTTAGAGCAAGAAGCACGCTATAGCTTTCTAGAGTCTCTAAGACAGCAGGCACGTGAGTGTGCTGATAACAAAAGAACGGTGTTTCCTACACATATGGACCATATCTATTGCAACTCTGTTTCTGAAATTGATACAAAGCACAGGTCCTCTAACATCCAAGCTTGTCAGTTAAGATGAGAAACATGTGAGCTTAGTGAACAATGTAGTTAGTTTGAGCTGAAAATTGACTGCCCTTACTTGAAACGAATTCTTGCTTGTAGGAAGACACAGAGCCTAGAATTTAACTCCATTTCTGAAAGGAAACACACAGCATAGTTCTCTTCCATGGACCACACTCTGCTTTAGAGCAAGAAGCACCCTCTTGCTTTCTAGAGTCTCTAAGACAGCAGGAAACATGAGTGTGCTGAGAACAAAAGAACGGTGTTTCCTACACATACGGACCATAACTAGTCCAACTCTGCCTCTTAAATTGATACAAAGCACAGGTCCTCTAACATCCAATGCTTGTCATTTAAGATGAGAAACGTGTGAGCTTCGTGAACGATGTAGTTCATTTGAGCTGAAAAGTGACAGCCCTAACCTGAAATGAATTCTTGATTGTAGGAAGACACAGAGACTGGGATTTAACTCCATTTCTGAAAGGAAACACACAGCATAGTTCTCATCCATGGATCACACTCTGCTTTAGAGCAAGAAGCATGCTCTTGCTTTCTAGATTCTCTAATACAGCAGGAAACATGAGTGTGCTAAGAACAAATGAACAGTGTTTCCTACACATACGGACCATATCTAGTCCAACTCTGCTGCTGAAACTGATACAAAGCACTGGTCCTCTAACATCCAATGCTTGTCATTTAAGATGAGAAACGTGTGAGCTTCGTGATCGATGTAGTTCGTTTAAGCTGAAAAGTGACTGCCCTTAACTGAAAGGAAGTCTTTCTTGTATGAAGACACAGAGCCTGGAATTTAACTCCATTTCTGAAGAAACTCACAGCAGAGTTCTCATCCATTGATTACACTCTGCTTTAGAGCAAGAAGCACACTCTAGCGTTCTAGAGTCTCTAAGACAGCAGGAAACATGAGTGTGCTGAGAACAAAGGAACGGTGTTTCCTACACATACAGACCATATGTATTCCAATTCTGCTTCTTAAACTGATACAAAGCACTGGTCCTCTAACATCCAATGCTTGTCAGTTAAGATGAGAATCGTGTGAGCTTTGTGAACGATGTAGTTCGTTTGAGCAGAAAAGTGACTGCCCTTACCTGAAACAAAGTAGTGCTTGTAGGAAGACACAGAGCCTGGGATTTAACTCCTTTTCAGAAGGGAAACACACAGCATAGTTCTCATCCATGGATCACACTCTGCTTTAGAGCAAGAAGCATGCCCTTGCTTTCTAGAATCTCTAATACAGCAGTAACTTGAGTGTGCTCAGAACAAAAGAACAGTGTTTCCTACACATACAGACCATATGTTGTTCAACTCTGATTCTGAAACTGAAACAAACCCCAGTTCCTCTAATATCAAATGCTTCTCATTTAAGATGAGAAACGTGTGAGCTTTGTGAACGATGTAGTTCGTTTGAGCTGTAAAGTAACAGCCCTTACCTGAAACGAAGTCTTGTTTTTTAGGAAGACTCAGAGCCTGGGATTTAACTCCATTTCTGAAGAGAAACACACAGCAGAGTTCTCATTCATTGATCACACTCTGCTTTAGAGCAAGAAGCACGCTCTAGCTTTCTAGAGTCTCTAAGACAGCAGGAAAAGTGAGTGTGCTGAGAACAAAAGAACGGTGTTTCCTACACATACGGACCATATCTATTCCAACTCTGCTTCTGAAACTGATACAAAGCACTTTTCCTCTAACATCCGATGCTTGTCATTTAAGATGAGAAGCGTGGGAGTTCGTGAACAATGTAGTTCGTTTGAGCTGTAAAGTAACTGCCCTTACCTGATTCGAAGTCTTGCTTGTAGGAAGACTCAGAGCCTGGGATTTAACTCCATTTCTTAAGAGAAACATACAGCAGAGTTCTCATATATAGATCACACTCTGCTTTAGAGCGAGAAGCACGCTCTTGCTTTCTAGCGTCTCTAAGACAGCAGGAAACATGAGTGTGCTGAGAACAAAAGAACGGTGTTTCCTACACATACGGACCATATCTAGTCCAACTCTGCCTCTTAAACTGATACAAAGCACAGGTCCTCTAACATCCAAAGGTTGTCATTTAAGATGAGAAACGTGTGAGCTTCGTGAACGATGTAGTTCCTTTGAGCTGAAAAGTGACTGCCTTTACCTGAAACGAATTCTTGATTGTAGGAAGACACACAGACTGGGTTTTAACTCCATTTCTGAAGGGAAACACACAGCATAGTTCTCATCGATGGATCACACTCTGCTTTAGAGCAAGAAGCACGCTCTTGTTTTCTAGATTCTCTAATACAGCAGGAAACATGAGTGTGCTGAGAACAAAAGAACGGTGTTTCCTACACATACCCACCATATCTAGTCCAACTCTGCCTCTTAAATTGATACAAAGCACAGGTCCTCTAAAATCCAATGGTTGTCATTTAAGATGAGAAACGTGTGAGCTTCGTGAACGATGTAGTTCGTTTGAGCTGTAAAGTAACGGCCCTTACCTGAAACAAAGTCTTGTTTTTTAGGAAGACTCAGAGCCTGAGATTTAACTCCATTTCTGAAGTGAAACACACAGCAGAGTTCTCATCCATTGATCACACTCTGCTTTAGAGCAAGAAGCACGCTCTAGCTTTCTAGAGTCTCTAAGACAGCAGGCACGTGAGTGTGCAGAGAACAAAAGAACGGTGTTTCCTACACATATGGACCATATCTATTGCAACTCTGTTTCTGAAATTGATACAAAGCACAGGTCCTCTAACATCCAAGCTTGTCAGTTAAGATGAGAAACATGTGAGCTTAGTGAACGATGTAGTTAGTTTGAGCTGAAAATTGACTGCCCTTACTTGAAACGAATTCTTGCTTGTAGGAAGACACAGAGCCTAGAATTTAACTCCATTTCTGAAAGGAAACACACAGCATAGTTCTCATCCATGGACCACACTCTACTTTAGAGCAAGAAGCACCCTCTTGCTTTCTAGAGTCTCTAAGACAGCAGGAAACATGAGTGTGCTGAGAACAAAAGAACGGTGTTTCCTACACATACGGACCATAACTAGTCCAACTCTGCCTCTTAAATTGATACAAAGCACAGGTCCTCTAACATCCAATGCTTGTCAGTTAAGAAGAGAAACATGTGAGCTTCGTGAACGATGTAGTTAGTTTGAGCTGAAAAGTGACTGCCCTTACTTGAAACGACGTCTTGCTTGTAGGAAGATACAGAGCCTGGAATTTAACTCCATTTCAGAAAGGAAACACAGAGCATAGTTCTCATCAATGGATCACACTCTGCTTTCGAGAAAGAAGCATGCTCTTGCTTTCTAGAGTCTCTAAGACAGCAGGAAACATGAGTGTTCTGAGAACAAAAGTACGGTGTTTCCTACACATACGGACCATATCTAGTCCAACTCTGCCTCTTAAATTGATACAAAGCACAGGTCCTCTAACATCCAATATTTGTCATTTAAGATGAGAAACGTGTGAGCTTCGTGAACGATGTAGTTCATTTGAGCTGAAAAGTGACAGCCCTTACCTGAAACGAATTCTTGATTGTAGGAAGACACAGAGACTGGGATTTAACTCCATTTCTGAAAGGAAACACACAGCATAGTTCTCATCCATGGATCACACTCTGCTTTAGAGCAAGAAGCATGCTCTTGCTTTCTAGATTCTCTAATACAGCAGGAAACATGAGTGTGCTAAGAACAAATGAACAGTGTTTCCTACACATACGGACCATATCTAGTCCAACTCTGCTGCTGAAACTGATACAAAGCACTGGTCCTCTAACATCCAATGCTTGTCATTTAAGATGAGAAACGTGTGAGCTTCGTGATCGATGTAGTTCGTTTAAGCTGAAAAGTGACTGCCCTTAACTGAAAGGAAGTCTTTCTTGTATAAAGACACAGAGCCTGGAATTTAACTCCATTTCTGAAGAAACTCACAGCAGAGTTCTTATCCATTGATTACACTCTGCTTTAGAGCAAGAAGCACGCTCTTGCTTTCCAGAGTCACTAAGACAGCAGGAAACGTGAGTGTGATGAGAACAAAAGAACGGTGTTTCCTACACATAGGGACCATATCTATTCCAACTCTGCTTCTGAAACTGATACAAAGCACTGGTCCTCTAACATCCAATGCTTGTCAGTTAAGATGAGAATCGTGTGAGCTTTGTGAACGATGTAGTTCGTTTGAGCAGAAAAGTGACTGCCCTTACCTGAAACAAAGTAGTGCTTGTAGGAAGACACAGAGCCTGGGATTTAACTCCTTTTCAGAAGGGAAACACACAGCTTAGTTCTCATCCATGGATCACACTCTGCTTTAGAGCAAGAAGCACGCCCTTGCTTTCTAGAATCTCTAATACAGCAGTAACTTGAGTGTGCTCAGAACAAAAGAACAGGGTT
Organism: Onychomys leucogaster; assembly: GCA_949786385.1. Taxonomy (NCBI): domain Eukaryota; kingdom Metazoa; phylum Chordata; class Mammalia; order Rodentia; family Cricetidae; genus Onychomys; species Onychomys leucogaster. The sequence goes on along the minus strand of CATKUP010000009.1, from coordinate 3,267,153 downwards.
TCCTACACATACAGACCATATCTTGTTCAACTCTGATTCTGAAACTGAAACAAACCCCAGTTCCTCTAATATCAAATGCTTCTCATTTAAGATGAGAAACGTGTGAGCTTTGTGAACGATGTAGTTCGTTTGAGCTGTAAAGTAACAGCCCTTACCTAAAACGAAGTCTTGTTTTTTAGGAAGACTCAGAGCCTGGGATTTAACTCCATTTCTGAAGAGAAACACACAGCAGAGTTCTCATTCATTGATCACACTCTGCTTTAGAGCAAGAAGCACGCTCTAGCTTTCTAGAGTCTCTAAGACAGCAGGAAAAGTGAGTGTGCTGAGAACAAAAGAACGGTGTTTCCTACACATACGGACCATATCTATTCCAACTCTGCTTCTGAAACTGATACAAAGCACTTTTCCTGTAACATCCGATGCTTGTCATTTAAGATGAGAAGCGTGGGAGTTCATGAACAATGTAGTTCGTTTGAGCTGTAAAGTAACTGCCCTTACCTGATTCGAAGTCTTGCTTGTAGGAAGACCCGCCTGGGATTTAACTCCATTTCTTAAGAGAAACACACAGCAGAGTTCTCATATATAGATCACACTCTGCTTTAGAGCGAGAAGCACGCTCTTGCTTTCTAGCGTCTCTAAGACAGCAGGAAACATGAGTGTGCTGAGAACAAAAGAACGGTGTTTCCTACACATACCCACCATATCTAGTCCAACTCTGCCTCTTAAACTGATACAAAGCACAGGTCCTCTAACATCCAAAGGTTGTCATTTAAGATGAGAAACGTGTGAGCTTCGTGAACGATGTAGTTCGTTTGAGCTGAAAAGTGACTGCCTTTACCTGAAACGAATTCTTGATTGTAGGAAGACACACAGACTGGGTTTTAACTCCATTTCTGAAGGGAAACACACAGCATAGTTCTCATCGATGGATCACACTCTGCTTTAGAGCAAGAAGCACGCTCTTGTTTTCTAGATTCTCTAATACAGCAAGAAACGTGAGTGTGCTGAGAACAAAAGAACGGTGTTTCCTACACATACCCACCATATCTAGTCCAACTCTGCCTCTTAAATTGATACAAAGCACAGGTCCTCTAAAATCCAATGGTTGTCATTTAAGATGAGAAACGTGTGAGCTTCGTGAACGATGTAGTTCGTTTGAGCTGTAAAGTAACGGCCCTTACCTGAAACAAAGTCTTGTTTTTTAGGAAGACTCAGAGCCTGAGATTTAACTCCATTTCTGAAGTGAAACACACAGCAGAGTTCTCATCCATTGATCACACTCTGCTTTAGAGCAAGAAGCACGCTCTAGCTTTCTAGAGTCTCTAAGACAGCAGGCACGTGAGTGTGCTGAGAACAAAAGAACGGTGTTTCCTACACATATGGACCATATCTATTGCAACTCTGTTTCTGAAATTGATACAAAGCACAGGTCCTCTAACATCCAAGCTTGTCAGTTAAGATGAGAAACATGTGAGCTTCGTGAATGATGTAGTTAGTTTGAGCTGAAAAGTGACTGCCCTTACTTGAAACAAAATCTTGCTTGTAGGAAGACACAGAGCCTGGGTTTTAACTCCATTTCAGAAGGGAAACACACAGCATAGTTCTGATCCATGGATCACACTCTGCTTTAGAGCAAGAAGAACGCTCTTGCTTTCTAGAATCTCTAATACAGCAGGAAAGTTGAGTGTGCTCAGAACAAAAGAACGGTGTTTCTACACATTCAGACCATATCTAGTTCAACTCTGCTTCTGAAACTGAAACAAACCATAGGTCCTCTAACATCCAATGCTTGTCAGTTAAGATGAGAAACGTGTGAGCTTCGTGAACGATGTAGTTCGTTTGAGCTGTAATGTAACTGCCCTTACTTGAAACGAAGTCTTGTGTGTAGGAAGACACAGAGCCGGGATTTAACTCCATTTCAGAAGGGAAACACACAGCATAGTTCTCATCCATGGTTCACACTCTGCTTTAGAGTAAGAAGAACGTTCTTGCCTTCTAGAATCTCTAATACAGCAGGAAACTTGATTGTGCTCAGAACTAAATAACGGTGTTTTCTACACATATACGGAACATATCTAGTCCAACTCTGCTTCTGGAATTGATACAAAGCACAGGTCCTCTAACATCCAATGCTTGTCAGTTAAGATGAGAAACATGTGAGCTTAGTGAACGATGTAGTTAGTTTGAGCTGAAAAGTGACTGCCCTTACTTGAAACGAATTCTTGCTTGTAGGAAGACACAGAGCCTAGAATGTAACTCCATTTCTGAAAAGAAACACACAGCATAGTTCTCACCCATGGATCACACTCTGCTTTAGAGCAAGAAGCACCCTCTTGCTTTCTAGAGTCTCTAAGACAGCAGGAAACATGAGTGTGCTGAGAACAAAAGAACGGTGTTTCCTACACATACGGACCATATCTAGTCCAACTCTGCCTCTTAAATTGATACAAAGCACAGGTGCTCTAACATCCAATGCTTGTCATTTAAGATGAGAAACATGTGAGCTTCGTGAACGATGTAGTTAGTTTGAGCTGAAAAGTGACTGCCCTTACTTGAAACGAAGTCTTGCTTGTAGGAAGACACAGAGTATGGAATTTAACTCCTTTTCTGAAAGGAAACACACAGCATAGTTCTCATAAATGGATCACACTCTGCTTTCGAGCAAGAAGCATGCTCTTGCTTTCTAGAGTCTCTAAGACAGCAGGAAACATGAGTGTTCTGAGAACAAAGTACGGTGTTTCCTACACATACGGACCATATCTAGTCCAACTCTGCCTCTTAAATTGATACAAAGCACAGGTCCTCTAACATCCAATATTTGTCATTTAAGATGAGAAACGTGTGAGCTTCGTGAACGATGTAGTTCATTTGAGCTGAAAAGTGACAGCCCTTACCTGAAACGAAATCTTGATTGTAGGAAGACACAGAGACTGGGATTTAACTCCATTTCTGAAAGGAAACACACAGCATAGTTCTCATCCATGGATCACACCCTGCTTTAGAGCAAGAACCACGCTCTTGCTTTCTAGATTCTCTAATACAGCAGGAAACATGAGTGTGCTAAGAACAAATGAACGGTGTTTCCTACACATACGGACCATATCTAGTCCAACTCTGCTGCTGAAACTGATACAAAGCACTGGTCCTCTAACATCCAATGCTTGTCAGTGAAGATGAGAAACGTGTGAGCTTCGTGATCGATGTAGTTCGTTTAAGCTGAAAAGTGACTGCCCTTAATTGAAAGGAAGTCTTTCTTGTATGAAGACACAGAGCCTGGAATTTAACTCCATTTCTGAAGAAACTCACAGCAGAGTTCTCATCCATTGATTACACTCTGCTTTAGAGCAAGAAGCATGCTCTAGCGTTCTAGAGTCTCTAAGACAGCAGGAAACATGAGTGTGCTGAGAACAAAGGAACGGTGCTTCCTACACATGTGGACCATATGTATTCCAATTCTGCTTCTTAAACTGATTCAAAGCACTGGTCCTCTAACATCCGATGCTTGTCACTTAAGATGAGAAACATGTGAGCTTCGTGAACGATGTAGTTCCTTTGAGCTGTGAAGTAACTGCCCTTACCTGAACCAAATCTTGCTTGTAGGAAGACTTAGAGCCTGGGATTTAACTCCATTTCTGAAGAGAAACACACAGCAGAGTTATCATATATAGATCACACTCTGCTTTAGAGCAAGAAGCACGCTCTTGCTTTCCAGAGTCACTAAGACAGCAGGAAACACGAGTGTGATGAGAACAAAAGAACGGTGTTTCCTACACATAGGGACCATATCTATTCCAACTCTGCTTCTGAAACTGATACAAAGCACTGGTCCTCTAACATCCAATGCTTGTCAGTTAAGATGAGAATCGTGTGAGCTTTGTGAACGATGTAGTTCGTTTGAGCAGAAAAGTGACTGCCCTTACCTGAAACAAAGTAGTGCTTGGAGGAAGACACAGAGCCTGGGATTTAACTCCTTTTCAGAAGGGAAACACACAGCATAGTTCTCATCCATGGATCACACTCTGCTTTAGAGCAAGAAGCACGCCCTTGCTTTCTAGAATCTCTAATACAGCAGTAACTTGAGTGTGCTCAGAACAAAAGAACAGGGTTTCCTACACATACAGACCATATCTTGTTCAACTCTGATTCTGAAACTGAAACAAACCCCAGTTCCTCTAATATCAAATGCTTCTCATTTAAGATGAGAAACGTGTGAGCTTTGTGAACGATGTAGTTCGTTTGAGCTGTAAAGTAACAGCCCTTACCTAAAACGAAGTCTTGTTTTTTAGGAAGACTCAGAGCCTGGGATTTAACTCCATTTCTGAAGAGAAACACACAGCAGAGTTCTCATTCATTGATCACACTCTGCTTTAGAGCAAGAAGCACGCTCTAGCTTTCTAGAGTCTCTAAGACAGCAGGAAAAGTGAGTGTGCTGAGAACAAAAGAACGGTGTTTCCTACACATACGGACCATATCTATTCCAACTCTGCTTCTGAAACTGATACAAAGCACTTTTCCTGTAACATCCGATGCTTGTCATTTAAGATGAGAAGCGTGGGAGTTCATGAACAATGTAGTTCGTTTGAGCTGTAAAGTAACTGCCCTTACCTGATTCGAAGTCTTGCTTGTAGGAAGACCCGCCTGGGATTTAACTCCATTTCTTAAGAGAAACACACAGCAGAGTTCTCATATATAGATCACACTCTGCTTTAGAGCGAGAAGCACGCTCTTGCTTTCTAGCGTCTCTAAGACAGCAGGAAACATGAGTGTGCTGAGAACAAAAGAACGGTGTTTCCTACACATACGGACCATATCTAGTCCAACTCTGCCTCTTAAACTGATACAAAGCACAGGTCCTCTAACATCCAAAGGTTGTCATTTAAGATGAGAAACGTGTGAGCTTCGTGAACGATGTAGTTCGTTTGAGCTGAAAAGTGACTGCCTTTACCTGAAACGAATTCTTGATTGTAGGAAGACACACAGACTGGGTTTTAACTCCATTTCTGAAGGGAAACACACAGCATAGTTCTCATCGATGGATCACACTCTGCTTTAGAGCAAGAAGCACGCTCTTGTTTTCTAGATTCTCTAATACAGCAAGAAACGTGAGTGTGCTGAGAACAAAAGAACGGTGTTTCCTACACATACCCACCATATCTAGTCCAACTCTGCCTCTTAAATTGATACAAAGCACAGGTCCTCTAAAATCCAATGGTTGTCATTTAAGATGAGAAACGTGTGAGCTTCGTGAACGATGTAGTTCGTTTGAGCTGTAAAGTAACGGCCCTTACCTGAAACAAAGTCTTGTTTTTTAGGAAGACTCAGAGCCTGAGATTTAACTCCATTTCTGAAGTGAAACACACAGCAGAGTTCTCATCCATTGATCACACTCTGCTTTAGAGCAAGAAGCACGCTCTAGCTTTCTAGAGTCTCTAAGACAGCAGGCACGTGAGTGTGCTGAGAACAAAAGAACGGTGTTTCCTACACATATGGACCATATCTATTGCAACTCTGTTTCTGAAATTGATACAAAGCACAGGTCCTCTAACATCCAAGCTTGTCAGTTAAGATGAGAAACATGTGAGCTTCGTGAATGATGTAGTTAGTTTGAGCTGAAAAGTGACTGCCCTTACTTGAAACAAAATCTTGCTTGTAGGAAGACACAGAGCCTGGGTTTTAACTCCATTTCAGAAGGGAAACACACAGCATAGTTCTGATCCATGGATCACACTATGCTTTAGAGCAAGAAGAACGCTCTTGCTTTCTAGAATCTCTAATACAGCAGGAAAGTTGAGTGTGCTCAGAACAAAAGAACGGTGTTTCTACACATTCAGACCATATCTAGTTCAACTCTGCTTCTGAAACTGAAACAAACCATAGGTCCTCTAACATCCAATGCTTGTCAGTTAAGATGAGAAACGTGTGAGCTTCGTGAACGATGTAGTTCGTTTGAGCTGTAATGTAACTGCCCTTACTTGAAACGAAGTCTTGTGTGTAGGAAGACACAGAGCCGGGATTTAACTCCATTTCAGAAGGGAAACACACAGCATAGTTCTCATCCATGGTTCACACTCTGCTTTAGAGTAAGAAGAACGTTCTTGCCTTCTAGAATCTCTAATACAGCAGGAAACTTGATTGTGCTCAGAACAAAATAACGGTGTTTTCTACACATATACGGAACATATCTAGTCCAACTCTGCTTCTGGAATTGATACAAAGCACAGGTCCTCTAACATCCAATGCTTGTCAGTTAAGATGAGAAACATGTGAGCTTAGTGAACGATGTAGTTAGTTTGAGCTGAAAAGTGACTGCCCTTACTTGAAACGAATTCTTGCTTGTAGGAAGACACAGAGCCTAGAATGTAACTCCATTTCTGAAAAGAAACACACAGCATAGTTCTCACCCATGGATCACACTCTGCTTTAGAGCAAGAAGCACCCTCTTGCTTTCTAGAGTCTCTAAGACAGCAGGAAACATGAGTGTGCTGAGAACAAAAGAACGGTGTTTCCTACACATACGGACCATATCTAGTCCAACTCTGCCTCTTAAATTGATACAAAGCACAGGTGCTCTAACATCCAATGCTTGTCATTTAAGATGAGAAACATGTGAGCTTCGTGAACGATGTAGTTAGTTTGAGCTGAAAAGTGACTGCCCTTACTTGAAACGAAGTCTTGCTTGTAGGAAGACACAGAGTATGGAATTTAACTCCTTTTCTGAAAGGAAACACACAGCATAGTTCTCATAAATGGATCACACTCTGCTTTCGAGCAAGAAGCATGCTCTTGCTTTCTAGAGTCTCTAAGACAGCAGGAAACATGAGTGTTCTGAGAACAAAGTACGGTGTTTCCTACACATACGGACCATATCTAGTCCAACTCTGCCTCTTAAATTGATACAAAGCACAGGTCCTCTAACATCCAATGGTTGTCATTTAAGATGAGAAACGTGTGAGCTTCGTGAACGATGTAGTTCATTTGAGCTGAAAAGTGACAGCCCTTACCTGAAACGAAATCTTGATTGTAGGAAGACACAGAGACTGGGATTTAACTCCATTTCTGAAAGGAAACACACAGCATAGTTCTCATCCATGGATCACACCCTGCTTTAGAGCAAGAACCACGCTCTTGCTTTCTAGATTCTCTAATACAGCAGGAAACATGAGTGTGCTAAGAACAAATGAACGGTGTTTCCTACACATACGGACCATATCTAGTCCAACTCTGCTGCTGAAACTGATACAAAGCACTGGTCCTCTAACATCCAATGCTTGTCAATGAAGATGAGAAACGTGTGAGCTTCGTGATCGATGTAGTTCGTTTAAGCTGAAAAGTGACTGCCCTTAATTGAAAGGAAGTCTTTCTTGTATGAAGACACAGAGCCTGGAATTTAACTCCATTTCTGAAAAAACTCACAGCAGAGTTCTCATCCATTGATTACACTCTGCTTTAGAGCAAGAAGCATGCTCTAGCGTTCTAGAGTCTCTAAGACAGCAGGAAACATGAGTGTGCTGAGAACAAAGGAACGGTGCTTCCTACACATGTGGACCATATGTATTCCAATTCTGCTTCTTAAACTGATTCAAAGCACTGGTCCTCTAACATCCGATGCTTGTCACTTAAGATGAGAAACATGTGAGCTTCGTGAACGATGTAGTTCCTTTGAGCTGTGAAGTAACTGCCCTTACCTGAACCAAATCTTGCTTGTAGGAAGACTCAGAGCCTGGGATTTAACTCCATTTCTGAAGAGAAACACACAGCAGAGTTATCATATATAGATCACACTCTGCTTTAGAGCAAGAAGCACGCTCTTGCTTTCCAGAGTCACTAAGACAGCAGGAAACGTGAGTGTGATGAGAACAAAAGAACGGTGTTTCCTACACATAGGGACCATATCTATTCCAACTCTGCTTCTGAAACTGATACAAAGCACTGGTCCTCTAACATCCAATGCTTGTCAGTTAAGATGAGAATCGTGTGAGCTTTGTGAACGATGTAGTTCGTTTGAGCAGAAAAGTGACTGCCCTTACCTGAAACAAAGTAGTGCTTGGAGGAAGACACAGAGCCTGGGATTTAACTCCTTTTCAGAAGGGAAACACACAGCATAGTTCTCATCCATGGATCACACTCTGCTTTTGAGCAAGAAGCACGCCCTTGCTTTCTAGAATCTCTAATACAGCAGTAACTTGAGTGTGCTCAGAACAAAAGAACAGTGTTTCCTACACATACAGACCATATCTTGTTCAACTCTGATTCTGAAACTGAAACAAACACCAGTTCCTCTAATATCAAATGCTTCTCATTTAAGATGAGAAACGTGTGAGCTTTGTGAACGATTTAGTTCGTTTGAGCTGTAAAGTAACAGCCCTTACCTGAAACGAAGTCTTGTTTTTTAGGAAGACTCAGAGCCTGGGATTTAACTCCATTTCTGAAGAGAAACACACAGCACAGTTCTCATTCATTGATCACACTCTGCTTTAGAGCAAGAAGCACGCTCTAGCTTTCTAGAGTCTCTAAGACAGCAGGAAAAGTGAGTGTGCTGAGAACAAAAGAACGGTGTTTCCTACACATACGGACCATATCTATTCCAACTCTGCCTCTGAAACTGATACAAAGCACTTTTCCTCTAACATCCGATGCTTGTCATTTAAGATGAGAAGCGTGGGAGTTCGTGAACAATGTAGTTCGTTTGAGCTGTAAAGTAACTGCCCTTACATGATTCGAAGTCTTGCTTGTAGGAAGACTCAGAGCCTGGGATTTAACTCCATTTCTTAAGAGAAACACACAGCAGAGTTCTCATATATAGATCACACTCTGCTTTAGAGCGAGAAGCACGCTCTTGCTTTCTAGCGTCTCTAAGACAGCAGGAAACATGAGTGTGCTGAGAACAAAAGAACGGTGTTTCCTACACATACGGACCATATCTAGTCCAACTCTGCCTCTTAAACTGATACAAAGCACAGGTCCTCTAACATCCAAAGGTTGTCATTTAAGATGAGAAACGTGTGAGCTTCGTGAACGATGTAGTTTGTTTGAGCTGAAAAGTGACTGCCTTTACCTGAAACGAATTCTTGATTGTAGGAAGACACACAGACTGGGTTTTAACTCCATTTCTGAAGGGAAACACACAGCATAGTTCTCATCGATGGATCACACTCTGCCTTAGAGCAAGAAGCACGCTCTTGTTTTCTAGATTCTCTAATAGAGCAGGAAACGTGAGTGTGCTGAGAACAAAAGAACGGTGTTTCCTACACATACCCACCATACCTAGTCCAACTCTGCCTCTTAAATTGATACAAAGCACAGGTCCTCTAAAATCCAATGGTTGTCATTTAAGATGAGAAACGTGTGAGCTTCGTGAACAATGTAGTTCTTTTGAGCTGAAAAGTAACGACCCTTACCTGATACAAAGTCTTGTTTTTTAGGAAGACTCAGAGCCTGAGATTTAACTCCATTTCTGAAGTGAAACACACAGCAGAGTTCTCATCCATTGATCACACTCTGCTTTAGAGCAAGAAGCACGCTCTAGCTTTCTAGAGTCTCTAAGACAGCAGGCACGTGAGTGTGCTGAGAACAAAAGAACGGTGTTTCCTACACATATGGACCATATCTATTGCAACTCTGTTTCTGAAATTGATACAAAGCACAGGTCCTCTAACATCCAAGCTTGTCAGTTAAGATGAGAAACATGTGAGCTTCGTGAACGATGTAGTTAGTTTGAGCTGAAAAGTGACTGCCCTTACTTGAAACGAAGTCTTGCTTGTAGGAAGACACAGAGTATGGAATTTAACTCCTTTTCTGAAAGGAAACACACAGCATAGTTCTCATAAATGGATCACACTCTGCTTTCGAGCAAGAAGCATGCTCTTGCTTTCTAGATTCTCTAATACAGCAGGAAACATGAGTGTGCTAAGAACAAATGAACGGTGTTTCTACACATTCAGACCATATCTAGTTCAACTCTGCTTCTGAAACTGAAACAAACCACAGGTCCTCTAACATCCAATGCTTGTCAGTTAAGATGAGAAACGTGTGAGCTTCGTGAACGATGTAGTTCGTTTGAGCTGTAATGTAACTGCCCTTACTTGAAACGAAGTCTTGTGTGTAGGAAGACACAGAGCCGGGATTTAACTCCATTTCAGAAGGGAAACACACAGCATAGTTCTCATCCATGGTTCACACTCTGCTTTAGAGTAAGAAGAACGTTCTTGCCTTCTAGAATCTCTAATACAGCAGGAAACTTGATTGTGCTCAGAACAAAATAACGGTGTTTTCTACACATATACGGAACATATCTAGTCCAACTCTGCTTCTGAAATTGATACAAAGCACAGGTCCTCTAACATCCAATGCTTGTCAGTTAAGATGAGAAACATGTGAGCTTAGTGAACGATGTAGTTAGTTTGAGCTGAAAAGTGAATGCCCTTACTTGAAACGAATTCTTGCTTGTAGGAAGACACAGAACCTAGAATGTAACTCCATTTCTGAAAAGAAACACACAGCATAGTTCTCACCCATGGATCACACTCTGCTTTAGAGCAAGAAGCACCCTCTTGCTTTCTAGAGTCTCTAAGACAGCAGGAAACATGAGTGTGCTGAGAACAAAAGAACGGTGTTTCCTACACATACGGACCATATCTAGTCCAACTCTGCCTCTTAAATTGATACAAAGCACAGGTGCTCTAACATCCAATGCTTGTCATTTAAGATGAGAAACATGTGAGCTTCGTGAACGATGTAGTTAGTTTGAGCTGAAAAGTGACTGCCCTAACTTGAAACGAAGTCTTGCTTGTAGGAAGACACAGAGTATGGAATTTAACTCCTTTTCTGAAAGGAAACACACAGCATAGTTCTCATAAATGGATCACACTCTGCTTTCGAGCAAGAAGCATGCTCTTGCTTTCTAGATTCTCTAATACAGCAGGAAACATGAGTGTGCTAAGAACAAATGAACGGTGTTTCCTACACATACGGACCATATCTAGTCCAACTCTGCTGCTGAAACTGATACAAAGCACTGGTCCTCTAACATCCAATTCTTGTCAGTGAAGATGAGAAACGTGTGAGCTTCGTGATCGATGTAGTTCGTTTAAGCTGAAAAGTGACTGCCCTTAATTGAAAGGAAGTCTTTCTTGTATGAAGACACAGAGCCTGGAATTTAACTCCATTTCTGAAGAAACTCACAGCAGAGTTCTCATCCATTGATTACACTCTGCTTTAGAGCAAGAAGCACGCTCTAGCGTTCTAGAGTCTCTAAGACAGCAGGAAACATGAGTGTGCTGAGAACAAAGGAACGGTGCTTCCTACATATGTGGACCATATGTATTCCAATTCTGCTTCTTAAACTGATACAAAGCACTGGTCCTCTAACATCCGATGCTTGTCAGTTAAGATGAGAAACATGTGATTTCGTGAACGATGTAGTTCCTTTGAGCTATAAAGTAAATGCCCTTACCTGAACCAAATCTTGCTTGTAGGAAGACTCAGAGCCTGGGATTCAACTCCATTTCTGAAGAGAAACACACAGCAGAGTTCTCATATATAGATCACACTCTGCTTTAGAGCAAGAAGCACGCTCTCGCTTTCCAGAGTCACTAAGACAGCAGGAAACGTGAGTGTGATGAGAACAAAAGAACGGTGTTTCCTACACATAGGGACGATATCTATTCCAACTCTGCTTCTGAAACTGATACAAAGCACTGGTACTCTAACATCGAATGCTTGTCAGTTAAGATGAGAATCGTGTGAGCTTTGTGAACGATGTAGTTCTTTTGAGCAGAAAAGTGACTGCCCTTACCTGAAACAAAGTAGTGCTTGGAGGAAGACACAGAGCCTGGGATTTAACTCCTTTTCAGAAGGGAAACACACAGCATAGTTCTCATCCATGGATCACACTCTGCTTTAGAGCAAGAAGCACGCCCTTGCTTTCTAGAATCTCTAATACAGCAGTAACTTGAGTGTGCTCAGAACAAAAGAACAGTGTTTCCTACACATACAGACCATGTCTAGTTCAACTCTGATTCTGAATCTGAAACAAACCCCAGTTCCTCTAATATCAAATGCTTCTCATTTAAGATGAGAAACGTGTGAGCTTTGTGAACGATGTAGTTCGTTTGAGCTGTAAAGTAACAGCCCTTACCTGATTCGAAGTCTTGCTTGTAGGAAGAGTCAGAGCCTGGGATTTAACTCCATTTCTGAAGAGAAACACACAGCAGAGTTCTCATACATAGATCACACTCTGCTTTAGAGCGAGAAGCACGCTCTTGCTTTCTAGCGTCTCTAAGACAGCAGGAAACATGAGTGTGCTGAGAACAAAAGAACGGTGTTTCCTACACATTCGGACCATATCTAGTCCAACTCTGCCTCTTAAACTGATACAAAGCACAGGTCCTCTAACAAACAATGGTTGTCATTTAAGATGAGAAACGTGTGAGCTTCGTGAACGATGTAGTTCGTTTGAGCTGTAAAGTAACGGCCCTTACCTGAAACAAAGTCTTGTTTTTTAGGAAGACTCAGAGCCTGAGATTTAACTCCTTTTCTGAAGTGAAACACACAGCAGCGTTCTCATCCATTGATCACACTCTGCTTTAGAGCAAGAAGCACGCTCTAGCTTTCTAGAGTCTCTAAGACAGCAGGCACGTGAGTGTGCTGAGAACAAAAGAACGGTGTTTCCTACACATATGGACCATATCTATTGCAACTCTGTTTCTGAAATTGATACAAAGCACAGGTGCTCTAACATCCAAGCTTGTCAGTTAAGATGAGAAACATGTGAGCTTCGTGAACGATGTAGTTAGTTTGAGCTGAAAAGTGACTGCCCTTAGTTGAAACAAAATCTTGCTTGTAGGAAGACACAGAGCCTGAGTTTTAACTCCATTTCTGAGGGGAAACACACAGCATAGTTCTCATCCATTGACCACACTCTGCTTTATAGCAAGAAGCACGCTCTAGCTTTCTAGAGTCTCTAAGACAGCAGGAAAAGTGAGTGTGCTGAGAAGAAAAGAACGGTGTTTCCTACACATACGGACCATATCCATTCCAACTCTGCTTCTGAAACTGATACAAAGCACTTGTCCTCTAACATCCAATGCTTGTCATTTAAGATGAGAAACATGTGAGCTTTGTGAACGATGTTGTTCGTTTGAGCTGAAAAGTGACTGCCCTTACCTGAAACGAAGTAGTGCTTGTAGGAAGACACAGAGCCTGGGATTTAACTCCATTTCAGAAGGGAAACACACAGCATAGTTCTGATCCATGGATCACACTCTGCTTTAGAGCAAGAAGAACGCTCTTGCTTTCTAGAATCTCTAATACAGCAGGAAATTTGATTGTGCTCAGAACAAAAGAACGGTGTTTCTACACATACAGACCATATCTATTTCAACTCTGCTTCTGAAACTGAAACAAACCACAGGTCCTCTAACATCCAATGCTTGTCAGTTAGGATGAGAAAGGTGTGAGCTTCGTGAACGATGTAGTTCGTTTGAGCTGTAATGTAACTGCCCTTACTTGAAACGAAGTCTTGTGTGTAGGAAGACACAGAGCCGGGATTTAACTCCATTTCTGAAAGGAAACACACAGCATAGTTCTCATCAATGGATCACACTCTGCTTTAGAGCAAGAAGCATGCTCTTGCTTTCTAGAGTCTCTAAGACAGCAGGAAACATGAGTGTTCTGAAAACAAAAGTACGGTGTTTCCTACACATACGGACCATATCTAGTCCAACTCTGCCTATTAAATTGATACAAAGCACAGGTCCTCTAACATCCAATGGTTGTCATTTAAGATGAGAAACGTGTGAGCTTCGTGAACGATGTAGTTCATTTGAGCTGAAAAGTGACAGCCCTTACCTGAAATGAAATCTTGATTGTAGGAAGACACAGAGACTGGGATTTAACTCCATTTCTGAAAGGAAACACACAGCATAGTTCTCATCCATGGATCACACTCTGCTTTAGAGCCAGAAGCACGCTCTTGCTTTCTAGATTCTCTAATACAGCAGGAAACATGAGTGTGCTAAGAACAAATGAATGGTGTTTCCTACAAATACGGTCCATATCTAGTCCAACTCTGCTGCTGAAACTGATACAAAGCACTGGTCCTCTAACATCCAATGCTTGTCAGTGAAGATGAGAAACGTATGAGCTTCGTGATCGATGTAGTTCGTTTAAGCTGAAAAGTGACTGCCCTTAATTGAAAGGAAGTCTTTCTTGTATGAAGACACAGAGCCTGGAATTTAACTCCATTTCTGAAGAAACTCACAGCAGAGTTCTCATCCATTGATTACATTCTGCTTTAGAGCAAGAAGCACGCTCTAGCGTTCTAGAGTCTCTAAGACAGCAGGAAACATGAGTGTGCTGAGAACAAAGGAACGGTGTTTCCTACACATATGGACCATATGTATTCCAATTCTGCTTCTTAAACTGATACAAAGCACTGGTCCTCTAACATCCGATGCTTGTCTGTTAAGATGAGAAACGTGTGATATCGTGAACGATGTAGTTCCTTTGAGCTATAAAGTAACTGCCCTTACCTGAACCAAATCTTGCTTGTAGGAAGACTCAGAGCCTGGGATTCAACTCCATTTCTGAAGAGAAACACACAGCAGAGTTCTCATATATAGATCACACTCTGCTTTAGAGCAAGAAGCACGCTCTTGCTTTCCAGAGTCACTAAGACAGCAGGAAACATGAGTGTGATGAGAACAATAGAACGGTGTTTCCTACACATAGGGACCATATCTATTCCAACTCTGCTTCTGAAACTGATACAAAGCACTGGTCCTCTAACATCCAATGCTTGTCAGTTAAGATGAGAAACGTGTGAGCTTTGTGAACGATGTAGTTCGTTTGAGCAGAAAAGTGACTGCTCTTACCTGAAACAAAGTAGTGCTTGTAGGAAGACACAGAGCCTGGGATTTAACTCCTTTTCAGAAGGGAAACACACAACATAGTTCTCATCCATGGATCACACTCTGCTTTAGAGAAAGAAGAACGCTCTCGCTTTCTAGAATCTCTAATACAGCAGGAAAGATGAGTGTGCTCAGAACAAAAGAACGGTGTTTCCTACACATACGGACCATATCTAGTCCAACTCTGCCTCTTAAATTGATACAAAGCACAGGTGCTCTAACATCCAATGCTTGTCATTTAAGATGAGAAACATGTGAGCTTCGTGAACGATGTAGTTAGTTTGAGCTGAAAAGTGACTGCCCTTACTTGAAACGAAGTCTTGCTTGTAGGAAGACACAGAGTATGGAATTTAACTCCTTTTCTGAAAGGAAACACACAGCATAGTTCTCATAAATGGATCACACTCTGCTTTCGAGCAAGAAGCATGCTCTTGCTTTCTAGAGTCTCTAAGACAGCAGGAAACATGAGTGTTCTGAGAACAAAGTACGGTGTTTCCTACACATACGGACCATATCTAGTCCAACTCTGCCTCTTAAATTGATACAAAGCACAGGTCCTCTAACATCCAATGGTTGTCATTTAAGATGAGAAACGTGTGAGCTTCGTGAACGATGTAGTTAGTTTGAGCTGAAAAGTGACTGCCCTTAGTTGAAACAAAATCTTGCTTGTAGGAAGACACAGAGCCTGGGTTTTAACTCCATTTCTGAGGGGAAACACACAGCATAGTTCTCATCCATTGACCACACTCTGCTTTATAGCAAGAAGCACGCTCTAGCTTTCTAGAGTCTCTAAGACAGCAGGAAAAGTGAGTGTGCTGAGAAGAAAAGAACGGTGTTTCCTACACATACGGACCATATCCATTCCAACTCTGCTTCTGAAACTGATACAAAGCACTTGTCCTCTAACATCCAATGCTTGTCATTTAAGATGAGAAACATGTGAGCTTTGTGAACGATGTTGTTCGTTTGAGCTGAAAAGTGACTGCCCTTACCTGAAACGAAGTAGTGCTTGTAGGAAGACACAGAGCCTGGGATTTAACTCCATTTCAGAAGGGAAACACACAGCATAGTTCTGATCCATGGATCACACTCTGCTTTAGAGCAAGAAGAACGCTCTTGCTTTCTAGAATCTCTAATACAGCAGGAAATTTGATTGTGCTCAGAACAAAAGAACGGTGTTTCTACACATACAGACCATATCTAGTTCAACTCTGCTTCTGAAACTGAAACAAACCACAGGTCCTCTAACATCCAATGCTTGTCAGTTAGGATGAGAAAGGTGTGAGCTTCGTGAACGATGTAGTTCGTTTGAGCTGTAATGTAACTGCCCTTACTTGAAACGAAGTCTTGTGTGTAGGAAGACACAGAGCCGGGATTTAACTCCATTTCTGAAAGGAAACACACAGCATAGTTCTCATCAATGGATCACACTCTGCTTTAGAGCAAGAAGCATGCTCTTGCTTTCTAGAGTCTCTAAGACAGCAGGAAACATGAGTGTTCTGAAAACAAAAGTACGGTGTTTCCTACACATACGGACCATATCTAGTCCAACTCTGCCTCTTAAATTGATACAAAGCACAGGTCCTCTAACATCCAATGGTTGTCATTTAAGATGAGAAACGTGTGAGCTTCGTGAACGATGTAGTTCATTTGAGCTGAAAAGTGACAGCCCTTACCTGAAACGAAATCTTGATTGTAGGAAGACACAGAGACTGGGATTTAACTCCATTTCTGAAAGGAAACACACAGCATAGTTCTCATCCATGGATCACACTCTGCTTTAGAGCCAGAAGCACGCTCTTGCTTTCTAGATTCTCTAATACAGCAGGAAACATGAGTGTGCTAAGAACAAATGAATGGTGTTTCCTACAAATACGGTCCATATCTAGTCCAACTCTGCTGCTGAAACTGATACAAAGCACTGGTCCTCTAACATCCAATGCTTGTCATTTAAGATGAGAAACGTGTGAGCTTCGTGATCGATGTAGTTTGTTTAAGCTGAAAAGTGACTGCCCTTAATTGAAAGGAAGTCTTTCTTGTATGAAGACACAGAGCCTGGAATTTAACTCCATTTCTGAAGAAACTCACAGCAGAGTTCTCATCCATTGATTACATTCTGCTTTAGAGCAAGAAGCACGCTCTAGCGTTCTAGAGTCTCTAAGACAGCAGGAAACATGAGTGTGCTGAGAACAAAGGAACGGTGTTTCCTACACATATGGACCATATGTATTCCAATTCTGCTTCTTAAACTGATACAAAGCACTGGTCCTCTAACATCCGATGCTTGTCTGTTAAGATGAGAAACGTGTGATATCGTGAACGATGTAGTTCCTTTGAGCTATAAAGTAACTGCCCTTACCTGAACCAAATCTTGCTTGTAGGAAGACTCAGAGCCTGGGATTCAACTCCATTTCTGAAGAGAAACACACAGCAGAGTTCTCATATATAGATCACACTCTGCTTTAGAGCAAGAAGCACGCTCTTGCTTTCCAGAGTCACTAAGACAGCAGGAAACATGAGTGTGATGAGAACAATAGAACGGTGTTTCCTACACATAGGGACCATATCTATTCCAACTCTGCTTCTGAAACTGATACAAAGCACTGGTCCTCTAACATCCAATGCTTGTCAGTTAAGATGAGAAACGTGTGAGCTTTGTGAACGATGTAGTTCGTTTGAGCAGAAAAGTGACTGCTCTTACCTGAAACAAAGTAGTGCTTGTAGGAAGACACAGAGCCTGGGATTTAACTCCTTTTCAGAAGGGAAACACACAACATAGTTCTCATCCATGGATCACACTCTGCTTTAGAGAAAGAAGAACGCTCTCGCTTTCTAGAATCTCTAATACAGCAGGAAAGATGAGTGTGCTCAGAACAAAAGAACGGTGTTTCCTACACATACGGACCATATCTAGTCCAACTCTGCCTCTTAAATTGATACAAAGCACAGGTGCTCTAACATCCAATGCTTGTCATTTAAGATGAGAAACATGTGAGCTTCGTGAACGATGTAGTTAGTTTGAGCTGAAAAGTGACTGCCCTTACTTGAAACGAAGTCTTGCTTGTAGGAAGACACAGAGTATGGAATTTAACTCCTTTTCTGAAAGGAAACACACAGCATAGTTCTCATAAATGGATCACACTCTGCTTTCGAGCAAGAAGCATGCTCTTGCTTTCTAGAGTCTCTAAGACAGCAGGAAACATGAGTGTTCTGAGAACAAAGTACGGTGTTTCCTACACATACGGACCATATCTAGTCCAACTCTGCCTCTTAAATTGATACAAAGCACAGGTGCTCTAACATCCAATGCTTGTCATTTAAGATGAGAAACATGTGAGCTTCGTGAACGATGTAGTTAGTTTGAGCTGAAAAGTGACTGCCCTTACTTGAAACGAAGTCTTGCTTGTAGGAAGACACAGAGTATGGAATTTAACTCCTTTTCTGAAAGGAAACACACAGCATAGTTCTCATAAATGGATCACACTCTGCTTTCGAGCAAGAAGCATGCTCTTGCTTTCTAGAGTCTCTAAGACAGCAGGAAACATGAGTGTTCTGAGAACAAAGTACGGTGTTTCCTACACATACGGACCATATCTAGTCCAACTCTGCCTCTTAAATTGATACAAAGCACAGGTCCTCTAACATCCAATGGTTGTCATTTAAGATGAGAAACGTGTGAGCTTCGTGAACGATGTAGTTCATTTGAGCTGAAAAATGACAGCCCTTACCTGAAACGAAATCTTGATTGTAGGAAGACACAGAGACTGGGATTTAACTCCATTTCTGAAAGGAAACACACAGCATAGTTCTCATCCATGGATCACACCCTGCTTTAGAGCAAGAACCACGCTCTTGCTTTCTAGATTCTCTAATACAGCAGGAAACGTGAGTGTGCTGAGAACAAATGAACGGTGTTTCCTACACATAGGAACCATATCTATTCCAACTCTGCTGCTGAAACTGATACAAAGCACTGGTCCTCTAACATCCAATGCTTGTCAGTGAAGATGAGAAACGTGTGAGCTTCGTGATCGATGTAGTTCGTTTAAGCTGAAAAGTGACTGCCCTTAATTGAAAGGAAGTCTTTCTTGTATGAAGACACAGAGCCTGGAATTTAACTCCATTTCTGAAGAAACTCACAGCAGAGTTCTCATCCATTGATTACACTCTGCTTTAGAGCAAGAAGCACGCTCTAGCGTTCTAGAGTCTCTAAGACAGCAGGAAACATGAGTGTGCTGAGAACAAAGGAACGGTGCTTCCTACACATGTGGACCATATGTATTCCAATTCTGCTTCTTAAACTGATACAAAGCACTGGTCCTCTAACATCCGATGCTTGTCACTTAAGATGAGAAACATGTGAGCTTCGTGAACGATGTAGTTCCCTTGAGCTGTGAAGTAACTGCCCTTACCTGAACCAAATCTTGCTTGTAGGAAGACTCAGAGCCTGGGATTTAACTCCATTTTTGAAGAGAAACACACAGCAGAGGTCTCATATATAGATCACACTCTGCTTTAGAGCAAGAAGCACGCTCTTGCTTTCCAGAGTCACTAAGACAGCAGGAAACGTGAGTGTGATGAGAACAAAAGAACGGTGTTTCCTACACATAAGGACCATATCTATTCCAACTCTGCTTCTGAAACTGATACAAAGCACTGGTCCTCTAACATCCAATGCTTGTCAGTTAAGATGAGAATCGTGTGAGCTTTGTGAACGATGTAGTTCGTTTGAGCAGAAAAGTGACTGCCCTTACCTGAAACAAAGTAGTGCTTGTAGGAAGACACAGAGCCTGGGATTTAACTCCTTTTCAGAAGGGAAACACACAGCATAGTTCTCATCCATGGATCACACTCTGCTTTAGAGCAAGAAGCATGCCCTTGCTTTCTAGAATCTCTAATACAGCAGTAACTTGAGTGTGCTCAGAACAAAAGAACAGTGTTTCCTACACATACAGACCATATCTTGTTCAACTCTGATTCTGAAACTGAAACAAACACCAGTTCCTCTAATATCAAATGCTTCTCATTTAAGATGAGAAACGTGTGAGCTTTGTGAACGATGTAGTTCGTTTGAGCTGTAAAGTAACAGCCCTTACCTGAAACGAAGTCTTGTTTTTTAGGAAGACTCAGAGCCTGGGATTTAACTCCATTTCTGAAGAGAATCACACAGCAGAGTTCTCATTCATTGATCACACTCTGCTTTAGAGCAAGAAGCACGCTCTAGCTTTCTAGAGTCTCTAAGACAGCAGGAAAAGTGAGAGTGCTGAGAACAAAAGAACGGTGTTTCCTACACATACGGACCATATCTATTCCAACTCTGCCTCTGAAACTGATACAAAGCACTTTTCCGCTAACATCCGATGCTTGTCATTTAAGATGAGAAGCGTGTGAGTTCGTGAACAATGTAGTTCGTTTGAGCTGTAAAGTAACTGCCCTTACATGATTCGAAGTCTTGCTTGTAGGAAGACTCAGAGCCTGGGATTTAACTCCATTTCTTAAGACAAACACACAGCAGAGTTCTCATATATAGATCACACTCTGCTTTAGAGCGAGAAGCACGCTCTTGCTTTCTAGCGTCTCTAAGACAGCAGGAAACATGAGTGTGCTGAGAACAAAAGAATGGTGTTTCCTACACATACGGACCATATCTAGTCCAACTCTGCCTCTTAAACTGATACAAAGCACAGGTCCTCTAACATCCAAAGGTTGTCATTTAAGATGAGAAACGTGTGAGCTTCGTGAACGATGTAGTTTGTTTGAGCTGAAAAGTGACTGCCTTTACCTGAAACGAATTCTTGATTGTAGGAAGACACACAGACTGGGTTTTAACTCCATTTCTGAAGGGAAACACACAGCATAGTTCTCATCGATGGATCACACTCTGCCTTAGAGCAAGAAGCACGCTCTTGTTTTCTAGATTCTCTAATACAGCAGGAAACGTGAGTGTGCTGAGAACAAAAGAACGGTGTTTCCTACACATACCCACCATACCTAGTCCAACTCTGCCTCTTAAATTGATACAAAGCACAGGTCCTCTAAAATCCAATGGTTGTCATTTAAGATGAGAAACGTGTGAGCTTCGTGAACGATGTAGTTCGTTTGAGCTGTAAAGTAACGGCCCTTACCTGAAACAAAGTCTTGTTTTTTAGGAAGACTCAGAGCCTGAGATTTAACTCCATTTCTGAAGTGAAACACACAGCAGAGTTCTCATCCATTGATCACACTCTGCTTTAGAGCAAGAAGCACGCTCTAGCTTTCTAGAGTCTCTAAGACAGCAGGCACGTGAGTGTGCTGAGAACAAAAGAACGGTGTTTCCTACACATATGGACCATATCTATTGCAACTCTGTTTCTGAAATTGATACAAAGCACAGGTCCTCTAACATCCAAGCTTGTCAGTTAAGATGAGAAACATGTGAGCTTCGTGAACGATGTAGTTAGTTTGAGCTGAAAAGTGACTGCCCTTACTTGAAACAAAATCTTGCTTGTAGGAAGACACAGAGCCTGGGTTTTAACTCCATTTCAGAAGGGAAACACACAGCATAGTTCTGATCCATGGATCACACTCTGCTTTAGAGCAAGAAGAACGCTCTTGCTTTCTAGAATCTCTAATACAGCAGGAAACATGAGTGTGATGAGAACAAAAGAACGGTGTTTCTACACATTCAGACCATATCTAGTTCAACTCTGCTTCTGAAACTGAAACAAACCACAGGTCCTCCAACATCCAATGCTTGTCAGTTAAGATGAGAAACGTGTGAGCTTCGTGAACGATGTAGTTCGTTTGAGCTGTAATGTAACTGCCCTTACTTGAAACGAAGTCTTGTGTGTAGGAAGACACAGAGCCGGGATTTAACTCCATTTCAGAAGGGAAACACACAGCATAGTTCTCATCCATGGTTCACACTCTGCTTTAGAGTAAGAAGAACGTTCTTGCCTTCTAGAATCTCTAATACAGCAGGAAACTTGATTGTGCTCAGAACAAAATAACGGTGTTTTCTACACATATACGGAACATATCTAGTCCAACTCTGCTTCTGAAATTGATACAAAGCACAGGTCCTCTAACATCCAATGCTTGTCAGTTAAGATGAGAAACATGTGAGCTTAGTGAACGATGTAGTTAGTTTGAGCTGAAAAGTGAATGCCCTTACTTGAAACGAATTCTTGCTTGTAGGAAGACTCAGAGCCTAGAATGTAACTCCATTTCTGAAAAGAAACACACAGCATAGTTCTCACCCATGGATCACACTCTGCTTTAGAGCAAGAAGCACCCTCTTGCTTTCTAGAGTCTCTAAGACAGCAGGAAACATGAGTGTGCTGAGAACAAAAGAACGGTGTTTCCTACACATACGGACCATATCTAGTCCAACTCTGCCTCTTAAATTGATACAAAGCACAGGTGCTCTAACATCCAATGCTTGTCATTTAAGATGAGAAACATGTGAGCTTCGTGAACGATGTAGTTAGTTTGAGCTGAAAAGTGACTGCCCTTACTTGAAACGAAGTCTTGCTTGTAGGAAGACACAGAGTATGGAATTTAACTCCTTTTCTGAAAGGAAACACACAGCATAGTTCTCATAAATGGATCACACTCTGCTTTCGAGCAAGAAGCATGCTCTTGCTTTCTAGAGTCTCTAAGACAGCAGGAAACATGAGTGTTCTGAGAACAAAGTACGGTGTTTCCTACACATACGGACCATATCTAGTCCAACTCTGCCTCTTAAATTGATACAAAGCACAGGTCCTCTAACATCCAATGGTTGTCATTTAAGATGAGAAACGTGTGAGCTTCGTGAACGATGTAGTTCATTTGAGCTGAAAAGTGACAGCCCTTACCTGAAACGAAATCTTGATTGTAGGAAGACACAGAGACTGGGATTTAACTCCATTTGAAAGGAAACACACAGCATAGTTCTCATCCATGGATCACACTCTGCTTTAGAGCAAGAAGCATGCTCTTGCTTTCTAGATTCTCTAATACAGCAGGAAACATGAGTGTGCTAAGAACAAATGAACGGTGTTTCCTACACATACGGACCATATCTAGTCCAACTCTGCTGCTGAAACTGATACAAAGCACTGGTCCTCTAACATCCAATGCTTGTCAGTGAAGATGAGAAACGTGTGAGCTTCGTGATCGATGTAGTTCGTTTAAGCTGAAAAGTGACTGCCCTTAATTGAAAGGAAGTCTTTCTTGTATGAAGACACAGAGCCTGGAATTTAACTCCATTTCTGAAGAAACTCACAGCAGAGTTCTCATCCATTGATTACACTCTGCTTTAGAGCAAGAAGCACGCTCTACCGTTCTAGAGTCTCTAAGACAGCAGGAAACATGAGTGTGCTGAGAACAAAGGAACGGTGCTTCCTACACATGTGGACCATATGTATTCCAATTCTGCTTCATAAAACTGATACAAAGCACTGGTCCTCTAACATCCGATGCTTGTCAGTTAAGATGAGAAACATGTGATTTCGTGAACGATGTAGTTCCTTTGAGCTATAAAGTAACTGCCCTTACCTGAACCAAATCTTGCTTGTAGGAAGACTCAGAGCCTGGGATTCAACTCCATTTCTGAAGAGAAACACACAGCAGAGTTCTCATATATAGATCACACTCTGCTTTAGAGCAAGAAGCACGCTCTCGCTTTCCAGAGTCACTAAGACAGCAGGAAACGTGAGTGTGATGAGAACAAAAGAACGGTGTTTCCTACACATAGGGACGATATCTATTCCAACTCTGCTTCTGAAACTGATACAAAGCACTGGTCCTCTAACATCCAATGCTTGTCAGTTAAGATGAGAATCGTGTGAGCTTTGTGAACGATGTAGTTCTTTTGAGCAGAAAAGTGACTGCCCTTACCTGAAACAAAGTAGTGCTTGGAGGAAGACACAGAGCCTGGGATTTAACTCCTTTTCAGAAGGGAAACACACAGCATAGTTCTCATCCATGGATCACACTCTGCTTTAGAGCAAGAAGCACGCCCTTGCTTTCTAGAATCTCTAATACAGCAGTAACTTGAGTGTGCTCAGAACAAAAGAACAGTGTTTCCTACACATACAGACCATATCTTGTTCAACTCTGATTCTGAAACTGAAACAAACCCCAGTTCCTCTAATATCAAATGCTTCTCATTTAAGATGAGAAACGTGTGAGCTTTGTGAACGATGTAGTTCGTTTGAGCTGTAAAGTAACAGCCCTTACCTGATTCGAAGTCTTGCTTGTAGGAAGTCTCAGAGCCTGGGATTTAACTCCATTTCTGAAGAGAAACACACAGCAGAGTTCTCATACATAGATCACACTCTGCTTTAGAGCGAGAAGCACGCTCTTGCTTTCTAGCGTCTCTAAGACAGCAGGAAACATGAGTGTGCTGAGAACAAAAGAACGGTGTTTCCTAAACATTCGGACCATATCTAGTCCAACTCTGCCTCTTAAACTGATACAAAGCACAGGTCCTCTAACATCCAATGGTTGTCATTTAAGATGAGAAACGTGTGAGCTTCGTGAACGATGTAGTTCGTTTGAGCTGTAAAGTAACGGCCCTTACCTGAAACAAAGTCTTGTTTTTTAGGAAGACTCAGAGCCTGAGATTTAACTCCATTTCTGAAGTGAAACACACAGCAGCGTTCTCATCCATTGATCACACTCTGCTTTAGAGCAAGAAGCACGCTCTAGCTTTCTAGAGTCTCTAAGACAGCAGGCACGTGAGTGTGCTGAGAACAAAAGAACGGTGTTTCCTACACATATGGACCATATCTATTGCAACTCTGTTTCTGAAATTGATACAAAGCACAGGTGCTCTAACATCCAAGCTTGTCAGTTAAGATGAGAAACATGTGAGCTTCGTGAACGATGTAGTTAGTTTGAGCTGAAAAGTGACTGCCCTTAGTTGAAACAAAACCTTGCTTGTAGGAAGACACAGAGCCTGGGTATTAACTCCATTTCTGAGGGGAAACACACAGCATAGTTCTCATCCATTGACCACACTCTGCTTTATAGCAAGAAGCACGCTCTAGCTTTCTAGAGTCTCTAAGACAGCAGGAAAAGTGAGTGTGCTGAGAAGAAAAGAACGGTGTTTCCTACACATACGGACCATATCCATTCCAACTCTGCTTCTGAAACTGATACAAAGCACTTGTCCTCTAACATCCAATGCTTGTCATTTAAGATGAGAAACATGTGAGCTTTGTGAACGATGTTGTTCGTTTGAGCTGAAAAGTGACTGCCCTTACCTGAAACGAAGTAGTGCTTGTAGGAAGACACAGAGCCTGGGATTTAACTCCATTTCAGAAGGGAAACACACAGCATAGTTCTGATCCATGGATCACACTCTGCTTTAGAGCAAGAAGAACGCTCTTGCTTTCTAGAATCTCTAATACAGCAGGAAAGTTGATTGTGCTCAGAACAAAAGAACGGTGTTTCTACACATACAGACCATATCTAGTTCAACTCTGCTTCTGAAACTGAAACAAACCACAGGTCCTCTAACATCCAATGCTTGTCAGTTAAGATGAGAAAGGTGTGAGCTTCGTGAACGATGTAGTTCGTTTGAGCTGTAATGTAACTGCCCTTACTTGAAACGAAGTCTTGTGTGTAGGAAGACACAGAGCCGGGATTTAACTCCATTTCTGAAAGGAAACACACAGCATAGTTCTCATCAATGGATCACACTCTGCTTTAGAGCAAGAAGCATGCTCTTGCTTTCTAGAGTCTCTAAGACAGCAGGAAACATGAGTGTTCTGAAAACAAAAGTACGGTGTTTCCTACACATACGGACCATATCTAGTCCAACTCTGCCTCTTAAATTGATACAAAGCACAGGTCCTCTAACATCCAATGGTTGTCATTTAAGATGAGAAACGTGTGAGCTTCGTGAACGATGTAGTTCATTTGAGCTGAAAAGTGACAGCCCTTACCTGAAACGAAATCTTGATTGTAGGAAGACACAGAGACTGGGATTTAACTCCATTTCTGAAAGGAAACACACAGCATAGTTCTCATCCATGGATCACACTCTGCTTTAGAGCCAGAAGCACGCTCTTGCTTTCTAGATTCTCTAATACAGCAGGAAACATGAGTGTGCTAAGAACAAATGAACGGTGTTTCCTACACATACGGTCCATATCTAGTCCAACTCTGCTGCTGAAACTGATACAAAGCACTGGTCCTCTAACATCCAATGCTTGTCAGTGAAGATGAGAAACGTGTGAGCTTCGTGATCGATGTAGTTCGTTTAAGCTGAAAAGTGACTGCCCTTAATTGAAAGGAAGTCTTTCTTGTATGAAGACACAGAGCCTGGAATTTAACTCCATTTCTGAAGAAACTCACAGCAGAGTTCTCATCCATTGATTACATTCTGCTTTAGAGCAAGAAGCACGCTCTAGCGTTCTAGAGTCTCTAAGACAGCAGGAAACATGAGTGTGCTGAGAACAAAGGAACGGTGTTTCCTACACAAATGGACCATATGTATTCCAATTCTGCTTCTTAAACTGATACAAAGCACTGGTCCTCTAACATCCGATGCTTGTCTGTTAAGATGAGAAACGTGTGATATCGTGAACGATGTAGTTCCTTTGAGCTATAAAGTAACTGCCCTTACCTGAACCAAATCTTGCTTGTAGGAAGACTCAGAGCCTGGGATTCAACTCCATTTCTGAAGAGAAACACACAGCAGAGTTCTCATATATAGATCACACTCTGCTTTAGAGCAAGAAGCACGCTCTTGCTTTCCAGAGTCACTAAGACAGCAGGAAACATGAGTGTGATGAGAACAAAAGAACGGTGTTTCCTACACATAGGGACCATATCTATTCCAACTCTGCTTCTGAAACTGATACAAAGCACTGGTCCTCTAACATCCAATGCTTGTCAGTTAAGATGAGAAACGTGTGAGCTTTGTGAACGATGTAGTTCGTTTGAGCAGAAAAGTGACTGCTCTTACCTGAAACAAAGTAGTGCTTGTAGGAAGACACAGAGCCTGGGATTTAACTCCTTTTCAGAAGGGAAACACACAGCAGAGTTCTCATCCATGGATCACACTCTGCTTTAGAGAAAGAAGAACGCTCTCGCTTTCTAGAATCTCTAATACAGCAGGAAAGTTGAGTGTGCTCAGAACAAAAGAACGGTGTTTCCTACACATACAGACCATATCTAGTTCAACTCTGCTTCTGAAACTGAAACAAACCACAGGTCCTCTAACATCCAATGCTTGTCAGTTAAGATGAGAAACGTGTGAGCTTCGTGAAGACATGTAGTTCGTTTGAGCTATAAAGTAACGGCCCTTACCTGAAACGAAATCTTGTTTTTTAGGAAGACTCAGAGCCTGAGATTTAACTCCATTTCTGAAGTGAAACACACAGCAGAGTTCTCATCCATTGATCACACTCTGCTTTAGAGCAAGAAGCACGCTCTAACTTTCTAGAGTCTCTAAGACAGCAGGAAACATGAGTGTGCTGAGAACAAAAGAACGGTGTTTCGTACACATATGGACCATATCTATTGCAACTCAGTTTCTGAAATTGATACAAAGCACTGGTCCTCTAACATCCAAGCTTGTCAGTTAAGATGAGAAACAGGTGAGCTTCGTGAACGATGTAGTTAGTTTGAGCTGAAAAGTGACTGCCCTTACTTGAAACAAAGTCTTGCTTGTAGGAAGACACAGTGCCTGGGTTTTAACTCCACTTCTGAAGGGAAACACACAGCATAGTTCTCATCCATGGATCACACTCTGCTTTAGAGCAAGAAGCACGCTCTAGCTTTCTACAGTCTCTAAGACAGCAGGAAAAGTGAGGGTGCTGAGAACAAAAGAACGGTGTTTCCTACACATACGGACCATATCTAGTACAACTCTGCCTCTTAAACTGATACAAAGCACATGTCCTCTAACATCCAATGCTTGTCATTTAAGATGAGAAACGTGTGATCTTGTGAATGATGTAGTTTGTTTGAGCTGAAGAGTGACTGCCCTTACCTGTAACGAAGTAGTGCTTGTAGGAAGACACAGAGCCTGGGATTTAACTCCATTTCAGAAGGGAAACACACAGCATAGTTCTCATCCATGGATCACACTCTGCTTTAGAACATGAAGCACGCTCTTGCTTTCTAGAGTCTCTAAGACAGCAGGAAACATGAGTGTGCTGAGAACAAAAGAACGGTGTTTCCTACACATACGGACCATATCTAGTCCAACTCTGCCTCTTAAACTGATACAAAGCACAGGTCCTCTAACACCCAATGGTTGTCATTTCAGATGAGAAACGTATGAGCTTCGTGAACGATGTTGTTCGTTTGAGCTGAAAAGTGACTGCCCTTACCTAAAACGAATTCTTGATTGTAGGAAGACACAGAGACTGGGTTTTAACTCCATTTCTGAAGGGAAACACACAGAATAGTTCTCATCCATGGATCACACTCTGCTTTAGAGCAAGAAACACGCTCTTGATTTCTAGATTCTCTAATACAGCAGGAAACGTGAGTGTGCTAAGAACAAATGAACGGTGTTTCCTACACATACGGACCATATCTAGTCCAACTCTGCCTCTGAAATTGATACAAAGCACAGTTCCTCTAACATCCAATGCTTGTCAGTTAAGATGAGAAACATGTGAGCTTCGTGAACGATGTAGTTCGTTTGAGCTGTAAAGTGACTGCCCTTACCTGAAACGAAGTAGTGCTTGTAGGAAGACACAGAGCATGGGATTTAACTCCATTTCAGAAGGGAAACACACAGCATAGTTCCCATCCATGGATCACACTCTGCTTTAGCGCAAGAAGAACACTCTTCCTTTCTAGAGTCTCTAATACAGCAGGAAACATGAGTGTGCTCAGAACAAAAGAACGGTGTTTCCTACACAAACAGACCATATCTAGTTCAAATCTGCTTCTGAAACTGAATCAAACCACAGGTCCTCTAACATCCAATGCTTGTCAGTTAAGATGAGAAACGTGTGAGCTTCGTGATCGATGTAGTTCGTTTAAGCTGAAAAGTGACTGCCCTTAATTGAAAGGAAGTCTTTCTTGTATGAAGACACAGAGCCTGGAATTTAACTCCATTTCTGAAGAAACTGACAGCAGAGTTCTCATCCATTGATTACACTCTGCTTTAGAGCAAGAAGCACGCTCTAGCGTTCTAGAGTCTCTAAGACAGCAGGAAACATGAGTGTGCTGAGATCAAAGGAACGGTGTTTCCTACACATACAGACCATATGTATTCCAATTCTGCTTCTTAAACTGATACAAAGCACTGGTCCTCTAACATCCGATGCTTGTCAGTTAAGATGAGAAACATGTGAGCTTCGTGAACGATGTAGTTCCTTTGAGCTGTGAAGTAACTGCCCTTACCTGAACCAAATCTTGCTTGTAGGAAGACTCAGAGCCTGGGATTTAACTCCATTTCTGAAGAGAAACACACAGCAGAGTTCTCATATATAGATCACACTCTGCTTTAGAGCAAGAAGCACGCTCTTGCTTTCCAGAGTCACTAAGACAGCAGGAAACGGGAGTGTGATGAGAACAAAAGAACGGTGTTTCCTACACATAGGAACCATATCTATTCCAACTCTGCTTCTGAAACTGATACAAAGCACTGGTCCTCTAACATCCAATGCTTGTCAGTTAAGATGAGAATCGTGTGAGCTTTGTGAACGATGTAGTTCGTTTGATCAGAAAAGTGACTGCCCTTACCTGAAACAAAGTAGTGCTTTTAGGAAGACTCAGAGCCTGGGATTTAACTCCTTTTCAGAAGGGAAACACACAGCATAGTTCTCATCCATGGATCACACTCTGCTTTAGAGCAAGAAGCACGCCCTTGCTTTCTAGAATCTCTAATACAGCAGTAACTTGAGTGTGCTCAGAACAAAAGAACAGTGTTTCCTACACATACAGACCATATCTTGTTCAACTCTGATTCTGAAACTGAAACAAACACCAGTTCCTCTAATATCAAATGCTTCTCATT
This sequence comes from Onychomys leucogaster, assembly GCA_949786385.1. Taxonomy (NCBI): domain Eukaryota; kingdom Metazoa; phylum Chordata; class Mammalia; order Rodentia; family Cricetidae; genus Onychomys; species Onychomys leucogaster. The sequence goes on along the minus strand of CATKUP010000009.1, from coordinate 3,237,288 downwards.
TAAGATGAGAAACGTGTGAGCTTCGTGAACGATGTAGTTCGTTTGAGCTGTAAAGTAACAGCCCTTACCTGAAACGAAGTCTTGTTTTTTAGGAAGACTCAGAGCCTGGGATTTAACTCCATTTCTGAAGAGAAACACACAGCAGAGTTCTCATTCATTGATCACACTCTGCTTTAGAGCAAGAAGCACGCTCTAGCTTTCTAGAGTCTCTAAGACAGCAGGAAAAGTGAGTGTGCTGAGAACAAAAGAACGGTGTTTCCTACACATACGGACCATATCTATTCCAACTCTGCTTCTGAAACTGATACAAAGCACTTTTCCTCTAACATCCGATGCTTGTCATTTAAGATGAGAAGCGTGTGAGTTCGTGAACAATGTAGTTCGTTTGAGCTGTAAAGTAACTGCCCTTACCTGATGCGAAGTCTTGCTTGTAGGAAGACTCAGAGCCTGGGATTTAACTCCTTTTCAGAAGGGAAACACACAGCATAGTTCTCATCCATGGATCACACTCTGCTTTAGAGCAAGAAGCACGCTCTAACTTTCTAGAGTCTCTAAGACAGCAGGAAACATGAGTGTGCTGAGAACAAAAGAACGGTGTTTCGTACACATATGGACCATATCTATTGCAACTCAGTTTCTGAAATTGATACAAAGCACTGGTCCTCTAACATCCAAGCTTGTCAGTTAAGATGAGAAACATGTGAGCTTCGTGAACGATGTAGTTAGTTTGAGCTGAAAAGTGACTGCCCTTACTTGAAACAAAGTCTTGCTTGTAGGAAGACACAGTGCCTGGGTTTTAACTCCACTTCTGAAGGGAAACACACAGCATAGTTCTCATCCATGGATCACACTCTGCTTTAGAGCAAGAAGCACGCTCTAGCTTTCTACAGTCTCTAAGACAGCAGGAAAAGTGAGGGTGCTGAGAACAAAAGAACGGTGTTTCCTACACATACGGACCATATCTAGTCCAACTCTGCCTCTTAAACTGATACAAAGCACAGGTCCTCTAACATCCAATGCTTGTCATTTAAGATGAGAAACGTGTGATCTTGTGAATGATGTAGTTTGTTTGAGCTGAAGAGTGACTGCCCTTACCTGTAATGAAGTAGTGCTTGTAGGAAGACACAGAGCCTGGGATTTAACTCCATTTCAGAAGGGAAACACACAGCATAGTTCTCATCCATGGATCACACTCTGCTTTAGAACAAGAAGCACGCTCTTGCTTTCTAGAGTCTCTAAGACAGCAGGAAACATGAGTGTGCTGAGAACAAAAGAACGGTGTTTCCTACACATACGGACCATATCTAGTCCAACTCTGCCTCTTAAACTGATACAAAGCACAGGTCCTCTAACACCCAATGGTTGTCATTTCAGATGAGAAACGTATGAGCTCCGTGAACGATGTTGTTCGTTTGAGCTGAAAAGTGACTGCCCTTACCTAAAACGAATTCTTGATTGTAGGAAGACACAGAGACTGGGTTTTAACTCCATTTCTGAAGGGAAACACACAGAATAGTTCTCATCCATGGATCACACTCTGCTTTAGAGCAAGAAACACGCTCTTGATTTCTAGATTCACTAATACAGCAGGAAACGTGAGTGTGCTAAGAAAAATGAACGGTGTTTCCTACACATACGGACCATATCTAGTCCAACTCTGCCTCTGAAATTGATACAAAGCACAGTTCCTCTAACATCCAATGCTTGTCAGTTAAGATGAGAAACATGTGAGCTTCGTGAACGATGTAGTTCGTTTGAGCTGTAAAGTGACTGCCCTTACCTGAAACGAAGTAGTGCTTGTAGGAAGACACAGAGCCTGGGATTTAACTCCATTTCAGAAGGGAAACACACAGCAAAGTTCCCATCCATGGATCACACTCTGCTTTACCGCAAGAAGAACACTCTTCCTTTCTAGAGTCTCTAATACAGCAGGAAACATGAGTGTGCTCAGAACAAAAGAACGGTGTTTCCTACACAAACAGACCATATCTAGTTCAAATCTGCTTCTGAAACTGAATCAAACCACAGGTCCTCTAACATCCAATGCTTGTCAGTTAAGATGAGAAACGTGTGAGCTTCGTGATCGATGTAGTTCGTTTAAGCTGAAAAGTGACTGCCCTTAATTGAAAGGAAGTCTTTCTTGTATGAAGACACAGAGCCTGGAATTTAACTCCATTTCTGAAGAAACTGACAGCAGAGTTCTCATCCATTGATTACACTCTGCTTTAGAGCAAGAAGCACGCTCTAGCGTTCTAGAGTCTCTAAGACAGCAGGAAACATGAGTGTGCTGAGATCAAAGGAACGGTGTTTCCTACACATACAGACCATATGTATTCCAATTCTGCTTCTTAAACTGATACAAAGCACTGGTCCTCTAACATCCGATGCTTGTCAGTTAAGATGAGAAACATGTGAGCTTCGTGAACGATGTAGTTCCTTTTAGCTGTGAAGTAACTGCCCTTACCTGAACCAAATCTTGCTTGTAGGAAGACTCAGAGCCTGGGATTTAACTCCATTTCTGAAGAGAAACACACAGCAGAGTTCTCATATATAGATCACACTCTGCTTTAGAGCAAGAAGCACGCTCTTGCTTTCCAGAGTCACTAAGACAGCAGGAAACGTGAGTGTGATGAGAACAAAAGAACGGTGTTTCCTACACATAGGAACCATATCTATTCCAACTCTGCTTCTGAAACTGATACAAAGCACTGGTCCTCTAACATCCAATGCTTGTCAGTTAAGATGAGAATCGTGTGAGCTTTGTGAACGATGTAGTATGTTTGATCAGAAAAGTGACTGCCCTTACCTGAAACAAAGTAGTGCTTGTAGGAAGACACAGAGCCTGGGATTTAACTCCTTTTCAGAAGGGAAACACACAGCATAGTTCTCATCCATGGATCACACTCTGCTTTAGAGCAAGAAGCACGCCCTTGCTTTCTAGAATCTCTAATACAGCAGTAACTTGAGTGTGCTCAGAACAAAAGAACAGTGTTTCCTACACATACAGACCATATCTTGTTCAACTCTGATTCTGAAACTGAAACAAACACCAGTTCCTCTAATATCAAATGCTTCTCATTTAAGATGAGAAACGTGTGAGCTTCGTGAACGATGTAGTTCGTTTGAGCTGTAAAGTAACAGCCCTTACCTGAAACGAAGTCTTGTTTTTTAGGAAGACTCAGAGCCTGGGATTTAACTCCATTTCTGAAGAGAAACACACAGCAGAGTTCTCATTCATTGATCACACTCTGCTTTAGAGCAAGAAGCACGCTCTAGCTTTCTAGAGTCTCTAAGACAGCAGGAAAAGTGAGTGTGCTGAGAACAAAAGAACGGTGTTTCCTACACATACGGACCATATCTATTCCAACTCTGCTTCTGAAACTGATACAAAGCACTTTTCCTCTAACATCCGATGCTTGTCATTTAAGATGAGAAGCGTGTGAGTTCGTGAACAATGTAGTTCGTTTGAGCTGTAAAGTAACTGCCCTTACCTGATGCGAAGTCTTGCTTGTAGGAAGACTCAGAGCCTGGGATTTAACTCCATTTCTTAAGAGAAACACACAGCAGAGTTCTCATATATAGATCACACTCTGCTTTAGAGCGAGAAGCACGCTCTTGCTTTCTAGCGTCTCTAAGACAGCAGGAAACATGAGTGTGCTGAGAACAAAAGAACGGTGTTTCCTACACATACGGACCATATCTAGTCCAACTCTGCCTCTTAAACTGATACAAAGCACAGGTCCTCTAACATCCAATGGTTGTCATTTAAGATGAGAAACGTGTGAGCTTCGTGAACGATGTAGTTCGTTTGAGCTGAAAAGTGACTGCCTTTACCTGAAACGAATTCTTGATTGTAGGAAGACACACAGACTGGGTTTTAACTCCATTTCTGAAGGGAAACACACAGAATAGTTCTCATGGATGGATCACACTCTGCTTTAGAGCAAGAAGCACGCTCTTGTTTTCTAGATTCTCTAATACAGCAGGAAACGTGAGTGTGCTGAGAACAAAAGAACGGTGTTTCCTACACATACCCACCATATCTAGTCCAACTCTGCCTCTTAAATTGATACAAAGCACAGGTCCTCTAACATCCAATGGTTGTCATTTAAGATGAGAAACGTGTGAGCTTTGTGAAGGATGTAGTTCGTTTGAGCTGTAAAGTAACGGCCCTTACCTGAAACAAAGTCTTGTTTTTTAGGAAGACTCAGAGCCTGAGATTTAACTCCATTTCTGAAGTGAAACACACAGCAGAGTTCTCATCCATTGATCACACTCTGCTTTAGAGCAAGAAGCACGCTCTAGCGTTCTAGAGTCTCTAAGACAGAAGGAAACATGAGTGTGCTGAGAACAAAGGAACGGTGTTTCCTACACATACAGACCTTATGTATTCCAATTCTGCTTCTTAAACTGATACAAAGCACTGGTCCTCTAACATCCGATGCTTGTCAGTTAAGATGAGAAACATGTGAGCTTCGTGAACGATGTAGTTCCTTTGAGCTGTGAAGTAACTGCCCTTACCTGAACCAAATCTTGCTTGTAGGAAGACTCAGAGCCTGGGATTTAACTCCATTTCTGAAGAGAAACACACAGCAGAGTTCTCATATATAGATCACACTCTGCTTTAGAGCAAGAAGCACGCTCTTGCTTTCCAGAGTCACTAAGACAGCAGGAAAAGTGAGTGTGCTGAGAACAAAAGAACGGTGTTTCCTACACATACGGACCATATCTATTCCAACTCTGCTTCTGAAACTGATACAAAGCACTTTTCCTCTAACATCCGATGCTTGTCATTTAAGATGAGAAGCGTGTGAGTTCGTGAACAATGTAGTTCGTTTGAGCTGTAAAGTAACTGCCCTTACCTGATGCGAAGTCTTGCTTGTAGGAAGACTCAGAGCCTGGGATTTAACTCCATTTCTTAAGAGAAACACACAGCAGAGTTCTCATATATAGATCACACTCTGCTTTAGAGCGAGAAGCACGCTCTTGCTTTCTAGCGTCTCTAAGACAGCAGGAAACATGAGTGTGCTGAGAACAAAAGAACGGTGTTTCCTACACATACGGACCATATCTAGTCCAACTCTGCCTCTTAAACTGATACAAAGCACAGGTCCTCTAACATCCAATGGTTATCATTTAAGATGAGAAACGTGTGAGCTTCGTGAACGATGTAGTTCGTTTGAGCTGAAAAGTGACTGCCTTTACCTGAAACGAATTCTTGATTGTAGGAAGACACACAGACTGGGTTTTAACTCCATTTCTGAAGGGAAACACACAGAATAGTTCTCATGGATGCATCACACTCTGCTTTAGAGCAAGAAGCAAGCTCTTCTTTTCTAGATTCTCTAATACAGCAGGAAACGTGAGTGTGCTGAGAACAAAAGAACGGTGTTTCCTACACATACCCTCCATATCTAGTCCAACTCCTCATCTTAAATTGATACAAAGCACAGGTCCTCTAACATCCAATGGTTGTCATTTAAGATGAGAAACGTGTGAGCTTCGTGAACGATGTAGTTCGTTTGAGCTGTAAAGTAACGGCCCTTACATGAAACGAAGTCTGGTTTTTTAGGAAGACTCAGAGCCTGAGATTTAACTCCATTTCTGAAGTGAAACACACAGCAGAGTTCTCATCCATTGATCACACTCTGCTTTAGAGCAAGAAGCACGCTCTAGCTTTCTAGAGTCTCTAAGACAGCAGGCACGTGAGTGTGCTCAGAACAAAAGAACGGTGTTTCTACACATTCAGACCATATCTAGTTCAACTCTGCTTCTGAAACTGAAACAAACCACAGGTCCTCTAACATCCAATGCTTGTCAGTTAAGATGAGAAACGTGTGAGCTTCGTGAACGATGTAGTTCGTTTGAGCTGTAATGTAACTGCCCTTACTTGAAACGAAGTCTTTTGTGTAGGAAGACACAGAGCCGGGATTTAACTCCATTTCAGAAGGGAAACACACAGCATAGTTCTCATCCATGGTTCACACTCTGCTTTAGAGTAAGAAGAACGTTCTTGCCTTCTAGAATCTCTAATACAGCAGGAAACTTGATTGTGCTCAGAACTAAATAACGGTGTTTTGTACACATATACGGAACATATCTAGTCCAACTCTGCCTCTTAAATTGATACAAAGCACAGGTCCTCTAACATCCAATGGTTGTCATTTAAGATGAGAAACATGTGAGCTTCGTGAACGATGTAGTTAGTTTGAGCTGAAAAGTGACTGCCCTTACTTGAAACGAAGTCTTGCTTGTAGGAAGACACAGAGTATGGAATTTAACTCCATTTCTGAAAGGAAACACACAGCATAGTTCTCATCAATGGATCACACTCTGCTTTAGAGCAAGAAGCATGCTCTTGCTTTCTAGAGTCTCTAAGACAGCAGGAAACATGAGTGTTCTGAGAACAAAAGTACGGTGTTTCCTACACATACGGACCATATCTAGTCCAACTCTGCCTCTTAAATTGATACAAAGCACAGGTCCTCTAACATCCAATGGTTGTCATTTAAGATGAGAAACGTGTGAGCTTCGTGATCGATGTAGTTCGTTTGAGCTGAAAAGTGACTGCCCTTACTTGAAACGAAGTCTTGCTTGTAGGAAGACACAGAGTATGGAATTTAACTCCATTTCTGAAAGGAAACACACAGCATAGTTCTCATCAATGGATCACACTCTGCTTTAGAGCAAGAAGCATGCTCTTGCTTTCTAGAGTCTCTAAGACAGCAGGAAACATGAGTGTTCTGAGAACAAAAGTACGGTGTTTCCTACACATACGGACCATATCTAGTCCAACTCTGCCTCTTAAATTGATACAAAGCACAGGTCCTCTAACATCCAATGGTTGTCATTTAAGATGAGAAACGTGTGAGCTTCGTGATCGATGTAGTTCGTTTAAGCTGAAAAGTGACTGCCCTTAATTGAAAGGAAGTCTTTCTTGTATGAAGACACAGAGCCTGGAATTTAACTCCATTTCTGAAGAAACTCACAGCAGAGTTCTCATCCATTGATTACACTCTGCTTTAGAGCAAGAAGCACGCTCTAGCGTTCTAGAGTCTCTAAGACAGCAAGAAACATGAGTGTGCTGAGAACAAAGGAACGGTGTTTCCTACATATATGGACCATATGTATTCCAATTCTGCTTCTTAAACTGATACAAAGCACTGGTCCTCTAACATCCGATGCTTGTCAGTTAAGATGAGAAACGTGTGATATCGTGAACGATGTAGTTCCTTTGAGCTATAAAGTAACTGCCCTTACCTGAACCAAATCTTGCTTGTAGGAAGACTCAGAGCCTGGGATTCAACTCCATTTCTGAAGAGAAACACACAGCATAGTTCTCATCCATGGATCACACTCTGCTTTAGAGAAAGAAGAACGCTCTCGCTTTCTAGAATCACTAATACAGCAGGAAAGTTGAGTGTGCTCAGAACAAAAGAACGGTGTTTCCTACACATACAGACCATATCTAGTTCAACTCTGCTTCTGAAACTGAAACAAACCACAGGTCCTCTAACATCCAATGCTTGTCAGTTAAGATGAGAAACGTGTGAGCTTCGTGAAGAGATGTAGTTCGTTTGAGCTATAAAGTAACGGCCCTTACCTGAAACGAAATCTTGTTTTTTAGGAAGACTCAGAGCCTGAGATTTAACTCCATTTCTTAAGTGAAACACACAGCAGAGTTCTCATCCATTGATCACACTCTGCTTTAGAGCAAGAAGCACGCTCTAACTTTCTAGAGTCTCTAAGACAGCAGGAAACATGAGTGTGCTGAGAACAAAAGAACGGTGTTTCGTACACATATGGACCATATCTATTGCAACTCAGTTTCTGAAATTGATACAAAGCACTGGTCCTCTAACATCCAAGCTTGTCAGTTAAGATGAGAAACATGTGAGCTTCGTGAACGATGTAGTTAGTTTGAGCTGAAAAGTGACTGCCCTTACTTGAAACAAAGTCTTGCTTGTAGGAAGACACAGTGCCTGGGTTTTAACTCCACTTCTGAAGGGAAACACACAGCATAGTTCTCATCCATGGATCACACTCTGCTTTAGAGCAAGAAGCACGCTCTAGCTTTCTATAGTCTCTAAGACAGCAGGAAAAGTGAGGGTGCTGAGAACAAAAGAACGGTGTTTCCTACACATACGGACCATATCTAGTCCAACTCTGCCTCTTAAACTGTTACAAAGCACAGGTCCTCTAACATCCAATGCTTGTCATTTAAGATGAGAAACGTGTGATCTTTGGGAATGATGTAGTTTGTTTGAGCTGAAGAGTGACTGCCCTTACCTGTAACGAAGTAGTGCTTGTAGGAAGACACAGAGCCTGGGATTTAACTCCATTTCAGAAGGGAAACACACAGCATAGTTCTCATCCATGGATCACACTCTGCTTTAGAACAAGAAGCACGCTCTTTCTTTCTAGAGTCTCTAAGACAGCAGGAAACATGAGTGTGCTGAGAACAAAAGAACGGTGTTTCCTACACATACCCACCATATCTAGTCCAACTCTGCCTCTTAAACTGATACAAAGCACAGGTCCTCTAACACCCAATGGTTGTCATTTCAGATGAGAAACGTATGAGCTTCGTGAACGATGTTGTTCGTTTGAGCTGAAAAGTGACTGCCCTTACCTAAAACGAATTCTTGATTGTAGGAAGACACAGAGACTGGGTTTTAACTCCATTTCTGAAGAAACTCACAGCAGAGTTCTCATCCATTGATTACACTCTGCTTTAGAGCAAGAAGCACGCTCTAGCGTTCTAGAGTCTCTAAGACAGCAGGAAACATGAGTGTGCTGAGAACAAAGGAACAGTGTTTCCTACACATACAGACCATATGTATTCCAATTCTGCTTCTTAAACTGATACAAAGCACTGGTCCTCTAACATCCGATGCTTGTCAGTTAAGATGATAAACATGTGAGCTTCGTGAACGATGTAGTTCCTTTGAGCTGTGAAGTAACTGCCCTTTCCTGAACCAAATCTTGGTTGTAGGAAGACTCAGAGCCTGGGATTTAACTCCATTTCTGAAGAGAAACACACAGCAGAGTTCTCATATATAGATCACACTCTGCTTTAGAGCAAGAAGCACGCTCTTGCTTTCCAGAGTCACTAAGACAGCAGGAAACGTGAGTGTGATGAGAACAAAAGAACGGTGTTTCCTACACATAGGGACCATATCTATTCCAACTCTGCTTCTGAAACTGATACAAAGCACTGGTCCTCTAACATCCGATGCTTGTCAGTTAAGATGAGAAACGTGTGATATCGTGAACGATGTAGTTCCTTTGAGCTATAAAGTAACTGCCCTTACCTGAACCAAATCTTGCTTGTAGGAAGACTCAGAGCCTGGGATTCAACTCCATTTCTGAAGAGAAACACACAGCATAGTTCTCATCCATGGATCACACTCTGCTTTAGAGAAAGAAGAACGCTCTCGCTTTCTAGAATCACTAATACAGCAGGAAAGTTGAGTGTGCTCAGAACAAAAGAACGGTGTTTCCTACACATACAGACCATATCTAGTTCAACTCTGCTTCTGAAACTGAAACAAACCACAGGTCCTCTAACATCCAATGCTTGTCAGTTAAGATGAGAAACGTGTGAGCTTCGTGAAGAGATGTAATTCGTTTGAGCTATAAAGTAACGGCCCTTACCTGAAACGAAATCTTGTTTTTTAGGAAGACTCAGAGCCTGAGATTTAACTCCATTTCTTAAGTGAAACACACAGCAGAGTTCTCATCCATTGATCACACTCTGCTTTAGAGCAAGAAGCACGCTCTAACTTTCTAGAGTCTCTAAGACAGCAGGAAACATGAGTGTGCTGAGAACAAAAGAACGGTGTTTCGTACACATATGGACGATATCTATTGCAACTCAGTTTCTGAAATTGATACAAAGCACTGGTCCTCTAACATCCAAGCTTGTCAGTTAAGATGAGAAACATGTGAGCTTCGTGAACGATGTAGTTAGTTTGAGCTGAAAAGTGACTGCCCTTACTTGAAACAAAGTCTTGCTTGTAGGAAGACACAGTGCCTGGGTTTTAACTCCACTTCTGAAGGGAAACACACAGCATAGTTCTCATCCATGGATCACACTCTGCTTTAGAGCAAGAAGCACGCTCTAGCTTTCTATAGTCTCTAAGACAGCAGGAAAAGTGAGGGTGCTGAGAACAAAAGAACGGTGTTTCCTACACATACGGACCATATCTAGTCCAACTCTGCCTCTTAAACTGTTACAAAGCACAGGTCCTCTAACATCCAATGCTTGTCATTTAAGATGAGAAACGTGTGATCTTTGGGAATGATGTAGTTTGTTTGAGCTGAAGAGTGACTGCCCTTACCTGTAACGAAGTAGTGCTTGTAGGAAGACACAGAGCCTGGGATTTAACTCCATTTCAGAAGGGAAACACACAGCATAGTTCTCATCCATGGATCACACTCTGCTTTAGAACAAGAAGCACGCTCTTTCTTTCTAGAGTCTCTAAGACAGCAGGAAACATGAGTGTGCTGAGAACAAAAGAACGGTGTTTCCTACACATACCCACCATATCTAGTCCAACTCTGCCTCTTAAACTGATACAAAGCACAGGTCCTCTAACACCCAATGGTTGTCATTTCAGATGAGAAACGTATGAGCTTCGTGAACGATGTTGTTCGTTTGAGCTGAAAAGTGACTGCCCTTACCTAAAACGAATTCTTGATTGTAGGAAGACACAGAGACTGGGTTTTAACTCCATTTCTGAAGAAACTCACAGCAGAGTTCTCATCCATTGATTACACTCTGCTTTAGAGCAAGAAGCACGCTCTAGCGTTCTAGAGTCTCTAAGACAGCAGGAAACATGAGTGTGCTGAGAACAAAGGAACAGTGTTTCCTACACATACAGACCATATGTATTCCAATTCTGCTTCTTAAACTGATACAAAGCACTGGTCCTCTAACATCCGATGCTTGTCAGTTAAGATGATAAACATGTGAGCTTCGTGAACGATGTAGTTCCTTTGAGCTGTGAAGTAACTGCCCTTTCCTGAACCAAATCTTGGTTGTAGGAAGACTCAGAGCCTGGGATTTAACTCCATTTCTGAAGAGAAACACACAGCAGAGTTCTCATATATAGATCACACTCTGCTTTAGAGCAAGAAGCACGCTCTTGCTTTCCAGAGTCACTAAGACAGCAGGAAACGTGAGTGTGATGAGAACAAAAGAACGGTGTTTCCTACACATAGGGACCATATCTATTCCAACTCTGCTTCTGAAACTGATACAAAGCACTGGTCCTCTAACATCCGATGCTTGTCAGTTAAGATGAGAAACGTGTGATATCGTGAACGATGTAGTTCCTTTGAGCTATAAAGTAACTGCCCTTACCTGAACCAAATCTTGCTTGTAGGAAGACTCAGAGCCTGGGATTCAACTCCATTTCTGAAGAGAAACACACAGCATAGTTCTCATCCATGGATCACACTCTGCTTTAGAGAAAGAAGAACGCTCTCGCTTTCTAGAATCACTAATACAGCAGGAAAGTTGAGTGTGCTCAGAACAAAAGAACGGTGTTTCCTACACATACAGACCATATCTAGTTCAACTCTGCTTCTGAAACTGAAACAAACCACAGGTCCTCTAACATCCAATGCTTGTCAGTTAAGATGAGAAACGTGTGAGCTTCGTGAAGAGATGTAGTTCGTTTGAGCTATAAAGTAACGGCCCTTACCTGAAACGAAATCTTGTTTTTTAGGAAGACTCAGAGCCTGAGATTTAACTCCATTTCTGAAGTGAAACACACAGCAGAGTTCTCATCCATTGATCACACTCTGCTTTAGAGCAAGAAGCACGCTCTAACTTTCTAGAGTCTCTAAGACAGCAGGAAACATGAGTGTGCTGAGAACAAAAGAACGGTGTTTCGTACACATATGGACGATATCTATTGCAACTCAGTTTCTGAAATTGATACAAAGCACTGGTCCTCTAACATCCAAGCTTGTCAGTTAAGATGAGAAACATGTGAGCTTCGTGAACGATGTAGTTAGTTTGAGCTGAAAAGTGACTGCCCTTACTTGAAACAAAGTCTTGCTTGTAGGAAGACACAGTGCCTGGGTTTTAACTCCACTTCTGAAGGGAAACACACAGCATAGTTCTCATCCATGGATCACACTCTGCTTTAGAGCAAGAAGCACGCTCTAGCTTTCTATAGTCTCTAAGACAGCAGGAAAAGTGAGGGTGCTGAGAACAAAAGAACGGTGTTTCCTACACATACGGACCATATCTAGTCCAACTCTGCCTCTTAAACTGTTACAAAGCACAGGTCCTCTAACATCCAATGCTTGTCATTTAAGATGAGAAACGTGTGATCTTTGTGAATGATGTAGTTTGTTTGAGCTGAAGAGTGACTGCCCTTACCTGTAACGAAGTAGTGCTTGTAGGAAGACACAGAGCCTGGGATTTAACTCCATTTCAGAAGGGAAACACACAGCATAGTTCTCATCCATGGATCACACTCTGCTTTAGAACAAGAAGCACGCTCTTTCTTTCTAGAGTCTCTAAGACAGCAGGAAACATGAGTGTGCTGAGAACAAAAGAACGGTGTTTCCTACACATACCCACCATATCTAGTCCAACTCTGCCTCTTAAACTGATACAAAGCACAGGTCCTCTAACACCCAATGGTTGTCATTTCAGATGAGAAACGTATGAGCTTCGTGAACGATGTTGTTCGTTTGAGCTGAAAAGTGACTGCCCTTACCTAAAACGAATTCTTGATTGTAGGAAGACACAGAGACTGGGTTTTAACTCCATTTCTGAAGAAACTCACAGCAGAGTTCTCATCCATTGATTACACTCTGCTTTAGAGCAAGAAGCACGCTCTAGCGTTCTAGAGTCTCTAAGACAGCAGGAAACATGAGTGTGCTGAGAACAAAGGAACAGTGTTTCCTACACATACAGACCATATGTATTCCAATTCTGCTTCTTAAACTGATACAAAGCACTGGTCCTCTAACATCCGATGCTTGTCAGTTAAGATGATAAACATGTGAGCTTCGTGAACGATGTAGTTCCTTTGAGCTGTGAAGTAACTGCCCTTTCCTGAACCAAATCTTGGTTGTAGGAAGACTCAGAGCCTGGGATTTAACTCCATTTCTGAAGAGAAACACACAGCAGAGTTCTCATATATAGATCACACTCTGCTTTAGAGCAAGAAGCACGCTCTTGCTTTCCAGAGTCACTAAGACAGCAGGAAACGTGAGTGTGATGAGAACAAAAGAACGGTGTTTCCTACACATAGGGACCATATCTATTCCAACTCTGCTTCTGAAACTGATACAAAGCACTGGTCCTCTAACATCCGATGCTTGTCAGTTAAGATGAGAAACGTGTGATATCGTGAACGATGTAGTTCCTTTGAGCTATAAAGTAACTGCCCTTACCTGAACCAAATCTTGCTTGTAGGAAGACTCAGAGCCTGGGATTCAACTCCATTTCTGAAGAGAAACACACAGCATAGTTCTCATCCATGGATCACACTCTGCTTTAGAGAAAGAAGAACGCTCTCGCTTTCTAGAATCACTAATACAGCAGGAAAGTTGAGTGTGCTCAGAACAAAAGAACGGTGTTTCCTACACATACAGACCATATCTAGTTCAACTCTGCTTCTGAAACTGAAACAAACCACAGGTCCTCTAACATCCAATGCTTGTCAGTTAAGATGAGAAACGTGTGAGCTTCGTGAAGAGATGTAGTTCGTTTGAGCTATAAAGTAACGGCCCTTACCTGAAACGAAATCTTGTTTTTTAGGAAGACTCAGAGCCTGAGATTTAACTCCATTTCTGAAGTGAAACACACAGCAGAGTTCTCATCCATTGATCACACTCTGCTTTAGAGCAAGAAGCACGCTCTAACTTTCTAGAGTCTCTAAGACAGCAGGAAACATGAGTGTGCTGAGAACAAAAGAACGGTGTTTCGTACACATATGGACCATATCTATTGCAACTCAGTTTCTGAAATTGATACAAAGCACTGGTCCTCTAACATCCAAGCTTGTCAGTTAAGATGAGAAACATGTGAGCTTCGTGAACGATGTAGTTAGTTTGAGCTGAAAAGTGACTGCCCTTACTTGAAACAAAGTCTTGCTTGTAGGAAGACACAGTGCCTGGGTTTTAACTCCACTTCTGAAGGGAAACACACAGCATAGTTCTCATCCATGGATCACACTCTGCTTTAGAGCAAGAAGCACGCTCTAGCTTTCTATAGTCTCTAAGACAGCAGGAAAAGTGAGGGTGCTGAGAACAAAAGAACGGTGTTTCCTACACATACGGACCATATCTAGTCCAACTCTGCCTCTTAAACTGTTACAAAGCACAGGACCTCTAACATCCAATGCTTGTCATTTAAGATGAGAAACGTGTGATCTTTGTGAATGATGTAGTTTGTTTGAGCTGAAGAGTGACTGCCCTTACCTGTAACGAAGTAGTGCTTGTAGGAAGACACAGAGCCTGGGATTTAACTCCATTTCAGAAGGGAAACACACAGCATAGTTCTCATCCATGGATCACACTCTGCTTTAGAACAAGAAGCACGCTCTTTCTTTCTAGAGTCTCTAAGACAGCAGGAAACATGAGTGTGCTGAGAACAAAAGAACGGTGTTTCCTACACATACCCACCATATCTAGTCCAACTCTGCCTCTTAAACTGATACAAAGCACAGGTCACCTAACACCCAATGGTTGTCATTTCAGATGAGAAACGTATGAGCTTCGTGAACGATGTTGTTCGTTTGAGCTGAAAAGTGACTGCCCTTACCTAAAACGAATTCTTGATTGTAGGAAGACACAGAGACTGGGTTTTAACTCCATTTCTGAAGAAACTCACAGCAGAGTTCTCATCCATTGATTACACTCTGCTTTAGAGCAAGAAGCACGCTCTAGCGTTCTAGAGTCTCTAAGACAGCAGGAAACATGAGTGTGCTGAGAACAAAGGAACAGTGTTTCCTACACATACAGACCATATGTATTCCAATTCTGCTTCTTAAACTGATACAAAGCACTGGTCCTCTAACATCCGATGCTTGTCAGTTAAGATGATAAACATGTGAGCTTCGTGAACGATGTAGTTCCTTTGAGCTGTGAAGTAACTGCCCTTTCCTGAACCAAATCTTGGTTGTAGGAAGACTCAGAGCCTGGGATTTAACTCCATTTCTGAAGAGAAACACACAGCAGAGTTCTCATATATAGATCACACTCTGCTTTAGAGCAAGAAGCACGCTCTTGCTTTCCAGAGTCACTAAGACAGCAGGAAACGTGAGTGTGATGAGAACAAAAGAACGGTGTTTCCTACACATAGGGACCATATCTATTCCAACTCTGCTTCTGAAACTGATACAAAGCACTGGTCCTCTAACATCCAATGCTTGTCAGTTAAGATGAGAATCGTGTGAGCTTTGTGAACGATGTAGTTCGTTTGAGCAGAAAAGTGACTGCCCTTACCTGAAACAAAGTAGTGCTTGTAGGAAGACACAGAGCCTGGGATTTAACTCCTTTTCAGAAGGGAAACACACAGCAGAGTTCTCATCCATGGATCACACTCTGCTTTAGAGAAAGAAGAACGCTCTCGCTTTCTAGAATCTCTAATACAGCAGGAAAGTTGAGTGTGCTCAGAACAAAAGAACGGTGTTTCCTACACATACAGACCATATCTAGTTCAACTCTGCTTCTGAAACTGAAACAAACCACAGGTCCTCTAACATCCAATGCTTGTCAGTTAAGATGAGAAACGTGTGAGCTTCGTGAAGACATGTAGTTCGTTTGAGCTATAAAGTAACGGCCCTTACCTGAAACGAAATCTTGTTTTTTAGGAAGACTCAGAGCCTGAGATTTAACTCCATTTCTGAAGTGAAACACACAGCAGAGTTCTCATCCATTGATCACACTCTGCTTTAGAGCAAGAAGCACGCTCTAACTTTCTAGAGTCTCTAAGACAGCAGGAAACATGAGTGTGCTGAGAACAAAAGAACGGTGTTTCGTACACATATGGACCATATCTATTGCAACTCAGTTTCTGAAATTGATACAAAGCACTGGTCCTCTAACATCCAAGCTTGTCAGTTAAGATGAGAAACATGTGAGCTTCGTGAACGATGTAGTTAGTTTGAGCTGAAAAGTGACTGCCCTTACTTGAAACAAAGTCTTGCTTGTAGGAAGACACAGTGCCTGGGTTTTAACTCCACTTCTGAAGGGAAACACACAGCATAGTTCTCATCCATGGATCACACTCTGCTTTAGAGCAAGAAGCACGCTCTAGCTTTCTACAGTCTCTAAGACAGCAGGAAAAGTGAGGGTGCTGAGAACAAAAGAACGGTGTTTCCTACACATACAGACCATATCTAGTACAACTCTGCCTCTTAAACTGATACAAAGCACAGGTCCTCTAACATCCAATGCTTGTCATTTAAGATGAGAAACGTGTGATCTTGTGAATGATGTAGTTTGTTTGAGCTGAAGAGTGACTGCCCTTACCTGTAACGAAGTAGTGCTTGTAGGAAGACACAGAGCCTGGGATTTAACTCCATTTCAGAAGGGAAACACACAGCATAGTTCTCATCCATGGATCACACTCTGCTTTAGAACATGAAGCACGCTCTTGCTTTCTAGAGTCTCTAAGACAGCAGGAAACATGAGTGTGCTGAGAACAAAAGAACGGTGTTTCCTACACATACCCACCATATCTAGTCCAACTCTGCCTCTTAAACTGATACAAAGCACAGGTCCTCTAACACCCAATGGTTGTCATTTCAGATGAGAAACGTATGAGCTTCGTGAACGATGTTGTTCGTTTGAGCTGAAAAGTGACTGCCCTTACCTAAAACGAATTCTTGATTGTAGGAAGACACAGAGACTGGGTTTTAACTCCATTTCTGAAGAAACTCACAGCAGAGTTCTCATCCATTGATTACACTCTGCTTTAGAGCAAGAAGCACGCTCTAGCGTTCTAGAGTCTCTAAGACAGCAGGAAACATGAGTGTGCTGAGAACAAAGGAACAGTGTTTCCTACACATACAGACCATATGTATTCCAATTCTGCTTCTTAAACTGATACAAAGCACTGGTCCTCTAACATCCGATGCTTGTCAGTTAAGATGATAAACATGTGAGCTTCGTGAACGATGTAGTTCCTTTGAGCTGTGAAGTAACTGCCCTTTCCTGAACCAAATCTTGGTTGTAGGAAGACTCAGAGCCTGGGATTTAACTCCATTTCTGAAGAGAAACACACAGCAGAGTTCTCATATATAGATCACACTCTGCTTTAGAGCAAGAAGCACGCTCTTGCTTTCCAGAGTCACTAAGACAGCAGGAAACGTGAGTGTGATGAGAACAAAAGAACGGTGTTTCCTACACATAGGGACCATATCTATTCCAACTCTGCTTCTGAAACTGATACAAAGCACTGGTCCTCTAACATCCGATGCTTGTCAGTTAAGATGAGAAACGTGTGATATCGTGAACGATGTAGTTCCTTTGAGCTATAAAGTAACTGCCCTTACCTGAACCAAATCTTGCTTGTAGGAAGACTCAGAGCCTGGGATTCAACTCCATTTCTGAAGAGAAACACACAGCATAGTTCTCATCCATGGATCACACTCTGCTTTAGAGAAAGAAGAACGCTCTCGCTTTCTAGAATCACTAATACAGCAGGAAAGTTGAGTGTGCTCAGAACAAAAGAACGGTGTTTCCTACACATACAGACCATATCTAGTTCAACTCTGCTTCTGAAACTGAAACAAACCACAGGTCCTCTAACATCCAATGCTTGTCAGTTAAGATGAGAAACGTGTGAGCTTCGTGAAGAGATGTAGTTCGTTTGAGCTATAAAGTAACGGCCCTTACCTGAAACGAAATCTTGTTTTTTAGGAAGACTCAGAGCCTGAGATTTAACTCCATTTCTTAAGTGAAACACACAGCAGAGTTCTCATCCATTGATCACACTCTGCTTTAGAGCAAGAAGCACGCTCTAACTTTCTAGAGTCTCTAAGACAGCAGGAAACATGAGTGTGCTGAGAACAAAAGAACGGTGTTTCGTACACATATGGACCATATCTATTGCAACTCAGTTTCTGAAATTGATACAAAGCACTGGTCCTCTAACATCCAAGCTTGTCAGTTAAGATGAGAAACATGTGAGCTTCGTGAACGATGTAGTTAGTTTGAGCTGAAAAGTGACTGCCCTTACTTGAAACAAAGTCTTGCTTGTAGGAAGACACAGTGCCTGGGTTTTAACTCCACTTCTGAAGGGAAACACACAGCATAGTTCTCATCCATGGATCACACTCTGCTTTAGAGCAAGAAGCACGCTCTAGCTTTCTATAGTCTCTAAGACAGCAGGAAAAGTGAGGGTGCTGAGAACAAAAGAACGGTGTTTCCTACACATACGGACCATATCTAGTCCAACTCTGCCTCTTAAACTGTTACAAAGCACAGGTCCTCTAACATCCAATGCTTGTCATTTAAGATGAGAAACGTGTGATCTTTGTGAATGATGTAGTTTGTTTGAGCTGAAGAGTGACTGCCCTTACCTGTAACGAAGTAGTGCTTGTAGGAAGACACAGAGCCTGGGATTTAACTCCATTTCAGAAGGGAAACACACAGCATAGTTCTCATCCATGGATCACACTCTGCTTTAGAACAAGAAGCACGCTCTTTCTTTCTAGAGTCTCTAAGACAGCAGGAAACATGAGTGTGCTGAGAACAAAAGAACGGTGTTTCCTACACATACCCACCATATCTAGTCCAACTCTGCCTCTTAAACTGATACAAAGCACAGGTCACCTAACACCCAATGGTTGTCATTTCAGATGAGAAACGTATGAGCTTCGTGAACGATGTTGTTCGTTTGAGCTGAAAAGTGACTGCCCTTACCTAAAATGAATTCTTGATTGTAGGAAGACACAGAGACTGGGTTTTAACTCCATTTCTGAAGAAACTCACAGCAGAGTTCTCATCCATTGATTACACTCTGCTTTAGAGCAAGAAGCACGCTCTAGCGTTCTAGAGTCTCTAAGACAGCAGGAAACATGAGTGTGCTGAGAACAAAGGAACAGTGTTTCCTACACATACAGACCATATGTATTCCAATTCTGCTTCTTAAACTGATACAAAGCACTGGTCCTCTAACATCCGATGCTTGTCAGTTAAGATGATAAACATGTGAGCTTCGTGAACGATGTAGTTCCTTTGAGCTGTGAAGTAACTGCCCTTTCCTGAACCAAATCTTGGTTGTAGGAAGACTCAGAGCCTGGGATTTAACTCCATTTCTGAAGAGAAACACACAGCAGAGTTCTCATATATAGATCACACTCTGCTTTAGAGCAAGAAGCACGCTCTTGCTTTCCAGAGTCACTAAGACAGCAGGAAACGTGAGTGTGATGAGAACAAAAGAACGGTGTTTCCTACACATAGGGACCATATCTATTCCAACTCTGCTTCTGAAACTGATACAAAGCACTGGTCCTCTAACATCCAATGCTTGTCAGTTAAGATGAGAATCGTGTGAGCTTTGTGAACGATGTAGTTCGTTTGAGCAGAAAAGTGACTGCCCTTACCTGAAACAAAGTAGTGCTTGTAGGAAGACACAGAGCCTGGGATTTAACTCCTTTTCAGAAGGGAAACACACAGCAGAGTTCTCATCCATGGATCACACTCTGCTTTAGAGAAAGAAGAACGCTCTCGCTTTCTAGAATCTCTAATACAGCAGGAAAGTTGAGTGTGCTCAGAACAAAAGAACGGTGTTTCCTACACATACAGACCATATCTAGTTCAACTCTGCTTCTGAAACTGAAACAAACCACAGGTCCTCTAACATCCAATGCTTGTCAGTTAAGATGAGAAACGTGTGAGCTTCGTGAAGACATGTAGTTCGTTTGAGCTATAAAGTAACGGCCCTTACCTGAAACGAAATCTTGTTTTTTAGGAAGACTCAGAGCCTGAGATTTAACTCCATTTCTGAAGTGAAACACACAGCAGAGTTCTCATCCATTGATCACACTCTGCTTTAGAGCAAGAAGCACGCTCTAACTTTCTAGAGTCTCTAAGACAGCAGGAAACATGAGTGTGCTGAGAACAAAAGAACGGTGTTTCGTACACATATGGACCATATCTATTGCAACTCAGTTTCTGAAATTGATACAAAGCACTGGTCCTCTAACATCCAAGCTTGTCAGTTAAGATGAGAAACAGGTGAGCTTCGTGAACGATGTAGTTAGTTTGAGCTGAAAAGTGACTGCCCTTACTTGAAACAAAGTCTTGCTTGTAGGAAGACACAGTGCCTGGGTTTTAACTCCACTTCTGAAGGGAAACACACAGCATAGTTCTCATCCATGGATCACACTCTGCTTTAGAGCAAGAAGCACGCTCTAGCTTTCTACAGTCTCTAAGACAGCAGGAAAAGTGAGGGTGCTGAGAACAAAAGAACGGTGTTTCCTACACATACAGACCATATCTAGTACAACTCTGCCTCTTAAACTGATACAAAGCACAGGTCCTCTAACATCCAATGCTTGTCATTTAAGATGAGAAACGTGTGATCTTGTGAATGATGTAGTTTGTTTGAGCTGAAGAGTGACTGCCCTTACCTGTAACGAAGTAGTGCTTGTAGGAAGACACAGAGCCTGGGATTTAACTCCATTTCAGAAGGGAAACACACAGCATAGTTCTCATCCATGGATCACACTCTGCTTTAGAACATGAAGCACGCTCTTGCTTTCTAGAGTCTCTAAGACAGCAGGAAACATGAGTGTGCTGAGAACAAAAGAACGGTGTTTCCTACACATACCCACCATATCTAGTCCAACTCTGCCTCTTAAACTGATACAAAGCACAGGTCCTCTAACACCCAATGGTTGTCATTTCAGATGAGAAACGTATGAGCTTCGTGAACGATGTTGTTCGTTTGAGCTGAAAAGTGACTGCCCTTACCTAAAACGAATTCTTGATTGTAGGAAGACACAGAGACTGGGTTTTAACTCCATTTCTGAAGAAACTCACAGCAGAGTTCTCATCCATTGATTACACTCTGCTTTAGAGCAAGAAGCACGCTCTAGCGTTCTAGAGTCTCTAAGACAGCAGGAAACATGAGTGTGCTGAGAACAAAGGAACAGTGTTTCCTACACATACAGACCATATGTATTCCAATTCTGCTTCTTAAACTGATACAAAGCACTGGTCCTCTAACATCCGATGCTTGTCAGTTAAGATGATAAACATGTGAGCTTCGTGAACGATGTAGTTCCTTTGAGCTGTGAAGTAACTGCCCTTTCCTGAACCAAATCTTGGTTGTAGGAAGACTCAGAGCCTGGGATTTAACTCCATTTCTGAAGAGAAATACACAGCAGAGTTCTCATATATAGATCACACTCTGCTTTAGAGCAAGAAGCACGCTCTTGCTTTCCAGAGTCACTAAGACAGCAGGAAACGTGAGTGTGATGAGAACAAAAGAACGGTGTTTCCTACACATAGGGACCATATCTATTCCAACTCTGCTTCTGAAACTGATACAAAGCACTGGTCCTCTAACATCCGATGCTTGTCAGTTAAGATGAGAAACGTGTGATATCGTGAACGATGTAGTTCCTTTGAGCTATAAAGTAACTGCCCTTACCTGAACCAAATCTTGCTTGTAGGAAGACTCAGAGCCTGGGATTCAACTCCATTTCTGAAGAGAAACACACAGCATAGTTCTCATCCATGGATCACACTCTGCTTTAGAGAAAGAAGAACGCTCTCGCTTTCTAGAATCACTAATACAGCAGGAAAGTTGAGTGTGCTCAGAACAAAAGAACGGTGTTTCCTACACATACAGACCATATCTAGTTCAACTCTGCTTCTGAAACTGAAACAAACCACAGGTCCTCTAACATCCAATGCTTGTCAGTTAAGATGAGAAACGTGTGAGCTTCGTGAAGAGATGTAGTTCGTTTGAGCTATAAAGTAACGGCCCTTACCTGAAACGAAATCTTGTTTTTTAGGAAGACTCAGAGCCTGAGATTTAACTCCATTTCTTAAGTGAAACACACAGCAGAGTTCTCATCCATTGATCACACTCTGCTTTAGAGCAAGAAGCACGCTCTAACTTTCTAGAGTCTCTAAGACAGCAGGAAACATGAGTGTGCTGAGAACAAAAGAACGGTGTTTCGTACACATATGGACCATATCTATTGCAACTCAGTTTCTGAAATTGATACAAAGCACTGGTCCTCTAACATCCAAGCTTGTCAGTTAAGATGAGAAACATGTGAGCTTCGTGAACGATGTAGTTAGTTTGAGCTGAAAAGTGACTGCCCTTACTTGAAACAAAGTCTTGCTTGTAGGAAGACACAGTGCCTGGGTTTTAACTCCACTTCTGAAGGGAAACACACAGCATAGTTCTCATCCATGGATCACACTCTGCTTTAGAGCAAGAAGCACGCTCTAGCTTTCTATAGTCTCTAAGACAGCAGGAAAAGTGAGGGTGCTGAGAACAAAAGAACGGTGTTTCCTACACATACGGACCATATCTAGTCCAACTCTGCCTCTTAAACTGTTACAAAGCACAGGTCCTCTAACATCCAATGCTTGTCATTTAAGATGAGAAACGTGTGATCTTTGTGAATGATGTAGTTTGTTTGAGCTGAAGAGTGACTGCCCTTACCTGTAACGAAGTAGTGCTTGTAGGAAGACACAGAGCCTGGGATTTAACTCCATTTCAGAAGGGAAACACACAGCATAGTTCTCATCCATGGATCACACTCTGCTTTAGAACAAGAAGCACGCTCTTTCTTTCTAGAGTCTCTAAGACAGCAGGAAACATGAGTGTGCTGAGAACAAAAGAACGGTGTTTCCTACACATACCCACCATATCTAGTCCAACTCTGCCTCTTAAACTGATACAAAGCACAGGTCACCTAACACCCAATGGTTGTCATTTCAGATGAGAAACGTATGAGCTTCGTGAACGATGTTGTTCGTTTGAGCTGAAAAGTGACTGCCCTTACCTAAAATGAATTCTTGATTGTAGGAAGACACAGAGACTGGGTTTTAACTCCATTTCTGAAGAAACTCACAGCAGAGTTCTCATCCATTGATTACACTCTGCTTTAGAGCAAGAAGCACGCTCTAGCGTTCTAGAGTCTCTAAGACAGCAGGAAACATGAGTGTGCTGAGAACAAAGGAACAGTGTTTCCTACACATACAGACCATATGTATTCCAATTCTGCTTCTTAAACTGATACAAAGCACTGGTCCTCTAACATCCGATGCTTGTCAGTTAAGATGATAAACATGTGAGCTTCGTGAACGATGTAGTTCCTTTGAGCTGTGAAGTAACTGCCCTTTCCTGAACCAAATCTTGGTTGTAGGAAGACTCAGAGCCTGGGATTTAACTCCATTTCTGAAGAGAAACACACAGCAGAGTTCTCATATATAGATCACACTCTGCTTTAGAGCAAGAAGCACGCTCTTGCTTTCCAGAGTCACTAAGACAGCAGGAAACGTGAGTGTGATGAGAACAAAAGAACGGTGTTTCCTACACATAGGGACCATATCTATTCCAACTCTGCTTCTGAAACTGATACAAAGCACTGGTCCTCTAACATCCAATGCTTGTCAGTTAAGATGAGAATCGTGTGAGCTTTGTGAACGATGTAGTTCGTTTGAGCAGAAAAGTGACTGCCCTTACCTGAAACAAAGTAGTGCTTGTAGGAAGACACAGAGCCTGGGATTTAACTCCTTTTCAGAAGGGAAACACACAGCAGAGTTCTCATCCATGGATCACACTCTGCTTTAGAGAAAGAAGAACGCTCTCGCTTTCTAGAATCTCTAATACAGCAGGAAAGTTGAGTGTGCTCAGAACAAAAGAACGGTGTTTCCTACACATACAGACCATATCTAGTTCAACTCTGCTTCTGAAACTGAAACAAACCACAGGTCCTCTAACATCCAATGCTTGTCAGTTAAGATGAGAAACGTGTGAGCTTCGTGAAGACATGTAGTTCGTTTGAGCTATAAAGTAACGGCCCTTACCTGAAACGAAATCTTGTTTTTTAGGAAGACTCAGAGCCTGAGATTTAACTCCATTTCTGAAGTGAAACACACAGCAGAGTTCTCATCCATTGATCACACTCTGCTTTAGAGCAAGAAGCACGCTCTAACTTTCTAGAGTCTCTAAGACAGCAGGAAACATGAGTGTGCTGAGAACAAAAGAACGGTGTTTCGTACACATATGGACCATATCTATTGCAACTCAGTTTCTGAAATTGATACAAAGCACTGGTCCTCTAACATCCAAGCTTGTCAGTTAAGATGAGAAACAGGTGAGCTTCGTGAACGATGTAGTTAGTTTGAGCTGAAAAGTGACTGCCCTTACTTGAAACAAAGTCTTGCTTGTAGGAAGACACAGTGCCTGGGTTTTAACTCCACTTCTGAAGGGAAACACACAGCATAGTTCTCATCCATGGATCACACTCTGCTTTAGAGCAAGAAGCACGCTCTAGCTTTCTACAGTCTCTAAGACAGCAGGAAAAGTGAGGGTGCTGAGAACAAAAGAACGGTGTTTCCTACACATACGGACCATATCTAGTACAACTCTGCCTCTTAAACTGATACAAAGCACAGGTCCTCTAACATCCAATGCTTGTCATTTAAGATGAGAAACGTGTGATCTTGTGAATGATGTAGTTTGTTTGAGCTGAAGAGTGACTGCCCTTACCTGTAACGAAGTAGTGCTTGTAGGAAGACACAGAGCCTGGGATTTAACTCCATTTCAGAAGGGAAACACACAGCATAGTTCTCACCCATGGATCACACTCTGCTTTAGAACATGAAGCACGCTCTTGCTTTCTAGAGTCTCTAAGACAGCAGGAAACATGAGTGTGCTGAGAACAAAAGAACGGTGTTTCCTACACATACGGACCATATCTAGTCCAACTCTGCCTCTTAAACTGATACAAAGCACAGGTCCTCTAACACCCAATGGTTGTCATTTCAGATGAGAAACGTATGAGCTCCGTGAACGATGTTGTTCGTTTGAGCTGAAAAGTGACTGCCCTTAATTGAAAGGAAGTCTTTCTTGTATGAAGACACAGAGCCTGGAATTTAACTCCATTTCTGAAGAAACTGACAGCAGAGTTCTCATCCATTGATTACACTCTGCTTTAGAGCAAGAAGCACGCTCTAGCGTTCTAGAGTCTCTAAGACAGCAGGAAACATGAGTGTGCTGAGATCAAAGGAACGGTGTTTCCTACACATACAGACCATATGTATTCCAATTCTGCTTCTTAAACTGATACAAAGCACTGGTCCTCTAACATCCGATGCTTGTCAGTTAAGATGAGAAACATGTGAGCTTCGTGAACGATGTAGTTCCTTTGAGCTGTGAAGTAACTGCCCTTACCTGAACCAAATCTTGCTTGTAGGAAGACTCAGAGCCTGGGATTTAACTCCATTTCTGAAGAGAAACACACAGCAGAGTTCTCATATATAGATCACACTCTGCTTTAGAGCAAGAAGCACGCTCTTGCTTTCCAGAGTCACTAAGACAGCAGGAAACGGGAGTGTGCTGAGAACAAAAGAACGGTGTTTCCTACACATACGGACCATATCTATTCCAACTCTGCTTCTGAAACTGATACAAAGCACTTTTCCTCTAACATCCGATGCTTGTCATTTAAGATGAGAAGCGTGTGAGTTCGTGAACAATGTAGTTCGTTTGAGCTGTAAAGTAACTGCCCTTACCTGATGCGAAGTCTTGCTTGTAGGAAGACTCAGAGCCTGGGATTTAACTCCATTTCTTAAGAGAAACACACAGCAGAGTTCTCATATATAGATCACACTCTGCTTTAGAGCGAGAAGCACGCTCTTGCTTTCTAGCGTCTCTAAGACAGCAGGAAACATGAGTGTGCTGAGAACAAAAGAACGGTGTTTCCTACACATACGGACCATATCTAGTCCAACTCTGCCTCTTAAACTGATACAAAGCACAGGTCCTCTAACATCCAATGGTTGTCATTTCAGATGAGAAACGTATGAGCTTCGTGAACGATGTTGTTCGTTTGAGCTGAAAAGTGACTGCCCTTACCTAAAACGAATTCTTGATTGTAGGAAGACACAGAGACTGGGTTTTAACTCCATTTCTGAAGAAACTCACAGCAGAGTTCTCATCCATTGATTACACTCTGCTTTAGAGCAAGAAGCACGCTCTAGCGTTCTAGAGTCTCTAAGACAGCAGGAAACATGAGTGTGCTGAGAACAAAGGAACAGTGTTTCCTACACATACAGACCATATGTATTCCAATTCTGCTTCTTAAACTGATACAAAGCACTGGTCCTCTAACATCCGATGCTTGTCAGTTAAGATGATAAACATGTGAGCTTCGTGAACGATGTAGTTCCTTTGAGCTGTGAAGTAACTGCCCTTTCCTGAACCAAATCTTGGTTGTAGGAAGACTCAGAGCCTGGGATTTAACTCCATTTCTGAAGAGAAATACACAGCAGAGTTCTCATATATAGATCACACTCTGCTTTAGAGCAAGAAGCACGCTCTTGCTTTCCAGAGTCACTAAGACAGCAGGAAACGTGAGTGTGATGAGAACAAAAGAACGGTGTTTCCTACACATAGGGACCATATCTATTCCAACTCTGCTTCTGAAACTGATACAAAGCACTGGTCCTCTAACATCCGATGCTTGTCAGTTAAGATGAGAAACGTGTGATATCGTGAACGATGTAGTTCCTTTGAGCTATAAAGTAACTGCCCTTACCTGAACCAAATCTTGCTTGTAGGAAGACTCAGAGCCTGGGATTCAACTCCATTTCTGAAGAGAAACACACAGCATAGTTCTCATCCATGGATCACACTCTGCTTTAGAGAAAGAAGAACGCTCTCGCTTTCTAGAATCACTAATACAGCAGGAAAGTTGAGTGTGCTCAGAACAAAAGAACGGTGTTTCCTACACATACAGACCATATCTAGTTCAACTCTGCTTCTGAAACTGAAACAAACCACAGGTCCTCTAACATCCAATGCTTGTCAGTTAAGATGAGAAACGTGTGAGCTTCGTGAAGAGATGTAGTTCGTTTGAGCTATAAAGTAACGGCCCTTACCTGAAACGAAATCTTGTTTTTTAGGAAGACTCAGAGCCTGAGATTTAACTCCATTTCTTAAGTGAAACACACAGCAGAGTTCTCATCCATTGATCACACTCTGCTTTAGAGCAAGAAGCACGCTCTAACTTTCTAGAGTCTCTAAGACAGCAGGAAACATGAGTGTGCTGAGAACAAAAGAACGGTGTTTCGTACACATATGGACCATATCTATTGCAACTCAGTTTCTGAAATTGATACAAAGCACTGGTCCTCTAACATCCAAGCTTGTCAGTTAAGATGAGAAACATGTGAGCTTCGTGAACGATGTAGTTAGTTTGAGCTGAAAAGTGACTGCCCTTACTTGAAACAAAGTCTTGCTTGTAGGAAGACACAGTGCCTGGGTTTTAACTCCACTTCTGAAGGGAAACACACAGCATAGTTCTCATCCATGGATCACACTCTGCTTTAGAGCAAGAAGCACGCTCTAGCTTTCTATAGTCTCTAAGACAGCAGGAAAAGTGAGGGTGCTGAGAACAAAAGAACGGTGTTTCCTACACATACGGACCATATCTAGTCCAACTCTGCCTCTTAAACTGTTACAAAGCACAGGTCCTCTAACATCCAATGCTTGTCATTTAAGATGAGAAACGTGTGATCTTTGTGAATGATGTAGTTTGTTTGAGCTGAAGAGTGACTGCCCTTACCTGTAACGAAGTAGTGCTTGTAGGAAGACACAGAGCCTGGGATTTAACTCCATTTCAGAAGGGAAACACACAGCATAGTTCTCATCCATGGATCACACTCTGCTTTAGAACAAGAAGCACGCTCTTTCTTTCTAGAGTCTCTAAGACAGCAGGAAACATGAGTGTGCTGAGAACAAAAGAACGGTGTTTCCTACACATACCCACCATATCTAGTCCAACTCTGCCTCTTAAACTGATACAAAGCACAGGTCACCTAACACCCAATGGTTGTCATTTCAGATGAGAAACGTATGAGCTTCGTGAACGATGTTGTTCGTTTGAGCTGAAAAGTGACTGCCCTTACCTAAAATGAATTCTTGATTGTAGGAAGACACAGAGACTGGGTTTTAACTCCATTTCTGAAGAAACTCACAGCAGAGTTCTCATCCATTGATTACACTCTGCTTTAGAGCAAGAAGCACGCTCTAGCGTTCTAGAGTCTCTAAGACAGCAGGAAACATGAGTGTGCTGAGAACAAAGGAACAGTGTTTCCTACACATACAGACCATATGTATTCCAATTCTGCTTCTTAAACTGATACAAAGCACTGGTCCTCTAACATCCGATGCTTGTCAGTTAAGATGATAAACATGTGAGCTTCGTGAACGATGTAGTTCCTTTGAGCTGTGAAGTAACTGCCCTTTCCTGAACCAAATCTTGGTTGTAGGAAGACTCAGAGCCTGGGATTTAACTCCATTTCTGAAGAGAAACACACAGCAGAGTTCTCATATATAGATCACACTCTGCTTTAGAGCAAGAAGCACGCTCTTGCTTTCCAGAGTCACTAAGACAGCAGGAAACGTGAGTGTGATGAGAACAAAAGAACGGTGTTTCCTACACATAGGGACCATATCTATTCCAACTCTGCTTCTGAAACTGATACAAAGCACTGGTCCTCTAACATCCAATGCTTGTCAGTTAAGATGAGAATCGTGTGAGCTTTGTGAACGATGTAGTTCGTTTGAGCAGAAAAGTGACTGCCCTTACCTGAAACAAAGTAGTGCTTGTAGGAAGACACAGAGCCTGGGATTTAACTCCTTTTCAGAAGGGAAACACACAGCAGAGTTCTCATCCATGGATCACACTCTGCTTTAGAGAAAGAAGAACGCTCTCGCTTTCTAGAATCTCTAATACAGCAGGAAAGTTGAGTGTGCTCAGAACAAAAGAACGGTGTTTCCTACACATACAGACCATATCTAGTTCAACTCTGCTTCTGAAACTGAAACAAACCACAGGTCCTCTAACATCCAATGCTTGTCAGTTAAGATGAGAAACGTGTGAGCTTCGTGAAGACATGTAGTTCGTTTGAGCTATAAAGTAACGGCCCTTACCTGAAACGAAATCTTGTTTTTTAGGAAGACTCAGAGCCTGAGATTTAACTCCATTTCTGAAGTGAAACACACAGCAGAGTTCTCATCCATTGATCACACTCTGCTTTAGAGCAAGAAGCACGCTCTAACTTTCTAGAGTCTCTAAGACAGCAGGAAACATGAGTGTGCTGAGAACAAAAGAACGGTGTTTCGTACACATATGGACCATATCTATTGCAACTCAGTTTCTGAAATTGATACAAAGCACTGGTCCTCTAACATCCAAGCTTGTCAGTTAAGATGAGAAACAGGTGAGCTTCGTGAACGATGTAGTTAGTTTGAGCTGAAAAGTGACTGCCCTTACTTGAAACAAAGTCTTGCTTGTAGGAAGACACAGTGCCTGGGTTTTAACTCCACTTCTGAAGGGAAACACACAGCATAGTTCTCATCCATGGATCACACTCTGCTTTAGAGCAAGAAGCACGCTCTAGCTTTCTATAGTCTCTAAGACAGCAGGAAAAGTGAGGGTGCTGAGAACAAAAGAACGGTGTTTCCTACACATACGGACCATATCTAGTACAACTCTGCCTCTTAAACTGATACAAAGCACAGGTCCTCTAACATCCAATGCTTGTCATTTAAGATGAGAAACGTGTGATCTTGTGAATGATGTAGTTTGTTTGAGCTGAAGAGTGACTGCCCTTACCTGTAACGAAGTAGTGCTTGTAGGAAGACACAGAGCCTGGGATTTAACTCCATTTCAGAAGGGAAACACACAGCATAGTTCTCACCCATGGATCACACTCTGCTTTAGAACATGAAGCACGCTCTTGCTTTCTAGAGTCTCTAAGACAGCAGGAAACATGAGTGTGCTGAGAACAAAAGAACGGTGTTTCCTACACATACGGACCATATCTAGTCCAACTCTGCCTCTTAAACTGATACAAAGCACAGGTCCTCTAACACCCAATGGTTGTCATTTCAGATGAGAAACGTATGAGCTCCGTGAACGATGTTGTTCGTTTGAGCTGAAAAGTGACTGCCCTTAATTGAAAGGAAGTCTTTCTTGTATGAAGACACAGAGCCTGGAATTTAACTCCATTTCTGAAGAAACTGACAGCAGAGTTCTCATCCATTGATTACACTCTGCTTTAGAGCAAGAAGCACGCTCTAGCGTTCTAGAGTCTCTAAGACAGCAGGAAACATGAGTGTGCTGAGATCAAAGGAACGGTGTTTCCTACACATACAGACCATATGTATTCCAATTCTGCTTCTTAAACTGATACAAAGCACTGGTCCTCTAACATCCGATGCTTGTCAGTTAAGATGAGAAACATGTGAGCTTCGTGAACGATGTAGTTCCTTTGAGCTGTGAAGTAACTGCCCTTACCTGAACCAAATCTTGCTTGTAGGAAGACTCAGAGCCTGGGATTTAACTCCATTTCTGAAGAGAAACACACAGCAGAGTTCTCATATATAGATCACACTCTGCTTTAGAGCAAGAAGCACGCTCTTGCTTTCCAGAGTCACTAAGACAGCAGGAAACGGGAGTGTGCTGAGAACAAAAGAACGGTGTTTCCTACACATACGGACCATATCTATTCCAACTCTGCTTCTGAAACTGATACAAAGCACTTTTCCTCTAACATCCGATGCTTGTCATTTAAGATGAGAAGCGTGTGAGTTCGTGAACAATGTAGTTCGTTTGAGCTGTAAAGTAACTGCCCTTACCTGATGCGAAGTCTTGCTTGTAGGAAGACTCAGAGCCTGGGATTTAACTCCATTTCTTAAGAGAAACACACAGCAGAGTTCTCATATATAGATCACACTCTGCTTTAGAGCGAGAAGCACGCTCTTGCTTTCTAGCGTCTCTAAGACAGCAGGAAACATGAGTGTGCTGAGAACAAAAGAACGGTGTTTCCTACACATACGGACCATATCTAGTCCAACTCTGCCTCTTAAACTGATACAAAGCACAGGTCCTCTAACATCCAATGGTTATCATTTAAGATGAGAAACGTGTGAGCTTCGTGAACGATGTAGTTCGTTTGAGCTGAAAAGTGACTGCCTTTACCTGAAACGAATTCTTGATTGTAGGAAGACACACAGACTGGGTTTTAACTCCATTTCTGAAGGGAAACACACAGCATAGTTCTCATGGATGCATCACACTCTGCTTTAGAGCAAGAAGCAAGCTCTTGTTTTCTAGATTCTCTAATACAGCAGGAAACGTGAGTGTGCTGAGAACAAAAGAACGGTGTTTCCTACACATACCCACCATATCTAGTCCAACTCTGCCTCTTAAATTGATACAAAGCACAGGACCTCTAACATCCAATGGTTGTCATTTAAGATGAGAAACGTGTGAGCTTCGTGAACGATGTAGTTCGTTTGAGCTGTAAAGTAACGGCCCTTACCTGAAACGAAGTCTTGTTTTTTAGGAAGACTCAGAGCCTGAGATTTAACTCCATTTCTGAAGTGAAACACACAGCAGAGTTCTCATCCATTGATCACACTCTGCTTTAGAGCAAGAAGCACGCTCTAGCTTTCTAGAGTCTCTAAGACAGCAGGCAAGTGAGTGTGCTCAGAACAAAAGAACGGTGTTTCTACACATTCAGACCATATCTAGTTCAACTCTGCTTCTGAAACTGAAACAAACCACAGGTCCTCTAACATCCAATGCTTGTCAGTTAAGATGAGAAACGTGTGAGCTTCGTGAACGATGTAGTTCGTTTGAGCTGTAATGTAACTGCCCTTACTTGAAACGAAGTCTTTTTTGTAGGAAGACACAGAGCCGGGATTTAACTCCATTTCAGAAGGGAAACACACAGCATAGTTCTCATCCATGGTTCACACTCTGCTTTAGAGTAAGAAGAACGTTCTTGCCTTCTAGAATCTCTAATACAGCAGGAAACTTGATTGTGCTCAGAACTAAATAACGGTGTTTTCTACACATATACGGAACATATCTAGTCCAACTCTTCCTCTTAAATTGATACAAAGCACAGGTCCTCTAACATCCAATGCTTGTCATTTAAGATGAGAAACATGTGAGCTTCGTGAACGATGTAGTTCCTTTGAGCTGTGAAGTAACTGCCCTTACCTGAACCAAATCTTGCTTGTAGGAAGACTCAGAGCCTGGGATTTAACTCCATTTCTGAAGAGAAACACACAGCATAGTTCTCATATATAGATCACACTCTGCTTTAGAGCAAGAAGCACGCTCTTGCTTTCTACAGTCTCTAAGACAGCAGGAAAAGTGAGGGTGCTGAGAACAAAAGAACGGTGTTTCCTACACATACGGACCATATCTAGTACAACTCTGCCTCTTAAACTGATACAAAGCACATGTCCTCTAACATCCAATGCTTGTCATTTAAGATGAGAAACGTGTGATCTTGTGAATGATGTAGTTTGTTTGAGCTGAAGAGTGACTGCCCTTACCTGTAACGAAGTAGTGCTTGTAGGAAGACACAGAGCCTGGGATTTAACTCCATTTCAGAAGGGAAACACACAGCATAGTTCCCATCCATGGATCACACTCTGCTTTAGCGCAAGAAGAACACTCTTCCTTTCTAGAGTCTCTAATACAGCAGGAAACATGAGTGTGCTCAGAACAAAAGAACGGTGTTTCCTACACAAACAGACCATATCTAGTTCAAATCTGCTTCTGAAACTGAATCAAACCACAGGTCCTCTAACATCCAATGCTTGTCAGTTAAGATGAGAAACGTGTGAGCTTCGTGATCGATGTAGTTCGTTTAAGCTGAAAAGTGACTGCCCTTAATTGAAAGGAAGTCTTTCTTGTATGAAGACACAGAGCCTGGAATTTAACTCCATTTCTGAAGAAACTGACAGCAGAGTTCTCATCCATTGATTACACTCTGCTTTAGAGCAAGAAGCACGCTCTAGCGTTCTAGAGTCTCTAAGACAGCAGGAAACATGAGTGTGCTGAGATCAAAGGAACGGTGTTTCCTACACATACAGACCATATGTATTCCAATTCTGCTTCTTAAACTGATACAAAGCACTGGTCCTCTAACATCCGATGCTTGTCAGTTAAGATGAGAAACATGTGAGCTTCGTGAACGATGTAGTTCCTTTGAGCTGTGAAGTAACTGCCCTTACCTGAACCAAATCTTGCTTGTAGGAAGACTCAGAGCCTGGGATTTAACTCCATTTCTGAAGAGAAACACACAGCAGAGTTCTCATATATAGATCACACTCTGCTTTAGAGCAAGAAGCACGCTCTTGCTTTCCAGAGTCACTAAGACAGCAGGAAACGGGAGTGTGATGAGAACAAAAGAACGGTGTTTCCTACACATAGGAACCATATCTATTCCAACTCTGCTTCTGAAACTGATACAAAGCACTGGTCCTCTAACATCCAATGCTTGTCAGTTAAGATGAGAATCGTGTGAGCTTTGTGAACGATGTAGTTCGTTTGATCAGAAAAGTGACTGCCCTTACCTGAAACAAAGTAGTGCTTGTAGGAAGACTCAGAGCCTGGGATTTAACTCCTTTTCAGAAGGGAAACACACAGCATAGTTCTCATCCATGGATCACACTCTGCTTTAGAGCAAGAAGCACGCCCTTGCTTTCTAGAATCTCTAATACAGCAGTAACTTGAGTGTGCTCAGAACAAAAGAACAGTGTTTCCTACACATACAGACCATATCTTGTTCAACTCTGATTCTGAAACTGAAACAAACACCAGTTCCTCTAATATCAAATGCTTCTCATTTAAGATGAGAAACGTGTGAGCTTCGTGAACGATGTAGTTCGTTTGAGCTGTAAAGTAACCGCCCTTACCTGAAACGAAGTCTTGTTTTTTAGGAAGACTCAGAGCCTGGGATTTAACTCCATTTCTGAAGAGAAACACACAGCAGAGTTCTCATTCATTGATCACACTCTGCTTTAGAGCAAGAAGCACGCTCTAGCTTTCTAGAGTCTCTAAGACAGCAGGAAAAGTGAGTGTGCTGAGAACAAAAGAACGGTGTTTCCTACACATACGGACCATATCTATTCCAACTCTGCTTCTGAAACTGATACAAAGCACTTTTCCTCTAACATCCGATGCTTGTCATTTAAGATGAGAAGCGTGTGAGTTCGTGAACAATGTAGTTCGTTTGAGCTGTAAAGTAACTGCCCTTACCTGATGCGAAGTCTTGCTTGTAGGAAGACTCAGAGCCTGGGATTTAACTCCTTTTCAGAAGGGAAACACACAGCATAGTTCTCATCCATGGATCACACTCTGCTTTAGAGCAAGAAGCACGCTCTAACTTTCTAGAGTCTCTAAGACAGCAGGAAACATGAGTGTGCTGAGAACAAAAGAACGGTGTTTCGTACACATATGGACCATATATATTGCAACTCAGTTTCTGAAATTGATACAAAGCACTGGTCCTCTAACATCCAAGCTTGTCAGTTAAGATGAGAAACATGTGAGCTTCGTGAACGATGTAGTTAGTTTGAGCTGAAAAGTGACTGCCCTTACTTGAAACAAAGTCTTGCTTGTAGGAAGACACAGTGCCTGGGTTTTAACTCCACTTCTGAAGGGAAACACACAGCATAGTTCTCATCCATGGATCACACTCTGCTTTAGAGCAAGAAGCACGCTCTAGTTTTCTACAGTCTCTAAGACAGCAGGAAAAGTGAGGGTGCTGAGAACAAAAGAACGGTGTTTCCTACACATACGGACCATATCTAGTCCAACTCTGCCTCTTAAACTGATACAAACCACAGGTCCTCTAACATCCAATGCTTGTCATTTAAGATGAGAAACGTGTGATCTTGTGAATGATGTAGTTTGTTTGAGCTGAAGAGTGACTGCCCTTACCTGTAACGAAGTAGTGCTTGTAGGAAGACACAGAGCCTGGGATTTAACTCCATTTCAGAAGTGAAACACACAGCATAGTTCTCATCCATGGATCACACTCTACTTTAGAACATGAAGCACGCTCTTGCTTTCTAGAGTCTCTAAGACAGCAGGAAACATGAGTGTGCTGAGAACAAAAGAACGGTGTTTCCTACACATACGGACCATATCTAGTCCAACTCTGCCTCTTAAACTGATACAAAGCACAGGTCCTCTAACACCCAATGGTTGTCATTTCAGATGAGAAACGTATGAGCTCCGTGAACGATGTTGTTCGTTTGAGCTGAAAAGTGACTGCCCTTACCTAAAACGAATTCTTGATTGTAGGAAGACACAGAGACTGGGTTTTAACTCCATTTCTGAAGGGAAACACACAGAATAGTTCTCATCCATGGATCACACTCTGCTTTAGAGCAAGAAACACGCTCTTGATTTCTAGATTCACTAATACAGCAGGAAACGTGAGTGTGCTAAGAACAAATGAACGGTGTTTCCTACACATACGGACCATATCTAGTCCAACTCTGCCTCTGAAATTGATACAAAGCACAGTTCCTCTAACATCCAATGCTTGTCAGTTAAGATGAGAAACATGTGAGCTTCGTGAACGATGTAGTTCGTTTGAGCTGTAAAGTGACTGCCCTTACCTGAAACGAAGTAGTGCTTGTAGGAAGACACAGAGCCTGGGATTTAACTCCATTTCAGAAGGGAAACACACAGCAAAGTTCCCATCCATGGATCACACTCTGCTTTACCGCAAGAAGAACACTCTTCCTTTCTAGAGTCTCTAATACAGCAGGAAACATGAGTGTGCTCAGAACAAAAGAACGGTGTTTCCTACACAAACAGACCATATCTAGTTCAAATCTGCTTCTGAAACTGAATCAAACCACAGGTCCTCTAACATCCAATGCTTGTCAGTTAAGATGAGAAACGTGTGAGCTTCGTGATCGATGTAGTTCGTTTAAGCTGAAAAGTGACTGCCCTTAATTGAAAGGAAGTCTTTCTTGTATGAAGACACAGAGCCTGGAATTTAACTCCATTTCTGAAGAAACTGACAGCAGAGTTCTCATCCATTGATTACACTCTGCTTTAGAGCAAGAAGCACGCTCTAGCGTTCTAGAGTCTCTAAGACAGCAGGAAACATGAGTGTGCTGAGATCAAAGGAACGGTGTTTCCTACACATACAGACCATATGTATTC
Source organism: Onychomys leucogaster (assembly GCA_949786385.1). Taxonomy (NCBI): domain Eukaryota; kingdom Metazoa; phylum Chordata; class Mammalia; order Rodentia; family Cricetidae; genus Onychomys; species Onychomys leucogaster. The sequence goes on along the minus strand of CATKUP010000009.1, from coordinate 3,201,055 downwards.
CAATTCTGCTTCTTAAACTGATACAAAGCACTGGTCCTCTAACATCCGATGCTTGTCAGTTAAGATGAGAAACATGTGAGCTTCGTGAACGATGTAGTTCCTTTGAGCTGTGAAGTAACTGCCCTTACCTGAACCAAACCTTGCTTGTAGGAAGACTCAGAGCCTGGGATTTAACTCCATTTCTGAAGAGAAACACACAGCAGAGTTCTCATATATAGATCACACTCTGCTTTAGAGCAAGAAGCACGCTCTTGCTTTCCAGAGTCACTAAGACAGCAGGAAACGGGAGTGTGATGAGAACCAAAGAACGGTGTTTCCTACACATAGGAACCATATCTATTCCAACTCTGCTTCTGAAACTGATACAAAGCACTGGTCCTCTAACATCCAATGCTTGTCAGTTAAGATGAGAATCGTGTGAGCTTTGTGAACGATGTAGTTCGTTTGAGCAGAAAAGTGACTGCCCTTACCTGAAACAAAGTAGTGCTTGTAGGAAGACTCAGAGCCTGGGATTTAACTCCTTTTCAGAAGGGAAACACACAGCATAGTTCTCATCCATGGATCACACTCTGCTTTAGAGCAAGAAGCACTCCCTTGCTTTCTAGAATCTCTAATACAGCAGTAACTTGAGTGTGCTCAGAACAAAAGAACAGTGTTTCCTACACATACAGACCATATCTTGTTCAACTCTGATTCTGAAACTGAAACAAACACCAGTTCCTCTAATATCAAATGCTTCTCATTTAAGATGAGAAACGTGTGAGCTTCGTGAACGATGTAGTTCGTTTGAGCTGTAAAGTAACAGCCCTTACCTGAAACGAAGTCTTGTTTTTTAGGAAGACTCAGAGCCTGGGATTTAACTCCATTTCTGAAGAGAAACACACAGCAGAGTTCTCATTCATTGATCACACTCTGCTTTAGAGCAAGAAGCACGCTCTAGCTTTCTAGAGTCTCTAAGACAGCAGGAAAAGTGAGTGTGCTGAGAACAAAAGAACGGTGTTTCCTACACATACGGACCATATCTATTCCAACTCTGCTTCTGAAACTGATACAAAGCACTTTTCCTCTAACATCCGATGCTTGTCATTTAAGATGAGAAGCGTGTGAGTTCGTGAACAATGTAGTTCGTTTGAGCTGTAAAGTAACTGCCCTTACCTGATGCGAAGTCTTGCTTGTAGGAAGACTCAGAGCCTGGGATTTAACTCCATTTCTTAAGAGAAACACACAGCAGAGTTCTCATATATAGATCACACTCTGCTTTAGAGCGAGAAGCACGCTCTTGCTTTCTAGCGTCTCTAAGACAGCAGGAAACATGAGTGTGCTGAGAACAAAAGAACGGTGTTTCCTACACATACGGACCATATCTAGTCCAACTCTGCCTCTTAAACTGATACAAAGCACAGGTCCTCTAACATCCAATGGTTATCATTTAAGATGAGAAACGTGTGAGCTTCGTGAACGATGTAGTTCGTTTGAGCTGAAAAGTGACTGCCTTTAACTGAAATGAATTCTTGATTGTAGGAAGACACACAGACTGGGTTTTAACTCCATTTCTGAAGGGAAACACACAGAATAGTTCTCATGGATGCATCACACTCTGCTTTAGAGCAAGAAGCAAGCTCTTGTTTTCTAGATTCTCTAATACAGCAGGAAACGTGAGTGTGCTGAGAACAAAAGAACGGTGTTTCCTACACATACCCACCATATCTAGTCCAACTCTGCCTCTTAAATTGATACAAAGCACAGGACCTCTAACATCCAATGGTTGTCATTTAAGATGAGAAACGTGTGAGCTTCGTGAACGATGTAGTTCGTTTGAATGTAAAGTAACGGCCCGTACCTGAAACGAAGTCTTGTTTTTTAGGAAGACTCAGAGCCTGAGATTTAACTCCATTTCTGAAGTGAAACACACAGCAGAGTTCTCATCCATTGATCACACTCTGCTTTAGAGCAAGAAGCACGCTCTAGCTTTCTAGAGTCTCTAAGACAGCAGGCACGTGAGTGTGCTCAGAACAAAAGAACGGTGTTTCTACACATTCAGACCATATCTAGTTCAACTCTGCTTCTGAAACTGAAACAAACCACAGGTCCTCTAACATCCAATGCTTGTCAGTTAAGATGAGAAACGTGTGAGCTTCGTGAACGATGTAGTTCGTTTGAGCTGTAATGTAACTGCCCTTACTTGAAACGAAGTCTTTTGTGTAGGAAGACACAGAGCCGGGATTTAACTCCATTTCAGAAGGGAAACACACAGCATAGTTCTCATCCATTGATCACACTCTGCTTTAGAGTAAGAAGAACGTTCTTGCCTTCTAGAATCTCTAATACAGCAGGAAACTTGATTGTGCTCAGAACTAAATAACGGTGTTTTCTACACATATACGGAACATATCTAGTCCAACTCTGCCTCTTAAATTGATACAAAGCACAGGTCCTCTAACATCCAATGCTTGTCATTTAAGATGAGAAACATGTGAGCTTCGTGAACGATGTAGTTAGTTTGAGCTGAAAAGTGACTGCCCTTACTTGAAACGAAGTCTTGCTTGCAGGAAGACACAGAGTATGGAATTTAACTCCATTTCTGAAAGGAAACACACAGCATAGTTCTCATCAATGGATCACACTCTGCTTTAGAGCAAGAAGCATGCTCTTGCTTTCTAGAGTCTCTAAGACAGCAGGAAACATGAGTGTTCTGAGAACAAAAGTACGGTGTTTCCTACACATACGGACCATATCTAGTCCAACTCTGCCTCTTAAATTGATACAAAGCACAGGTCCTCTAACATCCAATGGTTGTCATTTAAGATGAGAAACGTGTGAGCTTCGTGATCGATGTAGTTCGTTTGAGCTGAAAAGTGACTGCCCTTACTTGAAACGAAGTCTTGCTTGTAGGAAGACACAGAGTATGGAATTTAACTCCATTTCTGAAAGGAAACACATAGCATAGTTCTCATCAATGGATCACACTCTGCTTTAGAGCAAGAAGCATGCTCTTGCTTTCTAGAGTCTCTAAGACAGCAGGAAACATGAGTGTTCTGAGAACAAAAGTACGGTGTTTCCTACACATACGGACCATATCTAGTCCAACTCTGCCTCTTAAATTGATACAAAGCACAGGTCCTCTAACATCCAATGGTTGTCATTTAAGATGAGAAACGTGTGAGCTTCGTGATCGATGTAGTTCGTTTAAGCTGAAAAGTGACTGCCCTTAATTGAAAGGAAGTCTTTCTTGTATGAAGACACAGAGCCTGGAATTTAACTCCATTTCTGAAGAAACTCACAGCAGAGTTCTCATCCATTGATTACACTCTGCTTTAGAGCAAGAAGCACGCTCTAGCGTTCTAGAGTCTCTAAGACAGCAGGAAACATGAGTGTGCTGAGAACAAAGGAACGGTGTTTCCTACATATATGGACCATATGTATTCCAATTCTGCTTCTTAAACTGATACAAAGCACTGGTCCTCTAACATCCGATGCTTGTCAGTTAAGATGAGAAACGTGTGATATCGTGAACGATGTAGTTCCTTTGAGCTATAAAGTAACTGCCCTTACCTGAACCAAATCTTGCTTGTAGGAAGACTCAGAGCCTGGGATTCAACTCCATTTCTGAAGAGAAACACACAGCATAGTTCTCATCCATGGATCACACTCTGCTTTAGAGAAAGAAGAACGCTCTCGCTTTCTAGAATCACTAATACAGCAGGAAAGTTGAGTGTGCTCAGAACAAAAGAACGGTGTTTCCTACACATACAGACCATATCTAGTTCAACTCTGCTTCTGAAACTGAAACAAACCACAGGTCCTCTAACATCCAATGCTTGTCAGTTAAGATGAGAAACGTGTGAGCTTCGTGAAGAGATGTAGTTCGTTTGAGCTATAAAGTAACGGCCCTTACCTGAAACGAAATCTTGTTTTTTAGGAAGACTCAGAGCCTGAGATTTAACTCCATTTCTGAAGTGAAACACACAGCAGAGTTCTCATCCATTGATCACACTCTGCTTTAGAGCAAGAAGCACGCTCTAACTTTCTAGAGTCTCTAAGACAGCAGGAAACATGAGTGTGCTGAGAACAAAAGAACGGTGTTTCGTACACATATGGACCATATCTATTGCAACTCAGTTTCTGAAATTGATACAAAGCACTGGTCCTCTAACATCCAAGCTTGTCAGTTAAGATGAGAAACATGTGAGCTTCGTGAACGATGTAGTTAGTTTGAGCTGAAAAGTGACTGCCCTTACTTGAAACAAAGTCTTGCTTGTAGGAAGACACAGTGCCTGGGTTTTAACTCCACTTCTGAAGGGAAACACACAGCATAGTTCTCATCCATGGATCACACTCTGCTTTAGAGCAAGAAGCACGCTCTAGCTTTCTATAGTCTCTAAGACAGCAGGAAAAGTGAGGGTGCTGAGAACAAAAGAACGGTGTTTCCTACACATACGGACCATATCTAGTCCAACTCTGCCTCTTAACTGTTACAAAGCACAGGTCCTCTAACATCCAATGCTTGTCATTTAAGATGAGAAACGTGTGATCTTTGTGAATGATGTAGTTTGTTTGAGCTGAAGAGTGACTGCCCTTACCTGTAACGAAGTAGTGCTTGTAGGAAGACACAGAGCCTGGGATTTAACTCCATTTCAGAAGGGAAACACACAGCATAGTTCTCATCCATGGATCACACTCTGCTTTAGAACAAGAAGCACGCTCTTTCTTTCTAGAGTCTCTAAGACAGCAGGAAACATGAGTGTGCTGAGAACAAAAGAACGGTGTTTCCTACACATACCCACCATATCTAGTCCAACTCTGCCTCTTAAACTGATACAAAGCACAGGTCCTCTAACACCCAATGGTTGTCATTTCAGATGAGAAACGTATGAGCTTCGTGAACGATGTTGTTCGTTTGAGCTGAAAAGTGACTGCCCTTACCTAAAACGAATTCTTGATTGTAGGAAGACACAGAGACTGGGTTTTAACTCCATTTCTGAAGAAACTCACAGCAGAGTTCTCATCCATTGATTACACTCTGCTTTAGAGCAAGAAGCACGCTCTAGCGTTCTAGAGTCTCTAAGACAGCAGGAAACATGAGTGTGCTGAGAACAAAGGAACAGTGTTTCCTACACATACAGACCATATGTATTCCAATTCTGCTTCTTAAACTGATACAAAGCACTGGTCCTCTAACATCCGATGCTTGTCAGTTAAGATGATAAACATGTGAGCTTCGTGAACGATGTAGTTCCTTTGAGCTGTGAAGTAACTGCCCTTTCCTGAACCAAATCTTGGTTGTAGGAAGACTCAGAGCCTGGGATTTAACTCCATTTCTGAAGAGAAACACACAGCAGAGTTCTCATATATAGATCACACTCTGCTTTAGAGCAAGAAGCACGCTCTTGCTTTCCAGAGTCACTAAGACAGCAGGAAACGTGAGTGTGATGAGAACAAAAGAACGGTGTTTCCTACACATAGGGACCATATCTATTCCAACTCTGCTTCTGAAACTGATACAAAGCACTGGTCCTCTAACATCCAATGCTTGTCAGTTAAGATGAGAATCGTGGGAGCTTTGTGAACGATGTAGTTCGTTTGAGCAGAAAAGTGACTGCCCTTACCTGAAACAAAGTAGTGCTTGTAGGAAGACACAGAGCCTGGGATTTAACTCCTTTTCAGAAGGGAAACACACAGCAGAGTTCTCATCCATGGATCACACTCTGCTTTAGAGCAAGAAGCACGCCCTTGCTTTCTAGAATCTCTAATACAGCAGTAAATTGAGTGTGCTCAGAACAAAAGAACAGTGTTTCCTACACATACAGACCATATCTTGTTCAACTCTGATTCTGAAACTGAAACAAACACCAGTTCCTCTAATATCAAATGCTTCTCATTTAAGATGAGAAACGTGTGAGCTTCGTGAACGATGTAGTTCGTTTGAGCTGTAAAGTAACAGCCCTTACCTGAAACGAAGTCTTGTTTTTTAGGAAGACTCAGAGCCTGGGATTTAACTCCATTTCTGAAGAGAAACACACAGCAGAGTTCTCATTCATTGATCACACTCTGCTTTAGAGCAAGAAGCACGCTCTAGCTTTCTAGAGTCTCTAAGACAGCAGGAAAAGTGAGTGTGCTGAGAACAAAAGAACGGTGTTTCCTACACATACGGACCATATCTATTCCAATTCTGCTTCTGAAACTGATACAAAGCACTTTTCCTCTAACATCCGATGCTTGTCATTTAAGATGAGAAGCGTGTGAGTTCGTGAACAATGTAGTTCGTTTGAGCTGTAAAGTAACTGCCCTTACCTGATTCGAAGTCTTGCTTGTAGGAAGACTCAGAGCCTGGGATTTAACTCCATTTCTTAAGAGAAACACACAGCAGAGTTCTCATATACAGATCACACTCTGCTTTAGAGCGAGAAGCACGCTCTTGCTTTCTAGCGTCTCTAAGACAGCAGGAAACATGAGTGTGCTGAGAACAAAAGAACGGTGTTTCCTACACATACGGACCATATCTAGTCCAACTCTGCCTCTTAAACTGATACAAAGCACAGGTCCTCTAACATCCAATGGTTGTCATTTAAGATGAGAAACGTGTGAGCTTCGTGAACGATGTAGTTTGTTTGAGCTGAAAAGTGACTGCCTTTACATTAAACGAATTTTTGATTGTAGGAAGACACACAGACTGGGTTTTAACTCCATTTCTAAAGGGAAACACACAGAATAGTTCTCATGGATGGATCACACTCTGCTTTAGAGCAAGAAGCACGCTCTTGTTTTCTAGATTCTCTAATACAGCAGGAAACGTGAGTGTGCTGAGAACAAAAGAACGGTGTTTCCTACACATACCCACCATATCTAGTCCAACTCTGCCTCTTAAATTGATACAAAGCACAGGTCCTCTAACATCCAATGGTTGTCATTTAAGATGAGAAACGTGTGAGCTTCGTGAACGATGTATTTCGTTTGAGCTGTAAAGTAACGGTCCTTACCTGAAACAAAGTCTTGTTTTTTAGGAAGACTCAGAGCCTGAGATTTAACTTCATTTCTGAAGTGAAACACACAGCAGAGTTCTCATCCATTGATCACACTCTGCTTTAGAGCAAGAAGCACGCTCTAGCTTTCTATAGTCTCTAAGACAGCAGGCACGTGAGTGTGCTGAGAACAAAAGAACGGAGTTTCCTACACATATGGACCATATCTATTGCAACTCTGTTTCTGAAATTGATACAAAGCACAGGTCCTCTAACATCCAAGCTTGTCAGTTAAGATGAGAAACATGTGAGCTTCGTGAACGATGTAGTTAGTTTGAGCTGAAAAGTGACTGCCCTTACTTGAAACAAAATCTTGCTTGTAGGAAGACACAGAGCCTGGGTTTTAACTCCATTTCAGAAGGGAAACACACAGCATAGTTCTGATCCATGGATCACACTCTGCTTTAGAGCAAGAAGAACGCTCTTGCTTTCTAGAATCTCTAATACAGCAGGAAAGTTGAGTGTGCTCAGAACAAAAGAACGGTGTTTCTACACATTCAGACCATATCTAGTTCAACTCTGCTTCTGAAACTGAAACAAACCACAGGTCCTCTAACATCCAATGCTTGTCAGTTAAGATGAGAAACGTGTGAGCTTCGTGAACGATGTAGATCTTTTGAGCTGTAATGTAACTGCCCTTACTTGAAACGAAGTCTTGTGTGTAGGAAGACACAGAGACGGGATTTAACTCCATTTCAGAAGGGAAACACACAGCATAGTTCTCATCCATGGTTCACACTCTGCTTTAGAGTAAGAAGAACGTTCTTGCCTTCTAGAATCTCTAATACAGCAGGAAACTTGATTGTGCTCAGAACAAAATAACGGTGTTTTCTACACATATACGGAACATATCTAGTCCAAATCTGCTTCTGAAATTGATACAAAGCACAGGTCCTCTAACATCCAATGCTCTCAGTTAAGATGAGAAACATGTGAGCTTAGTGAACGATGTAGTTAGTTTGAGCTGAAAAGTGACTGCCCATACTTGAAACGAATTCTTGCTTGTAGGAAGACACAGAGCCTAGAATGTAACTCCATTTCTGAAAAGAAACACACAGCATAGTTCTCACCCATGGATCACACTCTGCTTTAGAGCAAGAAGCACCCTCTTGCTTTCTAGAGTCTCTAAGACAGCAGGAGACATGAGTGTGCTGAGAACAAAAGAACGGTGTTTCCTACACATACGGACCATATCTAGTCCAACTCTGCCTCTTAAATTGATACAAAGCACAGGTCCTCTAACATCCAATGCTTGTCATTTAAGATGAGAAACATGTGAGCTTCGTGAACGATGTAGTTAGTTTGAGCTGAAAAGTGACTGCCCTTACTTGAAACGAATTCTTGCTTGTAGGAAGACACAGAGTATGGAATTTAACTCCTTTTCTGAAAGGAAACACACAGCATAGTTCTAATAAATGGATCACACTCTGCTTTCGAGCAAGAAGCATGCTCTTGCTTTCTAGAGTCTCTAAGACAGCAGGAAACATGAGTGTTCTGAGAACAAAAGTACGGTGTTTCCTACACATACGGACCATATCTAGTCCAACTCTGCCTCTTAAATTAATACAAAGCACAGGTCCTCTAACATCCAATGGTTGTCATTTAAGATGAGAAATGTGTGAGCTTAGTGAACGATGTAGTTCATTTGAGCTGAAAAGTGACAGCCCTTACCTGAAACGAAATCTTGATTGTAGGAAGACACAGAGACTGGGATTTAACTCCATTTCTGAAAGGAAACACACAGCATAGTTCTCATCCATGGATCACACTCTGCTTTAGAGCAAGAAGTACGCTCTTGCTTTCTAGATTCTCTAATACAGCATGAAACATGAGTGTGCTAAGAACAAATGAACGGTGTTTCCTACACATACGGACCATATCTAGTCCAACTCTGCCTCTGAAATTGATACAAAGCACAGTTCCTCTAACATCCAATGCTTGTCAGTTAAGATGAGAAACATGTGAGCTTCGTGAATGATGTAGTTCGTTTGAGCTGTAAAGTGACTGCCCTTACCTGAAACGAAGTAGTGCTTGTAGGAAGACACAGAGCCTGGGATTTAACTCCATTTCAGAAGGGAAACACACAGCATAGTTCCCATCCATGGATCACACTCTGCTTTAGCGCAAGAAGAACACACTTCCTTTCTAGAGTCTCTAATACAGCAGGAAACATGAGTGTGCTCAGAACAAAAGAACGGTGTTTCCTACACAAACAGACCATATCTAGTTCAAATCTGCTTCTGAAACTGAATCAAACCACAGGTCCTCTAACATCCAATGCTTGTCATTTAAGATGAGAAACGTGTGAGCTTCGTGAACGATGTAGTTCGTTTGAGCTGTAAAGTGACTGCCCTTACATGAAACGAAGTCTTGTTTTTTAGGAAGACTCAGAGCCTGAGATTTAACTCCATTTCTGAAGTAAAACACACAGCAGAGTTCTCATCCATTGATCACACTCTGCTTTAGAGCAAGAAGCACGCTCTAGCTTTCTAGAGTCTCTAAGACAGCAGGAAAACTGAGTGTGCTGAGAACAAAAGAACGGTGTTTCCTACACATACGGACCATATCTATTCCAACTCTGCTTCTGAAACTGATACAAAGCACTTTTCCTCTAACCTCCGATGCTTGTCATTTAAGATGAGAAGCGTGTGAGTTCGTGAACAATGTAGTTCGTTTGAGCTGTAAAGTAACTGCCCTTACCTGATTCGAAGTCTTGCTTGTAGGAAGACTCAGAGCCTGGGATTTAACTCCATTTCTTAAGAGAAACACACAGCAGAGTTCTCATATATAGATCACACTCTCCTTTAGAGCGAGAAGCACGCTCTTGCTTTCTAGCGTCTCTAAGACAGCAGTAAACATGAGTGTGCTGAGAACAAAAGAACGGTGTTTCCTACACATACCCACCATATCTAGTCCAACTCTGCCTCTTAAACTGATACAAAGCACAGGTCCTCTAACATCCAATGGTTGTCATTTAAGATGAGAAACGTGTGAGCTTCGTGAACGATGTAGTTCGTTTGAGCTATAAAGTAACGGCCCTTACCTGAAACAAAGTCTTGTTTTTTAGGAAGACTCAGAGCCTGAGATTTAACTCCATTTCTGAAGTGAAACACACAGCAGAGTTCTCATCCATTGATCACACTCTGCTTTAGAGCAAGAAGCACGCTCTAGCTTTCTAGAGTCTCTAAGACAGCAGGCACGTGAGTGTGCTGAGAACAAAAGAACGGTGTTTCCTACACATATGGACCATATCTATTGCAACTCTGTTTCTGAAATTGATACAAAGCACAGGTGCTCTAACATCCAAGCTTGTCAGTTAAGATGAGAAACATGTGAGCTTCGTGAACGATGTAGTTCATTTGAGCTGAAAAGTGACAACCCTTACCTGAAACGAAATCTTGATTGTAGGAAGACACAGAGACTGGGATTTAACTCCATTTCTGAATGGAAACACACAGCATAGTTCTCATCCATGGATCACACTCTGCTTTAGAGCCAGAAGCACGCTCTTGCTTTCTAGATTCTCTAATTCAGCAGGAAACATGAGTGTGCTAAGAACAAATGAACGGTGTTTCCTACACATACGGACCATATCTAGTCCAACTCTGCTGCTGAAACTGATACAAAGCACTGGTCCTCTAACATCCAATGCTTGTCAGTGAAGATGAGAAACGTGTGAGCTTCGTGATCGATGTAGTTCGTTTAAGCTGAAAAGTGACTGCCCTTAATTGAAAGGAAGTCTTTCTTGTATGAAGACACAGAGCCTGGAATTTAACTCCATTTCTGAAGAAACTCACAGCAGAGTTCTCATCCATTGATTACACTCTGCTTTAGAGCAAGAAGCACGCTCTAGCGTTCTAGAGTCTCTAAGACAGCAGGAAACATGAATGTGCTGAGAACAAAGGAACGGTGTTTCCTACACTTATGGACCATATGTATTCCAATTCTGCTTCTTAAACTGATACAAAGCACTGGTCCTCTAACATTCGATGCTTGTCAGTTAAGATGAGAAACGTGTGATATCGTGAACGATGTAGTTCCTTTGAGCTATAAAGTAACTGCCCTTACCTGAACCAAATCTTGCTTGTAGGAAGACTCAGAGCCTGGGATTCAACTCCATTTCTGAAGAGAAACACACAGCAGAGTTCTCATATATAGATCACACTCTGCTTTAGAGCAAGAAGCACGCTCTTGCTTTACAGAGTCACTAAGACAGCAGGAAACGTGAGTGTGATGAGAACAAAAGAACGGTGTTTCCTACACATAGGGACCATATCTATTCCAACTCTGCTTCTGAAACTGATACAAAGCACTGGTCCTCTGACATCCAATGCTTATCAGTTAAGATGAGAAACGTGTGAGCTTTGTGAACGATGTAGTTCGTTTGAGCAGAAAAGTGACTGCCCTTACCTGAAACAAAGTAGTGCTTGTAGGAAGACACAGAGCCTGGGATTTAACTCCTTTTCAGAAGGGAAACACACAGCATAGTTCTCATCCATGGATCACACTCTGCTTTAGAGAAAGAAGAACGCTCTCGCTTTCTAGAACCTCTAATACAGCAGGAAAGTTGAGTGTGCTCAGAACAAAAGAACGGTGTTTCCTACACATACAGACCATATCTAGTTCAACTCTGCTTCTGAAACTGAAACAAACCACAGGTCCTCTAACATCCAATGCTTGTCAGTTAAGATGAGAAACGTGTGAGCTTCGTGAATGATGTAGTTCGTTTGAGCTGTAAAGTAACGGCCCTTACCTGAAACGAAGTCTTGTTTTTTAGGAAGACTCAGAGCCTGAGATTTAACTCCATTTCTGAAGTGAAACACACAGCAGAGTTCTCATCCATTGATCACACTCTGCTTTAGAGCAAGAAGCACGCTCTAACTTTCTAGAGTCTCTAAGACAGCAGGAAACATGAGTGTGCTGAGAACAAAAGAACGGTGTTTTGTACACATATGGACCATATCTATTGCAACTCAGTTTCTGAAATTGATACAAAGCACTGGTCCTCTAACATCCAAGCTTGTCAGTTAAGATGAGAAACATGTGAGCTTCGTGAACGATGTAGTTCGTTTGGGCTGAAAAGTGACTGCCCTTACTTGAAACAAAGTCTTGCTTGTAGGAAGACACAGAGCCTGGGTTTTAACTCCACTTCTGAAGGGAAACACACAGCATAGTTCTCATCCATGGATCACACTCTGCTTTAGAGCAAGCAGCACGCTCTAGCTTTCTACAGTTTCTAAGACAGCAGGAAAAGTGAGGGTGCTGAGAACAAGAGAACGGTGTTTCCTACACGTACGGACCATATCTAGTCCAACTCTGCCTCTTAAACTGATACAAAGCACAGGTCCTCTAACATCCAATGCTTGTCATTTAAGATGAGAAACGTGTGATCTTTGTGAATGATGTAGTTCGTTTGAGCTGAAGAGTGCCTGCCCTTACCTGTAACGAAGTAGTGCTTGTAGGAAGACACCGAGCCTGGGATTTAACTCCATTTCAGAAGGGAAACACACAGCATAGTTCTCATCCATGGATCACACTCTTCTTTAGAACAAGAAGCAGGCTCTTGCTTTCTAGAGTCTCTAAGACAGCAGGAAACATGAGTGTGCTGAGAACAAAAGAACGGTGTTTCCTACACATACGGACCATATCTAGTCCAACTCTGCCTCTTAAACTGATACAAAGCACAGGTCCTCTAACACCCAATGGTTGTCATTTCAGATGAGAAACGTATGAGCTTCGTGAACGATGTTGTTCGTTTGAGCTGATAAGTGACTGCCCTTACCTAAAACGAATTATTGATTGTAGGAAGACACAGAGACTGGGTTTTAACTCCATTTCTGAAGGGAAACACACAGAATAGTTCTAATCCATGGATCACACTCTGCTTTAGAGCAAGAAACACGCTCTTGATTTCTAGATTCTCTAATACAGCAGGAAACGTGAGTGTGCTAAGAACAAATGAACGGTGTTTCCTACACATACGGACCATATCTAGTCCAACTCTGCCTCTGAAATTGATACAAAGCACAGTTCCTCTAACATCCAATGCTTGTCAGTTAAGATGAGAAACATGTGAGCTTCGTGAACGATGTAGTTCGTTTGAGCTGTAAAGTGACTGCCCTTACCTGAAACGAAGTAGTGCTTGTAGGAAGACACAGAGCCTGGGATTTAACTCCATTTCAGAAGGGAAACACACAGCATAGTTCCCATCCATGGATCACACTCTGCTTTAGCGCAAGAAGAACACACGTCCTTTCTAGAGTCTCTAATACAGCAGGAAACATGAGTGTGCTCAGAACAAAAGAACGGTGTTTCCTACACAAACAGACCATATCTAGTTCAAATCTGCTTCTGAAACTGAATCAAACCACAGGTCCTCTAACATCCAATGCTTGTCATTTAAGATGAGAAACGTGGGAGCTTCGTGAACGATGTAGTTCGTTTGAGCTGTAAAGTGACTGCCCTTACATGAAACGAAGTCTTGTTTTTTAGGAAGACTCAGAGCCTGAGATTTAACTCCATTTCTGAAGTGAAACACACAGCAGAGTTCTCATCCATTGATCACACTCTGCTTTAGAGCAAGAAGCACGCTCTAGCTTTCTAGAGTCTCTAAGACAGCAGGAAAACTGAGTGTGCTGAGAACAAAAGAACGGTGTTTCCTACACATACGGACCATATCTATTCCAACTCTGCTTCTGAAACTGATACAAAGCACTTGTCCTCTAACATCTGATGCTTGTCATTTAAGATGAGAAACGTGTGAGTTCGTGAAGGATGTAGTTCGTTTGAGCTGTAAAGTGACTGCCCTTACCTGAAACGAAGTAGTGCTTGTAAGAAGACACAGAGCCTGGGATTTAACTCCATTTCAGAAGGGAAACACACAGCATAGTTCTCATCCATGGATCACACTCTGCTTTAGAGCAAGAAGAACGGTCTTGCTTTCTAGAACCTCTAATACAGCAGGAAAGTTGAGTGTGCTCAGAACAAAAGAACGGTGTTTCCTACACATACAGACCATATCTAGTTCAACTCTGCTTCTGAAACTGAAACAAACCACAGGTCCTCTAACATCCAATGCTTGTCAGTTAAGATGAGAAACGTGTGAGCTTCGTGAATGATGTAGTTCGTTTGAGCTGTAAAGTAACGGCCCTTACCTGAAACGAAGTCTTGTTTTTTAGGAAGACTCAGAGCCTGAGATTTAACTCCATTTCTGAAGTGAAACACACAGCAGAGTTCTCATCCATTGATCACACTCTGCTTTAGAGCAAGAAGCACGCTCTAACTTTCTAGAGTCTCTAAGACAGCAGGAAACATGAGTGTGCTGAGAACAAAAGAACGGTGTTTTGTACACATATGGACCATATCTATTGCAACTCAGTTTCTGAAATTGATACAAAGCACTGGTCCTCTAACATCCAAGCTTGTCAGTTAAGATGAGAAACATGTGAGCTTCGTGAACGATGTAGTTCGTTTGGGCTGAAAAGTGACTGCCCTTACTTGAAACAAAGTCTTGCTTGTAGGAAGACACAGAGCCTGGGTTTTAACTCCACTTCTGAAGGGAAACACACAGCATAGTTCTCATCCATGGATCACACTCTGCTTTAGAGCAAGAAGCACGCTCTAGCTTTCTACAGTTTCTAAGACAGCAGGAAAAGTGAGGGTGCTGAGAACAAGAGAACGGTGTTTCCTACACGTACGGACCATATCTAGTCCAACTCTGCCTCTTAAACTGATACAAAGCACAGGTCCTCTAACATCCAATGCTTGTCATTTAAGATGAGAAACGTGTGATCTTTGTGAATGATGTAGTTCGTTTGAGCTGAAGAGTGCCTGCCCTTACCTGTAACGAAGTAGTGCTTGTAGGAAGACACCGAGCCTGGGATTTAACTCCATTTCAGAAGGGAAACACACAGCATAGTTCTCATCCATGGATCACACTCTTCTTTAGAACAAGAAGCAGGCTCTTGCTTTCTAGAGTCTCTAAGACAGCAGGAAACATGAGTGTGCTGAGAACAAAAGAACGGTGTTTCCTACACATACGGACCATATCTAGTCCAACTCTGCCTCTTAAACTGATACAAAGCACAGGTCCTCTAACACCCAATGGTTGTCATTTCAGATGAGAAACGTATGAGCTTCGTGAACGATGTTGTTCGTTTGAGCTGATAAGTGACTGCCCTTACCTAAAACGAATTATTGATTGTAGGAAGACACAGAGACTGGGTTTTAACTCCATTTCTGAAGGGAAACACACAGAATAGTTCTAATCCATGGATCACACTCTGCTTTAGAGCAAGAAACACGCTCTTGATTTCTAGATTCTCTAATACAGCAGGAAACGTGAGTGTGCTAAGAACAAATGAACGGTGTTTCCTACACATACGGACCATATCTAGTCCAACTCTGCCTCTGAAATTGATACAAAGCACAGTTCCTCTAACATCCAATGCTTGTCAGTTAAGATGAGAAACATGTGAGCTTCGTGAACGATGTAGTTCGTTTGAGCTGTAAAGTGACTGCCCTTACCTGAAACGAAGTAGTGCTTGTAGGAAGACACAGAGCCTGGGATTTAACTCCATTTCAGAAGGGAAACACACAGCATAGTTCCCATCCATGGATCACACTCTGCTTTAGCGCAAGAAGAACACACGTCCTTTCTAGAGTCTCTAATACAGCAGGAAACATGAGTGTGCTCAGAACAAAAGAACGGTGTTTCCTACACAAACAGACCATATCTAGTTCAAATCTGCTTCTGAAACTGAATCAAACCACAGGTCCTCTAACATCCAATGCTTGTCATTTAAGATGAGAAACGTGGGAGCTTCGTGAACGATGTAGTTCGTTTGAGCTGTAAAGTGACTGCCCTTACATGAAACGAAGTCTTGTTTTTTAGGAAGACTCAGAGCCTGAGATTTAACTCCATTTCTGAAGTGAAACACACAGCAGAGTTCTCATCCATTGATCACACTCTGCTTTAGAGCAAGAAGCACGCTCTAGCTTTCTAGAGTCTCTAAGACAGCAGGAAAACTGAGTGTGCTGAGAACAAAAGAACGGTGTTTCCTACACATACGGACCATATCTATTCCAACTCTGCTTCTGAAACTGATACAAAGCACTTGTCCTCTAACATCTGATGCTTGTCATTTAAGATGAGAAACGTGTGAGTTCGTGAAGGATGTAGTTCGTTTGAGCTGTAAAGTGACTGCCCTTACCTGAAACGAAGTAGTGCTTGTAAGAAGACACAGAGCCTGGGATTTAACTCCATTTCAGAAGGGAAACACACAGCATAGTTCTCATCCATGGATCACACTCTGCTTTAGAGCAAGAAGAACGGTCTTGCTTTCTAGAATCTCTAATACAGCAGGAAACATGAGTGTGCTCAGAACAAAAGAAAGGTGTTTCCTACACATACAGACCATATCTAGTTCAACTCTGCTTCTGAAACTGAAACAAACCACAGGTCCTCTGACATCCAATGCTTGTCAGTTAAGATGAGAAACGTGTGAGCTTCGTGAATGATGTAGTTCGTTTGAGCTGTAAAGTAACGGCCCTTACCTGAAATGAAGTCTTGTATTTTAGGAAGACTCAGAGCCTGGGATTTAACTCCATTTCTGAAGAGAAACACACAGCAGAGTTCTCATTCATTGATCACACTCTGCTTTAGAGCAAGAAGCACGCTCTAGCTTTCTAGAGTCTCTAAGACAGCAGGAAAAGTGAGTGTGCTGAGAACAAAAGAACGGTGTTTCCTACACATACGGACCATATCTATTCCAACTCTGCTTCTAAAACTGATACAAAGCACTTTTCCTCTAACCTCCGATGCTTGTCATTTAAGATGAGAAGCGTGAGAGTTCGTGAACAATGTAGTTCGTTTGAGCTGTAAAGTAACTGCCCTTACCTGATTCGAAGTCTTGCTTGTAGGAAGACTCAGAGCCTGGGATTTAACTCCATTTCTTAAGAGAAACACACAGCAGAGTTCTCATATATAGATCACACTCTGCTTTAGAGCGAGAAGCACGCTCTTGCTTTCTAGCGTCTCTAAGACAGCAGGAAACATGAGTGTGCTGAGAACAAAAGAACGGTGTTTCCTACACATACGGACCATATCTAGTCCAACTCTGCCTCTTAAACTGATACAAAGCACTTGTCCTCTAACATCCAATGCTTGTCATTTAAGATGAGAAACATGTGAGCTTTGTGAACGATGTTGTTCGTTTGAGCTGAAAAGTGACTGCCCTTACCTGAAACGAAGTAGTGCTTGTAGGAAGGCACAGAGCCTGGGATTTAACTCCATTTCAGAAGGGAAACACACAGCATAGTTCTGATCCATGGATCACACTCTGCTTTAGTGCAAGAAGAAAGCTCTTGCTTTCTAGAATCTCTAATACAGCAGGAAAGTTGATTGTGCTCAGAACAAAAGAACGGTGTTTCTACACATACAGACCATATCTAGTTCAACTCTGCTTCTGAAACTGAAACAAACCACAGGTCCTCTAACATCCAATGCTTGTCAGTTAAGATGAGAAAGGTGTGAGCTTCGTGAACGATGTAGTTCGTTTGAGCTGTAATGTAACTGCCCTTACTTGAAACGAAGTCTTGTGTGTAGGAAGACACAGAGCCGGGATTTAACTCCATTTCAGAAGGGAAACACACAGCATAGTTCTCATCCATGGATCACACTCTGCTTTAGAGCAAGAAGCACCCTCTTGCTTTCTAGAGTCTCTTAGACAGCAGGAAACATGAGTGTACTGAGAACAAAAGAACAGTGTTTCCTACACATACGGACCATATCTAGTCCAACTCTGCCTCTTAAATTGATACAAAGCACAGGTCCTCTAACATCCAATGCTTGTCATTTAAGATGAGAAACATGTGAGCTTCGTGAACGATGTAGTTAGTTTGAGCTGAAAAGTGACTGCCCTTACTTGAAACGAAGTCTTGCTTGTAGGAAGACACAGAGTATGGAATTTAACTCCATTTCTGAAAGGAAACACACAGCATAGTTCTCATCAATGGATCACACTCTGCTTTAGAGCAAGAAGCATGCTCTTGCTTTCTAGAGTCTCTAAGACAGCAGGAAACATGAGTGTTCTGAGAACAAAAGTACGGTGTTTCCTACACATAAGGACCATATCTAGTCCAACTCTGCCTCTTAAATTGATACAAAGCACAGGTCCTCTAATATCCAATGGTTGTCATTTAAGATGAGAAACGTGTGAGCTTCGTGAACGATGTAGTTCATTTGAGCTGAAAAGTGACAGCCCTTACCTGAAACGAAATCTTGATTGTAGGAAGACACAGAGACTGGGATTTAACTCCATTTCTGAAAGGAAACACACAGCATAGTTCTCATCCATGGATCACACTCTGCTTTAGAGCCAGAAGCACGCTCTTGCTTTCTAGATTCTCTAATTCAGCAGGAAACATGAGTGTGCTAAGAACAAATGAACGGTGTTTCCTACACATACGGACCATATCTAGTCCAACTCTGCTGCTGAAACTGATACAAAGCACTGGTCCTCTAACATCCAATTCTTGTCAGTGAAGATGAGAAACGTGTGAGCTTCGTGATCGATGTAGTTCGTTTAAGCTGAAAAGTGACTGCCCTTAATTGAAAGGAAGTCTTTCTTGTATGAAGACACAGAGCCTGGAATTTAACTCCATTTCTGAAGAAACTCACAGCAGAGTTCTCATCCATTGATTACACTCTGCTTTAGAGCAAGAAGCATGCTCTAGCGTTCTAGAGTCTCTAAGACAGCAGGAAACATGAGTGTGCTGAGAACAAAGGAACGGTGTTTCCTACACTTATGGACCATATGTATTCCAATTCTGCTTCTTAAACTGATACAAAGCACTGGTCCTCTAACATCCGATGCTTGTCAGTTAAGATGAGAAACGTGTGATATCGTGAACGATGTAGTTCCTTTGAGCTATAAAGTAACTGCCCTTACCTGAACCAAATCTTGTTTGTAGGAAGACTCAGAGCCTGGGATTCAACTCCATTTCTGAAGAGAAACTCACAGCAGAGTTCTCATATATAGATCACACTCTGCTTTAGAGCAAGAAGCACGCTCTTGCTTTCCAGAGTCACTAAGACAGCAGGAAACGTGAGTGTGATGAGAACAAAAGAACGGTGTTTCCTACACATAGGGACCATATCTATTCCAACTCTGCTTCTGAAACTGATACAAAGCACTGGTCCTCTAACATCCAATGCTTATCAGTTAAGATGAGAAACGTGTGAGCTTTGTGAACGATGTAGTTCGTTTGAGCAGAATAGTGACTGCCCTTACCTGAAACAAAGTAGTGCTTGTAGGAAGACACAGAGCCTGGGATTTAACTCCTTTTCAGAAGGGAAACACACAGCATAGTTCTCATCCATGGATCACACTCTGCTTTAGAGAAAGAAGAACGCTCTCGCTTTCTAGAATCTCTAATACAGCAGGAAAGTTGAGTGTGCTCAGAACAAAAGAACGGTGTTTCCTGCACATACAGACCATATCTAGTTCAACTCTCCTTCTGAAACTGAAACAAACCACAGGTCCTCTAACATCCAATGCTTGTCAGTTAAGATGAGAAACGTGTGAGCTTCGTGAATGATGTAGTTCGTTTGAGCTGTAAAGTAACGGCCCTTACCTGAAACGAAGTCTTGTTTTTTAGGAAGACTCAGAGCCTGAGATTTAACTCCATTTCTGAAGTGAAACACACAGCAGAGTTCTCATCCATTGATCACACTCTGCTTTAGAGCAAGAAGCACGCTCTAACTTTCTAGAGTCTCTAAGACAGCAGGAAACATGAGTGTGCTGAGAACAAAAGAACGGTGTTTCGTACACATATGGACCATATCTATTGCAACTCAGTTTCTGAAATTGATACAAAGCACTGGTCCTCTAACATCCAAGCTTGTCAGTTAAGATGAGAAACATGTGAGCTTCGTGAACGATGTAGTTCGTTTGGGCTGAAAAGTGACTGCCCTTACTTGAAACAAAGTCTTGCTTGTAGGAAGACACAGAGCCTGGGTTTTAACTCCACTTCTGAAGGGAAACACACAGCATAGTTCTCATCCATGGATCACACTCTGCTTTAGAGCAAGAAGCACGCTCTAGCTTTCTACAGTTTCTAAGACAGCAGGAAAAGTGAGGGTGCTGAGAACAAAAGAACGGTGTTTCCTACACATACGGACCATATCTAGTCCAACTCTGCCTCTTAAACTGATACAAAGCACAGGTCCTCTAACATCCAATGCTTGTCATTTAAGATGAGAAACGTGTGATCTTTGTGAATGATGTAGTTCGTTTGAGCTGAAGAGTGCCTGCCCTTACCTGTAACGAAGTAGTGCTTGTAGGAAGACACCGAGCCTGAGATTTAACTCCATTTCAGAAGGGAAACACACAGCATAGTTCTCATCCATGGATCACACTCTGCTTTAGAACAAGAAGCACGCTCTTGCTTTCTAGAGTCTCTAAGACAGCAGGAAACATGAGTGTGCTGAGAACAAAAGAACGGTGTTTCCTACACATACGGACCATATCTAGTCCAACTCTGCCTCTTAAACTGATACAAAGCACAGGTCCTCTAACACAAAATGGTTGTCATTTCAGATGAGAAACGTATGACCTTCGTGAACGATGTTGTTCGTTTGAGCTGAAAAGTGACTGCCCTTACCTAAAACGAATTATTGATTGTAGGAAGACACAGAGACTGGGTTTTAACTCCATTTCTGAAGGGAAACACACAGAATAGTTCTCATCCATGGATCACACTCTGCTTTAGAGCAAGAAACATGCTCTTGATTTCTAGATTCTCTAATACAGCAGGAAACGTGAGTGTGCTAAGAACAAATGAACGGTGTTTCCTACACATACGGACCATATCTAGTCCAACTCTGCCTCTGAAATTGATACAAAGCACAGTTCCTCTAACATCCAATGCTTGTCAGTTAAGATGAGAAACATGTGAGCTTCGTGAACGATGTAGTTCGTTTGAGCTGTAAAGTGCCTGCCCTTACCTGAAACGAAGTAGTGCTTGTAGGAAGACACAGAGCCTGGGATTTAACTCCATTTCAGAAGGGAAACACACAGCATAGTTCCCATCCATGGATCACACTCTGCTTTAGCGCAAGAAGAACACACTTCCTTTCTAGAGTCTCTAATACAGCAGGAAACATGAGTGTGCTCAGAACAAAAGAACGGTGTTTCCTACACAAACAGACCATATCTAGTTCAAATCTGCTTCTGAAACTGAATCAAACCACAGGTCCTCTAACATCCAATGCTTGTCATTTAAGATGAGAAACGTGTGAGCTTCGTGAACGATGTAGTTCGTTTGAGCTGTAAAGTGACTGCCCTTACATGAAACGAAGTCTTGTTTTTTAGGAAGACTCAGAGCCTGAGATTTAACTCCATTTCTGAAGTGAAACACACAGCAGAGTTCTCATCCATTGATCACACTCTGCTTTAGAGCAAGAAGCACGCTCTAGCTTTCTAGAGTCTCTAAGACAGCAGGAAAACTAAGTGTGCTGAGAACAAAAGAACGGTGTTTCCTACACATACGGACCATATCTATTCCAACTCTGCTTCTGAAACTGATACAAAGCACTTGTCCTCTAACATCTGATGCTTGTCATTTAAGATGAGAAACGTGTGAGTTCGTGAAGGATGTAGTTCGTTTGAGCTGTAAAGTGACTGCCCTTACCTGAAAAGAAGTAGTGCTTGTAGGAAGACACAGAGCCTGGGATTTAACTCCATTTCTGAAAGGAAACACACAGCATAGTTCTCATCCATTGATCACACTCTGCTTTAGAGCAAGAAGAATGCTCTTGCTTTCTAGAATCTCTAATAGAGCAGGAAGCTAGAGTGTGCTCCGAACAAATGAACGGTGTGTCCTACACATACAGACCATATCTAGTTCAACTCTGCTTCGGAAACTGAAACAAACCACAGGTCCTCTAACATCCAATGCTTGGCAGTTAAGATGAGAAACGTGTGAGCTTCGTGAACGATGTAGTTCGTTTGAGCTGAAAAGTGACTGCCCTTACCTGAAACGAAGTAGTGCTTGTAGGAAGACACAGAGCATCGGATTTAACTCCCCTTCTGAAGGGAAACACACACACAGTTCTCATATATAGATCACACTCTATTTTAGAGCAAGAAGCACGCTCTTGCTTTCTAGAGTCTCTAATACAGCAGGAAACTTGAGTGTTCTCAGAAAAAAAGAAGAGTGTTTCCTACACATACGGACCATATCCAGTTCAACTCTGCTTCTGAAACTGAAACAAACCACAGGTCCTCTAACATCCAATGCTTGTCAGTTAAGATGAGAAACGTGTGAGCTTCGTGAACGATGTAGTTCGTTTAGCTGAAATGTAACTGCTCTTACCTGAAACGAAGTCTTCCTTTTAGGGAGACACAGAGCCTGGGGTTTAATTCCATTTCTGAAGTGAAACACACAGCAGAGTTCTCATATATAGATCACACTCTGCTTTAGAGCAAGAAGCACGCTGTTGCTTCCTAGAATCTCTAATAGAGCAGGAAGCTAGAGTGTGCTCCAAACAAATGAACGGTGTTTCCTACACATACAGACCATATCTAGTTCAACTCTGCTTCTGAAACAGAAACAAACCACAGGTCCTCTAACATCCAATGCTTGTCAGTTAAGATGAGAAACGTTTGAGCTTCATGAACGATGTAGTTCGTTTGAGCTGAAAAGTGACTGCCCTTACTTGAAATGAAATCTTGCTTGTAGAAAGACTCAGAGAATGGGATTTAACTCCATTTCTGCATGGAAACACACAGCAGAGTTCTCATCCATTGATCACACTCTGCATTAGAGCAAGAAGCACGCTCTTGCTTTCCAGAGTCTCTAAGACAGCAGGAAACGTGAGTGTGATGAGAAGAAAAGAACAGTGTTTCCTACACATACGGACCATATCTAGTTCAACTCTGCTTCTGAAACTGAAAGAACCACAGGTCCTCTAACATCCAATGCTTGTCTGTTAAGATGAGAAACATGTGAGCTTCTTGAACTATGTAGTTCATTTGAGCGGTAAAGAAACTGCCCTTACCTGAAACGAAGTCTTGTTTTTAAGAAGACTCAGAGCGTGGGATTTAACTCCATTTCTGAAGTGAAACATACAGCAGAGTTCTCATCCATTGATCACACTCTGCTTTAGAGCAAGAAGCCCGGTCTATCTTTCTAGAGTCTCTAAGACAGCAGGAAACCTGAGTGTGCTGAGAACAAAAGAACGGTGTTTCCATCACATACGTACCATATCAATTCCAACTCTGCTTCTGAAAGTGATACAAAACACTGGTACTCTAACAGACAATGCATGTCAGTTAAGATGAGAAACGTGTGAGCTTCGTGAACGATGTAGTTCGTTTGAGCTGAAAAGTGACTGCCCCTACCTGAAACGAAGTAGTGCTTGTAGGGAGACACAGAGCCTGGGATTTAACTCCATTTCAGAAGGGAAACACACAGCATAGTTCCCATCCATGGATCACACTCTGCTTTAGCGCAAGAAGAACACTCTTCCTTTCTAGAGTCTCTAATACAGCAGGAAACATGAGTGTGCTCAGAACAAAAGAACGGTGTTTCCTACACAAACAGACCATATCTAGTTCAAATCTGCTTCTGAAACTGAATCAAACCACAGGTCCTCTAACATCCAATGCTTGTCATTTAAGATGAGAAACGTGTGAGCTTCGTGAACGATGTAGTTCGTTTGAGCTGTAAAGTGACTGCCCTTACATGAAACGAAGTCTTGTTTTTTAGGAAGACTCAGAGCCTGAGATTTAACTCCATTTCTGAAGTGAAACACACAGCAGAGTTCTCATCCATTGATCACACTCTGCTTTAGAGCAAGAAGCACGCTCTAGCTTTCTAGAGTCTCTAAGACAGCAGGAAAACTGAGTGTGCTGAGAACAAAAGAACGGTGTTTCCTACACATACGGACCATATCTATTCCAACTCTGCTTCTGAAACTGATACAAAGCACTTGTCCTCTAACATCTGATGCTTGTCATTTAAGATGAGAAACGTGTGAGTTCGTGAAGGATGTAGTTCGTTTGAGCTGTAAAGTGACTGCCCTTACCTGAAACGAAGTAGTGCTTGTAAGAAGACACAGAGCCTGGGATTTAACTCCATTTCAGAAGGGAAACACACAGCATAGTTCTCATCCATGGATCACACTCTGCTTTAGAGCAAGAAGAACGGTCTTGCTTTCTAGAATCTGTAATACAGCAGGAAACATGAGTGTGCTCAGAACAAAAGAAAGGTGTTTCCTACACATACAGACCATATGTAGTTCAACTCTGCTTCTGAAACTGAAACAAACCACAGGTCCTCTGACATCCAATGCTTGTCAGTTAAGATGAGAAACGTATGAGCTTCGTGAATGATGTAGTTCGTTTGAGCTGTAAAGTAACGGCCCTTACCTGAAACGAAGTCTTGTATTTTAGGAAGACTCAGAGCCTGGGATTTACTCCATTTCTGAAGTGAAACACACGGCAGAGTTCTCATCCAGTGATCACACTCTGCTTTAGAGCAAGAAGCACGCTCTAGCTTTCTAGAGTCTCTAAGACAGCAGGAAACCTGAGTGTGCTGAGTACAAAAGAACGGTGTTTCCGACACATATGGACCATATCAATTCCAACTCTCCTTCTGAAAGTGATACAACGCACTGGTCCTCTAACAGCCAATGCATGTCAGTTAAGATGAGAAACGAGTGAGCTTTGTGAAGGATGTAGTTCGTTTGAGCTGAAAAGTGACTGCCCTTACTTGAAACGAAGTAGTGCTTGTAGGAAGACACAGAGCCTCGGATTTAACTCCCCTTCTGAAGTTAAACACACAGCACAGTTCTCATATATAGATCACACTCTACTTTAGAGCAAGAAGCACGCTCTTGCTTTCTAGAGTCTCTAATACAGCAGGAAACTTGAGTGTTCTCAGAAAAAAAGAACGGTTTTTCCTACACATACGGAGCATATCCAGTTCAACTCTGCTTCTGAAACTGAATCAAACCACAGGTCCTCTAACATCCAGTGCTTGTCATTTAAGATGAGAAACGTGTGAGCTTCGTGAACGATGTAGTTCGTTTAGCTGTAGAGTAACTGCTCTTACCTGAAACGAATTCTTCCTTTTAGGGAGACACAGAGCCTGGGGTTTAATTCCATTTCTGAAGTGAAACACACAGCAGAGTTCTCATATATAGATCACACTCTGCTTTAGAGCAAGAAGCACGCTCTTGCTTTCTAGAGTGTCTAAGACAGCAGGAAACATGAGTGTGCTGAAAACAAAACAACGGTGTTTCATACACATACAGACCATATGTAGTTCAACTCTGCCTCTGAAATTCATACAAAGCACAGGTCCTCTAACATCCAATGCTTGTCTGTTAAGATGAGAAACGTGTGAGCTTGGAGAATGATGTAGTTCATTTGAGCTGAAAAGTGACTGCCCTTACCTGAAAAGAAGTAGTGCTTGTAGGAAGACACAGAGCCTGGGATTTAACTCCATTTCTGAAAGGAAACACACAGCATAGTTCTCATCCATTGATCACACTCTGCTTTAGAGCAAGAAGAATGCTCTTGCTTTCTAGAATCTCTAATAGAGCAGGAAGCTAGAGTGTGCTCCGAACAAATGAACGGTGTGTCCTACACATACAGACCATATCTAGTTCAACTCTGCTTCGGAAACTGAAACAAACCACAGGTCCTCTAACATCCAATGCTTGGCAGTTAAGATGAGAAACGTGTGAGCTTCGTGAACGATGTAGTTCGTTTGAGCTGAAAAGTGACTGCCCTTACCTGAAACGAAGTAGTGCTTGTAGGAAGACACAGAGCATCGGATTTAACTCCCCTTCTGAAGGGAAACACACACACAGTTCTCATATATAGATCACACTCTATTTTAGAGCAAGAAGCACGCTCTTGCTTTCTAGAGTCTCTAATACAGCAGGAAACTTGAGTGTTCTCAGAAAAAAAGAAGAGTGTTTCCTACACATACGGACCATATCCAGTTCAACTCTGCTTCTGAAACTGAAACAAACCACAGGTCCTCTAACATCCAATGCTTGTCAGTTAAGATGAGAAACGTGTGAGCTTCGTGAACGATGTAGTTCGTTTAGCTGAAATGTAACTGCTCTTACCTGAAACGAAGTCTTCCTTTTAGGGAGACACAGAGCCTGGGGTTTAATTCCATTTCTGAAGTGAAACACACAGCAGAGTTCTCATATATAGATCACACTCTGCTTTAGAGCAAGAAGCACGCTGTTGCTTCCTAGAATCTCTAATAGAGCAGGAAGCTAGAGTGTGCTCCAAACAAATGAACGGTGTTTCCTACACATACAGACCATATCTAGTTCAACTCTGCTTCTGAAACAGAAACAAACCACAGGTCCTCTAACATCCAATGCTTGTCAGTTAAGATGAGAAACGTTTGAGCTTCATGAACGATGTAGTTCGTTTGAGCTGAAAAGTGACTGCCCTTACTTGAAATGAAATCTTGCTTGTAGAAAGACTCAGAGAATGGGATTTAACTCCATTTCTGCATGGAAACACACAGCAGAGTTCTCATCCATTGATCACACTCTGCATTAGAGCAAGAAGCACGCTCTTGCTTTCCAGAGTCTCTAAGACAGCAGGAAACGTGAGTGTGATGAGAAGAAAAGAACAGTGTTTCCTACACATACGGACCATATCTAGTTCAACTCTGCTTCTGAAACTGAAAGAACCACAGGTCCTCTAACATCCAATGCTTGTCTGTTAAGATGAGAAACATGTGAGCTTCTTGAACTATGTAGTTCATTTGAGCGGTAAAGAAACTGCCCTTACCTGAAACGAAGTCTTGTTTTTAAGAAGACTCAGAGCCTGGGATTTAACTCCATTTCTGAAGTGAAACATACAGCAGAGTTCTCATCCATTGATCACACTCTGCTTTAGAGCAAAAAGCCCGGTCTATCTTTCTAGAGTCTCTAAGACAGCAGGAAACCTGAGTGTGCTGAGAACAAAAGAACGGTGTTTCCATCACATACGTACCATATCAATTCCAACTCTGCTTCTGAAAGTGATACAAAACACTGGTACTCTAACAGACAATGCATGTCAGTTAAGATGAGAAACGTGTGAGCTTCGTGAACGATGTAGTTCGTTTGAGCTGAAAAGTGACTGCCCCTACCTGAAACGAAGTAGTGCTTGTAGGGAGACACAGAGCCTGGGATTTAACTCCATTTCAGAAGGGAAACACACAGCATAGTTCCCATCCATGGATCACACTCTGCTTTAGCGCAAGAAGAACACTCTTCCTTTCTAGAGTCTCTAATACAGCAGGAAACATGAGTGTGCTCAGAACAAAAGAACGGTGTTTCCTACACAAACAGACCATATCTAGTTCAAATCTGCTTCTGAAACTGAATCAAACCACAGGTCCTCTAACATCCAATGCTTGTCATTTAAGATGAGAAACGTGTGTGCTTCGTGAACGATGTAGTTCGTTTGAGCTGTAAAGTGTCTGCCGTTACATGAAACGAAGTCTTGTTTTTTAGGAAGACTCAGAGCCTGAGATTTAACTCCATTTCTGAAGTGAAACACACAGCAGAGTTCTCATCCATTGATCACACTCTGCTTTAGAGCAAGAAGCACGCTCTAGCTTTCTAGAGTCTCTAAGACAGCAGGAAACCTGAGTGTGCTGAGAACAAAAGAACGGTGTTTCCTACACATACGGACCATATCTATTCCAACTCTTCTTCTGAAACTGATACAAAGCACTTGTCCTCTAACATCTGATGCTTGTCATTTAAGATGAGAAACGTGTGAGTTCATGAAGGATGTAGTTCGTTTGAGCTGTAAAGTGACTGCCCTTACCTGAAACGAAGTAGTGCTTGTAAGAAGACACAGAGCCTGGGATTTAACTCCATTTCAGAAGGGAAACACACAGCATAGTTCTCATCCATGGATCACACTCTGCTTTAGAGCAAGAAGAACGGTCTTGCTTTCTAGAATCTGTAATACAGCAGGAAACATGAGTGTGCTCAGAACAAAAGAAAGGTGTTTCCTACACATACAGACCATATCTAGTTCAACTCTGCTTCTGAAACTGAAACAAACCACAGGTCCTCTGACATCCAATGCTTGTCAGTTAAGATGAGAAACGTGTGAGCTTCGTGAATGATGTAGTTCGTTTGAGCTGTAAAGTAACGGCCCTTACCTGAAACGAAGTCTTGTATTTTAGGAAGACTCAGAGCCTGGGATTTAACTCCATTTCTGAAGTGAAACACACGGCAGAGTTCTCATCCAGTGATCACACTCTGCTTTAGAGCAAGAAGCACGCTCTAGCTTTCTAGAGTCTCTAAGACAGCAGGAAACCTGAGTGTGCTGAGAACAAAAGAACGGTGTTTCCGACACATATGGACCATATCAATTCCAACTCTGCTTCTGAAAGTGATACAACGCACTGGTCCTCTAACAGCCAATGCATGTCAGTTAAGATGAGAAACGAGTGAGCTTTGTGAAGCATGTAGTTCGTTTGAGCTGAAAAGTGACTGCCCTTACCTGAAACGAAGTAGTGCTTGTAGGAAGACACAGAGCCTGGAATTTAACTCCACTTCTGAAGGGAAACACACAGCACAGTTCTCATATATAGATCACACTCTACTTTAGAGCAAGAAGCACGCTCTTGCTTTCTAGAGTCTCTAATACAGCAGGAAACTTGAGTGTGCTCAGAAAAAAAGAACGGTGTTTCCTACACATACGGACCGTATCTAGTTCAACTCTGCTTCTGGAACTGAAACAAACCACAGGTCCTCTAAAATCCAATGCTTGTCAGTTAAGATGAGAAACGTGTGAGCTTCGTGAACGATGTAGTTCATTTAGCTGTAAAGTAACTGCTCTTACCTGAAACGAAGTCTTCCTTTTAGGGAGACACAGAGCCTGGGGTTTAATTCCATTTCTGAAGTGAAACACACAGCAGAGTTCTCATATATAGATCACACTCTGCTTTAGAGCAAGAAGCATGCTCTTGCTTTCTAGAGTGTCTAAGACAGCAGGAAACATGAGTGTGATGAAAACAAAACAAAGGTGTTTCATACACATACAGACCATATGTAGTTCAACTCTGCCTCTGAAATTCATACAAAGCACAGGTCCTCTAACATCCAATGCTTGTCTGTTAAGATGAGAAACGTGTGAGCTTGGAGAATGATGTAGTTCATTTGAGCTGAAAAGTGACTGCCCTTACTTGAAATGAAATCTTGCTTGTAGAAAGACTCAGAGAATGGGATTTAACTCCATTTCTGCATGGAAACACACAGCAGAGTTCTCATCCATTGATCACACTCTGCATTAGAGCAAGAAGCACGCTCTTGCTTTCCAGAGTCTCTAAGACAGCAGGAAACGTGAGTGTGATGAGAAGAAAAGAACGGTGTTTCCTACACATACGGACCATATCT
Source organism: Onychomys leucogaster (assembly GCA_949786385.1). Taxonomy (NCBI): domain Eukaryota; kingdom Metazoa; phylum Chordata; class Mammalia; order Rodentia; family Cricetidae; genus Onychomys; species Onychomys leucogaster. The sequence goes on along the minus strand of CATKUP010000009.1, from coordinate 3,171,592 downwards.
AGTTCAACTCTGCTTCTGAAACTGAAAGAACCACAGGTCCTCTAACATCCAATGCTTGTCTGTTAAGATGGGAAACATGTGAGCTTCTTGAACTATGTAGTTCATTTGAGCGGTAAAGAAACTGCCCTTACCTGAAACGAAGTCTTGTTTTTAAGAAGACTCAGAGCCTGGGATTTAACTCCATTTCTGAAGTGAAACATACAGCAGAGTTCTCATCCATTGATCACACTCTGCTTTAGAGCAAGAAGCCCGGTCTATCTTTCTAGAGTCTCTAAGACAGCAGGAAACCTGAGTGTGCTGAGAACAAAAGAACGGTGTTTCCAACACATACGTACCATATCAATTCCAACTCTGCTTCTGAAAGTGATACAAAACACTGGTACTCTAACAGACAATGCATGTCAGTTAAGATGAGAAACGTGTGAGCTTCGTGAACGATGTAGTTCGTTTGAGCTGAAAAGTGACTGCCCCTACCTGAAACGAAGTAGTGCTTGTAGGGAGACACAGAGCCTGGGATTTAACTCCATTTCAGAAGGGAAACACACAGCATAGTTCCCATCCATGGATCACACTCTGCTTTAGCGCAAGAAGAACACTCTTCCTTTCTAGAGTCTCTAATACAGCAGGAAACATGAGTGTGCTCAGAACAAAAGAACGGTGTTTCCTACACAAACAGACCATATCTAGTTCAAATCTGCTTCTGAAACTGAATCAAACCACAGGTCCTCTAACATCCAATGCTTGTCATTTAAGATGAGAAACGTGTGTGCTTCGTGAACGATGTAGTTCGTTTGAGCTGTAAAGTGTCTGCCGTTACATGAAACGAAGTCTTGTTTTTTAGGAAGACTCAGAGCCTGAGATTTAACTCCATTTCTGAAGTGAAACACACAGCAGAGTTCTCATCCATTGATCACACTCTGCTTTAGAGCAAGAAGCACGCTCTAGCTTTCTAGAGTCTCTAAGACAGCAGGAAAACTGAGTGTGCTGAGAACAAAAGAACGGTGTTTCCTACACATACGGACCATATCTATTCCAACTCTGCTTCTGAAACTGATACAAAGCACTTGTCCTCTAACATCTGATGCTTGTCATTTAAGATGAGAAACGTGTGAGTTCATGAAGGATGTAGTTCGTTTGAGCTGTAAAGTGACTGCCCTTACCTGAAACGAAGTAGTGCTTGTAAGAAGACACAGAGCCTGGGATTTAACTCCATTTCAGAAGGGAAACACACAGCATAGTTCTCATCCATGGATCACACTCTGCTTTAGAGCAAGAAGAACGGTCTTGCTTTCTAGAATCTGTAATACAGCAGGAAACATGAGTGTGCTCAGAACAAAAGAAAGGTGTTTCCTACACATACAGACCATATCTAGTTCAACTCTGCTTCTGAAACTGAAACAAACCACAGGTCCTCTGACATCCAATGCTTGTCAGTTAAGATGAGAAACGTGTGAGCTTCGTGAATGATGTAGTTCGTTTGAGCTGTAAAGTAACGGCCCTTACCTGAAACGAAGTCTTGTATTTTAGGAAGACTCAGAGCCTGGGATTTAACTCCATTTCTGAAGTGAAACACACGGCAGAGTTCTCATCCAGTGATCACACTCTGCTTTAGAGCAAGAAGCACGCTCTAGCTTTCTAGAGTCTCTAAGACAGCAGGAAACCTGAGTGTGCTGAGAACAAAAGAACGGTGTTTCCGACACATATGGACCATATCAATTCCAACTCTGCTTCTGAAAGTGATACAACGCACTGGTCCTCTAACAGCCAATGCATGTCAGTTAAGATGAGAAACGAGTGAGCTTTGTGAAGCATGTAGTTCGTTTGAGCTGAAAAGTGACTGCCCTTACCTGAAACGAAGTAGTGCTTGTAGGAAGACACAGAGCCTGGGATTTAACTCCACTTCTGAAGGGAAACACACAGCACAGTTCTCATATATAGATCACACTCTACTTTAGAGCAAGAAGCACGCTCTTGCTTTCTAGAGTCTCTAATACAGCAGGAAACTTGAGTGTGCTCAGAAAAAAAGAACGGTGTTTCCTACACATACGGACCGTATCTAGTTCAACTCTGCTTCTGGAACTGAAACAAACCACAGGTCCTCTAACATCCAATGCTTGTCAGTTAAGATGAGAAACGTGTGAGCTTCGTGAACGATGTAGTTCGTTTAGCTGTAAAGTAACTGCTCTTACCTGAAACGAAGTCTTCCTTTTAGGGAGACACAGAGCCTGGGGTTTAATTCCATTTCTGAAGTGAAACACACAGCAGAGTTCTCATATATAGATCACACTCTGCTTTAGAGCAAGAAGCACGCTCTTGCTTTCTAGAGTGTCTAAGACAGCAGGAAACATGAGTGTGCTGAAAACAAAACAACGGTGTTTCATACACATACAGACCATATGTAGTTCAACTCTGCCTCTGAAATTCATACAAAGCACAGGTCCTCTAACATCCAATGCTTGTCTGTTAAGATGAGAAACGTGTGAGCTTGGAGAATGATGTAGTTCATTTGAGCTGAAAAGTGACTGCCCTTACCTGAAAAGAAGTAGTGCTTGTAGGAAGACACAGAGCCTGGGATTTAACTCCATTTCTGAAAGGAAACACACAGCATAGTTCTCATCCACTGATCACACTCTGCTTTAGAGCCAGAAGCACGCTCTTGCTTTCTAGATTCTCTAATTCAGCAGGAAACATGAGTGTGCTAAGAACAAATGAACGGTGTTTCCTACACATACGGACCATATCTAGTCCAACTCTGCTGCTGAAACTGATACAAAGCACTGGTCCTCTAACATCCAATTCTTGTCAGTGAAGATGAGAAACGTGTGAGCTTCGTGATCGATGTAGTTCGTTTAAGCTGAAAAGTGACTGCCCTTAATTGAAAGGAAGTCTTTCTTGTATGAAGACACAGAGCCTGGAATTTAACTCCATTTCTGAAGAAACTCACAGCAGAGTTCTCATCCATTGATTACACTCTGCTTTAGAGCAAGAAGCACGCTCTAGCGTTCTAGAGTCTCTAAGACAGCAGGAAACATGAGTGTGCTGAGAACAAAGGAACGGTGTTTCCTACACTTATGGACCATATGTATTCCAATTCTGCTTCTTAAACTGATACAAAGCACTGGTCCTCTAACATCCGATGCTTGTCAGTTAAGATGAGAAACGTGTGATATCGTGAACGATGTAGTTCCTTTGAGCTATAAAGTAACTGCCCTTACCTGAACCAAATCTTGTTTGTAGGAAGACTCAGAGCCTGGGATTCAACTCCATTTCTGAAGAGAAACTCACAGCAGAGTTCTCATATATAGATCACACTCTGCTTTAGAGCAAGAAGCACGCTCTTGCTTTCCAGAGTCACTAAGACAGCAGGAAACGTGAGTGTGATGAGAACAAAAGAACGGTGTTTCCTACACATAGGGACCATATCTATTCCAACTCTGCTTCTGAAACTGATACAAAGCACTGGTCCTCTAACATCCAATGCTTATCAGTTAAGATGAGAAACGTGTGAGCTTTGTGAACGATGTAGTTCGTTTGAGCAGAATAGTGACTGCCCTTACCTGAAACAAAGTAGTGCTTGTAGGAAGACACAGAGCCTGGGATTTAACTCCTTTTCAGAAGGGAAACACACAGCATAGTTCTCATCCATGGATCACACTCTGCTTTAGAGAAAGAAGAACGCTCTCGCTTTCTAGAATCTCTAATACAGCAGGAAAGTTGAGTGTGCTCAGAACAAAAGAACGGTGTTTCCTGCACATACAGACCATATCTAGTTCAACTCTCCTTCTGAAACTGAAACAAACCACAGGTCCTCTAACATCCAATGCTTGTCAGTTAAGATGAGAAACGTGTGAGCTTCGTGAATGATGTAGTTCGTTTGAGCTGTAAAGTGACTGCCCTTACCTGAAACGAAGTAGTGCTTGTAGGAAGACACAGAGCCTGGGATTTAACTCCATTTCAGAAGGGAAACACACAGCATAGTTCCCATCCATGGATCACACTCTGCTTTAGCGCAAGAAGAACACACTTCCTTTCTAGAGTCTCTAATACAGCAGGAAACATGAGTGTGCTCAGAACAAAAGAACGGTGTTTCCTACACAAACAGACCATATCTAGTTCAAATCTGCTTCTGAAACTGAATCAAACCACAGGTCCTCTAACATCCAATGCTTGTCATTTAAGATGAGAAACGTGTGAGCTTCGTGAACGATGTAGTTCGTTTGAGCTGTAAAGTGACTGCCCTTACATGAAACGAAGTCTTGTTTTTTAGGAAGACTCAGAGCCTGAGATTTAACTCCATTTCTGAAGTGAAACACACAGCAGAGTTCTCATCCATTGATCACACTCTGCTTTAGAGCAAGAAGCACGCTCTAGCTTTCTAGAGTCTCTAAGACAGCAGGAAAACTGAGTGTGCTGAGAACAAAAGAACGGTGTTTCCTACACATACGGACCATATCTATTCCAACTCTGCTTCTGAAACTGATACAAAGCACTTGTCCTCTAACATCTGATGCTTGTCATTTAAGATGAGAAACGTGTGAGTTCGTGAAGGATGTAGTTCGTTTGAGCTGTAAAGTGACTGCCCTTACCTGAAAAGAAGTAGTGCTTGTAGGAAGACACAGAGCCTGGGATTTAACTCCATTTCTGAAAGGAAACACACAGCATAGTTCTCATCCATTGATCACACTCTGCTTTAGAGCAAGAAGAATGCTCTTGCTTTCTAGAATCTCTAATAGAGCAGGAAGCTAGAGTGTGCTCCGAACAAATGAACGGTGTGTCCTACACATACAGACCATATCTAGTTCAACTCTGCTTCGGAAACTGAAACAAACCACAGGTCCTCTAACATCCAATGCTTGGCAGTTAAGATGAGAAACGTGTGAGCTTCGTGAACGATGTAGTTCGTTTGAGCTGAAAAGTGACTGCCCTTACCTGAAACGAAGTAGTGCTTGTAGGAAGACACAGAGCATCGGATTTAACTCCCCTTCTGAAGGGAAACACACACACAGTTCTCATATATAGATCACACTCTATTTTAGAGCAAGAAGCACGCTCTTGCTTTCTAGAGTCTCTAATACAGCAGGAAACTTGAGTGTTCTCAGAAAAAAAGAAGAGTGTTTCCTACACATACGGACCATATCCAGTTCAACTCTGCTTCTGAAACTGAAACAAACCACAGGTCCTCTAACATCCAATGCTTGTCAGTTAAGATGAGAAACGTGTGAGCTTCGTGAACGATGTAGTTCGTTTAGCTGAAATGTAACTGCTCTTACCTGAAACGAAGTCTTCCTTTTAGGGAGACACAGAGCCTGGGGTTTAATTCCATTTCTGAAGTGAAACACACAGCAGAGTTCTCATATATAGATCACACTCTGCTTTAGAGCAAGAAGCACGCTGTTGCTTCCTAGAATCTCTAATAGAGCAGGAAGCTAGAGTGTGCTCCAAACAAATGAACGGTGTTTCCTACACATACAGACCATATCTAGTTCAACTCTGCTTCTGAAACAGAAACAAACCACAGGTCCTCTAACATCCAATGCTTGTCAGTTAAGATGAGAAACGTTTGAGCTTCATGAACGATGTAGTTCGTTTGAGCTGAAAAGTGACTGCCCTTACTTGAAATGAAATCTTGCTTGTAGAAAGACTCAGAGAATGGGATTTAACTCCATTTCTGCATGGAAACACACAGCAGAGTTCTCATCCATTGATCACACTCTGCATTAGAGCAAGAAGCACGCTCTTGCTTTCCAGAGTCTCTAAGACAGCAGGAAACGTGAGTGTGATGAGAAGAAAAGAACAGTGTTTCCTACACATAGGGACCATATCTAGTTCAACTCTGCTTCTGAAACTGAAAGAACCACAGGTCCTCTAACATCCAATGCTTGTCTGTTAAGATGAGAAACATGTGAGCTTCTTGAACTATGTAGTTCATTTGAGCGGTAAAGAAACTGCCCTTACCTGAAACGAAGTCTTGTTTTTAAGAAGACTCAGAGCCTGGGATTTAACTCCATTTCTGAAGTGAAACATACAGCAGAGTTCTCATCCATTGATCACACTCTGCTTTAGAGCAAGAAGCCCGGTCTATCTTTCTAGAGTCTCTAAGACAGCAGGAAACCTGAGTGTGCTGAGAACAAAAGAACGGTGTTTCCATCACATACGTACCATATCAATTCCAACTCTGCTTCTGAAAGTGATACAAAACACTGGTACTCTAACAGACAATGCATGTCAGTTAAGATGAGAAACGTGTGAGCTTCGTGAACGATGTAGTTCGTTTGAGCTGAAAAGTGACTGCCCCTACCTGAAACGAAGTAGTGCTTGTAGGGAGACACAGAGCCTGGGATTTAACTCCATTTCAGAAGGGAAACACACAGCATAGTTCCCATCCATGGATCACACTCTGCTTTAGCGCAAGAAGAACACTCTTCCTTTCTAGAGTCTCTAATACAGCAGGAAACATGAGTGTGCTCAGAACAAAAGAACGGTGTTTCCTACACAAACAGACCATATCTAGTTCAAATCTGCTTCTGAAACTGAATCAAACCACAGGTCCTCTAACATCCAATGCTTGTCATTTAAGATGAGAAACGTGTGAGCTTCGTGAACGATGTAGTTCGTTTGAGCTGTAAAGTGACTGCCCTTACATGAAACGAAGTCTTGTTTTTTAGGAAGACTCAGAGCCTGAGATTTAACTCCATTTCTGAAGTGAAACACACAGCAGAGTTCTCATCCATTGATCACACTCTGCTTTAGAGCAAGAAGCACGCTCTAGCTTTCTAGAGTCTCTAAGACAGCAGGAAAACTGAGTGTGCTGAGAACAAAAGAACGGTGTTTCCTACACATACGGACCATATCTATTCCAACTCTGCTTCTGAAACTGATACAAAGCACTTGTCCTCTAACATCTGATGCTTGTCATTTAAGATGAGAAACGTGTGAGTTCGTGAAGGATGTAGTTCGTTTGAGCTGTAAAGTGACTGCCCTTACCTGAAACGAAGTAGTGCTTGTAAGAAGACACAGAGCCTGGGATTTAACTCCATTTCAGAAGGGAAACACACAGCATAGTTCTCATCCATGGATCACACTCTGCTTTAGAGCAAGAAGAACGGTCTTGCTTTCTAGAATCTGTAATACAGCAGGAAACATGAGTGTGCTCAGAACAAAAGAAAGGTGTTTCCTACACATACAGACCATATGTAGTTCAACTCTGCTTCTGAAACTGAAACAAACCACAGGTCCTCTGACATCCAATGCTTGTCAGTTAAGATGAGAAACGTGTGAGCTTCGTGAATGATGTAGTTCGTTTGAGCTGTAAAGTAACGGCCCTTACCTGAAACGAAGTCTTGTATTTTAGGAAGACTCAGAGCCTGGGATTTACTCCATTTCTGAAGTGAAACACACGGCAGAGTTCTCATCCAGTGATCACACTCTGCTTTAGAGCAAGAAGCACGCTCTAGCTTTCTAGAGTCTCTAAGACAGCAGGAAACCTGAGTGTGCTGAGTACAAAAGAACGGTGTTTCCGACACATATGGACCATATCAATTCCAACTCTCCTTCTGAAAGTGATACAACGCACTGGTCCTCTAACAGCCAATGCATGTCAGTTAAGATGAGAAACGAGTGAGCTTTGTGAAGGATGTAGTTCGTTTGAGCTGAAAAGTGACTGCCCTTACTTGAAACGAAGTAGTGCTTGTAGGAAGACACAGAGCCTCGGATTTAACTCCCCTTCTGAAGTTAAACACACAGCACAGTTCTCATATATAGATCACACTCTACTTTAGAGCAAGAAGCACGCTCTTGCTTTCTAGAGTCTCTAATACAGCAGGAAACTTGAGTGTTCTCAGAAAAAAAGAACGGTTTTTCCTACACATACGGAGCATATCCAGTTCAACTCTGCTTCTGAAACTGAATCAAACCACAGGTCCTCTAACATCCAGTGCTTGTCAGTTAAGATGAGAAACGTGTGAGCTTCGTGAACGATGTAGTTCGTTTAGCTGTAAAGTAACTGCTCTTACCTGAAACGAATTCTTCCTTTTAGGGAGACACAGAGCCTGGGGTTTAATTCCATTTCTGAAGTGAAACACACAGCAGAGTTCTCATATATAGATCACACTCTGCTTTAGAGCAAGAAGCACGCTCTTGCTTTCTAGAGTGTCTAAGACAGCAGGAAACATGAGTGGGCTGAAAACAAAACAACGGTGTTTCATACACATACAGACCATATGTAGTTCAACTCTGCCTCTGAAATTCATACAAAGCACAGGTCCTCTAACATCCAATGCTTGTCTGTTAAGATGAGAAACGTGTGAGCTTGGAGAATGATGTAGTTCATTTGAGCTGAAAAGTGACTGCCCTTACCTGAAAAGAAGTAGTGCTTGTAGGAAGACACAGAGCCTGGGATTTAACTCCATTTCTGAAAGGAAACACACAGCATAGTTCTCATCCATTGATCACACTCTGCTTTAGAGCAAGAAGAATGCTCTTGCTTTCTAGAATCTCTAATAGAGCAGGAAGCTAGAGTGTGCTCCGAACAAATGAACGGTGTGTCCTACACATACAGACCATATCTAGTTCAACTCTGCTTCGGAAACTGAAACAAACCACAGGTCCTCTAACATCCAATGCTTGGCAGTTAAGATGAGAAACGTGTGAGCTTCGTGAACGATGTAGTTCGTTTGAGCTGAAAAGTGACTGCCCTTACCTGAAACGAAGTAGTGCTTGTAGGAAGACACAGAGCATCGGATTTAACTCCCCTTCTGAAGGGAAACACACACACAGTTCTCATATATAGATCACACTCTATTTTAGAGCAAGAAGCACGCTCTTGCTTTCTAGAGTCTCTAATACAGCAGGAAACTTGAGTGTTCTCAGAAAAAAAGAAGAGTGTTTCCTACACATACGGACCATATCCAGTTCAACTCTGCTTCTGAAACTGAAACAAACCACAGGTCCTCTAACATCCAATGCTTGTCAGTTAAGATGAGAAACGTGTGAGCTTCGTGAACGATGTAGTTCGTTTAGCTGAAATGTAACTGCTCTTACCTGAAACGAAGTCTTCCTTTTAGGGAGACACAGAGCCTGGGGTTTAATTCCATTTCTGAAGTGAAACACACAGCAGAGTTCTCATATATAGATCACACTCTGCTTTAGAGCAAGAAGCACGCTGTTGCTTCCTAGAATCTCTAATAGAGCAGGAAGCTAGAGTGTGCTCCAAACAAATGAATGGTGTTTCCTACACATACAGACCATATCTAGTTCAACTCTGCTTCTGAAACAGAAACAAACCACAGGTCCTCTAACATCCAATGCTTGTCAGTTAAGATGAGAAACGTTTGAGCTTCATGAACGATGTAGTTCGTTTGAGCTGAAAAGTGACTGCCCTTACTTGAAATGAAATCTTGCTTGTAGAAAGACTCAGAGAATGGGATTTAACTCCATTTCTGCATGGAAACACACAGCAGAGTTCTCATCCATTGATCACACTCTGCATTAGAGCAAGAAGCACGCTCTTGCTTTCCAGAGTCTCTAAGACAGCAGGAAACGTGAGTGTGATGAGAAGAAAAGAACAGTGTTTCCTACACTTACGGACCATATCTAGTTCAACTCTGCTTCTGAAACTGAAAGAACCACAGGTCCTCTAACATCCAATGCTTGTCTGTTAAGATGAGAAACATGTGAGCTTCTTGAACTATGTAGTTCATTTGAGCGGTAAAGAAACTGCCCTTACCTGAAACGAAGTCTTGTTTTTAAGAAGACTCAGAGCCTGGGATTTAACTCCATTTCTGAAGTGAAACATACAGCAGAGTTCTCATCCATTGATCACACTCTGCTTTAGAGCAAAAAGCCCGGTCTATCTTTCTAGAGTCTCTAAGACAGCAGGAAACCTGAGTGTGCTGAGAACAAAAGAACGGTGTTTCCATCACATACGTACCATATCAATTCCAACTCTGCTTCTGAAAGTGATACAAAACACTGGTACTCTAACAGACAATGCATGTCAGTTAAGATGAGAAACGTGTGAGCTTCGTGAACGATGTAGTTCGTTTGAGCTGAAAAGTGACTGCCCCTACCTGAAACGAAGTAGTGCTTGTAGGGAGACACAGAGCCTGGGATTTAACTCCATTTCAGAAGGGAAACACACAGCATAGTTCCCATCCATGGATCACACTCTGCTTTAGCGCAAGAAGAACACTCTTCCTTTCTAGAGTCTCTAATACAGCAGGAAACATGAGTGTGCTCAGAACAAAAGAACGGTGTTTCCTACACAAACAGACCATATCTAGTTCAAATCTGCTTCTGAAACTGAATCAAACCACAGGTCCTCTAACATCCAATGCTTGTCATTTAAGATGAGAAACGTGTGTGCTTCGTGAACGATGTAGTTCGTTTGAGCTGTAAAGTGTCTGCCGTTACATGAAACGAAGTCTTGTTTTTTAGGAAGACTCAGAGCCTGAGATTTAACTCCATTTCTGAAGTGAAACACACAGCAGAGTTCTCATCCATTGATCACACTCTGCTTTAGAGCAAGAAGCACGCTCTAGCTTTCTAGAGTCTCTAAGACAGCAGGAAACCTGAGTGTGCTGAGAACAAAAGAACGGTGTTTCCTACACATACGGACCATATCTATTCCAACTCTTCTTCTGAAACTGATACAAAGCACTTGTCCTCTAACATCTGATGCTTGTCATTTAAGATGAGAAACGTGTGAGTTCATGAAGGATGTAGTTCGTTTGAGCTGTAAAGTGACTGCCCTTACCTGAAACGAAGTAGTGCTTGTAAGAAGACACAGAGCCTGGGATTTAACTCCATTTCAGAAGGGAAACACACAGCATAGTTCTCATCCATGGATCACACTCTGCTTTAGAGCAAGAAGAACGGTCTTGCTTTCTAGAATCTGTAATACAGCAGGAAACATGAGTGTGCTCAGAACAAAAGAAAGGTGTTTCCTACACATACAGACCATATCTAGTTCAACTCTGCTTCTGAAACTGAAACAAACCACAGGTCCTCTGACATCCAATGCTTGTCAGTTAAGATGAGAAACGTGTGAGCTTCGTGAATGATGTAGTTCGTTTGAGCTGTAAAGTAACGGCCCTTACCTGAAACGAAGTCTTGTATTTTAGGAAGACTCAGAGCCTGGGATTTAACTCCATTTCTGAAGTGAAACACACGGCAGAGTTCTCATCCAGTGATCACACTCTGCTTTAGAGCAAGAAGCACGCTCTAGCTTTCTAGAGTCTCTAAGACAGCAGGAAACCTGAGTGTGCTGAGAACAAAAGAACGGTGTTTCCGACACATATGGACCATATCAATTCCAACTCTGCTTCTGAAAGTGATACAACGCACTGGTCCTCTAACAGCCAATGCATGTCAGTTAAGATGAGAAACGAGTGAGCTTTGTGAAGCATGTAGTTCGTTTGAGCTGAAAAGTGACTGCCCTTACCTGAAACGAAGTAGTGCTTGTAGGAAGACACAGAGCCTGGAATTTAACTCCACTTCTGAAGGGAAACACACAGCACAGTTCTCATATATAGATCACACTCTACTTTAGAGCAAGAAGCACGCTCTTGCTTTCTAGAGTCTCTAATACAGCAGGAAACTTGAGTGTGCTCAGAAAAAAAGAACGGTGTTTCCTACACATACGGACCGTATCTAGTTCAACTCTGCTTCTGGAACTGAAACAAACCACAGGTCCTCTAACATCCAATGCTTGTCAGTTAAGATGAGAAACGTGTGAGCTTCGTGAACGATGTAGTTCGTTTAGCTGTAAAGTAACTGCTCTTACCTGAAACGAAGTCTTCCTTTTAGGGAGACACAGAGCCTGGGGTTTAATTCCATTTCTGAAGTGAAACACACAGCAGAGTTCTCATATATAGATCACACTCTGCTTTAGAGCAAGAAGCATGCTCTTGCTTTCTAGAGTGTCTAAGACAGCAGGAAACATGAGTGTGATGAAAACAAAACAACGGTGTTTCATACACATACAGACCATATGTAGTTCAACTCTGCCTCTGAAATTCATACAAAGCACAGGTCCTCTAACATCCAATGCTTGTCTGTTAAGATGAGAAACGTGTGAGCTTGGAGAATGATGTAGTTCATTTGAGCTGAAAAGTGACTGCCCTTACTTGAAATGAAATCTTGCTTGTAGAAAGACTCAGAGAATGGGATTTAACTCCATTTCTGCATGGAAACACACAGCAGAGTTCTCATCCATTGATCACACTCTGCATTAGAGCAAGAAGCACGCTCTTGCTTTCCAGAGTCTCTAAGACAGCAGGAAACGTGAGTGTGATGAGAAGAAAAGAACGGTGTTTCCTACACATACGGACCATATCTAGTTCAACTCTGCTTCTGAAACTGAAAGAACCACATGTCCTCTAACATCCAATGCTTGTCTGTTAAGATGAGAAACATGTGAGCTTCTTGAACTATGTAGTTCATTTGAGCGGTAAAGAAACTGCCCTTACCTGAAACGAAGTCTTGTTTTTAAGAAGACTCAGAGCCTGGGATTTAACTCCATTTCTGAAGTGAAACATACAGCAGAGTTCTCATCCATTGATCACACTCTGCTTTAGAGCAAGAAGCCCGGTCTATCTTTCTAGAGTCTCTAAGACAGCAGGAAACCTGAGTGTGCTGAGAACAAAAGAACGGTGTTTCCAACACATACGTACCATATCAATTCCAACTCTGCTTCTGAAAGTGATACAAAACACTGGTACTCTAACAGACAATGCATGTCAGTTAAGATGAGAAACGTGTGAGCTTCGTGAACGATGTAGTTCGTTTGAGCTGAAAAGTGACTGCCCCTACCTGAAACGAAGTAGTGCTTGTAGGGAGACACAGAGCCTGGGATTTAACTCCATTTCAGAAGGGAAACACACAGCATAGTTCCCATCCATGGATCACACTCTGCTTTAGCGCAAGAAGAACACTCTTCCTTTCTAGAGTCTCTAATACAGCAGGAAACATGAGTGTGCTCAGAACAAAAGAACGGTGTTTCCTACACAAACAGACCATATCTAGTTCAAATCTGCTTCTGAAACTGAATCAAACCACAGGTCCTCTAACATCCAATGCTTGTCATTTAAGATGAGAAACGTGTGTGCTTCGTGAACGATGTAGTTCGTTTGAGCTGTAAAGTGTCTGCCGTTACATGAAACGAAGTCTTGTTTTTTAGGAAGACTCAGAGCCTGAGATTTAACTCCATTTCTGAAGTGAAACACACAGCAGAGTTCTCATCCATTGATCACACTCTGCTTTAGAGCAAGAAGCACGCTCTAGCTTTCTAGAGTCTCTAAGACAGCAGGAAAACTGAGTGTGCTGAGAACAAAAGAACGGTGTTTCCTACACATACGGACCATATCTATTCCAACTCTGCTTCTGAAACTGATACAAAGCACTTGTCCTCTAACATCTGATGCTTGTCATTTAAGATGAGAAACGTGTGAGTTCATGAAGGATGTAGTTCGTTTGAGCTGTAAAGTGACTGCCCTTACCTGAAACGAAGTAGTGCTTGTAAGAAGACACAGAGCCTGGGATTTAACTCCATTTCAGAAGGGAAACACACAGCATAGTTCTCATCCATGGATCACACTCTGCTTTAGAGCAAGAAGAACGGTCTTGCTTTCTAGAATCTGTAATACAGCAGGAAACATGAGTGTGCTCAGAACAAAAGAAAGGTGTTTCCTACACATACAGACCATATCTAGTTCAACTCTGCTTCTGAAACTGAAACAAACCACAGGTCCTCTGACATCCAATGCTTGTCAGTTAAGATGAGAAACGTGTGAGCTTCGTGAATGATGTAGTTCGTTTGAGCTGTAAAGTAACGGCCCTTACCTGAAACGAAGTCTTGTATTTTAGGAAGACTCAGAGCCTGGGATTTAACTCCATTTCTGAAGTGAAACACACGGCAGAGTTCTCATCCAGTGATCACACTCTGCTTTAGAGCAAGAAGCACGCTCTAGCTTTCTAGAGTCTCTAAGACAGCAGGAAACCTGAGTGTGCTGAGAACAAAAGAACGGTGTTTCCGACACATATGGACCATATCAATTCCAACTCTGCTTCTGAAAGTGATACAACGCACTGGTCCTCTAACAGCCAATGCATGTCAGTTAAGATGAGAAACGAGTGAGCTTTGTGAAGCATGTAGTTCGTTTGAGCTGAAAAGTGACTGCCCTTACCTGAAACGAAGTAGTGCTTGTAGGAAGACACAGAGCCTGGGATTTAACTCCACTTCTGAAGGGAAACACACAGCACAGTTCTCATATATAGATCACACTCTACTTTAGAGCAAGAAGCACGCTCTTGCTTTCTAGAATCTCTAATACAGCAGGAAACTTGAGTGTGCTCAGAAAAAAAGAACGGTGTTTCCTACACATACGGACCGTATCTAGTTCAACTCTGCTTCTGGAACTGAAACAAACCACAGGTCCTCTAACATCCAATGCTTGTCAGTTAAGATGAGAAACGTGTGAGCTTCGTGAACGATGTAGTTCGTTTAGCTGTAAAGTAACTGCTCTTACCTGAAACGAAGTCTTCCTTTTAGGGAGACACAGAGCCTGGGGTTTAATTCCATTTCTGAAGTGAAACACACAGCAGAGTTCTCATATATAGATCACACTCTGCTTTAGAGCAAGAAGCACGCTCTTGCTTTCTAGAGTGTCTAAGACAGCAGGAAACATGAGTGTGCTGAAAACAAAACAACGGTGTTTCATACACATACAGACCATATGTAGTTCAACTCTGCCTCTGAAATTCATACAAAGCACAGGTCCTCTAACATCCAATGCTTGTCTGTTAAGATGAGAAACGTGTGAGCTTGGAGAATGATGTAGTTCATTTGAGCTGAAAAGTGACTGCCCTTACCTGAAAAGAAGTAGTGCTTGTAGGAAGACACAGAGCCTGGGATTTAACTCCATTTCTGAAAGGAAACACACAGCATAGTTCTCATCCATTGATCACACTCTGCTTTAGAGCAAGAAGAATGCTCTTGCTTTCTAGAATCTCTAATAGAGCAGGAAGCTAGAGTGTGCTCCGAACAAATGAACGGTGTGTCCTACACATACAGACCATATCTAGTTCAACTCTGCTTCGGAAACTGAAACAAACCACAGGTCCTCTAACATCCAATGCTTGGCAGTTAAGATGAGAAACGTGTGAGCTTCGTGAACGATGTAGTTCGTTTGAGCTGAAAAGTGACTGCCCTTACCTGAAACGAAGTAGTGCTTGTAGGAAGACACAGAGCATCGGATTTAACTCCCCTTCTGAAGGGAAACACACACACAGTTCTCATATATAGATCACACTCTATTTTAGAGCAAGAAGCACGCTCTTGCTTTCTAGAGTCTCTAATACAGCAGGAAACTTGAGTGTTCTCAGAAAAAAAGAACAGTGTTTCCTACACATACGGACCATATCCAGTTCAACTCTGCTTCTGAAACTGAAACAAACCACAGGTCCTCTAACATCCAATGCTTGTCAGTTAAGATGAGAAACGTGTGAGCTTCGTGAACGATGTATTTCGTTTAGCTGAAATGTAACTGCTCTTACCTGAAACGAAGTCTTCCTTTTAGGGAGACACAGAGCTTGGGGTTTAATTCCATTTCTGAAGTGAAACACACAGCAGAGTTCTCATATATAGATCACACTCTGCTTTAGAGCAAGAAGCACGCTGTTGCTTCCTAGAATCTCTAATAGAGCAGGAAGCTAGAGTGTGCTCCAAACAAATGAACGGTGTTTCCTACACATACAGACCATATCTAGTTCAACTCTGCTTCTGAAACAGAAACAAACCACAGGTCCTCTAACATCCAATGCTTGTCAGTTAAGATGAGAAACGTTTGAGCTTCATGAACGATGTAGTTCGTTTGAGCTGAAAAGTGACTGCCCTTACTTGAAATGAAATCTTGCTTGTAGAAAGACTCAGAGAATGGGATTTAACTCCATTTCTGCATGGAAACACACAGCAGAGTTCTCATCCATTGATCACACTCTGCATTAGAGCAAGAAGCACGCTCTTGCTTTCCAGAGTCTCTAAGACAGCAGGAAACGTGAGTGTGATGAGAAGAAAAGAACGGTGTTTCCTACACATACGGACCATATCTAGTTCAACTCTGCTTCTGAAACTGAAAGAACCACAGGTCCTCTAACATCCAATGCTTGTCTGTTAAGATGAGATACATGTGAGCTTCTTGAACTATGTAGTTCATTTGAGCGGTAAAGAAACTGCCCTTACCTGAAACGAAGTCTTGTTTTTAAGAAGACTCAGAGCCTGGGATTTAACTCCATTTCTGAAGTGAAACATACAGCAGAGTTCTCATCCATTGATCACACTCTGCTTTAGAGCAAGAAGCCCGGTCTATCTTTCTAGAGTCTCTAAGACAGCAGGAAACTTGAGTGTGCTGAGAACAAAAGAACGGTGTTTCCAACACATACGTACCATATCAATTCCAACTCTGCTTCTGAAAGTGATACAAAACACTGGTCCTCTAACAGACAATGCATGTCAGTTAAGATGAGAAACGTGTGAGCTTCGTGAACGATGTAGTTCGTTTGAGCTGAAAAGTGACTGCCCCTACCTGAAACGAAGTAGTGCTTGTAGGGAGACACAGAGCCTGGGATTTAACTCCATTTCAGAAGGGAAACACACAGCATAGTTCCCATCCATGGATCACACTCTGCTTTAGCGCAAGAAGAACACTCTTCCTTTCTAGAGTCTCTAATACAGCAGGAAACATGAGTGTGCTCAGAACAAAAGAACGGTGTTTCCTACACAAACAGACCATATCTAGTTCAAATCTGCTTCTGAAACTGAATCAAACCACAGGTCCTCTAACATCCAATGCTTGTCATTTAAGATGAGAAACGTGTGTGCTTCGTGAACGATGTAGTTCGTTTGAGCTGTAAAGTGTCTGCCGTTACATGAAACGAAGTCTTGTTTTTTAGGAAGACTCAGAGCCTGAGATTTAACTCCATTTCTGAAGTGAAACACACAGCAGAGTTCTCATCCATTGATCACACTCTGCTTTAGAGCAAGAAGCACGCTCTAGCTTTCTAGAGTCTCTAAGACAGCAGGAAAACTGAGTGTGCTGAGAACAAAAGAACGGTGTTTCCTACATATACGGACCATATCTATTCCAACTCTGCTTCTGAAACTGATACAAAGCACTTGTCCTCTAACATCTGATGCTTGTCATTTAAGATGAGAAACGTGTGAGTTCATGAAGGATGTAGTTCGTTTGAGCTGTAAAGTGACTGCCCTTACCTGAAACGAAGTAGTGCTTGTAAGAAGACACAGAGCCTGGGATTTAACTCCATTTCAGAAGGGAAACACACAGCATAGTTCTCATCCATGGATCACACTCTGCTTTAGAGCAAGAAGAACGGTCTTGCTTTCTAGAATCTGTAATACAGCAGGAAACATGAGTGTGCTCAGAACAAAAGAAAGGTGTTTCCTACACATACAGACCATATCTAGTTCAACTCTGCTTCTGAAACTGAAACAAACCACAGGTCCTCTGACATCCAATGCTTGTCAGTTAAGATGAGAAACGTGTGAGCTTCGTGAATGATGTAGTTCGTTTGAGCTGTAAAGTAACGGCCCTTACCTGAAACGAAGTCTTGTATTTTAGGAAGACTCAGAGCCTGGGATTTAACTCCATTTCTGAAGTGAAACACACGGCAGAGTTCTCATCCAGTGATCACACTCTGCATTAGAGCAAGAAGCACGCTCTAGCTTTCTAGAGTCTCTAAGACAGCAGGAAACCTGAGTGTGCTGAGAACAAAAGAACGGTGTTTCCAACACATATGGACCATATCAATTCCAACTCTGCTTCTGAAAGTGATACAACGCACTGGTCCTCTAACAGCCAATGCATGTCAGTTAAGATGAGAAACGAGTGAGCTTTGTGAAGCATGTAGTTCGTTTGAGCTGAAAAGTGACTGCCCTTACCTGAAACGAAGTAGTGCTTGTAGGAAGACACAGAGCCTGGGATTTAACTCCACTTCTGAAGGGAAACACACAGCACAGTTCTCATATATAGATCACACTCTACTTTAGAGCAAGAAGCACGCTCTTGCTTTCTAGAGTCTCTAATACAGCAGGAAAATTGAGTGTGCTCAGAAAAAAAGAACGGTGTTTCCTACACATACGGACCGTATCTAGTTCAACTCTGCTTCTGGAACTGAAACAAACCACAGGTCCTCTAACATCCAATGCTTGTCAGTTAAGATGAGAAACGTGTGAGCTTCGTGAACGATGTAGTTCGTTTAGCTGTAAAGTAACTGCTCTTACCTGAAACGAAGTCTTCCTTTTAGGGAGACACAGAGCCTGGGGTTTAACTCCATTTCTGAAGTGAAACACACAGCAGAGTTCTTATATATAGATCACACTCTGCTTTAGAGCAAGAAGCACGCTCTTGCTTTCTAGAGTGTCTAAGACAGCAGGAAACATGAGTGTGCTGAAAACAAAACAACGGTGTTTCATACACATACAGACCATATGTAGTTCAACTCTGCCTCTGAAATTCATACAAAGCACAGGTCCTCTAACATCCAATGCTTGTCTGTTAAGATGAGAAACGTGTGAGCTTGGAGAATGATGTAGTTCATTTGAGCTGAAAAGTGACTGCCCTTACCTGAAAAGAAGTAGTGCTTATAGGAAGACACAGAGCCTGGGATTTAACTCCATTTCTGAAAGGAAACACACAGCATAGTTCTCATCCATTGATCACACTCTGCTTTAGAGCAAGAAGAATGCTCTTGCTTTCTAGAATCTCTAATAGAGCAGGAAGCTAGAGTGTGCTCCGAACAAATGAACGGTGTGTCCTACACATACAGACCATATCTAGTTCAACTCTGCTTCGGAAACTGAAACAAACCACAGGTCCTCTAACATCCAATGCTTGGCAGTTAAGATGAGAAACGTGTGAGCTTCGTGAACGATGTAGTTCGTTTGAGCTGAAAAGTGACTGCCCTTACCTGAAACGAAGTAGTGCTTGTAGGAAGACACAGAGCATCGGATTTATCTCCCCTTCTGAAGGGAAACACACACACAGTTCTCATATATAGATCACACTCTATTTTAGAGCAAGAAGCACGCTCTTGCTTTCTAGAGTCTCTAATACAGCAGGAAACTTGAGTGTTCTCAGAAAAAAAGAACAGTGTTTCCTACACATACGGACCATATCCAGTTCAACTCTGCTTCTGAAACTGAAACAAACCACAGGTCCTCTAACATCCAATGCTTGTCAGTTAAGATGAGAAACGTGTGAGCTTCGTGAACGATGTAGTTCGTTTAGCTGAAATGTAACTGCTCTTACCTGAAACGAAGTCTTCCTTTTAGGGAGACACAGAGCCTGGGGTTTAATTCCATTTCTGAAGTGAAACACACAGCAGAGTTCTCATATATAGATCACACTCTGCTTTAGAGCAAGAACCACGCTGTTACTTCCTAGAATCTCTAATAGAGCAGGAAGATAGAGTGTGCTCCAAACAAATGAACGGTGTTAACTACACATACAGACCATATCTAGTTCAACTCTGCTTCTGAAACAGAAACAAACCACAGGTCCTCCAACATCCAATGCTTGTCAGTTAAGATGAGAAACGTTTGAGCTTCATGAACGATGTAGTTCGTTTGAGCTGAAAAGTGACTGCCCTTACTTGAAATGAAATCTTGCTTGTAGAAAGACTCAGAGAATGGGATTTAACTCCATTTCTGCATGGAAACACACAGCAGAGTTCTCATCCATTGATCACACTCTGCATTAGAGCAAGAAGCACGCTCTAGCTTTCTAGAGTCTCTAAGACAGCAGGAAACCTGAGTGTGCTGAGAACAAAAGAACGGTGTTTCCAACACATATGGACCATATCAATTCCAACTCTGCTTCTGAAAGTGATACAACGCACTGGTCCTCTAACAGCCAATGCATGTCAGTTAAGATGAGAAACGAGTGAGCTTTGTGAAGCATGTAGTTCGTTTGAGCTGAAAAGTGACTGCCCTTACCTGAAACGAAGTAGTGCTTGTAGGAAGACACAGAGCCTGGGATTTAACTCCACTTCTGAAGGGAAACACACAGCACAGTTCTCATATATAGATCACACTCTACTTCAGAGCAAGAAGCACGCTCTTGCTTTCTAGAGTCTCTAATACAGCAGGAAACTTGAGTGTGCTCAGAAAAAAAGAACGGTGTTTCCTACACATACGGACCGTATCTAGTTCAACTCTGCTTCTGGAACTGAAACAAACCACAGGTCCTCTAACATCCAATGCTTGTCAGTTAAGATGAGAAACGTGTGAGCTTCGTGAACGATGTAGTTCGTTTAGCTGTAAAGTAACTGCTCTTACCTGAAACGAAGTCTTCCTTTTAGGGAGACACAGAGCCTGGGGTTTAACTCCATTTCTGAAGTGAAACACACAGCAGAGTTCTTATATATAGATCACACTCTGCTTTAGAGCAAGAAGCACGCTCTTGCTTTCTAGAGTGTCTAAGACAGCAGGAAACATGAGTGTGCTGAAAACGATACAACGGTGTTTCATACACATACAGACCATATCTAGTTCAACTCTGCTTCTGAAACTTAAACAAACCACAGGTCCTCTAACATCCAATGCTTGTCTGTTAAGATGAGAAACGTGTGAGCTTCGAGAACGATGTTGTTCGTTTGAGCTGAAAAGTGACTGCCCTTACCTGAAACGAAGTAGTGCTTGTAGGAAGACACAGAGCCTGGGATTTAACTCCATTTCTGAAAGGAAACACACAGCATAGTTCTCATCCATTGATCACACTCTGCTTTAGAGCAAGAAGAACGCTCTTGCTTTCTAGAATCTCTAATAGAGCAGGAAGCTTGAGTGTGCTCCGAACAAATGAACGGTGTTTCCTACACATACAGACCATATCTAGTTCAACTCTGCTTCTGAAACTGAAACAAACCACAGGTCCTCTAACATCCAATGCTTTTCTGTTAAGATGAGAAACGTGGGAGCTTCTTGAACGATGTAGTTCATTTGAGCTTTAAAGAAACTGCACTTACCTGAAACGAAGTCTTGTTTATAGGAAGACTCAGAGCCTGGGATTTAACTCCATTTCTGAGTGAAACACACAGCAGAGTTCTCATCCATTGATAACACTCTGCTTTAGAGAAAGGAGCCCGGGCTAGCGTTCTAGAGTCTCTAATACAGCAGGAAACTTGAGTGATCTCAGAACAAATGAACGGTGTTTCCTACACATATAGACCATATCTAGTTCAACTCTGCTTCTGAAACAGAAACAAACCACAGGTCCTCTAACATCCAATGCTTGTCAGTTAAGATGAGAAACGTTTGAGCTTCATGAACGATGTAGTTCGTTTGAGCTGAAGAGTGACTGCCCTTACCTGAAACGAAGTAGGGCTTGTAGGGAGACCCAGAGCCAGGAATTTAACTCCATTTCTGAAGTGAAACACAGAGCAGATTTCTTATCCATTGATCACACTCTGCTTTAGAGGAAGAAGCACGCTCTAGCTTTCTAGAGTCTCTAAGACAGCAGGAAACCTGAGTGTGCAGAGAACAAAAGAACGGAGTTTCCGACACATACGGACCATATCAATTCCAACTCTGCTTCTGAAAGTGATACAAAGCACTGGTCCTCTAACAGCCAATGCATGTCAGTTAAGATGAGAAACGTTTGAGCTTCGTGAACAATGTAGTTCGTTTGAGCTGAAAAGTGACTGCCCTTACTTGACACGAAGTAGTGCTTGTAGGAAGACACAGAGCCTCGGATTTAACTCCCCTTCCGAAGTTAAACACACAGCACAGTTCTCATATATAGATCACACTCTACTTTAGAGCAAGAAGCACGCTCTTGCTTTCTAGAGTCTCTAATACAGCAGGAGACTTGAGTGTGCTCAGAAAAAAAGAACGGTTTTTCCTACACATACGGAGCATATCCAGTTCAACTCTGCTTCTGAAACTGAATCAAACCACAGGTCCTCTAACATCCAGTGCTTGTCAGTTAAGATGAGAAACGTGTGAGCTTGGTGAACGATGTAGTTCGTTTACCTGTAAAGTAACTGCTCTTACCTGAAACGAATTCTTCCTTTTAGGGAGACACAGAGCCTGGGGTTTAATTCCATTTCTGAAGTGAAACACACAGCAGAGTTCTCATATATAGATCACACTCTGCTTTAGAGCAAGAAGCATGCTCTTGCTTTCTAGAGTGTCTAAGACAGCAGGAAACATGAGTGTGCTGAAAACAAAACAACGGTGTTTCATACACATACAGACCATATGTAGTTCAACTCTGCCTCTGAAATTCATACAAAGCACAGGTCCTCTAACATCCAATGCTTGTCAGTTAAGATGAGAAACGTTTGAGCTTCATGAACGATGTAGTTCGTTTGAGCTGAAAAGTGACTGCCCTTACTTGAAATGAAATCTTGCTTGTAGAAAGACTCAGAGAATGGGATTTAACTCCATTTCTGCATGGAAACACACAGCAGAGTTCTCATCCATTGATCACACTCTGCATTAGAGCAAGAAGCATGCTCTTGCTTTCCAGAGTCTCTAAGACAGCAGGAAACGTGAGTGTGATGAGAAGAAAAGAACGGTGTTTCCTACACATACGGACCATATCTAGTTCAACTCTGCTTCTGAAACTGAAAGAACCACAGGTCCTCTAACATCCAATGCTTGTCTGTTAAGATGAGATACATGTGAGCTTCTTGAACTATGTAGTTCATTTGAGCGGTAAAGAAACTGCCCTTAACTGAAACGAAGTCTTGTTTTTAAGAAGACTCAGAGCCTGGGATTTAACTCCATTTCTGAAGTGAAACATACAGCAGAGTTCTCATCCATTGATCACACTCTGCTTCAGAGCAAGAAGCCCGGTCTATCTTTCTAGAGTCTCTAAAACAGCAGGAAACCTGAGTGTGCTGAGAACAAAAGAACGGTGTTTCCAACACATACGTACCATATCAATTCCAACTCTGCTTCTGAAAGTGATACAAAACACTGGTCCTCTAACAGACAATGCATGTCAGTTAAGATGAGAAACGTGTGAGCTTCGTGAACGATGTAGTTCGTTTGAGCTGAAAAGTGACTGCCCTTACCTGAAACGAAGTAGTGCTTGTAGGGAGACACAGAGCCTGGGATTTAACTCCATTTCAGAAGGGAAACATACAGCATAGTTCCCATCCATGGATCACACTCTGCTTTAGCGCAAGAAGAACACTCTTCCTTTCTAGAGTCTCTAATACAGCAGGAAACATGAGTGTGCTCAGAACAAAAGAACGGTGTTTCCTACACAAACAGACCATATCTAGTTCAAATCTGCTTCTGAAACTGAATCAAACCACAGGTCCTCTAACATCCAATGCTTGTCATTTAAGATGAGAAACGTGTGAGCTTCGTGAACGATGTAGTTCGTTTGAGCTGTAAAGTGACTGCCCTTACATGAAACGAAGTCTTGTTTTTTAGGAAGACTCAGAGCCTGAGATTTAACTCCATTTCTGAAGTGAAACACACAGCAGAGTTCTCATCCATTGATCACACTCTGCTTTAGAGCAAGAAGCACGCTCTAGCTTTCTAGAGTCTCTAAGACAGCAGGAAAAGTGAGTGTGCTGACAACAAAAGAACGGTGTTTCCTACACATACGGACCATATCTATTCCAACTCTGCTTCTGAAACTGATACAAAGCACTTGTCCTCTAACATCTGATGCTTGTCAGTTAAGATGAGAAACGTGTGAGTTCGTGAAGGATGTAGTTCGTTTGAGCTGTAAAGTGACTGCCCTTACCTGAAACGAAGTAGTGCTTGTGGGAAGACACAGAGCCTGGGATTTAACTCCATTTCAGAAGGGAAACACACAGCATAGTTCTCATCCATGGATCACACTCTGCTTTAGAGCAGGAAGCACGCTCTAGCTTTCTAGAGTCTCTAAGACAGCAGGAAAAGTGAGTGTGCTGACAACAAAAGAACGGTGTTTCCTACACATACGGACCATATCTATTCCAACTCTGCTTCTGAAACTGATACAAAGCACTTGTCCTCTAACATCCAATGCTTGTCTGTTAAGATGAGAAACGTGTGAGCTGCGTGAATGATGTAGTTCGTTTGAGCTGTAAAGTAACGGCCCTTACCTGAAACGAAGTCTTGTATTTTAGGAAGTCTCAGAACCTGGGATTTAACTCCATTTCTGAAGTGAAACACACGGCAGAGTTCTCATCCAGTGATCACACTCTGCTTTAGAGCAAGAAGCACGCTCTAGCTTTCTAGAGTCTCTAAGACAGCAGGAAACCTGAGTGTGCTGAGAACAAAAGAACGGTGTTTCCGACACATATGGACCATATCAATTCCAACTTTGCTTCTGAAAGTAATACAATGCACTGGTCCTCAAACAGCCAATGCATGTCAGTTAAGATGAGAAACGAGTGAGCTTTGTGAAGGATGTAGTTCGTTTGAGCTGAAAAGTGACTGCCCTTACCTGAAAGGAAGTAGTGCTTGTAGGAAGACACAGAGCCTGGGATTTAACTCCACTTCTGAAGGGAAACACACAGGACAGTTCTCATATATAGATCACACTCTATTTTAGAGCAAGAAGCACGCTCTTGCTTTCTAGAGCCTCTAATACAACTGGAAACATGAGTGTTCTCAGAAAAAAAGAACAGTGTTTCCTACACATACGGACCATATCCAGTTCAACTCTGCTTCTGAAACTGAAACAACCACAGTTCCTCTAACATCCAATACTTGTCAGTTAAGATGAGAAACGTGTGAGCTTCGTGAACGATGTAGTTCGTTTAGCTGAAATGTAACTGCTCTTACCTGAAATGAAGTCTTCCTTTTAGGGAGACACAGAGCCTGGGGTTTAATTCCATTTCTGAAGTGAAACACACAGCAGAGTTCTCATATATAGATCACACTCTGCTTTAGAGCAAGAAGCACGCTGTTGCTTCCTAGAATCTCTAATAGAGCAGGAAGCTAGAGTGTGCTCCAAACAAATGAACGGTGTTTCCTACACATACAGACCATATCTAGTTCAACTCTGCTTCTGAAACAGAAACAAACCACAGGTCCTCTAACATCCAATGCTTGTCAGTTAAGATGAGAAACGTTTGAGCTTCATGAACGATGTAGTTTGTTTGAGCTGAAAAGTGACTGCCCTTACTTGAAATGAAATCTTGCTTGTAGAAAGACTCAGAGAATGGGATTTAACTCCATTTCTGCATGGAAACACACAGCAGAGTTCTCATCCATTGATCACACTCTGCATTAGAGCAAGAAGCACGCTCTTGCTTTCCAGAGTCTCTAAGACAGCAGGAAACGTGAGTGTGATGAGAAGAAAGGAACGGTGTTTCCTACACATACGGACCATATCTAGTTCAACTCTGCTTCTGAAACTGAAAGAACCACAGGTCCTCTAACATCCAATGCTTGTCTGTTAAGATGAGATACATGTGAGCTTCTTGAACTATGTAGTTCATTTGAGCGGTAAAGAAACTGCCCTTACCTAAAACGAAGTCTTGTTTTTAAGAAGACTCAGAGCCTGGGATTTAACTCCATTTCTGAAGTGAAACATACAGCAGAGTTCTCATCCATTGATCACACTCTGCTTTAGAGCAAGAAGCCCGGTCTATCTTTCTAGAGTCTCTAAATCAGCAGGACACCTGAGTGTGCTGAGAACAAAAGAACGGTGTTTCCAACACATACGTACCATATCAATTCCAACTCTGCTTCTGAAAGTGATACAAAACACTGGTCCTCTAACAGACAATGCATGTCAGTTAAGATGAGAAACGTGTGAGCTTCGTGAACGATGTAGTTCGTTTGAGCTGAAAAGTGACTGCCCTTACCTGAAACGAAGTAGTGCTTGTAGGGAGACACAGAGCCTGGGATTTAACTCCATTTCAGAAGGGGACATACAGCATAGTTCCCATCCATGGATCACACTCTGCTTTAGAGCAAGAAGCACGCTCTAGCTTTCTAGAGTCTCTAAGACAGCAGGAAAAGTGAGTGTGCTGACAACAAAAGAACGGTGTTTCCTACACATACGGACCATATCTATTCCAACTCTGCTTCTGAAACTGATACAAAGCACTTGTCCTCTAACATCTGATGCTTGTCAGTTAAGATGAGAAACGTGTGAGTTCGTGAAGGATGTAGTTCGTTTGAGCTGTAAAGTGACTGCCCTTACCTGAAACGAAGTAGTGCTTGTAGGAAGACACAGAGCCTGGGATTTAACTCCATTTCAGAAGGGAAACACACAGCATAGTTCTCATCCATGGATCACACTCTGCTTTAGAGCAAGAAGAACGGTCTTGCTTTCTAGAATCTCTAATACAGCAGGAAACATGAGTGTGCTCAGAACAAAAGAAAGTTGTTTCCTACACATACAGACCATATCTAGTTGAACTCTGCTTCTGAAACTGAAACAAACCACAGGTCCTCTAACATCCAATGCTTGTCAGTTAAGATGAGAAACGTGTGAGCTTCGTGAATGATGTAGTTCGTTTGAGCTGTAAAGTAACGGCCCTTACCTGAAACGAAGTCTTGTATTTTAGGAAGACTCAGAGCCTGGGATTTAACTCCATTTCTGAAGTGAAACACACGGCAGAGTTCTCATCCAGTGATCACACTCTGCTTTAGAGCAAGAAGCACGCTCTAGCTTTCTAGAGTCTCTAAGACAGCAGGAAACCTGAGTGTGCTGAGAACAAAAGAACGGTGTTTCCGACACATATGGACCATATCAATTCCAACTCTGCTTCTGAAAGTGATACAACGCACTGGTCCTCTAACAGCCAATGCTTGTCAGTTAAGATGAGAAACGAGTGAGCTTTGTGAAGGATGTAGTTCGTTTGAGCTGAAAAGTGACTGCCCTTACCTGAAAGGAAGTAGTGCTTGTAGGAAGACACAGAGCCTGGGATTTAACTCCACTTCTGAAGGGAAACACACAGCACAGTTCTCATATATAGATCACACTCTACTTTAGAGCAAGAAGAACGGTCTTGCTTTCTAGAATCTCTAATACAGCAGGAAACATGAGTGTGCTCAGAACAAAAGAAAGTTGTTTCCTACACATACAGACCATATCTAGTTCAACTCTGCTTCTGAAACTGAAACAAACCACAGGTCCTCTAACATCCAATGCTTGTCAGTTAAGATGAGAAACGTGTGAGCTTCGTGAACGATGTAGTTCGTTTAGCTGTAAAGTAACTGCTCTTACCTGAAACGAAGTCTTCCTTTTAGGGAGACACAGAGCCTGGGGTTTAACTCCATTTCTGAAGTGAAACACACAGCAGAGTTCTTATATATAGATCACACTCTGCTTTAGAGCAAGAAGCACGCTCTTGCTTTCTAGAGTGTCTAAGAGAGCAGGAAACATGAGTGTGCTGAAAACGATACAACGGTGTTTCATACACATACAGACCATATGTAGTTCAACTCTGCTTCTGAAATTCATAAAAAGCACAGGTCCTCTAACATCCAATGCTTGTCTGTTAAGATGAGAAACGTGTGAGCTTCGAGAACGATGTTGTTCGTTTGAGCTGAAAAGTGACTGCCCTTACCTGAAACGAAGTAGTGCTTGTAGGAAGACACAGAGCCTGGGATATAACTCCATTTCTGAAAGGAAACACACAGCATAGTTCTCATCCATTGATCACACTCTGCTTTAGAGCAAGAAGAACGCTCTTGCTTTCTAGAATCTCTAATAGAGCAGGAAGCTTGAGTGTGCTCCGAACAAATGAACGGTGTTTCCTACACATACAGACCATATCTAGTTCAACTCTGCTTCTGAAACTGAAACAAACCACAGGTCCTCTAACATCCAATGCTTGTCTGTTAAGATGAGAAACGTGGGAGCTTCTTGAAAGATGTAGTTCATTTGAGCTGTAAAGAAACTGCACTTACCTGAAACGAAGTCTTTTTTGTAGGAAGACTCAGAGCCTGGGATTTAACTCCATTTCTGAGTGAAACACACAGCAGAGTTCTCATCCATTGATCACACTCTGCTTTAGAGCAAGGACCCCGGGCTAGCATTCTAGATTCTCTAATACAGCGGGAAACTTGAGTGTGCTCAGAACAAATGAACGGTGTTTCCTACACATATAGACCATATCTAGTTCAACTCTGCCTCTGAAACAGAAACAAACCACAGGTCCTCTAACATCCAATGCTTGTCAGTTAAGATGAGAAACGTTTGAGCTTCATGAACGATGTAGTTCGTTTGAGCTGAAGAGTGACTGCCCTTACCTGAAATGAAGTAGTGCTTGTAGGGAGACACAGAGCCAGGAATTTAACTCCATTTCTGAAGTGAAATACAGAGCAGATTTCTTATCCATTGATCACACTCTGCTTTAGAGGAAGAAGCACGCTGTAGCTTTCTAGAGTCTCTAAGACAGCAGGAAACCTGAGTGTGCTGAGAACAAAAGAACAGTGTTTCCGACACATAAGGACCATATCAATTCCAACTCTGCTTCTGAAAGTGATACAGAGCACTGGTCCTCTAACAGCCAATGCATGTCAGTTAAGATGAGAAACGTGTGAGCTTCGTGAACAATGTAGTTCGTTTGAGCTGAAAAGTGACTGCCCTTACTTGAAACGACGCAGTGCTTGTAGGAAGACACAGAGCCTGGGATTTAACTCCCCTTCTGAAGGGAAACACACAGCACAGTTCTCATATATAGATCACACTCTACTTTAGAGCAGGAAGCACGCTCTTGCTTTCTAGAGTCTCTAATACAGCAGGAAACTTGAGTGTTCTCAGAAAAAAAGAACGGTTTTTCCTACACATACGGGCCATATCCAGTTCAACTCTGCTTCTGAAACTGAATCAAACCACAGGTCCTCTAACATCCAGTGCTTGTCAGTTAAGATGAGAAACGTGTGAGCTTCGTGAACGATGTAGTTCGTTTAGCTGTAAAGTAACTGCTCTTACCTGAAATGAATTCTTCCTTTTAGGGAGACACAGAGCCTGGGGTTTAATTCCATTTCTGAAGTGAAACACACAGCAGAGTTCTCATATATAGATCACACTCTGCTTTAGAGCAAGAAGCACGCTCTTGCTTTCTAGAGTGTCTAAGACAGCAGGAAACATGAGTGTGCTGAAAACAAAACAACGGTGTTTCATACACATAAAGACCATATGTAGTTCAACTCTGCCTCTGAAATTCATACAAAGCACAGGTCCTCTAACATCCAATGCTTGTCTGTTAAGATGAGAAACGTGTGAGCTTGGAGAATGATGTAGTTCGTTTGAGCTGAAAAGTGACTGCCCTTACCTGAAACGAAGTAGTGCTTGTAGGAAGACACAGAGCATCGGATTTAACTCCCCTTCTGAAGGGAAACACACAGCACAGTTCTCATATATAGATCATACTCTATTTTAGAGCAAGAAGCACGCTCTTGCTTTCTAGAGTCTCTAATACAGCAGGAAACTTGAGTGTTCTCAGAAAAAAAGAACAGTGTTTCCTACGCATACGGACCATATCCAGTTCAACTCTGCTTCTGAAACTGAAACAAACCACAGGTCCTCTAACATCCAATGCTTGTCAGTTAAGATGAGAAACGTGTGAGCTTCGTGAACGATGTAGATCGTTTAGCTGAAATGTAACTGCTCTTACCTGAAACGAAGTCTTACTTTTAGGGAGACACAGAGCCTGGGGTTTAATTCCATTTCTGAAGTGAAACACACAGCAGAGTTCTCATATATAGATCACACTCTGCTTTAGAGCAAGAAGCACGCTGTTGCTTCCTAGAATCTCTAATAGAGCAGGAAGCTAGAGTGTGCTCCAAACAAATGAACGGTGTTTCCTACACATACAGACCATATCTAGTTCAACTCTGCTTCTTAAACAGAAACAAACCACAGGTCCTCTAACATCCAATGCTTGTCAGTTAAGATGAGAAACGTTTGAGCTTCGTGAACGATGTAGTTCGTTTGAGCTGAAAAGTGACTGCCCTTACTTGAAATGAAATCTTGCTTGTAGAAAGACTCAAAGAATGGGATTTAACTCCATTTCTGCATGGAAACACACAGCAGAGTTCTCATCCATTGATCACACTCTGCATTAGAGCAAGAAGCACGCTCTTGCTTTCTAGAGTCTCTAAGACAGCAGGAAACGTGAGTGTGATGAGAACAAAAGAACGGTGTTTCCTACACATACGGACCATATCTAGTTCAACTCTGCTTCTGAAACTGAAAGAACCACAGGTCCTCTAACATCCAATGCTTGTCTGTTAAGATGAGATACATGTGAGCTTCTTGAACTATGTAGTTCATTTGAGCTGTAAAAAAACTGCCCTTACCTGAAACGAAGTCTTGTTTTTAAGAAGACTCAGAGCCTGGGATTTAATTCCACTTCTGAAGCGAAACACACAGCACAGTTCTCATATATAGATCACACTCTGCTTTAGAGCAAGAAGAACGCTCTTGCTTTCTAGAGTCTCTAATACAGCAGGAAACTTGAGTGTGCTAAGAAAAAAAGAACGGTGTTTCCTACACATACGGACCATATCCAGTTCAACTCTGCTTCTGAAACTGAAACAAACCACAGGTCCTCTAACATCCAATGCTTGTCAGTTAAGATGAGAAACGTGTGAGCTTCGTGAACGATGTAGTTCGTTTAGCTGTAAAGTAACTGCTCTTACCTGAAACGAAGTCTTCCTTTTAGGGAGACACAGAGCCAGGGGTTTAATTCCATTTCTGAAGTGAAACACACAGCAGAGGTCTCATATATAGATCACACTATGCTTTAGAGCAAGAAGCTCGCTCTTGCTTTCTAGAGTGTCTAAGACAGCAGGAAACATGAGTGTGCTGAAAACAAAACAACGGTGTTTCATACACATACAGACCATATGTAGTTCAACTCTACCTCTGAAATTCATACAAAGCACAGGTCCTTTAACATCCAATGCTTGTCATTTAAGATGAGAAACGTGTGAGCTTTGAGAATGATGTAGTTCGTTTGAGCTGAAAAGTGACTGCCCTTACCTGAAACGAAGTAGTGCTTGTAGGAGGACACAGAGCCTGGGATTTAACTCCATTTCTGAAAGGAAACACACAGCATAGTTCTCCTCCATTGATCACACTCTGCTTTAGAGCAAGAAGGACGCTCTTGCTTTCTAGAATCTCTAATACAGCAGGAAACTTGAGTGTGCTCAGAACAAATGAACGGTGTTTCCTACACATACAGACCATATCTAGTTAAACTTTGCTTCTGAAACAGAAACAAACCACAGGTCCTCTAACATCCAATGCTTGTCAGTTAAGATGAGAAACGTTTGTGCTTCGTGAACGATGTAGTTCGTTTGAGGTGAAAAGTGACTGCCCTTACTTGAAAAGAAATATTGCTTGTAGAAAGACTCAGAGCCTGGGATTTAACTCCATTTCAGCATGGAAACACACAGCAGAGTTCTCATCCATTGATCACACTCTGCTTTAGAGCAAGAAGCACGCTCTTGCTTTCTAGAGTCTCTAAGACAGCAGGAAACGTGAATGTGATGAAAACAAAAGAACGGTGTTTCCTAAACATACGGACCATATCAAGTTCAACTCTGCTTCTGAAACTGAAAGAACCACAGGTCCTCTAACATCCAATGCTTGTCTGTTAAGATGAGAAACATGTGAGCTTCTTGAACGATGTAGTTCATTTGAGCTGTAAAGAAACTGCCCTTACCTGAAACGAAGTCTTCTTTGTAGGAAGACTCAGAGCCTGGGATTTAACTCCATTTCTGCATGGAAACACACAGCAGAGTTCTCATCCATTGATCACACTCTGCTTTAGAGCAAGAAGCACGCTCTTGCTTTCTAGAGTCTCTAATACAGCAGGAAACTTGAGTGTGCTCAGAACAAAAGAACGGTGTTTCCTACACATACGGACCATATCCAGTTCAACTCTGCTTCTGAAACTGAAACACAGCTCAGGTCCTCTAACATCCAATGCTGGTCAGTTAAGATGAGAAACGTGTGAGCTTCGTGAACGATGTAGGTCGTTTGAGATGAAAGGTGACTTCCCTTACCTGAAACGAAATAGTGCTTGTAGGGAGACTCAGAGCCTGGAATTTAACTCCATTTCTTAAGTGAAACACAGAGCAGAATTCTTATCCATTGATCACACTCTGCTTTAGAGGAAGAAGCACGCTCTAGCTTTCTAGAGTCTCTAAGACAAGAGGAAACCTGAGTGTGCTGAGAACAAAAGAACGGTGTTTCCGACACATACGGACCATATCAATTCCAACTCTGCTTCTGAAAGTGATCCAAAGCACTGGTCCTCTGACAGCCAATGCATATCAGTTAAGATGAGAAACGTGTGAGCTTCGTGAACTATGTAGTTCGTTTGAGCTGAAAAGTGACTGCCCTTACCTGAAACGAAGTAGTGCTTGTAGGAAGACACAGAGCCTGGGATTTAACTCCATTTCAGAAGGGAAACACACAGCATAGTTCCCATCCATGGATCACACTCTGCTTTAGCGCAAGAAGAACACTCTTGCTTTCTAGAATCTCTAATACAGCAGGAAACATGAGTGTGCTCAGAACAAAAGAACAGTGTTTCCTACACATACAGACCATATCTAGTTCAAATCTGCTTCTGAAACTGAATCAAACCACAGGTCCTCTAACATCCAATGCTTGTCATTTAAGATGAGAAACGTGTGAGCTCCGTGAACGATGTAGTTCGTTTGAGCTGTAAAGTGACTATCCTTACATGAAACGAAGTCTTGTTTTTTAGGAAGACTCAGAGCCTGAGATTTAACTCCATTTCTGAAGTGAAACACACAGCAGAGTTCTCATCCAGTGATCACACTCTGCTTTAGAGCAAGAATCACGCTCAAGCTTTCTAGAGTCTCTAAGACAGCAGGAAACCTGAGTGTGCTGAGAAAAAAAGAACGGTGTTTCCTACACATACGGACCATATCTAGTCCAACTCTGCCTCTGAAATTGATACAAAGCACAGGTCCTCTAACATCCAATGCTTGTCAGTTAAGATGAGAAACATGTGAGCTTCGTGAACGATGTAGTTCGTTTGAGCTGTAAAGTATCAGCCCTTACCTAAAACGAATTCTTGATTGTAGGAAGACACAGAGACTGGGTTTTAACTCCATTTCTGAAGGGAAACACACAGCATAGTTCTCATCCATGGATCACACTCTGCTTTAGAGCAAAAAGCATGCTCTTGTTTTCTAGATTCTCTAATACAGCAGGAAACATGAGTGTGCTCAGAACAAAAGAACGGTGTTTCCTACACATACAGACCATATCTAGTTCAAATCTGCTTCTGAAACTGAATCAAACCAATGGTCCGCTAACATCCAGTGCTTGTCATTTAAGATGAGAAACGTGTGAGCTTTGTGAACGATGTAGTTCGTTTAGCTGTAAAGTAACTGCTCTTGCCTGAAACGAAGTCTTGTTTTTTAGGAAGACTCAGAGCCTGAGATTTAACTCCATTTCTGAAGTGAAACACACAGCACAGTTCTCATCCATTGATCACACTCTGCTTTAGAGCAAGAAGCACGCTATAGCTTTCTAGTGTCTCTAAGACAGCAGGAAAAGTGAGTGTGCTGAGAACAAAAGAACGGTGTTTCCTACACATATGGACCATATCTATTCCAACTCTGCGTCTGAAACTGATACAAAGCACTTGTCCTCTAACATCTGATGCTTGTCAGTTAAGATGAGAAACGTGTGAGTTCGTGAACGATGTAGTTTGTTTGAACTTTAAAGTGACTGCCCTTACCTGAAACGAAGTAGTGCTTGTAGGAAGACACAGAGCCTGGGATTTAACTCCATTTCAGAAGGGAAACACACAGCATAGTTCTCATCCATGGATCACACTCTGCTTTAGCGCAAGAAGAACACTCTTGCTTTCTAGAATCTCTAATACAGCAGGAAACATGAGTGTGCTCAGAACAAAAGAATGGTGTTTCCTACACATACAGACCATATCTAGTTCAACTATGCTTCTGAAACTGAATCAAACCACAGGTCCTCTAACATCCAAGCTTGTCAGTTAAGATGAGTAATATGTGAGCTTCGTGAACGATGTAGTTAGTTTGAGCTGAAAAGTGACTGCCCTTACTTGAAATGATGTCTTGCTTGTAGGAAGACACAGAGCCTGGAATTTAACTCCATTTCTGAAGGGAAACACACAGCATAGTTCTCATCCATGGATCACACTCTGCTTTAGAACAAGAAGCACGCTCTTGCTTTCTAGAGTCTCTAAGACAGCAGGAAACATGAGTGTGCTGAGAACAAAACAACGGAGTTTCCTACACATACAGACCATATCTAGTCCAACTCTGCCTCTTAAACTGATACAAAGCACAGGTCCTCTAACATCCAATGCTTGTCATTTAAGATGAGAAACGTGTGAGCTCCGTGAACGATGTAGTTCGTTTGAGCTATAAAGTGACTATCCTTACATGAAACGAAGTCTTGTTTTTTAGGAAGACTCAGAGCCTGAGATTTAACTCCATTTCTGAAGTGAAACACACAGCAGAGTTCTCATCCAGTGATCACACTCTGCTTTAGAGCAAGAAGCACGCTCTAGCTTTCTAGAGCCTCTAAGACAGCAGGAAACCTGAGTGTGCTGAGAACAAAAGAACCGTGTTTCCGACACATACGGACCATATCAATTCCAACTCTGCTTCTAAAAGTGATACAAATCACTGGTCCTCAAACAGCCAATGCATGTCAGTTAAGATGAGAAACGAGTGAGCTTTGTGAAGGATGTAGTTCGTTAGAGCTGAAAAGTGACTGCCCTTACCTGAAAGGAAGTAGTGCTTGTAGGAAGACACAGAGCCTGGGATTTAACTCCACTTCTGAAGGGAAACACACAGCACAGTTCTCATATATAAATCACACTTTACTTTAGAGCAAGAAGCACGCTCTTGCTTTCTAGAGTCTCTAATACAGCAGGAAACTTGAGTGTGCTCAGAAAAAAAGAACGGTGTTTCCTACACATACGAACCATATCTAGTTCAACTCTGCTTCTGAAACTGAAACAAACCACAGGTCCTCTAACATCCAATCCTTGTCAGTTAAGATGAGAAACGTGTGAGCTTCATGAACGATGTAGTTCGTTTAGCTGTAAAGTAACTGCTCTTACCTGAAACGAAGTCTTCCTTTTAGGGAGACACAGAGCCTGGGGTTTAACTCCATTTCAGAAGGGAAACACACAGCATAGTTCTCATCAATGGATCACACTCTGCTTTAGAGCAAGAGAACGCTCTTGCTTTCTGGAATCTCTAATACAGCAGGAAAGTTGAGTGTGCTAAAAAAAAAAACAACGGTGTTTCCTACACATACAGACCATATCTAGTTCAAATCTGCTTCTGAAACTGAAACAAACCACAGGTCCTCTAATATCCAATGCTTGTCAGTTAAGATGAGAAACGTGTGAGCTTCGTGAACGACATAGTTCGTTTGAGCTGTAAAGTAACGGCCCTTAACTGAAACGAAGTCTTGTTTTTTAGGAAGACTCAGAGCTTGAGATTTAACTCCATTTCTGAAGTGAAACACACAGCAGAGTTCTCATCCATTGATCACACTCTGCTTTAGAGCAAGAAGCACGCTCTAGCTTTCTAGAGTCTCTAAGACAGCAGGAAACGTGAGTGTGCTGAGAACAAAAGAACGGTGTTTCGTACACATATGGACCATATCTATTGCAACTCTGCTTCTGAAATTCATACAAAGCACAGGTACTTTAACATCCAATGCTTGTCATTTAAGATGAGAAACGTGTGAGCTTTGAGAATGATGTAGTTCGTTTGAGCTGAAAAGTGACTGCCCTTACCTGAAAAGAAGTAGTGCTTGTAGGAAGACACAGAGCCTGGGATTTAACTCCATTTCTGAAAGGAAACACACAGCATAGTACTCATCCATTGATCACACTCTGCTTTAGAGCAAGAAGAACGCTCTTACTTTCTAGAATCTCTAATAGAGCAGGAAGATAGAGTGTGCTCCGAACAAATGAACGGTGTTTCCTACACATACAGACCATATCTAGTTGAACTCTGCTTCTGAAACTGAAACAAACCACAGGTCCTCTAATATCCAATGCTTGTCAGTTAAGATGAGAAACGTGTGAGCTTCGTGAACGACGTAGTTCGTTTGAGCTGTAAAGAAACGGCTCTTAACTGAAACGAAGTCTTGTTTTTTAGGAAGACTCAGAGCCTGAGATTTAACTCCATTTCTGAAAAGAAACACACAGCAGAGTTCTCATTCATTGGTCACACTCTGCTTTAGAGCAAGAAGGACGCTCTAGCTTTCTAGAGTCTCTAAGACAGCAGGAAACGTGAGTGTGCTAAGAAAAAATGAACGGTGTTTCCTACACATACGGACCATATCTAGTCCTACTCTGCCTTAAATTGATACAAAGCACAGGTCCTCTAACATCCAATGCTTGTCAGTTAAGATGAGAAACATGTGAGCTTCGTGAACGATGTAGTTCGTTTGAGCTGTAAAGTATCGGCCCTTACCTAAAACGAATTCTTGATTGTAGGAAGACACAGAGACTGGGTTTTAACTCCATTTCTGAAGGGAAACACACAGCATAGTTCTCATCCATGGATCACACTCTGCTTTAGAGCAAAAAGCACGATCTTGTTTTCTAGATTCTCTAATACAGCAGGAAACAAGAGTGTGCTCAGAACAAAAGTACGGTGTTTCCTACACATACAGACCATATCTAGTTCAACTCTGCTTCTGAAACTTAAACAAACCACAGGTCCTCTAATATCCAATGCTTGTCAGTTAAGATGAAAAACGTGTGAGCTTTGTGAACGACCTAGTTCGTTTGAGCTGTAAAGTAACGGCCCTTAACTGAAACGAAGTCTTGTTTTTTAGGAAGACTCAGAGCCTGAAATTTAACTCGATTTCTGAAGTGAAACACACAGCACAGTTCTCATCCATTGATCACACTCTGCTTTAGAGCAAGAAGCACGCTCTAGCTTTCTAGTGTCTCTAAGACAGCAGGAAAAGTGAGTGTGCTGAGAACAAAAGAACGGTGTTTCCTACACTTACGGACCATATCTATTCCAACTCTGCGTCTGAAACTGATACAAAGCACTTGTCCTCTAACATCTGATGCTTGTCAGTTAAGATGAGAAACGTGAGAGCTTCGTGAACGATGTAGTTTGTTTGAGCTGTAAAGTGACTGCCCTTACCTGAAACGAACTAGTGCTTGTAGGAAGACACAGAGCCTGTGATTTAACTCCATTTCAGAAGGGAAACACACAGCATAGTTCTCATCAATGGATCACACTCTGCTTTAGAGCAAGAAGAAGGCTCCTGCTTTCTGGAATCTCTAATACAGCAGGAAATTTGAATGTGCTCAGAAAAAAAGAACGGTGTTTCCTACACATACAGACCATATCTAGTTGAACTCTGCTTCGGAAACTGAAACAATCAACAGGTCCTCTAACATCCAATGCTTGGCAGTTAAGCTGAGAAACGTGTGAGCTTCGTGAACGATGTAGTTCGTTTGAGCTGAAAAGTGACTGCCCTTACCTGAAACGAAGTAGTGCTTGTAGGAAGACACAGAGCCTGGGATTTAACTCCATTTCTGAAAGGAAACACACAGCATAGTTCTCATCCATTGATCACACTCTGCTTTAGAGCAAGAAGAACGCTCTTGCTTTCTAGAATCTCTAATAGAGCAGGAAGCTTGAGTGTGCTCCGTACAAATGAACGGTGTTTCCTACACATACAGACCATATCTAGTTCAATTCTGCTTCTGAAACTGAAACAAACCACAGGTCCTCTAACATCCAATGCTTGTCAGTTAAGATGAGAAACGTGTGAGCTTTGTGAATGATGTAGTTCGTTTGAGCTGAAGAGTGACTCCCCTTACCTGTAACGAAGTAGTGCTTGTAGGAAGACACAGAGCCTGGGATTTAACTCCATTTCAGAAGGGAAACACACAGCATAGTTCTAATCCATGGATCACACTCTGCTTTAGAGCAAGAAGTACGCTCTTGCTTGCTAGAATCTCTAATACAGCAGGAAAGTTGAGTGTGCTCAGAACTTAAGAACGGTGTTTCCTACACATACAGACCATATCTAGTTCAACTATGCTTCTGAAACTGAATCAAACCACAGGTCCTCTAACATCCAATGTTTGTCATTTAAGATGAGAAACGTGTGAGCTTCGTGAACGATGTAGTTCGTTTGAGCTGATAAGTGACTGCCCTTACCTGAAACGAAGTAGTGCTTGTAGGAAGACACAGAGCCTGGGATTTAACTCCATTACAGAAGGGAAACACACAGCATAGTTCTCATCAATGGATCACACTCTGCTTTAGAGCAAGAAGAACGCTCTTGCTTTCTGTAATCTCTAATACAGCAGGAAAGTTGAGTGTGCTCAGAAAAAAAGTACAGTGTTTCCTACAGATACAG
The DNA here is from genome assembly GCA_949786385.1 of Onychomys leucogaster. NCBI lineage: Eukaryota > Metazoa > Chordata > Mammalia > Rodentia > Cricetidae > Onychomys > Onychomys leucogaster. Next base: position 3,133,217 of record CATKUP010000009.1, on the reverse strand, counting down.
ACCATATCTAGTTCAACTCTGCTTCTGACACTGAAACAAACCACAGGTCCTCTAATATCCAATGCTTGTCAGTTAAGATGAGAAACGTGTGAGCTTCGTGAACGACATAGTTCGTTTGGCCTGTAAAGTAACGGCCCTTAACTGAAACGAAGTCTTGTTTTTTAGGAAGACTCAGAGCCTGAGATTTAACTCCATTTCTGAAGAGAAACACACAGCAGAGTTCTCATTCATTGATCACACTCTGCTTTAGAGCAAGAAGCACGCTCTAGCTTTCTAGAGTCTCTAAGACAGCAGGAAACGTGAGTGTGCTAAGAAAAAATGAACGGTGTTTCCTACACATACGGACCATATCTAGTCCTAATCTGCCTTAAATTGATACAAAGCACAGGTCCTCTAACATCCAATGCTTGTCAGTTAAGATGAGAAACATGTGAGCTTCGTGAACGATGTAGTTCGTTTGAGCTGTAAAGTATCGGCCCTTACCTAAAACGAATTCTTGATTGTAGGAAGACACAGAGACTGGGTTTTAACTCCATTTCTGAAGGGAAACACACAGCATAGTTCTCATCCATGGATCACACTCTGCTTTAGAGCAAAAAGCACGATCTTGTTTTCTAGATTCTCTAATACAGCAGGAAACAAGAGTGTGCTCAGAACAAAAGTACGGTGTTTCCTACACATACAGACCATATCTAGTTCAACTCTGCTTCTGAAACTTAAACAAACCACAGGTCCTCTAATATCCAATGCTTGTCAGTTAAGATGAGAAACGTGTGAGCTTTGTGAACGACCTAGCTCGTTTGAGCTGTAAAGTAACGGCCCTTAACTGAAACGAAGTCTTGTTTTTTAGGAAGACTCAGAGCCTGAAATTTAACTCCATTTCTGAAGTGAAACACACAGCAGAGTTCTCATCCATTGATCACACTCTGCTTTAGAGCAAGAAGCACGCTCTAGCTTTCTAGAGTCTCTAAGACAGCAGTAAACCTGAGTGTGCTGAGAACAAAAGAACCGTGTTTCCGACACATACGGACCATATCAATTCCAACTCTGCTTCTAAAAGTGATACAAATCACTGGTCCTCAAACAGCCAATGCATGTCAGTTAAGATGAGAAACGAGTGAGCTTTGTGAAGGATGTAGTTCGTTTGAGCTGAAAAGTGACTGCCCTTACCTGAAACGAAGTAGTGCTTGTAGGAAGACACAGAGCCTGGGATTTAGCTCCACTTCTGAAGGGAAACAAACAGCACAGTTCTCATATATAGATCACACTCTACTTTAGAGCAAGAAGCACGCTCTTGCTTTCTAGAGTCTCTAATACAGCAGGAGACATGAGTGTGCTCAGAAAAAAAGAACGGTGTTTCCTACACATACGAACCATATCTAGTTCAACTCTGCTTCTGAAACTGAAACAAACCACAGGTCCTCTAACATCCAATGCTTGTCAGTTAAGATGAGAAACGTGTGAGCTTCGTGAACGACGTAGTTCGTTTGAGCTGTAAAGTAACGGCCCTTAACTGAAACAAAGTCTTGTTTTTTAGGAAGACTCAGAGCCTGAGATTTAACTCCATTTCTGAAGAGAAACACACAGCAGAGTTCTCATTCATTGATCACACTCTGCTTTAGAGCAAGAAGGACGCTCTAGCTTTCTAGAGTCTCTAAGACAGCAGGAAACGTGAGTGTGCTAAGAAAAAATGAACGGTGTTTCCTACACATACGGACCATATCTAGTCCTACTCTGCCTTAAATTGATACAAAGCACAGGTCCTCTAACATCCAATGCTTGTCAGTTAAGATGAGAAACATGTGATCTTCGTGAACGATGTAGTTCGTTTGAGCTGTAAATTATCGGCCCTTACCTAAAACGAATTCTTGATTGTAGGAAGACACAGAGACTGGGTTTTAACTCCATTTCTGAAGGGAAACGCACAGCATAGTTCTCATCCATGGATCACACTCTGCTTTAGAGCAAAAAGCACGATCTTGTTTTCTAGATTCTCTAATACAGCAGGAAACAAGAGTGTGCTCAGAACAAAAGTACGGTGTTTCCTACACATACAGACCATATCTAGTTCAACTTTGCTTCTGAAACTTAAACAAACCACAGGTCCTCTAATATCCAATGCTTGTCAGTTAAGATGAAAAACGTGTGAGCTTTGTGAACGACCTAGTTCGTTTGAGCTGTAAAGTAACGGCCCTTAACTGAAACGAAGTCTTGTTTTTTAGGAAGACTCAGAGCCTGAAATTTAACTCGATTTCTGAAGTGAAACACACAGCACAGTTCTCATCCATTGATCACACTCTGCTTTAGAGCAAGAAGCACGCTCTAGCTTTCTAGTGTCTCTAAGACAGCAGGAAAAGTGAGTGTGCTGAGAACAAAAGAACGGTGTTTCCTACACATACGGACCATATCTATTCCAACTCTGCGTCTGAAACTGATACAAAGCACTTGTCCTCTAACATCTGATGCTTGTCAGTTAAGATGAGAAACGTGAGAGCTTCGTGAACGATGTAGTTTGTTTGAGCTGTAAAGTGACTGCCCTTACCTGAAACGAAGTAGTGCTTGTAGGAAGACACAGAGCCTGTGATTTAACTCCATTTCAGAAGGGAAACACACAGCATAGTTCTCATCAATGGATCACACTCTGCTTTAGAGCAAGAAGAAGGCTCTTGCTTTCTGGAATCTCTAATACAGCAGGAAAGTTGAATGTGCTCAGAAAAAAAGAACGGTGTTTCCTACACATACAGACCATATCTAGTTGAACTCTGCTTCGGAAACTGAAACAAACAACAGGTCCTCTAACATCCAATGCTTGGCAGTTAAGCTGAGAAACGTGTGAGCTTCGTGAACGATGTAGTTCGTTTGAGCTGAAAAGTGACTGCCCTTACCTGAAACGAAGTAGTGCTTGTAGGAAGACACAGAGCCTTGGATTTAACTCCATTTCTGAAAGGAAACACACAGCATAGTTCTCATCCATTGATCACACTCTGCTTTAGAGCAAGAAGAACGCTCTTGCTTTCTAGAATCTCTAATAGAGCAGGAAGCTTGAGTGTGCTCCGTACAAATGAACGGTGTTTCCTACACATACAGACCATATCTAGTTCAATTCTGCTTCTGAAACTGAAACAAACCACAGGTCCTCTAACATCCAATGCTTGTCTGTTAAGATGAGAAACATTTGAGCTTCGTGAACGATGTAGTTCGTTTGAGCTGAAAAGTGACTGCCCCTATGTGAAACGAAATCTTGCTTGTAGAAAGACTCAGAGCCTGGGATTTAACTCCATTTCCTCATGGAAACACACAGCAGACTTCTCGTCCATTGATCACACTCTGCTTTAGAGCAAGAAGCACGCTCTTGCTTTCCAGAGTCTCTAAGACAGCAGGAAAAGTGAGTGTGCTGAGAACAAAAGAATGGTGTTTCCTACCCAAACGGACCATATCTAGTCCAACTCTGCCTCTTAAACTGATACAAAGCACAGGTCCTCTAACATCCAATGGTTGTCATTTAAGATGAGAAACGTGTGAGCTTTGTGAATGATGTAGTTCGTTTGAGCTGAAGAGTGACTCCCCTTACCTGTAACGAAGTAGTGCTTGTAGGAAGACACAGAGCCTGGGATTTAACTCCATTTCAGAAGGGAAACACACAGCATAGTTCTAATCCATGGATCACACTCTGCTTTAGAGCAAGAAGTACGCTCTTGCTTGCTAGAATCTCTAATACAGCAGGAAAGTTGAGTGTGCTCAGAACTTAAGAACGGTGTTTCCTACACATACAGACCATATCTAGTTCAACTCTGCTTCTGAAACTGAATCAAACCACAGGTCCTCTAACATCCAATGTTTGTCATTTAAGATGAGAAACGTGTGAGCTTCGTGAACGACATAGTTCGTTTGAGCTGTAAAGTAACGGCCCTTAACTGAAACGAAGTCTTGTTTTTTAGGAAGACTCAGAGCCTGAGATTTAACTCCATTTCTGAAGAGAAACACACAGCAGAGTTCTCATTCATTGATCACACTCTGCTTTAGAGCAAGAAGCACGCTCTAGCTTTCTAGAGTCTCTAAGACAGCAGGAAACGTGAGTGTGCTAAGAAAAAATGAACGGTGTTTCCTACACATACGGACCATATCTAGTCCTACTCTGCCTTAAATTGATACAAAGCACAGGTCCTCTAACATCCAATGCTTGTCAGTTAAGATGAGAAACATGTGAGCTTCGTGAACGATGTAGTTCGTTTGAGCTGTAAAGTATCGGCCCTTACCTAAAACGAATTCTTGATTTTAGGAAGACACAGAGACTGGGTTTTAACTCCATTTCTGAAGGGAAACACACAGCATAGTTCTCATCCATGGATCACACTCTGCTTTAGAGCAAAAAGCACGATCTTGTTTTCTAGATTCTCTAATACAGCAGGAAACAAGAGTGTGCTCAGAACAAAAGTACGGTGTTTCCTACACATACAGACCATATCTAGTTCAACTCTGCTTCTGAAACTTAAACAAACCACAGGTCCTCTAATATCCAATGCTTGTCAGTTAAGATGAGAAACGTGTGAGCTTTGTGAACGACCTAGTTCGTTTGAGCTGTAAAGTAACGGCCCTTAACTGAAACGAAGTCTTGTTTTTTAGGAAGACTCAGAGCCTGAAATTTAACTCCATTTCTGAAGTGAAACACACAGCAGAGTTCTCATCCATTGATCACACTCTGCTTTAGAGCAAGAAGCACGCTCTAGCTTTCTAGAGTCTCTAAACAGCAGGAAACGTGAGTGTGCTAAGAAAAAATGAATGGTGTTTCCTACACATACGGACCATATCTAGTCCAACTCTGCCTCTGAAATTGATACATGGCACAGGTCCTCTAACATCCAATGCTTGTCAGTTAAGATGAGAAACATGTGAACTTCGTGAACGATGTAGTTCGTTTGAGCTGATAAGTGACTGCCCTTACCTGAAACGAAGTAGTGCTTGTAGGAAGACACAGAGCCTGGGATTTAACTCCATTACAGAAGGGAAACACACAGCATAGTTCTCATCCATGGATCACACTCTGCCTTAGAGCAAGAAGAATGCTCTTGCTTTCTGTAATCTCTAATACAGCAGGAAAGTTGAGTGTGCTCAGAAAAAAAGTACGGTGTTTCCTACACATACAGACCATATCTAGTTCAACTCTGCTTCTGAAACTGAAACAAACCACAGGTCCTCTAATATCCAATGCTTGTCAGTTAAGATGAGAAACGTGTGAGCTTCGTGAACGACGTAGTTCGTTTGAGCTGTAAAGTAACGGCCCTTAACTGAAACAAAGTCTTGTTTTTTAGGAAGACTCAGAGCCTGAGATTTAACTCCATTTCTGAAGAGAAACACACAGCAGAGTTCTCATTCATTGATCACACTCTGCTTTAGAGCAAGAAGGATGCTCTAGCTTTCTAGAGACTCTAAGACAGCAGGAAACGTGAGTGTGCTAAGAAAAAATGAACGGTGTTTCCTACACATACGGACCATATCTAGTCCAACTCTGCCTCTGAAATTGATACAAAGCACAGGTCGTCTAACATCCAATGCAGTCAGTTAAGATGAGAAACATGTGAGCTTAGTGAAGGATGTAGTTCGTTTGAGCTGTAAAGTATCGGCCCTTACCTAAAACGAATTCTTGATTGTAGGAAGACACAGAGACTGGGTTTTAACTCCATTTCTGAAGGGACACACACAGCATAGTTCTCATCCATGGATCACACTCTGCTTTAGAGCAAAAAGCACGATCTTGTTTTCTAGATTCTCTAATACAGCAGGAAACAAGAGTGTGCTCAGAACAAAAGTACGGTGTTTCCTACACATACAGACCATACCTAGTTCAACTCTGCTTCTGAAACTGAAACAAACCACAGGTCCTCTAATATCCAATGCTTGTCAGTTAAGATGAAAAACGTGTGAGCTTTGTGAACGACGTAGTTCGTTTGAGCTGTAAAGTAACGGCCCTTAACTGAAACGAAGTCTTGTTTTTTAGGAAGACTCAGAGCCTGAAATTTAACTCCATTTCTGAAGTGAAACACACAGCAGAGTTCTCGTCCATTGATCACACTCTGCTTTAGAGCAAGAAGCATGCTCTAGCTTTCTAGAGTCTCTAAGACAGCAGGAAAAGTGAGTGTGCTGAGAACAAAAGAACGGTGTTTCCTACACATACGGACCATATCTATTCCAACTCTGCGTCTGAAACTGATACAAAGCACTTGTCCTCTAACATCTGATGCTTGTCAGTTAAGATGAGAAACGTGAGAGCTTCGTGAACGATGTAGTTTTTTTGAGCTGTAAAGTGACTGCCCTTACCTGAAACGAAGTAGTGCTTGTAGGAAGACACAGAGCCTGTGATTTAACTCCATTTCAGAAGGGAAACACACAGCATAGTTCTCATCCATGGATCACACTCTGCTTTAGCGCAAGAAGAACACTCTTGCTTTCTAGAATCTCTAATACAGCAGGAAACATGAGTGTGCTCAGAACAAAAGAACGGTGTTTCCTACACATACAGACCATATCTAGTTCAACTATGCTTCTGAAACTGAATCAAACCACAGGTCCTCTAACATCCAAGCTTGTCAGTTAAGATGAGTAACATGTGAGCTTCGTGAACGATGTAGTTTGTTTGAGCTGAAAAGTGACTGCCCTTACTTGAAACGATGTCTTGCTTGTAGGAAGACACAGAGCCTGGAATTTAACTCCATTTCTGAAGGGAAACACACAGCATAGTTCTCATCCATGGATCACACTCTGCTTTAGAACAAGAAGCACGCTCTTGCTTTCTGTAATCTCTAATACAGCAGGAAAGGTGAGTGTGCTCAGAAAAAAAGTACGGTGTTTCCTACACATACAGACCATATCTAGTTAAACTCTGCTTCTGAAACTGAAACAAACCACAGGTCCTCTAATATCCAATGCTTGTCAGTTAAGATGAGAAACGTGTGAGCTTCGTGAACGACGTAGTTCGTTTGCGCTGTAAAGTAACGGCCCTTAACTGAAACGAAGTCTTGTTTTTTAGGAAGACTCAGAGCCTGAGATTTAACTCCATTTCTGAAGAGAAACACACAGCAGAGTTCTCATTCATTGATCACACTCTGCTTTAGAGCAAGAAGGACGCTCTAGCTTTCTAGAGTCTCTAAGACAGCAGGAAACGTGAGTGTGCTAAGAAAAAATGAACGGTGTTTCCTACACATACGGACCATATCTAGTCCTACTCTGCCTTAAATTGATACAAAGCACAGGTCCTCTAACATCCAATGCTTGTCAGTTAAGATGAGAAACATGTGAGCTTCGTGAACGATGTAGTTCGTTTGAGCTGTAAAGTATCGGCCCTTACCTAAAACGAATTCTTGATTGTAGGAAGACACAGAGACTGGGTTTTAACTCCATTTCTGAAGGGAAACACACAGCATAGTTCTCATCCATGGATCACACTCTGCTTTAGAGCAAAAAGCACGATCTTGTTTTCTAGATTCTCTAATACAGCAGGAAACAAGAGTGTGCTCAGAACAAAAGTACGGTGTTTCCTACACATACAGACCATATCTAGTTCAACTCTGCTTCTGAAACTTAAACAAACCACAGGTCCTCTAATATCCAATGCTTGTCAGTTAAGATGAAAAACGTGTGAGCTTTGTGAACGACCTAGTTCGTTTGATCTGTAAAGTAACGGCCCTTAACTGAAACGAAGTCTTGTTTTTTAGGAAGACTCAGAGCCTGAAATTTAACTCCATTTCTGAAGTGAAACACACAGCAGAGTTCTCATCCATTGATCACACTCTGCTTAGAGCAAGAAGCACGCTCTAGCTTTCTAGAGTCTCTAAACAGCAGGAAACGTGAGTGTGCTAAGAAAAAATGAACGGTGTTTCCTACACATACGGACCATATCTAGTCCAACTCTGCCTCTGAAATTGATACAAAGCACAGGTCCTCTAACATCCAATGCTTGTCAGTTAAGATGAGAAACATGTGAACTTCGTGAACGATGTAGTTCGTTTGAGCTGATAAGTGACTGCCCTTACCTGAAACGAAGTAGTGCTTGTAGGAAGACACAGAGCCTGGGATTTAACTCCATTACAGAAGGGAAACACACAGCATAGTTCTCATCAATGGATCACACTCTGCTTTAGAGCAAGAAGAACGCTCTTGCTTTCTGTAATCTCTAATACAGCAGGAAAGTTGAGTGTGCTCAGAAAAAAAGTACGGTGTTTCCTACACATACAGACCATATCTAGTTCAACTCTGCTTCTGAAACTGAAACAAACCACAGGTCCTCTAATATCCAATGCTTGTCAGTTAAGATGAGAAACGTGTGAGCTTCGTGAACGACGTAGTTCGTTTGAGCTGTAAAGTAACGGCCCTTAACTGAAACAAAGTCTTGTTTTTTAGGAAGACTCAGAGCCTGAGATTTAACTCCATTTCTGAAGAGAAACACACAGCAGAGTTCTCATTCATTGATCACACTCTGCTTTAGAGCAAGAAGGACGCTCTAGCTTTCTAGAGTCTCTAAGACAGCAGGAAACGTGAGTGTGCTAAGAAAAAATGAACGGTGTTTCCTACACATACGGACCATATCTAGTCCAACTCTGCCTCTGAAATTGACACAAAGCACAGGTCCTCTAACATCCAATGCAGTCAGTTAAGATGAGAAACATGTGAGCTTCGTGAACGATGTAGTTCGTTTGTGCTGTAAAGTATCGGCCCTTACCTAAAACGAATTCTTGATTGTAGGAAGACACAGAGACTGGGTTTTAACTCCATTTCTGAAGGGAAACACACAGCATAGTTCTCATCCATGGATCACACTCTGCTTTAGAGCAAAAAGCACGATCTTGTTTTCTAGATTCTCTAATAAAGCAGGAAACAAGAGTGTGCTCAGAACAAAAGTACGGTGTTTCCTACACATACAGACCATACCTAGTTCAACTCTGCTTCTGAAACTGAAACAAACCACAGGTCCTCTAATATCCAATGCTTGTCAGTTAAGATGAAAAACGTGTGAGCTTTGTGAACGACGTAGTTCGTTTGAGCTGTAAAGTAACGGCCCTTAACTGAAACGAAGTCTTGTTTTTTAGGAAGACTCAGAGCCTGAAATTTAACTCCATTTCTGAAGTGAAACACACAGCAGAGTTCTCGTCCATTGATCACACTCTGCTTTAGAGCAAGAAGCATGCTCTAGCTTTCTAGAGTCTCTAAGAAAGCAGGAAACGTGAGTGTGCTAAGAAAAAATGAATGGTGTTTCCTACACATACGGACCATATCTAGTCCAACTCTGCCTCTGAAATTGATACAAAGCACAGGTCCTCTAACATCCAATGCTTGTCAGTTAAGATGAGAAACAGGTGAGCTTCGTGAACGATGTAGTTCGTTTGAGCTGTAAAGTATCGGCCCTTACCTAAAACGAATTCTTGATTGTAGGAAGACACAGAGACTGGGTTTTAACTCCATTTCTGAAGGGAAACACACAGCATAGTTCTCATCCATGGATCACACTCTGCTTTAGAGCAAAAAGCACGATCTTGTTTTCTAGATTCTCTAATACAGCAGGAAACGAGAGTGTGCTCAGAACAAAAGAACGGTGTTTCCTACACATACAGACCATATCTAGTTCAAATCTGCTTCTGAAACTGAATCAAACCACAGGTCCACTAACATCCAATGCTTGTCATTTAAGATGAGAAACGTGTGAGCTTCGTGAACGATGTAGTTCGTTTAGCTGTAAAGTAACTGCTCTTACCTGAAACGAAGTCTTGTTTTTTAGGAAGACTCAGAGCCTGAGATTTAACTCCATTTCTGAAGTGAAACACACAGCACAGTTCTCATCCATTGATCACACTCTGCTTTAGAGCAAGAAGCACGCTCTAGCTTTCTAGTGTCTCTAAGACAGCAGGAAAAGTGAGTGTGCTGAGAACAAAAGAACGGTGTTTCCTACACATACGGACCAGATCTATTCCAACTCTGCGTCTGAAACTGATACAAAGCACTTGTCCTCTAACATCTGATGCTTGTCAGTTAAGATGAGAAACGTGAGAGCTTCGTGAACGATGTAGTTTGTTTGAGCTGTAAAGTGACTGCCCTTACCTGAAACGAAGTAGTGCTTGTAGGAAGACACAGAGCCTGTGATTTAACTCCATTTCAGAAGGGAAACACACAGCATAGTTCTCATCCATGGATCACACTCTGCTTTAGCGCAAGAAGAACACTCTTGCTTTCTAGAATCTCTAATACAGCAGGAAACATGAGTGTGCTCAGAACAAAAGAACGGTGTTTCCTACACATACAGACCATATCTAGTTCAACTATGCTTCTGAAACTGAATCAAACCACAGGTCCTCTAACATCCAAGCTTGTCAGTTAAGATGAGTAACATGTGAGCTTCGTGAACGATGTAGTTTGTTTGAGCTGAAAAGTGACTGCCCTTACTTGAAACGATGTCTTGCTTGTAGGAAGACACAGAGCCTGGAATTTAACTCCATTTCTGAAGGGAAACACACAGCATAGTTCTCATCCATGGATCACACTCTGCTTTAGAACAAGAAGCACGCTCTTGCTTTCTGTAATCTCTAATACAGCAGGAAAGTTGAGTGTGCTCAGAAAAAAAGTACGGTGTTTCCTACACATACAGACCATATCTAGTTAAACTCTGCTTCTGAAACTGAAACAAACCACAGGTCCTCTAATATCCAATGCTTATCAGTTAAGATGAGAAACGTGTGAGCTTCGTGAACGACGTAGTTCGTTTGCGCTGTAAAGTAACGGCCCTTAACTGAAACGAAGTCTTGTTTTTTAGGAAGACTCAGAGCCTGAGATTTAACTCCATTTCTGAAGAGAAACACACAGCAGAGTTCTCATTCATTGATCACACTCTGCTTTAGAGCAAGAAGGACGCTCTAGCTTTCTAGAGTCTCTAAGACAGCAGGAAACGTGAGTGTGCTAAGAAAAAATGAACGGTGTTTCCTACACATACGGACCACATCTAGTCCTACTCTGCCTTAAATTGATACAAAGCACAGGTCCTCTAACATCCAATGCTTGTCAGTTAAGATGAGAAACATGTGAGCTTCGTGAACGATGTAGTTCGTTTGAGCTGTAAAGTATCGGCCCTTACCTAAAACGAATTCTTGATTGTAGGAAGACACAGAGACTGGGTTTTAACTCCATTTCTGAAGGGAAACACACAGCATAGTTCTCATCCATGGATCACACTCTGCTTTAGAGCAAAAAGCACGATCTTGTTTTCTAGATTCTCTAATACAGCAGGAAACAAGAGTGTGCTCAGAACAAAAGTACGGTGTTTCCTACACATACAGACCATATCTAGTTCAACTCTGCTTCTGAAACTTAAACAAACCACAGGTCCTCTAATATCCAATGCTTGTCAGTTAAGATGAAAAACGTGTGAGCTTTGTGAACGACCTAGTTCGTTTGAGCTGTAAAGTAACGGCCCTTAACTGAAACGAAGTCTTGTTTTTTAGGAAGACTCAGAGCCTGAAATTTAACTCCATTTCTGAAGTGAAACACACAGCAGAGTTCTCATCCATTGATCACACTCTGCTTAGAGCAAGAAGCACGCTCTAGCTTTCTAGAGTCTCTAAACAGCAGGAAACGTGAGTGTGCTAAGAAAAAATGAACGGTGTTTTCTACACATACGGACCATATCTAGTCCAACTCTGCCTCTGAAATTGATACAAAGCACAGGTCCTCTAACATCCAATGCTTGTCAGTTAAGATGAGAAACATGTGAACTTCGTGAACGATGTAGTTCGTTTGAGCTGATAAGTGACTGCCCTTACCTGAAACGAAGTAGTGCTTGTAGGAAGACACAGAGCCTGGGATTTAACTCCATTACAGAAGGGAAACACACAGCATAGTTCTCATCAATGGATCACACTCTGCTTTAGAGCAAGAAGAATGCTCTTGCTTTCTGTAATCTCTAATACAGCAGGAAAGTTGAGTGTGCTCAGAAAAAAAGTACGGTGTTTCCTACACATACAGACCATATCTAGTTCAACTCTGCTTCTGAAACTGAAACAAACCACAGGTCCTCTAATATCCAATGCTTGTCAGTTAAGATGAGAAACGTGTGAGCTTCGTGAACGACGTAGTTCGTTTGAGCTGTAAAGTAACGGCCCTTAACTGAAACGAAGTCTTGTTTTTTAGGAAGACTCAGAGCCTGAAATTTAACTCGATTTCTGAAGTGAAACACACAGCACAGTTCTCATCCATTGATCACACTCTGCTTTAGAGCAAGAAGGACGCTCTAGCTTTCTAGTGTCTCTAAGACAGCAGGAAAAGTGAGTGTGCTGAGAACAAAAGAACGGTGTTTCCTACACATACGGACCATATCTATTCCAACTCTGCGTCTGAAACTGATACAAAGCACTTGTCCTCTAACATCTGATGCTTGTCAGTTAAGATGAGAAACGTGAGAGCTTCGTGAACGATGTAGTTTGTTTGAGCTGTAAAGTGACTGCCCTTACCTGAAACGAAGTAGTGCTTGTAGGAAGACACAGAGCCTGTGATTTAACTCCATTTCAGAAGGGAAACACACAGCATAGTTCTCATCAATGGATCACACTCTGCTTTAGAGCAAGAAGAAGGCTCTTGCTTTCTGGAATCTCTAATACAGCAGGAAAGTTGAATGTGCTCAGAAAAAAAGAACGGTGTTTCCTACACATACAGACCATATCTAGTTGAACTCTGCTTCGGAAACTGAAACAAACAACAGGTCCTCTAACATCCAATGCTTGGCAGTTAAGCTGAGAAACGTGTGAGCTTCGTGAACGATGTAGTTCGTTTGAGCTGAAAAGTGACTGCCCTTACCTGAAACGAAGTAGTGCTTGTAGGAAGACACAGAGCCTTGGATTTAACTCCATTTCTGAAAGGAAACACACAGCATAGTTCTCATCCATTGATCACACTCTGCTTTAGAGCAAGAAGAACGCTCTTGCTTTCTAGAATCTCTAATAGAGCAGGAAGCTTGAGTGTGCTCCGTACAAATGAACGGTGTTTCCTACACATACAGACCATATCTAGTTCAATTCTGCTTCTGAAACTGAAACAAACCACAGGTCCTCTAACATCCAATGCTTGTCTGTTAAGATGAGAAACATTTGAGCTTCGTGAACGATGTAGTTCGTTTGAGCTGAAAAGTGACTGCCCCTATGTGAAACGAAATCTTGCTTGTAGAAAGACTCAGAGCCTGGGATTTAACTCCATTTCCTCATGGAAACACACAGCAGACTTCTCGTCCATTGATCACACTCTGCTTTAGAGCAAGAAGCACGCTCTTGCTTTCCAGAGTCTCTAAGACAGCAGGAAAAGTGAGTGTGCTGAGAACAAAAGAATGGTGTTTCCTACCCAAACGGACCATATCTAGTCCAACTCTGCCTCTTAAACTGATACAAAGCACAGGTCCTCTAACATCCAATGGTTGTCATTTAAGATGAGAAACGTGTGAGCTTTGTGAATGATGTAGTTCGTTTGAGCTGAAGAGTGACTCCCCTTACCTGTAACGAAGTAGTGCTTGTAGGAAGACACAGAGCCTGGGATTTAACTCCATTTCAGAAGGGAAACACACAGCATAGTTCTAATCCATGGATCACACTCTGCTTTAGAGCAAGAAGTACGCTCTTGCTTGCTAGAATCTCTAATACAGCAGGAAAGTTGAGTGTGCTCAGAACTTAAGAACGGTGTTTCCTACACATACAGACCATATCTAGTTCAACTCTGCTTCTGAAACTGAATCAAACCACAGGTCCTCTAACATCCAATGTTTGTCATTTAAGATGAGAAACGTGTGAGCTTCGTGAACGACATAGTTCGTTTGAGCTGTAAAGTAACGGCCCTTAACTGAAACGAAGTCTTGTTTTTTAGGAAGACTCAGAGCCTGAGATTTAACTCCATTTCTGAAGAGAAACACACAGCAGAGTTCTCATTCATTGATCACACTCTGCTTTAGAGCAAGAAGCACGCTCTAGCTTTCTAGAGTCTCTAAGACAGCAGGAAACGTGAGTGTGCTAAGAAAAAATGAACGGTGTTTCCTACACATACGGACCATATCTAGTCCTACTCTGCCTTAAATTGATACAAAGCACAGGTCCTCTAACATCCAATGCTTGTCAGTTAAGATGAGAAACATGTGAGCTTCGTGAACGATGTAGTTCGTTTGAGCTGTAAAGTATCGGCCCTTACCTAAAACGAATTCTTGATTTTAGGAAGACACAGAGACTGGGTTTTAACTCCATTTCTGAAGGGAAACACACAGCATAGTTCTCATCCATGGATCACACTCTGCTTTAGAGCAAAAAGCACGATCTTGTTTTCTAGATTCTCTAATACAGCAGGAAACAAGAGTGTGCTCAGAACAAAAGTACGGTGTTTCCTACACATACAGACCATATCTAGTTCAACTCTGCTTCTGAAACTTAAACAAACCACAGGTCCTCTAATATCCAATGCTTGTCAGTTAAGATGAGAAACGTGTGAGCTTTGTGAACGACCTAGTTCGTTTGAGCTGTAAAGTAACGGCCCTTAACTGAAACGAAGTCTTGTTTTTTAGGAAGACTCAGAGCCTGAAATTTAACTCCATTTCTGAAGTGAAACACACAGCAGAGTTCTCATCCATTGATCACACTCTGCTTTAGAGCAAGAAGCACGCTCTAGCTTTCTAGAGTCTCTAAACAGCAGGAAACGTGAGTGTGCTAAGAAAAAATGAATGGTGTTTCCTACACATACGGACCATATCTATTCCAACTCTGCGTCTGAAACTGATACAAAGCACTTGTCCTCTAACATCTGATGCTTGTCAGTTAAGATGAGAAACGTGAGAGCTTCGTGAACGATGTAGTTTTTTTGAGCTGTAAAGTGACTGCCCTTACCTGAAACGAAGTAGTGCTTGTAGGAAGACACAGAGCCTGTGATTTAACTCCATTTCAGAAGGGAAACACACAGCATAGTTCTCATCCATGGATCACACTCTGCTTTAGCGCAAGAAGAACACTCTTGCTTTCTAGAATCTCTAATACAGCAGGAAACATGAGTGTGCTCAGAACAAAAGAACGGTGTTTCCTACACATACAGACCATATCTAGTTCAACTATGCTTCTGAAACTGAATCAAACCACAGGTCCTCTAACATCCAAGCTTGTCAGTTAAGATGAGTAACATGTGAGCTTCGTGAACGATGTAGTTTGTTTGAGCTGAAAAGTGACTGCCCTTACTTGAAACGATGTCTTGCTTGTAGGAAGACACAGAGCCTGGAATTTAACTCCATTTCTGAAGGGAAACACACAGCATAGTTCTCATCCATGGATCACACTCTGCTTTAGAACAAGAAGCACGCTCTTGCTTTCTGTAATCTCTAATACAGCAGGAAAGGTGAGTGTGCTCAGAAAAAAAGTACGGTGTTTCCTACACATACAGACCATATCTAGTTAAACTCTGCTTCTGAAACTGAAACAAACCACAGGTCCTCTAATATCCAATGCTTGTCAGTTAAGATGAGAAACGTGTGAGCTTCGTGAACGACGTAGTTCGTTTGCGCTGTAAAGTAACGGCCCTTAACTGAAACGAAGTCTTGTTTTTTAGGAAGACTCAGAGCCTGAGATTTAACTCCATTTCTGAAGAGAAACACACAGCAGAGTTCTCATTCATTGATCACACTCTGCTTTAGAGCAAGAAGGACGCTCTAGCTTTCTAGAGTCTCTAAGACAGCAGGAAACGTGAGTGTGCTAAGAAAAAATGAACGGTGTTTCCTACACATACGGACCACATCTAGTCCTACTCTGCCTTAAATTGATACAAAGCACAGGTCCTCTAACATCCAATGCTTGTCAGTTAAGATGAGAAACATGTGAGCTTCGTGAACGATGTAGTTCGTTTGAGCTGTAAAGTATCGGCCCTTACCTAAAACGAATTCTTGATTGTAGGAAGACACAGAGACTGGGTTTTAACTCCATTTCTGAAGGGAAACACACAGCATAGTTCTCATCCATGGATCACACTCTGCTTTAGAGCAAAAAGCACGATCTTGTTTTCTAGATTCTCTAATACAGCAGGAAACAAGAGTGTGCTCAGAACAAAAGTACGGTGTTTCCTACACATACAGACCATATCTAGTTCAACTCTGCTTCTGAAACTTAAACAAACCACAGGTCCTCTAATATCCAATGCTTGTCAGTTAAGATGAAAAACGTGTGAGCTTTGTGAACGACCTAGTTCGTTTGAGCTGTAAAGTAACGGCCCTTAACTGAAACGAAGTCTTGTTTTTTAGGAAGACTCAGAGCCTGAAATTTAACTCCATTTCTGAAGTGAAACACACAGCAGAGTTCTCATCCATTGATCACACTCTGCTTAGAGCAAGAAGCACGCTCTAGCTTTCTAGAGTCTCTAAACAGCAGGAAACGTGAGTGTGCTAAGAAAAAATGAACGGTGTTTTCTACACATACGGACCATATCTAGTCCAACTCTGCCTCTGAAATTGATACAAAGCACAGGTCCTCTAACATCCAATGCTTGTCAGTTAAGATGAGAAACATGTGAACTTCGTGAACGATGTAGTTCGTTTGAGCTGATAAGTGACTGCCCTTACCTGAAACGAAGTAGTGCTTGTAGGAAGACACAGAGCCTGGGATTTAACTCCATTACAGAAGGGAAACACACAGCATAGTTCTCATCAATGGATCACACTCTGCTTTAGAGCAAGAAGAATGCTCTTGCTTTCTGTAATCTCTAATACAGCAGGAAAGTTGAGTGTGCTCAGAAAAAAAGTACGGTGTTTCCTACACATACAGACCATATCTAGTTCAACTCTGCTTCTGAAACTGAAACAAACCACAGGTCCTCTAATATCCAATGCTTGTCAGTTAAGATGAGAAACGTGTGAGCTTCGTGAACGACGTAGTTCGTTTGAGCTGTAAAGTAACGGCCCTTAACTGAAACAAAGTCTTGTTTTTTAGGAAGACTCAGAGCCTGAGATTTAACTCCATTTCTGAAGAGAAACACACAGCAGAGTTCTCATTCATTGATCACACTCTGCTTTAGAGCAAGAAGGACGCTCTAGCTTTCTAGAGTCTCTAAGACAGCAGGAAACGTGAGTGTGCTAAGAAAAATGAACGGTGTTTCCTACACATACGGACCATATCTAGTCCAACTCTGCCTCTGAAATTGATACAAAGCACAGGTCCTCTAACATCCAATGCAGTCAGTTAAGATGAGAAACATGTGAGCTTCGTGAACGATGTAGTTCGTTTGTGCTGTAAAGTATCGGCCCTTACCTAAAACGAATTCTTGATTGTAGGAAGACACAGAGACTGGGTTTTAACTCCATTTCTGAAGGGAAACACACAGCATAGTTCTCATCCATGGATCACACTCTGCTTTAGAGCAAATAGCACGATCTTGTTTTCTAGATTCTCTAATACAGCAGGAAACAAGAGTGTGCTCAGAACAAAAGTACGGTGTTTCCTACACATACAGACCATACCTAGTTCAACTCTGCTTCTGAAACTGAAACAAAAAACAGGTCCTCTAATATCCAATGCTTGTCAGTTAAGATGAAAAACGTGTGAGCTTTGTGAACGACGTAGTTCGTTTCAGCTGTAAAGTAACGGCCCTTAACTGAAACGAAGTCTTGTTTTTTAGGAAGACTCAGAGCCTGAAATTTAACTCCATTTCTGAAGTGAAACACACAGCAGAGTTCTCGTCCATTGATCACACTCTGCTTTAGAGCAAGAAGCATGCTCTAGCTTTCTAGAGTCTCTAAGACAGCAGGAAACGTGAGTGTGCTAAGAAAAAATGAATGGTGTTTCCTACACATACGGACCATATCTAGTCCAACTCTGCCTCTGAAATTGATACAAAGCACAGGTCCTCTAACATCCAATGCTTGTCAGTTAAGATGAGAAACATGTGAGCTTCGTGAACGATGTAGTTCGTTTGAGCTGTAAAGTATCGGCCCTTACCTAAAACGAATTCTTGATTGTAGGAAGACACAGAGACTGGGTTTTAACTCCATTTCTGAAGGGAAACACACAGCATAGTTCTCATCCATGGATCACACTCTGCTTTAGAGCAAAAAGCACGATCTTGTTTTCTAGATTCTCTAATACAGCAGGAAACGAGAGTGTGCTCAGAACAAAAGAACGGTGTTTCCTACACATACAGACCATATCTAGTTCAAATCTGCTTCTGAAACTGAATCAAACCACAGGTCCACTAACATCCAATGCTTGTCATTTAAGATGAGAAACGTGTGAACTTCGTGAACGATGTAGTTCGTTTAGCTGTAAAGTAACTGCTCTTACCTGAAACGAAGTCTTGTTTTTTAGGAAGACTCAGAGCCTGAGATTTAACTCCATTTCTGAAGTGAAACACACAGCACAGTTCTCATCCATTGATCACACTCTGCTTTAGAGCAAGAAGCACGCTCTAGCTTTCTAGTGTCTCTAAGACAGCAGGAAAAGTGAGTGTGCTGAGAACAAAAGAACGGTGTTTCCTACACATACGGACCATATCTATTCCAACTCTGCGTCTGAAACTGATACAAAGCACTTGTCCTCTAACATCTGATGCTTGTCAGTTAAGATGAGAAACGTGAGAGCTTCGTGAACGATGTAGTTTGTTTGAGCTGTAAAGTGACTGCCCTTACCTGAAACGAAGTAGTGCTTGTAGGAAGACACAGAGCCTGTGATTTAACTCCATTTCAGAAGGGAAACACACAGCATAGTTCTCATCCATGGATCACACTCTGCTTTAGCGCAAGAAGAACACTCTTGCTTTCTAGAATCTCTAATACAGCAGGAAACATGAGTGTGCTCAGAACAAAAGAACGGTGTTTCCTACACATACAGACCGTATCTAGTTCAACTATGCTTCTGAAACTGAATCAAACCACAGGTCCTCTAACATCCAAGCTTGTCAGTTAAGATGAGTAACATGTGAGCTTCGTGAACGATGTAGTTCGTTTGAGCTGTAAAGTATCGGCCCTTACCTAAAACGAATTCTTGATTGTAGGAAGACACAGAGACTGGGTTTTAACTCCATTTCTGAAGGGAAACACACAGCATAGTTCTCATCCATGGATCACACTCTGCTTTAGAGCAAAAAGCACGATCTTGTTTTCTAGATTCTCTAATACAGCAGGAAACAAGAGTGTGCTCAGAACAAAAGTACGGTGTTTCCTACACATACAGACCATATCTAGTTCAACTCTGCTTCTGAAACTTAAACAAACCACAGGTCCTCTAATATCCAATGCTTGTCAGTTAAGATGAAAAACGTGTGAGCTTTGTGAACGACCTAGTTCGTTTGAGCTGTAAAGTAACGGCCCTTAACTGAAACGAAGTCTTGTTTTTTAGGAAGACTCAGAGCCTGAAATTTAACTCCATTTCTGAAGTGAAACACACAGCAGAGTTCTCATCCATTGATCACACTCTGCTTAGAGCAAGAAGCACGCTCTAGCTTTCTAGAGTCTCTAAACAGCAGGAAACGTGAGTGTGCTAAGAAAAAATGAACGGTGTTTTCTACACATACGGACCATATCTAGTCCAACTCTGCCTCTGAAATTGATACAAAGCACAGGTCCTCTAACATCCAATGCTTGTCAGTTAAGATGAGAAACATGTGAACTTCGTGAACGATGTAGTTCGTTTGAGCTGATAAGTGACTGCCCTTACCTGAAACGAAGTAGTGCTTGTAGGAAGACACAGAGCCTGGGATTTAACTCCATTACAGAAGGGAAACACACAGCATAGTTCTCATCAATGGATCACACTCTGCTTTAGAGCAAGAAGAATGCTCTTGCTTTCTGTAATCTCTAATACAGCAGGAAAGTTGAGTGTGCTCAGAAAAAAAGTACGGTGTTTCCTACACATACAGACCATATCTAGTTCAACTCTGCTTCTGAAACTGAAACAAACCACAGGTCCTCTAATATCCAATGCTTGTCAGTTAAGATGAGAAACGTGTGAGCTTCGTGAACGACGTAGTTCGTTTGAGCTGTAAAGTAACGGCCCTTAACTGAAACAAAGTCTTGTTTTTTAGGAAGACTCAGAGCCTGAGATTTAACTCCATTTCTGAAGAGAAACACACAGCAGAGTTCTCATTCATTGATCACACTCTGCTTTAGAGCAAGAAGGACGCTCTAGCTTTCTAGAGTCTCTAAGACAGCAGGAAACGTGAGTGTGCTAAGAAAAAATGAATGGTGTTTCCTACACATACGGACCATATCTAGTCCAACTCTGCCTCTGAAATTGATACAAAGCACAGGTCCTCTAACATCCAATGCAGTCAGTTAAGATGAGAAACATGTGAGCTTCGTGAACGATGTAGTTCGTTTGTGCTGTAAAGTATCGGCCCTTACCTAAAACGAATTCTTGATTGTAGGAAGACACAGAGACTGGGTTTTAACTCCATTTCTGAAGGGAAACACACAGCATAGTTCTCATCCATGGATCACACTCTGCTTTAGAGCAAATAGCACGATCTTGTTTTCTAGATTCTCTAATACAGCAGGAAACAAGAGTGTGCTCAGAACAAAAGTACGGTGTTTCCTACACATACAGACCATACCTAGTTCAACTCTGCTTCTGAAACTGAAACAAAAAACAGGTCCTCTAATATCCAATGCTTGTCAGTTAAGATGAAAAACGTGTGAGCTTTGTGAACGACGTAGTTCGTTTCAGCTGTAAAGTAACGGCCCTTAACTGAAACGAAGTCTTGTTTTTTAGGAAGACTCAGAGCCTGAAATTTAACTCCATTTCTGAAGTGAAACACACAGCAGAGTTCTCGTCCATTGATCACACTCTGCTTTAGAGCAAGAAGCATGCTCTAGCTTTCTAGAGTCTCTAAGACAGCAGGAAACGTGAGTGTGCTAAGAAAAAATGAATGGTGTTTCCTACACATACGGACCATATCTAGTCCAACTCTGCCTCTGAAATTGATACAAAGCACAGGTCCTCTAACATCTAATGCTTGTCAGTTAAGATGAGAAACGTGAGAGCTTCGTGAACGATGTAGTTTGTTTGAGCTGTAAAGTGACTGCCCTTACCTGAAACGAAGTAGTGCTTGTAGGAAGACACAGAGCCTGTGATTTAACTCCATTTCAGAAGGGAAACACACAGCATAGTTCTCATCCATGGATCACACTCTGCTTTAGCGCAAGAAGAACACTCTTGCTTTCTAGAATCTCTAATACAGCAGGAAACATGAGTGTGCTCAGAACAAAAGAACGGTGTTTCCTACACATACAGACCGTATCTAGTTCAACTATGCTTCTGAAACTGAATCAAACCACAGGTCCTCTAACATCCAAGCTTGTCAGTTAAGATGAGTAACATGTGAGCTTCGTGAACGATGTAGTTTGTTTGAGCTGAAAAGTGACTGCCCTTACTTGAAACGATGTCTTGCTTGTAGGAAGACACAGAGCCTGGAATTTAACTCCATTTCTGAAGGGAAACACACAGCATAGTTCTCATCCATGGATCACACTCTGCTTTAGAACAAGAAGCACGCTCTTGCTTTCTGTAATCTCTAATACAGCAGGAAAGTTGAGTGTGCTCAGAAAAAAAGTACGGTGTTTCCTACACATACAGACCATATCTAGTTAAACTCTGCTTCTGAAACTGAAACAAACCACAGGTCCTCTAATATCCAATGCTTGTCAGTTAAGATGAGAAACGTGTGAGCTTCGTGAACGACGTTGTTCGTTTGCGCTGTAAAGTAACGGCCCTTAACTGAAACGAAGTCTTGTTTTTTAGGAAGACTCAGAGCCTGAGATTTAACTCCATTTCTGAAGAGAAACACACAGCAGAGTTCTCATTCATTGATCACACTCTGCTTTAGAGCAAGAAGGACGCTCTAGCTTTCTAGAGTCTCTAAGACAGCAGGAAACGTGAGTGTGCTAAGAAAAAATGAACGGTGTTTCCTACACATACGGACCATATCTAGTCCTACTCTGCCTTAAATTGATACAAAGCACAGGTCCTCTAACATCCAATGCTTGTCAGTTAAGATGAGAAACATGTGAGCTTCGTGAACGATGTAGTTCGTTTGAGCTGTAAAGTATCGGCCCTTACCTAAAACGAATTCTTGATTGTAGGAAGACACAGAGATTGGGTTTTAACTCCATTTCTGAAGGGAAACACACAGCATAGTTCTCATCCATGGATCACACTCTGCTTTAGAGCAAAAAGCACGATCTTGTTTTCTAGATTCTCTAATACAGCAGGAAACGAGAGTGTGCTCAGAACAAAAGAACGGTGTTTCCTACACATACGGACCATATCTAGTCCAACTCTGCCTATGAAATTGATACAAAGCACAGGTCCTCTAACATCCAATGCTTGTCAGTTAAGATGAGAAACATATGAGCTTCGTGAACGATGTAGTTCGTTTGAGCTGTAAAGTATCGGCCCTTACCTAAAACGAATTCTTGATTGTAGGAAGACACAGAGACTGGGTTTTAACTCCATTTCTGAAGGGAAACACACAGCATAGTTCTCATCCATGGATCACACTCTGCTTTAGAGCAAAAAGCACGATCTTGTTTTCTAGATTCTCTAATACAGCAGGAAACGAGAGTGTGCTCAGAACAAAAGAACGGTGTTTCCTACACATACAGACCATATCTAGTTCAAATCTGCTTCTGAAACTGAATCAAACCACAGGTCCACTAACATCCAATGCTTGTCATTTAAGATGAGAAACGTGTGAACTTCGTGAACGATGTAGTTCGTTTAGCTGTAAAGTAACTGCTCTTACCTGAAACGAAGTCTTGTTTTTTAGGAAGACTCAGAGCCTGAGATTTAACTCCATTTCTGAAGTGAAACACACAGCACAGTTCTCATCCATTGATCACACTCTGCTTTAGAGCAAGAAGCACGCTCTAGCTTTCTAGTGTCTCTAAGACAGCAGGAAAAGTGAGTGTGCTGAGAACAAAAGAACGGTGTTTCCTACACATACGGACCAGATCTATTCCAACTCTGCGTCTGAAACTGATACAAAGCACTTGTCCTCTAACATCTGATGCTTGTCAGTTAAGATGAGAAACGTGAGAGCTTCGTGAACGATGTAGTTTGTTTGAGCTGTAAAGTGACTGCCCTTACCTGAAACGAAGTAGTGCTTGTAGGAAGACACAGAGCCTGTGATTTAACTCCATTTCAGAAGGGAAACACACAGCATAGTTCTCATCCATGGATCACACTCTGCTTTAGCGCAAGAAGAACACTCTTGCTTTCTAGAATCTCTAATACAGCAGGAAACATGAGTGTGCTCAGAACAAAAGAACGGTGTTTCCTACACATACAGACCATATCTAGTTCAACTATGCTTCTGAAACTGAATCAAACCACAGGTCCTCTAACATCCAAGCTTGTCAGTTAAGATGAGTAACATGTGAGCTTCGTGAACGATGTAGTTTGTTTGAGCTGAAAAGTGACTGCCCTTACTTGAAACGATGTCTTGCTTGTAGGAAGACACAGAGCCTGGAATTTAACTCCATTTCTGAAGGGAAACACACAGCATAGTTCTCATCCATGGATCACACTCTGCTTTAGAACAAGAAGCACGCTCTTGCTTTCTGTAATCTCTAATACAGCAGGAAAGTTGAGTGTGCTCAGAAAAAAAGTACGGTGTTTCCTACACATACAGACCATATCTAGTTAAACTCTGCTTCTGAAACTGAAACAAACCACAGGTCCTCTAATATCCAATGCTTGTCAGTTAAGATGAGAAACGTGTGAGCTTCGTGAACGACGTAGTTCGTTTGCGCTGTAAAGTAACGGCCCTTAACTGAAACGAAGTCTTGTTTTTTAGGAAGACTCAGAGCCTGAGATTTAACTCCATTTCTGAAGAGAAACACACAGCAGAGTTCTCATTCATTGATCACACTCTGCTTTAGAGCAAGAAGGACGCTCTAGCTTTCTAGAGTCGCTAAGACAGCAGGAAACGTGAGTGTGCTAAGAAAAAATGAACGGTGTTTCCTACACATACGGACCATATCTAGTCCTACTCTGCCTTAAATTGATACAAAGCACAGGTCCTCTAACATCCAATGCTTGTCAGTTAAGATGAGAAACATGTGAGCTTCGTGAACGATGTAGTTCGTTTGAGCTGTAAAGTATCGGCCCTTACCTAAAACGAATTCTTGATTGTAGGAAGACACAGAGACTGGGTTTTAACTCCATTTCTGAAGGGAAACACACAGCATAGTTCTCATCCATGGATCACACTCTGCTTTAGAGCAAAAAGCACGATCTTGTTTTCTAGATTCTCTAATACAGCAGGAAACAAGAGTGTGCTCAGAACAAAAGTACGGTGTTTCCTACACATACAGACCATATCTAGTTCAACTCTGCTTCTGAAACTTAAACAAACCACAGGTCCTCTAATATCCAATGCTTGTCAGTTAAGATGAAAAACGTGTGAGCTTTGTGAACGACCTAGTTCGTTTGAGCTGTAAAGTAACGGCCCTTAACTGAAACGAAGTCTTGTTTTTTAGGAAGACTCAGAGCCTGAAATTTAACTCCATTTCTGAAGTGAAACACACAGCAGAGTTCTCATCCATTGATCACACTCTGCTTAGAGCAAGAAGCACGCTCTAGCTTTCTAGAGTCTCTAAACAGCAGGAAACGTGAGTGTGCTAAGAAAAAATGAACGGTGTTTCCTACACATACGGACCATATCTAGTCCAACTCTGCCTCTGAAATTGATACAAAGCACAGGTCCTCTAACATCCAATGCTTGTCAGTTAAGATGAGAAACATGTGAACTTCGTGAACAATGTAGTTCGTTTGAGCTGATAAGTGACTGCCCTTACCTGAAACGAAGTAGTGCTTGTAGGAAGACACAGAGCCTGGGATTTAACTCCATTACAGAAGGGAAACACACAGCATAGTTCTCATCAATGGATCACACTCTGCTTTAGAGCAAGAAGAACGCTCTTGCTTTCTGTAATCTCTAATACAGCAGGAAAGTTGAGTGTGCTCAGAAAAAAAGTACGGTGTTTCCTACACATACAGACCATATCTAGTTCAACTCTGCTTCTGAAACTGAAACAAACCACAGGTCCTCTAATATCCAATGCTTGTCAGTTAAGATGAGAAACGTGTGAGCTTCGTGAACGATGTAGTTCGTTTAGCTGTAAAGTAACTGCTCTCACCTGAAACGAAGTCTTGTTTTTTAGGAAGACTCAGAGCCTGAGATTTAACTCCATTTCTGAAGTGAAACACACAGCACAGTTCTCATCCATTGATCACACTCTGCTTTAGAGCAAGAAGCACGCTCTAGCTTTCTAGTGTCTCTAAGACAGCAGGAAAAGTGAGTGTGCTGAGAACAAAAGAACGGTGTTTCCTACACATACGGACCATATCTATTCCAACTCTGCGTCTGAAACTGATACAAAGCACTTGTCCTCTAACATCTGATGCTTGTCAGTTAAGATGAGAAACGTGAGAGCTTCGTGAACGATGTAGTTTGTTTGAGCTGTAAAGTGACTGCCCTTACCTGAAACGAAGTAGTGCTTGTAGGAAGACACAGAGCCTGTGATTTAACTCCATTTCAGAAGGGAAACACAAAGCATAGTTCTCATCCATGGATCACACTCTGCTTTAGCGCAAGAAGAACACTCTTGCTTTCTAGAATCTCTAATACAGCAGGAAACATGAGTGTGCTCAGAACAAAAGAACGGTGTTTCCTACACATACAGACCATATCTAGTTCAACTATGCTTCTGAAACTGAATCAAACCACAGGTCCTCTAACATCCAAGCTTGTCAGTTAAGATGAGTAACATGTGAGCTTCGTGAACGATGTAGTTTGTTTGAGCTGAAAAGTGACTGCCCTTACTTGAAACGATGTCTTGCTTGTAGGAAGACACAGAGCCTGGAATTTAACTCCATTTCTGAAGGGAAACACACAGCATAGTTCTCATCCATGGATCACACTCTGCTTTAGAACAAGAAGCACGCTCTTGCTTTCTGTAATCTCTAATACAGCAGGAAAGTTGAGTGTGCTCAGAAAAAAAGTACGGTGTTTCCTACACATACAGACCATATCTAGTTAAACTCTGCTTCTGAAACTGAAACAAACCACAGGTCCTCTAATATCCAATGCTTGTCAGTTAAGATGAGAAACGTGTGAGCTTCGTGAACGATGTAGTTCGTTTGAGCTGTAAAGTATCGGCCCTTACCTAAAACGAATTCTTGATTGTAGGAAGACACAGAGACTGGGTTTTAACTCCATTTCTGAAGGGAAACACACAGCATAGTTCTCATCCATGGATCACACTCTGCTTTAGAGCAAAAAGCACGATCTTGTTTTCTAGATTCTCTAATAGAGCAGGAAACAAGAGTGTGCTCAGAACAAAAGTACGGTGTTTCCTACACATACAGACCATATCTAGTTCAACTCTGCTTCTGAAACTTAAACAAACCACAGGTCCTCTAATATCCAATGCTTGTCAGTTAAGATGAAAAACGTGTGAGCTTTGTGAACGACCTAGTTCGTTTGAGCTGTAAAGTAACGGCCCTTAACTGAAACGAAGTCTTGTTTTTTAGGAAGACTCAGAGCCTGAAATTTAACTCCATTTCTGAAGTGAAACACACAGCAGAGTTCTCATCCATTGATCACACTCTGCTTAGAGCAAGAAGCACGCTCTAGCTTTCTATAGTCTCTAAACAGCAGGAAACGTGAGTGTGCTAAGAAAAAATGAACGGTGTTTCCTACACATACAGACCATATCTAGTCCAACTCTGCCTCTGAAATTGATACAAAGCACAGGTCCTCTAACATCCAATGCTTGTCAGTTAAGATGAGAAACATGTGAACTTCGTGAACGATGTAGTTCGTTTGAGCTGATAATTGACTGCCCTTACCTGAAACGAAGTAGTGCTTGTAGGAAGACACAGGGCCTGGGATTTAACTCCATTACAGAAGGGAAACACACAGCATAGTTCTCATCAATGGATCACACTCTGCTTTAGAGCAAGAAGAACGCTCTTGCTTTCTGTAATCTCTAATACAGCAGGAAAGTTGAGTGTGCTCAGAAAAAAAGTACGGTGTTTCCTACACATACAGACCATATCTAGTTCAACTCTGCTTCTGAAACTGAAACAAACCACAGGTCCTCTAATATCCAATGCTTGTCAGTTAAGATGAGAAACGTGTGAGCTTCGTGAACGACGTAGTTCGTTTGAGCTGTAAAGTAACGGCCCTTAACTGAAACAAAGTCTTGTTTTTTAGGAAGACTCAGAGCCTGAGATTTAACTCCATTTCTGAAGAGAAACACACAGCAGAGTTCTCATTCATTGTTCACACTCTGCTTTAGAGCAAGAAGGACGCTCTAGCTTTCTAGAGTCTCTAAGACAGCAGGAAACGTGAGTGTGCTAAGAAAAAATGAACGGTGTTTCCTACACATACGGACCATATCTAGTCCAACTCTGCCTCTGAAATTGATACAAAGCACAGGTCCTCTAACATCCAATGCAGTCAGTTAAGATGAGAAACATGTGAGCTTCGTGAACGATGTAGTTCGTTTGTGCTGTAAAGTATCGGCCCTTACCTAAAACGAATTCTTGATTGTAGGAAGACACAGAGACTGGGTTTTAACTCCATTTCTGAAGGGAAACACACAGCATAGTTCTCATGCATGGATCACACTCTGCTTTAGAGCAAAAAGCACGATCTTGTTTTCTAGATTCTCTAATACAGCAGGAAACAAGAGTGTGCTCAGAACAAAAGTACGGTGTTTCCTACACATACAGACCATACCTAGTTCAAGTCTGCTTCTGAAACTGAAACAAACCACAGGTCCTCTAATATCCAATGCTTGTCAGTTAAGATGAAAAACGTGTGAGCGTTGTGAACGACGTAGTTCGTTTGAGCTGTAAAGTAACGGCCCTTAACTGAAACGAAGTCTTGTTTTTTAGGAAGACTCAGAGCCTGAAATTTAACTCCATTTCTGAAGTGAAACACACAGCAGAGTTCTCGTCCATTGATCACACTCTGCTTTAGAGCAAGAAGCATGCTCTAGCTTTCTAGAGTCTCTAAGACAGCAGGAAACGTGAGTGTGCTAAGAAAAAATGAATGGTGTTTCCTACACATACGGACCATTTCTAGTCCAACTCTGCCTCTGAAATTGATACAAAGCACAGGTCCTCTAACATCCAATGCTTGTCAGTTAAGATGAGAAACATGTGAGCTTCGTGAACGATGTAGTTCGTTTGAGCTGTAAAGTATCAGCCCTTACCTAAAACGAATTCTTGATTGTAGGAAGACACAGAGACTGGGTTTTAACTCCATTTCTGAAGGGAAACACACAGCATAGTTCTCATCCATGGATCACACTCTGCTTTAGAGCAAAAAGCACGATATTGTTTTCTAGATTCTCTAATACAGCAGGAAACGAGAGTGTGCTCAGAACAAAAGAACGGTGTTTCCTACACATACAGACCATATCTAGTTCAAATCTGCTTCTGAAACTGAATCAAACCACAGGTCCACTAACATCCAATGCTTGTCATTTAAGATGAGAAACGTGTGAGCTTCGTGAACGATGTAGTTCGTTTAGCTGTAAAGTAACTGCTCTTACCTGAAACGAAGTCTTGTTTTTTAGGAAGACTCAGAGCCTGAGATTTAACTCCATTTCTGAAGTGAAACACACAGCACAGTTCTCATCCATTGATTACACTCTGCTTTAGAGCAAGAAGCACGCTCTAGCTTTCTAGTGTCTCTAAGACAGCAGGAAAAGTGAGTGTGCTGAGAACAAAAGAACGGTGTTTCCTACACATACGGACCATATCTATTCCAACTCTGCGTCTGAAACTGATACAAAGCACTTGTCCTCTAACATCTGATGCTTGTCAGTTAAGATGAGAAACGTGAGAGCTTCGTGAACGATGTAGTTTGTTTGAGCTGTAAAGTGACTGCCCTTACCTGAAACGAAGTAGTGCTTGTAGGAAGACACAGAGCCTGTGATTTAACTCCATTTCAGAAGGGAAACACACAGCATAGTTCTCATCCATGGATCACACTCTGCTTTAGCGCAAGAAGAACACTCTTGCTTTCTAGAATCTCTAATACAGCAGGAAACATGAGTGTGCTCAGAACAAAAGAACGGTGTTTCCTACACATACAGACCATATCTAGTTCAACTATGCTTCTGAAACTGAATCAAACCACAGGTCCTCTAACATCCAAGCTTGTCAGTTAAGATGAGTAACATGTGAGCTTCGTGAACGATGTAGTTTGTTTGAGCTGAAAAGTGACTGCCCTTACTTGAAACGATGTCTTGCTTGTAGGAAGACACAGAGCCTGGAATTTAACTCCATTTCTGAAGGGAAACACACAGCATAGTTCTCATCCATGGATCACACTCTGCTTTAGACCAAGAAGCACGCTCTTGCTTTCTGTAATCTCTAATACAGCAGGAAAGTTGAGTGTGCTCAGAAAAAAAGTACGGTGTTTCCTACACATACAGACCATATCTAGTTCAACTCTGCTTCTGAAACTGAAACAAACCACAGGTCCTCTAATATCCAATGCTTGTCAGTTAAGATGAGAAACGTGTGAGCTTCGTGAACGACGTAGTTCGTTTGAGCTGTAAAGTAACGGCCCTTAACTGAAACGAAGTCTTGTTTTTTAGGAAGACTCAGAGCCTGAGATTTAACTCCATTTCTGAAGAGAAACACACAGCAGAGTTCTCATTCATTGATCACACTCTGCTTTAGAGCAAGAAGGACGCTCTAGCTTTCTAGAGTCTCTAAGACAGCAGGAAACGTGAGTGTGCTACGAAAAAATGAACGGTGTTTCCTACACATACGGACCATATCTAGTCCTACTCTGCCTTAAATTGATACAAATCACAGGTCCTCTAACATCCAATGCTTGTCAGTTAAGATGAGAAACATGTGAGCTTCGTGAACGATGTAGTTCGTTTGAGCTGTAAAGTATCGGCCCTTACCTAAAACGAATTCTTGATTGTAGGAAGACACAGAGACTGGGTTTTAACTCCATTTCTGAAGGGAAACACACAGCATAGTTCTCATCCATGGATCACACTCTGCTTTAGAGCAAAAAGCACAATCTTGTTTTCTAGATTCTCTAATACAGCAGGAAACAAGAGTGTGCTCAGAACAAAAGTACGGTGTTTCCTACACATACAGACCATATCTAGTTCATCTCTGCTTCTGAAACTTAAACAAACCACAGGTCCTCTAATATCCAATGCTTGTCAGTTAAGATGAAAAACGTGTGAGCTTTGTGAACGACCTAGTTCGTTTGAGCTGTAAAGTAACGGCCCTTAACTGAAAGGAAGTCTTGTTTTTTAGGAAGACTCAGAGCCTGAAATTTAACTCCATTTCTGAAGTGAAACACACAGCAGAGTTCTCATCCATTGATCACACTCTGCTTAGAGCAAGAAGCACGCTCTAGCTTTCTAGAGTCTCTAAACAGCAGGAAACGTGAGTGTGCTAAGAAAAAATGAACGGTGTTTCCTACACATACGGACCATATCTAGTCCAACTCTGCCTCTGAAATTGATACAAAGCACAGGTCCTCTAACATCCAATGCTTGTCAGTTAAGATGAGAAACATGTGAGCTTCGTGAACGATGTAGTTCGTTTGAGCTGATAAGTGACTGCCCTTACCTGAAACGAAGTAGTGCTTGTAGGAAGACACAGGGCCTGGGATTTAACTCCATTACAGAAGGGAAACACACAGCATAGTTCTCATCAATGGATCACACTCTGCTTTAGAGCAAGAAGAACGCTCTTGCTTTCTGTAATCTCTAATACAGCAGGAAAGTTGAGTGTGCTCAGAAAAAAAGTACGGTGTTTCCTACACATACAGACCATATCTAGTTCAACTCTGCTTCTGAAACTGAAACAAACCACAGGTCCTCTAATATCCAATGCTTGTCAGTTAAGATGAGAAACGTGTGAGCTTCGTGAACGACGTAGTTCGTTTGAGCTGTAAAGTAACGGCCCTTAACTGAAACAAAGTCTTGTTTTTTAGGAAGACTCAGAGCCTGAGATTTAACTCCATTTCTGAAGAGAAACACACAGCAGAGTTGTCATTCATTGATCACACTCTGCTTTAGAGCAAGAAGGACGCTCTAGCTTTCTAGAGTCTCTAAGACAGCAGGAAACGTGAGTGTGCTAAGAAAAAATGAACGGTGTTTCCTACACATACGGACCATATCTAGTCCAACTCTGTCTCTGAAATTGATACAAAGCACAGGTCCTGTAACATCCAATGCTTGTCAGTTAAGATGAGAAACATGTGAGCTTCGTGAACGATGTAGTTCGTTTGAGCTGTAAAGTATCGGCCCTTACCTAAAACGAATTCTTGATTGTAGGAAGACACAGAGACTGGGTTTTAACTCCATTTCTGAAGGGAAACACACAGCATAGTTCTCATCCATGGATCACACTCTGATTTAGAGCAAAAAGCACGATCTTGTTTTCTAGATTCTCTAATACAGCAGGAAACAAGAGTGTGCTCAGAACAAAAGTACGGTGTTTCCTACACATACAGACCATATCTAGTTCAACTCTGCTTCTGAAACTGAAACAAACCACAGGTCCTCTAATATCAAATACTTGT
The DNA here is from genome assembly GCA_949786385.1 of Onychomys leucogaster. Taxonomy (NCBI): domain Eukaryota; kingdom Metazoa; phylum Chordata; class Mammalia; order Rodentia; family Cricetidae; genus Onychomys; species Onychomys leucogaster. The sequence continues at coordinate 3,101,609 of CATKUP010000009.1, read as the reverse complement.
CAGTTAAGATGAAAAACGTGTGAAGATTGTGAATGACGTAGTTCGTTTGAGCTGTAAAGTAACGGCCCTTAACTGAAACGAAGTCTTGTTTTTTAGGAAGACTCAGAGCCTGAAATTTAACTCCATTTCTGAAGTGAAACACACAGCAGAGTTCTCATCCATTGATCACACTCTGCTTTAGAGCAAGAAGCACACTCTAGCTTTCTAGAGTCTCTAAGACAGCAGGAAACGTGAGTGTGCTAAGAAAAAATGAACGGTGTTTCCTACACATACGGACCATATCTAGTCCAACTCTGCCTCTGAAATTGATACAAAGCACAGGTCCTGTAACATCCAATGCTTGTCAGTTAAGATGAGAAACATGTGAGCTTCGTGAACGATGTAGTTCGTTTGAGCTGTAAAGTATCGGCCCTTACCTAAAACGAATTCTTGATTGTAGGAAGACACAGAGACTGGGTTTTAACTCCATTTCTGAAGGGAAACACACAGCATAGTTCTCATCCATGGATCACACTCTGCTTTAGAGCAAAAAGCACGATCTTGTTTTCTAGATTCTCTAATACAGCAGGAAACGAGAGTGTGCTCAGAACAAAAGAACGGTGTTTCCTACACATACAGACCATATCTAGTTCAAATCTGCTTCTGAAACTGAATCAAACCACAGGTCCACTAACATCCAATGCTTGTCATTTAAGATGAGAAACGTGTGAGCTTCGTGAACGATGTAGTTCGTTTAGCTGTAAAGTAACTGCTCTTACCTGAAACGAAGTCTTGTTTTTTAGGAAGACTCAGAGCCTGAGATTTAACTCCATTTCTGAAGTGAAACACACAGCACAGTTCTCATCCATTGATCACACTCTGCTTTAGAGCAAGAAGCACGCTCTAGCTTTCTAGTGTCTCTAAGACAGCAGGAAAAGTGAGTGTGCTGAGAACAAAAGAACGGTGTTTCCTACACATACGGACCATATCTATTCCAACTCTGCGTCTGAAACTGATACAAAGCACTTGTCCTCTAACATCTGATGCTTGTCAGTTAAGATGAGAAACGTGAGAGCTTCGTGAACGATGTAGTTTGTTTGAGCTGTAAAGTGACTGCCCTTACCTGAAACGAAGTAGTGCTTGTAGGAAGACACAGAGCCTGTGATTTAACTCCATTTCAGAAGGGAAACACACAGCATAGTTCTCATCCATGGATCACACTCTGCTTTAGCGCAAGAAGAACACTCTTGCTTTCTAGAATCTCTAATACAGCAGGAAACATGAGTGTGCTCAGAACAAAAGAACGGTGTTTCCTACACATACAGACCATATCTAGTTCAACTATGCTTCTGAAACTGAATCAAACCACAGGTCCTCTAACATCCAAGCTTGTCAGTTAAGATGAGTAACATGTGAGCTTCGTGAACGATGTAGTTTGTTTGAGCTGAAAAGTGACTGCCCTTACTTGAAACGATGTCTTGCTTGTAGGAAGACACAGAGCCTGGAATTTAACTCCATTTCTGAAGGGAAACACACAGCATAGTTCTCATCCATGGATCACACTCTGCTTTAGAACAAGAAGCACGCTCTTGCTTTCTAGAGTCTCTAAGACAGCAGGAAACATGAGTGTGCTGAGAACAAAAGAACGGAGTTTCCTACACATACAGACCATATCTAGTCCAACTCTGCCTCTTAAACTGATACAAAGCACAGGTCCTCTAACATCCAATGGTTGTCATTTCATATGAGAAATGTATGAGGTTCGTGAACGATGTAGTTCGTTTGAGGTGAAAAGTGACTGCCCTTACCTAAAACGAATTCTTGATTGTAGGAAGACACAGAGACTGGGTTTTAACTCCATTTCTGAAGGGAAACACACAGCATAGTTCTTATCCATAGATCACACTCTGCTTTAGAGCAAGAAACACGCTCTTGATTTCTAGATTCTCTAATACAGCAGGAAACGTGAGTGTGCTAAGAACAAATGAACGGTGTTTCCTACACATACGGACCATATCTAGTCCAACTCTGCCTCTGAAATTGATACAAAGCACAGGTCCTCTAACATCCAATGCTTGTCAGTTAAGATGAGAAACATGTGAGCTTCGTGAACGATGTAGTTCGTTTGAGCTGTAAAGTATCGGCCCTTACCTAAAACGAATTCTTGATTGTAGGAAGACACAGAGACTGGGTTTTAACTCCATTTCTGAAGGGAAACACACAGCATAGTTCTCATCCATGGATCACACTCTGCTTTAGAGCAAAAAGCACGATCTTGTTTTCTAGATTCTCTAATACAGCAGGAAACGAGAGTGTGCTCAGAACAAAAGAACGGTGTTTCCTACACATACAGACCATATCTAGTTCAAATCTGCTTCTGAAACTGAATCAAACCACAGGTCCACTAACATCCAATGCTTGTCATTTAAGATGAGAAACGTGTGAGCTTCGTGAACGATGTAGTTCGTTTAGCTGTAAAGTAACTGCTCTTACCTGAAACGAAGTCTTGTTTTTTAGGAAGACTCAGAGCCTGAGATTTAACTCCATTTCTGAAGTGAAACACACAGCACAGTTCTCATCCATTGATCACACTCTGCTTTAGAGCAAGAAGCACGCTCTAGCTTTCTAGTGTCTCTAAGACAGCAGGAAAAGTGAGTGTGCAGAGAACAAAAGAACGGTGTTTCCTACACATACGGACCATATCTATTCCAACTCTGCGTCTGAAACTGATACAAAGCACTTGTCCTCTAACATCTGATGCTTGTCAGTTAAGATGAGAAACGTGAGAGCTTCGTGAACGATGTAGTTTGTTTGAGCTGTAAAGTGACTGCCATTACCTGAAACGAAGAAGTGCTTGTAGGAAGACACAGAGCCTGTGATTTAACTCCATTTCAGAAGGGAAACACACAGCATAGTTCTCATCCATGGATCACACTCTGCTTTAGCGCAAGAAGAACACTCTTGCTTTCTAGAATCTCTAATACAGCAGGAAACATGAGTGTGCTCAGAACAAAAGAACGGTGTTTCCTACACATACAGACCATATCTAGTTCAACTATGCTTCTGAAACTGAATCAAACCACAGGTCCTCTAACATCCAAGCTTGTCAGTTAAGATGAGTAACATGTGAGCTTCGTGAACGATGTAGTTTGTTTGAGCTGAAAAGTGACTGCCCTTACTTGAAACGATGTCTTGCTTGTAGGAAGACACAGAGCCTGGAATTTAACTCCATTTCTGAAGGGAAACACACAGCATAGTTCTCATCCATGGATCACACTCTGCTTTAGAGCAAAAAGCACAATCTTGTTTTCTAGATTCTCTAATACAGCAGGAAACAAGAGTGTGCTCAGAACAAAAGTACAGTGTTTCCTACACATACAGACCATATCTAGTTCAACTCTGCTTCTGAAACTTAAACAAACCACAGGTCCTCTAATATCCAATGCTTGTCAGTTAAGATGAAAAACGTGTGAGCTTTGTGAAGGACCTAGTTCGTTTGAGCTGTAAAGTAACGGCCCTTAACTGAAACGAAGTCTTGTTTTTTAGGAAGACTCAGAGCCTGAAATTTAACTCCATTTCTGAAGTGAAACACACAGCAGAGTTCTCATCCATTGATCACACTCTGCTTAGAGCAAGAAGCACGCTCTAGCTTTCTAGAGTCTCTAAACAGCAGGAAACGTGAGTGTGCTAAGAAAAAATGAACGGTGTTTCCTACACATACGGACCATATCTAGTCCAACTCTGCCTCTGAAATTGATACAAAGCACAGGTCCTCTAACATCCAATGCTTGTCAGTTAAGATGAGAAACATGTGAGCTTCGTGAACGATGTAGTTCGTTTGAGCTGATAAGTGACTGCCCTTACCTGAAACGAAGTAGTGCTTGTAGGAAGACACAGGGCCTGGGATTTAACTCCATTACAGAAGGGAAACACACAGCATAGTTCTCATCAATGGATCACACTCTGCTTTAGAGCAAGAAGAACGCTCTTGCTTTCTGTAATCTCTAATAGAGCAGGAAAGTTGAGTGTGCTCAGAAAAAAAGTACGGTGTTTCCTGCACATACAGACCATATCTAGTTCAACTCTGCTTCTGAAACTGAAACAAACCACAGGTCCTCTAATATCCAATGCTTGTCAGTTAAGATGAGAAACGTGTGAGCTTCGTGAACGACGTAGTTCGTTTGAGCTGTAAAGTAACGGCCCTTAACTGAAACAAAGTCTTGTTTTTTAGGAAGACTCAGAGCCTGAGATTTAACTCCATTTCTGAAGAGAAACACACAGCAGAGTTGTCATTCATTGATCACACTCTGCTTTAGAGCAAGAAGGACGCTCTAGCTTTCTAGAGTCTCTAAGACAGCAGGAAACGTGAGTGTGCTAAGAAAAAATGAACGGTGTTTCCTACACATACGGACCATATCTAGTCCAACTCTGCCTCTGAAATTGATACAAAGCACAGGTCCTGTAACATCCAATGCTTGTCAGTTAAGATGAGAAACATGTGAGCTTCGTGAACGATGTAGTTCGTTTGAGCTGTAAAGTATCGGCCCTTACCTAAAACGAATTCTTGATTGTAGGAAGACACAGAGACTAGGTTTTAACTCCATTTCTGAAGGGAAACACACAGCATAGTTCTCATCCATGGATCACACTCTGCTTTAGAGCAAAAAGCACGATCTTGTTTTCTAGATTCTCTAATACAGCAGGAAACAAGAGTGTGCTCAGAACAAAAGTACGGTGTTTCCTACACATACAGACCATATCTAGTTCAACTCTGCTTCTGAAACTGAAACAAACCACAGGTCCTCTAATATCAAATACTTGTCAGTTAAGATGAAAAACGTGTGAGGTTTGTGAATGACGTAGTTCGTTTGAGCTGTAAAGTAACGGCCCTTAACTGAAACGAAGTCTTGTTTTTTAGGAAGACTCAGAGCCTGAAATTTAACTCCATTTCTGAAGTGAAACACACAGCAGAGTTCTCATCCATTGATCACACTCTGCTTTAGAGCAAGAAGCACACTCTAGCTTTCTAGAGTCTCTAAGACAGCAGGAAACGTGAGTGTGCTAAGAAAAAATGAACGGTGTTTCCTACACATACGGACCATATCAAGTCCAACTCTGCCTCTGAAATTGATACAAAGCACAGGTCCTCTAACATCCAATGCTTGTCAGTTAAGATGAGAAACATGTGAGCTTCGTGAACGATGTAGTTCGTTTGAGCTGTAAAGTATCGGCCCTTACCTAAAACGAATTCTTGATTGTAGGAAGACACAGAGACTGGGTTTTAACTCCATTTCTGAAGGGAAACACACAGCATAGTTCTCATCCATGGATCACACTCTGCTTTAGAGCAAAAAGCACGATCTTGTTTTCTAGATTCTCTAATACAGCAGGAAACGAGAGTGTGCTCAGAACAAAAGAACGGTGTTTCCTACACATACAGACCATATCTAGTTCAAATCTGCTTCTGAAACTGAATCAAACCACAGGTCCACTAACATCCAATGCTTGTCATTTAAGATGAGAAACGTGTGAGCTTCGTGAACGATGTAGTTCGTTTAGCTGTAAAGTAACTGCTCTTACCTGAAACGAAGTCTTGTTTTTTAGGAAGACTCAGAGCCTGAGATTTAACTCCATTTCTGAAGTGAAACACACAGCACAGTTCTCATCCATTGATCACACTCTGCTTTAGAGCAAGAAGCACGCTCTAGCTTTCTAGTGTCTCTAAGACAGCAGGAAAAGTGAGTGTGCTGAGAACAAAAGAACGGTGTTTCCTACACATACGGACCATATCTATTCCAACTCTGCGTCTGAAACTGATACAAAGCACTTGTCCTCTAACATCTGATGCTTGTCAGTTAAGATGAGAAACGTGAGAGCTTCGTGAACGATGTAGTTTGTTTGAGCTGTAAAGTGACTGCCCTTACCTGAAACGAAGTAGTGCTTGTAGGAAGACACAGAGCCTGTGATTTAACTCCATTTCAGAAGGGAAACACACAGCATAGTTCTCATCCATGGATCACACTCTGCTTTAGCGCAAGAAGAACACTCTTGCTTTCTAGAGTCTCTAAGACAGCAGGAAACATGAGTGTGCTGAGAACAAAAGAACGGAGTTTCCTACACATACAGACCATATCTAGTCCAACTCTGCCTCTTAAACTGATACAAAGCACAGGTCCTGTAACATCCAATGCTTGTCAGTTAAGATGAGAAACATGTGAGCTTCGTGAACGATGTAGTTCGTTTGAGCTGTAAAGTATCGGCCCTTACCTAAAACGAATTCTTGATTGTAGGAAGACACAGAGACTGGGTTTTAACTCCATTTCTGAAGGGAAACACACAGCATAGTTCTCATCCATGGATCACACTCTGCTTTAGAGCAAAAAGCACGATCTTGTTTTCTAGATTCTCTAATACAGCAGGAAACGAGAGTGTGCTCAGAACAAAAGAACGGTGTTTCCTACACATACAGACCATATCTAGTTCAAATCTGCTTCTGAAACTGAATCAAACCACAGGTCCACTAACATCCAATGCTTGTCATTTAAGATGAGAAACGTGTGAGCTTCGTGAACGATGTAGTTCGTTTAGCTGTAAAGTAACTGCTCTTACCTGAAACGAAGTCTTGTTTTTTAGGAAGACTCAGAGCCTGAGATTTAACTCCATTTCTGAAGTGAAACACACAGCACAGTTCTCATCCATTGATCACACTCTGCTTTAGAGCAAGAAGCACGCTCTAGCTTTCTAGTGTCTCTAAGACAGCAGGAAAAGTGAGTGTGCAGAGAACAAAAGAACGGTGTTTCCTACACATACGGACCATATCTATTCCAACTCTGCGTCTGAAACTGATACAAAGCACTTGTCCTCTAACATCTGATGCTTGTCAGTTAAGATGAGAAACGTGAGAGCTTCGTGAACGATGTAGTTTGTTTGAGCTGTAAAGTGACTGCCATTACCTGAAACGAAGAAGTGCTTGTAGGAAGACACAGAGCCTGTGATTTAACTCCATTTCAGAAGGGAAACACACAGCATAGTTCTCATCCATGGATCACACTCTGCTTTAGCGCAAGAAGAACACTCTTGCTTTCTAGAATCTCTAATACAGCAGGAAACATGAGTGTGCTCAGAACAAAAGAACGGTGTTTCCTACACATACAGACCATATCTAGTTCAACTATGCTTCTGAAACTGAATCAAACCACAGGTCCTCTAACATCCAAGCTTGTCAGTTAAGATGAGTAACATGTGAGCTTCGTGAACGATGTAGTTTGTTTGAGCTGAAAAGTGACTGCCCTTACTTGAAACGATGTCTTGCTTGTAGGAAGACACAGAGCCTGGAATTTAACTCCATTTCTGAAGGGAAACACACAGCATAGTTCTCATCCATGGATCACACTCTGCTTTAGAGCAAAAAGCACAATCTTGTTTTCTAGATTCTCTAATACAGCAGGAAACAAGAGTGTGCTCAGAACAAAAGTACAGTGTTTCCTACACATACAGACCATATCTAGTTCAACTCTGCTTCTGAAACTTAAACAAACCACAGGTCCTCTAATATCCAATGCTTGTCAGTTAAGATGAAAAACGTGTGAGCTTTGTGAAGGACCTAGTTCGTTTGAGCTGTAAAGTAACGGCCCTTAACTGAAACGAAGTCTTGTTTTTTAGGAAGACTCAGAGCCTGAAATTTAACTCCATTTCTGAAGTGAAACACACAGCAGAGTTCTCATCCATTGATCACACTCTGCTTAGAGCAAGAAGCACGCTCTAGCTTTCTAGAGTCTCTAAACAGCAGGAAACGTGAGTGTGCTAAGAAAAAATGAACGGTGTTTCCTACACATACGGACCATATCTAGTCCAACTCTGCCTCTGAAATTGATACAAAGCACAGGTCCTCTAACATCCAATGCTTGTCAGTTAAGATGAGAAACATGTGAGCTTCGTGAACGATGTAGTTCGTTTGAGCTGATAAGTGACTGCCCTTACCTGAAACGAAGTAGTGCTTGTAGGAAGACACAGGGCCTGGGATTTAACTCCATTACAGAAGGGAAACACACAGCATAGTTCTCATCAATGGATCACACTCTGCTTTAGAGCAAGAAGAACGCTCTTGCTTTCTGTAATCTCTAATAGAGCAGGAAAGTTGAGTGTGCTCAGAAAAAAAGTACGGTGTTTCCTGCACATACAGACCATATCTAGTTCAACTCTGCTTCTGAAACTGAAACAAACCACAGGTCCTCTAATATCCAATGCTTGTCAGTTAAGATGAGAAACGTGTGAGCTTCGTGAACGACGTAGTTCGTTTGAGCTGTAAAGTAACGGCCCTTAACTGAAACAAAGTCTTGTTTTTTAGGAAGACTCAGAGCCTGAGATTTAACTCCATTTCTGAAGAGAAACACACAGCAGAGTTGTCATTCATTGATCACACTCTGCTTTAGAGCAAGAAGGACGCTCTAGCTTTCTAGAGTCTCTAAGACAGCAGGAAACGTGAGTGTGCTAAGAAAAAATGAACGGTGTTTCCTACACATACGGACCATATCTAGTCCAACTCTGCCTCTGAAATTGATACAAAGCACAGGTCCTGTAACATCCAATGCTTGTCAGTTAAGATGAGAAACATGTGAGCTTCGTGAACGATGTAGTTCGTTTGAGCTGTAAAGTATCGGCCCTTACCTAAAACGAATTCTTGATTGTAGGAAGACACAGAGACTAGGTTTTAACTCCATTTCTGAAGGGAAACACACAGCATAGTTCTCATCCATGGATCACACTCTGCTTTAGAGCAAAAAGCACGATCTTGTTTTCTAGATTCTCTAATACAGCAGGAAACAAGAGTGTGCTCAGAACAAAAGTACGGTGTTTCCTACACATACAGACCATATCTAGTTCAACTCTGCTTCTGAAACTGAAACAAACCACAGGTCCTCTAATATCAAATACTTGTCAGTTAAGATGAAAAACGTGTGAGGTTTGTGAATGACGTAGTTCGTTTGAGCTGTAAAGTAACGGCCCTTAACTGAAACGAAGTCTTGTTTTTTAGGAAGACTCAGAGCCTGAAATTTAACTCCATTTCTGAAGTGAAACACACAGCAGAGTTCTCATCCATTGATCACACTCTGCTTTAGAGCAAGAAGCACACTCTAGCTTTCTAGAGTCTCTAAGACAGCAGGAAACGTGAGTGTGCTAAGAAAAAATGAACGGTGTTTCCTACACATACGGACCATATCTAGTCCAACTCTGCCTCTGAAATTGATACAAAGCACAGGTCCTCTAACATCCAATGCTTGTCAGTTAAGATGAGAAACATGTGAGCTTCGTGAACGATGTAGTTCGTTTGAGCTGTAAAGTATCGGCCCTTACCTAAAACGAATTCTTGATTGTAGGAAGACACAGAGACTGGGTTTTAACTCCATTTCTGAAGGGAAACACACAGCATAGTTCTCATCCATGGATCACACTCTGCTTTAGAGCAAAAAGCACGATCTTGTTTTCTAGATTCTCTAATACAGCAGGAAACGAGAGTGTGCTCAGAACAAAAGAACGGTGTTTCCTACACATACAGACCATATCTAGTTCAAATCTGCTTCTGAAACTGAATCAAACCACAGGTCCACTAACATCCAATGCTTGTCATTTAAGATGAGAAACGTGTGAGCTTCGTGAACGATGTAGTTCGTTTAGCTGTAAAGTAACTGCTCTTACCTGAAACGAAGTCTTGTTTTTTAGGAAGACTCAGAGCCTGAGATTTAACTCCATTTCTGAAGTGAAACACACAGCACAGTTCTCATCCATTGATCACACTCTGCTTTAGAGCAAGAAGCACGCTCTAGCTTTCTAGTGTCTCTAAGACAGCAGGAAAAGTGAGTGTGCTGAGAACAAAAGAACGGTGTTTCCTACACATACGGACCATATCTATTCCAACTCTGCGTCTGAAACTGATACAAAGCACTTGTCCTCTAACATCTGATGCTTGTCAGTTAAGATGAGAAACGTGAGAGCTTCGTGAACGATGTAGTTTGTTTGAGCTGTAAAGTGACTGCCCTTACCTGAAACGAAGTAGTGCTTGTAGGAAGACACAGAGCCTGTGATTTAACTCCATTTCAGAAGGGAAACACACAGCATAGTTCTCATCCATGGATCACACTCTGCTTTAGCGCAAGAAGAACACTCTTGCTTTCTAGAATCTCTAATACAGCAGGAAACATGAGTGTGCTCAGAACAAAAGAACGGTGTTTCCTACACATACAGACCATATCTAGTTCAACTATGCTTCTGAAACTGAATCAAACCACAGGTCCTCTAACATCCAAGCTTGTCAGTTAAGATGAGTAACATGTGAGCTTCGTGAACGATGTAGTTTGTTTGAGCTGAAAAGTGACTGCCCTTACTTGAAACGATGTCTTGCTTGTAGGAAGACACAGAGCCTGGAATTTAACTCCATTTCTGAAGGGAAACACACAGCATAGTTCTCATCCATGGATCACACTCTGCTTTAGAACAAGAAGCACGCTCTTGCTTTCTAGAGTCTCTAAGACAGCAGGAAACATGAGTGTGCTGAGAACAAAAGAACGGAGTTTCCTACACATACAGACCATATCTAGTCCAACTCTGCCTCTTAAACTGATACAAAGCACAGGTCCTCTAACATCCAATGGTTGTCATTTCATATGAGAAATGTATGAGGTTCGTGAACGATGTAGTTCGTTTGAGGTGAAAAGTGACTGCCCTTACCTAAAACGAATTCTTGATTGTAGGAAGACACAGAGACTGGGTTTTAACTCCATTTCTGAAGGGAAACACACAGCATAGTTCTTATCCATAGATCACACTCTGCTTTAGAGCAAGAAACACGCTCTTGATTTCTAGATTCTCTAATACAGCAGGAAACGTGAGTGTGCTAAGAACAAATGAACGGTGTTTCCTACACATACGGACCATATCTAGTCCAACTCTGCCTCTGAAATTGATACAAAGCACAGGTCCTCTAACATCCAATGCTTGTCAGTTAAGATGAGAAACATGTGAGCTTCGTGAACGATGTAGTTCGTTTGAGCTGTAAAGTATCGGCCCTTACCTAAAACGAATTCTTGATTGTAGGAAGACACAGAGACTGGGTTTTAACTCCATTTCTGAAGGGAAACACACAGCATAGTTCTCATCCATGGATCACACTCTGCTTTAGAGCAAAAAGCACGATCTTGTTTTCTAGATTCTCTAATACAGCAGGAAACGAGAGTGTGCTCAGAACAAAAGAACGGTGTTTCCTACACATACAGACCATATCTAGTTCAAATCTGCTTCTGAAACTGAATCAAACCACAGGTCCACTAACATCCAATGCTTGTCATTTAAGATGAGAAACGTGTGAGCTTCGTGAACGATGTAGTTCGTTTAGCTGTAAAGTAACTGCTCTTACCTGAAACGAAGTCTTGTTTTTTAGGAAGACTCAGAGCCTGAGATTTAACTCCATTTCTGAAGTGAAACACACAGCACAGTTCTCATCCATTGATCACACTCTGCTTTAGAGCAAGAAGCACGCTCTAGCTTTCTAGTGTCTCTAAGACAGCAGGAAAAGTGAGTGTGCAGAGAACAAAAGAACGGTGTTTCCTACACATACGGACCATATCTATTCCAACTCTGCGTCTGAAACTGATACAAAGCACTTGTCCTCTAACATCTGATGCTTGTCAGTTAAGATGAGAAACGTGAGAGCTTCGTGAACGATGTAGTTTGTTTGAGCTGTAAAGTGACTGCCATTACCTGAAACGAAGAAGTGCTTGTAGGAAGACACAGAGCCTGTGATTTAACTCCATTTCAGAAGGGAAACACACAGCATAGTTCTCATCCATGGATCACACTCTGCTTTAGCGCAAGAAGAACACTCTTGCTTTCTAGAATCTCTAATACAGCAGGAAACATGAGTGTGCTCAGAACAAAAGAACGGTGTTTCCTACACATACAGACCATATCTAGTTCAACTATGCTTCTGAAACTGAATCAAACCACAGGTCCTCTAACATCCAAGCTTGTCAGTTAAGATGAGTAACATGTGAGCTTCGTGAACGATGTAGTTTGTTTGAGCTGAAAAGTGACTGCCCTTACTTGAAACGATGTCTTGCTTGTAGGAAGACACAGAGCCTGGAATTTAACTCCATTTCTGAAGGGAAACACACAGCATAGTTCTCATCCATGGATCACACTCTGCTTTAGACCAAGAAGCACGCTCTTGCTTTCTGTAATCTCTAATACAGCAGGAAAGTTGAGTGTGCTCAGAAAAAAAGTACGGTGTTTCCTACACATACAGACCATATCTAGTTCAACTCTGCTTCTGAAACTGAAACAAACCACAGGTCCTCTAATATCCAATGCTTGTCAGTTAAGATGAGAAACGTGTGAGCTTCGTGAACGACGTAGTTCGTTTGAGCTGTAAAGTAACGGCCCTTAACTGAAACGAAGTCTTGTTTTTTAGGAAGACTCAGAGCCTGAGATTTAACTCCATTTCTGAAGAGAAACACACAGCAGAGTTCTCATTCATTGATCACACTCTGCTTTAGAGCAAGAAGGACGCTCTAGCTTTCTAGAGTCTCTAAGACAGCAGGAAACGTGAGTGTGCTACGAAAAAATGAACGGTGTTTCCTACACATACGGACCATATCTAGTCCTACTCTGCCTTAAATTGATACAAATCACAGGTCCTCTAACATCCAATGCTTGTCAGTTAAGATGAGAAACATGTGAGCTTCGTGAACGATGTAGTTCGTTTGAGCTGTAAAGTATCGGCCCTTACCTAAAACAATTCTTGATTGTAGGAAGACACAGAGACTGGGTTTTAACTCCATTTCTGAAGGGAAACACACAGCATAGTTCTCATCCATGGATCACACTCTGCTTTAGAGCAAAAAGCACAATCTTGTTTTCTAGATTCTCTAATACAGCAGGAAACAAGAGTGTGCTCAGAACAAAAGTACAGTGTTTCCTACACATACAGACCATATCTAGTTCAACTCTGCTTCTGAAACTTAAACAAACCACAGGTCCTCTAATATCCAATGCTTGTCAGTTAAGATGAAAAACGTGTGAGCTTTGTGAACGACCTAGTTCGTTTGAGCTGTAAAGTAACGGCCCTTAACTGAAAGGAAGTCTTGTTTTTTAGGAAGACTCAGAGCCTGAAATTTAACTCCATTTCTGAAGTGAAACACACAGCAGAGTTCTCATCCATTGATCACACTCTGCTTAGAACAAGAAGCACGCTCTAGCTTTCTAGAGTCTCTAAACAGCAGGAAACGTGAGTGTGCTAAGAAAAAATGAACGGTGTTTCCTACACATACGGACCATATCTAGTCCAACTCTGCCTCTGAAATTGATACAAAGCACAGGTCCTCTAACATCCAATGCTTGTCAGTTAAGATGAGAAACATGTGAGCTTCGTGAACGATGTAGTTCGTTTGAGCTGATAAGTGACTGCCCTTACCTGAAACGAAGTAGTGCTTGTAGGAAGACACAGGGCCTGGGATTTAACTCCATTACAGAAGGGAAACACACAGCATAGTTCTCATCAATGGATCACACTCTGCTTTAGAGCAAGAAGAACGCTCTTGCTTTCTGTAATCTCTAATAGAGCAGGAAAGTTGAGTGTGCTCAGAAAAAAAGTACGGTGTTTCCTGCACATACAGACCATATCTAGTTCAACTCTGCTTCTGAAACTGAAACAAACCACAGGTCCTCTAATATCCAATGCTTGTCAGTTAAGATGAGAAACGTGTGAGCTTCGTGAACGACGTAGTTCGTTTGAGCTGTAAAGTAACGGCCCTTAACTGAAACAAAGTCTTGTTTTTTAGGAAGACTCAGAGCCTGAGATTTAACTCCATTTCTGAAGAGAAACACACAGCAGAGTTGTCATTCATTGATCACACTCTGCTTTAGAGCAAGAAGGACGCTCTAGCTTTCTAGAGTCTCTAAGACAGCAGGAAACGTGAGTGTGCTAAGAAAAAATGAACGGTGTTTCCTACACATACGGACCATATCTAGTCCAACTCTGCCTCTGAAATTGATACAAAGCACAGGTCCTGTAACATCCAATGCTTGTCAGTTAAGATGAGAAACATGTGAGCTTCGTGAACGATGTAGTTCGTTTGAGCTGTAAAGTATCGGCCCTTACCTAAAACGAATTCTTGATTGTAGGAAGACACAGAGACTAGGTTTTAACTCCATTTCTGAAGGGAAACACACAGCATAGTTCTCATCCATGGATCACACTCTGCTTTAGAGCAAAAAGCACGATCTTGTTTTCTAGATTCTCTAATACAGCAGGAAACAAGAGTGTGCTCAGAACAAAAGTACGGTGTTTCCTACACATACAGACCATATCTAGTTCAACTCTGCTTCTGAAACTGAAACAAACCACAGGTCCTCTAATATCAAATACTTGTCAGTTAAGATGAAAAACGTGTGAGGTTTGTGAATGACGTAGTTCGTTTGAGCTGTAAAGTAACGGCCCTTAACTGAAACGAAGTCTTGTTTTTTAGGAAGACTCAGAGCCTGAAATTTAACTCCATTTCTGAAGTGAAACACACAGCAGAGTTCTCATCCATTGATCACACTCTGCTTTAGAGCAAGAAGCACACTCTAGCTTTCTAGAGTCTCTAAGACAGCAGGAAACGTGAGTGTGCTAAGAAAAAATGAACGGTGTTTCCTACACATACGGACCATATCTAGTCCAACTCTGCCTCTGAAATTGATACAAAGCACAGGTCCTCTAACATCCAATGCTTGTCAGTTAAGATGAGAAACATGTGAGCTTCGTGAACGATGTAGTTCGTTTGAGCTGTAAAGTATCGGCCCTTACCTAAAACGAATTCTTGATTGTAGGAAGACACAGAGACTGGGTTTTAACTCCATTTCTGAAGGGAAACACACAGCATAGTTCTCATCCATGGATCACACTCTGCTTTAGAGCAAAAAGCACGATCTTGTTTTCTAGATTCTCTAATACAGCAGGAAACGAGAGTGTGCTCAGAACAAAAGAACGGTGTTTCCTACACATACAGACCATATCTAGTTCAAATCTGCTTCTGAAACTGAATCAAACCACAGGTCCACTAACATCCAATGCTTGTCATTTAAGATGAGAAACGTGTGAGCTTCGTGAACGATGTAGTTCGTTTAGCTGTAAAGTAACTGCTCTTACCTGAAACGAAGTCTTGTTTTTTAGGAAGACTCAGAGCCTGAGATTTAACTCCATTTCTGAAGTGAAACACACAGCACAGTTCTCATCCATTGATCACACTCTGCTTTAGAGCAAGAAGCACGCTCTAGCTTTCTAGTGTCTCTAAGACAGCAGGAAAAGTGAGTGTGCTGAGAACAAAAGAACGGTGTTTCCTACACATACGGACCATATCTATTCCAACTCTGCGTCTGAAACTGATACAAAGCACTTGTCCTCTAACATCTGATGCTTGTCAGTTAAGATGAGAAACGTGAGAGCTTCGTGAACGATGTAGTTTGTTTGAGCTGTAAAGTGACTGCCCTTACCTGAAACGAAGTAGTGCTTGTAGGAAGACACAGAGCCTGTGATTTAACTCCATTTCAGAAGGGAAACACACAGCATAGTTCTCATCCATGGATCACACTCTGCTTTAGCGCAAGAAGAACACTCTTGCTTTCTAGAATCTCTAATACAGCAGGAAACATGAGTGTGCTCAGAACAAAAGAACGGTGTTTCCTACACATACAGACCATATCTAGTTCAACTATGCTTCTGAAACTGAATCAAACCACAGGTCCTCTAACATCCAAGCTTGTCAGTTAAGATGAGTAACATGTGAGCTTCGTGAACGATGTAGTTTGTTTGAGCTGAAAAGTGACTGCCCTTACTTGAAACGATGTCTTGCTTGTAGGAAGACACAGAGCCTGGAATTTAACTCCATTTCTGAAGGGAAACACACAGCATAGTTCTCATCCATGGATCACACTCTGCTTTAGAACAAGAAGCACGCTCTTGCTTTCTAGAGTCTCTAAGACAGCAGGAAACATGAGTGTGCTGAGAACAAAAGAACGGAGTTTCCTACACATACAGACCATATCTAGTCCAACTCTGCCTCTTAAACTGATACAAAGCACAGGTCCTCTAACATCCAATGGTTGTCATTTCATATGAGAAATGTATGAGGTTCGTGAACGATGTAGTTCGTTTGAGGTGAAAAGTGACTGCCCTTACCTAAAACGAATTCTTGATTGTAGGAAGACACAGAGACTGGGTTTTAACTCCATTTCTGAAGGGAAACACACAGCATAGTTCTTATCCATAGATCACACTCTGCTTTAGAGCAAGAAACACGCTCTTGATTTCTAGATTCTCTAATACAGCAGGAAACGTGAGTGTGCTAAGAACAAATGAACGGTGTTTCCTACACATACGGACCATATCTAGTCCAACTCTGCCTCTGAAATTGATACAAAGCACAGGTCCTCTAACATCCAATGCTTGTCAGTTAAGATGAGAAACATGTGAGCTTCGTGAACGATGTAGTTCGTTTGAGCTGTAAAGTATCGGCCCTTACCTAAAACGAATTCTTGATTGTAGGAAGACACAGAGACTGGGTTTTAACTCCATTTCTGAAGGGAAACACACAGCATAGTTCTCATCCATGGATCACACTCTGCTTTAGAGCAAAAAGCACGATCTTGTTTTCTAGATTCTCTAATACAGCAGGAAACGAGAGTGTGCTCAGAACAAAAGAACGGTGTTTCCTACACATACAGACCATATCTAGTTCAAATCTGCTTCTGAAACTGAATCAAACCACAGGTCCACTAACATCCAATGCTTGTCATTTAAGATGAGAAACGTGTGAGCTTCGTGAACGATGTAGTTCGTTTAGCTGTAAAGTAACTGCTCTTACCTGAAACGAAGTCTTGTTTTTTAGGAAGACTCAGAGCCTGAGATTTAACTCCATTTCTGAAGTGAAACACACAGCACAGTTCTCATCCATTGATCACACTCTGCTTTAGAGCAAGAAGCACGCTCTAGCTTTCTAGTGTCTCTAAGACAGCAGGAAAAGTGAGTGTGCAGAGAACAAAAGAACGGTGTTTCCTACACATACGGACCATATCTATTCCAACTCTGCGTCTGAAACTGATACAAAGCACTTGTCCTCTAACATCTGATGCTTGTCAGTTAAGATGAGAAACGTGAGAGCTTCGTGAACGATGTAGTTTGTTTGAGCTGTAAAGTGACTGCCATTACCTGAAACGAAGAAGTGCTTGTAGGAAGACACAGAGCCTGTGATTTAACTCCATTTCAGAAGGGAAACACACAGCATAGTTCTCATCCATGGATCACACTCTGCTTTAGCGCAAGAAGAACACTCTTGCTTTCTAGAATCTCTAATACAGCAGGAAACATGAGTGTGCTCAGAACAAAAGAACGGTGTTTCCTACACATACAGACCATATCTAGTTCAACTATGCTTCTGAAACTGAATCAAACCACAGGTCCTCTAACATCCAAGCTTGTCAGTTAAGATGAGTAACATGTGAGCTTCGTGAACGATGTAGTTTGTTTGAGCTGAAAAGTGACTGCCCTTACTTGAAACGATGTCTTGCTTGTAGGAAGACACAGAGCCTGGAATTTAACTCCATTTCTGAAGGGAAACACACAGCATAGTTCTCATCCATGGATCACACTCTGCTTTAGACCAAGAAGCACGCTCTTGCTTTCTGTAATCTCTAATACAGCAGGAAAGTTGAGTGTGCTCAGAAAAAAAGTACGGTGTTTCCTACACATACAGACCATATCTAGTTCAACTCTGCTTCTGAAACTGAAACAAACCACAGGTCCTCTAATATCCAATGCTTGTCAGTTAAGATGAGAAACGTGTGAGCTTCGTGAACGACGTAGTTCGTTTGAGCTGTAAAGTAACGGCCCTTAAGTGAAACGAAGTCTTGTTTTTTAGGAAGACTCAGAGCCTGAGATTTAACTCCATTTCTGAAGAGAAACACACAGCAGAGTTCTCATTCATTGATCACACTCTGCTTTAGAGCAAGAAGGACGCTCTAGCTTTCTAGAGTCTCTAAGACAGCAGGAAACGTGAGTGTGCTACGAAAAAATGAACGGTGTTTCCTACACATACGGACCATATCTAGTCCTACTCTGCCTTAAATTGATACAAATCACAGGTCCTCTAACATCCAATGCTTGTCAGTTAAGATGAGAAACATGTGAGCTTCGTGAACGATGTAGTTCGTTTGAGCTGTAAAGTATCGGCCCTTACCTAAAACGAATTCTTGATTGTAGGAAGACACAGAGACTGGGTTTTAACTCCATTTCTGAAGGGAAACACACAGCATAATTCTCATCCATGGATCACACTCTGCTTTAGAGCAAAAAGCACAATCTTGTTTTCTAGATTCTCTAATACAGCAGGAAACAAGAGTGTGCTCAGAACAAAAGTACGGTGTTTCCTACACATACAGACCATATCTAGTTCAACTCTGCTTCTGAATCTGAAACAAACCACAGGTCCTCTAATATCCAATGCTTGTCAGTTAAGATGAAAAACGTGTGAGCTTTGTGAACGACCTAGTTCGTTTGAGCTGTAAAGTAACGGCCCTTAACTGAAAGGAAGTCTTGTTTTTTAGGAAGACTCAGAGCCTGAAATTTAACTCCATTTCTGAAGTGAAACACACAGCAGAGTTCTCATCCATTGATCACACTCTGCTTAGAGCAAGAAGCACGCTCTAGCTTTCTAGAGTCTCTAAACAGCAGGAAACGTGAGTGTGCTAAGAAAAAATGAACGGTGTTTCCTACACATACGGACCATATCTAGTCCAACTCTGCCTCTGAAATTGATACAAAGCACAGGTCCTCTAACATCCAATGCTTGTCAGTTAAGATGAGAAACATGTGAGCTTCGTGAACGATGTAGTTCGTTTGAGCTGATAAGTGACTGCCCTTACCTGAAACGAAGTAGTGCTTGTAGGAAGACACAGGGCCTGGGATTTAACTCCATTACAGAAGGGAAACACACAGCATAGTTCTCATCAATGGATCACACTCTGCTTTAGAGCAAGAAGAACGCTCTTGCTTTCTGTAATCTCTAATACAGCAGGAAAGTTGAGTGTGCTCAGAAAAAAAGTACGGTGTTTCCTACACATACAGACCATATCTAGTTCAACTCTGCTTCTGAAACTGAAACAAACCACAGGTCCTCTAATATCCAATGCTTGTCAGTTAAGATGAGAAACGTGTGAGCTTCGTGAACGACGTAGTTCGTTTGAGCTGTAAAGTAACGGCCCTTAACTGAAACAAAGTCTTGTTTTTTAGGAAGACTCAGAGCCTGAGATTTAACTCCATTTCTGAAGAGAAACACACAGCAGAGTTGTCATTCATTGATCACACTCTGCTTTAGAGCAAGAAGGACGCTCTAGCTTTCTAGAGTCTCTAAGACAGCAGGAAACGTGAGTGTGCTAAGAAAAAATGAACGGTGTTTCCTACACATACGGACCATATCTAGTCCAACTCTGCCTCTGAAATTGATACAAAGCACAGGTCCTGTAACATCCAATGCTTGTCAGTTAAGATGAGAAACATGTGAGCTTCGTGAACGATGTAGTTCGTTTGAGCTGTAAAGTATCGGCCCTTACCTAAAACGAATTCTTGATTGTAGGAAGACACAGAGACTGGGTTTTAACTCCATTTCTGAAGGGAAACACACAGCATAGTTCTCATCCATGGATCACACTCTGCTTTAGAGCAAAAAGCAGGATCTTGTTTTCTAGATTCTCTAATACAGCAGGAAACAAGAGTGTGCTCAGAACAAAAGAACGGTGTTTCCTACACATACAGACCATATCTAGTTCAACCCTGCTTCTGAAACTGAAACAAACCACAGGTCCTCTAATATCAAATACTTGTCAGTTAAGATGAAAAACGTGTGAGGTTTGTGAATGACGTAGTTCGTTTGAGCTGTAAAGTAACGGCCCTTAACTGAAACGAAGTCTTGTTTTTTAGGAAGACTCAGAGCCTGAAATTTAACTCCATTTCTGAAGTGAAACACACAGCAGAGTTCTCATCCATTGATCACACTCTGCTTTAGAGCAAGAAGCACACTCTAGCTTTCTAGAGTCTCTAAGACAGCAGGAAACGTGAGTGTGCTAAGAAAAAATGAACGGTGTTTCCTACACATACGGACCATATCTAGTCCAACTCTGCCTCTGAAATTGATACAAAGCACAGGTCCTCTAACATCCAATGCTTGTCAGTTAAGATGAGAAACATGTGAGCTTCGTGAACGATGTAGTTCGTTTGAGCTGTAAAGTATCGGCCCTTACCTAAAACGAATTCTTGATTGTAGGAAGACACAGAGACTGGGTTTTAACTCCATTTCTGAAGGGAAACACACAGCATAGTTCTCATCCATGGATCACACTCTGCTTTAGAGCAAAAAGCACGATCTTGTTTTCTAGATTCTCTAATACAGCAGGAAACAAGAGTGTGCTCAGAACAAAAGAACGGTGTTTCCTACACATACAGACCATATCTAGTTCAAATCTGCTTCTGAAACTGAATCAAACCACAGGTCCACTAACATCCAATGCTTGTCATTTAAGATGAGAAACGTGTGAGCTTCGTGAACGATGTAGTTCGTTTAGCTGTAAAGTAACTGCTCTTACCTGAAACGAAGTCTTGTTTTTTAGGAAGACTCAGAGCCTGAGATTTAACTCCATTTCTGAAGTGAAACACACAGCACAGTTCTCATCCATTGATCACACTCTGCTTTAGAGCAAGAAACACGCTCTAGCTTTCTAGTGTCTCTAAGACAGCAGGAAAAGTGAGTGTGCTGAGAACAAAAGAACGGTGTTTCCTACACATACGGACCATATCTGTTCCAACTCTGTGTCTGAAACTGATACAAAGCACTTGTCCTCTAACATCTGATGCTTGTCAGTTAAGATGAGAAACGTGAGAGCTTCGTGAACGATGTAGTTTGTTTGAGCTGTAAAGTGACTGCCCTTACCTGAAACGAAGTAGTGCTTGTAGGAAGACACAGAGCCTGTGATTTAACTCCATTTCAGAAGGGAAACACACAGCATAGTTCTCATCCATGGATCACACTCTGCTTTAGCGCAAGAAGAACACTCTTGCTTTCTAGAATCTCTAATACAGCAGGAAACATGAGTGTGCTCAGAACAAAAGAACGGTGTTTCCTACACATACAGACCATATCTAGTTCAACTATGCTTCTGAAACTGAATCAAACCACAGGTCCTCTAACATCCAAGCTTGTCAGTTAAGATGAGTAACATGTGAGCTTCGTGAACGATGTAGTTTGTTTGAGCTGAAAAGTGACTGCCCTTACTTGAAACGATGTCTTGCTTGTAGGAAGACACAGAGCCTGGAATTTAACTCCATTTCTGAAGGGAAACACACAGCATAGTTCTCATCCATGGATCACACTCTGCTTTAGAACAAGAAGCACGCTCTTGCTTTCTAGAGTCTCTAAGACAGCAGGAAACATGAGTGTGCTGAGAACAAAAGAACGGAGTTTCCTACACATACAGACCATATCTAGTCCAACTCTGCCTCTTAAACTGATACAAAGCACAGGTCCTCTAACATCCAATGGTTGTCATTTCATATGAGAAACGTATGAGGTTCGTGAACGATGTAGTTCGTTTGAGGTGAAAAGTGACTGCCCTTACCTAAAACGAATTCTTGATTGTAGGAAGACACAGAGACTGGGTTTTAACTCCATTTCTGAAGGGAAACACACAGCATAGTTCTTATCCATGGATCACACTCTGCTTTAGAGCAAGAAACACGCTCTTGATTTCTAGATTCTCTAATACAGCAGGAAACGTGAGTGTGCTAAGAACAAATGAACGGTGTTTCCTACACATACGGACCATATCTAGTCCAACTCTGCCTCTGATATTGATACAAAGCACAGGTCCTCTAACATCCAATGCTTGTCAGTTAAGATGAGAAACATGTGAGCTTCGTGAACGATGTAGTTCGTTTGAGCTGTAAAGTATCGGCCCTTACCTAAAACGAATTCTTGATTGTAGGAAGACACAGAGACTGGGTTTTAACTCCATTTCTGAAGGGAAACACACAGCATAGTTCTCATCCATGGATCACACTCTGCTTTAGAGCAAAAAGCACGATCTTGTTTTCTAGATTCTCTAATACAGCAGGAAACAAGAGTGTGCTCAGAACAAAAGTACGGTGTTTCCTACACATACAGACCATATCTAGTTCAACTCTGCTTCTGAAACTGAAACAAACCACAGGTCCTCTAATATCAAATACTTGTCAGTTAAGATGAAAAACGTGTGAGGTTTGTGAATGACGTAGTTCATTTGAGCTGTAAAGTAACGGCCCTTAACTGAAACGAAGTCTTGTTTTTTAGGAAGACTCAGAGCCTGAAATTTAACTCCATTTCTGAAGTGAAACACACAGCAGAGTTCTCATCCATTGATCAAACTCTGCTTTAGAGCAAGAAGCACACTCTAGCTTTCTAGACTCTCTAAGACAGCAGGAAACGTGAGTGTGCTAAGAAAAAATGAACGGTGTTTCCTACACATACGGACCATATCTAGTCCAACTCTGCCTCTGAAATTGATACAAAGCACAGGTCCTCTAACATCCAATGCTTGTCAGTTAAGATGAGAAACATGTGAGCTTCGTGAACGATGTAGTTCGTTTGAGCTGTAAAGTATCGGCCCTTACCTAAAACGAATTCTTGATTGTAGGAAGACACAGAGACTGGGTTTTAACTCCATTTCTGAAGGGAAACACACAGCATAGTTCTCATCCATGGATCACACTCTGCTTTAGAGCAAAAAGCACGATCTTGTTTTCTAGATTCTCTAATACAGCAGGAAACAAGAGTGTGCTCAGAACAAAAGAACGGTGTTTCCTACACATACAGACCATATCTAGTTCAAATCTGCTTCTGAAACTGAATCAAACCACAGGTCCACTAACATCCAATGCTTGTCATTTAAGATGAGAAACGTGTGAGCTTCGTGAACGATGTAGTTTGTTTAGCTGTAAAGTAACTGCTCTTACCTGAAACGAAGTCTTGTTTTTTAGGAAGACTCAGAGCCTGAGATTTAACTCCATTTCTGAAGTGAAACACACAGCACAGTTCTCATCCATTGATCACACTCTGCTTTAGAGCAAGAAACACGCTCTAGCTTTCTAGTGTCTCTAAGACAGCAGGAAAAGTGAGTGTGCTGAGAACAAAAGAACGGTGTTTCCTACACATACAGACCATATCTATTCCAACTCTGTGTCTGAAACTGATACAAAGCACTTGTCCTCTAACATCTGATGCTTGTCAGTTAAGATGAGAAACGTGAGAGCTTCGTGAACGATGTAGTTTGTTTGAGCTGTAAAGTGACTGCCCTTACCTGAAACGAAGTAGTGCTTGTAGGAAGACACAGAGCCTGTGATTTAACTCCATTTCAGAAGGGAAACACACAGCATAGTTCTCATCCATGGATCACACTCTGCTTTAGCGCAAGAAGAACACTCTTGCTTTCTAGAATCTCTAATACAGCAGGAAACATGAGTGTGCTCAGAACAAAAGAACGGTGTTTCCTACACATACAGACCATATCTAGTTCAACTATGCTTCTGAAACTGAATCAAACCACAGGTCCTCTAACATCCAAGCTTGTCAGTTAAGATGAGTAACATGTGAGCTTCGTGAACGATGTAGTTTGTTTGAGCTGAAAAGTGACTGCCCTTACTTGAAACGATGTCTTGCTTGTAGGAAGACACAGAGCCTGGAATTTAACTCCATTTCTGAAGGGAAACACACAGCATAGTTCTCATCCATGGATCACACTCTGCTTTAGAACAAGAAGCACGCTCTTGCTTTCTAGAGTCTCTAAGACAGCAGGAAACATGAGTGTGCTGAGAACAAAAGAACGGAGTTTCCTACACATACAGACCATATCTAGTCCAACTCTGCCTCTTAAACTGATACAAAGCACAGGTCCTCTAACATCCAATGGTTGTCATTTCATATGAGAAACGTATGAGGTTCGTGAACGATGTAGTTCGTTTGAGGTGAAAAGTGACTGCCCTTACCTAAAACGAATTCTTGATTGTAGGAAGACACAGAGACTGGGTTTTAACTCCATTTCTGAAGGGAAACACACAGCATAGTTCTTATCCATGGATCACACTCTGCTTTAGAGCAAGAAACACGCTCTTGATTTCTAGATTCTCTAATACAGCAGGAAACGTGAGTGTGCTAAGAACAAATGAACGGTGTTTCCTACACATACGGACCATATCTAGTCCAACTCTGCCTCTGATATTGATACAAAGCACAGGTCCTCTAACATCCAATGCTTGTCAGTTAAGATGAGAAACATGTGAGCTTCGTGAACGATGTAGTTCGTTTGAGCTGTAAAGTATCGGCCCTTACCTAAAACGAATTCTTGATTGTAGGAAGACACAGAGACTGGGTTTTAACTCCATTTCTGAAGGGAAACACACAGCATAGTTCTCATCCATGGATCACACTCTGCTTTAGAGCAAAAAGCACGATCTTGTTTTCTAGATTCTCTAATACAGCAGGAAACAAGAGTGTGCTCAGAACAAAAGTACGGTGTTTCCTACACATACAGACCATATCTAGTTCAACTCTGCTTCTGAAACTGAAACAAATCACAGGTCCTCTAATATCCAATGCTTGTCAGTTAAGATGAAAAACGTGTGAGCTTTGTGAACGACGTAGTTCGTTTGAGCTGTAAAGTAACGGCCCTTAAGTGAAACGAAGTCTTGTTTTTTAGGAAGACTCAGAGCCTGAAATTTAACTCCATTTCTGAAGTGAAACACACAGCAGAGTTCTCATCCATTGATCACACTCTGCTTCAGAGCAAGAAGCACACTCTAGCTTTCTAGAGTCTCTAAGACAGCAGGAAACGTGAGTGTGCTAAGAAAAAATGAACGGTGTTTCCTACACATACGGACCATATCTAGTCCAACTCTGCCTCTGAAATTGATACAAAGCACAGGTCCTCTAACATCCAATGCTTGTCAGTTAAGATGAGAAACATGTGAGCTTCGTGAACGATGTAGTTCGTTTGAGCTGTAAAGTATCGGCCCTTACCTAAAACGAATTCTTGATTGTAGGAAGACACAGAGACTGGGTTTTAACTCCATTTCTGAAGGGAAACACACAGCATAGTTCTCATCCATGGATCACACTCTGCTTTAGAGCAAAAAGCACGATCTTGTTTTCTAGATTCTCTAATACAGCAAGAAACAAGAGTGTGCTCAGAACAAAAGAACGGTGTTTCCTACACATACAGACCATATCTAGTTCAAATCTGCTTCTGAAACTGAATCAAACCACAGGTCCACTAACATCCAATGCTTGTCATTTAAGATGAGAAACGTGTGAGCTTCGTGAACGATGTAGTTCGTTTAGCTGTAAAGTAACTGCTCTCACCTGAAACGAAGTCTTGTTTTTTAGGAAGACTCAGAGCCTGAGATTTAACTCCATTTCTGAAGTGAAACACACAGCACAGTTCTCATCCATTGATCACACTCTGCTTTAGAGCAAGAAGCACGCTCTAGCTTTCTAGTGTCTCTAAGACAGCAGGAAAAGTGAGTGTGCTGAGAACAAAAGAACGGTTTTTCCTACACATACGGACCATATCTATTGCAACTCTGCTTCTGAAATTCATACAAATCACAGGTCCTTTAACATCCAATGCTTGTCATTTAAAATGAGAAACGTGTGAGCTTTGAGAATGATGTAGTTCGTTTGACTGAAAAGTGACTGCCCTTACCTGAAAAGAAGTAGTGCTTGTAGGAAGACACAGAGCCTGGGATTTAACTCCATTTCTGAAAGGAAACACACAGCATAGTACTCATCCATTGATCACACTCTGCTTTAGAGCAAGACGAACGCTCTTGCTTTCTAGAATCTCTAATAGAGCAGGAAGCTAGAGTGTGCTCCGAACAAATGAACGGTGTTTCCTACACATACAGACCATATCTAGTTGAACTCTGCTTCGGAAACTGAAACAAACAACAGGTCCTCTACCATCCAATGCTTGGCAGTTAAGCTGAGAAACGTGTGAGCTTCGTGAACGATGTAGTTCGTTTGAGCTGAAAAGTGACTGCCCTTACCTGAAACGAAGTAGTGCTTGTAGGAAGACACAGCGCCTGGGATTTAACTCCATTTCTGAAAGGAAACACACAGCATAGTTCTCATCCATTGATCACACTCTGCTTTAGAGCAAGAAGAACGCTCTTGCTTTCTAGAATCTCTAATACAGCAGGAAACAAGAGTGTGCTCAGAACAAAAGAACGGTGTTTCCTACACATACAGACCATATCTAGTTCAACTCTGCTTCTGAAACTGAAACAAACCACAGGTCCTCTTATATCCAATGCTTGTCAGTTAAGATGAGAAACGTGTGAGCTTCGTGAACGACGTAGTTCGTTTGAGCTGTAAAGTAACGGCCCTTAACTGAAACAAAGTCTTGTTTTTTAGGAAGACCCAGAGCCTGAGATTTAACTCCATTTCTGAAGAGAAACACACAGCAGAGTTGTCATTCATTGATCACACTCTGCTTTAGAGCAAGAAGGACGCTCTAGCTTTCTAGAGTCTCTAAGACAGCAGGAAACGTGAGTGTGCTAAGAAAAAATGAACGGTGTTTCCTACACATACGGACCATATCTAGTCGAACTCTGCCTCTGAAATTGATACAAAGCACAGGTCCTGTAACATCCAATGCTTGTCAGTTAAGATGAGAAACATGTGAGCTTCGTGAACGATGTAGTTCGTTTGAGCTGTAAAGTATCGGCCCTTACCTAAAACGAATTCTTGATTGTAGGAAGACACAGAGACTGGGTTTTAACTCCATTTCTGAAGGGAAACACACAGCATAGTTCTCATCCATGGATCACACTCTGCTTTAGAGCAAAAAGCACGATCTTGTTTTCTAGATTCTCTAATACAGCAGGAAACAAGAGTGTGCTCAGAACAAAAGTACGGTGTTTCCTACACATACAGACCATATCTAGTTCAACTCTGCTTCTGAAACTGAAACAAACCACAGGTCCTCTAATATCCAATGCTTGTCAGTTAAGATGAAAAACGTGTGAGGTTTGTGAATGACGTAGTTCGTTTGAGCTGTAAAGTAACGGCCCTTAACTGAAACGAAGTCTTGTTTTTTAGGAAGACTCAGAGCCTGAGATTTAACTCCATTTCTGAAGTGAAACACACAGCACAGTTCTCATCCATTGATCACACTCTGCTTTAGAGCAAGAAACACGCTCTAGCTTTCTAGTGTCTCTAAGACAGCAGGAAAAGTGAGTGTGCTGAGAACAAAAGAACGGTGTTTCCTACACATACGGACCATATCTATTCCAACTCGGTGTCTGAAACTGATACAAAGCACTTGTCCTCTAACATCTGATGCTTGTCAGTTAAGATGAGAAACGTGAGAGCTTCGTGAACGATGTAGTTTGTTTGAGCTGTAAAGTGACTGCCCTTACCTGAAACGAAGTAGTGCTTGTAGGAAGACACAGAGCCTGTGATTTAACTCCATTTCAGAAGGGAAACACACAGCATAGTTCTCATCCATGGATCAAACTCTCCTTTAGCGCAAGAAGAACACTCTTGCTTTCTAGAATCTCTAATACAGCAGGAAACATGAGTGTGCTCAGAACAAAAGAACGGTGTTTCCTACACATACAGACCATATCTAGTTCAACTATGCTTCTGAAACTGAATCAAACCACAGGTCCTCTAACATCCAAGCTTGTCAGTTAAGATGAGTAACATGTGAGCTTCGTGAACGATGTAGTTTGTTTGAGATGAAAAGTGACTGCCCTTACTTGAAACGATGTCTTGCTTGTAGGAAGACACAGAGCCTGGAATTTAACTCCATTTCTGAAGGGAAACACACAGCATAGTTCTCATCCATGGATCACACTCTGCTTTAGAACAAGAAGCACGCTCTTGCTTTCTAGAGTCTCTAAGACAGCAGGAAACATGAGTGTGCTGAGAACAAAAGAACGGAGTTTCCTACACATACAGACCATATCTAGTCCAACTCTGCCTCTTAAACTGATACAAAGCACAGGTCCTCTAACATCCAATGGTTGTCATTTCATATGAGAAACGTATGAGGTTCGTGAACGATGTAGTTCGTTTGAGGTGAAAAGTGACTGCCCTTACCTAAAACGAATTCTTGATTGTAGGAAGACACAGAGACTGGGTTTTAACTCCATTTCTGAAGGGAAACACACAGCATAGTTCTTATCCATGGATCACACTCTGCTTTAGAGCAAGAAACACGCTCTTGATTTCTAGATTCTCTAATACAGCAGGAAACGTGAGTGTGCTAAGAACAAATGAACGGTGTTTCCTACACATACGGACCATATCTAGTCCAACTCTGCCTCTGATATTGATACAAAGCACAGGTCCTCTAACATCCAATGCTTGTCAGTTAAGATGAGAAACATGTGAGCTTCGTGAACGATGTAGTTCGTTTGAGCTGTAAAGTATCGGCCCTTACCTAAAACGAATTCTTGATTGTAGGAAGACACAGAGACTGGGTTTTAACTCCATTTCTGAAGGGAAACACACAGCATAGTTCTCATCCATGGATCACACTCTGCTTTAGAGCAAAAAGCACGATCTTGTTTTCTAGATTCTCTAATACAGCAGGAAACAAGAGTGTGCTCAGAACAAAAGTACGGTGTTTCCTACACATACAGACCATATCTAGTTCAACTCTGCTTCTGAAACTGAAACAAATCACAGGTCCTCTAATATCCAATGCTTGTCAGTTAAGATGAAAAACGTGTGAGCTTTGTGAACGACGTAGTTCGTTTGAGCTGTAAAGTAACGGCCCTTAAGTGAAACGAAGTTTTGTTTTTTAGGAAGACTCAGAGCCTGAAATTTAACTCCATTTCTGAAGTGAAACACACAGCAGAGTTCTCATCCATTGATCACACTCTGCTTTAGAGCAAGAAGCACACTCTAGCTTTCTAGAGTCTCTAAGACAGCAGGAAACGTGAGTGTGCTAAGAAAAAATGAACGGTGTTTCCTACACATACGGACCATATCTAGTCCAACTCTGCCTCTGAAATTGATACAAAGCACAGGTCCTCTAACATCCAATGCTTGTCAGTTAAGATGAGAAACATGTGAGCTTCGTGAACGATGTAGTTCGTTTGAGCTGTAAAGTATCGGCCCTTACCTAAAACGAATTCTTGATTGTAGGAAGACACAGAGACTGGGTTTTAACTCCATTTCTGAAGGGAAACACACAGCATAGTTCTCATCCATGGATCACACTCTGCTTTAGAGCAAAAAGCACGATCTTGTTTTCTAGATTCTCTCATACAGCAGGAAACAAGAGTGTGCTCAGAACAAAAGAACGGTGTTTCCTACACATACAGACCATATCTAGTTCAAATCTGCTTCTGAAACTGAATCAAACCACAGGTCCACTAACATCCAATGCTTGTCATTTAAGATGAGAAACGTGTGAGCTTCGTTAACGATGTAGTTCGTTTAGCTGTAAAGTAACTGCTCTCACCTGAAACGAAGTCTTGTTTTTTAGGAAGACTCAGAGCCTGAGATTTAACTCCATTTCTGAAGTGAAACACACAGCACAGTTCTCATCCATTGATCACACTCTGCTTTAGAGCAAGAAGCACGCTCTAGCTTTCTAGTGTCTCTAAGACAGCAGGAAAAGTGAGTGTGCTGAGAACAAAAGAACGGTGTTTCCTACACATACGGACCAGATCTATTCCAACTCTGCGTCTGAAACTGATACAAAGCACTTGTCCTCTAACATCTGATGCTTGTCAGTTAAGATGAGAAACGTGAGAGCTTCGTGAACGATGTAGTTTGTTTGAGCTGTAAAGTGACTGCCCTTACCTGAAACGAAGTAGTGCTTGTAGGAAGACACAGAGCCTGTGATTTAACTCCATTTCAGAAGGGAAACACACAGCATAGTTCTCATCCATGGATCACACTCTGCTTTAGCGCAAGAAGAACACTCTTGCTTTCTAGAATCTCTAATACAGCAGGAAACATGAGTGTGCTCAGAACAAAAGAACGGTGTTTCCTACACATACAGACCATATCTAGTTCAACTATGCTTCTGAAACTGAATCAAACCACAGGTCCTCTAACATCCAAGCTTGTCACTTAAGATGAGTAACATGTGAGCTTCGTGAACGATGTAGTTTGTTTGAGCTGAATAGTGACTGCCCTTACTTGAAACGATGTCTTGCTTGTAGGAAGACACAGAGCCTGGAATTTAACTCCATTTCTGAAGGGAAACACACAGCATAGTTCTCATCCATGGATCACACTCTGCTTTAGAACAAGAAGCACGCTCTTGCTTTCTAGAGTTTCTAAGACAGCAGGAAACATGAGTGTGCTGAGAACAAAAGAACGGAGTTTCCTACACATACAGACCATATCTAGTCCAACTCTGCCTCTTAAACTGATACAAAGCACAGGTCCTCTAACATCCAATGGTTGTCATTTCATATGAGAAACGTATGAGCTTCGTGAACGATGTAGTTCGTTTGAGGTGAAAAGTGACTGCCCTTACCTAAAACGAATTCTTGATTGTAGCAAGACAAAGAGACTGGGTTTTAACTCCATTTCTGAAGGGAAACACACAGCATAGTTCTTATCCATGGATCACACTCTGCTTTAGAGCAAGAAACACGCTCTTGATTTCTAGATTCTCTAATACAGCAGGAAACGTGAGTGTGCTAAGAACAAATGAACGGTGTTTCCTACACATACGGACCATATCTAGTCCAACTCTGCCTCTGAAATTGATACAAAGCACAGTTCCTCTAACATCCAATGCTTGTCAGTTAAGATGAGAAACATGTGAGCTTGAACGATGTAGTTCGTTTGAGCTGTAAAGTGACTGCCCTTACCTGAAACGAAGTAGTGCTTGTAGGAAGACACAGACCCTGGGATTTAACTCCATTTCAGAAGGGAAACACACAGCAGAGTTCTCATCCATGGATCACACTCTGCTTTAGCGCAAGAAGAACACACTTGCTTTCTAGAATCTCTAATACAGCAGGAAACATGAGTGTGCTCAGAACAAAAGAACAGTGTTTCCTACACATACAGACCATATCTAGTTCAAATCTGCTTCTGAAACTGAATCAAACCACAGGTCCTCTAACATCCAATGCTTGTCATTTAAGATGAGAAACGTGTGAGCTCCGTGAACGATGTAGTTCGTTTGAGCTGTAAAGTGACTGTCCTTACATGAAACGAAGTCTTGTTTTTTAGGAAGACTCAGAGCCTGAGATTTAACTCCATTTCTGAAGTGAAACACACAGCAGAGTTCTCATCCAGTGATCACACTCTGCTTTAGAGCAAGAAGCACGCTATAGCTTTCTAGAGTCTCTAGGACAGCAGGAAACCTGAGTGTGCTGAGAACAAAAGAACTTTGTTTCCGACACATACGGACCATATCAATTCCAACTCTGCTTCTAAAAGTGATACAAATCACTGGTCCTCTAACAGCCAATGCATGTCAGTTAAGATGAGAAACGAGTGAGCTTTGTGAAGGATGTAGTTCGTTTGAGCTGAAAAGTGACTGCCCTTACCTGAAAGGAAGTAGTGCTTGTAGGAAGACACAGAGCCTGGGATTTAACTCCACTTCTGAAGGGAAACACACAGCACAGTTCTGATATATAGATCACACTCTACTTTAGAGCAAGATGCACGCTCTTGCTTTCTAGAGTCTCTAATACAGCAGGAAAGTTGAGTGTGCTCAGAAAAAAAGAACGGTGTTTCCTACACATACAGACCATATCTAGTTCAAATCTGCTTCTGAAACTGAAACAAACCACAGGTCCTCTAATATCCAATGCTTGTCAGTTAAGATGAGAAACGTGTGAGCTTTGTGAACGACATAGTTCGTTTGAGCTGTAAAGTAACGGCCCTTAACTGAAACGAAGTCTTGTTTTTTAGGAAGACTCAGAGCCTGAGATTTAACTCCATTTCTGAAGTGAAACACACAGCAGAGTTCTCATCCATTGATCACACTCTGCTTTAGAACAAGAAGCACGCTCTTGCTTTCTAGAGTCTCGAATAGAGCAGGAAACATGAGTGTGCTAAGAACAAATGAACGGTGTTTCCTACACATACGGACCATATCTAGTCCAACTCTGCCTCTGAAATTGATACAAAGCACAGGTCCTCTAACATCCAATGCTTGTCAGTTAAGATGAGAAACATGTGAGCTTCGTGAACGATGTAGTTCGATTGAGCTGTAAAGTATCGGCCCTTACCTAAAACGAATTTTTGATTGTAGGAAGACACAGAGACTGGGTTTTAACTCCATTTCTGAAGGGAAACACACAGCATAGTTCTCATCCATGGATCACACTCTGCTTTAGAGCAAAAAGCACACTCTTGTTTTCTAGATTCTCTAATACAGCAGGAAACATGAGTGTGCTCAGAACAAAAGAACGGTGTTTCCTACACATACAGACCATATCTAGTTCAAATCTGCTTCTGAAACTGAATCAAACCACAGGTGCTCTAACATCCAATGCTTGTCATTTAAGATTAGAAACGTGTGAGCTTTGTGAACGATGTAGTTCGTTTAGCTGTAAAGTAACTGCTCTTACCTGAAATGAAGTCTTGTTTTTTAGGAAGACTCAGAGCCTGAGATTTAACTCCATTTCTGAAGTGAAACACACAGCACAGTCTCATCCATTGATCACACTCTGCTTTAGAGCAAGAAGCACGCTCTAGCTTTCTAGTGTCTCTAAGACAGCAGGAAAAGTGAGTGTGCTGAGAACAAAAGAACAGTGTTTCCTACACATATGGACCATATCTATTCCAACTCTGTGTCTGAAACTGATACAAAGCACTTGTCCTCTAACATCTGATGCTTGTCAGTTAAGATGAGAAACGTGTGAGTTCGTGAACGATATAGTTTGTTTGAGCTCTAAAGTGACTGCCCTTACCTGAAACGAAGTAGTGCTTGTAGGAAGACACAGAGCCTGTAATTTAACTCCATTTCTGAAGGGAAACACACAGCATAGTTCTCATCCATGGATCACACTCTGCTTTAGAACAAGAAGCACGCTCTTGCTTTCTAGAGTCTCTAAGACAGCAGGAAACATGAGTGTGCTGAGAACAAAAGAACGGAGTTTCCTACACATACAGACCATATCTAGTCCAACTCTGCCTCTTAAATTGATACAAAGCACAGGTCCTCTAACATCCAATGGTTGTCATTTCAGATGAGAAACATGTGAGCTTGAACGATGTAGTTCGTTTGAGCTGAAAAGTGACTGCCCTTACCTAAAACGAATTCTTGATTGTAGGAAGACACAGAGACTGGGTTTTAACTCCATTTCTGAAGGGAAACACACAGCATAGTTCTTATCCATGGATCACACTCTGCTTTAGAGCAAGAAACACGCTCTTGATTTCTAGATTCTCTAATACAGCAGGAAACGTGAGTGTGCTAAGAACAAATGAACGGTGTTTCCTACACATACGGACCATATCTAGTCCAACTCTGCCTCTGAAATTGATACAAAGCACAGTTCCTCTAACATCCAATGCTTATCAGTTAAGATGAGAAACATGTGAGCTTGAACGATGTAGTTCGTTTGAGCTGTAAAGTGACTGCCCTTACCTGAAACGAAGTAGTGCTTGTAGGAAGACACAGAGCCTGGGATTTAACTCCATTTCAGAAGGGAAACACACAGCAGAGTTCTCATCCATGGATCACACTCTGCTTTAGCGCAAGAAGAACACTCTTGCTTTCTAGAATCTCTAATACAGCAGGAAACATGAGTGTGCTCAGAACAAAAGAACAGTGTTTCCTACACATACAGACCATATCTAGTTCAAATCTGCTTCTGAAACTGAATCAAACCACAGGTCCTCTAACATCCAAGCTTGTCATTTAAGATGAGTAACATGTGAGCTTCGTGAACGATGTAGTTTGTTTGAGCTGAAAAGTGACTGCCCTTACTTGAAACGATGTCTTGCTTGTAGGAAGACACAGAGCCTGGAATTTAACTCCATTTCTGAAGGGAAACACACAGCATAGTTCTCATCCATGGATCACACTCTGCTTTAGAACAAGAAGCACGCTCTTGCTTTCTAGAGTCTCTAAGACAGCAGGAAACATGAGTGTGCTGAGAACAAAAGAATGGAGTTTCCTACACATACAGACCATATCTAGTCCAACTCTGCCTCTTAAACTGATACAAAGCACAGGTCCTCTAACACCCAATGGTTGTCATTTCATATGAGAAACGTATGAGCTTCGTGAACGATGTAGTTCGTTTGAGGTGAAAAGTGACTGCCCTTACCTAAAACGAATTCTTGATTGTAGGAAGACAAAGAGACTGGGTTTTAACTCCATTTCTGAAGGGAAACACACAGCATAGTTCTTATCCATGGATCACACTCTGCTTTAGAGCAAGAAACACGCTCTTGATTTCTAGATTCTCTAATACAGCAGGAAACGTGAGTGTGCTAAGAACAAATGAACGGTGTTTCCTACACATACGGACCATATCTAGTCCAACTCTGCCTCTGAAATTGATACAAAGCACAGTTCCTCTAACATCCAATGCTTGTCAGTTAAGATGAGAAACATGTGAGCTTGAACGATGTAGTTCGTTTGAGCTGTAAAGTGACTGCCCTTACCTGAAACGAAGTAGTGCTTGTAGGAAGACCCAGACCCTGGGATTTAACTCCATTTCAGAAGGGAAACACACAGCAGAGTTCTCATCCATGGATCACACTCTGCTTTAGGGCAAGAAGAACACACTTGCTTTCTAGAATCTCTAATACAGCAGGAAACATGAGTGTGCTCAGAACAAAAGAACAGTGTTTCCTACACATACAGACCATATCTAGTTCAAATCTGCTTCTGAAACTGAATCAAACCACAGGTCCTCTAACATCCAATGCTTGTCATTTAAGATGAGAAACGTGTGAGCTCCGTGAACGATGTAGTTCGTTTGAGCTGTAAAGTGACTGTCCTTACATGAAACGAAGTCTTGTTTTTTAGGAAGACTCAGAGCCTGAGATTTAACTCCATTTCTGAAGTGAAACACACAGCAGAGTTCTCATCCAGTGATCACACTCTGCTTTAGAGCAAGAAGCACGCTATAGCTTTCTAGAGTCTCTAGGACAGCAGGAAACCTGAGTGTGCTGAGAACAAAAGAACGGTGTTTCCGACACATACGGACCATATCAATTCCAACTCTGCTTCTAAAAGTGATACAAATCACTGGTCCTCTAACAGCCAATGCATGTCAGTTAAGATGAGAAACGAGTGAGCTTTGTGAAGGATGTAGTTCGTTTGAGCTGAAAAGTGACTGCCCTTACCTGAAAGGAAGTAGTGCTTGTAGGAAGACACAGAGCCTGGGATTTAACTCCACTTCTGAAGGGAAACACACAGCACAGTTCTGATATATAGATCACACTCTACTTTAGAGCAAGATGCACGCTCTTGCTTTCTAGAGTCTCTAATACAGCAGGAAAGTTGAGTGTGCTCAGAAAAAAAGAACGGTGTTTCCTACACATACAGACCATATCTAGTTCAAATCTGCTTCTGAAACTGAAACAAACCACAGGTCCTCTAATATCCAATGCTTGTCAGTTAAGATGAGAAACGTGTGAGCTTTGTGAACGACATAGTTCGTTTGAGCTGTAAAGTAACGGCCCTTAACTGAAACGAAGTCTTGTTTTTTAGGAAGACTCAGAGCCTGAGATTTAACTCCATTTCTGAAGTGAAACACACAGCAGAGTTCTCATCCATTGATCACACTCTGCTTTAGAACAAGAAGCACGCTCTTGCTTTCTAGAGTCTCTAATAGAGCAGGAAACATGAGTGTGCTAAGAACAAATGAACGGTGTTTCCTACACATACGGACCATATCTAGTCCAACTCTGCCTCTGAAATTGATACAAAGCACAGGTCCTCTAACATCCAATGCTTGTCAGTTAAGATGAGAAACATGTGAGCTTCGTGAACGATGTAGTTCGATTGAGCTGTAAAGTATCGGCCCTTACCTAAAACGAATTTTTGATTGTAGGAAGACACAGAGACTGGGTTTTAACTCCATTTCTGAAGGGAAACACACAGCATAGTTCTCATCCATGGATCACACTCTGCTTTAGAGCAAAAAGCACACTCTTGTTTTCTAGATTCTCTAATACAGCAGGAAACATGAGTGTGCTCAGAACAAAAGAACGGTGTTTCCTACACATACAGACCATATCTAGTTCAAATCTGCTTCTGAAACTGAATCAAACCACAGGTGCTCTAACATCCAATGCTTGTCATTTAAGATTAGAAACGTGTGAGCTTTGTGAACGATGTAGTTCGTTTAGCTGTAAAGTAACTGCTCTTACCTGAAATGAAGTCTTGTTTTTTAGGAAGACTCAGAGCCTGAGATTTAACTCCATTTCTGAAGTGAAACACACAGCACAGTCTCATCCATTGATCACACTCTGCTTTAGAGCAAGAAGCACGCTCTAGCTTTCTAGTGTCTCTAAGACAGCAGGAAAAGTGAGTGTGCTGAGAACAAAAGAACAGTGTTTCCTACACATATGGACCATATCTATTCCAACTCTGTGTCTGAAACTGATACAAAGCACTTGTCCTCTAACATCTGATGCTTGTCAGTTAAGATGAGAAACGTGTGAGTTCGTGAACGATATAGTTTGTTTGAGCTCTAAAGTGACTGCCCTTACCTGAAACGAAGTAGTGCTTGTAGGAAGACACAGAGCCTGGAATTTAACTCCATTTCTGAAGGGAAACACACAGCATAGTTCTCATCCATGGATCACACTCTGCTTTAGAACAAGAAGCACGCTCTTGCTTTCTAGAGTCTCTAAGACAGCAGGAAACATGAGTGTGCTGAGAACAAAAGAACGGAGTTTCCTACACATACAGACCATATCTAGTCCAACTCTGCCTCTTAAATTGATACAAAGCACAGGTCCTCTAACATCCAATGGTTGTCATTTCAGATGAGAAACATGTGAGCTTGAACGATGTAGTTCGTTTGAGCTGAAAAGTGACTGCCCTTACCTAAAACGAATTCTTGATTGTAGGAAGACACAGAGACTGGGTTTTAACTCCATTTCTGAAGGGAAACACACAGCATAGTTCTTATCCATGGATCACACTCTGCTTTAGAGCAAGAAACACGCTCTTGATTTCTAGATTCTCTAATACAGCAGGAAACGTGAGTGTGCTAAGAACAAATGAACGGTGTTTCCTACACATACGGACCATATCTAGTCCAACTCTGCCTCTGAAATTGATACAAAGCACAGTTCCTCTAACATCCAATGCTTATCAGTTAAGATGAGAAACATGTGAGCTTGAACGATGTAGTTCGTTTGAGCTGTAAAGTGACTGCCCTTACCTGAAACGAAGTAGTGCTTGTAGGAAGACACAGAGCCTGGGATTTAACTCCATTTCAGAAGGGAAACACACAGCAGAGTTCTCATCCATGGATCACACTCTGCTTTAGCGCAAGAAGAACACTCTTGCTTTCTAGAATCTCTAATACAGCAGGAAACATGAGTGTGCTCAGAACAAAAGAACAGTGTTTCCTACACATACAGACCATATCTAGTTCAAATCTGCTTCTGAAACTGAATCAAACCACAGGTCCTCTAACATTCAAGCTTGTCATTTAAGATGAGTAACATGTGAGCTTCGTGAACGATGTAGTATGTTTGAGCTGAAAAGTGACTGCCCTTACTTGAAACGATGTCTTGCTTGTAGGAAGACACAGAGCCTGGAATTTAACTCCATTTCTGAAGGGAAACACACAGCATAGTTCTCATCCATGGATCACACTCTGCTTTAGAACAAGAAGCACGCTCTTGCTTTCTAGAGTCTCTAAGACAGCAGGAAACATGAGTGTGCTGAGAACAAAAGAATGGAGTTTCCTACACATACAGACCATATCTAGTCCAACTCTGCCTCTTAAACTGATACAAAGCACAGGTCCTCTAACATCCAATGGTTGTCATTTCATATGAGAAACGTATGAGCTTCGTGAACGATGTAGTTCGTTTGAGGTGAAAAGTGACTGCCCTTACCTAAAACGAATTCTTGATTGTAGGAAGACAAAGAGACTGGGTTTTAACTCCATTTCTGAAGGGAAACACACAGCATAGTTCTTATCCATGGATCACACTCTGCTTTAGAGCAAGAAACACGCTCTTGATTTCTAGATTCTCTAATACAGCAGGAAACGTGAGTGTGCTAAGAACAAATGAACGGTGTTTCCTACACATACGGACCATATCTAGTCCAACTCTGCCTCTGAAATTGATACAAAGCACAGTTCCTCTAACATCCAATGCTTGTCAGTTAAGATGAGAAACATGTGAGCTTGAACGATGTAGTTCGTTTGAGCTATAAAGTGACTGCCCTTACCTGAAACGAAGTAGTGCTTGTAGGAAGACCCAGACCCTGGGATTTAACTCCATTTCAGAAGGGAAACACACAGCAGAGTTCTCATCCATGGATCACACTCTGCTTTAGCGCAAGAAGAACACACTTGCTTTCTAGAATCTCTAATACAGCAGGAAACATGAGTGTGCTCAGAACAAAAGAACAGTGTTTCCTACACATACAGACCATATCTAGTTCAAATCTGCTTCTGAAACTGAATCAAACCACAGGTCCTCTAACATCCAATGCTTGTCATTTAAGATGAGAAACGTGTGAGCTCCGTGAACGATGTAGTTCGTTTGAGCTGTAAAGTGACTGTCCTTACATGAAACGAAGTCTTGTTTTTTAGGAAGACTCAGAGCCTGAGATTTAACTCCATTTCTGAAGTGAAACACACAGCAGAGTTCTCATCCAGTGATCACACTCTGCTTTAGAGCAAGAAGCACGCTATAGCTTTCTAGAGTCTCTAGGACAGCAGGAAACCTGAGTGTGCTGAGAACAAAAGAACGGTGTTTCCGACACATACGGACCATATCAATTCCAACTCTGCTTCTAAAAGTGATACAAATCACTGGTCCTCTAACAGCCAATGCATGTCAGTTAAGATGAGAAACGAGTGAGCTTTGTGAAGGATGTAGTTCGTTTGAGCTGAAAAGTGACTGCCCTTACCTGAAAGGAAGTAGTGCTTGTAGGAAGACACAGAGCCTGGGATTTAACTCCACTTCTGAAGGGAAACACACAGCACAGTTCTGATATATAGATCACACTCTACTTTAGAGCAAGAAGCACGCTCTTGCTTTCTAGAGTCTCTAATACAGCAGGAAAGTTGAGTGTGCTCAGAAAAAAAGAACGGTGTTTCCTACACATACAGACCATATCTAGTTCAAATCTGCTTCTGAAACTGAAACAAACCACAGGTCCTCTAATATCCAATGCTTGTCAGTTAAGATGAGAAACGTGTGAGCTTTGTGAACGACATAGTTCGTTTGAGCTGTAAAGTAACGGCCCTTAACTGAAACGAAGTCTTGTTTTTTAGGAAGACTCAGAGCCTGAGATTTAACTCCATTTCTGAAGTGAAACACACAGCAGAGTTCTCATCCATTGATCACACTCTGCTTTAGAGCAAGAAGCACGCTCTAGCTTTCTAGAGTCTCTAAGACAGTAGGAAACGTGAGTGTGCTGAGAACAAAAGAACGGTGTTTCGTACACATATGGACCATATCTATTGCAACTCTGCTTCTGAAATTCATACAAAGCACAGGTCCTTTAACATCCAATGCTTGTCATTTAAAATGAGAAACGTGTGAGCTTTGAGAATGATGTAGTTCGTTTGAGCTGAAAAGTGACTGCCCTTACCTGAAAAGAAGTAGTGCTTGTAGGAAGACACAGAGCCTGGGATTTAACTCCATTTCTGAAAGGAAACACACAGCATAGTACTCATCCATTGATCACACTCTGCTTTAGAGCAAGACGAACGCTCTTGCTTTCTAGAATCTCTAATAGAGCAGGAAGCTAGAGTGTGCTCCAAACAAATGAACGGTGTTTCCTACACATACAGACCATATCTAGTTGAACTCTGCTTCGGAAACTGAAACAAACAACAGGTCCTCTACCATCCAATGCTTGGCAGTTAAGCTGAGAAACGTGTGAGCTTCGTGAACGATGTAGTTCGTTTGAGCTGAAAAGTGACTGCCCTTACCTGAAATGAAGTACTGCTTGTAGGAAGACACAGCGCCTGGGATTTAACTCCATTTCTGAAAGGAAACACACAGCATAGTTCTCATCCATTGATCACACTCTGCTTTAGAGCAAGAAGAACGCTCTTGCTTTCTAGAATCTCTAATACAGCAGGAAACAAGAGTGTGCTCAGAACAAAAGAACGGTGTTTCCTACACATACAGACCATATCTAGTTCAACTCTGCTTCTGAAACTGAATCAAACCACAGGTCCACTAACATCCAATGCTTGTCATTTAAGATGAGAAACGTGTGAGCTTCGTGAACGATGTAGTTCGTTTAGCTGTAAAGTAACTGCTCTTACCTGAAACGAAGTCTTGTTTTTTAGGAAGACTCAGAGCCTGAGATTTAACTCCATTTCTGAAGTGAAACACACAGCACAGTTCTCATCCATTGATCACACTCTGCTTTAGAGCAAGAAGCACGCTCTTGCATTCTAGAGTCTCTAATACAGCAGGAAACTTGAGTGTGCTCAGAAAAAAAGAACGGTGTTTCCTACACATACGGACCATATCCAGTTCAACTCTGCTTCTGAAACTGAAACAAAGCTCAGGTCCTCTAACATCCAATG
This sequence comes from Onychomys leucogaster, assembly GCA_949786385.1. Lineage (NCBI taxonomy): Eukaryota > Metazoa > Chordata > Mammalia > Rodentia > Cricetidae > Onychomys > Onychomys leucogaster. Next base: position 3,060,823 of record CATKUP010000009.1, on the reverse strand, counting down.
CTGGTCAGTTAAGATGAGAAACGTGTGAGCTTCGTGAACGATGTAGGTCGTTTGAGATGAAAAGTGACTTCCCTTACCTGAAACGAAATAGTGCATGTAGGGAGACTCAGAGCCTGGAATTTAACTCAATTTCTTAAGTGAAACACAGAGCAGAGTTCTCATCCATTGATCACACTCTGCTTTAGAGCAAGAAGCACGCTCTAGCTTTCTAGAGTCTCTAAGACTGCAGGAAACGTGAGTGTGCTGAGAACAAAAGAACGGTGTTTCGTACACATATGGACCATATCTATTGCAACTCTGCTTCTGAAATTGATACAAAGCACTGGTCATCTAACATCCAAGCTTGTCAGTTAAGATGAGTAACATGTGAGCTTCGTGAACGATGTAGTTTGTTTGAGCTGAAAAGTGACTGCCCTTACTTGAAACGTAGTCTTGCTTGTAGGAAGACACAGAGCCTGGAATTTAACTCCATTTCTGAAGGGAAACACACAGCATAGTTCTCATCCATGGATCACACTCTGCTTTAGAACAAGAAGCACGCTCTTGCTTTCTAGAGTCTCTAATAGAGCACGAAACATGAGTGTGCTAAGAACAAATGAACGGTGTTTCCTACACATACGGACCATATCTAGTCCAACTCTGCCTCTGAAATTGATACAAAGCACAGGTCCTCTAACATCCAATGCTTGTCAGTTAAGATGAGAAACATGTGAGCTTCGTGAACGATGTAGTTCAATTGAGCTGTAAAGTATCGGCCCTTACCTAAAACGAATTTTTGATTGTAGGAAGACACAGAGACTGGGTTTTAACTCCATTTCTGAAGGGAAACACACAGCATAGTTCTCATCCATGGATCACACTCTGCTTTAGAGCAAAAAGCACGCTCTTGTTTTCTAGATTCTCTAATACAGCAGGAAACATGAGTGTGCTCAGAACAAAAGAACGGTGTTTCCTACACATACAGACCATATCTAGTTCAAATCTGCTTCTGAAACTGAATCAAACCACAGGTGCTCTAACATCCAATGCTTGTCATTTAAGATTAGAAACGTGTGAGCTTTGTGAACGATGTAGTTCGTTTAGCTGTAAAGTAACTGCTCTTACCTGAAATGAAGTCTTGTTTTTTAGGAAGACTCAGAGCCTGAGATTTAACTCCATTTCTGAAGTGAAACACACAGCACAGTCTCATCCATTGATCACACTCTGCTTTAGAGCAAGAAGCACGCTCTAGCTTTCTAGTGTCTCTAAGACAGCAGGAAAAGTGAGTGTGCTGAGAACAAAAGAACAGTGTTTCCTACACATATGGACCATATCTATTCCAACTCTGTGTCTGAAACTGATACAAAGCACTTGTCCTCTAACATCTGATGCTTGTCAGTTAAGATGAGAAACGTGTGAGTTCGTGAACGATATAGTTTGTTTGAGCTCTAAAGTGACTGCCCTTACCTGAAACGAAGTAGTGCTTGTAGGAAGACACAGAGCCTGGAATTTAACTCCATTTCTGAAGGGAAACACACAGCATAGTTCTCATCCATGGATCACACTCTGCTTTAGAACAAGAAGCACGCTCTTGCTTTCTAGAGTCTCTAAGACAGCAGGAAACATGAGTGTGCTGAGAACAAAAGAACGGAGTTTCCTACACATACAGACCATATCTAGTCCAACTCTGCCTCTTAAATTGATACAAAGCACAGGTCCTCTAACATCCAATGGTTGTCATTTCAGATGAGAAACATGTGAGCTTGAACGATGTAGTTCGTTTGAGCTGAAAAGTGACTGCCCTTACCTAAAACGAATTCTTGATTGTAGGAAGACACAGAGACTGGGTTTTAACTCCATTTCTGAAGGGAAACACACAGCATAGTTCTTATCCATGGATCACACTCTGCTTTAGAGCAAGAAACACGCTCTTGATTTCTAGATTCTCTAATACAGCAGGAAACGTGAGTGTGCTAAGAACAAATGAACGGTGTTTCCTACACATACGGACCATATCTAGTCCAACTCTGCCTCTGAAATTGATACAAAGCACAGTTCCTCTAACATCCAATGCTTATCAGTTAAGATGAGAAACATGTGAGCTTGAACGATGTAGTTCGTTTGAGCTGTAAAGTGACTGCCCTTACCTGAAACGAAGTAGTGCTTGTAGGAAGACACAGAGCCTGGGATTTAACTCCATTTCAGAAGGGAAACACACAGCAGAGTTCTCATCCATGGATCACACTCTGCTTTAGCGCAAGAAGAACACTCTTGCTTTCTAGAATCTCTAATACAGCAGGAAACATGAGTGTGCTCAGAACAAAAGAACAGTGTTTCCTACACATACAGACCATATCTAGTTCAAATCTGCTTCTGAAACTGAATCAAACCACAGGTCCTCTAACATCCAATGCTTGTCATTTAAGATGAGAAACGTGTGAGGTCCGTGAACGATGTAGTTCGTTTGAGCTGTAAAGTGACTATCCTTACATGAAACGAAGTCTTGTTTTTTAGGAAGACTCAGAGCCTGAGATTTAACTCCATTTCTGAAGTGAAACACACAGCAGAGTTCTCATCCAGTGATCACACTCTGCTTTAGAGCAAGAAGCACGCTCTAGCTTTCTAGAGTTTCTAAGAGAGCAGGAAACGTGAGTGTGCTGAGAAAAAAAGAACGGTGTTTCGTACACATATGGACCATATCTATTGCAACTCTGCTTCTGAAATTGATACAAAGCACTGGTCATCTAACATCCAAGCTTGTCAGTTAAGATGAGTAACATGTGAGCTTCGTGAACGATGTAGTTAGTTTGAGCTGAAAAGTGACTGCCCTTACTTGAAACGAAGTCTTGCTTGTAGGAAGACACAGAGCCTGGAATTTAACTCCATTTCTGAAGGGAAACACACAGCATAGTTCTCATCCATGGATCACACTCTGCTTTAGAACAAGAAGCACGCACTTGCTTTCTAGAGTCTCTAGTAGAGCAGGAAACGTGAGTGTGCTAAGAACAAATGAACGGTGTTTCCTACACATACGGACCATATCTAGTCCAACTCTGCCTCTGAAATTGATACAAAGCACAGGTCCTCTAACATCCAATGCTTGTCAGTTAAGAAGAGAAACGTGTGAGCTTCGTGAACAATGTAGTTCGATTGACCTGTAAAGTATCGGCCCTTACCTAAAACGAATTCTTGATTGTAGGAAGACACAGAGACTGGGTTTTAACTCTATTTCTGAAGGGAAACACACAGCATAGTTCTCATCCATGGATCACACTCTGCTTTAGAGCAAAAAGCATGCTCTTGTTTTCTAGATTCTCTAATACAACAGGAAACATGAGTGTGCTCAGAACAAAAGAACGGTGTTTCCTACACATACAGACCATATCTAGTTCAACTATGCTTCTGAAACTGAATCAAACCACAGGTCCTCTAACATCCAAGCTTGTCAGTTAAGATGAGTAATATGTGAGCTTCGTGAACGATGCAGTTAGTTTGAGCTGAAAAGTGACTGCCCTTACTTGAAACGATGTCTTGCTTGTAGGAAGACACAGAGCCTGGAATTTAACTCCATTTCTGAAGGGAAACACACAGCATAGTTCTCATCCATGGATCACACTCTGCTTTAGAACAAGAAGCACGCTCTTGCTTTCTAGAGTCTCTAATACAGCAGGAAAGTTGAGTGTGCTCAGAAAAAAAGAACGGTGTTTCCTACACATACAGACCATATCTAGTTCAAATCTGCTTCTGAATCTGAAACAAACCACAGGGCCTCTAATATCCAATGCTTGTCAGTTAAGATGAGAAACGTGTGAGCTTCGTGAACGACATAGTTCGTTTGAGCTGTAAAGTAACGGCCCTTAACTGAAACGAAGTCTTGTTTTTTAGGAAGACTCAGAGCCTGAGATTTAACTCCATTTCTGAAGTGAAACACACAGCACAGTTCTCGTCCATTGATCACACTCTGCTTTATAGCAAGAAGCACGCTCTAGCTTTCTAGAGTCTCTAAGACAGTAGGAAACGTGAGTGTGCTGAGAACAAAAGAACGGTGTTTCGTACACATATGGACCATATCTATTGCAACTCTGCTTCTGAAATTCATACAAAGCACAGGTCCTTTAACATCCAATGCTTGTCATTTAAAATGAGAAACGTGTGAGCTTTGAGAATGATGTAGTTCGTTTGAGCTGAAAAGTGACTGCCCTTACCTGAAAAGAAGTAGTGCTTGTAGGAAGACACAGAGCCTGGGATTTAACTCCATTTCTGAAAGGAAACACACAGCATAGTACTCATCCATTGATCACACTCTGCTTTAGAGCAAGAAGAACGCTCTTACTTTCTAGAATCTCTAATAGAGCAGGAAGCTAGAGTGTGCTCCGAACAAATGAACGGTGTTTCCTACACATACAGACCATATCTAGTTGAACTCTGCTTCGGAAACTGAAACAAACAACAGGTCCTCTAACATCCAATGCTTGGCAGTTAAGCTGAGAAACGTGTGAGCTTCGTGAACGATGTAGTTCGTTTGAGCTGAAAAGTGACTGCCCTTACCTGAAACGAAGTAGTGCTTGTAGGAAGACACAGCGCCTGGGATTTAACTCCATTTCTGAAAGGAAACACACAGCATAGTTCTCATCCATTGATCACACTCTGCTTTAGAGCAAGAAGAACGCTCTTGCTTTCTAGAATCTCTAATTCAGCAAGAAACAAGAGTGTGCTCAGAACAAAAGAACAGTGTTTCCTACACATACAGACCATATCTAGTTCAACTCTGCTTCTGAAACTGAATCAAACCACAGGTCCACTAACATCCAATGCTTGTCATTTAAGATGAGAAACGTGTGAGCTTCGTGAACGATGTAGTTCGTTTAGCTGTAAAGTAACTGCTCTTACCTGAAACGAAGTCTTGTTTTTTAGGAAGACTCAGAGCCTGAGATTTAACTCCATTTCTGAAGTGAAACACACAGCACAGTTCTCATCCATTGATCACACTCTGCTTTAGAGCAAGAAGCACGCTCTTGCATTCTAGAGTCTCTAATACAGCAGGAAACTTGAGTGTGCTCAGAAAAAAGGAACGGTGTTTCCTACACATACGGACCATATCCAGTTCAACTCTGCTTCTGAAACTGAAACAAAGCTCAGGTCCTCTAACATCCAATGCTGGTCAGTTAAGATGAGAAACGTGTGAGCTTCGTGAACGATGTAGGTCGTTTGAGATGAAAAGTGACTTCCCTTACCTGAAACGAAATAGTGCTTGTAGGGAGACTCAGAGCCTGGAATTTAACTCCATTTCTTAAGTGAAACACAGAGCAGAGTTCTCATCCATTGATCACACTCTGCTTTAGAGCAAGAAGCACGCTCTAGCTTTCTAGAGTCTCTAAGACTGCAGGAAACGTGAGTGTGATGAGAACAAAAGAACGGTGTTTCCTACACATATGGACCATATCTATTGCAACTCTGCTTCTGAAATTGATACAAAGCACTGGTCATCTAACATCCAAGCTTGTCAGTTAAGATGAGTAACATGTGAGCTTCGTGAACGATGTAGTTTGTTTGAGCTGAAAAGTGACTGCCCTTACTTGAAACGTAGTCTTGCTTGTAGGAAGACACAGAGCCTGGAATTTAACTCCATTTCTGAAGGGAAACACACAGCATAGTTCTCATCCATGGATCACACTCTGCTTTAGAACAAGAAGCACGCTCTTGCTTTCTAGAGTCTCTAAGACAGCAGGAAACATGAGTGTGCTGAGAACAAAAGAACGGAGTTTCCTACACATACAGACCATATCTAGTCCAACTCTGCCTCTTAAATTGATACAAAGCACAGGTCCTCTAACATCCAATGGTTGTCATTTCAGATGAGAAACATGTGAGCTTGAACGATGTAGTTCGTTTGAGCTGAAAAGTGACTGCCCTTACCTAAAACGAATTCTTGATTGTAGGAAGACACAGAGACTGGGTTTTAACTCCATTTCTGAAGGGAAACACACAGCATAGTTCTTATCCATGGATCACACTCTGCTTTAGAGCAAGAAACACGCTCTTGATTTCTAGATTCTCTAATACAGCAGGAAACGTGAGTGTGCTAAGAACAAATGAACGGTGTTTCCTACACATACGGACCATATCTAGTCCAACTCTGCCTCTGAAATTGATACAAAGCACAGTTCCTCTAACATCCAATGCTTATCAGTTAAGATGAGAAACATGTGAGCTTGAACGATGTAGTTCGTTTGAGCTGTAAAGTGACTGCCCTTACCTGAAACGAAGTAGTGCTTGTAGGAAGACACAGAGCCTGGGATTTAACTCCATTTCAGAAGGGAAACACACAGCAGAGTTCTCATCCAGTGATCACACTCTGCTTTAGAGCAAGAAACACGCTCTTGATTTCTAGATTCTCTAATACAGCAGGAAACGTGAGTGTGCTAAGAACAAATGAACGGTGTTTCCTACACATACGGACCATATCTAGTCCAACTCTGCCTCTGAAATTGATACAAAGCACAGTTCCTCTAACATCCAATGCTTATCAGTTAAGATGAGAAACATGTGAGCTTGAACGATGTAGTTCGTTTGAGCTGTAAAGTGACTGCCCTTACCTGAAACGAAGTAGTGCTTGTAGGAAGACACAGAGCCTGGGATTTAACTCCATTTCAGAAGGGAAACACACAGCAGAGTTCTCATCCATGGATCACACTCTGCTTTAGCGCAAGAAGAACACTCTTGCTTTCTAGAATCTCTAATACAGCAGGAAACATGAGTGTGCTCAGAACAAAAGAACAGTGTTTCCTACACATACAGACCATATCTAGTTCAAATCTGCTTCTGAAACTGAATCAAACCACAGGTCCTCTAACATCCAATGCTTGTCATTTAAGATGAGAAACGTGTGAGGTCCGTGAACGATGTAGTTCGTTTGAGCTGTAAAGTGACTATCCTTACATGAAACGAAGTCTTGTTTTTTAGGAAGACTCAGAGCCTGAGATTTAACTCCATTTCTGAAGTGAAACACACAGCAGAGTTCTCATCCAGTGATCACACTCTGCTTTAGAGCAAGAAGCACGCTCTAGCTTTCTAGAGTTTCTAAGAGAGCAGGAAACGTGAGTGTGCTGAGAAAAAAAGAACGGTGTTTCGTACACATATGGACCATATCTATTGCAACTCTGCTTCTGAAATTGATACAAAGCACTGGTCATCTAACATCCAAGCTTGTCAGTTAAGATGAGTAACATGTGAGCTTCGTGAACGATGTAGTTAGTTTGAGCTGAAAAGTGACTGCCCTTACTTGAAACGAAGTCTTGCTTGTAGGAAGACACAGAGCCTGGAATTTAACTCCATTTCTGAAGGGAAACACACAGCATAGTTCTCATCCATGGATCACACTCTGCTTTAGAACAAGAAGCACGCACTTGCTTTCTAGAGTCTCTAGTAGAGCAGGAAACGTGAGTGTGCTAAGAACAAATGAACGGTGTTTCCTACACATACGGACCATATCTAGTCCAACTCTGCCTCTGAAATTGATACAAAGCACAGGTCCTCTAACATCCAATGCTTGTCAGTTAAGATGAGAAACGTGTGAGCTTCGTGAACGATGTAGTTCGATTGACCTGTAAAGTATCGGCCCTTACCTAAAACGAATTCTTGATTGTAGGAAGACACAGAGACTGGGTTTTAACTCTATTTCTGAAGGGAAACACACAGCATAGTTCTCATCCATGGATCACACTCTGCTTTAGAGCAAAAAGCATGCTCTTGTTTTCTAGATTCTCTAATACAACAGGAAACATGAGTGTGCTCAGAACAAAAGAACGGTGTTTCCTACACATACAGACCATATCTAGTTCAACTATGCTTCTGAAACTGAATCAAACCACAGGTCCTCTAACATCCAAGCTTGTCAGTTAAGATGAGTAATATGTGAGCTTCGTGAACGATGCAGTTAGTTTGAGCTGAAAAGTGACTGCCCTTACTTGAAACGATGTCTTGCTTGTAGGAAGACACAGAGCCTGGAATTTAACTCCATTTCTGAAGGGAAACACACAGCATAGTTCTCATCCATGGATCACACTCTGCTTTAGAACAAGAAGCACGCTCTTGCTTTCTAGAGTCTCTAATACAGCAGGAAAGTTGAGTGTGCTCAGAAAAAAAGAACGGTGTTTCCTACACATACAGACCATATCTAGTTCAAATCTGCTTCTGAATCTGAAACAAACCACAGGTCCTCTAATATCCAATGCTTGTCAGTTAAGATGAGAAACGTGTGAGCTTCGTGAACGACATAGTTCGTTTGAGCTGTAAAGTAACGGCCCTTAACTGAAACGAAGTCTTGTTTTTTAGGAAGACTCAGAGCCTGAGATTTAACTCCATTTCTGAAGTGAAACACACAGCACAGTTCTCGTCCATTGATCACACTCTGCTTTATAGCAAGAAGCACGCTCTAGCTTTCTAGAGTCTCTAAGACAGTAGGAAACGTGAGTGTGCTGAGAACAAAAGAACGGTGTTTCGTACACATATGGACCATATCTATTGCAACTCTGCTTCTGAAATTCATACAAAGCACAGGTCCTTTAACATCCAATGCTTGTCATTTAAAATGAGAAACGTGTGAGCTTTGAGAATGATGTAGTTCGTTTGAGCTGAAAAGTGACTGCCCTTACCTGAAACGAAGTAGTGCTTGTAGGAAGACACAGCGCCTGGGATTTAACTCCATTTCTGAAAGGAAACACACAGCATAGTTCTCATCCATTGATCACACTCTGCTTTAGAGCAAGAAGAACGCTCTTGCTTTCTAGAATCTCTAATTCAGCAAGAAACAAGAGTGTGCTCAGAACAAAAGAACGGTGTTTCCTACACATACAGACCATATCTAGTTCAACTCTGCTTCTGAAACTGAATCAAACCACAGGTCCACTAACATCCAATGCTTGTCATTTAAGATGAGAAACGTGTGAGCTTCGTGAACGATGTAGTTCGTTTAGCTGTAAAGTAACTGCTCTTACCTGAAAGGAAGTCTTGTTTTTTAGGAAGACTCAGAGCCTGAGATTTAACTCCATTTCTGAAGTGAAACACACAGCACAGTTCTCATCCATTGATCACACTCTGCTTTAGAGCAAGAAGCACGCTCTTGCATTCTAGAGTCTCTAATACAGCAGGAAACTTGAGTGTGCTCAGAAAAAAAGAACGGTGTTTCCTACACATACGGACCATATCCAGTTCAACTCTGCTTCTGAAACTGAAACAAAGCTCAGGTCCTCTAACATCCAATGCTGGTCAGTTAAGATGAGAAACGTGTGAGCTTCGTGAACGATGTAGGTCGTTTGAGATGAAAAGTGACTTCCCTTACCTGAAACGAAATAGTGCTTGTAGGGAGACTCAGAGCCTGGAATTTAACTCCATTTCTTAAGTGAAACACAGAGCAGAGTTCTCATCCATTGATCACACTCTGCTTTAGAGCAAGAAGCACGCTCTAGCTTTCTAGAGTCTCTAAGACTGCAGGAAACGTGAGTGTGATGAGAACAAAAGAACGGTGTTTCCTACACATATGGACCATATCTATTGCAACTCTGCTTCTGAAATTGATACAAAGCACTGGTCATCTAACATCCAAGCTTGTCAGTTAAGATGAGTAACATGTGAGCTTCGTGAACGATGTAGTTTGTTTGAGCTGAAAAGTGACTGCCCTTACTTGAAACGTAGTCTTGCTTGTAGGAAGACACAGAGCCTGGAATTTAACTCCATTTCTGAAGGGAAACACACAGCATAGTTCTCATCCATGGATCACACTCTGCTTTAGAACAAGAAGCACGCTCTTGCTTTCTAGAGTCTCTAAGACAGCAGGAAACATGAGTGTGCTGAGAACAAAAGAACGGAGTTTCCTACACATACAGACCATATCTAGTCCAACTCTGCCTCTTAAATTGATACAAAGCACAGGTCCTCTAACATCCAATGGTTGTCATTTCAGATGAGAAACATGTGAGCTTGAACGTTGTAGTTCGTTTGAGCTGAAAAGTGACTGCCCTTACCTAAAACGAATTCTTGATTGTAGGAAGACACAGAGACTGGGTTTTAACTCCATTTCTGAAGGGAAACACACAGCATAGTTCTTATCCATGGATCACACTCTGCTTTAGAGCAAGAAACACGCTCTTGATTTCTAGATTCTCTAATACAGCAGGAAACGTGAGTGTGCTAAGAACAAATGAACGGTGTTTCCTACACATACGGACCATATCTAGTCCAACTCTGCCTCTGAAATTGATACAAAGCACTTGTCCTCTAACATCTGATGCTTGTCAGTTAAGATGAGAAACGTGAGAGCTTCGTGAACGATGTAGTTTGTTTGAGCTGTAAAGTGACTGCCCTTACCTGAAACGAAGTAGTGCTTGTAGGAAGACACAGAGCCTGGGATTTAACTCCATTTCAGAAGGGAAACACACAGCAGAGTTCTCATCCATGGATCACACTCTGCTTTAGCGCAAGAAGAACACTCTTGCTTTCTAGAATCTCTAATACAGCAGGAAACATGAGTGTGCTCAGAACAAAAGAACAGTGTTTCCTACACATACAGACCATATCTAGTTCAAATCTGCTTCTGAAACTGAATCAAACCACAGGTCCTCTAACATCCAATGCTTGTCATTTAAGATGAGAAACGTGTGAGGTCCGTGAACGATGTAGTTCGTTTGAGCTGTAAAGTGACTATCCTTACATGAAACGAAGTCTTGTTTTTTAGGAAGACTCAGAGCCTGAGATTTAACTCCATTTCTGAAGTGAAACACACAGCAGAGTTCTCATCCAGTGATCACACTCTGCTTTAGAGCAAGAAGCACGCTCTAGCTTTCTAGAGTTTCTAAGAGAGCAGGAAACGTGAGTGTGCTGAGAAAAAAAGAACGGTGTTTCGTACACATATGGACCATATCTATTGCAACTCTGCTTCTGAAATTGATACAAAGCACTGGTCATCTAACATCCAAGCTTGTCAGTTAAGATGAGTAACATGTGAGCTTCGTGAACGATGTAGTTAGTTTGAGCTGAAAAGTGACTGCCCTTACTTGAAACGAAGTCTTGCTTGTAGGAAGACACAGAGCCTGGAATTTAACTCCATTTCTGAAGGGAAACACACAGCATAGTTCTCATCCATGGATCACACTCTGCTTTAGAACAAGAAGCACGCACTTGCTTTCTAGAGTCTCTAGTAGAGCAGGAAACGTGAGTGTGCTAAGAACAAATGAACGGTGTTTCCTACACATACGGACCATATCTAGTCCAACTCTGCCTCTGAAATTGATACAAAGCACAGGTCCTCTAACATCCAATGCTTGTCAGTTAAGATGAGAAACGTGTGAGCTTCGTGAACGATGTAGTTCGATTGACCTGTAAAGTATCGGCCCTTACCTAAAACGAATTCTTGATTGTAGGAAGACACAGAGACTGGGTTTTAACTCTATTTCTGAAGGGAAACACACAGCATAGTTCTCATCCATGGATCACACTCTGCTTTAGAGCAAAAAGCATGCTCTTGTTTTCTAGATTCTCTAATACAACAGGAAACATGAGTGTGCTCAGAACAAAAGAACGGTGTTTCCTACACATACAGACCATATCTAGTTCAACTATGCTTCTGAAACTGAATCAAACCACAGGTCCTCTAACATCCAAGCTTGTCAGTTAAGATGAGTAATATGTGAGCTTCGTGAACGATGCAGTTAGTTTGAGCTGAAAAGTGACTGCCCTTACTTGAAACGATGTCTTGCTTGTAGGAAGACACAGAGCCTGGAATTTAACTCCATTTCTGAAGGGAAACACACAGCATAGTTCTCATCCATGGATCACACTCTGCTTTAGAACAAGAAGCACGCTCTTGCTTTCTAGAGTCTCTAATACAGCAGGAAAGTTGAGTGTGCTCAGAAAAAAAGAACGGTGTTTCCTACACATACAGACCATATCTAGTTCAAATCTGCTTCTGAATCTGAAACAAACCACAGGTCCTCTAATATCCAATGCTTGTCAGTTAAGATGAGAAACGTGTGAGCTTCGTGAACGACATATTTCGTTTGAGCTGTAAAGTAACGGCCCTTAACTGAAACGAAGTCTTGTTTTTTAGGAAGACTCAGAGCCTGAGATTTAACTCCATTTCTGAAGTGAAACACACAGCACAGTTCTCGTCCATTGATCACACTCTGCTTTATAGCAAGAAGCACGCTCTAGCTTTCTAGAGTCTCTAAGACAGTAGGAAACGTGAGTGTGCTGAGAACAAAAGAACGGTGTTTCGTACACATATGGACCATATCTATTGCAACTCTGCTTCTGAAATTCATACAAAGCACAGGTCCTTTAACATCCAATGCTTGTCATTTAAAATGAGAAACGTGTGAGCTTTGAGAATGATGTAGTTCGTTTGAGCTGAAAAGTGACTGCCCTTACCTGAAACGAAGTAGTGCTTGTAGGAAGACACAGCGCCTGGGATTTAACTCCATTTCTGAAAGGAAACACACAGCATAGTTCTCATCCATTGATCACACTCTGCTTTAGAGCAAGAAGAACGCTCTTGCTTTCTAGAATCTCTAATTCAGCAAGAAACAAGAGTGTGCTCAGAACAAAAGAACGGTGTTTCCTACACATACAGACCATATCTAGTTCAACTCTGCTTCTGAAACTGAATCAAACCACAGGTCCACTAACATCCAATGCTTGTCATTTAAGATGAGAAACGTGTGAGCTTCGTGAACGATGTAGTTCGTTTAGCTGTAAAGTAACTGCTCTTACATGAAAGGAAGTCTTGTTTTTTAGGAAGACTCAGAGCCTGAGATTTAACTCCATTTCTGAAGTGAAACACACAGCACAGTTCTCATCCATTGATCACACTCTGCTTTAGAGCAAGAAGCACGCTCTTGCATTCTAGAGTCTCTAATACAGCAGGAAACTTGAGTGTGCTCAGAAAAAAAGAACGGTGTTTCCTACACATACGGACCATATCCAGTTCAACTCTGCTTCTGAAACTGAAACAAAGCTCAGGTCCTCTAACATCCAATGCTGGTCAGTTAAGATGAGAAACGTGTGAGCTTCGTGAACGATGTAGGTCGTTTGAGATGAAAAGTGACTTCCCTTACCTGAAACGAAATAGTGCTTGTAGGGAGACTCAGAGCCTGGAATTTAACTCCATTTCTTAAGTGAAACACAGAGCAGAGTTCTCATCCATTGATCACACTCTGCTTTAGAGCAAGAAGCACGCTCTAGCTTTCTAGAGTCTCTAAGACTGCAGGAAACGTGAGTGTGATGAGAACAAAAGAACGGTGTTTCCTACACATATGGACCATATCTATTGCAACTCTGCTTCTGAAATTGATACAAAGCACTGGTCATCTAACATCCAAGCTTGTCAGTTAAGATGAGAAACGTGAGAGCTTCGTGAACGATGTAGTTTGTTTGAGCTGTAAAGTGACTGCCCTTACCTGAAACGAAGTAGTGCTTGTAGGAAGACACAGAGCCTGGGATTTAACTCCATTTCAGAAGGGAAACACACAGCAGAGTTCTCATCCATGGATCACACTCTGCTTTAGCGCAAGAAGAACACTCTTGCTTTCTAGAATCTCTAATACAGCAGGAAACATGAGTGTGCTCAGAACAAAAGAACAGTGTTTCCTACACATACAGACCATATCTAGTTCAAATCTGCTTCTGAAACTGAATCAAACCACAGGTCCTCTAACATCCACGCTTGTCATTTAAGATGAGTAACATGTGAGCTTCGTGAACGATGTAGTTCGTTTGAGCTGAAAAGTGACTGCCCTTACTTGAAACGATGTCTTGCTTGTAGGAAGACACAGAGCCTGGAATTTAACTCCATTTCTGAAGGGAAACACACAGCATAGTTCTCATCCATGGATCACACTCTGCTTTAGAACAAGAAGCACGCTCTTGCTTTCTAGAGTCTCTAAGACAGCAGGAAACATGAGTGTGCTGAGAACAAAAGAACGGAGTTTCCTACACATACAGACCATATCTAGTCCAACTCTGCCTCTTAAACTGATACAAAGCACAGGTCCTCTAACATCCAATGGTTGTCATTTCATATGAGAAACGTATGAGCTTCGTGAACGATGTAGTTCGTTTGAGGTGAAAAGTGACTGCCCTTACCTAAAACGAATTCTTGATTGTAGGAAGACAAAGAGACTGGGTTTTAACTCCATTTCTGAAGGGAAACACACAGCATAGTTCTTATCCATGGATCACACTCTGCTTTAGAGCAAGAAACACGCTCTTGATTTCTAGATTCTCTAATACAGCAGGAAACGTGAGTGTGCTAAGAACAAATGAACGGTGTTTCCTACACATACGGACCATATCTAGTCCAACTCTGCCTCTGAAATTGATACAAAGCACAGTTCCTCTAACATCCAATGCTTGTCAGTTAAGATGAGAAACATGTGAGCTTGAACGATGTAGTTCGTTTGAGCTGTAAAGTGACTGCCCTTACCTGAAACGAAGTAGTGCTTGTAGGAAGACACAGACCCTGGGATTTAACTCCATTTCAGAAGGGAAACACACAGCAGAGTTCTCATCCATGGATCACACTCTGCTTTAGCGCAAGAAGAACACACTTGCTTTCTAGAATCTCTAATACAACAGGAAACATGAGTGTGCTCAGAACAAAAGAACAGTGTTTCCTACACATACAGACCATATCTAGTTCAAATCTGCTTCTGAAACTGAATCAAACCACAGGTCCTCGAACATCCAATGCTTGTCATTTAAGATGAGAAACGTGTGAGCTCCGTGAACGATGTAGTTCGTTTGAGCTGTAAAGTGACTGTCCTTACATGAAACGAAGTCTTGTTTTTTAGGAAGACTCAGAGCCTGAGATTTAACTCCATTTCTGAAGTGAAACACACAGCAGAGTTCTCATCCAGTGATCACACTCTGCTTTAGAGCAAGAAGCACGCTATAGCTTTCTAGAGTCTCTAGGACAGCAGGAAACCTGAGTGTGCTGAGAACAAAAGAACGGTGTTTCCGACACATACGGACCATATCAATTCCAACTCTGCTTCTAAAAGTGATACAAATCACTGGTCCTCTAACAGCCAATGCATGTCAGTTAAGATGAGAAACGAGTGAGCTTTGTGAAGGATGTAGTTCGTTTGAGCTGAAAAGTGACTGCCCTTACCTGAAAGGAAGTAGTGCTTGTAGGAAGACACAGAGCCTGGGATTTAACTCCACTTCTGAAGGGAAACACACAGCACAGTTCTGATATATAGATCACACTCTACTTTAGAACAAGAAGCACGCTCTTGCTTTCTAGAGTCTCTAATACAGCAGGAAAGTTGAGTGTGCTCAGAAAAAAAGCACGGTGTTTCCTACACATACAGACCATATCTAGTTCAAATCTGCTTCTGAAACTGAAACAAACCACAGGTCCTCTAATATCCAATGCTTGTCAGTTAAGATGAGAAACGTGTGAGCTTTGTGAACGACATAGTTCGTTTGAGCTGTAAAGTAACGGCCCTTAACTGAAACGAAGTCTTGTTTTTTAGGAAGACTCAGAGCCTGAGATTTAACTCCATTTCTGAAGTGAAACACACAGCAGAGTTCTCATCCATTGATCACACTCTGCTTTAGAGCAAGAAGCACGCTCTAGCTTTCTAGAGTCTCTAAGACAGTAGGAAACGTGAGTGTGCTGAGAACAAAAGAACGGTGTTTCGTACACATATGGACCATATCTATTGCAACTCTGCTTCTGAAATTCATACAAAGCACAGGTCCTTTAACATCCAATGCTTGTCATTTAAAATGAGAAACGTGTGAGCTTTGAGAATGATGTAGTTCGTTTGAGCTGAAAAGTGACTGCCCTTACCTGAAACGAAGTAGTGCTTGTAGGAAGACACAGCGCCTGGGATTTAACTCCATTTCTGAAAGGAAACACACAGCATAGTTCTCATCCATTGATCACACTCTGCTTTAGAGCAAGAAGAACGCTCTTGCTTTCTAGAATCTCTAATACAGCAGGAAACAAGAGTGTGCTCAGAACAAAAGAACGGTGTTTCCTACACATACAGACCATATCTAGTTCAACTCTGCTTCTGAAACTGAATCAAACCACAGGTCCACTAACATCCAATGCTTGTCATTTAAGATGAGAAACGTGTGAGCTTCGTGAACGATGTAGTTCGTTTAGCTGTAAAGTAACTGCTCTTACCTGAAACGAAGTCTTGTTTTTTAGGAAGACTCAGAGCCTGAGATTTAACTCCATTTCTGAAGTGAAACACACAGCACAGTTCTCATCCATTGATCACACTCTGCTTTAGAGCAAGAAGCACGCTCTTGCATTCTAGAGTCTCTAATACAGCAGGAAACTTGAGTGTGCTCAGAAAAAAAGAACGGTGTTTCCTACACATACGGACCATATCCAGTTCAACTCTGCTTCTGAAACTGAAACAAAGCTCAGGTCCTCTAACATCCAATGCTGGTCAGTTAAGATGAGAAACGTGTGAGCTTCGTGAACGATGTAGGTCGTTTGAGATGAAAAGTGACTTCCCTTACCTGAAACGAAATAGTGCTTGTAGGGAGACTCAGACCCTGGAATTTAACTCCATTTCTTAAGTGAAACACAGAGCAGAGTTCTCATCCATTGATCACACTCTGCTTTAGAGCAAGAAGCACGCTCTAGCTTTCTAGAGTCTCTAAGACTGCAGGAAACGTGAGTGTGCTGAGAACAAAAGAACGGTGTTTCGTACACATATGGACCATATCTATTGCAACTCTGCTTCTGAAATTGATACAAAGCACTGGTCATCTAACATCCAAGCTTGTCAGTTAAGATGAGTAACATGTGAGCTTCGTGAACGATGTAGTTTGTTTGAGCTGAAAAGTGACTGCCCTTACTTGAAACGTAGTCTTGCTTGTAGGAAGACACAGAGCCTGGAATTTAACTCCATTTCTGAAGGGAAACACACAGCATAGTTCTCATCCATGGATCACACTCTGCTTTAGAACAAGAAGCACGCTCTTGCTTTCTAGAGTCTCTAATAGAGCAGGAAACATGAGTGTGCTAAGAACAAATGAACGGTGTTTCCTACACATACGGACCATATCTAGTCCAACTCTGCCTCTGAAATTGATACAAAGCACAGGTCCTCTAACATCCAATGCTTGTCAGTTAAGATGAGAAACATGTGAGCTTCGTGAACGATGTAGTTCGATTGAGCTGTAAAGTATCGGCCCTTACCTAAAACGAATTTTTGATTGTAGGAAGACACAGAGACTGGGTTTTAACTCCATTTCTGAAGGGAAACACACAGCATAGTTCTCATCCATGGATCACACTCTGCTTTAGAGCAAAAAGCACGCTCTTGTTTTCTAGATTCTCTAATACAGCAGGAAACATGAGTGTGCTCAGAACAAAAGAACGGTGTTTCCTACACATACAGACCATATCTAGTTCAAATCTGCTTCTGAAACTGAATCAAACCACAGGTGCTCTAACATCCAATGCTTGTCATTTAAGATTAGAAACGTGTGAGCTTTGTGAACGATGTAGTTCGTTTAGCTGTAAAGTAACTGCTCTTACCTGAAATGAAGTCTTGTTTTTTAGGAAGACTCAGAGCCTGAGATTTAACTCCATTTCTGAAGTGAAACACACAGCACAGTCTCATCCATTGATCACACTCTGCTTTAGAGCAAGAAGCACGCTCTAGCTTTCTAGTGTCTCTAAGACAGCAGGAAAAGTGAGTGTGCTGAGAACAAAAGAACAGTGTTTCCTACACATATGGACCATATCTATTCCAACTCTGTGTCTGAAACTGATACAAAGCACTTGTCCTCTAACATCTGATGCTTGTCAGTTAAGATGAGAAACGTGTGAGTTCGTGAACGATATAGTTTGTTTGAGCACTAAAGTGACTGCCCTTACCTGAAACGAAGTAGTGCTTGTAGGAAGACACAGAGCCTGGAATTTAACTCCATTTCTGAAGGGAAACACACAGCATAGTTCTCATCCATGGATCACACTCTGCTTTAGAACAAGAAGCACGCTCTTGCTTTCTAGAGTCTCTAAGACAGCAGGAAACATGAGTGTGCTGAGAACAAAAGAACGGAGTTTCCTACACATACAGACCATATCTAGTCCAACTCTGCCTCTTAAATTGATACAAAGCACAGGTCCTCTAACATCCAATGGTTGTCATTTCAGATGAGAAACATGTGAGCTTGAACGATGTAGTTCGTTTGAGCTGAAAAGTGACTGCCCTTACCTAAAACGAATTCTTGATTGTAGGAAGACACAGAGACTGGGTTTTAACTCCATTTCTGAAGGGAAAAACACAGCATAGTTCTTATCCATGGATCACACTCTGCTTTAGAGCAAGAAACACGCTCTTGATTTCTAGATTCTCTAATACAGCAGGAAACGTGAGTGTGCTAAGAACAAATGAACGGTGTTTCCTACACATACGGACCATATCTAGTCCAACTCTGCCTCTGAAATTGATACAAAGCACAGTTCCTCTAACATCCAATGCTTATCAGTTAAGATGAGAAACATGTGAGCTTGAACGATGTAGTTCGTTTGAGCTGTAAAGTGACTGCCCTTACCTGAAACGAAGTAGTGCTTGTAGGAAGACACAGAGCCTGGGATTTAACTCCATTTCAGAAGGGAAACACACAGCAGAGTTCTCATCCATGGATCACACTCTGCTTTAGCGCAAGAAGAACACTCTTGCTTTCTAGAATCTCTAATACAGCAGGAAACATGAGTGTGCTCAGAACAAAAGAACAGTGTTTCCTACACATACAGACCATATCTAGTTCAAATCTGCTTCTGAAACTGAATCAAACCACAGGTCCTCTAACATCCAATGCTTGTCATTTAAGATGAGAAACGTGTGAGGTCCGTGAACGATGTAGTTCGTTTGAGCTGTAAAGTGACTATCCTTACATGAAACGAAGTCTTGTTTTTTAGGAAGACTCAGAGCCTGAGATTTAACTCCATTTCTGAAGTGAAACACACAGCAGAGTTCTCATCCAGTGATCACACTCTGCTTTAGAGCAAGAAGCACGCTCTAGCTTTCTAGAGTCTCTAAGAGAGCAGGAAACGTGAGTGTGCTGAGAAAAAAAGAACGGTGTTTCGTACACATATGGACCATATCTATTGCAACTCTGCTTCTGAAATTGATACAAAGCACTGGTCATCTAACATCCAAGCTTGTCAGTTAAGATGAGTAACATGTGAGCTTCGTGAACGATGTAGTTAGTTTGAGCTGAAAAGTGACTGCCCTTACTTGAAACGAAGTCTTGCTTGTAGGAAGACACAGAGCCTGGAATTTAACTCCATTTCTGAAGGGAAACACACAGCATAGTTCTCATCCATGGATCACACTCTGCTTTAGAACAAGAAGCACGCACTTGCTTTCTAGAGTCTCTAGTAGAGCAGGAAACGTGAGTGTGCTAAGAACAAATGAACGGTGTTTCCTACACATACGGACCATATCTAGTCCAACTCTGCCTCTGAAATTGATACAAAGCACAGGTCCTCTAACATCCAATGCTTGTCAGTTAAGATGAGAAACGTGTGAGCTTCGTGAACGATGTAGTTCGATTGAGCTGTAAAGTATCGGCCCTTACCTAAAACGAATTCTTGATTGTAGGAAGACACAGAGACTGGGTTTTAACTCTATTTCTGAAGGGAAACACACAGCATAGTTCTCATCCATGGATCACACTCTGCTTTAGAGCAAAAAGCATGCTCTTGTTTTCTAGATTCTCTAATACAACAGGAAACATGTGTGTGCTCAGAACAAAAGAACGGTGTTTCCTACACATACAGACCATATCTAGTTCAACTATGCTTCTGAAACTGAATCAAACCACAGGTCCTCTAACATCCAAGCTTGTCAGTTAAGATGAGTAATATGTGAGCTTCGTGAACGATGCAGTTAGTTTGAGCTGAAAAGTGACTGCCCTTACTTGAAACGATGTCTTGCTTGTAGGAAGACACAGAGCCTGGATTTTAACTCCATTTCTGAAGGGAAACACACAGCATAGTTCTCATCCATGGATCACACTCTGCTTTAGAGCAAGAAGCACGCTCTAGCTTTCTAGTGTCTCTAAGACAGCAGGAAAAGTGAGTGTGCTGAGAACAAAAGAACGGTGTTTCCTACACATACGGACCATATCTATTCCAACTCTGCATCTGAAACTGATACAAAGCACTTGTCCTCTAACATCTGATGCTTGTCAGTTAAGATGAGAAACGTGTGAGCTTCTGGAACGATGTAGTTTGTTTGAGATGTAAAGTGACTGCCCTTACCTTAAACGAAGTAGTGCTTGTAGGAAGACACAGAGCCTGTGATTTAACTCCATTTCAGAAGGGAAACACACAGCATAGTTCTCATCCATGGATCACACTCTGCTTTAGCGCAAGAAGAACACTCTTGCTTTCTAGAATCTCTAATACAGCAGGAAACATGAGTGTGCTCAGAACAAAAGAACGGTGTTTCCTACACATACAGACCATATCTAGTTCAACTATGCTTCTGAAACTGAATCAAACCACAGGTCCTCTAACATCCAAGCTTGTCAGTTAAGATGAGTAACATGTGAGCTTCGTGAACGATGTAGTTTGTTTGAGCTGAAAAGTGACTGCCCTTACTTGAAACGATGTCTTGCTTGTAGGAAGACACAGAGCCTGGAATTTAACTCCATTTCTGAAGGGAAACACACAGCATAGTTCTCATCCATGGATCACACTCTGCTTTAGAACAAGAAGCACGCTCTTGCTTTCTAGAGTCTCTAAGACAGCAGGAAACATGAGTGTGCTGAGAACAAAAGAACGGAGTTTCCTACACATACAGACCATATCTAGTCCAACTCTGCCTCTTAAACTGATACAAAGCACAGGTCCTCTAACATCCAATGGTTGTCATTTCATATGAGAAACGTATGAGCTTCGTGAACGATGTAGTTCGTTTGAGGTGAAAAGTGACTGCCCTTACCTAAAACGAATTCTTGATTGTAGGAAGACACAGAGACTGGGTTTTAACTCCATTTCTGAAGGGAAACACACAGCATAGTTCTTATCCATGGATCACACTCTGCTTTAGAGCAAGAAACACGCTCTTGATTTCTAGATTCTCTAATACAGCAGGAAACGTGAGTGTGCTAAGAACAAATGAACGGTGTTTCCTACACATACGGACCATATCTAGTCCAACTCTGCCTCTGAAATTGATACAAAGCACAGGTCCACTAACATCCAATGCAGTCAGTTAAGATGAGAAACATGTGAGCTTCGTGAACGATGTAGTTCGTTTGAGCTGTAAAGTATCGGCCCTTACCTAAAACGAATTCTTGATTGTAGGAAGACACAGAGACTGGGTTTTAACTCCATTTCTGAAGGGAAACACACAGCATAGTTCTCATCCATGGATCACACTCTGCTTTAGAGCAAAAAGCACGATCTTGTTTTCTAGATTCTCTAATACAGCAGGAAACAAGAGTGTGCTCAGAACAAAAGTACGGTGTTTCCTACACATACAGACCATACCTAGTTCAACTCTGCTTCTGAAAAAGAAACAAACCACAGGTCCTCTAATATCCAATGCTTGTCAGTTAAGATGAAAAACGTGTGAGCTTTGTGAACGACGTAGTTCGTTTGAGCTGTAAAGTAACGGCCCTTAACTGAAACGAAGTCTTGTTTTTTAGGAAGACTCAGAGCCTGAAATTTAACTCCATTTCTGAAGTGAAACACACAGCAGAGTTCTCGTCCATTGATCACACTCTGCTTTAGAGCAAGAAGCATGCTCTAGCTTTCTAGAGTCTCTAAGACAGCAGGAAACGTGAGTGTGCTAAGAAAAAATGAATGGTGTTTCCTACACATACGGACCATATCTAGTCCAACTCTGCCTCTGAAATTGATACAAAGCACAGGTCCTCTAACATCCAATGCTTGTCAGTTAAGATGAGAAACATGTGAGCTTCGTGAACGATGTAGTTCGTTTGAGCTGTAAAGTATCGGCCCTTACCTAAAACGAATTCTTGATTGTAGGAAGACACAGAGACTGGGTTTTAACTCCATTTCTGAAGGGAAACACACAGCATAGTTCTCATCCATGGATCACACTCTGCTTTAGAGCAAAAAGCACGATCTTGTTTTCTAGATTCTCTAATACAGCAGGAAACGAGAGTGTGCTCAGAACAAAAGAACGGTGTTTCCTACACATACAGACCATATCTAGTTCAAATCTGCTTCTGAAACTGAATCAAACCCAGGTCCACTAACATCCAATGCTTGTCATTTAAGATGAGAAACGTGTGAGCTTCGTGAACGATGTAGTTCGTTTAGCTGTAAAGTAACTGCTCTTACCTGAAATGAAGTAGTGCTTGTAGGAAGACACAGAGCCTGTGATTTAACTCCATTTCAGAAGGGAAACACACAGCATAGTTCTCATCCATGGATCACACTCTGCTTTAGCGCAAGAAGAACACTCTTGCTTTCTAGAATCTCTAATACAGCAGGAAACATGAGTGTGCTCAGAACAAAAGAACGGTGTTTCCTACACATACAGACCATATCTAGTTCAACTATGCTTCTGAAACTGAATCAAACCAAAGGTCCTCTAACATCCAAGCTTGTCAGTTAAGATGAGTAACATGTGAGCTTCGTGAATGATGTAGTTTGTTTGAGCTGAAAAGTGACTGCCCTTACTTGAAACGATGTCTTGCTTGTAGGAAGACACAGAGCCTGGAATTTAACTCCATTTCTGAAGGGAAACACAAAGCATAGTTCTCATCCATGGGTCACACTCTGCTTTAGAACAAGAAGCACGCTCTTGCTTTCTGTAATCTCTAATACAGCAGGAAAGTTGAGTGTGCTCAGAAAAAAAGTACGGTGTTTCCTACACATACAGACCATATCTAGTTCAACTCTGCTTCTGAAACTGAAACAAACCACAGGTCCTCTAATATCCAATGCTTGTCAGTTAAGATGAGAAACATGTGAGCTTCGTGAACGATGTAGTTCGTTTGAGCTGTAAAGTATCGGCCCTTACCTAAAACGAATTCTTGATTGTAGGAAGACACAGAGACTGGGTTTTAACTCCATTTCTGAAGGGAAACACACAGCATAGTTCTCATCCATTGATCACACTCTGCTTTAGAGCAAGAAGAACGCTCTTACTTTCTAGAATCTCTAATAGAGCAGGAAGCTAGAGTGTGCTCCGAACAAATGAACGGTGTTTCCTACACATAAAGACCATATCTAGTTGAACTCTGCTTCGGAAACTGAAACAAACAACAGGTCCTCTAACATCCAATGCTTGGCAGTTAAGCTGAGAAACGTGTGAGCTTCGTGAACGATGTAGTTCGTTTGAGCTGAAAAGTGACTGCCCTTACTTGAAACGAAGTAGTGCTTGTAGGAAGACACAGCGCCTGGGATTTAACTCCATTTCTGAAAGGAAACACACAGCATAGTTCTCATCCATTGATCACACTCTGCTTTAGAGCAAGAAGAACGCTCTTGCTTTCTAGAATCTCTAATACAGCAGGAATCAAGAGTGTGCTCAGAACAAAAGAACGGTGTTTCCTACACATACAGACCATATCTAGTTCAAATCTGCTTCTGAAACTGAATCAAACCACAGGTCCACTAACATCCAATGCTTGTCATTTAAGATGAGAAACGTGTGAGCTTCGTGAACGATGTAGTTCTTTTAGCTGTAAAGTAACTGCTCTTACCTGAAACGAAGTCTTGTTTTTTAAGAAGACTCAGAGCCTGAGATTTAACTCCATTTCTGAAGTGAAACACACAGCACAGTTCTCGTCCATTGATCACACTCTGCTTTAGAGCAAGAAGCACGCTCTAGCTTTCTAGTGTCTCTAAGACAGCAGGAAAAGTGAGTGTGCTGAGAACAAAAGAACGGTGTTTCCTACACATACGGACCATATCTATTCCAACTCTGCATCTGAAACTGATACAAAGCACTTGTCCTCTAACATCTGATGCTTGTCAGTTAAGATGAGAAACGTGTGAGCTTCTGGAACGATGTAGTTTGTTTGAGATGTAAAGTGACTGCCCTTACCTGAAACGAAGTAGTGCTTGTAGGAAGACACAGAGCCTGTGATTTAACTCCATTTCAGAAGGGAAACACACAGCATAGTTCTCATCCATGGATCACACTCTGCTTTAGCGCAAGAAGAACACTCTTGCTTTCTAGAATCTCTAATACAGCAGGAAACATGAGTGTGCTCAGAACAAAAGAATGGTGTTTCCTACACATACAGACCATATCTAGTTCAACTATGCTTCTGAAACTGAATCAAACCACAGGTCCTCTAACATCCAAGCTTGTCAGTTAAGATGAGTAACATGTGAGCTTCGTGAACGATGTAGTTTGTTTGAGCTGAAAAGTGACTGCCCTTACTTGAAACGATGTCTTGCTTGTAGGAAGACACAGAGCCTGGAATTTAACTCCATTTCTGAAGGGAAACACACAGCATAGTTCTCATCCATGGATCACACTCTGCTTTAGAACAAGAAGCACGCTCTTGCTTTCTAGAGTCTCTAAGACAGCAGGAAACATGAGTGTGCTGAGAACAAAAGAACGGAGTTTCCTACACATACAGACCATATCTAGTCCAACTCTGCCTCTTAAACTGATACAAAGCACAGGTCCTCTAACATCCAATGGTTGTCATTTCATATGAGAAACGTATGAGCTTCGTGAACGATGTAGTTCGTTTGAGGTGAAAAGTGACTGCCCTTACCTAAAACGAATTCTTGATTGTAGGAAGACACAGAGACTGGGTTTTAACTCCATTTCTGAAGGGAAACACACAGCATAGTTCTTATCCATGGATCACACTCTGCTTTAGAGCAAGAAACACGCTCTTGATTTCTAGATTCTCTAATACAGCAGGAAACGTGAGTGTGCTAAGAACAAATGAACGGTGTTTCCTACACATACGGACCATATCTAGTCCAACTCTGCCTCTGAAATTGATACAAAGCACAGGTCCTCTAACATCCAATGCAGTCAGTTAAGATGAGAAACATGTGAGCTTCGTGAACGATGTAGTTCGTTTGAGCTGTAAAGTATCGGCCCTTACCTAAAACGAATTCTTGATTGTAGGAAGACACAGAGACTGGGTTTTAACTCCATTTCTGAAGGGAAACACACAGCATAGTTCTCATCCATGGATCACACTCTGCTTTAGAGCAAAAAGCACGATCTTGTTTTCTAGATTCTCTAATACAGCAGGAAACAAGAGTGTGCTCAGAACAAAAGTACGGTGTTTCCTACACATACAGACCATACCTAGTTCAACTCTGCTTCTGAAAAAGAAACAAACCACAGGTCCTCTAATATCCAATGCTTGTCAGTTAAGATGAAAAACGTGTGAGCTTTGTGAACGACGTAGTTCGTTTGAGCTGTAAAGTAACGGCCCTTAACTGAAACGAAGTCTTGTTTTTTAGGAAGACTCAGAGCCTGAAATTTAACTCCATTTCTGAAGTGAAACACACAGCAGAGTTCTCGTCCATTGATCACACTCTGCTTTAGAGCAAGAAGCATGCTCTAGCTTTCTAGAGTCTCTAAGACAGCAGGAAACGTGAGTGTGCTAAGAAAAAATGAATGGTGTTTCCTACACATACGGACCATATCTAGTCCAACTCTGCCTCTGAAATTGATACAAAGCACAGGTCCTCTAACATCCAATGCTTGTCAGTTAAGATGAGAAACATGTGAGCTTCGTGAACGATGTAGTTCGTTTGAGCTGTAAAGTATCGGCCCTTACCTAAAACGAATTCTTGATTGTAGGAAGACACAGAGACTGGGTTTTAACTCCATTTCTGAAGGGAAACACACAGCATAGTTCTCATCCATGGATCACACTCTGCTTTAGAGCAAAAAGCACGATCTTGTTTTCTAGATTCTCTAATACAGCAGGAAACGAGAGTGTGCTCAGAACAAAAGAACGGTGTTTCCTACACATACAGACCATATCTAGTTCAAATCTGCTTCTGAAACTGAATCAAACCCAGGTCCACTAACATCCAATGCTTGTCATTTAAGATGAGAAACGTGTGAGCTTCGTGAACGATGTAGTTCGTTTAGCTGTAAAGTAACTGCTCTTACCTGAAATGAAGTAGTGCTTGTAGGAAGACACAGAGCCTGTGATTTAACTCCATTTCAGAAGGGAAACACACAGCATAGTTCTCATCCATGGATCACACTCTGCTTTAGCGCAAGAAGAACACTCTTGCTTTCTAGAATCTCTAATACAGCAGGAAACATGAGTGTGCTCAGAACAAAAGAACGGTGTTTCCTACACATACAGACCATATCTAGTTCAACTATGCTTCTGAAACTGAATCAAACCAAAGGTCCTCTAACATCCAAGCTTGTCAGTTAAGATGAGTAACATGTGAGCTTCGTGAACGATGTAGTTTGTTTGAGCTGAAAAGTGACTGCCCTTACTTGAAACGATGTCTTGCTTGTAGGAAGACACAGAGCCTGGAATTTAACTCCATTTCTGAAGGGAAACACAAAGCATAGTTCTCATCCATGGGTCACACTCTGCTTTAGAACAAGAAGCACGCTCTTGCTTTCTGTAATCTCTAATACAGCAGGAAAGTTGAGTGTGCTCAGAAAAAAAGTACGGTGTTTCCTACACATACAGACCATATCTAGTTCAACTCTGCTTCTGAAACTGAAACAAACCACAGGTCCTCTAATATCCAATGCTTGTCAGTTAAGATGAGAAACATGTGAGCTTCGTGAACGATGTAGTTCGTTTGAGCTGTAAAGTATCGGCCCTTACCTAAAACGAATTCTTGATTGTAGGAAGACACAGAGACTGGGTTTTAACTCCATTTCTGAAGGGAAACACACAGCATAGTTCTCATCCATTGATCACACTCTGCTTTAGAGCAAGAAGAACGCTCTTACTTTCTAGAATCTCTAATAGAGCAGGAAGCTAGAGTGTGCTCCGAACAAATGAACGGTGTTTCCTACACATAAAGACCATATCTAGTTGAACTCTGCTTCGGAAACTGAAACAAACAACAGGTCCTCTAACATCCAATGCTTGGCAGTTAAGCTGAGAAACGTGTGAGCTTCGTGAACGATGTAGTTCGTTTGAGCTGAAAAGTGACTGCCCTTACTTGAAACGAAGTAGTGCTTGTAGGAAGACACAGAGCCTGGGATTTAACTCCATTTCTGAAAGGAAACACACAGCATAGTTCTCATCCATTGATCACACTCTGCTTTAGAGCAAGAAGAACGCTCTTGCTTTCTAGAATCTCTAATACAGCAGGAATCAAGAGTGTGCTCAGAACAAAAGAACGGTGTTTCCTACACATACAGACCATATCTAGTTCAAATCTGCTTCTGAAACTGAATCAAACCACAGGTCCACTAACATCCAATGCTTGTCATTTAAGATGAGAAACGTGTGAGCTTCGTGAACGATGTAGTTCTTTTAGCTGTAAAGTAACTGCTCTTACCTGAAACGAAGTCTTGTTTTTTAAGAAGACTCAGAGCCTGAGATTTAACTCCATTTCTGAAGTGAAACACACAGCACAGTTCTCGTCCATTGATCACACTCTGCTTTAGAGCAAGAAGCACGCTCTAGCTTTCTAGTGTCTCTAAGACAGCAGGAAAAGTGAGTGTGCTGAGAACAAAAGAACGGTGTTTCCTACACATACGGACCATATCTATTCCAACTCTGCATCTGAAACTGATACAAAGCACTTGTCCTCTAACATCTGATGCTTGTCAGTTAAGATGAGAAACGTGAGATCTTCGTGAACGATGTAGTTTGTTTGAGCTGTAAAGTGACTGCCCTTACCTGAAACGAAGTAGTGCTTGTAGGAAGACACAGAGCCTGTGATTTAACTCCATTTCAGAAGGGAAACACACAGCATAGTTCTCATCCATGGATCACACTCTGCTTTAGCGCAAGAAGAACACTCTTGCTTTCTAGAATCTCTAATACAGCAGGAAACATGAGTGTGCTCAGAACAAAAGAACGGTGTTTCCTACACATACAGACCATATCTAGTTCAACTATGCTTCTGAAACTGAATCAAACCACAGGTCCTCTAACATCCAAGCTTGTCAGTTAAGATGAGTAACATGTGAGCTTCGTGAACGATGTAGTTTGTTTGAGCTGAAAAGTGACTGCCCTTACTTGAAACGATGTCTTGCTTGTAGGAAGACACAGAGCCTGGAATTTAACTCCATTTCTGAAGGGAAACACACAGCATAGTTCTCATCCATGGATCACACTCTGCTTTAGAACAAGAAGCACGCTCTTGCTTTCTAGAGTCTCTAAGACAGCAGGAAACATGAGTGTGCTGAGAACAAAAGAACGGAGTTTCCTACACATACAGACCATATCTAGTCCAACTCTGCCTCTTAAACTGATACAAAGCACAGGTCCTCTAACATCCAATGGTTGTCATTTCATATGAGAAATGTATGAGGTTCGTGAACGATGTAGTTCGTTTGAGGTGAAAAGTGACTGCCCTTACCTAAAACGAATTCTTGATTGTAGGAAGACACAGAGACTGGGTTTTAACTCCATTTCTGAAGGGAAACACACAGCATAGTTCTTATCCATGGATCACACTCTGCTTTAGAGCAAGAAACACGCTCTTGATTTCTAGATTCTCTAATACAGCAGGAAACGTGAGTGTGCTAAGAACAAATGAACGGTGTTTCCTACACATAGGGACCATATCTAGTCCAACTCTGCCAATGAAATTGATACAAAGCACAGGTCCTCTAACATCCAATGCAGTCAGTTAAGATGAGAAACATGTGAGCTTCGTGAACGATGTAGTTCGTTTGAGCTATAAAGTATCGGCCCTTACCTAAAACGAATTCTTGATTGTAGGAAGACACAGAGACTGGGTTTTAACTCCATTTCTGAAGGGAAACACACAGCATAGTTCTCATCCATGGATCACACTCTGCTTTAGAGCAAAAAGCACGATCTTGTTTTCTAGATTCTCTAATACAGCAGGAAACAAGAGTGTGCACAGAACAAAAGTACGGTGTTTCCTACACATACAGACCATATCTAGTTCAAATCTGCTTCTGAAACTGAATCAAACCACAGGTCCACTAACATCCAATGCTTGTCATTTAAGATGAGAAACGTGTGAGCTTCGTGAACGATGTAGTTCGTTTAGCTGTAAAGTAACTGCTCTTACCTGAAACGAAGTCTTGTTTTTTAGGAAGACTCAGAGCCTGAGATTTAACTCCATTTCTGAAGTGAAACACACAGCACAGTTCTCATCCATTGATCACACTCTGCTTTAGAGCAAGAATCACGCTCTATCTTTCTAGTGTCTCTAAGACAGCAGGAAAAGTGAGTGTGCTGAGAACAAAAGAACGGTGTTTCCTACACATACGGACCATATCTATTCCAACTCTGCGTCTGAAACTGATACAAAGCACTTGTCCTCTAACATCTGATGCTTGTCAGTTAAGATGAGAAACGTGAGAGCTTCGTGAACGATGTAGTTTGTTTGAGCTGTAAAGTGACTGCCCTTACCTGAAACGAAGTAGTGCTTGTAGGAAGACACAGAGCCTGTGATTTAACTCCATTTCAGAAGGGAAACACACAGCATAGTTCTCATCCATGGATCACACTCTGCTTTAGCGCAAGAAGAACACTCTTGCTTTCTAGAATCTCTAATACAGCAGGAAACATGAGTGTGCTCAGAACAAAAGAACGGTGTTTCCTACACATACAGACCATATCTAGTTCAACTATGCTTCTGAAACTGAATCAAACCACAGGTCCTCTAACATCCAAGCTTGTCAGTTAAGATGAGTAACATGTGAGCTTCGTGAACGATGTAGTTTGTTTGAGCTGAAAAGTGACTGCCCTTACTTGAAACGATGTCTTGCTTGTAGGAAGACACAGAGCCTGGAATTTAACTCCATTTCTGAAGGGAAACACACAGCATAGTTCTCATCCATGGATCACACTCTGCTTTAGAACAAGAAGCACGCTCTTGCTTTCTGTAATCTCTAATACAGGAGGAAAGTTGAGTGTGCTCAGAAAAAAAGTACGGTGTTTCCTACACATACAGACCATATCTAGTTCAACTCTGCTTCTGAAACTGAAACAAACCACAGGTCCTCTAATATCCAATGCTTGTCAGTTAAGATGAGAAACGTGTGAGCTTCGTGGACGACGTAGTTCGTTTGAGCTGTAAAGTAACGGCCCTTAACTGAAACGAAGTCTTGTTTTTTAGGAAGACTCAGAGCCTGAGATTTAACTCCATTTCTGAAGAGAAACACACAGCAGAGTTCTCATTCATTGATCACACTCTGCTTTAGAGCAAGAAGGACGCTCTAGCTTTCTAGAGTCTCTAAGACAGCAGGAAACGTGAGTGTGCTAAGAAAAAATGAACGGTGTTTCCTACACATACGGACCATATCTAGTCCTACTCTGCCTTAAATTGATACAAAGCACAGGTCCTCTAACATCCAATGCTTGTCAGTTAAGATGAGAAACATGTGAGCTTCGTGAACGATGTAGTTCGTTTGAGCTGTAAAGTATCGGCCCTTACCTAAAACGAATTCTTGATTGTAGGAAGACACAGAGACTGGGTTTTAACTCCATTTCTGAAGGGAAACACACAGCATAGTTCTCATCCATGGATCACACTCTGCTTTAGAGCAAAAAGCACGATCTTGTTTTCTAGATTCTCTAATACAGCAGGAAACAAGAGTGTGCTCAGAACAAAAGTACGGTGTTTCCTACACATACAGACCATATCTAGTTCAACTCTGCTTCTGAATCTGAAACAAACCACAGGTCCTCTAATATCCAATGCTTGTCATTTAAGATGAGAAACGTGTGAGCTTCGTGAACGATGTAGTTCGTTTAGCTGTAAAGTAACTGCTCTTACCTGAAACGAAGTCTTGTTTTTTAGGAAGACTCAGAGCCTGAGATTTAACTCCATTTCTGAAGTGAAACACACAGCACAGTTCTCATCCATTGATCAACTCTGCTTTAGAGCAAGAAGCACGCTCTAGTTTTCTAGTGTCTCTAAGACAGCAGGAAAAGTGAGTGTGCTGAGAACAAAAGAACGGTGTTTCCTACACATACGGACCATATCTATTCCAACTCTGCGTCTGAAACTGATACAAAGCACTTGTCCTCTAACATCTGATGCTTGTCAGTTAAGATGAGAAACGTGAGAGCTTCGTGAACGATGTAGTTTGTTTGAGCTGTAAAGTGACTGCCCTTACCTGAAACGAAGTAGTGCTTGTAGGAAGACACAGAGCCTGTGATTTAACTCCATTTCAGAAGGGAAACACACAGCATAGTTCTCATCCATGGATCACACTCTGCTTTAGCGCAAGAAGAACACTCTTGCTTTCTAGAATCTCTAATACAGCAGGAAACATGAGTGTGCTCAGAACAAAAGAACGGTGTTTCCTACACATACAGACCATATCTAGTTCAACTATGCTTCTGAAACTGAATCAAACCACAGGTCCTCTAATATCCAAGCTTGTCAGTTAAGATGAGTAACATGTGAGCTTCGTGAACGATGTAGTTTGTTTGAGCTGAAAAGTGACTGCCCTTACTTGAAACGATGTCTTGCTTGTAGGAAGACACAGAGCCTGGAATTTAACTCCATTTCTGAAGGGAAACACACAGCATAGTTCTCATCCATGGATCACACTCTGCTTTAGAACAAGAAGCACGCTCTTGCTTTCTAGAGTCTCTAAGACAGCAGGAAACATGAGTGTGCTGAGAACAAAAGAACGGAGTTTCCTACACATACAGACCATATCTAGTCCAACTCTGCCTCTTAAACTGATACAAAGCACAGGTCCTCTAACATCCAATGGTTGTCATTTCATATGAGAAATGTATGAGGTTCGTGAACGATGTAGTTCGTTTGAGGTGAAAAGTGACTGCCCTTACCTAAAACGAATTCTTGATTGTAGGAAGACACAGAGACTGGGTTTTAACTCCATTTCTGAAGGGAAACACACAGCATAGTTCTTATCCATGGATCACACTCTGCTTTAGAGCAAGAAACACGCTCTTGATTTCTAGATTCTCTAATACAGCAGGAAACGTGAGTGTGCTAAGAACAAATGAACGCTGTTTCCTACACATACGGACCATATCTAGTCCAACTCTGCCTCTGAAATTGATACAAAGCACAGGTCCTCTAACATCCAATGCTTGTCAGTTAAGATGAGAAACATGTGAGCTTCGTGAACGATGTAGTTCGTTTGAGCTGTAAAGTATCGGCCCTTACCTAAAACGAATTCTTGATTGTAGGAAGACACAGAGACTGGGTTTTAACTCCATTTCTGAAGGGAAACACACAGCATAGTTCTCATCCATGGATCACACTCTGCTTTAGAGCAAAAAGCACGATCTTGTTTTCTAGATTCTCTAATACAGCAGGAAACGAGAGTGTGCTCAGAACAAAAGAACGGTGTTTCCTACACATACAGACCATATCTAGTTCAAATCTGCTTCTGAAACTGAATCAAACCACAGGTCCACTAACATCCAATGCTTCTCATTTAAGATGAGAAACGTGTGAGCTTCGTGAACGATGTAGTTCGTTTAGCTGTAAAGTAACTGCTCTTACCTGAAACGAAGTCTTGTTTTTTAGGAAGACTCTGAGCCTGAGATTTAACTCCATTTCTGAAGTGAAACACACAGCACAGTTCTCATCCATTGATCACACTCTGCTTTAGAGCAAGAAGCATGCTCTAGCTTTCTAGTGTCTCTAAGACAGCAGGAAAAGTGAGTGTGCTGAGAACAAAAGAACGGTGTTTCCTACACATACGGACCATATCTATTCCAACTCTGCGTCTGAAACTGATACAAAGCACTTGTCCTCTAACATCTGATGCTTGTCAGTTAAGATGAGAAACGTGAGAGCTTCGTGAACGATGTAGTTTGTTTGAGCTGTAAAGTGACTGCCCTTACCTGAAACGAAGTAGTGCTTGTAGGAAGACACAGAGCCTGTGATTTAACTCCATTTCAGAAGGGAAACACACAGCATAGTTCTCATCCATGGATCACACTCTGCTTTAGCGCAAGAAGAACACTCTTGCTTTCTAGAATCTCTAATACAGCAGGAAACATGAGTGTGCTCAGAACAAAAGAACGGTGTTTCCTACACATACAGACCATATCTAGTTCAACTATGCTTCTGAAACTGAATCAAACCACAGGTCCTCTAACATCCAAGCTTGTCAGTTAAGATGAGTAACATGTGAGCTTCGTGAACGATGTAGTTTGTTTGAGCTGAAAAGTGACTGCCCTTACTTGAAACGATGTCTTGCTTGTAGGAAGACACAGAGCCTGGAATTTAACTCCATTTCTGAAGGGAAACACACAGCATAGTTCTCATCCATGGATCACACTCTGCTTTAGAACAAGAAGCACGCTCTTGCTTTCTGTAATCTCTAATACAGCAGGAAAGTTGAGTGTGCTCAGAAAAATAGTACGGTGTTTCCTACACATACAGACCATATCTAGTTCAACTCTGCTTCTGAAACTGAAACAAACCACAGGTCCTCTAATATCCAATGCTTGTCAGTTAAGATGAGAAACGTGTGAGCTTCGTGAACGACGTAGTTCGTTTGAGCTGTAAAGTAACGGCCCTTAACTGAAACGAAGTCTTGTTTTTTAGGAAGACTCAGAGCCTGAGATTTAACTCCATTTCTGAAGAGAAACACACAGCAGAGTTCTCATTCATTGATCACACTCTGCTTTAGAGCAAGAAGGACGCTCTAGCTTTCTAGAGTCTCTAAGACTGCAGGAAACGTGAGTGTGCTAAGAAAAAATGAACGGTGTTTCCTACACATACGGACCATATCTAGTCCTACTCTGCCTTAAATTGATACAAAGCACAGGTCCTCTAACATCCAATGCTTGTCAGTTAAGATGAGAAACATGTGAGCTTCGTGAACGATGTAGTTCGTTTGAGCTGTAAAGTATCGGCCCTTACCTAAAACGAATTCTTGATTGTAGGAAGACACAGAGACTGGGTTTTAACTCCATTTCTGAAGGGAAACACACAGCATAGTTCTCATCCATGGATCACACTCTGCTTTAGAGCAAAAAGCACGATCTTGTTTTCTAGATTCTCTAATACAGCAGGAAACGAGAGTGTGCTCAGAACAAAAGAACGGTGTTTCCTACACATACAGACCATATCTAGTTCAACTCTGCTTCTGAATCTGAAACAAACCACAGGTCCTCTAATATCCAATGCTTGTCATTTAAGATGAGAAACGTGTGAGCTTCGTGAACGATGTAGTTCGTTTAGCTGTAAAGTAACTGCTCTTACCTGAAACGAAGTCTTGTTTTTTAGGAAGACTCAGAGCCTGAGATTTAACTCCATTTCTGAAGTGAAACACACAGCACAGTTCTCATCCATTGATCAACTCTGCTTTAGAGCAAGAAGCACGCTCTAGTTTTCTAGTGTCTCTAAGACAGCAGGAAAAGTGAGTGTGCTGAGAACAAAAGAACGGTGTTTCCTACACATACGGACCATATCTATTCCAACTCTGCGTCTGAAACTGATACAAAGCACTTGTCCTCTAACATCTGATGCTTGTCAGTTAAGATGAGAAACGTGAGAGCTTCGTGAACGATGTAGTTTGTTTGAGCTGTAAAGTGACTGCCCTTACCTGAAACGAAGTAGTGCTTGTAGGAAGACACAGAGCCTGTGATTTAACTCCATTTCAGAAGGGAAACACACAGCATAGTTCTCATCCATGGATCACACTCTGCTTTAGCGCAAGAAGAACACTCTTGCTTTCTAGAATCTCTAATACAGCAGGAAACATGAGTGTGCTCAGAACAAAAGAACGGTGTTTCCTACACATACAGACCATATCTAGTTCAACTATGCTTCTGAAACTGAATCAAACCACAGGTCCTCTAATATCCAAGCTTGTCAGTTAAGATGAGTAACATGTGAGCTTCGTGAACGATGTAGTTTGTTTGAGCTGAAAAGTGACTGCCCTTACTTGAAACGATGTCTTGCTTGTAGGAAGACACAGAGCCTGGAATTTAACTCCATTTCTGAAGGGAAACACACAGCATAGTTCTCATCCATGGATCACACTCTGCTTTAGAACAAGAAGCACGCTCTTGCTTTCTAGAGTCTCTAAGACAGCAGGAAACATGAGTGTGCTGAGAACAAAAGAACGGAGTTTCCTACACATACAGACCATATCTAGTCCAACTCTGCCTCTTAAACTGATACAAAGCACAGGTCCTCTAACATCCAATGGTTGTCATTTCATATGAGAAATGTATGAGGTTCGTGAACGATGTAGTTCGTTTGAGGTGAAAAGTGACTGCCCTTACCTAAAACGAATTCTTGATTGTAGGAAGACACAGAGACTGGGTTTTAACTCCATTTCTGAAGGGAAACACACAGCATAGTTCTTATCCATGGATCACACTCTGCTTTAGAGCAAGAAACACGCTCTTGATTTCTAGATTCTCTAATACAGCAGGAAACGTGAGTGTGCTAAGAACAAATGAACGCTGTTTCCTACACATACGGACCATATCTAGTCCAACTCTGCCTCTGAAATTGATACAAAGCACAGGTCCTCTAACATCCAATGCTTGTCAGTTAAGATGAGAAACATGTGAGCTTCGTGAACGATGTAGTTCGTTTGAGCTGTAAAGTATCGGCCCTTACCTAAAACGAATTCTTGATTGTAGGAAGACACAGAGACTGGGTTTTAACTCCATTTCTGAAGGGAAACACACAGCATAGTTCTCATCCATGGATCACACTCTGCTTTAGAGCAAAAAGCACGATCTTGTTTTCTAGATTCTCTAATACAGCAGGAAACGAGAGTGTGCTCAGAACAAAAGAACGGTGTTTCCTACACATACAGACCATATCTAGTTCAAATCTGCTTCTGAAACTGAATCAAACCACAGGTCCACTA
This sequence comes from Onychomys leucogaster, assembly GCA_949786385.1. Taxonomy (NCBI): domain Eukaryota; kingdom Metazoa; phylum Chordata; class Mammalia; order Rodentia; family Cricetidae; genus Onychomys; species Onychomys leucogaster. The sequence continues at coordinate 3,024,872 of CATKUP010000009.1, read as the reverse complement.
ACATCCAATGCTTCTCATTTAAGATGAGAAACGTGTGAGCTTCGTGAACGATGTAGTTCGTTTAGCTGTAAAGTAACTGCTCTTACCTGAAACGAAGTCTTGTTTTTTAGGAAGACTCTGAGCCTGAGATTTAACTCCATTTCTGAAGTGAAACACACAGCACAGTTCTCATCCATTGATCACACTCTGCTTTAGAGCAAGAAGCATGCTCTAGCTTTCTAGTGTCTCTAAGACAGCAGGAAAAGTGAGTGTGCTGAGAACAAAAGAACGGTGTTTCCTACACATACGGACCATATCTATTCCAACTCTGCGTCTGAAACTGATACAAAGCACTTGTCCTCTAACATCTGATGCTTGTCAGTTAAGATGAGAAACGTGAGAGCTTCGTGAACGATGTAGTTTGTTTGAGCTGTAAAGTGACTGCCCTTACCTGAAACGAAGTAGTGCTTGTAGGAAGACACAGAGCCTGTGATTTAACTCCATTTCAGAAGGGAAACACACAGCATAGTTCTCATCCATGGATCACACTCTGCTTTAGCGCAAGAAGAACACTCTTGCTTTCTAGAATCTCTAATACAGCAGGAAACATGAGTGTGCTCAGAACAAAAGAACGGTGTTTCCTACACATACAGACCATATCTAGTTCAACTATGCTTCTGAAACTGAATCAAACCACAGGTCCTCTAACATCCAAGCTTGTCAGTTAAGATGAGTAACATGTGAGCTTCGTGAACGATGTAGTTTGTTTGAGCTGAAAAGTGACTGCCCTTACTTGAAACGATGTCTTGCTTGTAGGAAGACACAGAGCCTGGAATTTAACTCCATTTCTGAAGGGAAACACACAGCATAGTTCTCATCCATGGATCACACTCTGCTTTAGAACAAGAAGCACGCTCTTGCTTTCTGTAATCTCTAATACAGCAGGAAAGTTGAGTGTGCTCAGAAAAATAGTACGGTGTTTCCTACACATACAGACCATATCTAGTTCAACTCTGCTTCTGAAACTGAAACAAACCACAGGTCCTCTAATATCCAATGCTTGTCAGTTAAGATGAGAAACGTGTGAGCTTCGTGAACGACGTAGTTCGTTTGAGCTGTAAAGTAACGGCCCTTAACTGAAACGAAGTCTTGTTTTTTAGGAAGACTCAGAGCCTGAGATTTAACTCCATTTCTGAAGAGAAACACACAGCAGAGTTCTCATTCATTGATCACACTCTGCTTTAGAGCAAGAAGGACGCTCTAGCTTTCTAGAGTCTCTAAGACAGCAGGAAACGTGAGTGTGCTAAGAAAAAATGAACGGTGTTTCCTACACATACGGACCATATCTAGTCCTACTCTGCCTTAAATTGATACAAAGCACAGGTCCTCTAACATCCAATGCTTGTCAGTTAAGATGAGAAACATGTGAGCTTCGTGAACGATGTAGTTCGTTTGAGCTGTAAAGTATCGGCCCTTACCTAAAACGAATTCTTGATTGTAGGAAGACACAGAGACTGGGTTTTAACTCCATTTCTGAAGGGAAACACACAGCATAGTTCTCATCCATGGATCACACTCTGCTTTAGAGCAAAAAGCACGATCTTGTTTTCTAGATTCTCTAATACAGCAGGAAACGAGAGTGTGCTCAGAACAAAAGAACGGTGTTTCCTACACATACAGACCATATCTAGTTCAACTCTGCTTCTGAAACTGAAACAAACCACAGGTCCTCTAATATCCAATGCTTGTCATTTAAGATGAGAAACGTGTGAGCTTCGTGAAAGATGTAGTTCGTTTAGCTGTAAAGTAACTGCTCTTACCTGAAACGAAGTCTTGTTTTTTAGGAAGACTCAGAGCCTGAGATTTAACTCCATTTCTGAAGTGAAACACACAGCACAGTTCTCATCCATTGATCACACTCTGCTTTAGAGCAAGAAGCACGCTCTAGTTTTCTAGTGTCTCTAAGACAGCAGGAAAAGTGAGTGTGCTGAGAACAAAAGAACGGTGTTTCCTACACATACGGACCATATCTATTCCAACTCTGCGTCTGAAACTGATACAAAGCACTTGTCCTCTAACATCTGATGCTTGTCAGTTAAGATGAGAAACGTGAGAGCTTCGTGAACGATGTAGTTTGTTTGAGCTGTAAAGTGACTGCCCTTACCTGAAACGAAGTAGTGCTTGTAGGAAGACACAGAGCCTGTGATTTAACTCCATTTCAGAAGGGAAACACACAGCATAGTTCTCATCCATGGATCACACTCTGCTTTAGCGCAAGAAGAACACTCTTGCTTTCTAGAATCTCTAATACAGCAGGAAACATGAGTGTGCTCAGAACAAAAGAACGGTGTTTCCTACACATACAGACCATATCTAGTTCAACTATGCTTCTGAAACTGAATCAAACCACAGGTCCTCTAACATCCAAGCTTGTCAGTTAAGATGAGTAACATGTGAGCTTCGTGAACGATGTAGTTTGTTTGAGCTGAAAAGTGACTGCCCTTACTTGAAACGATGTCTTGCTTGTAGGAAGACACAGAGCCTGGAATTTAACTCCATTTCTGAAGGGAAACACACAGCATAGTTCTCATCCATGGATCACACTCTGCTTTAGAACAAGAAGCACGCTCTTGCTTTCTAGAGTCTCTAAGACAGCAGGAAACATGAGTGTGCTGAGAACAAAAGAACGGAGTTTCCTACACATACAGACCATATCTAGTCCAACTCTGCCTCTTAAACTGATACAAAGCACAGGTCCTCTAACATCCAATGGTTGTCATTTCATATGAGAAATGTATGAGGTTCGTGAACGATGTAGTTCGTTTGAGGTGAAAAGTGACTGCCCTTACCTAAAACGAATTCTTGATTGTAGGAAGACACAGAGACTGGGTTTTAACTCCATTTCTGAAGGGAAACACACAGCATAGTTCTTATCCATGGATCACACTCTGCTTTAGAGCAAGAAACACGCTCTTGATTTCTAGATTCTCTAATACAGCAGGAAACGTGAGTGTGCTAAGAACAAATGAACGCTGTTTCCTACACATACGGACCATATCTAGTCCAACTCTGCCTCTGAAATTGATACAAAGCACAGGTCCTCTAACATCCAATGCTTGTCAGTTAAGATGAGAAACATGTGAGCTTCGTGAACGATGTAGTTCGTTTGAGCTGTAAAGTATCGGCCCTTACCTAAAACGAATTCTTGATTGTAGGAAGACACAGAGACTGGGTTTTAACTCCATTTCTGAAGGGAAACACACAGCATAGTTCTCATCCATGGATCACACTCTGCTTTAGAGCAAAAAGCACGATCTTGTTTTCTAGATTCTCTAATACAGCAGGAAACGAGAGTGTGCTCAGAACAAAAGAACGGTGTTTCCTACACATACAGACCATATCTAGTTCAAATCTGCTTCTGAAACTGAATCAAACCACAGGTCCACTAACATCCAATGCTTCTCATTTAAGATGAGAAACGTGTGAGCTTCGTGAACGATGTAGTTCGTTTAGCTGTAAAGTAACTGCTCTTACCTGAAACGAAGTCTTGTTTTTTAGGAAGACTCTGAGCCTGAGATTTAACTCCATTTCTGAAGTGAAACACACAGCACAGTTCTCATCCATTGATCACACTCTGCTTTAGAGCAAGAAGCATGCTCTAGCTTTCTAGTGTCTCTAAGACAGCAGGAAAAGTGAGTGTGCTGAGAACAAAAGAACGGTGTTTCCTACACATACGGACCATATCTATTCCAACTCTGCGTCTGAAACTGATACAAAGCACTTGTCCTCTAACATCTGATGCTTGTCAGTTAAGATGAGAAACGTGAGAGCTTCGTGAACGATGTAGTTTGTTTGAGCTGTAAAGTGACTGCCCTTACCTGAAACGAAGTAGTGCTTGTAGGAAGACACAGAGCCTGTGATTTAACTCCATTTCAGAAGGGAAACACACAGCATAGTTCTCATCCATGGATCACACTCTGCTTTAGCGCAAGAAGAACACTCTTGCTTTCTAGAATCTCTAATACAGCAGGAAACATGAGTGTGCTCAGAACAAAAGAACGGTGTTTCCTACACATACAGACCATATCTAGTTCAACTATGCTTCTGAAACTGAATCAAACCACAGGTCCTCTAATATCCAAGCTTGTCAGTTAAGATGAGTAACATGTGAGCTTCGTGAACGATGTAGTTTGTTTGAGCTGAAAAGTGACTGCCCTTACTTGAAACGATGTCTTGCTTGTAGGAAGACACAGAGCCTGGAATTTAACTCCATTTCTGAAGGGAAACACACAGCATAGTTCTCATCCATGGATCACACTCTGCTTTAGAACAAGAAGCACGCTCTTGCTTTCTAGCGTCTCTAAGACAGCAGGAAACATGAGTGTGCTGAGAACAAAAGAACGGAGTTTCCTACACATACAGACCATATCTAGTCCAACTCTGCCTCTTAAACTGATACAAAGCACAGGTCCTCTAACATCCAATGGTTGTCATTTCATATGAGAAATGTATGAGGTTCGTGAACGATGTAGTTCGTTTGAGGTGAAAAGTGACTGCCCTTACCTAAAACGAATTCTTGATTGTAGGAAGACACAGAGACTGGGTTTTAACTCCATTTCTGAAGGGAAACACACAGCATAGTTCTTATCCATGGATCACACTCTGCTTTAGAGCAAGAAACACGCTCTTGATTTCTAGATTCTCTAATACAGCAGGAAACGTGAGTGTGCTAAGAACAAATGAACGCTGTTTCCTACACATACGGACCATATCTAGTCCAACTCTGCCTCTGAAATTGATACAAAGCACAGGTCCTCTAACATCCAATGCTTGTCAGTTAAGATGAGAAACATGTGAGCTTCGTGAACGATGTAGTTCGTTTGAGCTGTAAAGTATCGGCCCTTACCTAAAACGAATTCTTGATTGTAGGAAGACACAGAGACTGGGTTTTAACTCCATTTCTGAAGGGAAACACACAGCATAGTTCTCATCCATGGATCACACTCTGCTTTAGAGCAAAAAGCACGATCTTGTTTTCTAGATTCTCTAATACAGCAGGAAACGAGAGTGTGCTCAGAACAAAAGAACGGTGTTTCCTACACATACAGACCATATCTAGTTCAAATCTGCTTCTGAAACTGAATCAAACCACAGGTCCACTAACATCCAATGCTTCTCATTTAAGATGAGAAACGTGTGAGCTTCGTGAACGATGTAGTTCGTTTAGCTGTAAAGTAACTGCTCTTACCTGAAACGAAGTCTTGTTTTTTAGGAAGACTCTGAGCCTGAGATTTAACTCCATTTCTGAAGTGAAACACACAGCACAGTTCTCATCCATTGATCACACTCTGCTTTAGAGCAAGAAGCATGCTCTAGCTTTCTAGTGTCTCTAAGACAGCAGGAAAAGTGAGTGTGCTGAGAACAAAAGAACGGTGTTTCCTACACATACGGACCATATCTATTCCAACTCTGCGTCTGAAACTGATACAAAGCACTTGTCCTCTAACATCTGATGCTTGTCAGTTAAGATGAGAAACGTGAGAGCTTCGTGAACGATGTAGTTTGTTTGAGCTGTAAAGTGACTGCCCTTACCTGAAACGAAGTAGTGCTTGTAGGAAGACACAGAGCCTGTGATTTAACTCCATTTCAGAAGGGAAACACACAGCATAGTTCTCATCCATGGATCACACTCTGCTTTAGCGCAAGAAGAACACTCTTGCTTTCTAGAATCTCTAATACAGCAGGAAACATGAGTGTGCTCAGAACAAAAGAACGGTGTTTCCTACACATACAGACCATATCTAGTTCAACTATGCTTCTGAAACTGAATCAAACCACAGGTCCTCTAACATCCAAGCTTGTCAGTTAAGATGAGTAACATGTGAGCTTCGTGAACGATGTAGTTTGTTTGAGCTGAAAAGTGACTGCCCTTACTTGAAACGATGTCTTGCTTGTAGGAAGACACAGAGCCTGGAATTTAACTCCATTTCTGAAGGGAAACACACAGCATAGTTCTCATCCATGGATCACACTCTGCTTTAGAACAAGAAGCACGCTCTTGCTTTCTGTAATCTCTAATACAGCAGGAAAGTTGAGTGTGCTCAGAAAAATAGTACGGTGTTTCCTACACATACAGACCATATCTAGTTCAACTCTGCTTCTGAAACTGAAACAAACCACAGGTCCTCTAATATCCAATGCTTGTCAGTTAAGATGAGAAACGTGTGAGCTTCGTGAACGACGTAGTTCGTTTGAGCTGTAAAGTAACGGCCCTTAACTGAAACGAAGTCTTGTTTTTTAGGAAGACTCAGAGCCTGAGATTTAACTCCATTTCTGAAGAGAAACACACAGCAGAGTTCTCATTCATTGATCACACTCTGCTTTAGAGCAAGAAGGACGCTCTAGCTTTCTAGAGTCTCTAAGACAGCAGGAAACGTGAGTGTGCTAAGAAAAAATGAACGGTGTTTCCTACACATACGGACCATATCTAGTCCTACTCTGCCTTAAATTGATACAAAGCACAGGTCCTCTAACATCCAATGCTTGTCAGTTAAGATGAGAAACATGTGAGCTTCGTGAACGATGTAGTTCGTTTGAGCTGTAAAGTATCGGCCCTTACCTAAAACGAATTCTTGATTGTAGGAAGACACAGAGACTGGGTTTTAACTCCATTTCTGAAGGGAAACACACAGCATAGTTCTCATCCATGGATCACACTCTGCTTTAGAGCAAAAAGCACGATCTTGTTTTCTAGATTCTCTAATACAGCAGGAAACAAGAGTGTGCTCAGAACAAAAGTACGGTGTTTCCTACACATACAGACCATATCTAGTTCAACTCTGCTTCTGAAACTGAAACAAACCACAGGTCCTCTAATATCCAATGCTTGTCATTTAAGATGAGAAACGTGTGAGCTTCGTGAAAGATGTAGTTCGTTTAGCTGTAAAGTAACTGCTCTTACCTGAAACGAAGTCTTGTTTTTTAGGAAGACTCAGAGCCTGAGATTTAACTCCATTTCTGAAGTGAAACACACAGCACAGTTCTCATCCATTGATCACACTCTGCTTTAGAACAAGAAGCACGCTCTAGTTTTCTAGTGTCTCTAAGACAGCAGGAAAAGTGAGTGTGCTGAGAACAAAAGAACGGTGTTTCCTACACATACGGACCATATCTATTCCAACTCTGCATCTGAAACTGATACAAAGCACTTGTCCTCTAACATCTGATGCTTGTCAGTTAAGATGAGAAACGTGAGAGCTTCGTGAACGATGTAGTTTGTTTGAGCTGTAAAGTGACTGCCCTTACCTGAAACGAAGTAGTGCTTGTAGGAAGACACAGAGCCTGTGATTTAACTCCATTTCAGAAGGGAAACACACAGCATAGTTCTCATCCATGGATCACACTCTGCTTTAGCGCAAGAAGAACACTCTTGCTTTCTAGAATCTCTAATACAGCAGGAAACATGAGTGTGCTCAGAACAAAAGAACGGTGTTTCCTACACATACAGACCATATCTAGTTCAACTATGCTTCTGAAACTGAATCAATCCACAGGTCCTCTAACATCCAAGCTTGTCAGTTAAGATGAGTAACATGTGAGCTTCGTGAACGATGTAGTTTGTTTGAGCTGAAAAGTGACTGCCCTTACTTGAAACGATGTCTTGCTTGTAGGAAGACACAGAGCCTGGAATTTAACTCCATTTCTGAAGGGAAACACACAGCATAGTTCTCATCCATGGATCACACTCTGCTTTAGAACAAGAAGCACGCTCTTGCTTTCTAGAGTCTCTAAGACAGCAGGAAACATGAGTGTGCTGAGAACAAAAGAACGGAGTTTCCTACACATACAGACCATATCTAGTCCAACTCTGCCTCTTAAACTGATACAAAGCACAGGTCCTCTAACATCCAATGGTTGTCATTTCATATGAGAAATGTATGAGGTTCGTGAACGATGTAGTTCGTTTGAGGTGAAAAGTGACTGCCCTTACCTAAAACGAATTCTTGATTGTAGGAAGACACAGAGACTGGGTTTTAACTCCATTTCTGAAGGGAAACACACAGCATAGTTCTTATCCATGGATCACACTCTGCTTTAGAGCAAGAAACACGCTCTTGATTTCTAGATTCTCTAATACAGCAGGAAACGTGAGTGTGCTAAGAACAAATGAACGGTGTTTCCTACACATACGGACCATATCTAGTCCAACTCTGCCTCTGAAATTGATACAAAGCACAGGTCCTCTAACATCCAATGCTTGTCAGTTAAGATGAGAAACATGTGAGCTTCGTGAACGATGTAGTTCGTTTGAGCTGTAAAGTATCGGCCCTTACCTAAAACGAATTCTTGATTGTAGGAAGACACAGAGACTGGGTTTTAACTCCATTTCTGAAGGGAAACACACAGCATAGTTCTCATCCATGGATCACACTCTGCTTTAGAGCAAAAAGCACGATCTTGTTTTCTAGATTCTCTAATACAGCAGGAAACGAGAGTGTGCTCAGAACAAAAGAACGGTGTTTCCTACACATACAGACCATATCTAATTCAAATCTGCTTCTGAAACTGAATCAAACCACAGGTCCACTAACATCCAATGCTTGTCATTTAAGATGAGAAACGTGTGAGCTTCGTGAACGATGTAGTTCGTTTAGCTGTAAAGTAACTGCTCTTACCTGAAACGAAGTCTTGTTTTTTAGGAAGACTCTGAGCCTGAGATTTAACTCCATTTCTGAAGTGAAACACACAGCACAGTTCTCATCCATTGATCACACTCTGCTTTAGAGCAAGAAGCATGCTCTAGCTTTCTAGTGTCTCTAAGACAGCAGGAAAAGTGAGTGTGCTGAGAACAAAAGAACGGTGTTTCCTACACATACGGACCATATCTATTCCAACTCTGCGTCTGAAACTGATACAAAGCACTTGTCCTCTAACATCTGATGCTTGTCAGTTAAGATGAGAAACGTGAGAGCTTCGTGAACGATGTAGTTTGTTTGAGCTGTAAAGTGACTGCCCTTACCTGAAACGAAGTAGTGCTTGTAGGAAGACACAGAGCCTGTGATTTAACTCCATTTCAGAAGGGAAACACACAGCATAGTTCTCATCCATGGATCACACTCTGCTTTAGCGCAAGAAGAACACTCTTGCTTTCTAGAATCTCTAATACAGCAGGAAACATGAGTGTGCTCAGAACAAAAGAACGGTGTTTCCTACACATACAGACCATATCTAGTTCAACTATGCTTCTGAAACTGAATCAAACCACAGGTCCTCTAACATCCAAGCTTGTCAGTTAAGATGAGTAACATGTGAGCTTCGTGAACGATGTAGTTTGTTTGAGCTGAAAAGTGACTGCCCTTACTTGAAACGATGTCTTGCTTGTAGGAAGACACAGAGCCTGGAATTTAACTCCATTTCTGAAGGGAAACACACAGCATAGTTCTCATCCATGGATCACACTCTGCTTTAGAACAAGAAGCACGCTCTTGCTTTCTGTAATCTCTAATACAGCAGGAAAGTTGAGTGTGCTCAGAAAAATAGTACGGTGTTTCCTACACATACAGACCATATCTAGTTCAACTCTGCTTCTGAAACTGAAACAAACCACAGGTCCTCTAATATCCAATGCTTGTCAGTTAAGATGAGAAACGTGTGAGCTTCGTGAACGACGTAGTTCGTTTGAGCTGTAAAGTAACGGCCCTTAACTGAAACGAAGTCTTGTTTTTTAGGAAGACTCAGAGCCTGAGATTTAACTCCATTTCTGAAGAGAAACACACAGCAGAGTTCTCATTCATTGATCACACTCTGCTTTAGAGCAAGAAGGACGCTCTAGCTTTCTAGAGTCTCTAAGACAGCAGGAAACGAGAGTGTGCTCAGAACAAAAGAACGGTGTTTCCTACACATACAGACCATATCTAGTTCAAATCTGCTTCTGAAACTGAATCAAACCACAGGTCCACTAACATCCAATGCTTCTCATTTAAGATGAGAAACGTGTGAGCTTCGTGAACGATGTAGTTCGTTTAGCTGTAAAGTAACTGCTCTTACCTGAAACGAAGTCTTGTTTTTTAGGAAGACTCTGAGCCTGAGATTTAACTCCATTTCTGAAGTGAAACACACAGCACAGTTCTCATCCATTGATCACACTCTGCTTTAGAGCAAGAAGCATGCTCTAGCTTTCTAGTGTCTCTAAGACAGCAGGAAAAGTGAGTGTGCTGAGAACAAAAGAACGGTGTTTCCTACACATACGGACCATATCTATTCCAACTCTGCGTCTGAAACTGATACAAAGCACTTGTCCTCTAACATCTGATGCTTGTCAGTTAAGATGAGAAACGTGAGAGCTTCGTGAACGATGTAGTTTGTTTGAGCTGTAAAGTGACTGCCCTTACCTGAAACGAAGTAGTGCTTGTAGGAAGACACAGAGCCTGTGATTTAACTCCATTTCAGAAGGGAAACACACAGCATAGTTCTCATCCATGGATCACACTCTGCTTTAGCGCAAGAAGAACACTCTTGCTTTCTAGAATCTCTAATACAGCAGGAAACATGAGTGTGCTCAGAACAAAAGAACGGTGTTTCCTACACATACAGACCATATCTAGTTCAACTATGCTTCTGAAACTGAATCAAACCACAGGTCCTCTAACATCCAAGCTTGTCAGTTAAGATGAGTAACATGTGAGCTTCGTGAACGATGTAGTTTGTTTGAGCTGAAAAGTGACTGCCCTTACTTGAAACGATGTCTTGCTTGTAGGAAGACACAGAGCCTGGAATTTAACTCCATTTCTGAAGGGAAACACACAGCATAGTTCTCATCCATGGATCACACTCTGCTTTAGAACAAGAAGCACGCTCTTGCTTTCTGTAATCTCTAATACAGCAGGAAAGTTGAGTGTGCTCAGAAAAATAGTACGGTGTTTCCTACACATACAGACCATATCTAGTTCAACTCTGCTTCTGAAACTGAAACAAACCACAGGTCCTCTAATATCCAATGCTTGTCAGTTAAGATGAGAAACGTGTGAGCTTCGTGAACGACGTAGTTCGTTTGAGCTGTAAAGTAACGGCCCTTAACTGAAACGAAGTCTTGTTTTTTAGGAAGACTCAGAGCCTGAGATTTAACTCCATTTCTGAAGAGAAACACACAGCAGAGTTCTCATTCATTGATCACACTCTGCTTTAGAGCAAGAAGGACGCTCTAGCTTTCTAGAGTCTCTAAGACAGCAGGAAACGTGAGTGTGCTAAGAAAAAATGAACGGTGTTTCCTACACATACGGACCATATCTAGTCCTACTCTGCCTTAAATTGATACAAAGCACAGGTCCTCTAACATCCAATGCTTGTCAGTTAAGATGAGAAACATGTGAGCTTCGTGAACGATGTAGTTCGTTTGAGCTGTAAAGTATCGGCCCTTACCTAAAACGAATTCTTGATTGTAGGAAGACACAGAGACTGGGTTTTAACTCCATTTCTGAAGGGAAACACACAGCATAGTTCTCATCCATGGATCACACTCTGCTTTAGAGCAAAAAGCACGATCTTGTTTTCTAGATTCTCTAATACAGCAGGAAACAAGAGTGTGCTCAGAACAAAAGTACGGTGTTTCCTACACATACAGACCATATCTAGTTCAACTCTGCTTCTGAATCTGAAACAAACCACAGGTCCTCTAATATCCAATGCTTGTCATTTAAGATGAGAAACGTGTGAGCTTCGTGAACGATGTAGTTCGTTTAGCTGTAAAGTAACTGCTCTTACCTGAAACGAAGTCTTGTTTTTTAGGAAGACTCAGAGCCTGAGATTTAACTCCATTTCTGAAGTGAAACACACAGCACAGTTCTCATCCATTGATCAACTCTGCTTTAGAGCAAGAAGCACGCTCTAGCTTTCTAGTGTCTCTAAGACAGCAGGAAAAGTGAGTGTGCTGAGAACAAAAGAACGGTGTTTCCTACACATACGGACCATATCTATTCCAACTCTGCGTCTGAAACTGATACAAAGCACTTGTCCTCTAACATCTGATGCTTGTCAGTTAAGATGAGAAACGTGAGAGCTTCGTGAACGATGTAGTTTGAGCTGTAAAGTGACTGCCCTTACCTGAAACGAAGTAGTGCTTGTAGGAAGACACAGAGCCTGTGATTTAACTCCATTTCAGAAGGGAAACACACAGCATAGTTCTCATCCATGGATCACACTCTGCTTTAGCGCAAGAAGAACACTCTTGCTTTCTAGAATCTCTAATACAGCAGGAAACATGAGTGTGCTCAGAACAAAAGAACGGTGTTTCCTACACATACAGACCATATCTAGTTCAACTATGCTTCTGAAACTGAATCAAACCACAGGTCCTCTAACATCCAAGCTTGTCAGTTAAGATGAGTAACATGTGAGCTTCGTGAACGATGTAGTTTGTTTGAGCTGAAAAGTGACTGCCCTTACTTGAAACGATGTCTTGCTTGTAGGAAGACACAGAGCCTGGAATTTAACTCCATTTCTGAAGGGAAACACACAGCATAGTTCTCATCCATGGATCACACTCTGCTTTAGAACAAGAAGCACGCTCTTGCTTTCTAGAGTCTCTAAGACAGCAGGAAACATGAGTGTGCTGAGAACAAAAGAACGGAGTTTCCTACACATACAGACCATATCTAGTCCAACTCTGCCTCTTAAACTGATACAAAGCACAGGTCCTCTAACATCCAATGGTTGTCATTTCATATGAGAAATGTATGAGGTTCGTGAACGATGTAGTTCGTTTGAGGTGAAAAGTGACTGCCCTTACCTAAAACGAATTCTTGATTGTAGGAAGACACAGAGACTGGGTTTTAACTCCATTTCTGAAGGGAAACACACAGCATAGTTCTTATCCATGGATCACACTCTGCTTTAGAGCAAGAAACACGCTCTTGATTTCTAGATTCTCTAATACAGCAGGAAACGTGAGTGTGCTAAGAACAAATGAACGGTGTTTCCTACACATACGGACCATATCTAGTCCAACTCTGCCTCTGAAATTGATACAAAGCACAGGTCCTCTAACATCCAATGCTTGTCAGTTAAGATGAGAAACATGTGAGCTTCGTGAACGATGTAGTTCGTTTGAGCTGTAAAGTATCGGCCCTTACCTAAAACGAATTCTTGATTGTAGGAAGACACAGAGACTGGGTTTTAACTCCATTTCTGAAGGGAAACACACAGCATAGTTCTCATCCATGGATCACACTCTGCTTTAGAGCAAAAAGCACGACCTTGTTTTCTAGATTCTCTAATACAGCAGGAAACGAGAGTGTGCTCAGAACAAAAGAACGGTGTTTCCTACACATACAGACCATATCTAGTTCAAATCTGCTTCTGAAACTGAATCAAACCACAGGTCCACTAACATCCAATGCTTCTCATTTAAGATGAGAAACGTGTGAGCTTCGTGAACGATGTAGTTCGTTTAGCTGTAAAGTAACTGCTCTTACCTGAAACGAAGTCTTGTTTTTTAGGAAGACTCTGAGCCTGAGATTTAACTCCATTTCTGAAGTGAAACACACAGCACAGTTCTCATCCATTGATCACACTCTGCTTTAGAGCAAGAAGCATGCTCTAGCTTTCTAGTGTCTCTAAGACAGCAGGAAAAGTGAGTGTGCTGAGAACAAAAGAACGGTGTTTCCTACACATACGGACCATATCTATTCCAACTCTGCGTCTGAAACTGATACAAAGCACTTGTCCTCTAACATCTGATGCTTGTCAGTTAAGATGAGAAACGTGAGAGCTTCGTGAACGATGTAGTTTGTTTGAGCTGTAAAGTGACTGCCCTTACCTGAAACGAAGTAGTGCTTGTAGGAAGACACAGAGCCTGTGATTTAACTCCATTTCAGAAGGGAAACACACAGCATAGTTCTCATCCATGGATCACACTCTGCTTTAGCGCAAGAAGAACACTCTTGCTTTCTAGAATCTCTAATACAGCAGGAAACATGAGTGTGCTCAGAACAAAAGAACAGTGTTTCCTACACATACAGACCATATCTAGTTCAACTATGCTTCTGAAACTGAATCAAACCACAGGTCCTCTAACATCCAAGCTTGTCAGTTAAGATGAGTAACATGTGAGCTTCGTGAACGATGTAGTTTGTTTGAGCTGAAAAGTGACTGCCCTTACTTGAAACGATGTCTTGCTTGTAGGAAGACACAGAGCCTGGAATTTAACTCCATTTCTGAAGGGAAACACACAGCATAGTTCTCATCCATGGATCACACTCTGCTTTAGAACAAGAAGCACGCTCTTGCTTTCTGTAATCTCTAATACAGCAGGAAAGTTGAGTGTGCTCAGAAAAATAGTACGGTGTTTCCTACACATACAGACCATATCTAGTTCAACTCTGCTTCTGAAACTGAAACAAACCACAGGTCCTCTAATATCCAATGCTTGTCAGTTAAGATGAGAAACGTGTGAGCTTCGTGAACGACATAGTTCGTTTGAGCTGTAAAGTAACGGCCCTTAACTGAAACGAAGTCTTGTTTTTTAGGAAGACTCAGAGCCTGAGATTTAACTCCATTTCTGAAGAGAAACACACAGCAGAGTTCTCATTCATTGATCACACTCTGCTTTAGAGCAAGAAGGACGCTCTAGCTTTCTAGAGTCTCTAAGACAGCAGGAAACGTGAGTGTGCTAAGAAAAAATGAACGGTGTTTCCTACACATACGGACCATATCTAGTCCTACTCTGCCTTAAATTGATACAAAGCACAGGTCCTCTAACATCCAATGCTTGTCAGTTAAGATGAGAAACATGTGAGCTTCGTGAACGATGTAGTTCGTTTGAGCTGTAAAGTATCGGCCCTTACCTAAAACGAATTCTTGATTGTAGGAAGACACAGAGACTGGGTTTTAACTCCATTTCTGAAGGGAAACACACAGCATAGTTCTCATCCATGGATCACACTCTGCTTTAGAGCAAAAAGCACGATCTTGTTTTCTAGATTCTCTAATACAGCAGGAAACAAGAGTGTGCTCAGAACAAAAGTACGGTGTTTCCTACACATACAGACCATATCTAGTTCAACTCTGCTTCTGAATCTGAAACAAACCACAGGTCCTCTAATATCCAATGCTTGTCAGTTAAGATGAAAAACGTGTGAGCTTTGTGAACGACGTAGTTCGTTTGAGCTGTAAAGTAACGGCCCTTAACTGAAACAAAGTCTTGTTTTTTAGGAAGACTCAGAGCCTGAAATTTAACTCCATTTCTGAAGTGAAACACACAGCAGAGTTCTCATCCATTGATCACACTCTGCTTTAGAGCAAGAAGCACACTCTAGCTTTCTAGAGTCTCTAAGACAGCAGGAAACGTGAGTGTGCTAAGAAAAAATGAATGGTGTTTCCTACACATACGGACCATATCTAGTCCAACTCTGCCTCTGAAATTGATACAAAGCACAGGTCCTCTAACATCCAATGCTTGTCAGTTAAGATGAGAAACATGTGAGCTTCGTGAACGATGTAGTTCGTTTGAGCTGTAAAGTATCGGCCCTTACCTAAAACGAATTCTTGATTGTAGGAAGACACAGAGACTGGGTTTTAACTCCATTTCTGAAGGGAAACACACAGCATAGTTCTCATCCATGGATCACACTCTGCTTTAGAGCAAAAGCACGATCTTGTTTTCTAGATTCTCTAATACAGCAGGAAACAAGAGTGTGCTCAGAAAAAAAGAACGGTGTTTCCTACACATACAGACCATATCTAGTTCAAATCTACTTCTGAAACTGAATCAAACCACAGGTCCACTAACATCCAATGCTTGTCATTTAAGATGAGATACGTGTGAGCTTCGTGAACGATGTAGTCCGTTTAGCTGTAAAGTAACTGCTCTTACCTGAAACGAAGTCTTGTTTTTTAGGAAGACTCAGAGCCTGAGATTTAACTCCATTTCTGAAGTGAAACACACAGCACAGTTCTCATCCATTGATCACACTCTGCTTTAGAGCAAGAAGCACGCTCTAGCTTTCTAGTGTCTCTAAGACAGCAGGAAAAGTGAGTGTGCTGAGAACAAAAGAACGGTGTTTCCTACACATACGGACCATATCTATTCCAACTCTGCGTCTGAAACTGATACAAAGCACTTGTCCTCTAACATCTGATGCTTGTCAGTTAAGATGAGAAACGTGAGAGCTTCGTGAACGATGTAGTTTGTTTGAGCTGTAAAGTGACTGCCCTTACCTGAAACGAAGTAGTGCTTGTAGGAAGACACAGAGCCTGTGATTTAACTCCATTTCAGAAGGGAAACACACAGCATAGTTCTCATCCATGGATCACACTCTGCTTTAGCGCAAGAAGAACACTCTTGCTTTCTAGAATCTCTAATACAGCAGGAAACATGAGTGTGCTCAGAACAAAAGAACGGTGTTTCCTACACATACAGACCATATCTAGTTCAACTATGCTTCTGAAACTGAATCAAACCACAGGTCTTCTAACATCCAAGCTTGTCAGTTAAGATGAGTAACATGTGAGCTTCGTGAACGATGTAGTTTGTTTGAGCTGAAAAGTGACTGCCCTTACTTGAAACGATGTCTTGCTTGTAGGAAGACACAGAGCCTGGAATTTAACTCCATTTCTGAAGGGAAACACACAGCATAGTTCTCATCCATGGATCACACTCTGCTTTAGAACAAGAAGCACGCTCTTGCTTTCTAGAGTCTCTAAGACAGCAGGAAACATGAGTGTGCTGAGAACAAAAGAACGGAGTTTCCTACACATACAGACCATATCTAGTCCAACTCTGCCTCTTAAACTGATACAAAGCACAGGTCCTCTAACATCCAATGGTTGTCATTTCATATGAGAAACGAATGAGCTTCGTGAACGATGTAGTTCGTTTGAGGTGAAAAGTGACTGCCCTTACCTAAAACGAATTCTTGATTGTAGGAAGACACAGAGACTGGGTTTTAACTCCATTTCTGAAGGGAAACACACAGCATAGTTCTCATCCAGTGATCACACTCTGCTTTAGAGCAAGAAGCACGCTATAGCTTTCTAGAGTCTCTAGGACAGCAGGAAACCTGAGTGTGCTGAGAACAAAAGAACGGTGTTTCCGACACATACGGACCATATCAATTCCAACTCTGCTTCTGAAATTGATACAAAGCACTGGTCATCTAACATCCAAGCTTGTCAGTTAAGATGAGTAACATGTGAGCTTCGTGAACGATGTAGTTTGTTTGAGATGAAAAGTGACTGCCCTTACTTGAAACGTAGTCTTGCTTGTAGGAAGACACAGAGCCTGGAATTTAACTCCATTTCTGAAGGGAAACATACAGCATAGTTCCCATCCATGGATCACACTCTGCTTTAGAACAAGAAGCACGCTCTTGCTTTCTAGAGTCTCTAATAGAGCAGGAAACGTGAGTGTGCTAAGAACAAATGAACGGTGTTTCCTACACATACGGACCATATCTAGTCCAACTCTGCCTCTGAAATTGATACAAAGCACAGGTCCTCTAACATCCAATGCTTGTCAGTTAAGATGACAAACATGTGAGCTTCGTGAACGATGTAGTTCGATTGAGCTGTAAAGTATCGGCCCTTACCTAAAACAAATTTTTGATTGTAGGAAGACACAGAGACTGGGTTTTAACTCCATTTCTGAAGGGAAACACACAGCATAGTTCTCATCCATGGATCACACTCTGCTTTAGAGCAAAAAGCACGCTCTTGTTTTCTAGATTCTCTAATACAGCAGGAAACATGAGTGTGCTCAGAACAAAAGAACGGTGTTTCCTACACATACAGACCATATCTAGTTCAAATCTGCTTCTGAAACTGAATCAAACCACATGTGCTCTAACATCCAATGCTTGTCATTTAAGATTAGAAACGTGTGAGCTTTGTGAACGATGTAGTTCGTTTAGCTGTAAAGTAACAGCTCTTACCTGAAATGAAGTCTTGTTTTTTAGGAAGACTCAGAGCCTGAGATTTAACTCCATTTCTGAAGTGAAACACACAGCACAGTCTCATCCATTGATCACACTCTGCTTTAGAGCAAGAAGCACGCTCTAGCTTTCTAGTGTCTCTAAGACAGCAGGAAAAGTGAGTGTGCTGAGAACAAAAGAACAGTGTTTCCTACACATATGGACCATATCTATTCCAACTCTGCGTATGAAACTGATACAAAGCACTTGTCCTCTAACATCTGATGCTTGTCAGTTAAGATGAGAAACGTGTGAGTTCGTGAACGATATAGTTTGTTTGAGCTGTAAAGTGACTGCCCTTATCTGAAATTAAGTAGTGCTTGTAGGAAGACACAGAGCCTGGAATTTAACTCCATTTCTGAAGGGAAACACACAGCATAGTTCTCATCCATGGATCACACTCTGCTTTAGAACAAGAAGCACGCTCTTGCTTTCTAGAGTCTCTAAGACAGCAGGAAACATGAGTGTGCTGAGAACAAAAGAACGGAGTTTCCTACACATACAGACCATATCTAGTCCAACTCTGCCTCTTAAATTGATACACAGCACAGGTCCTCTAACATCCAATGGTTGTCATTTCAGATGAGAAACATGTGAGCTTGAACGATGTAGTTCGTTTGAGCTGAAAAGTGACTGCCCTTACCTAAAACGAATTCTTGATTGTAGGAAGACACAGAGACTGGGTTTTAACTCCATTTCTGAAGGGAAACACACAGCATAGTTCTTATCCATGGATCACACTCTGCTTTAGAGCAAGAAACACGCTCTTGATTTCTAGATTCTCTAATACAGCAGGAAACGTGAGTGTGCTAAGAACAAATGAACGGTGTTTCCTACACATACGGACCATATCTAGTCCAACTCTGCCTCTGAAATTGATACAAAGCACAGTTTCTCTAACATCCAATGCTTATCAGTTAAGATGAGAAACATGTGAGCTTGAACGATGTAGTTCGTTTGAGCTGTAAAGTGACTGCCCTTACCTGAATCGAAGTAGTGCTTGTAGGAAGACACAGAGCCTGGAATTTAACTCCATTTCAGAAGGGAAACACACAGCAGAGTTCTCATCCATGGTTCACACTCTGCTTTAGCGCAAGAAGAACACTCTTGCTTTCTAGAATCTCTAATACAGCAGGAAACATGAGTGTGCTCAGAACAAAAGAACAGTGTTTCCTACACATACAGACCATATCTAGTTCAAATCTGCTTCTGAAACTGAATCAAACCACAGGTCCTCTAACATCCAATGCTTGTCAGTTAAGATGAGAAACGTGTGAGCTTCGTGAACGATCTAGTTCGTTTGAGCTGTAAAGTATCGGCCCTTACCTAAAACGAATTCTTGATTGTAGGAAGACACAGAGACTGGGTTTTAACTCTATTTCTGAAGGGAAACACACAGCATAGTTCTCATCCATGGATCACACTCTGCTTTAGAGCAAAAAGCATGCTCTTGTTTTCTAGATTCTCTAATACAACAGGAAACATGAGTGTGCTCAGAACAAAAGAACGGTGTTTCCTACACATACAGACCATATCTAGTTCAACTATGCTTCTGAAACTGAATCAAACCACAGGACCTCTAACATCCAAGCTTGTCAGTTAAGATGAGTAATATGTGAGCTTCGTGAACGATGTAGTTAGTTTGAGCTGAAAAGTGACTGCCCTTACTTGAAACGATGTCTTGCTTGTAGGAAGACACAGAGCCTGAGATTTAACTCCATTTCTGAAGTGAAACACACAGCAGAGTTCTCATCCATTGACCACACTCTGCTTTAGAGCAAGAAGCACGCTCTAGCTTTCTAGAGTCTCTAAGACAGTAGGAAACGTGAGTGTGCTGAGAACAAAAGAACGGTGTTTCGTACACATATGGACCATAACTATTGCAACTCTGCTTCTGAAATTCATACAAAGCACAGGTCCTTTAACATCAAATGCTTGTCATTTAAAATGAGAAACGTGTGAGCTTTGAGAATGATGTAGTTCGTTTGAGCTGAAAAGTGACTGCCCTTACCTGAAAAGAAGTAGTGCTTGTAGGAAGACACAGAGCCTGGGATTTAACTCCATTTCTGAAAGGAAACACACAGCATAGTACTCATCCATTGATCACACTCTGCTTTAGAGCAAGAAGAACGCTCTTACTTTCTAGAATCTCTAATAGAGCAGGAAGCTAGAGTGTGCTCCGAACAAATGAACGGTGTTTAGTACACATACAGACCATATCTAGTTGAACTCTGCTTCGGAAACTGAAACAAACAACAGGTCCTCTAACATCCAATGCTTGGCAGTTAAGCTGAGAAACGTGTGAGCTTCGTGAACGATGTAGTTCGTTTGAGCTGAAAAGTGACTGCCCTTACCTGAAACGAAGTAGTGCTTGTAGGAAGACACAGCGCCTGGGATTTAACTCCATTTCTGAAAGGAAACACACAGCATAGTTCTCATCCATTGATCACACTCTGCTTTAGAGCAAGAAGAACGCTCTTGCTTTCTAGAATCTCTAATACAGCAGGAAACAAGAGTGTGCTCAGAACAAAAGAACGGTGTTTCCTACACATACAGACCATATCTAGTTCAAATCTGCTTCTGAAACTGAATCAAACCACAGGTCCACTAACATCCAATGCTTGTCATTTAAGATGAGAAACGTGTGAGCTTCGTGAACGATGTAGTTCTTTTAGGTGTAAAGTAACTGCTCTTACCTGAAACGAAGTCTTGTTTTTTAAGAAGACTCAGAGCCTGAGATTTAACTCCATTTCTGAAGTGAAACACACAGCACAGTTCTCATCCATTGATCACACTCTGCTTTAGAGCAAGAAGCACGCTCTAGCTTTCTAGTGTCTCTAAGACAGCAGGAAAAGTGAGTGTGCTGAGAACAAAAGAACGGTGTTTCCTACACATACGGACCATATCTATTCCAACTCTGCATCTGAAACTGATACAAAGCACTTGTCCTCTAACATCTGATGCTTGTCAGGTAAGATGAGAAACGTGAGAGCTTCGTGAACGATGTAGTTTGTTTGAGCTGTAAAGTGACTGCCCTTACTTGAAACGATGTCTTGCTTGTAGGAAGACACAGAGCCTGGAATTTAACTCCATTTCTGAAGGGAAACACACAGCATAGTTCTCATCCATGGATCACACTCTGCTTTAGAACAAGAAGCACGCTCTTGCTTTCTAGAGTCTCTAAGACAGCAGGAAACATGAGTGTGCTGAGAACAAAAGAACGGAGTTTCCTACACATACAGACCATATCTAGTCCAACTCTGCCTCTTAAACTGATACAAAGCCCAGGTCCTCTAACATCCAATGGTTGTCATTTAATATGAGAAACGTATGAGCTTCGTGAACGATGTAGTTCGTTTGAGGTGAAAAGTGACTGCCCTTACCTAAAACGAATTCTTGATTGTAGGAAGACACAGAGACTGGGTTTTAACTCCATTTCTGAAGGGAAACACACAGCATAGTTCTTAACCATGGATCACACTCTGCTTTAGAGCAAGAAACACGCTCTTGATTTCTAGATTCTCTAATACAGCAGGAAACGTGAGTGTGCTAAGAACAAATGAACGGTGTTTCCTACACATACGGACCATATCTAGTCCAACTCTGCCTCTGAAATTGATACAAAGCACAGGTCCTCTAACATCCAATGCTTGTCAGTTAAGATGAGAAACGTGTGAGCTTCGTGAACGATGTAGTTCGTTTGAGCTGTAAAGTATCGGCCCTTACCTGAAACGAAGTAGTGCTTGTAGGAAGACACAGAGCCTGGGATTTAACTACATTTCAGAAGGGAAACACGCAGCAGAGTTCTCATCCATGGATCACACTCTGCTTTAGCGCAAGAAGAACACTCTTGCTTTCTAGAATCTCTAATACAGCAGGAAACATGAGTGTGCTCAGAACAAAAGAACAGTGTTTCCTACACATACAGACCATATCTAGTTCAAATCTGCTTCTGAAACAGAATCAAACCACAGGTCCTCTAACATCCAATGCTTGTCATTTAAGATGAGAAACTTGTGAGCTCCGTGAACGATGTAGTTCGTTTGAGCTGTAAAGTGACTGTCCTTACATGAAACGAAGTCTTGTTTTTTAGGAAGACTCAGAGCCTGAGATTTAACTCCATTTCTGAAGTGAAACACACAGCAGAGTTTTCATCCAGTGATCACACTCTGCATTAGAGCAAGAAGCACGCTCTAGCTTTCTAGAGTCTCTAGGACAGCAGGAAACCTGAGTTTGCTGAGAACAAAAGAACGGAGTTTCCGACACATACGGACCATATCAATTCCAACTCTGCTTCTAAAAGTGATACAAATCACTGGTCCTCTAACAGCCAATGAAGGTCAGTTAAGCTGAGAAACGAGTGAGCTTTGTGAAGGATGTAGTTCGTTTGAGCTGAAAAGTGACTGCCCTTACCTGAAAGGAAGTAGTCCTTGTAGGAAGACACAGAGCCTGGGATTTAACTCCACTTCTGAAGGGAAACACACAGCACAGTTCTCATATATAAATCACACTCTACTTTAGATCAAGAAGCACGCTCTTGCTTTCTAGAGTCTCTAATACAGCAGGAAACTTGAGTGTGCTCAGAAAAAAAGAACGGTGTTTCCTACACATACGGACCATATCTAGTTCAACTCTGCTTCTGAAACTGAAACAAACCACAGGTCCTCTAACATCCAATGCTTGTCAGTTAAGATGAGAAACGTGTGAGTTCGTGAACGATATAGTTTGTTTGAGCTGTAAAGTGACTGCCCTTACCTGAAACGAAGTAGTGCTTGTAGGAAGACACAGAGCCTGGAATTTAACTCCATTTCTGAAGGGAAACACACAGCATAGTTCTCATCCATGGATCACACTCTGCTTTAGAACAAGAAGCACGCTCTTGCTTTCTAGAGTCTCTAAGACAGCAGGAAACATGAGTGTGCTGAGAACAAAAGAACGGAGTTTCCTACACATACAGACCATATCTAGTCCAACTCTGCCTCTTAAATTGATACAAAGCACAGGTCCTCTAACATCCAATGGTTGTCATTTCAGATGAGAAACATGTGAGCTTGAACGATGTAGTTCGTTTGAGCTGAAAAGTGACTGCCCTTACCTAAAACGAATTCTTGATTGTAGGAAGACACAGAGACTGGGTTTTAACTCCATTTCTGAAGGGAAACACACAGCATAGTTCTTATCCATGGATCACACTCTGCTTTAGAGCAAGAAACACGCTCTTGATTTCTAGATTCTCTAATACAGCAGGAAACGTGAGTGTGCTAAGAACAAATGAACGGTGTTTCCTACACATACGGACCATATCTAGTCCAACTCTGCCTCTGAAATTGATACAAAGCACAGTTTCTCTAACATCCAATGCTTATCAGTTAAGATGAGAAACATGTGAGCTTGAACGATGTAGTTCGTTTGAGCTGTAAAGTGACTGCCCTTACCTGAATCGAAGTAGTGCTTGTAGGAAGACACAGAGCCTGGGATTTAACTCCATTTCAGAAGGGAAACACACAGCAGAGTTCTCATCCATGGTTCACACTCTGCTTTAGCGCAAGAAGAACACTCTTGCTTTCTAGAATCTCTAATACAGCAGGAAACATGAGTGTGCTCAGAACAAAAGAACAGTGTTTCCTACACATACAGACCATATCTAGTTCAAATCTGCTTCTGAAACTGAATCAAACCACAGGTCCTCTAACATCCAATGCTTGTCAGTTAAGATGAGAAACGTGTGAGCTTCGTGAACGATCTAGTTCGTTTGAGCTGTAAAGTATCGGCCCTTACCTAAAACGAATTCTTGATTGTAGGAAGACACAGAGACTGGGTTTTAACTCTATTTCTGAAGGGAAACACACAGCATAGTTCTCATCCATGGATCACACTCTGCTTTAGAGCAAAAAGCATGCTCTTGTTTTCTAGATTCTCTAATACAACAGGAAACATGAGTGTGCTCAGAACAAAAGAACGGTGTTTCCTACACATACAGACCATATCTAGTTCAAATCTGCTTCTGAAACTGAAACAAACCACAGGTCCTCTAATATCCAATGCTTGTCAGTTAAGATGAGAAACGTGTGAGCTTCGTGAACGACATAGTTCGTTTGAGCTGTAAAGTAACGGCCCTTAACTGAAACGAAGTCTTGTTTTTTAGGAAGACTCAGAGCCTGAGATTTAACTCCATTTCTGAAGTGAAACACACAGCAGAGTTCTCATCCATTGACCACACTCTGCTTTAGAGCAAGAAGCACGCTCTAGCTTTCTAGAGTCTCTAAGACAGTAGGAAACGTGAGTGTGCTGAGAACAAAAGAACGGTGTTTCGTACACATATGGACCATAACTATTGCAACTCTGCTTCTGAAATTCATACAAAGCACAGGTCCTTTAACATCCAATGCTTGTCATTTAAAATGAGAAACGTGTGAGCTTTGAGAATGATGTAGTTCGTTTGAGCTGAAAAGTGACTGCCCTTACCTGAAAAGAAGTAGTGCTTGTAGGAAGACACAGAGCCTGGGATTTAACTCCATTTCTGAAAGGAAACACACAGCATAGTACTCATCCATTGATCACACTCTGCTTTAGAGCAAGAAGAACGCTCTTACATTCTAGAATCTCTAATAGAGCAGGAAGCTAGAGTGTGCTCAGAACAAAAGAACGGTGTTTCCTACACATACAGACCATATCTAGTTCAAATCTGCTTCTGAAACTGAATCAAACCACAGGTCCACTAACATCCAATGCTTGTCATTTAAGATGAGAAACGTGTGAGCTTCGTGAACGATGTAGTTCGTTTAGCTGTAAAGTAACTGCTCTTACCTGAAACGAAGTCTTCTTTTTTAGGAAGACTCAGAGCCTGAGATTTAACTCCATTTCTGAAGTGAAACACACAGCACAGTTCTCATCCATTGATCACACTCTGCTTTAGAGCAAGAAGCACGCTCTAGCTTTCTAGTGTCTCTAAGACAGCAGGAAAAGTGAGTGTGCTGAGAACAAAAGAACGGTGTTTCCTACACATACAGACCATATCTATTCCAACTCTGCGTCTGAAACTGATACAAAGCACTTGTCCTCTAACATCTGATGCTTGTCAGTTAAGATGAGAAACGTGAGAGCTTCGTGAACGATGTAGTTTGTTTGAGCTGTAAAGTGACTGCCCTTACCTGAAACGAAGTAGTGCTTGTAGGAAGACACAGAGCCTGTGATATAACTCCATTTCAGAAGGGAAACACACAGCATAGTTCTCATCCATGGATCACACTCTGCTTTAGCGCAAGAAGAACACTCTTGCTTTCTAGAATCTCTAATACAGCAGGAAACATGAGTGTGCTCAGAACAAAAGAACGGTGTTTCCTACACATACAGACCATATCTAGTTCAACTATGCTTCTGAAACTGAATCAAACCACAGGTCCTCTAACATCCAAGCTTGTCAGTTAAGATGAGTAACATGTGAGCTTCGTGAACGATGTAGTTTGTTTGAGCTGTAAAGTGACTGCCCTTACCTGAAACGAAGTAGTGCTTGTAGGAAGACACAGAGCCTGGAATTTAACTCCATTTCTGAAGGGAAACACACAGCATAGTTCTCATCCATGGATCACACTCTGCTTTAGAACAAGAAGCACGCTCTTGCTTTCTAGAGTCTCTAAGACAGCAGGAAACATGAGTGTGCTGAGAACAAAAGAACGGAGTTTCCTACACATACAGACCATATCTAGTCCAACTCTGCCTCTTAAATTGATACAAAGCACAGGTCCTCTAACATCCAATGGTTGTCATTTCAGATGAGAAACATGTGAGCTTGAACGATGTAGTTCGTTTGAGCTGAAAAGTGACTGCCCTTACCTAAAACGAATTCTTGATTGTAGGAAGACACAGAGACTGGGTTTTAACTCCATTTCTGAAGGGAAACACACAGCATAGTTCTTATCCATGGATCACACTCTGCTTTAGAGCAAGAAACACGCTCTTGATTTCTAGATTCTCTAATACAGCAGGAAACGTGAGTGTGCTAAGAACAAATGAACGGTGTTTCCTACACATACGGACCATATCTAGTCCAACTCTGCCTCTGAAATTGATACAAAGCACAGTTTCTCTAACATCCAATGCTTATCAGTTAAGATGAGAAACATGTGAGCTTGAACGATGTAGTTCGTTTGAGCTGTAAAGTGACTGCCCTTACCTGAATCGAAGTAGTGCTTGTAGGAAGACACAGAGCCTGGGATTTAACTCCATTTCAGAAGGGAAACACACAGCAGAGTTCTCATCCATGGTTCACACTCTGCTTTAGCGCAAGAAGAACACTCTTGCTTTCTAGAATCTCTAATACAGCAGGAAACATGAGTGTGCTCAGAACAAAAGAACAGTGTTTCCTACACATACAGACCATATCTAGTTCAAATCTGCTTCTGAAACTGAATCAAACCACAGGTCCTCTAACATCCAATGCTTGTCAGTTAAGATGAGAAACGTGTGAGCTTCGTGAACGATCTAGTTCGTTTGAGCTGTAAAGTATCGGCCCTTACCTAAAACGAATTCTTGATTGTAGGAAGACACAGAGACTGGGTTTTAACTCTATTTCTGAAGGGAAACACACAGCATAGTTCTCATCCATGGATCACACTCTGCTTTAGAGCAAAAAGCATGCTCTTGTTTTCTAGATTCTCTAATACAACAGGAAACATGAGTGTGCTCAGAACAAAAGAACGGTGTTTCCTACACATACAGACCATATCTAGTTCAAATCTGCTTCTGAAACTGAAACAAACCACAGGTCCTCTAATATCCAATGCTTGTCAGTTAAGATGAGAAACGTGTGAGCTTCGTGAACGACATAGTTCGTTTGAGCTGTAAAGTAACGGCCCTTAACTGAAACGAAGTCTTGTTTTTTAGGAAGACTCAGAGCCTGAGATTTAACTCCATTTCTGAAGTGAAACACACAGCAGAGTTCTCATCCATTGACCACACTCTGCTTTAGAGCAAGAAGCACGCTCTAGCTTTCTAGAGTCTCTAAGACAGTAGGAAACGTGAGTGTGCTGAGAACAAAAGAA
Source organism: Onychomys leucogaster (assembly GCA_949786385.1). Classification (NCBI taxonomy): domain Eukaryota; kingdom Metazoa; phylum Chordata; class Mammalia; order Rodentia; family Cricetidae; genus Onychomys; species Onychomys leucogaster. The sequence continues at coordinate 2,997,889 of CATKUP010000009.1, read as the reverse complement.
CGGTGTTTCGTACACATATGGACCATAACTATTGCAACTCTGCTTCTGAAATTCATACAAAGCACAGGTCCTTTAACATCCAATGCTTGTCATTTAAAATGAGAAACGTGTGAGCTTTGAGAATGATGTAGTTCGTTTGAGCTGAAAAGTGACTGCCCTTACCTGAAAAGAAGTAGTGCTTGTAGGAAGACACAGAGCCTGGGATTTAACTCCATTTCTGAAAGGAAACACACAGCATAGTACTCATCCATTGATCACACTCTGCTTTAGAGCAAGAAGAACGCTCTTACATTCTAGAATCTCTAATAGAGCAGGAAGCTAGAGTGTGCTCAGAACAAAAGAACGGTGTTTCCTACACATACAGACCATATCTAGTTCAAATCTGCTTCTGAAACTGAATCAAACCACAGGTCCACTAACATCCAATGCTTGTCATTTAAGATGAGAAACGTGTGAGCTTCGTGAACGATGTAGTTCGTTTAGCTGTAAAGTAACTGCTCTTACCTGAAACGAAGTCTTCTTTTTTAGGAAGACTCAGAGCCTGAGATTTAACTCCATTTCTGAAGTGAAACACACAGCACAGTTCTCATCCATTGATCACACTCTGCTTTAGAGCAAGAAGCACGCTCTAGCTTTCTAGTGTCTCTAAGACAGCAGGAAAAGTGAGTGTGCTGAGAACAAAAGAACGGTGTTTCCTACACATACAGACCATATCTATTCCAACTCTGCGTCTGAAACTGATACAAAGCACTTGTCCTCTAACATCTGATGCTTGTCAGTTAAGATGAGAAACGTGAGAGCTTCGTGAACGATGTAGTTTGTTTGAGCTGTAAAGTGACTGCCCTTACCTGAAACGAAGTAGTGCTTGTAGGAAGACACAGAGCCTGTGATATAACTCCATTTCAGAAGGGAAACACACAGCATAGTTCTCATCCATGGATCACACTCTGCTTTAGCGCAAGAAGAACACTCTTGCTTTCTAGAATCTCTAATACAGCAGGAAACATGAGTGTGCTCAGAACAAAAGAACGGTGTTTCCTACACATACAGACCATATCTAGTTCAACTATGCTTCTGAAACTGAATCAAACCACAGGTCCTCTAACATCCAAGCTTGTCAGTTAAGATGAGTAACATGTGAGCTTCGTGAACGATGTAGTTTGTTTGAGCTGAAAAGTGACTGCCCTTACTTGAAACGATGTCTTGCTTGTAGGAAGACACAGAGCCTGGAATTTAACTCCATTTCTGAAGGGAAACACACAGCATAGTTCTCATCCATGGATCACACTCTGCTTTAGAACAAGAAGCACGCTCTTGCTTTCTAGAGTCTCTAAGACAGCAGGAAACATGAGTGTGCTGAGAACAAAAGAACGGAGTTTCCTACACATACAGACCATATCTAGTCCAACTCTGCCTCTTAAACTGATACAAAGCACAGGTCCTCTAACATCCAATGGTTGTCATTTCATATGAGAAACGTATGAGGTTCGTGAACGATGTAGTTCATTTGAGGTGAAAAGTGACTGCCCTTACCTAAAACGAATTCTTGATTGTAGGAAGACACAGAGACTGGGTTTTAACTCCATTTCTGAAGGGAAACACACAGCATAGTTCTTATCCATGGATCACACTCTGCTTTAGAGCAAGAAACACGCTCTTGATTTCTAGATTCTCTAATACAGCAGGAAACGTGAGTGTGCTAAGAACAAATGAACGGTGTTTCCTACACATACGGACCATATCTAGTCCTACTCTGCCTCTGAAATTGATACAAAGCACAGGTCCTCTCACATCCAATGCTTGTCAGTTAAGATGAGAAACATGTGAGCTTCGTGAACGATGTAGTTCGTTTGAGCTGTAAAGTATCGGCCCTTACCTAAAACGAATTCTTGATTGTAGGAAGACACAGAGACTGGGTTTTAACTCCATTTCTGAAGGGAAACACACAGCATAGTTCTCATCCATGGATCACACTCTGCTTTAGAGCAAAAAGCACGATCTTGTTTTCTAGATTCTCTAAAACAGCAGGAAACAAGAGTGTGCTCAGAACAAAAGTACGGTGTTTCCTACACATACAGACCATATCTAGTTCAACTCTGCTTCTGAAACTGAAACAAACCACAGGTCCTCTAATATCCAATGCTTGTCAGTTAAGATGAAAAACGTGTGAGCTTTGTGAACGACGTAGTTCGTTTGAGCTGTAAAGTAACGGCCCTTAACTGAAACAAAGTCTTGTTTTTTAGGAAGACTCAGAGCCTGAAATTTAACTCCATTTCTGAAGTGAAACACACAGCAGAGTTCTCATCCATTGATCACACTCTGCTTTAGAGCAAGAAGCACACTCTAGCTTTCTAGAGTCTCTAAGACAGCAGGAAACGTGAGTGTGCTAAGAAAAAATGAATGGTGTTTCCTACACATACGGACCATATCTAGTCCAACTCTGCCTCTGAAATTGATACAAAGCACAGGTCCTCTAACATCCAATGCTTGTCAGTTAAGATGAGAAACATGTGAGCTTCGTGAACGATGTAGTTCGTTTGAGCTGTAAAGTATCGGCCCTTACCTAAAACGAATTCTTGATTGTAGGAAGACACAGAGACTGGGTTTTAACTCCATTTCTGAAGGGAAACACACAGCATAGTTCTCATCCATGGATCACACTCTGCTTTAGAGCAAAAGCACGATCTTGTTTTCTAGATTCTCTAATACAGCAGGAAACAAGAGTGTGCTCAGAAAAAAAGAACGGTGTTTCCTACACATACAGACCATATCTAGTTCAAATCTACTTCTGAAACTGAATCAAACCACAGGTCCACTAACATCCAATGCTTGTCATTTAAGATGAGATACGTGTGAGCTTCGTGAACGATGTAGTCCGTTTAGCTGTAAAGTAACTGCTCTTACCTGAAACGAAGTCTTGTTTTTTAGGAAGACTCAGAGCCTGAGATTTAACTTCATTTCTGAAGTGAAACACACAGCACAGTTCTCATCCATTGATCACACTCTGCTTTAGAGCAAGAAGCACGCTCTAGCTTTCTAGTGTCTCTAAGACAGCAGGAAAAGTGAGTGTGCTGAGAACAAAAGAACGGTGTTTCCTACACATACGGACCATATCTATTCCAACTCTGCGTCTGAAACTGATACAAAGCACTTGTCCTCTAACATCTGATGCTTGTCAGTTAAGATGAGAAACGTGAGAGCTTCGTGAACGATGTAGTTTGTTTGAGCTGTAAAGTGACTGCCCTTACCTGAAACGAAGTAGTGCTTGTAGGAAGACACAGAGCCTGTGATTTAACTCCATTTCAGAAGGGAAACACACAGCATAGTTCTCATCCATGGATCACACTCTGCTTTAGCGCAAGAAGAACACTCTTGCTTTCTAGAATCTCTAATACAGCAGGAAACATGAGTGTGCTCAGAACAAAAGAACGGTGTTTCCTACACATACAGACCATATCTAGTTCAACTATGCTTCTGAAACTGAATCAAACCACAGGTCCTCTAACATCCAAGCTTGTCAGTTAAGATGAGTAACATGTGAGCTTCGTGAACGATGTAGTTTGTTTGAGCTGAAAAGTGACTGCCCTTACTTGAAACGATGTCTTGCTTGTAGGAAGACACAGAGCCTGGAATTTAACTCCATTTCTGAAGGGAAACACACAGCATAGTTCTCATCCATGGATCACACTCTGCTTTAGAACAAGAAGCACGCTCTTGCTTTCTAGAGTCTCTAAGACAGCAGGAAACATGAGTGTGCTGAGAACAAAAGAACGGAGTTTCCTACACATACAGACCATATCTAGTCCAACTCTGCCTCTTAAACTGATACAAAGCACAGGTCCTCTAACATCCAATGGTTGTCATTTCATATGAGAAACGAATGAGCTTCGTGAACGATGTAGTTCGTTTGAGGTGAAAAGTGACTGCCCTTACCTAAAACGAATTCTTGATTGTAGGAAGACACAGAGACTGGGTTTTAACTCCATTTCTGAAGGGAAACACACAGCATAGTTCTTATCCATGGATCACACTCTGCTTTAGAGCAAGAAACACGCTCTTGATTTCTAGATTCTCTAATACAGCAGGAAACGTGAGTGTGCTAAGAACAAATGAACGGTGTTTCCTACACATACGGACCATATCTAGTCCAACTCTGCCTCTGAAATTGATACAAAGCACAGTTCCTCTAACATCCAATGCTTGTCACTTAAGATGAGAAACATGTGAGCTTGAACGATGTAGTTCGTTTGAGCTGTAAAGTGACTGCCCTTACCTGAAACGAAGTAGTGCTTGTAGGAAGACACAGAGCCTGGGATTTAACTCCATTTCAGAAGGGAAACACACAGCAGAGTTCTCATCCATGGATCACACTCTGCTTTAGCGCAAGAAGAACACTCTTGCTTTCTAGAATCTCTAATACAGCAGGAAACATGAGTGTGCTCAGAACAAAAGAACAGTGTTTCCTACACATACAGACCATATCTAGTTCAAATCTGCTTCTGAAACTGAATCAAACCACAGGTCCTCTAACATCCAATGCTTGTCATTTAAGATGAGAAACGTGTGAGCTCCGTGAACGATGTAGTTCGTTTGAGCTGTAAAGTGACTGTCCTTACATGAAACGAAGTCTTGTTTTTTAGGAAGACTCAGAGCCTGAGATTTAACTCCATTTCTGAAGTGAAACAAACAGCAGAGTTCTCATCCAGTGATCACACTCTGCTTTAGAGCAAGAAGCACGCTATAGCTTTCTAGAGTCTCTAGGACAGCAGGAAACCTGAGTGTGCTGAGAACAAAAGAACGGTGTTTCCGACACATACGGACCATATCAATTCCAACTCTGCTTCTAAAAGTGATACAAATCACTGGTCCTCTAACAGCCAATGCATGTCAGTTAAGATGAGAAACGAGTGAGCTTTGTGAAGGATGTAGTTCGTTTGAGCTGAAAAGTGACTGCCCTTACCTGAAAGGAAGTAGTGCTTGTAGGAAGACACAGAGCCTGGGATTTAACTCCACTTCTGAAGGGAAACACACAGCACAGTTCTCATATATAGATCACACTCTACTTTAGAGCAAGAAGCACGCTCTTGCTTTCTAGAGTCTCTAATACAGCAGGAAAGTTGAGTGTGCTCAGAAAAAAAGAACGGTGTTTCCTACACATACAGACCATATCTAGTTCAAATCTGCTTCTGAAACTGAAACAAACCACAGGTCCTCTAATATCCAATGCTTGTCAGTTAAGATGAGAAACGTGTGAGCTTCGTGAACGACATAGTTCGTTTGAGATGTAAAGTAACGGCCCTTAACGGAAACGAAGTCTTGTTTTGTAGGAAGACTCAGAGCCTGAGATTTAACTCCATTTCTGAAGTGAAACACACAGCAGAGTTCTCATCCATTGATCACACTCTGCTTTAGAGCAAGAAGCACGCTCTAGCTTTCTAGAGTCTCTAAGACAGTAGGAAACGTGAGTGTGCTGAGAACAAAAGAACGGTGTTTCGTACACATATGGACCATATCTATTGCAACTCTGCTTCTGAAATTCATACAAAGCACAGGTCCTTTAACATCCAATGCTTGTCATTTAAAATAAGAAACGTGTGAGCTTTGAGAATGATGTAGTTCGTTTGAGCTGAAAAGTGACTGCCCTTACCTGAAAAGAAGTAGTGCTTGTAGGAAGACACAGAGCCTGGGATTTAACTCCATTTCTGAAAGGAAACACACAGCATAGTACTCATCCATTGATCACACTCTGCTTTAGAGCAAGACGAACGCTCTTGCTTTCTAGAATCTCTAATAGAGCAGGAAGCTAGAGTGTGCTCCAAACAAATGAACGGTGTTTCCTACACATACAGACCATATCTAGTTGAACTCTGCTTCGGAAACTGAAACAAACAACAGGTCCTCTAACATCCAATGCTTGGCAGTTAAGCTGAGAAACGTGTGAGCTTCGTGAACGATGTAGTTCGTTTGAGCTGAAAAGTGACTGCCCTTACCTGAAACGAAGTAGTGCTTGTAGGAAGACACAGCGCCTGGGATTTAACTCCATTTCTGAAAGGAAACACACAGCATAGTTCTCATCCATTGATCACACTCTGCTTTAGAGCAAGAAGAACGCTCTTGCTTTCTAGAATCTCTAATACAGCAGGAAACAAGAGTGTGCTCAGAACAAAAGAACGGTGTTTCCTACACATACAGACCATATCTAGTTCAAATCTGCTTCTGAAACTGAATCAAACCACAGGTCCACTAACATCCAATGCTTGTCATTTAAGATGAGAAACGTGTGAGCTTAGTGAATGATGTAGTTCGTTTAGCTGTAAAGTAACTGCTCTTACCTGAAACGAAGTCTTGTTTTTTAGGAAGACTCAGAGCCTGAGATTTAACTCCATTTCTGAAGTGAAACACACAGCAGAGTTCTCATCCATTGATCACACTCTGCTTTAGAGCAAGAAGCACGCTCTAGCTTTCTAGAGTCTCTAAGACAGTAGGAAACGTGAGTGTGCTGAGAACAAAAGAACGGTGTTTCGTACACATATGGACCATATCTATTGCAACTCTGCTTCTGAAATTCATACAAAGCACAGGTCCTTTAACATCCAATGCTTGTCATTTAAAATAAGAAACGTGTGAGCTTTGAGAATGATGTAGTTCGTTTGAGCTGAAAAGTGACTGCCCTTACCTGAAAAGAAGTAGTGCTTGTAGGAAGACACAGAGCCTGGGATTTAACTCCATTTCTGAAAGGAAACACACAGCATAGTACTCATCCATTGATCACACTCTGCTTTAGAGCAAGACGAACGCTCTTGCTTTCTAGAATCTCTAATAGAGCAGGAAGCTAGAGTGTGCTCCAAACAAATGAACGGTGTTTCCTACACATACAGACCATATCTAGTTGAACTCTGCTTCGGAAACTGAAACAAACAACAGGTCCTCTAACATCCAATGCTTGGCAGTTAAGCTGAGAAACGTGTGAGCTTCGTGAACGATGTAGTTCGTTTGAGCTGAAAAGTGACTGCCCTTACCTGAAACGAAGTAGTGCTTGTAGGAAGACACAGCGCCTGGGATTTAACTCCATTTCTGAAAGGAAACACACAGCATAGTTCTCATCCATTGATCACACTCTGCTTTAGAGCAAGAAGAACGCTCTTGCTTTCTAGAATCTCTAATACAGCAGGAAACAAGAGTGTGCTCAGAACAAAAGAACGGTGTTTCCTACACATACAGACCATATCTAGTTCAAATCTGCTTCTGAAACTGAATCAAACCACAGGTCCACTAACATCCAATGCTTGTCATTTAAGATGAGAAACGTGTGAGCTTAGTGAATGATGTAGTTCATTTAGCTGTAAAGTAACTGCTCTTACCTGAAACGAAGTCTTGTTTTTTAGGAAGACTCAGAGCCTGAGATTTAACTCCATTTCTGAAGTGAAACACACAGCACAGTTCTCATCCATTGATCACACTCTGCTTTAGAGCAAGAAGCACGCTCTAGCTTTCTAGAGTCTCTAAGACTGCAGGAAACGTGAGTGTGCTGAGAACAAAAGAACGGTGTTTCGTACACATATGGACCATATCTATTGCAACTCTGCTTCTGAAATTGATACAAAGCACTGGTCATCTAACATCCAAGCTTGTCAGTTAAGATGAGTAACATGTGAGCTTCGTGAACGATGTAGTTTGTTTGAGATGAAAAGTGACTGCCCTTACTTGAAACGTAGTCTTGCTTGTAGGAAGACACAGAGCCTGGAATTTAACTCCATTTCTGAAGGGAAACATACAGCATAGTTCCCATCCATGGATCACACTCTGCTTTAGAACAAGAAGCACGCTCTTGCTTTCTAGAGTCTCTAATAGAGCAGGAAACGTGAGTGTGCTAAGAACAAATGAACGGTGTTTCCTACACATACGGACCATATCTAGTCCAACTCTGCCTCTGAAATTGATAAAAAGCACAGGTCCTCTAACATCCAATGCTTGTCAGTTAAGATGACAAACATGTGAGCTTCGTGAACGATGTAGTTCGATTGAGCTGTAAAGTATCGGCCCTTACCTAAAACAAATTTTTGATTGTAGGAAGACACAGAGACTGGGTTTTAACTCCATTTCTGAAGGGAAACACACAGCATAGTTCTCATCCATGGATCACACTCTGCTTTAGAGCAAAAAGCACGCTCTTGTTTTCTAGATTCTCTAATACAGCAGGAAACATGAGTGTGCTCAGAACAAAAGAACGGTGTTTCCTACACATACAGACCATATCTAGTTCAAATCTGCTTCTGAAACTGAATCAAACCACAGGTGCTCTAACATCCAATGCTTGTCATTTAAGATTAGAAACGTGTGAGCTTTGTGAACGATGTAGTTCGTTTAGCTGTAAAGTAACAGCTCTTACCTGAAATGAAGTCTTGTTTTTTAGGAAGACTCAGAGCCTGAGATTTAACTCCATTTCTGAAGTGAAACACACAGCACAGTCTCATCCATTGATCACACTCTGCTTTAGAGCAAGAAGCACGCTCTAGCTTTCTAGTGTCTCTAAGACAGCAGGAAAAGTGAGTGTGCTGAGAACAAAAGAACAGTGTTTCCTACACATATGGACCATATCTATTCCAACTCTGCGTATGAAACTGATACAAAGCACTTGTCCTCTAACATCTGATGCTTGTCAGTTAAGATGAGAAACGTGTGAGTTCGTGAACGATATAGTTTGTTTGAGCTGTAAAGTGACTGCCCTTATCTGAAATTAAGTAGTGCTTGTAGGAAGACACAGAGCCTGGAATTTAACTCCATTTCTGAAGGGAAACACACAGCATAGTTCTCATCCATGGATCACACTCTGCTTTAGAACAAGAAGCACGCTCTTGCTTTCTAGAGTCTCTAAGACAGCAGGAAACATGAGTGTGCTGAGAACAAAAGAACGGAGTTTCCTACACATACAGACCATATCTAGTCCAACTCTGCCTCTTAAATTGATACAAAGCACAGGTCCTCTAACATCCAATGGTTGTCATTTCAGATGAGAAACATGTGAGCTTGAACGATGTAGTTCGTTTGAGCTGAAAAGTGACTGCCCTTACCTAAAACGAATTCTTGATTGTAGGAAGACACAGAGACTGGGTTTTAACTCCATTTCTGAAGGGAAACACACAGCATAGTTCTTATCCATGGATCACACTCTGCTTTAGAGCAAGAAACACGCTCTTGATTTCTAGATTCTCTAATACAGCAGGAAACGTGAGTGTGCTAAGAACAAATGAACGGTGTTTCCTACACATACGGACCATATCTAGTCCAACTCTGCCTCTGAAATTGATACAAAGCACAGTTTCTCTAACATCCAATGCTTATCAGTTAAGATGAGAAACATGTGAGCTTGAACGATGTAGTTCGTTTGAGCTGTAAAGTGACTGCCCTTACCTGAATCGAAGTAGTGCTTGTAGGAAGACACAGAGCCTGGGATTTAACTCCATTTCAGAAGGGAAACACACAGCAGAGTTCTCATCCATGGTTCACACTCTGCTTTAGCGCAAGAAGAACACTCTTGCTTTCTAGAATCTCTAATACAGCAGGAAACATGAGTGTGCTCAGAACAAAAGAACAGTGTTTCCTACACATACAGACCATATCTAGTTCAAATCTGCTTCTGAAACTGAATCAAACCACAGGTCCTCTAACATCCAATGCTTGTCAGTTAAGATGAGAAACGTGTGAGCTTCGTGAACGATCTAGTTCGTTTGAGCTGTAAAGTATCGGCCCTTACCTAAAACGAATTCTTGATTGTAGGAAGACACAGAGACTGGGTTTTAACTCTATTTCTGAAGGGAAACACACAGCATAGTTCTCATCCATGGATCACACTCTGCTTTAGAGCAAAAAGCATGCTCTTGTTTTCTAGATTCTCTAATACAACAGGAAACATGAGTGTGCTCAGAACAAAAGAACGGTGTTTCCTACACATACAGACCATATCTAGTTCAACTATGCTTCTGAAACTGAATCAAACCACAGGACCTCTAACATCCAAGCTTGTCAGTTAAGATGAGTAATATGTGAGCTTCGTGAACGATGTAGTTAGTTTGAGCTGAAAAGTGACTGCCCTTACTTGAAACGATGTCTTGCTTGTAGGAAGACACAGAGCCTGAGATTTAACTCCATTTCTGAAGTGAAACACACAGCAGAGTTCTCATCCATTGACCACACTCTGCTTTAGAGCAAGAAGCACGCTCTAGCTTTCTAGAGTCTCTAAGACAGTAGGAAACGTGAGTGTGCTGAGAACAAAAGAACGGTGTTTCGTACACATATGGACCATAACTATTGCAACTCTGCTTCTGAAATTCATACAAAGCACAGGTCCTTTAACATCAAATGCTTGTCATTTAAAATGAGAAACGTGTGAGCTTTGAGAATGATGTAGTTCGTTTGTGCTGAAAAGTGACTGCCCTTACCTGAAAAGAAGTAGTGCTTGTAGGAAGACACAGAGCCTGGGATTTAACTCCATTTCTGAAAGGAAACACACAGCATAGTACTCATCCATTGATCACACTCTGCTTTAGAGCAAGAAGAACGCTCTTACTTTCTAGAATCTCTAATAGAGCAGGAAGCTAGAGTGTGCTCCGAACAAATGAACGGTGTTTCCTACACATACAGACCATATCTAGTTGAACTCTGCTTCGGAAACTGAAACAAACAGCAGGTCCTCTAACATCCAATGCTTGGCAGTTAAGCTGAGAAACGTGTGAGCTTCGTGAACGATGTAGTTCGTTTGAGCTGAAAAGTGACTGCCCTTACCTGAAACGAAGTAGTGCTTGTAGGAAGACACAGCGCCTGGGATTTAACTCCATTTCTGAAAGGAAACACACAGCATAGTTCTCATCCATTGATCACACTCTGCTTTAGAGCAAGAAGAACGCTCTTGCTTTCTAGAATCTCTAATACAGCAGGAAACAAGAGTGTGCTCCGAACAAAAGAACGGTGTTTCCTACACATACAGACCATATCTAGTTCAAATCTGCTTCTGAAACTGAATCAAACCACAGGTCCACTAACATCCAATGCTTGTCATTTAAGATGAGAAACGTGTGAGCTTCGTGAACGATGTAGTTCTTTTAGGTGTAAAGTAACTGCTCTTACCTGAAACGAAGTCTTGTTTTTTAAGAAGACTCAGAGCCTGAGATTTAACTCCATTTCTGAAGTGAAACACACAGCACAGTTCTCATCCATTGATCACACTCTGCTTTAGAGCAAGAAGCACGCTGTAGCTTTCTAGTGTCTCTAAGACAGCAGGAAAAGTGAGTGTGCTGAGAACAAAAGAACGGTGTTTCCTACACATACGGACCATATCTATTCCAACTCTGCATCTGAAACTGATACAAAGCACTTGTCCTCTAACATCTGATGCTTGTCAGGTAAGATGAGAAACGTGAGAGCTTCGTGAACGATGTAGTTTGTTTGAGCTGTAAAGTGACTGCCCTTACTTGAAACGATGTCTTGCTTGTAGGAAGACACAGAGCCTGGAATTTAACTCCATTTCTGAAGGGAAACACACAGCATAGTTCTCATCCATGGATCACACTCTGCTTTAGAACAAGAAGCACGCTCTTGCTTTCTAGAGTCTCTAAGACAGCAGGAAACATGAGTGTGCTGAGAACAAAAGAACGGAGTTTCCTACACATACAGACCATATCTAGTCCAACTCTGCCTCTTAAACTGATACAAAGCACAGGTCCTCTAACATCCAATGGTTGTCATTTAATATGAGAAACGTATGAGCTTCGTGAACGATGTAGTTCGTTTGAGGTGAAAAGTGACTGCCCTTACCTAAAACGAATTCTTGATTGTAGGAAGACACAGAGACTGGGTTTTAACTCCATTTCTGAAGGGAAACACACAGCATAGTTCTTAACCATGGATCACACTCTGCTTTAGAGCAAGAAACACGCTCTTGATTTCTAGATTCTCTAATACAGCAGGAAACGTGAGTGTGCTAAGAACAAATGAACGGTGTTTCCTACACATACGGACCATATCTAGTCCAACTCTGCCTCTGAAATTGATACAAAGCACAGTTCCTCTAACATCCAATGCTTATCAGTTAAGATGAGAAACATGTGAGCTTGAACGATGTAGTTCGTTTGAGCTGTAAAGTGACTGCCCTTACCTGAAACGAAGTAGTGCTTGTAGGAAGACACAGAGCCTGGGATTTAACTCCATTTCAGAAGGGAAACACGCAGCAGAGTTCTCATCCATGGATCACACTCTGCTTTAGCGCAAGAAGAACACTCTTGCTTTCTAGAATCTCTAATACAGCAGGAAACATGAGTGTGCTCAGAACAAAAGAACAGTGTTTCCTACACATACAGACCATATCTAGTTCAAATCTGCTTCTGAAACAGAATCAAACCACAGGTCCTCTAACATCCAATGCTTGTCATTTAAGATGAGAAACTTGTGAGCTCCGTGAACGATGTAGTTCGTTTGAGCTGTAAAGTGACTGTCCTTACATGAAACGAAGTCTTGTTTTTTAGGAAGACTCAGAGCCTGAGATTTAACTCCATTTCTGAAGTGAAACACACAGCAGAGTTTTCATCCAGTGATCACACTCTGCATTAGAGCAAGAAGCACGCTCTAGCTTTCTAGAGTCTCTAGGACAGCAGGAAACCTGAGTTTGCTGAGAACAAAAGAACGGAGTTTCCGACACATACGGACCATATCAATTCCAACTCTGCTTCTAAAAGTGATACAAATCACTGGTCCTCTAACAGCCAATGAAGGTCAGTTAAGCTGAGAAACGAGTGAGCTTTGTGAAGGATGTAGTTCGTTTGAGCTGAAAAGTGACTGCCCTTACCTGAAAGGAAGTAGTCCTTGTAGGAAGACACAGAGCCTGGGATTTAACTCCACTTCTGAAGGGAAACACACAGCACAGTTCTCATATATAAATCACACTCTACTTTAGATCAAGAAGCACGCTCTTGCTTTCTAGAGTCTCTAATACAGCAGGAAACTTGAGTGTGCTCAGAAAAAAAGAACGGTGTTTCCTACACATACGGACCATATCTAGTTCAACTCTGCTTCTGAAACTGAAACAAACCACAGGTCCTCTAACATCCAATGCTTGTCAGTTAAGATGAGAAACGTGTGAGTTCGTGAACGATATAGTTTGTTTGAGCTGTAAAGTGACTGCCCTTACCTGAAACGAAGTAGTGCTTGTAGGAAGACACAGAGCCTGGAATTTAACTCCATTTCTGAAGGGAAACACACAGCATAGTTCTCATCCATGGATCACACTCTGCTTTAGAACAAGAAGCACGCTCTTGCTTTCTAGAGTCTCTAAGACAGCAGGAAACATGAGTGTGCTGAGAACAAAAGAACGGAGTTTCCTACACATACAGACCATATCTAGTCCAACTCTGCCTCTTAAATTGATACAAAGCACAGGTCCTCTAACATCCAATGGTTGTCATTTCAGATGAGAAACATGTGAGCTTGAACGATGTAGTTCGTTTGAGCTGAAAAGTGACTGCCCTTACCTAAAACGAATTCTTGATTGTAGGAAGACACAGAGACTGGGTTTTAACTCCATTTCTGAAGGGAAACACACAGCATAGTTCTTATCCATGGATCACACTCTGCTTTAGAGCAAGAAACACGCTCTTGATTTCTAGATTCTCTAATACAGCAGGAAACGTGAGTGTGCTAAGAACAAATGAACGGTGTTTCCTACACATACGGACCATATCTAGTCCAACTCTGCCTCTGAAATTGATACAAAGCACAGTTTCTCTAACATCCAATGCTTATCAGTTAAGATGAGAAACATGTGAGCTTGAACGATGTAGTTCGTTTGAGCTGTAAAGTGACTGCCCTTACCTGAATCGAAGTAGTGCTTGTAGGAAGACACAGAGCCTGGGATTTAACTCCATTTCAGAAGGGAAACACACAGCAGAGTTCTCATCCATGGTTCACACTCTGCTTTAGCGCAAGAAGAACACTCTTGCTTTCTAGAATCTCTAATACAGCAGGAAACATGAGTGTGCTCAGAACAAAAGAACAGTGTTTCCTACACATACAGACCATATCTAGTTCAAATCTGCTTCTGAAACTGAATCAAACCACAGGTCCTCTAACATCCAATGCTTGTCAGTTAAGATGAGAAACGTGTGAGCTTCGTGAACGATCTAGTTCGTTTGAGCTGTAAAGTATCGGCCCTTACCTAAAACGAATTCTTGATTGTAGGAAGACACAGAGACTGGGTTTTAACTCTATTTCTGAAGGGAAACACACAGCATAGTTCTCATCCATGGATCACACTCTGCTTTAGAGCAAAAAGCATGCTCTTGTTTTCTAGATTCTCTAATACAACAGGAAACATGAGTGTGCTCAGAACAAAAGAACGGTGTTTCCTACACATACAGACCATATCTAGTTCAACTATGCTTCTGAAACTGAATCAAACCACAGGACCTCTAACATCCAAGCTTGTCAGTTAAGATGAGTAATATGTGAGCTTCGTGAACGATGTAGTTAGTTTGAGCTGAAAAGTGACTGCCCTTACTTGAAACGATGTCTTGCTTGTAGGAAGACACAGAGCCTGGAATTTAACTCCATTTCTGAAGGGAAACACACAGCATAGTTCTCATCCATGGATCACACTCTGCTTTAGAACAAGAAGCACGCTCTTGCTTTCTAGAGTCTCTAATACAGCAGGAAAGTTGAGTGTGCTCAGAAAAAAAGAACGGTGTTTCCTACACATACAGACCATATCTAGTTCAAATCTGCTTCTGAAACTGAAACAAACCACAGGTCCTCTAATATCCAATGCTTGTCAGTTAAGATGAGAAACGTGTGAGCTTCGTGAACGACATAGTTCGTTTGAGCTGTAAAGTAACGGCCCTTAACTGAAACGAAGTCTTGTTTTTTAGGAAGACTCAGAGCCTGAGATTTAACTCCATTTCTGAAGTGAAACACACAGCAGAGTTCTCATCCATTGACCACACTCTGCTTTAGAGCAAGAAGCACGCTCTAGCTTTCTAGAGTCTCTAAGACAGTAGGAAACGTGAGTGTGCTGAGAACAAAAGAACGGTGTTTCGTACACATATGGACCATAACTATTGCAACTCTGCTTCTGAAATTCATACAAAGCACAGGTCCTTTAACATCCAATGCTTGTCATTTAAAATGAGAAACGTGTGAGCTTTGAGAATGATGTAGTTCGTTTGAGCTGAAAAGTGACTGCCCTTACCTGAAAAGAAGTAGTGCTTGTAGGAAGACACAGAGCCTGGGATTTAACTCCATTTCTGAAAGGAAACACACAGCATAGTACTCATCCATTGATCACACTCTGCTTTAGAGCAAGAAGAACGCTCTTACTTTCTAGAATCTCTAATAGAGCAGGAAGCTAGAGTGTGCTCCGAACAAATGAACGGTGTTTCCTACACATACAGACCATATCTAGTTGAACTCTGCTTCGGAAACTGAAACAAACAACAGGTCCTCTAACATCCAATGCTTGGCAGTTAAGCTGAGAAACGTGTGAGCTTCGTGAACGATGTAGTTCGTTTGAGCTGAAAAGTGACTGCCCTTACCTGAAACGAAGTAGTGCTTGTAGGAAGACACAGCGCCTGGGATTTAACTCCATTTCTGAAAGGAAACACACAGCATAGTTCTCATCCATTGATCACACTCTGCTTTAGAGCAAGAAGAACGCTCTTGCTTTCTAGAATCTCTAATACAGCAGGAAACAAGAGTGTGCTCAGAACAAAAGAACGGTGTTTCCTACACATACAGACCATATCTAGTTCAAATCTGCTTCTGAAACTGAATCAAACCACAGGTCCACTAACATCCAATGCTTGTCATTTAAGATGAGAAACGTGTGAGCTTCGTGAACGATGTAGTTCTTTTAGGTGTAAAGTAACTGCTCTTACCTGAAACGAAGTCTTGTTTTTTAAGAAGACTCAGAGCCTGAGATTTAACTCCATTTCTGAAGTGAAACACACAGCACAGTTCTCATCCATTGATCACACTCTGCTTTAGAGCAAGAAGCACGCTGTAGCTTTCTAGTGTCTCTAAGACAGCAGGAAAAGTGAGTGTGCTGAGAACAAAAGAACGGTGTTTCCTACACATACGGACCATATCTATTCCAACTCTGCATCTGAAACTGATACAAAGCACTTGTCCTCTAACATCTGATGCTTGTCAGGTAAGATGAGAAACGTGAGAGCTTCGTGAACGATGTAGTTTGTTTGAGCTGTAAAGTGACTGCCCTTACTTGAAACGATGTCTTGCTTGTAGGAAGACACAGAGCCTGGAATTTAACTCCATTTCTGAAGGGAAACACACAGCATAGTTCTCATCCATGGATCACACTCTGCTTTAGAACAAGAAGCACGCTCTTGCTTTCTAGAGTCTCTAAGACAGCAGGAAACATGAGTGTGCTGAGAACAAAAGAACGGAGTTTCCTACACATACAGACCATATCTAGTCCAACTCTGCCTCTTAAACTGATACAAAGCACAGGTCCTCTAACATCCAATGGTTGTCATTTCATATGAGAAACGTATGAGCTTCGTGAACGATGTAGTTCGTTTGAGGTGAAAAGTGACTGCCCTTACCTAAAACGAATTCTTGATTGTAGGAAGACACAGAGACTGGGTTTTAACTCCATTTCTGAAGGGAAACACACAGCATAGTTCTTAACCATGGATCACACTCTGCTTTAGAGCAAGAAACACGCTCTTGATTTCTAGATTCTCTAATACAGCAGGAAACGTGAGTGTGCTAAGAACAAATGAACGGTGTTTCCTACACATACGGACCATATCTAGTCCAACTCTGCCTCTGAAATTGATACAAAGCACAGTTCCTCTAACATCCAATGCTTGTCAGTTAAGATGAGAAACATGTGAGCTTGAACGATGTAGTTCGTTTGAGCTGTAAAGTGACTGCCCTTACCTGAAACGAAGTAGTGCTTGTAGGAAGACACAGAGCCTGGGATTTAACTCCATTTCAGAAGGGAAACACGCAGCAGAGTTCTCATCCATGGATCACACTCTGCTTTAGCGCAAGAAGAACACTCTTGCTTTCTAGAATCTCTAATACAGCAGGAAACATGAGTGTGCTCAGAACAAAAGAACAGTGTTTCCTACACATACAGACCATATCTAGTTCAAATCTGCTTCTGAAACAGAATCAAACCACAGGTCCTCTAACATCCAATGCTTGTCATTTAAGATGAGAAACTTGTGAGCTCCGTGAACGATGTAGTTCGTTTGAGCTGTAAAGTGACTGTCCTTACATGAAACGAAGTCTTGTTTTTTAGGAAGACTCAGAGCCTGAGATTTAACTCCATTTCTGAAGTGAAACACACAGCAGAGTTTTCATCCAGTGATCACACTCTGCATTAGAGCAAGAAGCACGCTCTAGCTTTCTAGAGTCTCTAGGACAGCAGGAAACCTGAGTTTGCTGAGAACAAAAGAACGGAGTTTCCGACACATACGGACCATATCAATTCCAACTCTGCTTCTAAAAGTGATACAAATCACTGGTCCTCTAACAGCCAATGAAGGTCAGTTAAGCTGAGAAACGAGTGAGCTTTGTGAAGGATGTAGTTCGTTTGAGCTGAAAAGTGACTGCCCTTACCTGAAAGGAAGTAGTCCTTGTAGGAAGACACAGAGCCTGGGATTTAACTCCACTTCTGAAGGGAAACACACAGCACAGTTCTCATATATAAATCACACTCTACTTTAGATCAAGAAGCACGCTCTTGCTTTCTAGAGTCTCTAATACAGCAGGAAACTTGAGTGTGCTCAGAAAAAAAGAACGGTGTTTCCTACACATACGGACCATATCTAGTTCAACTCTGCTTCTGAAACTGAAACAAACCACAGGTCCTCTAACATCCAATGCTTGTCAGTTAAGATGAGAAACGTGTGAGCTTCGTGAATGATGTAGTTCGTTTAGCTGTAAAGTAATTGCTCTTACCTGAAACGAAGTCTTCCTTTTAGGGAGACACAGAGCCTGGGGTTTAACTCCATTTCAGAAGGGAAACACACAGCATAGTTCTCATCAATGGATCACACTCTGCTTTAGAGCAAGAAGAACGCTCTTGCTTTCTGGAATCTCTAATACAGCAGGAAAGTTGCGTGTGCTCAGAAAAAAAGAACGGTGTTTCCTACACATACAGACCATATCTAGTTCAACTCTGCTTCTGAAACTGAAACAATCAACAGGTCCTCCAATATCCAATGATTGTCAGTTAAGATGAGAAACGTGTGAGCTTCGTGAACGACATAGTTCGTTTGAGCTGTAAAGTAACGGCCCTTAACTGAAACGAAGTCTTGTTTTTTAGGAAGACTCAGAGCCTGAGATTTAACTCCATTTCTGAAGTGAAACACACAGCAGAGTTCTCATCCATTGATCACACTCTGCTTTAGAGCAAGAAGCACGCTCTTGCTTTCCAGAGTCTCTAAGACAGCAGGAAACGTGAGTGTGCTGAGAACAAAAGAACGGTGTTTCGTACACATATGGACCATATCTATTACAACTCAGCTTCTGAAATTGATACAAAGCACTGGTCCTCTAACATCCAAGCTTGTCAGTTATGATGAGAAACATGTGAGCTTCGTGAACGATGTAGTTAGTTTGAGTTGAAAAGTGACTGCCCTTACTTGAAACAAAGTCTTGCTTGTAGGAAGACACAGAGCCTGGGTTTTAACTCCATTTCTGAAATGAAACACACAGCATAGTTCTCATCCATGGATCACACTCTGCTTTAGAGCAAGAAGCACCCTCTTGCTTTCTAGAGTCTCTAAGACAGCAGGAAACGTGAGTGTGCTGAGAACAAAAGAATGGTGTTTCCTACCCAAACGGACCATATCTAGTCAAACTCTGCCTCTTAAACTGATACAAAGCACAGGTCCTCTAACATCCAATGGTTGTCATTTAAGATGAGAAACGTGTGAGCTTTGTGAATGATGTAGTTCGTTTGAGCTGAAGAGTGACTCCCCTTACCTGTATCGAAGTAGTGCTTGTAGGAAGACACAGAGCCTCGGATTTAACTCCATTTCAGAAGGGAAACACACAGCATAGTTCTAATCCATGGATCACACTCTGCTTTAGAGCAAGAAGTACGCTCTTGCTTGCTAGAATCTCTAATACAGCAGGAAAGTTGAGTGTGCTCAGAACTTAAGAACGGTGTTTCCTACACATACAGACCATATCTAGTTCAACTCTGCTTCTGAAACTGAATCAAACCACAGGTCCTCTAACATCCAATGTTTGTCATTTAAGATGAGAAACGTGTGAGCTTCATGAACGATGTAGTTCGTTTGAGCTGATAAGTGAATGCCCTTAACTGAAACGAAGTAGTGCTTGTAGGAAGACACAGAGCCTGGGATTTAACTCCATTACAGAAGGGAAACACACAGCATAGTTCTCATCAATGGATCACACTCTGCTTTAGAGCAAGAAGAACGCTCTTGCTTTCTGGAATCTCTAATACAGAACGAAAGTTCAGTGTGCTCAGAAAAAAAAGTACGGTGTTTCCTACACATACAGACCATATCTAGTTCAAATCTGCTTCTGAAACTGAATCAAACCAGAGGTCCTCTAACATCCAATGCTTGTCATTTAAGATGAGAAACGTGTGAGCTTCGTGAACGATGTAGGTCGTTTAACTGTAAAGTAACTGCTCTTACCTGAAACGAAGTCTTGTTTTTTAGGAAGACTCAGAGCCTGAGATTTAACTCCATTTCTGAAGGGAAACACACAGCATAGTTCTTATCCATGGATCACACTCTGCTTTAGAGCAAGAAACACGCTCTTGATTTCTAGATTCTCTAATACAGCAGGAAACGTGAGTGTGCTAAGAACAAATGAACGGTGTTTCCTACACATATGGACCATATCTAGTCCAACTCTGCCTCTGAAATTGATACAAAGCACAGTTCCTCTAACATCCAATGCTTGTCAGTTAAGATGAGAAACATATGAGCTTGAACGATGTAGTTCGTTTGAGCTGTAAAGTGGCTGCCATTACCTGAAACGAAGTAGTGATTGTAGGAAGACACAGAGCCTGGGATTTAACTCCATTTCAGAAGGGAAACACGCAGCAGAGTTCTCATCCATTGATCACACTCTGCTTTAGAGCAAGAAGCACGCTCTAGCTTTCTAGAGTCTCTAAGACTGCAGGAAACGTGAGTGTGCTGAGAACAAAAGAACGGTGTTTCGTACACATATGGACCATATCTATTGCAACTCTGCTTCTGAAATTGATACAAAGCACTGGTCATCTA
The DNA here is from genome assembly GCA_949786385.1 of Onychomys leucogaster. NCBI lineage: Eukaryota > Metazoa > Chordata > Mammalia > Rodentia > Cricetidae > Onychomys > Onychomys leucogaster. The sequence goes on along the minus strand of CATKUP010000009.1, from coordinate 2,977,604 downwards.
ACATCCAAGCTTGTCAGTTAAGATGAGTAACATGTGAGCTTCGTGAACGATGTAGTTTGTTTGAGCTGAAAAGTGACTGCCCTTACTTGAAACGTAGTCTTGCTTATAGGAAGACACAGAGCCTGGAATTTAACTCCATTTCTGAAGGGAAACACACAGCATAGTTCTCATCCATGGATCACACTCTGCTTTAGAACAAGAAGCACGCTCTTGCTTTCTAGAGTCTCTAATAGAGCAGGAAACGTTAGTGTGCTAAGAACAAATGAACGGTGTTTCCTACACATACGGACCATATCTAGTCCAACTCTGCCTCTGAAATTGATACAAAGCACAGGTCCTCTAACATCCAATGCTTGTCAGTTAAGATGAGAAACATGTGAGCTTCGTGAACGATGTAGTTCGATTGAGCTGTAAAGTATCGGCCCTTACCTAAAACGAAATTTTGATTGTAGGAAGACACAGAGACTGGGTTTTAACTCCATTTCTGAAGGGAAACACACAGCATAGTTCTCATCCATGGATCACACTCTGCTTTAGAGCAAAAAGCACGCTCTTGTTTTCTAGATTCTCTAATACAGCAGGAAACATGAGTGTGCTCAGAACAAAAGAACGGTGTTTCCTACACATACAGACCATATCTAGTTCAAATCTGCTTCTGAAACTGAATCAAACCACAGGTGCTCTAACATCCAATGCTTGTCATTTAAGATTAGAAACGTGTGAGCTTTGTGAACGATGTAGTTCTTTTAGCTGTAAAGTAACTGCTCTTACCTGAAATGAAGTCTTGTTTTTTAGGAAGACTCAGAGCCTGAGATTTAACTCCATTTCTGAAGTGAAACACACAGCACAGTCTCTTCCATTGATCACACTCTGCTTTAGAGCAAGAAGCACGCTCTAGCTTTCTAGTGTCTCTAAGACAGCAGGAAAAGTGAGTGTGCTGAGAACAAAAGAACAGTGTTTCCTACACATATGGACCATATCTATTCCAACGATGCGTCTGAAACTGATACAAAGCACTTGTCCTCTACCATCTGATGCTTGTCAGTTAAGATGAGAAACGTGTGAGTTCGTGAACGATATAGTTTGTTTGAGCTGTAAAGTGACTGCCCTTACCTGAAACGAAGTAGTGCTTGTAGGAAGACACAGAGCCTGGAATTTAACTCCATTTCTGAAGGGAAACACACAGCATAGTTCTCATCCATGGATCACACTCTGCTTTAGAACAAGAAGCACGCTCTTGCTTTCTAGAGTCTCTAAGACAGCAGGAAACATGAGTGTGCTGAGAACAAAAGAACGGAGATTCCTACACATACAGACCATATCTTGTCCAACTCTGCCTCTTAAATTGATACAAAGCACAGGTCCTCTAACATCCAATGGTTGTCCTTTCAGATGAGAAACATGTGAGCTTGAACGATGTAGTTCGTTTGAGCTGAAAAGTGACTGCCCTTACCTAAAACGAATTCTTGATTGTAGGAAGACACAGAGACTGGGTTTTAACTCCATTTCTGAAGGGAAACACACAGCATAGTTCTTATCCATGGATCACACTCTGCTTTAGAGCAAGAAACACGCTCTTGATTTCTAGATTCTCTAATACAGCAGGAAACGTGAGTGTGCTAAGAACAAATGAACGGTGTTTCCTACACATACGAACCATATCTACTCCAACTCTGCCTCTGAAATTGATACAAAGCACAGTTCCTCTAACATCCAATGCTTATCAGTTAAGATGAGAAACATGTGAGCTTGAACGATGTAGTTCGTTTGAGCTGTAAAGTGACTGCCCTTACCTGAAACGAAGTAGTGCTTGTAGGAAGACACAGAGCCTGGGATTTAACTCCATTTCTGAAGGGAAACACACAGCAGAGTTCTCATCCATGGATCACACTCTGCTTTAGCGCAAGAAGAACACTCTTGCTTTCTAGAATCTCTAATACAGCAGGAAACATGAGTGTGCTCAGAACAAAAGAACAGTGTTTCCTACACATACAGACCATATCTAGTTCAAATCTGCTTCTGAAACTGAATCAAACCACAGGTCTTCTAACATCCAATGCTTGTCATTTAAGATGATAAACGTGTGAGGTCTGTGAACGATGTAGTTCGTTTGAGCTGTAAAGTGACTATCCTTACATGAAACGAAGTCTTGTTTTTTAGGAAGACTCAGAGCCTGAGATTTAACTCCATTTCTGAAGTGAAACACACAGCAGAGTTCTCATCCAGTGATCACACTCTGCTTTAGAGCAAGAAGCACGCTCTAGCTTTCTAGAGTCTCTAAGACAGCAGGAAACGTGAGTGTGCTGAGAAAAAAAGAACGGTGTTTCGTACACATATGGACCATATCTATTGCAACTCTGCTTCTGAAATTGATACAAAGCACTGGTCATCTAACATCCAAGCTTGTCAGTTAAGATGAGTAACATGTGAGCTTCGTGAACGATGTAGTTTGTTTGAGATGAAAAGTGACTGCCCTTACTTGAAACGAAGTCTTGCTTGTAGGAAGACACAGAGCCTGGAATTTAACTCCATTTCTGAAGGGAAACACACAGCATAGTTCTCATCCATGGATCACACTCTGCTTTAGAACAAGAAGCACGCACTTGCTTTCTAGAGTCTCTAGTAGAGCAGGAAACGTGAGTGTGCTAAGAACAAATGAACGGTGTTTCCTACACATACGGACCATATCTAGTCCAACTCTGCCTCTGAAATTGATACAAAGCACAGGTCCTCTAACATCCAATGCTTGTCAGTTAAGATGAGAAACGTGTGAGCTTCGTGAACGATGTAGTTCGTTTGAGCTGTAAAGTATCGGCCCTTACCTAAAACGAATTCTTGATTGTAGGAAGACACAGAGACTGGGTTTTAACTCTATTTCTGAAGGGAAACACACAGCATAGTTCTCATCCATGGATCACACTCTGCTTTAGAGCAAAAAGCATGCTCTTGTTTTCTAGATTCTCTAATACAACAGGAAACATGAGTGTGCTCAGAACAAAAGAACGGTGTTTCCTACACATACAGACCATATCCAGTTCAACTATGCTTCTGAAACTGAATCAAACCACAGGTCCTCTAACATCCAAGCTTGTCAGTTAAGATGAGTAATATGTGAGCTTCGTGAACGATGTAGTTAGTTTGAGCTGAAAAGTGACTGCCCTTACTTGAAACGATGTCTTGCTTGTAGGAAGACACAGAGCCTGGAATTTAACTCCATTTCTGAAGGGAAACACACAGCATAGTTCTCATCCATGGATCACACTCTGCTTTAGAACAAGAAGCACGCTCTTGCTTTCTAGAGTCTCTAATACAGCAGGAAAGTTGAGTGTGCTCAGAAAAAAAGAACGGTGTTTCCTACACATACAGACCATATCTAGTTCAAATCTGCTTCTGAAACTGAAACAAACCACAGGTCCTCTAATATCCAATGCTTGTCAGTTAAGATGAGAAACGTGTGAGCTTCGTGAACGACATAGTTCGTTTGAGCTGTAAAGTAACGGCCCTTAACTGAAACGAAGTCTTGTTTTTTAGGAAGACTCAGAGCCTGAGATTTAACTCCATTTCTGAAGTGAAACACACAGCAGAGTTCTCATCCATTGATCACACTCTGCTTTAGAGCAAGAAGCACGCTCTGCTTTCTAGACTCTCTAAGACAGTAGGAAACGTGAGTGTGCTGAGAACAAAAGAACGGTGTTTCGTACACATATGGACCATATCTATTGCAACTCTGCTTCTAAAATTCATACAAAGCACAGGTCTTTTAACATCCAATGCTTGTCATTTAAAATGAGAAACGTGTGAGCTTTGAGAATGATGTAGTTCGTTTGAGCTGAAAAGTGACTGCCCTTACCTGAAAAGAAGTAGTGCTTGTAGGAAGACACAGAGCCTGGGATTTAACTCCATTTCTGAAAGGAAACACACAGCATAGTACTCATCCATTGAACACACTCTGCTTTAGAGCAAGAAGAACGCTCTTACTTTCTAGAATCTCTAATAGAGCAGGAAGCTAGAGTGTGCTCCGAACAAATGAACGGTGTTTCCTACATATACAGACCATATCTAGTTGAACTCTGCTTCGGAAACTGAAACAAACAACAGGTCCTCTAACATCCAATGCTTGTCATTTAAGATGAGAAACGTGTGAGATTCGTGAACGATGTAGTTCTTTTAGCTGTAAAGTAACTGCTCTTACCTGAAACGAAGTCTTGTTTTTTAAGAAGACTCAGAGCCTGAGATTTAACTCCATTTCTGAAGTGAAACACACAGCACAGTTCTCATCCATTGATCACACTCTGCTTTAGAGCAAGAAGCACGCTCTAGCTTTCTAGTGTCTCTAAGACAGCAGCAAAAGTGAGTGTGCTGAGAACAAAAGAACGGTGTTTCCTACACATATGGACCATATCTATTCCAACTCTGCATCTGAAACTGATACAAAGCACTTGTCCTCTAACATCTGATGCTTGTCAGTTAAGATGAGAAACGTGAGAGCTTCGTGAACGATGTAGTTTGTTTGAGCTGTAAAGTGACTGCCCTTACCTGAAACGAAGTAGTGCTTGTAGGAAGACACAGAGCCTGTGATTTAACTCCATTTCAGAAGGGAAACACACAGCATAGTTCTCATCCATGGATCACACTCTGCTTTAGCGCAAGAAGAACACTCTTGCTTTCTAGAATCTCTAATACAGCAGGAAACATGAGTGGGCTCAGAACAAAAGAACGGTGTTTCCTACACATACAGACCATATCTAGTTCAACTATGCTTCTGAAACTGAATCAAACCACAGGTCCTCTAACATCCAAGCTTGTCAGTTAAGATGAGTAACATGTGAGCTTTGTGAACGATGTAGTTTATTTGAGCTGAAAAGTGACTGCCCTTACTTGAAACGATGTCTTGCTTGTAGGAAGACACAGAGCCTGGAATTTAACTCCATTTCTGAAGGGAAACACACAGCATAGTTCTCATCCATGGATCACACTCTGCTTTAGAACAAGAAGCACGCTCTTGCTTTCTAGAGTCTCTAAGACAGCAGGAAACATGAGTGTGCTGAGAACAAAAGAACGGAGTTTCCTACACATACAGACCATATCTAGTCCAACTCTGCCTCTTAAACTGATACAAAGCACAGGTCCTCTAACATCCAATGGTTGTCATTTCATATGAGAAACGTATGAGCTTCGTGAACGATGTAGTTCGTTTGAGGTGAAAAGTGACTGCCCTTACCTAAAACGAATTCTTGATTGTAGGAAGACACAGAGACTGGGTTTTAACTCCATTTCTGAAGGGAAACACACAGCATAGTTCTTATCCATGGATCACACTCTGCTTTAGAGCAAGAAACACGCTCTTGATTTCTAGATTCTCTAATACAGCAGGAAACGTGAGTGTGCTAAGAACAAATGAACGGTGTTTCCTACACATAGGGACCATATCTAGTCCAACTCTGCCTCTGAAATTGATACAAAGCACAGTTCCTCTAACATCCAATGCTTGTCAGTTAAGATGAGAAACATGTGAGCTTGAACGATGTAGTTCGTTTGAGCTGTAAAGTGACTGCCCTTACCTGAAACGAAGTAGTGCTTGTAGGAAGACACAGAGCCTGGGATTTAACTCCATTTCAGAAGGGAAACACGCAGCAGAGTTCTCATCCATGGATCACACTCTGCTTTAGCGCAAGAAGAACACTCTTGCTTTCTAGAATCTCTAATACAGCAGGAAACATGAGTGTGCTCAGAACAAAAGAACAGTGTTTCCTACACATACAGACCATATCTAGTTCAAATCTGCTTCTGAAACTGAATCAAACCACAGGTCCTCTAACATCCAATGCTTGTCATTTAAGATGAGAAACTTGTGAGCTCCGTGAACGATGTAGTTCGTTTGAGCTGTAAAGTGACTGTCCTTACATGAAACGAAGTCTTGTTTTTTAGGAAGACTCAGAGCCTGAGATTTAACTCCATTTCTGAAGTGAAACACACAGCAGAGTTTTCATCCAGTGATCACACTCTGCTTTAGAGCAAGAAGCACGCTCTAGCTTTCTAGAGTCTCTAGGACAGCAGGAAACCTGAGTTTGCTGAGAACAAAAGAACGGAGTTTCCGACACATACGGACCATATCAATTCCAACTCTGCTTCTAAAAGTGATACAAATCACTGGTCCTCTAACAGCCAATGAAGGTCAGTTAAGCTGAGAAACGAGTGAGCTTTGTGAAGGATGTAGTTTGTTTGAGCTGAAAAGTGACTGCCCTTACCTGAAAGGAAGTAGTCCTTGTAGGAAGACACAGAGCCTGGGATTTAACTCCACTTCTGAAGGGAAACACACAGCACAGTTCTCATATATAAATCACACTCTACTTTAGAGCAAGAAGCACGCTCTTGCTTTCTAGAGTCTCTAATACAGCAGGAAACTTGAGTGTGCTCAGAAAAAAAGAACGGTGTTTCCTACACATACGGACCATATCTAGTTCAACTCTGCTTCTGAAACTGAAACAAACCACAGGTCCTCTAACATCCAATGCTTGTCAGTTAAGATGAGAAACGTGTGAGCTTCGTGAACGATGTAGTTCGTTTAGCTGTAAAGTAATTGCTCTTACCTGAAACGAAGTCTTCCTTTTAGGGAGACACAGAGCCTGGGGTTTAACTCCATTTCAGAAGGGAAACACACAGCATAGTTCTCATCAATGGATCACACTCTGCTTTAGAGCAAGAAGAACGCTCTTGCTTTCTGGAATCTCTAATACAGCAGGAAAGTTGCGTGTGCTCAGAAAAAAAGAACGGTGTTTCCTACACATACAGACCATATCTAGTTCAACTCTGCTTCTGAAACTGAAACAAACAACAGGTCCTCCAATATCCAATGATTGTCAGTTAAGATGAGAATCGTGTGAGCTTCGTGAACAACATAGTTCGTTTGAGCTGTAAAGTAACGGCCCTTAACTGAAACGAAGTCTTGTTTTTTAGGAAGACTCAGAGCCTGAGATTTAACTCCATTTCTGAAGTGAAACACACAGCAGAGTTCTCATCCATTGATCACACTCAGCTTTAGAGCAAGAAGCACGCTCTTGCTTTCCAGAGTCTCTAAGACAGCAGGAAACGTGAGTGTGCTGAGAACAAAAGAACGGTGTTTCGTACACATATGGACCATATCTATTACAACTCAGCTTCTGAAATTGATACAAAGCACTGGTCCTCTAACATCCAAGCTTGTCAGTTATGATGAGAAACATGTGAGCTTCGTGAACGATGTAGTTAGTTTGAGCTGAAAAGTGACTGCCCTTACTTGAAACAAAGTCTTGCTTGTAGGAAGACACAGAGCCTGGGTTTTAACTCCATTTCTGAAATGAAACACACAGCATAGTTCTCATCCATGGATCACACTCTGCTTTAGAGCAAGAAGCACCCTCTTGCTTTCTAGAGTCTCTAAGACAGCAGGAAACGTGAGAGTGCTGAGAACAAAAGAATGGTGTTTCCTACCCAAACGGACCATATCTAGTCCAACTCTGCCTCTTAAACTGATACAAAGCACAGGTCCTCTAACATCCAATGGTTGTCATTTAAGATGAGAAACGTGTGAGCTTTGTGAATGATGTAGTTCGTTTGAGCTGAAGAGTGACTCCCCTTACCTGTATCGAAGTAGTGCTTGTAGGAAGACACAGAGCCTGGGATTTAACTCCATTTCAGAAGGGAAACACACAGCATAGTTCTAATCCATGGATCACACTCTGCTTTAGAGCAAGAAGTACGCTCTTGCTTGCTAGAATCTCTAATACAGCAGGAAAGTTGAGTGTGCTCAGAACTTAAGAATGGTGTTTCCTACACATACAGACCATATCTAGTTCAACTCTGCTTCTGAAACTGAATCAAACCACAGGTCCTCTAACATCCAATGTTTGTCATTTAAGATGAGAAACGTGTGAGCTTCGTGAACGATGTAGTTCGTTTGAGCTGATAAGTGACTGCCCTTACCTGAAACGAAGTAGTGCTTGTAGGAAGACACAGAGCCTGGGATTTAACTCCATTACAGAAGGGAAACACACAGCATAGTTCTCATCAATGGATCACACTCTGCTTTAGAGCAAGAAGAACGCTCTTGCTTTCTGGAATCTCTAATACAGAACGAAAGTTAAGTGTGCTCAGAAAAAAAAGTACGGTGTTTCCTACACATACAGACCATATCTAGTTCAACTCTGCTTCTGAAACTGAAACAAACCACAGGTCCTCTAATATCCAATGTTTGTCAGTTAAGATGAGAAACGTGTGAGCTTCGTGAACGACGTAGTTCGTTTGAGCTGTAAAGTAACGGCCCTTAACTGAAACGATGTCTTGTATTTTAGGAAGACTCAGAGCATGAGATTTAACTCCATTTCTGAAGTGAAACACACAGAAGAGTTCTCATCCATTGATCACACTCTGCTTTAGAGCAAGAAGCACGCTCTAGCTTTCTAGAGTCTCTAAGACAGCAGGAAACGTGAGTGTGCTAAGAACAAATGAACGGTGTTTCCTACACATACGGACCATATCTAGTCCAACTCTGCCTCTGAAATTGATACAAAGCACAGGTCCTCTAACATCCAATGCTTGTCAGTTAAAATGAGAAACATGTGAGCTTCGTGAACAATGTAGTTCGTTTGAGCTGTAAAGTATCGGCCCTTACCTAAAACAAATTCTTGATTGTAGGAAGACACAGAGACAGGGTTTTAACTCCATTTCTGAAGGGAAACACACAGCATAGTTCTCATCCATGGATCACACTCTGCTTTAGAGCAAAAAGCACGCTCCTGTTTTCTAGATTCTCTAATACAGCAGGAAACATGAGTGTGCTCAGAACAAAAGAACGGTGTTTCCTACACATACAGACCATATCTAGTTCAAATCTGCTTCTGAAACTGAATCAAACCAGAGGTCCTCTAACATCCAATGCTAGTCATTTAAGATGAGAAACGTGTGAGCTTCGTGAACGATGTAGGTCGTTTAACTGTAAAGTAACTGCTCTTACCTGAAACGAAGTCTTGTTTTTTAGGAAGACTCAGAGCCTGAGATTTAACTCCATTTCTGAAGGGAAACACACATCATAGTTCTTATCCATGGATCACACTCTGCTTTAGAGCAAGAAACACGCTCTTGATTTCTAGATTCTCTAATACAGCAGGAAACGTGAGTGTGCTAAGAACAAATGAACGGTGTTTCCTACACATACGGACCATATCTAGTCCAGCTCTGCCTCTGAAATTGATACAAAGCACAGTTCCTCTAACATCCAATGCTTGTCAGTTAAGATGAGAAACATGTGAGCTTGAACGATGTAGTTCGTTTGAGCTGTAAAGTGACTGCCCTTACCTGAAACGAAGTAGTGATTGTAGGAAGACATAGAGCCTGGGATTTAACTCCATTTCAGAAGGGAAACACGCAGCAGAGTTCTCATCCATGGATCACACTCTGCTTTAGTGCAAGAAGAACACTCTTGCTTTCCAGAGTCTCTAAGACAGCAGGAAACGTGAGTGTGCTGAGAACAAAAGAACGGTGTTTCGTACATATATGGACCATATCTATTACAACTCAGCTTCTGAAATTGATACAAAGCACTGGTCCTCTAACATCCAAGCTTGTCAGTTAAGACGAGAAACATGTGAGCTTCTTGAACGATGTAGTTAGTTTGAGCTGAAAAGTGACTGCCCTTACTTGAAACAAAGTCTTGCTTGTAGGAAGACACAGAGCCTGGGTTTTAACTCCATTTCAGAAGGGAAACACACAGCATAGTTCTCATCCATGGATCACACTCTGCTTTAGCACAAGAAGAACACTCTTGCTTTCTAGAATCTCTAATACAGCAGGAAACTTGAGTGTGTTCACAAAAAAAGAACAGTGTTTCCTACACATACGGACCATATCTAGTTCAACTCTGCTTCTGAAACTGAAACAAACCACAAGTCCTCTAACATCCAATGCTTGTCAGTTAAGATGAGAAACGTGTGAGCTTTGTGAACGATGTAGTTCGTTTAGCTGTAAAGTAACTGCTCTTAACTGAAACGAAGTCTTCCTTTTAGGGAGACACAGAGCCTGGGGTTTAACTCCATTTCTGAAGTGAAACACACATCAGAGTTCTCATATATAGATCACACTCTGCTTTAGAGCAAGAAGCACGCTCTTGCTTTCTATATTCTCTAATACCGCAGGAAACATGAGTGTGCTCAGAACAAATGAACGGTGTTTCCTACACATACGGACCATGTCTAGTCCAACTCTGCTGCTGAAACTGATGCAAAGCACTGGTCATCTAACATCCAATGCTTGTCAGTTAAGATGAGAAACGTGTGAGCTTCGTGAACGATGTAGTTCGTTTGAGCTGAAAAGTGACTGCTCTTACTTGAAATGAAATCTTGCTTGTAGAAAGACTCAGAGCCTGGGATTTAACTCCATTTCTGCATGGAAACACAGAGCAGACTTCTCATCCATTGACCACTCTCTGCTTTAGAGCAAGAAGCATGCTCTTGCTTTCCAGAGTCTCTAAGACTGCAGGAAACGTGAGTGTGATGAGAACAAAAGAACGGTGTCCTACACATACGGACCATATCTAGTTCAACTCTGCTTCTGAAACTTAAACAAACCACAGGTCCTCTAACATCCAATGCTTGTCTGTTAAGATGAGAAACGTGTGAGCTTCTGGAACGATGTAGTCCATTTAAGCTGTAAAGTAACTGCCCTTACCTGAAACGAAGTCTTGCTTGTAGGAAGACTCAGAGCCTGGGATTTAACTCCATTTCTGAAGTGAAACACACAGCACAGTCTCATATATAGATCCCACTCTGCTTTAGAGCAAGTAGCACGCTCTTGCTTTCTAGATTCTCTAATACATCAGGAAACGTGAGTGTGCTCAGAACAAATTAATGGTGTTTCCTACACATACGGACCGTATGTAGTCCAACTCTGCTGATGAAACTGATGCAAAGCACTGGTCATCTAACATCCAACGCTTGTCAGTTAAGATGAGAAACGTGTGAGCTTCGTGAACCATGTAGTTCGTTTAGCTGTAAAGTAACTGCTCTTACCTGAAACGAAGTCTTCCTTTTAGGGAGACACAGAGCCTGGGGTTTAACTCCATTTCTGAAGTGAAACACACAGCAGAGTTCTCATCCATTGATCACACTCTGCTTTAGAGCAAGAAGCACACTCTAGCTTTCTAGAGTCTGTAAGACAGCAGGAAACGTGAGTGTGCTAAGAAAAAATGAACGGTGTTTCCTACACATACGGACCATATCTAGTCCAACTCTGCCTCTGAAATTCATAAAAAGCACAGGTCCTCTAACATCCAATGCTTGTCTGTTAAGATGAGAAACGTGTGAGCTTCGAGAACGATGTAGTTCGTTTGAGCTGAAAAGTGACTGCCCTTACCTGAAACGAAGTAGTGCTTGTAGGAAGACACAGAGCCTGGGATTTAACTCCATTACAGAAGGGAAACACACAGCATAGTTCTCATCAATGGATCACACTCTGCTTTAGAGCAAGAAGAACGCTCTTGCTTTCTAGAATCTCTAATAGAGCAGGAAGCTTGAGTGTGCTCCAAACAAATGAACGGTGTTTCCTACACATACAGACCATATCTAGTTCAACTCTGCTTCTGAAACTGAAACAAACCACAGGTCCTCTAACATCCAATGCTTGTCTGTTAAGATGAGAAACGTGTGAGCTTCTTGAACGATGTAGTTCATTTGAGCTCTAAAGAAACTGCCCTTACCTGAAACGAAGTCTTGTTTGTAGGAAGACTCAGAGCCTGGGATTTAACTCCATTTCTGAGTGAAACACACAGCAGAGTTCTCATCCATTGATCACACTCTGCTTTAGAGCAAGAAGCCCGGTCTAGTGTTCTAGAGTCTCTAATACAGCAGGAAACTTGAGTGTGCTCAGAAGAAATGAACGGTGTTTCCTACACATACAAACCATATCTAGTTCAACTCTGCTTCTGAAACTGAAAGAACCACAGGTCCTCTAACATCCAATGCTTGTCTGTTAAGATGAGAAACATGTGAGCTTCTTGAACTATGTAGTTCATTTGAGCTGTAAAGAAACTGCCCTTACCTGAAACGAAGTCTTGTTTGTAAGAAGACTCAGAGCCTGGGATTTAACTCCATTTCTGAAGTGAAACACACAGCAGAGTTCTCATCCATTGATCACACTCTGCTTTAGAGCAAGAAGCACGCTCTAGCTTTCTAGAGTCTCTAAGACAGCAGGAAACGTGAGTGTGCTGAGAACAAAAGAACGGTGTTTCTTACACATATGGACCATATCTATTGCAACTCTACTTCTGAAATTGATACAAAGCACTGGTCATCTAATATCCAAGCTTGTCAGTTAAGATGAGTAACATGTGAGCTTCGTGAACGATGTAGTTAGTTTGAGCTGAAAAGTGACTGCCCTTACTTGAAACGAAGTCTTGATTGTAGGAAGACACAGAGCCTGGAATTTAACTCCATTTCTGAAGGGAAACACACAGCATAGTTCTCATCCATGGATCACACTCTGCTTTAGAACAAGAAGCACGCTCTTGCTTTCTAGAGTCTCTAAGACAGCAGGAAACATTTGTGTGCTGAGAACAAAAGAACGGAGTTTCCTACACATACAGACCATATCTAGTCCAACTCTGCCTCTTAAACTGATACAAAGCACAGGTCCTCTAACATCCAATGGTTGTCATTTCAGATGAGAAACGTATGAGCTTCGTGAACGATGTAGTTCGTTTGAGCTGAAAAGTGACTGCCCTTACGTAAAACGACTTCTTGATTGTAGGAAGACACAGAGACTGGGTTTTAACTCCATTTCTGAAGGGAAACACACAGCATAGTTCTTATCCATGGATCACACTCTGCTTTAGAGCAAGAAACACGCTCTTGATTTCTAGATTCTCTAATACAGCAGGAAACGTGAGTGTGCTAAGAACAAATGAACGGTGTTTCCTACACATACGGACCATATCTAGTCCAACTCTGCCTCTGAAACTGAATCAAACCACAGGTCCTCTAACATCCAATGCTTGTCTGTTAAGATGAGAAACATGTGAGCTTGAACGATGTAGTTCGTTTGAGCTGTAAAGTGACTGCCCTTACCTGAAACGAATTAGTGCTTGTAGGAAGACAGAGTGCCTGGGATTTAACTCCATTTCAGAAGGGAAACACACAGCATAGTTCTCATCCATGGATCACACTCTGCTTTAGCGCAAGAAGAACACTCTTGCTTTCTAGAAACTCTAATACAGCAGGAAACATGAGTGTGCTCAGAACAAAAGAACGGTGTTTCCTACACATACAGACCATATCTAGTTCAAATCTTCTTCTGAAACTGAATCAAACCACAGGTCCTCTAACATCCAATGCTTGTCTGTTAAGATGAGAAACGTGTGAGCTTCTGGAACGATGTAGTCCATTTGAGCTGTAAAGTAACTGCCCTTACCTGAAACGAAGTCTTGCTTGTAGGAAGACTCAGAGCCTGGGATTTAACTCCATTTCTGAAGTGAAACACACAGCACAGTCTCATATATAGATCCCACTCTGCTTTAGAGCAAGAAGCACGCTCTTGCTTTCTATATTCTCTAATACAGCAGGAAACATGAGTGTGCTCAGAACAAATGAACGGTGCTTCCTACACATACGGACCATATCTAGTCCAACTCTGCTGCTGAAACTGATGCAAAGCACTGGTCATCTAACATCCAATGCTTGTCAGTTAAGATGAGAAACGTGTGAGCTTCTGGAACGATGTAGTCCATTTAAGCTGTAAAGTAACTGCCCTTACTTGAAACGAAGTCTTGCTTGTAGGAAGACTCAGAGCCTGGGATTTAACTCCATTTCTGAAGTGAAACACACAGCACAGTCTCATATATAGATCCCACTCTGCTTTAGAGCAAGAAGCACGCTCTTGCATTCTAGATTCTCTAATACAGCAGGAAACGTGAGTGTGCTCAGAACAAATTAATGGTGTTTCCTACACATACGGACCGTATGTAGTCCAACTCTGCTGATGAAACAGATGCAAAGCACTGGTCATCTAACATCCAACGCTTGTCAGTTAAGATGAGAAACGTGTGAGCTTCGTGAACCATGTAGTTCGTTTAGCTGTAAAGTAACTGCTCTTACCTGAAACGAAGTCTTCCTTTTAGGGAGACACAGAGCCTCGGGTTTAACTCCATTTCTGAAGTGAAACACACAGCAGAGTTCTCATATATAGATCACACTCTGCTTTAGAGCAAGAAGCACGCTCTTGCTTTCTAGAGTGTCTAAGACAGCAGGAAACATGAGTGTGCTGAAAACGAAACAACGGTGTTTCCTACACATACAGACCATATGTAGTTCAACTCTGCCTCTGAAATTCATAAAAAGCACAGGTCCTTTAACATCCAATGCTTGTCTGTTAAGATGAGAAACGTGTGAGCTTCGAGAACGATGTAGTTCTTTTGAGCTGAAAAGTGACTGCCCTTACCTGAAACGAAGTAGTGCTTGTAGGAAGACACAGAGCCTGGGATTTAACTCCATTTCTGAAAGGAAACACACAGCATAGTTCTCATCCATTGATCACACTCTGCTTTAGAGCAAGAAGAACGCTCTTGCTTTCTAGAATCTCTAATAGAGCAGGAAGCTTGAGTGTGCTCCGAACAAATGAACGGTGTTTCCTACACATACAGACCATATCTAGTTCAACTCTGCTTCTGAAACTGAAACAAACCACAGGTCCTCTAACATCCAATGCTTGTCTGTTAAGATGAGAAACGTGTGAGCTTCTTGAACGATGTAGTTCATTTGAGCTGTAAAGAAACTGCCCTTACCTGAAACGAAGTCTTGTTTGTAGGAAGACTCAGAGCCTGGGATTTAACTCCATTTCTGAGTGAAACACACAGCAGAGTTCTCATCCATTGATCACACTCTGCTTTAGAGCAAGAAGCCCGGTCTAGTGTTCTAGACTCTCTAATACAGCAGGAAACTTGAGTGTGCTCAGAACAAATGAACGGTGTTTCCTACACATACCAACCATATCTAGTTCAACTCTGCTTCTGAAACTGAAAGAACCACAGGTCCTCTAACATCCAATGCTCGTCTGTTAAGATGAGAATCATGTGAGCTTCTAGAACTATGTAGTTCATTTGAGCTGTAAAGAAACTGCCCTTACCTGAAACGAAGTCTTGTTTGTAAGAAGACTCAGAGCCTGGGATTTAACTCCATTTCTGAAGTGAAACATACAGCAGAGTTCTCATCCATTGATCACACTCTGCTTTAGAGCAAGAAGCCCGGTCTAGCTTTCTAGAGTCTCTAAGACAGCAGGAAACCTTAGTGTGCTGAGAACAAAAGAACGGTGTTTCCGACACATACGGACCATATCTAGTCCAACTCTGCTGCTGAAACTGATGCAAAGCACTGGTCATCTAACATCCAATGCTTGTCAGTTAAGATGAGAAACGTTTGAGCTTCGTGAATGATGTGGTTCGTTTCAGCTGTAACGTAACTGCCCTTACCTGAAACGATGTAGTGATTGTAGGAAGACACAGAGCCTGGAATTTAACTACATTTCTGAAGTGAAACAGACAGCAGAGTTTTCATCCATGGATCACACTCTGCTTTAGAGCAAGAAGCACGCTCTTGCTTTCTAGAGTCTCTAATACAGCAGGAAAATTGAGTGTGCTCAGAACAAATGAACGGAGTTTCCTTCACATACAGACCATATCTAGTTCAACTCTGCTTCTGAAACTGAAAAAAACCACATGTCCTCTAACATCCAATGCTTGTCAGTTAAGATGAGAAACGTTTGAGCTTCGTGAATGATGTAGTTCGTTTGAGCTGTAAACTAACTGCCCTTACCTGAAACGAAGTCTTGCTTGCAGGAGGACTCAGAGCCTGGGATTTAACTCCATTTCTTAAGTGAAACAAACAGCAGAGTTCTCATATATACTTCACACTCTGCTTTAGAGCAAGAAGCAAGCTCTTGCTTTCCAGAATCTCTAAGACAGCAGGAAAATTGAGTGTGCTCAGAACAAAAGAAACGGTATTTCCTACACATACGGACCATATCAATTTCAACTCTGCTTCTGAAACTGAAACAAACCACATGTCCTCTAACATCCAATGCTTGTCAGTTAAGATGAGAAACGTTTGAGCTTCGTGAACGATGTACTTCGTTTGAGCTGTAAAGTAACTGCCCTTACCTGAAACGAAGTCTTGCTTGTAGGAAGTCTCAGAGCCTGGGATTTAACTCCATTTCTGAAGTGAAACACACAGCACAGTCTCATATATAGATCCCACTCTGCTTTAGAGCAAGAAGCACGCTCTTGCTTTCTAGATTCTCTAATACAGCAGGAAACGTGAGTGTGCTCAGAACAAATGAGCGGTGTTTCCTACACATACAGACTGTATGTAGTCCAACTCTGCTGCTGAAACTGATGCAAAGCACTGGTCATCTAACATCCAATGCTTGTCAGTTAAGATGAGAAACGTGTGAGCTCCGTGAAAGATGTAGTACGTTTGACCTGAAAAGTGACTGCCCTTACTTGAAATGAAATCTTGATTGTAGGAAGACAAAGAGCCTGGAATTTAACTCCATTACTGAAAGGAAACACATAGCATAGTTCTCAACGATGGATCACACTATGCTTTAGAGCAAGAAGCACGTTCTTACTTTCTAGAGTCTCTAATACAGCAGGAAACTTGAGTGTGCTCAGAACAAAAGAAACGGTGTTTCCTACACATACGGACCATATCTAGTTGAACTCTGCTTCTGAAACTGAAACAAATCACAGGTCCTCTAACATCCAATGCTTGTCTGTTAAGATGAGAAACGTGTGAGCTTCTGGAACGATGTAGTCCATTTGAGCTGTAAAGTAACTGCCCTTACCTGAAACGAAGTCTTGCTTGTAGGAAGACTCAGAGCCTGGGATTTAACTCCATTTCTGAAGTGAAACACACAGCACAGTCTCATATATAGATCCCACTCTGCTTTAGAGCAAGAAGCACGCTCTTGCATTCTAGATTCTCTAATACAGCAGGAAACGTGAGTGTGCTCAGAACAAATTAATGGTGTTTCCTACACATACGGACCGTATGTAGTCCAACTCTGCTGATGAAACAGATGCAAAGCACTGGTCATCTAACATCCAACGCTTGTCAGTTAAGATGAGAAAAGTGTGAGCTTCGTGAACCATGTAGTTCATGTAGCTGTAAAGTAACTGCTCTTACCTGAAACGAAGTCTTCCTTTTAGGGAGACACAGAGCCTGGGGTTTAACTCCATTTCTGCATGGAAACACACAGCAGAGTTCTCATCCATTGATCACACTCTGCTTTAGAGCAAGAAGCACGCTCTTGCTTTCCAGAGTCTCTAAGACAGCAAGAAACCTGAATTTGATGAGAACAAAAGAACGGTGTTTCCTACACATACGGACCATATCTAGATCAACTCTGCTTCTGAAACTGAAAGAACCACAGGTCCTCTAACATCCAATGCTTGTCAGTTCAGATGAGAAACGTCTGAGATTCGTGAATGATGTAGTTCGTTTGAGCTGTAAAGTAACTGCCCTTACCTGAAACGAAGTCTTGCTTGTAGGAAGACTCAGAGCCTGGGATTTAACTCCATTTCTGAAGTGAAACACACAGCACAGTCTCATATATAGATCCCACTCTGCTTTAGAGCAAGAAGCACGCTCTTGCGTTCTAGATTCTCTAATACAGCAGGAAACATGAGTGTGCTCAGAACAAATTAATGGTGTTTCCTACACATACGGACCGTATGTAGTCCAACTCTGCTGCTGAAACTGATGCAAAGCACTGGTCATCTAACATCCAACGCTTGTCAGTTAAGATGAGAAACGTTTGAGCTTGGTGAACGATGTAGTTCGTTTGAGCTGTAAAGTATCTGCCCTTACCTGAAACGAAGTCTTGCTTGTAGAAAGACTCAGAGCCTGGGATTTAACTCCATTTCTGAAGGGAAACACACAGCATATTTCTCATCCATGGAGCACACTCTGCTTTAGAGCAAGAAGCACGCTCTTGCTTTCTAGAGTCTCTAATAGAGCAGGAAACATGAGTGTGCTCAGAACAAATGAACGGTGATTCCTACACATACGGACCATATCTAGTTCAACTCTGCTTCGGAAACTGAAACAAACCACAGGTCCTCTAACATCCAATGCTTGGCAGTTAAGATGAGAAACGTGTGAGCTTCGAGAACGATGTAGTTCGTTTGAGCTGTAACGTAACTGCCCTTACCTGAAACGATGTAGTGATTGTAGGAAGACACAGAGCCTGGGATTTAACTCAATTTCTGAAGGGAAAAACACAGCATAGTTCTCATCCATGGATCACACTCTGCTTTAGAGCAAGAAGCACGCTCTTGCTTTCCAGAGTCTCTAAGAGAGCAGGAAACGTGAGTGTGATGAGAACAAAAGAACAGTGTTTCCTACACATACGGACCATATCTCTTCCAACTCTACTTCTGAAACTGATACAAAGCACTGGTCATCTAACATCCAATGCTTGTCAGTTAAGATGAGAAACGTGTGAACTCCATGAAAGATGTAGTTCGTTTGAGCTGAAAAGTGACTGCCCTTACTTGAAACGAAATCTTGATGGTAGGAAGACAAAGAGCCTGGAATTTAACTCCATTTCTGAAGTGAAACACACAGCACAGTCTCATATATAGATCCCACTCTGCTTTAGAGCAAGAAGCACGCTCTTCCTTTCCAGAGTCTCTAAGACAGCAGGAAACGTGAGTGTGATGAGAACAAAAGAACGGTGTTTCCTACACATACGGACCATATCTAGTTCAACTCTACTTCTGAAACTGAAACAAACCACAGGTCCTCTAACATCCAATGCTTGTCTGTTAAGATGAGAAACTTGTGAGCTTCGTGAACGATGTAGTTCGTTTGAGCTGTAACTTAACTGCTCTTAGCTGAAACGATGTAGTGATTGTAGGAAGACACAGAGCCTGGGATTTAACTCCATTTCTGAAGTGAAACAGACAGCAGAGTTCTCATCCATGGATCACACTGTGCTTTAGACAAGAAGCACGCTCTTACTTTCCACAGTCTCTAAGACAGCAGGAAAAGTGAGTGTGATGAGAACAAAAGAACGGTATTTCCTACACATACGGACCATATCTAGTTCAACTCTGCTTCTGAAACTGAAAGAACCACAGGTCCTCTAACAACCAATGCTTGTCAGTTAAGATGAGAAACGTGTGAGCTTGTGGAACGATGTAGTCCATTTGAGCTGTAAAGTAACTGCAATTACCTGAGACGAATTCTTGCTTGTAGGAAGACTCAGAGCCTGGGATTTAACTCCATTTCTGAAGTGAAACACACAGCACAGTCTCATATAAAGATCCCACTCTGCTTTAGAGCAAGAAGCACGCTCTTGCTTTCTATATTCTCTAATACAGCAGGAAACATTGGTGTGCTCAGAACAAATGAACGGTGTTTCCTACACATACGGACCATATCTAGTCCAACTCTGCTGCTGAAACTGATGCAAAGCACTGGTCATATAACATCCAATGCTTGTCAGTTAACATGAGAAACGTGTGAGCTTCGTGAACGATGTAGTTCGTTTGAGCTGAAAAGTGACTGCCCTTACTTGAAACGAAATCTTGCTTGTAGAAAGAATCAGAGCCTGGGATTAAACTCCATTTCTGCATGGAAACACACACCAGAGTTCTCATCCATTGATCACTCTCTGCTTTAGAGCAAGAAGCATGTTCTTGCTTTCCATAGTCTCTAAGACAGCAGGAAACGTGAGTGTGATGAGAACAAAAGAACGGTGTCCTACACATACGAACCATATCTAGTTCAACTCTGCTTCTGAAACTGAAACAAACCACAGGTCCTCTAACATCCAATGCTTGTCTGTTAAGATGAGAAACGTGTGAGCTTCTAGAACGATGTAGTCCATTTAAGCTGTAAAATAACTGCCCTTACCTGAATCGAAATATTGCTTGTACGAAGACTCAGAGCCTGGGATTTAACTCCATTTCTGAAGTGAAACACACAGCACAGTCTCATATATAGATCCCACTCTGCTTTAGAGCAAGAAGCACGCTCTTGCTTTCTAGATTCTCTAATACAGCAGGAAACGTGAGTGTGCTCAGAACAAATTAATGGTGTTTCCTACACATACGGACCGTATGTAGTCCAACTCTGCTGATGAAACTGATGCAAAGTACTGGTCATCTAACATCCAACGCTTGTCAGTTAAGATGAGAAACGTGTGAGCTTGGTGAACGATGTAGTTCGTTTGAGCTGTAAAGTATCTGCCCTTACCTGAAACGAAGTCTTGCTTGTGGAAAGACTCAGAGCCTGGGATTTAACTCCATTTCTGAAGGGAAACACACAGCATATTTCTCATCCATGGAGCACACTCTGCATTAGAGCAAGAAGCACGCTCTTGCTTTCTAGAGTCTCTAATAGAGCAGGAAACATGAGTGTGCTCAGAACAAATGAACGGTGTTTCCTACACATACGGACCATATCTAGTTAAACTCTGCTTCGGAAACTGAAACAAACCACAGGTCCTCTAACATCCAATGCTTGTCAGTTAAGATGAGAAACGTTTGAGCTTCGTGAATGATGTGGTTCGTTTCAGCTGTAACGTAACTGCCCTTACCTGAAACGATGTAGTGATTGTAGGAAGACACAGAGCCTGGAATTTAACTACATTTCTGAAGTGAAACAGACAGCAGAGTTTTCATCCATGGATCACACTCTGCTTTAGAGCAAGAAGCACGCTCTTGCTTTCTAGAGTCTCTAATACAGCAGGAAAATTGAGTGTGCTCAGAACAAATGAACGGAGTTTCCTTCACATACAGACCATATCTAGTTCAACTCTGCTTCTGAAACTGAAAAAAACCACATGTCCTCTAACATCCAATGCTTGTCAGTTAAGATGAGAAACGTTTGAGCTTCGTGAATGATGTAGTTCGTTTGAGCTGTAAACTAACTGCCCTTACCTGAAACGAAGTCTTGCTTGCAGGAGGACTCAGAGCCTGGGATTTAACTCCATTTCTTAAGTGAAACAAACAGCAGAGTTCTCATATATACTTCACACTCTGCTTTAGAGCAAGAAGCAAGCTCTTGCTTTCCAGAATCTCTAAGACAGCAGGAAAATTGAGTGTGCTCAGAACAAAAGAAACGGTATTTCCTACACATACGGACCATATCAATTTCAACTCTGCTTCTGAAACTGAAACAAACCACATGTCCTCTAACATCCAATGCTTGTCAGTTAAGATGAGAAACGTTTGAGCTTCGTGAACGATGTACTTCGTTTGAGCTGTAAAGTAACTGCCCTTACCTGAAACGAAGTCTTGCTTGTAGGAAGTCTCAGAGCCTGGGATTTAACTCCATTTCTGAAGTGAAACACACAGCACAGTCTCATATATAGATCCCACTCTGCTTTAGAGCAAGAAGCACGCTCTTGCTTTCTAGATTCTCTAATACAGCAGGAAACGTGAGTGTGCTCAGAACAAATGAGCGGTGTTTCCTACACATACAGACTGTATGTAGTCCAACTCTGCTGCTGAAACTGATGCAAAGCACTGGTCATCTAACATCCAATGCTTGTCAGTTAAGATGAGAAACGTGTGAGCTCCGTGAAAGATGTAGTACGTTTGACCTGAAAAGTGACTGCCCTTACTTGAAATGAAATCTTGATTGTAGGAAGACAAAGAGCCTGGAATTTAACTCCATTACTGAAAGGAAACACATAGCATAGTTCTCAACGATGGATCACACTATGCTTTAGAGCAAGAAGCACGTTCTTACTTTCTAGAGTCTATAATACAGCAGAAAACTTGAGTGTGCTCAGAACAAAAGAAACGGTGTTTCCTACACATACGGACCATATCTAGTTGAACTCTGCTTCTGAAACTGAAACAAATCACAGGTCCTCTAACATCCAATGCTTGTCTGTTAAGATGAGAAACGTGTGAGCTTCTGGAACGATGTAGTCCATTTGAGCTGTAAAGTAACTGCCCTTACCTGAAACGAAGTCTTGCTTGTAGGAAGACTCAGAGCCTGGGATTTAACTCCATTTCTGAAGTGAAACACACAGCACAGTCTCATATATAGATCCCACTCTGCTTTAGAGCAAGAAGCACGCTCTTGCATTCTAGATTCTCTAATACAGCAGGAAACGTGAGTGTGCTCAGAACAAATTAATGGTGTTTCCTACACATACGGACCGTATGTAGTCCAACTCTGCTGATGAAACAGATGCAAAGCACTGGTCATCTAACATCCAACGCTTGTCAGTTAAGATGAGAAAAGTGTGAGCTTCGTGAACCATGTAGTTCATGTAGCTGTAAAGTAACTGCTCTTACCTGAAACGAAGTCTTCCTTTTAGGGAGACACAGAGCCTGGGGTTTAACTCCATTTCTGCATGGAAACACACAGCAGAGTTCTCATCCATTGATCACACTCTGCTTTAGAGCAAGAAGCACGCTCTTGCTTTCCAGAGTCTCTAAGACAGCAAGAAACCTGAATTTGATGAGAACAAAAGAACGGTGTTTCCTACACATACGGACCATATCTAGATCAACTCTGCTTCTGAAACTGAAAGAACCACAGGTCCTCTAACATCCAATGCTTGTCAGTTCAGATGAGAAACGTCTGAGATTCGTGAATGATGTAGTTCGTTTGAGCTGTAAAGTAACTGCCCTTACCTGAAACGAAGTCTTGCTTGTAGGAAGACTCAGAGCCTGGGATTTAACTCCATTTCTGAAGTGAAACACACAGCACAGTCTCATATATAGATCCCACTCTGCTTTAGAGCAAGAAGCACGCTCTTGCGTTCTAGATTCTCTAATACAGCAGGAAACATGAGTGTGCTCAGAACAAATTAATGGTGTTTCCTACACATACGGACCGTATGTAGTCCAACTCTGCTGCTGAAACTGATGCAAAGCACTGGTCATCTAACATCCAACGCTTGTCAGTTAAGATGAGAAACGTTTGAGCTTGGTGAACGATGTAGTTCGTTTGAGCTGTAAAGTATCTGCCCTTACCTGAAACGAAGTCTTGCTTGTAGAAAGACTCAGAGCCTGGGATTTAACTCCATTTCTGAAGGGAAACACACAGCATATTTCTCATCCATGGAGCACACTCTGCTTTAGAGCAAGAAGCACGCTCTTGCTTTCTAGAGTCTCTAATAGAGCAGGAAACATGAGTGTGCTCAGAACAAATGAACGGTGATTCCTACACATACGGACCATATCTAGTTCAACTCTGCTTCGGAAACTGAAACAAACCACAGGTCCTCTAACATCCAATGCTTGGCAGTTAAGATGAGAAACGTGTGAGCTTCGAGAACGATGTAGTTCGTTTGAGCTGTAACGTAACTGCCCTTACCTGAAACGATGTAGTGATTGTAGGAAGACACAGAGCCTGGGATTTAACTCAATTTCTGAAGGGAAAAACACAGCATAGTTCTCATCCATGGATCACACTCTGCTTTAGAGCAAGAAGCACGCTCTTGCTTTCCAGAGTCTCTAAGAGAGCAGGAAACGTGAGTGTGATGAGAACAAAAGAACAGTGTTTCCTACACATACGGACCATATCTCTTCCAACTCTACTTCTGAAACTGATACAAAGCACTGGTCATCTAACATCCAATGCTTGTCAGTTAAGATGAGAAACGTGTGAACTCCATGAAAGATGTAGTTCGTTTGAGCTGAAAAGTGACTGCCCTTACTTGAAACGAAATCTTGATGGTAGGAAGACAAAGAGCCTGGAATTTAACTCCATTTCTGAAGTGAAACACACAGCACAGTCTCATATATAGATCCCACTCTGCTTTAGAGCAAGAAGCACGCTCTTGCTTTCCAGAGTCTCTAAGACAGCAGGAAACGTGAGTGTGATGAGAACAAAAGAACGGTGTTTCCTACACATACGGACCATATCTAGTTCAACTCTACTTCTGAAACTGAAACAAACCACAGGTCCTCTAACATCCAATGCTTGTCTGTTAAGATGAGAAACTTGTGAGCTTCGTGAACGATGTAGTTCGTTTGAGCTGTAACTTAACTGCTCTTAGCTGAAACGATGTAGTGATTGTAGGAAGACACAGAGCCTGGGATTTAACTCCATTTCTGAAGTGAAACAGACAGCAGAGTTCTCATCCATGGATCACACTGTGCTTTAGACAAGAAGCACGCTCTTACTTTCCACAGTCTCTAAGACAGCAGGAAAAGTGAGTGTGATGAGAACAAAAGAACGGTATTTCCTACACATACGGACCATATCTAGTTCAACTCTGCTTCTGAAACTGAAAGAACCACAGGTCCTCTAACAACCAATGCTTGTCAGTTAAGATGAGAAACGTGTGAGCTTGTGGAACGATGTAGTCCATTTGAGCTGTAAAGTAACTGCAATTACCTGAGACGAATTCTTGCTTGTAGGAAGACTCAGAGCCTGGGATTTAACTCCATTTCTGAAGTGAAACACACAGCACAGTCTCATATAAAGATCCCACTCTGCTTTAGAGCAAGAAGCACGCTCTTGCTTTCTATATTCTCTAATACAGCAGGAAACATTGGTGTGCTCAGAACAAATGAACGGTGTTTCCTACACATACGGACCATATCTAGTCCAACTCTGCTGCTGAAACTGATGCAAAGCACTGGTCATATAACATCCAATGCTTGTCAGTTAACATGAGAAACGTGTGAGCTTCGTGAACGATGTAGTTCGTTTGAGCTGAAAAGTGACTGCCCTTACTTGAAACGAAATCTTGCTTGTAGAAAGAATCAGAGCCTGGGATTAAACTCCATTTCTGCATGGAAACACACACCAGAGTTCTCATCCATTGATCACTCTCTGCTTTAGAGCAAGAAGCATGTTCTTGCTTTCCATAGTCTCTAAGACAGCAGGAAACGTGAGTGTGATGAGAACAAAAGAACGGTGTCCTACACATACGAACCATATCTAGTTCAACTCTGCTTCTGAAACTGAAACAAACCACAGGTCCTCTAACATCCAATGCTTGTCTGTTAAGATGAGAAACGTGTGAGCTTCTAGAACGATGTAGTCCATTTAAGCTGTAAAATAACTGCCCTTACCTGAATCGAAATATTGCTTGTACGAAGACTCAGAGCCTGGGATTTAACTCCATTTCTGAAGTGAAACACACAGCACAGTCTCATATATAGATCCCACTCTGCTTTAGAGCAAGAAGCACGCTCTTGCTTTCTAGATTCTCTAATACAGCAGGAAACGTGAGTGTGCTCAGAACAAATTAATGGTGTTTCCTACACATACGGACCGTATGTAGTCCAACTCTGCTGATGAAACTGATGCAAAGTACTGGTCATCTAACATCCAACGCTTGTCAGTTAAGATGAGAAACGTGTGAGCTTGGTGAACGATGTAGTTCGTTTGAGCTGTAAAGTATCTGCCCTTACCTGAAACGAAGTCTTGCTTGTGGAAAGACTCAGAGCCTGGGATTTAACTCCATTTCTGAAGGGAAACACACAGCATATTTCTCATCCATGGAGCACACTCTGCATTAGAGCAAGAAGCACGCTCTTGCTTTCTAGAGTCTCTAATAGAGCAGGAAACATGAGTGTGCTCAGAACAAATGAACGGTGTTTCCTACACATACGGACCATATCTAGTTAAACTCTGCTTCGGAAACTGAAACAAACCACAGGTCCTCTAACATCCAATGCTTGGCAGTTAAGATGAGAAACGTGTGAGCTTCGTGAACGATGTAGTCCATTTAAGCTGTAAAGTAACTGCCCTTAGCTGAAACGAAGTCTTGCTTGTAGGAAGACTCAGAGCCTGGGATTGAACTCAATTTCTGAAGTGAAACACACAGCACAGTCTCATATATAGATCCCACTCTGCTTTAGAGCAAGAAGCACGCTCTTGCTTTCTAGATTCTCTAATAAAGCAGGAAACATGAGTGTGCTCAGAACAAATGAACGGTGTTTCCTACACATACGGACCATATCTAGTCCAACTCTGCTACTGAAACTGATGCAAAGCCCTGATCATCTATCATCCAATGCTTGTCAATTAATATGAGAAACGTGTGAGCTTCGTTAAAGATGTAGTTCGTTTGAGCTGTAACGTAACTGCCCTTACCTGAAACGATGTAGTGATTTTAGGAAGACACAGAGCCTGGGATTTAACTCCATTTCTGAAGTGAAACAGACAGCAAAGTTCTTATCCATTGATCACACTCTGCTTTAGAACAAGAAGCACACTCTTGCTTTCCAGAGTCTCTAAGACAGCAGGAAACGTGAGTGTGATGAGAAAAAAAGAACCGTGTTTCCTACACATACGGACCATATCAATTTCAACTCTGCTTCTGAAACTGAAACAATCCACATGTCCTCTAACATCCAATGCTTGTCAGTTAAGATGAGAAACGTTTGAGCTTCGTGAAGGATGTAGTTCGTTTGAGCTGTAAACTAACTGCCCTTACATGAAACGAAGTCTTGCTTGTAGGAAGACTCAGAGCCTGGGATTTAACTCCATTTTTGAAGTGAAACACACAGCACAGACTCATATATAGATCCCACTCTGCTTTAGAGCAAGAAGCACGCTCTTGCTTTCTAGAATCTCTAATACAGCAGGAAACATGAGTGTGCTCAGAACAAATGAACGGTGTTTCCTACACATACGGACCATATCTAGTCCAACTCTGCTGCTGAAACTGATGCAAAGCACTGGTCATCTATCATCCAATGCTTGTCAGTTAAAGTGAGAAACGTGTGAGCTTCGTGAACGATGTAGTACTTTTGAGCTGAAAAGTGACTTCCCTTACTTGATAAGAAATCTTGCTTGTAGAAAGACTCAGAGCCTGGGATTTAACTCCATTTCTGCATGGAAACACACAGCAGAGTTCTCATCCATTGATCACACTCTGCTTTAGAGCAAGAAGCACGCTCTTGCTTTCCAGAGTCTCTAAGACAGCAGGAAACGTGAGTGTGATGAGAACAAAAGAACGGTGTCCTACACTTACGGACCATATCTAGTTCAAATCTACTTCTGAAACTGAAACAAACCACAGGTCCTCTAACATCCAATGCTTGTCTGTTAAGATGAGAACCGTGTGAGCTTCTGGAACGATGTAGTCCATTTAAGCTGTAAAGTAACTGCCCTTACCTGAAACGAAGTCTTGCTTGTAGGAAGACTCAGAGCCTGGATTTAACTCCATTTCTGAAGGGAAACACAAACCATAGTTCTCAATGATGGATCACACTCTGCTTTAGAACAAGAAGCACGTAATTGCTTTCTAGAGTCTCTAATACAGCAAGAAAATTTAGTGTGCTCAGAACAAATTAACGGTGTTTCCTACACATACAGACCATATCTAGTTCAACTCTGCTTCTGAAACTGAAACCACATGTCCTCTAACATCCAATGCTTGTCTGTTAAGATGAGAAACGTGTGAGCTTCATGAACGATTTAGTTCGTTTGAGCTGTAAAGTAACTGCCCTTACCTGAAACGAAGTCTGGCTTGTAGGAAGACTCAGAGCCTGGGATTTAACTCCATTTCTGAAGGGAAACACACAGCACAGACTCATATATAGATCCCACTCTGCTTTAGAGCAAGAAGCACGCTCTTGCTTTCTAGATTCTCTAATACAGCAGGAAACATGAGTGTGCTCAGAACAAATGAACGGTGTTTCCTACACATACGGACCATATCTAGTCCAACTCTGCTGCTGAAACTGATGCAAATCACTGGTCATCTAACATGCAATGCTTGTTAGTTAAGATGAGAAACGTGTGAGCTTCGTGAACGATGTAGTTCGTTTGAGTTGAAAAGTGACTGCCCTTACTTGATAAGAAATCTTGTTTGTAGAAAGACTCAGAGCCTGGGATTTAACTCCATTTCTGCATGGAAACACACAGCAGAGTTCTCATCCATTGATCACACTCTGCTTTAGAGCAAGAAGCACGCTCTTGCTTTCCAGAGTCTCTAAGACAGCAGGAAACATGAGTGTGATGAGAACAAAAGAACGGTGTTTCCTACACATACGGACCATATCTAGTTCAACTCTGCTTCTGAAACTGAAAGAACCACAGGTCCTCTAACATCCGATGCTTGTCAGTTAAGATGAGAAACGTGTGAGCTTCGTGAATGATGTAGTTCGTTTGAGCTGTAAAGTAACTGCCCTTACCTGAAACGAAGTCTTGCTTGTAGGAAGACTCAGAGCCTGGGATTTAACTCCATTTCTGAAGTGAAACACACAGCACAGTCTCATATATAGATCCCACTCTGCTTTAGAGCAAGAAGCACGCTCTTGCTTTCCAGATTCTCTAATACAGCAGGAAACATGAGTGTGCTCAGAACAAATGAACGGTGTTTCCTACACATACGGACCATATCTAGTCCAACTCTGCTGCTGAAACTGATGCAAAGCACTGGTCATCTAACATCCAATGCTTGTCAGTTAAAGTGAGAAACGTGTGAGGTTCGTGAACGATGTAGTACTTTTGAGCTGAAAAGTGACTGCCCTTATTTGAAACGAAATCTTGCTTGTAGAAAGACTCAGAGCCTGGCATTTAACTCCATTTCTGCATGGAAACAAACAGCAGAGTTCTCATCCATTGATCACACTCTGCTTTAGAGCAAGAAGCACGTTCTTGCTTTCCAGAGTCTCTAAGACAGTAGGAAACGTGAGTGTGATGAGAACAAAAGAATGGTGTCCTACACTTACGGACCATATCTAGTTCAACTCTACTTCTGAAACTGAAACAACCACAGGTCCTCTAACATCCAATGCTTGTCTGTTAAGAAGAGAAACGTGTGAGCTTCTGGAACGATGTAGTCCATTTAAGCTGTAAAGTAACTGCCCTTACCTGAAACGAAGTCTTGCTTGTAGGAAGACTCAGAGCCTGGAATTTAACTCCATTTCTGAAGGGAAAGACACAGCATAGTTCTCAATGATGGATCACACTCTGCTTTAGAACAAGAAGCACGTTCTTGCTTTCTAGAGTGTCTAATACAGCAGCAAAATTGAGTGTGCTCAGAACAGAAGAAACAGTGTTACCTACACATACGGACCATATCTTTCAACTCTACTTCTGAAACTGAAACAAACCACAGGTGCTCTAACATCCAATGCTTGGCAGTTAAGATGAGAAACGAGTGAGCTTCGTGAACGATGTAGTTCGTTTGAGCTGTAACTTAACTTCCCTTACCTGAAAAGATGTAAATGATTGTAGGAAGACACAGAGGCTGGGATTTAACTCCATTTCTGAAGTGAAACAGACAGCAGAGTTCTCATCCATGGATCACACTCTGCTTTAGAGAAAGAAGCACGCTCTTGCTTTCTAGAGTCTCTAATACAGCAGGAAAATTTAGTGTGCTCAGAACAAATGAACGGTGTTTCCTACACATACAGACCATATCTAGTTCAACTCTGCTTCTGAAACTGAAACAAACCACATGTCCTCTAACATCCATTGCTTGTCTGTTAAGATGAGAAACGTTTGAGCTTTGTGAACGATGTAGTTCGTTTGAGCTGTAAACTAACTGCCCTTACCTGAAACGAAGTCTGGCTTGTAGGAAGACTCAGAGCCTGGGATTTAACTCCATTTCCGAAGTGAAATACACAGCACAGTCTCATATATAGATCCCACACTGCTTTAGAGCAAGAAGCACCCTCTTGCTTTCTAGATTTTCCAATACAGCAGGAAACGTTAGTGTGCTCAGAACAAATGAACGGTGTTTCCTACACATACGGACCATATCTAGTCCAACACTGCTGCTGAAACTGATGCAAAGCACTGGTCATCTAACATCCAATGCTTGGCAGTTAAGATGAGAAACGTGTGAGCTTCGTGAACGATGTAGTTCGTTTGAGCTGAAAAGTGACTGCCCTTACTTGAAACGAAATCTTGCTTGTAGAAAGACTCAGAGCCTGGGATTTAACTCCATTTCTGCATGGAAATACACAGCAGAGTTCTCATCCATTGATCACACTCTGCTTAAGAGCAAGAAGCACGCTCTTGCTTTCCAGAGTCTCTAAGACAGCAGGAAACGTGAGTGTGATGACAACAAAAGAACGGTGTTTCCTACACATATGGACCATATCTAGTTCAACTCTACTTCTGAAACTGAAACAAACCACAGGTCCTCTAACATCCAATGCTTGTCTGTTAAGATGAGAAACGTGTGAGCTTCTGGAACGATGTAGTCCATTTAGGCTGTAAAGTAACTGCCCTTACCTGAAACGAAGTCTTGCTTGTAGGTAGACTCAGAGCCTGGGATTTAACTCCATTTCTGAAGTGAAACACACGGTACAGTCTCATATATAGATCCCACTCTGCTTTAGAGCAAGAAGCATGCTCTTGCTTTCTAGATTCTCTAATACAGCAGGAAACGTGAGTGTGCTCAGAACAAATGAATGGTGTTTCCTACACATACGGACGGTATGTAGTCCAACTCTGCTGCTGAAACTGATGCAAAGCACTGGTCATTTAACATACAATGCTTGTCAGTTAAGATGAGAAACGTGTGAGCTTCGTGAACGATGTAGTTCGTTTGAGTTGAAAAGTGACTGCCCTTACTTGAAACGAAATCTTGATTGTTGGAAGACAAAGAGACTGGAATTTAACTCCATTTCTGAAGGGAAACACACACCATAGTTCTCACTGATGGTTCACACTCTGCTTTAGAGCAAGAAGCACGTTCTTGCTTTCTAGAATCTCTAATACAGCAGGAAACTTGAGTGTGCTCAGAACAAAAGAAACGGTGTTTCCTACACATACGGACCATATGTAGTTCAACTCTGCTTCTGAAACTGAAACAAGCCACAGGCCCTCTAACATCCAATGCTTGGCAGTTAAGATGAGAAACGTGTGAGCTTCGTGAACGATGTAGTTCGTTTGAGTTGAAAAGTGACTGCCCTTACTTGATAAGAAATCTTGCTTGTAGAAAGACTCAGAGCCTGGGATTTAACTCCATTTCTGCATGGAAACACACAGCAGAGTTCTCATCCATTGATCACACTCTGCTTTAGAGCAAGAAGCACGCTCTTGCTTTCCAGAGTCTCTAAGACAGCAGGAAACGTGAGTGAGATGAGAACAAAAGAACGGTGTTTCCTACACATACGGACCATATCTAGTTCAACTCTGCTTCTGAAACTGAAAGAACCACATGTCCTCTAACATCCGATGCTTGTCAGTTAAGATGAGAAACATGTGAGCTTCGTGAACGAAGTAGTTCGTTTGAGGTGTAAACTAACTGCCCTTACATGAAACGAAGTCTTGCTTGTAGGAAGACTCAGAGCCTGGGATTTAACTCCATTTCTGAAGTGAAACACACAGCACAGTCTCATATATAGATCCCACTCTGCTTTAGAGCAAGAAGCATGCTCTTGCTTTCTAGATTCTCTAATACAGCAGGAAACATGAGTGTGCTCAGAACAAATGAACGGTGTTTCCTACACATACGGACCATATTTAGTCCAACGCTGCTGAAACTGATGCAAAGCACTGGGCATCTAACATCCAATGCTTGTCAGTTAAGATGAGAAACGTGTGAGCTTCGTGAACGATGTAGTTCGTTTGAGCTGAAAACTGACTGCCCTTACTTGAAACGAAATCTTGCTTGTAGAAAGACTCAGAGCCTGGGATTTAACTCCATTTCTGCATGGAAACACACAGCAGAGTTCTCATCCATTGATCACACTCTGCTTTAGAGCAAGAAGCACGCTCTTACTCTCCAGAGTCTCTAAGACAGCAGGAAAGGTGAGTGTGATGAGAACAAAAGAACGGTGTTTCCTACACATACGGACCATATCTAGTTCAACTCTACTTCTGAACCTGAAAGAACCACAGGTCCTCTAACATCCGATGCTTGTCAGTTAAGATGAGAAACGTGTGAGCTTCGTGAATGATGTAGCTCATTTGAGCTGTAAAGTAACTGCCCTTACCGGAAACGAAGTCTTACTTGTAGGAAGACTCAGAGCCTGGGATTTAACTCCATTTCTGAAGTGAAACACACAGCACAGTCTCATATATAGATCCCACTCTGCTTTAGAGCAAGAAGCACGCTCTTGCTTTCTAGATTCTCTAATACAGCAGGAAACATGAGTGTGCTCAGAACAAATGAACGGTGTTTCCTACACATACGGACCATATCTAGTCCAACTCTGCTGCTGAAACTGATGCAAAGCACTGGTCATCTATCATCCAATGCTTGTCAGTTAATATGAGAAACGTGTGAGCTTCGTGAAAGATGTAGTTCGTTTGAGCTGTAACGTAACTGCCCTTACCTGAAATGATGTAGTGATTTTTGGAAGACACAGAGCCTGGGATTTAACTCCATGTCTGAAGTGAAACAGACAGCAAAGTTCTCATCCATTGATCACACTCTGCTTTAGAACAAGAAGCACGGTCTTGCTTTCCAGAGTCTCTAAGACAGCAGGAAACGTGAGTGTGATGAGAAAAAAAGAACCGTGTTTCCTACACATACGGACCATATCAATTTCAACTCTGCTTATGAAACTGAAACAAACCACATGTCCTCTAACATCCAATGCTTGTCAGTTAAGATGAGAAACGTTTGAGCTTCGTGAACGATGTAGTTCGTTTGAGCTGTAAATTAACTGCCCTTACATGAAACGAAGTCTTGCTTGTAGGAAGACTCAGAGCCTGGGATTTAACTCCATTCCTGAAGTGAAACACACAGCACAGTCTCATATATAGATCCCACTCTGCTTTAGAGCAAGAAGCACGCTCTTGCTTTCCAGATTCTCTAATACAGCAGGAAACATGAGTGTGCTCAGAACAAATGAACGGTGTTTCCTACACATACGGACCATATCTAGTCCAACTCTGCTGCTGAAACTGATGCAAAGCACTGGTCATCTAACATCCAATGCTTGTCAGTTAAAGTGAGAAACGTGTGAGCTTCGTGAACGATGTAGTACTTTTGAGCTGAAAAGTGACTGCCCTTATTTGAAACGAAATCTTGCTTGTAGAAAGACTCAGAGCCTGGCATTTAACTCCATTTCTGCATGGAAACACACAGCAGAGTTCTCATCCATTGATCACACTCTGCTTTAGAGCAAGAAGCACGCTCTTGCTTTCCAGAGTCTCTAAGACAGCAGGAAACGTGAGTGTGATGAGAACAAAAGAACGGTGTCCTACACTTACGGACCATATCTAGTACAACTCTACTTCTGAAACTGAAACAAACCACAGGTCCTCTAACATCCAATGCTTGTCTGTTAAGATGAGAAACGTGTGAGCTTCTGGAACGATGTAGTCCATTTAAGCTGTAAAGTAACTGCCCTTACCTGAAACGAAGTCTTGCTTGTAGGAAGACTCAGAGCCTGGAATTTAACTCCATTTCTGAAGGGAAAGACACAGCATAGTTCTCAATGATGGATCACACTCTGCTTTAGAACAAGAAGCACGTTCTTGCTTTCTAGAGTGTCTAATACAGCAGCAAACTTGAGTGTGCTCAGAACAGAAGAAACAGTGTTACCTACACATACGGACCATATCTTTCAACTCTACTTCTGAAACTGAAACAAACCACAGGTGCTCTAACATCCAATGCTTGGCAGTTAAGATGAGAAACGTGTGAGCTTCGTGAACGATGTAGTTCGTTTGAGCTGTAACTTAACTGCCCTTACCTGAAACGATGTAGTGATTGTAGGAAGACACAGAGCCTGGGATTTAACTCCATTTCTGAAGTGAAACAGACAGCAGAGTTCTCATCCATGGATCACACTCTGCTTTAGAGAAAGAAGCACGCTCTTGCTTTCTAGAGTGTCTAATACAGCAGGAAAATTTAGTGTGCTCAGAACAAATGAACGGTGTTTCCTACACATACAGACCATATCTAGTTCAACTCTGCTTCTGAAACTGAAACAAACCACATGTCCTCTAACATCCAATGCTTGTCTGTTAAGATGAGAAACGTTTGAGCTTCGTGAACGATGTAGTTCGTTTGAGCTGTAAACTAACTGCCCTTAACTGAAACGAAGTCTGGCTTGTCGGAAGACTCAGAGCCTGGGATTTAACTCCATTTCCGAAGTGAAACACACAGCACAGTCTCATATATAGATCCCACACTGCTTTAGAGCAAGAAGCACCCTCTTGCTTTCTAGATTCTCCAATACAGCAGGAAACGTTAGTGTGCTCAGAACAAATGAACGGTGTTTCCTACACATACGGACCATATCTAGTCCAACTCTGCTGCTGAAACTGATGCAAAGCACTGGTCATCTAACATCCAATGCTTGTCAGTTAAGATGAGAAACGTGTGAGCTTCGTGAACGATGTAGTTCGTTTGAGCTGAAAAGTGACTGCCCTTACTTGAAAGGAAATCTTGCTTGTAGAAAGACTCAGAGCCTGGGATTTAACTCCATTTCTGCATGGAAACACACAGCAGAGTTCTCATCCATTGATCACACTCTGCTTTAGAGCAAGAAGCACGCTCTTGCTTTCCAGAGTCTGTAAGACAGCAGGATACGTGAGTGTGATGAGAACAAAAGAACGGTGTTTCCTACACATACGGACCATATCTAGTTCAACTCTGCTTCTGAAACTGAAAGAACCACAGGTCCTCTAAATCCAATGCTTGTCTGTTAAGATGAGAAACGTGTGAGCTTCTGGAATGATGTATTCCATTTGAGCTGTAAAGTAACTGCCCTTACCTGAAACAAAGTCTGCTTGTAGGAAGACTCAGAGCCTGGAATTTAACTCCATTTCTGTAGTGAAACACACAGCACAGTCTCATATTTAGATCCCACTCTGCTTTAGAGCAAGAAGCATGCTCTTGCTTTCTAGATTCTCTAATACAGCAGGAAAGTTGAGTGTGCTCAGAACAAATGAACGGTGTTTCCTACACATACGGACCATATCTTGTCCAACTCTGCCTCTTAAACTGATACAAAGCACAGGTCCTCTAACATCCAATGCTTGGCAGTTAAGATGAGAAACGTGTGAGCTTCGTGAACGATGTAGTTCGTTTGAGCTGAATAGTGACTGCCCTTACTTGAAAAGAAATCTTGCTTGTAGAAAGACTCAGAGCCTGGGATTTAACTCCATTTCTGCATGGAAACACACAGCAGAGTTCTCATCCATTGATCATACTCTGCTTTAGAGCAAGAAGCACGCTCTTGCTTTCCAGAGTCTCTAAGACAGCAGGAAACGTGAGTGTGATGAGAACAAGAGAACGGTGTTTCCTACATATATGGACCATATCTAGTTCAATTCTGCTTCTGAAACTGAAACAAACCACAGGACCTCTAACATCCAATGCTTGTCTGTTAAGATGAGAAACGTGTGAGCTTCTGGAACGATGTAGTCCATTTAAGCTGTAAAGTAACTGCCCTAACCTGAAACGAAGTCTTGCTTGTAGGAAGACTCAGAACCTGGGATTTAACTCCATTACTGAAGGGAAACACACAGCATAGTTCTCATCCATGGATCCCACTCTGCTTTAGAGCAAGAATGACGCTCTTGCTTTTTAGATTCTCTAATACAGCAGGAAACGTGAGTGTGCTCAGAACAAATGAACGGTGTTTCCTACACATACGGACCATATGTAGTCCAACTCTGCTGCTGAAACTGATGCAAAGCACTGGTCATTTAACATCCAATGCTTGTCAGTTAAGATGAGAAACGTGTGAGCTCCGTGAAAGATGTAGTTCATTTGAGCTGAAAAGTGACTGCCCTTACTTGAAACGAAATCTTGATTGTAGGAAGACAAAGAGCCTGGAATTTAACTCCATTTCTGAAGGGAAACACACAGCCTAGTTCTCAACGATGGATCACACTCTGCTTTAGAGCAAGAAGCACGTTCTTGATTTCTACAGTCTCTAATACAGCAGGAAAATTGAGTGTGCTCAGAACAAAAGAAACGGTGTTTCCTAAACATACAGACCATATCTAGTTCAACTCTGCTTCTGAAACTGAAACAAACCACAGGTCCTCTAACATCCAATGCTTGGCAGTTAAGATGAGAAACGTGTGACCTTCGTGAACGAAGTAGTTCCTTTGAGCTGAATAGTGACTGCCCTTACTTGAAAAGAAATCTTGCTTTTAGAAAGACTCAGAGCCTGGGATTTAACTCCATTTCTGCATGGAAACACACAGCAGAGTTCTCATCCATTGATCACACTCTGGTTTAGAGCAAGAAGCACGCTCTTGCTTTCCAGAGTCTCTAAGACAGCAGGAAACGTGAGTGAGATGAGAACAAAAGAACGGTGTTTCCTACATATATGGACCATATCTAGTTCAATTCTGCTTCTGAAACTGAAACAAACCACAGGTCCTCTAACATCCAATGCTTGTCTGTTAAGATGAGAAACGTGTGAGCTTCTGGAACGATGTAGTCCATTTAAGCTGTAAAGTAACTGCCCTTACATGAAACGAAGTCTTGCTTGTAGGAAGACTCAGAACCTGGGATTTAACTCCATTTCTGAAGGGAAACACACAGCATAGTTCTCATCCATGGATCCCACTCTGCTTTAGAGCAAGAAGGACGCTCTTGCTTTCTAGATTCTCTAATACAGCAGGAAACATGAGTGTGCTCAGAACAAATGAACGGTGGTTCCTACACATACGGACCATATCTAGTCCAACTCTGCTGCTGAAACTGATGCAAAGCACTGGTCATCTAACATCCAATGCTTGTCAGTTAAGATGAGAAACGTGTGAGCTCCGTGAAAGATGTAGTTCGTTTGAGCTGAAAAGTGACTGCCCTTACTTGAAACGAAATCTTGATTGTAGGAAGACAAAGAGCCTGGAATTTAACTCCATTTCTGAAGGGAAAAACACAGTATAGTTCTCAATGATGGATCACACTCTGCTTTAGAGCAAGAAGCACGTTCTTGCTTTCTAGAGTCTCTAATACAGAAGCAAACTTGAGTGTGCTCAGAACAGAAGAAACGGTGTTTCCTACACATACGGACCATATCTAGTTCAACTCTGCTTCTGAAACTGAAACAAACCACAGGTCCTCTAACATCCAATGCTTGGCAGTTAAGATGAGAAACGTGTGAGCTTCGTGAATGATGTAGTTCGTTTGAGCTGTAACTTAACTGCCCTTAACTGAAACGATGTAGTGATTGTAGGAAGACACAGAGCCTGGGATTTAACTCCATTTCTGAAGTGAAACAGACAGCAGAGTTCTCATCCATGGATCACACTCTGCTTTAGAGAAAGAAGCACGCTCTTGCTTTCTAGAGTGTCTAATACAGCAGGAAAATTTAGTGTGCTCAGAACAAATGAACGGTGTTTCCTACACAAACAGACCATATCTAGTTCAACTCTGCTTCTGAAACTGAAACAAACCACATGTCCTCTAACATCCAATGCTTGTCATTTAAGATGAGAAACGTTTGAGCTTCGTGAACGATGTAGTTCGTTTGAGCTGTAAACTAACTGCCATTACCTGAAACGAAGTCTTGCTTGTAGGAAGACTCAGAGCCTGGAATTTAACTCCATTTCTGAAGGGAAACACACAGCATAGTTCTCAATGTTGGATCACACTCTGCTTTAGAACAAGAAGCACGTTCTTGCTTTCTAGAGTGTCTAATACAGCAGCAAACTTGAGTGTGCTCAGAACAGAAGAAACGGTGTTACCTACACATACGGACCATATCTATTTCAACTCTACTTCTGAAACTGAAACAAACCACAGGTGCTCTAACATCCAATGCTTGGCAGTTAAGATGAGAAACGTGTGAGCTTCGTGAATGATGTAGTTCGTTTGACCTGTAACTTAACTGCCCTTACCTGAAACGATGTAGTGATTGTAGGAAGACACAGAGCCTGGGATTTAACTCCCTTTGTGAAGTGAAACAGACAGCAGAGTTCTCATCCATGGGTCACACTCTGCTTTAGAGCAAGAAGCACGCTCTTGCTTTCCAGAGTCTCTAAGACAGCAGGAAACGTGAGTGAGATGAGAACAAAAGAACGGTGTTTCCTACACATACGGACCATATCTAGTTCAACTCTGCTTCTGAAACTGAAAGAACCACAGGTCCTCTAACATCCGATGCTTGTCAGTTAAGATGAGAAACGTGTGAGCTTCGTGAATGATGTAGTTCGTTTGAGCTGTAAAGTAACTGCCCTTACCTGAATCGAAGTCTTGCTTGTAGGAAGACTCAGAGCCTGGGATTTAACTCCATTTCTGAAGTGAAACACACAGCACAGTCTCATATATAAATCCCACTCTGCTTTATAGCATGAAGCACGCTCTTGCTTTCCAGATTCTCTAATACAGCAGGAAACATGAGTGTGCTCAGAACAAAAGAACGGTGTTTCCTACATATATGGACCATATCTAGTTCAATTCTGCTTCTGAAACTGAAACAAACCACAGGTCCTCTAACATCCAATGCTTGTCTGTTAAGATGAGAAACGTGTGAGCTTCTGGAACGATGTAGTCCATTTAAGCTGTAAAGTAACTGCCCTTACATGAAACGAAGTCTTGCTTGTAGGAAGACTCAGAACCTGGGATTTATCTCCATTTCTGAAGGGAAACACACAGCATAGTTCTCATCCATGGATACCACTCTGCTTTAGAGCAAGAAGGACGCTCTTGCTTTCTAGATTCTCTAATACAGCAGGAAACATGAGTGTGTTCAGAACAAATGAACGGTGGTTCCTACACATACGGACCATATCTAGTCCAACTCTGCTGCTGAAACTGATGCAAAGCCCTGGTCATCTAACATCCAATGCTTGTCAGTTAAGATGAGAAACGTGTGAGCTCCGTGAAAGATGTAGTTTGTTTGAGCTGAAAAGTGACTGCCCTTACTTGAAACGAAATCTTGATTGTAGGAAGACAAAGAGCCTGGAATTTAACTCCATTTCTGAAGGGAAACACACAGTATAGTTCTCAATGATGGATCACACTCTGCTTTAGAACAAGAAGCACGTTCTTGCTTTCTAGAGTGTCTAATACAGCAGCAAACTTGAGTGTGCTCAGAACAGAAGAAACGGTGTTACCTACACATACGGACCATATCTAGTTCAACTCTACTTCTGAAACTGAAACTAACCACAGGTGCTCTAACATCCAATGCTTGGCAGTTAAGATGAGAAACGTTTGAGCTTCGTGAACGATGTAGTTCGTTTGAGCTGTAAACTAACGGCCCTTACATGAAACGAAGTCCTGCTTGTAGGAAGACTCAGAGCCTGGGATTTAACTCCATTTCTGAAGTGAAACACACAGCACAGACTCATATATAGATCCCACTCTGCTTTAGAGCAAGAAGCACGCTCTTGCTTTCTAGATTCTCTAATACAGCAGGAAACATGAGTGTGCTCAGAACAAATGAACGGTGTTTCCTACACATACGGACCATATCTAGTCCAACACTGCTGCTGAAACTGATGCAAATCACTGGTCATGTAACATGCAATGCTTGTCAGTTAATAGGAGAAACGTGTGAGGTTCGTGAACGATGTAGTTCGTTTGAGTTGAAAAGTGACTGCCCTTACTTGATAAGAAATCTTGCTTGTAGAAAGACTCAGAGCCTGGGATTTAACTCCATTTCTGCATGGAAACACACAGCAGAGTTCTCATCGATTGATCACACTCTGCTTTAGAGCAAGAAGCACGCTCTTGCTTTCCAGAGTCTCTAAGACAGCAGGAAACGTGAGTGAGATGAGAACAAAAGAACGGTGTTTCCTACACATACGGACCATATCTAGTTCAACTCTGCTTCTGAAACTGAAAGAACCACAGGTCCTCTAACATCCGATGCTTGTCAGTTAAGATGAGAAACGTGTGAGCTTCGTGAATGATGTAGTTCGTTTGAGCTGTAAAGTAACTGCCCTTACCTGAATCGAAGTCTTGCTTGTAGGAAGACTCAGAGCCTGGGATTTAACTCCATTTCTGAAGTGAAACACAAAGCACAGTCTCATATATAAATCCCACTCTGCTTTATAGCATGAAGCACGCTCTTGCTTTCCAGATTCTCTAATACAGCAGGAAACATGAGTGTGCTCAGAACAAAAGAACGGTGTTTCCTACATATATGGACCATATCTAGTTCAATTCTGCTTCTGAAACTGAAACAAACCACAGGTCCTCTAACATCCAATGCTTGTCTGTTAAGATGAGAAACGTGTGAGCTTCTGGAACGATGTAGTCCATTTAAGCTGTAAAGTAACTGCCCTTACATGAAACGAAGTCTTGCTTGTAGGAAGACTCAGAACCTGGGATTTATCTCCATTTCTGAAGGGAAACACACAGCATAGTTCTCATCCATGGATACCACTCTGCTTTAGAGCAAGAAGGACGCTCTTGCTTTCTAGATTCTCTAATACAGCAGGAAACATGAGTGTGTTCAGAACAAATGAACGGTGGTTCCTACACATACGGACCATATCTAGTCCAACTCTGCTGCTGAAACTGATGCAAAGCCCTGGTCATCTAACATCCAATGCTTGTCAGTTAAGATGAGAAACGTGTGAGCTCCGTGAAAGATGTAGTTTGTTTGAGCTGAAAAGTGACTGCCCTTACTTGAAACGAAATCTTGATTGTAGGAAGACAAAGAGCCTGGAATTTAACTCCATTTCTGAAGGGAAACACACAGTATAGTTCTCAATGATGGATCACACTCTGCTTTAGAGCAAGAAGCACGTTCTTGCTTTCTACAGTCTCTAATACAGAAGCAAACTTGAGTGTGCTCAGAACAGAAGAAACGGTGTTTCCTACACATACGGACCATATCTAGTTCAACTCTGCTTCTGAAACTGAAACAAACCACAGGTCCTCTAACATCCAATGCTTGGCAGTTAAGATGAGAAACGTGTGAGCTTCGTGAACGATGTAGTTCGTTTGAGCTGTAACTTAACTGCCCTTAACTGAAACGATGTAGTGATTGTAGGAAGACACAGAGCCTGGGATTTAACTCCATTTCTGAAGGGAAACACACAGCAGAGTTCTCATCCATGGATCACACTCTGCTTTAGAGAAAGAAGCACGCTCTTGCTTTCGAGAGTGTCTAATACAGCAGGAAAATTTAGTGTGCTCAGAACAAATGAACGGTGTTTCCTACACAAATAGACCATATCTAGTTCAACTCTGCTTCTGAAACTGAAACAAACCACATGTCCTCTAACATCCAATGCTTGTCAGGTAAGATGAGAAACGTTTGAGCTTCGTGAACGATGTAGTTCGTTTGAGCTGTAAACTAACTGCCCTTACCTGAAACGAAGTCTTGCTTGTAGGAAGACTCAGAGCCTGGAATTTAACTCCATTTCTGAAGGGAAACACACAGCATAGTTCTCAATGATGGATCACACTCTGCTTTAGAACAAGAAGCACGTTCTTGCTTTCTAGAGTGTCTAATACAGCAGCAAACTTGAGTGTGCTCAGAACAGAAGAAACGGTGTTACCTACACATACGGACCATATCTAGTTCAACTCTACTTCTGAAACTGAAACTAACCACAGGTGCTCTAACATCCAATGCTTGGCAGTTAAGATGAGAAACGTTTGAGCTTTGTGAACGATGTAGTTCGTTTGAGCTGTAAACTAACGGCCCTTACATGAAACGAAGTCCTGCTTGTAGGAAGACTCAGAGCCTGGGATTTAACTCCATTTCTGAAGTGAAACACACAGCACAGACTCATATATAGATCCCACTCTGCTTTAGAGCAAGAAGCACGCTCTTGTTTTCTAGATTCTCTAATACAGCAGGAAACATGAGTGTGCTCAGAACAAATGAACGGTGTTTCCTACACATACGGACCATATCTAGTCCAACACTGCTGCTGAAACTGATGCAAATCACTGGTCATGTAACATGCAATGCTTGTCAGTTAATAGGAGAAACGTGTGAGGTTCGTGAACGATGTAGTTCGTTTGAGTTGAAAAGTGACTGCCCTTACTTGATAAGAAATCTTGCTTGTAGAAAGACTCAGAGCCTGGGATTTAACTCCATTTCTGCATGGAAACACACAGCAGAGTTCTCATCCATTGATCACACTCTGCTTTAGAGCAAGAAGCACGCTCTTGCTTTCCAGAGTCTCTAAGACAGCAGGAAACGTGAGTGAGATGAGAACAAAAGAACGGTGTTTCCTACACATACGGACCATATCTAGTTCAACTCTGCATCTGAAACTGAAAGAACCACAGGTCCTCTAACATCCGATGCTTGTCAGTTAAGATGAGAAACGTGTGAGCTTCGTGAATGATGTAGTTCGTTTGAGCTGTAAAGTAACTGCCCTTACCTGAATCGAAGTCTTGCTTGTAGGAAGACTCAGAGCCTGGAATTTAACTCCATTTCTGAAGTGAAACACACAGCACAGTCTCATATTTAGATCCCACTCTGCTTTAGAGCAAGAAGCATGCTCTTGCTTTCTAGATTCTCTAATACAGCAGGAAAGTTGAGTGTGCTCAGAACAAATGAACGGTGTTTCCTACACATACGGACCATATCTAGTCCAACTCTGCCTCTTAAACTGATACAAAGCACAGGTCCTCTAACATCCAATGCTTGGCAGTTAAGATGAGAAACGTGTGAGCTTCGTGAACGATGTAGTTCGTTTGAGCTGAATAGTGACTGCCCTTACTTGAAAAGAAATCTTGCTTGTAGAAAGACTCAGAGCCTGGGATTTAACTCCATTTCTGCATGGAAACACACAGCAGAGTTCTCATCCATTGATCACACTCTGCTTTAGAGCAAGAAGCACGCTCTTGCTTTCCAGAGTCTCTAAGACAGCAGGAAACGTGAGTGTGATGAGAACAAGAGAACGGTGTTTCCTACATATATGGACCATATCTAGTTCAATTCTGCTTCTGAAACTGAAACAAACCACAGGACCTCTAACATCCAATGCTTGTCTGTTAAGATGAGAAACGTGTGAGCTTCTGGAACGATGTAGTCCATTTAAGCTGTAAAGTAACTGCCCTAACCTGAAACGAAGTCTTGCTTGTAGGAAGACTCAGAACCTGGGATTTAACTCCATTACTGAAGGGAAACACACAGCATAGTTCTCATCCATGGATCCCACTCTGCTTTAGAGCAAGAATGACGCTCTTGCTTTTTAGATTCTCTAATACAGCAGGAAACGTGAGTGTGCTCAGAACAAATGAACGGTGTTTCCTACACATACGGACCATATGTAGTCCAACTCTGCTGCTGAAACTGATGCAAAGCACTGGTCATTTAACATCCAATGCTTGTCAGTTAAGATGAGAAACGTGTGAGCTCCGTGAAAGATGTAGTTCATTTGAGCTGAAAAGTGACTGCCCTTACTTGAAACGAAATCTTGATTGTAGGAAGACAAAGAGCCTGGAATTTAACTCCATTTCTGAAGGGAAACACACAGCCTAGTTCTCAACGATGGATCACACTCTGCTTTAGAGCAAGAAGCACGTTCTTGCTTTCTACAGTCTCTAATACAGCATTAAAATTGAGTGTGCTCAGAACAAAAGAAACGGTGTTTCCTAAACATACAGACCATATCTAGTTCAACTCTGCTTCTGAAACTGAAACAAACCACAGGTCCTCTAACATCCAATGCTTGGCAGTTAAGATGAGAAACGTGTGAGCTTCGTGAATGATGTAGTTCGTTTGAGCTGTAACTTAACTGCCCTTAACTGAAACGATGTAGTGATTGTAGGAAGACACAGAGCCTGGGATTTAACTCCATTTCTGAAGTGAAACAGACAGCAGAGTTCTCATCCATGGATCACACTCTGCTTTAGAGAAAGAAGCACGCTCTTGCTTTCTAGAGTGTCTAATACAGCAGGAAAATTTAGTGTGCTCAGAACAAATGAACGGTGTTTCCTACACAAACAGACCATATCTAGTTCAACTCTGCTTCTGAAACTGAAACAAACCACATGTCCTCTAACATCCAATGCTTGTCAGTTAAGATGAGAAACGTTTGAGCTTCGTGAACGATGTAGTTCGTTTGAGCTGTAAACTAACTGCCATTACCTGAAACGAAGTCTTGCTTG
The DNA here is from genome assembly GCA_949786385.1 of Onychomys leucogaster. NCBI lineage: Eukaryota > Metazoa > Chordata > Mammalia > Rodentia > Cricetidae > Onychomys > Onychomys leucogaster. Next base: position 2,933,678 of record CATKUP010000009.1, on the reverse strand, counting down.
TAGGAAGACTCAGAGCCTGGAATTTAACTCCATTTCTGAAGGGAAACAAACAGCATAGTTCTCAATGTTGGATCACACTCTGCTTTAGAACAAGAAGCACGTTCTTGCTTTCTAGAGTGTCTAATACAGCAGCAAACTTGAGTGTGCTCAGAACAGAAGAAACGGTGTTACCTACACATACGGACCATATCTATTTCAACTCTACTTCTGAAACTGAAACAAACCACAGGTGCTCTAACATCCAATGCTTGGCAGTTAAGATGAGAAACGTGTGAGCTTCGTGAATGATGTAGTTCGTTTGACCTGTAACTTAACTGCCCTTACCTGAAACGATGTAGTGATTGTAGGAAGACACAGAGCCTGGGATTTAACTCCCTTTGTGAAGTGAAACAGACAGCAGAGTTCTCATCCATGGGTCACACTCTGCTTTAGAGCAAGAAGCACGCTCTTGCTTTCCAGAGTCTCTAAGACAGCAGGAAACGTGAGTGAGATGAGAACAAAAGAACGGTGTTTCCTACACATACGGACCATATCTAGTTCAACTCTGCTTCTGAAACTGAAAGAACCACAGGTCCTCTAACATCCGATGCTTGTCAGTTAAGATGAGAAACGTGTGAGCTTCGTGAATGATGTAGTTCGTTTGAGCTGTAAAGTAACTGCCCTTACCTGAATCGAAGTCTTGCTTGTAGGAAGACTCAGAGCCTGGGATTTAACTCCATTTCTGAAGTGAAACACACAGCACAGTCTCATATATAAATCCCACTCTGCTTTATAGCATGAAGCACGCTCTTGCTTTCCAGATTCTCTAATACAGCAGGAAACATGAGTGTGCTCAGAACAAAAGAACGGTGTTTCCTACATATATGGACCATATCTAGTTCAATTCTGCTTCTGAAACTGAAACAAACCACAGGTCCTCTAACATCCAATGCTTGTCTGTTAAGATGAGAAACGTGTGAGCTTCTGGAACGATGTAGTCCATTTAAGCTGTAAAGTAACTGCCCTTACATGAAACGAAGTCTTGCTTGTAGGAAGACTCAGAACCTGGGATTTATCTCCATTTCTGAAGGGAAACACACAGCATAGTTCTCATCCATGGATCCCACTCTGCTTTAGAGCAAGAAGGACGCTCTTGCTTTCTAGATTCTCTACTACAGCAGGAAACATGAGTGTGCTCAGAACAAATGAACGGTGGTTCCTACACATACGGACCATGTCTAGTCCAACTCTGCTGCTGAAACTGATGCAAAGCACTGGTCATCTAACATCCAATGCTTGTCAGTTAAGATGAGAAACGTGTGAGCTCCGTGAAAGATGTAGTTCGTTTGAGCTGAAAAGTGACTGCCCTTACTTGAAACGAAATCTTGATTGTAGGAAGACAAAGAGCCTGGAATTTAACTCCATTTCTGAAGGGAAAAACACAGTATAGTTCTCAATGATGGATCACACCCTGCTTTAGAGCAAGAAGCACGTTCTTGCTTTCTAGAGTCTCTAATACAGAAGCAAACTTGAGTGTGCTCAGAACAGAAGAAACGGTGTTTCCTACACATACGGACCATATCTAGTTCAACTCTGCTTCTGAAACTGAAACAAACCACAGGTCCTCTAACATCCAATGCTTGGCAGTTAAGATGAGAAACGTGTGAGCTTCGTGAACGATGTAGTTCGTTTGAGCTGTAACTTAACTGCCCTTAACTGAAACGATGTAGTGATTGTAGGAGGACACAGAGCCTGGGATTTAACTCCATTTCTGAAGTGAAACAGACAGCAGAGTTCTCATCCATGGATCACACTCTGCTTTAGAGAAAGAAGCACGCTCTTGCTTTCTAGAGTGTCTAATACAGCAGGAAAATTTAGTGTGCTCAGAACAAATGAACGGTGTTTCCTACACAAACAGACCATATCTAGTTCAACTCTGCTTCTGAAACTGAAACAAACCACATGTCCTCTAAAATCCAATGCTTGTCAGTTAAGATGAGAAACGTTTGAGCTTCGTGAACGATGTAGTTTGTTTGAGCTGTAAACTAACTGCCCTTACCTGAAACGAAGTCTTGCTTGTAGGAAGACTCAGAGCCTGGAATTTAACTCCATTTCTGAAGGGAAACACACAGCATAGTTCTCAATGATGGATCACACTCTGCTTTAGAACAAGAAGCACGTTCTTGCTTTCTAGAGTGTCTAATACAGCAGCAAACTTGAGTGTGCTCAGAACAAAAGAACGGTGTTTCCTACACATACGGACCATATCTAGTTCAACTCTGCTTCTGAAACTGAAAGAACCACAGGTCCTCTAACATCCGATGCTTGTCAGTTAAGATGAGAAACGTGTGAGCTTCGTGAATGATGTAGTTTGTTTGAGCTGTAAAGTAACTGCCCTTACCTGAATCGAAGTCTTGCTTGTAGGAAGACTCAGAGCCTGGGATTTAACTCCATTTCTGAAGTGAAACACACAGCACAGTCTCATATATAGATCCCACTCTGCTTTAGAGCAAGAAGCACGCTCTTGCTTTCCAGATTCTCTAATACAGCAGGAAACATGAGTGTGCTCAGAACAAAAGAACAGTGTTTCCTACATATATGGACCATATCTAGTTCAATTCTGCTTCTGAAACTGAAACAAACCACAGGTCCTCTAACATCCAATGCTTGTCTGTTAAGATGAGAAACGTGTGAGCTTCTGGAACGATGTACTCCATTTAAGCTGTAAAGTAACTGCCCTAACCTGAAACGAAGTCTTGCTTGTAGGAAGACACAGAACCTGGGATTTAACTCCATTTCTGAAGGGAAACACACAGCATAGTTCTCATCCATGGATCCCACTCTGCTTTAGAGCAAGAAGGACGCTCTTGCTTTCTAGATTCTCTAATACAGCAGGAAACATGAGTGTGCTCAGAACAAATGAACGGTGGTTCCTACACATACGGACCATATCTAGTCCAACTCTGCTGCTGAAACTGATGCAAAGCACTGGTCATCTAACATCCAATGCTTGTCAGTTAAGATGAGAAACGTGTGAGCTCCGTGAAATAATGTAGTTTGTTTGAGCTGAAAAGTGACTGCCCTTACTTGAAACGAAATCTTGATTGTAGGAAGACAAAGAGCCTGGAATTTAACTCCAGTTCTGAAGGGAAACACACAGTATAGTTCTCAATGATGGATCACACTCTGCTTTAGAGCAAGAAACACGTTCTTGCTTTCTAGAGTCTCTAATACAGAAGCAAACTTGAGTGTGCTCAGAACAGAAGAAACGGTGTTTCCTACACATACGGACCATATCTAGTTCAACTCTGCTTCTGAAACTGAAACAAACCACAGGTCCTCTAACATCCAATGCTTGGCAGTTAAGATGAGAAACGTGTGAGCTTCGTGAACGATGTAGTTCGTTTGAGCTGTAACTTAACTGCCCTTAACTGAAACGATGTAGTGATTGTAGGAAGACACAGAGCCTGGGATTTAACTCCATTTCTGAAGTGAAACAGACAGCAGAGTTCTCATCCATTGATCACACTCTGCTTTAGAGCAAGAAGCACGCTCTTGCTTTCCAGAGTCTCTAAGACAGCAGGAAACGTGAGTGAGATGAGAACAAAAGAACGGTGTTTCCTACATATATGGACCATATCTAGTTCAATTCTGCTTCTGAAACTGAAACAAACCACAGGTCCTCTAACATCCAATGCTTGTCTGTTAAGATGAGAAACGTGTGACCTTCTGGAACGATGTAGTCCATTTAAGCTGTAAAGTAACTGCCCTTACATGAAACGAAGTCTTGCTTGCAGGAAGACTCAGAAACTGGGATTTAACTCCATTTCTGAAGGGAAACACACAGCATAGTTCTCATCCATGGATCCCACTCTGCTTTAGAGCAAGAAGGACGCTCTTGCTTTCTAGATTCTCTAATACAGCAGGAAACATGAGTGTGCTCAGAACAAATGAACGGTGGTTCCTACACATACGGACCATATCTAGTCCAACTCTGCTTCTGAAACTGATGCAAACCACAGGTCCTCTAACATCCAATGCTTGTCAGTTAAGATGAGAAACGTGTGAGCTTCGTGAACGATGTAGTTCCTTTGAGCTGTAACTTAACTGCCCTTAACTGAAACGATGTAGTGATTGTAGGAAGACACAGAGCCTGGGATTTAACTCCATTTCTGAAGTGAAACAGACAGCAGAGTTCTCATCCATTGATCACACTCTGCTTTAGAGCAAGAAGCACGCTCTTGCTTTCCAGAGTCTCTAAGACAGCAGGAAACGTGAGTGTGCTCAGAACAAATGAACGGTGTTTCCTACACATACGGACCATATGTAGTCCAACTATGCTGCTGAAACTGATGCAAAGCACTGGTCATTTAACATCCAATGCTTGTCAGTTAAGATGAGAAACGTGTGACCTTCGTGAACGATGTAGTTCCTTTGAGCTGAATAGTGACTGCCCTTACTTGAAAAGAAATCTTGCTTGTAGAACGACTCAGAGCCTGGGATTTAACTCCATTTCTGCATGGAAACACACAGCAGAGTTCTCATCCATTGATCACACTCTGCTTTAGAGCAAGAAGCACGCTCTTGCTTTCCAGAGTCTCTAAGACAGCAGGAAACGTGAGTGAGATGAGAACAAAAGAACGGTGTTTCCTACATGTATGGACCATATCTAGTTCAATTCTGCTTCTGAAACTGAAACAAACCACAGGTCCTCTAACATCCAATGCTTGTCTGTTAAGATGAGAAACGTGTGACCTTCTGGAACGATGTAGTCCATTTAAGCTGTAAAGTAACTGCCCTTACATGAAACGAAGTCTTGATTGCAGGAAGACTCAGAACCTGGGATTTAACTCCATTTCTGAAGAGAAACACACAGCATAGTTCTCATCCATGGATCCCACTCTGCTTTAGAGCAAGAAGGACGCTCTTGCTTTCTAGATTCTCTAATACAGCAGGAAACATGAGTGTGCTCAGAACAAATGAACGGTGGTTCCTACACATACGGACCATGTCTAGTCCAACTCTGCTGCTGAAACTGATGCAAAGCACTGGTCATCTAACATCCAATGCTTGTCAGTTAAGATGAGAAACGTGTGAGCTCCGTGAAAGATGTAGTTCGTTTGAGCTGAAAAGTGACTGCCCTTACTTGAAACGAAATCTTGATTGTAGGAAGACAAAGAGCCTGGAATTTAACTCCATTTCTGAAGGGAAAAACACAGTATAGTTCTCAATGATGGATCACACCCTGCTTTAGAGCAAGAAGCACGTTCTTGCTTTCTAGAGTCTCTAATACAGAAGCAAACTTGAGTGTGCTCAGAACAGAAGAAACGGTGTTTCCTACACATACGGACCATATCTAGTTCAACTCTGCTTCTGAAACTGAAACAAACCACAGGTCCTCTAACATCCAATGCTTGGCAGTTAAGATGAGAAACGTGTGAGCTTCGTGAACGATGTAGTTCGTTTGAGCTGTAACTTAACTGCCCTTAACTGAAACGATGTAGTGATTGTAGGAGGACACAGAGCCTGGGATTTAACTCCATTTCTGAAGTGAAACAGACAGCAGAGTTCTCATCCATGGATCACACTCTGCTTTAGAGAAAGAAGCACGCTCTTGCTTTCTAGAGTGTCTAATACAGCAGGAAAATTTAGTGTGCTCAGAACAAATGAACGGTGTTTCCTACACAAACAGACCATATCTAGTTCAACTCTGCTTCTGAAACTGAAACAAACCACATGTCCTCTAAAATCCAATGCTTGTCAGTTAAGATGAGAAACGTTTGAGCTTCGTGAACGATGTAGTTTGTTTGAGCTGTAAACTAACTGCCCTTACCTGAAACGAAGTCTTGCTTGTAGGAAGACTCAGAGCCTGGAATTTAACTCCATTTCTGAAGGGAAACACACAGCATAGTTCTCAATGATGGATCACACTCTGCTTTAGAACAAGAAGCACGTTCTTGCTTTCTAGAGTGTCTAATACAGCAGCAAACTTGAGTGTGCTCAGAACAAAAGAACGGTGTTTCCTACACATACGGACCATATCTAGTTCAACTCTGCTTCTGAAACTGAAAGAACCACAGGTCCTCTAACATCCGATGCTTGTCAGTTAAGATGAGAAACGTGTGAGCTTCGTGAATGATGTAGTTCGTTTGAGCTGTAAAGTAACTGCCCTTACCTGAATCGAAGTCTTGCTTGTAGGAAGACTCAGAGCCTGGGATTTAACTCCATTTCTGAAGTGAAACACACAGCACAGTCTCATATATAGATCCCACTCTGCTTTAGAGCAAGAAGCACGCTCTTGCTTTCCAGATTCTCTAATACAGCAGGAAACATGAGTGTGCTCAGAACAAAAGAACAGTGTTTCCTACATATATGGACCATATCTAGTTCAATTCTGCTTCTGAAACTGAAACAAACCACAGGTCCTCTAACATCCAATGCTTGTCTGTTAAGATGAGAAACGTGTGAGCTTCTGGAACGATGTAGTCCATTTAAGCTGTAAAGTAACTGCCCTTACATGAAACGAAGTCTTGCTTGTAGGAAGACACAGAACCTGGGATTTAACTCCATTTCTGAAGGGAAACACACAGCATAGTTCTCATCCATGGATCCCACTCTGCTTTAGAGCAAGAAGGACGCTCTTGCTTTCTAGATTCTCTAATACAGCAGGAAACATGAGTGTGCTCAGAACAAATGAACGGTGGTTCCTACACATACGGACCATATCTAGTCCAACTCTGCTGCTGAAACTGATGCAAAGCACTGGTCATCTAACATCCAATGCTTGTCAGTTAAGATGAGAAACGTGTGAGCTCCGTGAAATAATGTAGTTTGTTTGAGCTGAAAAGTGACTGCCCATACTTGAAATGAAATCTTGATTGTAGGAAGACAAAGAGCCTGGAATTTAACTCCATTTCTGAAGGGAAACACACAGCATAGTTCTCAATGATGGATCACACTCTGCTTTAGAACAAGAAGCACGTTCTTGCTTTCTAGAGTGTCTAATACAGCAGCAAACTTGAGTGTGTTCAGAACAGAAGAAACGGTGTTTCCTACACATACGGACCATATCTAGTTCAACTCTACTTCTGAAACTGAAACAAACCACAGGTGCTCTAACATCCAATGCTTGGCAGTTAAGATGAGAAACGTGTGAGCTTCGTGAACGATGTAGTTCGTTTGAGCTGTAACTTAACTGCCCTTACCTGAAACGATGTAGTGATTGTAGGAAGACACAGAGCCTGGGATTTAACTCCATTTCTGAAGTGAAACAGACAGCAGAGTTCTCATCCATGGATCACACTCTGCTTTAGAGAAAGAAGCACGCTCTTGCTTTCTAGAGTGTCTAATACAGCAGGAAAATTTAGTGTGCTCAGAACAAATGAACGGTGTTTCCTACACATACAGACCATATCTAGTTCAACTCTTCTTCTGAAACTGAAACAAACCACATGTCCTCTAACATCCAATGCTTGTCAGTTAAGATGAGAAACGTTTGAGCTTCGTGAACGATGTAGTTCGTTTGAGCTGTAAACTAACGGCCCTTACATGAAACGAAGTCCTGCTTGTAGGAAGACTCAGAGCCTGGGATTTAACTCCATTTCTGAAGTGATACACACAGCACAGACTCATATATAGATCCCACTCTGCTTTAGAGCAAGAAGCACGCTCTTGCTTTCTAGATTCTCTAATACAGCAGGAAACGTTAGTGTGCTCAGAACAAATGAACGGTGTTTCCTACACATACGGACCATATCTAGTCCAACACTGCTGCTGAAACTGATGCAAATCACTGGTCATCTAACATGCAATGCTTGTCAGTTATTAGGAGAAACGTGTGAGGTTCGTGAACGATGTAGTTCGTTTGAGTTGAAAAGTGACTGCCCTTACTTGATAAGAAATCTTGCTTGTAGAAAGACTCAGAGCCTGGGATTTAACTCCATTTCTGCATGGAAACACACAGCAGAGTTCTCATCCATTGATCACACTCTGCTTTAGAGCAAGAAGCACGCTCTTGCTTTCCAGAGTCTCTAAGACAGCAGGAAACGTGAGTGAGATGAGAACAAAAGAACGGTGTTTCCTACACATACGGACCATATCTAGTTCAACTCTGCTTCTGAAACTGAAAGAACCACAGGTCCTCTAACATCCTATGCTTGTCAGTTAAGATGAGAAACGTGTGAGCTTCGTGAATGATGTAGTTCGTTTGAGCTGTAAAGTAACTGCCCTTACCTGAATCGAATTCTTGCTTGTAGGAAGACTCAGAGCCTGGGATTTAACTCCATTTCTGAAGTGAAACACACAGCACAGTCTCATATATAGATCCCACTCTGCTTTAGAACAAGAAGCACGTAATTGCTTTCTAGAGTGTCTAATACAGCAGCAAACTTGAGTGTGCTCAGAACAGAAGAAACGGTGTTACCTACACATACGGACCATATCTAGTCCAACTCTGCTTCTGAAACTGAAACAAACCACAGGTGCTCTAACATCCAATGCTTGGCAGTTAAGATGAGAAACGTGTGAGCTTCGTGAACGATGTAGTTCGTTTGAGCTGTAACTTAACTGCCCTTACCTGAAACGATGTAGTGATTGTAGGAAGACACAGAGCCTGGGATTTAACTCCATTTCTGAAGTGAAACAGACAGCAGAGTTCTCATCCATGGATCACACTCTGCTTTAGAGAAAGAAGCACGCTCTTGCTTTCTAGAGTGTCTAATATAGCAGGAAAATTTTGTGTGCTCAGAACAAATGAACGGTGTTTCCTACACATACAGACCATATCTAGTTCAACTCTGCTTCTGAAACTGAAACAAACCACATGTCCTCTAACATCCAATGCTTGTCAGTTAAGATGAGAAACGTTTGAGCTTCGTGAACGATGTAGTTCGTTTGAGCTGTAAACTAACTGCCCTTACCTGAAATGAAGTCTGGCTTGTAGGAAGACTCAGAGCCTGGGATTTAACTCCATTTCCGAAGTGAAACACACAGCACAGTCTCATATATAGATCCCACACTGCTTTAGAGCAAGAAGCACCCTCTTGCGTTCTAGATTCTCCAATACAGCAGGAAACGTTAGTGTGCTCAGAACAAATGAACGGTGTTTCCTACACATTCGGACCATATCTAGTCCAACTCTGTTGCTGAAACTGATGCAAAGCACTGGTCATCTAACATCCAATGCTTGTCAGTTAAGATGAGAAACGTGTGAGTTTCGTGAACGATGTAGTTCGTTTGAGCTGAAAAGTTACTGCCCTTACTTCAAACGAAAGCTTGCTTGTAGAAAGACTCAGAGCCTGGGATTTAACTCCATTTCTGCATGGAAACACACAGCAGAGTTCTCATCCATTGATCACACTCTGCTTTAGAGCAAGAAGCACGCTCTTGCTTTCCAGAGTCTCTAAGACAGCAGGAAACGTGAGTGAGATGCGAACAAAAGAACGGTGTTTCCTACACATACGGACCATATCTAGTTCAACTCTGCTTCTTAAACTGAAAGAACCACAGGTCCTCTAACATCCGATGCTTGTCAGTTAAGATGAGAAACGTGTGAGCTTCGTGAATGATGTAGTTCTTTTGAGCTGTAAAGTAACTGCCCTTACCTGAATCGAAGTCTTGCTTGTAGGAAGACTCAGAGCCTGGGATTTAACTCCATTTCTGAAGTGAAACACACAGCACAGTCTCATATATAGATCCCACTCTGCTTTAGAGCAAGAAGCACGCTCTTGCTTTCCAGATTCTCTAATACAGCAGGAAACATGAGTGTGCTCAGAACAAATGAACGGTGTTTCCTACACACACGGACCATATCTAGTACAACTATGCTGCTGAAACTGATGCAAAGCACTGGTCATCTAACATCCAATGCTTGTCAGTTAAAGTGAGAAACGTGTGAGCTTCGTGAACGATGTAGTACTTTTGAGCTGAAAAGTGACTGCCCTTATTCGAAAGGAAATCTTGCTTGTAGAAAGACTCAGAGCCTGGCATTTAACTCCATTTCTGCATGGAAACACACAGCAGAGTTCTCATCCATTGATCACACTCTGCTTTAGAGCAAGAAGCACGCTCTTGCTTTCCAGAGTCTCTAAGACAGCATGAAACGTGAGTGTGATGAGAACAAAAGAATGGTGTCCTACACTTATGGACCATATCTAGTTCAACTCTGCTTCTGAAACTGAAACAAACCACAGGTCCTCTAACATCCAATGCTTTTCTGTTAAGATGAGAAACGTGTGAGCTTCTGGAACGATGTAGTCCATTTAAGCTGTAAAGTAACTGCCCTTACCTGAAACGAAGTCTTGCTTGTAGGAAGACTCAGAGCCTGGAATTTAACTCCATTTCTGAAGGGAAACACACAGCATAGTTCTCAATGATGGATCACCCTCTGCTTTAGAACAAGAAGCACGTAATTGCTTTCTAGAGTGTCTAATACAGCAGCAAACTTGAGTGTGCTCAGAACAGAAGAAACGGTGTTACCTACACATACGGACCATATCTAGTTCAACTCTGCTTCTGAAACTGAAACAAACCACAGGTGCTCTAACATCCAATGCTTGGCACTTAAGATGAGAAACGTGTGAGCTTCGTGAACGATGTAGTTCGTTTGAGCTGTAACTTAACTGCCCTTACCTGAAACGATGTAGTGATTGTAGGAAGACACAGAGCCTGGGATTTAACTCCATTTCTGAAGTGAATCAGACAGCATAGTTCTCATCCATGGATCACACTCTGCTTTAGAGAAAGAAGCACGCTCTTGCTTTCTAGAGTCTCTAATACAGCAAGAAAATTTAGTGTGCTCAGAACAAATGAACGGTGTTTCCTACACATACAGACCATATCTAGTTCAACTCTGCTTCTGAAACTGAAACAAACCACATGTCCTCTAACATCCAATGCTTGTCTGTTAAGATGAGAAACGTTTGAGCTTCATGAACGATGTAGTTCGTTTGAGCTGTAAACTAACTGCCCTTACCTGAAACGAATTCTGGCTTGTAGGAAGAGTCAGAGCCTGGGATTTAACTCCATTTCTGAAGGGAAACACACAGCACAGACTCATATATAGATCCCACTCTGCTTTAGAGCAAGAAGCACGCTCTTGCTTTCTAGATTCTCTAATAGAGCAGGAAACATGAGTGTGTTCAGAACAAATGAACGGTGTTTCCTACACATACGGACCATATCTAGTCCAACTCTGCTGCTGAAACTGATGCAAATCACTGGTCATCTAACATGCAATGCTTGTCAGTTAAGATGAGAAACGTGTGAGCTTCGTGAACGATGTTGTTCGTTTGAGTTGAAAAGTGACTGCCCTTACTTGATAAGAAATCTTGCTTGTAGAAAGACTCAGAGCCTGGGATTTAACTCCATTTCTGCATGGAAACACACAGCAGAGTTCTCATCCATTGATCACACTCTGCTTTAGAGCAAGAAGCACGCTCTTGCTTTCCAGTGTCTCTAAGACAGCAGGAAACATGAGTGTGATGAGAACAAAAGAACGGTGTTTCCTACACATATGGACCATATCTACTTCAACTCTGCTTCTGAAACTGAAAGAACCACAGGTCCTCTAACATCCGATGCTTGTCAGTTAAGATGAGAAACGTGTGAGCTTTGTGAATGATGTAGTTCGTTTGAGCTGTAAAGTAACTGCCCTTACCTGAAACGAAGTCTTGCTTGTAGGAAGACTCAGAGCCTGGGATTTAAATCCATTTCTGAAGTGAAACACACAGCACAGTCTCATATATAGATCCCACTCTCCTTTAGAGCAAGAAACACGCTCTTGCTTTCCAGATTCTCTAATACAGCAGGAAACATGAGTGTGCTCAGAACAAATGAACGGTGTTTCCTACACATACGGACCATATCTAGTCCAACTCTGCTGATGAAAACTGATGCAAAGCACTGGTCATCTAACATCCAATGCTTGTCAGTTAAAGTGAGAAACGTGTGAGGTTCGTGAACGATGTAGTACTTTTGAGCTGAAAAGTGACTGCCCTTATTTGAAACGAAATCTTGCTTGTAGAAAGACTCAGAGCCTGGCATTTAACTCCATTTCTGCATGGAAACAAACAGCAGAGTTCTCATCCATTGATCACACTCCGCTTTAGAGCAAGAAGCACGCTCTTGCTTTCCAGAGTCTCTAAGACTGTAGGAAACGTGAGTGTGATGAGAACAAAAGAACGTTGTCCTACACTTAAGGACCATATCTAGTTCAACTCTACTTCTGAAACTGAAACAAACCACAGGTCCTCTAACATCCAATGCTTGTCTGTTAAGATGAGAAACGTGTGAGCTTCTGGAACGATGTAGTCCATTTAAGCTGTAAAGTAACTGCCCTTACCTGAAACGAAGTCTTGCTTGTAGGAACACTCAGAGCCTGGAATTTAACTCCATTTCTGAAGGGAAACACACAGCATAGTTCTCAATGATGGATCACACTCTGCTTTAGAACAAGAAGCACGTTCTTGCTTTCTAGAGTGTCTAATACAGCAGCAAACTTGAGTGTGCTCAGAACAGAAGAAACGGTGTTACCTACACGTACGGACCATATCTAGTTCAACTCTACTTCTGAAACTGAAACAAACCACAGGTGCTCTAACATCCAATGCTTGGCAGTTAAGATGAGAAACGTGTGAGCTTCGTAAACGATGTAGTTCGTTTGAGCTGTAACTTAACTGCCCTTACCTGAAACGATGTAGTGATTGTAGGAAGACACAGAGCCTGGGATTTAACTCCATTTCTGAAGTAAACAGACAGCATAGTTCTCATCCATGGATCACACTCTGCTTTAGAGAAATAAGCACGCTCTTGCTTTCTAGAGTCTCTAATACAGCAGGAAAATTTAGTGTGCTCAGAACAAATGAACGGTGTTTCCTACACATACAGACCATATCTAGTTCAACTCTGCTTCTGAAACTGAAACAAACCACATGTCCTCTAACATCCAATGCTTGTCTGTTAAGATGAGAAACGTTTGAGCTTCGTGAACGATGTAGTTCGTTTGAGCTGTAAACTAACTGCCCTTACCTGAAACGAAGTCTGGCTTGTAGGAAGACTCAGAGCCTGGGATTTAACTCCATTTCCGAAGTGAAACACACAGCACAGTCTCATATATAGATCCCACACTGCTTTAGAGCAAGAAGCACCCTCTTGCTTTCTAGATTCTCCAATACAGCAGGAAACGTTAGTGTGCTCAGAACAAATGAACGGTGTTTCCTACACATACAGACCATATCTAGTTCAACTCTGCTTCTGAAACTGAAAGAACCACAGGTCCTCTAACATCCGATGCTTGTCAGTTAAGATGAGAAACGTGTGAGCTTCGTGAATGATGTAGTTCGTTTGAGCTGTAAAGTAACTGCCCTTACCTGAATCGAATTCTTGCTTGTAGGAAGACTCAGAGCCTGGGATTTAACTCCATTTCTGAAGTGAAACACACAGCACAGTCTCATATATAGATCCCACTCTGCTTTAGAGCAAGAAGCACGCTCTTGCTTTCCAGATTCTCTAATACAGCAGGAAACATGAGTGTGCTCAGAACAAATGAACGGAGTTTCCTACACATACGGACCATATCTAGTCCAACTCTGTTGCTGAAACTGATGCAAAGCACTGGTCATCTAACATCCAATGCTTGTCAGTTAAAGTGAGAAACGTGTGAGCTTCGTGAACGATGTAGTAGTTTTGAGCTGAAAAGTGACTGCCCTTATTTGAAACGAAATTTTGCTTGTAGAAAGACTCAGAGCCTGGCATTTAACTCCATTTCTGCATGGAAACACACAGCAGAGTTCTCATCCATTGATCACACTCTGCTTTAGAGCAAGAAGCACGCTCTTGCTTACCAGAGTCTCTAAGACAGCAGGAAACATGAGTGTGATGAGAACAAAAGAACGGTGTTTCCTACACATACGGACCATATCTACTTCAACTCTGCTTCTGAAACTGAAAGAACCACAGGTCCTCTAACATCCGATGCTTGTCAGTTAAGATGAGAAACGTGTGAGCTTCGTGAACGATGTAGTTCGTTTGAGCTGTAACTTAACTGCCCTTACCTGAAACGATGTAGTGATTGTAGGAAGACACAGAGCCTGGGATTTAACTCCATTTCTGAAGTGAAACAGACAGCATAGTTCTCATCCATGGATCACACTCTGCTTTAGAGAAAGAAGCACGCTCTTGCTTTCTAGATTCTCTAATACAGCAGGAAAATTTAGTGTGCTCAGAACAAATGAACGGTGTTTCCTACACATACAGACCATATCTAGTTCAACTCTGCTTCTGAAAATGAAACAAACCACATGTCCTCTAACATCCAATGCTTGTCTGTTAAGATGAGAAACGTTTGAGCTTCGTGAACGATGTAGTTCGTTTGAGCTGTAAACTAACTGCCGTTACCTGAAATGAAGTCTTGCTTGTAGGAAGACTCAGAGCCTGGGATTTAACTCCATTTCCGAAGTGAAACACACAGCACAGTCTCATATATAGATCCCACACTGCTTTAGAGCAAGAAGCACCCTCTTGCTTTCTAGATTCTCCAATACAGCAGGAAACATTAGTGTGCTCAGAACAAATGAACGGTGTTTCCTACACATATGGACCATATCTAGTCCAACTCTGTTGCTGAAACTGATGCAAAGCACTGGTCATCTAACATCCAATGCTTGTCAGTTAAGATGAGAAACGTGTGAGCTTCGTGAACGATGTAGTTCGTTTGAGCTGAAAAGTGACTGCCCTTATTTGAAAGGAAATCTTGCTTGTAGAAAGACTCAGAGCCTGGGATTTAACTCCATTTCTGCATGGAAACACACAGCAGAGTTCTCATCCATTTATCACACTCTGCTTTAGAGCATGAAGCACGCTCTTGCTTTCCAGAGTCTGTAAGACAGCAGGATACGTGAGTGTGATGAGAACAAAAGAACGGTGTTTCCTACACATACGGACCATATCTAGTCCAACTCTGCTTCTGAAACTGAAACAAACCACAGGTCCTCTAACATCCAATGCTTGGCAGTTAAGATGAGAAACGTGTGAGCTTCGTGAACGATGTAGTTCGTTTGAGCTGTAACTTAACTGCCCTTAACTGAAACGATGTAGTGATTTTAGGAAGACACAGAGCCTGGGATTTAACTCCATTTCTGAAGTGAAACAGACAGCAGAGTTCTCATCCATGGATCACATTCTGCTTTAGAGAAAGAAGCACGCTCTTGCTTTCTAGAGTGTCTAATACAGCAGGAAAATTTAGTGTGCTCAGAACAAATGAACGGTGTTTCCTACACAAACAGACCATATCTAGTTCAACTCTGCTTCTGAAACTGAAACAAACTACATGTCCTCTAACATCCAATGCTTGTCAGTTAAGATGAGAAACGTTTCAGCTTCGTGAACGATGTAGTTCGTTTGCGCTGTAAACTAACTGCCCTTACCTGAAACGAAGTCTTGCTTGTAGGAAGACTCAGAGCCTGGAATTTAACTCCATTTCTGAAGGGAAACACACAGCATAGTTCTCAATGATGGATCACACTCTGCTTTAGAACAAGAAGCACGTTCTTGCTTTCTAGAGTGTCTAATACAGCAGCAAACTTGAGTGTGCTCAGAACAGAAGAAACGGTGTTACCTACACATACGGACCATATCTAGTTCAACTCTACTTCTGAAACTGAAACAAACCACAGGTGCTCTAACATCCAATGCTTGGCAGTTAAGATGAGAAACGTGTGAGCTTCGTGAACGATGTAGTTCGTTTGAGCTGTAACTTAACTGCCCTTACCTGAAACGATGTAGTGATTGTAGGAAGACACAGAGCCTGGGATTTAACTCCATTTCTGAAGTGAAACAGACAGCAGAGTTCTCATCCATGGATCACACTCTGCTTTAGAGAAAGAAGCACGCTCTTGCTTTCCAGAGTCTGTAAGACAGCAGGATACGTGAGTGTGAAGAGAACAAAAGAACGGTGTTTCCTACACATAAGGACCATATCTAGTTCAACTCTGCTTCTGAAACTGAAAGAACCACAGGTCCTCTAAATCCAATGCTTGTCTGTTAAGATGAGAAACGTGTGAGCTTCTGGAATGATGTATTCCATTTGAGCTGTAAAGTAACTGCCCTTACCTGAAACAAAGTCTGCTTTTAGGAAGACTCAGAGCCTGGAATTTAACTCCATTTCTGTAGTGAAACACACAGCACAGTCTCATATTTAGATCCCACTCTGCTTTAGAGCAAGAAGCATGCTCTTGCTTTCTAGATTCTCTAATACAGCAGGAAACGTGAGTGTGCTCAGAACAAATGAACGGTGTTTCCTACACATACGGACCGTATGTAGTCCAACTCTGCTGCTGAAACTGATGCAAAGCACTGGTCATCTAACATCCAATGCTTGTCAGTTAAGATGAGAAACATGTGAGCTCCGTGAAAGATGTAGTTCATTTGAGCTGAAAAGTGACTGCCCTTACTTGAAACGAAATCTTGATTGTAGGAAGACAAAGAGCCTGGAATTTAACTCCATTTCTGAAGGGAAACAAACAGCCTAGTTCTCAACGATGGATCACACTCTGCTTTAGAGCAAGAAGCACGTTCTTGCTTTCTACAGTCTCTAATACAGCAGGAAACTTGAGTGTGCTCAGAACAAAAGAAACGGTGTTTCCTACACATACAGACCATATCTAGTTCAACTCTGCTTCTGAAACTGAAACAAACCACAGGTCCTCTAACATCCAATGCTTGGCAGTTAAGATGAGAAACGTGTGAGCTTCGTGAACGATGTAGTTCGTTTGAGCTGAATAGTGACTGCCCTTACTTGAAAAGAAATCTTTCTTGTAGAAAGACTCAGAGCCTGGGATTTAACTCCATTTCTGCATGGAAACACACAGCAGAGTTCTCATCCATTGATCACACTCTGCTTTAGAGCAAGAAGCACGCTCTTGCTTTCCAGAGTCTCTAAGACAGCAGGAAACGTGAGTGTGATGAGAACAAAAGAACGGTGTTTCCTACATATATGGACCATATCTAGTTCAACTCTGCTTCTGAAACTGAAAGAACCACAGGTCCTCTAAATCCAATGCTTGTCTGTTAAGATGAGAAACCTGTGAGCTTCTGGAACGATGTATTCCATTTGAGCTGTAAAGTAACTGCCCTTACCTGAAACAAAGTCTGCTTGTAGGAACACTCAGAGCCTCGAATTTAACTCCATTTCTGTAGTGAAACACACAGCACAGTCTCACATATAGATCCCACTCTGCTTTAGAGCAAGAAGCATGCTCTTGCTGTATAGATTCTCCAATACAGCAGGAAACGTGAGTGTGCTCAGAACAAATGAACGGTGGTTCCTACACATACGGACCATATCTAGTCCAACTCTGCTGCTGAAACTGATGCAAAGCACTGGTCATCTAACATCCAATGCTTGTCAGTTAAGATGAGAAACGTGTGAGCTCCGTGAAAGATGTAGTTCGTTTGAGCTGAAAAGTGACTGCCCTTACTTGAAACGAAATCTTGATTGTAGGAAGACAAAGAGCCTGGAATTTAACTCCATTTCTGAAGGGAAACACACAGTATAGTTCTCAATGATGGATCACACTCTGCTTTAGAGCAAGAAGCACGTTCTTGCTTTCTACAGTCTCTAATACAGCAGCAAACTTGAGTGTGCTCAGAACAGAAGAAACGGTGTTTCCTACACATACGGACCATATCTAGTTCAACTCTGCTTCTGAAAATGAAACAAACCACAGGTCCTCTAACATCCAATGCTTGGCAGTTAAGATGAGAAACGTGTGAGCTTCGTGAACGATGTAGTTCGTTTGAGCTGTAACTTAACTGCCCTTAACTGAAACGATGTAGTGATTGTAGGAAGACACAGAGCCTGGGATTTAACTCCATTTCTGAAGTGAAACAGACAGCAGAGTTCTCATCCATGGATCACACTCTGCCTTAGAGAAAGAAGCACGCTCTTGCTTTCTAGAGTGTCTAATACAGCAGGAAAATTTAGTGTGCTCAGAACAAATGAACGGTGTTTCCTACACAAACAGACCATATCTAGTTCAACTCTGCTTCTGAAACTGAAACAAACCACATGTCCTCTAACATTAAATGCTTGTCAGTTAAGATGAGAAACGTTTGAGCTTCGTGAACGATGTAGTTCGTTTCAGCTGTAAACTAACTGCCCTTACCTGAAACGAAGTCTGGCTTGTAGGAAGACTCAGAGCCTGGGATTTAACTCCATTTCCAAAGTGAAACACACAGCACAGTCCCATATATAGATCCCACACTGCTTTAGAGCAAGAAGCACCCTCTTGCTTTCTAGATTCTCCAATACAGCAGGAAATGTTAGTGTGCTCAGAACAAATGAACGGTGTTTCCTACACATACGGACCATATCTAGTCCAACTCTGTTGCTGAAACTGATGCAAAGCACTGGTCATCTAACATCCAATGCTTGGCAATTAAGATGAGAAACGTGTGAGATTCGTGAACGATGTAGTTCGTTTGAGCTGAAAAGTGACTGCCCTTACTTGAAAGGAAATCTTGCTTGTAGAAAGTCTCAGAGCCTGGGATTTAACTCCATTTCTGCATGGAAACACACAGCAGAGTTCTCATCCATTGATAACACTCTGCTTTAGAGCAAGAAGCACGCTCTAGCTTTCCAGAGTCTGTAAGACAGCAGGATACGTGAGTGTGATGAGAACAAAAGAACGGTGTTTCCTACACATACGGACCATATCTAGTTCAACTCTGCTTCTGAAAATGAAACAAACAACAGGTCCTCTAACATCCAATGCTTGGCAGTTAAGATGAGAAACGTGTGAGCTTCTGGAATGATGTATTCCATTTGAGCTGTAAAGTAACTGCCCTTACCTGAAACAAAGTCTGCTTGTAGGAAGACTCAGAGCCTGGAATTTAACTCCATTTCTGTAGTGAAACACACAGCACAGTCTCATATATAGATCCCACTCTGCTTTAGAGCAAGAAGCATGCTCTTGCTTTCTAGATTCTCTAATACAGCAGGAAACGTGAGTGTGCTCAGAACAAATGAACGGTGTTTCCTACACATACGGACCGTATGTAGTCCAACTCTGCTGCTGAAACTGATGCAAAGCACTGGTCATCTAACATCCAATGCTTGTCAGTTAAGATGAGAAACGTGTGAGCTCCGTGAAAGATGTAGTTCGTTTGAGCTGAAAAGTGAATGCCCTTACTTGAAACGAAATCTTGATTGTAGGAAGACAAAGAGCCTGGAATTTAACTCCATTCCTGAAGGGAAACACACAGCCTAGTTCTCAACGATGGATCACACTCTGCTTTAGAGCAAGAAGCACGTTCTTGCTTTCTACAGTCTCTAATACAGCAGGAAACATGAGTGTGCTCAGAACAAAAGAAACGGTGTTTCCTACACATACAGACCATATCTAGTTCAACTCTGCTTCTGAAAATGAAACAAACCACAGGTCCTCTAACATCCAATGCTTGTCAGTTAAGATGAGAAACGTGTGAGCTTCGTGAATGATGTAGTTCGTTTGAGCTGAATAGTGACTGACCTTACTTGAAAAGAAATCTTGCATGTAGAAAGACTCAGAGCCTGGGATTTAACTCCATTTCTGCAGGGAAACACACAGCAGAGTTCTCATCCATTGATCACACTCTGCTTTAGAGCAAGAAGCACGCTCTTGCTTTCCAGAGTCTCTAAGACAGCAGGAAACATGAGTGTGATGAGAACAAAAGAACGGTGTTTCCTACACATATGGACCATATCTAGTTCAATTCTGCTTCTGAAACTGAAACAAACCACAGGTCCTCTAACATCCAATGCTTGTCTGTTAAGATGAGAAACGTGTGAGCTTCTGGAACGATGGAGTCCATTTAAGCTGTAAAGTAACTGCCCTTACCTGAAACGAAGTCTTGCTTGTAGGAAGACTCAGAGCCTGGGATTTAACTCCATTTCTGAAGGGAAACACACATCATAGTTCTCATCCATGGATCCCACTCTGCTTTAGAGCAAGAAGCACGCTCTTGCTTTCTAGATTCTCTAATACAGCAGGAAACATGAGTGTGCTCAGAACAAATGAACGGTGTTTCCTACACATACGGATCATATCTAGTCCAACTCTGCTGCTGAAACTGATGCAAAGCACTGGTCATCTAACATCCAATGCTTGTCAGTTAAGATGAGAAACGTGTGAGCTCCGTGAAAGATGTAGTTCGTTTGAGCTGAAAAGTGACTGCACTTACTTGAAACGAAATCTTGATTGTAGGAAGAAAAAGAGCCTGGAATTTAACTCCATTTCTGAAGGGAAACACACAGCATAGTTCTCAATGATGGATCACACTCTGCTTTAGAGCAAGAAGCACGTTCTTGCTTTCTAGAGTCTCTAATACAGCAGCAAACTTGAGTGTGCTCAGAACAGAAGAAACGGTGTTTCCTACACATATGGACCATATCTAGTTCAACTCTACTTCTGAAACTGAAACAAACCACAGGTGCTCTAACATCCAATGCTTGGCAGTTAAGATGAGAAACGTGTGAGCTTCGTGAACGATGTAGTTCGTTTGAGCTGTAACTTAACTGCCCTTATCTGAAACGATGTAGTGATTGTAGGAAGACACAGAGCCTGGGATTTAACTACATTTCTGATGTGAAACAGACAGCAGAGTTCTCATCCATGGATCACACTCTGCTTTAGAGAAAGAAGCACGCTCTTGCTTTCTAGAGTCTCTAATACAGCAGGAAAATTTAGTGTGCTCAGAACAAATGAACGGTGTTTCCTACACATACAGACCATATCTAGTTCAACTCTGCTTCTGAAACTGAAACAAACAACATGTCCTCTAACATCCAATGCTTGTCAGTTAAGATGAGAAACGTTTGAGCTTAGTGAACCATGTAGTTCGTTTGAGCTGTAAACTAACTGCCCATACCTGAAACGAAGTCTGGCTTGTAGGAAGACTCAGAGCCTGGGATTTAACTCCATTTCTGAAGTGAAACACACAGCACAGTCTCATATATAGATCCCACACTGCTATAGAGCAAGAAGCACCCTCTTGCTTTCTAGATTCTCCGATACAGCAGGAAACGTTAGTGTGCTCAGAACAAATGAACGGTGTTTCCTACACACACGGACCATATCTAGTCCAAATCTGTTGCTGAAACTGATGCAAAGCACTGGTCATCTAACATCCAATGCTTGTCAGTTAAGATGAGAAACGTGTGAGCTTCTTGAACGATGTAGTTCGTTTGAGCTGAAAAGTGACTGCCCTTACTTGAAACGAAATCTTGCTTGTAGAAAGACCCAGAGCCTGGGATTTAACTCCATTTCTGCATGGAACACACAGCAGAGTTCTCATCCATTGATAACACTCTGCTTTAGAGCAAGAAGCACGCTCTAGCTTTCCAGAGTCTGTAAGACAGCAGGATACGTGAGTGTGATGAGAACAAAAGAACGGTGTTTCCTACACATACGGACCATATCTAGTTCAACTCTGCTTCTGAAACTGAAAGAACCACAGGTCCTCTAAAACCAATGCTTGTCTGTTAAGATGAGAAACGTGTGAGCTTCTGGAATGATGTATTCCATTTGAGCTGTAAAGTAACTGCCCTTACCTGAAACAAAGTCTGCTTGTAGGAAGACTCAGAGCCTGGAATTTAACTCCATTTCTGTAGTGAAACACACAGCACAGTCTCATATATAGATCCCACTCTGCTTTAGAGCAAGAAGCATGCTCTTGCTTTCTAGATTCTCTAATACAGCAGGAAACGTGAGTGTGCTCAGAACAAATGAACGGTGTTTCCTACACATACGGACCGTATGTAGTCCAACTCTGCTGCTGAAACTGATGCAAAGCACTGGTCATCTAACATCCAATGCTTGTCAGTTAAGATGAGAAACGTGTGAGCTCCGTGAAAGATGTAGTTCGTTTGAGCTGAAAAGTGAATGCCCTTACTTGAAACGAAATCTTGATTGTAGGAAGACAAAGAGCCTGGAATTTAACTCCATTCCTGAAGGGAAACACACAGCCTAGTTCTCAACGATGGATCACACTCTGCTTTAGAGCAAGAAGCACGTTCTTGCTTTCTACAGTCTCTAATACAGCAGGAAACATGAGTGTGCTCAGAACAAAAGAAACGGTGTTTCCTACACATACAGACCATATCTAGTTCAACTCTGCTTCTGAAAATGAAACAAACCAAAGGTCCTCTAACATCCAATGCTTGTCAGTTAAGATGAGAAACGTGTGAGCTTCGTGAATGATGTAGTTCGTTTGAGCTGAATAGTGACTGACCTTACTTGAAAAGAAATCTTGCATGTAGAAAGACTCAGAGCCTGGGATTTAACTCCATTTCTGCAGGGAAACACACAGCAGAGTTCTCATCCATTGATCACACTCTGCTTTAGAGCAAGAAGCACGCTCTTGCTTTCCAGAGTCTCTAAGACAGCAGGAAACATGAGTGTGATGAGAACAAAAGAACGGTGTTTCCTACACATATGGACCATATCTAGTTCAATTCTGCTTCTGAAACTGAAACAAACCACAGGTCCTCTAACATCCAATGCTTGTCTGTTAAGATGAGAAACGTGTGAGCTTCTGGAACGATGGAGTCCATTTAAGCTGTAAAGTAACTGCCCTTACCTGAAACGAAGTCTTGCTTGTAGGAAGACTCAGAGCCTGGGATTTAACTCCATTTCTGAAGGGAAACACACATCATAGTTCTCATCCATGGATCCCACTCTGCTTTAGAGCAAGAAGCACGCTCTTGCTTTCTAGATTCTCTAATACAGCAGGAAACATGAGTGTGCTCAGAACAAATGAACGGTGTTTCCTACACATACGGATCATATCTAGTCCAACTCTGCTGCTGAAACTGATGCAAAGCACTGGTCATCTAACATCCAATGCTTGTCAGTTAAGATGAGAAACGTGTGAGCTCCGTGAAAGATGTAGTTCGTTTGAGCTGAAAAGTGACTGCACTTACTTGAAACGAAATCTTGATTGTAGGAAGAAAAAGAGCCTGGAATTTAACTCCATTTCTGAAGGGAAACACACAGCATAGTTCTCAATGATGGATCACACTCTGCTTTAGAGCAAGAAGCACGTTCTTGCTTTCTAGAGTCTCTAATACAGCAGCAAACTTGAGTGTGCTCAGAACAGAAGAAACGGTGTTTCCTACACATATGGACCATATCTAGTTCAACTCTACTTCTGAAACTGAAACAAACCACAGGTGCTCTAACATCCAATGCTTGGCAGTTAAGATGAGAAACGTGTGAGCTTCGTGAACGATGTAGTTCGTTTGAGCTGTAACTTAACTGCCCTTATCTGAAACGATGTAGTGATTGTAGGAAGACACAGAGCCTGGGATTTAACTACATTTCTGATGTGAAACAGACAGCAGAGTTCTCATCCATGGATCACACTCTGCTTTAGAGAAAGAAGCACGCTCTTGCTTTCTAGAGTCTCTAATACAGCAGGAAAATTTAGTGTGCTCAGAACAAATGAACGGTGTTTCCTACACATACAGACCATATCTAGTTCAACTCTGCTTCTGAAACTGAAACAAACAACATGTCCTCTAACATCCAATGCTTGTCAGTTAAGATGAGAAACGTTTGAGCTTAGTGAACCATGTAGTTCGTTTGAGCTGTAAACTAACTGCCCATACCTGAAACGAAGTCTGGCTTGTAGGAAGACTCAGAGCCTGGGATTTAACTCCATTTCTGAAGTGAAACACACAGCACAGTCTCATATATAGATCCCACACTGCTATAGAGCAAGAAGCACCCTCTTGCTTTCTAGATTCTCCGATACAGCAGGAAACGTTAGTGTGCTCAGAACAAATGAACGGTGTTTCCTACACATACGGACCATATCTAGTCCAAATCTGTTGCTGAAACTGATGCAAAGCACTGGTCATCTAACATCCAATGCTTGTCAGTTAAGATGAGAAACGTGTGAGCTTCTTGAACGATGTAGTTCGTTTGAGCTGAAAAGTGACTGCCCTTACTTGAAACGAAATCTTGCTTGTAGAAAGACCCAGAGCCTGGGATTTAACTCCATTTCTGCATGGAACACACAGCAGAGTTCTCATCCATTGATAACACTCTGCTTTAGAGCAAGAAGCACGCTCTAGCTTTCCAGAGTCTGTAAGACAGCAGGATACGTGAGTGTGATGAGAACAAAAGAACGGTGTTTCCTACACATACGGACCATATCTAGTTCAACTCTGCTTCTGAAACTGAAAGAACCACAGGTCCTCTAAAACCAATGCTTGTCTGTTAAGATGAGAAACGTGTGAGCTTCTGGAATGATGTATTCCATTTGAGCTGTAAAGTAACTGCCCTTACCTGAAACAAAGTCTGCTTGTAGGAAGACTCAGAGCCTGGAATTTAACTCCATTTCTGTAGTGAAACACACAGCACAGTCTCATATATAGATCCCACTCTGCTTTAGAGCAAGAAGCATGCTCTTGCTTTCTAGATTCTCTAATACAGCAGGAAACGTGAGTGTGCTCAGAACAAATGAACGGTGTTTCCTACACATACGGACCGTATGTAGTCCAACTCTGCTGCTGAAACTGATGCAAAGCACTGGTCATCTAACATCCAATGCTTGTCAGTTAAGATGAGAAACGTGTGAGCTCCGTGAAAGATGTAGTTCGTTTGAGCTGAAAAGTGAATGCCCTTACTTGAAACGAAATCTTGATTGTAGGAAGACAAAGAGCCTGGAATTTAACTCCATTCCTGAAGGGAAACACACAGCCTAGTTCTCAACGATGGATCACACTCTGCTTTAGAGCAAGAAGCACGTTCTTGCTTTCTACAGTCTCTAATACAGCAGGAAACATGAGTGTGCTCAGAACAAAAGAAACGGTGTTTCCTACACATACAGACCATATCTAGTTCAACTCTGCTTCTGAAAATGAAACAAACCACAGGTCCTCTAACATCCAATGCTTGTCAGTTAAGATGAGAAACGTGTGAGCTTCGTGAATGATGTAGTTCGTTTGAGCTGAATAGTGACTGACCTTACTTGAAAAGAAATCTTGATTGTAGAAAGACTCAGAGCCTGGGATTTAACTCCATTTCTGCAGGGAAACACACAGCAGAGTTCTCATCCATTGATCACACTCTGCTTTAGAGCAAGAAGCACGCTCTTGCTTTCCAGAGTCTCTAAGACAGCAGGAAACATGAGTGTGATGAGAACAAAAGAACGGTGTTTCCTACACATATGGACCATATCTAGTTCAATTCTGCTTCTGAAACTGAAACAAACCACAGGTCCTCTAACATCCAATGCTTGTCTGTTAAGATGAGAAACGTGTGAGCTTCTGGAACGATGGAGTCCATTTAAGCTGTAAAGTAACTGCCCTTACCTGAAACGAAGTCTTGCTTGTAGGAAGACTCAGAGCCTGGGATTTAACTCCATTTCTGAAGGGAAACACACATCATAGTTCTCATCCATGGATCCCACTCTGCTTTAGAGCAAGAAGCACGCTCTTGCTTTCTAGATTCTCTAATACAGCAGGAAACATGAGTGTGCTCAGAACAAATGAACGGTGTTTCCTACACATACGGATCATATCTAGTCCAACTCTGCTGCTGAAACTGATGCAAAGCACTGGTCATCTAACATCCAATGCTTGTCAGTTAAGATGAGAAACGTGTGAGCTCCGTGAAAGATGTAGTTCGTTTGAGCTGAAAAGTGACTGCACTTACTTGAAACGAAATCTTGATTGTAGGAAGAAAAAGAGCCTGGAATTTAACTCCATTTCTGAAGGGAAACACACAGCATAGTTCTCAATGATGGATCACACTCTGCTTTAGAGCAAGAAGCACGTTCTTGCTTTCTAGAGTCTCTAATACAGCAGCAAACTTGAGTGTGCTCAGAACAGAAGAAACGGTGTTTCCTACACATATGGACCATATCTAGTTCAACTCTACTTCTGAAACTGAAACAAACCACAGGTGCTCTAACATCCAATGCTTGGCAGTTAAGATGAGAAACGTGTGAGCTTCGTGAACGATGTAGTTCGTTTGAGCTGTAACTTAACTGCCCTTATCTGAAACGATGTAGTGATTGTAGGAAGACACAGAGCCTGGGATTTAACTACATTTCTGATGTGAAACAGACAGCAGAGTTCTCATCCATGGATCACACTCTGCTTTAGAGAAAGAAGCACGCTCTTGCTTTCTAGAGTCTCTAATACAGCAGGAAAATTTAGTGTGCTCAGAACAAATGAACGGTGTTTCCTACACATACAGACCATATCTAGTTCAACTCTGCTTCTGAAACTGAAACAAACAACATGTCCTCTAACATCCAATGCTTGTCAGTTAAGATGAGAAACGTTTGAGCTTAGTGAACCATGTAGTTCGTTTGAGCTGTAAACTAACTGCCCATACCTGAAACGAAGTCTGGCTTGTAGGAAGACTCAGAGCCTGGGATTTAACTCCATTTCTGAAGTGAAACACACAGCACAGTCTCATATATAGATCCCACACTGCTATAGAGCAAGAAGCACCCTCTTGCTTTCTAGATTCTCCGATACAGCAGGAAACGTTAGTGTGCTCAGAACAAATGAACGGTGTTTCCTACACATACGGACCATATCTAGTCCAAATCTGTTGCTGAAACTGATGCAAAGCACTGGTCATCTAACATCCAATGCTTGTCAGTTAAGATGAGAAACGTGTGAGCTTCGTGAACGATGTAGTTCGTTTGAGCTGAAAAGTGACTGCCCTTACTTGAAACGAAATCTTGCTTGTAGAAAGACCCAGAGCCTGGGATTTAACTCCATTTCTGCATGGAACACACAGCAGAGTTCTCATCCATTGATAACACTCTGCTTTAGAGCAAGAAGCACGCTCTAGCTTTCCAGAGTCTGTAAGACAGCAGGATACGTGAGTGTGATGAGAACAAAAGAACGGTGTTTCCTACACATACGGACCATATCTAGTTCAACTCTGCTTCTGAAACTGAAAGAACCACAGGTCCTCTAAATCCAATGCTTGTCTGTTAAGATGAGAAACGTGTGAGCTTCTGGAACGATGTATTCCATTTGAGCTGTAAAGTAACTGCCCTTACCTGAAACAAAGTCTGCTTGTTGGAACACTCAGAGCCTGGAATTTAACTCCATTTCTGTAGTGAAACACACAGCACAGTCTCACATATAGATCCCACTCTGCTTTAGAGCAAGAAGCATGCTCTTGCTTTCTAGATTCTCTAATACAGCAGGAAACGTGAGTGTGCTCAGAACAAATGAACGGTGTTTCCTACACATACGGACCGTATGTACTCCAACTCTGCTGCAGAAACTGATGCAAAGCAGTGGTCATCTAACATCCAATGCTTGTCAGTTAAGATGAGAAACGTGTGAGCTCCGTGAAAGATGTAGTTCGTTTGAGCTGAAAAGTGACTGCCCTTACTTGAAACGAAATCTTGATTGTAGGAAGACAAAGAGCCTGGAATTTAACTCCATTTCTGAAGGGAAACACACAGCCTAGTTCTCAACGATGGATCACACTCTGCTTTAGAGCAAGAAGCACGTTCTTGCTTTCTAGAGTCTCTAATACAGCAGGAAACTTGAGTGTGCTCAGAACAAAAGAAACGGTGTTTCCTACACATACGGACCATATCTAGTTCAACTCTGCTTCTGAAAATGAAACAAACAACAGGTCCTCTAACATCCAATGCTTGGCAGTTAAGATGAGAAACGTGTGAGCTTCGTGAACGATGTAGTTCCTTTGAGCTGAATAGTGACTGCCCTTACTTGAAAAG
Organism: Onychomys leucogaster; assembly: GCA_949786385.1. Classification (NCBI taxonomy): domain Eukaryota; kingdom Metazoa; phylum Chordata; class Mammalia; order Rodentia; family Cricetidae; genus Onychomys; species Onychomys leucogaster. Next base: position 2,905,940 of record CATKUP010000009.1, on the reverse strand, counting down.
AAATCTTGCTTGTAGAAAGACTCAGAGCCTGGGATTTAACTCCATTTCTGCATGGAAACACACAGCAGAGTTCTCATCCATTGATCACACTCTGCTTTAGAGCAAGAAGCACGCTCTTGCTTTCCAGAGTATCTAAGACAGCAGGAAACGTGAGTGTGATGAGAACAAAAGAAAGGTGTTTCCTAAACATATGGACCATATCTAGTTCAATTCTGCTTCTGAAACTGAAACAAACCACAGGTCCTCTAACATCCAATGCTTGTCTGTTAAGATGAGAAAAGTGTGAGCTTCTGGAACGATGTAATTCCATTTAAGCTGTAAAGTAACTGCCCTTACCGGAAACGAAGTCTTGCTTGTAGGAAGACTCAGAGCCTGGGATTTAACTCCATTTCTGAAGTGAAACACACAGCACAGTCTCATATATAGATCCCACTCTGCTTTAGAGCAAGAAGCACGCTCTTGCTTTCTAGATTCTCTAATACAGCAGGAAACGTGAGTGTGCTCAGAACAAATGAACGGTGTTTCCTACACATACGGACCATATGTAGTCCAACTCTGCTGCTGAAACTGAAACAAACCACAGGTCCTCTAACATCCAATGCTTGGCAGTTAAGATGAGAAACGTGTGAGCTTCGTGGACGATGTAGTTCGTTTGAGCTGTAACTTAACTGCCCTTATCTGAAATGATGTAGTGATTGTAGGAAGACACAGAGCCTGGGATTTAACTCCATTTCTGAAGTGAAACAGACAGCAGAGTTCTCATCCATGGATCACACTCTGCTTTAGAGAAAGAAGCACGCTCTTGCTTTCTAGAGTCTCTAATACAGCAGGAAAATTTAGTGTGCTCAGAACAAATGAACGGTGTTTCCTACACATACAGACCATATCTAGTTCAACTCTGCTTCTGAAACTGAAACAAACCACATGTCCTCTAACATCCAATGCTTGTCACTTAAGATGAGAAACGTTTGAGCTTCGTGACCGATGTAGTTCGTTTCAGCTGTAAACTAACTGCCCTTACCTGAAACGAAGTCTGGCTTGTAGGAAGACTCAGAGCCTGGGATTTAACTCCATTTCCGAAGTGAAACACACAGCACAGTCTCATATATAGATCCCACACTGCTTTAGAGCAAGAAGCACCCTCTTGCTTTCTAGATTCTCCAATACAGCAGGAAACGTTAGTGTGCTCAGAACAAATGAACGGTGTTTCCTACACATACGGACCATATCTAGTCCAACTCTGTTGCTGAAACTGATGCAAAGCACTGGTCATCTAACATCCAATGCTTGTCAATTAAGATGAGAAACGTGTGAGCTTCGTGAACGATGTAGTTCGTTTGAGCTGAAAAGTTACTGCCCTTATTTGAAACGAAATCTTGCTTGTAGAAAGACTCAGAGCCTGGGATTTAACTCCATTTCTGCATGGAAACACACAGCAGAGTTCTCATCCATTGATCACACTCTGCTTTAGAGCAAGAAGCACGCTCTTGCTTTCCAGAGTCTGTAAGACAGCAGGATACGTGAGTGTGATGAGAACAAAAGAACGGTGTTTCCTACACATACGGACCATATCTAGTTCAACTCTGCTTCTGAAACTGAAAGAACCACAGGTCCTCTAAAACCAATGCTTGTCTGTTAAGATGAGAAACGTGTGAGCTTCTGGAATGATGTATTCCATTTGAGCTGTAAAGTAACTGCCCTTACCTGAAACAAAGTCTGCTTGTAGGAAGACTCAGAGCCTGGAATTTAACTCCATTTCTGTAGTGAAACACACAGCACAGTCTCATATATAGATCCCACTCTGCTTTAGAGCAAGAAGCATGCTCTTGCTTTCTAGATTCTCTAATACAGCAGGAAACGTGAGTGTGCTCAGAACAAATGAACGGTGTTTCCTACACATACGGACCGTATGTAGTCCAACTCTGCTGCTGAAACTGATGCAAAGCACTGGTCATCTAACATCCAATGCTTGGCAGTTAAGATGAGAAACGTGTGAGCTTCGTGAATGATGTAGTTCGTTTGAGCTGAATAGTGACTGACCTTACTTGAAAAGAAATCTTGCATGTAGAAAGACTCAGAGCCTGGGATTTAACTCCATTTCTGCAGGGAAACACACAGCAGAGTTCTCATCCATTGATCACACTCTGCTTTAGAGCAAGAAGCACGCTCTTGCTTTCCAGAGTCTCTAAGACAGCAGGAAACATGAGTGTGATGAGAACAAAAGAACGGTGTTTCCTACACATATGGACCATATCTAGTTCAATTCTGCTTCTGAAACTGAAACAAACCACAGGTCCTCTAACATCCAATGCTTGTCTGTTAAGATGAGAAACGTGTGAGCTTCTGGAACGATGGAGTCCATTTAAGCTGTAAAGTAACTGCCCTTACCTGAAACGAAGTCTTGCTTGTAGGAAGACTCAGAGCCTGGGATTTAACTCCATTTCTGAAGGGAAACACACATCATAGTTCTCATCCATGGATCCCACTCTGCTTTAGAGCAAGAAGCACGCTCTTGCTTTCTAGATTCTCTAATACAGCAGGAAACATGAGTGTGCTCAGAACAAATGAACGGTGTTTCCTACACATACGGATCATATCTAGTCCAACTCTGCTGCTGAAACTGATGCAAAGCACTGGTCATCTAACATCCAATGCTTGTCAGTTAAGATGAGAAACGTGTGAGCTCCGTGAAAGATGTAGTTCGTTTGAGCTGAAAAGTGACTGCACTTACTTGAAACGAAATCTTGATTGTAGGAAGAAAAAGAGCCTGGAATTTAACTCCATTTCTGAAGGGAAACACACAGCCTAGTTCTCAATGATGGATCACACTCTGCTTTAGAGCAAGAAGCACGTTCTTGCTTTCTAGAGTCTCTAATACAGCAGCAAACTTGAGTGTGCTCAGAACAGAAGAAACGGTGTTTCCTACACATATGGACCATATCTAGTTCAACTCTACTTCTGAAACTGAAACAAACCACAGGTGCTCTAACATCCAATGCTTGGCAGTTAAGATGAGAAACGTGTGAGCTTCGTGAACGATGTAGTTCGTTTGAGCTGTAACTTAACTGCCCTTATCTGAAACGATGTAGTGATTGTAGGAAGACACAGAGCCTGGGATTTAACTACATTTCTGATGTGAAACAGACAGCAGAGTTCTCATCCATGGATCACACTCTGCTTTAGAGAAAGAAGCACGCTCTTGCTTTCTAGAGTCTCTAATACAGCAGGAAAATTTAGTGTGCTCAGAACAAATGAACGGTGTTTCCTACACATACAGACCATATCTAGTTCAACTCTGCTTCTGAAACTGAAACAAACAACATGTCCTCTAACATCCAATGCTTGTCAGTTAAGATGAGAAACGTTTGAGCTTAGTGAACCATGTAGTTCGTTTGAGCTGTAAACTAACTGCCCATACCTGAAACGAAGTCTGGCTTGTAGGAAGACTCAGAGCCTGGGATTTAACTCCATTTCTGAAGTGAAACACACAGCACAGTCTCATATATAGATCCCACACTGCTATAGAGCAAGAAGCACCCTCTTGCTTTCTAGATTCTCCGATACAGCAGGAAACGTTAGTGTGCTCAGAACAAATGAACGGTGTTTCCTACACATACGGACCATATCTAGTCCAAATCTGTTGCTGAAACTGATGCAAAGCACTGGTCATCTAACATCCAATGCTTGTCAGTTAAGATGAGAAACGTGTGAGCTTCTTGAACGATGTAGTTCGTTTGAGCTGAAAAGTGACTGCCCTTACTTGAAACGAAATCTTGCTTGTAGAAAGACCCAGAGCCTGGGATTTAACTCCATTTCTGCATGGAACACACAGCAGAGTTCTCATCCATTGATAACACTCTGCTTTAGAGCAAGAAGCACGCTCTAGCTTTCCAGAGTCTGTAAGACAGCAGGATACGTGAGTGTGATGAGAACAAAAGAACGGTGTTTCCTACACATACGGACCATATCTAGTTCAACTCTGCTTCTGAAACTGAAAGAACCACAGGTCCTCTAAAACCAATGCTTGTCTGTTAAGATGAGAAACGTGTGAGCTTCTGGAATGATGTATTCCATTTGAGCTGTAAAGTAACTGCCCTTACCTGAAACAAAGTCTGCTTGTAGGAAGACTCAGAGCCTGGAATTTAACTCCATTTCTGTAGTGAAACACACAGCACAGTCTCATATATAGATCCCACTCTGCTTTAGAGCAAGAAGCATGCTCTTGCTTTCTAGATTCTCTAATACAGCAGGAAACGTGAGTGTGCTCAGAACAAATGAACGGTGTTTCCTACACATACGGACCGTATGTAGTCCAACTCTGCTGCTGAAACTGATGCAAAGCACTGGTCATCTAACATCCAATGCTTGTCAGTTAAGATGAGAAACGTGTGAGCTCCGTGAAAGATGTAGTTCGTTTGAGCTGAAAAGTGAATGCCCTTACTTGAAACGAAATCTTGATTGTAGGAAGACAAAGAGCCTGGAATTTAACTCCATTCCTGAAGGGAAACACACAGCCTAGTTCTCAACGATGGATCACACTCTGCTTTAGAGCAAGAAGCACGTTCTTGCTTTCTACAGTCTCTAATACAGCAGGAAACATGAGTGTGCTCAGAACAAAAGAAACGGTGTTTCCTACACATACAGACCATATCTAGTTCAACTCTGCTTCTGAAAATGAAACAAACCACAGGTCCTCTAACATCCAATGCTTGTCAGTTAAGATGAGAAACGTGTGAGCTTCGTGAATGATGTAGTTCGTTTGAGCTGAATAGTGACTGTCCTTACTTGAAAAGAAATCTTGATTGTAGAAAGACTCAGAGCCTGGGATTTAACTCCATTTCTGCAGGGAAACACACAGCAGAGTTCTCATCCATTGATCACACTCTGCTTTAGAGCAAGAAGCACGCTCTTGCTTTCCAGAGTCTCTAAGACAGCAGGAAACATGAGTGTGATGAGAACAAAAGAACGGTGTTTCCTACACATATGGACCATATCTAGTTCAATTCTGCTTCTGAAACTGAAACAAACCACAGGTCCTCTAACATCCAATGCTTGTCTGTTAAGATGAGAAACGTGTGAGCTTCTGGAACGATGGAGTCCATTTAAGCTGTAAAGTAACTGCCCTTACCTGAAACGAAGTCTTGCTTGTAGGAAGACTCAGAGCCTGGGATTTAACTCCATTTCTGAAGGGAAACACACATCATAGTTCTCATCCATGGATCCCACTCTGCTTTAGAGCAAGAAGCACGCTCTTGCTTTCTAGATTCTCTAATACAGCAGGAAACATGAGTGTGCTCAGAACAAATGAACGGTGTTTCCTACACATACGGATCATATCTAGTCCAACTCTGCTGCTGAAACTGATGCAAAGCACTGGTCATCTAACATCCAATGCTTGTCAGTTAAGATGAGAAACGTGTGAGCTCCGTGAAAGATGTAGTTCGTTTGAGCTGAAAAGTGACTGCACTTACTTGAAACGAAATCTTGATTGTAGGAAGAAAAAGAGCCTGGAATTTAACTCCATTTCTGAAGGGAAACACACAGCATAGTTCTCAATGATGGATCACACTCTGCTTTAGAGCAAGAAGCACGTTCTTGCTTTCTAGAGTCTCTAATACAGCAGCAAACTTGAGTGTGCTCAGAACAGAAGAAACGGTGTTTCCTACACATATGGACCATATCTAGTTCAACTCTACTTCTGAAACTGAAACAAACCACAGGTGCTCTAACATCCAATGCTTGGCAGTTAAGATGAGAAACGTGTGAGCTTCGTGAACGATGTAGTTCGTTTGAGCTGTAACTTAACTGCCCTTATCTGAAACGATGTAGTGATTGTAGGAAGACACAGAGCCTGGGATTTAACTACATTTCTGATGTGAAACAGACAGCAGAGTTCTCATCCATGGATCACACTCTGCTTTAGAGAAAGAAGCACGCTCTTGCTTTCTAGAGTCTCTAATACAGCAGGAAAATTTAGTGTGCTCAGAACAAATGAACGGTGTTTCCTACACATACAGACCATATCTAGTTCAACTCTGCTTCTGAAACTGAAACAAACAACATGTCCTCTAACATCCAATGCTTGTCAGTTAAGATGAGAAACGTTTGAGCTTAGTGAACCATGTAGTTCGTTTGAGCTGTAAACTAACTGCCCATACCTGAAACGAAGTCTGGCTTGTAGGAAGACTCAGAGCCTGGGATTTAACTCCATTTCTGAAGTGAAACACACAGCACAGTCTCATATATAGATCCCACACTGCTATAGAGCAAGAAGCACCCTCTTGCTTTCTAGATTCTCCGATACAGCAGGAAACGTTAGTGTGCTCAGAACAAATGAACGGTGTTTCCTACACATACGGACCATATCTAGTCCAAATCTGTTGCTGAAACTGATGCAAAGCACTGGTCATCTAACATCCAATGCTTGTCAGTTAAGATGAGAAACGTGTGAGCTTCGTGAACGATGTAGTTCGTTTGAGCTGAAAAGTGACTGCCCTTACTTGAAACGAAATCTTGCTTGTAGAAAGACCCAGAGCCTGGGATTTAACTCCATTTCTGCATGGAACACACAGCAGAGTTCTCATCCATTGATAACACTCTGCTTTAGAGCAAGAAGCACGCTCTAGCTTTCCAGAGTCTGTAAGACAGCAGGATACGTGAGTGTGATGAGAACAAAAGAACGGTGTTTCCTACACATACGGACCATATCTAGTTCAACTCTGCTTCTGAAACTGAAAGAACCACAGGTCCTCTAAATCCAATGCTTGTCTGTTAAGATGAGAAACGTGTGAGCTTCTGGAACGATGTATTCCATTTGAGCTGTAAAGTAACTGCCCTTACCTGAAACAAAGTCTGCTTGTTGGAACACTCAGAGCCTGGAATTTAACTCCATTTCTGTAGTGAAACACACAGCACAGTCTCACATATAGATCCCACTCTGCTTTAGAGCAAGAAGCATGCTCTTGCTTTCTAGATTCTCTAATACAGCAGGAAACGTGAGTGTGCTCAGAACAAATGAACGGTGTTTCCTACACATACGGACCGTATGTACTCCAACTCTGCTGCAGAAACTGATGCAAAGCAGTGGTCATCTAACATCCAATGCTTGTCAGTTAAGATGAGAAACGTGTGAGCTCCGTGAAAGATGTAGTTCGTTTGAGCTGAAAAGTGACTGCCCTTACTTGAAACGAAATCTTGATTGTAGGAAGACAAAGAGCCTGGAATTTAACTCCATTTCTGAAGGGAAACACACAGCCTAGTTCTCAACGATGGATCACACTCTGCTTTAGAGCAAGAAGCACGTTCTTGCTTTCTAGAGTCTCTAATACAGCAGGAAACTTGAGTGTGCTCAGAACAAAAGAAACGGTGTTTCCTACACATACGGACCATATCTAGTTCAACTCTGCTTCTGAAAATGAAACAAACAACAGGTCCTCTAACATCCAATGCTTGGCAGTTAAGATGAGAAACGTGTGAGCTTCGTGAACGATGTAGTTCCTTTGAGCTGAATAGTGACTGCCCTTACTTGAAAAGAAATCTTGCTTGTAGAAAGACTCAGAGCCTGGGATTTAACTCCATTTCTGCATGGAAACACACAGCAGAGTTCTCATCCATTGATCACACTCTGCTTTAGAGCAAGAAGCACGCTCTTGCTTTCCAGAGTATCTAAGACAGCAGGAAACGTGAGTGTGATGAGAACAAAAGAAAGGTGTTTCCTAAACATATGGACCATATCTAGTTCAATTCTGCTTCTGAAACTGAAACAAACCACAGGTCCTCTAACATCCAATGCTTGTCTGTTAAGATGAGAAAAGTGTGAGCTTCTGGAACGATGTAATTCCATTTAAGCTGTAAAGTAACTGCCCTTACCGGAAACGAAGTCTTGCTTGTAGGAAGACTCAGAGCCTGGGATTTAACTCCATTTCTGAAGTGAAACACACAGCACAGTCTCATATATAGATCCCACTCTGCTTTAGAGCAAGAAGCACGCTCTTGCTTTCTAGATTCTCTAATACAGCAGGAAACGTGAGTGTGCTCAGAACAAATGAACGGTGTTTCCTACACATACGGACCATATGTAGTCCAACTCTGCTGCTGAAACTGAAACAAACCACAGGTCCTCTAACATCCAATGCTTGGCAGTTAAGATGAGAAACGTGTGAGCTTCGTGGACGATGTAGTTCGTTTGAGCTGTAACTTAACTGCCCTTATCTGAAATGATGTAGTGATTGTAGGAAGACACAGAGCCTGGGATTTAACTCCATTTCTGAAGTGAAACAGACAGCAGAGTTCTCATCCATGGATCACACTCTGCTTTAGAGAAAGAAGCACGCTCTTGCTTTCTAGAGTCTCTAATACAGCAGGAAAATTTAGTGTGCTCAGAACAAATGAACGGTGTTTCCTACACATACAGACCATATCTAGTTCAACTCTGCTTCTGAAACTGAAACAAACCACATGTCCTCTAACATCCAATGCTTGTCACTTAAGATGAGAAACGTTTGAGCTTCGTGACCGATGTAGTTCGTTTCAGCTGTAAACTAACTGCCCTTACCTGAAACGAAGTCTGGCTTGTAGGAAGACTCAGAGCCTGGGATTTAACTCCATTTCCGAAGTGAAACACACAGCACAGTCTCATATATAGATCCCACACTGCTTTAGAGCAAGAAGCACCCTCTTGCTTTCTAGATTCTCCAATACAGCAGGAAACGTTAGTGTGCTCAGAACAAATGAACGGTGTTTCCTACACATACGGACCATATCTAGTCCAACTCTGTTGCTGAAACTGATGCAAAGCACTGGTCATCTAACATCCAATGCTTGTCAATTAAGATGAGAAACGTGTGAGCTTCGTGAACGATGTAGTTCGTTTGAGCTGAAAAGTTACTGCCCTTATTTGAAACGAAATCTTGCTTGTAGAAAGACTCAGAGCCTGGGATTTAACTCCATTTCTGCATGGAAACACACAGCAGAGTTCTCATCCATTGATCACACTCTGCTTTAGAGCAAGAAGCACGCTCTTGCTTTCCAGAGTCTGTAAGACAGCAGGATACGTGAGTGTGATGAGAACAAAAGAACGGTGTTTCCTACACATACGGACCATATCTAGTTCAACTCTGCTTCTGAAACTGAAAGAACCACAGGTCCTCTAAAACCAATGCTTGTCTGTTAAGATGAGAAACGTGTGAGCTTCTGGAATGATGTATTCCATTTGAGCTGTAAAGTAACTGCCCTTACCTGAAACAAAGTCTGCTTGTAGGAAGACTCAGAGCCTGGAATTTAACTCCATTTCTGTAGTGAAACACACAGCACAGTCTCATATATAGATCCCACTCTGCTTTAGAGCAAGAAGCATGCTCTTGCTTTCTAGATTCTCTAATACAGCAGGAAACGTGAGTGTGCTCAGAACAAATGAACGGTGTTTCCTACACATACGGACCGTATGTAGTCCAACTCTGCTGCTGAAACTGATGCAAAGCACTGGTCATCTAACATCCAATGCTTGGCAGTTAAGATGAGAAACGTGTGAGCTTCGTGAATGATGTAGTTCGTTTGAGCTGAATAGTGACTGACCTTACTTGAAAAGAAATCTTGCATGTAGAAAGACTCAGAGCCTGGGATTTAACTCCATTTCTGCAGGGAAACACACAGCAGAGTTCTCATCCATTGATCACACTCTGCTTTAGAGCAAGAAGCACGCTCTTGCTTTCCAGAGTCTCTAAGACAGCAGGAAACATGAGTGTGATGAGAACAAAAGAACGGTGTTTCCTACACATATGGACCATATCTAGTTCAATTCTGCTTCTGAAACTGAAACAAACCACAGGTCCTCTAACATCCAATGCTTGTCTGTTAAGATGAGAAACGTGTGAGCTTCTGGAACGATGGAGTCCATTTAAGCTGTAAAGTAACTGCCCTTACCTGAAACGAAGTCTTGCTTGTAGGAAGACTCAGAGCCTGGGATTTAACTCCATTTCTGAAGGGAAACACACATCATAGTTCTCATCCATGGATCCCACTCTGCTTTAGAGCAAGAAGCACGCTCTTGCTTTCTAGATTCTCTAATACAGCAGGAAACATGAGTGTGCTCAGAACAAATGAACGGTGTTTCCTACACATACGGATCATATCTAGTCCAACTCTGCTGCTGAAACTGATGCAAAGCACTGGTCATCTAACATCCAATGCTTGTCAGTTAAGATGAGAAACGTGTGAGCTCCGTGAAAGATGTAGTTCGTTTGAGCTGAAAAGTGACTGCACTTACTTGAAACGAAATCTTGATTGTAGGAAGAAAAAGAGCCTGGAATTTAACTCCATTTCTGAAGGGAAACACACAGCCTAGTTCTCAATGATGGATCACACTCTGCTTTAGAGCAAGAAGCACGTTCTTGCTTTCTAGAGTCTCTAATACAGCAGCAAACTTGAGTGTGCTCAGAACAGAAGAAACGGTGTTTCCTACACATATGGACCATATCTAGTTCAACTCTACTTCTGAAACTGAAACAAACCACAGGTGCTCTAACATCCAATGCTTGGCAGTTAAGATGAGAAACGTGTGAGCTTCGTGAACGATGTAGTTCGTTTGAGCTGTAACTTAACTGCCCTTATCTGAAACGATGTAGTGATTGTAGGAAGACACAGAGCCTGGGATTTAACTACATTTCTGATGTGAAACAGACAGCAGAGTTCTCATCCATGGATCACACTCTGCTTTAGAGAAAGAAGCACGCTCTTGCTTTCTAGAGTCTCTAATACAGCAGGAAAATTTAGTGTGCTCAGAACAAATGAACGGTGTTTCCTACACATACAGACCATATCTAGTTCAACTCTGCTTCTGAAACTGAAACAAACAACATGTCCTCTAACATCCAATGCTTGTCAGTTAAGATGAGAAACGTTTGAGCTTAGTGAACCATGTAGTTCGTTTGAGCTGTAAACTAACTGCCCATACCTGAAACGAAGTCTGGCTTGTAGGAAGACTCAGAGCCTGGGATTTAACTCCATTTCTGAAGTGAAACACACAGCACAGTCTCATATATAGATCCCACACTGCTATAGAGCAAGAAGCACCCTCTTGCTTTCTAGATTCTCCGATACAGCAGGAAACGTTAGTGTGCTCAGAACAAATGAACGGTGTTTCCTACACATACGGACCATATCTAGTCCAAATCTGTTGCTGAAACTGATGCAAAGCACTGGTCATCTAACATCCAATGCTTGTCAGTTAAGATGAGAAACGTGTGAGCTTCGTGAACGATGTAGTTCGTTTGAGCTGAAAAGTGACTGCCCTTACTTGAAACGAAATCTTGCTTGTAGAAAGACCCAGAGCCTGGGATTTAACTCCATTTCTGCATGGAACACACAGCAGAGTTCTCATCCATTGATAACACTCTGCTTTAGAGCAAGAAGCACGCTCTAGCTTTCCAGAGTCTGTAAGACAGCAGGATACGTGAGTGTGATGAGAACAAAAGAACGGTGTTTCCTACACATACGGACCATATCTAGTTCAACTCTGCTTCTGAAACTGAAAGAACCACAGGTCCTCTAAATCCAATGCTTGTCTGTTAAGATGAGAAACGTGTGAGCTTCTGGAACGATGTATTCCATTTGAGCTGTAAAGTAACTGCCCTTACCTGAAACAAAGTCTGCTTGTTGGAACACTCAGAGCCTGGAATTTAACTCCATTTCTGTAGTGAAACACACAGCACAGTCTCACATATAGATCCCACTCTGCTTTAGAGCAAGAAGCATGCTCTTGCTTTCTAGATTCTCTAATACAGCAGGAAACGTGAGTGTGCTCAGAACAAATGAACGGTGTTTCCTACACATACGGACCGTATGTACTCCAACTCTGCTGCAGAAACTGATGCAAAGCAGTGGTCATCTAACATCCAATGCTTGTCAGTTAAGATGAGAAACGTGTGAGCTCCGTGAAAGATGTAGTTCGTTTGAGCTGAAAAGTGACTGCCCTTACTTGAAACGAAATCTTGATTGTAGGAAGACAAAGAGCCTGGAATTTAACTCCATTTCTGAAGGGAAACACACAGCCTAGTTCTCAACGATGGATCACACTCTGCTTTAGAGCAAGAAGCACGTTCTTGCTTTCTAGAGTCTCTAATACAGCAGGAAACTTGAGTGTGCTCAGAACAAAAGAAACGGTGTTTCCTACACATACGGACCATATCTAGTTCAACTCTGCTTCTGAAAATGAAACAAACAACAGGTCCTCTAACATCCAATGCTTGGCAGTTAAGATGAGAAACGTGTGAGCTTCGTGAACGATGTAGTTCCTTTGAGCTGAATAGTGACTGCCCTTACTTGAAAAGAAATCTTGCTTGTAGAAAGACTCAGAGCCTGGGATTTAACTCCATTTCTGCATGGAAACACACAGCAGAGTTCTCATCCATTGATCACACTCTGCTTTAGAGCAAGAAGCACGCTCTTGCTTTCCAGAGTATCTAAGACAGCAGGAAACGTGAGTGTGATGAGAACAAAAGAAAGGTGTTTCCTAAACATATGGACCATATCTAGTTCAATTCTGCTTCTGAAACTGAAACAAACCACAGGTCCTCTAACATCCAATGCTTGTCTGTTAAGATGAGAAAAGTGTGAGCTTCTGGAACGATGTAATTCCATTTAAGCTGTAAAGTAACTGCCCTTACCGGAAACGAAGTCTTGCTTGTAGGAAGACTCAGAGCCTGGGATTTAACTCCATTTCTGAAGTGAAACACACAGCACAGTCTCATATATAGATCCCACTCTGCTTTAGAGCAAGAAGCACGCTCTTGCTTTCTAGATTCTCTAATACAGCAGGAAACGTGAGTGTGCTCAGAACAAATGAACGGTGTTTCCTACACATACGGACCATATGTAGTCCAACTCTGCTGCTGAAACTGAAACAAACCACAGGTCCTCTAACATCCAATGCTTGGCAGTTAAGATGAGAAACGTGTGAGCTTCGTGGACGATGTAGTTCGTTTGAGCTGTAACTTAACTGCCCTTATCTGAAATGATGTAGTGATTGTAGGAAGACACAGAGCCTGGGATTTAACTCCATTTCTGAAGTGAAACAGACAGCAGAGTTCTCATCCATGGATCACACTCTGCTTTAGAGAAAGAAGCACGCTCTTGCTTTCTAGAGTCTCTAATACAGCAGGAAAATTTAGTGTGCTCAGAACAAATGAACGGTGTTTCCTACACATACAGACCATATCTAGTTCAACTCTGCTTCTGAAACTGAAACAAACCACATGTCCTCTAACATCCAATGCTTGTCACTTAAGATGAGAAACGTTTGAGCTTCGTGACCGATGTAGTTCGTTTCAGCTGTAAACTAACTGCCCTTACCTGAAACGAAGTCTGGCTTGTAGGAAGACTCAGAGCCTGGGATTTAACTCCATTTCCGAAGTGAAACACACAGCACAGTCTCATATATAGATCCCACACTGCTTTAGAGCAAGAAGCACCCTCTTGCTTTCTAGATTCTCCAATACAGCAGGAAACGTTAGTGTGCTCAGAACAAATGAACGGTGTTTCCTACACATACGGACCATATCTAGTCCAACTCTGTTGCTGAAACTGATGCAAAGCACTGGTCATCTAACATCCAATGCTTGTCAGTTAAGATGAGAAACGTGTGAGCTTCGTGAACGATGTAGTTCGTTTGAGCTGAAAAGTGACTGCCCTTACTTGAAACGAAATCTTGCTTGTAGAAAGACCCAGAGCCTGGGATTTAACTCCATTTCTGCATGGAACACACAGCAGAGTTCTCATCCATTGATAACACTCTGCTTTAGAGCAAGAAGCACGCTCTAGCTTTCCAGAGTCTGTAAGACAGCAGGATACGTGAGTGTGATGAGAACAAAAGAACGGTGTTTCCTACACATACGGACCATATCTAGTTCAACTCTGCTTCTGAAACTGAAAGAACCACAGGTCCTCTAAATCCAATGCTTGTCTGTTAAGATGAGAAACGTGTGAGCTTCTGGATCGATGTATTCCATTTGAGCTGTAAAGTAACTGCCCTTACCTGAAACAAAGTCTGCTTGTTGGAACACTCAGAGCCTGGAATTTAACTCCATTTCTGTAGTGAAACACACAGCACAGTCTCACATATAGATCCCACTCTGCTTTAGAGCAAGAAGCATGCTCTTGCTTTCTAGATTCTCTAATACAGCAGGAAACGTGAGTGTGCTCAGAACAAATGAACGGTGTTTCCTACACATACGGACCGTATGTACTCCAACTCTGCTGCAGAAACTGATGCAAAGCAGTGGTCATCTAACATCCAATGCTTGTCAGTTAAGATGAGAAACGTGTGAGCTCCGTGAAAGATGTAGTTCGTTTGAGCTGAAAAGTGACTGCCCTTACTTGAAACGAAATCTTGATTGTAGGAAGACAAAGAGCCTGGAATTTAACTCCATTTCTGAAGGGAAACACACAGCCTAGTTCTCAACGATGGATCACACTCTGCTTTAGAGCAAGAAGCACGTTCTTGCTTTCTAGAGTCTCTAATACAGCAGGAAACTTGAGTGTGCTCAGAACAAAAGAAACGGTGTTTCCTACACATACGGACCATATCTAGTTCAACTCTGCTTCTGAAAATGAAACAAACAACAGGTCCTCTAACATCCAATGCTTGGCAGTTAAGATGAGAAACGTGTGAGCTTCGTGAACGATGTAGTTCCTTTGAGCTGAATAGTGACTGCCCTTACTTGAAAAGAAATCTTGCTTGTAGAAAGACTCAGAGCCTGGGATTTAACTCCATTTCTGCATGGAAACACACAGCAGAGTTCTCATCCATTGATCACACTCTGCTTTAGAGCAAGAAGCACGCTCTTGCTTTCCAGAGTATCTAAGACAGCAGGAAACGTGAGTGTGATGAGAACAAAAGAAAGGTGTTTCCTAAACATATGGACCATATCTAGTTCAATTCTGCTTCTGAAACTGAAACAAACCACAGGTCCTCTAACATCCAATGCTTGTCTGTTAAGATGAGAAAAGTGTGAGCTTCTGGAACGATGTAATTCCATTTAAGCTGTAAAGTAACTGCCCTTACCGGAAACGAAGTCTTGCTTGTAGGAAGACTCAGAGCCTGGGATTTAACTCCATTTCTGAAGTGAAACACACAGCACAGTCTCATATATAGATCCCACTCTGCTTTAGAGCAAGAAGCACGCTCTTGCTTTCTAGATTCTCTAATACAGCAGGAAACGTGAGTGTGCTCAGAACAAATGAACGGTGTTTCCTACACATACGGACCATATGTAGTCCAACTCTGCTGCTGAAACTGAAACAAACCACAGGTCCTCTAACATCCAATGCTTGGCAGTTAAGATGAGAAACGTGTGAGCTTCGTGGACGATGTAGTTCGTTTGAGCTGTAACTTAACTGCCCTTATCTGAAATGATGTAGTGATTGTAGGAAGACACAGAGCCTGGGATTTAACTCCATTTCTGAAGTGAAACAGACAGCAGAGTTCTCATCCATGGATCACACTCTGCTTTAGAGAAAGAAGCACGCTCTTGCTTTCTAGAGTCTCTAATACAGCAGGAAAATTTAGTGTGCTCAGAACAAATGAACGGTGTTTCCTACACATACAGACCATATCTAGTTCAACTCTGCTTCTGAAACTGAAACAAACCACATGTCCTCTAACATCCAATGCTTGTCACTTAAGATGAGAAACGTTTGAGCTTCGTGACCGATGTAGTTCGTTTCAGCTGTAAACTAACTGCCCTTACCTGAAACGAAGTCTGGCTTGTAGGAAGACTCAGAGCCTGGGATTTAACTCCATTTCCGAAGTGAAACACACAGCACAGTCTCATATATAGATCCCACACTGCTTTAGAGCAAGAAGCACCCTCTTGCTTTCTAGATTCTCCAATACAGCAGGAAACGTTAGTGTGCTCAGAACAAATGAACGGTGTTTCCTACACATACGGACCATATCTAGTCCAACTCTGTTGCTGAAACTGATGCAAAGCACTGGTCATCTAACATCCAATGCTTGTCAATTAAGATGAGAAACGTGTGAGCTTCGTGAACGATGTAGTTCGTTTGACCTGAAAAGTTACTGCCCTTATTTGAAACGAAATCTTGCTTGTAGAAAGACTCAGAGCCTGGGATTTAACTCCATTTCTGCATGGAAACACACAGCAGAGTTCTCATCCATTGATCACACTCTGCTTTAGAGCAAGAAGCACGCTCTTGCTTTCCAGAGTCTGTAAGACAGCAGGATACGTGAGTGTGATGAGAACAAAAGAACGGTGTTTCCTACACATACGGACCATATCTAGTTCAACTCTGCTTCTGAAACTGAAAGAACCACAGGTCCTCTAAAACCAATGCTTGTCTGTTAAGATGAGAAACGTGTGAGCTTCTGGAATGATGTATTCCATTTGAGCTGTAAAGTAACTGCCCTTACCTGAAACAAAGTCTGCTTGTAGGAAGACTCAGAGCCTGGAATTTAACTCCATTTCTGTAGTGAAACACACAGCACAGTCTCATATATAGATCCCACTCTGCTTTAGAGCAAGAAGCATGCTCTTGCTTTCTAGATTCTCTAATACAGCAGGAAACGTGAGTGTGCTCAGAACAAATGAACGGTGTTTCCTACACATACGGACCGTATGTAGTCCAACTCTGCTGCTGAAACTGATGCAAAGCACTGGTCATCTAACATCCAATGCTTGTCAGTTAAGATGAGAAACGTGTGAGCTCCGTGAAAGATGTAGATCGTTTGAGCTGAAAAGTGAATGCCCTTACTTGAAACGAAATCTTGATTGTAGGAAGACAAAGAGCCTGGAATTTAACTCCATTCCTGAAGGGAAACACACATCCTAGTTCTCAACGATGGATCACACTCTGCTTTAGAGCAAGAAGCACGTTCTTGCTTTCTACAGTCTCTAATACAGCAGGAAACATGAGTGTGATCAGAACAAAAGAAACGGTGTTTCCTACACATACAGACCATATCTAGTTCAACTCTGCTTCTGAAAATGAAACAAACCACAGGTCCTCTAACATCCAATGCTTGTCAGTTAAGATGAGAAACGTGTGAGCTTCGTGAATGATGTAGTTCGTTTGAGCTGAATAGTGACTGACCTTACTTGAAAAGAAATCTTGCATGTAGAAAGACTCAGAGCCTGGGATTTAACTCCATTTCTGCAGGGAAACACACAGCAGAGTTCTCATCCATTGATCACACTCTGCTTTAGAGCAAGAAGCACGCTCTTGCTTTCCAGAGTCTCTAAGACAGCAGGAAACATGAGTGTGATGAGAACAAAAGAACGGTGTTTCCTACACATATGGACCATATCTAGTTCAATTCTGCTTCTGAAACTGAAACAAACCACAGGTCTTCTAACATCCAATGCTTGTCTGTTAAGATGAGAAACGTGTGAGCTTCTGGAACGATGTAGTCCATTTAAGCTGTAAAGTAACTGCCCTTACCTGAAACGAAGTCTTGCTTGTAGGAAGACTCAGAGCCTGGGATTTAACTCCATTTCTGAAGGGAAACACACATCATAGTTCTCATCCATGGATCCCACTCTGCTTTAGAGCAAGAAGCACGCTCTTGCTTTCTAGATTCTCTAATACAGCAGGAAACATGAGTGTGCTCAGAACAAATGAACGGTGTTTCCTACACATACGGATCATATCTAGTCCAACTCTGCTGCTGAAACTGATGCAAAGCACTGGTCATCTAACATCCAATGCTTGTCAGTTAAGATGAGAAACGTGTGAGCTCCGTGAAAGATGTAGTTCGTTTGAGGCGAAAAGTGACTGCCCTTACTTGAAACGAAATCTTGATTGTAGGAAGAAAAAGAGCCTGGAATTTAACTCCATTTCTGAAGGGAAACACACAGCATAGTTCTCAATGATGGATCACACTCTGCTTTAGAGCAAGAAGCACGTTCTTGCTTTCTAGAGTCTCTAATACAGCAGCAAACTTGAGTGTGCTCAGAACAGAAGAAACGGTGTTTCCTACACATATGGACCATATCTAGTTCAACTCTACTTCTGAAACTGAAACAAACCACAGGTGCTCTAACATCCAATGCTTGGCAGTTAAGATGAGAAACGTGTGAGCTTCGTGAACGATGTAGTTCGTTTGAGCTGTAACTTAACTGCCCTTATCTGAAACGATGTAGTGATTGTAGGAAGACACAGAGCCTGGGATTTAACTACATTTCTGATGTGAAACAGACAGCAGAGTTCTCATCCATGGATCACACTCTGCTTTAGAGAAAGAAGCACGCTCTTGCTTTCTAGAGTCTCTAATACAGCAGGAAAATTTAGTGTGCTCAGAACAAATGAACGGTGTTTCCTACACATACAGACCATATCTAGTTCAACTCTGCTTCTGAAACTGAAACAAACCACATGTCCTCTAACATCCAATGCTTGTCAGTTAAGATGAGAAACGTTTGAGCTTAGTGCACCATGTAGTTCGTTTGAGCTGTAAACTAACTGCCCATACCTGAAACGAAGTCTGGCTTTTAGGAAGACTCAGAGCCTGGGATTTAACGCCATTTCTGAAGTGAAACACACAGCACAGTCTCATATATAGATCCCACACTGCTATAGAGTAAGAAGCACCCTCTTGCTTTCTAGATTCTCCTATACAGCAGGAGACGTTAGTGTGCTCAGAACAAATGAACGGTGTTTCCTACACATACGGACCATATCTAGTCCAAATCTGTTGCTGAAACTGATGCAAAGCACTGGTCATCTAACATCCAATGCTTGTCAGTTAAGATGAGAAACGTGTGAGCTTCGTGAACGATGTAGTTCGTTTGAGCTGAAAAGTGACTGCCCTTACTTGAAACGAAATCTTGCTTGTAGAAAGACCCAGAGCCTGGGATTTAACTCCATTTCCGCATGGAACACACAGCAGAGTTCTCATCCATTGATAACACTCTGCTTTAGAGCAAGAAGCACGCTCTAGCTTTCCAGAGTCTGTAAGACAGCAGGATACGTGAGTGTGATGAGAACAAAAGAACGGTGTTTCCTACACATACGGACCATATCTAGTTCAACTCTGCTTCTGAAACTGAAAGAACCACAGGTCCTCTAAATCCAATGCTTGTCTGTTAAGATGAGAAACGTGTGAGCTTCTGGAACGATGTATTCCATTTGAGCTGTAAAGTAACTGCCCTTACCTGAAACAAAGTCTGCTTGTTGGAACACTCAGAGCCTGGAATTTAACTCCATTTCTGTAGTGAAACACACAGCACAGTCTCACATATAGATCCCACTCTGCTTTAGAGCAAGAAGCATGCTCTTGCTTTCTAGATTCTCTAATACAGCAGGAAACGTGAGTGTGCTCAGAACAAATGAACGGTGTTTCCTACACATACGGACCGTATGTACTCCAACTCTGCTGCAGAAACTGATGCAAAGCACTGGTCATCTAACATCCAATGCTTGTCAGTTAAGATGAGAAACGTGTGAGCTCCGTGAAAGATGTAGTTCGTTTGAGCTGAAAAGTGACTGCCCTTACTTGAAACGAAATCTTGATTGTAGGAAGACAAAGAGCCTGGAATTTAACTCCATTTCTGAAGGGAAACACACAGCCTAGTTCTCAACGATGGATCACACTCTGCTTTAGAGCAAGAAGCACGTTCTTGCTTTCTAGAGTCTCTAATACAGCAGGAAACTTGAGTGTGCTCAGAACAAAAGAAACGGTGTTTCCTACACATACGGACCATATCTAGTTCAACTCTGCTTCTGAAAATGAAACAAACAACAGGTCCTCTAACATCCAATGCTTGGCAGTTAAGATGAGAAACGTGTGAGCTTCGTGAACGATGTAGTTCCTTTGAGCTGAATAGTGACTGCCCTTACTTGAAAAGAAATCTTGCTTGTAGAAAGACTCAGAGCCTGGGATTTAACTCCATTTCTGCATGGAAACACACAGCAGAGTTCTCATCGATTGATCACACTCTGCTTTAGAGCAAGAAGCACGCTCTTGCTTTCCAGAGTATCTAAGACAGCAGGAAACGTGAGTGTGCTGAGAACAAAAGAACGGTGTTTCCTAAACATATGGACCATATCTAGTTCAATTCTGCTTCTGAAACTGAAACAAACCACAGGTCCTCTAACATCCAATGCTTGTCTGTTAAGATGAGAAAAGTGTGAGCTTCTGGAACGATGTAATTCCATTTAAGCTGTAAAGTAACTGCCCTTACCGGAAACGAAGTCTTGCTTGTAGGAAGACTCAGAGCCTGGGATTTAACTCCATTTCTGAAGTGAAACACACAGCACAGTCTCATATATAGATCCCACTCTGCTTTAGAGCAAGAAGCACGCTCTTGCTTTCTAGATTCTCTAATACAGCAGGAAACGTGAGTGTGCTCAGAACAAATGAACGGTGTTTCCTACACATACGGACCATATGTAGTCCAACTCTGCTGCTGAAACTGAAACAAACCACAGGTCCTCTAACATCCAATGCTTGGCAGTTAAGATGAGAAACGTGTGAGCTTCGTGGACGATGTAGTTCGTTTGAGCGCTAACTTAACTGCCCTTATCTGAAATGATGTAGTGATTGTAGGAAGACACAGAGCCTGGGATTTAACTCCATTTCTGAAGTGAAACAGACAGCAGAGTTCTCATCCATGGATCACACTCTGCTTTAGAGAAAGAAGCACGCTCTTGCTTTCTAGAGTCTCTAATACAGCAGGAAAATTTAGTGTGCTCAGAACAAATGAACGGTGTTTCCTACACATACAGACCATATCTAGTTCAACTCTGCTTCTGAAACTGAAACAAACCACATGTCCTCTAACATCCAATGCTTGTCAGTTAAGATGAGAAACGTTTGAGCTTCGTGACCGATGTAGTTCGTTTCAGCTGTAAACTAACTGCCCTTACCTGAAACGAAGTCTGGCTTGTAGGAAGACTCAGAGCCTGGGATTTAACTCCATTTCCGAAGTGAAACACACAGCACAGTCTCATATATAGATCCCACACTGCTTTAGAGCAAGAAGCACCCTCTTGCTTTCTAGATTCTCCAATACAGCAGGAAACGTTAGTGTGCTCAGAACAAATGAACGGTGTTTCCTACACATACGGACCATATCTAGTCCAACTCTGTTGATGAAACTGATGCAAAGCACTGGTCATCTAACATCCAATGCTTGTCAGTTAAGATGAGAAACGTGTGAGCTTCGTGAACGATGTAGTTCGTTTGAGCTGAAAAGTTACTGCCCTTATTTGAAACGAAATCTTGCTTGTAGAAAGACTCAGAGCCTGGGATTTAACTCCATTTCTGCATGGAAACACACAGCAGAGTTCTCATCCATTGATCACACTCTGCTTTAGAGCAAGAAGCACGCTCTTGCTTTCCAGAGTCTGTAAGACAGCAGGATACGTGAGTGTGATGAGAACAAAAGAACGGTGTTTCCTACACATACGGACCATATCTAGTTCAACTCTGCTTCTGAAACTGAAAGAACCACAGGTCCTCTAAAACCAATGCTTGTCTGTTAAGATGAGAAACGTGTGAGCTTCTGGAATGATGTATTCCATTTGAGCTGTAAAGTAACTGCCCTTACCTGAAACAAAGTCTGCTTGTAGGAAGACTCAGAGCCTGGAATTTAACTCCATTTCTGTAGTGAAACACACAGCACAGTCTCATATATAGATCCCACTCTGCTTTAGAGCAAGAAGCATGCTCTTGCTTTCTAGATTCTCTAATACAGCAGGAAACGTGAGTGTGCTCAGAACAAATGAACGGTGTTTCCTACACATACGGACCGTATGTAGTCCAACTCTGCTGCTGAAACTGATGCAAAGCACTGGTCATCTAACATCCAATGCTTGTCAGTTAAGATGAGAAACGTGTGAGCTCCGTGAAAGATGTAGTTCGTTTGAGCTGAAAAGTGAATGCCCTTACTTGAAACGAAATCTTGATTGTAGGAAGACAAAGAGCCTGGAATTTAACTCCATTCCTGAAGGGAAACACACAGCCTAGTTCTCAACGATGGATCACACTCTGCTTTAGAGCAAGAAGCACGTTCTTGCTTTCTACAGTCTCTAATACAGCAGGAAACATGAGTGTGATCAGAACAAAAGAAACGGTGTTTCCTACACATACAGACCATATCTAGTTCAACTCTGCTTCTGAAAATGAAACAAACCACAGGTCCTCTAACATCCAATGCTTGTCAGTTAAGATGAGAAACGTGTGAGCTTCGTGAATGATGTAGTTCGTTTGAGCTGAATAGTGACTGACCTTACTTGAAAAGAAATCTTGCATGTAGAAAGACTCAGAGCCTGGGATTTAACTCCATTTCTGCAGGGAAACACACAGCAGAGTTCTCATCCATTGATCACACTCTGCTTTAGAGCAAGAAGCACGCTCTTGCTTTCCAGAGTCTCTAAGACAGCAGGAAACATGAGTGTGATGAGAACAAAAGAACGGTGTTTCCTACACATATGGACCATATCTAGTTCAATTCTGCTTCTGAAACTGAAACAAACCACAGGTCTTCTAACATCCAATGCTTGTCTGTTAAGATGAGAAAGGTGTGAGCTTCTGGAACGATGGAGTCCATTTAAGCTGTAAAGTAACTGCCCTTACCTGAAACGAAGTCTTGCTTGTAGGAAGACTCAGAGCCTGGGATTTAACTCCATTTCTGAAGGGAAACACACATCATAGTTCTCATCCATGGATCCCACTCTGCTTTAGAGCAAGAAGCACGCTCTTGCTTTCTAGATTCTCTAATACAGCAGGAAACATGAGTGTGCTCAGAACAAATGAACGGTGTTTCCTACACATACGGATCATATCTAGTCCAACTCTGCTGCTGAAACTGATGCAAAGCACTGGTCATCTAACATCCAATGCTTGTCAGTTAAGATGAGAAACGTGTGAGCTCCGTGAAAGATGTAGTTCGTTTGAGCTGAAAAGTGACTGCCCTTACTTGAAACGAAATCTTGATTGTAGGAAGAAAAAGAGCCTGGAATTTAACTCCATTTCTGAAGGGAAACACACAGCATAGTTCTCAATGATGGATCACACTCTGCTTTAGAGCAAGAAGCACGTTCTTGCTTTCTAGAGTCTCTAATACAGCAGCAAACTTGAGTGTGCTCAGAACAGAAGAAACGGTGTTTCCTACACATATGGACCATATCTAGTTCAACTCTACTTCTGAAACTGAAACAATCCACAGGTGCTCTAACATCCAATGCTTGGCAGTTAAGATGAGAAACGTGTGAGCTTCGTGAACGATGTAGTTCGTTTGAGCTGTAACTTAACTGCCCTTATCTGAAACGATGTAGTGATTGTAGGAAGACACAGAGCCTGGGATTTAACTACATTTCTGATGTGAAACAGACAGCAGAGTTCTCATCCATGGATCACACTCTGCTTTAGAGAAAGAAGCACGCTCTTGCTTTCTAGAGTCTCTAATACAGCAGGAAAATTTAGTGTGCTCAGAACAAATGAACGGTGTTTCCTACACATACAGACCATATCTAGTTCAACTCTGCTTCTGAAACTGAAACAAACCACATGTCCTCTAACATCCAATGCTTGTCAGTTAAGATGAGAAACGTTTGAGCTTAGTGAACCATGTAGTTCGTTTGAGCTGTAAACTAACTGCCCATACCTGAAACGAAGTCTGGCTTTTAGGAAGACTCAGAGCCTGGGATTTAACTCCATTTCTGAAGTGAAACACACAGCACAGTCTCATATATAGATCCCACACTGCTATAGAGTAAGAAGCACCCTCTTGCTTTCTAGATTCTCCAATACAGCAGGAAACGTTAGTGTGCTCAGAACAAATGAACGGTGTTTCCTACACATACGGACCATATCTAGTCCAAATCTGTTGCTGAAACTGATGCAAAGCACTGGTCATCTAACATCCAATGCTTGTCAGTTAAGATGAGAAACGTGTGAGCTTCGTGAACGATGTAGTTCGTTTGAGCTGAAAAGTGACTGCCCTTACTTGAAACGAAATCTTGCTTGTAGAAAGACCCAGAGCCTGGGATTTAACTCCATTTCTGCATGGAACACACAGCAGAGTTCTCATCCATTGATAACACTCTGCTTTAGAGCAAGAAGCACGCTCTAGCTTTCCAGAGTCTGTAAGACAGCAGGATACGTGAGTGTGATGAGAACAAAAGAACGGTGTTTCCTACACATACGGACCATATCTAGTTCAACTCTGCTTCTGAAACTGAAAGAACCACAGGTCCTCTAAATCCAATGCTTGTCTGTTAAGATGAGAAACGTGTGAGCTTCTGGAACGATGTATTCCATTTGAGCTGTAAAGTAACTGCCCTTACCTGAAACAAAGTCTGCTTGTTGGAACACTCAGAGCCTGGAATTTAACTCCATTTCTGTAGTGAAACACACAGCACAGTCTCACATATAGATCCCACTCTGCTTTAGAGCAAGAAGCATGCTCTTGCTTTCTAGATTCTCTAATACAGCAGGAAACGTGAGTGTGCTCAGAACAAATGAACGGTGTTTCCTACACATACGGACCGTATGTACTCCAACTCTGCTGCAGAAACTGATGCAAAGCAGTGGTCATCTAACATCCAATGCTTGTCAGTTAAGATGAGAAACGTGTGAGCTCCGTGAAAGATGTAGTTCGTTTGAGCTGAAAAGTGACTGCCCTTACTTGAAACGAAATCTTGATTGTAGGAAGACAAAGAGCCTGGAATTTAACTCCATTTCTGAAGGGAAACACACAGCCTAGTTCTCAACGATGGATCACACTCTGCTTTAGAGCAAGAAGCACGTTCTTGCTTTCTAGAGTCTCTAATACAGCAGGAAACTTGAGTGTGCTCAGAACAAAAGAAACGGTGTTTCCTACACATACGGACCATATCTAGTTCAACTCTGCTTCTGAAAATGAAACAAACAACAGGTCCTCTAACATCCAATGCTTGGCAGTTAAGATGAGAAACGTGTGAGCTTCGTGAACGATGTAGTTCCTTTGAGCTGAATAGTGACTGCCCTTACTTGAAAAGAAATCTTGCTTGTAGAAAGACTCAGAGCCTGGGATTTAACTCCATTTCTGCATGGAAACACACAGCAGAGTTCTCATCGATTGATCACACTCTGCTTTAGAGCAAGAAGCACGCTCTTGCTTTCCAGAGTATCTAAGACAGCAGGAAACTTGAGTGTGATGAGAACAAAAGAACGGTGTTTCCTAAACATATGGACCATATCTAGTTCAATTCTGCTTCTGAAACTGAAACAAACCACAGGTCCTCTAACATCCAATGCTTGTCTGTTAAGATGAGAAAAGTGTGAGCTTCTGGAACGATGTAATTCCATTTAAGCTGTAAAGTAACTGCCCTTACCGGAAACGAAGTCTTGCTTGTAGGAAGACTCAGAGCCTGGGATTTAACTCCATTTCTGAAGTGAAACACACAGCACAGTCTCATATATAGATCCCACTCTGCTTTAGAGCAAGAAGCACGCTCTTGCTTTCTAGATTCTCTAATACAGCAGGAAACGTGAGTGTGCTCAGAACAAATGAACGGTGTTTCCTACACATACGGACCATATGTAGTCCAACTCTGCTGCTGAAACTGAAACAAACCACAGGTCCTCTAACATCCAATGCTTGGCAGTTAAGATGAGAAACGTGTGAGCTTCGTGGACGATGTAGTTCGTTTGAGCGCTAACTTAACTGCCCTTATCTGAAATGATGTAGTGATTGTAGGAAGACACAGAGCCTGGGATTTAACTCCATTTCTGAAGTGAAACAGACAGCAGAGTTCTCATCCATGGATCACACTCTGCTTTAGAGAAAGAAGCACGCTCTTGCTTTCTAGAGTCTCTAATACAGCAGGAAAATTTAGTGTGCTCAGAACAAATGAACGGTGTTTCCTACACATACAGACCATATCTAGTTCAACTCTGCTTCTGAAACTGAAACAAACCACATGTCCTCTAACATCCAATGCTTGTCAGTTAAGATGAGAAACGTTTGAGCTTCGTGACCGATGTAGTTCGTTTCAGCTGTAAACTAACTGCCCTTACCTGAAACGAAGTCTGGCTTGTAGGAAGACTCAGAGCCTGGGATTTAACTCCATTTCCGAAGTGAAACACACAGCACAGTCTCATATATAGATCCCACACTGCTTTAGAGCAAGAAGCACCCTCTTGCTTTCTAGATTCTCCAATACAGCAGGAAACGTTAGTGTGCTCAGAACAAATGAACGGTGTTTCCTACACATACGGACCATATCTAGTCCAACTCTGTTGATGAAACTGATGCAAAGCACTGGTCATCTAACATCCAATGCTTGTCAGTTAAGATGAGAAACGTGTGAGCTTCGTGAACGATGTAGTTCGTTTGAGCTGAAAAGTTACTGCCCTTATTTGAAACGAAATCTTGCTTGTAGAAAGACTCAGAGCCTGGGATTTAACTCCATTTCTGCATGGAAACACACAGCAGAGTTCTCATCCATTGATCACACTCTGCTTTAGAGCAAGAAGCACGCTCTTGCTTTCCAGAGTCTGTAAGACAGCAGGATACGTGAGTGTGATGAGAACAAAAGAACGGTGTTTCCTACACATACGGACCATATCTAGTTCAACTCTGCTTCTGAAACTGAAAGAACCACAGGTCCTCTAAAACCAATGCTTGTCTGTTAAGATGAGAAACGTGTGAGCTTCTGGAATGATGTATTCCATTTGAGCTGTAAAGTAACTGCCCTTACCTGAAACAAAGTCTGCTTGTAGGAAGACTCAGAGCCTGGAATTTAACTCCATTTCTGTAGTGAAACACACAGCACAGTCTCATATATAGATCCCACTCTGCTTTAGAGCAAGAAGCATGCTCTTGCTTTCTAGATTCTCTAATACAGCAGGAAACGTGAGTGTGCTCAGAACAAATGAACGGTGTTTCCTACACATACGGACCGTATGTAGTCCAACTCTGCTGCTGAAACTGATGCAAAGCACTGGTCATCTAACATCCAATGCTTGTCAGTTAAGATGAGAAACGTGTGAGCTCCGTGAAAGATGTAGTTCGTTTGAGCTGAAAAGTGAATGCCCTTACTTGAAACGAAATCTTGATTGTAGGAAGACAAAGAGCCTGGAATTTAACTCCATTCCTGAAGGGAAACACACAGCCTAGTTCTCAACGATGGATCACACTCTGCTTTAGAGCAAGAAGCACGTTCTTGCTTTCTACAGTCTCTAATACAGCAGGAAACATGAGTGTGATCAGAACAAAAGAAACGGTGTTTCCTACACATACAGACCATATCTAGTTCAACTCTGCTTCTGAAAATGAAACAAACCACAGGTCCTCTAACATCCAATGCTTGTCAGTTAAGATGAGAAACGTGTGAGCTTCGTGAATGATGTAGTTCGTTTGAGCTGAATAGTGACTGACCTTACTTGAAAAGAAATCTTGCATGTAGAAAGACTCAGAGCCTGGGATTTAACTCCATTTCTGCAGGGAAACACACAGCAGAGTTCTCATCCATTGATCACACTCTGCTTTAGAGCAAGAAGCACGCTCTTGCTTTCCAGAGTCTCTAAGACAGCAGGAAACATGAGTGTGATGAGAACAAAAGAACGGTGTTTCCTACACATATGGACCATATCTAGTTCAATTCTGCTTCTGAAACTGAAACAAACCACAGGTCTTCTAACATCCAATGCTTGTCTGTTAAGATGAGAAACGTGTGAGCTTCTGGAACGATGGAGTCCATTTAAGCTGTAAAGTAACTGCCCTTACCTGAAACGAAGTCTTGCTTGTAGGAAGACTCAGAGCCTGGGATTTAACTCCATTTCTGAAGGGAAACACACATCATAGTTCTCATCCATGGATCCCACTCTGCTTTAGAGCAAGAAGCACGCTCTTGCTTTCTAGATTCTCTAATACAGCAGGAAACATGAGTGTGCTCAGAACAAATGAACGGTGTTTCCTACACATACGGATCATATCTAGTCCAACTCTGCTGCTGAAACTGATGCAAAGCACTGGTCATCTAACATCCAATGCTTGTCAGTTAAGATGAGAAACGTGTGAGCTCCGTGAAAGATGTAGTTCGTTTGAGCTGAAAAGTGACTGCCCTTACTTGAAACGAAATCTTGATTGTAGGAAGAAAAAGAGCCTGGAATTTAACTCCATTTCTGAAGGGAAACACACAGCATAGTTCTCAATGATGGATCACACTCTGCTTTAGAGCAAGAAGCACGTTCTTGCTTTCTAGAGTCTCTAATACAGCAGCAAACTTGAGTGTGCTCAGAACAGAAGAAACGGTGTTTCCTACACATATGGACCATATCTAGTTCAACTCTACTTCTGAAACTGAAACAATCCACAGGTGCTCTAACATCCAATGCTTGGCAGTTAAGATGAGAAACGTGTGAGCTTCGTGAACGATGTAGTTCGTTTGAGCTGTAACTTAACTGCCCTTATCTGAAACGATGTAGTGATTGTAGGAAGACACAGAGCCTGGGATTTAACTACATTTCTGATGTGAAACAGACAGCAGAGTTCTCATCCATGGATCACACTCTGCTTTAGAGAAAGAAGCACGCTCTTGCTTTCTAGAGTCTCTAATACAGCAGGAAAATTTAGTGTGCTCAGAACAAATGAACGGTGTTTCCTACACATACAGACCATATCTAGTTCAACTCTGCTTCTGAAACTGAAACAAACCACATGTCCTCTAACATCCAATGCTTGTCAGTTAAGATGAGAAACGTTTGAGCTTAGTGAACCATGTAGTTCGTTTGAGCTGTAAACTAACTGCCCATACCTGAAACGAAGTCTGGCTTTTAGGAAGACTCAGAGCCTGGGATTTAACTCCATTTCTGAAGTGAAACACACAGCACAGTCTCATATATACATCCCACACTGCTATAGAGTAAGAAGCACCCTCTTGCTTTCTAGATTCTCCAATACAGCAGGAAACGTTAGTGTGCTCAGAACAAATGAACGGTGTTTCCTACACATACGGACCATATCTAGTCCAAATCTGTTGCTGAAACTGATGCAAAGCACTGGTCATCTAACATCCAATGCTTGTCAGTTAAGATGAGAAACGTGTGAGCTTCGTGAACGATGTAGTTCGTTTGAGCTGAAAAGTGACTGCCCTTACTTGAAACGAAATCTTGCTTGTAGAAAGACCCAGAGCCTGGGATTTAACTCCATTTCTGCATGGAACACACAGCAGAGTTCTCATCCATTGATAACACTCTGCTTTAGAGCAAGAAGCACGCTCTAGCTTTCCAGAGTCTGTAAGACAGCAGGATACGTGAGTGTGATGAGAACAAAAGAACGGTGTTTCCTACACATACGGACCATATCTAGTTCAACTCTGCTTCTGAAACTGAAAGAACCACAGGTCCTCTAAATCCAATGCTTGTCTGTTAAGATGAGAAACGTGTGAGCTTCTGGAACGATGTATTCCATTTGAGCTGTAAAGTAACTGCCCTTACCTGAAACAAAGTCTGCTTGTTGGACCACTCAGAGCCTGGAATTTAACTCCATTTCTGTAGTGAAACACACAGCACAGTCTCACATATAGATCCCACTCTGCTTTAGAGCAAGAAGCATGCTCTTGCTTTCTAGATTCTCTAATACAGCAGGAAACGTGAGTGTGCTCAGAACAAATGAACGGTGTTTCCTACACATACGGACCGTATGTACTCCAACTCTGCTGCAGAAACTGATGCAAAGCAGTGGTCATCTAACATCCAATGCTTGTCAGTTAAGATGAGAAACGTGTGAGCTCCGTGAAAGATGTAGTTCGTTTGAGCTGAAAAGTGACTGCCCTTACTTGAAACGAAATCTTGATTGTAGGAAGACAAAGAGCCTGGAATTTAACTCCATTTCTGAAGGGAAACACACAGCCTAGTTCTCAACGATGGATCACACTCTGCTTTAGAGCAAGAAGCACGTTCTTGCTTTCTAGAGTCTCTAATACAGCAGGAAACTTGAGTGTGCTCAGAACAAAAGAAACGGTGTTTCCTACACATACGGACCATATCTAGTTCAACTCTGCTTCTGAAAATGAAACAAACAACAGGTCCTCTAACATCCAATGCTTGGCAGTTAAGATGAGAAACGTGTGAGCTTCGTGAACGATGTAGTTCCTTTGAGCTGAATAGTGACTGCCCTTACTTGAAAAGAAATCTTGCTTGTAGAAAGACTCAGAGCCTGGGATTTAACTCCATTTCTGCATGGAAACACACAGCAGAGTTCTCATCGATTGATCACACTCTGCTTTAGAGCAAGAAGCACGCTCTTGCTTTCCAGAGTATCTAAGACAGCAGGAAACTTGAGTGTGATGAGAACAAAAGAACGGTGTTTCCTAAACATATGGACCATATCTAGTTCAATTCTGCTTCTGAAACTGAAACAAACCACAGGTCCTCTAACATCCAATGCTTGTCTGTTAAGATGAGAAAAGTGTGAGCTTCTGGAACGATGTAATTCCATTTAAGCTGTAAAGTAACTGCCCTTACCGGAAACGAAGTCTTGCTTGTAGGAAGACTCAGAGCCTGGGATTTAACTCCATTTCTGAAGTGAAACACACAGCACAGTCTCATATATAGATCCCACTCTGCTTTAGAGCAAGAAGCACGCTCTTGCTTTCTAGATTCTCTAATACAGCAGGAAACGTGAGTGTGCTCAGAACAAATGAACGGTGTTTCCTACACATACGGACCATATGTAGTCCAACTCTGCTGCTGAAACTGAAACAAACCACAGGTCCTCTAACATCCAATGCTTGGCAGTTAAGATGAGAAACGTGTGAGCTTCGTGGACGATGTAGTTCGTTTGAGCGCTAACTTAACTGCCCTTATCTGAAATGATGTAGTGATTGTAGGAAGACACAGAGCCTGGGATTTAACTCCATTTCTGAAGTGAAACAGACAGCAGAGTTCTCATCCATGGATCACACTCTGCTTTAGAGAAAGAAGCACGCTCTTGCTTTCTAGAGTCTCTAATACAGCAGGAAAATTTAGTGTGCTCAGAACAAATGAACGGTGTTTCCTACACATACAGACCATATCTAGTTCAACTCTGCTTCTGAAACTGAAACAAACCACATGTCCTCTAACATCCAATGCTTGTCAGTTAAGATGAGAAACGTTTGAGCTTCGTGACCGATGTAGTTCGTTTCAGCTGTAAACTAACTGCCCTTACCTGAAACGAAGTCTGGCTTGTAGGAAGACTCAGAGCCTGGGATTTAACTCCATTTCCGAAGTGAAACACACAGCACAGTCTCATATATAGATCCCACACTGCTTTAGAGCAAGAAGCACCCTCTTGCTTTCTAGATTCGCCAATACAGCAGGAAACGTTAGTGTGCTCAGAACAAATGAACGGTGTTTCCTACACATACGGACCATATCTAGTCCAACTCTGTTGATGAAACTGATGCAAAGCACTGGTCATCTAACATCCAATGCTTGTCAGTTAAGATGAGAAACGTGTGAGCTTCGTGAACGATGTAGTTCGTTTGAGCTGAAAAGTTACTGCCCTTATTTGAAACGAAATCTTGCTTGTAGAAAGACTCAGAGCCTGGGATTTAACTCCATTTCTGCATGGAAACACACAGCAGAGTTCTCATCCATTGATCACACTCTGCTTTAGAGCAAGAAGCACGCTCTTGCTTTCCAGAGTCTGTAAGACAGCAGGATACGTGAGTGTGATGAGAACAAAAGAACGGTGTTTCCTACACATACGGACCATATCTAGTTCAACTCTGCTTCTGAAACTGAAAGAACCACAGGTCCTCTAAAACCAATGCTTGTCTGTTAAGATGAGAAACGTGTGAGCTTCTGGAATGATGTATTCCATTTGAGCTGTAAAGTAACTGCCCTTACCTGAAACAAAGTCTGCTTGTAGGAAGACTCAGAGCCTGGAATTTAACTCCATTTCTGTAGTGAAACACACAGCACAGTCTCATATATAGATCCCACTCTGCTTTAGAGCAAGAAGCATGCTCTTGCTTTCTAGATTCTCTAATACAGCAGGAAACGTGAGTGTGCTCAGAACAAATGAACGGTGTTTCCTACACATACGGACCGTATGTAGTCCAACTCTGCTGCTGAAACTGATGCAAAGCACTGGTCATCTAACATCCAATGCTTGTCAGTTAAGATGAGAAACGTGTGAGCTCCGTGAAAGATGTAGTTCGTTTGAGCTGAAAAGTGAATGCCCTTACTTGAAACGAAATCTTGATTGTAGGAAGACAAAGAGCCTGGAATTTAACTCCATTCCTGAAGGGAAACACACAGCCTAGTTCTCAACGATGGATCACACTCTGCTTTAGAGCAAGAAGCACGTTCTTGCTTTCTACAGTCTCTAATACAGCAGGAAACATGAGTGTGATCAGAACAAAAGAAACGGTGTTTCCTACACATACAGACCATATCTAGTTCAACTCTGCTTCTGAAAATGAAACAAACCACAGGTCCTCTAACATCCAATGCTTGTCAGTTAAGATGAGAAACGTGTGAGCTTCGTGAATGATGTAGTTCGTTTGAGCTGAATAGTGACTGACCTTACTTGAAAAGAAATCTTGCATGTAGAAAGACTCAGAGCCTGGGATTTAACTCCATTTCTGCAGGGAAACACACAGCAGAGTTCTCATCCATTGATCACACTCTGCTTTAGAGCAAGAAGCACGCTCTTGCTTTCCAGAGTCTCTAAGACAGCAGGAAACATGAGTGTGATGAGAACAAAAGAACGGTGTTTCCTACACATATGGACCATATCTAGTTCAATTCTGCTTCTGAAACTGAAACAAACCACAGGTCTTCTAACATCCAATGCTTGTCTGTTAAGATGAGAAACGTGTGAGCTTCTGGAACGATGGAGTCCATTTAAGCTGTAAAGTAACTGCCCTTACCTGAAACGAAGTCTTGCTTGTAGGAAGACTCAGAGCCTGGGATTTAACTCCATTTCTGAAGGGAAACACACATCATAGTTCTCATCCATGGATCCCACTCTGCTTTAGAGCAAGAAGCACGCTCTTGCTTTCTAGATTCTCTAATACAGCAGGAAACATGAGTGTGCTCAGAACAAATGAACGGTGTTTCCTACACATACGGATCATATCTAGTCCAACTCTGCTGCTGAAACTGATGCAAAGCACTGGTCATCTAACATCCAATGCTTGTCAGTTAAGATGAGAAACGTGTGAGCTCCGTGAAAGATGTAGTTCGTTTGAGCTGAAAAGTGACTGCCCTTACTTGAAACGAAATCTTGATTGTAGGAAGAAAAAGAGCCTGGAATTTAACTCCATTTCTGAAGGGAAACACACAGCATAGTTCTCAATGATGGATCACACTCTGCTTTAGAGCAAGAAGCACGCTCTTGCTTTCTAGAGTCTCTAATACAGCAGCAAACTTGAGTGTGCTCAGAACAGAAGAAACGGTGTTTCCTACACATATGGACCATATCTAGTTCAACTCTACTTCTGAAACTGAAACAAACCACAGGTGCTCTAACATCCAATGCTTGGCAGTTAAGATGAGAAACGTGTGAGCTTCGTGAACGATGTAGTTCGTTTGAGCTGTAACTTAACTGCCCTTATCTGAAACGAAGTCTGGCTTTTAGGAAGACTCAGAGCCTGGGATTTAACTCCATTTCTGAAGTGAAACACACAGCACAGTCTCATATATAGATCCCACACTGCTATAGAGTAAGAAGCACCCTCTTGCTTTCTAGATTCTCCAATACAGCAGGAAACGTTAGTGTGCTCAGAACAAATGAACGGTGTTTCCTACACATACGGACCATATCTAGTCCAAATCTGTTGCTGAACCTGATGCAAAGCACTGGTCATCTAACATCCAATGCTTGTCAGTTAAGATGAGAAACGTGTGAGCTTCGTGAACGATGTAGTTCGTTTGAGCTGAAAAGTGACTGCCCTTACTTGAAACGAAATCTTGCTTGTAGAAAGACCCAGAGCCTGGGATTTAACTCCATTTCTGCATGGAACACACAGCAGAGTTCTCATCCATTGATAACACTCTCCTTTAGAGCAAGAAGCACGCTCTAGCTTTCCAGAGTCTGTAAGACAGCAGGATACGTGAGTGTGATGAGAACAAAAGAACGGTGTTTCCTACACATACGGACCATATCTAGTTCAACTCTGCTTCTGAAACTGAAAGAACCACAGGTCCTCTAAATCCAATGCTTGTCTGTTAAGATGAGAAACGTGTGAGCTTCTGGAACGATGTATTCCATTTGAGCTGTAAAGTAACTGCCCTTACCTGAAACAAAGTCTGCTTGTTGGAACACTCAGAGCCTGGAATTTAACTCCATTTCTGTAGTGAAACACACAGCACAGTCTCACATATAGATCCCACTCTGCTTTAGAGCAAGAAGCATGCTCTTGCTTTCTAGATTCTCTAATACAGCAGGAAACGTGAGTGTGCTCAGAACAAATGAACGGTGTTTCCTACACATACGGACCGTATGTAGTCCAACTCTGCTGCTGAAACTGATGCAAAGCACTGGTCATCTAACATCCAATGCTTGTCAGTTAAGATGAGAAACGTGTGAGCTCCGTGAAAGATGTAGTTCGTTTGAGCTGAAAAGTGAATGCCCTTACTTGAAACGAAATCTTGATTGTAGGAAGACAAAGAGCCTGGAATTTAACTCCATTCCTGAAGGGAAACACACAGCCTAGTTCTCAACGATGGATCACACTCTGCTTTAGAGCAAGAAGCACGTTCTTGCTTTCTACAGTCTCTAATACAGCAGGAAACATGAGTGTGATCAGAACAAAAGAAACGGTGTTTCCTACACATACAGACCATATCTAGTTCAACTCTGCTTCTGAAAATGAAACAAACCACAGGTCCTCTAACATCCAATGCTTGTCAGTTAAGATGAGAAACGTGTGAGCTTCGTGAATGATGTAGTTCGTTTGAGCTGAATAGTGACTGACCTTACTTGAAAAGAAATCTTGCATGTAGAAAGACTCAGAGCCTGGGATTTAACTCCATTTCTGCAGGGAAACACACAGCAGAGTTCTCATCCATTGATCACACTCTGCTTTAGAGCAAGAAGCACGCTCTTGCTTTCCAGAGTCTCTAAGACAGCAGGAAACATGAGTGTGATGAGAACAAAAGAACGGTGTTTCCTACACATATGGACCATATCTAGTTCAATTCTGCTTCTGAAACTGAAACAAACCACAGGTCTTCTAACATCCAATGCTTGTCTGTTAAGATGAGAAACGTGTGAGCTTCTGGAACGATGGAGTCCATTTAAGATGTAAAGTAACTGCCCTTACCTGAAACGAAGTCTTGCTTGTAGGAAGACTCAGAGCCTGGGATTTAACTCCATTTCTGAAGGGAAACACACATCATAGTTCTCATCCATGGATCCCACTCTGCTTTAGAGCAAGAAGCACGCTCTTGCTTTCTAGATTCTCTAATACAGCAGGAAACATGAGTGTGCTCAGAACAAATGAACGGTGTTTCCTACACATACGGATCATATCTAGTCCAACTCTGCTGCTGAAACTGATGCAAAGCACTGGTCATCTAACATCCAATGCTTGTCAGTTAAGATGAGAAACGTGTGAGCTCCGTGAAAGATGTAGTTCGTTTGAGCTGAAAAGTGACTGCCCTTACTTGAAACGAAATCTTGATTGTAGGAAGAAAAAGAGCCTGGAATTTAACTCCATTTCTGAAGGGAAACACACAGCATAGTTCTCAATGATGGATCACACTCTGCTTTAGAGCAAGAAGCACGTTCTTGCTTTCTAGAGTCTCTAATACAGCAGCAAACTTGAGTGTGCTCAGAACAGAAGAAACGGTGTTTCCTACACATATGGACCATATCTAGTTCAACTCTACTTCTGAAACTGAAACAAACCACAGGTGCTCTAACATCCAATGCTTGGCAGTTAAGATGAGAAACGTGTGAGCTTCGTGAACGATGTAGTTCGTTTGAGCTGTAACTTAACTGCCCTTATCTGAAACGATGTAGTGATTGTAGGAAGACACAGAGCCTGGGATTTAACTACATTTCTGATGTGAAACAGACAGCAGAGTTCTCATCCATGGATCACACTCTGCTTTAGAGAAAGATGCACGCTCTTGCTTTCTAGAGTCTCTAATACAGCAGGAAAATTTAGTGTGCTCAGAACAAATGAACGGTGTTTCCTACACATACAGACCATATCTAGTTCAACTCTGCTTCTGAAACTGAAACAAACCACATGTCCTCTAACATCCAATGCTTGTCAGTTAAGATGAGAAACGTTTGAGCTTAGTGAACCATGTAGTTCGTTGGAGCTGTAAACTAACTGCCCATACCTGAAACGAAGTCTGGCTTTTAGGAAGACTCAGAGCCTGGGATTTAACTCCATTTCTGAAGTGAAACACACAGCACAGTCTCATATATAGATCCCACACTGCTATAGAGTAAGAAGCACCCTCTTGCTTTCTAGATTCTCCAATACAGCAGGAAACGTTAGTGTGCTCAGAACAAATGAACGGTGTTTCCTACACATACGGACCATATCTAGTCCAAATCTGTTGCTGAAACTGATGCAAAGCACTGGTCATCTAACATCCAATGCTTGTCAGTTAAGATGAGAAACGTGTGAGCTTCGTGAACGATGTAGTTCGTTTGAGCTGAAAAGTGACTGCCCTTACTTGAAACGAAATCTTGCTTGTAGAAAGACCCAGAGCCTGGGATTTAACTCCATTTCTGCATGGAACACACAGCAGAGTTCTCATCCATTGATAACACTCTCCTTTAGAGCAAGAAGCACGCTCTAGCTTTCCAGAGTCTGTAAGACAGCAGGATACGTGAGTGTGATGAGAACAAAAGAACGGTGTTTCCTACACATACGGACCATATCTAGTTCAACTCTGCTTCTGAAACTGAAAGAACCACAGGTCCTCTAAATCCAATGCTTGTCTGTTAAGATGAGAAACGTGTGAGCTTCTGGAACGATGTATTCCATTTGAGCTGTAAAGTAACTGCCCTTACCTGAAACAAAGTCTGCTTGTTGGAACACTCAGAGCCTGGAATTTAACTCCATTTCTGTAGTGAAACACACAGCACAGTCTCACATATAGATCCCACTCTGCTTTAGAGCAAGAAGCATGCTCTTGCTTTCTAGATTCTCTAATACAGCAGGAAACGTGAGTGTGCTCAGAACAAATGAACGGTGTTTCCTACACATACGGACCGTATGTACTCCAACTCTGCTGCAGAAACTGATGCAAAGCACTGGTCATCTAACATCCAATGCTTGTCAGTTAAGATGAGAAACGTGTGAGCTCCGTGAAAGATGTAGTTCGTTTGAGCTGAAAAGTGACTGCCCTTACTTGAAACGAAATCTTGATTGTAGGAAGACAAAGAGCCTGGAATTTAACTCCATTTCTGAAGGGAAACACACAGCCTAGTTCTCAACGATGGATCACACTCTGCTTTAGAGCAAGAAGCACGTTCTTGCTTTCTAGAGTCTCTAATACAGCAGGAAACTTGAGTGTGCTCAGAACAAAAGAAACGGTGTTTCCTACACATACGGACCATATCTAGTTCAACTCTGCTTCTGAAAATGAAACAAACAACAGGTCCTCTAACATCCAATGCTTGGCAGTTAAGATGAGAAACGTGTGAGCTTCGTGAACGATGTAGTTCCTTTGAGCTGAATAGTGACTGCCCTTACTTGAAAAGAAATCTTGCTTGTAGAAAGACTCAGAGCCTGGGATTTAACTCCATTTCTGCATGGAAACACACAGCAGAGTTCTCATCCATTGATCACACTCTGCTTTAGAGCAAGAAGCACGCTCTTGCTTTCCAGAGTATCTAAGACAGCAGGAAACGTGAGTGTGATGAGAACAAAAGAACGGTGTTTCCTAAACATATGGACCATATCTAGTTCAATTCTGCTTCTGAAACTGAAACAAACCACAGGTCCTCTAACATCCAATGCTTGTCTGTTAAGATGAGAAAAGTGTGAGCTTCTGGAACGATGTAATTCCATTTAAGCTGTAAAGTAACTGCCCTTACCGGAAACGAAGTCTTGCTTGTAGGAAGACTCAGAGCCTGGGATTTAACTCCATTTCTGAAGTGAAACACACAGCACAGTCTCATATATAGATCCCACTCTGCTTTAGAGCAAGAAGCACGCTCTTGCTTTCTAGATTCTCTAATACAGCAGGAAACGTGAGTGTGCTCAGAACAAATGAACGGTGTTTCCTACACATACGGACCATATGTAGTCCAACTCTGCTGCTGAAACTGAAACAAACCACAGGTCCTCTAACATCCAATGCTTGGCAGTTAAGATGAGAAACGTGTGAGCTTCGTGGACGATGTAGTTCGTTTGAGCGCTAACTTAACTGCCCTTATCTGAAATGATGTAGTGATTGTAGGAAGACACAGAGCCTGGGATTTAACTCCATTTCTGAAGTGAAACAGACAGCAGAGTTCTCATCCATGGATCACACTCTGCTTTAGAGAAAGAAGCACGCTCTTGCTTTCTAGAGTCTCTAATACAGCAGGAAAATTTAGTGTGCTCAGAACAAATGAACGGTGTTTCCTACACATACAGACCATATCTAGTTCAACTCTGCTTCTGAAACTGAAACAAACCACATGTCCTCTAACATCCAATGCTTGTCAGTTAAGATGAGAAACGTTTGAGCTTCGTGACCGATGTAGTTCGTTTCAGCTGTAAACTAACTGCCCTTACCTGAAACGAAGTCTGGCTTGTAGGAAGACTCAGAGCCTGGGATTTAACTCCATTTCTGAAGTGAAACACACAGCACAGTCTCATATATAGATCCCACACTGCTTTAGAGCAAGAAGCACCCTCTTGCTTTCTAGATTCTCCAATACAGCAGGAAAC
Source organism: Onychomys leucogaster (assembly GCA_949786385.1). Lineage (NCBI taxonomy): Eukaryota > Metazoa > Chordata > Mammalia > Rodentia > Cricetidae > Onychomys > Onychomys leucogaster. The sequence goes on along the minus strand of CATKUP010000009.1, from coordinate 2,867,096 downwards.
GTTAGTGTGCTCAGAACAAATGAACGGTGTTTCCTACACATACGGACCATATCTAGTCCAACTCTGTTGATGAAACTGATGCAAAGCACTGGTCATCTAACATCCAATGCTTGTCAGTTAAGATGAGAAACGTGTGAGCTTCGTGAACGATGTAGTTCGTTTGAGCTGAAAAGTTACTGCCCTTATTTGAAACGAAATCTTGCTTGTAGAAAGACTCAGAGCCTGGGATTTAACTCCATTTCTGCATGGAAACACACAGCAGAGTTCTCATCCATTGATCACACTCTGCTTTAGAGCAAGAAGCACGCTCTTGCTTTCCAGAGTCTGTAAGACAGCAGGATACGTGAGTGTGATGAGAACAAAAGAACGGTGTTTCCTACACATACGGACCATATCTAGTTCAACTCTGCTTCTGAAACTGAAAGAACCACAGGTCCTCTAAAACCAATGCTTGTCTGTTAAGATGAGAAACGTGTGAGCTTCTGGAATGATGTATTCCATTTGAGCTGTAAAGTAACTGCCCTTACCTGAAACAAAGTCTGCTTGTAGGAAGACTCAGAGCCTGGAATTTAACTCCATTTCTGTAGTGAAACACACAGCACAGTCTCATATATAGATCCCACACTGCTTTAGAGCAAGAAGCATGCTCTTGCTTTCTAGATTCTCTAATACAGCAGGAAACGTGAGTGTGCTCAGAACAAATGAACGGTGTTTCCTACACATACGGACCGTATGTAGTCCAACTCTGCTGCTGAAACTGATGCAAAGCACTGGTCATCTAACATCCAATGCTTGTCAGTTAAGATGAGAAACGTGTGAGCTCCGTGAAAGATGTAGTTCGTTTGAGCTGAAAAGTGAATGCCCTTACTTGAAACGAAATCTTGATTGTAGGAAGACAAAGAGCCTGGAATTTAACTCCATTCCTGAAGGGAAACACACAGCCTAGTTCTCAACGATGGATCACACTCTGCTTTAGAGCAAGAAGCACGTTCTTGCTTTCTACAGTCTCTAATACAGCAGGAAACATGAGTGTGCTCAGAACAAAAGAAACGGTGTTTCCTACACATACAGACCATATCTAGTTCAACTCTGCTTCTGAAAATGAAACAAACCACAGGTCCTCTAACATCCAATGCTTGTCAGTTAAGATGAGAAACGTGTGAGCTTCGTGAATGATGTAGTTCGTTTGAGCTGAATAGTGACTGACCTTACTTGAAAAGAAATCTTGCATGTAGAAAGACTCAGAGCCTGGGATTTAACTCCATTTCTGCAGGGAAACACACAGCAGAGTTCTCATCCATTGATCACACTCTGCTTTAGAGCAAGAAGCACGCTCTTGCTTTCCAGAGTCTCTAAGACAGCAGGAAACATGAGTGTGATGAGAACAAAAGAACGGTGTTTCCTACACATATGGACCATATCTAGTTCAATTCTGCTTCTGAAACTGAAACAAACCACAGGTCCTCTAACATCCAATGCTTGTCTGTTAAGATGAGAAACGTGTGAGCTTCTGGAACGATGGAGTCCATTTAAGATGTAAAGTAACTGCCCTTACCTGAAACGAAGTCTTGCTTGTAGGAAGACTCAGAGCCTGGGATTTAACTCCATTTCTGAAGGGAAACACACATCATAGTTCTCATCCATGGATCCCACTCTGCTTTAGAGCAAGAAGCACGCTCTTGCTTTCTAGATTCTCTAATACAGCAGGAAACATGAGTGTGCTCAGAACAAATGAACGGTGTTTCCTACACATACGGACCATATCTAGTCCAACTCTGCTGCTGAAACTGATGCAAAGCACTGGTCATCTAACATCCAATGCTTGTCAGTTAAGATGAGAAACGTGTGAGCTCCGTGAAAGATGTAGTTCGTTTGAGCTGAAAAGTGACTGCCCTTACTTGAAACGAAATCTTGATTGTAGGAAGAAAAAGAGCCTGGAATTTAACTCCATTTCTGAAGGGAAACACACAGCATAGTTCTCAATGATGGATCACACTCTGCTTTAGAGCAAGAGGCACGTTCTTGCTTTCTAGAGTCTCTAATACAGCAGCAAACTTGAGTGTGCTCAGAACAGAAGAAACGGTGTTTCCTACACATATGGACCATATCTAGTTCAACTCTACTTCTGAAACTGAAACAAACCACAGGTGCTCTAACATCCAATGCTTGGCAGTTAAGATGAGAAACGTGTGAGCTTCGTGAACGATGTAGTTCGTTTGAGCTGTAACTTAACTGCCCTTATCTGAAACGATGTAGTGATTGTAGGAAGACACAGAGCCTGGGATTTAACTACATTTCTGATGTGAAACAGACAGCAGAGTTCTCATCCATGGATCACACTCTGCTTTAGAGAAAGAAGCACGCTCTTGCTTTCTAGAGTCTCTAATACAGCAGGAAAATTTAGTGTGCTCAGAACAAATGAACGGTGTTTCCTACACATACAGACCATTTCTAGTTCAACTCTGCTTCTGAAACTGAAACAAACCACATGTCCTCTAACATCCAATGCTTGTCAGTTAAGATGAGAAACGTTTGAGCTCTGTGAACCATGTAGTTCGTTTGAGCTGTAAACTAACTGCCCATACCTGAAACGAAGTCTGGCTTGTAGGAAGACTCAGAGCCTGGGATTTAACTCCATTTCTGAAGTGAAACACACAGCACAGTCTCATATATAGATCCCACACTGCTATAGAGCAAGAAGCACCCTCTTGCTTTCTAGATTCTCCAATACAGCAGGAAACGTTAGTGTGCTCAGAACAAATGAACGGTGTTTCCTACACATACGGACCATATCTAGTCCAAATCTGTTGCTGAAACTGATGCAAAGCACTGGTCATCTAACATCCAATGCTTGTCAGTTAAGATGAGAAACGTGTGAGCTTCGTGAACGATGTAGTTCGTTTGAGCTGAAAAGTGACTGCCCTTACTTGAAACGAAATCTTGCTTGTAGAAAGACCCAGAGCCTGGGATTTAACTCCATTTCTGCATGGAACACACAGCAGAGTTCTCATCCATTGATAACACTCTGCTTTAGAGCAAGAAGCACTCTCTAGCTTTCCAGAGTCTGTAAGACAGCAGGATATGTGAGTGTGATGAGAACAAAAGAACGGTGTTTCCTACACATACGGACCATATCTAGTTCAACTCTGCTTCTGAAACTGAAAGAACCACAGGTCCTCTAAATCCAATGCTTGTCTGTTAAGATGAGAAACGTGTGAGCTTCTGGAACGATGTATTCCATTTGAGCTGTAAAGTACCTGACCTTACCTGAAACGAAGTCTGCTTGTAGGAACACTCAGAGCCTGGAATTTAACTCCATTTCTGTAGTGAAACACACAGCACAGTCTCACATATAGATCCCACTCTGCTTTAGAGCAAGTAGCATGCTCTTGCTTTCCAGATTCTCTAATACAGCAGGAAACGTGAGTGTGCTCAGAACAAATGAACGGTGTTTCCTACACATACGGACCGTATGTAGTCCAACTCTGCTGCTGAAACTGATGCAAAGCACTGGTCATCTAACATCCAATGCTTGTCAGTTAAGATGAGAAACGTGTGAGCTCCGTGAAAGATGTAGTTCGTTTGAGCTGAAAAGTGACTGCCCTTACTTGAAACGAAATCTTGATTGTAGGAAGACAAAGAGCCTGGAATTTAACTCCATTTCTGAAGGGAAACACACAGCAGTTCTCAACGATGGATCACACTCTGCTTTAGAGCAAGAAGCACGTTCTTGCTTTCTAGAGTCTCTAATACAGCAGGAAACATGAGTGTGCTCAGAACAAAAGAAACGGTGTTTCCTACACATACGGACCATATCTAGTTCAACTCTGCTTCTGAAATTGAAACAAACAACAGGTCCTCTAACATCCAATGCTTGGCAGTTAAGATGAGAAACGTGTGAGCTTCGTGAACGATGTAGTTCCTTTGAGCTGAATAGTGACTGCCCTTACTTGAAAAGAAATCTTGCTTGTAGAAAGACTCAGAGCCGGGGATTTAACTCCATTTCTGCATGGAAACACACAGCAGAGTTCTCATCCATTGATCACACTCTGCTTTAGAGCAAGAAGCACGCTCTTGCTTTCCAGAGTATCTAAGACAGCAGGAAACGTGAGTGTGATGAGAACAAAAGAACGGTGTTTCCTACACATATGGACCATATCTAGTTCAATTCTGCTTCTGAAACTGAAACAAACCACACGTCCTCTAACATCCAATGCTTGTCTGTTAAGATGAGAAACGTGTGAGCTTCTGGAACGATGTAGTCCATTTAAGCTGTAAAGTAACTGCCCTTACCTGAAACGAAGTCTTGCTTGTAGGAAGACTCAGAGCCTGGGATTTAACTCCATTTCTGAAGTGAAACACACAGCACAGTCTCATATATAGATCCCACTCTGCTTTAGAGCAAGAAGCACGCTCTTGCTTTCTAGATTCTCTAATACAGCAGGAAACGTGAGTGTGCTCAGAACAAATGAACGGTGTTTCCTACACATACGGACCATATGTAGTCCAACTCTGCTGCTGAAACTGAAACAAACCACAGGTCCTCTAACATCCAATGCTTGGCAGTTAAGATGAGAAACGTGTGAGCTTCGTGGACGATGTAGTTCGTTTGAGCTGTAACTTAACTGCCCTTATCTGAAACGATGTAGTGATTGTAGGAAGACACAGAGCCTGGGATTTAACTCCATTTCTGAAGTGAAACAGACAGCAGAGTTCTCATCCATGGATCACACTCTGCTTTAGAGAAAGAAGCACGCTCTTGCTTTCTAGAGTCTCTAATACAGCAGGAAAATTTAGTGTGCTCAGAACAAATGAACGGTGTTTCCTACACATACAGACCATATCTAGTTCAACTCTGCTTCTGAAACTGAAACAAACCACATGTCCTCTAACATCCAATGCTTGTCAGTTAAGATGAGAAACGTTTGAGCTTCGTGAACGATGTAGTTTGTTTGAGCTGTAAATAACTGCCCTTACCTGAAACGAAGTCTGGCTTGTAGGAAGACTCAGAGCCTGGGATTTAACTCCATTTCCGAAGTGAAACACACAGCACAGTCTCATATATAGATCCCACACTGCTTTAGAGCAAGAAGCACCCTCTTGCTTTCTAGATTCTCCAATACAGCAGGAAACGTTAGTGTGCTCAGAACAAATGAACGGTGTTTCCTACACATTCGGACCATATCTAGTCCAACTCTGTTGCTGAAACTGATGCAAAGCACTGGTCATCTAACATCCAATGCTTGTCAGTTAAGATGAGAAACGTGTGAGCTTCGTGAACGATGTAGTTCATTTGAGCTGAAAAGTTACTGCCCTTACTTCAAACGAAATCTTGCTTGTAGAAAGACTCAGAGCCTGGGATTTAACTCCATTTCTGCATGGAAACACACAGCAGAGTTCTCATCCATTGATCACACTCTGCTTTAGAGCAAGAAGCACGCTCTTGCTTTCCAGAGTCTCTAAGACAGCAGGAAACGTGAGTGTGATGAGAACAAAAGAACGGTGTTTCCTACACATATGGACCATATCTAGTTCAATTCTGCTTCTGAAACTGAAACAAACCACAGGTCCTCTATCATCCAATGCTTGTCTGTTAAGATGAGAAACGTGTGAGCTTCTGGAACGATGTAGTCCATTTAAGCTGTAAAGTAACTGCCCTTACCTGAAACGAAGTCTTGCTTGTAGGAAGACTCAGAGCCTGGGATTTAACTCCATTTCTGATGGGAAACACACAGCATAGTTCTCATCCAAGGATCCCACTCTGCTTTAGAGCAAGAAGCACGCTCTTGCTTTCTAGATTCTCTAATACAGCAGGAAACATGAGTATGCTCAGAACAAATGAACGGTGTTTCCTACACATACGGACCATATCTAGTCCAACTCTGCTGCTGAAACTGATGCAAAGCACTGGTCATCTAACATCCAATGCTTGTCAGTTAAGATGAGAAACGTGTGAGCTCCATGAAAGATGTAGTTCGTTTGAGCTGAAAAGTGACTGCCCTTACTTGAAACGAAATCTTGATTGTAGGAAGACAAAGAGCCTGGAATTTAACTCCATTTCTGAAGGGAAACACACAGCATAGTTCTCAATGATGGATCACACTCTGCTTTAGAGCAAGAAGCACGTTCTTGCTTTCTAGAGTCTCTAATACAGCAGCAAACTTGAGTGTGCTCAGAACAGAAGAAACGGTGTTTCCTACACATATGGACCATATCTAGTTCTACTCTGCTTCTGAAACTGAAACAAACCACAGGTACTCTAACATCCAATGCTTGGCAGTTAAGATGAGAAACGTGTGAGCTTCGTGAACGATGTAGTTCGTTTGAGCTGTAACTTAACTGCCCTTATCTGAAACGATGTAGTGATTGTAGGAAGACACAGAGCCTGGGATTTAACTACATTTCTGAAGTGAAACAGACAGCAGAGTTCTCATCCATGGATCACACTCTGCTTTAGAGAAAGAAGCACGCTCTTGCTTTCTAGAGTCTCTAATACAGCAGTAAAATTTAGTGTGCTCAGAACAAATGAACGGTGTTTCCTACACATACAGACCATATCTAGTTCAACTCTGCTTCTGAAACTGAAACAAACCACAGGTCCTCTAACATCCAATGCTTGTCATTTAAGATGAGAAACGTTTGAGCTTAGTGAACCATGTAGTTCGTTTGAGCTGTAAACTAACTGCCCTTACCTGAAACGAAGTCTGGCTTGTAGGAAGACTCAGAGCCTGGGATTTAACTCCATTTCTGAAGTGAAACACACAGCACAGTCTCATATATAGATCCCACACTGCTTTAGAGCAAGAAGCACCCTCTTGCTTTCTAGATTCTCCAATACAGCAGGAAACGTTAGTGTGCTCAGAAAAAATGAACGGTGTTTCCTACACATACGGACCATATCTAGTCCAACTCTGTTGCTGAAACTGATGCAAAGCACTGGTCATCTAACATCCAATGCTTGTCAGTTAAGATGAGAAACGTGTGAGCTTCGTGAACGATGTAGTTCGTTTGAGCAGAAAAGTGACTGCCCTTACTTGAAACGAAATCTTGCTTGTAGAAAGACCCAGAGCCTGGGATTTAACTCCATTTCTGCATGGAACACACAGCAGAGTTCTCATCCATTGATAATACTCTGCTTTAGAGCAAGAAGCACTCTCTAGCTTTCCAGAGTCTGTAAGACAGCAGGATACATGAGTGTGATGAGAAAAAAAGAACGGTGTTTCCTACACATATGGACCATATCTAGTTCAACTCTGCTTCTGAAACTGAAAGAACCACAGGTCTTCTAAATCCAATGCTTGTATGTTAAAATGAGAAACGTGTGAGCTTCTGGAACGATGTATTCCTTTTGAGCTATAAAGTAACTGCCCTTACCTGAAACAAAGTCTGCTTGTAGGAACACTCAGAGCCTGGAATTTAACTCCATTTCTGTAGTGAAACACACAGCACAGTCTCATATATAGATCCCACTCTGCTTTAGAGCAAGAAGCATGCTCTTGCTTTCTAGATTCTCTAATACAGCAGGAACGTGAGTGTGCTCAGAACAAATGAACGGTGTTTCCTACACATACGGACCGTATGTAGTCCAACTCTGCTGCTGAAACTGATGCAAAGCACTGGTCATCTAACATACAATGCTTGTCAGTTAAGATGAGAAACGTGTGAGCTCCGTGAAAGATGTAGTTCGTTTGAGCTGAAAAGTGACTGCCCTTACTTGAAACGAAATCTTGATTGTAGGAAGACAAAGAGCCTGGAATTTAACTCCATTTCTGAAGGGAAACACACAGCATAGTTCTCAATGATGGATCACACTCTGCTTTAGAGCAAGAAGCACGTTCTTGCTTTCTAGAGTCTCTAATACAGCAGCAAACTTGAGTGTGCTCAGAACAGAAGAAACGGTGTTTCCTACACATATGGACCATATCTAGTTCTACTCTGCTTCTGAAACTGAAACAAACCACAGGTACTCTAACATCCAATGCTTGGCAGTTAAGATGAGAAACGTGTGAGCTTCGTGAACGATGTAGTTCGTTTGAGCTGTAACTTAACTGCCCTTATCTGAAACGATGTAGTGATTGTAGGAAGACACAGAGCCTGGGATTTAACTCCATTTCTGAAGTGAAACAGACAGCAGAGTTCTCATCCATGGATCACACTCTGCTTTAGAGAAAGAAGCACGCTCTTGCTTCCTAGAGTCTCTAATACAGCAGGAAAATTTAGTGTGCTCAGAACAAATGAACGGTGTTTCCTACACATACAGACCATATCTAGTTCAACTCTGCTTCTGAAACTGAAACAAACCACAGGTCCTCTAACATCCAATGCTTGTCAGTTAAGATGAGAAACGTGTGAGCTTCGTGAACGATGTAGTTCGTTTGAGCTGAATAGTGACTGCCCTTACTTGAAAAGAAATCTTGCTTGTAGAAAGACTCAGAGCCTGGGATTTAACTCCATTTCTGCATGGAAACACACAGCAGAGTTTTCATCCATTGATCACACTCTGCTTTAGAGCAAGAAGCACGCTCTTGCTTTCCAGAGTCTCTAAGACAGCAGGAAACGTGAGTGTGATGAGAACAAAAGAACGGTGTTTGCTACACATATGGACCATATCTAGTTCAATTCTGCTTCTGAAACTGAAACAAACCACAGGTCCTATAACATCCAATGCTTGTCTGTTAAGATGAGAAACGTGTGAGCTTCTGGAACGAAGTAGTCCATTTAAGCTGTAAAGTAACTGCCCTTACCTGAAACGAAGTCTTGCTTGTAGGAAGACTCAGAGCCTGGGATTTAACTCCATTTCTGAAGGGAAACACACAGCATAGTTCTCATCGATGGATCCCACTCTGCTTTAGAGCAAGAAGGACGCTCTTGCTTTCTAGATTCTCTAATACAGCAGGAAACATGAGTGTGCTCAGAACAAATGAACGGTGTTTCCTACACATACGGACCATATCTAGTCCAACTCTGCTGCTGAAACTGATGCAAAGCACTGGTAATCTAACATCCAATGCTTGGCAGTTAAGATGAGAAACGTGTGAGCTTCGTGAACGATGTAGTTCGTTTGAGCTGAAAAGTGACTGCCCTTACTTGAAATGAAATCTTGCTTGTAGAAAGACTCAGAGCCTGGCATTTAACTCCATTTCTGCATGGAAACACAAAGCAGAGTTCTCATCCATTGATCACACTCTGCTTTAGAGCAAGAAGCACGCTCTTGCTTTCCAGAGTCTCTAAGACTGCAGGAAACGTGAGTGTGATGAGAACAAAAGAACGGTGTCCTACACTTACGGACCATATCTAGTTCAACTCTACTTCTGAAACTGAAACAAACCACAGGTCCTCTAACATCCAATGCTTGTCTGTTAAGATGAGAAACGTGTGAGCTTCTGGAACGATGTACTCCATTTAAGCTGTAAAGTAACTGCCCTTACCTGAAACGAAGTCTTGCTTGTAGGAAGACTCAGAGCCTGGTATTTAACTCCATTGCTGAAGGGAAACACACAGCACTGTCTCATATATAGATCCCACACTGCTTTAGAGCAAGAAGCATGCTCTTGCTTTCTAGATTCTCTAATACAGCAGGAAACGTGAGTGTGCTCAGAACAAATGAACGGTGTTTCCTACACATACGGACCGTATGTAGTCCAACTCTGCTGCTGAAACTGATGCAAAGCACTGGTCATCTAACATCCAATGCTTGTCAGTTAAGATGAGAAACGTGTGAGCTCAGTGAAAGATGTAGTTCGTTTGAGCTGAAAAGTGAATGCCCTTACTTGAAACGAAATCTTGATTGTAGGAAGACAAAGAGCCTGGAATTTAACTCCATTCCTGAAGGGAAACACACAGCCTAGTTCTCAACGATGGATCACACTCTGCTTTAGAGCAAGAAGCACGTTCTTGCTTTCTACAGTCTCTAATACAGCAGGAAACATGAGTGTGCTCAGAACAAAAGAAACGGTGTTTCCTACACATACAGACCATATCTAGTTCAACTCTGCTTCTGAAAATGAAACAAACCACAGGTCCTCTAACATCCAATGCTTGTCAGTTAAGATGAGAAACGTGTGAGCTTTGTGAATGATGTAGTTCGTTTGAGCTGAATAGTGACTGACCTTACTTGAAAAGAAATCTTGCATGTAGAAAGACTCAGAGCCTGGGATTTAACTCCATTTCTGCAGGGAAACACACAGCAGAGTTCTCATCCATTGATCACACTCTGCTTTAGAGCAAGAAGCACGCTCTTGCTTTCCAGAGTCTCTAAGACAGCAGGAAACATGAGAGTGATGAGAACAAAAGAACGGTGTTTCCTACACATATGGACCATATCTAGTTCAATTCTGCTTCTGAAACTGAAACAAACCACAGGTCCTCTAACATCCAATGCTTGTCTGTTAAGATGAGAAACGTGTGAGCTTCTGGAACGATGGAGTCCATTTAAGATGTAAAGTAACTGCCCTTACCTGAAACGAAGTCTTGCTTGTAGGAAGACTCAGAGCCTGGGATTTAACTCCATTTCTGAAGGGAAACACACATCATAGTTCTCATCCATGGATCCCACTCTGCTTTAGAGCAAGAAGCACGCTCTTGCTTTCTAGATTCTCTAATACAGCAGGAAACATGAGTGTGCTCAGAACAAATGAACGGTGTTTCCTACACATACGGATCATATCTAGTCCAACTCTGCTGCTGAAACTGATGCAAAGCACTGGTCATCTAACATCCAATGCTTGTCAGTTAAGATGAGAAACGTGTGAGCTCCGTGAAAGATGTAGTTCGTTTGAGCTGAAAAGTGACTGCCCTTACTTGAAACGAAATCTTGATTGTAGGAAGAAAAAGAGCCTGGAATTTAACTCCATTTCTGAAGGGAAACACACAGCATAGTTCTCAATGATGGATCACACTCTGCTTTAGAGCAAGAGGCACGTTCTTGCTTTCTAGAGTCTCTAATACAGCAGCAAACTTGAGTGTGCTCAGAACAGAAGAAACGGTGTTTCCTACACATATGGACCATATCTAGTTCAACTCTACTTCTGAAACTGAAACAAACCACAGGTGCTCTAACATCCAATGCTTGGCAGTTAAGATGAGAAACATGTGAGCTTCGTGAACGATGTAGTTCGTTTGAGCTGTAACTTAACTGCCCTTATCTGAAACGATGTAGTGATTGTAGGAAGACACAGAGCCTGGGATTTAACTACATTTCTGATGTGAAACAGACAGCAGAGTTCTCATCCATGGATCACACTCTGCTTTAGAGAAAGAAGCACGCTCTTGCTTTCTAGAGTCTCTAATACAGCAGGAAAATTTAGTGTGCTCAGAACAAATGAACGGTGTTTCCTACACATACAGACCATATCTAGTTCAACTCTGCTTCTGAAACTGAAACAAACCACATGTCCTCTAACATCCAATGCTTGTCAGTTAAGATGAGAAACGTTTGAGCTTAGAGAACCATGTAGTTCGTTTGAGCTGTAAACTAACTGCCCATACCTGAAACGAAGTCTGGCTTGTAGGAAGACTCAGAGCCTGGGATTTAACTCAATTTCTGAAGTGAAACACACAGCACAGAATCATATATAGATCCCACACTGCTATAGAGCAAGAAGCACCCTCTTGCTTTCTAGATTCTCCAATACAGCAGGAAACGTTAGTGTGCTCAGAACAAATGAACGGTGTTTCCTACACATACGGACCATATCTAGTCCAAATCTGTTGCTGAAACTGATGCAAAGCACTGGTCATCTAACATCCAATGCTTGTCAGTTAAGATGAGAAACGTGTGAGCTTCGTGAACGATGTAGTTCGTTTGAGCTGAAAAGTGACTGCCCTTACTTGAAACGAAATCTTGCTTGTAGAAAGACCCAGAGCCTGGGATTTAACTCCATTTCTGCATGGAACACACAGCAGAGTTCTCATCCATTGATAACACTCTGCTTTAGAGCAAGAAGCACTCTCTAGCTTTCCAGAGTCTGTAAGACAGCAGGATATGTGAGTGTGATGAGAACAAAAGAACGGTGTTTCCTACACATACGGACCATATCTAGTTCAACTCTGCTTCTGAAACTGAAAGAACCACAGGTCCTCTAAATCCAATGCTTGTCTGTTAAGATGAGAAACGTGTGAGCTTCTGGAACGATGTATTCCATTTGAGCTGTAAAGTACCTGACCTTACCTGAAACGAAGTCTGCTTGTAGGAACACTCAGAGCCTGGAATTTAACTCCATTTCTGTAGTGAAACACACAGCACAGTCTCATATATAGATCCCACTCTGCTTTAGAGCAAGTAGCATGCTCTTGCTTTCCAGATTCTCTAATACAGCAGGAAACGTGAGTGTGCTCAGAACAAATGAATGGTGTTTCCTACACATACGGACCGTATGTAGTCCAACTCTGCTGCTGAAACTGATGCAAAGCACTGGTCATCTAACATCCAATGCTTGTCAGTTAAGATGAGAAACGTGTGAGCTCCGTGAAAGATGTAGTTCGTTTGAGCTGAAAAGTGACTGCCCTTACTTGAAACGAAATCTTGATTGTAGGAAGACAAAGAGCCTGGAATTTAACTCCATTTCTGAAGGGAAACACACAGCAGTTCTCAACGATGGATCACACTCTGCTTTAGAGCAAGAAGCACTTTCTTGCTTTCTAGAGTCTCTAATACAGCAGGAAACTTGAGTGTGCTCAGAACAAAAGAAACTGTGTTTCCTACACATACGGACCATATCTAGTTCAACTCTGCTTCTGAAATTGAAACAAACAACAGGTCCTCTAACATCCAATGCTTGGCAGTTAAGATGAGAAACGTGTGAGCTTCGTGAACGATGTAGTTCCTTTGAGCTGAATAGTGACTGCCCTTACTTGAAAAGAAATCTTGCTTGTAGAAAGACTCAGAGCCGGGGATTTAACTCCATTTCTGCATGGAAACACACAGCAGAGTTCTCATCCATTGATCACACTCTGCTTTAGAGCAAGAAGCACGCTCTTGCTTTCCAGAGTATCTAAGACAGCAGGAAACGTGAGTGTGATGAGAACAAAAGAACGGTGTTTCCTACACATATGGACCATATCTAGTTCAATTCTGCTTCTGAAACTGAAACAAACCACACGTCCTCTAACATCCAATGCTTGTCTGTTAAGATGAGAAACGTGTGAGCTTCTGGAACGATGTAGTCCATTTAAGCTGTAAAGTAACTGCCCTTACCTGAAACGAAGTCTTGCTTGTAGGAAGACTCAGAGCCTGGGATTTAACTCCATTTCTGAAGTGAAACACACAGCACAGTCTCATATATAGATCCCACTCTGCTTTAGAGCAAGAAGCACGCTCTTGCTTTCTAGATTCTCTAATACAGCAGGAAACGTGAGTGTGCTCAGAACAAATGAACGGTGTTTCCTACACATACGGACCATATGTAGTCCAACTCTGCTGCTGAAACTGAAACAAACCACAGGTCCTCTAACATCCAATGCTTGGCAGTTAAGATGAGAAACGTGTGAGCTTCGTGGACGATGTAGTTCGTTTGAGCTGTAACTTAACTGCCCTTATCTGAAACGATGTAGTGATTGTAGGAAGACACAGAGCCTGGGATTTAACTCCATTTCTGAAGTGAAACAGACAGCAGAGTTCTCATCCATGGATCACACTCTGCTTTAGAGAAAGAAGCACGCTCTTGCTTTCTAGAGTCTCTAATACAGCAGGAAAATTTAGTGTGCTCAGAACAAATGAACGGTGTTTCCTACACATACAGACCATATCTAGTTCAACTCTGCTTCTGAAACTGAAACAAACCACATGTCCTCTAACATCCAATGCTTGTCAGTTAAGATGAGAAACGTTTGAGCTTCGTGAACGATGTAGTATGTTTGAGCTGTAAACTAACTGCCCTTACCTGAAACGAAGTCTGGCTTGTAGGAAGACTCAGAGCCTGGGATTTAACTCCATTTCCGAAGTGAAACACACAGCACAGTCTCATATATAGATCCCACACTGCTTTAGAGCAAGAAGCACCCTCTTGCTTTCTAGATTCCCCAATACAGCAGGAAACGTTAGTGTGCTCAGAACAAATGAACGGTGTTTCCTACACATTCGGACCATATCTAGTCCAACTCTGTTGCTGAAACTGATGCAAAGCACTGGTCATCTAACATCCAATGCTTGTCAGTTAAGATGAGAAACGTGTGAGCTTCGTGAACGATGTAGTTCATTTGAGCTGAAAAGTTACTGCCCTTACTTCAAACGAAATCTTGCTTGTAGAAAGACTCAGAGCCTGGGATTTAACTCCATTTCTGCATGGAAACACACAGCAGAGTTCTCATCCATTGATCACACTCTGCTTTAGAGCAAGAAGCACGCTCTTGCTTTCCAGAGTCTCTAAGACAGCAGGAAACGTGGGTGTGATGAGAACAAAAGAACGGTGTTTCCTACACATATGGACCATATCTAGTTCAATTCTGCTTCTGAAACTGAAACAAACCACAGGTCCTCTATCATCCAATGCTTGTCTGTTAAGATGAGAAACGTGTGAGCTTCTGGAACGATGTAGTCCATTTAAGCTGTAAAGTAACTGCCCTTACCTGAAACGAAGTCTTGCTTGTAGGAAGACTCAGAGCCTGGGATTTAACTCCATTTCTGATGGGAAACACACAGCATAGTTCTCATCCATGGATCCCACTCTGCTTTAGAGCAAGAAGCACGCTCTTGCTTTCTAGATTCTCTAATACAGCAGGAAACATGAGTATGCTCAGAACAAATGAACGGTGTTTCCTACACATACGGACCATATCTAGTCCAACTCTGCTGCTGAAACTGATGCAAAGCACTGGTCATCTAACATCCAATGCTTGTCAGTTAAGATGAGAAACGTGTGAGCTCCATGAAAGATGTAGTTCGTTTGAGCTGAAAAGTGACTGCCCTTACTTGAAACGAAATCTTGATTGTAGGAAGACAAAGAGCCTGGAATTTAACTCCATTTCTGAAGGGAAACACACAGCATAGTTCTCAATGATGGATCACACTCTGCTTTAGAGCAAGAAGCACGTTCTTGCTTTCTAGAGTCTCTAATACAGCAGCAAACTTGAGTGTGCTCAGAACAGAAGAAACGGTGTTTCCTACACATATGGACCATATCTAGTTCTACTCTGCTTCTGAAACTGAAACAAACCACAGGTACTCTAACATCCAATGCTTGGCAGTTAAGATGAGAAACGTGTGAGCTTCGTGAACGATGTAGTTCGTTTGAGCTGTAACTTAACTGCCCTTATCTGAAACGATGTAGTGATTGTAGGAAGACACAGAGCCTGGGATTTAACTACATTTCTGAAGTGAAACAGACAGCAGAGTTCTCATCCATGGATCACACTCTGCTTTAGAGAAAGAAGCACGCTCTTGCTTTCTAGAGTCTCTAATACAGCAGTAAAATTTAGTGTGCTCAGAACAAATGAACGGTGTTTCCTACACATACAGACCATATCTAGTTCAACTCTGCTTCTGAAACTGAAACAAACCACAGGTCCTCTAACATCCAATGCTTGTCATTTAAGATGAGAAACGTTTGAGCTTAGTGAACCATGTAGTTCGTTTGAGCTGTAAACTAACTGCCCTTACCTGAAACGAAGTCTGGCTTGTAGGAAGACTCAGAGCCTGGGATTTAACTCCATTTCTGAAGTGAAACACACAGCACAGTCTCATATATAGATCCCACACTGCTTTAGAGCAAGAAGCACCCTCTTGCTTTCTAGATTCTCCAATACAGCAGGAAACGTTAGTGTGCTCAGAAAAAATGAACGGTGTTTCCTACACATACGGACCATATCTAGTCCAACTCTGTTGCTGAAACTGATGCAAAGCACTGGTCATCTAACATCCAATGCTTGTCAGTTAAGATGAGAAACGTGTGAGCTTCGTGAACGATGTAGTTCGTTTGAGCAGAAAAGTGACTGCCCTTACTTGAAACGAAATCTTGCTTGTAGAAAGACCCAGAGCCTGGGATTTAACTCCATTTCTGCATGGAACACACAGCAGAGTTCTCATCCATTGATAATACTCTGCTTTAGAGCAAGAAGCACTCTCTAGCTTTCCAGAGTCTGTAAGACAGCAGGATACATGAGTGTGATGAGAACAAAAGAACGGTGTTTCCTACACATATGGACCATATCTAGTTCAACTCTGCTTCTGAAACTGAAAGAACCACAGGTCCTCTAAATCCAATGCTTGTATGTTAAAATGAGAAACGTGTGAGCTTCTGGAACGATGTATTCCTTTTGAGCTGTAAAGTAACTGCCCTTACCTGAAACAAAGTCTGCTTGTAGGAACACTCAGAGCCTGGAATTTAACTCCATTTCTGTAGTGAAACACACAGCACAGTCTCATATATAGATCCCACTCTGCTTTAGAGCAAGAAGCATGCTCTTGCTTTCTAGATTCTCTAATACAGCAGGAACGTGAGTGTGCTCAGAACAAATGAACGGTGTTTCCTACACATACGGACCGTATGTAGTCCAACTCTGCTGCTGAAACTGATGCAAAGCACTGGTCATCTAACATACAATGCTTGTCAGTTAAGATGAGAAACGTGTGAGCTCCGTGAAAGATGTAGTTCGTTTGAGCTGAAAAGTGACTGCCCTTACTTGAAACGAAATCTTGATTGTAGGAAGACAAAGAGCCTGGAATTTAACTCCATTTCTGAAGGGAAACACACAGCATAGTTCTCAATGATGGATCACACTCTGCTTTAGAGCAAGAAGCACGTTCTTGCTTTCTAGAGTCTCTAATACAGCAGCAAACTTGAGTGTGCTCAGAACAGAAGAAACGGTGTTTCCTACACATATGGACCATATCTAGTTCTACTCTGCTTCTGAAACTGAAACAAACCACAGGTACTCTAACATCCAATGCTTGGCAGTTAAGATGAGAAACGTGTGAGCTTCGTGAACGATGTAGTTCGTTTGAGCTGTAACTTAACTGCCCTTATCTGAAACGATGTAGTGATTGTAGGAAGACACAGAGCCTGGGATTTAACTCCATTTCTGAAGTGAAACAGACAGCAGAGTTCTCATCCATGGATCACACTCTGCTTTAGAGAAAGAAGCACGCTCTTGCTTCCTAGAGTCTCTAATACAGCAGGAAAATTTAGTGTGCTCAGAACAAATGAACGGTGTTTCCTACACATACAGACCATATCTAGTTCAACTCTGCTTCTGAAACTGAAACAAACCACAGGTCCTCTAACATCCAATGCTTGTCAGTTAAGATGAGAAACGTGTGAGCTTCGTGAACGATGTAGTTCGTTTGAGCTGAATAGTGACTGCCCTTACTTGAAAAGAAATCTTGCTTGTAGAAAGACTCAGAGCCTGGGATTTAACTCCATTTCTGCATGGAAACACACAGCAGAGTTTTCATCCATTGATCACACTCTGCTTTAGAGCAAGAAGCACGCTCTTGCTTTCCAGAGTCTCTAAGACAGCAGGAAACGTGAGTGTGATGAGAACAAAAGAACGGTGTTTGCTACACATATGGACCATATCTAGTTCAATTCTGCTTCTGAAACTGAAACAAACCACAGGTCCTATAACATCCAATGCTTGTCTGTTAAGATGAGAAACGTGTGAGCTTCTGGAACGAAGTAGTCCATTTAAGCTGTAAAGTAACTGCCCTTACCTGAAACGAAGTCTTGCTTGTAGGAAGACTCAGAGCCTGGGATTTAACTCCATTTCTGAAGGGAAACACACAGCATAGTTCTCATCGATGGATCCCACTCTGCTTTAGAGCAAGAAGGACGCTCTTGCTTTCTAGATTCTCTAATACAGCAGGAAACATGAGTGTGCTCAGAACAAATGAACGGTGTTTCCTACACATACGGACCATATCTAGTCCAACTCTGCTGCTGAAACTGATACAAAGCACTGGTAATCTAACATCCAATGCTTGGCAGTTAAGATGAGAAACGTGTGAGCTTCGTGAACGATGTAGTTCGTTTGAGCTGAAAAGTGACTGCCCTTACTTGAAATGAAATCTTGCTTGTAGAAAGACTCAGAGCCTGGCATTTAACTCCATTTCTGCATGGAAACACAAAGCAGAGTTCTCATCCATTGATCACACTCTGCTTTAGAGCAAGAAGCACGCTCTTGCTTTCCAGAGTCTCTAAGACAGCAGGAAACGTGAGTGTGATGAGAACAAAAGAACGGTGTCCTACACTTACGGACCATATCTAGTTCAACTCTACTTCTGAAACTGAAACAAACCACAGGTCCTCTAACATCCAATGCTTGTCTGTTAAGATGAGAAACGTGTGAGCTTCTGGAACGATGTACTCCATTTAAGCTGTAAAGTAACTGCCCTTACCTGAAACGAAGTCTTGCTTGTAGGAAGACTCAGAGCCTGGTATTTAACTCCATTTCTGAAGGGAAACACACAGCACAGTCTCATATATAGATCCCACTCTGCTTTAGAGCAAGAAGCACGCTCTTGCTTTCTAGATTCTCTAATACAGCAGGAAACGTGAGTGTGCTCAGAACAAATGAACGGTGTTTCCTACACATACGGACCATATGTAGTCCAACTCTGTTGCTGAAACTGATGCAAAGCACTGGTCATCTAACATCCAATGCTTGTCAGTTAAGATGAGAAACGTGTGAGCTCCGTGAAAGATGTAGTTCGTTTGAGCTGAAAAGTGACTGCCCTTACTTGAAACGAAATCTTGATTGTAGGAAGACAAAAGAGCCTGGAATTTAACTCCATTTCTGAAGGGAAACACACAGCCTAGTTCTCAACGATGGATCACACTCTGCTTTAGAGCAAGAAGCACGTTCTTGCTTTCTACAGTCTCTAATACAGCAGGAAACTTGAGTGTGCTCAGAACAAAAGAAACGGTGTTTCCTACACATACGGACAATATCTAGTTCAATTCTGCTTCTGAAAATGAAACAAACCACAGGTCCTCTAACATCCAATGCTTGGCAGTTAAGATGAGAAACGTGTGAGCTTCGTGAACGATGTAGTTCTTTTGAGCTGAATAGTGACTGACCTTACTTGAAAAGAAATCTTGCTTGTAGAAAGACTCAGACCCTGGGATTTAATTCCATTTCTGTATGGAAACACACAGCAGAGTTCTCATCCATTGATCACACTCTGCTTTAGAGCAAGAAGCACGCTCTTGCTTTCCAGAGTCTCTAAGACACAGGAAACGTGAGTGTGATGAGAACAAAAGAACGGTGTTTCCTACATATATGGACCATATCTAGTTCAAATCTGCTTCTGAAACTGAAACAAACCACAGGTCCTCTAACATCCAATGCTTGTCTGTTAAGATGAGAAACGTGTGAGCTTCTGGAACGATGTAGTCCATTTAAGCTGTAAAGTAACTGCCCTTACCTGAAACGAAGTCTTGCTTGTAGGAAGACTCAGAGCCTGGGATTTAACTCCATTTCTGAAGGGAAACACACAGCATAATTCTCATCCATGGATCACACTCTGCTTTAGAGAAAGAAGCACGCTCTTGCTTTCTAGAGTCTCTAATACAGCAGGAAAATTTAGTGTGCTCAGAACAAATGAACGGTGTTTGCTACACATACAGACCATATCTAGTTCAACTCTGCTTCTGAAACTGAAACAAACCACATGTCCTCTAACATCCAATGCTTGTCAGTTAAGATGAGAAACGTTTGAGCTTCGTGAACGATGTAGTTCGTTTCAGCTGTAAACTAACTGCCCTTACCTGAAACGAAGTCTGGCTTGTAGGAAGACTCAGAGCCTGGGATTTAACTCCATTTCTGAAGTGAAACACACAGCACAGTCTCATATATAGATCCCACACTGCTTTAGAGCAAGAAGCACCCTCTTGCTTTCTAGATTCTCCAATACAGCAGGAAACGTTAGTGTGCTCAGAACAAATGAACGGTGTTTCCTACACATACGGACCATATCTAGTCCAACTCTGTTGCTGAAACTGATGCAAAGCACTGGTCATCTAACATCCAATGCTTGTCAGTTAAGATGAGAAACGTGTGAGCTTCACGAACGATGTAGTTCGTTTGAGCTGAAAAGTTACTGCCCTTACTTGAAACGAAATCTTGCTTGTAGAAAGACTCAGAGCCTGGGATTTAACTCCATTTCTGCATGGAAACACACAGCAGAGTTCTCATCCATTGATAACACTCTGCTTTAGAGCAAGAAGCACGCTCTTGCTTTCCAGAGTCTGTAAGACAGCAGGATACGTGAGTGTGATGAGAACAAAAGAACGGTGTTTCCTACACATACGGACCATATCTAGTTCAACTCTGCTTCTGAAACTGAAAGAACCACAGGTCCTCTAAAACCAATGCTTGTCTGTTAAGATGAGAAACGTGTGAGCTTCTGGAATGATGTATTCCATTTGAGCTGTAAAGTAACTGCCCTTACCTGAAAAAAAGTCTGCTTGTAGGAACACTCAGAGCCTGGAATTTAACTCCATTTCTGTAGTGAAACACACAGCACAGTCTCATATATAGATCCCACTCTGCTTTAGAGCAAGAAGCATGCTCTTGCTTTCTAGATTCTCTAATACAGCAGGAAACGTGAGTGTGCTCAGAACAAATGAACGGTGTTTCCTACACATACGGACCATATGTAGTCCAACTCTGCTGCTGATACTGATGCAATTCACTGGTCATCTAACATCCAATGCTTGTCAGTTAAGATGAGAAACGTGTGAGCTCCGTGAAAGATGTAGTTCGTTTGAGCTGAAAAGTGACTGCCCTTACTTGAAACGAAATCTTGATTGTAGGAAGACAAAGAGCCTGGAATTTAACTCCATTTCTGAAGGGAAACACACAGCATAGTTCTCAATGATGGATCACACTCTGCTTTAGAGCAAGAAGCACGTTCTTGCTTTCTAGAGTCTCTAATACAGCAGCAAACTTGAGTGTGCTCAGAACAGAAGAAACGGTGTTTCCTACACATATGGACCATATCTAGTTCTACTCTGCTTCTGAAACTGAAACAAACCACAGGTCCTCTAACATCCAATGCTTGGCAGTTAAGATGAGAAACGTGTGAGCTTCGTGAACTATGTAGTTCGTTTGAGCTGTAACTTAACTGCCCTTATCTGAAACGATGTAGTGAAGGTAGGAAGACACAGAGCCTGGGATTTAACTACATTTCTGAAGTGAAACAGACAGCAGAGTTCTCATCCATGGATCACACTCTGCTTTAGAGAAAGAAGCACGCTCTTGCTTTCTAGAGTCTCTAATACAGCAGTAAAATTTAGTGTGCTCAGAACAAATGAACGGTGTTTCCTACACATACAGACCATATCTAGTTCAACTCTGCTTCTGAAACTGAAACAAACCACATGTCCTCTAACATCCAATGCTTGTCAGTTAAGATGAGAAACGTTTGAGCTTAGTGAACCATGTAGTTCGTTTGAGCTGTAAACTAACTGCCCTTACCTGAAACGAAGTCTGGCTTGTAGGAAGACTCAGAGCCTGGGATTTAACTCCATTTCTGAAGTGAAACACACAGCACAGTCTCATATATAGATCCCACACTGCTTTAGAGCAAGAAGCACCCTCTTGCTTTCTAGATTCTCCAATACAGCAGGAAACGTTAGTGTGCTCAGAACAAATGAACGGTGTTTCCTACACATACGGACCATATCTAGTCCAACTCTGTTGCTGAAACTGATGCAAAACACTGGTCATCTAACATCCAATACTTGTCAATTAAGATGAGAAACGTGTGAGCTTCGTGAACGATGTAGTTCGTTTGAGCTGAAAAGTGACTGCCCTTACTTGAAACGAAATCTTGCATGTAGAAAGACCCAGAGCCTGGGATTTAACTCCATTTCTGCATGGAACACACAGCAGAGTTCTCATCCATTGATAACACTCTGCTTTAGAGCAAGAAGCACTCTCTAGCTTTCCAAAGTCTGTAAGACAGCAGGATACGTGAGTGTGATGAGAACAAAAGAACTGTGTTTCGTACACATACGGACCATATCTAGTTCAACTCTGCTTCTGAAACTGAAAGAACCACAGGTCCTCTAAATCCAATGCTTGTATGTTAAGATGAGAAACGTGTGAGCTTCTGGAACGATGTATTCCATTTGAGCTGTAAAGTAACTGCCCTTACCTGAAACAAAGTCTGCTTGTAGGAACACTCAGAGCCTGGAATTTAACTCCATTTCTGTAGTGAAACACACAGCACAGTCTCATATATAGATCCCACTCTGCTTTAGAGCAAGAAGCACGTTCTTGCTTTCTACAGTCTCTAATACAGCAGGAAACTTGAGTGTGCTCAGAACAAAAGAAACGGTGTTTCCTACACATACGGACCATATCTAGTTCAATTCTGCTTCTGAAAATGAAACAAACCACAGGTCCTCTAATATCCAATGCTTGGCAGTTAAGATGAGAAACGTGTGAGCTTCGTGAACGATGTAGTTCGTTTGAGCTGAATAGTGACTGCCCTTACTTGAAAAGAAATCTTGCTTGTAGAAAGACTCAGAGCCTGGGATTTAACTCCATTTCTGCATGGAAACACACAGCAGAGTTCTCATCCATTAATCACACTCTGCTTTAGAGCAAGAAGCACGCTCTTGCTTCCCAGAGTCTCTAAGACAGCAGGAAACGTGAGTGTGATGAGAACAAAAGAACGGTGTTTGCTACACATATGGACCATATCTAGTTCAATTCTGCTTCTGAAACTGAAACAAACCACAGGTCCTCTAACATCCAATGCTTGTCTGTTAAGGTGAGAAACGTGTGAGCTTCTGGAATGAAGTAGTCCATTTAAGCTGTAAAGTAACTGCCCTTACCTGAAACGAAGTCTTGCTTGTAGGAAGACTCAGAGCCTGGGATTTAACTCCATTTCTGAAGGGAAACACACAGCATAGTTCTCATCCATGGATCCCACTCTGCTTTAGAGCAAGAAGGACCCTCTTGCTTTCTAGATTCTCTAATACAGCAGGAAACATGAGTGTGCTCAGAACAAATGAACGGTGTTTCCTACACATACGGACCATATCTAGTCCAACTCTGCTGCTGAAACTGATGCAAAGCACTGGTAATCTAACATCCAATGCTTGGCAGTTAAGATGAGAAACGTGTGAGCTTCGTGAACGATGTAGTTCGTTTGAGCTGAAAAGTGACTGCCCTTACTTAAAATGAAATCTTGCTTGTAGAAAGACTCAGAGCCTGGCATTTAACTCCATTTCTGCATGGAAACACACAGCAGAGTTCTCATCCATTGATCACACTCTGCTTTAGAGCAAGAAGCACGCTCTTGCTTTCCAGAGTCTCTAAGACAGCAGGAAATGTGAGTGTGATGAGAACAAAAGAACGGTGTCCTACACTTACGGACCATATCTAGTTCAACTCTACTTCTGAAACTGAAACAAACCACAGGTCCTCTAACATCCAATGCTTGTCTGTTAAGATGAGAAACGTGTGAGCTTCTGGAACGAAGTAGTCCATTTAAGCTGTAAAGTAACTGCCCTTACCTGAAACGAAGTCTTGCTTGTAGGAAGACTCAGAGCCTGGGATTTAACTCCATTTCTGAAGTGAAACACACAGCACAGTCTCATATATAGATCCCACTCTGCTTTAGAGCAAGAAGCACGCTCTTGCTTTCTAGATTCTCTAATACAGCAGGAAACGTGAGTGTGCTCAGAACAAATGAACGGTGTTTCCTACACATACGGACCATATGTAGTCCAACTCTGCTGCTGAAACTGATGCAAAGCACTGGTCATCTAACATCCAATGCTTGTCAGTTAAGATGAGAAACGTGTGAGCTCCGTGAAAGATGTAGTTCGTTTGAGCTGAAAAGTGACTGCCATTACTTGAAACGAAATCTTGATTGTAGGAAGACAAAAGAGCCTGGAATTTAACTCCATTTCTGAAGGGAAACACACAGCCTAGTTCTCAACGATGGATCACACTCTGCTTTAGAGCAAGAAGCACGTTCTTGCTTTCTACAGTCTCTAATACAGCAGGAAACTTGAGTGTGCTCAGAACAAAAGAAACGGTGTTTCCTACACATACGGACCATATCTAGTTCAATTCTGCTTCTGAAAATGAAACAAACCACAGGTCCTCTAACATCCAATGCTTGGCAGTTAAGATGAGAAACTTGTGAGCTTCGTGAACGATGTAGTTCGTTTGAGCTGAATAGTGACTGACCTTACTTGAAAAGAAATCTTGCTTGTAGAAAGACTCAGAGCCTGGGATTTAACTCCATTTCTGCATGGAAACACACAGCAGAGTTCTCATCCATTGATCACACTCTGCTTTAGAGCAAGAAGCACGCTCTTGCTTTCCAGAGTCTCTAAGACAGCAGGAAACGTGAGTGTGATGAGAACAAAAGAACGGTGTTTCCTACATATATGGACCATATCTAGTTCAAATCTGCTTCTGAAACTGAAACAAACCACAGGTCCTCTAACATCCAATGCTTGTCTGTTAAGATGAGAAACGTGTGAGCTTCTGGAACGATGTAGTCCATTTAAGCTGTAAAGTAACTGCCCTTACCTGAAACGAAGTCTTGCTTGTAGGAAGACTCAGAGCCTGGGATTTAACTACATTTCTGAAGTGAAACAGACAGCAGAGTTCTCATCCATGGATCACACTCTGCTTTAGAGAAAGAAGCACGCTCTTGCTTTCTAGAGTCTCTAATACAGCAGTAAAATTTAGTGTGCTCAGAACAAATGAACGGTGTTTCCTACACATACAGACCATATCTAGTTCAACTCTGCTTCTGAAACTGAAACAAACCACATGTCCTCTAACATCCAATGCTTGTCAGTTAAGATGAGAAACGTTTGAGCTTAGTGAACCATGTAGTTCGTTTGAGCTGTAAACTAACTGCCCTTACCTGAAACGAAGTCTGGCTTGTAGGAAGACTCAGAGCCTGGGATTTAACTCCATTTCTGAAGTGAAACACACAGCACAGTCTCATATATAGATCCCACACTGCTTTAGAGCAAGAAGCACCCTCTTGCTTTCTAGATTCTCCAATACAGCAGGAAACGTTAGTGTGCTCAGAACAAATGAACCGTGTTTCCTACACATACGGACCATATCTAGTCCAACTCTGTTGCTGAAACTGATGCAAAGCACTGGTCATCTAACATCCAGTGCTTGTCAGTTAAGATGAGAAACGTGTGAGCTTCGTGAACGATGTAGTTCGTTGGAGCTGAAAAGTGACTGCCCTTACTTGAAAATAAATCTTGCATGTAGAAAGACCCAGAGCCTGGGATTTAACTCCATTTCTGCATGGAACACACAGCAGAGTTCTCATCCATTGATAACACTCTGCTTTAGAGCAAGAAGCACTCTCTAGCTTTCCAAAGTCTGTAAGACAGCAGGATACGTGAGTGTGATGAGAACAAAAGAACTGTGTTTCCTACACATACGGACCATATCTAGTTCAACTCTGCTTCTGAAACTGAAAGAACCACAGGTCCTCTAAATCCAATGCTTGTATGTTAAGATGAGAAACGTGTGAGCTTCTGGAACGATGTATTCAATTTGAGCTGTAAAGTAACTGCCCTTACCTGAAACAAAGTCTGCTTGTAGGAAGACTCAGAGCCTGGGATTTAACTCCATTTCTGAAGTGAAACACACAGCACAGTCTCATATATAGATTCCACTCTGCTTTAGAGCAGGAAGCACGCTCTTGCTTTCTAGATTCTCTAATACAGCAGGAAACGTGAGTGTGCTCAGAACAAATGAACGGTGTTTCCTACACATACTGACCATATGTAGTCCAACTCTGCTGCTGAAACTAATGCGAAGCACTGGTCATCTAACATCCAATGCTTGTCAGTTAAGATGAGAAACGTGTGAGCTCCGTGAAAGATGTAGTTCGTTTGAGCTGAAAAGTGACTGCCCTTACTTGAAACGAAATCTTGATTGTAGGAAGACAAAAGAGCCTGGAATTTAACTCCATTTCTGAAGGGAAACACACAGCCTAGTTCTCAACGATGGATCACACTCTGCTTTAGAGTAAGAAGCACGTTCTTGCTTTCTACAGTCTCTAATACAGCAGGAAACTTGAGTGTGCTCAGAACAAAAGAAACGGTGTTTCCTACACATACGGACCATATCTAGTTCAATTCTGCTTCTGAAAATGAAACAAACCACAGGTCCTCTAACATCCAATGCTTGGCAGTTAAGATGAGAAACTTGTGAGCTTCGTGAACGATGTAGTTCGTTTGAGCTGAATAGTGACTGACCTTACTTGAAAAGAAATCTTGCTTGTAGAAAGACTCAGAGCCTGGGATTTAACTCCATTTCTGCACGGAAACACACAGCAGAGTTCTCATCCATTGATCACACTCTGCTTTAGAGCAAGAAGCACGCTCTTGCTTTCCAGAGTCTCTAAGACAGCAGGAAACGTGAGTGTGATGAGAACAAAAGAACGGTGTTTCCTACATATATGGACCATATCTAGTTCAAATCTGCTTCTGAAACTGAAACAAACCACAGGTCCTCTAACATCCAATGCTTGTCTGTTAAGATGAGAAACGTGTGAGCTTCTGGAACGATGTAGTCCATTTAAGCTGTAAAGTAACTGCCCTTACCTGAAACGAAGTCTTGCTTGTAGGAAGACTCAGAGCCTGGGATTTAACTACATTTCTGAAGTGAAACAGACAGCAGAGTTCTCATCCATGGATCACACTCTGCTTTAGAGAAAGAAGCACGCTCTTGCTTTCTAGAGTCTCTAATTCAGCAGTAAAATTTAGTGTGCTCAGAACAAATGAACGGTGTTTCCTACACATACAGACCATATCTAGTTCAACTCTGCTTCTGAAACTGAAACAAACCACATGTCCTCTAACATCCAATGCTTGTCAGTTAAGATGAGAAACGTTTGAGCTTAGTGAACCATGTAGTTCGTTTGAGCTGTAAACTAACTGCCCTTACCTGAAACGAAGTCTGGCTTGTAGGAAGACTCAGAGCCTGGGATTTAACTCCATTTCTGAAGTGAAACACACAGCACAGTCTCATATATAGATCCCACACTGCTTTAGAGCAAGAAGCACCCTCTTGCTTTCTAGATTCTCCAATACAGCAGGAAACGTTAGTGTGCTCAGAACAAATGAACCGTGTTTCCTACACATACGGACCATATCTAGTCCAACTCTGTTGCTGAAACTGATGCAAAGCACTGGTCATCTAACATCCAATGCTTGTCAGTTAAGATGAGAAACGTGTGAGCTTCGTGAACGATGTAGTTCGTTTGAGCTGAAAAGTGACTGCCCTTACTTGAAACGAAATCTTGCATGTAGAAAGACCCAGAGCCTGGGATTTAACTCCATTTCTGCATGGAACACACAGCAGAGTTCTCATCCATTGATAACACTCTGCTTTAGAGCAAGAAGCACTCTCTAGCTTTCCAAAGTCTGTAAGACAGCAGGATACGTGAGTGTGATGAGAACAAAAGAACTGTGTTTCCTACACATACGGACCATATCTAGTTCAACTCTGCTTCTGAAACTGAAAGAACCACAGGTCCTCTAAATCCAATGCTTGTATGTTAAGATGAGAAACGTGTGAGCTTCTGGAACGATGTATTCCATTTGAGCTGTAAAGTAACTGCCCTTACCTGAAACAAAGTCTGCTTGTAGGAACACTCAGAGCCTGGAATTTAACTCCATTTCTGTAGTGAAACACACAGCACAGTCTCATATATAGATCCCACTCTGCTTTAGAGCAAGAAGCATGCTCTTGCTTTCTAGATTCTCTAATACAGCAGGAACGTGAGTGTGCTCAGAACAAATGAACAGTGTTTCCTACACATACGGACCATATGTAGTCCAACTCTGCTGCTGAAACTGAAAGAACCACAGGTCCTCTAAATCCAATGCTTGTATGTTAAGATGAGAAACGTGTGAGCTTCTGGAACGATGTATTCAATTTGAGCTGTAAAGTAACTGCCCTTACCTGAAACAAAGTCTGCTTGTAGGAACACTCAGAGCCTGGAATTTAACTCCATTTCTGTAGTGAAACACACAGCACAGTCTCATATATAGATCCCACTCTGCTTTAGAGCAAGAAGCATGCTCTTGCTTTCTAGATTCTCTAATACAGCAGGAACGTGAGTGTGCTCAGAACAAATGAACGGTGTTTCCTACACATACGGACCGTATGTAGTCCAACTCTGCTGCTGAAACTGATGCAAAGCACTGGTCATCTAACATCCAATGCTTGTCAGTTAAGATGAGAAACGTGTGAGCTCCGTGAAAGATGTAGTTCGTTTGAGCTGAAAAGTGACTGCCGTTACTTGAAACGAAATCTTGATTTTAGGAAGACAAAGAGCCTGGAATTTAACTCCATTTCTGAAGGGAAACACACAGCCTATTTCTCAATGATGGATCACACTCTGCTTTAGAGCAAGAAGCACGTTCTTGCTTTCTAGAGTCTCTAATACAGCAGGAAACTTGAGTGTGCTCAGAACAAAAGAAACGGTGTTTCCTACACATACGGACCATATCTAGTTCAATTCTGCTTCTGAAAATGAAACAAACCACAGGTCCTCTAACATCCAATGCTTGTCAGTTAAGATGAGAAACGTGTGAGCTTCGTGAACGATGTAGTTCGTTTGAGCTGAATAGTGACTGCCCTTACTTGAAAAGAAATCTTGCTTGTAGAAAGACTCAGAGCCTGGGATTTAACTCCATTTCTGCATGGAAACACACAGCAGAGTTCTCATCCATTAATCACACTCTGCTTTAGAGCAAGAAGCACGCTCTTGCTTCCCAGAGTCTCTAAGACAGCAGGAAACGTGAGTGTGATGAGAACAAAAGAACGGTGTTTGCTACACATATGGACCATATCTAGTTCAATTCGGCTTCTGAAACTGAAACAAACCACAGGTCCTCTAACATCCAATGCTTGTCTGTTAAGATGAGAAACGTGTGAGCTTCTGGAACGAAGTAGTCCATTTAAGCTGTAAAGTAACTGCCCTTACCTGAAACGAAGTCTTGCTTGTAGGAAGACTCAGAGCCTGGGATTTAACTCCATTTCTGAAGGGAAACACACAGCATAGTTCTCATCCATGGATCCCACTCTGCTTTAGAGCAAGAAGGACGCTCTTGCTTTCTAGATTGTCTAATACAGCAGGAAACATGAGTGTGCTCAGAACAAATGAACGGTGTTTCCTACACATACGGACCATATCTAGTCCAACTCTGCTGCTGAAACTGATGCAAAGCACTGGTAATCTAACATCCAATGCTTGGCAGTTAAGATGAGAAACGTGTGACCTTCGTGAACGATGTAGTTCGTTTGAGCTGAAAAGTGACTGCCCTTACTTGAAATGAAATCTTGCTTGTAGAAAGACTCAGAGCCTGGCATTTAACTCCATTTCTGCATGGAAACACACAGCAGAGTTCTCATCCATTGATCACACTCTGCTTTAGAGCAAGAAGCACGCTCTTGCTTTCCAGAGTCTCTAAGACAGCAGGAAACGTGAGTGTGATGAGAACAAAAGAACGGTGTCCTACACTTACGGACCATATCTAGTTCAACTCTACTTCTGAACCGGAAACAAACCACAGGTCCTCTAACATCCAATGCTTGTCTGTTAAGATGAGAAACGTGTGAGCTTCTGGAACGAAGTAGTCCATTTAAGCTGTAAAGTAACTGCCCTTAACTGAAACGAAGTCTTGCTTGTAGGAAGACTCAGAGCCTGGGATTTAACTCCATTTCTGAAGTGAAACACACAGCACAGTCTCATATATAGATCCCACTCTGCTTTAGAGCAAGAAGCACGCTCTTGCTTTCTAGATTCTCTAATACAGCAGGAAACGTGAGTGTGCTCAGAACAAATGAACGGTGTTTCCTACACATACGGACCATATGTAGTCCAACTCTGCTGCTGAAACTGATGCAAAGCACTGGTCATCTAACATCCAATGCTTGTCAGTTAAGATGAGAAACGTGTGAGCTCCGTGAAAGATGTAGTTCATTTGAGCTGAAAAGTGACTGCCCTTACTTGAAACGAAATCTTGATTGTAGGAAGACAAAAGAGCCTGGAATTTAACTCCATTTCTGAAGGGAAACACACAGCCTAGTTCTCAACGATGGATCACACTCTGCTTTAGAGCAAGAAGCACGTTCTTGCTTTCTACAGTCTCTAATACAGCAGGAAACTTGAGTGTGCTCAGAACAAAAGAAACGGTGTTTCCTACACATACGGACCATATCTAGTTCAATTCTGCTTCTGAAAATGAAACAAACCACAGGTCCTCTAACATCCAATGCTTGGCAGTTAAGATGAGAAACGTGTGAGCTTCGTGAACGATGTAGTTCGTTTGAGCTGAATAGTGACTGACCTTACTTGAAAAGAAATCTTGCTTGTAGAAAGACTCAGAGCCTGGGATTTAACTCCATTTCTGCATGGAAACACACAGCAGAGTTCTCATCCATTGATCACACTCTGCTTTAGAGCAAGAAGCACGCTCTTGCTTTCCAGAGTCTCTAAGACAGCAGGAAACGTGAGTGTGATGAGAACAAAAGAACGGTGTTTCCTACATATATGGACCATATCTAGTTCAACTCTGCTTCTGAAACTGAAAGAACCACAGGTCCTCTAAAACCAATGCTTGTCTGTTAAGATGAGAAACGTGTGAGCTTCTGGAACGATGTAGTCCATTTAAGCTGTAAAGTAACTGCCCTTACCTGAAACGAAGTCTGGCTTGTAGGAAGACTCAGAGCCTGGGATTTAACTACATTTCTGAAGTGAAACAGACAGCAGAGTTCTCATCCATGGATCACACTCTGCTTTAGAGAAAGAAGCAAGCTCTTGCTTTCTAGAGTCTCTAATACAGCAGGAAAATTTAGTGTGCTCAGAACAAATGAACGGTGTTTTCTACACATACAGACCATATCTAGTTCAACTCTGCTTCTGAAACTGAAACAAACCACATGTCCTCTAACATCCAATGCTTGTCAGTTAAGATGAGAAACGTTTGAGCTTCGTGAACGATGTAGTTCGTTTGAGCTGTAAACTAACTGCCCTTACATGAAACGAAGTCTGGCTTGTAGGAAGACTCAGAGCCTGGGATTTAACTCCATTTCTGAAGTGAAACACACAGCACAGTCTCATATATAGATCCCACACTGCTTTAGAGCAAGAAGTAACCTCTTGCTTTCTAGATTCTCCAATACAGCAGGAAACGTTAGTGTGCT
Organism: Onychomys leucogaster; assembly: GCA_949786385.1. Classification (NCBI taxonomy): domain Eukaryota; kingdom Metazoa; phylum Chordata; class Mammalia; order Rodentia; family Cricetidae; genus Onychomys; species Onychomys leucogaster. The sequence goes on along the minus strand of CATKUP010000009.1, from coordinate 2,835,935 downwards.
CAGAACAAATGAACGGTATTTCCTACACATACAGACCATATCTAGTCCAACTCTGTTGCTGAAACTGATGCAAAGCACTGGTCATCTAACATCCAATGCTTGTCAGTTAAGATGAGAAACGTGTGAGCTTCGTGAACGATGTAGTTCGTTTGAGCTGAAAAGTGACTGCCCTTACTTGAAACGAAATCTTGCTTGTAGAAAGACCCAGAGGCTGGGATTTAACTCCATTTCTGCATGGAACACACAGCAGAGTTCTCTTCCATTGATAACACTCTGCTTTAGAGCAAGAAGCACTCTCTAGCTTACCAGAGTCTGTAAGAGAGCAGGATACATGAGTGTGATGAGAACAAAAGAACGGTATTTCCTACACATACGGACCATATCTAGTTCAACTCTGCTTCTGAAACTGAAAGAACCACAGGTCCTCTAAATCCAATGCTTGTATGTTAAGATCAGAAACGTGTGAGCTTCTGGAACGATGTATTCCATTTGAGCTGTAAAGTAACTGCCCTTACCTGAAACAAAGTCTGCTTGTAGGAACACTCAGAGCCTGGAATTTAACACCATTTCTGTAGTGAAACACACAGCACAGTCTCATATATAGATCCCACTCTGCTTTAGAGCAAGAAGCATGCTCTTGCTTTCTAGATTCTCTAATACAGCAGGAACGTGAGTGTGCTCAGAACAAATGAACGGTGTTTCCTACACATACGGACCATATGTAGTCCAACTCTGCTGCTGAAACTGATGCAAAGCACTGGTCATCTAACATCCAATGCTTGTCAGTTAAGATGAGAAACGTGTGAGCTCCGTGAAAGATGTAGTTCGTTTGAGCTGAAAAGTGACTGCCCTTACTTGAAACGAAATCTTGATTGTAGGAAGACAAAGAGCCTGGAATTTAACTCCATTTCTGAAGGGAAACACACAGCCTAGTTCTCAATGATGGATCACACTCTGCTTTAGAGCAAGAAGCACGTTCTTGCTTTCTAGAGTCTCTAATACAGCAGGAAACTTGAGTGTGCTCAGAACAAAAGAAACGGTGTTTCCTACACTTACGGACCATATCTAGTTCAACTCTGCTTCTGAAACTGAAACAAACCACAGGTCCTCTAACATCCAATGCTTGTCAGTTAAGATGAGAAACGTGTGAGCTTCGTGAACGATGTAGTTCGTTTGAGCTGAATAGTGACTGACCTTACTTGAAAAGAAATCTTGCTTGTAGAAAGACTCAGAGCCTGGGATTTAACTCCATTTCTGCATGGAAACACACAGCAGAGTTCTCATCCATTGATCACACTCTGCTTTAGAGCAAGAAGCACGCTCTTGCTTTCCAGAGTCTCTAAGACAGCAGGAAACGTGAGTGTGATGAGAACAAAAGAACGGTGTTTCCTACACATATGGACCATATCTAGTTCAACTCTGCTTCTGAAACTGAAAGAACCACAGGTCCTCTAAAAGCAATGCTTGTCTGTTAAGATGAGAAACGTGTGAGCTTCTGGAACGATGTAGTCCATTTAAGCTGTAAAGTAACTGCCCTTACCTGAAACGAAGTCTGGCTTGTAGGAAGACTCAGAGCCTGGGATTTAACTACATTTCTGAAGTGAAACAGACAGCAGAGTTCTCATCCATGGATCACACTCTGCTTTAGAGAAAGAAGCAAGCTCTTGCTTTCTAGAGTCTCTAATACAGCAGGAAAATTTAGTGTGCTCAGAACAAATGAACGGTGTTTTCTACACATACAGACCATATCTAGTTCAACTCTGCTTCTGAAACTGAAACAAACCACATGTCCTCTAACATCCAATGCTTGTCAGTTAAGATGAGAAACGTTTGAGCTTCGTGAACGATGTAGTTCGTTTGAGCTGTAAACTAACTGCCCTTACATGAAACGAAGTCTGGCTTGTAGGAAGACTCAGAGCCTGGGATTTAACTCCATTTCTGAAGTGAAACACACAGCACAGTCTCATATATAGATCCCACACTGCTTTAGAGCAAGAAGTAACCTCTTGCTTTCTAGATTCTCCAATACAGCAGGAAACGTTAGTGTGCTCAGAACAAATGAACGGTATTTCCTACACATACAGACCATATCTAGTCCAACTCTGTTGCTGAAACTGATGCAAAGCACTGGTCATCTAACATCCAATGCTTGTCAGTTAAGATGAGAAACGTGTGAGCTTCGTGAACGATGTAGTTCGTTTGAGCTGAAAAGTGACTGCCCTTACTTGAAACGAAATCTTGCTTGTAGAAAGACCCAGAGGCTGGGATTTAACTCCATTTCTGCATGGAACACACAGCAGAGTTCTCTTCCATTGATAACACTCTGCTTTAGAGCAAGAAGCACTCTCCAGCTTACCAGAGTCTGTAAGAGAGCAGGATACGTGAGTGTGATGAGAACAAAAGAACGGTATTTCCTACACATACGGACCATATCTAGTTCAACTCTGCTTCTGAAACTGAATGAACCACAGGTCCTCTAAATCCAATGCTTGTATGTTAAGATCAGAAACGTGTGAGCTTCTGGAACGATGTATTCCATTTGAGCTGTAAAGTAACTGCCCTTACCTGAAACAAAGTCTGCTTGTAGGAACACTCAGAGCCTGGAATTTAACTCCATTTCTGTAGTGAAACACACAGCACAGTCTCATATATAGATCCCGCTCTGCTTTAGAGCAAGAAGCATGCTCTTGCTTTCTAGATTCTCTAATACAGCAGGAACATGAGTGTGCTCAGAACAAATGAACGGTGTTTCCTACACATACAGACCATATGTAGTCCAACTCTGCTGCTGAAACTGATGCAAAGCACTGGTCATCTAACATCCAATGCTTGTCAGTTAAGATGAGAAACGTGTGAGCTCCATGAAAGATGTAGTTCGTTTGAGCTGAAAAGTGACTGCCCTTACTTGAAACGAAATCTTGATTGTAGGAAGACAAAGAGCCTGGAATTTAACTCCATTTCTGAAGGGAAACACACAGCCTAGTTCTCAATGATGGATCACACTCTGCTTTAGAGCAAGAAGCACGTTCTTGCTTTCTAGAGTCTCTAATACAGCAGGAAACTTGAGTGTGCTCAGAACAAAAGAAACGGTGTTTCCTACACATACGGACCATATCTAGTTCAACTCTGCTTCTGAAACTGAAACAAACCACAGGTCCTCTAACATCCATTGCTTGTCAGTTAAGATGAGAAACGTGTGAGCTTCGTGAACGATGTAGTTCGTTTGAGCTGAATAGTGACTGCCCTTACTTGAAAAGAAATCTTGCTTGTAGAAAGACTCAGAGCCTGGGATTTAACTCCATTTCTGCATGGAAACACACAGCAGAGTTCTCATCTATTGATCACACTCTGCTTTAGAGCAAGAAGCACGCTCTTGCTTTCCAGAGTCTCTAAGACAGCAGGAAACGTGAGTGTGATGAGAACAAAAGAACGGTGTTTCCTACACATATGGACCATATCTATTTCAATTCTGCTTCTGAAACTGAAACAAACCACAGGTCCTCTAACATCCAATGCTTGTCTGTTAAGATGAGAAACGTGTGAGCTTCTGGAACGATGTAGACCATTTAAGCTGTAAAGTAACTGCCCTTACCTGAAACGAAGTCTTGCTTGTAGGAAGACTCAGAGCCTGGGATTTAACTCCATTTCTGAAGGGAAACACACAGCATAGTTCTCATCCATGGATCCCACTCTGCTTTAGAGCAAGAAGGACGCTCTTGCTTTCTAGATTCTCTAATACAGCAGGAAACATGAGTGTGCTGAGAACAATTGAACGGTGTTTCCTACACATACGGACCATATCTAGTCCAACTCTGCTGCTGAAACTGATGCAAAGCACTGGTCATCTAACATCCAATGCTTGGCAGTTAAGATGAGAAACGTGAGGGCTTCATGAACGATGTAGTTCGTTTGAGCTGAAAAGTGACTGCCCTTACTTGATACGAAATCTTGCTTGTAGAACGACTCAGAGCCTGGGATTTAACTCCATTTCTGCATGGAAACACACAGCAGAGTTCTCATCCATTGATCACACTCTGCTTTAGAGCAAGAAGCACGCTCTTGCTTTCTAGATTCTCTAAGACAACAGGAAACATGAGGGTGCTGAGAACAAAAGAACGGTGTTTCCTACACATAAGGACCATATCAATTTCAACTCTGCTTCTGTAACTGATACAAAGCACTGGTCATCTAACATCCAACGCTTGTCAGTTAAGATGAGAAACGTGTGAGCTCCGTGAAAGATGTAGTTCGTTTGTGCTGAAAAGTGACTGCCCTTACTTGAAACGAAATCTGTATTGTAGGAAGACAAATAGCCTGGAATTTAACTCCATTTCTAAAGGGAAACACACAGCAGAGTTCTCATCCATTGACCACACTCTGCTTTAGAGCAAGAAGCACGCTCTTGCTTTCCAGAGTCTCTAAGACAGCAGGAAACATGAGCGTGATGAGAACAAAAGAATGGTGTTTCCTACACATACGGACCATATCTAGTTCAACTCTGCTTCTGAAACTGAAAGAACAACAGGTCCTCTAACATCCAATGCTTGTCAGTTAAGATGAGAAACGTGTGAGCTTCGAGAACGATGTAGTTCGTTTGAGCTGTAAAGTAACTGCCCTTACCTGAAACGAAATCTTGCTTGTAGGAAGACTCAGAGCCTGGGATTTAACTCCATTTCTGAAGGGAAACACACAGCATAGTTCTCATCCATGGATCCCACTCTGCTTTAGAGCAAGAAGCACGCTCTTGCTTTCCAGAGACTCTAAGAGAGCAGGAAATTTGAGTGTGAAGAGAACAAAAGAACGGTGTTTCCTACACATACAGACCATATCTATTCCAACTCTGCTTCTGAAAATGATACAAAGCACTGGTACTCTAACATCCGATGCTTGTCAGTTAAGATGAGAAACGTGTGAGCTCCGTGAAAGATGTAGTTCGTTTCTGCTGAAAAGTAACTGCCCTTACTTGAAACGAACTCTTGATTGTAGGAAGACACAGAGCCTGGAATTTAACTCCATTTCTGAAGGGAAACACACAGCATAGTTCTCTTTGATGGATCACACTCGGCTTTAGAGCATGAAGCACGCTCTTGCTTTCTAGAGTCTCTAATACAGCAGGAAATTTGAGTGTGCTCAGAACAAAAGAACGGTGTTTCCTACACATACGGACCATATCTAGTTCAACTCTGCTTCTGAAACTGAAACAAACCACAGGTCCTCCAGCATCCAATGCTTGTTTGTTAAGATGAGAAAATTGTGAGCTTCTTGAACGACGTAGTAGATTTGAACTGTAAAGAAACTGCCCTTACCTGAAACGAAGTCTTGCTTGTAGGAAGACACAGAGCCTGGGATTTAACTCCATTTCTGAAGTGAAACACACAACAGAGTTCTCATCCATTGATCACACTCTGCTTTAGAGCAAGAAACACGCTCTTGCTGTCCAGAGTCTCTATGACAGCAGGAAACGTGAGTGTGATGAGAACAAAAGAACGGTGTTTCTTACACATACGGACCATATCTAGTTCAACTCTGCTTCTGAAACTGAAGCAAACCACAGGTCCTCTAACATCCAATGCTTGGCAGTTAAGATGAGAAACGTGTGAGCTTCGTGAACGATGTAGTTCATTTGAGCTGAAAAGTGACTGCCCTTACTTGATACGAAATCTTGCTTGTAGAAAGGCTCAGAGCCTGGGATTTAACTCCATTTCTGCATGGAAACACACAGCAGAGTTCTCATCCATTGATCACACTCTCCTTTAGAGCAAGAAGCACGCTCTTGCTTTCTAGATTCTCTAAGACAACAGGAAACATGAGGGTGCTGAGAACAAAAGAACGGTGTTTCCTACACATAAGGACCATATCAATTTCAACTCTGCTTCTGTAACTGATACAAAGTACTGGTCTTCTAACATCCGATGCTTGTCAGTTAAGATGAGAAACTTGTGAGCTTCGAGAACGATGTAGTTCGTTTGAGCTGTAAAGTAACTGCCCTTACCTGAATCGAAGTCTTGCTTGTAGAAAGACTCAGAGCCTGAGATTTGACTCCATTTCTGAAGGGAAACACACAGCATAGTCCGCATCCATGGATCACACTCTGCTTTAGAGCAAGAAGCACGCTCTTGCATTCTAGAGTCTCTAATACAGCAGGAAAATTTAGTGTGCTCAGAACAAATGAACGGTGTTTCCTACACATACGGACCATATCTAGTCCAACACTGCTACTGAAACTGATGCAAAGCACTGGTCATCTAACATCCAATGCTTGTCAGTTAAGATGAGAAACGTGTGAGCTTCGTGAACGATGTAGTTCGTTTGAGCTGAATAGTGACTGACCTTACTTGAAAAGAAATCTTGCTTGTAGAAAGACTCAGAGCCTGGGATTTAACTCCATTTCTGCAGGGAAACACACAGCAGAGTTCTCATCCATTGATCACACTCTGCTTTAGAGCAAGAAGCACGCTCTTGCTTTCCAGAGTCTCTAAGACAGCAGGAAACGTGAGTGTGATGAGAACAAAAGAACGGTGTTTCCTACACATATGGACCATATCTAGTTCAACTCTGCTTCTGAAACTGAAAGAACCACAGGTCCTCTAAAAGCAATGCTTGTCTGTTAAGATGAGAAACGTGTGAGCTTCTGGAACGATGTAGTCCATTTAAGCTGTAAAGTAACTGCCCTTACCTGAAACGAAGTCTGGCTTGTAGGAAGACTCAGAGCCTGGGATTTAACTACATTTCTGAAGTGAAACAGACAGCAGAGTTCTCATCCATGGATCACACTCTGCTTTAGAGAATGAAGCAAGCTCTTGCTTTCTAGAGTCTCTAATACAGCAGGAAAATTTAGTGTGCTCAGAACAAATGAACGGTGTTTTCTACACATACAGACCATATCTAGTTCAACTCTGCTTCTGAAACTGAAACAAACCACATGTCCTCTAACATCCAATGCTTGTCAGTTAAGATGAGAAACGTTTGAGCTTCGTGAACGATGTAGTTCGTTTGAGCTGTAAACTAACTGCCCTTACATGAAACGAAGTCTGGCTTGTAGGAAGACTCAGAGCCTGGGATTTAACTCCATTTCTGAAGTGAAACACACAGCACAGTCTCATATATAGATCCCACACTGCTTTAGAGCAAGAAGTAACCTCTTGCTTTCTAGATTCTCCAATACAGCAGGAAACGTTAGTGTGCTCAGAACAAATGAACGGTATTTCCTACACATACAGACCATATCTAGTCCAACTCTGTTGCTGAAACTGATGCAAAGCACTGGTCATCTAACATCCAATGCTTGTCAGTTAAGATGAGAAACGTGTGAGCTTCGTGAACGATGTAGTTCGTTTGAGCTGAAAAGTGACTGCCCTTACTTGAAACGAAATCTTGCTTGTAGAAAGACCCAGAGGCTGGGATTTAACTCCATTTCTGCATGGAACACACAGCAGAGTTCTCTTCCATTGATAACACTCTGCTTTAGAGCAAGAAGCACTCTCCAGCTTACCAGAGTCTGTAAGAGAGCAGGATACGTGAGTGTGATGAGAACAAAAGAACGGTATTTCCTACACATACGGACCATATCTAGTTCAACTCTGCTTCTGAAACTGAATGAACCACAGGTCCTCTAAATCCAATGCTTGTATGTTAAGATCAGAAACGTGTGAGCTTCTGGAACGATGTATTCCATTTGAGCTGTAAAGTAACTGCCCTTACCTGAAACAAAGTCTGCTTGTAGGAACACTCAGAGCCTGGAATTTAACTCCATTTCTGTAGTGAAACACACAGCACAGTCTCATATATAGATCCCGCTCTGCTTTAGAGCAAGAAGCATGCTCTTGCTTTCTAGATTCTCTAATACAGCAGGAACATGAGTGTGCTCAGAACAAATGAACGGTGTTTCCTACACATACAGACCATATGTAGTCCAACTCTGCTGCTGAAACTGATGCAAAGCACTGGTCATCTAACATCCAATGCTTGTCAGTTAAGATGAGAAACGTGTGAGCTCCATGAAAGATGTAGTTCGTTTGAGCTGAAAAGTGACTGCCCTTACTTGAAACGAAATCTTGATTGTAGGAAGACAAAGAGCCTGGAATTTAACTCCATTTCTGAAGGGAAACACACAGCCTAGTTCTCAATGATGGATCACACTCTGCTTTAGAGCAAGAAGCACGTTCTTGCTTTCTAGAGTCTCTAATACAGCAGGAAACTTGAGTGTGCTCAGAACAAAAGAAACGGTGTTTCCTACACATACGGACCATATCTAGTTCAACTCTGCTTCTGAAACTGAAACAAACCACAGGTCCTCTAACATCCATTGCTTGTCAGTTAAGATGAGAAACGTGTGAGCTTCGTGAACGATGTAGTTCGTTTGAGCTGAATAGTGACTGCCCTTACTTGAAAAGAAATCTTGCTTGTAGAAAGACTCAGAGCCTGGGATTTAACTCCATTTCTGCATGGAAACACACAGCAGAGTTCTCATCTATTGATCACACTCTGCTTTAGAGCAAGAAGCACGCTCTTGCTTTCCAGAGTCTCTAAGACAGCAGGAAACGTGAGTGTGATGAGAACAAAAGAACGGTGTTTCTTACACATACGGACCATATCTAGTTCAACTCTGCTTCTGAAACTGAAGCAAACCACAGGTCCTCTAACATCCAATGCTTGGCAGTTAAGATGAGAAACGTGTGAGCTTCATGAACGATGTAGTTCATTTGAGCTGAAAAGTGACTGCCCTTACTTGATACGAAATCTTGCTTGTAGAACGACTCAGAGCCTGGGATTTAACTCCATTTCTGCATGGAAACACACAGCAGAGTTCTCATCCATTGATCACACTCTGCTTTAGAGCAAGAAGCACGCTCTTGCTTTCTAGATTCTCTAAGACAACAGGAAACATGAGGGTGCTGAGAACAAAAGAACGGTGTTTCCTACACATAAGGACCATATCAATTTCAACTCTGCTTCTGTAACTGATACAAAGCACTGGTCATCTAACATCCAACGCTTGTCAGTTAAGATGAGAAACGTGTGAGCTCCGTGAAAGATGTAGTTCGTTTGTGCTGAAAAGTGACTGCCCTTACTTGAAACGAAATCTGTATTGTAGGAAGACAAATAGCCTGGAATTTAACTCCATTTCTAAAGGGAAACACACAGCAGAGTTCTCATCCATTGACCACACTCTGCTTTAGAGCAAGAAGCACGCTCTTGCTTTCCAGAGTCTCTAAGACAGCAGGAAACATGAGCGTGATGAGAACAAAAGAATGGTGTTTCCTACACATACGGACCATATCTAGTTCAACTCTGCTTCTGAAACTGAAAGAACAACAGGTCCTCTAACATCCAATGCTTGTCAGTTAAGATGAGAAACGTGTGAGCTTCGAGAACGATGTAGTTCGTTTGAGCTGTAAAGTAACTGCCCTTACCTGAAACGAAATCTTGCTTGTAGGAAGACTCAGAGCCTGGGATTTAACTCCATTTCTGAAGGGAAACACACAGCATAGTTCTCATCCATGGATCCCACTCTGCTTTAGAGCAAGAAGCACGCTCTTGCTTTCCAGAGACTCTAAGAGAGCAGGAAATTTGAGTGTGAAGAGAACAAAAGAACGGTGTTTCCTACACATACAGACCATATCTATTCCAACTCTGCTTCTGAAAATGATACAAAGCACTGGTACTCTAACATCCGATGCTTGTCAGTTAAGATGAGAAACGTGTGAGCTCCGTGAAAGATGTAGTTCGTTTCTGCTGAAAAGTAACTGCCCTTACTTGAAACGAACTCTTGATTGTAGGAAGACACAGAGCCTGGAATTTAACTCCATTTCTGAAGGGAAACACACAGCATAGTTCTCTTTGATGGATCACACTCGGCTTTAGAGCATGAAGCACGCTCTTGCTTTCTAGAGTCTCTAATACAGCAGGAAATTTGAGTGTGCTCAGAACAAAAGAACGGTGTTTCCTACACATACGGACCATATCTAGTTCAACTCTGCTTCTGAAACTGAAACAAACCACAGGTCCTCCAGCATCCAATGCTTGTTTGTTAAGATGAGAAAATTGTGAGCTTCTTGAACGACGTAGTAGATTTGAACTGTAAAGAAACTGCCCTTACCTGAAACGAAGTCTTGCTTGTAGGAAGACACAGAGCCTGGGATTTAACTCCATTTCTGAAGTGAAACACACAACAGAGTTCTCATCCATTGATCACACTCTGCTTTAGAGCAAGAAACACGCTCTTGCTGTCCAGAGTCTCTATGACAGCAGGAAACGTGAGTGTGATGAGAACAAAAGAACGGTGTTTCTTACACATACGGACCATATCTAGTTCAACTCTGCTTCTGAAACTGAAACAAACCACAGGTCCTCTAACATCCAATGCTTGGCAGTTAAGATGAGAAACGTGTGAGCTTCGTGAACGATGTAGTTCATTTGAGCTGAAAAGTGACTGCCCTTACTTGATACGAAATCTTGCTTGTAGAAAGACTCAGAGCCTGGGATTTAACTCCATTTCTGCATGGAAACACACAGCAGAGTTCTCATCCATTGATCACACTCTCCTTTAGAGCAAGAAGCACGCTCTTGCTTTCTAGATTCTCTAAGACAACAGGAAACATGAGGGTGCTGAGAACAAAAGAACGGTGTTTCCTACACATAAGGACCATATCAATTTCAACTCTGCTTCTGTAACTGATACAAAGTACTGGTCTTCTAACATCCGATGCTTGTCAGTTAAGATGAGAAACTTGTGAGCTTCGAGAACGATGTAGTTCGTTTGAGCTGTAAAGTAACTGCCCTTACCTGAATCGAAGTCTTGCTTGTAGAAAGACTCAGAGCCTGAGATTTGACTCCATTTCTGAAGGGAAACACACAGCATAGTCCGCATCCATGGATCACACTCTGCTTTAGAGCAAGAAGCACGCTCTTGCATTCTAGAGTCTCTAATACAGCAGGAAAATTTAGTGTGCTCAGAACAAATGAACGGTGTTTCCTACACATACGGACCATATCTAGTCCAACACTGCTACTGAAACTGATGCAAAGCACTGGTCATCTAACATCCAATGCTTGTCAGTTAAGATGAGAAACGTGTGAGCTTCGTGAACGATGTAGTTCGTTTGAGCTGAATAGTGACTGACCTTACTTGAAAAGAAATCTTGCTTGTAGAAAGACTCAGAGCCTGGGATTTAACTCCATTTCTGCAGGGAAACACACAGCAGAGTTCTCATCCATTGATCACACTCTGCTTTAGAGCAAGAAGCACGCTCTTGCTTTCCAGAATCTCTAAGACAGCAGGAAACGTGAGTGTGATGAGAACAAAAGAACGGTGTTTCCTACACATATGGACCATATCTAGTTCAACTCTGCTTCTGAAACTGAAAGAACCACAGGTCCTCTAAAAGCAATGCTTGTCTGTTAAGATGAGAAACGTGTGAGCTTCTGGAACGATGTAGTCCATTTAAGCTGTAAAGTAACTGCCCTTACCTGAAACGAAGTCTGGCTTGTAGGAAGACTCAGAGCCTGGGATTTAACTACATTTCTGAAGTGAAACAGACAGCAGAGTTCTCATCCATGGATCACACTCTGCTTTAGAGAATGAAGCAAGCTCTTGCTTTCTAGAGTCTCTAATACAGCAGGAAAATTTAGTGTGCTCAGAACAAATGAACGGTGTTTTCTACACATACAGACCATATCTAGTTCAACTCTGCTTCTGAAACTGAAACAAACCACATGTCCTCTAACATCCAATGCTTGTCAGTTAAGATGAGAAACGTTTGAGCTTCGTGAACGATGTAGTTCGTTTGAGCTGTAAACTAACTGCCCTTACATGAAACGAAGTCTGGCTTGTAGGAAGACTCAGAGCCTGGGATTTAACTCCATTTCTGAAGTGAAACACACAGCACAGTCTCATATATAGATCCCACACTGCTTTAGAGCAAGAAGTAACCTCTTGCTTTCTAGATTCTCCAATACAGCAGGAAACGTTAGTGTGCTCAGAACAAATGAACGGTATTTCCTACACATACAGACCATATCTAGTCCAACTCTGTTGCTGAAACTGATGCAAAGCACTGGTCATCTAACATCCAATGCTTGTCAGTTAAGATGAGAAACGTGTGAGCTTCGTGAACGATGTAGTTCGTTTGAGCTGAAAAGTGACTGCCCTTACTTGAAACGAAATCTTGCTTGTAGAAAGACCCAGAGGCTGGGATTTAACTCCATTTCTGCATGGAACACACAGCAGAGTTCTCTTCCATTGATAACACTCTGCTTTAGAGCAAGAAGCACTCTCCAGCTTACCAGAGTCTGTAAGAGAGCAGGATACGTGAGTGTGATGAGAACAAAAGAACGGTATTTCCTACACATACGGACCATATCTAGTTCAACTCTGCTTCTGAAACTGAATGAACCACAGGTCCTCTAAATCCAATGCTTGTATGTTAAGATCAGAAACGTGTGAGCTTCTGGAACGATGTATTCCATTTGAGCTGTAAAGTAACTGCCCTTACCTGAAACAAAGTCTGCTTGTAGGAACACTCAGAGCCTGGAATTTAACTCCATTTCTGTAGTGAAACACACAGCACAGTCTCATATATAGATCCCGCTCTGCTTTAGAGCAAGAAGCATGCTCTTGCTTTCTAGATTCTCTAATACAGCAGGAACATGAGTGTGCTCAGAACAAATGAACGGTGTTTCCTACACATACAGACCATATGTAGTCCAACTCTGCTGCTGAAACTGATGCAAAGCACTGGTCATCTAACATCCAATGCTTGTCAGTTAAGATGAGAAACGTGTGAGCTCCATGAAAGATGTAGTTCGTTTGAGCTGAAAAGTGACTGCCCTTACTTGAAACGAAATCTTGATTGTAGGAAGACAAAGAGCCTGGAATTTAACTCCATTTCTGAAGGGAAACACACAGCCTAGTTCTCAATGATGGATCACACTCTGCTTTAGAGCAAGAAGCACGTTCTTGCTTTCTAGAGTCTCTAATACAGCAGGAAACTTGAGTGTGCTCAGAACAAAAGAAACGGTGTTTCCTACACATACGGACCATATCTAGTTCAACTCTGCTTCTGAAACTGAAACAAACCACAGGTCCTCTAACATCCATTGCTTGTCAGTTAAGATGAGAAACGTGTGAGCTTCGTGAACGATGTAGTTCGTTTGAGCTGAATAGTGACTGCCCTTACTTGAAAAGAAATCTTGCTTGTAGAAAGACTCAGAGCCTGGGATTTAACTCCATTTCTGCATGGAAACACACAGCAGAGTTCTCATCTATTGATCACACTCTGCTTTAGAGCAAGAAGCACGCTCTTGCTTTCCAGAGTCTCTAAGACAGCAGGAAACGTGAGTGTGATGAGAACAAAAGAACGGTGTTTCCTACACATATGGACCATATCTATTTCAATTCTGCTTCTGAAACTGAAACAAACCACAGGTCCTCTAACATCCAATGCTTGTCTGTTAAGATGAGAAACGTGTGAGCTTCTGGAACGATGTAGACCATTTAAGCTGTAAAGTAACTGCCCTTACCTGAAACGAAGTCTTGCTTGTAGGAAGACTCAGAGCCTGGGATTTAACTCCATTTCTGAAGGGAAACACACAGCATAGTTCTCATCCATGGATCCCACTCTGCTTTAGAGCAAGAAGGACGCTCTTGCTTTCTAGATTCTCTAATACAGCAGGAAACATGAGTGTGCTGAGAACAATTGAACGGTGTTTCCTACACATACGGACCATATCTAGTCCAACTCTGCTGCTGAAACTGATGCAAAGCACTGGTCATCTAACATCCAATGCTTGGCAGTTAAGATGAGAAACGTGAGGGCTTCGTGAACGATGTAGTTCGTTTGAGCTGAAAAGTGACTGCCCTTACTTGAAACGAAATCTTGCTTGTAGAAAGACTCAGAGCCTGGGATTTAACTCCATTTCTGAAGTGAAACACACAGCACAGTCTCATATATAGATCCCACTCTGCTTTAGAGCAAGAAGCACGCTCTTGCTTTCTAGATTCTCTAATACAGCAGGAAACGTGAGTGTGCTCAGAACAAATGAACGGTGTTTCCTACACATACGGACCATATGTAGTCCAACTATGCTGCTGAAACTGATGCAAAGCACTGGTCATCTAACATCCAATGCTTGTCAGTTAAGATGAGAAAGGTGTGAGCTCCGTGAAAGATGTAGTTCGTTTGAGCTGAAAAGTGACTGCCCTTACTTGAAACGAAATCTTGATTGTAGGAAGACAAAGAGCCTGGAATTTAACTCCATTTCTGAAGGGAAACACACAGCCTACTTCTCAACGATGGATCACACTCTGCTTTAGAGCAAGAAGCACGTTCTTGCTTTCTACAGTCTCTAATACAGCAGGAAACTTGAGTGTGCTCAGAACAAAAGAAACGGTGTTTCCTACACATACGGACCATATCTAGTTCAACTCTGCTTCTGAAACTGAAACAAACCAAAGGTCCTCTAACATCCAATGCTTGGCAGTTAAGATGAGAAACGTGTGAGCTTTGTGAACGATGTAGTTCGTTTGAGCTGAATAGTGACTGACCTTACTTGAAAAGAAATCTTGCTTGTAGAAAGACTCAGAGCCTGGGATTTAACTCCATTTCTGCATGGAAACACACAGCAGAGTTCTCATCCATTGATCACACTCTGCTTTAGAGCAAGAAGCACGCTCTTGCTTTCCAGAGTCTCTAAGACAGCAGGAAACGTGAGTGTGATGAGAACAAAAGAACGGTGTTTCCTACATATATGGACCATATCTAGTTCAAATCTGCTTCTGAAACTGAAACAAACCACAGGTCCTCTAACATCCAATGCTTGTCTGTTAAGATGAGAAACGTGTGAGCTTCTGGAACGATGTAGTCCATTTAAGCTGTAAATTAACTGCCCTTACCTGAAATGATGTAGTGATTGTAGGAAGACACAGAGCCTGGGATTTAACTCCATTTCTGAAGTGAAACACACAGCAGAGTTCTCATCCATTGATCACACTCTGCTTTAGAGCAAGAAACACGCTCTTGCTTTCCAGAGTCTCTAAGACAGCAGGAAACGTGAGTGTGATGAGAACAAAAGAACGGTGTTTCTTACACATACGGACCATATCTAGTTCAACTCTGCTTCTGAAACTGAAGCAAACCACAGGTCCTCTAACATCCAATGCTTGGCAGTTAAGATGAGAAACGTGTGAGCTTCATGAACGATGTAGTTCATTTGAGCTGAAAAGTGACTGCCCTTACTTGATACGAAATCTTGCTTGTAGAACGACTCAGAGCCTGGGATTTAACTCCATTTCTGCATGGAAACACACAGCAGAGTTCTCATCCATTGATCACACTCTGCTTTAGAGCAAGAAGCACGCTCTTGCTTTCTAGATTCTCTAAGACAACAGGAAACATGAGGGTGCTGAGAACAAAAGAACGGTGTTTCCTACACATAAGGACCATATCAATTTCAACTCTGCTTCTGTAACTGATACAAAGCACTGGTCATCTAACATCCAACGCTTGTCAGTTAAGATGAGAAACGTGTGAGCTCCGTGAAAGATGTAGTTCGTTTGTGCTGAAAAGTGACTGCCCTTACTTGAAACGAAATCTGTATTGTAGGAAGACAAATAGCCTGGAATTTAACTCCATTTCTAAAGGGAAACACACAGCAGAGTTCTCATCCATTGACCACACTCTGCTTTAGAGCAAGAAGCACGCTCTTGCTTTCCAGAGTCTCTAAGACAGCAGGAAACATGAGCGTGATGAGAACAAAAGAATGGTGTTTCCTACACATACGGACCATATCTAGTTCAACTCTGCTTCTGAAACTGAAAGAACAACAGGTCCTCTAACATCCAATGCTTGTCAGTTAAGATGAGAAACGTGTGAGCTTCGAGAACGATGTAGTTCGTTTGAGCTGTAAAGTAACTGCCCTTACCTGAAACGAAATCTTGCTTGTAGGAAGACTCAGAGCCTGGGATTTAACTCCATTTCTGAAGGGAAACACACAGCATAGTTCTCATCCATGGATCCCACTCTGCTTTAGAGCAAGAAGCACGCTCTTGCTTTCCAGAGACTCTAAGAGAGCAGGAAATTTGAGTGTGAAGAGAACAAAAGAACGGTGTTTCCTACACATACAGACCATATCTATTCCAACTCTGCTTCTGAAAATGATACAAAGCACTGGTACTCTAACATCCGATGCTTGTCAGTTAAGATGAGAAACGTGTGAGCTCCGTGAAAGATGTAGTTCGTTTCTGCTGAAAAGTAACTGCCCTTACTTGAAACGAACTCTTGATTGTAGGAAGACACAGAGCCTGGAATTTAACTCCATTTCTGAAGGGAAACACACAGCATAGTTCTCTTTGATGGATCACACTCGGCTTTAGAGCATGAAGCACGCTCTTGCTTTCTAGAGTCTCTAATACAGCAGGAAATTTGAGTGTGCTCAGAACAAAAGAACGGTGTTTCCTACACATACGGACCATATCTAGTTCAACTCTGCTTCTGAAACTGAAACAAACCACAGGTCCTCCAGCATCCAATGCTTGTTTGTTAAGATGAGAAAATTGTGAGCTTCTTGAACGACGTAGTAGATTTGAACTGTAAAGAAACTGCCCTTACCTGAAACGAAGTCTTGCTTGTAGGAAGACACAGAGCCTGGGATTTAACTCCATTTCTGAAGTGAAACACACAACAGAGTTCTCATCCATTGATCACACTCTACTTTAGAGCAAGAAACACGCTCTTGCTGTCCAGAGTCTCTATGACAGCAGGAAACTTGAGTGTGATGAGAACAAAAGAACGGTGTTTCTTACACATACGGACCATATCTAGTTCAACTCTGCTTCTGAAACTGAAGCAAACCACAGGTCCTCTAACATCCAATGCTTGGCAGTTAAGATGAGAAACGTGTGAGCTTCGTGAACGATGTAGTTCATTTGAGCTGAAAAGTGACTGCCCTTACTTGATACGAAATCTTGCTTGTAGAAAGACTCAGAGCCTGGGATTTAACTCCATTTCTGCATGGAAACACACAGCAGAGTTCTCATCCATTGATCACACTCTCCTTTAGAGCAAGAAGCACGCTCTTGCTTTCTAGATTCTCTAAGACAACAGGAAACATGAGGGTGCTGAGAACAAAAGAACGGTGTTTCCTACACATAAGGACCATATCAATTTCAACTCTGCTTCTGTAACTGATACAAAGTACTGGTCTTCTAACATCCGATGCTTGTCAGTTAAGATGAGAAACTTGTGAGCTTCGAGAACGATGTAGTTCGTTTGAGCTGTAAAGTAACTGCCCTTACCTGAATCGAAGTCTTGCTTGTAGAAAGACTCAGAGCCTGAGATTTGACTCCATTTCTGAAGGGAAACACACAGCATAGTCCGCATCCATGGATCACACTCTGCTTTAGAGCAAGAAGCACGCTCTTGCATTCTAGAGTCTCTAATACAGCAGGAAAATTTAGTGTGCTCAGAACAAATGAACGGTGTTTCCTACACATACGGACCATATCTAGTCCAACACTGCTACTGAAACTGATGCAAAGCACTGGTCATCTAACATCCAATGCTTGTCAGTTAAGATGAGAAACGTGTGAGCTTCGTGAACGATGTAGTTCGTTTGAGCTGAATAGTGACTGCCCTTACTTGAAAAGAAATCTTGCTTGTAGAAAGACTCAGAGCCTCAGATTTAACTCCATTTCTGCATGGAAACACACAGCAGAGTTCTCATCCATTGATCATACTCTGCTTTAGAGCAAGAAGCACGCTCTTACTTTCCAGAGTCTCTAAGACAGCAGGAAACGTGAGTGTGATGAGAACAAAAGAACGGTGTTTCCTACACATATGGACCATATCTAGTTCAATTCTGCTTCTGAAACTGAAACAAACCACAGGTCCTCTAACATCCAATGTTTGTCTGTTAAGATGAGAAACGTGTGAGCTTTGTGAATGATGTAGTTCGTTTGAGCTGAATAGTGACTGCCCTTACTTGAAAAGTAATCTTGCTTGTAGAAAGACTCAGAGCCTGGGATTTAACTCCATTTCTGCATGGAAACACACAGCAGAGTTCTCATCCATTGATCACACTCTACTTTAGAGCAAGAAGCACGCTCTTGCTTTCCAGAGTCTCTAAGAGAGTAGGAAAAGTGAGTGTGATGAAAACAAAAGAACAGTGATTCCTACACATACGGACCATATGTATTCCAACTCTGCTTCTGAAACTGATACAAAGCACTGGTCCTCTAACATCCGATGCTTGTCAGTTAAGATGAGAAACGTGTGAGCTCGAGAACGATGTAGTTCGTTTGAGCTGTAAAGTAACTGCCCTTACCTGAAACGAGGTCTTGCTTGTAGGAAGACTCAGAGCCTGGGATTTAACTCCATTTCTGAAGGGAAACACACAGCATAGTTCTCATCCATGGTTCCCACTCTGCTTTAGAGCAAGAAGGACGCTCTTGCTTTCTAGATTCTCTAATACAGCAGGAAACTTGAGTGTGCTCAGAACAAAAGAAACGGTGTTTCTTACACATACGGACCATATCTAGTTCAACTCTGCTTCTGAAACTGAAGCAAAGCACAGGTCCTCTAACATCCAATGCTTGGCAGTTAAGATGAGAAACTTGTGAACTTCGTGAACGATGTAGTTCATTTGAGCTGTAACGTAACTGCCCTTACCTGAAACGATGTGGTGATTGTAGGAAGACACAGAGCCTGGGATTTAACTCCATTTATGAAGTGAAACACACAGCAGAGTTCTCATCCATTGATCACACTCTGCTTTAGAGCAAGATGCACGCTCTTGCTTTCCAGAGTCTCTAAGAGAGCAGGAAATGTGAGTGTGAAGAGAACAAAAGAACGGTGTTTCCTACTCATACGGACCATATCTATTCCAACTCTGCTTCTGAAACTGATACAAAGCACTGGTCCTCTAACATCCGATGCTTGTCAGTTAAGATGAGAAACGTGTGAGCTCCATAAAAGATGTAGTTCGTTTGTGCTGAAAAGTAACTGCCCTTACTTGAAACGAAATCTTGCTTGTAGGAAGACAGAGAGCCTGGAATTTAACTCCATTTCTGAAGGGAAACACACAGCAGAGTTCTCTTCGATGGATCACACTCGGCTTTAGAGCATGAAGCACGCTCTTGCTTTCTAGAGTCTCTAATACAGCAGGAAATTTGAGTGTGCTCAGAACAAAAGAACGGTGTTTCCTACACATACGGACCATATCTAGTTCAACTCTGCTTCTGAAACTGAAACAAACCACAGGTCCTCTAGCATCCAATGCTTGTTTGTTAAGATGAGAAAAGTGTGAGTTTCTTGAACGATGTAGTAGATTTGAACTGTAAAGAAACTGCCCTTACCTGAAACGCAGTCTTGCTTGTAGGAAGACACAGAGCCTGGGATTTAACTCCATTTCTGAAGTGAAACACACAGCAGAGTTCTCATCCATTGATCACACTCTGCTTTAGAGCAAGAAACACGCTCTTGCTTTCCAGAGTCTCTAAGACAGCAGGAAACGTGAGTGTGATGAGAACAAAAGAACGGTGTTTCCTACACATATGGACCATATCTAGTTCAATTCTGCTTCTGAAACTGAAACAAACCACAGGTCCTCTAACATCCAATGCTTGTCTGTTAAGATGAGAAACGTGTGAGCTTCTGGAACGATGTAGTCCATTTAAGCTGTAGAGTAACTGCCCTTACCTGAAACGAAGTCTTGCTTGTAGGAAGACTCAGAGCCTGGGATTTAACTCCATTTCTGAAGTGAAACACACAGCACAGTCTCATATATAGATCCCACTCTGCTTTAGAGCAAGAATCACGCTCTTGCTTTCTAGATTCTCTAATAAGGCAGGAAACATGAGTGTGCTCAGAACAAATGAACGGTGTTTCCTACACATACGGACCATATCTAGTCCAACTCTGCTGCTGAAACTGATGAAAAGCACTGGTCATCTAACATCCAACGCTTGTCAGTTAAGATGAGAAACGTGTGAGCTCCGTGAAAGATGTAGTTCGTTTGAGCTGAAAAGTGACTGCCCTTACTTGAAACAAAATCTGTATTGTAGGAAGACAAATAGCCTGGACTTTAACTCCTTTTCTAAAGGGAAACACACAGCATAGTTCTCAACGATGAATCACACTCTGCTTTAGAGCAAGAAGCACGCTCTTGCTTTCTAAAGTCTCTAATACAGCAGGAAACTTGAGTGTGCTCAGAACAAAAAAAACGGTGTTTCTTACACATACGGACCATATCTAGTTCAACTCTGCTTCTGAAACTGAAGCAAACCACAGGTCCTCTAAGATCCAATGCTTGGCAGTTAAGATGAGAAACGTGTGAGCTTCGTGAACGATGTAGTTCATTTGAGCTGAAAAGTAACTGCCCTTACCTGAAACGAAGTCTTGCTTGTAGGAAGACACAGAGCCTGGGATTTAACTCCATTTCTGAAGTGAAACACACAGCAGAGTTCTCATCCATTGACCACACTCTGCTTTAGAGCAAGAAGCACGCTCTTGCTTTCCAGAGTCTCTAAGACAGCAGGAAACATGAGCGTGATGACAACAAAAGAATGGTGTTTCCTACACATACGGACCATATCTAGTTCAACTCTGCTTCTGAAACTGAAAGAACAACAGGTCCTCTAACATCCAATGCTTGTCTGTTAAGATGAGAAACGTGTGAGCTTCTGGAACGATGTAGTCCATTTGAGCTGTAAAGTAACTGCCCTTACCTGAAACGAAGTCTTGCTTGTAGGAAGAATCAGAGCCTGGGATTTAACTCCATTCCTGAAGTGAAACACACAGCACAGTCTCATATATAGATCCCACTCTGCTTTAGAGCAAGAAGCACGCTCTTGCTTTTAGATTCTCTAATACAGCAGGAAACGTGAGTGTGCTCAGAACAAATGAACGGTGTTTCCTACACATAGGGACCGTATGTAGTCCAACTCTGCTGCTGAAACTGATGCAAAGCACTGGTCATCTAACATGCAATGCTTTTCACTTAAGATGAGAAACGTGTGAGCTTCTGGAACGATGTAGTCCATTTGAGCTGTAACATAACTTCCCTTACCTGAAACGATCTGGTGATTGTAGGAAGACACAGAGCCGGGGATTTAACTCCATTTCTGAAGTGAAACAGACAGCAGAGTTCTCATCCATTGATCACACTCTGCTTTAGAGCAAGAAGCACGCTCTTGCTTTCTAAAGTCTCTAATACAGCAGGAAACTTGAGTGTGCTCAGAACAAACGAACGGTGTTTCCTACACATATGGACCATATCTAGTTCAACTCTGCTTCTGAAACTGAAACAAACCACAGGACCTCTAGCATCCAATGCTTGTCTGTTAAGATGAGAAACGTGTGAGCTTCGTGAACGATGTAGTTCGTTTGAGCTGAATAGTGACTGCCCTTACTTGAAAAGAAATCTTGATTGTAGAAAGACTCAGAGCCTGGGGTTTGACTCCATTTCTGAAGGGAAACACGCAGCATAGTCCTCATCCATGGATCACACTCTGCTTTAGAGCAAGAAGCACGCTCTTGCTTTCTAGAGTCTCTAAGACAGCAGGAAACATGAGCGTGCTTAGAACAAATGAACGGTGTTTCCTACACATACGGACCATATCTAGTCCAACACTGCTATTGAAACTGATGCAAAGCACTGGTCATCTAACGTCCAATGCTTGTCAGTTAAGATGAGAAATGTGTGAGCTTCGTGAACGATGTAGTTCGTTTGAGCTGAATAGTGACTGCCCTTAATTGAAAAGAAATCTTGCTTGTAGAAAGACTCAGAACCTGGGATTTAACTCCATTTCTGCATGGAAACACACAGCAGAGTTCTCATCCATTGATCACACTCTGCTTTAGAGCAAGAAGCGTGCTCTTGCTTTCCAGAGTCTCTAAGACAGCAGGAAACTTAAGTGTGATGAGAACAAAAGAACGGTGTTTCCTACAAATATGGACCATATCTAGTTCAATTCTGCTTCTGAAACTGAAACAAACCACAGATCCTCTAAAATCCAATGCTTGTCTGTTAAGATGAGAAACGTGTGAGCTGCTGTAACGATGTAGTCCATTTAAGCTGTAAAGTAACTGCCCTTACCTGAAACGAAGTTTTGCTTGTAGGAAAACTCAGAGCCTGGGATTTAACTCCATTTCTGAAGGGAAACGCACAGCATAGTTCTCATCCATGGATCCCACTCTACTTTAGAGCAAGAAGGACGCTCTTGCTATCTAGTTTCTATAATACAGCAGGAAACATGAGTGTGCTCAGAACAAATGAAGGGTGTTTCCTACACATACGGACCATATCTAGTCCAACTCTGCTGCTGAAACTGATGCAAAGCACTAGTCATCTAACATCCAATGCTTGTCAGTTAAGATGAGAAACGTGTGAGCTCCGTGAACGATGTAGTTCGTTTGAGCTGAAAAGTAACTGCCCTTACCTGAAACGAAGTAGTGCTTGTAGGGAGACTCAGAGCCTGGGATTTAACTCCATTTCAGAAGTGAAACACACAGCAGAGTTCTCATCCATTGATTATACTCTACTTTAGAGCAAGAAGCACGCTCTTGCTTTCCAGAGTCTCTAAGAGAGTAGGAAACGTGAGTGTGATGAGAACAAAAGAACAGTGTTTCCTACACATACGGACCATATCTATTCCAACTCTGCTTCTGAAACTGATACAAAGCACTGGTCCTCTAACATCCGATGCTTGTCAGTTAAGATGAGAAACGTGTGAGCTTCGAGAACGATGTAGTTCGTTTGAGCTGTAAAGTAACTGCCCTTACCTGAAACGAAGTCTTGCTTGTAGGAAGACTCAGAGCCTGGGATTTAACTCCATTTCTGAAGGGAAACACACAGCATAGTTCTCATCCATGGATCCCACTCTGCTTTAGAGCAAGAAGGACGCTCTTGCTTTCTAGATTCTCTAATACAGCAGGAAACTTGAGTGTGCTCAGAACAAAAGAAACGGTGTTTCTTACACATACGGACCATATCTAGTTCAACTCTGCTTCTGAAACTGAAGCAAACCACAGGTCCTCTAACATCCAATGCTTGGCAGTTAAGATGAGAAACGTGTGAGCTTCGTGAACGATGTAGTTCATTTGAGCTGTAACGTCACTGCCCTTACCTGAAACGATGTGGTGATTGTAGGAAGATACAGAGCCTGGGATTTAACTCCATTTATGAAGTGAAACACACAGCAGAGTTCTCATCCATTGATCACAGTCTGCTTTAGAGCAAGATGCACGCTCTTGCTTTCCAGAGTCTCTAAGAGAGCAGGAAATGTGAGTGTGAAGAGAACAAAAGAACGGTGTTTCCTACACATACGGACCATATCTATTCCAACTCTGCTTCTGAAACTGATACAAAGCACTGGTCCTCTAACATCCGATGCTTTTCAGTTAAGATGAGAAACGTGTGAGCTCCGTGAAAGATGTAGTTCGTTTGTGCTGAAAAGTAACTGCCCTTACTTGAAACGAAATCTTGCTTGTAGGAAGACACAGAGCCTGGAATTTAACTCCATTTCTGAAGGGAAACACACAGCATAGTTCTCTTCGATGGATCACACTCGGCTTTAGAGCATGAAGCACGCTCTTGCTTTCTAGAGTCTCTAATACAGCAGGAAATTTGAGTGTGCTCAGAACAAAAGAACGGTGTTTCCTACACATACGGACCATATCTAGTTCAACTATGCTTCTGAAACTGAAACAAACCACAGGTCCTCTAGCATCCAATGCTTGTTTGTTAAGATGTGAAAAGTGTGAGCTTCTTGAACGATGTAGTAGATTTGAACTGTAAAGAAACTGCCCTTACCTGAAACGAAGTCTTGCTTGTAGGAAGACACAGAGCCTGGGATTTAACTCCATTTCTGAAGAGAAACACACAGCAGAGTTCTCATCCATTGATCACACTCTGCTTTAGAGCAAGAAACACGCTCTTGCTTTCCAGAGTCTCTAAGACAGCAGGAAACGTGAGTGTGCTGAGAACAAAAGAACGCTGTTTCTTACACATACGGACTATATCTAGTTCAACTCTGCTTCTGAAACTGAAGCAAACCACAGGTCCTCTAACATCCAATGCTTGGCAGTTAAGATGAGAAACGTGTGAGCTTCTTGAACGATGTAGTTCATTTGAGCTGAAAGTAACTGCCCTTACCTGAAATGAGTCTTGCTTGTAGGAAGACACAGAGCCTGGGATTTAACTCCATTTCTGAACGGAAACACACAGCAGAGTTCTCATCCATTGACCACACTCTGCTTTAGATCAAGAAGCACGCTCTTGCTTTCCAGAGTCTCTAAGACAGCAGGAAACATGAGTGTGATGAGAACAAAAGAACGGTGTTTCCTACACATACGGACCATATCTAGTTAAACTCTGCTTCTGAAACTGAAAGAACAACAGGTCCTCTAACATCCAATGCTTGTCTGTTAAGATTAGAAACGTGTGAGCTTCTGGAACGATGTAGTCCATTTAAGCTGTAAAGTAACTGCCCTTACCTGAAACGAAGTCTTGCTTGTAGGAAGACTCAGAGCCTGGGATTTAACTCAATTTCTGCATGGAAACACACAGCAGAGTTCTCATCCATTGATCACACTCTGCTTTAGAGCAAGAAGCACGCTCTTGCTTTCTAAAGTCTCTAATACAGCAGGAAACTTGAGTGTGCTCAGAACAAAAGAACGGTGTTTCCTACACATACAGACCATATCTAGTTCAACTCTGCTTCTGAAACTGAAACAAACCACATGTCCTCTAACATCCAATGCTTGTCAGTTAAGATGAGAAGTGTTTGAGCTTCGTGAACGATGTAGTTCGTTTGAGCTGTAAAATAACTGCCCTTACCTGAAACGAAGTCTTGCTTGTAGGAAGACTCAGAGCCTGGGATTTAACTCCATTTCTGAAGTGAAACACACAGCACAGTCTCATATATAGATCCCAATCTGCTTTAGAGCAGGAATCACGCTCTTGCTTTCTAGATTCTCTAATACGGCCAGAAAAATGAGTGTGCTTAGAACAAATGAACGGTGTTTCCTACACATACGGACCATATCTAGTCCAACACTGCTACTGAAACTGATGCAAAGCACTGGTCATCTAACGTCCAATGCTTGTCAGTTAAGATGAGAAACGTGTGAGCTTCGTGAACGATGTAGTTCGTTTGAGCTGAATAGTGACTGCCCTTACTTGAAAAGAAATCTTGCTTGTAGGAAGACTCAGAGCCTGGGATTTAACTCCATTTCTGAAGGGAAACGCACAGCAGAGTTCTCATCCATTGATCACACTCTGCTTTAGAGTAAGAAGCGTGCTCTTGCTTTCCAGAGTCTCTAAGACAGCAGGAAACGTGAAATGATGAGAACAAAAGAACGGTGTTTCCCACACATACGGACCATATCTAGTTCAACTCTGCTTCTGAAACTGAAAGAACCACAGGTCCTCTAACATCCAATGCTTGTCAGTTAAGATGAGAAACGTGTGAGCTTCGTGAACGATGTAGTTCGTTTGAGCTGGAAAGTAACTGCCCTTACCTGAAACGAAGTAGTGCTTGTAGGGCGACTCAGAGCCTGGGATTTAACTCCATTTCTGAAGTAAAACACACAGCAGAGTTCTCATCCATTGATCACACTCTACTTTAGAGCAAAAAGCACTCTCTTGCTTTCCAGAGTGTCTAAGAGACTAAGAAACGTGAGTGTGATGAGAACAAAAGAACAGTGTTTCCTACACATACGGACCATATCTATTCCAACTCTGCTTCTGAATCTGATACAAAGCACTGGTCCTCTAACATCCGAAGCTTGTCAGTTAAGATGAGAAACGTGGGAGCTTCGAGAACGATGTAGTTCGTTTGAGCTGTAAAGTAACTGCCCTTACCTGAAACGAAGTCTTGCTTGTAGGAAGACTCAGAGCCTGGGATTTAACTCCATTTATGAAGTGAAACACACAGCAGAGTTCTCATCCATTGATCACCCTCTGCTTTAGAGCAAGAAGCACGCTCTTGCTTTCCAGAGTCTCTAAGAGAGCAGGAAATGTGAGTGTGCTCAGAACAAAAGAACGGTGTTTCCTACACATACGGACCATATCTAGTTCAACTATGCTTCTGAAACTGAAACAAACCACAGGTCCTCTAGCATCCAATGCTTGTTTGTTAACATGAGAAAAGTGTGAGCTTCTTGAACGATGTAGTAGATTTGAACTGTAAAGAAACTGCCCTTACCTGAAATGAAGTCTTGCTTGTAGGAAGACACAGAGCCTGGGATTTAACTCCATTTCTGAAGTGAAACACTCAGCAGAGTTCTCATCCATTGATCACACTCTGCTTTAGAGCAAGAAACACGCTCTTGCTTTCCAGAGTCTCTAAGACAGCAGGAAACGTGAGTGTGATGAGAACAAAAGAATGCTGTTTCTTACACATACGGACCATATCTAGTTCAACTCTGCTTCTGAAACTGAAGCAAACCACAGGTCCTCTAACATCCAATGCTTGGCAGTTAAGATGAGAAAGGTGTGAGCTTCGTGAACGATGTAGTTCATTTGAGCTGAAAGTAACTGCCCTTACCTGAAACGAGTCTTGCTTGTAGGAAGACACAGAGCCTGGGATTTAACTCCATTTGTGAAGTGAAACACACAGCAGAGTTCTCCTCCATTGACCACACTCTGCTTTAGAGCAAGAAGCACGCTATTGCTTTCCAGAGTCTCTAAGACAGCAGGAAACATGAGTGTGATGAGAACAAAAGAACGGTGTTTCCTACACATACGGACCATATCTAGTTCAACTCTGCTTCTGAAACTGAAAGAACAACAGGTCCTCTAACATCCAATGCTTGTCTGTTAAGATGAGAAACGTGTGAGCTTCTGGAACGATGTAGTCCTTTTAAGCTGTAAAGTAACTGCCCTAACCTGAAACGAAGTCTTGCTTGTAGGAAGACTCAGAGGATGGGATTTAACTCCATTTCTGCATGGAAACACACAGCAGAGTTCTCATCCATTGATCACACTCTGCTTTAGAGCAAGAAGCATGCTCTTGCTTTCCAGAGTCTCTAAGACAGCAGGAAACGTGAGTGTGATGAGAACAAAAGAACGGTGTTTCCTACACAAAATGACCATATCTAGTTCAATTCTGCTTCTGAAACTGAAACAAACCACAGATCCTCTAAAATCCAATGCTTGTCTGTTAAGATGAGAAACGTGTGAGCTTCTGGAACGATGTAGTCCATTTAAGCTGTAAAGTAACTGCCATTACCTGAAACGAAGTCTTGCTTGTAGGAAGACTCAGAGCCTGGGATTTAACTCCATTTCTGAAGGGAAACACACAGCATAGTTCTCATCCATGGATCCCACTCTGCTTTACAGCAAGAAGGAAGCTCTTGCTTTCAAGATTCTCTAATACAGCAGGAAACATGAGTGTGCTCAGAACAAATGAACGGTGTTTCCTACACATACGGACCATATCTAGTCCAACTCTGCTGCTGAAACTGATGCAAAGCACTAGTCATCTCACATCCAATGATTGTAAGTTAAGATGAGAAACGTGTGAGCTTCGTGAACGATGTAGTTCGTTTGAGCTGAAAAGTGACTGCCCATACTTGAAACGAAATCTTGCTTGTAGAAAGACTTAGAGCCTGGGATTTAACTCCATTTCTGCATGGAAACACACAGCAGAGTTCTCATCCATTAATCACACTCTGCTTTAGAGCAAGACGCACGCTCTTGCTTTCCAGAGTCTCTAAGAGAGTAGGAAACGTGAGTGTGATGAGAACAAAAGAACAGTGATTCCTACACATACGGACCATATGTATTCCAACTCTGCTTCTGAAACTGATACAAAGCACTGGTTCTCTAACATCCGATGCTTGTCAGTTAAGATGAGAAACGTGTGAGCTTCGAGAACGATGTAGTTCTTTTGAGCTGTAAAGTAACTGCCCTTACCTGAAACGAAGTCTTGCTTGTAGGAAGACTCAGAGCCTGGGATTTAACTCCATTTCTGAAGGGAAACACACAGCATAGTTCTCATCCATGGATCCCACTCTGCTTTAGAGCAATAAGGACGCTCTTGCATTCTAGATTATCTAATACAGCAGGAAACTTGAGTGTGCTCAGAACAAAAGAAACGGTGTTTCTTACACATACGGAGCATATCTAGTTCAACTCTGCTTCTGAAACTGAAGCAAACGACAGGTCCTCTAACATCCAATGCTTGGCAGTTAAGATGAGAAACGTGTGAGCTTCGTGAACGATGTAGTTCATTTGAGCTGTAACGTAACTGCCCTTACCTGAAACGATGTGGTGATTGTAAGAAGACACAGAGCCTGGGATTTAACTCCATTTATGAAGTGAAACACACAGCACAGTCTCATATATAGATCCCACTCTGCTTTAGAGCAAGAATCACGCTCTTGCTTTCTAGATTCTCTAATAAGGCAGGAAACATGAGTGTGCTCAGAACAAATGAACGGTGTTTCCTACACATACGGACCATATCTAGTCCAACACTGCTACTGAAACTGATGCAAAGCACTGGTCATCTAACATCCAATGCTTGTCAGTTAAGATGAGAAACGTGTGAGCTTCGTGAACGATGTAGTTCGTTTGAGCTGAATAGTGACTGCCCTTACTTGAAAAGAAATCTTGCTTGTAGAAAGACTCAGAGCCTCGGATTTAACTCCATTTCTTCATGGAAACACACAGCATAGTTCTCATCCATTGATCACACTCTGCTTTAGAGCAAGAAGCACGCTCTTGCTTTCCAGAATCTCTAAGACAGCAGGAAACGTGAGTGTGATGAGAACAAAAGAACGGTGTTTCCTACACATATGGACCATATATAGTTCAATTCTGCTTCTGAAACTGAAACAAACCACAGGTCCTCTAACATCCAATGCTTGTCTGTTAAGATGAGAAACGTGTGAGCTTCTGGAAAGATGTAGTCCATTTAAGCTGTAAAGTAACTGCCCTTACCTGAAACGAAGTCTTGCTTGTAGGAAGACTCAGAGCCTGGGATTTAACTCCATTTCTGAAGGGAAACACACAGCATAGTTCTCATCCATGGATCCCACTCTGCTTTACAGCAAGAAGGACGCTCTTGCTTTCTAGATTCTCTAATACATCAGGAAACATGAGTGTGCTCAGAACAAATGAACGGTGTTTCCTACACATACGGACCATATCTAGTCCAACTCTGCTGCTGAAACTGATGAAAGGCACTGGTCATCTAACATCCAACGCTTGTCAGTTAAGATGAGAAACGTGTGAACTCCGTGAAAGATGTTGTTCGTTTGAGCTGAAAAGTGACTGCCCACACTTGAAACGAAATCTTGCTTGTAGAAAGACTCAGAGCCTGGGATTTAACTCCATTTCTGCATGGAAACACACAGCAGAGTTCTCATCCATTAATCACACTCTGCTTTAGAGCAGGACGCACGCTCTTGCTTTCCAGAGTCTCTAAGAGAGTAGGAAACGTGAGTGTGATGAGAACAAAAGAACAGTGATTCCTACACATACGGACCATATGTATTCCAACTCTGCTTCTGAAACTGATACAAAGCACTGGTACTCTAACATCCGATGCTTGTCAGTTAAGATGAGAAACGTGTGAGCTTCGAGAACGATGTAGTTCGTTTGAGCTGTAAAGTAACTGCCCTTACCTGAAACGAAGTCTTGCTTGTAGGAAGACTCAGAGCCTGGGATTTAACTCCATTTCTGAAGGGAAACACACAGCATAGTTCTCATCCATGGATCCCACTCTGCTTTAGAGCAATAAGGACGCTCTTGCTTTCTAGATTCTCTAATACAGCAGGAAACTTGAGTGTGCTCAGAACAAAAGAAACGGTGTTTCTTACACATACGGAGCATATCTAGTTCAACTCTGCTTCTGAAACTGAAGCAAACGACAGGTCCTCTAACATCCAATGCTTGGCAGTTAAGATGAGAAACGTGTGAGCTTCGTGAACGATGTAGTTCATTTGAGCTGTAACGTAACTGCCCTTACCTGAAACGATGTGGTGATTGTAAGAAGACACAGAGCCTGGGATTTAACTCCATTTATGAAGTGAAACACACAGCAGAGTTCTCATCCATTGATCACACTCTGCTTTAGAGCAAGAAGCACGCTCTTGCTTTCCAGAGTCTCTAAGAGAGCAGGAAATGTGAGTGTGAAGAGAACAAAAGAACGGTGTTTCCTACACATATGGACCATATCTAGTTCAATTCTGCTTCTGAAACTGAAACAAACCACAGGTCCTCTAACATCCAATGCTTGTCTGTTAAGATGAGAAACGTGTGAGCTTCTGGAAAGATGTAGTCCATTTAAGCTGTAAAGTAACTGCCCTTACCTGAAACGAAGTCTTGCTTGTAGGAAGACTCAGAGCCTGGGATTTAACTCCATTTCTGCAGGGAAACACACAGCATAGTTCTCATCCATGGATCCCACTCTGCTTTACAGCAAGAAGGACGCTCTTGCTTTCTAGATTCTCTAATACATCAGGAAACATGAGTGTGCTCAGAACAAATGAACGGTGTTTCCTACACATACGGACCATATCTAGTCCAACTCTGCTGCTGAAACTGATGAAAGGCACTGGTCATCTAACATCCAACGCTTGTCAGTTAAGATGAGAAACGTGTGAACTCCGTGAAAGATGTAGTTCGTTTGAGCTGAAAAGTGACTGCCCATACTTGAAACGAAATCTTGCTTGTAGAAAGACTCAGAGCCTGGGATTTAACTCCATTTCTGCATGGAAACACACAGCAGAGTTCTCATCCATTAATCACACTCTGCTTTAGAGCAAGACGCACGCTCTTGCTTTCCAGAGTCTCTAAGAGAGTAGGAAACGTGAGTGTGATGAGAACAAAAGAACAGTGATTCCTACACATACGGACCATATGTATTCCAACTCTGCTTCTGAAACTGATACAAAGCACTGGTTCTCTAACATCCGATGCTTGTCAGTTAAGATGAGAAACGTGTGAGCTTCGAGAACGATGTAGTTCGTTTGAGCTGTAAAGTAACTGCCCTTACCTGAAACGAAGTCTTGCTTGTAGGAAGACTCAGAGCCTGGGATTTAACTCCATTTCTGAAGGGAAACACACAGCATAGTTCTCAACCATGGATCCCACTCTGCTTTAGAGCAAGAAGGACGCTCTTGCTTTCTAGATTCTCTAATACAGCAGGAAACTTGAGTGTGCTCAGAACAAAAGAAACGGTGTTTCTTACACATACGGAGCATATCTAGTTCAACTCTGCTTCTGAAACTGAAGCAAACGACAGGTCCTCTAACATCCAATGCTTGGCAGTTAAGATGAGAAACGTGTGAGCTTCGTGAACGATGTAGTTCATTTGAGCTGTAACGTAACTGCCCTTACCTGAAACGATGTGGTGATTGTAAGAAGACACAGAGCCTGGGATTTAACTCCATTTATGAAGTGAAACACACAGCAGAGTTCTCATCCATTGATCACACTCTGCTTTAGAGCAAGAAGCACGCTCTTGCTTTCCAGAGTCTCTAAGAGAGCAGGAAATGTGAGTGTGAAGAGAACAAAAGAACGGTGTTTCTTACACATATGGACCATATCTAGTTCAATTCTGCTTCTGAAACTGAAACAAACCACAGGTCCTCTAACATCCAATGCTTGTCTGTTAAGATGAGAAACGTGTGAGCTTCTGGAACGATGTAGTCCATTTAAGCTGTAAAGTAACTGCCCTTACCTGAAACGAAGTCTTGCTTGTAGGAAGACTCAGAGCCTGGGAATTAACTCCATTTCTGAAGTGAAACACACAGCACAGTCTCATATATAGATCCCACTCTGCTTTAGAGCAAGAATCACGCTCTTGCTTTCTAGATTCTCTAATAAGGCTGGAAACATGAGTGTGCTCAGAACAAATGAACGGTGTTTCCTACACATACGGACCATATCTAGTCCAACACTGCTACTGAAACTGATGCAAAGCACTGGTCATCTAACATCCAATGCTTGTCAGTTAAGATGAGAAACGTGTGAGCTTCGTGAACGATGTAGTTCGTTTGAGCTGAATAGTGACTGCCCTTACTTGAAAAGAAATCTTGCTTGTAGAAAGACTCAGAGCCTCGGATTTAACTCCATTTCTTCATGGAAACACACAGCATAGTTCTCATCCATTGATCACACTCTGCTTTAGAGCAAGAAGCACGCTCTTGCTTTCCAGAATCTCTAAGACAGCAGGAAACGTGAGTGTGATGAGAACAAAAGAACGGTGTTTCCTACACATATGGACCATATCTAGTTCAATTCTGCTTCTGAAACTGAAACAAACCACAGGTCCTCTAACATCCAATGCTTGTCTGTTAAGATGAGAAACTTGTGAGCTTCTGGAAAGATGTAGTCCATTTAAGCTGTAAAGTAACTGCCCTTACCTGAAACGAAGTCTTGCTTGTAGGAAGACTCAGAGCCTGGGATTTA
Organism: Onychomys leucogaster; assembly: GCA_949786385.1. NCBI lineage: Eukaryota > Metazoa > Chordata > Mammalia > Rodentia > Cricetidae > Onychomys > Onychomys leucogaster. Next base: position 2,803,514 of record CATKUP010000009.1, on the reverse strand, counting down.
ACTCCATTTCTGAAGGGAAACACACAGCATAGTTCTCATCCATGGATCCCACTCTGCTTTACAGCAAGAAGGACGCTCTTGCTTTCTAGATTCTCTAATACATCAGGAAACATGAGTGTGCTCAGAACAAATGAACGGTGTTTCCTACACATACGGACCATATCTAGTCCAACTCTGCTGCTGAAACTGATGAAAGGCACTGGTCATCTAACATCCAACGCTTGTCAGTTAAGATGAGAAACGTGTGAACTCCGTGAAAGATGTAGTTCGTTTGAGCTGAAAAGTGACTGCCCTTACTTGAAACGAAATCTGTATTGTAGGAAGACAAATAGCCTGGAATTTAACTCCATTTCTAAAGGGAAACACACAGCATAGTTCTCAACAATGAATCACACTCTGCTTTAGAGCAAGAAGCACGCTCTTGCTTTCTAAAATCTCTAATACAGCAGGAAACTAGAGTGTGCTCAGAACAAATAAAACGGTGTTTCTTACACATACGAACCATATCTAGTTCAACTCTGCTTCTGAAACTGAAGCAAACCACAGGTCCTCTAACATCCAATGCTTGGCAGTTAAGATGAGAAATGTGTGAGCTTCGTGAACGATGTAGTTCATTTGAGCTGAAAAGTAACTGCCCTTACCTGAAACGAAGTCTTGCTTGTAGGAAGACACAGAGCCTGGGATTTAACTCCATGTCTGAAGTGAAACACACAGCAGAGTTCTCATCCATTGACCACACTCTGCTTTAGAGCAAGAAGCATGCTCTTGCTTTCCAGAGTCTCTAAGACAGCAGGAAAAATGAGCGTGATGAGAACAAAAGAATGGTGTTTCCTACACATACGGACCATATCTAGTTCAACTCTGCTTCTGAAACTGAAAGAACAACAGGTCCTCTAACATCCAATGCTTGTCTGTTAAGATGAGAAACGTGTGAGCTTCTGGAAGGATGTAGTCCATTTGAGCTGTAAAGTAACTGCCCTTACCTGAAACGAAGTCTTGCTTGTAGGAAGACTCAGAGCCTGGGATTTAACTCCATTTCTGAAGGGAAACGCACAGCAGAGTTCTCATCCATTGATCACACTCTGCTTTAGAGTAAGAAGCGTGCTCTTGCTTTCCAGAGTCTCTAAGACAGCAGGAAACGTGAAATGATGAGAACAAAAGAACGGTGTTTCCCACACATACGGACCATATCTAGTTCAACTCTGCTTCTGAAACTGAAAGAACCACAGGTCCTCTAACATCCAATGCTTGTCAGTTAAGATGAGAAACGTGTGAGCTTCGTGAACGATGTAGTTCGTTTGAGCTGGAAAGTAACTGCCCTTACCTGAAACGAAGTAGTGCTTGTAGGGCGACTCAGAGCCTGGGATTTAACTCCATTTCTGAAGTAAAACACACAGCAGAGTTCTCATCCATTGATCACACTCTACTTTAGAGCAAGAAGCACTCTCTTGCTTTCCAGAGTGTCTAAGAGACTAAGAAACCTGAGTGTGATGAGAACAAAAGAACAGTGTTTCCTACACATACGGACCATATCTATTCCAACTCTGCTTCTGAATCTGATACAAAGCACTGGTCCTCTAACATCCGAAGCTTGTCAGTTAAGATGAGAAACGTGGGAGCTTCGAGAACGATGTAGTTCGTTTGAGCTGTAAAGTAACTGCCCTTACCTGAAACGAAGTCTTGCTTGTAGGAAGACTCAGAGCCTGGGATTTAACTCCATTTATGAAGTGAAACACACAGCAGAGTTCTCATCCATTGATCACCCTCTGCTTTAGAGCAAGAAGCACGCTCTTGCTTTCCAGAGTCTCTAAGAGAGCAGGAAATGTGAGTGTGCTCAGAACAAAAGAACGGTGTTTCCTACACATACGGACCATATCTAGTTCAACTATGCTTCTGAAACTGAAACAAACCACAGGTCCTCTAGCATCCAATGCTTGTTTGTTAACATGAGAAAAGTGTGAGCTTCTTGAACGATGTAGTAGATTTGAACTGTAAAGAAACTGCCCTTACCTGAAATGAAGTCTTGCTTGTAGGAAGACACAGAGCCTGGGATTTAACTCCATTTCTGAAGTGAAACACTCAGCAGAGTTCTCATCCATTGATCACACTCTGCTTTAGAGCAAGAAACACGCTCTTGCTTTCCAGAGTCTCTAAGACAGCAGGAAACGTGAGTGTGATGAGAACAAAAGAATGCTGTTTCTTACACATACGGACCATATCTAGTTCAACTCTGCTTCTGAAACTGAAGCAAACCACAGGTCCTCTAACATCCAATGCTTGGCAGTTAAGATGAGAAAGGTGTGAGCTTCGTGAACGATGTAGTTCATTTGAGCTGAAAGTAACTGCCCTTACCTGAAACGAGTCTTGCTTGTAGGAAGACACAGAGCCTGGGATTTAACTCCATTTGTGAAGTGAAACACACAGCAGAGTTCTCCTCCATTGACCACACTCTGCTTTAGAGCAAGAAGCACGCTATTGCTTTCCAGAGTCTCTAAGACAGCAGGAAACATGAGTGTGATGAGAACAAAAGAACGGTGTTTCCTACACATACGGACCATATCTAGTTCAACTCTGCTTCTGAAACTGAAAGAACAACAGGTCCTCTAACATCCAATGCTTGTCTGTTAAGATGAGAAACGTGTGAGCTTCTGGAACGATGTAGTCCTTTTAAGCTGTAAAGTAACTGCCCTAACCTGAAACGAAGTCTTGCTTGTAGGAAGACTCAGAGGATGGGATTTAACTCCATTTCTGCATGGAAACACACAGCAGAGTTCTCATCCATTGATCACACTCTGCTTTAGAGCAAGAAGCATGCTCTTGCTTTCCAGAGTCTCTAAGACAGCAGGAAACGTGAGTGTGATGAGAACAAAAGAACGGTGTTTCCTACACAAAATGACCATATCTAGTTCAATTCTGCTTCTGAAACTGAAACAAACCACAGATCCTCTAAAATCCAATGCTTGTCTGTTAAGATGAGAAACGTGTGAGCTTCTGGAACGATGTAGTCCATTTAAGCTGTAAAGTAACTGCCATTACCTGAAACGAAGTCTTGCTTGTAGGAAGACTCAGAGCCTGGGATTTAACTCCATTTCTGAAGGGAAACACACAGCATAGTTCTCATCCATGGATCCCACTCTGCTTTACAGCAAGAAGGAAGCTCTTGCTTTCAAGATTCTCTAATACAGCAGGAAACATGAGTGTGCTCAGAACAAATGAACGGTGTTTCCTACACATTCGGACCATATCTAGTCCAACTCTGCTGCTGAAACTGATGCAAAGCACTAGTCATCTAACATCCAATGATTGTCAGTTAAGATGAGAAACGTGTGAGCTTCGTGAACGATGTAGTTCGTTTGAGCTGAAAAGTGACTGCCCATACTTGAAACGAAATCTTGCTTGTAGAAAGACTCAGAGCCTGGGATTTAACTCCATTTCTGCATGGAAACACACAGCAGAGTTCTCATCCAATAATCACACTCTGCTTTAGAGCAAGACGCACGCTCTTGCTTTCCAGAGTCTCTAAGAGAGTAGGAAACGTGAGTGTGATGAGAACAAAAGAACAGTGATTCCTACACATACGGACCATATGTATTCCAACTCTGCTTCTGAAACTGATACAAAGCACTGGTTCTCTAACATCCGATGCTTGTCAGTTAAGATGAGAAACGTGTGAGCTTCGAGAACGATGTAGTTCTTTTGAGCTGTAAAGTAACTGCCCTTACCTGAAACGAAGTCTTGCTTGTAGGAAGACTCAGAGCCTGGGATTTAACTCCATTTCTGAAGGGAAACACACAGCATAGTTCTCATCCATGGATCCCACTCTGCTTTAGAGCAATAAGGACGCTCTTGCATTCTAGATTATCTAATACAGCAGGAAACTTGAGTGTGCTCAGAACAAAAGAAACGGTGTTTCTTACACATACGGAGCATATCTAGTTCAACTCTGCTTCTGAAACTGAAGCAAACGACAGGTCCTCTAACATCCAATGCTTGGCAGTTAAGATGAGAAACGTGTGAGCTTCGTGAACGATGTAGTTCATTTGAGCTGTAACGTAACTGCCCTTACCTGAAACGATGTGGTGATTGTAAGAAGACACAGAGCCTGGGATTTAACTCCATTTATGAAGTGAAACACACAGCACAGTCTCATATATAGATACCACTCTGCTTTAGAGCAAGAATCACGCTCTTGCTTTCTAGATTCTCTAATAAGGCAGGAAACATGAGTGTGCTCAGAACAAATGAACGGTGTTTCCTACACATACGGACCATATCTAGTCCAACACTGCTACTGAAACTGATGCAAAGCACTGGTCATCTAACATCCAATGCTTGTCAGTTAAGATGAGAAACGTGTGAGCTTCGTGAACGATGTAGTTCGTTTGAGCTGAATAGTGACTGCCCTTACTTGAAAAGAAATCTTGCTTGTAGAAAGACTCAGAGCCTCGGATTTAACTCCATTTCTTCATGGAAACACACAGCATAGTTCTCATCCATTGATCACACTCTGCTTTAGAGCAAGAAGCACGCTCTTGCTTTCCAGAATCTCTAAGACAGCAGGAAACGTGAGTGTGATGAGAACAAAAGAACGGTGTTTCCTACACATATGGACCATATATAGTTCAATTCTGCTTCTGAAACTGAAACAAACCACAGGTCCTCTAACATCCAATGCTTGTCTGTTAAGATGAGAAACGTGTGAGCTTCTGGAAAGATGTAGTCCATTTAAGCTGTAAAGTAACTGCCCTTACCTGAAACGAAGTCTTGCTTGTAGGAAGACTCAGAGCCTGGGATTTAACTCCATTTCTGAAGGGAAACACACAGCATAGTTCTCATCCATGGATCCCACTCTGCTTTACAGCAAGAAGGACGCTCTTGCTTTCTAGATTCTCTAATACATCAGGAAACATGAGTGTGCTCAGAACAAATGAACGGTGTTTCCTACACATACGGACCATATCTAGTCCAACTCTGCTGCTGAAACTGATGAAAGGCACTGGTCATCTAACATCCAACGCTTGTCAGTTAAGATGAGAAACGTGTGAACTCCGTGAAAGATGTTGTTCGTTTGAGCTGAAAAGTGACTGCCCACACTTGAAACGAAATCTTGCTTGTAGAAAGACTCAGAGCCTGGGATTTAACTCCATTTCTGCATGGAAACACACAGCAGAGTTCTCATCCATTAATCACACTCTGCTTTAGAGCAAGACGCACGCTCTTGCTTTCCAGAGTCTCTAAGAGAGTAGGAAACGTGAGTGTGATGAGAACAAAAGAACAGTGATTCCTACACATACGGACCATATGTATTCCAACTCTGCTTCTGAAACTGATACAAAGCACTGGTTCTCTAACATCCGATGCTTGTCAGTTAAGATGAGAAACGTGTGAGCTTCGAGAACGATGTAGTTCGTTTGAGCTGTAAAGTAACTGCCCTTACCTGAAACGAAGTCTTGCTTGTAGGAAGACTCAGAGCCTGGGATTTAACTCCATTTCTGAAGGGAAACACACAGCATAGTTCTCATCCATGGATCCCACTCTGCTTTAGAGCAATAAGGACGCTCTTGCTTTCTAGATTCTCTAATACAGCAGGAAACTTGAGTGTGCTCAGAACAAAAGAAACGGTGTTTCTTACACATACGGAGCATATCTAGTTCAACTCTGCTTCTGAAACTGAAGCAAACGACAGGTCCTCTAACATCCAATGCTTGGCAGTTAAGATGAGAAACGTGTGAGCTTCGTGAACGATGTAGTTCATTTGAGCTGTAACGTAACTGCCCTTACCTGAAACGATGTGGTGATTGTAAGAAGACACAGAGCCTGGGATTTAACTCCATTTATGAAGTGAAACACACAGCAGAGTTCTCATCCATTGATCACACTCTGCTTTAGAGCAAGAAGCACGCTCTTGCTTTCCAGAGTCTCTAAGAGAGCAGGAAATGTGAGTGTGAAGAGAACAAAAGAACGGTGTTTCCTACACATATGGACCATATCTAGTTCAATTCTGCTTCTGAAACTGAAACAAACCACAGGTCCTCTAACATCCAATGCTTGTCTGTTAAGATGAGAAACGTGTGAGCTTCTGGAAAGATGTAGTCCATTTAAGCTGTAAAGTAACTGCCCTTACCTGAAACGAAGTCTTGCTTGTAGGAAGACTCAGAGCCTGGGATTTAACTCCATTTCTGCAGGGAAACACACAGCATAGTTCTCATCCATGGATCCCACTCTGCTTTACAGCAAGAAGGACGCTCTTGCTTTCTAGATTCTCTAATACATCAGGAAACATGAGTGTGCTCAGAACAAATGAACGGTGTTTCCTACACATACGGACCATATCTAGTCCAACTCTGCTGCTGAAACTGATGAAAGGCACTGGTCATCTAACATCCAACGCTTGTCAGTTAAGATGAGAAACGTGTGAACTCCGTGAAAGATGTAGTTCGTTTGAGCTGAAAAGTGACTGCCCATACTTGAAACGAAATCTTGCTTGTAGAAAGACTCAGAGCCTGGGATTTAACTCCATTTCTGCATGGAAACACACAGCAGAGTTCTCATCCATTAATCACACTCTGCTTTAGAGCAAGACGCACGCTCTTGCTTTCCAGAGTCTCTAAGAGAGTAGGAAACGTGAGTGTGATGAGAACAAAAGAACAGTGATTCCTACACATACGGACCATATGTATTCCAACTCTGCTTCTGAAACTGATACAAAGCACTGGTTCTCTAACATCCGATGCTTGTCAGTTAAGATGAGAAACGTGTGAGCTTCGAGAACGATGTAGTTCGTTTGAGCTGTAAAGTAACTGCCCTTACCTGAAACGAAGTCTTGCTTGTAGGAAGACTCAGAGCCTGGGATTTAACTCCATTTCTGAAGGGAAACACACAGCATAGTTCTCATCCATGGATCCCACTCTGCTTTAGAGCAATAAGGACGCTCTTGCTTTCTAGATTCTCTAATACAGCAGGAAACTTGAGTGTGCTCAGAACAAAAGAAACGGTGTTTCTTACACATACGGAGCATATCTAGTTCAACTCTGCTTCTGAAACTGAAGCAAACGACAGGTCCTCTAACATCCAATGCTTGGCAGTTAAGATGAGAAACGTGTGAGCTTCGTGAACGATGTAGTTCATTTGAGCTGTAACGTAACTGCCCTTACCTGAAACGATGTGGTGATTGTAAGAAGACACAGAGCCTGGGATTTAACTCCATTTATGAAGTGAAACACACAGCAGAGTTCTCATCCATTGATCACACTCTGCTTTAGAGCAAGAAGCACGCTCTTGCTTTCCAGAGTCTCTAAGAGAGCAGGAAATGTGAGTGTGAAGAGAACAAAAGAACGGTGTTTCTTACACATATGGACCATATCTAGTTCAATTCTGCTTCTGAAACTGAAACAAACCACAGGTCCTCTAACATCCAATGCTTGTCTGTTAAGATGAGAAACGTGTGAGCTTCTGGAACGATGTAGTCCATTTAAGCTGTAAAGTAACTGCCCTTACCTGAAACGAAGTCTTGCTTGTAGGAAGACTCAGAGCCTGGGAATTAACTCCATTTCTGAAGTGAAACACACAGCACAGTCTCATATATAGATCACACTCTGCTTTAGAGCAAGAAGCACGCTCTTGCTTTCCAGAGTCTCTAAGAGAGCAGGAAATGTGAGTGTGAAGAGAACAAAAGAACGGTGTTTCCTACACATATGGACCATATCTAGTTCAATTCTGCTTCTGAAACTGAAACAAACCACAGGTCCTCTAACATCCAATGCTTGTCTGTTAAGATGAGAAACGTGTGAGCTTCTGGAAAGATGTAGTCCATTTAAGCTGTAAAGTAACTGCCCTTACCTGAAACGAAGTCTTGCTTGTAGGAAGACTCAGAGCCTGGGATTTAACTCCATTTCTGCAGGGAAACACACAGCATAGTTCTCATCCATGGATCCCACTCTGCTTTACAGCAAGAAGGACGCTCTTGCTTTCTAGATTCTCTAATACATCAGGAAACATGAGTGTGCTCAGAACAAATGAACGGTGTTTCCTACACATACGGACCATATCTAGTCCAACTCTGCTGCTGAAACTGATGAAAGGCACTGGTCATCTAACATCCAACGCTTGTCAGTTAAGATGAGAAACGTGTGAACTCCGTGAAAGATGTAGTTCGTTTGAGCTGAAAAGTGACTGCCCATACTTGAAACGAAATCTTGCTTGTAGAAAGACTCAGAGCCTGGGATTTAACTCCATTTCTGCATGGAAACACACAGCAGAGTTCTCATCCATTAATCACACTCTGCTTTAGAGCAAGACGCACGCTCTTGCTTTCCAGAGTCTCTAAGAGAGTAGGAAACGTGAGTGTGATGAGAACAAAAGAACAGTGATTCCTACACATACGGACCATATGTATTCCAACTCTGCTTCTGAAACTGATACAAAGCACTGGTTCTCTAACATCCGATGCTTGTCAGTTAAGATGAGAAACGTGTGAGCTTCGAGAACGATGTAGTTCGTTTGAGCTGTAAAGTAACTGCCCTTACCTGAAACGAAGTCTTGCTTGTAGGAAGACTCAGAGCCTGGGATTTAACTCCATTTCTGAAGGGAAACACACAGCATAGTTCTCATCCATGGATCCCACTCTGCTTTAGAGCAATAAGGACGCTCTTGCTTTCTAGATTCTCTAATACAGCAGGAAACTTGAGTGTGCTCAGAACAAAAGAAACGGTGTTTCTTACACATACGGAGCATATCTAGTTCAACTCTGCTTCTGAAACTGAAGCAAACGACAGGTCCTCTAACATCCAATGCTTGGCAGTTAAGATGAGAAACGTGTGAGCTTCGTGAACGATGTAGTTCATTTGAGCTGTAACGTAACTGCCCTTACCTGAAACGATGTGGTGATTGTAAGAAGACACAGAGCCTGGGATTTAACTCCATTTATGAAGTGAAACACACAGCAGAGTTCTCATCCATTGATCACACTCTGCTTTAGAGCAAGAAGCACGCTCTTGCTTTCCAGAGTCTCTAAGAGAGCAGGAAATGTGAGTGTGAAGAGAACAAAAGAACGGTGTTTCTTACACATATGGACCATATCTAGTTCAATTCTGCTTCTGAAACTGAAACAAACCACAGGTCCTCTAACATCCAATGCTTGTCTGTTAAGATGAGAAACGTGTGAGCTTCTGGAACGATGTAGTCCATTTAAGCTGTAAAGTAACTGCCCTTACCTGAAACGAAGTCTTGCTTGTAGGAAGACTCAGAGCCTGGGAATTAACTCCATTTCTGAAGTGAAACACACAGCACAGTCTCATATATAGATCCCACTCTGCTTTAGAGCAAGAATCACGCTCTTGCTTTCTAGATTCTCTAATAAGGCTGGAAACATGAGTGTGCTCAGAACAAATGAACGGTGTTTCCTACACATACGGACCATATCTAGTCCAACACTGCTACTGAAACTGATGCAAAGCACTGGTCATCTAACATCCAATGCTTGTCAGTTAAGATGAGAAACGTGTGAGCTTCGTGAACGATGTAGTTCGTTTGAGCTGAATAGTGACTGCCCTTACTTGAAAAGAAATCTTGCTTGTAGAAAGACTCAGAGCCTCGGATTTAACTCCATTTCTTCATGGAAACACACAGCATAGTTCTCATCCATTGATCACACTCTGCTTTAGAGCAAGAAGCACGCTCTTGCTTTCCAGAATCTCTAAGACAGCAGGAAACGTGAGTGTGATGAGAACAAAAGAACGGTGTTTCCTACACATATGGACCATATCTAGTTCAATTCTGCTTCTGAAACTGAAACAAACCACAGGTCCTCTAACATCCAATGCTTGTCTGTTAAGATGAGAAACGTGTGAGCTTCTGGAAAGATGTAGTCCATTTAAGCTGTAAAGTAACTGCCCTTACCTGAAACGAAGTCTTGCTTGTAGGAAGACTCAGAGCCTGGGATTTAACTCCATTTGTGAAGGGAAACACACAGCATAGTTCTCATCCATGGATCCCACTCTGCTTTACAGCAAGAAGGACGCTCTTGCTTTCTAGATTCTCTAATACATCAGGAAACATGAGTGTGCTCAGAACAAATGAACGGTGTTTCCTACACATACGGACCATATCTAGTCCAACTCTGCTGCTGAAACTGATGAAAGGCACTGGTCATCTAACATCCAACGCTTGTCAGTTAAGATGAGAAACGTGTGAACTCCGTGAAAGATGTAGTTCGTTTGAGCTGAAAAGTGACTGCCCTTACTTGAAACGAAATCTGTATTGTAGGAAGACAAATAGCCTGGAATTTAACTCCATTTCTAAAGGGAAACACACAGCATAGTTCTCAACGATGAATCACACTCTGCTTTAGAGCAAGAAGCACGCTCTTGCTTTCTAAAATCTCTAATACAGCAGGAAACTAGAGTGTGCTCAGAACAAATAAAACGGTGTTTCTTACACATACGAACCATATCTAGTTCAACTCTGCTTCTGAAACTGAAGCAAACCACAGGTCCTCTAACATCCAATGCTTGGCAGTTAAGATGAGAAATGTGTGAGCTTCGTGAACGATGTAGTTCATTTGAGCTGAAAAGTAACTGCCCTTACCTGAAACGAAGTCTTGCTTGTAGGAAGACACAGAGCCTGGGATTTAACTCCATGTCTGAAGTGAAACACACAGCAGAGTTCTCATCCATTGACCACACTCTGCTTTAGAGCAAGAAGCATGCTCTTGCTTTCCAGAGTCTCTAAGACAGCAGGAAACATGAGCGTGATGAGAACAAAAGAATGGTGTTTCCTACACATACGGACCATATCTAGTTCAACTCTGCTTCTGAAACTGAAAGAACAACAGGTCCTCTAACATCCAATGCTTGTCTGTTAAGATGAGAAACGTGTGAGCTTCTGGAAGGATGTAGTCCATTTGAGCTGTAAAGTAACTGCCCTTACCTGAAACGAAGTCTTGCTTGTAGGAAGAATCAGAGCCTGGGATTTAACTCCATTCCTGAAGTGAAACACACAGGACAGTCTCATATATAGATCCCACTCTGCTTTAGAGCAAGAAGCACGCTCTTGCTTTTAGATTCTCTAATACAGCAGGAAATGTGAGTGTGCTCAGAACAAATGAACGGTGTTTCCTACACATAGGGACCGTATGTAGTCCTACTCTGCTGCTGAAACTGATGCAAAGCACTGGTCATCTAACATCCAATGCTTTTCAGTTAAGATGAGAAACGTGTGAGCTTCTGGAACGATGTAGTCCATTTGAGCTGTAACATAACTGCCCTTACCTGAAACGATCTGGTGATTGTAGGAAGACACAGAGCCGGGGATTTAACTCCATTTCTGAAGTGAAACAGACAGCAGAGTTCTCATCCATTGATCACACTCTGCTTTAGAGCAAGAAGCACGCTCTTGCTTTTTAAAGTCTCTAATACAGCAGGAAACTTGAGTGTGCTCAGAACAAAAGTACGGTGTTTCCTACACATACGGACCATATCTAGTTCAACTCTGCTTCTGAAACTGAAACAAACCACAGGACCTCTAGCATCCAATGCTTGTTTGTTAAGATGAGAAACGTGTGAGCTTCGTGAACGATGTAGTTCGTTTGAGCTGAATAGTGACTGCCCTTACTTGAAAAGAAATCTTGCTTGTAGAAAGACTCAGAGCCTGGGATTTAACTCCATTTCTGCATGGAAACACACAGCAGAGTTCTCATCCATTGATCACACTCTGCTTTAGAGCAAGAAGCACGCTCTTGCTTTCTAGATTCTCTAGACAGCAGGAAACATGAGGGTGCTGAGAACAAAAGAACGGTGTTTCCTACATATAAGGACCATATCAATTTCAACTCTGCTTCTGAAACTGATACAAAGCACTGGTCTTCTAACATCCGATGCTTGTCAGTTAAGATGATAAACGTGTGAGCTTCGAGAACGATGTAGTTCGTTTGAGCTGTAAAGTAACTGCCCTTACCTGAAACGAAGTCTTGCTTGTAGGAAGACTCAGAGCCTGGGATTTAACTCCATTTCTGAAGGGAAACACGCAGCTTAGTCCTCATCCATGGATCACACTCTGCTTTAGAGCAAGACGGACGCTCTTGCTTTCAAGATTCTCTAATACAGCAGGAAACATGAGTGTGCTCAGAACAAATGAACGGTGTTTCCTACACATACGGACCATATCTAGTTCAACTCTGCTTCTGAAACTGAAAGAACCACAGGTCCTCTAACATCCAATGCTTGTCAGTTAAGATGAGAAACGTGTGAGCTTCGAGAACGATGTAGTTCGTTTGAGCTGTAAAGTAACTGCCCTTACCTGAAACGAAGTCTTGCTTGTAGGAAGACTCAGAGCCTGGGATTTAACTCCATTTCTGAAGGGAAACACACAGCATAGTTCTCATCCATGGATCCCACTCTGCTTTAGAGCAAGAAGGACGCTCTTGCTTTCTAGATTCTCTAATACAGCAGGAAACTTCAGTGTGCTCAGAACAAAAGAAACGGTGTTTCTTACACATACGGACCATATCTAGTTCAACTCTGCTTCTGAAACTGAAGCAAACCACAGGTCCTCTAACATCCAATGCTTGGCAGTTAAGATGAGAAACGTGTGAGCTGCGTGAATGATGTAGTTCATTTGAGCTGTAACGTAACTGCCCTTACCTGAAACGATGTGGTGATTGTAGGAAGATACAGAGCCTGGGATTTAACTCCATTTATGAAATGAAACACACAGCAGAGTTCTTATCCATTGATCACACTCTGCTTTAGAGCAAGAAGCACGCTCTTGCTTTCCAGAGTCTCTAAGAGAGCAGGAAATGTGAGTGTGAAGAGAACAAAGGAACAGTGTTTCCTACACGTACGGACCATATCTATTCCAACTCAGCTTCTGAAACTGATACCAAGCACTGGTCCTCTAACATCCAATGCTTGTCAGTTAAGATGAGAAACTTGTGAGCTTCGAGAACGATGTAGTTCGTTTGAGCTGTAAAGTAACTGCCCTTACCTGAAACGAAGTCTTGCTTGTAGGAAGACTCAGAGCCTGGGATTTAACTCCATTTCTGAAGGGAAACACACAGCATAGTTCTCTTCGATGGATCACACTCGGCTTTAGAGCATGAAGCACGCTCTTGCTTTCTAGAGTCTCTAATACAGCAGGAAATTTGAGTGTGCTCAGAACAAAAGAACGGTGTTTCCTACACATACGGACCATATCTAGTTCAACTATGCTTCTGAAACTGAAACAAACCACAGGTACTCTAGCATCCAATGCTTGTTTGTTAAGATGAGAAAAGTGTGAGCTTCTTGAACGATGTAGTAGATTTGAACTGTAAAGAAACTGCCATTACCTGAAACGAAGTCTTGCTTGTAGGAAGACACAGAGCCTGGGATGTAACTCCATTTCTGAAGTGAAACACACAGCAAAGTTCTCATCCATTGATCACACTCTGCTTTAGAGCAAGAAACACGCTCTTGCTTTCCAGAGTCTCTAAGACAGCAGGAAACGTGAGTGTGATGAGAACAAAAGAACGGTGTTTCTTACACATACGGACCATATCTAGTTCAACTCTGCTTCTGAAACTGAAGCAAACCACAGGTCCTCTAACATCCAATGCTTGGCAGTTAAGATGAGAAACGTGTGAGCTTCGAGAACGATGTAGTTCATTTGAGCTGAAAAGTGACTTCCCTTACTTGATACGAAATCTTGCTTGTAGAAAGACTCAGAGCCTGGAATTTAACTCCATTTCTGCATGGAAACACACAGCAGAGTTCTCATCCATAGATCACACTCTGCTTTAGAGCAAGAAGCATGCTCTTACTTTCTAGATTCTCTAAGACAACAGGAAACATGAGGGTGCTGAGAACAAAAGAACGGTGTTTCCTACACATAAGGACCATATCAATTTCAACTCTGCTTCTGAAACTGATACAAAGCACTGGTCTTCTAACATCCGATGCTTGTCAGTTAAGATGAGAAACGTGTGAGCTTTGAGAACGATGTAGTTCGTTTGAGCTGTAAAGTAACTGCCCTTACCTGAAACGAAGTCTTGCTTGTACAAAGACTCAGAGCCTGGGATTTGACTCCATTTCTGAAGGGAAACACGCAGCATAGTCCTCCTCCATGGATCACACTCCGCTTTAGAGCAAGAAGCACGCTCTTGCTTTCTAGAGTCTCTAATACAGCAGGAAAATTTAGTGTGCTCAGAACAAATGAACGGTGTTTCCTACACATACGGACCATATCTAGTCCAACACTGCTACTGAAACTGATGCAAAGCACTGGTCATCTAACATCCAATGCCTGTCAGTTAAGATGAGAAACGTGTGAGTTTCGTGAACGATGTAGTTCGTTTGAGCTGAATAGTGACTGCCCTTACTTGAAAAAAATCTTGCTTGTAGAAAGACTCAGAGCCTGGGATTTAACTCCATTTCTGCATGGAAACACACAGCAGAGTTCTCATCCATTGATCACACTCTGCTTTAGAGCAAGAAGAATGCTCTTGCTTTCCAGAGTCTTTAAGACAGCAGGAAACGTGAGTGTGATGAGAACAAAAGAACGGTGTTTCCTACACATATTGACCATATCTAGTTCAATTCTGCTTCTGAAACTGAAACAAACCACAGATCCTCTAAAATCCAATGCTTGTCTGTTAAGATGAGAAACGTGTGAGCTTCTGGAACGATGTAGTCCATTTAAGCTGTAAAGTAACTGCCATTACCTGAAACGAAGTCTTGCTTGTAGGAAGACTCAGAGCCTGGGATATAACTCCATTTCTAAGTGAAACACTCAGCAGACTTCTCATCCATTGATGACACTCTGCTTTAGAGCAAGAAGCACGCTCTTGCATTCCAGAGTCTCTAAGAGAGCAGGAAATGTGAGTGTGCAGAGAACAAAAGAACGGTGTTTCCTACACATACGGACCATATCTATTCCAACTCTGCTTCTGAAACTGATACAAAACACTGGTCCTCTAACATCCGATGCTTGTCAGTTAAGATGAGAAACGTGTGAGCTTCGAGAACAATGTAGTTTGTTTGAGCTGTAAAGTAACTGCCCTTACCTGAAACGAAGTCTTGCTTGTAGAAAGGCTCAGAGCCTGGGATTTGACTCCATTTCTGAAGGGAAACACGCAGCATAGTCCTCATCCATGGATCACACTCTGCTTTAGAGCAAGAAGCACGCTCTTGCTTTCTAGAGTCTCTAATACAGCAGGAAAATTTAGTGTGCTCAGAACAAATGAACGGTATTTCCTACACATACAGACCATATCTAGTTCAACTCTGCTTCTGAAACTGAAACAAACCACATGTCCTCTAACATCCAATGCTTGTCAGTTAAGATGAGAACTGTTTCAGCTTCGTGAACGATGTAGTTCGTTTGAGCTGTAAAGTAACTGCCCTTACCTGAAACGAAGTCTTGCTTGTAGGAAGACACAGAGCCTGGGATTTAACTCCATTTCTGAAGTGAAACACTAAGCACAGTCTCATATATAGATCCCACTCTGCTTTAGAGCAAGAATCACGCTCTTGCTTTCTAGATTCTCTAATACGGCAGGAAACATGAGTGTGCTCAGAACAAATGAACGGTGTTTCCTACACATACGGACCATATCTAGTCCAACACTGCTGCTGAAACTGATGCAAAGCACTGGTCATCTAACATCCAATGCTTGTCAGTTAAGATGAGAAACGTGTGAGCTTCTGGAACGATGTAGTCCATTTGAGATGTAACATAACTGCCCTTAACTGAAACGATCTGGTGATTGTAGGAAGACAAGATGCGGGGATTTAACTCCATTTCTGAAGTGAAACAGACAGCAGAGTTCTCATCCATTGATCACACTCTGCTTTAGAGCAAGAAGCACGCTCTTGCTTTCTAAAGTCTCTAATACAGCAGGAAACTTGAGTGTGCTCAGAACAAAAGAAACGGTGTTTCCTACACATACTGACCATATCTATTCCAACTCTGCTTCTGAAACTGATACAAAGCACTGGTCCTCTAACATCCAATGCTTGTCAGTTAAGTTGAGAAACGTGTGAGCTCCGTGAAAGATGTAGTTCGTTTGAGCTGAAAAGTGACTGCCCTTACTTGAAACGAAATCTTGCTTGTAGGAAGACACAGAGCCTGGAATTTAACTCCATTTCTGAAGGGAAACACACAGCATAGTTCTCTTCGCTGGATCACACTCGGCTTTAGAGCATGAAGCACACTCTTGCTTTCTAGAGTCTCTAATACAGCAAGAAACTTGAGTGTGCTCAGAACAAAAGAACGGTGTTTCCTACACATACAGACCATATCTAGTTCAACTCTGCTTCTGAAACTGAAACAAACCACAGGACCTCTAGCATCCAATGCTTGTTTGTTAAGATGAGAAACGTGTGAACTTCGTGAACGATGTAGGTCTTTTGAGCTGAATAGTGACTGCCCTTACTTGAAAAGAAATCTTGCTTGTAGAAAGACTCAGAGCCTGGGATTTAACTCCATTTCTGCATGGAAACACACAGCAGAGTTCTCATCCATTGATCACACTCTGCTTTAGAGCAAGAAGCACGCTCTTGCTTTCTAGATTCTCTAAGACAGCAGGAAACATGAGGGTGCTGAGAACAAAAGAACGGTGTTTCCTACACATAAGGACCATATCAATTTCAACTCTGCTTCTGAAACTGATACAAAGCACTGGTCTTCTAACATCCGATGCTTGTCAGTTAAGATGATAAACGTGTGAGCTTTGAGAACGATGTAGTTCGTTTGAGCTGTAAAGTAACTGCCCTTACCTGAAACGAAGTCTTGCTTGTAGAAAGACTCAGAGCCTGGGGTTTGACTCCATTTCTGAAGGGAAACACGCAGCATAGTCCTCATCCATGGATCACACTCTGCTTTAGAGCAAGAAGCACGCTCTTGCTTTCTAGAGTCTCTAATACAGCAGGAAAATTTAGTGTGCTCAGAACAAATGAACGGTGTTTCCTACACATACAGACCATATCTAGTTCAACTCTGCTTCTGAAACTGAAACAAACCACATGTCCTCTAACATCCAATGCTTGGCAGTTAAGATGAGAAACGTGTGAGCTTCGTGAACGATGTAGTTCATTTGAGCTGAAAAGTGACTTCCCTTACTTGATACGAAATCTTGCTTGTAGAAAGACTCAGAGCCTGGAATTTAACTCCATTTCTGCATGGAAACACACAGCAGAGTTCTCATCCATTGATCACACTCTGCTTTAGAGCAAGAAGCATGCTCTTACTTTCTAGATTCTCTAAGACAACAGGAAACATGAGGGTGCTGAGAACAAAAGAACGGTGTTTCCTACACATAAGGACCATATCAATTTCAACTCTTCTTCTGAAACTGATACAAAGCACTGGTCTTCTAACATCCGATGCTTGTCAGTTAAGATGAGAAACGTGTGAGCTTTGAGAACGATGTAGTTCGTTTGAGCTGTAAAGTAACTGCCCTTACCTGAAACGAAGTCTTGCTTGTACAAAGACTCAGAGCCTGGGATTTGACTCCATTTCTGAAGGGAAACACGCAGCATAGTCCTCATCCATGGATCACACTCCGCTTTAGAGCAAGAAGCACGCTCTTGCTTTCTAGAGTCTCTAATACAGCAGGAAAATTTAGTGTGCTCAGAACAAATGAACGGTGTTTCCTACACATACGGACCATATCTAGTCCAACACTGCTACTGAAACTGATGCAAAGCACTGGTCATCTAACATCCAATGCTTGTCAGTTAAGATGAGAAACGTGTGAGCTTCGTGAACGATGTAGTTCGTTTGAGCTGAATAGTGACTGCCCTTACTTGAAAAGAAATCTTGCTTGTAGAAAGACTCAGAGCCTGGGATTTAACTCCATTTCTGCATGGAAACACACAGCAGAGTTCTCATCCATTGATCACACTCTGCTTTAGAGCAAGAAGAATGCTCTTGCTTTCCAGAGTCTTTAAGACAGCAGGAAACGTGAGTGTGATGAGAACAAAAGAACGGTGTTTCCTACACATATTGACCATATCTAGTTCAATTCTGCTTCTGAAACTGAAACAAACCACAGATCCTCTAAAATCCAATGCTTGTCTGTTAAGATGAGAAACGTGTGAGCTTCTGGAACGATGTAGTCCATTTAAGCTGTAAAGTAACTGCCATTACCTGAAACGAAGTCTTGCTTGTAGGAAGACTCAGAGCCTGGGATTTAACTCCATTTCTGAAGGGAAACGCACAGCATAGTTCTCATCCATGGATCCCACTCTGCTTTAGAGCAAGAAGGACGCTCTTGCTTTCAAGATTCTCTAATACAGCAGGAAACATGAGTGTGCTCAGAACAAATGAACGGTGTTTCCTACACATACGGACCATATCTAGTCCAACTCTGCTGCTGAAACTGATGCAAAGCACTAGTCATCTAACATCCAATGCTTGTCAGTTAAGATGAGAAATGTTTCAGCTTCGTGAACGATGTAGTTCGTTTGAGCTGTAAAGTAACTGCCCTTACCTGAAACGAAGTCTTGCTTGTAGGAAGACACAGAGCCTGGGATTTAACTCCATTTCTGAAGTGAAACACTAAGCACAGTCTCATATATAGATCCCACTCTGCTTTAGAGCAAGAATCACGCTCTTGCTTTCTAGATTCTCTAATACGGCAGGAAACATGAGTGTGCTCAGAACAAATGAACGGGGTTTCCTACACATACGGACCATATCTAGTCCAACACTGCTGCTGAAACTGATGCAAAGCACTGGTCATCTAACATCCAATGCTTGTCAGTTAAGATGAGAAACGTGTGAGCTTCTGGAACGATGTAGTCCATTTGAGATGTAACATAACTGCCCTTAACTGAAACGATCTGGTGATTGTAGGAAGACAAGATCCGGGGATTTAACTCCATTTCTGAAGTGAAACAGACAGCAGAGTTCTCATCCATTGATCACACTCTGCTTTAGAGCAAGAAGCACGCTCTTGCTTTCTAAAGTCTCTAATACAGCAGGAAACTTGAGTGTGCTCAGAACAAAAGAAACGGTGTTTCCTACACATACTGACCATATCTATTCCAACTCTGCTTCTGAAACTGATACAAAGCACTGGTCCTCTAACATCCGATGCTTGTCAGTTAAGATGATAAACGTGTGAGCTTTGAGAACGATGTAGTTCGTTTGAGCTGTAAAGTAACTGCCCTTACCTGAAACGAAGTCTTGCTTGTAGAAAGACTCAGAGCCTGGGGTTTGACTCCATTTCTGAAGGGAAACACGCAGCATAGTCCTCATCCATGGATCACACTCTGCTTTAGAGCAAGAAGCACGCTCTTGCTTTCTAGAGTCTCTAATACAGCAGGAAAATTTAGTGTGCTCAGAACAAATGAACGGTGTTTCCTACACATACAGACCATATCTAGTTCAACTCTGCTTCTGAAACTGAAACAAACCACATGTCCTCTAACATCCAATGCTTGGCAGTTAAGATGAGAAACGTGTGAGCTTCGTGAACGATGTAGTTCATTTGAGCTGAAAAGTGACTTTCCTTACTTGATACGAAATCTTGCTTGTAGAAAGACTCAGAGCCTGGAATTTAACTCCATTTCTGCATGGAAACACACAGCAGAGTTCTCATCCATTGATCACACTCTGCTTTAGAGCAAGAAGCATGCTCTTACTTTCTAGATTCTCTAAGACAACAGGAAACATGAGGGTGCTGAGAACAAAAGAACGGTGTTTCCTACACATAAGGACCATATCAATTTCAACTCTTCTTCTGAAACTGATACAAAGCACTGGTCTTCTAACATCCGATGCTTGTCAGTTAAGATGAGAAACGTGTGAGCTTTGAGAACGATGTAGTTCGTTTGAGCTGTAAAGTAACTGCCCTTACCTGAAACGAAGTCTTGCTTGTACAAAGACTCAGAGCCTGGGATTTGACTCCATTTCTGAAGGGAAACACGCAGCATAGTCCTCATCCATGGATCACACTCCGCTTTAGAGCAAGAAGCACGCTCTTGCTTTCTAGAGTCTCTAATACAGCAGGAAAATTTAGTGTGCTCAGAACAAATGAACGGTGTTTCCTACACATACGGACCATATCTAGTCCAACACTGCTACTGAAACTGATGCAAAGCACTGGTCATCTAACATCCAATGCTTGTCAGTTAAGATGAGAAACGTGTGAGCTTCGTGAACGATGTAGTTCGTTTGAGCTGAATAGTGACTGACCTTACTTGAAAAGAAATCTTGCTTGTAGAAAGACTCAGAGCCTGGGATTTAACTCCATTTCTGCATGGAAACACACAGCAGAGTTCTCATCCATTGATCACACTCTGCTTTAGAGCAAGAAGAATGCTCTTGCTTTCCAGAGTCTTTAAGACAGCAGGAAACGTGAGTGTGATGAGAACAAAAGAACGGTGTTTCCTACACATATTGACCATATCTAGTTCAATTCTGCTTCTGAAACTGAAACAAACCACAGATCCTCTAAAATCCAATGCTTGTCTGTTAAGATGAGAAACGTGTGAGCTTCTGGAACGATGTAGTCCATTTAAGCTGTAAAGTAACTGCCATTACCTGAAACGAAGTCTTGCTTGTAGGAAGACTCAGAGCCTGGGATTTAACTCCATTTCTGAAGGGAAACGCACAGCATAGTTCTCATCCATGGATCCCACTCTGCTTTAGAGCAAGAAGGACGCTCTTGCTTTCAAGATTCTCTAATACAGCAGGAAACATGAGTGTGCTCAGAACAAATGAACGGTGTTTCCTACACATACGGACCATATCTAGTCCAACTCTGCTGCTGAAACTGATGCAAAGCACTAGTCATCTAACATCCAATGCTTGTCAGTTAAGATGAGAAACGTGTGAGCTTCGTGAATGATATAGTTCGTTTGAGCTGAAAAGTGACTGCCCTTACTTGAAACGAAATCTTGCTTGTAGAAAGACTCAGAGCCTGGGATTTAACTCCATTTCTGCATGGAAACACACAGCAGAGTTCTCATCCATGGATCCCACTCTGCTTTAGAGCAAGAAGGACGCTCTTGCTTTCAAGATTCTCTAATACAGCAGGAAACATGAGTGTGCTCAGAACAAATGAACGGTGTTTCCTACACATACGGACCATATCTAGTTCAACTCTGCTGCTGAAACTGATGCAAAGCACTAGTCATCTAACATCCAATGCTTGTCAGTTAAGATGAGAAACGTGTGAGCTTCGTGAACGATGTAGTTCGTTTGAGCTTAAAAGTGACTGCCCTTACTTGAAACGAAATCTTGCTTGTAGAAAGACTCAGAGCCTGGGATTTAACTCCATTTCTGCATGGAAACACACAACAGAGTTCTCATCCATGGATCCCACTCTGCTTTAGAGCAAGAAGCACGCTCTTGCTTTCTAGAGTCTCTAATACAGCAGGAAAATTTAGTGTGCTCAGAACAAATGAACGGTATTTCCTACACATACAGACCATATCTAGTTCAACTCTGCTTCTGAAACTGAAACAAACCACATGTCCTCTAACATCCAATGCTTGTCAGTTAAGATGAGAAATGTTTCAGCTTCGTGAACGATGTAGTTCGTTTGAGCTGTAAAGTAACTGCCCTTACCTGAAACGAAGTCTTGCTTGTAGGAAGACACAGAGCCTGGGATTTAACTCCATTTCTGAAGTGAAACACTAAGCACAGTCTCATATATAGATCCCACTCTGCTTTAGACAAGAATCACGCTCTTGCTTTCTAGATTCTCTAATACGGCAGGAAACATGAGTGTGCTCAGAACAAATGAACGGTGTTTCCTACACATACGGACCATATCTAGTCCAACACTGCTGCTGAAACTGATGCAAAGCACTGGTCATCTAACATCCAATGCTTGTCAGTTAAGATGAGAAACGTGTGAGCTTCGTGAACGATGTAGTTCGTTTGAGCTGAATAGTGACTGCCCTTACTTGAAAAGAAATCTTGCTTGTAGAAAGACTCAGAGCCTCGGATTTAACTCCATTTCTTCATGGAAACAAACAGCATAGTT
Source organism: Onychomys leucogaster (assembly GCA_949786385.1). Classification (NCBI taxonomy): domain Eukaryota; kingdom Metazoa; phylum Chordata; class Mammalia; order Rodentia; family Cricetidae; genus Onychomys; species Onychomys leucogaster. Next base: position 2,781,541 of record CATKUP010000009.1, on the reverse strand, counting down.
CTCATCCATTGATCACACTCTGCTTTAGAGCAAGAAGCACGCTCTTGCTTTCCAGAATCTCTAAGACAGCAGGAAACGTGAGTGTGATAAGAACAAAAGAACGGTGTTTCCTACACATATGGACCATATCTAGTTCAATTCTGCTTCTGAAACTGAAACAAACCACAGGTCCTCTAACATCCAATGCTTGTCTGTTTAGATGAGAAACGTGTGAGCTTCTGGAACGATGTAGTCCATTTAAGCTGTAAAGTAACTGCCCTTACCTGAAACGAAGTCTTGCTTGTAGGAAGACTCAGAGCCTGGGATTTAACTCCATTTCTAAAGGGAAACACACAGCATAGTTCTCAACGATGAATCACACTCTGCTTTAGAGCAAGAAGCACACTCTTGCTTTCTAAAGTCTCTAATACAGCAGGAAACTAGAGTGTGCTCAGAACAAAAAAAAACGGTGTTTCTTACACATACGGACCATATCTAGTTCAACTCTGCTTCTGAAACTGAAGCAAACCACAGGTCCTCTAACATCCAATGCTTGGCAGTTAAGATGAGAAACATGTGAGCTTCGTGAACGATGTAGTTCATTTGAGCTGAAAGTAACTGCCCTTACCTGAAACGAGTCTTGCTTGTAGGAAGACACAGAGCCTGGGATTTAACTCCATTTCTGAAGTGAAACACACAGCAGAGTTCTCATCCATTGACCACACTCTGCTTTAGAGCAAGAAGCACGCTCTTGCTTTCCAGAGTCTCTAAGACAGCAGGAAACATGAGTGTGATGAGAACAAAAGAACGGTGTTTCCTACACATACGGACCATATCTAGTTCAACTCTGCTTCTGAAACTGAAAGAACAACAGGTCCTCTAACATCCAATGCTTGTCTGTTAAGATGAGAAACGTGTGAGCTTCTGGAACGATGTAGTCCATTTGAGCTTTAAAGTAACTGCCCTTACCTGAAACGAAGTCTTGCTTGTAGGAAGAATCAGAGCCTGGGATTTAACTCCATTCCTGAAGTGAAACACACAGCACAGTCTCATATATAGATCCCACTCTGCTTTAGAGCAAGATGCACGCTCTTGCTTTTAGATTCTCTAATACAGCAGGAAACGTGAGTGTGCTCAGAACAAATGAACGGTGTTTCCTACACATAGGGACCGTATGTAGTCCAACTCTGCTGCTGAAACTGATGCAAAGCACTGGTCATCTAATATCCAATGCTTTTAGGTTAAGATGAGAAACGTGTGAGCTTCTGGAACGATGTAGTCCATTTGAGATGTAACATAACTGCCCTTAACTGAAACGATCTGGTGATTGTAGGAAGACAAGATCCGGGTTTTAACTCCATTTCTGAAGTGAAACAGACAGCAGAGTTCTCATCCATTGATCACACTCTGCTTTAGAGCAAGAAGCACGCTCTTGCTTTCTAAAGTCTCTAATACAGCAGGAAACTTGAGTGTGCTCAGAACAAAAGAAACGGTGTTTCCTACACATACTGACCATATCTATTCCAACTCTGCTTCTGAAACTGATACAAAGCACTGGTCCTCTAACATCCAATGCTTGTCAGTTAAGAAGAGAAACGTGTGAGCTCCGTGAAAGATGTAGTTCGTTTGAGCTGAAAAGTGACTGCCCTTACTTGAAACGAAATCTTGCTTGTAGGAAGACACAGAGCCTGGAATTTAACTCCATTTCTGAAGGGAAACACACAGCATAGTTCTCTTCGATGGATCACACTCGGCTTTAGAGCATGAAGCACACTCTTGCTTTCTAGAGTCTCTAATACAGCAAGAAACTTGAGTGTGCTCAGAACAAAAGAACGGTGTTTCCTACACATACAGACCATATCTAGTTCAACTCTGCTTTTGAAACTGAAACAAACCACAGGACCTCTAGCATCCAATGCTTGTTTGTTAAGATGAGAAACGTGTGAGCTTCGTGAACGATGTAGGTCTTTTGAGCTGAATAGTGACTGCCCTTACTTGAAAAGAAATCTTGCTTGTAGAAAGACTCAGAGCCTGGGATTTAACTCCATTTCTGCATGGAAACACACAGCAGAGTTCTCATCCATTGATCACACTCTGCTTTAGAGCAAGAAGCACGCTCTTGCTTTCTAGATTCTCTAAGACAGCAGGAAACATGAGGGTGCTGAGAACAAAAGAACGGTGTTTCCTACACATAAGGACCATATCAATTTCAACTCTGCTTCTGAAACTGATACAAAGCACTGGTCTTCTAACATCCGATGCTTGTCAGTTAAGATGATAAACGTGTGAGCTTTGAGAACGATGTAGTTCTTTTGAGCTGTAAAGTAACTGCCCTTACCTGAAACGAAGTCTTGCTTGTAGAAAGACTCAGAGCCTGGGGTTTGACTCCATTTCTGAAGGGAAACACGCAGCATAGTCCTCATCCATGGATCACACTCTGCTTTAGAGCAAGAAGCACGCTCTTGCTTTCTAGAGTCTCTAATACAGCAGGAAAATTTAGTGTGCTCAGAACAAATGAACGGTGTTTCCTACACATACAGACCATATCTAGTTCAACTCTGCTTCTGAAACTGAAACAAACCACATGTCCTCTAACATCCAATGCTTGTCAGTTAAGATGAGAAATGTTTGAGCTTCGTGTACGATGTAGTTCGTTTGAGCTGTAAAGTAACTGCCCTTACCTGAAACGAAGTCTTGCTTGTAGGAAGACTCAGAGCCTGGGATTTAACTCCATTTCTGAAGTGAAACACACAGCACAGTCTCATATATAGATCCCACTCTGCTTTAGAGCAAGAATCACGCTCTTGATTTCTAGATTCTCTAATACGGCAGGAAACATGAGTGTGCTCAGAACAAATGAACGGTGTTTCCTACACATACGGACCATATCTAGTCCAACACTGCTACTGGAACTGATGCAAAGCACTGGTCATCTAACATCCAATGCTTGTCAGTTAAGATGAGAAACGTGTGAGCTTCGTGAACGATGTAGTTCGTTTGAGCTGAATAGTGACTGCCCTTACTTGAAAAGAAATCTTGCTTGTAGAAAGACTCAGAGCCTCGGATTTAACTCCATTTCTTCATGGAAACACACAGCATAGTTCTCATCCATTGATCACACTCTGCTTTAGAGCAAGAAGCACGCTCTTGCTTTCCAGAATCTCTAAGACAGCAGGAAACGTGAGTGTGATGAGAACAAAAGAACGGTGTTTCCTACACATATGGACCATATCTAGTTCAATTCTGCTTCTGAAACTGAAACAAACCACAGGTCCTCTAACATCCAATGCTTGTCTGTTAAGATGAGAAACGTGTGAGCTTCTGGAACGATGTAGTCCATTTAAGCTGTAAAGTAACTGCCCTTACCTGAAACGAAGTCTTGCTTGTAGGAAGACTCAGAGCCTGGGATTTAACTCCATTTCTGAAGGGAAACACACAGCATAGTTCTCATCCATGGATCCCACTCTGCTTTAGAGCAAGAAGGACGCTCTTGCTTTCTAGATTCTCTAATACATCAGGAAACATGAGTGTGCTCAGAACAAATGAATGGGGTTTCCTACACATACGGACCATATCTAGTCCAACTCTGCTGCTGAAACTGATGCAAAGCACTGGTCATCTAACATCCAACGCTTGTCAGTTAAGATGAGAAACGTGTGAGCTCCGTGAAAGATGTAGTTCGTTTGAGCTGAAAAGTGACTGCCCTTACTTGAAACGAAATTTGTATTGTAGGAAGACAAATAGCCTGGAATTTAACTCCATTTCTAAAGGGAAACACACAGCATAGTTCTCAACGATGAATCACACTCTGCTTTAGAGCAAGAAGCACGCTCTTGCTTTCTAAAGTCTCTAATACAGCAGTAAACTTGAGTGTGCTCAGAACAAAAAAAACGGTGTTTCTTACACATACGGACTATATCTAGTTCAACTCTGCTTCTGAAACTGAAGCAAACCACAGGTCCTCTAACATCCAATGCTTGGCAGTTAAGATGAGAAACGTGTGAGCTTCGTGAACGATGTAGTTCATTTGAGCTGAGATGTAACTGCCCTTACCTGAAACGAAGTCTTGCTTGTAGGAAGACACAGAGCCTGGGATTTAACTCCATTTCTGAAGTGAAACACACAGCAGAGTTCTCATCCATTGACCACACTCTGCTTTAGAGCAAGAAGCACGCTCTTGCTTGCCAGAGTCTCTAAGACAGCAGGAAACATGAGCGTGATGAGAACAAAAGAACGGTGTTTCCTACACATATGGACCATATCTAGTTCAACTCTGCTTCTGAAACTGAAAGAACAACAGGTCCTCTCACATCCAATGCTTGTCTGTTAAGATGAGAAACGTGTGAGCTTCTGGAACGATGTAGTCCATTTGAGCTGCAAAGTAACTGCCCTTACCTGAAACGAAGTCTTGCTTGTAGGAAGAATCTGAGCCTGGGATTTAACTCCATTCCTGAAGTGAAACACACAGCACAGTCTCATATATAGATCCCACTCTGCTTTAGAGCAAGAAGCACGCTCTTGCTTTTAGATTCTCTAAAACAGCAGGAAACGTGAGTGTGCTCAGAACAAATGAACGGTGTTTCCTACACATAGGGACCGTATGTAGTCCAACTCTGCTGCTAAAACTGATGCAAAGCACTGGTCATCTAACATCCAATGCTTTTCAGTTAAGATGAGAAACGTGTGAGCTTCTGGAACAATGTAGTCCATTTGAGCTGTAACATAACTGCCCTTACCTGAAACGATCTGGTGATTGTAGGAAGACACAGAGCTGGGGATTTAACTCCATTTCTGAAGTGAAACAGACAGCAGAGTTCTCATCCATTGATCACACTCTGCTTTAGAACAAGAAGCACGCTCTTGCTTTCTAGAGTCTCTAATACAGCAAGAAACTTGAGTGTGCTCAGAACAAAAGAACGGTGTTTCCTACACATACGGACCATATCTAGTTCAACTCTGCTTCTGAAACTGAAACAAACCACAGGACCTCTAGCATCCAATGCTTGTTTGTTAAGATGAGAAACGTGTGAGCTTCGTGAACGATGTAGTTCGCTTGAGCTGAATAGTGACTGCCATTACTTGAAAAGAAATCTTGCTTGTAGAAAGACTCAGAGCCTGGGATTTAACTCCATTTCTGCATGGAAACACACAGCAGAGTTCTCATCCATTGATCACACTCTGCTTTAGAGCAAGAAGCACGCTCTTGCTTTCCAGACTCTCTAAGACAGCAGGAAACGTGAGTGTGATGAGAACAAAAGAACGGTGTTTCCTACACATATGGACAATATCTAGTTCAATTCTGCTTCTGAAACTGAAACAAACCACAGGTCCTCTAACATCCAATGCTTGTCTGTTAAGATGAGAAACGTGTGAGCTTCTGGAACGATGTAGTCCATTTAAGCTGTAAAGTAACTGCCCTTACCTGAAACGAAGTCTTGCTTGTAGGAAGACTCAGAGCCTGGGATTTAACTCCATTTCTGAAGGGAAACACACAGCATAGTTCTCATCCATGGATCACACTCTGCTTTAGAGCAAGACGAACGCTCTTGCTTTCTAGAGTCTTTAATACAGCTGGAAAATTGAGTGTGCTCAATACAAATGAACAGTGTTTCCTACACATACAGACCATATCCAGTTCAACTCTGCTTCTGAAACTGAAACAAACCACAGGTCCTCTAACATCCAATGCTTGGCAGTTAAGATGAGAAACGTGTGAGCTTCGTGAACGATGTAGTTCGTTTGAGCTGTAACTTAACTGCCCTTACCTGAAATGATGTAGTGATTGTAGGAAGACACAGAGCCTGGGATTTAACTCCATTTCTGAAGTGAAACAGACAGCAGAGTTCTCATCCATGGATCACACTCTGCTTTAGAGAAAGAAGCACGCTCCTGTTTTCTATAGTGTCTAATACAGCAGGAAAATTTAGTGTGCTCAGAACAAATGAACGGTGTTTCCTACACATACAGACCATATCTAGTTCAACTCTGCTTCTGAAACTGAAACAAACCACATGTTCTCTAACATCCAATGCTTGTCAGTTAAGATGAGAAACGTTTGAGCTTCGTGAATGATGTAGTTCGTTTGAGCTATAAACTAACTGCCCTTACCTGAAACGAAGTCTGGCTTGTAGGAAGACTCAGAGCCTGGGATTTTACTCCATTTCCGAAGTGAAACACACAGCACAGTCTCATATATAGATCCCACACTGCTTTAGAGCAAGAAGCACCCTCTTGCTTTCTAGATTCTCCAATACAGCAGGAAACGTTAGTGTGCTCAGAACAAATGAACGGTGTTTCCTACACATACAGACCATATCTAGTCCAACTCTGTTGCTGAAACTGAAACAAACCACAGGTCCTCTAACATCCAATGCTTGGCAGTTAAGATGAGAAACGTGTGAGCTTCGTGAACGATGTATTTCATTTGAGCTGTAAAGTAACTGCCCTTACCTGAAACGAAGTAGTGCTTGTAGGGAGACTCAGAGCCTGGGATTTAACTCCATTTCTGAAGTGAAATACACAGCAGAGTTCTCATCCATTGATCACACTCTACTTTAGAGCAAGAAGCACGCTCTTGCTTTCCAGAGTCTCTAAGAGAGTAGGAAACGTGAGTGTGATGAGAACAAAGGAACAGTGTTTCCTACACGTACGGACCATATCTATTCCAACTCAGCTTCTGAAACTGATACCAAGCACTGGTCCTCTAACATCCAATGCTTGTCAGTTAAGATGAGAAACTTGTGAGCTTCGAGAACGATGTAGTTCGTTTGAGCTGTAAAGTAACTGCCCTTACCTGAAACGAAGTCTTGCTTGTAGGAAGACTCAGAGCCTGGGATTTAACTCCATTTCTGAAGGGAAACACACAGCATAGTTCTCATCCATGGATCCCACTCTGCTTTAGAGCAAGAAGGACGCTCTTGGTTTCTAGATTCTCTAATACAGCAGGAAACATGAGTGTGCTCAGAACAAATGAACGGTGTTTCCTACACATACAGACCATATCTAGTCCAACTCTGATGCTGAAACTGATGCAAAGCACTGGTCATCTAACATCCAACGCTTGTCAGTAAAGATGAGAAACGTGTGAGCTCCGTGAAAGATGTAGTTCGTTTGAGCTGAAAAGTGACTGCCCTTACTTGAAACGAAATCTGTATTGTAGGAAGACAAAGCGCCTGGAATTTAACTCCATTTCTAAAGGGAAACGCACAGCATAGTTCTCAACGATGGCTCACACTCTGCTTTATAGCAAGAAGCACGCTCTTGCTTTCTAAAGACTCTAATACAGCAGGAAACTTGAGTGTGCTCAGAACAAAAGAAACGGTGTTTCTTACACATACGGACCATATCTAGTTCAACTCTGCTTCTGAAACTGAAGCAAACCACAGGTCCTCTAACACCCAATGCTTGGCAGTTAAGATGAGAAACGTGTGAGCTTCGTGAACGATGTAGTTCATTTGAGCTGAAAAGTGACTGCCCTTACTTGAAAAGAAATCTTGCTTGTAGAAAGACTCAGAGCCTGGGATTTAACTCCATTTCTGCATGGAAACACACAGCAGAGTTCTCATCCATTGATCACACTCTGCTTTAGAGCAAGAAGCACGCTCTTGCTTTCTAGATTCTCTAAGACAGCAGGAAACATGAGGGTGCTGAGAACAAAAGAACGGTGTTTCCTACACATAAGGACCATATCAATTTCAACTCTGCTTCTGAAACTGATACAAAGCACTGGTCTTCTAACATCCGATGCTTGTCAGTTAAGATGAGAAACGTGTGAGCTTCGAGAGCGATGTAGTTCGTTTGAGCTGTAAAGTAACTGCCCTTACCTGAAACGAAGTCTTGCTTGTAGAAAGACTCAGAGCCTGGGGTTTGACTCCATTTCTGAAGGGAAACACGCAGCATAGTCCTCATCCATGGATCACACTCTGCTTTAGAGCAAGAAGCACGCTCTTGCTTTCTAGAGTCTCTAATACAGCAGGAAAATTTAGTGTGCTCAGAACAAATGAACGGTGTTTCCTACACATACAGACCATATCTAGTTCAACTCTGCTTCTGAAACTGAAACAAACCACATGTCCTCTAACATCCAATGCTTGTCAGTTAAGATGAGAAATGTTTGAGCTTCGTGTACGATGTAGTTCGTTTGAGCTGTAAAGTAACTGCCCTTACCTGAAACGAGGTCTTGCTTGTAGGAAGACTCAGAGCCTGGGATTTAACTCCATTTCTGAAGTGAAACACACAGCACAGTCTCATATATAGATCCCACTCTTCTTTAGAGCAAGAATCACACTCTTGATTTCTAGATTCTCTAATACGGCAGGAAACATGAGTGTGCTCAGAACAAATGAACGGTGTTTCCTACACATACGGACCATATCTAGTCCAACACTGCTACTGAAACTGATGCAAAGCACTGGTCATCTAACATCCAATGCTTGTCAGTTAAGATGAGAAACGTGTGAGCTTCGTGAACGATGTAGTTCGTTTGAGCTGAATAGTGACTGCCCTTACTTGAAAAGAAATCTTGCTTGTAGAAAGACTCAGAGCCTCGGATTTAACTCCATTTCTTCATGGAAACACACAGCATAGTTCTCATCCATTGATCACACTCTGCTTTAGAGCAAGAAGCACGCTCTTGCTTTCCAGAATCTCTAAGACAGCAGGAAACGTGAGTGTGATGAGAACAAAAGAACGGTGTTTCCTACACATATGGACCATATCTAGTTCAATTCTGCTTCTGAAACTGAAACAAACCACAGGTCCTCTAACATCCAATGCTTGTCTGTTAAGATGAGAAACGTGTGAGCTTCTGGAACGATGTAGTCCATTTAAGCTGTAAAGTAACTGCCCTTACCTGAAACGAAGTCTTGCTTGTAGGAAGACTCTGAGCCTGGGATTTAACTCCATTTCTGAAGGGAAACACACAGCATAGTTCTCATCCATGGATCCCACTCTGCTTTAGAGCAAGAAGGACGCTCTTGCTTTCTAGATTCTCTAATACATCAGGAAACATGAGTGTGCTCAGAACAAATGAATGGGGTTTCCTACACATACGGACCATATCTAGTCCAACTCTGCTGCTGAAACTGATGCAAAGCACTGGTCATCTCACATCCAACGCTTGTCAGTTAAGATGAGAAACGTGTGAGCTCCGTGAAAGATGTAGTTCGTTTGAGCTGAAAAGTGACTGCCCTTACTTGAAACGAAATTTGTATTGTAGGAAGACAAATAGCCTGGAATTTAACTCCATTTCTAAAGGGAAACACACAGCATAGTTCTCAACGATGAATCACACTCTGCTTTAGAGCAAGAAGCACGCTCTTGCTTTCTAAAGTCTCTAATAGAGCAGGAAACTTGAGTGTGCTCAGAACAAAAAAAACGGTGTTTCTTACACATACAGACTATATCTAGTTCAACTCTGCTTCTGAAACTGAAGCAAACCACAGGTCCTCTAACATCCAATGCTTGGCAGTTAAGATGAGAAACGTGTGAGCTTCGTGAACGATGTAGTTCATTTGAGCTGAGATGTAACTGCCCTTACCTGAAACGAAGTCTTGCTTGTAGGAAGACACAGAGCCTGGGATTTAACTCCATTTCTGAAGTGAAACACACAGCAGAGTTCTCATCCATTGACCACACTCTGCTTTAGAGCAAGAAGCACGCTCTTGCTTGCCAGAGTCTCTAAGACAGCAGGAAACATGAGCGTGATGAGAACAAAAGAACGGTGTTTCCTACACATATGGACCATATCTAGTTCAACTCTGCTTCTGAAACTGAAAGAACAACAGGTCCTCTAACATCCAATGCTTGTCTGTTAAGATGAGAAACGTGTGAGCTTCTGGAACGATGTAGTCCATTTGAGCTGCAAAGTAACTGCCCTTACCTGAAACGAAGTCTTGCTTGTAGGAAGAATCTGAGCCTGGGATTTAACTCCATTCCTGAAGTGAAACACACAGCACAGTCTCATATATAGATCCCACTCTGCTTTAGAGCAAGAAGCACGCTCTTGCTTTTAGATTCTCTAAAACAGCAGGAAACGTGAGTGTGCTCAGAACAAATGAACGGTGTTTCCTACACATAGGGACCGTATGTAGTCCAACTCTGCTGCTAAAACTGATGCAAAGCACTGGTCATCTAACATCCAATGCTTTTCAGTTAAGATGAGAAACGTGTGAGCTTCTGGAACAATGTAGTCCATTTGAGCTGTAACATAACTGCCCTTACCTGAAACGATCTGGTGATTGTAGGAAGACACAGAGCTGGGGATTTAACTCCATTTCTGAAGTGAAACAGACAGCAGAGTTCTCATCCATTGATCACACTCTGCTTTAGAGCAAGAAGCACGCTCTTGCTTTCTAGAGTCTCTAATACAGCAAGAAACTTGAGTGTGCTCAGAACAAAAGAACGGTGTTTCCTACACATACGGACCATATCTAGTTCAACTCTGCTTCTGAAACTGAAACAAACCACAGGACCTCTAGCATCCAATGCTTGTTTGTTAAGATGAGAAACGTGTGAGCTTCGTGAACGATGTAGTTCGCTTGAGCTGAATAGTGACTTCCATTACTTGAAAAGAAATCTTGCTTGTAGAAAGACTCAGAGCCTGGGATTTAACTCCATTTCTGCATGGAAACACACAGCAGAGTTCTCATCCATTGATCACACTCTGCTTTAGAGCAAGAAGCACGCTCTTGCTTTCCAGAATCTCTAAGACAGCAGGAAACGTGAGTGTGATGAGAACAAAAGAACGGTGTTTCCTACACATATGGACAATATCTAGTTCAATTCTGCTTCTGAAACTGAAACAAACCACAGGTCCTCTAACATCCAATGCTTGTCTGTTAAGATGAGAAACGTGTGAGCTTCTGGAACGATGTAGTCCATTTAAGCTGTAAAGTAACTGCCCTTACCTGAAACGAAGTCTTGCTTGTAGGAAGACTCAGAGCCTGGGATTTAACTCCATTTCTGAAGGGAAACACACAGCATAGTTCTCATCCATGGATCACACTCTGCTTTAGAGCAAGACGAACGCTCTTGCTTTCTAGAGTCTTTAATACAGCTGGAAAATTGAGTGTGCTCAATACAAATGAACAGTGTTTCCTACACATACAGACCATATCCAGTTCAACTCTGCTTCTGAAACTGAAACAAACCACAGGTCCTCTAACATCCAATGCTTGGCAGTTAAGATGAGAAACGTGTGAGCTTCGTGAACGATGTAGTTCGTTTGAGCTGTAACTTAACTGCCCTTACCTGAAATGATGTAGTGATTGTAGGAAGACACAGAGCCTGGGATTTAACTCCATTTCTGAAGTGAAACAGACAGCAGAGTTCTCATCCATGGATCACACTCTGCTTTAGAGAAAGAAGCACGCTCCTGTTTTCTATAGTGTCTAATACAGCAGGAAAATTTAGTGTGCTCAGAACAAATGAACGGTGTTTCCTACACATACAGACCATATCTAGTTCAACTCTGCTTCTGAAACTGAAACAAACCACATGTTCTCTAACATCCAATGCTTGTCAGTTAAGATGAGAAACGTTTGAGCTTCGTGAATGATGTAGTTCGTTTGAGCTATAAACTAACTGCCCTTACCTGAAACGAAGTCTGGCTTGTAGGAAGACTCAGAGCCTGGGATTTTACTCCATTTCCGAAGTGAAACACACAGCACAGTCTCATATATAGATCCCACACTGCTTTAGAGCAAGAAGCACCCTCTTGCTTTCTAGATTCTCCAATACAGCAGGAAACGTTAGTGTGCTCAGAACAAATGAACGGTGTTTCCTACACATACAGACCATATCTAGTCCAACTCTGTTGCTGAAACTGAAACAAACCACAGGTCCTCTAACATCCAATGCTTGGCAGTTAAGATGAGAAACGTGTGAGCTTCGTGAACGATGTATTTCATTTGAGCTGTAAAGTAACTGCCCTTACCTGAAACGAAGTAGTGCTTGTAGGGAGACTCAGAGCCTGGGATTTAACTCCATTTCTGAAGTGAAATACACAGCAGAGTTCTCATCCATTGATCACACTCTACTTTAGAGCAAGAAGCACGCTCTTGCTTTCCAGAGTCTCTAAGAGAGTAGGAAACGTGAGTGTGATGAGAACAAAGGAACAGTGTTTCCTACACGTACGGACCATATCTATTCCAACTCAGCTTCTGAAACTGATACCAAGCACTGGTCCTCTAACATCCAATGCTTGTCAGTTAAGATGAGAAACTTGTGAGCTTCGAGAACGATGTAGTTCGTTTGAGCTGTAAAGTAACTGCCCTTACCTGAAACGAAGTCTTGCTTGTAGGAAGACTCAGAGCCTGGGATTTAACTCCATTTCTGAAGGGAAACACACAGCATAGTTCTCATCCATGGATCCCACTCTGCTTTAGAGCAAGAAGGACGCTCTTGCTTTCTAGATTCTCTAATACAGCAGGAAACATGAGTGTGCTCAGAACAAATGAACGGTATTTCCTACGCATACAGACCATATCTAGTCCAACTCTGATGCTGAAACTGATGCAAAGCACTGGTCATCTAACATCCAACGCTTGTCAGTAAAGATGAGAAACGTGTGAGCTCCGTGAAAGATGTAGTTCGTTTGAGCTGAAAAGTGACTGCCCTTACTTGAAACGAAATCTGTATTGTAGGAAGACAAAGCGCCTGGAATTTAACTCCATTTCTAAAGGGAAACGAACAGCATAGTTCTCAACGATGGCTCACACTCTGCTTTATAGCAAGAAGCACGCTCTTGCTTTCTAAAGACTCTAATACAGCAGGAAACTTGAGTGTGCTCAGAACAAAAGAAACGGTGTTTCTTACACATACGGACCATATTAAGTTCAACTCTGCTTCTGAAACTGAAACAAACCACAGGTCCTCTAACATCCAATGCTTGTCTGTTAAGATGAGAAACGTGTGAGCTTCTGGAACGATGTAGTCCATTTAAGCTGTAAAGTAACTGCCCTTACCTGAAACGAAGTCTTGCTTGTAGGAAGACTCTGAGCCTGGGATTTAACTCCATTTCTGAAGGGAAACACACAGCATAGTTCTCATCCATGGATCCCACTCTGCTTTAGAGCAAGAAGGACGCTCTTGCTTTCTAGATTCTCTAATACATCAGGAAACATGAGTGTGCTCAGAACAAATGAATGGGGTTTCCTACACATACGGACCATATCTAGTCCAACTCTGCTGCTGAAACTGATGCAAAGCACTGGTCATCTAACATCCAACGCTTGTCAGTTAAGATGATAAACGTGTGAGCTCCGTGAAAGATGTAGTTCGTTTGAGCTGAAAAGTGACTGCCCTTACTTGAAACGAAATTTGTATTGTAGGAAGACAAATAGCCTGGAATTTAACTCCATTTCTAAAGGGAAACACACAGCATAGTTCTCAACGATGAATCACACTCTGCTTTAGAGCAAGAAGCACGCTCTTGCTTTCTAAAGTCTCTAATAGAGCAGGAAACTTGAGTGTGCTCAGAACAAAAAAAACGGTGTTTCTTACACATACAGACTATATCTAGTTCAACTCTGCTTCTGAAACTGAAGCAAACCACAGGTCCTCTAACATCCAATGCTTGGCAGTTAAGATGAGAAACGTGTGAGCTTCGTGAACGATGTAGTTCATTTGAGCTGAGATGTAACTGCCCTTACCTGAAACGAAGTCTTGCTTGTAGGAAGACACAGAGCCTGGGATTTAACTCCATTTCTGAAGTGAAACACACAGCAGAGTTCTCATCCATTGACCACACTCTGCTTTAGAGCAAGAAGCACGCTCTTGCTTGCCAGAGTCTCTAAGACAGCAGGAAACATGAGCGTGATGAGAACAAAAGAACGGTGTTTCCTACACATATGGACCATATCTAGTTCAACTCTGCTTCTGAAACTGAAAGAACAACAGGTCCTCTAACATCCAATGCTTGTCTGTTAAGATGAGAAACGTGTGAGCTTCTGGAACGATGTAGTCCATTTGAGCTGCAAAGTAACTGCCCTTACCTGAAACGAAGTCTTGCTTGTAGGAAGAATCTGAGCCTGGGATTTAACTCCATTCCTGAAGTGAAACACACAGCACAGTCTCATATATAGATCCCACTCTGCTTTAGAGCAAGAAGCACGCTCTTGCTTTTAGATTCTCTAAAACAGCAGGAAACGTGAGTGTGCTCAGAACAAATGAACGGTGTTTCCTACACATAGGGACCGTATGTAGTCCAACTCTGCTGCTAAAACTGATGCAAAGCACTGGTCATCTAACATCCAATGCTTTTCAGTTAAGATGAGAAACGTGTGAGCTTCTGGAACAATGTAGTCCATTTGAGCTGTAACATAACTGCCCTTACCTGAAACGATCTGGTGATTGTAGGAAGACACAGAGCTGGGGATTTAACTCCATTTCTGAAGTGAAACAGACAGCAGAGTTCTCATCCATTGATCACACTCTGCTTTAGAGCAAGAAGCACGCTCTTGCTTTCTAGAGTCTCTAATACAGCAAGAAACTTGAGTGTGCTCAGAACAAAAGAACGGTGTTTCCTACACATACGGACCATATCTAGTTCAACTCTGCTTCTGAAACTGAAACAAACCACAGGACCTCTAGCATCCAATGCTTGTTTGTTAAGATGAGAAACGTGTGAGCTTCGTGAACGATGTAGTTCGCTTGAGCTGAATAGTGACTTCCATTACTTGAAAAGAAATCTTGCTTGTAGAAAGACTCAGAGCCTGGGATTTAACTCCATTTCTGCATGGAAACACACAGCAGAGTTCTCATCCATTGATCACACTCTGCTTTAGAGCAAGAAGCACGCTCTTGCTTTCCAGAATCTCTAAGACAGCAGGAAACGTGAGTGTGATGAGAACAAAAGAACGGTGTTTCCTACACATATGGACAATATCTAGTTCAATTCTGCTTCTGAAACTGAAACAAACCACAGGTCCTCTAACATCCAATGCTTGTCTGTTAAGATGAGAAACGTGTGAGCTTCTGGAACGATGTAGTCCATTTAAGCTGTAAAGTAACTGCCCTTACCTGAAACGAAGTCTTGCTTGTAGGAAGACTCAGAGCCTGGGATTTAACTCCATTTCTGAAGGGAAACACACAGCATAGTTCTCATCCATGGATCACACTCTGCTTTAGAGCAAGACGAACGCTCTTGCTTTCTAGAGTCTTTAATACAGCTGGAAAATTGAGTGTGCTCAATACAAATGAACAGTGTTTCCTACACATACAGACCATATCCAGTTCAACTCTGCTTCTGAAACTGAAACAAACCACAGGTCCTCTAACATCCAATGCTTGGCAGTTAAGATGAGAAACGTGTGAGCTTCGTGAACGATGTAGTTCGTTTGAGCTGTAACTTAACTGCCCTTACCTGAAATGATGTAGTGATTGTAGGAAGACACAGAGCCTGGGATTTAACTCCATTTCTGAAGTGAAACAGACAGCAGAGTTCTCATCCATGGATCACACTCTGCTTTAGAGAAAGAAGCACGCTCCTGTTTTCTATAGTGTCTAATACAGCAGGAAAATTTAGTGTGCTCAGAACAAATGAACGGTGTTTCCTACACATACAGACCATATCTAGTTCAACTCTGCTTCTGAAACTGAAACAAACCACATGTTCTCTAACATCCAATGCTTGTCAGTTAAGATGAGAAACGTTTGAGCTTCGTGAATGATGTAGTTCGTTTGAGCTATAAACTAACTGCCCTTACCTGAAACGAAGTCTGGCTTGTAGGAAGACTCAGAGCCTGGGATTTTACTCCATTTCCGAAGTGAAACACACAGCACAGTCTCATATATAGATCCCACACTGCTTTAGAGCAAGAAGCACCCTCTTGCTTTCTAGATTCTCCAATACAGCAGGAAACGTTAGTGTGCTCAGAACAAATGAACGGTGTTTCCTACACATACAGACCATATCTAGTCCAACTCTGTTGCTGAAACTGAAACAAACCACAGGTCCTCTAACATCCAATGCTTGGCAGTTAAGATGAGAAACGTGTGAGCTTCGTGAACGATGTATTTCATTTGAGCTGTAAAGTAACTGCCCTTACCTGAAACGAAGTAGTGCTTGTAGGGAGACTCAGAGCCTGGGATTTAACTCCATTTCTGAAGTGAAATACACAGCAGAGTTCTCATCCATTGATCACACTCTACTTTAGAGCAAGAAGCACGCTCTTGCTTTCCAGAGTCTCTAAGAGAGTAGGAAACGTGAGTGTGATGAGAACAAAGGAACAGTGTTTCCTACACGTACGGACCATATCTATTCCAACTCAGCTTCTGAAACTGATACCAAGCACTGGTCCTCTAACATCCAATGCTTGTCAGTTAAGATGAGAAACTTGTGAGCTTCGAGAACGATGTAGTTCGTTTGAGCTGTAAAGTAACTGCCCTTACCTGAAACGAAGTCTTGCTTGTAGGAAGACTCAGAGCCTGGGATTTAACTCCATTTCTGAAGGGAAACACACAGCATAGTTCTCATCCATGGATCCCACTCTGCTTTAGAGCAAGAAGGACGCTCTTGCTTTCTAGATTCTCTAATACAGCAGGAAACATGAGTGTGCTCAGAACAAATGAACGGTGTTTCCTACGCATACAGACCATATCTAGTCCAACTCTGATGCTGAAACTGATGCAAAGCACTGGTCATCTAACATCCAACGCTTGTCAGTAAAGATGAGAAACGTGTGAGCTCCGTGAAAGATGTAGTTCGTTTGAGCTGAAAAGTGACTGCCCTTACTTGAAACGAAATCTGTATTGTAGGAAGACAAAGCGCCTGGAATTTAACTCCATTTCTAAAGGGAAACGAACAGCATAGTTCTCAACGATGGCTCACACTCTGCTTTATAGCAAGAAGCACGCTCTTGCTTTCTAAAGACTCTAATACAGCAGGAAACTTGAGTGTGCTCAGAACAAAAGAAACGGTGTTTCTTACACATACGGACCATATTAAGTTCAACTCTGCTTCTGAAACTGAAGCAAACCACAGGTCCTCTAACACCCAATGCTTGGCAGTTAAGATGAGAAACGTGTGAGCTTCGTGAACGATGTAGTTCATTTGAGCTGAAAAGTGACTGCCCTTACTTGAAAAGAAATCTTGCTTGTAGAAAGACTCAGAGCCTGGGATTTAACTCCATTTCTGCATGGAAACACACAGCAGAGTTCTCATCCATTGATCACACTCTGCTTTAGAGCAAGAAGCACGCTCTTGCTTTCTAGATTCTCTAAGACAGCAGGAAACATGAGGGTGCTGAGAACAAAAGAACGGTGTTTCCTACACATAAGGACCATATCAATTTCAACTCTGCTTCTGAAACTGATAAAAAGCACTGGTCTTCTAACATCCGATGCTTGTCAGTTAAGATGAGAAACGTGTGAGCTTCGAGAGCGATGTAGTTCGTTTGAGCTGTAAAGTAACTGCCCTTACCTGAAACGAAATCTTGCTTGTAGAAAGACTCAGAGCCTGGGATTTGACTCCATTTCTGAAGGGAAACACGCAGCATAGTCCTCATCCATGGATCACACTCTGGTTTATAGCAAGAAGCACACTCTTGCTTTCTAGAGTCTGTAATACAACAGGAAATTTTAGTGTGCTCAGAAGAAATGAACGGTGTTTCCTACACATACGGTCCATATCTAGTCCAACACTGCTGCTGAAACTGATGCAAAGCACTAGTCATCTAACATCCAATGCTTGTCAGTTAAGATGAGAAACGTGTGAGCTTCGTGAACGATGTAGTTCGTTTGAGCTGAAAAGTGACTGCCCTTACTTGAAACGAAATCTTGCTTGTCGAAAGACTCAGAGCCTGGGATTTAACTCCATTTCTGCATGGAAACACACAGCAGAGTTCTCATCCATTGATCACACTCTGCTTTAGAGCAAGAAGCACGCTCTTGCTTTCCAGAGTCTCCAAGACAGCAGGAAACGTGAGTGTGATGAGAACAAAAGAACGGTGTTTCCTACACATACGGACAATATCTAGTTCAACTCTGCTTCTGAAACTGAAAGAATCACAGGTCCTCTAACATCCAATGCTTGTCAGTTAAGATGAGAAACGTGTGAGCTTCGTGAACGATGTAGTTCGTTTGAGCTGTAAAGTAACTGCCCTTACCTGAAACGAAGTCTTGCTTGTAGGAAGACTCAGAGCCTGGGATTTAACTCCATTTCTGAAGGAAACACACAGCATAGTTCTCATCCATGGATCACACTCTGCTTTAGAGCAAGAAGGACGCTCTTGCTTTCTAGATTCTCTAATACAGCAGGAAACATGAGTGTGCTCAGAACAAATGAACGGTGTTTCCTACACATACGGACCATATCTAGTCCAACTCTGATGCTGAAACTGATGCAAAGCACTGGTCATCTAACATCCAACGCTTGTCAGTAAAGATGAGAAACGTGTGAGCTCCGTGAAAGATGTAGTTCGTTTGAGCTGAAAAGTGACTGCCCTTACTTGAAACGAAATCTGTATTGTAGGAAGACACAGAGCCTGGAATTTAACTCCATTTCTGAAGGGAAACACACAGCATAGTTCTCTTCGATGGATCACACTCGGCTTTAGAGCATGAAGCACGCTCTTGCTTTCTAGAGTCTCTAATACAGCAGGAAATTTGAGTGTGCTCAGAACAAAAGAAGGGTGTTTCCTACACATACGGTCCATATCTAGTCCAACACTGCTGCTGAAACTGATGCAAAGCACTAGTCATCTAACATCCAATGCTTGTCAGTTAAGATGAGAAACGTGTGAGCTTCGTGAACGATGTAGTTCGTTTGAGCTGAAAAGTGACTGCCCTTACTTGAAACGAAATCTTGCTTGTCGAAAGACTCAGAGCCTGGGATTTAACTCCATTTCTGCATGGAAACACACAGCAGAGTTCTCATCCATTGATCACACTCTGCTTTAGAGCAAGAAGCACGCTCTTGCTTTCCAGAGTCTCCAAGACAGCAGGAAACGTGAGTGTGATGAGAACAAAAGAACGGTGTTTCCTACACATACGGACAATATCTAGTTCAACTCTGCTTCTGAAACTGAAAGAATCACAGGTCCTCTAACATCCAATGCTTGTCAGTTAAGATGAGAAACGTGTGAGCTTTGTGAACGATGTAGTTCGTTTGAGCTGTAAAGTAACTGCCCTTACCTGAAACGAAGTCTTGCTTGTAGGAAGACTCAGAGCCTGGGATTTAACTCCATTTCTGAAGGGAAACACACAGCATAGTTCTCATCCATGGATCCCACTCTGCTTTAGAGCAAGAAGGACGCTCTTGCTTTCTAGATTCTCTAATACAGCAGGAAACATGAGTGTGCTCAGAACAAATGAACGGTGTTTCCTACACATACGGACCATATCTAGGCCAACTCTGATGCTGAAACTGATGCAAAGCACTGGTCATCTAACATCCAACGCTTGTCAGTAAAGATGAGAAACGTGTGAGCTCCGTGAAAGATGTAGTTCGTTTGAGCTGAAAAGTGACTGCCCTTACTTGAAACGAAATCTGTATTGTAGGAAGACAAAGAGCCTGGAATTTAACTCCATTTCTGAAGGGAAACACACAGCATAGTTCTCTTCGATGGATCACACTCGGCTTTAGAGCATGAAGTACGCTCTTGCTTTCTAGAGTCTCTAATTCAGCAGGAAATTTGAGTGTGCTCAGAACAAAAGAACGGTGTTTCCTACACATACGGACCATATCTAGTTCAACTATGCTTCTGAAACTGAAACAAACCACAGGTCCTCTAGCATCCAATGCTTGTTTGTTAAGATGAGAAAAGTGTGAGCTTCTTGAACGATGTAGTAGATTTGAACTGTAAAGAAACTGCCCTTACCTGAAACGAAGTCTTGCTTGTAGGAAGACACAGAGCCTGGGATTTAACTCCACTTCTGAAGTGAAACACACAGCAGAGTTCTCATCCATTGATCACACTCTGCTTTAGAGCAAGAAACACGCTCTTGCTTTCCAGAGTCTCTAAGACAGTAGGAAACGTGAGTGTGATGAGAACAAAAGAACGGTGTTTCCTACACATATGGACCATATCTAGTTCAATTCTGCTTCTGAAACTGAAACAAACCACAGGTTCTCTAACATCCAATGCTTGTCTGTTAAGATGAGAAACGTGTGAGCTTCTGGAACGATGTAGTCCATTTAAGCTGTAAAGTAACTGCCCTTACCTGAAACGAAGTGTTGCTTGTAGGAAGACTCAGAGCCTGGGATTTAACTCCATTTCTGAAGGGAAACGCACAGCATAGTTCTCATCCATGGATCCCACTGTGCTTTAGAGCAAGAAGGATGCTCTTGCTGTCTAGATTCTCTAATCCAGCAGGAAACATGAGTGTGCTCAGAACAAATGAACGGTGTTTCCTACACATACGGACCATATCTAGTCCAACTCTGCTGCTGAAACTGATGCAAAGCACTAGTCAGCTAACATCCAATGCTTGTCAGTTAAGATGAGAAACGTGTGAGCTTCTGGAACGATGTAGTCCATTTGAGCTGTAACATAACTGCCCTTACCTGATACGATCTGGTGATTGTAGGAAACACAGAGCCGGGGATTTAACTCCATTTCTGAAGTGAAACAGACAGCAGAGTTCTCATCCATTGATCACACTCTGCTTTAGAGCAAGAAGCACGCTCTTGCTTTCTAAAGTCTCTAATACAGCAGGAAACTTGAGTGTGCTCAGAACAAAAGAAACGGTGTTTCCTACACATATGGACCATATCTATTCCAACTCAGCTTCTGAAACTGATACAAAGCACTGGTCCTCTAACTTCCGATGCTTGTCTGTTAAGATGAGAAACGTGTGAGCTCCGTGAAAGATGTAGTTCGTTTGAGCTGAAAAGTGACTGCCCTTACTTGAAACGAAATCTTGCTTGTAGGAAGACACAGAGCCTGGAATTTAACTCCATTTCTGAAGGGAAACACACAGCATAGTTCTCTTCGATGGATCACACTCGGCTTAAGAGCAAGAAGCACGCTCTTGCTTTCTAGAGTCTCTAATACCGCAAGAAACTTGAGTGTGCTCAGAACAAAAGAACGGTGTTTCCTACACATACGGACCATATCTAGTTCAACTCTGCTTCTGAAACTGAAACAAACCACAGGACCTCTAGCATCCAATGCTTGTTTGTTAAGATGAGAAACGTGTGAGCTTCGTGAACTATGTAGTTCATTTGAGCTGAAAAGTGACTGCCCTTACTTGAAAAGAAATCTTGCTTGTAGAAAGACTCAGAGCCTGGGATTTAACTCCATTTCTGCATGGAAACACACAGCAGAGTTCTCATCCATTGATCACACACTGCTTTAGACCAAGAAGCACGCTCTTGCTTTCCAGAGTCTCTAAGACAGCAGGAAACGTGAGTGTGATGAGAACAAAAGAACGGTGTTTCCTACACATATGGACCATATCTAGTTCAATTCTGCTTCTGAAACTGAAACAAACAACAGGTCTTCTAACATCCAATGCTTGTCTGTTAAGATGAGAAACGTGTGAGCTTCTGGAACGATGTAGTCCATTTAAGCTGTAAAGTAACTGCCCTTACCTGAAATGAAGTCTTGCTTGTAGGAAGACTCAGAGCCTGGGATTTAACTCCATTTCTGAAAGGAAACACACAGCATAGTTCTCATCCATGGATCACACTCTGCTTTAGAGCAAGAAGAACGCTTTTGCTTTCTAGATTCTCTAATACAGCTGGAAAATTGAGTGTGCTCAATACAAATGAACAGTGTTTCCTACACATACAGACCATATCTAGTTCAACTCTGCTTCTGAAACTGAAACAAACCACATGTCCTCTAACATCCAATGCTTGTCAGTTAAGATGAGAAAAGTTTGAGCTTCGTGAACGATGTAGTTCGTTTGAGCTGTAAAGTAACTGCCCTTTCTTGAAACAAAGTCTTGCTTGTAGGAAGACTCAGAGCCTGGGATTTAACTCCATTTCTGAAGTGAAACACACAGCACAGTCTCATATATAGGTCCCAGTATGCTTTAGAGCAAGAAGGACGCTCTTGCTTTCTAGATTCTCTAATACAGCAGGAAACATGAGTGTGCTCAGAACAATTGAACGGTGTTTCCTACACATACGAACCATATCTAGTCCAACTCTGCTGCTGAAACTGATGCAAAGCACTGGTCATATAAAATCCAATGCTTGTCAGTTAAGATGAGAAACGTGTGAGCTTCGTGAACGATGTAGTTCGTTTGAGCTGAAAAGTGACTGCCCTTACTTGAAAAGAAATCTTGCTTGTAGAAAGACTCAGAGCCTGGCATTTAACTCCATTTCTGCATGGAAACACACAGCAGAGTTCTCATCCATTGATCACACTCTGCTTTAGAGCAAGAAGCATGCTCTTGCTTTCTAGAGTCACTATTACAGCAGAAAATTGAGTGTGCTCAGAACAAATGAACAGTGTTTCCTACACATACAGACCATATCTAGTTCAACTCTGCTTCTGAAACTGAAACAAACCACATGTCCTCTAACATCCAATGCTTGTCAGTTAAGATGAGAAACGCGTGAGCTCCGTGAAAGATGTAGTTCGTTTGAGCTGAAAAGTGACTGCCCTTACTTGAAACGAAATCTGTATTGTAGGAAGACAAATAGCCTGGAATTTAACTCCATTTCTAAAGGGAAACACACAGCATAGTTCTCAACGATGGATCACACTCTGCTTTAGAGCAAGAAGCAAGCTCTTGCTTTCTAGAGTCTCTAAGATAGCAGGAAACATGAGTGTGCTGAGAACAAAAGAACGGTGTTACCTACACATACAGACCATATCTAGTCCTACTCTGCTTCTGAAATTGATACAAAGCACAGGACCTCTAATATCCAATGCTTGTCATTTAAGATGGAAACGTGTGAGCTTCGTGAACAATGTAGTTCGTTTGAGCTGAAAAGTGACTGCCCTTACTTGAAACGAAGTCTTGCTTGTAGGAAGAATCAGAGCCTGGGATTTAACTCCAGTTCTGAAGGGAAACACACAGCATAGTTCTCATCCATGGATCACACTCTGCTTTAAAGCAAGAAGCATGCTCTTGCTTTCTAGAGTCTCTAATACAGCAGGAACCTTGAGCGTGCTCAAACAAAAGAATGGTGATTCCTACACATACGGACCATATCTAGTTCAACTCCGCTTCTGAAACTGAAAAAACCACAGGTCCTCTAACATCCAATGCTTGTCTGTTAAGATGAGAAACGTGTGAGCTTCTGGAACGATGTAGTCCATTTAAGCTGTAAAGTAACTGCCCTTACCTGAAACGAACTGTTGCTTGTAGGAAGACTCAGAGCCTGGGATTTAACTCCATTTCTGAAGGGAAACACACAGCACAGTCTCATATATAGATCCCACTCTCCTTTAGAGCAAGAAGCACGCTCTTGCTTTTAGATTCTCTAATACAGCAGGAAACGTGAGTGTGCTCAGAACAAATGAACGGTGTTTCCTACACATTGGGACCGTATGTAGTTCAACTCTGCTGCTGAAACTGATGCCAAGCACTAATCATCTAACATCCAATGCTTTTCAGTTAAGATGAGAAACGTGTGAGCTTCTGGAACGATGTAGTCCATTTGAGTTGTAACATAACTGCCCTTACCTGATACGATCTGGTGATTGTAGGAAACACAGAGCCGGGGATTTAACTCCATTTCTGAAGTGAAACAGACAGCAGAGTTCTCATCCATTGATCACACTCTGCTTTAGTGCAAGAAGCACGCTCTTGCTTTCTAAAGTCTCTAATACAGCAGGAAACTTGAGTGTGCTCAGAACAAAAGAAACGGTGTTTCCTACACATATGGACCATATCTATTCCAACTCAGCTTCTGAAACTGATACAAAGCACTGGTCCTCTAACTTCCGATGCTTGTCTGTTAAGATGAGAAACGTGTGAGCTCCGTGAAAGATGTAGTTCGTTTGAGCTGAAAAGTGACTGCCCTTACTTGAAACGAAATCTTGCTTGTAGGAAGACACAGAGCCTGGAATTTAACTCCATTTCTGAAGGGAAACACACAGCATAGTTCTCTTCGATGGATCACACTCGGCTTAAGAGCAAGAAGCACGCTCTTGCTTTCTAGAGTCTCTAATACCGCAAGAAACTTGAGTGTGCTCAGAACAAAAGAACGGTGTTTCCTACACATACGGACCATATCTAGTGCAACTCTGCTTCTGAAACTGAAACAAACCACAGGACCTCTAGCATCCCATGCTTGTTTGTTAAGATGAGAAACGTGTGAGCTTCGTGAACGATGTAGTTCATTTGAGCTGAAAAGTGACTGCCCTTACTTGAAAAGAAATCTTGCTTGTAGAAAGACTCAGAGCCTGGGATTTAACTCCATTTCTGCATGGAAACACACAGCAGAGTTCTCATCCATTGATCACACACTGCTTTAGACCAAGAAGCACGCTCTTGCTTTCCAGAGTCTCTAAGACAGCAGGAAACGTGAGTGTGATGAGAACAAAAGAACGGTGTTTCCTACACATATGGACCATATCTAGTTCAATTCTGCTTCTGAAACTGAAACAAACAACAGGTCTTCTAACATCCAATGCTTGTCTGTTAAGATGAGAAACGTGTGAGCTTCTGGAACGATGTAGTCCATTTAAGCTGTAAAGTAACTCCCCTTACCTGAAATGAAGTCTTGCTTGTAGGAAGACTCAGAGCCTGGGATTTAACTCCATTTCTGAAAGGAAACACACAGCATAGTTCTCATCCATGGATCACACTCTGCTTTAGAGCAAGAAGAACGCTTTTGCTTTCTAGATTCTCTAATACAGCTGGAAAATTGAGTGTGCTCAATACAAATGAACAGTGTTTCCTACACATACAGACCATATCTAGTTCAACTCTGCTTCTGAAACTGAAACAAACCACATGTCCTCTAACATCCAATACTTGTCAGTTAAGATGAGAAAAGTTTGAGCTTCGTGAACGATGTAGTTCGTTTGAGCTGTAAAGTAACTGCCCTTTCTTGAAACAAAGTCTTGCTTGTAGGAAGACTCAGAGCCTGGGATTTAACTCCATTTCTGAAGTGAAACACACAGCACAGTCTCATATATAGGTCCCAGTATGCTTTAGAGCAAGAAGGACGCTCTTGCTTTCTAGATTCTCTAATACAGCAGGAAACATGAGTGTGCTCAGAACAATTGAACGGTGTTTCCTACACATACGAACCATATCTAGTCCAACTCTGCTGCTGAAACTGATGCAAAGCACTGGTCATCTAAAATCCAATGCTTGTCAGTTAAGATGAGAAACGTGTGAGCTTCGTGAACGATGTAGTTCGTTTGAGCTGAAAAGTGACTGCCCTTACTTGAAAAGAAATCTTGCTTGTAGAAAGACTCAGAGCCTGGCATTTAACTCCATTTCTGCATGGAAACACACAGCAGAGTTCTCATCCATTGATCACACTCTGCTTTAGAGCAAGAAGCATGCTCTTGCTTTCTAGAGTCACTATTACAGCAGAAAATTGAGTGTGCTCAGAACAAATGAACAGTGTTTCCTACACATACAGACCATATCTAGTTCAACTCTGCTTCTGAAACTGAAACAAACCACATGTCCTCTAACATCCAATGCTTGTCAGTTAAGATGAGAAACGCGTGAGCTCCGTGAAAGATGTAGTTCATTTGAGCTGAAAAGTGACTGCCCTTACTTGAAACGAAATCTGTATTGTAGGAAGACAAATAGCCTGGAATTTAACTCCATTTCTAAAGGGAAACACACAGCATAGTTCTCAACGATGGATCACACTCTGCTTTAGAGCAAGAAGCAAGCTCTTGCTTTCTAGAGTCTCTAAGATAGCAGGAAACATGAGTGTGCTGAGAACAAAAGAACGGTGTTACCTACACATACAGACCATATCTAGTCCTACTCTGCTTCTGAAATTGATACAAAGCACAGGACCTCTAATATCCAATGCTTGTCATTTAAGATGGAAACGTGTGAGCTTCGTGAACGATGTAGTTCGTTTGAGCTGAAAAGTGACTGCCCTTACTTGAAACGAAGTCTTGCTTGTAGGAAGAATCAGAGCCTGGGATTTAACTCCAGTTCTGAAGGGAAACACACAGCATAGTTCTCATCCATGGATCACACTCTGCTTTAAAGCAAGAAGCATGCTCTTGCTTTCTAGAGTCTCTAATACAGCAGGAACCTTGAGCGTGCTCAAACAAAAGAATGGTGATTCCTACACATACGGACCATATCTAGTTCAACTCCGCTTCTGAAACTGAAAAAAACACAGGTCCTCTAACATCCAATGCTTGTCAGTTAAGATGAGAAATGTGTGAGCTTCGTGAAGGATGTAGTTCGTTTAGCTGTAAAGTAACTGCCCTTACCCTAAAGAAGTCTGGCTTGCAGGGAGACTCAGAGCCTGGGGTTTAACTCCATTTTTGAAGTGAAACACACAGCACAGTTCTCATATATAGATCACACTCTGCTTTAGAGCAAGAAGCACTCTCTTGCTTTCTAGAATCTCTAATACAGCAGGAATCGTGAGTGTGCTCAGAACAAATGAACAGTGTTTCCTACACATACAGACCATATCTAGTCCAACTCTGCTGCTGAAACTGATACAAAGCACTGGTCCTCTAACATCCAATGCTTGTCAGTTAAGATGAGAAACGTGTCAGCTTCTTGAACGATGTAGTTCGTTTGAGCTGTAAAGTAACTGCCCTTACCTGAAACAAAGTCTTGCTTGTAAGGAGACTCAGAGCCTGGGATTTCACTCCATTTCTGAAGTGAAACACACAGCAGAGTTCTCATCCATTGATCACACTCTGCTTTAGAGCAAGAAGCACACTCTTGGTTTCCAGATTCTCTAAGACAGCAGGAAACGTGAGTGTGATGAGAACAAAAGAATGGTGTTTCCTACACATAAGGACCATATCTATTCCAACTCTGCTTCTGAAACTGAAACAAACCACAGGTCCTCTAACATCCAAAGCTTGTCAGTTAAGATGAGAAACGTGTGAAATTCGTGAACGATGTAGTTCGTTTAGCTGTAAAGTAACTGCCCTTACCTGAAACGAATTCTTGCTTGTAGGGAGACTCAGAGCCTGGGTTTAACTCCATTTCTGAAGTGAAACACACAGCACAGTTCTCATATATAGATCACACTCTGCTTTAGAGCAAGAAGCACGCTCTTGCTTTCTAGATTCTCTAATACAGCAGGAAAGGTGAGTGTGCTCAGAACAAATGAACAGTGTTTCCTACACATACTGACCATATCTATTCCAACTCTGCTTCTGAAACTGATACAAAGCACTGTTCCTCTAACATCCGATGCTTCTCTGTTAAGATGAGAAACCTGTGAGCTACGGGAACGATGTAGTTCATTTGAGTTGAAAAGTGAATGCCCTTACTTGAAACGAAATCTTGCTTGTAGGAACACACAGAGCCTGGATTTTAATTCCAATTCTGAAGGGAAACACACAGCATAGTTCTCATCCATGGATCACACTCTGCTTTAGAGCAAGAAGCATGCTCTTGCTTTCTAGAGTCTCTAATCCAGCAGGAACCTTGAGTGTGCTCAGAACAAAAGAATGGTGATTCCTACACATACGGACCATATCTAGTTCAACTCTGCTTCTGAAACTGAAACAAACCACAGGTCCTCTAACATCCAATGCTTGTCAGTTAAGATGGGAAACGTGTGAGCTTCGTGAACCATGTAGTTCCTTTGAGCTGTAAAGTAACTGCCCTTACCTGAAACGAAGTAGTGCTTGTAGGGAGACTCAGAGCTTGAGATTTAAATCCATTTCTGAAGTGAAACACACAGCAGAGTTCTCATCCATGGATCACACTCTGCTTTAGAGCATGAAGCATGCTCTTACTTTCCAGAGTCTCTAAGAGATCAGGAAATGTGAGTGTGAGGAGAACAAAAGCACGGTGTTTCCTACACATACAGACCATATCTAGTCCAACTCTGCCTCTGAAATTGATACAAAGCACAGGTCCTCTAACATTCAATGCTTGTCATTTAAGATGAGAAACGTGTGAGCTTTGTGAACGATGTAGTTCGTTAGAGCTGAAAAGTGACTGGCCTTACTTGAAACGAAGACTTGCTTTAGGAAGACTCAGAACCTGTGATTTAATTCCATTTCTGAAGTGAAACACACAGCAGAGTTGTCATTCATTGATCACATGCTGCTTTAGAGCAAGAAGCACGCTCTTGCTTTCCAGAGTCTCTAAGACAGCAGGAAACGTGAGTGTGATGAGAAAAAAAGAACGGTGTTTCCTACACATATGGACCATATCTATTCCAAATCTGCTTCTGAAACTGATACAAAGCACAGGTCCTCTAACATCCAATGCTTGTCATTTAAGATGAGAAACGTGTAAGCTTCGTGAACGATGTAGTTCGTTTGAGCTGAAAAGTGACTGCCCTTACTTGAAATGAAGTCTTGCTTGTAGGAAGACTCAGAGCCTGGGATTTTAACTCCAATTCTGAAGGGAAACACACAGACGAGTTCTCATCCATTGATCAGACTCTGCTTTAGAGCAAGAAGCACACTCTTCCTTTCCAGAGTCTCTAAGACAGCAGGAAACATGAGTGTGCTGAGAACAAAAGAATGGAGTTACCTACACATAAGGACCATATCAAGTTCAACTCTGCTTCTGAAACTGAAACAAACCACAGGTCCTCTAACATGCAATGCTTGTAGTTAAGATGAGAAACGTGTGAGCTTCGTGAACGATGTAGTTCGTTTAACTGTAAAGTAACTGCCCTTACCTGAAACGAATTCTTGCTTGTAGGGAGACTCAGAGCCTGGGTTTAACTCCATTTCTGAAGTGAAACACACAGCACAGTTCTCATATATAGATCACACTCTGCTTTAGAGCAAGAAGCACGCTCTTGCTTTCTAGATTCTCTAATACAGCAGGAAAGGTGAGTGTGCTCAGAACAAATGAACAGTGTTTCCTACACATACTGACCATATCTATTCCAACTCTGCTTCTGAAACTGATACAAATCACTGTTCCTCTAACATCCGATGCTTCTCTGTTAAGATGAGAAACCTGTGAGCTACGGGAACGATGTAGTTCGTTTGAGTTGAAAAGTGACTGCCCTTACTTGAAACGAAATCTTGCTTGTAGGAACACACAGAGCCTGGATTTTAACTCCAATTCTGAAGGGAAACACACAGCATAGTTCTCATCCATGGATCACACTCTGCTTTAGAGCAAGAAGCATGCTCTTGCTTTCTAGAGTCTCTAATCCAGCAGGAACCTTGAGTGTGCTCAGAACAAAAGAACGGTGATTCCTACACATACGGACCATATCTAGTTCAACTCTGCTTCTGAAACTGGAACAAACCACAGGTCCTCTAACATCCAATGCTTGTCAGTTAAGATGGGAAACGTGTGAGCTTCGTGAACCATGTAGTTCCTTTGAGCTGTAAAGTAACTGCCCTAACCTGAAACGAAGTAGTGCTTGTAGGGAGACTCAGAGCCTGAGATTTAAATCCATTTCTGAAGTGAAACACACAGCAGAGTTCTCATCCATGGATCACACTCTGCTTTAGAGCATGAAGCATGCTCTTGCTTTCCAGAGTCTCTAAGAGAGCAGGAAATGTGAGTGTGAGGAGAACAAATGCACGGTGTTTCCTACACATACAGACCATATCTAGTCCAACTCTGCCTCTGAAATTGATACAAAGCACAGGTCCTCTAACATTCAATGCTTGTCATTTAAGATGAGAAACGTGTGAGCTTTGTGAACGATGTAGTTCGTTTGAGCTGAAAAGTGACTGGCCTTACTTGTAACGAAGACTTGCTTTAGGAAGACTCAGAAGCTGGGATTTAACTACATTTCTGAAGTGAAACACACAGCAGAGTTGTCATTCATTGATCACATGCTGCTTTAGAGCAAGAAGCACGCTCTTGCTTTCCAGAATCTCTAAGACAGCAGGAAACGTGAGTGTGATGAGAAAAAAAGAACGGTGTTTCCTACACATACGGACCATATCTATTACAACTCCGCTTCTGAAAGTGATACAAAGCACAGGTCCTCTAACATCCAATGCTTGTCATTTAAGATGAGAAACGTGTGAGCTTCGTGAACGATGTAGTTCGTTTGTGCTGAAAAGTGACTGCCCTTACTTGAAATGAAGTCTTGCTTGTAGGAAGACTCAGAGCCTGGGATTTTAACTCCAATTCTGAAGGGAGACACACAGACGAGTTCTCATCCATTGATCAGACTCTGCTTTAGAGCAAGAAGCACACTCTTCCTTTCCAGCGTCTCTATGACAGCAGGAAACATGAATGTGCTGAGAACAAAAGAATGGAGTTACCTACACATAAGGACCATATCAAGTTCAACTCTGCTTCTGAAAATGAAACAAACCACAGGTCCTCTAACATGCAATGCTTGTAGTTAAGATGAGAAACGTGTGAGCTTCGTAAACGATGTAGTTCTTTTGAGCTGGAATGTAACTGCCCTTACCTGAAACGAAGTAGTGCTTGTAGGGAGACTCAGAGCCTGAGATTTAAATCCATTTCTGAAGTGAAACACACAGCAGAGTTCTCATCCATTGATCACACTCTGCTTTAGAGCAAGAAGCACGCTCGTGCTTTCCAGAGTCTCTAAGAAAGCAGGAAACGTGAGTGTGATGACAACAAAAGAACGGTGTTTCCTACACATACGGACCATATATATTCCAACTCTGCTTCTGAAACTGATACAAAGCACTGTTCCTCTAACATCTGATGCTTCTCTGTTAAGATGAGAACCCTGTGAGCTTCGGGATCGATGTAGTTCGTTTGAGTTGAAAAGTGACTGCCCTTACTTGAAACGAAATCTTGCTTGTAGGAAGACACAGAGCCTGGATTTTAACTCCAATACTGAAGGGAAACACACAGCATAGTTCTCATCCATGGATCACACTCTGCTTTAGAGCAAGAAGCATGCTCTTGCTTTCTAGAGTCTCTAATACAGCAGGAACCTTGAGTGTGCTCAGAACAAAAGAACGGTGATTCCTACACATACGGACCATATCTAGTTCAACTCTGCTTCTGAAACTGAAACAAATCACAGGTGCTCTCACATCCAATGCTTGGCAGTTAAGATGAGAAACGTGTGAGCTTCGTGAACGATGTAGTTCGTTTGAGCTGTAAATTAACTGCCCTTACCTGAAACGAAGTGGTGATTGTAGGAAGACACAGAGACTGGGATTTAACTCCATTTCTGAAGTGAAACAGACAGCAGAGTTCTCATCCATTGATCACACTCTGCTTTAGAGCAAGAAGCACGCTCTTGCTTTCCAGAGTCTCTAAGACAGCAGGAAACCTGAGTGTGATGAGAACAAAAGAACGGTGTTTCCTACACATACGGACCATATCTAGTTCAACTCTGCTTCTGAAACTGAAACAAACCACAGGTCTTCTAACATCCAATGCTTGTCATTTAAGATGAGAAACGTGTGAGCTTTGTGAACGATGTAGTTCGTTTAGCTGTACAGTAACTGTCCTTACCTGAAATGAATTCTTGCTTGTAGGGTGACTCAGAGCCGGGTGTTTAACTCCATTTCTGAAGTGAAACACACAGCAGAGTTCTCTTATATAGATCACACTCTGCTTTAGAGCAAGAAGCACGCACTTACTTTCTAGAGTCTCTAAGACAGCAGGAAACATGAGTGTGGTGAGAACAAAAGAACGGTGTTTCCTACACATACAGACCATATCTAGTCCAACTCTGCCTCTGAAATTGTTACAAAGCACAGGTCCTCTAACATCCAATGCTTGTCAGTTAAGATGAGAAACGTGTGAGCTTCGTGAACGATGTAGTTAGTTTGAGCTATAATGTAACTGCCCTTACCTGAAACGATGTAGTGATTGTAGGGAGACACAGAACCTGGGATTTAACTCCATTTCTGAAGGGAAGCACACAGAAGAGTTCTCATCCATTGATCACACTCTGCTTTAGAGCAAGAAGCACACTCTTGCTTTCCAGAGTCTCAAAGACAGTAGGAAACATGAGTGTGCTGAGAACAAAAGAATGGATTTTCCTACACATAAGGACCATATCAAGTTCAACTCTGCTTCTGAAACTGATACAAACCACAGGTACCCTAACATGCAATGCTTGTCAGTTAAGATGAGAAATGTGTGAGCTTCGTGAAGGATGTAGTTCTTTTGAGCTGTAAAGTAACTGCCCTTACCTGAAACGAAGTAGTGCTTGTAGGGAGACTCAGAGCCTGAGACTTAAATCCATTTCTGAAGTGAAACACACAGCAGAGTTCTCATCCATTGATCACACTCTGCTTTAGAGCAAGAAGCACGCTCTTGCTTTCCAGAGTCTCTAAGACAGGAGGAAAACTGAGTGTGATGAGAACAAAAGAACGGTATTTCTTACACATACAGACCATATCTAGTCCAACTCTGCTTCTGAAATTGATACAAAGCACAGGTCCTCTAACATTCAATGCTTGTCATTTAAGATGAGAAACGTGTGAGCTTCGTGAAGGATGTAGTTCGTTTAGCTGTAAAGTAACTGCCCTTACCCTAACGAAGTCTTTCTTACAGGGAGACTCAGAGCCTGGGGGTTAACTCCATTTCTGAAGTGAAACACACAGCACAGTTCTCATATATAGATCACACTCTGCTTTAGAGCAAGAAGCATGCTCTTGCTTTCAGGAGTCTCTAATACAGCAGGAACCTTGAGTGTGCTCAGAACAAAAGAACGGTGATTCCTACACATATGGACCATATCTAGTTCAACTCTGCTTCTGAAACTGAAACAATGCACAGGTCCTCTAACATCCAATGCTTGGCAGTTAAGATGAGAAACGTGTGAGCTTCGTGACCGATGTAGTTCGTTTGAGCTGTAACGTAACTGCCCTTACCTGAAACAATGTGGTGATTGTAGGAAGACACAGAGCCTGGGATTTAACTCCATTTCTAAAGTGAAACACACAGCAGAGTTCTCATCCATTGATCACACTCTGCTTTAGAGCAAGAAGCACGCTCTTGCTTTCCAGAATCTCTAAGAGAGCAGGAAACCTGAGTGTGATGAGAACAAAAGAACAGTGTTTCCTACACATACAGACCATATCTATTCCAACTCTGCTTCTGAAACTGATACAAAGCACTGGTCCTCTAACATCCGATGCTTGTCATTTAAGATGAGAAACGTATGAGCTCCGTGAAAGATGTAGTTCGTTTGAGCTGAAAAGTGACTGCCCTTACTTGAAACGAAATCTTGCTTGTAGGAAGACACAGAGCCTGGAATTTAACTCCATTTCTGAAGGGAAAAACACAGCATAGTTCTCATCGATGGATCACACTCGGCTTTAGAGCATGAAGCACGCTCTTGCTTTCTAGAGTCTCTAATACATCAGGAAACTTGAGTGTGCTTAGAACAAAAGAAAGGTGTTTCCTACACATACGGACCATATCTATTCCAACTCTGCTTCTGAAACTGAAACAAACCACAGGTCCTCTAACATGCAATGCTTGTCAGTTAAGATGAGAAACGTGTGAGCTTCGTGAACGATGTAGTTTGTTTGAGCTGTAAAGTAACTGCCCTTACCTGAAACGAAGTAGTGCTTGTAGGGAGACTCAGAGCCTGAGATTTAAATCCATTTCTGAAGTGAAACACACAGCAGAGTTCTCATCCATTGATCACACTCTGCTTTAGAGCAAGAAGCACGCTCTTGCTTTCCAGAGTCTCTAAGACAGCAGGAAACCTGAGTGTGCTGAGAACAAAAGAACGGTGTTTCTACACATATGGATCATATCTATTCCAACTCTGCTTCTGAAACTGATACAAAGCACTGTTCCTCTAACATCCGATGCTTCTCTGTTAAGATGAGAAACCTGTGAGCTTCGGGAATGATGTATTTCGTTTTAGTTGAAAAGTGACTGCCCTTACTTGAAACGAAATCTTGCTTGTAGGAAGACACAGAGCCTGGATTTTAACTCCAATTCTGAAGGGAAACACACAGCATAGTTCTCATCCATGGATCACACTCTGCTTTAGAGCAAGAAGCACGCTCTTGCTTTCCAGAGTCTCTAAGACAGCAGGAAAACTGAGTGTGATGAGAAAAAAAGAACGGTATTTCTTACACATACGGACCATATCTATTCCAACTCTGCTTCTGAAACTGAAACAAACCACAGGTCCTCTAACATCCAATGCTTGTCAGTTAAGATGAGAAGTGTGTGAGCTTCGTGAAGGATGTATTTCATTTAGCTGTAAAGTAACTGCCCTTACCTGAAACGAAGTCTTGCTTGCAGGGAGACTCAGAGCCTGGGTTTTAACTCCATTTCTGAAGTGAAACACACAGCACAGTTCTCATATATAGATCACACTCTGCTTTAGAGCAAGAAGCACGCTCTTGCTTTCTAGATTCTCTAATAGAGCATGAAACGTGAGTGTGCTCAGAACAAATGAACAGTGTTTCCTACACATACAGACTATATCTAGTCCAACTCTGCTGCTGCTGAAACTGATACAAAGCACTGGTCCTCTAACATCCAATGCTTGTCAGTTAAGATGAAAAACGTGTGAGCTTCGTGAACGATGTAGTTAGTTTGAGCTGTAATGTAACTGCCCTTAGCTGAAACGATGTAGTGATTGTAGGGAGACACAGAACCTGGGATTTAACTCCATTTCTGAAGGGAAACACACAGCAGAGTTCTCATCCATTGATCACACTCTGCTTTAGAGCAAGAAGCACACGCTTGCTTTCTAGATTCTCTAAGACAGCAGGAAACCTGAGGGTACTGAGAACACAAAAACGGTGTTTCCTACACATACGAACCATATCAATTCCAACTCTGCTTCTGAAACTGATACAAAGCACTGGTCCTCTAACATCCAATGCTTGTCAGTGAAGATGAGAAACGTGTGAGCTTCGTGAACGATGTAGTTCGTTTGAGCTGTAAAGTAACTACCCTTAACTGAAACGAAGTCTTGCCTGTAGGAAGACTCAGAGAGTGGGATTTAACTCCATTTCCGAAGTGAAACAGACAGCACAGTTCTCATATATAGATCACACTCTGTTTTAGTGCAAAAAGCACGCTCTTGCTATCTAGATTCTCTAATACAGGAGGTAACGTGAGTGTGCTCAGAACAAATGAACAGTGTTTCCTACACATATGGACCATATCTAGTCCAACACTGCTTCTGAAACTGATACAAACCACAGGTCCTCTAACATCCAATGCTTGTCATTTAATATGAGAAACGTGTGAGCTTCGTGAACGATGTAGTTCGTTTAGCTGTAAAGGCACTGCCCTTACCTGAAACGAAGTCTTGCTTGTAGGGAGACTCAGAGCCTGGAGTTTAACTCCATTTCTGAAGTGAAACACACAGCAGAGTTCTCATATATAGATCACACTCTGCTTTAGAGCAAGAAGCACGCTCTTACTTTCTAGAGTCTCTAAGACAGCCGGAAACATGAGTGTGGTGAGAACAAAAGAACGGTGTTTCCTACACATACAGACCATATCTAGTCCAACTCTGCCTCTGAAATTGATACAAAGCACAGGTCCTCTAACATCCAATGCTTGTCAGTTAAGATGAGAAACGTGTAAGCTTCGTGAACGATGTAGTTCGTTTGAGCTGAAAAGTGACTGGCCTTACTTGAAACGAAGTCTTGCTTGTAGGAAGACTCAGAGCCTGGGATTTAACTCCATTTCTGAAGTGAAACACACAGCAGAGTTCTCATTCATTGATCACATGCTGCTTTAGAGCAAGAAGCACGCACTTACTTTCCAGATTCTCTAAGACAGCAGGAAAAGTGAGTTTGAGGAGAAAAAAAGAACGGTGTTTCCTACACATACGGACCATATCTATTCCAACTCTGCTTCTGAAACTGATACAAAGCACAGGTCCTCTAACATCCAATGCTTGTCAGTTAAGATGAGAAACGTGTGATCTTCGTGAACGATGTAGTTCGTTTGAGCTGTAAAGTAACTGCCCTTACCTGAAACGAAGTCTTGCTTGTAGGGAGACTCAGAGCATGGGATTTAACTCCATTTCTGAAGTGAAACACATAGACGAGTTCTCATCCATTGATCAGACTCTGCTTTAGAGCAAGAAGTACACTCTTGCTTTCCAGAGTCTCTAAGACAGCAGGAAACATGAGTGTGCTGAGAACAAAAGAATGGATTTTCCTACACATAAGGACCATATCAAGTTCAACTCTGCTTCTGAAACTGATACAAACCACAGGTCCTCTAACATGCAATGCTTGACAGTTAAGATGAGAAACGTGTGACCTTCGTGAACGATGTAGTTCGTTTGAGCTGTAACGTAACTGCCCTTACCTGAAACAATGTGGTGATTGTAGGAAGACACAGAGCCTGGGATTTAACTCCATTTCTAAAGTGAAACACACAGCAGAGTTCTCATCCATTGATCACACTCTGCTTTAGAGCAAGAAGCACGCTCTTGCTTTCCAGAATCTCTAAGAGAGCAGGAAACCTGAGTGTGTTGAGAACAAAAGAACAGTGTTTCCTACACATACAGACCATATCTATTCCAACTCTGCTTCTGAAACTGATACAAAGCACTGGTCCTCTAACATCCGATGCTTGTCAGTTAAGATGAGAAACGTATGAGCTCCGTGAAAGATGTAGTTCGTTTGAGCTGAAAAGTGACTGCCCTTACTTGAAACGAAATCTTGCTTGTAGGAAGACACAGAGCCTGGAATTTAACTCCATTTCTGAAGGGAAAAACACAGCATAGTTCTCATCGATGGATCACACTCGGCTTTAGAGCATGAAGCACGCTCTTGCTTTCTAGAGTCTCTAATAGAGCAGGAAACTTGAGTGTGCTTAGAACAAAAGAAAGGTGTTTCCTACACATACGGACCATATCTATTCCAACTCTGCTTCTGAAACTGAAACAAACCACAGGTCCTCTAACATGCAATGCTTGTCAGTTAAGATGAGAAACGTGTGAGCTTCGTGAACGATGTAGTTTGTTTGAGCTGTAAAGTAACTGCCCTTACCTGAAACGAAGTAGTGCTTGTAGGGAGACTCAGAGCCTGAGATTTAAATCCATTTCTGAAGTGAAACACACAGCAGAGTTCTCATCCATTGATCACACTCTGCTTTAGAGCAAGAAGCACGCTCTTGCTTTCCAGAGTCTCTAAGACAGCAGGAAACCTGAGTGTGCTGAGAACAAAAGAACGGTGTTTCTACACATATGGATCATATCTATTCCAACTCTGCTTCTGAAACTGATACAAAGCACTGTTCCTCTAACATCCGATGCTTCTCTGTTAAGATGAGAAACCTGTGAGCTTCGGGAATGATGTATTTCGTTTTAGTTGAAAAGTGACTGCCCTTACTTGAAACGAAATCTTGCTTGTAGGAAGACACAGAGCCTGGATTTTAACTCCAATTCTGAAGGGAAACACACAGCATAGTTCTCATCCATGGATCACACTCTGCTTTAGAGCAAGAAGCACGCTCTTGCTTTCCAGAGTCTCTAAGACAGCAGGAAAACTGAGTGTGATGAGAAAAAAAGAACGGTATTTCTTACACATACGGACCATATCTATTCCAACTCTGCTTCTGAAACTGAAACAAACCACAGGTCCTCTAACATCCAATGCTTGTCAGTTAAGATGAGAAGTGTGTGAGCTTCGTGAAGGATGTATTTCATTTAGCTGTAAAGTAACTGCCCTTACCTGAAACGAAGTCTTGCTTGCAGGGAGACTCAGAGCCTGGGTTTTAACTCCATTTCTGAAGTGAAACACACAGCACAGTTCTCATATATAGATCACACTCTGCTTTAGAGCAAGAAGCACGCTCTTGCTTTCTAGATTCTCTAATAGAGCATGAAACGTGAGTGTGCTCAGAACAAATGAACAGTGTTTCCTACACATACAGACTATATCTAGTCCAACTCTGCTGCTGCTGAAACTGATACAAAGCACTGGTCCTCTAACATCCAATGCTTGTCAGTTAAGATGAAAAACGTGTGAGCTTCGTGAACGATGTAGTTAGTTTGAGCTGTAATGTAACTGCCCTTAGCTGAAACGATGTAGTGATTGTAGGGAGACACAGAACCTGGGATTTAACTCCATTTCTGAAGGGAAACACACAGCAGAGTTCTCATCCATTGATCACACTCTGCTTTAGAGCAAGAAGCACACGCTTGCTTTCTAGATTCTCTAAGACAGCAGGAAACCTGAGGGTACTGAGAACACAAAAACGGTGTTTCCTACACATACGAACCATATCAATTCCAACTCTGCTTCTGAAACTGATACAAAGCACTGGTCCTCTAACATCCAATGCTTGTCAGTGAAGATGAGAAACGTGTGAGCTTCGTGAACGATGTAGTTCGTTTGAGCTGTAAAGTAACTACCCTTAACTGAAACGAAGTCTTGCCTGTAGGAAGACTCAGAGAGTGGGATTTAACTCCATTTCCGAAGTGAAACAGACAGCACAGTTCTCATATATAGATCACACTCTGTTTTAGTGCAAAAAGCACGCTCTTGCTATCTAGATTCTCTAATACAGGAGGTAACGTGAGTGTGCTCAGAACAAATGAACAGTGTTTCCTACACATATGGACCATATCTAGTCCAACACTGCTTCTGAAACTGATACAAACCACAGGTCCTCTAACATCCAATGCTTGTCATTTAATATGAGAAACGTGTGAGCTTCGTGAACGATGTAGTTCGTTTAGCTGTAAAGGCACTGCCCTTACCTGAAACGAAGTCTTGCTTGTAGGGAGACTCAGAGCCTGGAGTTTAACTCCATTTCTGAAGTGAAACACACAGCAGAGTTCTCATATATAGATCACACTCTGCTTTAGAGCAAGAAGCACGCTCTTACTTTCTAGAGTCTCTAAGACAGCCGGAAACATGAGTGTGGTGAGAACAAAAGAACGGTGTTTCCTACACATACAGACCATATCTAGTCCAACTCTGCCTCTGAAATTGATACAAAGCACAGGTCCTCTAACATCCAATGCTTGTCAGTTAAGATGAGAAACGTGTAAGCTTCGTGAACGATGTAGTTCGTTTGAGCTGAAAAGTGACTGGCCTTACTTGAAACGAAGTCTTGCTTGTAGGAAGACTCAGAGCCTGGGATTTAACTCCATTTCTGAAGTGAAACACACAGCAGAGTTCTCATTCATTGATCACATGCTGCTTTAGAGCAAGAAGCACGCACTTACTTTCCAGATTCTCTAAGACAGCAGGAAAAGTGAGTTTGAGGAGAAAAAAAGAACGGTGTTTCCTACACATACGGACCATATCTATTCCAACTCTGCTTCTGAAACTGATACAAAGCACAGGTCCTCTAACATCCAATGCTTGTCAGTTAAGATGAGAAACGTGTGATCTTCGTGAACGATGTAGTTCGTTTGAGCTGTAAAGTAACTGCCCTTACCTGAAACGAAGTCTTGCTTGTAGGGAGACTCAGAGCATGGGATTTAACTCCATTTCTGAAGTGAAACACATAGACGAGTTCTCATCCATTGATCAGACTCTGCTTTAGAGCAAGAAGTACACTCTTGCTTTCCAGAGTCTCTAAGACAGCAGGAAACATGAGTGTGCTGAGAACAAAAGAATGGATTTTCCTACACATAAGGACCATATCAAGTTCAACTCTGCTTCTGAAACTGATACAAACCACAGGTCCTCTAACATGCAATGCTTGACAGTTAAGATGAGAAACGTGTGACCTTCGTGAACGATGTAGTTCGTTTGAGCTGTAACGTAACTGCCCTTACCTGAAACAATGTGGTGATTGTAGGAAGACACAGAGCCTGGGATTTAACTCCATTTCTAAAGTGAAACACACAGCAGAGTTCTCATCCATTGATCACACTCTGCTTTAGAGCAAGAAGCACGCTCTTGCTTTCCAGAATCTCTAAGAGAGCAGGAAACCTGAGTGTGTTGAGAACAAAAGAACAGTGTTTCCTACACATACAGACCATATCTATTCCAACTCTGCTTCTGAAACTGATACAAAGCACTGGTCCTCTAACATCCGATGCTTGTCAGTTAAGATGAGAAACGTATGAGCTCCGTGAAAGATGTAGTTCGTTTGAGCTGAAAAGTGACTGCCCTTACTTGAAACGAAATCTTGCTTGTAGGAAGACACAGAGCCTGGAATTTAACTCCATTTCTGAAGGGAAAAACACAGCATAGTTCTCATCGATGGATCACACTCGGCTTTAGAGCATGAAGCACGCTCTTGCTTTCTAGAGTCTCTAATACAGCAGGAAACTTGAGTGTGCTTAGAACAAAAGAAAGGTGTTTCCTACACATACGGACCATATCTATTCCAACTCTGCTTCTGAAACTGAAACAAACCACAGGTCCTCTAACATGCAATGCTTGTCAGTTAAGATGAGAAACGTGTGAGCTTCGTGAACGATGTAGTTTGTTTGAGCTGTAAAGTAACTGCCCTTACCTGAAACGAAGTAGTGCTTGTAGGGAGACTCAGAGCCTGAGATTTAAATCCATTTCTGAAGTGAAACACACAGCAGAGTTCTCATCCATTGATCACACTCTGCTTTAGAGCAAGAAGCACGCTCTTGCTTTCCAGAGTCTCTAAGACAGCAGGAAACCTGAGTGTGCTGAGAACAAAAGAACGGTGTTTCTACACATATGGATCATATCTATTCCAACTCTGCTTCTGAAACTGATACAAAGCACTGTTCCTCTAACATCCGATGCTTCTCTGTTAAGATGAGAAACCTGTGAGCTTCGGGAATGATGTATTTCGTTTTAGTTGAAAAGTGACTGCCCTTACTTGAAACGAAATCTTGCTTGTAGGAAGACACAGAGCCTGGATTTTAACTCCAATTCTGAAGGGAAACACACAGCATAGTTCTCATCCATGGATCACACTCTGCTTTAGAGCAAGAAGCACGCTCTTGCTTTCCAGAGTCTCTAAGACAGCAGGAAAACTGAGTGTGATGAGAAAAAAAGAACGGTATTTCTTACACATACGGACCATATCTAGTTCAACTCTGCTTCTGAAACTGAAACAAACCACAGGTCCTCTAACATCCAATGCTTGTCAGTTAAGATGAGAAGTGTGTGAGCTTCGTGAAGGATGTATTTCATTTAGCTGTAAAGTAACTGCCCTTACCTGAAACGAAGTCTTGCTTGCAGGGAGACTCAGAGCCTGGGTTTTAACTCCATTTCTGAAGTGAAACACACAGCACAGTTCTCATATATAGATCACACTCTGCTTTAGAGCAAGAAGCACGCTCTTGCTTTCTAGATTCTCTAATAGAGCATGAAACGTGAGTGTGCTCAGAACAAATGAACAGTGTTTCCTACACATACAGACTATATCTAGTCCAACTCTGCTGCTGCTGAAACTGATACAAAGCACTTGTCCTCTAACATCCAATGCTTGTCAGTTAAGATGAAAAACGTGTGAGCTTCGTGAACGATGTAGTTAGTTTGAGCTGTAATGTAACTGCCCTTAGCTGAAACGATGTAGTGATTGTAGGGAGACACAGAACCTGGGATTTAACTCCATTTCTGAAGGGAAACACACAGCAGAGTTCTCATCCATTGATCACACTCTGCTTTAGAGCAAGAAGCACACGCTTGCTTTCTAGATTCTCTAAGACAGCAGGAAACCTGAGGGTACTGAGAACACAAAAACGGTGTTTCCTACACATACGAACCATATCAATTCCAACTCTGCTTCTGAAACTGATACAAAGCACTGGTCCTCTAACATCCAATGCTTGTCAGTGAAGATGAGAAACGTGTGAGCTTCGTGAACGATGTAGTTCGTTTGAGCTGTAAAGTAACTACCCTTACCTGAAACGAAGTCTTGCCTGTAGGAAGACTCAGAGAGTGGGATTTAACTCCATTTCCGAAGTGAAACAGACAGCACAGTTCTCATATATAGATCACACTCTGTTTTAGAGCAAAAAGCACGCTCTTGCTATCTAGATTCTCTAATACAGGAGGTAACGTGAGTGTGCTCAGAACAAATGAACAGTGTTTCCTACACATATGGACCATATCTAGTCCAACACTGCTTCTGAAACTGATACAAACCACAGGTCCTCTAACATCCAATGCTTGTCATTTAATATGAGAAACGTGTGAGCTTCGTGAACGATGTAGTTCGTTTAGCTGTAAAGGCACTGCCCTTACCTGAAACGAAGTCTTGCTTGTAGGGAGACTCAGAGCCTGGAGTTTAACTCCATTTCTGAAGTGAAACACACAGCAGAGTTCTCATATATAGATCACACTCTGCTTTAGAGCAAGAAGCACGCTCTTACTTTCTAGAGTCTCTAAGACAGCCGGAAACATGAGTGTGGTGAGAACAAAAGAACGGTGTTTCCTACACAAACAGACCATATCTAGTCCAACTCTGCCTCTGAAATTGATACAAAGCACAGGTCCTCTAACATCCAATGCTTGTCATTTAAGATAAGAAACGTGTAAGCTTCGTGAACGATGTAGTTCGTTTGAGCTGAAAAGTGACTGGCCTTACTTGAAACGAAGTCTTGCTTGTAGGAAGACTCAGAGCCTGGGATTTAACTCCATTTCTGAAGTGAAACACACAGCAGAGTTCTCATTCATTGATCACATGCTGCTTTAGAGCAAGAAGCACGCACTTACTTTCCAGATTCTCTAAGACAGCAGGAAACGTGAGTTTGAGGAGAAAAAAAGAACGGTGTTTCCTACACATACGGACCATATCTATTCCAACTCTGCTTCTGAAACTGATACAAAGCACAGGTCCTCTAACATCCAATGCTTGTCAGTTAAGATGAGAAACGTGTGATCTTCGTGAACGATGTAGTTCGTTTGAGCTGTAAAGTAACTGCCCTTACCTGAAACGAAGTCTTGCTTGTAGGGAGACTCAGAGCATGGGATTTAACTCCATTTCTGAAGTGAAACACATAGACGAGTTCTCATCCATTGATCAGACTCTGCTTTAGAGCAAGAAGTACACTCTTGCTTTCCAGAGTCTCTAAGACAGCAGGAAACATGAGTGTGCTGAGAACAAAAGAATGGATTTTCCTACACATAAGGACCATATCAAGTTCAACTCTGCTTCTGAAACTGATACAAACCACAGGTCCTCTAACATGCAATGCTTGACAGTTAAGATGAGAAACGTGTGACCTTCGTGAACGATGTAGTTCTTTTGAGCTGTAAAGTAACTGCCCTTACCTGAAACGAAGTAGTGCTTGTAGGGAGACACAGAGCCTGATATTTAAATCCATTTCTGAAGTGAAACACACAGCAGAGTTCTCATCCATTGATCAGAACTCTGCTTTAGAGCAAGAAGCACGCTCTTGCTTTCCAGAGTCTCTAAGACAGCAGGAAAACTGAGTGTGATGAGAACAAAAGAACAGTATTTCTTACACATACGGACCATATCTATTCCAACTCTGCTTCTGAAACTGAAACAAACCACAGGTCCTCTAACATCCAATGCTTGTCAGTTAAGATGAGAAGTGTTTGAACTTCGTGAAGGATGTATTTCATTTAGCTGTAAAGTAACTGCCCTTACCTGAAACGAAGTCTTGCTTGCAGGGACACTCAGAGCCTGGGTTTTAACTCCATTTTTGAAGTGAAACACACAGCACAGTTCTCATATATAGATCACACTCTGCTTTAGAGCAAGAAGCACGCTCTTGCTTTCTAGATTCTCTAATAGAGCAGGAAACGTGAGTGTGCTCAGAACAAATGAACAGTGTTTCCTACACATACAGACCTTATCTAGTCCAACTCTGCTGCTGAAACTGATACAAAGCACTGGTCCTCTAACATCCAATGCTTGTCAGTTAAGATGAGAAACGTGTGAGCTTCGTGAACGATGTAGTTAGTTTGAGCTGTAATGTAACTGCCCTTACCTGAAACGATGTAGGGATTGTAGGGAGACACAGAACCTGGGATTTAACTCCATTTCTGAAGGGAAACACACAGCAGAGTTCTCATCCATTGATCACACTCTGCTTTAGAGCAAGAAGCACGCTCGTGCTTTCCAGAGTCTCTAAGAAAGCAGGAAACGTGAGTGTGATGAGAAAAAAAGAACGGTGTTTACTACACATACGTACCACATGTATTCCAACTCTGCTTCTGAAACTGATACAAAGCACTGGTCCTCTAACATCCAATGCTTCTCTGTTAAGATGAGAAACGTGTGAGATTCGTGAACGATGTAGTTCGTTTGAGCTGAAAAGTGACTGCCCTTACTTGAAACGAAGTCTTGCTTGTAGGAAGACACAGAGCCTGGATTTTAACTCCAATTCTGAAGGGAAACACACAGCCTA
This sequence comes from Onychomys leucogaster, assembly GCA_949786385.1. Classification (NCBI taxonomy): domain Eukaryota; kingdom Metazoa; phylum Chordata; class Mammalia; order Rodentia; family Cricetidae; genus Onychomys; species Onychomys leucogaster. Next base: position 2,737,335 of record CATKUP010000009.1, on the reverse strand, counting down.
GTTCTCATCCATGGATCACACTCTGCTTTAGAGCAATAAGCATGCTCTTGCTTTCTAGAGTCTCTAATACAGCAAGATCCTTGAGTTGCTCAGAAGAAAGAACGGTGTTTCCTACACATACGTACCATATCTAGTTCAACTCTGCTTCTGAAACTGAAACATACCACAGGTCCTCTAACATCCAATGCTTGTCAGTTAAGAAGAGAAACGTGTGAGCTTCGTGAACACTGTAGTTCGTTTGAGCTCTAAAGTAACTGCCCTTACCGGAAACGATGTAGTGATTGTAGGAAGATTCATAGCCTGTTATTTCACAACATTTCTGAAGTGAAACACACAGCAGAGTTCTCATCCATGGATCACACTCTGCTTTAGAGCAAGAAGCACGCTCTTGCTTTCTAGATTCTATAATACAGCAGGAAACTTGAGTGTGCTCAGAACAAAAGAACGGTGTTTCCTACACATACGGACCATATCTTATTCAACTCTGCTTCTGAAACTGATACAAAACACAGGTCCTCTAACGTCCAATGCTTGTCAGTTAAGATGAGAAACGTGTGATCAACGTGAACGATGTAGTTCGTTTGAGCTGTAAAGTAACTGCCGTTACCTGAAACGAAGTCTTGCTTGTAGGGAGACTCAGAGCCTGGGATTTAACTCCATTTCTGAAGTGAAACACATAGACGAGTTCTCATCCATTGATCAGACTCTGCTTTAGAGCAAGAAGTACACTCTTGCTTTCCAGAGTCTCTAAGACAGCAGGAAACATGAGTGTGCTGAGAACAAAAGAATGGATTTTCCTACACATAAGGACCATATCAAGTTCAACTCTGCTTCTGAAACTGATACAAACCACAGGTCCTCTAACATGCCATGCTTGTCAGTTAAGATGAGAAACGTGTGACCTTCGTGAACGATGTAGTTCTTTTGAGCTGTAAAGTAACTGCCCTTACCTGAAGCGAAGTAGTGCTTGTAGGGAGACACAGAGCCTGAGATTTAAATCCATTTCTGAAGTGAAACACACAGCAGAGTTCTCATCCATTGATCACACTCTGCTTTAGAGCAAGAAGCACGCTCTTGCTTTCCAGAGTCTCTAAGACAGCAGGAAAACTGAGTGTGATGAGAACAAAAGAACAGTATTTCTTACACATACGGACCATACCTATTCCAACTCAGCTTCTGAAACTGAAACAAACCACAGGTCCTCTAACATCCAATGCTTGTCAGTTAAGATGAGAAGTGTTTGAGCTTCGTGAAGGATGTATTTCATTTAGCTGTAAAGTAACTGCCCTTACCTGAAACGAAGTCTTGCTTGCAGGGACACTCAGAGCCTGGGTTTTAACTCCATTTCTGAAGTGAAACACACAGCACAGTTCTCATATATAGATCACACTCTGCTTTAGAGCAAGAAGCACGCTCTTGCTTTCTAGATTCTCTAATAGAGCAGGAAACGTGAGTGTGCTCAGAACAAATGAACAGTGTTTCCTACACATACAGACCTTATCTAGTCCAACTCTGCTGCTGAAACTGATACAAAGCACTGGTCCTCTAACATCCAATGCTTGTCAGTTAAGATGAGAATCGTGTGAGCTTCGTGAACGATGTAGTTAGTTTGAGCTGTAATGTAACTGCCCTTACCTGAAACGATGTAGTGATTGTAGGGAGACACAGAACCTGGGATTTAACTCCATTTCTGAAGGGAAACACACAGCAGAGTTCTCATCCATTGATCACACTCTGCTTTAGAGCAAGAAGCACGCTCGTGCTTTCCAGAGTCTCTAAGAAAGCAGGAAACGTGAGTGTGATGAGAAAAAAAGAACGGTGTTTACTACACATACAGACCACATGTATTCCAACTCTGCTTCTGAAACTGATACAAAGCACTGGTCCTCTAACATCCAATGCTTCTCTGTTAAGATGAGAAACGTGTGAGATTCGTGAACGATGTAGTTCGTTTGAGCTGAAAAGTGACTGCCCTTACTTGAAACGAAGTCTTGCTTGTAGGAAGACACAGAGAATGGATTTTAACTCCAATTCTGAAGGGAAACACACAGCCTAGTTCTCATCCATGGATCACACTCTGCTTTAGAGCAAGAAGCATGCTCTTGCTTTCTAGAGTCTCTAATACAGCAAGATCCTTGAGTTGCTCAGAAGAAAGAACGGTGTTTCCTACACATACGTACCATATCTAGTTCAACTCTGCTTCTGAAACTGAAACATACCACAGGTCCTCTAACATCCAATGCTTGTCAGTTAAGAAGAGAAACGTGTGAGCTTCGTGAACGCTGTAGTTCGTTTGAGCTCTAAAGTAACTGCCCTTACCGGAAACGATGTAGTGATTGTAGGAAGATTCATAGCCTGTTATTTCACAACATTTCTGAAGTGAAACACACAGCAGAGTTCTCATCCATGGATCACACTCTGCTTTAGAGCAAGAAGCACGCTCTTGCTTTCTAGATACTATAATACAGCAGGAAACTTGAGTGTGCTCAGAACAAAAGAACGGTGTTTCCTACACATACGGACCATATCTAATTCAACTCTGCTTCTGAAACTGATACAAAACACAGGTCCTCTAACGTCCAATGCTTGTCAGTTAAGATGAGAAACGTGTGAGCTTCGTGAACGATGTAGTTCGTTTGAGCTGTAAAGTAACTGCCCTTACCTGAAACGAAGTCTTGCTTGTAGGAAGACTCAGATCCTGGGATTTAACTCCATTTCTGAAGTGAAACACACAGCACAGTTCTCATATATAGATCACACTCTGTTTTAGAGCAAAAAGCACGCTCTTGCTTTCTAGATTCTCTAATACAGGAGGAAACGTGTGTGTGCTCAGAACAAATGAACAGTGTTTCCTACACATATGGACCATATCTAGTCCAACTCTGCTTCTGAAACTGATACAAACCACAGGTCCTCTAACATCCAATGCTTGTCATTTAAGATGAGAAACGTGTGAGCTTCCTGAATGATGTAGTTCGTTTAGCTGTAGAGTCACTGCCCTTACCTGAAACGAAGTCTTGCTTGTAGGGAGACTCAGATCCTGGGGTTTTACTCCATTTCTGAAGTGAAACACACAGCACAGTTCTCATATATAGATCACACTCTGCTTTAGAGCAAGAAGCACGTTCTTGCTTTCCAGAGTCTGTAACACAGCAGGAAACGTGAGTGTGATGAGAACAAATGAACGGTGTTTCCTACTCATACAGACCATATCTACTCTAACTCTGCTTCTGAAACTGATACAAAGCACTGGTCCTCTAACATCTGATGCTTTTCAATTAAGATGAGTAATGTGTGAGCTTCGTGAACGATGCAGTTCGTTTGAGCTGAAAAGTGACTGCCCTGACCTGAAACGAAGTAGTGCTTGTAGGAAGACACACAGCCTGGGATTTTACTCCATTTCTGAAGGGAAACACACAGCATAGTTCTCATCCATTGAACACACTCTGCTTTAGAGCAAGAACAAAGCTCTTCCTTTCTAGAATCTCTAATACAGCAGGAAACTTGAGTGTGCTCAGAACAAAAGAACGGTGTTTCCTACACATACGGACCATATCTATTTCAACTCTGCTTCTGAAACTGATACAAAACACAGGTCCTCTAACATCCAATGCTTGTCAGTTAAGATGAGAAACGTGTGAGCTTCGTGAACGATGTAGTTCGTTTGAGCTGAAAAGTGACTGCCCTGACCTGAAACGAAGTATTGCTTGTAGGAAGACACACAGCCTGGGATTTTACTCCATTTCTGAAGGGAAACACACAGCATAGTTCTCATCCATTGAACACACTCTGCTTTAGAGCAAGAACAAAGCTCTTCCTTTCTAGAATCTCTAATACAGCAGAAAACTAGAGTGTGCTCCGAACAATTGAACGGTGTTTCATACACATACCGACCATATCTAGTCCTATTCTGCCTCTGAAATTGATACAAATCAGAGGACCTCTAACATCCCATGCTTGTCATTTAAGATGAGAAACGTGTGAGCTTCGTGAACGATGTAGTTCATTTGAGCTAAAAGGTGACTGCCCATACCTGAAACAAAGTAGTGCTTGTAGGAAGACACAGAGCCTGGGATTTAACTCAATTTTTGAAGGGAAACACACAGCATAGTTCTCTTCCATGGATCACACTCTGCTTTAGAGCAAGAAGGATGCTCTTGCTTTCTAGAGTCTCTAATACAGCAGGAAACTTGAGTGTGCTCAGAATAAAAGAACGGTGTTTGCTACACATACGGACCATATCTAGTTCAACTCTGCTTCTGAAACTGAAACAAACCACAGGTACTCTAACATCCAATGCTTGTCAGTTACAATGAGAAATGTGTGAGCTTCGTGAACGATGTAGTTCGTTTAGTTGTAAAGTAGCTGCCCTTACCTGAAACGAGGTCTTGCTTTTAGGGAGACTCAGAGCCTGGGTTTTAACTCCATTTCTGAAGTGAAACACACATCAGAGTTGTCATATATAGATCACACTCTGCTTTAGAGCAAGAATCACCCCCTTGCTTTCTAGAGTCTCAAATACAGCAGGAAACATGAGTGTGCTGAGAACAAAAGAACCGTGTTTCATACACATACAGAACATATCTAGTCCAACTCTGCTTCTGAAACCGATACAAAGCACTGGGCCTCTAACATCCGAAGCGTGTCAGTTAACATGAGAAATGTGTGAGCTTCGTGAACGATGTAGTTCATTTGAGCTGAAAAGTGACTGCCCTTACCTGAAACGAAGTCTTCCTTGTGGGAAGATTCAGAGCCTGGGATTTAACTCCATTTCTGAATGGAAACACACAGCATAGTTCTCATCCATTGACTATACTCTGCTTTAGAGCAAGAAGAACGCTCTTGCTTTCTAGAATCTCTAATACAGCAGGAAACTTGAGTGTGCTCCGAACAATGAACGGTGCTTCCTACATATATAGACCATATCTAGGTCAACTCTGCTTCTGATACTGAAACAAACCACAGGTCCTCTAACATCCAATGCTTGTCTGTTAAGATGAGAAACGTGTGAGCTTCTTGAAAGATGTAGTTCGTTTGAGCTGTAAATTAACTGCCCTTACCTGAAACGAAGTCTTGCTTGTAGGAAGACTCAGAGCCTGGGATTTAACACCATTTCTGAAGTGAAAAACAAAGCACAGTTCTCATATATAGATTACACTCTGCTTTAGAGCAAGAAGCACGCTCTTGCTTTCTAGATTCTCTAAAACAGCAGGAAACTTGAGTGTTCTCAGAACAAAAGAACGGTGTTTCCTACACATACAGACAATATCTAGTTCAACTCTGCTTCTGAAACTGAAACAAAGCCCTGGTCCTCTAACATCTGATGCTTGTCTGCAAAGATGAGAAACGTGTGAGCTGCTTGAACGATGTAGTTCGTTTGAGCTATAAAGAAACTGCCCTTATCTGAAATGAAGTCTTGTTTGTAGGAAGACTCAGAACCTGGGATTTAACTCCATTTCTGAAGTGAAACACACAGCAGAGTTCTCATCCATTGTTCACACTCTGCTTTAGAGCAAGAAGCATGCTCTAGCTTTCTAGAGTCTCTAAGACAGCAGGAAACCTGAGTGTACTGAGAACACAAAAACGGTGTTTCCTACACATACGGACCATATCAATTCCAACTCTGCTTCTGAAACTGATACAAAGCACTGGTCCTCTAACATCCGATGCTTGTCAGTTAAGATGAGAAACGAGAGAGCTTCGTGAACGATGTAGTTCGTTTGAGCTGTAAAGTAACTGTCCTTACCTGAAACGAAGTCTTGCTTGTAGGAAGACTCAGAGCCTGGGATTTAACTCCATTTCTGAAGTGAAACACAAAGCACAGTTCTCATATATAGATCACACTCTGCTTTAGAGCAAGAAGCACTCTCTTCCTTTCTAGAGTCTCTAATACAGCAGGAAACTTGAGTGCGCTCAGAAAAAAAGAACAGTGTTTCCTACACATACAGACAATATCTAGTTCAACTCTGCTTCTGAAACTGAAACAAACCACAGGTCCTCTAACATCCAATGCTTGTCAGTTAAGATGAGAAACGTGTGAGCTTCATGAACGATGTAGTTCGTTTAGCTGTAATGTAACTGCCCTTACCTGAAACGAAGTCTTGCTTGTAGGGAGACTCAGATCCTGGGGTTTAACTCCATTTCTGAAGTGAAACACAAAGCACAGTTCTCATATATCGATCACACTCTGCTTTAGAGCAAGAAGCACGCTCTTGCTTTCTAGAGTCTCTAAAACAGCAGGAAACTTGAGTGTGCTCAGAACAAAAGAACGGTGTTTCCTACACATACAGACAATATCTAGTTCAACTCAGCTTCTGAAAGTGAAACAAACCACAGGTCCTCTAACATCCAATGCTTGTCAGTTAAGATGAGAAACGTGTGAGCTTCATGAACTATGTAGTTCGTTTAGCTGCAAAGTAACTGCCCTTACCTGAAACGAAGTCTTGCTTGTAGGGAGACTCAGAGCCTGGGGTTTAACTCCATTTCTGAAGTGAAACACACAGCACAGTTGTCATATATAGATCACACTCTGCTTTAGAGCAAAAAGCACGCTCTTGCTTTCTAGACTCTCTAATACAGCAGGAAACGTAAGTGTGCTCAAAACAAATGAACAGTGTTTCCTACACATACGGACCATATCTAGTCCAACTCTGCTTCTGAAACTGATACAAACCATAGGTCCTCTAACATCCAATGCTTGTCAGTTAAGATGAGAAACGTGTGAGCTTCGTGAACGATGTAGTTTGTTTGAGCTGAAAAGTGACTGCCCTTACCTGAATCGAAGTAGTGCTTGTAGGAAGACACAGAGCCTGGTATTTAACTCCATTTCTGAATGGAAACACACAGCATAGTTCTCATCCATTGACTATACTCTGCTTTAGAGCAAGAAGAACGCTCTTGCTTTCTAGAATCTCTAATACAACAGGAAACTTGAGTGTGCTCCGAACAATGAACGGTGCTTCCTACATATATAGACCATATCTAGTTCAACTCTGCTTCTGATACTGAAACAAACCACAGGTCCTCTAACATCCAATGCTTGTCTGTTAAGATGAGAAACGTGTGAGCTTCTTGAAAGATGTAGTTCGTTTGAGCTGTAAAGTAACTGCCCTTACCTGAAACGAAGTCTTGCTTGTAGGAAGACTCAGAGCCTGGGATTTAACACCATTTCTGAAGTGAAAAACAAAGCACAGTTCTCATATATAGATTACACTCTGCTTTAGAGCAAGAAGCACGCTCTTGCTTTCTAGATTCTCTAAAACAGCAGGAAACTTGAGTGTTCTCAGAACAAAAGAACGGTGTTTCCTACACAAACGGACAATATCAAGTTCAACTCTGCTTCTGAAACTGAAACAAAGCCCTGGTCCTCTAACATCTGATGCTTGTCTGCTAAGATGAGAAACGTGTGAGCTGCTTGAATGATGTAGTTCTTTTGAACTATAAAGAAACTGCCCTTATCTGAAATGAAGTCTTGTTTGTAGGAAGACTCAGAGCCCGGGATTTAACTCCATTTCTGAAGTGAAACACACAGCAGAGTTCTCATCCATTGATCACACTCTGCTTTAGAGCAAGAAGCATGCTCTAGCTTTCTAGAATCTCTAAGACAGCAGGAAACCTGAGTGTACTGAGAACAAAAAAACGGTGTTTCCTACACATACGGACCATATCAATTCCAACTCTGCTTCTGAAACTGATACAAAGCACTGGTCCTCTAACATCCGATGCTTGTCAGTTAAGATGAGAAACGTGAGAGCTTCGTGAACGATGTAGTTCGTTTGAGCTGTAAAGTAACTGTCCTTACCTGAAACGAAGTCTTGCTTGTAGGAAGACTCAGAGCCTGGGGTTTAACTCCATTTCTGAAGTGAAACACAAAGCACAGTTCTCATATATAGATCACACTCTGCTTTAGAGCAACAAGCACGCTCTTGCTTTCTAGAGTCTCTAATACAGCAGGAAACTTGAGTGCGCTCAGAACAAAAGAACGGTGTTTCCTACACATACAGACAATATCTAGTTCAACTCTGCTTCTGAAACTGAAACAAACCACAGGTCCTCTAACATCCAATGCTTGTCAGTTAAGATGAGAAACGTGTGAGCTTCATGAACGATGTAGTTCGTTTAGCTGTAATGTAACTGCCCTTACCTGAAACGAAGTCTTGCTTGTAGGGAGACTCAGATCCTGGGGTTTAACTCCATTTCTGAAGTGAAACACAAAGCACAGTTCTCATATATAGATCACACTCTGCTTTAGAGCAAGAAGCACTCTCTTCCTTTCTAGAGTCTCTAAAACAGCAGGAAACTTGAGTGTGCTCAGAACAAAAGAATGGTGTTTCCTACACATACAGACAATATCTAGTTCAACTCTGCTTCTGAAACTGAAACAAACCACAGGTCCTCTAACATCCAATGCTTGTCAGTTAAGATGAGAAACGTGTGAGCTTCATGAACGATGTAGTTCGTTTAGCTGTAATGTAACTGCCCTTACCTGAAACGAAGTCTTGCTTGTAGGGAGACTCAGATCCTGGGGTTTAACTCCATTTCTGAAGTGAAACACAAAGCACAGTTCTCATATATCGATCACACTCTGCTTTAGAGCAAGAAGCACGCTCTTGCTTTCTAGAGTCTCTAAAACAGCAGGAAACTTGAGTGTGCTCAGAACAAAAGAACGGTGTTTCCTACACATACAGACAATATCTAGTTCAACTCAGCTTCTGAAAGTGAAACAAACCACAGGTCCTCTAACATCCAATGCTTGTCAGTTAAGATGAGAAACGTGTGAGCTTCATGAACTATGTAGTTCGTTTAGCTGCAAAGTAACTGCCCTTACCTGAAACGAAGTCTTGCTTGTAGGGAGACTCAGAGCCTGGGGTTTAACTCCATTTCTGAAGTGAAACACACAGCACAGTTGTCATATATAGATCACACTCTGCTTTAGAGCAAAAAGCACGCTCTTGCTTTCTAGACTCTCTAATACAGCAGGAAACGTAAGTGTGCTCAAAACAAATGAACAGTGTTTCCTACACATACGGACCATATCTAGTCCAACTCTGCTTCTGAAACTGATACAAACCATAGGTCCTCTAACATCCAATGCTTGTCAGTTAAGATGAGAAACGTGTGAGCTTCGTGAACGATGTAGTTTGTTTGAGCTGAAAAGTGACTGCCCTTACCTGAATCGAAGTAGTGCTTGTAGGAAGACACAGAGCCTGGTATTTAACTCCATTTCTGAATGGAAACACACAGCATAGTTCTCATCCATTGACTATACTCTGCTTTAGAGCAAGAAGAACGCTCTTGCTTTCTAGAATCTCTAATACAACAGGAAACTTGAGTGTGCTCCGAACAATGAACGGTGCTTCCTACATATATAGACCATATCTAGTTCAACTCTGCTTCTGATACTGAAACAAACCACAGGTCCTCTAACATCCAATGCTTGTCTGTTAAGATGAGAAACGTGTGAGCTTCTTGAAAGATGTAGTTCGTTTGAGCTGTAAAGTAACTGCCCTTACCTGAAACGAAGTCTTGCTTGTAGGAAGACTCAGAGCCTGGGATTTAACACCATTTCTGAAGTGAAAAACAAAGCACAGTTCTCATATATAGATTACACTCTGCTTTAGAGCAAGAAGCACGCTCTTGCTTTCTAGATTCTCTAAAACAGCAGGAAACTTGAGTGTTCTCAGAACAAAAGAACGGTGTTTCCTACACAAACGGACAATATCAAGTTCAACTCTGCTTCTGAAACTGAAACAAAGCCCTGGTCCTCTAACATCTGATGCTTGTCTGCTAAGATGAGAAACGTGTGAGCTGCTTGAATGATGTAGTTCTTTTGAACTATAAAGAAACTGCCCTTATCTGAAATGAAGTCTTGTTTGTAGGAAGACTCAGAGCCCGGGATTTAACTCCATTTCTGAAGTGAAACACACAGCAGAGTTCTCATCCATTGATCACACTCTGCTTTAGAGCAAGAAGCATGCTCTAGCTTTCTAGAATCTCTAAGACAGCAGGAAACCTGAGTGTACTGAGAACAAAAAAACGGTGTTTCCTACACATACGGACCATATCAATTCCAACTCTGCTTCTGAAACTGATACAAAGCACTGGTCCTCTAACATCCGATGCTTGTCAGTTAAGATGAGAAACGTGAGAGCTTCGTGAACGATGTAGTTCGTTTGAGCTGTAAAGTAACTGTCCTTACCTGAAACGAAGTCTTGCTTGTAGGAAGACTCAGAGCCTGGGGTTTAACTCCATTTCTGAAGTGAAACACAAAGCACAGTTCTCATATATAGATCACACTCTGCTTTAGAGCAACAAGCACGCTCTTGCTTTCTAGAGTCTCTAATACAGCAGGAAACTTGAGTGCGCTCAGAACAAAAGAACGGTGTTTCCTACACATACAGAATATATCTAGTTCAACTCTGCTTCTGAAACTGAAACAAACCACAGGTCCTCTAACATCCAATGCTTGTCAGTTAAGATGAGAAACGTGTGAGCTTCATGAACGATGTAGTTCGTTTAGCTGTAATGTAACTGCCCTTACCTGAAACGAAGTCTTGCTTGTAGGGAGACTCAGATCCTGGGGTTTAACTCCATTTCTGAAGTGAAACACAAAGCACAGTTCTCATATATAGATCACACTCTGCTTTAGAGCAAGAAGCACTCTCTTCCTTTCTAGAGTCTCTAAAACAGCAGGAAACTTGAGTGTGCTCAGAACAAAAGAACGGTGTTTCCTACACATACAGACAATATCTAGTTCAACTCTGCTTCTGAAACTGAAACAAACCACAGGTCCTCTAACATCCAATGCTTGTCAGTTAAGATGAGAAACGTGTGAGCTTCATGAACGATGTAGTTCGTTTAGCTGTAATGTAACTGCCCTTACCTGAAACGAAGTCTTGCTTGTAGGGAGACTCAGATCCTGGGGTTTAACTCCATTTCTGAAGTGAAACACAAAGCACAGTTCTCATATATCGATCACACTCTGCTTTAGAGCAAGAAGCACGCTCTTGCTTTCTAGAGTCTCTAAAACAGCAGGAAACTTGAGTGTGCTCAGAACAAAAGAACGGTGTTTCCTACACATACAGACAATATCTAGTTCAACTCAGCTTCTGAAAGTGAAACAAACCACAGGTCCTCTAACATCCAATGCTTGTCAGTTAAGATGAGAAACGTGTGAGCTTCATGAACTATGTAGTTCGTTTAGCTGCAAAGTAACTGCCCTTACCTGAAACGAAGTCTTGCTTGTAGGGAGACTCAGAGCCTGGGGTTTAACTCCATTTCTGAAGTGAAACACACAGCACAGTTGTCATATATAGATCACACTCTGCTTTAGAGCAACAAGCACGCTCTTGCTTTCTAGACTCTCTAATACAGCAGGAAACGTAAGTGTGCTCAAAACAAATGAACAGTGTTTCCTACACATACGGACCATATCTAGTCCAACTCTGCTTCTGAAACTGATACAAACCATAGGTCCTCTAACATCCAATGCTTGTCAGTTAAGATGAGAAACGTGTGAGCTTCGTGAACGATGTAGTTTGTTTGAGCTGAAAAGTGACTGCCCTTACCTGAATCGAAGTAGTGCTTGTAGGAAGACACAGAGCCTGGTATTTAACTCCATTTCTGAATGGAAACACACAGCATAGTTCTCATCCATTGACTATACTCTGCTTTAGAGCAAGAAGAACGCTCTTGCTTTCTAGAATCTCTAATACAACAGGAAACTTGAGTGTGCTCCGAACAATGAACGGTGCTTCCTACATATATAGACCATATCTAGTTCAACTCTGCTTCTGATACTGAAACAAACCACAGGTCCTCTAACATCCAATGCTTGTCTGTTAAGATGAGAAACGTGTGAGCTTCTTGAAAGATGTAGTTCGTTTGAGCTGTAAAGTAACTGCCCTTACCTGAAACGAAGTCTTGCTTGTAGGAAGACTCAGAGCCTGGGATTTAACACCATTTCTGAAGTGAAAAACAAAGCACAGTTCTCATATATAGATTACACTCTGCTTTAGAGCAAGAAGCACGCTCTTGCTTTCTAGATTCTCTAAAACAGCAGGAAACTTGAGTGTTCTCAGAACAAAAGAACAGAGTTTCCTACACATACGGACAATATGTAGTTCAACTCTGCTTCTGAAACTGAAACAAAGCCCTGGTCCTCTAACATCTGATGCTTGTCTGCTAAGATGAGAAACGTGTGAGCTGCTTGAACGATGTAGTTCGTTTGAGCTATAAAGAAACTGCCCTGATCTGAAATGAACTCTTGTTTGTAGGAACACTCAGAGCCTGGGATTTAACTCCATTTCTGAAGTGAAACACACACAGAGTTCTCATCCATTGGTCACACTCTGCTTTAGAGCAAGAAGCACGCTGTAGCTTTCTAGAGTCTCTAAGACAGCAGGAAACCTGAGTGTACTGAGAACAAAAAAACGGTGTTTCCTACACATACGGACCATATCAATTCCAACTCTGCTTCTGAAACTGATACAAAGCACTGGTCCTCTAACATCCGATGCTTGTCAGTTAAGATGAGAAACGTGAAAGCTTCGTGAACGATGTAGTTCGTTTAGCTGTAAAGTAACTGCCCTCACCTGAAACGAAGTCTTGCTTGTAGGGAGACTCAGAGCCTGGGGTTTAACTACATTTCTGAAGTGAAACACACAGCAGAGTTCCCATATACAGATCACACTCTGCTTTAGAGCAAGAAGCACGCTCTTGCTTTCTAGAATCTCTAAGACAGCAGGAAACATGAGTGTGCTGAGAACAAAAGAACAGTGTTTCATACACATACAGACCATATCTAGTCCTACTCTGCCTCTGAAATTGATACAAATCACAGGTCCTCTAACATCCAATGCTTGTCATTTAAGATGAGAAACGTGTGAGCTTCGTGAAAGATGTAGTTCATTTGAGCTAAAAGTGACTGCCCTTACCTGAAACGAAGTAGTGCTTGTAGGAAGACACAGAGCCTGGGATTTCCCTCCATTTCTGAAATGAAACACAAAGCACAGTTCTCATATATAGATCACACTCTGCTTTAGAGCAAGAAGCACGCTCTTGCTTTCTAGAGTCTCTAATACAGCAGGAAACGTGAGTGTGCTCAGAACAAAAGAACGGTGTTTCCTACACATACAGACAATATCTAGTTCAACTCTGCTTCTGAAAGTGGAACATACCAAAGGTCCTCTAACATCCAATGCTTGTCAGTTAAGATGAGAAACGTGTGAGCTTCATGAACTATGTAGTTCGTTTAGCTGCAAAGTAACAGCCCTTACCTGAAATGAAGTCTTGCTTGTAGGGAGACTCAGAGCCTGGGGTTTAACTCCATTTCTGAAGTGAAACACACAGCACAGTTCTCATATATAGATCACACTCTGCTTTAGAGCAAAAAGCACGCTCTTGCTTTCTAGATTCTCTAATACAGCAGGAAACTTGAGTGTGCTCAGAACAAATGAACAGTGTTTCCTACACATACGGACCATAACTAGTACAACTCTGCTTCTGAAACTGATACAAACCATAGGACCTCTAACATCCAATGCTTGTCAGTTAAGATGAGAAACGTGTGAGCTTCGTGAACGATGTAGTTTGTTTGAGCTGAAAAGTGACTGCCCTTACCTGAATCGAAGTAGTGCTTGTAGGAAGACACAGAGCCTGGTATTTAACTCCATTTCTGAATGGAAACACACAGCATAGTTCTCATCCATTGACTATACTCTGCTTTAGAGCAAGAAGAACGCTCTTGCTTTCTAGAATCTCTAAAACAGCAGGAAACTTGAGTGTTCTCAGAACAAAAGAACGGTGTTTCCTACACATACGGACAATATCAAGTTCAACTCTGCTTCTGAAAATGAAACAAAGCCCTGGTCCTCTAACATCTGATGCTTGTCTGCTAAGATGAGAAACGTGTGAGCTGCTTGAATGATGTAGTTCTTTTGAACTATAAAGAAACTGCCCTTATCTGAAATGAAGTCTTGTTTGTAGGAAGACTCAGAGCCCGGGATTTAACTCCATTTCTGAAGTGAAACACACAGCAGAGTTCTCATCCATTGATCACACTCTGCTTTAGAGCAAGAAGCATGCTCTAGCTTTCTAGAATCTCTAAGACAGCAGGAAACCTGAGTGTACTGAGAACAAAAAAACGGTGTTTCCTACACATACGGACCATATCAATTCCAACTCTGCTTCTGAAACTGATACAAAGCACTGGTCCTCTAACATCCGATGCTTGTCAGTTAAGATGAGAAACGTGAGAGCTTCGTGAACGATGTAGTTCGTTTGAGCTGTAAAGTAACTGTCCTTACCTGAAACGAAGTCTTGCTTGTAGGAAGACTCAGAGCCTAGGGTTTAACTCCATTTCTGAAGTGAAACACAAAGCACAGTTCTCATATATAGATCACACTCTGCTTTAGAGCAACAAGCACGCTCTTGCTTTCTAGAGTCTCTAATACAGCAGGAAACTTGAGTGCGCTCAGAACAAAAGAACGGTGTTTCCTACACATACAGACAATATCTAGTTCAACTCTGCTTCTGAAACTGAAACAAACCACAGGTCCTCTAACATCCAATGCTTGTCAGTTAAGATGAGAAACGTGTGAGCTTCATGAACGATGTAGTTCGTTTAGCTGTAATGTAACTGCCCTTACCTGAAACGAAGTCTTGCTTGTAGGGAGACTCAGATCCTGGGGTTTAACTCCATTTCTGAAGTGAAACACAAAGCACAGTTCTCATATATAGATCACACTCTGCTTTAGAGCAAGAAGCACTCTCTTCCTTTCTAGAGTCTCTAAAACAGCAGGAAACTTGAGTGTGCTCAGAACAAAAGAACGGTGTTTCCTACACATACAGACAATATCTAGTTCAACTCTGCTTCTGAAACTGAAACAAACCACAGGTCCTCTAACATCCAATGCTTGTCAGTTAAGATGAGAAACGTGTGAGCTTCATGAACGATGTAGTTCGTTTAGCTGTAATGTAACTGCCCTTACCTGAAACGAAGTCTTGCTTGTAGGGAGACTCAGATCCTGGGGTTTAACTCCATTTCTGAAGTGAAACACAAAGCACAGTTCTCATATATACATCACACTCTGCTTTAGAGCAAGAAGCACGCTCTTGCTTTCTAGAGTCTCTAAAACAGCAGGAAACTTGAGTGTGCTCAGAACAAAAGAACGGTGTTTCCTACACATACAGACAATATCTAGTTCAACTCAGCTTCTGAAAGTGAAACAAACCACAGGTCCTCTAACATCCAATGCTTGTCAGTTAAGATGAGAAACGTGTGAGCTTCATGAACTATGTAGTTCGTTTAGCTGCAAAGTAACTGCCCTTACCTGAAACGAAGTCTTGCTTGTAGGGAGACTCAGAGCCTGGGGTTTAACTCCATTTCTGAAGTGAAACACACAGCACAGTTGTCATATATAGATCACACTCTGCTTTAGAGCAAAAAGCACGCTCTTGCTTTCTAGACTCTCTAATACAGCAGGAAACGTAAGTGTGCTCAAAACAAATGAACAGTGTTTCCTACACATACGGACCATATCTAGTCCAACTCTGCTTCTGAAACTGATACAAACCATAGGTCCTCTAACATCCAATGCTTGTCAGTTAAGATGAGAAACGTGTGAGCTTCGTGAACGATGTAGTTTGTTTGAGCTGAAAAGTGACTGCCCTTACCTGAATCGAAGTAGTGCTTGTAGGAAGACACAGAGCCTGGTATTTAACTCCATTTCTGAATGGAAACACACAGCATAGTTCTCATCCATTGACTATACTCTGCTTTAGAGCAAGAAGAACGCTCTTGCTTTCTAGAATCTCTAATACAACAGGAAACTTGAGTGTGCTCCGAACAATGAACGGTGCTTCCTACATATATAGACCATATCTAGTTCAACTCTGCTTCTGATACTGAAACAAACCACAGGTCCTCTAACATCCAATGCTTGTCTGTTAAGATGAGAAACGTGTGAGCTTCTTGAAAGATGTAGTTCGTTTGAGCTGTAAAGTAACTGCCCTTACCTGAAACGAAGTCTTGCTTGTAGGAAGACTCAGAGCCTGGGATTTAACACCATTTCTGAAGTGAAAAACAAAGCACAGTTCTCATATATAGATTACACTCTGCTTTAGAGCAAGAAGCACGCTCTTGCTTTCTAGATTCTCTAAAACAGCAGGAAACTTGAGTGTTCTCAGAACAAAAGAACGGTGTTTCCTACACATACGGACAATATCAAGTTCAACTCTGCTTCTGAAAATGAAACAAAGCCCTGGTCCTCTAACATCTGATGCTTGTCTGCTAAGATGAGAAACGTGTGAGCTGCTTGAATGATGTAGTTCTTTTGAACTATAAAGAAACTGCCCTTATCTGAAATGAAGTCTTGTTTGTAGGAAGACTCAGAGCCCGGGATTTAACTCCATTTCTGAAGTGAAACACACAGCAGAGTTCTCATCCATTGATCACACTCTGCTTTAGAGCAAGAAGCATGCTCTAGCTTTCTAGAATCTCTAAGACAGCAGGAAACCTGAGTGTACTGAGAACAAAAAAACGGTGTTTCCTACACATACGGACCATATCTAGTCCAACTCTGCTTCTGAAACTGATACAAAGCACTGGTCCTCTAACATCCGATGCTTGTCAGTTAAGATGAGAAACGTGAGAGCTTCGTGAACGATGTAGTTCGTTTGAGCTGTAAAGTAACTGTCCTTACCTGAAACGAAGTCTTGCTTGTAGGAAGACTCAGAGCCTGGGGTTTAACTCCATTTCTGAAGTGAAACACAAAGCACAGTTCTCATATATAGATCACACTCTGCTTTAGAGCAACAAGCACGCTCTTGCTTTCTAGAGTCTCTAATACAGCAGGAAACTTGAGTGCGCTCAGAACAAAAGAACGGTGTTTCCTACACATACAGACAATATCTAGTTCAACTCTGCTTCTGAAACTGAAACAAACCACAGGTCCTCTAACATCCAATGCTTGTCAGTTAAGATGAGAAACGTGTGAGCTTCATGAACGATGTAGTTCGTTTAGCTGTAATGTAACTGCCCTTACCTGAAACGAAGTCTTGCTTGTAGGGAGACTCAGATCCTGGGGTTTAACTCCATTTCTGAAGTGAAACACAAAGCACAGTTCTCATATATAGATCACACTCTGCTTTAGAGCAAGAAGCACTCTCTTCCTTTCTAGAGTCTCTAAAACAGCAGGAAACTTGAGTGTGCTCAGAACAAAAGAACGGTGTTTCCTACACATACAGACAATATCTAGTTCAACTCTGCTTCTGAAACTGAAACAAACCACAGGTCCTCTAACATCCAATGCTTGTCAGTTAAGATGAGAAACGTGTGAGCTTCATGAACGATGTAGTTCGTTTAGCTGTAATGTAACTGCCCTTACCTGAAACGAAGTCTTGCTTGTAGGGAGACTCAGATCCTGGGGTTTAACTCCATTTCTGAAGTGAAACACAAAGCACAGTTCTCATATATCGATCACACTCTGCTTTAGAGCAAGAAGCACGCTCTTGCTTTCTAGAGTCTCTAAAACAGCAGGAAACTTGAGTGTGCTCAGAACAAAAGAACGGTGTTTCCTACACATACAGACAATATCTAGTTCAACTCAGCTTCTGAAAGTGAAACAAACCACAGGTCCTCTAACATCCAATGCTTGTCAGTTAAGATGAGAAACGTGTGAGCTTCATGAACTATGTAGTTCGTTTAGCTGCAAAGTAACTGCCCTTACCTGAAACGAAGTCTTGCTTGTAGGGAGACTCAGAGCCTGGGGTTTAACTCCATTTCTGAAGTGAAACACACAGCACAGTTGTCATATATAGATCACACTCTGCTTTAGAGCAAAAAGCACGCTCTTGCTTTCTAGACTCTCTAATACAGCAGGAAACGTAAGTGTGCTCAAAACAAATGAACAGTGTTTCCTACACATACGGACCATATCTAGTCCAACTCTGCTTCTGAAACTGATACAAACCATAGGTCCTCTAACATCCAATGCTTGTCAGTTAAGATGAGAAACGTGTGAGCTTCGTGAACGATGTAGTTTGTTTGAGCTGAAAAGTGACTGCCCTTACCTGAATCGAAGTAGTGCTTGTAGGAAGACACAGAGCCTGGTATTTAACTCCATTTCTGAATGGAAACACACAGCATAGTTCTCATCCATTGACTATACTCTGCTTTAGAGCAAGAAGAACGCTCTTGCTTTCTAGAATCTCTAATACAACAGGAAACTTGAGTGTGCTCCGAACAATGAACGGTGCTTCCTACATATATAGACCATATCTAGTTCAACTCTGCTTCTGATACTGAAACAAACCACAGGTCCTCTAACATCCAATGCTTGTCTGTTAAGATGAGAAACGTGTGAGCTTCTTGAAAGATGTAGTTCGTTTGAGCTGTAAAGTAACTGCCCTTACCTGAAACGAAGTCTTGCTTGTAGGAAGACTCAGAGCCTGGGATTTAACACCATTTCTGAAGTGAAAAACAAAGCACAGTTCTCATATATAGATTACACTCTGCTTTAGAGCAAGAAGCACGCTCTTGCTTTCTAGATTCTCTAAAACAGCAGGAAACTTGAGTGTTCTCAGAACAAAAGAACGGTGTTTCCTACACATACGGACAATATCAAGTTCAACTCTGCTTCTGAAAATGAAACAAAGCCCTGGTCCTCTAACATCTGATGCTTGTCTGCTAAGATGAGAAACGTGTGAGCTGCTTGAATGATGTAGTTCTTTTGAACTATAAAGAAACTGCCCTTATCTGAAATGAAGTCTTGTTTGTAGGAAGACTCAGAGCCCGGGATTTAACTCCATTTCTGAAGTGAAACACACAGCAGAGTTCTCATCCATTGATCACACTCTGCTTTAGAGCAAGAAGCATGCTCTAGCTTTCTAGAATCTCTAAGACAGCAGGAAACCTGAGTGTACTGAGAACAAAAAAACGGTGTTTCCTACACATACGGACCATATCTAGTCCAACTCTGCTTCTGAAACTGATACAAAGCA
Organism: Onychomys leucogaster; assembly: GCA_949786385.1. Taxonomy (NCBI): domain Eukaryota; kingdom Metazoa; phylum Chordata; class Mammalia; order Rodentia; family Cricetidae; genus Onychomys; species Onychomys leucogaster. The sequence continues at coordinate 2,718,333 of CATKUP010000009.1, read as the reverse complement.
CTGGTCCTCTAACATCCGATGCTTGTCAGTTAAGATGAGAAACGTGAGAGCTTCGTGAACGATGTAGTTCGTTTGAGCTGTAAAGTAACTGTCCTTACCTGAAACGAAGTCTTGCTTGTAGGAAGACTCAGAGCCTGGGGTTTAACTCCATTTCTGAAGTGAAACACAAAGCACAGTTCTCATATATAGATCACACTCTGCTTTAGAGCAACAATCACGCTCTTGCTTTCTAGAGTCTCTAATACAGCAGGAAACTTGAGTGCGCTCAGAACAAAAGAACGGTGTTTCCTACACATACAGACAATATCTAGTTCAACTCTGCTTCTGAAACTGAAACAAACCACAGGTCCTCTAACATCCAATGCTTGTCAGTTAAGATGAGAAACGTGTGAGCTTCATGAACGATGTAGTTCATTTAGCTGTAATGTAACTGCCCTTACCTGAAACGAAGTCTTGCTTGTAGGGAGACTCAGATCCTGGGGTTTAACTCCATTTCTGAAGTGAAACACAAAGCACAGTTCTCATATATAGATCACACTCTGCTTTAGAGCAAGAAGCACTCTCTTGCTTTCTAGAGTCTCTAAAACAGCAGGAAACTTGAGTGTGCTCAGAACAAAAGAACGGTGTTTCCTACACATACAGACAATATCTAGTTCAACTCAGCTTCTGAAAGTGAAACAAACCACAGGTCCTCTAACATCCAATGCTTGTCAGTTAAGATGAGAAACGTGTGAGCTTCATGAACTATGTAGTTCGTTTAGCTGCAAAGTAACTGCCCTTACCTGAAACGAAGTCTTGCTTGTAGGGAGACTCAGAGCCTGGGGTTTAACTCCATTTCTGAAGTGAAACACACAGCACAGTTGTCATATATAGATCACACTCTGCTTTAGAGCAAAAAGCACGCTCTTGCTTTCTAGACTCTCTAATACAGCAGGAAACGTAAGTGTGCTCAAAACAAATGAACAGTGTTTCCTACACATACGGACCATATCTAGTCCAACTCTGCTTCTGAAACTGATACAAACCATAGGTCCTCTAACATCCAATGCTTGTCAGTTAAGATGAGAAACGTGTGAGCTTCGTGAACGATGTAGTTTGTTTGAGCTGAAAAGTGACTGCCCTTACCTGAATCGAAGTAGTGCTTGTAGGAAGACACAGAGCCTGGTATTTAACTCCATTTCTGAATGGAAACACACAGCATAGTTCTCATCCATTGACTATACTCTGCTTTAGAGCAAGAAGAACGCTCTTGCTTTCTAGAATCTCTAATACAACAGGAAACTTGAGTGTGCTCCAAACAATGAACGGTGCTTCCTACATATATAGACCATATCTAGTTCAACTCTGCTTCTGATACTGAAACAAACCACAGGTCCTCTAACATCCAATGCTTGTCTGTTAAGATGAGAAACGTGTGAGCTTCTTGAAAGATGTAGTTCGTTTGAGCTGTAAAGTAACTGCCCTTACCTGAAACGAAGTCTTGCTTGTAGGAAGACTCAGAGCCTGGGATTTAACACCATTTCTGAAGTGAAAAACAAAGCACAGTTCTCATATATAGATTACACTCTGCTTTAGAGCAAGAAGCACGCTCTTGCTTTCTAGATTCTCTAAAACAGCAGGAAACTTGAGTGTTCTCAGAACAAAAGAACGGTGTTTCCTACACATACGGACAATATCAAGTTCAACTCTGCTTCTGAAAATGAAACAAAGCCCTGGTCCTCTAACATCTGATGCTTGTCTGCTAAGATGAGAAACGTGTGAGCTGCTTGAATGATGTAGTTCTTTTGAACTATAAAGAAACTGCCCTTATCTGAAATGAAGTCTTGTTTGTAGGAAGACTCAGAGCCCGGGATTTAACTCCATTTCTGAAGTGAAACACACAGCAGAGTTCTCATCCATTGATCACACTCTGCTTTAGAGCAAGAAGCATGCTCTAGCTTTCTAGAATCTCTAAGACAGCAGGAAACCTGAGTGTACTGAGAACAAAAAAACGGTGTTTCCTACACATACGGACCATATCTAGTCCAACTCTGCTTCTGAAACTGATACAAAGCACTGGTCCTCTAACATCCGATGCTTGTCAGTTAAGATGAGAAACGTGAGAGCTTCGTGAACGATGTAGTTCGTTTGAGCTGTAAAGTAACTGTCCTTACCTGAAACGAAGTCTTGCTTGTAGGAAGACTCAGAGCCTGGGGTTTAACTCCATTTCTGAAGTGAAACACAAAGCACAGTTCTCATATATAGATCACACTCTGCTTTAGAGCAACAATCACGCTCTTGCTTTCTAGAGTCTCTAATACAGCAGGAAACTTGAGTGCGCTCAGAACAAAAGAACGGTGTTTCCTACACATACAGACAATATCTAGTTCAACTCTGCTTCTGAAACTGAAACAAACCACAGGTCCTCTAACATCCAATGCTTGTCAGTTAAGATGAGAAACGTGTGAGCTTCATGAACGATGTAGTTCGTTTAGCTGTAATGTAACTGCCCTTACCTGAAACGAAGTCTTGCTTGTAGGGAGACTCAGATCCTGGGGTTTAACTCCATTTCTGAAGTGAAACACAAAGCACAGTTCTCATATATAGATCACACTCTGCTTTAGAGCAAGAAGCACGCTCTTGCTTTCTAGAGTCTCTAAAACAGCAGGAAACTTGAGTGTGCTCAGAACAAAAGAACGGTGTTTCCTACACATACAGACAATATCTAGTTCAACTCAGCTTCTGAAAGTGAAACAAACCACAGGTCCTCTAACATCCAATGCTTGTCAGTTAAGATGAGAAACGTGTGAGCTTCATGAACTATGTAGTTCGTTTAGCTGCAAAGTAACTGCCCTTACCTGAAACGAAGTCTTGCTTGTAGGGAGACTCAGAGCCTGGGGTTTAACTCCATTTCTGAAGTGAAACACACAGCACAGTTGTCATATATAGATCACACTCTGCTTTAGAGCAAAAAGCACGCTCTTGCTTTCTAGACTCTCTAATACAGCAGGAAACGTAAGTGTGCTCAAAACAAATGAACAGTGTTTCCTACACATACGGACCATATCTAGTCCAACTCTGCTTCTGAAACTGATACAAACCATAGGTCCTCTAACATCCAATGCTTGTCAGTTAAGATGAGAAACGTGTGAGCTTCGTGAACGATGTAGTTTGTTTGAGCTGAAAAGTGACTGCCCTTACCTGAATCGAAGTAGTGCTTGTAGGAAGACACAGAGCCTGGTATTTAACTCCATTTCTGAATGGAAACACACAGCATAGTTCTCATCCATTGACTATACTCTGCTTTAGAGCAAGAAGAACGCTCTTGCTTTCTAGAATCTCTAATACAACAGGAAACTTGAGTGTGCTCCGAACAATGAACGGTGCTTCCTACATATATAGACCATATCTAGTTCAACTCTGCTTCTGATACTGAAACAAACCACAGGTCCTCTAACATCCAATGCTTGTCTGTTAAGATGAGAAACGTGTGAGCTTCTTGAAAGATGTAGTTCGTTTGAGCTGTAAAGTAACTGCCCTTACCTGAAACGAAGTCTTGCTTGTAGGAAGACTCAGAGCCTGGGATTTAACACCATTTCTGAAGTGAAAAACAAAGCACAGTTCTCATATATAGATTACACTCTGCTTTAGAGCAAGAAGCACGCTCTTGCTTTCTAGATTCTCTAAAACAGCAGGAAACTTGAGTGTTCTCAGAACAAAAGAACGGTGTTTCCTACACATACGGACAATATCAAGTTCAACTCTGCTTCTGAAACTGAAACAAAGCCCTGGTCCTCTAACATCTGATGCTTGTCTGCTAAGATGAGAAACGTGTAAGCTGCTTGAATGATGTAGTTCTTTTGAACTATAAAGAAACTGCCCTTATGTGAAATGAAGTCTTGTTTGTAGGAAGACTCAGAGCCCGGGATTTAACTCCATTTCTGAAGTGAAACACACAGCAGAGTTCTCATCCATTGATCACACTCTGCTTTAGAGCAAGAAGCATGCTCTAGCTTTCTAGAATCTCTAAGACAGCAGGAAACCTGAGTGTACTGAGAACAAAAAAACGGTGTTTCCTACACATACGGACCATATCAATTCCAACTCTGCTTCTGAAACTGATACAAAGCACTGGTCCTCTAACATCCGATACTTGTCAGTTAAGATGAGAAACGTGAGAGCTTCGTGAACGATGTAGTTCGTTTGAGCTGTAAAGTAACTGTCCTTACCTGAAACGAAGTCTTGCTTGTAGGAAGACTCAGAGCCTGGGGTTTAACTCCATTTCTGAAGTGAAACACAAAGCACAGTTCTCATATATAGATCACACTCTGCTTTAGAGCAACAAGCACGCTCTTGCTTTCTAGAGTCTCTAAAACAGCAGGAAACTTGAGTGTGCTCAGAACAAAAGAATGGTGTTTCCTACACATACAGAAAATATCTAGTTCAACTCAGCTTCTGAAAGTGAAACAAACCACAGGTCCTCTAACATCCAATGCTTGTCAGTTAAGATGAGAAACGTGTGAGCTTCATGAACTATGTAGTTCGTTTAGCTGCAAAGTAACTGCCCTTACCTGAAACGAAGTCTTGCTTGTAGGGAGACTCAGAGCCTGGGGTTTAACTCCATTTCTGAAGGGAAACACACAGCAGAGTTCCCATATACAGATCACACTCTGCTTTAGAGCAAGAAGCACGCTCTTGCTTTCTAGAATCTCTAAGACAGCAGGAAACATGAGTGTGCTGAGAACAAAAGAACAGTGTTTCATACACATACAGACCATATCTAGTCCTACTCTGCCTCTGAAATTGATACAAATCACAGGTCCTCTAACATCCAATGCTTGTCATTTAAGATGAGAAACGTGTGAGCTTCGTGAAAGATGTAGTTCATTTGAGCTAAAAGTGACTGCCCTTACCTGAAACGAAGTAGTGCTTGTAGGAAGACACAGAGCCTGGGATTTCCCTCCATTTCTGAAATGAAACACAAAGCACAGTTCTCATATATAGATCACACTCTGCTTTAGAGCAAGAAGCACGCTCTTGCTTTCTAGAGTCTCTAATACAGCAGGAAACTTGAGTGTGCTCAGAACAAAAGAACGGTGTTTCCTACACATACAGACAATATCTAGTTCAACTCTGCTTCTGAAAGTGGAACAAACCAAAGGTCCTCTAACATCCAATGCTTGTCAGTTAAGATGAGAAACGTGTGAGCTTCATGAACTATGTAGTTCGTTTAGCTGCAAAGTAACAGCCCTTACCTGAAATGAAGTCTTGCTTGTAGGGAGAATCAGAGCCTGGGGTTTAACTCCATTTCTGAAGTGAAACACACAGCACAGTTCTCATATATAGATCACACTCTGCTTTAGAGCAAGAAGCACGCTCTTGCTTTCTAGATTCTCTAATACAGCAGGAAACTTGAGTGTGCTCAGAACAAATGAACAGTGTTTCCTACACATACGGACCATAACTAGTACAACTCTGCTTCTGAAACTGATACAAACCACAGGTCCTCTAACATCCAATGCTTGTCAGTTAAGATGAGAAACGTGTGAGCTTCGTGAACGATGTAGTTTGTTTGAGCAGAAAAGTGACTGCCCTTACCTGAAACGAAGTAGTGCTTGTAGGAAGACACAGAGCCTGGGATTTAACTCCATTTCTGAATGGAAACACACAGCATAGTTCTCATCCATTGACTATACTCTGCTTTAGAGCAAGAAGAACGCTCTTGCTTTCTAGAGTCTCAAATACAGCAGGAAACATGAGTGTGCTGAGAACAAAAGAACCGTGTTTCATACACATACAGACCATATCTAGTCCAACTCTGCTTCTGAAACTGATACAAAGCACTGGTCCTCTAACATCCCATGCTTGTCAGTTAACATGAGAAACGTGTGAGCTTTGTGAACGAAGTAGTACATTTGAGCTGAAAAGTGACTGCTCTTACCTGAAAGCAATTCTTGCTTGTAGGAACACACAAAGCCTGGAATTTAACTCAATTTGTGAAGGGAAACGAACAGCATAGTTCTCATCCATGGATCCCACTCTGCTTTAGAGCAAGAAGCACGCTCTTGCTTTCTAGAGAGCCTAATAGAGCAGGAAACTTTAGTGTGCTCAGAACAAAAGAAGGTGTTTCCTACACATACGGGCCTTATCTAGTTCAACTCTGCTTCTGAAACTGAAACAAACCACAGTTCCTCTAACATCCAATGCTTGACAGTGAAGATGAGAAACGTGTGAGCTTCGTGAACGATGTAGTTCGTTTGAGCTGGAAAGTAACTGCCCTTACCGGAAACGATGTAGTGCTTGTAGGAAGACTCAGAGCCTGGGATTTAACTCCATTTCTGAATTGAAACACACAGCAGAGTTCTCCTCCATTGATCACACTCTGCTTTAGTGCAAGAAGCACGCTCTTGCTTTCCAGAGTCTCTAAGACAGCAGGAAACGTGAGTGAGATGAGAAAAAAAGAACGGTGTTTCCTACACATACATACCATATCTATACCAACTCTGCTACTGAAACTGTTACAAAGCACTGGTTCTCTAAAATCTGATGCTTCTCTGTTAAGATGAGAAACGTTTGAGCTTCGTGAACGATGTAGTTTGTTTGAGCAGAAAAGTGACTGCCCTTACCTGAAACGAAGTAGTGCTTGTAGGAAGACACAGAGCCTGGGATTTAACTCCATTTCTGAATGGAAACACACAGCATAGTTCTCATCCATTGACTATACTCTGCTTTAGAGCAAGAAGAATGCTCTTGCTTTCTAGAGTCTCAAATACAGCAGGAAACATGAGTGTGCTGAGAACAAATGAACCGTGTTTCATACACATACAGACCATATCGAGTCCAACTCTGCTTCTGAAACTGATACAATGCACTGGTCCTCTAACATCCGATGCTTGTCATTTAACATGAGAAACGTGTGAGCTTTGTTAACGATGTAGTACATTTGAGCTGAAAAGTGACTGCTCTTACCTGAAAGCAAGTCTTGCTTGTAGGAACACACAGAGCCTGGAATTTAACTCCATTTGTGAAGGGAAACGAACAGCATAGTTCTCATCCATGGATCCCACTCTGCTTTAGAGCAAGAAGCACGCTCTTGCTTTCTAGAGTCCCTAATAGAGCAGGAAACTTGAGTGTGCTCAGAACAAAAGAAGGTTTTTCCTACACATTCGGGCCTTATCTAGTTCAACTCTGCTTCTGAAACTGAAACAAACCACAGTTCCTCTAACATCCAATGCTTGACAGTGAAGATGAGAAACGTGTGAGCTTCGTGAACGATGTAGTTCGTTTGAGCTGGAAAGTAACTGCCCTTAACGGAAACGATGTAGTGCTTGTAGGAACACTCAGAGCCTGGGATTTAACTCCATTTCTGAATTGAAACACACAGCAGAGTTCTCCTCCATTGATCACACTCTGCTTTAGTGCAAGAAGCACGCTCTTGCTTTCCATAGTCTCTAAGACAGCAGGAAACGTGAGTGAGATGAGAAAAAAAGAACGGTGTTTCCTACACATACGTACCATATCTATACAAACTCTGCTACTGAAACTGTTACAAAGCAATGGTTCTCTAAAATCTGATGCTTCTCTGTTAAGATGAGAAACGTTTGAGCTTCGTGAACGATGTAGTTCGTTTGACCTGAAAAGTGACTTCCCTTACTTGAAATGAAGTCTTGCTTATAGGAAGACTCAGAGCCTGGGATTTAACTCCATTTCTGAGGTGAAACTCACAGCACAGTCCTCATATATAGATCACACTCTGCTTTAGAGCAAGAAGCACGCTCTTGCTTTCTAGATTCTCTAATACAACTGGAAACGTGAGTGTGCTAAGAACCAATGAACAGTGTTTCCTACACATACAGACGATATCTAGTCCAACTCTGCTGCTGAAACTGGTACAAAGCACTGGTCTTCTAAAATCCAATGCTTATCTGTTAAGATGAGAAACGTGTGAGCTTCGTGAACGATGTAGTTCGTTTGAGCTGAAAAGTGACTGCCCTTTCTTGAAACGATGTCTTGCTTGTAGGAAGACACAGAGCCTGGAATTTAACACCATTTCAGAAGGGAAACATACAGCATAGTACTCAGCCATGGATCACACTCTGCTTTAGAGCAAGAAGCACGCTCTTGCTTTCTAGAGTCTCAAATACAGCAGGAAACATGAGTGTGCTGAAAATAAAAGAACCTTGTTTCATACACATACAGACCATATCTAGTCCAACTCTGCTGCTGAAACTCATACAAAGCACTGGTCCTCTAACATCCAATGCCATTTCTGAAGGGAAACATACAGCATAGTTCTCATCCATGGATCACACTCTGCTTTGGAGCAAGAAGCACGCTCTTGCTTTCTAGAGTCACTAATACAGCAGGAATCTTGAGTGTGCTCAGTACAAAAGAACGGTGTTTCCCACACATACGGACAATATCTAGATCAACTCTGCTTCTGAAACTGAAACGAACCACAGGTCCTCTAACATCCAATGCTTGTCAGTTAAGATGAGAAATGTGTGAGTTTCGTGAACGATGTAGTTCATTTGAGCTGAAAAGTGACTGGCCTTACCAGAAACTAAGTAGTGCTTGTAGGAAGACACAGAGCCTGTGATTTAACTCCATTTCTGAAGGGAAACACACAGCATAGTTCTCATCTATTGATCACACTCTGCTTTAGAGCAAGAAGAACGCTGTTGCTTTCTAGAATCTCTAATACAGCAGGAAACTAGAGTGTGCTCCGAACAAATGAAAGGTGTTTCCTACACATACAGACCATATCTAGTTCTACTCTGCTTTTGATACTGAAACAAACCACAGGTCCTCTAACATTCAATGCTTGTTTGTTAAGATGAGAAATGTGTGAGCTTCTTGAAAGATGTAGTTTGTTTGAGTTATAAAGAAACTGCCCATAGCTGAAACGAAGTAGTGCTTGTAGGAAGACACAGAGCCTGGGATTTAACTCAATTTCTGAAGGGAAACACACGGCATAGTTCTCTTCCATGGATCGCACTCTGCTTTAGAGCAAGAAGGACGCTCTTGCTTTCTATAATCTCTAATACAGCAGGAAACTTGAGTGTGCTCAGAATAAAAGAACGGTGTTTCCTACACATATGGACCATATCTAGTACAACTCTGCTTCTGAAACTGAAACAAACCACAGGTTCTCAAACATCCAATGCTTGTCAGTTACAATGAGAAACGTGTGAGCTTCCTGAACGATGTAGATCTTTTAGTTGTAAAGTAACTGGCCTTAACTGAATCGAAGTCTTGCTTTTAGGGAGACTCATAACCTGGGTTTTAACTCCATTTCTGAAGTGAAACACACAGCAGAGTTCTCATCCATTGATCACACTCTGCTTTAGAGCAAGAAGCACGCTCTTGCTTTCTAGAGTCTCAAATACAGCAGGAAACATGAGTGTGCTGAGAACAAAAGAACCGTGTTTCATACACATACAGACCATATCTAGTCCAACTCTGCTTCTGAAACTGATACAAAGCACTGCTCCTCTAACATCCGATGCTTGTCAGTTAAGATGTGAAACGTGTGAGCTTCGTGAACGATGTAGTTTGTTTGAGATGGAAAGTAACTGCCCTTACCTGAAACGAAGTCTTGCTTGTAGGAAGAATGAGAGCAAGGGATTTAACTCCATATCTAAAGTAAAACACACAGCAGAGTTCTCATCCATTGATCACACTCTGCTTTACAGCAAGAAGCACGCTCTAGCTTATTAGTTTCACTAAGAAAGCAGGAAAAGTGAGTGTGCTGAGAACAAAAGAACGGTGGTTCCTACACATACGGGCCATACCAATTCCAACACTGCTTCTGAAACTGATACAAAGCACTGGTCCTCTAATATCCGATGCTTGTCAGTTAAGATGAGAAACGTGTGAGCTTCGTGAAAGATGTAGTTCGTTTGAGCTGAAAAGTGACTGCCCTTACTTGAAACCAATCTTGCTTGCAGGAATACACAGAGCATGGAATTTAACTCCATTTCTGAAGGGAAACACACAGCATAGTTCTCATCCATGGATCACACTCTGCTTTAGAGCAAGTAGCACGCTCTTGCTTTCTAGAGTCTCTAAGACAGCAGGATACATGAGTGTGCAGAGAACAAAAGAACGGTGTTTCCTACACATACAGACCATATCTAGTACAACTGTGCCTCTGAAATTGATACAATGCGCAGGTCCTCTAACATCCAATGCTTGTCATTTAAGATGAGAAACGTGTGAGCTTCGTGAACGATGTAGTTCGTTAGAGCTGAAAAGTAACTGCCCTTACCTGAAATGAAGTAGTGCTTGTAGGAAGACACAGAGCCTGGGATTTAACTCCATTTCTGAAAGGAAACACACAGCATAGTTCTCATCCATTGAACACACTCTGCTTTAGATCAAAAAGAACGCTCTTGCTTTCTAGATTCTAAAAATTGTGCTTAGAACAAATGAACTGTGTTTACTACACATACAGACCATATCTAGTTCAACTCTGCTTCTGAAACTGAAACAAACCACAGGTCCTCTAACATCCAATGTTTGTCTGTTAAGATGAGAAACGTGTGAGCTTCGTGAATGATGTAGTTCGTTTCAGCTGTAAAGTAACTGCCCTTACCTGAAACCAAGTCTTGCTTGTAGGAACACACAGAGCCTGGAATTTAACTCCATTTTTGAAGGGAAACGCACATTATAGTTCTCATCCATGGAGCACACTCTGATTTAGAGCAAGAAGCACGCTCTTGCTTTCTAGAGTCCCTAATAGAGCAGGAAACTAGAGTGGGCTCAGAACAAAAGAACGATGTTTCCTACACATAAGGGCCTTATCTAGTTCAACTCTGCTTCTGAAACTGAAACAAACCACAGGTCCTCTAACATCCAATGCTTGTCAGTTAAGATAAGAAACGTGTGAGCTTCGTGAACGATGTAGTTCGTTTGAGCTGAAAAGTAACTGCCCTTACCGGAAAAGATGTACTGCTTGTAGGAAGACTCAGAGCCTGGGATTTAACTCCATTTCTGAAGTGAAACACACAGAGGAGTTCTCATCCATTGATCACACTCTGCTTTAGAGCAAGGAGCAAGCTCTTGCTTTCCAGAGTCTCTAAGACAGCAGGAAACGTGAGTGAGATAAGAAAAAAAGAACGATGTTTCCTACACATACGGACCATATCTATACCAACTCTGCTTCTGAAACTGTTACAAAGCACTTGTCCTCAAACATCTGATGCTTCTCTGTTAAGATGAGAAACGATTGAGCTTCGTGAACGATGTAGTTCATTTGTCCTGAAAAGTGACTGCCCTTACTTAAATCAAATTCTTGATTGTAGGAAGACTCAGAGCCTTGAATTTACCACCATATCTGAAGGGAAACATACAGCATAGTTCTCTCATCCATGGATCACACTCTGCTTTAGAGCAAGAAGCACGCTCTTGCTTTCTAGAGTCTCTAATACAGCCGGAAACTTGAGTGTGCTCAGAACAAAAGAACGGTGTTTCCCACACATGCAGACAATATCTAGTTCTACTCTGCTTCTGAAACTGAAACAAACCGCAGGTCCTCTAACATCCAATGCTTGTCAGTTAAGATGAGAAACGTGTGAGCTTCGTGAATGAGGTAGTTTGTTTGAGCTGAATAGTGACTGCCATTACCAGAAACGAAGTAGTGCTTGTAGGAAGACACAGAGCCTGGGATTTAACTCCATTTCTGAAGGGAAACACACAGCATAGTTCTCATCTATTGATCACACTCTGCTTTAGAGCAAGAAGAACGCTCTTGCTTTCTAGAATCTCTAATACAGCAGGAAACTCGAGTGTGCCCCGAACAAATGAACGGTGTTTCCTACACATACAGACCATATCTAGTTCAACTCTGCTTCTGAAACTGAAAAAAACCACAGGTCCTCTAACATCCAATGCTTGTCTGTTAAGATGAGAAACGTGTGAGCTTCTTGAAAGATGTAGTTCGTTTGAGCTATAAAGAAACTGCCCTTACCTGAAATGAAATCTTGTTTGTAGGAAGACTCAGAGCCTGGGATTTAACTCCATTTCTGAAGTGAAACACACAGCATAGTTCTCATCCATTGATCACACTCTGCTTTAGAGCAAGAAGCACGCTCTAGCTTCCTAGAGTCTCTAAGACAGCAGGAAACCTGAGTGTGCTCAGAACAAATGAACAGTGTTTCCTAAACATACGGACCATACCTAGTCCAACTCTGCTTCTGAAACTGATACAAACCCCAGGTCCTCTAACATCCAATGTTTGTCAGTTAAGATGAGAAAAGTGTGAGCTTCGTGAACAATGCAGTTCATTTAGCTGTAAAGTAACTGCCATTACCTGAAACGAAGTCTGGCTTGTAGGAAGATTCAGAGACTGGGTTTTAACTCCATTTCTGAAGTGAAACACACATCAGAGTTCTCATATATAGATCACACTCTCCTTTAGAGCAAGATGCATGCTCCTGATTTCTAGAGTCTCTAAGACAGCAGGAAACAAGAGTGTGCTGAGAAAAAAAGAACGGTGTTTCCTACACATACGGACCATATCTATTCCAACTCTACTTCTGAAACTGATACAAAGCACTGGTCCTCTGACATCTGATGCTTGTCAGTTAAGATGAGAAACATGTGAGCTTCGTGAACGATGTAGTTCGTTTGCTGAAAAGTTACTGTCCTTACCTGATACGAATTAGTGCTTTTAGGAAGACACTGAGCCTGGGATTTAAATCCACTTTTGAAGGGAAACACACAGCATAGTTGTCTTCCATTGATCACACTCTGCTTTAGAGCAAGAACGCTCCTGCTTTCTAGAATCTGTATTACAGCAGGAAACTAGAGTGTGCTTAGAACAAATGAATGGTGTTTCCTACACATACAGACCATATATAGTACAACTCTGCCTCTGAAATTCATACAAAGCACAGGTCCTCTGACATCCAATGCTTGTCATTTAAGGTGAGAAACGTGTGAGCTTCGTGAACGATGTAGTTCGTTTGAGCTGAAAAGTGGCTGCCCTTACCTGAAACGAAGTCTTTAATGTAGGAAGACACAGAGCCTTTGATTTAACTCTATGTCTGAAGGGAAACACACAGCATAGTTCTCATCCATCGATCACACTCTGCTGTAAAGCAAGAAGCCCGCTCTTGCTTTCTAGATTCTCTAATGCAGCAGGAAACGTGAGTGTGCTCAGAACAAATGAACGGTGTTTCCTACACATACGGACCATATCTAGTCCAACTCTGCTGCTGAAACTGATACAAAACACTGGTCCTCTAACATCCGATGCTTGTCAGTTAAGATGAGAAATGTGTGAGCTTTGTGAACGATGTAGATCTTCGAGCTGAAAAGTCACTGCCCGTACTTGAAACGAAGTCTTGCTTGTAGGAAGACTCAGAGCCTGGGATTTAACTCCATTTCTGAAGTGAAACACACAGCAGAGTTCTCATCCATTGATCACACTCTGCTTTAGAGGAATAAGCACGCTCTAAATTTCTAGAGTCTCTAAGAGAGCAGGAAACATGAGTGTACTGGGAACAAAAGAACGGTTTTTCCTACACATAGGGACCATATCAATTCCAACTCTGCTTCTGAAACTGATACAAAGCACTGAACCTCTAACATCTGATGCTTGTCAGTTAAGATGAGAATCGTGTGAGCTTCGTGAACGATGTACTTCATTTGAGCTGTAAAGTAACTGCCCTTACCTGAAACGAAGTCTTGCTTGTAGGAAGACTCAGAGCCTGGGATTTAACTCCACTTCTGAAGTGAAACACAAAGCACAGTTCTCATATATAGATCACACTCTGCTTTAGAGCAAGAAGCACGCTCTTGCTTTCTAGAGTCTCTAATATAGCAGGAAACTTGAGTGTGCTCAGAAAAAAAGAACGGTGTTTCCTACATATACGGACAATATCTAGTTCAACTCTGCTTCTGAAACAGAAACAAACCACAGGTACTCTAACATCCAATGCTTGTGATTTAAGATGAGAAACGTGTGAGCTTCATGATCGACGTAGTTCGTTTGAGCTGAAAAGTGGCTGCCCTTTCCTGAAACGAAGTCTTTACTGTAGGAAGACACAGAGCCTGGGATTTAACTCTATGTCTGAAGGGAAACACACAGCATAGTTCTCATCCATCGATCACACTCTGCTGTAAAGCAAGAAGCCCGCTCTTGCTTTCTAGATTCTCTAATACAGCAGGAAACGTGAGTGTGCTCAGAACAAATGAATGGTGTTTCCTACACATACGGACCATATCTAGTCCAACTCTGCTGCTGAAACTGATATAAAACACTGGTCCTCTAACATCCGATGCTTGTCAGTTAAGATGAGAAATGTGTGAGCTTCGTGAACGATGTAGATCTTCGAGCTGAAAAGTCACTGCCCTTATTTGAAACGAGGTATTGCTTGTAGGAAGACTCAGAGCCTGGGATTTAACTCCATTTGTGAAGTGAAACACACAGCAGAGTTCTCATCCATTGATCACACTGCTTTAGAGCAAGAAGCACGCTCTTGCTTTCCAGAGTCTCTAAGACAGCAGGAAACGTGAGTGTGATGAGAACAAAAGAACGGTGTTTCATACATATACAGACCATATCTAGTTCAACTCTGCCTCTGAAATTCATACAAAGCACAGGTGCTCTAACATCCAATGCTTGTCATTTAAGATGAGAAACGTGTGAGCTTCGTGAACGATGTAGTTCGTTTGAGCTGAAAAGTGACTGCCCTTACCTGAAACGAAGTCGTGCTTGTAGGAAGACACAGCGCCTGGGATTTAACTCCATTTCTGAAGTGAAACACACAGCAGAGTTCTCATATATAAATCTCAATCTGTTTTAGAGCAAGAAGCACGCTCTTGCTTATTAGAGTCTCAAATACAGCATGAAACTCGAGTGTGCTCAGAACAAAAGAACGGTGTTTCCTACACATACGGACAATCAACTCTGCTTCTGAAACAGAAACAAACCACAGGTACTCTAACATTCATTGCTTGTCATTTAAGATGAGAAACGTGTGAGCTTTTTGAACGATGTAGTTCGTTTGAGCTATAAAGTGACTGCCCTTACCTGAAACGAAGTCGTGCTTGTAGGAAGACACAGAGCCTGGGATTTAACTCCATTTCTGAGGGGAAACAAACAGCATAGTTCTCTTCCATGGATCACACTCTGCTTTAGAGCAAGAAGGACCCTCTTGCTTTCTAGAATCTCTAATACACCAGGAAACTTGAGTGTTCTCAGAAAAAAAAGAACGGTGTTTCCTACACATATGGCCCATATCTAGTTCAACTCTGCTTCTGAAACTAAAACAAAGCACGGGTCCTCTAACATCCAAGGCTTGTCTCCTAAGATGAGAAATATGTGAGCTGCTTGAACGATGTAGTTCGTTTGAGCTATAAAGAAACTGCCCTTACATGAAATGAAGTCTTGTTTGTAGGAAGACTCAGAGCCTGGGATTTAACTCCATTTCTGAAGTGAAACACACAGCAGAGTTCTCATCCATTGATCACACTCTGCTTTAGAGGAAGAAGCACGCTCTAGCTTTCTAGAGTCTCTAAGAGAGCAGGAAACATGAGTGTACTGGGAACAAAAGAACGGTGTTTCCTACACATACGGACCATATCAATTCCAACTCTGCTTCTGAAACTTATACAAAGCACTGGTCCTCTAACATCTGATGCTTGTCAGTTAAGATGAGAAACGTGTGAGCTTCGTGAACGATGTAGTTCGTTTGAGCTGAAAAGTGACTGCCCTTACCTGAAACGAAGTAGTGCTTGTAGGAAGACACAGAGCCTGGGATTTAACTCCATTTCTGAAGGGAAACACACAGCATAGTTCTCTTCCATTGATCACACTCTGCTTTAGAGCAAGAAGGACCCTCTTGCTTTCTAGAATCTCTAATACACCAGGAAACTTGAGTGTGCTCAGAACAAAAGAACGGTGTTTCCTACACATATGGCCCATATCTAGTTCAACTCTGCTTCTGAAACTGAAACAAAGCACGGGTCCTCTAACATCCGATGCTTGTCTCCTAAGATGAGAAATATGTGAGCTGATTGAATGATGTAGTTCGTTTGAGATATAAAGAAACTGCCCTTACCTGAAATGTAGTCTTGTTTGTAGGAAGACTCAGAGCCTGGGATTTAACTCCATTTCTGAAGTGAAACACACAGCAGAGTTCTCATCCATTGATCACACTCTGCTTTAGAGGAAGAAGCACGCTCTAGCTTTCTAGAGTCTCTAAGAGAGCAGGAAACATGAGTGTACTGGGAACAAAAGAACGGTGTTTCCTACACATACGGACCATATCAATTCCAACTCTGCTTCTGAAACTTATACAAAGCACTGGTCCTCTAACATCTGATGCTTGTCAGTTAAGATGAGAAACGTGTGAGCTTCGTGAACGATGTAGTTCGTTTGAGCTGAAAAGTGACTGCCCTTACCTGAAACGAAGTAGTGCTTGTAGGAAGACACAGAGCCTGGGATTTAACTCCATTTCTGAAGGGAAACACACAGCATAGTTCTCTTCCATTGATCACACTCTGCTTTAGAGCAAGAAGGACCCTCTTGCTTTCTAGAATCTCTAATACACCAGGAAACTTGAGTGTGCTCAGAACAAAAGAACGGTGTTTCCTACACATATGGCCCATATCTAGTTCAACTCTGCTTCTGAAACTGAAACAAAGCACGGGTCCTCTAACATCCGATGCTTGTCTCCTAAGATGAGAAATATGTGAGCTGATTGAATGATGTAGTTCGTTTGAGATATAAAGAAACTGCCCTTACCTGAAATGTAGTCTTGTTTGTAGGAAGACTCAGAGCCTGGGATTTAACTCCATTTCTGAAGTGAAACACACAGCAGAGTTCTCATCCATTGATCACACTCTGCTTTAGAGGAAGAAGCACGCTCTAGCTTTCTAGAGTCTCTAAGAGAGCAGGAAAGATGAGTGTACTGGGAACAAAAGAACGGTGTTTCCTACACATACAGACCATATCAATTCCAACTCTGCTTCTGAAACTGATACAAAGCACTGGTCCTCTAACATCTGATGATTGTCAGTTAAGATGAGAATCGTGTGAGCTTCGTGAACGATGTAGTTCATTTGAGCTGTAAAATAACTGCCCTTACTTGAAAAGAAATCTTGTTTGTAGAAATACTCAGAGCCTCGGATTTAACTCCATTTCTGCATGGAAACACACAGCAGAGTTCTCATCCATTGATCACACTCTGCTTTAGAGCAAGAAGCACGCTCTTGCTTTCCAGAGTCTCTAAGACAGCTGGAAACGTGAGTGTGATGAGAACAACAGAACGGTGTTTCCTACACATATGGACCATATCTAGTTCAATTCTGCTTCTGAAACTGAAACAAACCACAGGTCCTCTAAAATCCAATGCTTGTCTGTTAAGATGAGAAACGTGTGAGCTTCTAGAACGATGTAGTCCATTTAAGCTGTAAAGTAACTGCCCTTACCTGAAACGAAGTCTTGCTTGTAGGAAGACTCAGAGCCTGGGATTTTACTCCATTTCTGAAGGGAAACGCACAGCATAGTTCTCATCCATGGATCCCACTCTGCTTTAGAGCAAGAAGGATGCTCTTGCTGTCTAGATTCTCTAATACAGCAGGAAACATGAGTGTGCTCAGAACAAATGAACGGTGTTTCCTACACATACGGACCATATCTAGTCCAACTCTGCTGCTGAAACTGATGCAAAGCACTAGTCATCTAACATCCAATGCTTGTCTGTTAAGATGAGAAACGTGTGAGCTTCGTGAACGATGTAGTTCGTTTGAGCTGAAAAGTGACTGCCCTTTCTTGAAACAAAATCTTGCTTGTAGAAAGACTCAGAGCCTGGGATTTAACTCCATTTCTGAAGTGAAACACAAAGCAGAGTTCTCATCCATTGATCACACTCTACTTTAGAGCAAGAAGCACGCTCTTGCTTTCCAGAGTCTCTAAGAGAGTAGGAAACGTGAGTGTGATGAGAACAAAAGAACAGTGTTTCCTACACATACGGACCATATCTATTCCAACTCTGCTTCTGAAACTGATACAAAGCACTGGTCCTCTAACATCCGATGCTTGTCAGTTAAGATGAGAAACGTGTGAGCTTCGAGAACGATGTAGTTCGTTTGAGCTGTAAAGTAACTGCCCTTACCTGAAACGAAGTCTTGCTTGTAGGAAGACTCAGAGCCTGGGATTTAACTCCATTTCTGAAGGGAAACACACAGCATAGTTCTCATCCATGGATCCCACTCTGCTTTAGAGCAAGAAGGACGCTCTTGCTTTCTAGATTCTCTAATACAGCAGGAAACATGAGTGTGCTCAGAATAAATGAACGGTGTTTCCTACACATACAGACCATATCTAGTCCAACTCTGATGCTGAAACTGATGCAATGCACTGGTCCTCTAACATCCGATGCTTGTCTGTTAAGATGAGAAACGTGTGAGCTCCGTGAAAGATGTAGTTCGTTTGAGCTGAAAAGTGACTGCCCTTACTTGAAACGAAATCTTGCTTGTAGGAATACACAGAGCCTGGAATTTAACTCCATTTCTGAAGGGAAACACACAGCATAGTTCTCTTCGATGGATCACACTCGGCTTTAGAGCATGAAGCACGCTCTTGCTTTCTAGAGTCTCTAATACAGCAAGAAACTTGAGTGTGCTCAGAACAAAAGAACGGTGTTTCCTACACATACAGACCATATCTAGTTCATCTCTGCTTCTGAAACTGAAACAAACCACAGGACCACTAGCATCCAGTGCTTGTTTGTTAAGATGAGAAACGTGTGAGCTTCGTGAACGATGTAGTTCATTTGAGCTGAATAGTGACTGCCCTTACATGAAAAGAAATCTTGCTTGTAGAAAGACTCAGAGCCTGGGATTTAACTCCATTTCTGCATGGAAACACACAGCAGAGTTCTCATCCATTGATCACACTCTGCTTTAGAGCAAGAAGCACGCTCTTGCTTTCCAGAGTCTCTAAGACAGCAGGAAACGTGAGTGTGATGAGAACAAAAGAATGGTGTTTCCTACACATATGGACCATATCTAGTTCAATTCTGCTTCTGAAACTGAAACAAACAACAGGTCCTCTAACATCCAATGCTTGTCTGTTAAGATGAGAAACGTGTGAGCTTCTGGAACGATGTAGTCCATTTAAGCTGTAAAGTAACTGCCCTTACCTGAAACGAAGTCTTGCTTGTAGGAAGACTCAGAGCCTGGGATTTAACTCCATTTCTGAAAGGAAACACACAGCATAGTTCTCATCCATGGATCACACTCTGCTTTAGAGCAAGAAGAACGCTCTTGCTTTCTAGAGTCTCTAATACAGCTGGAAAATTGAGTGTGCTCAATACAAATGAACAGTGTTTCCTACACATACAGACCATATCTAGTTCAACTCTGCTTCTGAAACTGAAACAAACCACATGTCCTCTAACATCCAATGCTTGTCAGTTAAGATGAGAAAAGTTTGAGCTTCATGAACGATGTAGTTCGTTTGAGCTGTAAGTAACTGCCCTTTCTTGAAACGAAGTCTTGCTTGTAGGAAGACTCAGAGCCTGGGATTTAACTCCATTTCTGAAGTGAAACACACAGCACAGTCTCATATATAGGTCCCAGTATGCTTTAGAGCAAGAAGGACGCTCTTGCTTTCTAGATTCTCTAATACAGCAGGAAACGTGAGTGTGCTCAGAACAATTGAACGGTGTTTCCTACACATACGAACCATATCTAGTCCAACTCTGCTGCTGAAACTGATGCAAAGCACTGGTCATCTAACATCCAATGCTTGTCAGTTAAGATGAGAAACGTTTGAGCTTCGTGAACGATGTAGTTCGTTTGAGCTGAAAAGTGACTGCCCTTACATGACACGATGTGGTGATTGTAGGAAGACACAGAGCCTGGGATTTAACTCCATTTCTGAAGTGAAACACACAGCAGAGTTCTCATCCATTGATCACACTCTGCTTTAGAGGAAGAAGCACGCTCTAGCTTTCTAGAGTCTCTAAGAGAGCAGGAAACATGAGTGTACTGGGAACAAAAGAACGGTGTTTCCTACACATACGGACCATATCAATTCCAACTCTGCTCCTGAAACTGAAGCAAACCACAGGTCCTCTAACATCCAATGCTTGGCAGTTAAGATGTGAAACGTGTGAGCTTCGTGAACGATGTAGTTCATTTGAGCTGTAACGTAACTGCCCTTACATGAAACGATGTGGTGATTGTAGGAAGACACAGAGCCTGGGATTTAACTCCATTTCTGAAGTGAAACAGACAGCAGAGTTCTCATCCATTGATCACACTCTGCTTTAGAGCAAGAAGCACGCTCTTGCTTTCCAGAGTCTCTAAGAGAGCAGGAAATGTGAGTGTGAGGAAAACAGAAGAACGGTGTTTCCTACACATACGGACCATATCTATTCCAACTCTGCTTCTGAAACTGATACAAAGCACTGGTCCTCTAACATCCGATGCTTGTCAATTAAGATGAGAAACATGTGAGCTCCCTGAAAGATGTAGTTCGTTTGAGCTGAAATGTGACTGCCCTTACTTGAAACGAAATCTTGCTTGTAGGAAGACACAGAGCCTGGAATTTAACTCCATTTCTGAAGGGAAACACACAGCATAGTTCTCTTCGATGGATCACACTTGGCTTTAGAGCATGAAGCACGCTCTTGCTTTCTAGAGTCTCTAATACAGCAAGAAACTTGAGTGTGCTCAGAACAAAAGAACGGTGTTTCCTACACATAAGGACCATATCTAGTTCAACTCTGCTTCTGAAACTGAAACAAACCACAGGACCTCTAGCATCCAATGCTTGTTTGTTAAGATGAGAAACGTGTGAGCTTCGTGAACGATGTAGTACATTTGAGCTGAATAGTGACTGCCCTTACTTGAAACGATGTGGTGATTGTAGGAAGACACAGAGCCTGGGATTTAACTCCATTTCTGAAGTGAAACACACAGCAGAGTTCTCATATATAGATCACACTCTGCTTTAGAGCAAGAAACACGCTCTTGCTTTCTAGAGTCTCTAAGACAGCAGGAAACATGAGTGTGCTGAGAACAAAAGAACGGTGTTTTATACACATACAGACCATATCCAGTACAACTCTGTCTCTGAAATTGATACAAAGCACAGGTCCTCTAACACTCAATGCTTGTCATTTAAGATGAGAAACGTGTGAGCATCGTGAACAATGTAGTTCGTTTGAGCTGAAAAGTGACTGCCCTTACTTGAAATGAAGTCTTGCTTGTAGGAAGACTCAGAGCCTGGGATTTAACTCCATTTCTGAAGTGAAACACACAGCACAGTTCTCATATATAGATCACACTCTGCTTTACAGCAAGAAGCACGCTGTTGCTCTCTAGATTCTCTAATACAGCAGGAAATGTGAGTGTGCTCAGAACAAATGAAAAGTGTTTCCTACACATACGGACCATATCTAGTCCAACTATGCTGCTGAAACTGATACAAAGCACTGGTCCTCTACATCTAATGCTTGTCAGTTAAGATGAGAAACGTGTGAGCTTCGAAAACGATGTAGTTCGTTTGAGCTGTAATGTAACTGCCCTTACCTGAAACGATGTAGTCATTGTAGGAAGACAAAGAGCCTGGGTTTTAACTCCATTTCTGAAGTGAAACACACAGCAGAGTTCTCATTCATTGATCACACGCCGCTTTAGAGCAAGAAGCACGCTCTTGCTTTCCAGAGTCTCTAAGAGAGCAGGAAACGTGAGTGTGATGAGAAAAAAAGAACGGTGTTTCGTACACATACGGACCATATCTATTCCAACTCTGCTTCTGAAACTCATACAAAGCACTGGTCCTCTAACATCCGATGCTTGTCAGTTAAGATGAGAAACGTGTGCACTCCGTGAAAGATGTAGTTCGTTTGAGCTGAAAAGTAACTGCCCTTACTTGAAACGAAGTCTCGCTTGTAGGAAGACACAGAGCCTGGGATTTAACTCCATTTCAGAGGTGAAACACACAGCAGAGTTCTCATCCATTGATCACACTCTGCTTTATAGCAAGAAGCACACTCTTGGTTTCCAGATTCTCTAAGACAGCAGGAAACCTGAGTGTTTTGAGAACAAAAGAATGGTGTTTCCTACACATAAGGACCATATCTATTCCAACTCTGCTTCTGAAACGGAAACAAACCACAGGTCCTCTAACATCCAAAGCTTGTCAGTTTAGATGAGAAACGTGTGAGCTTCGTGAACGATGTAGTTCGTTTAGCTGTAAAGTAACTGCCCTTACCTGAAACGAATTCTTGCTTGTAGGGAGACTCAGAGCCTGGGTTTAACTCCATTTCTGAAGTGAAACACACAGCCCAGTTCTCATATATGGATCACACTCTGCTTTAGAGCAAGAAGCACGCTCTTGCTTTCTAGATTCTCTAATACAGCAGGAAAGGTGAGTGTGCTCAGAAAAAATGAACAGTGTTTCCTACACATACAGACAATATCTATTCCAACTCTGCTTCTGAAACTGATACAAAGCACTGTTCCTCTAACATCCGATGCTTCTCTGTTAAGATGAGAAACCTGTGAGCTTCGGGAACGATGTAGTTCGTTTGAGTTGAAAAGTGACTGCCCTTACTTGAAACGAAATCTTGCTTGTAGGAACACACAGAGCCTGGATTTTAACTCCAATTCTGAAGGGAAACACACAGCATAGTTCTCATCCATGGATCACACTCTGCTTTAGAGCAAGAAGCACGCTCTTGCTTTCCAGAGTCTCTAAGACAGCTGGAAACGTGAGTGTGATGAGAACAACAGAACGGTGTTTCCTACACATATGGACCATATCTAGTTCAATTCTGCTTCTGAAACTGAAACAAACCACAGGTCCTCTAAAATCCAATGCTTGTCTGTTAAGATGAGAAACGTGTGAGCTTCTAGAACGATGTAGTCCATTTAAGCTGTAAAGTAACTGCCCTTACCTGAAACGAAGTCTTGCTTGTAGGAAGACTCAGAGCCTGGGATTTTACTCCATTTCTGAAGGGAAACGCACAGCATAGTTCTCATCCATGGATCACACTCTGCTTTAGAGCAAGAAGTATGCTCTTGCTGTCTAGATTCTCTAATACAGCAGGAAACATGAGTGTGCTCAGAACAAATGAACGGTGTTTCCTACACATACGGACCATATCTAGTCCAACTCTGCTGCTGAAACTGATGCAAAGCACTAGTCATCTAACATCCAATGCTTGTCTGTTAAGATGAGAAACGTGTGAGCTTCGTGAACGATGTAGTTCGTTTGAGCTGAAAAGTGACTGCCCTTTCTTGAAACAAAATCTTGCTTGTAGAAAGACTCAGAGCCTGGGATTTAACTCCATTTCTGAAGTGAAACACAAAGCAGAGTTCTCATCCATTGATCACACTCTACTTTAGAGCAAGAAGCACGCTCTTGCTTTCCAGAGTCTCTAAGAGAGTAGGAAACGTGAGTGTGATGAGAACAAAAGAACAGTGTTTCCTACACATACGGACCATATCTATTCCAACTCTGCTTCTGAAACTGATACAAAGCACTGGTCCTCTAACATCCGATGCTTGTCAGTTAAGATGAGAAACGTGTGAGCTTCGAGAACGATGTAGTTCGTTTGAGCTGTAAAGTAACTGCCCTTACCTGAAACGAAGTCTTGCTTGTAGGAAGACTCAGAGCCTGGGATTTAACTCCATTTCTGAAGGGAAACACACAGCATAGTTCTCATCCATGGATCCCACTCTGCTTTAGAGCAAGAAGGACGCTCTTGCTTTCTAGATTCTCTAATACAGCAGGAAACATGAGTGTGCTCAGAATAAATGAACGGTGTTTCCTACACATACAGACCATATCTAGTCCAACTCTGATGCTGAAACTGATGCAATGCACTGGTCCTCTAACATCCGATGCTTGTCTGTTAAGATGAGAAACGTGTGAGCTCCGTGAAAGATGTAGTTCGTTTGAGCTGAAAAGTGACTGCCCTTACTTGAAACGAAATCTTGCTTGTAGGAATACACAGAGCCTGGAATTTAACTCCATTTCTGAAGGGAAACACACAGCATAGTTCTCTTCGATGGATCACACTCGGCTTTAGAGCATGAAGCACGCTCTTGCTTTCTAGAGTCTCTAATACAGCAAGAAACTTGAGTGTGCTCAGAACAAAAGAACGGTGTTTCCTACACATACAGACCATATCTAGTTCATCTCTGCTTCTGAAACTGAAACAAACCACAGGACCTCTAGCATCCAATGCTTGTTTGTTAAGATGAGAAACGTGTGAGCTTCGTGAACGATGTAGTTCATTTGAGCTGAATAGTGACTGCCCTTACATGAAAAGAAATCTTGCTTGTAGAAAGACTCAGAGCCTGGGATTTAACTCCATTACATGGAAACACACAGCAGAGTTCTCATCCATTGATCACACTCTGCTTTAGAGCAAGAAGCACGCTCTTGCTTTCCAGAGTCTCTAAGACAGCAGGAAACGTGAGTGTGATGAGAACAAAAGAATGGTGTTTCCTACACATATGGACCATATCTAGTTCAATTCTGCTTCTGAAACTGAAACAAACAACAGGTACTCTAACATCCAATGCTTGTCTGTTAAGATGAGAAACGTGTGAGCTTCTGGAACGATGTAGTCCATTTAAGCTGTAAAGTAACTGCCCTTACCTGAAACGAAGTCTTGCTTGTAGGAAGACTCAGAGCCTGGGATTTAACTCCATTTCTGAAAGGAAACACACAGCATAGTTCTCATCCATGGATCACACTCTGCTTTAGAGCAAGAAGAACGCTCTTGCTTTCTAGAGTCTCTAATACAGCTGGAAAATTGAGTGTGCTCAATACAAATGAACAGTGTTTCCTACACATACAGACCATATCTAGTTCAACTCTGCTTCTGAAACTGAAACAAACCACATGTCCTCTAACATCCAATGCTTGTCAGTTAAGATGAGAAAAGTTTGAGCTTCGTGAACGATGTAGTTCGTTTGAGCTGTAAGTAACTGCCCTTTCTTGAAACGAAGTCTTGCTTGTAGGAAGACTCAGAGCCTGGGATTTAACTCCATTTCTGAAGTGAAACACACAGCACAGTCTCATATATAGGTCCCAGTATGCTTTAGAGCAAGAAGGACGCTCTTGCTTTCTAGATTCTCTAATACAGCAGGAAACGTGAGTGTGCTCAGAACAATTGAACGGTGTTTCCTACACATACGAACCATATCTAGTCCAACTCTGCTGCTGAAACTGATGCAAAGCACTGGTCATCTAACATCCAATGCTTGTCAGTTAAGATGAGAAACGTTTGAGCTTCGTGAACGATGTAGTTCGTTTGAGCTGAAAAGTGACTGCCCTTACATGACACGATGTGGTGATTGTAGGAAGACACAGAGCCTGGGATTTAACTCCATTTCTGAAGTGAAACACACAGCAGAGTTCTCATCCATTGATCACACTCTGCTTTAGAGGAAGAAGCACGCTCTAGCTTTCTAGAGTCTCTAAGAGAGCAGGAAACATGAGTGTACTGGGAACAAAAGAACGGTGTTTCCTACACATACGGACCATATCAATTCCAACTCTGCTCCTGAAACTGAAGCAAACCACAGGTCCTCTAACATCCAATGCTTGGCAGTTAAGATGTGAAACGTGTGAGCTTCGTGAACGATGTAGTTCATTTGAGCTGTAACGTAACTGCCCTTACATGAAACGATGTGGTGATTGTAGGAAGACACAGAGCCTGGGATTTAACTCCATTTCTGAAGTGAAACAGACAGCAGAGTTCTCATCCATTGATCACACTCTGCTTTAGAGCAAGAAGCACGCTCTTGCTTTCCAGAGTCTCTAAGAGAGCAGGAAATGTGAGTGTGAGGAAAACAGAAGAACGGTGTTTCCTACACATACGGACCATATCTATTCCAACTCTGCTTCTGAAACTGATACAAAGCACTGGTCCTCTAACATCCGATGCTTGTCAATTAAGATGAGAAACGTGTGAGCTCCCTGAAAGATGTAGTTCGTTTGAGCTGAAATGTGACTGCCCTTACTTGAAACGAAATCTTGCTTGTAGGAAGACACAGAGCCTGGAATTTAACTCCATTTCTGAAGGGAAACACACAGCATAGTTCTCTTCGATGGATCACACTTGGCTTTAGAGCATGAAGCACGCTCTTGCTTTCTAGAGTCTCTAATACAGCAAGAAACTTGAGTGTGCTCAGAACAAAAGAACGGTGTTTCCTACACATACGGACCATATCTAGTTCAACTCTGCTTCTGAAACTGAAACAAACCACAGGACCTCTAGCATCCAATGCTTGTTTGTTAAGATGAGAAACGTGTGAGCTTCGTGAACGATGTAGTACATTTGAGCTGAATAGTGACTGCCCTTACTTGAAACGATGTGGTGATTGTAGGAAGACACAGAGCCTGGGATTTAACTCCATTTCTGAAGTGAAACACACAGCAGAGTTCTCATATATAGATCACACTCTGCTTTAGAGCAAGAAACACGCTCTTGCTTTCTAGAGTCTCTAAGACAGCAGGAAACATGAGTGTGCTGAGAACAAAAGAACGGTGTTTTATACACATACAGACCATATCCAGTACAACTCTGTCTCTGAAATTGATACAAAGCACAGGTCCTCTAACACTCAATGCTTGTCATTTAAGATGAGAAACGTGTGAGCATCGTGAACAATGTAGTTCGTTTGAGCTGAAAAGTGACTGCCCTTACTTGAAATGAAGTCTTGCTTGTAGGAAGACTCAGAGCCTGGGATTTAACTCCATTTCTGAAGTGAAACACACAGCACAGTTCTCATATATAGATCACACTCTGCTTTACAGCAAGAAGCACGCTGTTGCTCTCTAGATTCTCTAATACAGCAGGAAATGTGAGTGTGCTCAGAACAAATGAAAAGTGTTTCCTACACATACGGACCATATCTAGTCCAACTATGCTGCTGAAACTGATACAAAGCACTGGTCCTCTACATCTAATGCTTGTCAGTTAAGATGAGAAACGTGTGAGCTTCGAAAACGATGTAGTTCGTTTGAGCTGTAATGTAACTGCCCTTACCTGAAACGATGTAGTCATTGTAGGAAGACAAAGAGCCTGGGTTTTAACTCCATTTCTGAAGTGAAACACACAGCAGAGTTCTCATTCATTGATCACACGCCGCTTTAGAGCAAGAAGCACGCTCTTGCTTTCCAGAGTCTCTAAGAGAGCAGGAAACGTGAGTGTGATGAGAAAAAAAGAACGGTGTTTCGTACACATACGGACCATATCTATTCCAACTCTGCTTCTGAAACTGATACAAAGCACTGGTCCTCTAACATCCGATGCTTGTCAGTTAAGATGAGAAACGTGTGCGCTCCGTGAAAGATGTAGTTCGTTTGAGCTGAAAAGTAACTGCCCTTACCTGAAACGAAGTCTTGCTTGTAGGAAGACACAGAGCCTGGGATTTAACTCCATTTCTGAAGTGAAACACACAGCAGAGTTCTCATCCATTGATCACACTCTGCTTTATAGCAAGAAGCACACTCTTGGTTTCCAGATTCTCTAAGACAGCAGGAAACCTGAGTGTTTTGAGAACAAAAGAATGGTGTTTCCTACACATAAGGACCATATCTATTCCAACTCTGCTTCTGAAACGGAAACAAACCACAGGTCCTCTAACATCCAAAGCTTGTCAGTTTAGATGAGAAACGTGTGAGCTTCGTGAACGATGTAGTTCGTTTAGCTGTAAAGTAACTGCCCTAACCTGAAACGAATTCTTGCTTGTAGGGAGACTCAGAGCCTGGGTTTAACTCCATTTCTGAAGTGAAACACACAGCACAGTTCTCATATATGGATCACACTCTGCTTTAGAGCAAGAAGCACGCTCTTGCTTTCTAGATTCTCTAATACAGCAGGAAAGGTGAGTGTGCTCAGAAAAAATGAACAGTGTTTCCTACACATACAGACAATATCTATTCCAACTCTGCTTCTGAAACTGATACAAAGCACTGTTCCTCTAACATCCGATGCTTCTCTGTTAAGATGAGAAACCTGTGAGCTTCGGGAACGATGTAGTTCGTTTGAGTTGAAAAGTGACTGCCCTTACTTGAAACGAAATCTTGCTTGTAGGAACACACAGAGCCTGGATTTTAACTCCAATTCTGAAGGGAAACACACAGCATAGTTCTCATCCATGGATCACACTCTGCTTTAGAGCAAGAAGCATGCTCTTGCTTTCTAGAGTCTCTAATACAGCAGGAACCTTGAGTGTGCTCAGAACAAAAGAACGGTGATTCTTACACATACAGACCATATCTAGTTCAACTCTGCTTCTGAAACTGAAACAAACCACAGGTCCTCTAACATCCAATGCTTGTCAGTTAAGAGGAGAAACGTGTGAGCTTTGTGAATGATGTAGTTCATTTAGCTGTAAAGTAACTGCCCTTACCTGAAACGAAGTCTTGCTTGTACGGAGACTTAGAGCCTGGGGTTTCACTCCATTTCTGAGGTGAAACACACAGCAGAGTTCTCATATATATATCACACTCTGCTTTAGAGCAAGCAGCACGCTCTTGCTTTCTAGAGTCTCGAAGACAGCAGGAAACATGAGTGTGCTGAGAACAAAAGATCGGTGTTTCCTACACATACGGGCCATATCTAGTCCAACTCTGCTTCAGAAAGTGAAACAAAGCACAAGTCTTCTAACATCCAATGCTTGTCCTTTAAGATGAGAAACTTCTGAGCTTCGTGAACAATGTAGTTCGTTTGAGCTGTAAAGTAACTGCCCTTAACTGAAACGAAGTCTTGCTTGTAGGAAGACTCAGAGCCTGGGATTTAACTCCATTTCTGAAGGGAAACACACAGCAGAGTTCTCATCCATAGATCACACTCTGCTTTAGAGCAAGAAGCACGCTCTTGCTTTCTAGAGTCTCTAATAAAGCTGGAAACATGAGTGTGCTCAGAACAAAAGAACGGTGTTTCCTACATATACGGACCATATCTAGTCCAATTCTGCTTCTGAAACTGAAACAAACCCCAGGTCCTCTAACATCCAATGCTTGTCTGTCAAGATGAGACACATGTGAGCTTTGTGAACGATGTAGTTCGTTTGAGCTGTAAAGTAACTGCCCTTCCCTGAAACGAAGTCTTGCTTGTAGGAAGACTCAGAGCCTGGGATTTAACTCCCTTTCTGAAGGGAAACACACAGCATAGTTCTCATCCATGGATCACACTCTGCTTTAGAGCAAGAAGAACGCTCTTGCTTTCTAGAGTCCCTATTACAGCTGGAACCTGAGTGTGCTCAGAACAAAAGAACGGTGTTTCCTACACATACGCACCATATCTAGTCCAATTCTGCTTCTGAAACTGAAACAAACCACAGGTCCTCTATATCCAATGCTTGTCTGTCAAGATGAGAAACATGTGAGCTTTGTGAACGATGTAGTTCATTTGAGCTGTAAAGTAACTGCCCTTACGTGAAATGAAGACTTTGTTGTAGGAAGACACAAAGCCTGGGATTTAACTCCATTTCTGAAGGGAAACACCCAGCACAGTTCTCTTCCATGAATCACACTCTGCTTTAGAGCAAGAAGCACGCTCTTCCTTTCTAGAGTCTCTAATACAGCAGGAAACGTGATTGTGCTTAGAACAAAAGAACTGCGTATCCTACACATACTGACCATATCTAGTTGAACTCTTCTTCTGAAACTGACATAAAGCACAGGTCCTCTAACATCCAATGCTTGTCATTTAAGATGAGAAACGTGTGAGCATCATGAAAGGTAGTTCTTTTGAGCTGAAAAGTGACTGCCATTACCTGAAACGAAGTCTTGCTTGTAGGAAGACTCAGAGCCTGGGATTTAACTCCATTTCTGAAGTGAAACACACAGCAGAGTTCTCATCCTTAGATCACACTCTGCTTTAGAGCAAGAAGCACGCTCTTGCTTTCCAGAGTCTCTAATAAAGCAGGATATTTGAGTGTACTCACAACAAAAGAACTGTGTTTCCTACACATATGGACCATATCTAGTTCAACTCTTCTTCTGAAGCTGATATAAAGCACTGTTCCTGTAACATCCAATGCTTTTCAATTAAGACCGAGAAACGTGTGAGCTTTGTGTATTATGTAGTTCTTTTGAGATGTAAAGTAACTGCCCTTACCTGAAATGATATCTTGCTTGTAAGAAGACTCAGACCCTGGGATTTAACTCCATTTCTGAAGTGGAACACACAGCAGAGTTCTCATCCATTGATCACACTCTGCTTTAGTGCAAGAAGCACGCTCTTGCTTTCTAGATTCTCTAAGACAGCAGGAAACATGAGTGTGCTGAGAACAAAAGAACGGTGTTTCCTACACATACGGGCCATATCTAGCCCAACTCTGCTTCAGAAAGTGAAACAAAGCACAAGTCCTCTAACATCCAATGCTTGTCCTTTAAGATGAGAAACTTCTGACATTCGTGAACAATGTAGTTCGTATGAGCTGTAAAGTAACTGCCCTTAACTGAAACGAAGTCTTGCTTGTAGGAAGACTCAGAGCCTGGGATTTAACTCCATTTCTGAAGTGAAACACACAGCAGAGTTCTCATCCATAGATCACACTCTGCTTTAGAGCAAGAAGCACGCTCTTGCTTTCTAGAGTCTCTAAGACAGCAAGAAAAGTGAGTGTGCTGAGAACAAAAGAACAGTGTTTCCTACACATACGGACCATATCTAATCCAACTCTGCTTCTGAAACTGATACAAAGCACCTGTCCTCTAACATGCAATGCTTGGCAGTTAAGATGAGAAACGTGTTAGCTTCGTGAACGATGTAGTTTGTTTGAACTGAAAAGTGACTACCATTACCTGAAACGAAGTCTTGCTTGTAGGAAGAATCAGAGCCTGGGATTTAACTCCATTTCTGAAGTGAAACACACAGCAGAGTTCTCATCCATAGATCACACTCTGATTTAGAGCAAGATGCACGCTCTAGCTTTCTAGAGTCTCTAAGACAGCATGAAACATGAGTGTGATGAGAACAAAAGAAAGGTGTTTCCTACACATACAGACCATATCTAGTTCATCTCTGCTTCTGAAACTGAAACAAACCAGAGGTCCTCTAACAACCAATGCTTTTCATTTTAGATGAGAAATGCGTGAGCTTCGTGAACGATGTAGTTTGTTTGAGTTGTAAAGTAACTGCCCTTACCTGAAAAGAAGTCTTGCTTGTAGGAAGACTCAGAGCCTGGGATTTAACTCCATTTCTGAAGTGAAACACACAGCATAGTTCTCATCCATTGATCACACTCTGCTTTAGAGCAAGAAGCACGCTCTTGCTTTCTAGAGTCTCTAAGAAGGCAGGAAACTTGAGTGTGATCAGAACAAAAGAACGGTGTTTCCTACACATAGGGACCATATCTAGTTCAACTCTGCTTCGGAAACTGAAAGAAACCACAGTTCCTCTAACATCCAATGCTTGTCAGTTAAGATGAGACACGTGTGAGCTTTCTGAATGATGTAGTTCGTTTGAGCTGAAAAGTGACTCCCCTTACCTGAAACAAAGTTTTTCTTGTAGGAAGACTCAGAGCCAGGGATTTAACTCCATTTTTGAAGTGAAACACAGAGCAGAGTTCTCATCCATAGATCACACTCTGCTTTAGAGCAAGAAGCACGCTTTTGCTTTCTAGAATCTCTAAGACAACAGGAAACGTGAGTGTGCTGAGAACAAAAGAACGGTGTTTCCTACACATACGGGCCATATCTAGTCCAACTCTGATTCTGAAAGTGAAACAAACCACATGTCCTCTAACATCCAATGATTGTCCGTTAAGATGAGAAACTTGTGAGCTTCGTGAACAATGTAGTTCGTTTGAGCTGTAAAGTAACTGCCCTTCCCTGAAACGAAGTCTTGCTTGTAGGAAGACTCAGAGCCTGGGATTTAACTCCCTTTCTGAAGGGAAACACACAGCATAGTTCTCATCCATGGATCACACTCTGCTTTAGAGCAAGAAGCACGCTCTTGCTTTCTAGAGTCTCTAATACAGCTGGAAACCTGAGTGTGCTCAGAACAAAAGAACGGTGTTTCCTACACATACACACCATATCTAGTCCAATTCTGCTTCTGAAACTGAAACAAACCACAGGTCCTCTATATCCAATGCTTGTCTGTCAAGATGAGAAACATGTGAGCTTTGTGAACGATGTAGTTCATTTGAGCTGTAAAGTAACTGCCCTTACGTGAAATGAAGACTTTGTTGTAGGAAGACACAAAGCCTGGGATTTAACTCCATTTCTGAAGGGAAACACCCAGCACAGTTCTCTTCCATGAATCACACTCTGCTTTAGAGCAAGAAGCACGCTCTTCCTTTCTAGAGTCTCTAATACAGCAGGAAACGTGATTGTGCTCAGAACAAAAGAACTGTGTATCCTACACATACTGACCATATCTAGTTGAACTCTTCTTCTGAAACTGACATAAAGCACAGGTCCTCTAACATCCAATGCTTGTCATTTAAGATGAGAAACGTGTGAGCATCATGAAAGGTAGTTCTTTTGAGCTGAAAAGTGACTGCCATTACCTGAAACGAAGTCTTGCTTGTAGGAAGACTCAGAGCCTGGGATTTAACTCCATTTCTGAAGTGAAACACACAGCAGAGTTCTCATCCTTAGATCACACTCTGCTTTAGAGCAAGAAGCACGCTCTTGCTTTCCAGAGTCTCTAATAAAGCAGGATATTTGAGTGTACTCACAACAAAAGAACTGTGTTTCCTACACATATGGACCATATCTAGTTCAACTCTTCTTCTGAAGCTGATATAAAGCACTGTTCCTGTAACATCCAATGCTTTTCAATTAAGACCGAGAAACGTGTGAGCTTTGTGTATTATGTAGTTCTTTTGAGATGTAAAGTAACTGCCCTTACCTGAAATGATATCTTGCTTGTAAGAAGACTCAGACCCTGGGATTTAACTCCATTTCTGAAGTGGAACACACAGCAGAGTTCTCATCCATTGATCACACTCTGCTTTAGTGCAAGAAGCACGCTCTTGCTTTCTAGATTCTCTAAGACAGCAGGAAACATGAGTGTGCTGAGAACAAAAGAACGGTGTTTCCTACACATACGGGCCATATCTAGCCCAACTCTGCTTCAGAAAGTGAAACAAAGCACAAGTCCTCTAACATCCAATGCTTGTCCTTTAAGATGAGAAACTTCTGACATTCGTGAACAATGTAGTTCGTATGAGCTGTAAAGTAACTGCCCTTAACTGAAACGAAGTCTTGCTTGTAGGAAGACTCAGAGCCTGGGATTTAACTCCATTTCTGAAGTGAAACACACAGCAGAGTTCTCATCCATAGATCACACTCTGCTTTAGAGCAAGAAGCACGCTCTTGCTTTCTAGAGTCTCTAAGACAGCAAGAAAAGTGAGTGTGCTGAGAACAAAAGAACAGTGTTTCCTACACATACGGACCATATCTAATCCAACTCTGCTTCTGAAACTGATACAAAGCACCTGTCCTCTAACATGCAATGCTTGGCAGTTAAGATGAGAAACGTGTTAGCTTCGTGAACGATGTAGTTTGTTTGAACTGAAAAGTGACTACCATTACCTGAAACGAAGTCTTGCTTGTAGGAAGAATCAGAGCCTGGGATTTAACTCCATTTCTGAAGTGAAACACACAGCAGAGTTCTCATCCATAGATCACACTCTGATTTAGAGCAAGATGCACGCTCTAGCTTTCTAGAGTCTCTAAGACAGCATGAAACATGAGTGTGATGAGAACAAAAGAAAGGTGTTTCCTACACATACAGACCATATCTAGTTCATCTCTGCTTCTGAAACTGAAACAAACCAGAGGTCCTCTAACAACCAATGCTTTTCATTTTAGATGAGAAATGCGTGAGCTTCGTGAACGATGTAGTTTGTTTGAGCTGTAAAGTAACTGCCCTTACCTGAAAAGAAGTCTTGCTTGTAGGAAGACTCAGAGCCTGGGATTTAACTCCATTTCTGAAGTGAAACACACAGCATAGTTCTCATCCATTGATCACACTCTGCTTTAGAGCAAGAAGCACGCTCTTGCTTTCTAGAGTCTCTAAGAAGGCAGGAAACTTGAGTGTGATCAGAACAAAAGAACGGTGTTTCCTACACATAGGGACCATATCTAGTTCAACTCTGCTTCGGAAACTGAAAGAAACCACAGTTCCTCTAACATCCAATGCTTGTCAGTTAAGATGAGACACGTGTGAGCTTTCTGAATGATGTAGTTCGTTTGAGCTGAAAAGTGACTCCCCTTACCTGAAACGAAGTTTTTCTTGTAGGAAGACTCAGAGCCAGGGATTTAACTCAATTTTTGAAGTGAAACACACAGCAGAGTTCTCATCCATAGATCACACTCTGCTTTAGAGCAAGAAGCACGCTTTTGCTTTCTAGAATCTCTAAGACAACAGGAAACGTGAGTGTGCTGAGAACAAAAGAACGGTGTTTCCTACACATACGGGCCATATCTAGTCCAACTCTGATTCTGAAAGTGAAACAAACCACATGTCCTCTAACATCCAATGATTGTCCGTTAAGATGAGAAACTTGTGAGCTTCGTGAACAATGTAGTTCGTTTGAGCTGTAAAGTAACTGCCCTTCCCTGAAACGAAGTCTTGCTTGTAGGAAGACTCAGAGCCTGGGATTTAACTCCCTTTCTGAAGGGAAACACACAGCATAGTTCTCATCCATGGATCACACTCTGCTTTAGAGCAAGAAGCACGCTCTTGCTTTCTAGAGTCTCTAATACAGCTGGAAACCTGAGTGTGCTCAGAACAAAAGAACGGTGTTTCCTACACATACACACCATATCTAGTCCAATTCTGCTTCTGAAACTGAAACAAACCACAGGTCCTCTATATCCAATGCTTGTCTGTCAAGATGAGAAACATGTGAGCTTTGTGAACGATGTAGTTCATTTGAGCTGTAAAGTAACTGCCCTTACGTGAAATGAAGACTTTGTTGTAGGAAGACACAAAGCCTGGGATTTAACTCCATTTCTGAAGGGAAACACCCAGCACAGTTCTCTTCCATGAATCACACTCTGCTTTAGAGCAAGAAGCACGCTCTTCCTTTCTAGAGTCTCTAATACAGCAGGAAACGTGATTGTGCTCAGAACAAAAGAACTGTGTATCCTACACATACTGACCATATCTAGTTGAACTCTTCTTCTGAAACTGACATAAAGCACAGGTCCTCTAACATCCAATGCTTGTCATTTAAGATGAGAAACGTGTGAGCATCATGAAAGGTAGTTCTTTTGAGCTGAAAAGTGACTGCCATTACCTGAAACGAAGTCTTGCTTGTAGGAAGACTCAGAGCCTGGGATTTAACTCCATTTCTGAAGTGAAACACACAGCAGAGTTCTCATCCTTAGATCACACTCTGCTTTAGAGCAAGAAGCACGCTCTTGCTTTCCAGAGTCTCTAATAAAGCAGGATATTTGAGTGTACTCACAACAAAAGAACTGTGTTTCCTACACATATGGACCATATCTAGTTCAACTCTTCTTCTGAAGCTGATATAAAGCACTGTTCCTGTAACATCCAATGCTTTTCAATTAAGACCGAGAAACGTGTGAGCTTTGTGTATTATGTAGTTCTTTTGAGATGTAAAGTAACTGCCCTTACCTGAAATGATATCTTGCTTGTAAGAAGACTCAGACCCTGGGATTTAACTCCATTTCTGAAGTGGAACACACAGCAGAGTTCTCATCCATTGATCACACTCTGCTTTAGTGCAAGAAGCACGCTCTTGCTTTCTAGATTCTCTAAGACAGCAGGAAACATGAGTGTGCTGAGAACAAAAGAACGGTGTTTCCTACACATACGGGCCATATCTAGCCCAACTCTGCTTCAGAAAGTGAAACAAAGCACAAGTCCTCTAACATCCAATGCTTGTCCTTTAAGATGAGAAACTTCTGACATTCGTGAACAATGTAGTTCGTATGAGCTGTAAAGTAACTGCCCTTAACTGAAACGAAGTCTTGCTTGTAGGAAGACTCAGAGCCTGGGATTTAACTCCATTTCAGAAGTGAAACACACAGCAGAGTTCTCATCCATAGATCACACTCTGCTTTAGAGCAAGAAGCACGCTCTTGCTTTCTAGAGTCTCTAAGACAGCAAGAAAAGTGAGTGTGCTGAGAACAAAAGAACAGTGTTTCCTACACATACGGACCATATCTAATCCAACTCTGCTTCTGAAACTGATACAAAGCACCTGTCCTCTAACATGCAATGCTTGGCAGTTAAGATGAGAAACGTGTTAGCTTCGTGAACGATGTAGTTTGTTTGAATTGAAAAGTGACTACCCTTACCTGAAACGAAGTCTTGCTTGTAGGAAGAATCAGAGCCTGGGATTTAACTCCATTTCTGAAGTGAAACACACAGCAGAGTTCTCATCCATAGATCACACTCTGATTTAGAGCAAGAAGCACGCTCTAGCTTTCTAGAGTCTCTAAGACAGCATGAAACATGAGTGTGATGAGAACAAAAGAAAGGTGTTTCCTACACATACAGACCATATCTAGTTCATCTCTGCTTCTGAAACTGAAACAAACCAGAGGTCCTCTAACAACCAATGCTTTTCAGTTTAGATGAGAAATGCGTGAGCTTCGTGAACGATGTAGTTTGTTTGAGCTGTAAAGTAACTGCCCTTACCTGAAAAGAAGTCTTGCTTGTAGGAAGACTCAGAGCCTGGGATTTAACTCCATTTCTGAAGTGAAACACACAGCATAGTTCTCATCCACTGATCACACTCTGCTTTAGAGCAAGAAGCACGCTCTTGCTTTCTAGAGTCTCTAAGAAGGCAGGAAACTTGAGTGTGATCAGAACAAAAGAACGGTGTTTCCTACACATAGGGACCATATCTAGTTCAACTCTGCTTCTGAAACTGAAAGAAACCACAGTTCCTCTAACATCCAATGCTTGTCAGTTAAGATGAGACACGTGTGAGCATTCTGAATGATGTAGTTCGTTTGAGCTGAAAAGTGACTCCCCTTACCTGAAACGAAGTTTTTCTTGTAGGAAGACTCAGAGCCAGGGATTTAACTCCATTTTTGAAGTGAAACACACAGCAGAGTTCTCATCCATAGATCACACTCTGTTTTAGAGCAAGAAGCACGCTTTTGCTTTCTAGAATCTCTAAGACAGCAGGAAACGTGAGTGTGCTGAGAACAAAAGAACAGATTTTCCTACATATATGGACCATATCTAGTCCAACTCTGCTTCTGAAACTGGAACAAAGCACTGATCCTCTAACATGCAATGCTTGGCAGTTAAGATGAGAAATTATTTAGCTTCGTGAACGATGTAGTTTGTTTGAGCTGAAAAGTGACTGCCCTTACGTGAAATGAAGACTTTTTTGTAGGAAGACACAAAGCCTGGGATTTAACTCCATTTCTAAGGGAAACACCCAGCACAGTTCTCTTCCATGAATCACACTCTGCTTTAAAGCAAGAAGCACGCTCTTCCTTTCTAGAGTCTCTAATACAGCAGGAAACTTGATTGTGCTCAGAACAAAAGAACTGTGTTTCCTACACATACTGACCATATCTAGTTCAACTCTTCTTCTGAAACTGACACAAAGCACAGGTCCTCTAACATCCAATGCTTGACATTTAACATGAGAAACGTGTGAGCATCATGAAAGATGTAGTTCTTTTGAGCTGAAAAGTGACTGCCATTAACTGAAACGAAGTCTTGCTTATAGGAAGACTCAGAGCCTGGGATTTAACTCCATTTCTGAAGTGAAACACACAACAGAGTTCTCATCCTTAGATCACACTCTGCTTTACAGCAAGAAGCACGCTCTTGCTTTCCAGAGTCTCTAATACAGCAGGATACTTGAGTGTGTTCAGAACAAAAGAACTGTGTTTCCTACACATATGGACCATATCTAGTTCAACTCTTCTTCTGAAGCTGATATAGAGCACTGTTCCTGTAACATCCAATCCTTTTCAATTAAGACCGAGAAACGTGTGAGCTTCGTGTATAATGTAGTTCTTTTGAGATGTAAAGTAACTGCCCTTACCTGAAACGATATCTTGCTTGTAAGAAGACTCAAAGCCTGGGATTTAACTCCATTTCTGAAGTGGAACACACTGCAGAGTTCTCATCCATTGATCACAGTCTGCTTTAGAGCAAGAAGCACGCTCTTTCTTTCTAGAGTCTCTAAGACAGCAGGAAACATGAGTGTGCTGAGAACAAAAGAACGGTGTTTCCTACACATACCGGCCATATCTAGTCCAACTCTGATTCTGAAAGTGAAACAAACCACATGTCCTCTAACATCCAATGATTGTCCGTTAAGATGAGAAACTTGTGAGCTTCGTGAACAATGTAGTTCGTTTGAGCTGTAAAGTAACTGCCCTTAACTGAAACGAAGTCTTGCTTGTAGGAAGACTCAGAGCCTGGGATTTAACTCCATTTCTGAAGGGAAACACACAGCATAGTTCTCATAAATGGATCACACTCTGCTTTAGATCAAGAAGCACGCTCTTGCTTTCTAGAGTCTCTAATAAAGCTGGAAACCTGAGTGTGCTCCGAACAAAAGAACGGTGTTTCCTACATATACGGACCATATCTAGTCCAATTCTGCTTCTGAAACTGAAACAAACCCCAGGACCTCTAACATCCAATGCTATTCTGTCAAGATGAGAAACATGTGAGGTTTGTGAACGATGTAGTTCTTTTGAGAGGTAAAGTAACTGCCCTTACCTGAAACGATATCTTGCTTGTAAGAAGACTCAGAGCCTGGGATTTAACTCCATTTCTGAAATGGAACACACAGCAGAGTTCTCATCCATTGATCACACTCTGCTTTAGAGCAAGAAGCACGCTCTTGCTTTCTAGAGTCTCTAAGACAGCAGGAAACATGAGTGTGCTGAGAACAAAAGAACGGTGTTTCCTACACATACGGGCCATATCTAGTGCAACTCTGCTTCTGAAAGTGAAACAAACCACAGGTCCTCTAACATGCAATGCTTGGCAGTTAAGATGAGAAACGTGTTAGCTTCGTGAACGATGTAGTTTGTTTGAACTGAAAAGTAACTGCCCTTTCCTGAAGCGAAGTCTTGCTTGTAGGAAGACTCAGAGCCTGGGTGTTAACACCATTTCTGAAGTGAAACACACAGCAGATTTCTCATCCTTAGATCACACTCTGCTTTAGAGCAAGAAGCACGTTCTTGCTTTCCAGAGTCTCTAATACAGCAGGATACTTGAGTGTGCTCAGAACAAAAGAACTGTGTTTCCTACACATATGGACCATATCTAGTTCAACTCTTCTTCTGATGCTGATATAAAGCACTGTTCCTGTAACATCCAATGCTTTTCAATTAAGACCGAAAAACGTGTGATCTTCGTGTATAATGTAGTTCTTTTGAGATGTAAAGTAACTGCCCTTACCTGAAACGATATCTTGCTTGTAAGAAGACTCAAAGCCTGGGATTTAACTCCATTTCTGAAGTGGAACACACTGCAGAGTTCTCATCCATTGATCACACTCTGCTTTAGAGCAAGAAGCACGCTCTTGCTTTCTAGAGTCTCTAAGACAGCAGGAAACATGAGTGTGCTGAGAACAAAAGAACGGTGTTTCCTACACATACGGGCCATATCTAGTCCAACTCTGATTCTGAAAGTGAAACAAACCACATGTCCTCTAACATCCAATGATTGTCCGTT
The DNA here is from genome assembly GCA_949786385.1 of Onychomys leucogaster. NCBI lineage: Eukaryota > Metazoa > Chordata > Mammalia > Rodentia > Cricetidae > Onychomys > Onychomys leucogaster. Next base: position 2,678,704 of record CATKUP010000009.1, on the reverse strand, counting down.
AAGATGAGAAACTTGTGAGCTTCGTGAACAATGTAGTTCGTTTGAGCTGTAAAGTAACTGCCCTGAACTGAAACGAAGTCTTGCTTGTAGGAAGACTCAGAGCCTGGGATTTAACTCCATTTCTGAAGGGAAACACACAGCATAGTTCTCATCCATGGATCACACTCTGCTTTAGAGCAAGAAGCACGCTCTTGCTTTCTAGAGTCTCTAACAAAGCTGGAAACCTGAGTGTGCTCAGAACAAAAGAACGGTGTTTCCTACATATACGGACCATATCTAGTCCAATTCTGCTTCTGAAACTGAAACAAACCCCAGGTCCTCTAACATCCAATGCTTGTCTGTCAAGATGAGAAACATGTGAGGTTTGTGAACGATGTAGTTCGTTTGAGCAGTAAAGTAACTGCCCTTCCCTGAAACGAAGTCTTGCTTGTAGGAAGACTCAGAGCCTGGGATTTAACTCCCTTTCTGAAGGGAAACACACAGCATAGTTCTCATCCATGGATCACACTCTGCTTTAGAGCAAGAAGCACGCTCTTGCTTTCTAGAGTCTCTAATACAGCTGGAAACCTGAGTGTGCTCAGAACAAAAGAACGGTGTTTCCTACCCATACGCACCATATCTAGTCCAATTCTGCTTCTGAAACTGAAACAAACCACAGGTCCTCTAACATCCAATGCTTGTCTGTCAAGATGAGAAACATGTGAGCTTTGTGAACGATGTAGTTCATTTGAGCTGTAAAGTAACTGCCCTTACCAGAAACAAAGTCTTGCTTGTAGGAAGACTCAGAGCCTGGGATTTAACTCCATTTCTGAAGTGAAACACACAGCAGAGTTCCCATCCATAGGACACACTCTGCTTTAGAGCAAGAAGCACGCTCTTGCTTTCTAGAGTCTCTAAGACAGCAGGAAACATGAGTGTGCTGAGAACAAAAGAACAGTTTTTCCTACATATACGGACCATATCTAGTCCAACTCTGCTTCTGAAACTGAAACAATGCACTGGTCCTCTAACATGCAATGCTTGGCAGTTAAGATGAGAAACGATTTAGCTTCGTGAACGATGTAGTTTGTTTGAGCTGAAAAGTGACTGCCCTTACTTGAAATGAAGACTTTTTTGTAGGAAGACACAAAGCCTGGGATTTAACTCCATTTCTGAAGGGAAACACCCAGCACAGTTCTCTTCCATGAATCACACTCTGCTTTAGAGCAAGAAGCACGCTCTTCCTTTCTAGAGTCTCTAATACAGCAGGAAACCTGATTGTGCTCAGAACAAAAGAACTGTGTTTCCTACACATACTGACCATATCTAGTTCAACTCTTCTTCTGAAACTGACACAAAGCACAGGTCCTCTAACATCCAATGCTTGTCATTTAAGATGAGAAACGTGTGAGCATCATGAAAGGTAGTTCTTTTGAGCTGAAAAGTGACTGCCATTACCTGAAACGAAGTCTTGCTTGTAGGAAGACTCAGAGCCTGGGATTTAACTCCATTTCTGAAGTGGAACACACAGCAGAGTTCTCATCCATTGATCACACTCTGCTTTAGAGCAAGAAGCACGCTCTTGCTTTCTAGAGTCTCTAAGACAGCAGGAAACATGAGTGTGCTGAGAACAAAAGAACGGTGTTTCCTACACATACGGGCCATATCTAGTCCAACTCTGCTTCTGAAAGTGAAACAAACCACAGGTCCTCTAACATGCAATGCTTGGCAGTTAAGATGAGAAACATGTTAGCTTCGTGAACGATGTAGATTGTTTGAGCTGAAAAGTAACTGCCCTTACCTGAAGCGAAGTCTTGCTTGTAGGAAGACTCAGAGCCTGGGAGTTAACACCATTTCTGAAGTGAAACACACAGCAGATTTCTCATACTTAGATCACACTCTGCTTTAGAGCAAGAAGCACGTTCTTGCTTTCCAGAGTCTCTAATACAGCAGGATACTTGAGTGTGCTCAGAACAAAAGAACTGTGTTTCCTACACATATGGACCATATCTAGTTCAACTCTTCTTCTGATGCTGATATAAAGCACTGTTCCTGTAACATCCAATGCTTTTCAATTAAGACCGAGAAACGTGTGATCTTCGTGTATAATGTAGTTCTTTTGAGATGTAAAGTAACTGCCCTTACCTGAAACGATATATTGCTTGTAAGAAGACTCAAAGCCTGGGATTTAACTCCATTTCTGAAGTGGAACACACTGCAGAGTTCTCATCCATTGATCACACTCTGCTTTAGTGCAAGAAGCACGCTCTTGCTTTCTAGATTCTCTAAGACAGCAGGAAACATGAGTGTGCTGAGAACAAAAGAACGGTGTTTCCTACACATACGGGCCATATCTAGCCCAACTCTGCTTCAGAAAGTGAAACAAAGCACAAGTCCTCTAACATCCAATGCTTGTCCTTTAAGATGAGAAACTTCTGACATTCGTGAACAATGTAGTTCGTATGAGCTGTAAAGTAACTGCCCTTAACTGAAACGAAGTCTTGCTTGTAGGAAGACTCAGAGCCTGGGATTTAACTCCATTTCTGAAGTGAAACACACAGCAGAGTTCTCATCCATAGATCACACTCTGCTTTAGAGCAAGAAGCACGCTCTAGCTTTCTAGAGTCTCTAAGACAGCATGAAACATGAGTGTGATGAGAACAAAAGAAAGGTGTTTCCTACACATACAGACCATATCTAGTTCATCTCTGCTTCTGAAACTGAAACAAACCAGAGGTCCTCTAACAACCAATGCTTTTCAGTTTAGATGAGAAATGCGTGAGCTTCGTGAACGATGTAGTTTGTTTGAGCTGTAAAGTAACTGCCCTTACCTGAAAAGAAGTCTTGCTTGTAGGAAGACTCAGAGCCTGGGATTTAACTCCATTTCTGAAGTGAAACACACAGCATAGTTCTCATCCACTGATCACACTCTGCTTTAGAGCAAGAAGCACGCTCTTGCTTTCTAGAGTCTCTAAGAAGGCAGGAAACTTGAGTGTGATCAGAACAAAAGAACGGTGTTTCCTACACATAGGGACCATATCTAGTTCAACTCTGCTTCTGAAACTGAAAGAAACCACAGTTCCTCTAACATCCAATGCTTGTCAGTTAAGATGAGACACGTGTGAGCTTTCTGAATGATGTAGTTCGTTTGAGCTGAAAAGTGACTCCCCTTACCTGAAACGAAGTTTTTCTTGTAGGAAGACTCAGAGCCAGGGATTTAACTCCATTTTTGAAGTGAAACACACAGCAGAGTTCTCATCCATAGATCACACTCTGTTTTAGAGCAAGAAGCACGCTTTTGCTTTCTAGAATCTCTAAGACAGCAGGAAACGTGAGTGAGCTGAGAACAAAAGAACAGATTTTCCTACATATATGGACCATATCTAGTCCAACTCTGCTTCTGAAACTGGAACAAAGCACTGATCCTCTAACATGCAATGCTTGGCAGTTAAGATGAGAAATTATTTAGCTTCGTGAACGATGTAGTTTGTTTGAGCTGAAAAGTGACTGCCCTTACGTGAAATGAAGACTTTTTTGTAGGAAGACACAAAGCCTGGGATTTAACTCCATTTCTAAGGGAAACACCCAGCACAGTTCTCTTCCATGAATCACACTCTGCTTTAAAGCAAGAAGCACGCTCTTCCTTTCTAGAGTCTCTAATACAGCAGGAAACTTGATTGTGCTCAGAACAAAAGAACTGTGTTTCCTACACATACTGACCATATCTAGTTCAACTCTTCTTCTGAAACTGAAACAAAGCACAGGTCCTCTAACATCCAATGCTTCACATTTAACATGAGAAACGTGTGAGCATCATGAAAGATGTAGTTCTTTTGAGCTGAAAAGTGACTGCCATTACCTGAAACGAAGTCTTGCTTATAGGAAGACTCAGAGCCTGGGATTTAACTCCATTTCTGAAGTGAAACACACAACAGAGTTCTCATCCTTAGATCACACTCTGCTTTATAGCAAGAAGCACGCTCTTGCTTTCCAGAGTCTCTAATACAGCAGGATACTTGAGTGTGTTCAGAACAAAAGAACTGTGTTTCCTACACATATGGACCATATCTAGTTCAACTCTTCTTCTGAAGCTGATATAGAGCACTGTTCCTGTAACATCCAATGCTTTTCAATTAAGACCGAGAAACGTGTGAGCTTCGTGTATAATGTAGTTCTTTTGAGATGTAAAGTAACTGCCCTTACCTGCAACGATATCTTGCTTGTAAGAAGACTCAAAGCCTGGGATTTAACTCCATTTCTGAAGTGGAACACACTGCAGAGTTCTCATCCATTGATCACACTCTGCTTTAGAGCAAGAAGCACGCTCTTGCTTTCTAGAGTCTCTAAGACAGCAGGAAACATGAGTGTGCTGAGAACAAAAGAACGGTGTTTCCTACACATACGGGCCATATCTAGTCCAACTCTGATTCTGAAAGTGAAACAAACCACATGTCCTCTAACATCCAATGATTGTCCGTTAAGATGAGAAACTTGTGAGCTTCGTGAACAATGTAGTTCGTTTGAGCTGTAAAGTAACTGCCCTGAACTGAAACGAAGTCTTGCTTGTAGGAAGACTCAGAGCCTGGGATTTAACTCCATTTCTGAAGGGAAACACACAGCATAGTTCTCATCCATGGATCACACTCTGCTTTAGAGCAAGAAGCACGCTCTTGCTTTCTAGAGTCTCTAACAAAGCTGGAAACCTGAGTGTGCTCAGAACAAAAGAACGGTGTTTCCTACATATACGGACCATATCTAGTCCAATTCTGCTTCTGAAACTGAAACAAACCCCAGGTCCTCTAACATCCAATGCTTGTCTGTCAAGATGAGAAACATGTGAGGTTTGTGAACGATGTAGTTCGTTTGAGCAGTAAAGTAACTGCCCTTCCCTGAAACGAAGTCTTGCTTGTAGGAAGACTCAGAGCCTGGGATTTAACTCCCTTTCTGAAGGGAAACACACAGCATAGTTCTCATCCATGGATCACACTCTGCTTTAGAGCAAGAAGCACGCTCTTGCTTTCTAGAGTCTCTAATACAGCTGGAAACCTGAGTGTGCTCAGAACAAAAGAACGGTGTTTCCTACCCATACGCACCATATCTAGTCCAATTCTGCTTCTGAAACTGAAACAAACCACAGGTCCTCTAACATCCAATGCTTGTCTGTCAAGATGAGAAACATGTGAGCTTTGTGAACGATGTAGTTCATTTGAGCTGTAAAGTAACTGCCCTTACCAGAAACAAAGTCTTGCTTGTAGGAAGACTCAGAGCCTGGGATTTAACTCCATTTCTGAAGTGAAACACACAGCAGAGTTCCCATCCATAGGACACACTCTGCTTTAGAGCAAGAAGCACGCTCTTGCTTTCTAGAGTCTCTAAGACAGCAGGAAACATGAGTGTGCTGAGAACAAAAGAACAGTTTTTCCTACATATACGGACCATATCTAGTCCAACTCTGCTTCTGAAACTGAAACAATGCACTGGTCCTCTAACATGCAATGCTTGGCAGTTAAGATGAGAAACGATTTAGCTTCGTGAACGATGTAGTTTGTTTGAGCTGAAAAGTGACTGCCCTTACTTGAAATGAAGACTTTTTTGTAGGAAGACACAAAGCCTGGGAGTTCACACCATTTCTGAAGTGAAACACACAGCAGATTTCTCATACTTAGATCACACTCTGCTTTAGAGCAAGAAGCACGTTCTTGCTTTCCAGAGTCTCTAATACAGCAGGATACTTGAGTGTGCTCAGAACAAAAGAACTGTGTTTCCTACACATATGGACCATATCTAGTTCAACTCTTCTTCTGATGCTGATATAAAGCACTGTTCCTGTAACATCCAATGCTTTTCAATTAAGACCGAGAAACGTGTGATCTTCGTGTATAATGTAGTTCTTTTGAGATGTAAAGTAACTGCCCTTACCTGAAAAGATATCTTGCTTGTAAGAAGACTCAAAGCCTGGGATTTAACTCCATTTCTGAAGTGGAACACACTGCAGAGTTCTCATCCATTGATCACACTCTGCTTTAGAGCAAGAAGCACGCTCTTGCTTTCTAGAGTCTCTAATACAGCAGGATACTTGAGTGTGCTCACAACAAAAGAACTGTGTTTCCTACACATATGCACCATATCTAGTTCAACTCTTCTTCTGAAGCTGATATAAAGCACTGTTCCTGTAACATCCAATGCTTTTCAATTAAGACCGAGAAACGTGTGAGCTTCGTGTATAATGTAGTTCTTTTGAGATGTAAAGTAACTGCCCTTACCTGAAACGATATCTTGCTTGTAAGAAGACTCAAAGCCTGGGATTTAACTACATTTCTGAAGTGGAACACACTGCAGAGTTCTCTTCCATTGATCACACTCTGCTTTAGAGCAAGAAGCACGCTCTTGCTTTCTAGAGTCTCTAAGACAGCAGGAAACATGAGTGTGCTGAGAACAAAAGAACGGAGTTTCCTACACATACCGGCCATATCTAGTCCAACTCTGATTCTGAAAGTGAAACAAACCACATGTCCTCTAACATCCAATGATTGTCCGTTAAGATGAGAAACTTGTGAGCTTCGTGAACAATGTAGTTCGTTTGAGCTGTAAAGTAACTGCCCTGAACTGAAACGAAGTCTTGCTTGTAGGAAGACTCAGAGCCTGGGATTTAACTCCATTTCTGAAGGGAAACACACAGCATAGTTCTCATCCATGGATCACACTCTGCTTTAGAGCAAGAAGCACGCTCTTGCTTTCTAGAGTCTCTAACAAAGCTGGAAACCTGAGTGTGCTCAGAACAAAAGAACGGTGTTTCCTACATATACGGACCATATCTAGTCCAATTCTGCTTCTGAAACTGAAACAAACCCCAGGTCCTCTAACATCCAATGCTTGTCTGTCAAGATGAGAAACATGTGAGGTTTGTGAACGATGTAGTTCGTTTGAGCAGTAAAGTAACTGCCCTTCCCTGAAACGAAGTCTTGCTTGTAGGAAGACTCAGAGCCTGGGATTTAACTCCCTTTCTGAAGGGAAACACACAGCATAGTTCTCATCCATGGATCACACTCTGCTTTAGAGCAAGAAGCACGCTCTTGCTTTCTAGAGTCTCTAATACAGCTGGAAACCTGAGTGTGCTCAGAACAAAAGAACGGTGTTTCCTACCCATACGCACCATATCTAGTCCAATTCTGCTTCTGAAACTGAAACAAACCACAGGTCCTCTAACATCCAATGCTTGTCTGTCAAGATGAGAAACATGTGAGCTTTGTGAACGATGTAGTTCATTTGAACTGTAAAGTAACTGCCCTTACCAGAAACAAAGTCTTGCTTGTAGGAAGACTCAGAGCCTGGGATTTAACTCCATTTCTGAAGTGAAACACACAGCAGAGTTCCCATCCATAGGACACACTCTGCTTTAGAGCAAGAAGCACGCTCTTGCTTTCTAGAGTCTCTAAGACAGCAGGAAACATGAGTGTGCTGAGAACAAAAGAACAGTTTTTCCTACATATACGGACCATATCTAGTCCAACTCTGCTTCTGAAACTGAAACAATGCACTGGTCCTCTAACATGCAATGCTTGGCAGTTAAGATGAGAAACGATTTAGCTTCGTGAACGATGTAGTTTGTTTGAGCTGAAAAGTGACTGCCCTTACTTGAAATGAAGACTTTTTTGTAGGAAGACACAAAGCCTGGGATTTAACTCCATTTCTGAAGGGAAACACCCAGCACAGTTCTCTTCCATGAATCACACTCTGCTTTAGAGCAAGAAGCACGCTCTTCCTTTCTAGAGTCTCTAATACAGCAGGAAACCTGATTGTGCTCAGAACAAAAGAACTGTGTTTCCTACACATACTGACCATATCTAGTTCAACTCTTCTTCTGAAACTGACACAAAGCACAGGTCCTCTAACATCCAATGCTTGTCATTTAAGATGAGAAACGTGTGAGCATCATGAAAGGTAGTTCTTTTGAGCTGAAAAGTGACTGCCATTACCTGAAACGAAGTCTTGTTGTAGGAAGACTCAGAGCCTGGGATTTAACTCCATTTCTGAAGTGGAACACACAGCAGAGTTCTCATCCATTGATCATACTCTGCTTTAGAGCAAGAAGCACGCTCTTGCTTTCTAGAGTCTCTAAGACAGCAGGAAACATGAGTGTGATGAGAACAAAAGAACGGTGTTTCCTACACATACCGGCCATATCTAGTCCAACTCTGCTTCTGAAAGTGAAACAAACCACAGGTCCTCTAACATGCAATGCTTGGCAGTTAAGATGAGAAACTTGTGACCTTCGTGAACAATGTAGTTCGTTTGAGCTGTAAAGTAACTGTCCTTAACTGAAACGAAGTCTTGCTTGTTGGAAGACTCAGAGCCTGGGATTTAACTCCCTTTCTGAAGGGAAACACAGAGCCTAGTTCTCATCCATGGATCACACTCTGCTTTAGAGCAAGAAGCACGCTCTTACTTTCTAGAGTCTCTAATACAGCTGGAAACCTGAGTGTGCTCAGAACAAAAGAACGGTGTTTCCTACACATACGCACCATATCTAGTCCAATTCTGCTTCTGAGACTGAAACAAACCACAGGTCCTCTAACATCCAGTGCTTGTCTGTCAAGATGAGAAACATGGGAGCTTTGTGAACGATGTAGATCATTTGAGCTGTAAAGTAACTGCCCTTAACAGAAATGAAGTCTTACTTGTAGGAAGACTCAGAGCCTGGGATTTAACTCCATTTCTGAAGTGAAACACACAGCAGAGTTCTCATCCTTAGATCACACTCTGCTTTAGAGCAAGAAGCACGCTCTTGCTTTCCAGAGTCTCTAATACAGCAGGATACTTGAGTGTGTTCACAACAAAAGAACTGTGTTTCCTACACATATGGACCATATCTAGTTCAACTCTTCTTCTGAAGCTGATATAGAGCACAGTTCCTGTAACATCCAATGCTTTTCAATTAAGACCGAGAAACGTGTGAGCTTCGTGTATAATGTAGTTCTTTTGAGATGTAAAGTAACTGCCCTTACCTGAAACGATATCTTGCTTGTAAGAAGACTCAGAGCCTGGGATTTAACTCCATTTCTGAAGTGGAATACACTGCAGAGTTCTCATCCATTGATCACACTCTGCTTTAGAGCAAGAAGCACGCTCTTTCTTTCTAGAGTCTCTAAGACAGCAGGAAACATGAGTGTGCTGAGAACAAAAGAACGGTGTTTCCTACACATACGGGCCATATCTAGTCCAACTCTGATTCTGAAAGTGAAACAAACCACATGTCCTCTAACATCCAATGATTGTCCGTTAAGATGAGAAACTTGTGAGCTTCGTGAACAATGTAGTTCGTTTGAGCTGTAAAGTAACTGCCCTTAACTGAAACGAAGTCTTGCTTGTAGGAAGACTCAGAGCCTGTGATTTAACTCCATTTCTGAAGGGAAACACACAGCATAGTTCTCATGCATGGATCACACTCTGCTTTAGAGCAAGAAGCACGCTCTTGCTTTCTAGAGTCTCTAACAAAGCTGGAAACCTGAGTGTGCTCAGAACAAAAGAACGGTGTTTCCTACATATACAGACCATATCTAGTCCAATTCTGCTTCTGAAACTGAAACAAACCCCAGGTCCTCTAACATCCAATGCTTGTCTGTCAAGATGAGAAACATGTGAGGTTTGTGAACGATGTAGTTCGTTTGAGCAGTAAAGTAACTGCCCTTCCCTGAAAGGAAGTCTTGCTTGTAGGAAGACTCAGAGCCTGGGATTTAACTCCCTTTCTGAAGGGAAACACACAGCATAGTTCTCATCCATGGATCACACTCTGCTTTAGAGCAAGAAGCACGCTCTTGCTTTCTAGAGTCTCTAATACAGCTGGAAACCTGAGTGTGCGCAGAACAAAAGAACGGTGTTTCCTAACCATACGCACCATATCTAGTCCAATTCTGCTTCTGAAACTGAAACAAACCACAGGTCCTCTAACATCCAATGCTTGTCTGTCAAGATGAGAAACATGTGAGCTTTGTGAACGATGTAGTTCATTTGAGCTGTAAAGTAACTGCCCTTACCAGAAACAAAGTCTTGCTTGTAGGAAGACTCAGAGCCTGGGATTTAACTCCATTTCTGAAGTGAAACACACAGCAGAGTTCCCATCCATAGGACACACTCTGCTTTAGAGCAAGAAGCACGCTCTTGCTTTCTAGAGTCTCTAAGACAGCAGGAAACATGAGTGTGCTGAGAACAAAAGAACAGTTTTTCCTACATATACGGACCATATCTAGTCCAACTCTGCTTCTGAAACTGAAACAAAGCACTGGTCCTCTAACATGTAATGCTTGGCAGTTAAGATGAGAAATGATTTAGCTTCGTGAACAATGTAGTTTGTTTGAGCTGTAAAGTAACTGCCCTTACCTGAAAAAAAGTCTTGCTTGTAGGAAGACTCAGAGCCTGGGATTTAACTCCATTTCTGAAGGGAAACACCCAGCCCAGTTCTCTTCCATGAATCACACTCTGCTTTAGAGCAAGAAGCACGCTCTTCCTTTCTAGAGTCTCTGATACAGCAGGAAACGTGATTGTGCTCAGAACAAAAGAACTGTGTTTCCTACACATAATGACCATATCTAGTTCAACTCTTCTTCTGAAACTGACACAAAGCACAGGTCCTCTAACATCCAGTGCTTGACATTTAACATGAGAAACGTGTGAGCATCATGAAAGATGTAGTTCTTTTGAGCTGAAAAGTGACTGCCATTACCTAAAACGAAGTCTTTCTTATAGGAAGACTCAGAGCCTGGGATTTAACTCCATTTCTGAAGTGAAACACACAGCAGAGTTCTCATCCTTAGATCACACTCTGCTTTAGAGCAAGAAGCACGCTCTTGCTTTCCAGTGTCTCTAATACAGCAGGATACTTGAGTGTGCTCAGAACAAAAGAACTGTGTTTCCTACACATATGCACCATATCTTGTTCAACTCTTCTTCTGAAGCTGATATAAAGCACTGTTCCTGTAACATGCAATGCTTTTCAATTAAGACCGAGAAACGTGTGAGCTTCGTGTATAATGTAGTTCTTTTGAGATGTAAAGTAACTGCCCTTACCTGAAACGATTTCTTGCTTGTAAGAAGACTCAAAGCCTGGGATTTAACTCCATTTCTGAAGTGGAACACACTGCAGAGTTCTCATCCATTGATCACACTCTGCTTTAGAGCAAGAAGCACGCTCTTGCTTTCTAGAGTCTCTAAGACAGCAGGAAACATGAGTGTGCTGAGAACAAAAGAACGGTGTTTCCTACACATACGGGCCATATCTAGTCCAACTCTGATTCTGAAAGTGAAACAAACCACATGTCCTCTAACATCCAATGATTGTCCGTTAAGATGAGAAACTTGTGAGCTTCGTGAACAATGTAGTTCGTTTGAGCTGTAAAGTAACTGCCCTGAACTGAAATGAAGTCTTGCTTGTAGGAAGACTAAGAGCCTGGGATTTAACTCCATTTCTGAAGGGAAACACACAGCATAGTTCTCATCCATGGGTCACACTCTGCTTTAGAGCAAGAAGCACGCTCTTGCTTTCTAGAGTCTCTAACAAAGCTGGAAACCTGAGTGTGCTCAGAACAAAAGAACGGTGTTTCCTACATATACGGACCATATCTAGTCCAATTCTGCTTCTGAAACTGAAACAAACCCCAGGTCCTCTAACATCCAATGCTTGTCTGTCAAGATGAGAAACATGTGAGGTTTGTGAACGATGTAGTTCGTTTGAGCAGTAAAGTAACTGCCCTTCCCTGAAACGAAGTCTTGCTTGTAGGAAGACTCAGAGCCTGGGATTTAACTCCCTTTCTGAAGGGAAACACACAGCATAGTTCTCATCCATGGATCACACTCTGCTTTAGAGCAAGAAGCACGCTCTTGCTTTCTAGAGTCTCTAATACAGCTGGAAACCTGAGTGTGCTCAGAACAAAAGAACGGTGTTTCCTACACATACGCACCATATCTAGTCCAATTCTGCTTCTGAAACTGAAACAAACCACAGGTCCTCTAACATCCAATGCTTGTCTGTCAAGATGAGAAACATGTGAGCTTTGTGAACGATGTAGTTCATTTGAGCTGTAAAGTAACTGCCCTTACCAGAAACAAAGTCTTGCTTGTAGGAAGACTCAGAGCCTGGGATTTAACTCCATTTCTGAAGTGAAACACATAGCAGAGTTCCCATCCATAGGACACACTCTGCTTTAGAGCAAGAAGCACGCTCTTGCTTTCTAGAGTCTCTAAGACAGCAGGAAACATGAGTGTGCTGAGAACAAAAGAACAGTTTTTCCTACATATACGGACCATATCTAGTCCAACTCTGCTTCTGAAACTGAAACAATGCACTGGTCCTCTAACATGCAATCCTTGGCAGTTAAGATGAGAAACGATTTAGCTTCGTGAACAATGTAGTTTGTTTGAGCTGAAAAGTGACTGCCCTTACGTGAAATGAAGACTTTTTTGTAGGAAGACACAAAGACTGGGATTTAACTCCATTTCTGAAGGGAAACACCCAGCACAGTTCTCTTCCATGAATCACACTCTGCTTTAGTGCAAGACGCACGCTCTTCCTTTCTAGAGTCTCTAATACAGCAGGAAACCTGATTGTGCTCAGAACAAAAGAACTGTGTTTCCTACACATACTGACCATATCTAGTTCAACTCTTCTTCTGAAACTGACACAAAGCACAGGTCCTCTAACATCCAATGCTTGTCATTTAAGATGAGAAACGTGTGAGCATCATGAAAGGTAGTTCTTTTGAGCTGAAAAGTGACTGCCATTACCTGAAACGAAGTCTTTCTTATAGGAAGACTCAGAGCCTGGGATTTAACTCCATTTCTGAAGTGAAACACACAGCAGAGTTCTCATCCTAAATTCACACTCTGCTTTAGAGCAAGAAGCATGCTCTTGTTTTCTAGAGTCTCTAAGACAGCAGGAAACATGAGTGTGCTCAGAACAAAAGAACTGTGTTTCCTACACATATGGACCATATCTAGTTCAACTCTTCTTCTGATGCTGATATAAAGCACTGTTCCTGTAACATCCAATGCTTTTCAATTAAGACCAAGAAACGTGTGATCTTCGTGTATAATGTAGTTGTTTTGAGATGTAAAGTAACTGCCCTTACCTGAAACGATTTCTTGCTTGTAAGAAGACTCAAAGCCTGGGATTTAACTCCATTTCTGAAGTGGAACACACTGCAGAGTTCTCATCCATTGATCACACTCTGCTTTAGAGCAAGAAGCACGCTCTTGCTTTCTAGAGTCTCTAAGACAGCAGGAAAAGTGAGTGTGCTGAGAACAAAAGAACAGTGTTTCCTACACATACAGACCATATCTAGTCCAATTCTGCTTCTGAAACTGATACAAAGCACTGGTCCTCTAACATGCAATGCTTGGCAGTTAAGATGAGAAACGTGTTAGCTTCGTGAACGATGTAGTTTGTTTGAGCTGAAAAGTGACTGCCCTTACCTGAAACGAAGTCTTGCTTGTAGGAAGACTCAGAGCCTGGGATTTAACTCCATTTCTGAAGTGAAACACACAGCAGAGTTCTCATCCATAGATCACACTCTGCTTTCGAGCAAGAAGCACGCTCTTGCTTTCCAGAGTCTCTAATACAGCAGGATACTTGAGTGTGCTCAGAACAAAAGAACTGTGTTTCCTACACATATGCACCATATCTAGTTCAACTCTTCTTCTGAAGCTGATATAAAGCACTGTTCCTTTAATATCCAATGCTTTTCAATTAAGACCGAGAAACGTGTGAGCTTCGTGTATAATGTAGTTCTTTTGAGATGTAAAGTAACTGCCCTTACCTGAAACGATATCTTGCTTGTAAGAAGACTCAAAGCCTAGGATTTAACTCCATTTCTGAAGTGGAACACACTGCAGAGTTCTCATCCATTGATCACACTCTGCTTTAGAGCAAGAAGCACGCTCTTGCTTTCTAGAGTCTCTAAGACAGCAGGAAACATGAGTGTGCTGAGAACAAAAGAACGGTGTTTCCTACACATACGGGCCATATCTAGTCCAACTCTGATTCTGAAAGTGAAACAAACCACATGTCCTCTAACATCCAATGATTGTCCGTTAAGATGAGAAACTTGTGAGCTTCGTGAACAATGTAGTTCGTTTGAGCTGTAAAGTAACTGCCCTGAACTGAAACGAAGTCTTGCTTGTAGGAAGACTCAGAGCCTGGGATTTAACTCCATTTCTGAAGGGAAACACACAGCATAATTCTCATCCATGGATCACACTCTGCTTTAGAGCAAGAAGCACGCTCTTGCTTTCTAGAGTCTCTAACAAAGCTGGAAACCTGAGTGTGCTCAGAACAAAAGAACGGTGTTTCCTACATATACGGACCATATCTAGTCCAATTCTGCTTCTGAAACTGAAACAAACCCCAGGTCCTCTAACATCCAGTGCTTGTCTGTCAAGATGAGAAACATGGGAGCTTTGTGAACGATGTAGATCATTTGAGCTGTAAAGTAACTGCCCTTACCAGAAATGAAGTCTTGCTTGTAGGAAGACTCAGAGCCTGGGATTTAACTCCATTTCTGAAGTGAAACACACAGCAGAGTTCTCATCCTTAGATCACACTCTGCTTTAGAGCAAGAAGCACGCTCTTGCTTTCCAGAGTCTCTAATACAGCAGGATACTTGAGTGTGTTCAGAACAAAAGAACTGTGTTTCCTACACATATGGACCATATCTAGTTCAACTCTTCTTCTGAAGCTGATATAGAGCACTGTTCCTGTAACATCCAATGCTTTTCAATTAAGACCGAGAAACGTGTGAGCTTCGTATATAATGTAGTTCTTTTGAGATGTAAAGTAACTGCCCTTACCTGAAACGTTATCTTGCTTGTAAGAAGACTCAAAGCCTGGGATTTAACTCCATTTCTGAAGTGGAACACACTGCAGAGTTCTCATCCATTGATCACACTCTGCTTTAGAGCAAGAAGCACGCTCTTTCTTTCTAGAGTCTCTAAGACAGCAGGAAACATGAGTGTGCTGAGAACAAAAGAACGGTGTTTCCTACACATACGGGCCATATCTAGTCCAACTCTGCTTCTGAAAGTGAAACAAACCACATGTCCTCTAACATCCAATGATTGTCCGTTAAGATGAGAAACTTGTGAGCTTCGTGAACAATGTAGTTCGTTTGAGCTGTAAAGTAACTGCCCTTAACTGAAACGAAGTCTTGCTTGTAGGAAGACTCAGAGCCTGGGATTTAACTCCATTTCTGAAGGGAAACACACAGCATAGTTCTCATCCATGGATCACACTCTGCTTTAGAGCAAGAAGCACGCTCTTGCTTTCTAGAGTCTCTAACAAAGCTGGAAACCTGAGTGTGCTCAGAAGAAAAGAACGGTGTTTCCTACATATACGGACCATATCTAGATCAATTCTGCTTCTGAAACTGAAACAAACCCCAGGTCCTCTAACATCCAATGCTTGTCTGTCAAGATGAGAAACATGTGAGGTTTGGGAACGATGTAGTTCGTTTGAGCAGTAAAGTAACTGCCCTTCCCTGAAACGAAGTCTTGCTTGTAGGAAGACTCAGAGCCTGGGATTTAACTCCCTTTCTGAAGGGAAACACACAGCATAGTTCTCATCCATGGATCACACTCTGCTTTAGAGCAAGAAGCACGCTCTTGGTTTCTAGAGTCTCTAATACAGCAGGAAACGTGATTGTGCTCAGAACAAAAGAACTGTGTTTCCTACACATACTGACCATATTTAGTTCAACTCTTCTTCTGAAACTGACACAAAGCACAGGTCCTCTAACATCCAATGCTTGACATTTAAGGTGAGAAACGTGTGAGCATCATGGAAGATGTAGTTCTTTTGAGCTTAAAAGTGACTGCCATTACCTGAAACGAAGTCTTGCTTATAGGAAGACACAGAGCCTGGGATTTAACTCCATTTCTGAAGGGAAACACACAGCATAGTTCTCATCCATGGATCACACTCTGCTTCAGAGCAAGAAGCACACTCTTGCTTTCTAGATTCTCTAATACAGCAGGAAACGTGGTTGTGCTCAGAACAAAAGAACTGTGTTTTCGACACATACGGACCATATCTTGTCCAACTCTGCTTGTGAAACTGAAACAAACCACAGGTCCACTAACATCCAATGCTTGTCAGTTAAGATGATAAACTTGTGAGCTTCGTGAACGATGTAGTTCGTTTGAGCTGTAAAGTAACTAACCTTACCTGAAACGAATTCTTGTTTGTAGGAAGACTCAGAGCCTGGGATTTAACTCCATTTCTGAAGTGAAACACACAGCCGAGTTCTCATCCATTGATCATACTCTGAGTTAGAGCAAGAAGCACGCTCTAGCTTTCTAGAGTCTCTAAGACAGCAGGAAACGTGAGTGTGCTGAGAACAAAAGAACGGTGTTTCCTACACACACGGATCATATCTATTCCAACTCTGCTTCTGAAACGGATACAAAGCACTGGTCCTATAACATCAGATGCTTGTCAGTTAAGATGAGAAACGTGTGAGCTTCGTGAACGATGTAGTTCGTTTGAGCTGTAAAGTAACTGCCCTTACCTGAAACGAAGTCTTGCATGTAGGAAGACACTGAGCATGGGATTTAACTCCATTTCTGAAGGGAAACACACAGCCGAGTTCTCATCCATGGATCACACTCTGCTTTAGAGCAAGAAGCACGTTCTAGCTTTCTAGAGTCTCTAAGACAGCAGGAAACGTGAGTGTGCTAAGAACAAAAGAACTGTGTTTCCTACACATACGGACCATATCTATTCCAACTCTCCTTCTGAAACTGATACAAAACACTGGTCCTATAACATCCGATGCTTGTCAGTTAAGATGAGAAACGTGTGAGCTTCGTGAACGATGTAGTTGGTTTGAGCTGTAAAGTAACTGCCGTTACCTGAAAAGAATTCTTGTTTGTAGGAAGACTCAGAGCCTGGGATTTAACTCCATTCCTGAAGTGAAACACACAGCCGAGGTCTCATCCATTGATCACACTCTGCTTTAGAGCAAGAAGCATGCTCTAGCTTTCTAGAGTCTCTAAGAGAGCAGGAAACGTGAGTGTGCTGAGAACAAAAGAACGGTGTTTCCTACACATATGGACCATATCTAGTCCATCTCTGCTTCTGAAACTGAGACAAAGCACTGGTCCTCTAACATCCAAGCTTGTCAGTTAAGATGAGAAACGTGTTAGCTTCGTGAACGATGTAGTTCGTTTGAGCTGAAGAGTGACTGCCCTTACCTGAAACGAAGTCTTGAATGTTGGAAGACTCAGAGCCTGGGATTGAACTCCATTTCTGAAGGGAAACACACAGCAGAGTTCTCATATATAGATCACACTCGGCTTTAAAGCAAGAAGCACGCTCTAGCATTCTAGAGTCTCTAAGACAGCAGGAAACGTGAGTGTGCTGAGAACAAAAGAACTGTGTTTCCTACACATACGGACCATATCTATTCCAACTCTGCCTCTGAAACTGATACAAAGCACTGGTCCTATAATATCCGATGCTTGTCAGTTAAGATGAGAAACGTGTGAGCTTCGTGAACGATGTAGTTCGTTTGACCTGAAAAGTGACTGCCCTTCCCTGAAACCAAGTCTTTCATGTTGGAAGACACAGAGCCTGGGATTTAACTCCATTTCTGAAGGGAAACACACAGCATAGTTCTCATCCATGGATCACACTCTGCTTCAGAGCAAGAAGCACACTCTTGCTTTCTAGATTCTCTAATGCAGCAGGAAACCTGGTTGTGCTCAGAACAAAAGAACTGTGTTTCCGACACATACGGACCATATCTAGTCCAAATCTCCTTGTGAAACTGAAACAAACCACAGGTCTACTAACATCCAATGCTTGTCACTTAAGATGATAAACTTGTGAACTTAGTGAACGATCTAGTTCGTTTTAGCTATAAGTAACTAACCTTACCTGAAACGAATTCTTGTTTGTAGGAAGACTCAGTGCCTGGGATTTAACTCCATTTCTGAAGTGAAACACACAGCCGGGTTCTCATCCATTGATCACACTCTGCTTTAGAGCAAGAACCACGCTCTAGCTTTCTAGATTCTCTCAGACAGCAGGAAACGTGAGTGTGCTGAGAACAAAAGAATGGTGTTTACTACACATACGGACCATATCTAGTCCAACTCTGCTTCTGAAACTGAGAAAATGCACTGGTCCACTAACATCCAATGCTTGTCATTTAAGATGAGAAACGTGTGAGCTTTGTGAACGATGTACTTCGTTTGAGCTGAAAAGTGTCTGCCATTACTTGAAAGGAATTCTTGCTTGTAGGAAGACACAGAGCCTGGAATTTAACTCCATTTCTGAAGGGAAACACACAACAGAGCTCTCATATATAGATCACACTCTGCCTTAGAGCAAGAAGCACCCTCTAGCTTTCTAGATTCTCTAAGACATCAGGAAACGTGAGTGTGCTGAGAACAAAAGAACGGTGTTTCATACACATATGGACCATATCTAGTCCAACTCTGCTTCTTAAACTGATACAAAGCACTGGTCCTCTAAAATCCAATGCTTGTCAGTTAAGATGAGAAACGTGTGAGCTTCGTGAACGATGTAGTTCTTTTGAGCTGAAAAGTGACTGCCCTTCCCTGAAACGAAGTCTTGCATGTTGGAAGACACAGAGCCTGGGATTTAACTCCATTTCTGAAGGGAAACACACAGCATAGTTCTCATCCATGGATCACACTCTGCTTCAGAGCAAGAAGCACACTCTTGCTTTCTAGATTCTCTAATACAGCAGGAAACGTGGTTGTGCTCAGAACAAAAGAACTGTGTTTTCGACACATACGGACCATATCTAGTCCAACTCTGCTTGTGAAACTGAAACAAACCACAGGTCCACTAACATCCAATGCTTGTCAGTTAAGATGATAAACTTGTGAGCTTCGTGAACGATGTAGTTCGTTTGAGCTGTAAAGTAACTAACCTTACCTGAAACGAATTCTTTTTTGTAGGAAGACTCAGAGCCTGGGATTTAACTCCATTTCTGAAGTGAAACACACAGCCGAGTTCTCATCCATTGATCATACTCTGAATTAGAGCAAGAAGCACGCTCTAGCTTTCTAGAGTCTCTAAGACAGCAGGAAACGTGAGAGTGCTGAGAACAAAAGAACGGTGTTTCCTACACACACGGACCATATCTATTCCAACTCTGCTTCTGAAACGGATACAAAGCACTGGTCCTATAACATCCGATGCTTGTCAGTTAAGATGAGAAACGTCTGAGCTTCGTGAACGATGTAGTTCGTTTGAGCTGTAAAGTAACTGCCCTTACCTGAAACGAAGTCTTGCATGTAGGAAGACACTGAGCCTGGGATTTAACTCCATTTCTGAAGGGAAACACACAGCTGAGTTCTCATCCATGGATCACACTCTGCTTTAGAGCAAGAAGCACGCTCTTGCTTTCCAGAGTCAATAAGACAGCAGGAAACGTGAGTGTGCTGAGAAAAAAAGAACGGTGTTTCTTACACATTCGGACCATATCGAGTCCAACTCTGCCTCTGAAATTGATACAAAGCACAGGTCCTCCAGCATCCAATGCTTGTCATTTAAGATGAGAAACGTGTGAGCTAAGTGAACGATGTAGTTCGTTTGAGCTGTAAAGTAACTGCCCTTATCTGAAACGAAGTGTTGCTTTTAGGAAGACTCAGAGCCTGGGGTTTAACTCCATTTCTGAAGTGAAACACACAGCAGAGTTCTCATATATAGATCACACTCTGCTTTAGAACAAGAAGCACGCTCTTGCTTTCTAGAGTCTCTAATACAGCAGGAAACGTGGTTGTGCTCAGAACAAAAGAACTGTGTTTCCGACACATACGGACCATATCTAATCCAATTCTGTTTGTGAAAGTGAAACAAACCACAGGTCCACTAACATCCAATGCGTGTCAGTTAAAATGAGAAACGTGGGAGCTTCGTGAACGATGTAGTTGGTTTGAGCTGTAAAGTAACTGCCCTTACCTGAAACGAAGTCTTTTTTGTAGGAAGACTTAGAGCCTGTGATTTAACTCCATTTCTGAAGTGAAACAAACAGCAGAATTCTTAACCATTGATCACACTCTGCTTTAGAGCAAGAAGCACGCTCTTGCTTTCTAGAGTCTCTAAGACAGCAGGAAACGTGAGTGTGCTGAGAACAAAAGAACGGTGTTTCCTACAAATACGGACCATATCTAGTTCAACTCTGCTTGTGAAAGTGAAACAAACCACAGGTCCACTAACATCCAATGCTTGTCAGTTAAGATGAGAAACGTGTGAGCTTCGGGAACGATGTAGTTCGTTTGACCTGAAAATTGACTGCCCTTCCCTGAAACCAAGTCTTTCATGTTGGAAGACACAGAGCCTGGTATTTAACTCCATTTCTGAAGGGAAACACACAGCAGAGTTTTCTTCCATGGATCACACTCTTCTTTAGAGCAAGAAGCACGCTCTTGCTTTCTAGATTCTCTAATACAGCAGCAAACGTGAGTGTGCTAAGAACAAATGAACGGTGTTTCCTACACGTACGGACCATATCTATTCCAACTCTGCTTCTGAAACTGATAAAAAGCACTGGTCCTATATCATCCGATGCTTGTCAGTTAAGATGAGAAACGTGTGAGCTTCTTGAACGATGTAGTTCGTTTGAGCTGTAAAGTAACAGCCCTCCTGAAATGAAGTGTTGCTTGTAGGAAGACTCAGAGCCTGGGATTTAACTCCATTTCTGAAGGGAAACACACAACGAGTTCTCATATATAGATCACAATCTGCTTTAGAGCAAGAAGCACGCTCTTGCTTTCTAGAATCTCTAAGACAGTAGGAAACATGAGTGTGCTGAGAACACAAGAACGGTGTTTCTTACACATTCGGACCATATCGAGTCCAATTCTGCCTCTAAAATTGACCAAAAGCACAGGTCCTCCAGCATCCAATGCTTGTCATTTAAGATGAGAAACGTGTGAGGTTTGTGAAGGATGTAGTTCCTTTGAGCTGAAAAGTGACTGCCCTTACTTTAAAGGAATTCTTGGTTGTAGAACGACACATAGCCTGGAATTTAACTCCATTTCTGAAGTGAAACACACAGCAGAGTTCTCATCCATTGATCACACTCTGCTTTAGAGCAAGAAGCACGCTCTAGCTTTCTAGAGTCCCTAAGACAGCACGAAACGTGAGTGTGCTGAGAACAAAAGAACGGTTTTTCCTACACATACGGACCATTTCTAGTCCATCTCTGCTTCTGAAACTGAGAAAAAGCACTGGTCCTCTAACATCCAATGCTTGTCAGTTAAGATGAGAAACGTGTTAGCTTCGTGAACAATGTAGTTCGTTTCAGCTGAAAAGTGACTGCCCTTACCTGAAACGAAGTCTTGAGTGTTGGAAGACACAGAGCCTGGGATTTAACTCCATTATTGAAGGGAAACACATAGCAGAGTTCTCATCCATTGATCACACTCAGCTTAAAGCAAGAAGGACGCTCTTGCTTTCTAGAGTCTCTAAGACAGCAGGAAACATGAGTGTGCTGTGAGGAAAAGAACGGTGTTTCTTACAAATTCGGACCTTATTGAGTCCAACTCTGCCTCTGAAATTGATACAAAGCACAGGTCCTCCAGCATCCAATGCTTGTCATTTAAGATGGGAAACGTGTGAGCTTCGGGAACGATGTAGTTCGTTTTAGTTGTAAAGTAACTGCCCTTACCTGAAACGAAGTCTTTTTTGTAGGAAGACTCAGAGCCTGGGATTTAACTCCTATTCTTAAGGGAAAAACACAGCAGAGATCTCATCCATTGATCACACAATGCTTTAGAGCAAGAAGCACGCTCTAGCTTTCTAGAGTCCCTAAGACAGCAGGAGACATGAGTGTGCTGAGAACAAAAGAACGGTTTTTCCTACACATACGGTCCATATCTACTCCAACTCTTCTTCTGGAAGTTATACAAAGCACTGGTCCTCTAACATCCAATGCTTGTCAGTTAAGATGGGAAACGTGTTAGCTTAGTGAATGATGTAGTTCGTTTTAGCTGATAAGTGACTGCACTTACCTGAAACGAAGTCTTGAGTGTTGGAAGACACAGAGCCTGGGATTTAACTCCATTTCTGAAGGGAAACACACAGCATATTTCTCATCCATGGATCACACTCTACTTCAGAGCATGAAGCACGCTCTTGCTTTCTAGATTCTCTAATTCAGTAAGAAACGTGGTTGTGCTCAGAAAAAAAGAACTGTGTTTCCTACACATACGGACCATATCTAGTCAAAATCTGCTTGTGGAACTGAAATAAACCACAGGTCCACTAACATCCAATGCTTGTCAGTTAAGATGAGAAACGTGTGAGCTTTGTGAACGATGTAGTTCGTTTGAGCTGAAAAGTGACTGCCCTTCCCTG
The DNA here is from genome assembly GCA_949786385.1 of Onychomys leucogaster. NCBI lineage: Eukaryota > Metazoa > Chordata > Mammalia > Rodentia > Cricetidae > Onychomys > Onychomys leucogaster. The sequence goes on along the minus strand of CATKUP010000009.1, from coordinate 2,656,344 downwards.
AAACGAATTCTTGTTTGTAGGAAGACTCAGAGCCTGGGATTTAACTCCATTTCTGAAGTGAAACACACAGCCAAGTTCTCATCCATTGATCACACTCTGCTTTAGAGCAAGAAGCATGCTCTACCTTTCTAGAGTCTCTAAGACAGCAGGAAACGTGAGTGTGCTGAGAACAAAAGAACGGTGTTTCTTACACATTCGGACCATATCGAGTCCAACTCTGCCTCTGAAATTGATACAAAGCACAGGTCCTCCAGCATCCAATGCTTGTCATTTAAGATGAGATACGTGTGAGCTAAGTGAACGATGTAGTTCGTTTGAGCTGTAAAGTAACTGCCCTTATCTGAAACGAAGTGTTGCTTTTAGGAAGACTCAGAGCCTGGGGTTTAACTCCATTTCTGAAGTGAAACACACAGCAGAGTTCTCATATATAGATCACACTCTGCTTTAGAACAAGAAGCACGCTCTTGCTTTCTAGAGTCTCTAATACAGCAGGAAACGTGGTTGTGCTCAGAACAAAAGAACTGTGTTTCCGACACATACGGACCATATCTAATCCAATTCTGCTTGTGAAAGTGAAACAAACCACAGGTCCACTAACATCCAATGCTTGTCAGTTAAAATGAGAAACGTGGGAGCTTCGTGAACGATGTAGTTGGTTTCAGCTGTAAAGTAACTGCCCTTACCTGAAACGAAGTCTTTTTTGTAGGAAGACTCAGAGCCTGTGATTTAACTCCATTTCTGAAGTGAAACAAACAGCAGAATTCTTAACCATTGATCACACTCTGCTTTAGAGCAAGAAGCACGCTCTAGCATTCTAGTGTATCTAAGACAGCAGGAAATGTGAGTGTGCTGAGAACAAAAGAACGGTGTTTCCTACAAATACGGACCATATCTATTCCAACTCTGCCTCTGAAACTGATACAAAGCACTGGTCCTATAACATCCAATTCTTGTCAGTTAAGATGAGAAACGTGTGAGCTTCGTGAACGATGTAGTTCATTTGAGCTGAAAAGTGACTGCCCTTCCCTGAAACCAAGTCTTTCATGTTGGAAGACACAGAGCCTGGGATTGAACTCCATTTCTGAAGGGAAACACACAGCAGAGTTCTCTTCCATGGATCACACTCTGCTTTAGAGAAAGAAGCACGCTCTTGCTTTCCAGAGTCAATAAGACAGCAGGAAACCTGAGTGTGATGAGAACAAAAGAACTGTGTTTCCTACACATACGGACCATATCTAGTCCATCTCTGCATCTGAAACTGAGACAAAGCACTGGTCCTCTAACATCCAATGCTTGTCAGTTAAGATGAGAAACGTGTTAGCTTTGTGAACGATGTAGTTCGTTTGAGCTGAAAAGTGACTGCTCTTCCCTGAAACCAAGTCTTTCATGTTGGAAGACAAAGAGCCTGGGATTTAACTCCATTGCTGAAGGGAAACACACAGCATTGTTCTCATCCATGGATCACACTCTGCTTCAGAGCAAGAAGAACACTCTTGCTTTCAAGATTCTCTAATACAGCAGGAAACGTGGTTGTGGTCAGAACAAAAGAACTGTGTTTCCGACACATACGGACCATATCTAGTCTAACTCTGCTTATGAAACTGAAACAAACCACAGGTCCACTAACATCCAAAGCTTTTCAGTTAAGATGATAAACTTGTGAGCTTCGTGAACGATGTAGTTCGTTTGAACTGTAAAGTAACCGCCGTTACCTGAAACGAATTCTTGTTTGTAGGAAGACTCAGAGCCTGGGATTTAACTCCATTTCTGAAGTGAAACACACAGCAAAGTTCTCATCCATTGATCACACTCTGCTTTAGAGCAAGAAGCATGCTCTACCTTTCTATAGTCTCTAAGACAGCAGGAAACGTGAGTGTGCTGAGAACAAAAGAACGGTGTTTCTTACACATTCGCACCATATCGAGTCCAACTCTGCCTCTGAAATTGATACAAAGCACAGGTCCTCCAGCATCCAATGCTTGTCATTTAAGATGAGATACGTGTGAGCTAAGTGAACGATGTAGTTCGTTTGAGCTGTAAAGTAACTGCCCTTATCTGAAACGAAGTGTTGCTTTTAGGAAGACTCAGAGCCTGGGGTTTAACTCCATTTCTGAAGTGAAACACACAGCAGAGTTCTCATATATAGATCACACTCTGCTTTAGAACAAGAAGCACGCTCTTGCTTTCTAGAGTCTCTAATACAGCAGGAAACGTGGTTGTGCTCAGAACAAAAGAACTGTGTTTCCGACACATACGGACCATATCTAATCCAATTCTGCTTGTGAAAGTGAAACAAACCACAGGTCCACTAACATCCAATGCTTGTCAGTTAAAATGAGAAACGTGGGAGCTTCGTGAACGATGTAGTTGCTTTCAGCTGTAAAGTAACTGCCCTTACCTGAAACGAAGTCTTTTTTGTAGGAAGACTCAGAGCCTGTGATTTAACTCCATTTCTGAAGTGAAACAAACAGCAGAATTCTTAACCATTGATCACACTCTGCTTTAGAGCAAGAAGCACGCTCTAGCATTCTAGAGTATCTAAGACAGCAGGAAATGTGAGTGTGCTGAGAACAAAAGAACGGTGTTTCCTACAAATACGGACCATATCTATTCCAACTCTGCCTCTGAAACTGATACAAAGCACTGGTCCTATAACATCCGATGCTTGTCAGTTAAGATGAGAAACGTGTGAGCTTCGTGAACGATGTAGTTCATTTGAGCTGAAAAGTGACTGCCCTTCGCTGAAACCAAGTCTTTCATGTTGGAAGACACAGAGCCTGGGATTTAGCTCCATTTCTGAAGGGAAACACACAGCATAGTTCTCATCCATGGATCACAATCTGCTTCAGAGCAAGAAGCACACTCTTGCTTTCTAGATTCTCTAATACAGCAGGAAACGTGGTTGTGCTCAGAACAAAAGAACTGTGTTTCCGACACATACGGACCATATCTAGTCCAACTCTGCTTATGAAACTGAAACAAACCACAGGTCCACTAACATCCAATGCTTTTCAGTTAAGATGAGAAACTTGTGAGCTTCGTGAACGATGTAGTTCGTTAGAGCTGTAAAGTAACTGCGTTTACCTGAAACGAATTATTGTTTGTAGGAAGACTCAGAGCCTGGGATTTAACTCCATTTCTGAAGTGAAACACACAGCCGAGTTCTCATCCATTGATCACACTCTGCTTTAGAGCAAGAAGCACGCTCTAGCTTTCCAGAGTCTCTAAGACAGCAGGAAACGTGAGTGTGCTGAGAACAAAAGAACAGTGTTTCCTACAAATACGGACCATATCTAGTCCATCTCTGCTTCTGAAACTGAGACAAAGCACTGGTCCTCTAACATCCAATGCTTGTCAGTTAAGATGAGAAACGTGTTAGCTTCGTGAACGATGTAGTTCGTTTGAGCTGAAAAGTGACTGCCCTTACCTGAAACGAAGTCTAGAATGTTGGAAGACACAGAGCCTCAGATTTAACTCCATTTCTGAAGGGAAACACACATCAGAGTTCTCATACATGGATCACACTCTGCTTCACAGCAAGAAGCACGCTCTTGCTTTCTAGATTCTCTAATACAGCAGGAAACGTGAGTGTGCTGAGAACAAAAGAACATTGTTTCCTACACATACAGACCATATCTATTCAAACTCTGCTTCTGAAACTGATACAAAGCACTGGTCCTATAACATTCGATGCTTGTCAGTTAAGATGAGAAACGTGTTAGCTTCGTGAACGATGTAGTTTGTTTGAGCTGAAAAGTGACTGCCCTTCCCTGAAACGAAGTCTTGCATGTTGGAAGACACAGAGCCTGGTATTTAACTCCATTTCTGAATGGAAACACACAGCAGAGTTCTCTTCCATGGATCACACTCTTCTTTAGAGCAAGAAGCACGCTCTTGCTTTCTAGATTCTCTAATACAGCAGCAAACGTGAGTGTGCTAAGAACAAACGAACGGTGTTTCCTACACATACGGACCATATCTATTCCAACTCTGCTTCTGAAACTGATAAAAAGCACTGGTCCTATAACATCCGATGCTTGTCAGTTAAGATGAGAAACGTGTGAGCTTCTTGAACGATGTAGTTCGTTTGAGCTGTAAAGTAACAGCCCTCCTGAAATGAAGTGTTGCTTGTAGGAAGACTCAGAGCCTGGGATTTAACTCCATTTCTGAAGTGAAACACACAGCCGAGTTCTCATCCATTGATCACACTCTGCTTTAGAGCAAGAAGCATGCTCTACCTTTCTAGAGTCTCTAAGACAGCAGGAAACGTGAGTGTGCTGAGAACAAAAGAACGGTGTTTCTTACACATTCGCACCATATCGAGTCCAACTCTGCCTCTGAAATTGACAAATAGCACAGGTCCTCCAGCATCCAATGCTTGTCATTTAAGATGAGAAACGTGTGAGCTAAGTGAACGATGTAGTTCGTTTGAGCTGTAAAGTAACTGCCCTTATCTGAAACGAAGTGTTGCTTTTAGGAAGACTCAGAGCCTGGGGTTTAACTCCATTTCTGAAGTGAAACACACAGCAGAGTTCTCATATATAGATCACACTCTGCTTTAGAACAAGAAGCACGCTCTTGCTTTCTAGAGTCTCTAATACAGCAGGAAACGTCGTTGTGCTCAGAACAAAAGAACTGTGTTTCCGACACATACGGACCATATCTAATCCAATTCTGCTTGTGAAAGTGAAACAAACCACAGGTCCACTAACATCCAATGCGTGTCAGTTAAAATGAGAAACGTGGGAGCTTCGTGAACGATGTAGTTGGTTTGAGCTGTAAAGTAACTGCCCTTACCTGAAACGAAGTCTTTTTTGTAGGAAGACTTAGAGCCTGTGATTTAACTCCATTTCTGAAGTGAAACAAACAGCAGAATTCTTAACCATTGATCACACTCTGCTTTAGAGCAAGAAGCAAGCTCTAGCATTCTAGAGTCTCTAAGACAGCAGGAAACGTGAGTGTGCTGAGAACAAAAGAACGGTGTTTCCTACAAATACGGACCATATCTAGTTCAACTCTGCTTGTGAAAGTGAAACAAACCACAGGTCCACTAACATCCAATGCTTGTCAGTTAAGATGAGAAACGTGTGAGCTTCGGGAACGATGTAGTTCGTTTGACCTGAAAATTGACTGCCCTTCCCTGAAATCAAGTCTTTCATGTTGGAAGACACAGAGCCTGGGATTTAACTCCATTTCTGAAGGGAAACACACAGCATTGTTCTCATCCATGGATCACACTCTGCTTCAGAGCAAGAAGCACACTCTTGCTTTCAAGATTCTCTAATACAGCAGGAAACGTGGTTGTGCTCAGAACAAAAGAACTGTGTTTTCGACATACGGACCATATCTAGTCCAACTCTGCTTATGAAACTGAAACAAACACAGGTCCACTAACATCCAATCCTTGTCAGTTAAGATGATAAACTTGTGAGCTTCATGAACAATGTAGTTCGTTTGAGCTGTAAAGTAACTGCCTTTACCTGAAATGAATTCTTGTTTGTAGGAAGACTCAGAGCCTGGGATTTCACTCCATTTGTGAAGTGAAACACACAGCCGAGTTCTCATCCATAGATCACACTCTGCTTTAGAGCAAGAAGCATGCTCTAGCTTTCTAGAGTCTCTAAGACAGCAGGAAATGTGAGTGTGCTGAGAACAAAAGAACGGTGTTTCCTACAAATACGGACCATATCTATTCCAACTCTGCCTCTGAAACTGATACAAAGCACTGGTCCTATAACATCCGATGCTTGTCAGTTAAGATGAGAAACGTGTGAGCTTCGTGAACGATGTAGTTCATTTGAGCTGAAAAGTGACTGCCCTTCCCTGAAACGAAGTCTTTCATGTTGGAAGACACAGAGCCTGGGATTTAGCTCCATTTCTGAAGGGAAACACACAGCATAGTTCTCATCCATGGATCACAATCTGCTTCAGAGCAAGAAGCACACTCTTGCTTTCTAGATTCTCTAATACAGCAGGAAACGTGGTTGTGCTCAGAACAAAAGAACTGTGTTTCCGACACATACGGACCATATCTAGTCCAACTCTGCTTATGAAACTGAAACAAACCACAGGTCCACTAACATCCAATGCTTTTCAGTTAAGATGATAAACTTGTGAGCTTCGTGAACGATGTAGTTCGTTAGAGCTGTAAAGTAACTGCGTTTACCTGAAACGAATTATTGTTTGTAGGAAGACTCAGAGCCTGGGATTTAACTCCATTTCTGAAGTGAAACACACAGCCGAGTTCTCATCCATTGATCACACTCTGCTTTAGAGCAAGAAGCATGCTCTAGCTTTCCAGAGTCTCTAAGACAGCAGGAAACGTGAGTGTGCTGAGAACAAAAGAACAGTGTTTCCTACAAATACGGACCATATCTAGTCCATCTCTGCTTCTGAAACTGAGACAAAGCACTGGTCCTCTAACATCCAATGCTTGTCAGTTAAGATGAGAAACGTGTTAGCTTCGTGAACGATGTAGTTCGTTTGAGCTGAAAAGTGACTGCCCTTACCTGAAACGAAGTCTAGAATGTTGGAAGACACAGAGCCTCAGATTTAACTCCATTTCTGAAGGGAAACACACATCAGAGTTCTCATACATGGATCACACTCTGCTTCAGAGCAAGAAGCACGCTCTTGCTTTCTAGATTCTCTAATACAGCAGGAAACGTGAGTGTGCTGAGAACAAAAGAACATTGTTTCCTACACATACGGACCATATCTATTCAAACACTGCTTCTGAAACTGATACAAAGCACTGGTCCTATAACATTCGATGCTTGTCAGTTAAGATGAGAAACGTGTTAGCTTCGTGAACGATGTAGTTTGTTTGAGCTGAAAAGTGACTGCCCTTCCCTGAAACGAAGTCTTGCATGTTGGAAGACACAGAGCCTGGTATTTAACTCCATTTCTGAAGGGAAACACACAGCAGAGTTCTCTTCCATGGATCACACTCTTCTTTAGAGCAAGAAGCACGCTCTTGCTTTCTAGATTCTCTAATACAGCAGCAAACGTGAGTGTGCTAAGAACAAACGAACGGTGTTTCCTACACATACGGACCATATCTATTCCAACTCTGCTTCTGAAACTGATAAAAAGCACTGGTCCTATAACATCCGATGCTTGTCAGTTAAGATGAGAAACGTGTGAGCTTCTTGAACGATGTAGTTCGTTTGAGCTGTAAAGTAACAGCCCTCCTGAAATGAAGTGTTGCTTGTAGGAAGACTCAGAGCCTGGGATTTAACTCCATTTCTGAAGTGAAACACACAGCCGAGTTCTCATCCATTGATCACACTCTGCTTTAGAGCAAGAAGCATGCTCTACCTTTCTAGAGTCTCTAAGACAGCAGGAAACGTGAGTGTGCTGAGAACAAAAGAACGGTGTTTCTTACACATTCGCACCATATCGAGTCCAACTCTGCCTCTGAAATTGACAAATAGCACAGGTCCTCCAGCATCCAATGCTTGTCATTTAAGATGAGAAACGTGTGAGCTAAGTGAACGATGTAGTTCGTTTGAGCTGTAAAGTAACTGCCCTTATCTGAAACGAAGTGTTGCTTTTAGGAAGACTCAGAGCCTGGGGTTTAACTCCATTTCTGAAGTGAAACACACAGCAGAGTTCTCATATATAGATCACACTCTGCTTTAGAACAAGAAGCACGCTCTTGCTTTCTAGAGTCTCTAATACAGCAGGAAACGTGGTTGTGCTCAGAACAAAAGAACTGTGTTTCCGACACATACGGACCATATCTAATCCAATTCTGCTTGTGAAAGTGAAACAAACCACAGGTCCACTAACACCCAATGCGTGTCAGTTAAAATGAGAAACGTGGGAGCTTCGTGAACGATGTAGTTGGTTTGAGCTGTAAAGTAACTGCCCTTACCTGAAACGAAGTCTTTTTTGTAGGAAGACTTAGAGCCTGTGATTTAACTCCATTTCTGAAGTGAAACAAACAGCAGAATTCTTAACCATTGATCACACTCTGCTTTAGAGCAAGAAGCAAGCTCTAGCATTCTAGAGTCTCTAAGACAGCAGGAAACGTGAGTGTGCTGAGAACAAAAGAACGGTGTTTCCTACAAATACGGACCATATCTAGTTCAACTCTGCTTGTGAAAGTGAAACAAACCACAGGTCCACTAACATCCAATGCTTGTCAGTTAAGATGAGAAACGTGTGAGCTTCGTGAACGATGTAGTTCGTTTGAACTGTAAAGTAACTGCCGTTACCTGAAACGAATTCTTGTTTGTAGGAAGACTCAGAGCCTGGGATTTAACTCCATTTCTGAAGTGAAACACACAGCCAAGTTCTCATCCATTGATCACACTCTGCTTTAGAGCAAGAAGCATGCTCTACCTTTCTAGAGTCTCTAAGACAGCAGGAAACGTGAGTGTGCTGAGAACAAAAGAACGGTGTTTCTTACACATTCGGACCATATCGAGTCCAACTCTGCCTCTGAAATTGATACAAAGCACAGGTCCTCCAGCATCCAATGCTTGTCATTTACGATGAGATACGTGTGAGCTAAGTGAACGATGTAGTTCGTTTGAGCTGTAAAGTAACTGCCCTTATCTGAAACGAAGTGTTGCTTTTAGGAAGACTCAGAGCCTGGGGTTTAACTCCATTTCTGAAGTGAAACACACAGCAGAGTTCTCATATATAGATCACACTCTGCTTTAGAACAAGAAGCACGCTCTTGCTTTCTAGAGTCTCTAATACAGCAGGAAACGTGGTTGTGCTCAGAACAAAAGAACTGTGTTTCCGACACATACGGACCATATCTAATCCAATTCTGCTTGTGAAAGTGAAACAAACCACAGGTCCACTAACATCCAATGCTTGTCAGTTAAAATGAGAAACGTGGGAGCTTCGTGAACGATGTAGTTGGTTTCAGCTGTAAAGTAACTGCCCTTACCTGAAACGAAGTCTTTTTTGTAGGAAGACTCAGAGCCTGTGATTTAACTCCATTTCTGAAGTGAAACAAACAGCAGAATTCTTAACCATTGATCACACTCTGCTTTAGAGCAAGAAGCACGCTCTAGCATTCTAGAGTATCTAAGACAGCAGGAAATGTGAGTGTGCTGAGAACAAAAGAACAGTGTTTCCTACAAATACGGACCATATCTATTCCAACTCTGCCTCTGAAACTTATACAAAGTACTGGTCCTATAACATCCGATGCTTGTCAGTTAAGATGAGAAACGTGTGAGCTTCGTGAACGATGTAGTTCATTTGAGCTGAAAAGTGACTGCCCTTCCCTGAAACCAAGTCTTTCATGTTGGAAGACACAGAGCCTGGGATTTAGCTCCATTTCTGAAGGGAAACACACAGCATAGTTCTCATCCATGGATCACAATCTGCTTCAGAGCAAGAAGCACACTCTTGCTTTCTAGATTCTCTAATACAGCAGGAAACGTGGTTGTGCTCAGAACAAAAGAACTGTGTTTCCGACACATACGGACCATATCTAGTCCAACTCTGCTTATGAAACTGAAACAAACCACAGGTCCACTAACATCCAATGCTTTTCAGTTAAGATGATAAACTTGTGAGCTTCGTGAACGATGTAGTTCGTTAGAGCTGTAAAGTAACTGCGTTTACCTGAAACGAATTATTGTTTGTAGGAAGACTCAGAGCCTGGGATTTAACTCCATTTCTGAAGTGAAACACACAGCCGAGTTCTCATCCATTGATCACACTCTGCTTTAGAGCAAGAAGCACGCTCTAGCTTTCCAGAGTCAATAAGACAGCAGGAAACCTGAGTGTGATGAGAACAAAAGAACTGTGTTTCCTACACATACGGACCATATCTAGTCCATCTCTGCATCTGAAACTGAGACAAAGCCCTGGTCCTCTAACATCCAATGCTTGTCAGTTAAGATGAGAAACGTGTTAGCTTCGTGAACAATGTAGTTCTTTTGAGCTGAAAAGTGACTGCTCTTCCCTGAAACCAAGTCTTTCATGTTGGAAGACAAAGAGCCTGGGATTTAACTCCATTTCTGAAGGGAAACACACAGCATTGTTCTCATCCATGGATCACACTCTGCTTCAGAGCAAGAAGCACACTCTTGCTTTCAAGATTCTCTAATACAGCAGGAAACGTGGTTGTGCTCAGAACAAAAGAACTGTGTTTTCGACATACGGACCATATCTAGTCCAACTCTGCTTATGAAACTGAAACAAACCACAGGTCCACTAACATCCAATCCTTGTCAGTTAAGATGATAAACTTGTGAGCTTCGTGAAAAAGGTAGTTCGTTTGAGCTGTAAAGTAACTGCCTTTACCTGAAACGAATTCTTGTTTGTAGGAAGACTCAGAGCCTGGGATTTCACTCCATTTGTGAAGTGAAACACACAGCGGAGTTCTCATCCATAGATCACACTCTGCTTTAGAGCAAGAAGCATGCTCTAGCTTTCTAGAGTCTCTAAGACAGCAGGAAACGTGAGTGTGCTGAGAACAAAAGAACAGTGTTTCCTACAAATACGGACCATATCTAGTCCATCTCTGCTTCTGAAACTGAGACAAAGCACTGGTCCTCTAACATCCAATGCTTGTCAGTTAAGATGAGAAACGTGTTAGCTTCGTGAACGATGTAGTTCGTTTGAGCTGAAAAGTGACTGCCCTTACCTGAAACGAAGTCTAGAATGTTGGAAGACACAGAGCCTCAGATTTAACTTCATTTCTGAAGGGAAACACACATCAGAGTTCTCATACATGGATCACACTCTGCTTCAGAGCAAGAAGCACGCTCTTGCTTTCTAGATTCTCTAATACAGCAGGAAATGTGAGTGTGCTGAGAACAAAAGAACATTGTTTCCTACACATACAGACCATATCTATTCAAACTCTGCTTCTGAAACTGATACAAAGCACTGGTCCTATAACATTCGATGCTTGTCAGTTAAGATGAGAAACGTGTTAGCTTCGTGAACGATGTAGTTTGTTTGAGCTGAAAAGTGACTGCCCTTCCCTGAAACGAAGTCTTGCATGTTGGAAGACACAGAGCCTGGTATTTAACTCCATTTCTGAAGGGAAACACACAGCAGAGTTCTCTTCCATGGATCACACTCTTCTTTAGAGCAAGAAGCACGCTCTTGCTTTCTAGATTCTCTAATACAGCAGCAAACGTGAGTGTGCTAAGAACAAACGAACGGTGTTTCCTACACATACGGACCATATCTATTCCAACTCTGCTTCTGAAACTGATAAAAAGCACTGGTCCTATAACATCCGATGCTTGTCAGTTAAGATGAGAAACGTGTGAGCTTCTTGAACGATGTAGTTCGTTTGAACTGTAAAGTAACAGCCCTCCTGAAATGAAGTGTTGCTTGTAGGAAGACTCAGAGCCTGGGATTTAACTCCATTTCTGAAGTGAAACACACAGCCGAGTTCTCATCCATTGATCACACTCTGCTTTAGAGCAAGAAGCATGCTCTACCTTTCTAGAGTCTCTAAGACAGCAGGAAACGTGAGTGTGCTGAGAACAAAAGAACGGTGTTTCTTACACATTCGCACCATATCGAGTCCAACTCTGCCTCTGAAATTGACAAATAGCACAGGTCCTCCAGCATCCAATGCTTGTCATTTAAGATGAGAAACGTGTGAGCTAAGTGAACGATGTAGTTCGTTTGAGCTGTAAAGTAACTGCCCTTATCTGAAACGAAGTGTTGCTTTTAGGAAGACACAGAGATTGGGATTTAACTCCATTTCTGAAGTGAAACACACAGCAGAGTTCTCATATATAGATCACACTCTGCTTTAGAACAAGAAGCACGCTCTTGCTTTCTAGAGTCTCTAATACAGCAGGAAACGTGGTTGTGCTCAGAACAAAAGAACTGTGTTTCCGACACATACGGACCATATCTAATCCAATTCTGCTTGTGAAAGTGAAACAAACCACAGGTCCACTAACATCCAATGCGTGTCAGTTAAAATGAGAAACGTGGGAGCTTCGTGAACGATGTAGTTGGTTTGAGCTGTAAAGTAACTGCCCTTACCTGAAACGAAGTCTTTTTTGTAGGAAGACTTAGAGCCTGTGATTTAACTCCATTTCTGAAGTGAAACAAACAGCAGAATTCTTAACCATTGATCACACTCTGCTTTAGAGCAAGAAGCACGCTCTAGCATTCTAGAGTCTCTAAGACAGCAGGAAACGTGAGTGTGCTGAGAACAAAAGAACGGTGTTTCCTACAAATACGGACCATATCTAGTTCAACTCTGCTTGTGAAAGTGAAACAAACCACAGGTCCACTAACATCCAATGCTTGTCAGTTAAGATGAGAAACGTGTGAGCTTCGGGAACGATGTAGTTCGTTTGACCTGAAAATTGACTGCCCTTCCCTGAAACCAAGTCTTTCATGTTGGAAGACACAGAGCCTGGGATTTAACTCCATTTCTGAAGGGAAACACACAGCATTGTTCTCATCCATGGATCACACTCTGCTTCAGAGCAAGAAGCACACTCTTGCTTTCAAGATTCTCTAATACAGCAGGAAACGTGGTTGTGCTCAGAACAAAAGAACTGTGTTTTCGACATACGGACCATATCTAGTCCAACTCTGCTTATGAAACTGAAACAAACCACAGCTCCACTAACATCCAATCCTTGTCAGTTAAGATGATAAACTTGTGAGCTTCATGAACAATGTAGTTCGTTTGAGCTGTAAAGTAACTGCCTTTACTTGAAACGAATTCTTGTTTGTAGGAAGACTCAGAGCCTGGGATTTCACTCCATTTGTGAAGTGAAACACACAGCCGAGTTCTCATCCATAGATCACACTCTGCTTTAGAGCAAGAAGCATGCTCTAGCTTTCTAGAGTCTCTAAGACAGCAGGAAACGTGAGTGTGCTGAGAACAAAAGAACAGTGTTTCCTACACATACGGACCATATCTAGTCCATCTCTGCTTCTGAAACTGAGACAAAGCACTGGTCCTCTAACATCCAATGCTTGTCAGTTAAGATGAGAAACGTGTTAGCTTCGTGAACGATGTAGTTCGTTTGAGCTGAAAAGTGACTGCCCTTACCTGAAACGAAGTCTTTAATGTTGGAAGACACAGAGTCTCGGATTTAACTCCATTTCTGAAGGGAAACACACATCAGAGTTCTCATACATGGATCACACTCTGCTTCAGAGCAAGAAGCACGCTCTTGCTTTCTAGATTCTCTAATACAGCAGGAAACGTGAGTGTGCTGAGAACAAAAGAACATTGTTTCCTACACATACGGACCATATCTATTCCAACTCTGCTTCTGAAACTGATAAAAAGCACTGGTCCTATAACATCCGATGCTTGTCAGTTAAGATGAGAAACGTGTGAGCTTCTTGAACGATGTAGTTCGTTTGAGCTGTAAAGTAACAGCCCTCCTGAAAGGAAGTGTTGCTTGTAGGAAGACTCAGAGCCTGGGATTTAACTCCATTTCTGAAGGGAAACACACAGCATATTTCTCATCCATGGATCACACTCTACTTCAGAGCAAGAAGCACGCTCTTGCTTTCTAGATTCTCTAATTCAGTAAGAAACGTGGTTGTGCTCAGAAAAAAAGAACTGTGTTTCCTCCACATACGGACCATATCTCGTCCAACTCTGCTTGTGGAACTGAAATAAACCACAGGTCCACTAACATCCAATGTTTGTCAGTTAAGATGAGAAACGTGTGAGCTTTGTGAACGATGTAGTTCGTTTGAGCTGAAAAGTGACTGCCCTTCCCTGAAACGAAGTCTTGCATGTTGGAAGACACAGAGCCTGGGATTTAACTCCATTGCTGAAGGGAAACACACAGCAGAGTTCTCTTCCATGGATCACACTCTGCTTTAGAGCAAGAAGCACGCTCTAACTTTCTAGAGTCTCTAAGACAGCAAGAAATGTGAGTGTGCTGAGAACAAAAGAACGGTGTTTCCTACACATACAGACCATATCTAGTCCAACTCTCCTTCTGAAACTAATACAAAGCACTGGTCCTCTAACATCCAATGCTTGTCAGTTAAGATGAGAAACGTGTTAGCTTCGTGAACGATGTAGTTCGTTTGAGCTGAAAAGTGACTGCCCTTCCCTGAAATGAAGTCTTGCATGTTGGAAGACACAGAGCCTGGGATTTAACTCCATTTCTGAAGGGAAACACACAGCAGAGTTCTCTTCCATGGATCACACTATTCTTTAGAGCAAGAAGCACGCTCTTGCTTTCTAGATTCTCTAATACAGCAGCAAACGTGAGTGTGTTAAGAACAAATGAACGGTGTTTCCTACACATACGGACCATATCTATTCCAAATCTGCTTCTGAAACTGATAAAAAGCACTGGTCCTATAACATCCGATGCTTGTCAGTTAAGATGAGAAATGTGTGAGCTTCTTGAACGATGTAGTTCGTTTGAGCTGTAAAGTAACAGCCCTCCTGAAACGAAGTGTTGCTTGTAGGAAGACTCAGAGCCTGGGATTTAACTCCATTTCTGAAGGGAAACACACAGCAGAGTTCTCATATATAGATCACACTCTGCTTTAGAGCAAGAAGTACGCTCTTGCTTTCTAGAGTCTCTAAGACAGCAGGAAACATGAGTGTGCTGAGAACACAAGAACGGTGTTTCTTACACATTCAGACCATATCGAGTCCAATTCTTCCTCTGAAATTGACAAATAGCACAGGTCCTCCAGCATCCAATGCTTGTCATTTAAGATGAGAAACGTGTGAGCTTCGTGAAGGATGTAGTTCCTTTGAGCAGAAAAGTGACTGCCCTTACTTTAAAGGAATTCTTGCTTGTAGGAAGACACAGAGCCTGGAATTTAACTCCATTTCTGAAGTGAAACACACAGCAGAGTTCTCATCCATTGATCACACTCTGCTTTAGAGCAAGAAGCACGCTCTAGCTTTCTAGAGTCCCTAAGACAGCAGGAAACGTGAGTGTGCTCAGAACAAAAGAACGGTGTTTCCTACACATACGGACCATTTCTAGTCCATCTCTGCTTCTGAAACTGAATCAAAGCACTGGTCCTCTAACATCCAATGCTTGTCAGTTAAGATGAGAAACGTGTTAGCTTCGTGAACAATGTAGTTCTTTTGAGCTGAAAAGTGACTGCCCTTACCTGAAACGAAGTCTTGAGTGTTGGAAGACACAGAGCCGGGGATTTAACTCCATTTCTGAAGGGAAAAAAACAGCATATTTCTCATCCATGGATCACACTCTACTTCAGAGCAAGAAGCACGCTCTTGCTTTCTAGATTCTCTAATTCAGTAAGAAACGTGGTTGTGCTCAGAAAAAAAGAACTGTGTTTCCTACACATACGGACCATAGCTAGTTAAAATCTGCTTGTGGAACTGAAATAAACCACAGGTCCACTAACATCCAATGCTTGTCAGTTAAGATGAGAAACGTGTGAGCTTTGTGAATGATGTAGTTCGTTTGAGCTGAAAAGTGACTGCCCTTCCCTGAAACGAAGTCTTGCATGTTGGAAGACACAGAGCCTGGGATTTAACTCCATTGCTGAAGCGTAACACACAGCAGAGTTCTCTTCCATGGATCACACTCTGATTTAGAGCAAGAAGCACGCTCTAACTTTCTAGAGTCTCTAAGACAGCAGGAAACGTGAGTGTGCTGAGAACAAAAGAACGGTGTTTCCTACAAATACGGACCATATCTATTCCAACTCTGCCTCTGAAATTGATAAAAAGCACAGGTCCTCCAGCATCCAATGCTTGTTATTTAAGATGAGAAACGTGTGAGCTTCGTGAAGGACGTAGTTCATTTGAGCTGAAAAGTGACTGCCCTTTCTTGAAAGGATTTCTTGCTTGTAGGAAGACTCAGAGCCTGGGATTTAACTCCATTTCTGAATGAAACACACAGCAGAGTTCTCATATATAGATCACACTCTGCTTTAGAGCAAGAAGCACGCTCTTGCTTTCTAGAGTCTCTAAGACAGCAGGAAACATGAGTGTGCTGAGAACACAAGAACGGTGTTTCTTACACATTCGGACCATATCGAGTCCAATTCTGCCTCTGAAATTTACAAAAAGCACAGGTCCTCCAGCATCCAATGCTTGTCATTTAAGATGAGAAACGTGTTAGCTTCATGAACGATGTATTTCGTTTTAGCTGAAAAGTGACTGCACTTACCTAAAACTAAATTTGAGTGTTGGAAGACACAGAGCCTGGGATTTAAATCCATTTCTGAAGGGAAACACACAGCATAGTTCTCATCCATGGATCACACTCTACTTCAGATCAGAAGCACGCTCTTGCTTTCTAGATTCTCTAATTCAGTAGGAAACAGGGTTGTGCTCAGAAATAAAGAACTGTGTTTCCTACACATACGGACCATATCTAGTCCAAATCTGCTTGTGGAACTGAAATAAACCACAGGTCCACTAACATCCAATGCTTGTTAGTTAAGATGAGAAACGTGTGAGCTTTATGAACGATGTAGTTCGTTTGAGCTGTAAAGTAACAGCCCTCCTGAAACGAAGTGTTGCTTGTAGGAAGACGCAGAGCCGGGGGTTTAAGTCCATTTCTGAAGGGAAACACACAGCTGAGTTCTCATATATAGATCACACTCTGCTTTAGAGCAAGAAGCACGCTCTTGCATTCTAGAATCTCTAAGACAGCAGAAAACATGAGTGTGCTGAGAGCAAAAGAACGGTGTTTCTTACACATTCGGACCATATCGAGTCCAACTTTGCCTCTGAAATTGATACAAAGCACAGGTCCTCCAGGATCCAATGCTTGTCATTTAAGATGAGAAACTTGTGAGCTTCGTGAATGATGTAGTTCGTTTGAGCTGTAAAGTAACTGCCCTTCCCTGATTCGAATTCTTGTTTGTAGGAAGACTCAGAGCCTGGTATTTAACTCCATTTCTGAAGTGAAACACACAGCAGAGTTCTCATCCATTGATCACACTCTGCTTTAGAGCAAGAAGCACGCTCTATGTTTCTAGAGTCTCTAAGACAGCAGGAAACGTGAGTGTGCTGAGAACATAAGAACGGTGTTTCCTACACATACAGACCATATCTAGTCCAATTCTGCCTCTGAAATTGATACAAAGAACAGGTCCTCCATTTTCCAATGCTTGTCATTTAAGATGAGAAACGTGTGAGCTTCGGGAACGATGTAGTTCGTTTGAGCTGTAAAGTAACTGCCCTTACCTGAAATGAAGTCTTTTTTGTAGGAAGACTCAGAGCCTGGGATTTAACTCCATTTCTGAAGGGAAACACAGCAGAGTTCTCTTCCATGGATCACACTCTGCTTTAGAGCAGAAGCATGCTCTAGCTTTCTAGAGTCTCTAAGACAGCAGGAAACGTGAGTGTGCTGAGAACAAAAGAACGGTGTTTCCTACACATACGGACCATATCTATTCCAAGTCTGCTTCTGAAACTGATACAAAGCACTGGTCCTATAATATCCGATGCTTGTCAGTTAAGAAGAGAAACGTGTGAGCTTCGTGAACGATGTAGTTCGTTTGAGCTGTAAAGTAACAGCCCTCCTGAAACGAAGTGTTGCTTGTAGGAAGACTCAGATCCTGGGATTAACTCCATTTCTGAAGGGAAACACAGAGCAGAGTTCTAATATATAGATCACACTCTGCTTTAGAGCAAGAAGCACGCTCTTGCTTTCTAGAGTCTCTAAGACAGCAGGAATCGTGAGTGTGCTGAGAACAAAAGAACAGTGTTTCCTAGACATACGGACCATATCTAGTCCAACTCTGCCTCTGAAATTGATGCAAAGCATAGGTCCTCCAGCATCCAATGCTTGTCATTTAAGATGAGAAACGTGTGAGTTTCGGGAACGCTGTAGTTCCTTTGAGCTGTAAAGTAACTGCCCTTACCTGAAACCAAGTGTTGCTTGTAGGAAGACTCAGAGCCTGGGGTTTAACTCCATTTCTGAAGTGAAACACACAGCAGAGTTTTCATATATAGATCACACTCTGCTTTAGAGCAAGAAGCACGCTCTTGCTTTCTAGAGTCTCTAAGACAGCATGAAATATGAGTGTGCTGAGAACACAAGTACGGTGTTTCTTACACATTCGGACCATATCGAGTCCAACTCTGCCTCTGAAATTGATAAAAAGCACAGGTCCTCCAGCATCCAATGCTTGTCATTTAAGATGAGAAAAGTGTGAGCTTCGTGAAGGATGTAGTACGTTTGAGCTGAAAAGTGACTGCCCTTACCCGAAAGGAATTCTTGCTTATAGGAAGACACAGAGCCTGGAATTTAACTCCATTTCTGAAGTGAAACACACAGCAGAGTTCTCATCCATTGATCACACTCTGCTTTAGAGCAAGAAGCACGCTCTAGCTTTCTAGAGGCCCTAAGACAGCAGGAAACGTGAGAGTGCTGAGAACAAAAGAACGGTGTTTCCTACACATACGGACCATATCTAGTCCAACTCTGCTTCTGAAACTGATACAAAGCACTGGGCCTCTAACATCCAATGCTTGTCAGTTAAGATGAGAAACGTGTTAGCTTCATGAACGATGTAGTTCGTTTGAGCTGAAAAGTGACTGCCCTTACCTGAAACGAAGTCTTGAGTGTTGGAAGACACAGAGCCTTGGATTTAACTCCATTTCTGAAGGGAAACACACAGCATAGTTCTCATCCATGGATCACACTCTGCTTCAGAGCAAGAAGCAAGCTCTTGCTTTCTAGATTCTCTAATACAGCAGGAAACGTGGTTGTGTTCAGAAAAAAAGAACTGTGTTTCCTACACATACGGAACATATCTAGTCCAACTCTGCTTGTGGAACTGAAACAAAGCACAGGTCCACTAACATCCAATGCTTATCAGTGAAGATGAGAAACTTGTGAGCTTTGTGAACGATGTAGTTCGTTTGAGCTTTAAAGTAACTGCCCTTACCTGAAACGAAGTCTTGTTTGTAGGAAGACTCAGAGCCTGGGATTTAACTCCATTTCTGAAGTGAAAAACACAGCAGAGTTCTCATCCATTGATCACACTCTGCTTTAGAGCAAGAAGCACTCTCTAGCCTTCTAGAGTCTCTAAGCCAGCAGGAAACGTGAGTGTGCTGAGAACAAAAGACCGGTGTTTCCTACACATATGGACCATATCTAGTCCAACTCTGCTTCTGAAACTGATACAAAGCACTGGTCCTCTAACATCCAATGCTTTACAGTTAAGATGAGAAACGTGTTAGCTTCGTGAACGATGTAGTTCGTTTGAGCTGAAAAGTGACTGCCCTTCACTGAAACGAATTCTTGCATGTTGGAAGACACAGAGCCTGGGATTTAACTCCATTTCTGAAGGGAAACACACAGCAGAGTTCTCTTCCATGGATCACACTCTGCTTTAGAGCAAGAAGCACGCTCTTGCTTTCTAGATTCTCTAATACAGCAGCAAACGTGAGTGTGCTAAGAACAAATGAACGGTGTTTCCTACACATACAGACCATATCTATTCCAACTCTGCTTCTGAAACTGATACAAAGCACTGGTCCTATAATATCCGATGCTTGTCAGTTAAGATGAGAAACGTGTGAGCTTCGTGAACGATGTAGTTCGTTTGAGCAGTAAAGTAACAGCCCTCCTGAAACGAAGTGTTGCTTGTAGGAAGACTCAGTGCCTGGGATTTAACTCCATTTCTGAAGGGAAACACACAGCAGAGTTCTCATATATAGATCACACTGTGCTTTAGAGCAAGAAGCATTCTCTTGCATTCTAGAGTCTCTAAGACAGCAGGAAACATGAGTGTGCAGAGAACACAAGAACGGTGGTTCTTACACATTCGGACCATATCAAGTCCAATTCTGCCTCGGAAATTGACAAAAAGCACAGGTCCTCCAGCATCCAATGCTTGTCATTTAAGATGAGAAACGTGTGAACTTCGTGAAGGATGTAGTTCCTTTGAGCTGAAAAGTAACTGCCCTTACCTGAAATGAAGTCTTTTTTGTAGGAAGACTCAGAGCCTGGGATTTAACTCCATTTCTGAAGGGAAACACACAGCAGAGTTCTCTTCCATGGATCACACTCTGCTTTAGAGCAAGAAGCATGCTCTAGCTTTCTAGAGTCTCTAAGACAGCAGGAAACGTGAGTGTGCTGAGAACAAAAGAACGGTATTTCCTACACATACGGACCATATCTAGTCCAACTCTGCTTCTGAAAGTGATACAAAGCACTGGTCCTCTATAATCCAATGCTTGTCAGGTAAGATGAGAAACGTGTTAGCTTCGTGAACGATGTAGTTCGTTTGAGCTGAAAAGTGACTGCCCTTACCTGAAACGAAGTCTTGAGTGTTGGAAGACACAGAGCCTTGGATTTAACTCCATTTCTGAAGGGAAACACACAGCATAGTTCTCATCCATGGATCACACTCTGCTTCAGAGCAAGAAGCAAGCTCTTGCTTTCTAGATTCTCTAATACAGCAGGAAACGTGGTTGTGTTCAGAAAAAAAGAACTGTGTTTCCTACACATACGGAACATATCTAGTCCAACTCTGCTTGTGGAACTGAAACAAAGCACAGGTCCACTAACATCCAATGCTTATCAGTGAAGATGAGAAACTTGTGAGCTTTGTGAACGATGTAGTTCGTTTGAGCTTTAAAGTAACTGCCCTTACCTGAAACGAAGTCTTGTTTGTAGGAAGACTCAGAGCCTGGGATTTAACTCCATTTCTGAAGTGAAAAACACAGCAGAGTTCTCATCCATTGATCACACTCTGCTTTAGAGCAAGAAGCACTCTCTAGCCTTCTAGAGTCTCTAAGCCAGCAGGAAACGTGAGTGTGCTGAGAACAAAAGACCGGTGTTTCCTACACATATGGACCATATCTAGTCCAACTCTGCTTCTGAAACTGATACAAAGCACTGGTCCTCTAACATCCAATGCTTTACAGTTAAGATGAGAAACGTGTTAGCTTCGTGAACGATGTAGTTCGTTTGAGCTGAAAAGTGACTGCCCTTCACTGAAACGAATTCTTGCATGTTGGAAGACACAGAGCCTGGGATTTAACTCCATTTCTGAAGGGAAACACACAGCAGAGTTCTCTTCCATGGATCACACTCTGCTTTAGAGCAAGAAGCACGCTCTTGCTTTCTAGATTCTCTAATACAGCAGCAAACGTGAGTGTGCTAAGAACAAATGAACGGTGTTTCCTACACATACAGACCATATCTATTCCAACTCTGCTTCTGAAACTGATACAAAGCACTGGTCCTATAATATCCGATGCTTGTCAGTTAAGATGAGAAACGTGTGAGCTTCGTGAACGATGTAGTTCGTTTGAGCAGTAAAGTAACAGCCCTCCTGAAACGAAGTGTTGCTTGTAGGAAGACTCAGTGCCTGGGATTTAACTCCATTTCTGAAGGGAAACACACAGCAGAGTTCTCATATATAGATCACACTGTGCTTTAGAGCAAGAAGCATTCTCTTGCATTCTAGAGTCTCTAAGACAGCAGGAAACATGAGTGTGCAGAGAACACAAGAACGGTGGTTCTTACACATTCGGACCATATCAAGTCCAATTCTGCCTCGGAAATTGACAAAAAGCACAGGTCCTCCAGCATCCAATGCTTGTCATTTAAGATGAGAAACGTGTGAACTTCGTGAAGGATGTAGTTCCTTTGAGCTGAAAAGTAACTGCCCTTACCTGAAATGAAGTCTTTTTTGTAGGAAGACTCAGAGCCTGGGATTTAACTCCATTTCTGAAGGGAAACACACAGCAGAGTTCTCTTCCATGGATCACACTCTGCTTTAGAGCAAGAAGCATGCTCTAGCTTTCTAGAGTCTCTAAGACAGCAGGAAACGTGAGTGTGCTGAGAACAAAAGAACGGTATTTCCTACACATACGGACCATATCTAGTCCAACTCTGCTTCTGAAAGTGATACAAAGCACTGGTCCTCTATAATCCAATGCTTGTCAGGTAAGATGAGAAACGTGTTAGCTTCGTGAACGATGTAGTTCGTTTGAGCTGAAAAGTGACTGCCCTTACCTGAAACGAAGTCTTGAGTGTTGGAAGACACAGAGCCTGGGATTTAACTCCATTTCTGAAGGGAAACACACAGCATAGTTCTCATCTATGGATCACACTCTGCTTTAGAGCAAGAAGCACGCTCTAGCTTTCTAGAGTCTCTAAGACAGCAGGAAACGTGAGTGTGCTGAGAACAAAAGAACGGTGTTTCCTACACATACGGACCATTTCTAGTCCAACTCTGCCTCTGAAATTGATACAAAGAACAGGTCCTCCATTTTCCAATGCTTGTCATTTAAGATGAGAAATGTGTGAGCTTCGTGAACGATGTAGTTCGTTTGAGCTGTAAAATAACAGCCCTCCTGAAACGAAGTGTTGCTTGTAGGAAGACTCAGATCCTGGGATTTAACTCCATTTCTGAAGGGAAACACAGAGCAGAGTTCTCATATATAGATCACACTCTGCTTTAGAGCAAGAAGTACGCTCTTGCTTTCTACAGTCTCTAAGACAGCAGGAAACGTGAGTGTGCTGAGAACAAAAGAACAGTGTTTCGTACACATACGGACCATATCTAGTCCAACTCTGCCTCTGAAATTGATACAAAGCACAGGTCCTCCAGCATCAAATGCTTGTCATTTAAGATGAGAAATGTGTGAGTTTCGGGAACGATGTAGTTCCTTTGAGCTGTAAAGTAACTGCCCTTACCTGAAACGAAGTGTTGCTTGTAGGAAGACTCAGAGCCTGGGGTTTAACTCCATTTCTGAAGTGAAACACACAGCAGAGTTTTCATATATAGATCACACTCTGCTTTAGAGCAAGAGGCACGCTCTTGCTTTCTAGAGTCTCTAAGACAGCATGAAACATGAGTGTGCTGAGAACACAAGAATGGTGTTTCTTACACATTCGGACCATATCGAGTCCAACTCTGCCTCTGAAATTGATAAAAAGCACAAGTCCTCCAGCATCCAATGCTTGTCATTTAAGATGAGAAAAGTGTGAGCTTCATGAAGGATGTAGTTCGTTTGAGCTGAAAAGTGCCTGCCCTTTCCCGAAAGGAATTCTTGCTTGTAGGAAGACACAGAGCCTGGAATTTAACTCCATTTCTGAAGTGAAACACACAGCAGAGTTCTCATCCATTGATCACACTCTGCTTTAGAGCAAGAAGCACGCTCTAGCTTTCTAGAGTCTCTAAGACAGCAGGAAACGTGAGTGTGCTGAGAACAAAAGAACGGTGTTTCCTACACATACGGACCATATCTAGTCCAACTCTGCTTCTGAAACTGATACAAAGCACTGGTCCTCTAACACCAATGCTTGTCATTTAAGATGAGAAACTTGTGAGCTTCGTGAAGGATGTAGTTCGTTTGAGCTGAAAAGTAACTGCCCTTACTTGAAAGGAATTCTTGCTTGTAGGAAGACACAGAGCCTGGAATTTAACTCCATTCCTGAAGTGAAACACACAGTAGAGTTCTCAGCCATTGATCACACTCTGCTTTAGAGCAAGAAGCACGCTCTAGCTTTCTAGAGTCCCTAAGACAGCCGGAAACGTGAGTGTGCTGAGAACAAAAGAACGGTGTTTCCTACACATACGGAAGATTTCTAGTCCATCTCTGGTTCTGAAACTGAGACAAAGCACTGGTCCTCTAACATCCAATGCTTGTCAGTTAAGATGAGAAACGTGTTAGCTTCATGAACGATGTAGTTCGTTTGAGCTGAAAAGTGACTGCCCTTACCTGAAACGAAGTCTTGAGTGTTGGAAGACACAGAGCCTGGGATTTAACTCCATTTCTGAAGGGAAACACACAGCATAGTTCTCATCCATGGATCACACTCTGCTTCAGAGCAAGAAGCAAGCTCTTGCTTTCTAGATTCTCTAATACAGCAGGAAACGTGTTTGTGTTCAGAAAAAAAGAACTGTGTTTCCTACACATACGGAACATATCTAGTCCAACTCTGCTTGTGGAACTGAAACAAAGCACAGGTCCACTAACATCCAATGCTTGTCAGTGAAGATGAGAAACGTGTGAGCTTTGAGAACGATGTAGTTCGTTTGAGCTTTAAAGTAACTGCCCTTACCTGAAACGAAGTCTTGTTTGTAGGAAGAGTCAGTGGGATTTAACTCCATTTCTGAAGGGAAACACACAGTAGAGTTCTCATCCATTGATCACACTCTGCTTTAGAGCAAGAAGCACGCTCTAGCTTTCTAGAGTCTCTAAGACAGCAGGAAACATGAGTGTGCTGAGAACAAAAGAACGGTGTTTCCTACACATACGGGCCATATCTAGTCCAACTCTGCTTCTGAAACTGATACAAAGCACTGGTCCTCTAACATCCAATGCTTGTCAGTTAAGATGAGAAACGTGTTAGCTTCGTGAACGATGTAGTTCGTTAGAGCTGAATAGTGACTGCCCTTCCCTGAAACGAAGTCTTGCATGTTAGAAGCCACAGAGCCTGGGATTTAACTCCATTTCTGAAGTGAAACACACAGCAGAGTTCTCATATATAGATCACACTCTGCTTTAGAGCAAGAAGCACGCTCTTGCTTTCTAGAGTCTCTAAGACAGCAGGAAACATGAGTGTGCTGAGAACACAAGAACGGTGTTTCTTACACATTCGGACCATATCGAGTCCAATTCTGCCTCTGAAATTGACAAAAAGCACAGGTCCTCCAGCATCCAATGCTTGTCATTTAAGATGAGAAACGTGTTAGCTTCATGAACGATGTAGTTCGTTTTAGCTGAAAAGTGACTGCACTTACCTAAAACTAAATTTGAGTGTTGGAAGACACAGAGCCTGGGATTTAACTCCATTTCTGAAGGGAAACACACAGCATAGTTCTCATCCATGGATCACACTCTACTTCAGATCAAGAAGCACGCTCTTGCTTTCTAGATTCTCTAATTCAGTAGGAAACAGGGTTGTGCTCAGAAATAAAGAACTGTGTTTCCTACACATACGGACCATATCTAGTCCAACTCTGCTTGTGGAACTGAAATAAACCACAGGTCCACTAACATCCAATGCTTGTTAGTTAAGATGAGAAACGTGTGAGCTTTATGAACGATGTAGTTCGTTTGAGCTGTAAAGTAACAGCCCTCCTGAAACGAAGTGTTGCTTGTAGGAAGACGCAGAGCCGGGGGTTTAAGTCCATTTCTGAAGGGAAACACACAGCTGAGTTCTCATATATAGATCACACTCTGCTTTAGAGCAAGAAGCACGCTCTTGCTTTCTAGAATCTCTAAGACAGCAGAAAACATGAGTGTGCTGAGAGCAAAAGAACGGTGTTTCTTACACATTCGCACCATATCGAGTCCAACTTTGCCTCTGAAATTGATACAAAGCACAGGTCCTCCAGGATCCAATGCTTGTCATTTAAGATGAGAAACTTGTGAGCTTCGTGAATGATGTAGTTCGTTTGAGCTGTAAAGTAACTGCCCTTCCCTGATTCGAATTCTTGTTTGTAGGAAGACTCAGAGCCTGGTATTTAACTCCATTTCTGAAGTGAAACACACAGCAGAGTTCTCATCCATTGATCACACTCTGCTTTAGAGCAAGAAGCACGCTCTATGTTTCTAGAGTCTCTAAGACAGCAGGAAACGTGAGTGTGCTGAGAACATAAGAACGGTGTTTCCTACACATACAGACCATATCTAGTCCAATTCTGCCTCTGAAATTGATACAAAGAACAGGTCCTCCATTTTCCAATGCTTGTCATTTAAGATGAGAAACGTGTGAGCTTCGGGAACGATGTAGTTCGTTTGAGCTGTAAAGTAACTGCCCTTACCTGAAATGAAGTCTTTTTTGTAGGAAGACTCAGAGCCTGGGATTTAACTCCATTTCTGAAGGGAAACACAGCAGAGTTCTCTTCCATGGATCACACTCTGCTTTAGAGCAGAAGCATGCTCTAGCTTTCTAGAGTCTCTAAGACAGCAGGAAACGTGAGTGTGCTGAGAACAAAAGAACGGTGTTTCCTACACATACGGACCATATCTATTCCAAGTCTGCTTCTGAAACTGATACAAAGCACTGGTCCTATAATATCCGATGCTTGTCAGTTAAGAAGAGAAACGTGTGAGCTTCGTGAACGATGTAGTTCGTTTGAGCTGTAAAGTAACAGCCCTCCTGAAACGAAGTGTTGCTTGTAGGAAGACTCAGATCCTGGGATTAACTCCATTTCTGAAGGGAAACACAGAGCAGAGTTCTAATATATAGATCACACTCTGCTTTAGAGCAAGAAGCACGCTCTTGCTTTCTAGAGTCTCTAAGACAGCAGGAATCGTGAGTGTGCTGAGAACAAAAGAACAGTGTTTCCTAGACATACGGACCATATCTAGTCCAACTCTGCCTCTGAAATTGATGCAAAGCATAGGTCCTCCAGCATCCAATGCTTGTCATTTAAGATGAGAAACGTGTGAGTTTCGGGAACGCTGTAGTTCCTTTGAGCTGTAAAGTAACTGCCCTTACCTGAAACCAAGTGTTGCTTGTAGGAAGACTCAGAGCCTGGGGTTTAACTCCATTTCTGAAGTGAAACACACAGCAGAGTTTTCATATATAGATCACACTCTGCTTTAGAGCAAGAAGCACGCTCTTGCTTTCTAGAGTCTCTAAGACAGCATGAAATATGAGTGTGCTGAGAACACAAGTACGGTGTTTCTTACACATTCGGACCATATCGAGTCCAACTCTGCCTCTGAAATTGATAAAAAGCACAGGTCCTCCAGCATCCAATGCTTGTCATTTAAGATGAGAAAAGTGTGAGCTTCGTGAAGGATGTAGTACGTTTGAGCTGAAAAGTGACTGCCCTTACCCGAAAGGAATTCTTGCTTATAGGAAGACACAGAGCCTGGAATTTAACTCCATTTCTGAAGTGAAACACACAGCAGAGTTCTCATCCATTGATCACACTCTGCTTTAGAGCAAGAAGCACGCTCTAGCTTTCTAGAGGCCCTAAGACAGCAGGAAACGTGAGAGTGCTGAGAACAAAAGAACGGTGTTTCCTACACATACGGACCATATCTAGTCCAACTCTGCTTCTGAAACTGATACAAAGCACTGGGCCTCTAACATCCAATGCTTGTCAGTTAAGATGAGAAACGTGTTAGCTTCATGAACGATGTAGTTCGTTTGAGCTGAAAAGTGACTGCCCTTACCTGAAACGAAGTCTTGAGTGTTGGAAGACACAGAGCCTTGGATTTAACTCCATTTCTGAAGGGAAACACACAGCATAGTTCTCATCCATGGATCACACTCTGCTTCAGAGCAAGAAGCAAGCTCTTGCTTTCTAGATTCTCTAATACAGCAGGAAACGTGGTTGTGTTCAGAAAAAAAGAACTGTGTTTCCTACACATACGGAACATATCTAGTCCAACTCTGCTTGTGGAACTGAAACAAAGCACAGGTCCACTAACATCCAATGCTTATCAGTGAAGATGAGAAACTTGTGAGCTTTGTGAACGATGTAGTTCGTTTGAGCTTTAAAGTAACTGCCCTTACCTGAAACGAAGTCTTGTTTGTAGGAAGACTCAGAGCCTGGGATTTAACTCCATTTCTGAAGTGAAAAACACAGCAGAGTTCTCATCCATTGATCACACTCTGCTTTAGAGCAAGAAGCACTCTCTAGCCTTCTAGAGTCTCTAAGCCAGCAGGAAACGTGAGTGTGCTGAGAACAAAAGACCGGTGTTTCCTACACATATGGACCATATCTAGTCCAACTCTGCTTCTGAAACTGATACAAAGCACTGGTCCACTAACATCCAATGCTTTACAGTTAAGATGAGAAACGTGTTAGCTTCGTGAACGATGTAGTTCGTTTGAGCTGAAAAGTGACTGCCCTTCACTGAAACGAATTCTTGCATGTTGGAAGACACAGAGCCTGGGATTTAACTCCATTTCTGAAGGGAAACACACAGCAGAGTTCTCTTCCATGGATCACACTCTGCTTTAGAGCAAGAAGCACGCTCTTGCTTTCTAGATTCTCTAATACAGCAGCAAACGTGAGTGTGCTAAGAACAAATGAACGGTGTTTCCTACACATACAGACCATATCTATTCCAACTCTGCTTCTGAAACTGATACAAAGCACTGGTCCTATAATATCCGATGCTTGTCAGTTAAGATGAGAAACGTGTGAGCTTCGTGAACGATGTAGTTCGTTTGAGCAGTAAAGTAACAGCCCTCCTGAAACGAAGTGTTGCTTGTAGGAAGACTCAGTGCCTGGGATTTAACTCCATTTCTGAAGGGAAACACACAGCAGAGTTCTCATATATAGATCACACTGTGCTTTAGAGCAAGAAGCATTCTCTTGCATTCTAGAGTCTCTAAGACAGCAGGAAACATGAGTGTGCAGAGAACACAAGAACGGTGGTTCTTACACATTCGGACCATATCAAGTCCAATTCTGCCTCGGAAATTGACAAAAAGCACAGGTCCTCCAGCATCCAATGCTTGTCATTTAAGATGAGAAACGTGTGAACTTCGTGAAGGATGTAGTTCCTTTGAGCTGAAAAGTAACTGCCCTTACCTGAAATGAAGTCTTTTTTGTAGGAAGACTCAGAGCCTGGGATTTAACTCCATTTCTGAAGGGAAACACACAGCAGAGTTCTCTTCCATGGATCACACTCTGCTTTAGAGCAAGAAGCATGCTCTAGCTTTCTAGAGTCTCTAAGACAGCAGGAAACGTGAGTGTGCTGAGAACAAAAGAACGGTATTTCCTACACATACGGACCATATCTAGTCCAACTCTGCTTCTGAAAGTGATACAAAGCACTGGTCCTCTATAATCCAATGCTTGTCAGGTAAGATGAGAAACGTGTTAGCTTCGTGAACGATGTAGTTCGTTTGAGCTGAAAAGTGACTGCCCTTACCTGAAACGAAGTCTTGAGTGTTGGAAGACACAGAGCCTGGGATTTAACTCCATTTCTGAAGGGAAACACACAGCATAGTTCTCATCTATGGATCACACTCTGCTTTAGAGCAAGAAGCACGCTCTAGCTTTCTAGAGTCTCTAAGACAGCAGGAAACGTGAGTGTGCTGAGAACAAAAGAACGGTGTTTCCTACACATACGGACCATTTCTAGTCCAACTCTGCCTCTGAAATTGATACAAAGAACAGGTCCTCCATTTTCCAATGCTTGTCATTTAAGATGAGAAATGTGTGAGCTTCGTGAACGATGTAGTTCGTTTGAGCTGTAAAGTAACAGCCCTCCTGAAACGAAGTGTTGCTTGTAGGAAGACTCAGATCCTGGGATTTAACTCCATTTCTGAAGGGAAACACAGAGCAGAGTTCTCATATATAGATCACACTCTGCTTTAGAGCAAGAAGCACGCTCTTGCTTTCTACAGTCTCTAAGACAGCAGGAAACGTGAGTGTGCTGAGAACAAAAGACCGGTGTTTCGTACACATACGGACCATATCTAGTCCAACTCTGCCTCTGAAATTGATACAAAGCACAGGTCCTCCAGCATCAAATGCTTGTCATTTAAGATGAGAAATGTGTGAGTTTCGGGAACGATGTAGTTCCTTTGAGCTGTAAAGTAACTGCCCTTACCTGAAACGAAGTGTTGCTTGTAGGAAGACTCAGAACCTGGGGTTTAACTCCATTTCTGAAGTGAAACACACAGCAGAGTTTTCATATATAGATCACACTCTGCTTTAGAGCAAGAGGCACGCTCTTGCTTTCTAGAGTCTCTAAGACAGCATGAAACATGAGTGTGCTGAGAACACAAGAACGGTGTTTCTTACACATTCGGACCATATCGAGTCCAACTCTGCCTCTGAAATTGATAAAAAGCACAAGTCCTCCAGCATCCAATGCTTGTCATTTAAGATGAGAAAAGTGTGAGCTTCATGAAGGATGTAGTTCGTTTGAGCTGAAAAGTGCCTGCCCTTTCCCGAAAGGAATTCTTGCTTGTAGGAAGACACAGAGCCTGGAATTTAACTCCATTTCTGAAGTGAAACACACAGCAGAGTTCTCATCCATTGATCACACTCTGCTTTAGAGCAAGAAGCACGCTCTAGCTTTCTAGAGTCTCTAAGACAGCAGGAAACGTGAGTGTGCTGAGAACAAAAGAACGGTGTTTCCTACACATACGGACCATATCTAGTCCAACTCTGCTTCTGAAACTGATACAAAGCACTGGTCCTCTAACACCAATGCTTGTCATTTAAGATGAGAAACTTGTGAGCTTCGTGAAGGATGTAGTTCGTTTGAGCTGAAAAGTAACTGCCCTTACTTGAAAGGAATTCTTGCTTGTAGGAAGACACAGAGCCTGGAATTTAACTCCATTCCTGAAGTGAAACACACAGTAGAGTTCTCAGCCATTGATCACACTCTGCTTTAGAGCAAGAAGCACGCTCTAGCTTTCTAGAGTCCCTAAGACAGCCGGAAACGTGAGTGTGCTGAGAACAAAAGAACGGTGTTTCCTACACATACGGAAGATTTCTAGTCCATCTCTGGTTCTGAAACTGAGACAAAGCACTGGTCCTCTAACATCCAATGCTTGTCAGTTAAGATGAGAAACGTGTTAGCTTCATGAACGATGTAGTTCGTTTGAGCTGAAAAGTGACTGCCCTTACCTGAAACGAAGTCTTGAGTGTTGGAAGACACAGAGCCTGGGATTTAACTCCATTTCTGAAGGGAAACACACAGCATAGTTCTCATCCATGGATCACACTCTGCTTCAGAGCAAGAAGCAAGCTCTTGCTTTCTAGATTCTCTAATACAGCAGGAAACGTGTTTGTGTTCAGAAAAAAAGAACTGTGTTTCCTACACATACGGAACATATCTAGTCCAACTCTGCTTGTGGAACTGAAACAAAGCACAGGTCCACTAACATCCAATGCTTGTCAGTGAAGATGAGAAACGTGTGAGCTTTGAGAACGATGTAGTTCGTTTGAGCTTTAAAGTAACTGCCCTTACCTGAAACGAAGTCTTGTTTGTAGGAAGAGTCAGTGGGATTTAACTCCATTTCTGAAGGGAAACACACAGTAGAGTTCTCATCCATTGATCACACTCTGCTTTAGAGCAAGAAGCACGCTCTAGCTTTCTAGAGTCTCTAAGACAGCAGGAAACATGAGTGTGCTGAGAACAAAAGAACGGTGTTTCCTACACATACGGGCCATATCTAGTCCAACTCTGCTTCTGAAACTGATACAAAGCACTGGTCCTCTAACATCCAATGCTTGTCAGTTAAGATGAGAAACGTGTTAGCTTCGTGAACGATGTAGTTCGTTAGAGCTGAATAGTGACTGCCCTTCCCTGAAACGAAGTCTTGCATGTTAGAAGCCACAGAGCCTGGGATTTAACTCCATTTCTGAAGTGAAACACACAGCAGAGTTCTCATATATAGATCACACTCTGCTTTAGAGCAAGAAGCACGCTCTTGCTTTCTAGAGTCTCTAAGACAGCAGGAAACATGAGTGTGCTGAGAACACAAGAACGGTGTTTCTTACACATTCGGACCATATCGAGTCCAATTCTGCCTCTGAAATTGACAAAAAGCACAGGTCCTCCAGCATCCAATGCTTGTCATTTAAGATGAGAAACGTGTTAGCTTCATGAACGATGTAGTTCGTTTTAGCTGAAAAGTGACTGCACTTACCTAAAACTAAATTTGAGTGTTGGAAGACACAGAGCCTGGGATTTAACTCCATTTCTGAAGGGAAACACACAGCATAGTTCTCATCCATGGATCACACTCTACTTCAGATCAAGAAGCACGCTCTTGCTTTCTAGATTCTCTAATTCAGTAGGAAACAGGGTTGTGCTCAGAAATAAAGAACTGTGTTTCCTACACATACGGACCATATCTAGTCCAACTCTGCTTGTGGAACTGAAATAAACCACAGGTCCATTAACATCCAATGCTTGTTAGTTAAGATGAGAAACGTGTGAGCTTTATGAACGATGTAGTTCGTTTGAGCTGTAAAGTAACAGCCCTCCTGAAACGAAGTGTTGCTTGTAGGAAGACGCAGAGCCGGGGGTTTAAGTCCATTTCTGAAGGGAAACACACAGCTGAGTTCTCATATATAGATCACACTCTGCTTTAGAGCAAGAAGCACGCTCTTGCTTTCTAGAATCTCTAAGACAGCAGAAAACATGAGTGTGCTGAGAGCAAAAGAACGGTGTTTCTTACACATTCGCACCATATCGAGTCCAACTTTGCCTCTGAAATTGATACAAAGCACAGGTCCTCCAGGATCCAATGCTTGTCATTTAAGATGAGAAACTTGTGAGCTTCGTGAATGATATAGTTCGTTTGAGCTGTAAAGTAACTGCCCTTCCCTGATTCGAATTCTTGTTTGTAGGAAGACTCAGAGCCTGGTATTTAACTCCATTTCTGAAGTGAAACACACAGCAGAGTTCTCATCCATTGATCACACTCTGCTTTAGAGCAAGAAGCACGCTCTATGTTTCTAGAGTCTCTAAGACAGCAGGAAACGTGAGTGTGCTGAGAACATAAGAACGGTGTTTCCTACACATACAGACCATATCTAGTCCAATTCTGCCTCTGAAATTGATACAAAGAACAGGTCCTCCATTTTCCAATGCTTGTCATTTAAGATGAGAAACGTGTGAGCTTCGGGAACGATGTAGTTCGTTTGAGCTGTAAAGTAACTGCCCTTACCTGAAATGAAGTCTTTTTTGTAGGAAGACTCAGAGCCTGGGATTTAACTCCATTTCTGAAGGGAAACACAGCAGAGTTCTCTTCCATGGATCACACTCTGCTTTAGAGCAGAAGCATGCTCTAGCTTTCTAGAGTCTCTAAGACAGCAGGAAACGTGAGTGTGCTGAGAACAAAAGAACGGTGTTTCCTACACATACGGACCATATCTATTCCAAGTCTGCTTCTGAAACTGATACAAAGCACTGGTCCTATAATATCCGATGCTTGTCAGTTAAGAAGAGAAACGTGTGAGCTTCGTGAACGATGTAGTTCGTTTGAGCTGTAAAGTAACAGCCCTCCTGAAACGAAGTGTTGCTTGTAGGAAGACTCAGATCCTGGGATTAACTCCATTTCTGAAGGGAAACACAGAGCAGAGTTCTAATATATAGATCACACTCTGCTTTAGAGCAAGAAGCACGCTCTTGCTTTCTAGAGTCTCTAAGACAGCAGGAATCGTGAGTGTGCTGAGAACAAAAGAACAGTGTTTCCTAGACATACGGACCATATCTAGTCCAACTCTGCCTCTGAAATTGATGCAAAGCATAGGTCCTCCAGCATCCAATGCTTGTCATTTAAGATGAGAAACGTGTGAGTTTCGGGAACGCTGTAGTTCCTTTGAGCTGTAAAGTAACTGCCCTTACCTGAAACCAAGTGTTGCTTGTAGGAAGACTCAGAGCCTGGGGTTTAACTCCATTTCTGAAGTGAAACACACAGCAGAGTTTTCATATATAGATCACACTCTGCTTTAGAGCAAGAAGCACGCTCTTGCTTTCTAGAGTCTCTAAGACAGCATGAAATATGAGTGTGCTGAGAACACAAGTACGGTGTTTCTTACACATTCGGACCATATCGAGTCCAACTCTGCCTCTGAAATTGATAAAAAGCACAGGTCCTCCAGCATCCAATGCTTGTCATTTAAGATGAGAAAAGTGTGAGCTTCGTGAAGGATGTAGTACGTTTGAGCTGAAAAGTGACTGCCCTTACCCGAAAGGAATTCTTGCTTATAGGAAGACACAGAGCCTGGAATTTAACTCCATTTCTGAAGTGAAACACACAGCAGAGTTCTCATCCATTGATCACACTCTGCTTTAGAGCAAGAAGCACGCTCTAGCTTTCTAGAGGCCCTAAGACAGCAGGAAACGTGAGAGTGCTGAGAACAAAAGAACGGTGTTTCCTACACATACGGACCATATCTAGTCCAACTCTGCTTCTGAAACTGATACAAAGCACTGGGCCTCTAACATCCAATGCTTGTCAGTTAAGATGAGAAACGTGTTAGCTTCATGAACGATGTAGTTCGTTTGAGCTGAAAAGTGACTGCCCTTACCTGAAACGAAGTCTTGAGTGTTGGAAGACACAGAGCCTTGGATTTAACTCCATTTCTGAAGGGAAACACACAGCATAGTTCTCATCCATGGATCACACTCTGCTTCAGAGCAAGAAGCAAGCTCTTGCTTTCTAGATTCTCTAATACAGCAGGAAACGTGGTTGTGTTCAGAAAAAAAGAACTGTGTTTCCTACACATACGGAACATATCTAGTCCAACTCTGCTTGTGGAACTGAAACAAAGCACAGGTCCACTAACATCCAATGCTTATCAGTGAAGATGAGAAACTTGTGAGCTTTGTGAACGATGTAGTTCGTTTGAGCTTTAAAGTAACTGCCCTTACCTGAAACGAAGTCTTGTTTGTAGGAAGACTCAGAGCCTGGGATTTAACTCCATTTCTGAAGTGAAAAACACAGCAGAGTTCTCATCCATTGATCACACTCTGCTTTAGAGCAAGAAGCACTCTCTAGCCTTCTAGAGTCTCTAAGCCAGCAGGAAACGTGAGTGTGCTGAGAACAAAAGACCGGTGTTTCCTACACATATGGACCATATCTAGTCCAACTCTGCTTCTGAAACTGATACAAAGCACTGGTCCTCTAACATCCAATGCTTTACAGTTAAGATGAGAAACGTGTTAGCTTCGTGAACGATGTAGTTCGTTTGAGCTGAAAAGTGACTGCCCTTCACTGAAACGAATTCTTGCATGTTGGAAGACACAGAGCCTGGGATTTAACTCCATTTCTGAAGGGAAACACACAGCAGAGTTCTCTTCCATGGATCACACTCTGCTTTAGAGCAAGAAGCACGCTCTTGCTTTCTAGATTCTCTAACACAGAAGCAAACGTGAGTGTGCTAAGAACAAATGAACGGTGTTTCCTACACATACAGACCATATCTATTCCAACTCTGCTTCTGAAACTGATACAAAGCACTGGTCCTATAATATCCAATGCTTGTCAGTTAAGATGAGAAACGTGTGAGCTTCGTGAACGATGTAGTTCGTTTGAGCAGTAAAGTAACAGCCCTCCTGAAACGAAGTGTTGCTTGTAGGAAGACTCAGTGCCTGGGATTTAACTCCATTTCTGAAGGGAAACACACAGCAGAGTTCTCATATATAGATCACACTGTGCTTTAGAGCAAGAAGCATTCTCTTGCATTCTAGAGTCTCTAAGACAGCAGGAAACATGAGTGTGCAGAGAACACAAGAACGGTGGTTCTTACACATTCGGACCATATCAAGTCCAATTCTGCCTCGGAAATTGACAAAAAGCACAGGTCCTCCAGCATCCAATGCTTGTCATTTAAGATGAGAAACGTGTGAACTTCGTGAAGGATGTAGTTCCTTTGAGCTGAAAAGTAACTGCCCTTACCTGAAATGAAGTCTTTTTTGTAGGAAGACTCAGAGCCTGGGATTTAACTCCATTTCTGAAGGGAAACACACAGCAGAGTTCTCTTCCATGGATCACACTCTGCTTTAGAGCAAGAAGCATGCTCTAGCTTTCTAGAGTCTCTAAGACAGCAGGAAACGTGAGTGTGCTGAGAACAAAAGAACGGTATTTCCTACACATACGGACCATATCTAGTCCAACTCTGCTTCTGAAAGTGATACAAAGCACTGGTCCTCTATAATCCAATGCTTGTCAGGTAAGATGAGAAACGTGTTAGCTTCGTGAACGATGTAGTTCGTTTGAGCTGAAAAGTGACTGCCCTTACCTGAAACGAAGTCTTGAGTGTTGGAAGACACAGAGCCTGGGATTTAACTCCATTTCTGAAGGGAAACACACAGCATAGTTCTCATCTATGGATCACACTCTGCTTTAGAGCAAGAAGCACGCTCTAGCTTTCTAGAGTCTCTAAGACAGCAGGAAACGTGAGTGTGCTGAGAACAAAAGAACGGTGTTTCCTACACATACGGACCATTTCTAGTCCAACTCTGCCTCTGAAATTGATACAAAGAACAGGTCCTCCATTTTCCAATGCTTGTCATTTAAGATGAGAAATGTGTGAGCTTCGTGAACGATGTAGTTCGTTTGAGCTGTAAAGTAACAGCCCTCCTGAAACGAAGTGTTGCTTGTAGGAAGACTCAGATCCTGGGATTTAACTCCATTTCTGAAGGGAAACACAGAGCAGAGTTCTCATATATAGATCACACTCTGCTTTAGAGCAAGAAGCACGCTCTTGCTTTCTACAGTCTCTAAGACAGCAGGAAACGTGAGTGTGCTGAGAACAAAAGACCGGTGTTTCGTACACATACGGACCATATCTAGTCCAACTCTGCCTCTGAAATTGATACAAAGCACAGGTCCTCCAGCATCAAATGCTTGTCATTTAAGATGAGAAATGTGTGAGTTTCGGGAACGATGTAGTTCCTTTGAGCTGTAAAATAACTGCCCTTACCTGAAACGAAGTGTTGCTTGTAGGAAGACTCAGAGCCTGGGGTTTAACTCCATTTCTGAAGTGAAACACACAGCAGAGTTTTCATATATAGATCACACTCTGCTTTAGAGCAAGAGGCACGCTCTTGCTTTCTAGAGTCTCTAAGACAGCATGAAACATGAGTGTGCTGAGAACACAAGAACGGTGTTTCTTACACATTCGGACCATATCGAGTCCAACTCTGCCTCTGAAATTGATAAAAAGCACAAGTCCTCCAGCATCCAATGCTTGTCATTTAAGATGAGAAAAGTGTGAGCTTCATGAAGGATGTAGTTCGTTTGAGCTGAAAA
The DNA here is from genome assembly GCA_949786385.1 of Onychomys leucogaster. Taxonomy (NCBI): domain Eukaryota; kingdom Metazoa; phylum Chordata; class Mammalia; order Rodentia; family Cricetidae; genus Onychomys; species Onychomys leucogaster. The sequence goes on along the minus strand of CATKUP010000009.1, from coordinate 2,619,730 downwards.
GTGCCTGCCCTTTCCCGAAAGGAATTCTTGCTTGTAGGAAGACACAGAGCCTGGAATTTAACTCCATTTCTGAAGTGAAACACACAGCAGAGTTCTCATCCATTGATCACACTCTGCTTTAGAGCAAGAAGCACGCTCTAGCTTTCTAGAGTCTCTAAGACAGCAGGAAACGTGAGTGTGCTGAGAACAAAAGAACGGTGTTTCCTACACATACGGACCATATCTAGTCCAACTCTGCTTCTGAAACTGATACAAAGCACTGGTCCTCTAACACCAATGCTTGTCATTTAAGATGAGAAACTTGTGAGCTTCGTGAAGGATGTAGTTCGTTTGAGCTGAAAAGTAACTGCCCTTACTTGAAAGGAATTCTTGCTTGTAGGAAGACACAGAGCCTGGAATTTAACTCCATTCCTGAAGTGAAACACACAGTAGAGTTCTCAGCCATTGATCACACTCTGCTTTAGAGCAAGAAGCACGCTCTAGCTTTCTAGAGTCCCTAAGACAGCCGGAAACGTGAGTGTGCTGAGAACAAAAGAACGGTGTTTCCTACACATACGGAAGATTTCTAGTCCATCTCTGGTTCTGAAACTGAGACAAAGCACTGGTCCTCTAACATCCAATGCTTGTCAGTTAAGATGAGAAACGTGTTAGCTTCATGAACGATGTAGTTCGTTTGAGCTGAAAAGTGACTGCCCTTACCTGAAACGAAGTCTTGAGTGTTGGAAGACACAGAGCCTGGGATTTAACTCCATTTCTGAAGGGAAACACACAGCATAGTTCTCATCCATGGATCACACTCTGCTTCAGAGCAAGAAGCAAGCTCTTGCTTTCTAGATTCTCTAATACAGCAGGAAACGTGTTTGTGTTCAGAAAAAAAGAACTGTGTTTCCTACACATACGGAACATATCTAGTCCAACTCTGCTTGTGGAACTGAAACAAAGCACAGGTCCACTAACATCCAATGCTTGTCAGTGAAGATGAGAAACGTGTGAGCTTTGAGAACGATGTAGTTCGTTTGAGCTTTAAAGTAACTGCCCTTACCTGAAACGAAGTCTTGTTTGTAGGAAGAGTCAGTGGGATTTAACTCCATTTCTGAAGGGAAACACACAGTAGAGTTCTCATCCATTGATCACACTCTGCTTTAGAGCAAGAAGCACGCTCTAGCTTTCTAGAGTCTCTAAGACAGCAGGAAACATGAGTGTGCTGAGAGCAAAAGAATGGTGTTTCTTACAAATTCGGACCTTATTGAGTCCAACTCTGCCTCTGAAATTGATACAAAGCACAGGTCCTCCAGCATCCAATGCTTGTCATTTAAGATGAGAAACGTGTGAGCTTCGGGAACTATGTAGTTCGTTTGAGCTGTAAAGTAACTGCCCTTACCTGAAACGAAGTCTTTTTTGTAGGAAGACTCAGATCCTGGGATTTAACTCCTATTCTGAAGTGAAAAACACAGCAGAGTTCTCATCCATTGATCACACTCTGCTTTAGAGCAAGAAGCACGCTCTAGCTTTCTAGAGTCTCTAAGACAGCAGGAAACATGAGTGTGCTGAGAAAAAAAGAATGGTGTTTCCAACACATACGGACCATATCTAGTCCAACTCTGCTTCTGAAACTGATACAAAGCACTGGTCCTCTAAAATCCAATGCTTGTCAGTTAAGATGAGAAACGTGTTAGCTTCGTGAACAATATAGTTCGTTTGAGGTGAAAAGTGACTGCCCTTCCCTGAAACGAAGTCTTGCATGTTGGAAGACACAGAGCCTGGGATTTAACTCCATTTCTGAAGGGAAACACACAGCAGAGTTCTCTTCCATGGATCACACTCTGCTTTAGAGCAAGAAGCACGCTCTTGCTTTCTAGATTCTCTAATACAGCAGCAAACGTGAGTGTGCTAAGAACAAATGAACGGTGTTTCCTACACATACGGACCATATCTATTCCAACTCTGCTTCTGAAACTGATACAAAGCACTGGTCCTATAATATTCGATGCTTGTCAGTTAAGATGAGAAACGTGTGAGCTTCGTGAACGATGTAGTTCGTTTGAGCAGTAAAGTAACAGCCTTCCTGAAATGAAGTGTTGTTTGTAGGAAGATTCAGAGCCTGGGATTTAACTCCATTTCTGAAGTGAAAAACACAGCAGAGTTCTCATCCATTGATCACACTCTGGTTTAGAGCAAGAAGCACGCTCTAGCTTTCTAGAGTCTCTAAGACAGCAGGAAACGTGAGTGTGCTGAGAACAAAAGAACGGTGTTTCCTACACATATGGACCATATCTAGTCCACCTCTGCTTCTGAAACTGATACAAAGCACTGGTCCTCTAACATCCAATGCTTGTCAGTTAAGATGAGAAACGTTTTAGCTTCGTGAACGATGTAGTTCGTTTGAGCTGAAAAGGGACTGCCCTTCCCTAAAACGTAGTCTTTCATGTTGGAAGACACAGAGCCTGGGATTTAACTCCATTTCTGAAGGGAAACACACAGCAGAGTTCTCTTTCATGGATCACACTCTGCTTTAAAGCAAGAAGCACGCTCTTGCTCTCTAGATTCTCTAAAGCAACAGCAAATATGAGTGTGCTAAGAACAAATGACCGGTGTTTCCTACACATACGGACCGTATCTATTCCAACTCTGCTTCTGAAATTGATACAAACCACTGGTCCTCTAACATCCAATGCTTGTCAGTTAACATGAGAAACGTGTGAGCTTCGGGAACGATGTAGTTCGTTTGAGCTGTAAAGTAACTGCCCTTACCTGAAACGAAGTGTTGCTTGTAGTAAGACTCAGAGCCTGGGGTTTAACCTCATTTCTGTAGTCAAACACACAGCAGAGTTCTCATATATTGTTCACACTCTGCTTTAGAGCAAGAAGCACGCTCTTGCTTTCTAGAGTGTCTAAGACAGCAGGAAACATGAGTGTGCTGAGAACACAAGAACGGTGTTTCTTACACATTCGTACCATATCGAGTCCAAATCTGCCTCTGAAATTGATAAAAAGATCAGGTCCTCCAGCATAAAATGCTTGTCATTTAAGATGAGAAACGTGTGAGCTTCGTGAAGGATTTAGTTCGTTTGAGCTGAAAACTGACTGCCCTTACTTGAAAGGAATTCTTGCTTGAAGGAAGACACAGAGCCTGGAATTGAACTCCATTTCTGAAGGGAAACACACAGCAGAGTTCTCATCCATTGATCACACAATGCTTTAGAGCAAGAAGCACGCTCTAGCTTTCTAGAGTCCCTAAGACAGCAGGAAATATAAGTGTGCTGAGAACAAAAGAACGGTGTTTCTTACACATTCGGACCATATCGAGTCCAACTCTGCCTCTGAAATTGATACAACGCACAGGTCCTCCAGGATTCAATCCTTGTCATTTAAGATGAGAAACGTGTGAGCTTCGCAAACGATGTAGTTCGTTTGAGCTATAAAGTAACTGCCCTTCCCTGAAACGAAGTCTTTTTTGTAGGAAGACTCAGAGCCTGGGATTTAACTCTATTTCTGAAGTGAAACACACAGCAGAGTTCTCATCCATTGATCACACTCTGCTTTAGAGCAAGAAGCACGCTCTAGCTTTCTAGAGTCTCTAAGACAGCAGGAAAAGTGAGTGTGCTGAGAACAAAAGAACGGTGTTTCCTACACATACAGACCATATCTAGTCCAACTCTGCCTCTGAAATTGATACAAAGCACTGGTCCTCCAGCATCCAATGCTTGTCATTTAAGATGAGAAACGTGTGAGCTTCGGGAATGATGTAGTTCCTTTGAGCTGTAAAGTAACTGCCTTTACCTGAAACCAAGTGTTGCTTGTAGGAAGACTCAGAGACTGGGGTTTAACTCCATTTCTGAAGTGAAACACACAGCAGAGTTCTCATATATAGATCACACTCTGCTTTAGAGCAAGAGGCACGCTTTTGCTTTCTAGAGTCTCTAAGACAGCATGAAACATGAGTGTGCTGATAACACAAGAACGGTGTTTCTTACACATTCGGACCATATCGAGTCCAACTCTGCCTCTCAAATTGATAAAAAGCACAGGTCCTCCAGCATCCAATGCTTGTCATTTAAGATGAGAAAAGTGTGAGCTTCGTGAAGGATGTAGTACGTTTGAGCTGAAAAGTGACTGCCCTTACCCGAAAGGAATTCTTGCTTATAGGAAGACACAGAGCCTGGAATTTAACTCCATTTCTGAAGTGAAACACACAGCAGAGTTCTCATCCATTGATCACACTCTGCTTTAGAGCAAGAAGCACGCTCTAGCTTTCTAGAGGCCCTAAGACAGCAGGAAACGTGAGAGTGCTGAGAACAAAAGAACGGTGTTTCCTAAACATACGGACCATATCTAGTCCAATCTGCTTCTGAAACTGATACAAAGCACTGGTCCTCTAACATCCAATGCTTGTCAGTTAAGATGAGAAACGTGTGAGCTTCGGGAACGATGTAGTTCGTTTGAGCTGTAAAGTAACTGCCCTTCCCTGAAACGAAGTCTTGTTTGTAGGAAGACTCAGAGCCTGGGATTTAACTCAATTTCTGAAGTGTAACACACAGCAGAGTTCTCATCCATTGATCACACTCTGCTTTAGAGCAAGAAGCACGCTCTAGCTTTCTAGAGTCTCTAAGACAGCAGGAAACGTGAGTGTGCTGAGAACAAAAGAACGGTGTTTCCTACACATACGGACCATATCTAGTCCAACTCTGCCTCTGAAACTGATACAAAGCACAGGTCCTCCAGCATCCAATGCTTGTCATGTAAGATGAGAAACGTGTGAGCTTCGGGAACGATGTAGTTCCTTTGAGATGTAAAGTAACTGCCCTTACCTGAAACGAAGTGTTGCTTGTAGGAAGACTCAGAGCCTGGGGTTTAACTCCATTTTTGAAGTGAAACACACAGCAGAGTTCTCATATATAGATCACAATCTGCTTTAGAGCAAGAAGCACTCTTTTGCTTTCTAGAGTCTCTAAGACAGCATGAAACATGAGTGTCCTGATAACACAAGAACGGTGTTTCTTACACATTCGGACCATATCGAGTCCAACTCTGCCTCTGAAATTGATAAAAAGCACAGGTTCTCCAGCATCCAATGCATGTCATTTAAGATGAGAAAAGTGTGAGCTTTGTGAAGGATGTAGTTCGTTTGAGCTGAAAAGTGACTGCCCTTACCCGAAAGGAATTCTTGCTTGTAGGAAGACACAGAGCCTGGAATTTAACTCCATTTCTGAAGTGAAACACACAGCAGTGTTCTCATCCATTGATCACACTCTGCTTTTGAGCAAGAAGCACGCTCTAACTTTCTAGAGTCCCTAAGACAGCAGGAAACGTGAGAGTGCTGAGAACAAAAGAACGGTGTTTCCTACACATAAGGACCATATCTAGTGCAACTCTGCTTCTGAAACTTATACAAAGCACTGGTCCTCTAACATCCAATGCTTGTCAGTTAAGATGAGAAACGTGTTAGCTTCGTGAACGATGTAGATCTTTTGAGCTGAAAAGTGACTGCCCTTCCCTGAAACGAAGTCTTGCATGTTGGAAGACACAGAGCCTGGGATTTAACTCCATTTCTGAAGGGAAACACACAGCAGAGTTCTCTTCCATGGATCACACTCTGCTTTAGAGCAAGAAGCACGCTCTTGCTTTCTAGATTCTCTAATACAGCAGCAAACGTGAGTGTGCTTAGAACAAATGAACGGTGTTTCCTACACATACGGACCATATCTATTCCAACTCTGCTTCTGAAACTGATACAAAGCACTGGTCCTATAACATCCGATGCTTGTCATTTAAGATGAGAAACGTGTGAGCTTCGGGAACGATGTAGTTCCTTTGAGATGTAAAGTAACTGCCCTTACCTGAAACGAATTGTTGCTTGTAGGAAGACTCAGAGCCTGGGGTTTAACTCCATTTCTGAAGTGAAAGACACAGCAGAGTTCTCATATATAGATCACAATCTGCTTTAGAGCAGGAAGCACTCTTTTGCTTTCTAGAGTCTCTAAGAGAGCATGAAACATGAGTGTGCTGATAACACAAGAACGGTGTTTCTTACACATTCAGACCATATTGAGTCCAACTCTGCCTCTGAAATTGATAAAAAGCACAGGTCCTCCAGCATCCAATGCTTGTCATTTAAGATGAGAAAAGTGTGAGCTTCGTGAAGGATGTAGTTCGTTTGAGCTGAAAAGTGACTGCCCTTACCCGAAAGGAATTCTTGCTTGTAGGAAGACACAGAGCCTGGAATTTAACTCCATTTCTGAAGTGAAACACACAGCAGTGTTCTCATCCATTGATCACACTCTGCTTTAGAGCAAGAAGCACGCTCTAACTTTCTAGAGTCCCTAAAACAGCAGGAAACGTGAGAGTGCTGAGAACAAAAGAACGGTGTTTCCTACACATAAGGACCATATCTAGTGCAACTCTGCTTCTGAAACTGATACAAAGCACTGGTCCTCTAACATCCAATGCTTGTCAGTTAAGATGAGAAACGTGTTAGCTTCGTGAACGATGTAGATCTTTTGAGCTGAAAAGTGACTGCCCTTCCCTGAAAAGAAGTCTTGCATGTTGGAAGACACAGAGCCTGGGATTTAACTCCATTTCTGAAGGGAAACACACAGCAGAGTTCTCTTCCATGGATCACACTCTGCTTTAGAGCAAGAAGCACGCTCTTGCTTTCTAGATTCTCTAATACAGCAGCAAACGTGAGTGTGCTAAGAACAAATGAACGGTGTTTCCTACACATACGGACCATATCTATTCCAACTCTGCTTCTGAAACTGATACAAAGCACTGGTCCTATAACATCCGATGCTTGTCATTTAAGATGAGAAACGTGTGAGCTTCGGGAACGATGTAGTTCCTTTGAGATGTAAAGTAACTGCCCTTACCTGAAACGAATTGTTGCTTGTAGGAAGACTCAGAGCCTGGGGTTTAACTCCATTTCTGAAGTGAAAGACACAGCAGAGTTCTCATATATAGATCACAATCTGCTTTAGAGCAGGAAGCACTCTTTTGCTTTCTAGAGTCTCTAAGAGAGCATGAAACATGAGTGTGCTGATAACACAAGAACGGTGTTTCTTACACATTCAGACCATATTGAGTCCAACTCTGCCTCTGAAATTGATAAAAAGCACAGGTCCTCCAGCATCCAATGCTTGTCATTTAAGATGAGAAAAGTGTGAGCTTCGTGAAGGATGTAGTTCGTTTGAGCTGAAAAGTGACTGCCCTTACCCGAAAGGAATTCTTGCTTGTAGGAAGACACAGAGCCTGGAATTTAACTCCATTTCTGAAGTGAAACACACAGCAGAGTTCTCATCCATTGATCACACTCTACTTTAGAGCAAGAAGCACGCTCTAGCTTTCTAGAGTCCCTAAGACAGCAGGAAACGTGAGTGTGCTAAGAACAAATGAACGGTGTTTCCTACACATACGGACCATATCTATTCCAACTCTGCTTCTGAAACTGATACAAAGCACTGGTCCTTTAACAGCCAATGCTTGTCAGTTAAGATGAGAAACGTGTAAGCTTCGTGAACGATGTAGTTCCTTTGAGCTGAAAAGTGACTGCCCTTCCCTGAAACGAAGTCTTGCATGTTTCAAGACACAGAGCCTGGGATTTAACTCAATTTCTGAAGGGAAAAACACAGCAGAGTTCTCTCCCATGGATCACACTCTGCTTTAGAGCAAGAAGCACGCTCTTGCTTTCTAGATTCTCTAATACAGCAGCAAACGTGAGTGTGCTAAGAACAAATGAACGGTGTTTCCTACACTTACGGATCATATCTATTCCAACTCTTCTTCCGAAACTGATACAAAGCACTGGTCCTATAACATCCGAAGCTTGTCAGTTAAGATGAGAAACGTGTGAGCTTCGTGAACGATGTACTTCGTTTGAGCTGTAAAGTAACAGCCCTCCTGAAACGAAGTGTTGTTTGTAGGAATACTCAGAGCCTGGGATTTAACTCCATTTCTGAAGTGAAAAACACAGCAGAGTTCTCATCCATTGATCACACTCTGCTTTAGAGCAAGAAGCACGCTCTAGCTTTATAGAGTCTCTAAGACAGCAGGAAACGTGAGTGTGCTGAGAACAAAAGAACGGTGTTTCCTACACATACGGACCATATCTAGTCCAACTCTGCCTCTGAAATTGATACAAAGCACTGGTCCTCCAGCATCCAATGCTTGTCATTTAAGATGAGAAACGTGTGAGCTTCGGGAACGATGTAGTTCGTTTGAGCTGAAAACTGACTGCCCTTACTTGAAAGGAATTCTTGCTTGTAGGAAGACACAGAGCCTGGAATTGAACTCCATTTCTGAAGGGAAACACATAGCAGAGTTCTCATATGTAGATCACACTCTGCTTTATAGCAAGAAGCACGCTCTTGCTTTCTAGAGTCTCTAAGACAGCAGGAAACGTGAGTGTGCTGAGAACAAAAGAACGGTGTTTCCTACACATACGGACCATATCTAGTCCAACTCTGCCTCTGAAATTCATACAAAGCACAGGTCCTCCACGATCCAATGCTTGTCATTTAAGATGAGAAACGTGTGAGCTTCGCGAACGATGTAGTTCGTTTGAGCTGTAAAGTAACTGCCCTTCCCTGAAACGAAGCCTTGTTTGTAGGAAGACTCAGAGCCTGGGATTTAACTCCATTTCTGAAGTGAAACACACAGCAGAGTTCTCATCCATTGATCACACTCTGCTTTAGAGCAAGAAGCACGCTCTAGCTTTCTAGAGTCTCTAAGACAGCAGGAAACGTGAGTGTGCTGAGAACAAAAGACCGGTGTTTCCTACACATACGGACCATATCTAGTCCAACTCTGCCTCTGAAATTGATACAAAGCACAGGTCCTCCAGCATCCAATGCTTGTCATTTAAGATGAGAAACGTGTGAGCTTCGTGAACGATGTAGTTCGTTTGAGCTGTAAAGTAACTGCCCTTCCCTGAAACGAAGTCTTGTTTGTAGGAAGACTCAGAGCCTGGGATTTAACTCCATTTCTGAAGTGAAACACACAGCAGAGTTCTCATATATAGATCACACTCTGCTTTAGAGCAAGAATTACGCTCTTGCTTTCTAGAGTCTCTAAGAGAGCAGGAAACATGAGTGTGCTGAGAACTCAAGAACAGTGTTTCTTACACATTCGGACCATATCGAGTCCAACTCTGCCTATGAAATTGATAAAAAGCACAGGTCCTCCAGCATCCAATGCTTGTCATTTAAAATAAGAAACGTGTGAGCTTCGTGAAGGATGTAGTTCGTTTGAGCTGAAAAGTGACTGCCCTTACCCGAAAGGAATTCTTGCTTGTAGGAAGACACAGAGCCTGGGATTTAACTCCATTTCTGAAGTGAAACACACAGCAGAGTTCTCATCCATTGATCACACTCTGCTTTAGAGCAAGAAGCACGCTCTAGCTTTCTAGAGTCCCAAAGACAGCAGGAAACGTGAGTGTGCTGAGAACAAAAGAACGGGGTTTCCTACACATACAGACCATTCTAGTCCAACTCTGCTTCTGAAACTGATACAAAGCACTGATCCTCTAACATCCAATGCTTGTCAGTTAAGATGAGAATAGTTTTAGCTTCGTGAACGATGTAGTTCTTTTGAGCTGAAAAGTGACTGCCCTTCCCTGAAACGAAGTCTTGCATGTTGGAAGACACAATGCCTGGGATTCAACTCCATTGCTGAAGGGAAACATACAGCAGAGTTCTCTTCCATTGATAACACTCTGCTTTAGAGCAAGAAGTACGCTCTTGCTTTCTAGATTCTCTAATACAGCAGCAAACGTGAGTGTGCTAAGAACAAATGAACGGTGTTTCCTACACATACAGACCATATCTATTCCAACTCTGCTTCTGAAACTGATACAAAGCACTGCTCCTATAACATCCGATGCTTGTCAGTTTAGATGAGAAACGTGTTAGCTTCGTTTACGATGTAGTTCTTTTGAGCTGAAAAGTGACTGCCCTTACCTGAAACGAAGTCTTGAGTGTTGGAAGACTCAGAGCCAGGGGTTTAACTCCATTTCAAGGTAAAACACACAGCAGAGTTCTCATATATAGATCACACTCTGCTTTAGAGCAAGAAGCACGCTCTTGCTTTCTAGAGTCTATAAGACAGCAGGACACATGAGTGTGCTGAGAACACAAGAACGGTGTTTCTTACACATTAGGACCATATCGAGTCCAACTCTGCCTATGAAATTGATAAACACCACAAGTCCTCCAGCATAAAATGCTTGTCATTTAAGATGAGAAACGTGTGAGCTTCGTGAAGGATGTAGTTCGTTTGAGCTGATAACTGACTGCCCTTACTTGAAAGGAATTCTTGCTTGTAGGAAGACACAGAGCCTGGAATTGAACTCCATTTCTGAAGGGATACACACAGCAGAGTTCTCATCCATTGATCACACTCTACTTTAGAGCAAGAAGCACGCTCTAGCTTTCTAGAGTCCCTAAGACAGCAGGAAACATGAGTGTGCTGAGAGCAAAAGAACGGTGTTTCTTACAAATTCTGACCTTATTGAGTGCAACTCTGCCTCAGAAATTGATACAAAGCATAGGTCCTCCAGCATCCAATGCTTGTCATTTAAGATGAGAAACGTGTGAGCTTCGGGAACGATGTAGTTCGTTTGAGCTGTAAAGTAACTGCCCTTACCTGAAACGAAGTCTTTTTTGTAGGAAGACTCAGAGCCTGGGATTTAACTCCTATTCTGAAGTGAAAAACACAGCAGAGTTCTCATCCATTGATCACACTCTGCTTTAGAGCAAGAAGCACGCTCTAGCTTTCTAGAGTCTCTAAGACAGCAGGAAACGGGAGTGTGCTGAGAACAAAAGAACGGTGTTTCCTACACATACGGACCATATCTAGTCCAACTCTGCTTCTGAAACTGATACAAAGCACTGGTCCTCTAACATCCAATGCTTGTCAGTTAAGATGAGAAACGTGTTAGCTTCGTTATCGATGTAGTTCCTTTGAGATGAAAAGTGACTACCCTCCCTGAAACGTAGACTTGCACGTTGGAAGACACAGAGCCAGGGATTTAACTCCATTTCTGAAGGGAAACACACAGCAGAGTTCTCTTCCATGGATCACACTCTGCTTTAAAGCCAGAAGCACGCACTTGCTTTCTAGATTCTCTAATACAACAGCAAACATGAGTGTGCTAAGAACAAATGACCAGTGTTTCCTACACATACCGACCATATCTATTCCAACTCTGCTTCTGAAACTGATACAAAGCACTGGTCCTATAACATCCGATGCTTGTCAGTTAAGATGAGAAACGTGTGAGCTTCGTGAACGATGTAGTTCGTTTGAGCTTAAAAGTGACTGCTCTTACCTGAAACGAAGTCTTGAGTGTTGGAAGACACAGAGCCTGGGATTAAACTCCATTTCTGAAGGGAAACACACAGCATATTTCTCATCCATGGATCACACTCTGCTTCAGAGCAAGAAGCACGCTCTTGCTTTCTAGAGTCCCTAGGACAGCAGGAAACGTGAGTGTGCTGAGAACAAAAGAACGGGGTTTCCTACACATATGGCCCATTTCTAGTCCATCTCTGCTTCTGAAACTGAGACAAAGCACTGGTCCTCTAACATCCAATACTTGTCAGTTAAGATGAGAAACGTTTTAGCTTCGTGAACGATGTAGTTCGTTTGAGCTGAAATGTGACTGCCCTTACCTGAAACGAAGTCTTGTTTGTAGGAAGACTCAGAGCCTGGGGTTTAACTCCATTTCTGAAGTGAAACACACAGCAGAGTTCTCATATATAGATCACACTCTGCTTTAGAGCAAGAAGCACGCTCTTGCTTTCTAGATTCTCTAAGACAGCAGGAAACATGAGTGTGGTGAGAACAAAAGAACGGTGTTTCTTACACATTAGGCCCATATCGAGTCCAACTCTGCCTATGAAATTGATAAAAAGCACAGGTCCTCCAGCATCCACTGCTTGTCATTTAAGATGAGAAACGTGTGAGCTTCGTGAAGGATGTAGTTCGTTTGAGCAGAAAAGGGACTGCCCTTACTTGAAAGGAATTCTTGCTTGTAGGAAGACATAGAGCCTGGAATTGAACTCCTTTTCTGAAGGGAAACACACAGCAGAGTTCTCATCCATTGATCACACTCTGCTTTAGAGCAAGATCCACGCTCTTGCTTTCTAGAGTCCCTAAGACAGCAGGAAATATGAGTGTGCTGAGAGCAAAAGAACGGTGTTTCTTACAAATTGGGACCGTATTGAGTCCAACTCTGCCTCTGAAATTGATACAAAGCACAGGTCCTCCAGCATCCAATGCTTGTTATTTAAGATGAGAAACGTGTGAGCTTCGGGAACGATGTAGTTCGTTTGAGATGTAAAGTAACTGCCCTTAACTGAAACGAAGTCTTTTTTGTAGGAAGACTCAGAGCCTGGGATTTAACTGCATTGCTGAAGGGAAACACACAGCAGAGTTCTCTTCCATGGATCACACTCTGCTTTAGAGCAAGAAGCACGCTCTAGCTTTCTAGATTCCCTAAGACAGCAGGAAACGTGAGAGTGCTGAGAACAAAAGAACGGTGTTTCCTACACATACGGACCATATCTATTCCAACTCTGCTTCGGAAACTGATACAAAGCACTGGTCCTATAACATCTGCTGCTTGTCAGGTAAGATGAGAAATGTGTGAGCTTTATGAACGATGTAGTTCGTTTGAGCTGTAAAGTAACAGCCCTCCTGAAACGAAGTGTTGCTTGTAGGAAGCCTCAGAGCCTGGGATTTAACTCCTATTCTGAAGTGAAAAACACAGCAGAGTTCTCATCCATTGATCACACTCTGCTTTAGAGCAAGAAGCACGCTCTAGCTTTCTAGAGGCTCTAAGACAGCAGGAAACGTGAGTGTGCTGAGAACAAAAGAACGGTGTTTCCTACATATACGGACCATATCTAGTCCAACTCTGCTTCTGAAACTGATACAAAGCACTGGTCCTCTAACATCCAATGCTTGTCAGTTAAGATGAGAAACCTGTTAGCTTTGTGAACGATGTAGTTCCTTTGAGATGAAAAGTGACTGCCCTTACCTGAAACGTAGTCTTGCATGTTGGAAGACATAGAGGGGATTTAACTCCATTTCTGAAGGGAAACACACAGCAGAGTTCTCTTCCATCGATCACACTCTGCTTTAAAGCAAGAAGCACGCTCTTGCTTTCTAGATTCTCTAATACAACAGCAAACGTGAGTGTGCTAAGAACAAATGACCGGTGTTTCCTACACATACCGACCATATCTATTCCAACTCTGCTTCTGAATCTGATACAAAGCACTGGTCCTATAATATCCGATGCTTGTCAGTTAAGATGAGAAACGTGTGAGCTTCGTGAACGATGTAGTTCCTTTGAGCTGAATAGTGACTGCCCTTACCTGAAACGAAGTCTTGAGTGTTGGAAGACACAGAGCTTGGGATTTAACTCCATTTCTGAAGGGAAACACACAGCATATTTCTCATCCATGGATCACACTCTGCTTCAGAGCAAGAAGCACGCTCTTGCTTTCTAGATTCTCTAATACAGCAGGAAACGTGGTTGTGTTCAGAAAAAAAGAACTGTGTTTCCTACACATATGGACCATATCTAGTCCAACTCTGCTTGTGGAACTGAAACAAAGCACAGGTCCACTAACATCCAATGCTTGTCAGTGAAGATGAGAAACGTGTGAGCTTTGTGAATGATGTAGTTCGTTTGAGCTTTAAAGTAACTGCCCTTACCTGAAACGAAGTCTTGTTTGTAGGAAGACTCAGAGCCTGGGATTTAACTCCATTTCTGAAGTGAAACACACAGCAGAGTTCTCATCCATTGATCACACTCTGCTTTAGAGCAAGAAGCACGCTCTAGCTCTCTAGAGTCTCTAAGACAGCAGGAAACGTGAGTGTGCTGAGAACAAAAGAAAGGGGTTTCCTACACATACGGACCATATCTAGTCCAACTCTGCCTCTGAAATTGATACAAAGCACAGATCCTCCAGCATCCAATGCTTGTCATTTAAGATGAGAAACGTGTGAGCTTCGGGAACGATGTAGTTCCTTTGAGCTGTAAAGTAACTGCCCTTACCTGAAACGAAGTGTTGCTTGTAGAAAGACTCAGAGCCTGGGGTTTAACTCCATTTCTGAAGTGAAACACACAACAGTGTTCTCATATATAGATCACACTCTGCTTTAGAGCAAGAAGCACGCTCTTGCTTTCTAGATTCTCTAATGAAGCAGCAAACGTGAGTGTGCTAAGAACAAATGAACGGTGTTTCCTACACATACGGACCATATCTATTCCAACTCTGCTTAGGAAACTGATACAAAGCACTGGTCCTATAACATCTGATGCTTGTCAGTTAAGATGAGAAACGTGTGAGCTTTATGAACGATGTAGTTCGTTTGAGCTGTAAAGTAACAGCCCTCCTGAAACGAAGTGTTGCTTGTAGGAAGACTCAGAGCCTGGGGTTTAACTCCATTTCTGAAGGGAAACACACAGCTGAGTTCTCATATATAGATCACACTCTGCTTTAGAGCAAGAAGCACGCTCTTGCTTTCTAGACTCTCTAAGACAGCCGAAACATGAGTGTGCTGAGAACACAAGAACGGTGTTTAGTACACATATGGACCATATGTAGTCCAACTCTGCCTCTGAAATTGATACAAAGCACAGGTCCTCCAGCATCCAATTATTGTCATTTAAGATGAGAAACGTGTGAGCTTCAGGAACGATGTAGTTCGTTTGAGCTGTAAAGTAACTGCCCTTACCAGAAACGAAGTCTTTTTTGTAGGAAGACTCAGAGCCTGGGATTTAACTCCATTTCTGAAGTGAAAAACACAGCAGAGTTCTCATCCATTGATCACACTCTGCTTAAGAGCAAGAAGCACGCGCTAGCTTTCTAGAGTCTCTAAGAGAGCAGGAAACGTGAGTGTGCTGAGAACAAAAGAACGGTGTTTCCTACACATATGGACCATATCTAGTCCAACTCCGCTTCTGAAACTGATACAAAGCACTGGTCCTCTAACATCCAATGCTTGTCAGTTAAGATGAGAAACGTGTTAGCTTCGTGAACGATGTAGTTTGTTTGAGCTGAAGTGACTGCCCTTATCTGAAACGAAATCTTTCTTGTAGGAAGACACAGAGCTTGGGATTTTACTCCATTTCTGAAGGGAAACACACAGCAGAGTTCTCTTCCATGGATCACACTCTGCTTTAAAGCCAGAAGCACGCTCTTGCTTTCTAGATTCTCTAATACAACAGCAAACATGAGTGTGCTAAGAAAAAATGACCGGTGTTTCCTACACATATGGACCATTTCTAGTCCATCTCTGCTTCTGAAACTGAGACAAAGCACTGGTCCTCTAACATCCAATACTTGTCAGTTAAGATGAGAAACGTTTTAGCTTCGTGAACGATGTAGTTCATTTGAGCTGAAATGTGACTGCCCTTACCTGAAACGAAGTCTTGTTTGTAGGAAGACTAAGGGCTTGGGATTTAACTCCATTTCTGAAGTGAAACACACAGCTGAGTTCTCATCAATTGATCACATTCTGCTTGAGAACAAGAAGCACGCTCTAGCTTTCTAGAGTCTCTAAGACAGCAGGAAACGTGAGTGTGCTGAGAACAAAAGAACGGTGTTTCCTACACATACAGACCATATCTATTCCAACTCTGCTTCTGAAACTGATACAAAGCACTGGTCCTATAACATCCGATGCTTGTCAGTTAAGATGAGACACGTGTGAGCATCGTGAACGATGTAGTTCATTTGAGCTGTAAAGTATGTGCCCTTACCTGAAACGAAGTGTTGCTTGTAGGAAGACTCAGAGCCTGGGGTTTAACTCCATTTCTGAATTGAAACACACAGCAGAGTTCTCATATATAGATCACACTCTGCTTTAGAGCAAGAAGCACGCTCTTGCTTTCTAGATTCTCTAAGACAGCAGGAAACATGAGTGTGGTGAGAACAAAAGAACGGTGTTTCTTACACATTAGGCCCATATCGAGTCCAACTCTGCCTATGAAATTGATAAAAAGCACAGGTCCTCCAGCATCCAATGCTTGTCATTTAAGATAAGAAACGTGTGAGCTTCGTGAAGGATGTAGTTCGTTTGAGCAGAAAAGTGACTGCCCTTACTTGAAAGGAATTCTTGCTTGTAGGAAGACACAGAGCCTGGAATTGAACTCCTTTTCTGAAGGGAAACACACAGCAGAGTTCTCATCCATTGATCACACTCTGCTTTAGAGCAAGAACCACGCTCTAGCTTTCTAGAGTCCCTAAGACAGCAGGAAACATGAGTGTGCTGAGAGCAAAAGAACGGTGTTTCTTACAAATTGGGACCGTATTGAGTCCAACTCTGCCTCTGAAATTGATACAAAGCACAGGTCCTCCAGCATCCAATGCTTGTCATTTAAGACGAGAAACGTGTGAGCTTCGGGAACGATGTAGTTCGTTTGAGATGTAAAGTAACTGCCCTTACCTGAAACGAAGTCTTTTTTGTAGGAAGACTCAGAGCCTGGGATTTAACTCCATTGCTGAAGGGAAACACACAGCAGAGTTCTCTTCCATGGATCACACTCTGCTTTAGAGCAAGAAGCACGCTCTAGCTTTCTAGATTCCCTAAGACAGCAGGAAACGTGAGAGTGCTGAGAACAAAAGAACGGTGTTTCCTACACATACGGACCATATCTATTCCAACTCTGCTTCGGAAACTGATACAAAGCACTGGTCCTATAACATCTGCTGCTTGTCAGGTAAGATGAGAAACGTGTGAGCTTTATGAACGATGTAGTTCGTTTGAGCTGTAAAGTAACAGCCCTCCTGAAACGAAGTGTTGCTTGTAGGAAGACTCAGAGCTTCGGGTTTAACTCCATTTCTGAAGGGAAACACACAGCTGAGTTCTCATATATAGATCACACTCTGCTTTAGAGCAAGAAGCACGCTCTTGCTTTCTGGAGTCTCTAAGACAGCAGGAAACATGTGTTTGCTGAGAACACAAGAACGGTGTTTAGTACACATTCGGACCATATCGAGTCCAACTCTGCCTCTGAAATTGATAAAAAGCACAAGTCCTCCAGCATCCAATGCTTGTTATTTAAGATGAGAAACGTGTGAGCTTCGTGAAGGATGTAGTTCGTTTGAGCTGAAAAGTGACTGCCCTTACTTGAAAGGAATTCTTGCTTGTAGGAAGACACAGAGCCTGGAATTTAACTCCATTTCTTAAGTGAAACACACAGCAGAGTTCTCATCAATTGATCACATTCTGCTTTAGAACAAGAAGCACGCTCTAGCTTTCTAGAGTCTCTAAGACAGCAGGAAACGTGAGTGTGATGAGAATAAAAGAACGGTGTTTCCTACACATACAGACAATATCTATTCCAACTCTGCTTCTGAAACTGATACAAAGCACTGGTCCAATAACATCCGATGCTTGTCAGTTAAGATGAGACACGTGTGAGCTTCGTGAACGATGTAGTTCGTTTGAGCTGTAAAGTAAGTGCCCTTACCTGAAACGAAGTGTTGCTTGTAGGAAGACTCAGAGCCTGGGGTTTAACTCCATTTCTGAAGTGAAACACACAGCAGAGTTCTCATATATAGATCACACTCTGCTTTAGAGCAAGAATCATGCTCTTGCTTTCTAGAATCTCTAAGTCAACAGGAAATATGAGTGTGGTGATAACACATGAACGGTGTTTCTTACACATTAGGACCATATCGAGTCCAACTCTGACTATGAAATTGATAAAAAGCACAGGTCCTCCAGCATCCAATGCTTGTCATTTAAGATGAGAAACGTGTGAGCTTCGTGAAGGATGTAGTTCGTTTGAGCAGAAAAGTGACTGCCCTTACTTGAAAGGAATTCTTGCTTGTAGGAAGACACAGAGCCTGGAATTGAACTCCATTTGTGAAGGGAAACACACAGCAGAGTTCTCTTCCATTGATCACACTCTGCTTTAGAGCAAGAAGCACGCTCTAGCTTTCTAGAGTCCCTAAGACAGCAGGAAACATGAGTGTGCTGAGAGCAAAAGAACGGTGTTTCTTATAAATTCGGACCTTATTGAGTCCAACTCTGCCTCTGAAATTGATACAAAGCACAGGTCCTCCAGCATCCAATGCTTGTCATTTAAGATGAGAAACGTGTGAGCTTCGGGAACGATGTAGTTCGTTTGAGCTGTAAAGTAACTGCCCTTACCTGAAACGAAGTCTTTTTTGTAGGAAGACTCAGAGCCTGGGATTTAACTCCTATTCTGAAGTGAAAAACACAGCAGAGTTCTCATCCATTGATCACACTCTGCTTTAGAGCAAGAAGCACGCTCTAGCTTTCTAGAGGCTCTAAGACAGCAGGAAACGTGAGTGTGCTGAGAACAAAAGAACGGTGTTTCCTACATATACGGACCATATCTAGTCCAACTCTGCTTCTGAAACTGATACAAAGCACTGGTCCTCTAACATCCAATGCTTGTCAGTTAAGATGAGAAACCTGTTAGCTTTGTGAACGATGTAGTTCCTTTGAGATGAAAAGTGACTGCCCTTACCTGAAACGTAGTCTTGCATGTTGGAAGACATAGAGGGGATTTAACTCCATTTCTGAAGGGAAACACACAGCAGAGTTCTCTTCCATCAATCACACTCTGCTTTAAAGCAAGAAGCACGCTCTTGCTTTCTAGATTCTCTAATACAACAGCAAACGTGAGTGTGCTAAGAACAAATGACCGGTGTTTCCTACACATACCGACCATATCTATTCCAACTCTGCTTCTGAAACTGATACAAAGCACTGGTCCTATAATATCCGATGCTTGTCAGTTAAGATGAGAAACGTGTGAGCTTCGTGAACGATGTAGTTCGTTTGAGCTGAATAGTGACTGCCCTTACCTGAAACGAAGTCTTGAGTGTTGGAAGACACAGTGCTTGGGATTTAACTCCATTTCTGAAGGGAAACACACAGCATATTTCTCATCCATGGATCACACTCTGCTTCAGAGCAAGAAGCACGCTCTTGCTTTCTAGATTCTCTAATACAGAGGGAACGTGTTTGTGTTCAGAAAAAAAGAACTGTGTTTCCTACACATACGGACCATATCTAGTCCAACTCTGCTTGTGGAACTGAAACAAAGCACAGGTCCACTAACATCCAATGCTTGTCAGTGAAGATGAGAAACGTGTGAGCTTTGTGAACGATGTAGTTCGTTTGAGCTTTAAAGTAACTGCCCTTACCTGAAACGAAGTCTTGTTTGTAGGAAGACTCAGAGCCTGGGATTTAACTCCATTTCTGAAGTGAAACACACAGCAGAGTTCTCATTCATTGATCACACTCTGCTTTAGAGCAAGAAGCACGCTCTAGCTTTCTAGAGTCTCTAAGACAGCAGGAAACGTGAGTGTGCTGAGAACAAAAGAACGGTGTTTCCTACACATACGGACCATATCTAGTCCAACTCTGCCTCTGAAATTGATACAAAGCACAGATCCTCCAGCATCCAATGCTTGTCATTTAAGATGAGAAACGTGTGAGCTTCGTGAACGATGTAGTTCCTTTGAGCTGTAAAGTAACTGCCCTTACCTGAAACGAAGTGTTGCTTGTAGAAAGACTCAGAGCCTGGGGTTTAACTCCATTTCTGAAGTGAAACACACAACAGTGTTCTCATATATAGATCACACTCTGCTTTAGAGCAAGAAGCACGCTCTTGCTTTCTAGATTCTCTAATGAAGCAGCAAACGTGAGTGTGCTAAGAACAAATGAACGGTGTTTCCTACACATACGGACCATATCCATTCCAACTCTGCTTAGGAAACTGATACAAAGCACTGGTCCTATAACATCTGATGCTTGTCAGTTAAGATGAGAAACGTGTGAGCTTTATGAACGATGTAGTTCGTTTGAGCTGTAAAGTAACAGCCCTCCTGAAACGAAGTGTTGCTTTTAGGAAGACTCAGAGCCTGGGGTTTAACTCCATTTCTGAAGGGAAACACACAGCTGAGTTCTCATATATAGATCACACTCTGCTTTAGAGCAAGAAGCAAGCTCTTGCTTTCTAGACTCTCTAAGACAGCCGAAACATGAGTGTGCTGAGAACACAAGAACGGTGTTTAGTACACATATGGACCATATGTAGTCCAACTCTGCCTCTGAAATTGATACAAAGCACAGGTCCTCCAGCATCCAATTATTGTCATTTAAGATGAGAAACGTGTGAGCTTCAGGAACGATGTAGTTCGTTTGAGCTGTAAAGTAACTGCCCTTACCAGAAACGAAGTCTTTTTTGTAGGAAGACTCAGAGCCTGGGATTTAACTCCATTTCTGTAGTGAAAAACACAGCAGAGTTCTCATCCATTGATCACACTCTGCTTAAGAGCAAGAAGCACGCGCTAGCTTTCTAGAGTCTCTAAGAGAGCAGGAAACGTGAGTGTGCTGAGAACAAAAGAACGGTGTTTCCTACACATATGGACCATATCTAGTCCAACTCCGCTTCTGAAACTGATACAAAGCACTGGTCCTCTAACATCCAATGCTTGTCAGTTAAGATGAGAAACGTGTTAGCTTCGTGAACGATGTAGTTCGTTTGAGCTGAAGTGACTGCCCTTACCTGAAAAGAAATCTTTCTTGTAGGAAGACACAGAGCTTGGGATTTTACTCCATTTCTGAAGGGAAACACACAGCAGAGTTCTCTTCCATGGATCACACTCTGCTTTAGAGCAAGAAGCACGCTCTTGCTTTCTAGATTCTCTAATACAGCAGCAAACATGAGTGTGCTAAGAACAAATGAACGGTGTTTCCTACACATACGGACCATATCTATTCCAACTCTGCTTCTGAAACTGATACAAAGCACTGGTCCTATAATATCCGATGATTGTCAGTTAAGATGAGAAACGTGTGAGCTTAGTGAACAATGTAGTTCTTTTGAGCTCTAAAGTAACAGCCCTCCTGAAACGAATTGTTGCTTGTAGGAAGACTCACAGCCTGCGATTTAACTCCATTTCTGAAGGGAAACACACAGCAGAGTTCTCATATATAGATCACACTCTGCTTTAGAGCAAGAAGCACGCTCTTGCTTTCCAGAGTCTCTAAGACAGCAGGAAACATGGGTGTGCTGAGAACACAAGAACCGTGTTTCTTACACATTCGGACCATATCGAGTCCAATTCTGCCTCTGAAATTGACAAAAAGCACAGGTCCTCCAGCATCCAATGCTTGTCATTGAGGATGAGAAACGTGTCAGCTTCGTGATGCATGTACTTACTTTGAGCTGAAAAGTGACTGCCCTTACTTGAAAGGAATTCTTGCTTGTAGGAAGACACAGAGCCTGGAATTTAACTCCATTTCTGAAGTGAAACACACAGCAGTGTTCTCATCCATTGATCACACTCTGCTTTAGAGCAAGAAGCACGCTCTAGCTTTCTAGAGTCCCTAAGACAGCAGGAAACGTGAGTATGCTGAGAACAAAAGAACGGTGTTTCCTACACATACGGACCATTTCTAGTCCATCTCTGCTTCTGAAACTGAGACAAAGCACTGGTCCTCTAACATCCAATGCTTGTCAGTTAAGATGAGAAACGTGTTAGCTTCGTGAACGATGTAGTTCCTTTGAGATGAAAAGTGACTGCCCTTCCCTGAAACGCAGTCTTGCATGTTGGAAGACACAGAGCCAGGGATTTAACTCCATTTCTGAAGGGAAACACACAGCAGAGTTCTCTTCCATGGATCACACTCTGCTTTAAAGCAAGAAGCACGCTCTTGCATTCTAGATTCTCTAATACAAAAGCAAACGTGAGTGTGCTAAGAACCAATGACCGGTGGTTCCTACACATACGGACCATATCTATTCCAACTCTGCTTCTGAAACTGATACAAAGCACTGGTCCTATAACATCCGATGCTTGTCAGTTAAGATGAGAAACGTGTGAGCTTCGTGAACGATGTAGTTCGTTTGAGCTGTAAAGTAACTGCCCTTACCTGAAACGAAGTCTTGAGTGTTGGAAGACTAAGTGCCTGGGATTTAACTCCATTTCTGAAGTGAAACACACAGCAGAATTCTCATCAATTGATCACATTCTGCTTTAGAACAAGAAGCACGCTCTAGCTTTCTAGAGTCTCTAAGACAGCAGGAAACGTGAGTGTGCTGAGAACAAAAGAACGGTGTTTCCTACACATAAGGACCATATCTATTCCAACTCTGCTTCTGAAACTGATACAAAGCACTGGTCCTCTAACATTCGATGCTTGTCAGTTAAGATGAGAAACGTGTGAGCTTCGTGAACGATGTAGTTTGTTTGAGCTGTAAAGTAAGTGCCCTTACCTGAAAGGAAGTGTTGCTTGTAGGAAGACTCGGAGCCTGGGGTTTAACTCCATTTCTGAAGTGAAACACACAGCAGAGTTCACATATATAGATCACACTCTGCTTTAGAGCAAGCAACACGCTCTTGCTTTCTAGATTCTATAACACAGCAGGAAACATGAGTGTGCTGAGAACACAAGAACGGTGTTTCTTACACATTAGGGCCATATCGAGTCCAACTCTGCCTATGAAATTGATAAAAAGCACACGTCCTCCAGCATCCAATGCTTGTCATTTAAGATGAGAAACGTGTGAGCTTCGTGAAGGATGTAGTTCGTTTGAGCAGAAAAGTGACTGCCCTTACTTGAAAGGAATTCTTGCTTGTAGGAAGACACAGAGCCTGGAATTTAACTCCATTTCTGAAGGGAAACACACAGCAGAGTTCTCATGCATTGATCTCACTCTGCTTTAGAGCAAGAAGCATGCTCTAGCTTTCTAGAGTCCCTAAGACAGCAGGAAACATGAGTGTGCTGAGAACAAAAGAACGGTGTTTCTTACACATTCGGACCATATCTAGGCCAACTCTGCCTCTGAAATTGATACAAAGCACAGGACCTCCAGGATCCAATGTTTGTCATTTAAGATGAGAAACGTGTGATCTTCGTGAACGATGTAGTTCGTTTTAGCTGTAAAGTACCTGCCCTTCCCTGAATCAAAGTCTTGTTTGTAGGAAGACTCAGAGCCTGGGATTTAACTCCATTTCTGAAGTGAAACACAAAGCAGAGTTCTCATCCATTGATCACACTCTGCTTTAGAGCAAGAAGCACGCTCTAGCTTTCTAGCGTCTTTAAGACATCAGGAAACGTGAGTGTGCTGAGAACAAAAGAACGGTGTTTCCTACACATATGGACCATATCTAGTCCAACTCTGCCTCTGAAATTGATACAAAGCACAGGTCCTCCAGCATCCAATTATTTCATTTAAGATGAGAGACCTGTGAGCTTCGGGAACGATGTAGTTCGTTTGAGCTGTAAAGTAACTGCCCTTACCAGAAACGAAGTCTTTCTTGTAGGAAGACTCAGAGCCTGGGATTTATCTCCATTTCTGAAGTGAAAAACACAGCAGAGTTCTCATCCATTGATCACACTCTGCTTTAGAGCAAGAAGCACGCTCTAGCTTTCTAGAGTCCTAAGACAGCAGGAAACGTGAGTATGCTGAGAACAAAAGAACGGTGTTTCCTACACATACGGACCATTTCTAGTCCATCTCTGCTTCTGAAACTGAGAGAAAGCACTGGTCCTCTAACATCCAATGCTTGTCAGTTAAGATGAGAAACGTGTTAGCTTCGTGAAAGATGTAGTTCCTTTGAGATGAAAAGTGACTGCCCTTCCCTGAAATGTAGTTTTGCATGTTGGAAGACACAGAGCCAGGGATTTAACTCCATTTCTGAAGGGAAACACACAGCAGAGTTCTCTTCCATTGATCACACTCTGCTTTAGAGCAAGAAGCACGCTCTTGCTTTCTAGATTCTCTAATACAGCAGCAAACCTGAGTGTGCTAAGAACAAATGAACGGTGTTTCCTACACATACAGACCATATCTATTCCAACTCTGCTTCTGAAACTGATACAAAGCACTGGTCCTATAATATCCGATGCTTGTCAGTTAAGATGAGGAACGTGTGAGCTTCGTGAACAATGTAGTTCGTTTGAGCTCTAAAGTACCAGCCCTCCTGAAATGAATTGTTGCTTGTAGGAAGACTCTGAACCTGGGATTTAACTCCATTTCTGAATGGAAACACACAGCAGAGTTCTCATATATGGATCACACTCTGCTTTAGAGCAAGAAGCACGCTCTTGCTTTCTAGAGTCTCTAAGACAGCAGGAAACATGGTTGTGCTGAGACACAAGAACGATGTTGCTTACACATTCGGACCATATCGAGTCCAACGCTGCCTCTGAAATTGATAAAAAGCACAGGTCCCCCTGCATAAAATGCTTGTCATTTAAGATGAGAAACGTGTGAGCTTAGTGAAGGATGTAGTTCGTTTGAGCTGTAAAGTAACTGCCCTTCCCTGAAACGAAGTCTTGTTTGTAGGAAGACTCAGAGCCTGGGATTTAACTCCATTTCTGAAGTGAAACACACAGCAGAGTTCTCATCCATTGATCACACTCTGCTTTAGAGCAAGAAGCACGCTCTTGCTTTCTAGATTCTCTAATACAGCAGCAAACGTGAGTGTGCTAAGAACAAATGAACGGTGTTTCCTACACATACGGACCATATCTATTCAAACTTGGTTCTGAAACTGATACAAAGCACTGGTCCTATAATATCCGATGCTTGTCAGTTAAGATGAGAAACGTGTGAGCTTCGTGAACAATGTAGTTCTTTTGAGCTCTAAAGTAACAGCACTCCTGAAATGAATTGTTGCTTTTAGGAAGACTCAGAGCCTGGGATTTAACTCCATTTCTGAATGGAAACACACAGCAGAGTTCTCATATATAGATCACACTCTTCTTTAGAGCAAGAAGCACGCTCTTGCTTTCTAGACTCTCTAAGACAGCAGGAAACATGAGTGTGCTGAGAACACAAGAACGGTGTTTCTTACACATTCGGACCATATCGAGTCCAATTCTGCCTCTGAAATTGACAAAAAGCACAGGTCCTCCAGCATCCAATGCTTGTCATTTAAGATGAGAAACGTGTGAGCTTCATGAAGGATGTACTTACTTTGAGCTGAAAAGTGACTGCCCTTACTTGAAAGGAATTCTTGCTTGTAGGAAGACACAGAGCCTGGAATTTAACTCCATTTCTGAATGGAAACACACAGCAGAGTTCTCATATATGGATCACACTCTGCTTTAGAGCAAGAAGCACGCTCTTGCTTTCTAGAGTCTCTAAGACAGCAGGAAACATGGTTGTGCTGAGACACAAGAACGATGTTGCTTACACATTCGGACCATATCGAGTCCAACGCTGCCTCTGAAATTGATAAAAAGCACAGGTCCCCCTGCATAAAATGCTTGTCATTTAAGATGAGAAACGTGTGAGCTTAGTGAAGGATGTAGTTCGTTTGAGCTCTAAAGTAACTACCCTTCCTTGAAACGAAGTCTTGTTTGTAGGAAGACTCAGAGCCTGGGATTTAACTCCATTTCTGAAGTGAAACACACAGCAGAGTTCTCATCCATTGATCACACTCTGCTTTAGAGCAAGAAGCACGCTCTTGCTTTCTAGATTCTCTAATACAGCAGCAAACGTGAGTGTGCTAAGAACAAATGAACGGTGTTTCCTACACATACGGACCATATCTATTCAAACTCTGCTTCTGAAACTGATACAAAGCACTGGTCCTATAATATCCGATGCTTGTCAGTTAAGATGAGAAACGTGTGAGCTTCGTGAACAATGTAGTTCTTTTGAGCTCTAAAGTAACAGCACTCCTGAAATGAATTGTTGCTTTTAGGAAGACTCAGAGCCTGGGATTTAACTCCATTTCTGAATGGAAACACACAGCAGAGTTCTCATATATAGATCACACTCTTCTTTAGAGCAAGAAGCACGCTCTTGCTTTCTAGACTCTCTAAGACAGCAGGAAACATGAGTGTGCTGAGAACACAAGAACGGTGTTTCTTACACATTCGGACCATATCGAGTCCAATTCTGCCTCTGAAATTGACAAAAAGCACAGGTCCTCCAGCATCCAATGCTTGTCATTTAAGATGAGAAACGTGTGAGCTTCATGAAGGATGTACTTACTTTGAGCTGAAAAGTGACTGCCCTTACTTGAAAGGAATTCTTGCTTGTAGGAAGACACAGAGCCTGGAATTTAACTCCATTTCTGAAGTGAAACACACAGCAGAGTTCTCATCCATTGATCACACTCTGCTTTAGAGCAAGAAGCATGCTCTAGCTTTCTAGAGTCCCTAAGACAGCAGGAAACGTGAGTATGCTGAGAACAAAAGAACGGTCTTTCCTATACATACGGACCATTTCTAGTCCATCTCTGCTTCTGAAACTGAGACAAAGCACTGGTCCTCTAACATCCAAGGCTTGTCAGTTAAGATGAGAAACGTGTTAGCTTCGTGAACGATGTAGTTCGTTTGAGCTGAAAAGTGACTGCCCTTACCTGAAACGAAGTCTTGAGTGTTAGAAGACACAGAGCATGGGATTTAACTCCATTTCTGAAGGGAAACACACAGCATATTTCTCATCCATGGATCACACTCTACTTCAGAGCAAGAAGCACGCTCTTGCTTTCTAGAATCTCTAATACAGCAGGATACGTGGTTGTGCTCAGAAAAAAAGAACTGTGTTTCCTACACATACGGAACATTTCTAGTCCAAATCTGCTTGTGGAACTGAAACAAACCACAGGTCCACTAACATCGAATGCTTGTCAGTTAAGATGAGAAACGTGTGAGCTTCGTGAACAATGTAGTTCATTTGAGCTGTGAAGTAACTGCAGTTACCAGAATCAAATTCTTGTTTGTAGGAAGACTAAGAGCTTGGGATTTAACTCCATTTCTGAAGTGAAACACACAGCAGAGTTCTCATCAATTGATCACATTCTGCTTTAGAACAAGAAGCCCGCTCTAGCTTTCTAGAGTCTCTAAGACAGCAGGAAACTTGAGTGTGCTGAGAACAAAAGAACGGTGTTTCCTACACATACGGACCATATCTGTTCCAACTCTGCTTCTGAAACTGATACAAAGCACTGGTCCTATAACATCCGATGCTTCTCAGTTAAGATGATAAACCTGTGAGCTTCGTGAACGATGTAGTTCGTTTGAGCTGTAATGTAACTGCCCTTACCTGATTCGAAGTCTTGCTTGTAGGAAGACTCAGAGCCTGGGATTTATCTACATTTCTGAAGGGAAACACACAGCAGAGTTCTCTTCCATGGATCACACTCTGCTTTAAAGCAAGAAGCACGCTCTTGCTTTCTAGATTCTCTAATACAGCAGCAAAGGTGAGTGTGCTGAGAACACAAGAACGGTGTTTCTTACACATTAGGACCATATCGAGTCAAAATCTGCCTATGAAATTTATAAAAAGCACAGGTCCTCCAGCATCCAATGCTTGTCATTTAAGATGAGAAACGTGTGAGCTTCATGACGGATGTAGTTCGTTTGAGCAGAAAAGTGACTGCCCTTACTTGAAAGGAATTCTTGCTTGTAGGAAGACACAGAGCCTGGAATTTAACTCCATTTCTGAAGGGAAACACACAGCAGAGTTCTCATCCATTGATCACACTCTGCTTTAGAGCAAGAAGCACGCTCTAGCTTTCTAGAGTCCCTAAGACAGCAGGAAACATGAGTGTGCTGAGAACAGAAGAACGGTGTTTCTTACACATTCGGACCATATCGAGTCCAACTCTGCCTCTGAAATTGATACAAAGCACAGGACATCCAGGATCCAATGTTTGTCATTTAAGATGAGAAACATGTGATCTTCGTGAACGATGTAGTTCGTTTGAGCTGTAAAGTAACTGCCCTTCCCTGAAACGAAGTCTTGTTTGTAGGAAGACTCAGAGCCTGGGATTTAACTCCATTTCTGAAGTGAAACACACAACAGAGTTCTCAAACATAGATCACACTCTGCTTTAGAGCAAGACATACGCTCTTGCTTTCTAGATTCTCTAAGACAGCAGGATACTTGAGTGTGCTAAGAACAAAACAACAGTGTTTCCTACACGTACGGACCATATCTAGTCCAAATCTGCCTCTGAAACTGACACAAAGCACAGGTCCGGTAACATCCAATGCTTTTCAATTAAGACCGAGAAACGTGTGAGCTTTGTGTACGATGTAGTTCATTTGAGCTGTAAAGTAATTGCCCTTACCTGAAACGAAGTCTTGCTTGTAGGAAGACACAGAGCCTGGGATTTAACTCCATTTCTGAAGGGAAACACACAGCACAGTTCTCATCCATGAATCACACTCTCCTTTAGAGCAAGAACCATGCTCTTCCTTTCTAGAGTCTCTAATACAGTAGGAAACGGGATTGTGCTCAGAACAAAAGAACTGTGTTTCCTACACATACGGATCATATGTAGTTCAACTCTTATTCTGAATCTGACACAAAGCACAGGTCCTGAAACATCCAATGCTTTTCAATTAAGACCGAGAAACGTGTGAGCTTCGTGAACGATGTAGTTCGTTTGAACTGTAAAGTAACTGCCTTTACCTGAAATGAAGTGTCACTTGTAGGAAGACTCAGAGCATGGGATTTAACACCATTTCTGAAGTGGAACACACAGCAGAGTTCTCATCCATTGATCACACTCTGCTTCAGAGCAAGAAGCACGCTCTAGCTTTCTAGAGTCCCTAAGACAGCAGGAAACATGAGTGTGCTGAGAACAAAAGAACGGTGTTTCTTACACATTCGGACCATATCGAGTCCAACTCTGCCTCTGAAATTGATACAAAGCACAGGACATCCAGGATCCAATGTTTGTCATTTAAGATGAGAAACATGTGATCTTCGTGAACGATGTAGTTCGTTTGAGCTGTAAAGTAACTGCCCTTCCCTGAAACGAAGTCTTGTTTGTAGGAAGACTCAGAGCCTGGGATTTAACTCCATTTCTGAAGTGAAACAAACAGCAGATTTCTCATCCATTGATCACACTCTGCTTTACAGCAAGAAGTACGCTCTAGCTTTCTAGCATCTCTAAGACATCAGGAAACGTGAGTGTGCTGAGAACAAAAGAACGGTGTTTCCTACACATATGGACCATATCTAGTCCAACTCTGCCTCTGAAATTGATACAAAGCACAGGTCCTCCAGCATCAAATTATTGTCATTTAAGATGAGAAACGTGTGAGCTTCGTGAACGATGTAGTTCCTTTGAGCTGTAAAGTAACTGCCCTTACCTTAAACGAAGTGTTCCTTATAGGAAGACTCAGAGCCTGGGGTTAACTCCATTTCTGAAGTGAAACACACAGCAGAGTTCTCATATATAGATCACACTCTGCTTTAGAGCAAGAAGCACGCTCTTGCTTTCTAGACTACTAAGACAGCAGGAAACATGAGTGTGCTGAGAACACAAGAACGGTGTTTCTTACACATTAGGACCATATGGAGTCCAACTCTGCCTCTGAAATTGATAAAAAGCACAGGTCCTCCAGCATCCAATGCTTGTCATTTAAGATGAGAAACGTGTGAGCTTCGTGAATGATGTAGTTCGTTTGAGCTGAAAAGTGACTGCCCTAACTTGAAAGGAATTCTTGCTTGTAGGAAGACACAGAGCCTGGAATTTAACTCCATTTCTGAAGGGAAACACACAGTAGAGTTCTCATCCATTGATCACACTCTGCTTTAGAGCAAGAAGCACGCTCTAGCTTTCTAGATCCCTAACACAGCAGGAAACATGAGTGTGCTGAGAACAAAAGAACGGTGTTTCTTACACATTCGGACCATATCGAGTCCAACTCTGCCTCTGAAATTGATACAAAGCACAGGTCCTCCAGGATCCAATGCTTGTCATTTAAGATGAGAAACGTGTGAGCTTCGCGAACGATGTAGTTCGTTTGAGCTGTAAAGTAACTGCCCTTCCCTGAAACGAAGTCTTGTTTGTAGGAAGACTCAGAGCCTGGGATTTAACTCCATTTCTGAAGTGAAACACACAGCAGAGTTCTCATCCATTGATCACACTCTGCTTTAGAGCAAGAAGCACGCTCTTGCTTTCTAGATTCTCTAAGAGAGCAGGAATCGTGAGTGTGCTGAGAACAAATGATTGGTGTTTCATACACCTACGGACCATATCTAGTCCAACTCTGCTTCTGAAACTGATACCAAGCACTGGTCCTCTAACATCCAATGCTTGTCAGTTAAGATGAGAAATGTGTTAGCTTCGTGAACGATGTAGTTCGTTTGAGCTGAAAAGTGACTGCCCTTACCTGAAACGAAGTCTTGCTTGTAGGAAGACACAGAGAATGGGATTTAACTCCATATCTGAAGTGAAACACACAGCAGAGTTCTCATCCATAGATCACACTCTGCTTTAGAGCAAGAAGCACGCTGTGGCTTTCTAGAGTGTCTAAGACAGCAGGAAACGTGAGTGTGTTGAGAACAAAAGAACGGGGTGTCCTACACATATGGACCATATCTAGTCCAAATCTGCCTCTGAAACTGACACAAAGCACAGGTCCTGTAACATCCAATGCTTTTCAATTAAGTCCGAGAAACGTGTGAGCTTTGTGTACGATGTAGATCGTTTGAGCTGTAAAATAACTGCCCTTACCTGAAATGAAGTCTTGCTTCTAGGAAGACACAGAGCCTGGGATTTAACTCCATTTCTGAAGGGAAACACACAGCACAGTTTTCATCCATGAATCACACTCTCCTTTAGAGCAAGAACCATGCTCTTCCTTTCTAGAGTCTCTAATACAGCAGGAAACGTGATTGTGCTCAGAACAAAAGAACTGTGTTTCCTACACATACGGATCATATGTAGTTCAACTCTTATTCTGAAACTGACACAAAGCACAGGTCCTGAAACATCCAATGCTTTTCAATTAAGACCGAGAAACGTGTGAGCTTCGTGAACGATGTAGTTCGTTTCAGCTGTAAAGTAACTGCCATTACCTGAAATGAAGTGTCACTTGAAGGAAGACTCAGAGCCTGGGATTTAACACCATTTCTGATGTGGAACACACAGCAGAGTTCTCATCCATTGATCACACTCTGCTTTAGAGCAAGAAGCAAGCTCTTGCTTTCTAGAGTCTCGAAGACAGCAGGAAATGTGAGTGTGCTGAGAACAAAAGAACGGTGTTTTATACACATACGGATCATATCTAGTCCAAATCCGCCTCTGAAATTGATACAAAGCGCAGGTCCTCTAACATCCAAAGCTTGTCATTTAAGATGACAAACGTGTGAGCTTCGTGAATGATGTAGTTCGTTTGAGCTGAAAAGAGACTGCCCACACCTGAAACGAATTCTTGCCTATAGGAACACACAGAGCCTGGGATTTAACTCCATTTCTCATGGCAAACACACAACATAGTTCTCATCCATGGATCACACTCTGCTTAAGAGCAAGAAGCACGCTCTTGCTTTCTAGAGTCTCAAATACAGCAGGAAATCTGAGTGTGCCCAGAACAAAAGAATGGTGTTTCTTACATATACGGACCATATGTAGTCCAAATCTGCTTCTGAAACTGATACAATACACTGGTCCTCTAACATCCAATGCTTGTCAGTTAAGATGAGAATCGTGTGATCTTCGTGAACGATGTAGTTCGTTTGAGCAGAAAAGTGACTGCCATTCCCTGAAACGAAGTCTTGCTTGTAGGAAGACTCAGAACCTGGGATTTAACTCCATTTCTGAAGTGAAACACACAGCAGTGTTCTCATCCATTGATGACACTCTGCTTTAGAACAAGAAGCACGCTCTTGCTTTCTAGAGTCTCTAAGACAGCAGGAAAAGTGAGTGTGCTGAGAACAAAAGAACCGTGTTTCCTACACATCCGGACCATATCTAGTCCAACTCTGCTTCTTAAACTGGTACAAAGCACTGGTCCTCTAACATCCAATGCTTGTCTGTTAAGATGAGAAATGTGTGAGCTCAGTGAACGATGTAGTTCGTTTGAGCTGAAAAGTGATTGCCCTTACCTGAAACGAAGTCTTGCTTGTAGGAAGACACAGAGATTGGGATTTAACTCCATTTCTGAAGGGAAACACACAGCATAGTTCTCATCCATGGATCACAATCTGCTTTAGAGTGAGAAGCACTCTCTTGCTTTCTAGAGTCTCTAACACAGCAGGAAACGTGTGTGTGCTGGGAACAAATGAACGGTGTTTCCTACACATACGGACCATATCTAGTCCAACTCTGCTTTTGAAACTCATACAAAGCACTGGTCCTCTAACATCCAATGCTTGTCAGTAAAGTTGGGAAACGTGTGAGCTCCATGAACGATGTAGTTCGTTTGAGCAGAAGAGTGACTGCCCTTACCTGAAACGAAGTCTTGCTTGTAGGAAGACTCAGAGCCTGGGATTTAACTCCATTTCTGAATTGAAACACACAGCAGTGTTCTCATCCATTGATCACACTCTGCTTTAGAACAAGAAGCACGCTCTTGCTTTCTAGAGTCTCTAAGACAGCAGGAAACGTGAGTGTGCAGAGAACAAAAGAATGGTGTTTCCTACACATACGGACCATATCTAGTCCAACTCTGCTTCTGAAACTGATACAAAGCACTGGTCCTCTAACATCCAATGTTTGTCATTTAAGATGAGAAATGTGTGAGCTTTCTGAAAGATGTAGTTCGTTTGAGCTGAAAAGTGACTGCCCACACCTGAAACGAAGTCTTGCCTATAGGAAAACACAGAGCCTGGGATTTAACTCCATTTCTGAAGGCAAACACACAACATAGTTCTCATCCATTGATCACACTCTGCTTTAGAACAAGAAGCACGCTCTTGCATTCTATATTCTCTAAGACAGCAGGAAACATGAGTGTGCTGAGAACAAAAGAACGGTGTTTCCTACACATACGGACCATATCTATTCCAACTCTGCTTCTGAAACTCATACAAAGCACTGCTCCTCTAACATCCAATGCTTGTCAGTTAAGATGGGAAACGTGTGAGCTTCATGAACGATGTAGTTCGTTTGAGCAGAAAAGTGACTGCCCTTACCTTAAACGAAGTCTTGCTTGTAGGAAGACTCAGAGCCTGGGATTTAACTCCATTTCTGAATTGAAACACACAGCAGTGTTCTCATCCATTGATCACACTCTGCTTTAGAACAAGAAGCACGCTCTTGCTTTCTAGAGTCTCTAAGACAGCAGGAAACGTGAGTGTGCTGAGAACAAAAAAACGGTGTTTCCTACACATACGGACCATATCTAGTCCAACTCTGCTTCTGAAACTGATACAAAGCACTGGTCCTCTAACATCCAATGTTTGTCAGTTAAGATGAGAAACGTGTGAGCTTTGTGAATGATGTAGTTCCTTTGAACTGAAAAGTGACTGCCCTTACCTGAAACGAAGTCTTGCTTGTAGGAAGACACAGAGCCTGTGATTTAACTCCATTTCTGAAGGGAAACACACAGCATAGTTCTCATCCATGGATCACACTCTGCTTTAGAGCGAGAAGCACACTCTTGCTTTCTAGATTCTCTAAGTCAGCAGGAAATCTGAGTGTGCCCAGAACAAAAGAACGGTGATTCCTACACATATGGACCATATCTATTCCAACTCTGCTTCTGAAACTCATACAAAGCACTGCTCCTCTAACATCCAATGCTTGTCAGTTAAGATGGGAAACGTGTGAGCTTCATGAACGATGTAGTTCGTTTGAGCAGAAAAGTGACTGCCCTTACCTTAAACGAAGTCTTGCTTGTAGGAAGACTCAGAGCCTGGGATTTAACTCCATTTCTGAATTGAAACACACAGCAGTGTTCTCTTCCATTGATCACACTCTGCTTTAGAACAAGAAGCACGCTCTTGCTTTCTAGTGTCTCTAAGACAGCAGGAAAGCTGAGTGTGCCCAGAACAAAAGAACGGTGATTCCTACACATATGGACCATATCTAGTCCAAATCTGCTTCTGAAACTGATACAAGCACTGACCCTCTAACATCCAATGCTTGTCAGTTAAGATGAGAAATGTGTGAGCTCAGTGAACGATGTAGTTCGTTTGAATAGAAAAGTGACTGCCCTTACCTGAAACGAAGTCTTGCTTGTAGGAAGACTCAGAGCCTGGGATTTAACTCCATTTCTGAAGTGAAACACACAGCAGTGTTCTCATCCATTGATGACACTCTGCTTTAGAACAAGAAGCACGCTCTTGCTTTCTAGAGTCTCTAAGACAGCAGGAAACGTGAGTGTGCTGAGAACAAAAGAACCGTGTTTCCTACACATCCAGACCATATCTAGTCCAACTCTACTTCTTAAACTGATACAAAGCACTGGTCCTCTAACATCCAATGATTTCTGTTAAGATGAGAAATGTGTGAGCTCAGTGAACGATGTAGTTCGGTTGTGCTGAAAAGTGACTGCCCTTACCTGAAACGAAGTCTTGCTTGTAGGAAGACACAGAGATTGGGATTTAACTCCATTTCTGAAGGGAAACACACAGCATAGTTCTCATCCATGGATCACAATCTGGTTTAGAGCGAGAAGCACGCTCTTGCTTTCTAGAGTCTCTAACACAGCAGGAAACGTGAGTGTGCTGAGAACAAATGAACGGTGTTTCCTACACATATGGACCATATCTAGTCCAACTCTGCTTCTGAAACTCATACAAAGCACTGCTCCTCTAACATCCAATGCTTGTCAGTTAAGATGGGAAACGTGTGAGCTTCATGAACGATGTAGTTCGTTTGAGCAGAAAAGGGACTGCCCTTACCTTAAACGAAGTCTTGCTTGTAGGAAGACTCAGAGCCTGGGATTTAACTCCATTTCTGAATGAAACACACAGCAGTGTTCTCATCCATTGATCACACTCTGCTTTAGAACAAGAAGCACGCTCTTGCTTTCTAGAGTCTCTAAGACAGCAGGAAACGTGAGTGTGCTGAGAACAAAAGAACGGTGTTTCCTACACATACGGACCATATCTAGTCCAACTCTGCTTCTGAAACTGATACAAAGCACTGGTCCTCTAACATCCAATGTTTGTCACTTAAGATGAGAAATGTGTGAGCTCAGTGAACGATGTAGTTCGTTTGAGCTGAAAAGAGACTGCCCTTACCTGAAATGAAGTCTTGCTTGTAGGAAGACCCAGAGATTGGGATTTAACTCCATTTCTGAAGGGAAACACACAGCATAGTTCTCATCCATGGATCACAATCTGCTTTAGAGCGAGAAGCATGCTCTTGCTTTCTAGAGTCTCTAACACAGCAGGAAACGTGAGTGTGCTGAGAACAAATGAACCGTGTTTCCTACACATACGGACCATATCTAGTCCAACTCTGCTTCTGAAACTCATACAAAGCACTGGTCCTCTAACATCCAATGCTTGTCCATTAAGATGGGAAACGTGTGAGCTTCATGAACGATGTAGTTCGTTTGAGCAGAAAAGTGACTGCCCTTACCTTAAA
This sequence comes from Onychomys leucogaster, assembly GCA_949786385.1. Lineage (NCBI taxonomy): Eukaryota > Metazoa > Chordata > Mammalia > Rodentia > Cricetidae > Onychomys > Onychomys leucogaster. The sequence goes on along the minus strand of CATKUP010000009.1, from coordinate 2,584,430 downwards.
CGAATTCTTGCTTGTAGGAAGACTCAGAGCCTGGGATTTAACTCCATTTCTGAATTGAAACACACAGCAGTGTTCTCATCCATTGATCACACTCTGCTTTAGAACAAGAAGCACGCTCTTGCTTTCTAGAGTCTCTAAGACAGCAGGAAACGTGAGTGTGCTGAGAACAAAAAAACGGTGTTTCCTACACATACGGACCATATCTAGTCCAACTCTGCTTCTGAAACTGATACAAAGCACTGGTCCTCTAACATCCAATGTTTGTCAGTTAAGATGAGAAACGTGTGAGCTTTGTGAATGATGTAGTTCCTTTGAACTGAAAAGTGACTGCCCTTACCTGAAACGAAGTCTTGCTTGTAGGAAGACACAGAGCCTGTGATTTAACTCCATTTCTGAAGGGAAACACACAGCATAGTTCTCATCCATGGATCACACTCTGCTTTAGAGCGAGAAGCACACTCTTGCTTTCTAGATTCTCTAAGACAGCAGGAAATCTGAGTGTGCCCAGAACAAAAGAACGGTGATTCCTACAAATATGGACCATATCTAGTCCAAATCTGCTTCTGAAACTGATACAAAGCACTGACCCTCTAACATCCAATGCTTGTCAGTTAAGATGAGAAATGTGTGAGCTCAGTGAACGATGTAGTTCGTTTGAACAGAAAAGTGACTGCCCTTACCTGAAACGAAGTCTTGCTTGTAGGAAGACTCAGAGCCTGGGATTTAACTCCATTTCTGAAGTGAAACACACAGCAGTGTTCTCATCCATTGATGACACTCTGCTTTAGAACAAGAAGCACGCTCTTGCTTTCTAGAGTCTCTAAGACAGCAGGAAACGTGAGTGTGCTGAGAACAAAAGAACCGTGTTTCCTACACATCCAGACCATATCTAGTCCAACTCTACTTCTTAAACTGATAAAAGCACTGGTCCTCTAACATCCAATGATTTCTGTTAAGATGAGAAATGTGTGAGCTCAGTGAACGATGTAGTTCGTTTGTGCTGAAAAGTGACTGCCCTTACCTGAAACGAAGTCTTGCTTGTAGGAAGACACAGAGATTGTATTTAACTCCATTTCTGAAGGGAAACACACAGCATAGTTCTCATCCATGGATCACAATCTTTTAGAGCGAGAAGCACGCTCTTGCTTTCTAGAGTCTCTAACACAGCAGGAAACGTGAGTGTGCTGAGAACAAATGAACGGTGTTTCCTAGACATATGGACCATATCTAGTCCAACTCTGCTTCTGAAACTCATACAAAGCACTGCTCCTCTAACATCCAATGCTTATCAGTTAAGATGGGAAACGTGTGAGCTTCATGAACGATGTAGTTCGTTTGAGCAGAAAAGGGACTGCCCTTACCTTAAACGAAGACTTGCTTGTAGGAAGACTCAGAGCCTGGGATTTAACTCCATTTCTGAATGAAACACACAGCAGTGTTCTCATCCATTGATCACACTCTGCTTTAGAACAAGAAGCACGCTCTTGCTTTCTAGAGTCTCTAAGACAGCAGGAAACGTGAGTGTGCGGAGAACAAAAGAACGATGTTTCCTACACATACGGACCATATCTAGTCCAACTCTGCTTCTGAAACTGATACAAAGCACTGGTCCTCTAACATCCAATGTTTGTCAGTTAAGATGAGAAACGTGTGAGCTTTGTGAATGATGTAGTTCCTTTGAACTGAAAAGTGACGGCCCTTACCTGAAACGAAGTCTTGCTTGTAGGAAGACACAGAGCCTGGGATTTAACTCCATTTCTGAAGGGAAACACACAGCATAGTATTCATCCATGGATCACACTCTGCTTTAGAGCGAGAAGCACACTCTTGCTTTCTAGATTCTCTAAGACAGCAGGAAATCTGAGTGTGCCCAGAACAAAAGAACGGTGTTTCCTACACATATGGACCATATCTAGTCCAAATCTGCTTCTGAAACTGATACAAAGCACTGACCCTCTAACATCCAATGCTTGTCAGTTAAGATGAGAAATGTGTGAGCTCAGTGAACCATGTAGTTCGTTTGAGCAGAAAGTGACTGCCCTTACCTGAAACGAAGTCTTGCTTGTAGGAAGACTCAGAGCCTGGGATTTAACTCCATTTCTGAAGTGAAACACACAGCAGTGTTCTCATCCATTGATGACACTCTGCTTTAGAAGAAGAAGCACGCTCTTGCTTTCTAGAGTATCCAAGACAGCAGGAAACGTGAGTGTGCTGAGAAGAAAAGAACCTGGTTTCCTACACATCCGGAAAATATCTAGTCCAACTCTACTTCTTAAACTGATACAAAGCTCTGGTCCTCTAACATCCAATGCTTGTCTGTTAAGATGAGAAATGTGTGAGCTCAGTGAACGATGTAGTAAGTTTGAGCTGAAAAGGGTCTGCCCTTACCTGAAACGAAGTCTTGCTTGTAGGAAGACCCAGAGATTGGGATTTAACTCCATTTCTGAAGGGAAACACACAGCATAGTTCTCATCCATGGATCACAATCTGCTTTAGAGCGAGAAGCATGCTCTTGCTTTCTAGAGTCTCTAACACAGCAGGAAACGTGATTGTGCTGAGAACAAAAGAACGTTGTTTCCTACACATACGGACCATATTTAGTCCAACTCTGCTTCTGAAACTCATACAAAGCACTGCTCCTCTAACATCCAATGCTTGTCAGTTAAGATGGAAAACGTGCGAGCTTCATGAACGATGTAGTTCGTTTGAGCAGAAAAGTGACTGCCCTTACCTTAAACGAAGTCTTGCTTGTAGGAAGACTCAGAGCCTGGATTTAACTCCATTTCTGAATTGAAACACACAGCATAGTTCTCATCCATGGATCACACTCTGCTTTAGAGCGAGAAGCACGCTCTTGCTTTCTAGAGTCTCTAAGACAGCAGGAAACGTGAGTGTGCTGAGAACAAATGAACGGTGTTTCCTACACATACGGACCATATCTAGTCCAACTCTGCTTCTGAAACTGATACAAAGCACTGACCCTCTAACATCCAATGTTTGTCAGTTAAGATGAGAAACGTGTGAGCTTTGTGAATGATGTAGTTCCTTTGAACTGAAAAGTGACTGCCCTTACCTGAAACGAAGTCTTGCTTGTAGGAAGACACAGAGCCTGTGATTTAACTCCATTTCTGAAGGGAAACACACAGCATAGTTCTCATCCATGGATCACACTCTGCTTTAGAGCGAGAAGCACACTCTTGCTTTCTAGATTCTCTAAGACAGCAGGAAATCTGAGTGTGCCCAGAACAAAAGAACGGTGATTCCTACACATATGGACCATATCTAGTCCAAATCTGCTTCTGAAACTGATACAAAGCACTGACCCTCTAACATCCAATGCTTGTCAGTTAAGATGAGAAATGTGTGAGCTCAGTGAACGATGTAGTTCGTTTGAACAGAAAAGTGACTGCCCTTACCTGAAACGAAGTCTTGCTTGTAGGAAGACTCAGAGCCTGGGATTTAACTCCATTTCTGAAGTGAAACACACAGCAGTGTTCTCATCCATTGATGACACTCTGCTTTAGAACAAGAAGCACGCTCTTGCTTTCTAGAGTCTCTAAGACAGCAGGAAATGTGAGTGTGCTGAGAACAAAAGAACCGTGTTTCCTACACATCCAGACCATATCTAGTCCAACTCTACTTCTTAAACTGATACAAAGCACTGGTCCTCTAACATCCAATGATTTCTGTTAAGATGAGAAATGTGTGAGCTCAGTGAACGATGTAGTTCGTTTGTGCTGAAAAGTGACTGCCCTTACCTGAAACGAAGTCTTGCTTGTAGGAAGACACAGAGATTGGGATTTAACTCCATTTCTGAAGGGAAACACACAGCATAGTTCTCATCCATGGATCACAATCTGGTTTAGAGCGAGAAGCACGCTCTTGCTTTCTAGAGTCTCTAAGACAGCAGGAAACGTGAGTGTGCTGAGAACAAAAGAACGGTGTTTCCTACACATACGGACCATATCTAGTCCAACTCTGCTTCTGAAACTGATACAAAGCACTGGTCCTCTAACATCCAATGTTTGTCAGTTAAGATGAGAAATGTGTGAGCTCAGTGAACGATGTAGTTCGTTTGAGCTGAAAAGTGACTGCCCTTACCTGAAATGAAGTCTTGCTTGTAGGAAGACCCAGAGATTGGGATTTAACTCCATTTCTGAGGGGAAACACACAGCATAGTTCTCATCCATGGATCACAATCTGCTTTAGAGCGAGAAGCATGCTCTTGCTTTCTAGAGTCTCTAACACAGCAGGAAACGTGAGTGTGCTGAGAACAAATGAACCGTGTTTCCTACACATACGGACCATATCTAGTCCAACTCTGCTTCTGAAACTCATACAAAGCACTGGTCCTCTAACATCCAATGCTTGTCCGTTAAGATGGGAAACGTGTGAGCTTCATGAACGATGTAGTTCGTTTGAGCAGAAAAGTGACTGCCCTTACCTTAAACGAATTCTTGCTTGTAGGAAGACTCAGAGCCTGGGATTTAACTCCATTTCTGAATTGAAACACACAGCAGTGTTCTCATCCATTGATCACACTCTGCTTTAGAACAAGAAGCACGCTCTTGCTTTCTATATTCTCTAAGACAGCAGGAAACATGAGTGTGCTGAGAACAAAAGAACGGTGTTTCCTACACATACGGACCATATCTATTCCAACTCTGCTTCTGAAACTCATACAAAGCACTGCTCCTCTAACATCCAATGCTTGTCAGTTAAGATGGGAAACGTGTGAGCTTCATGAACGATGTAGTTCGTTTGAGCAGAAAAGTGACTGCCCTTACCTTAAACGAAGTCTTGCTTGTAGGAAGACTCAGAGCCTGGATTTAACTCCATTTCTGAATTGAAACACACAGCATAGTTCTCATCCATGGATCACACTCTGCTTTAGAGCGAGAAGCACGCTCTTGCTTTCTAGAGTCTCTAAGACAGCAGGAAACGTGAGTGTGCTGAGAACAAATGAACGGTGTTTCCTACACATACGGACCATATCTAGTCCAACTCTGCTTCTGAAACTGATACAAAGCACTGACCCTCTAACATCCAATGTTTGTCAGTTAAGATGAGAAACGTGTGAGCTTTGTGAATGATGTAGTTCCTTTGAACTGAAAAGTGACTGCCCTTACCTGAAACGAAGTCTTGCTTGTAGGAAGACACAGAGCCTGTGATTTAACTCCATTTCTGAAGGGAAACACACAGCATAGTTCTCATCCATGGATCACACTCTGCTTTAGAGCGAGAAGCACACTCTTGCTTTCTAGATTCTCTAAGACAGCAGGAAATCTGAGTGTGCCCAGAACAAAAGAACGGTGATTCCTACACATATGGACCATATCTAGTCCAAATCTGCTTCTGAAACTGATACAAAGCACTGACCCTCTAACATCCAATGCTTGTCAGTTAAGATGAGAAATGTGTGAGCTCAGTGAACGATGTAGTTCGTTTGAACAGAAAAGTGACTGCCCTTACCTGAAACGAAGTCTTGCTTGTAGGAAGACTCAGAGCCTGGGATTTAACTCCATTTCTGAAGTGAAACACACAGCAGTGTTCTCATCCATTGATGACACTCTGCTTTAGAACAAGAAGCACGCTCTTGCTTTCTAGAGTCTCTAAGACAGCAGGAAATGTGAGTGTGCTGAGAACAAAAGAACCGTGTTTCCTACACATCCAGACCATATCTAGTCCAACTCTACTTCTTAAACTGATACAAAGCACTGGTCCTCTAACATCCAATGATTTCTGTTAAGATGAGAAATGTGTGAGCTCAGTGAACGATGTAGTTCGTTTGTGCTGAAAAGTGACTGCCCTTACCTGAAACGAAGTCTTGCTTGTAGGAAGACACAGAGATTGGGATTTAACTCCATTTCTGAAGGGAAACACACAGCATAGTTCTCATCCATGGATCACAATCTGGTTTAGAGCGAGAAGCACGCTCTTGCTTTCTAGAGTCTCTAAGACAGCAGGAAACGTGAGTGTGCTGAGAACAAAAGAACGGTGTTTCCTACACATACGGACCATATCTAGTCCAACTCTGCTTCTGAAACTGATACAAAGCACTGGTCCTCTAACATCCAATGTTTGTCAGTTAAGATGAGAAATGTGTGAGCTCAGTGAACGATGTAGTTCGTTTGAGCTGAAAAGTGACTGCCCTTACCTGAAATGAAGTCTTGCTTGTAGGAAGACCCAGAGATTGGGATTTAACTCCATTTCTGAGGGGAAACACACAGCATAGTTCTCATCCATGGATCACAATCTGCTTTAGAGCGAGAAGCATGCTCTTGCTTTCTAGAGTCTCTAACACAGCAGGAAACGTGAGTGTGCTGAGAACAAATGAACCGTGTTTCCTACACATACGGACCATATCTAGTCCAACTCTGCTTCTGAAACTCATACAAAGCACTGGTCCTCTAACATCCAATGCTTGTCCGTTAAGATGGGAAACGTGTGAGCTTCATGAACGATGTAGTTCGTTTGAGCAGAAAAGTGACTGCCCTTACCTTAAACGAATTCTTGCTTGTAGGAAGACTCAGAGCCTGGGATTTAACTCCATTTCTGAATTGAAACACACAGCAGTGTTCTCATCCATTGATCACACTCTGCTTTAGAACAAGAAGCACGCTCTTGCTTTCTATATTCTCTAAGACAGCAGGAAACATGAGTGTGCTGAGAACAAAAGAACGGTGTTTCCTACACATACGGACCATATCTATTCCAACTCTGCTTCTGAAACTCATACAAAGCACTGCTCCTCTAACATCCAATGCTTGTCAGTTAAGATGGGAAACGTGTGAGCTTCATGAACGATGTAGTTCGTTTGAGCAGAAAAGTGACTGCCCTTACCTTAAACGAAGTCTTGCTTGTAGGAAGACTCAGAGCCTGGGATTTAACTCCATTTCTGAATTGAAACACACAGCAGTGTTCTCATCCATTGATCACACTCTGCTTTAGAACAAGAAGCACGCTCTTGCTTTCTAGAGTCTCTAAGACAGCAGGAAACGTGAGTGTGCTGAGAACAAAAAAACGGTGTTTCCTACACATACGGACCATATCTAGTCCAACTCTGCTTCTGAAACTGATACAAAGCACTGGTCCTCTAACATCCAATGTTTGTCAGTTAAGATGAGAAACGTGTGAGCTTTGTGAATGATGTAGTTCCTTTGAACTGAAAAGTGACTGCCCTTACCTGAAACGAAGTCTTGCTTGTAGGAAGACACAGAGCCTGTGATTTAACTCCATTTCTGAAGGGAAACACACAGCATAGTTCTCATCCATGGATCACACTCTGCTTTAGAGCGAGAAGCACACTCTTGCTTTCTAGATTCTCTAAGACAGCAGGAAATCTGAGTGTGCCCAGAACAAAAGAACGGTGATTCCTACACATATGGACCATATCTAGTCCAAATCTGCTTCTGAAACTGATACAAAGCACTGACCCTCTAACATCCAATGCTTGTCAGTTAAGATGAGAAATGTGTGAGCTCAGTGACGATGTAGTTCGTTTGAACAGAAAAGTGACTGCCCTTACCTGAAACGAAGTCTTGCTTGTAGGAAGACTCAGAGCCTGGGATTTAACTCCATTTCTGAAGTGAAACACACAGCAGTGTTCTCATCCATTGATGACACTCTGCTTTAGAACAAGAAGCACGCTCTTGCTTTCTAGAGTCTCTAAGACAGCAGGAAACGTGAGTGTGCTGAGAACAAAAGAACCGTGTTTCCTACACATCCAGACCATATCTAGTCCAACTCTACTTCTTAAACTGATAAAAGCACTGGTCCTCTAACATCCAATGATTTCTGTTAAGATGAAAAATGTGTGAGCTCAGTGAACGATGTAGTAAGTTTGAGCTGAAAAGGGTCTGCCCTTACCTGAAACGAAGTCTTGCTTGTAGGAAGACACAGAGATTGGGATTTAACTCCATTTCTGAAGGGAAACACACAGCATAGTTCTCATCCATGGATCACAATCTGGTTTAGAGTGAGAAGCACGCTCTTGCTTTCTAGAGTCTCTAACACAGCAGGAAACGTGAGTGTGCTGAGAACAAATGAACGGTGTTTCCTACACATATGGACCATATCTAGTCCAACTCTGCTTCTGAAACTCATACAAAGCACTGGTCCTCTAACATCCAATGCTTGTCAGTTAAGATGGGAAACGTGTGAGCTTCATGAACGATGTAGTTCTTTTGAGCAGAAAAGGGACTGCCCTTACCTTAAACGAAGTCTTGCTTGTAGGAAGACTCAGAGCCTGGGATTTAACTCCATTTCTGAATGAAACACACAGCAGTGTTCTCATCCATTGATCACACTCTGCTTTAGAACAAGAAGCACGCTCTTGCTTTCTAGAGTCTCTAAGACAGCAGGAAACGTTAGTGTGCGGAGAACAAAAGAACGGTGTTTCCTACACATACGGACCATATCTAGTCCAACTCTGCTTCTGAAACTCATACAAAGCACTGGTCCTCTAACATCCAATGTTTGTCAGTTAAGATGAGAAACGTGTGAGCTTTGTGAATGATGTAGTTCCTTTGAACTGAAAAGTGACTTCCCTTACCTGAAACAAAATCTTGCTTGTAGGAAGACACAGAGCCTGGGATTTAACTCCATTTCTGAAGGGAAACACACAGCATAGTATTCATCCATGGATCACACTCTGCTTTAGAGCGAGAAGCAGACTCTTGCTTTCTAGATTCTCTAAGACAGCAGGAAATCTGAGTGTGCCCAGAACAAAAGAACGGTGTTTCCTACACATATGGACCATATCTAGTCCAAATCTGCTTCTGAAACTGATACAAAGCACTGACCCTCTAACATCCAATGCTTGTCAGTTAAGATGAGAAATGTGTGAGCTCAGTGAACGATGTAGTTCGTTTGAGCAGAAAGTGACTGCCCTTACCTGAAATGAAGTCTTGCTTGTAGGAAGACTCAGAGCCTGGGATTTAACTCCATTTCTGAAGTGAAACACACAGCAGTGTTCTCATCCATTGATGACACTCTGCTTTAGAACAAGAAGCACGCTCTTGCTTTCTAGAGTATCCAAGACAGCAGGAAACGTGAGTGTGCTGAGAAGAAAAGAACCTGGTTTCCTACACATCCGGAAAATATCTAGTCCAACTCTACTTCTTAAACGGATACAAAGCACTGGTCCTCTAACATCCAATGCTTGTCTGTTAAGATGAGAAATGTGTGAGCTCAGTGAACGATGTAGTTAGTTTGAGCTGAAAAGGGTCTGCCCTTACCTGAAACGAAGTCTTGCATGTAGGAAGACCCAGAGATTGGGATTTAACTCCATTTCTGCAGGGAAACACACAGCATAGTTCTCATCCATGGATCACAATCTGCTTTAGAGCGAGAAGCATGCTCTTGCTTTCTAGAGTCTCTAACACAGCAGGAAACGTGATTGTGCTGAGAACAAAAGAACGTTGTTTCCTACACATACGGACCATATTTAGTCCAACTCTGCTTCTGAAACTCATACAAAGCACTGCTCCTCTAACATCCAATGCTTGTCAGTTAAGATGGAAAACGTGCGAGCTTCATGAACGATGTAGTTCGTTTGAGCAGAAAAGTGACTGCCCTTACCTTAAACGAAGTCTTGCTTGTAGGAAGACTCAGAGCCTGGGATTTAACTCCATTTCTGAATTGAAACACACAGCATAGTTCTCATCCATGGATCACACTCTGCTTTAGAGCGAGAAGCACGCTCTTGCTTTCTAGAGTCTCTAAGACAGCAGGAAACGTGAGTGTGCTGAGAACAAATCAACGGTGTTTCCTACACATACGGACCATATCTAGTCCAACTCTGCTTCTGAAACTGATACAAAGCACTGACCCTCTAACATCCAATGTTTGTCAGTTAAGATGAGAAACGTGTGAGCTTTGTGAATGATGTAGTTCCTTTGAACTGAAAAGTGACTGCCCTTACCTGAAACGAAGTCTTGCTTGTAGGAAGACACAGAGCCTGTGATTTAACTCCATTTCTGAAGGGAAACACACAGCATAGTTCTCATCCATGGATCACACTCTGCTTTAGAGCGAGAAGCACACTCTTACTTTCTAGATTCTCTAAGACAGCAGGAAATCTGAGTGTGCCCAGAACAAAAGAACGGTGATTCCTACACATATGGACCATATCTAGTCCAAATCTGCTTCTGAAACTGATACAAAGCACGGACCCTCTAACATCCAATGCTTGTCAGTAAAGATGAGAAATGTGTGAGCTCAGTGAACGATGTAGTTCGTTTGAACAGAAAAGTGACTGCCCTTACCTGAAACGAAGTCTTGCTTGTAGGAAGACTCAGAGCCTGGGATTTAACTCCATTTCTGAAGTGAAACACACAGCAGTGTTCTCATCCATTGATGACACTCTGCTTTAGAACAAGAAGTTACGCTCTTGCTTTCTAGAGTCTCTAAGACAGCAGGAAACGTGAGTGTGCTGAGAACAAAAGAACCGTGTTTCCTACACATCCAGACCATATCTAGTCCAACTCTACTTCTTAAACTGATACAAAGCACTGGTCCTCTAACATCCAATGATTTCTGTTAAGATGAGAAATGTGTGAGCTCAGTGAACGATGTAGTTCGTTTGTGCTGAAAAGTGACTGCCCTTACCTGAAACGAAGTCTTGCTTGTAGGAAGACACAGAGATTGGGATTTAACTCCATTTCTGAAGGGAAACACACAGCATAGTTCTCATCCATGGATCACAATCTGGTTTAGAGCGAGAAGCACGCTCTTGCTTTCTAGAGTCTCTAAGACAGCAGGAAACGTGAGTGTGCTGAGAACAAAAGAACGGTGTTTCCTACACATACGGACCATATCTAGTCCAACTCTGCTTCTGAAACTGATACAAAGCACTGCTCCTCTAACATCCAATGCTTATCAGTTAAGATGGGAAACGTGTGAGCTTCATGAACGATGTAGTTCGTTTGAGCAGAAAAGGGACTGCCCTTACCTTAAACGAAGACTTGCTTGTAGGAAGACTCAGAGCCTGGGATTTAACTCCATTTCTGAATGAAACACACAGCAGTGTTCTCATCCATTGATCACACTCTGCTTTAGAACAAGAAGCACGCTCTTGCTTTCTAGAGTCTCTAAGACAGCAGGAAACGTGAGTGTGCTGAGAACAAAAGAACGGTGTTTCCTACACATACGGACCATATCTAGTCCAACTCTGCTTCTGAAACTGATACAAAGCACTGGTCCTCTAACATCCAATGTTTGTCAGTTAAGATGAGAAACGTGTGAGCTTTGTGAATGATGTAGTTCCTTTGAACTGAAAAGTGACTGCCCTTACCTGAAACGAAGTCTTGCTTGTAGGAAGACACAGAGCCTGGGATTTAACTCCATTTCTGAAGGGAAACACACAGCATAGTATTCATCCATGGATCACACTCTGCTTTAGAGCGAGAAGCACACTCTTGCTTTCTAGATTCTCTAAGACAGCAGGAAATCTGAGTGTGCCCAGAACAAAAGAACGGTGTTTCCTACACATATGGACCATATCTAGTCCAAATCTGCTTCTGAAACTGATACAAAGCACTGACCCTCTAACATCCAATGCTTGTCAGTTAAGATGAGAAATGTGTGAGCTCTGTGAACCATGTAGTTCGTTTGAGCAGAAAGTGACTGCCCTTACCTTAAACGAAGTCTTGCTTGTAGGAAGACTCAGAGCCTGGGATTTAACTCCATTTCTGAAGTGAAACACACAGCAGTGTTCTCATCCATTGATCACACTCTGCTTTAGAACAAGAAGCACGCTCTTGCTTTCTAGAGTCTCTAAGACAGCAGGAAACGTGAGTGTGCTGAGAACAAAAAAACGGTGTTTCCTACACATACGGACCATATCTAGTCCAACTCTGCTTCTGAAACTGATACAAAGCACTGGTCCTCTAACATCCAATGTTTGTCAGTTAAGATGAGAAACGTGTGAGCTTTGTGAATGATGTAGTTCCTTTGAACTGAAAAGTGACTGCCCTTACCTGAAACGAAGTCTTGCTTGTAGGAAGACACAGAGCCTGTGATTTAACTCCATTTCTGAAGGGAAACACACAGCATAGTTCTCATCCATGGATCACACTCTGCTTTAGAGCGAGAAGCACACTCTTGCTTTCTAGAATCTCTAAGACAGCAGAAAATCTGAGTGTGCCCAGAACAAAAGAACGGTGATTCCTACACATATGGACCATATCTAGTCCAAATCTGCTTCTGAAACTGATACAAAGCACTGACCCTCTAACATCCAATGCTTGTCAGTTAAGATGAGAAATGTGTGAGCTCAGTGACGATGTAGTTCGTTTGAACAGAAAAGTGACTGCCCTTACCTGAAACGAAGTCTTGCTTGTAGGAAGACTCAGAGCCTGGGATTTAACTCCATTTCTGAAGTGAAACACACAGCAGTGTTCTCATCCATTGATGACACTCTGCTTTAGAACAAGAAGCACGCTCTTGCTTTCTAGAGTCTCTAAGACAGCAGGAAACGTGAGTGTGCTGAGAACAAAAGAACCGTGTTTCCTACACATCCAGACCATATCTAGTCCAACTCTACTTCTTAAACTGATAAAAGCACTGGTCCTCTAACATCCAATGATTTCTGTTAAGATGAGAAATGTGTGAGCTCAGTGAACGATGTAGTTCGTTTGTGCTGAAAAGTGACTGCCCTTACCTGAAACGAAGTCTTGCTTGTAGGAAGACACAGAGATTGGGATTTAACTCCATTTCTGAAGGGAAACACACAGCATAGTTCTCATCCATGGATCACAATCTGGTTTAGAGCGAGAAGCACGCTCTTGCTTTCTAGAATCTCTAACACAGCAGGAAACGTGAGTGTGCTGAGAACAAATGAACGGTGTTTCCTAGACATATGGACCATATCTAGTCCAACTCTGCTTCTGAAACTCATACAAAGCACTGCTCCTCTAACATCCAATGCTTATCAGTTAAGATGGGAAACGTGTGAGCTTCATGAACGATGTAGTTCGTTTGAGCAGAAAAGGGACTGCCCTTACCTTAAACGAAGACTTGCTTGTAGGAAGACTCAGAGCCTGGGATTTAACTCCATTTCTGAATGAAACACACAGCAGTGTTCTCATCCATTGATCACACTCTGCTTTAGAACAAGAAGCACGCTCTTGCTTTCTAGAGTCTCTAAGACAGCAGGAAACGTGAGTGTGCTGAGAACAAAAGAACGGTGTTTCCTACACATACGGACCATATCTAGTCCAACTCTGCTTCTGAAACTGATACAAAGCACTGGTCCTCTAACATCCAATGTTTGTCAGTTAAGATGAGAAACGTGTGAGCTTTGTGAATGATGTAGTTCCTTTGAACTGAAAAGTGACTGCCCTTACCTGAAACGAAGTCTTGCTTGTAGGAAGACACAGAGCCTGGGATTTAACTCCATTTCTGAAGGGAAACACACAGCATAGTATTCATCCATGGATCACACTCTGCTTTAGAGCGAGAAGCACACTCTTGCTTTCTAGATTCTCTAAGACAGCAGGAAATCTGAGTGTGCCCAGAACAAAAGAACGGTGTTTCCTACACATATGGACCATATCTAGTCCAAATCTGCTTCTGAAACTGATACAAAGCACTGACCCTCTAACATCCAATGCTTGTCAGTTAAGATGAGAAATGTGTGAGCTCTGTGAACCATGTAGTTCGTTTGAGCAGAAAGTGACTGCCCTTACCTTAAACGAAGTCTTGCTTGTAGGAAGACTCAGAGCCTGGGATTTAACTCCATTTCTGAAGTGAAACACACAGCAGTGTTCTCATCCATTGATGACACTCTGCTTTAGAAGAAGAAGCACGCTCTTGCTTTCTAGAGTATCCAAGACAGCAGGAAACGTGAGTGTGCTGAGAAGAAAAGAACCTGGTTTCCTACACATCCGGAAAATATCTAGTCCAACTCTACTTCTTAAACTGATACAAAGCACTGGTCCTCTAACATCCAATGCTTGTCTGTTAAGATGAGAAATGTGTGAGCTCAGTGAACGATGTAGTAAGTTTGAGCTGAAAAGGGTCTGCCCTTACCTGAAACGAAGTCTTGCTTGTAGGAAGACCCAGAGATTGGGATTTAACTCCATTTCTGAAGGGAAACACACAGCATAGTTCTCATCCATGGATCACAATCTGCTTTAGAGCGAGAAGCATGCTCTTGCTTTCTAGAGTCTCTAACACAGCAGGAAACGTGATTGTGCTGAGAACAAAAGAACGTTGTTTCCTACACATACGGACCATATTTAGTCCAACTCTGCTTCTGAAACTCATACAAAGCACTGCTCCTCTAACATCCAATGCTTGTCAGTTAAGATGGAAAACGTGTGAGCTTCATGAACGATGTAGTTCGTTTGAGCAGAAAAGTGACTGCCCTTACCTTAAACGAAGTCTTGCTTGTAGGAAGACTCAGAGCCTGGGATTTAACTCCATTTCTGAATTGAAACACACAGCATAGTTCTCATCCATGGATCACACTCTGCTTTAGAGCGAGAAGCACGCTCTTGCTTTCTAGAGTCTCTAAGACAGCAGGAAACGTGAGTGTGCTGAGAACAAAGGAACGGTGTTTCCTACACATACGGACCATATCTAGTCCAACTCTGCTTCTGAAACTGATACAAAGCACTGACCCTCTAACATCCAATGTTTGTCACTTAAGATGAGAAACGTGTGAGCTTTGTGAATGATGTAGTTCCTTTGAACTGAAAAGTGACTGCCCTTACCTGAAACGAAGTCTTGCTTGTAGGAAGACACAGAGCCTGTGATTTAACTCCATTTCTGAAGGGAAACACACAGCATAGTTCTCATCCATGGATCACACTCTGCTTTAGAGCGAGAAGCACACTCTTGCTTTCTAGATTCTCTAAGTCAGCAGGAAATCTGAGTGTGCCCAGAACAAAAGAACGGTGATTCCTACACATATGGACCATATCTAGTCCAAATCTGCTTCTGAAACTGATACAAAGCACTGACCCTCTAACATCCAATGCTTGTCAGTTAAGATGAGAAATGTGTGAGCTCAGTGAACAATGTAGTTCGTTTGAGCAGAAAAGTGACTGCCCTTACCTGAAACGAAGTCTTGCTTGTAGGAAGACTCAGAGCCTGGGATTTAACTCCATTTCTGAAGTGAAACACACAGCAGTGTTCTCATCCATTGATGACACTCTGCTTTAGAACAAGAAGCACGCTATTGCTTTCTAGAGTCTCTAAGACAGCAGGAAACGTGAGTGTGCTGAGAACAAAAGAACCGTGTTTCCTACACATCCAGACCATATCTAGTCCAACTCTACTTCTTAAACTGATACAAAGCACTGGTCCTCTAACATCCAATGATTTCTGTTAAGATGAGAAATGTGTGAGCTCAGTGAACGATGTAGTTCGTTTGTGCTGAAAAGTGACTGCCCTTACCTGAAACGAAGTCTTGCTTGTAGGAAGACACAGAGATTGGGATTTAACTCCATTTCTGAAGGGAAACACACAGCATAGTTCTCATCCATGGATCACAATCTGCTTTAGAGCGAGAAGCATGCTCTTGCTTTCTAGAGTCTCTAACACAGCAGGAAATGTGAGTGTGCTGAGAACAAATGAACGGTGTTTCCTACACATATGGACCATATCTATTCCAACTCTGCTTCTGAAACTCATACAAAGCACTGCTCCTCTAACATCCAATGCTTGTCAGTTAAGATGGGAAACGTGTGAGCTTCATGAACGATGTAGTTCGTTTGAGCAGAAAAGTGACTGCCCTTACCTTAAACGAAGTCTTGCTTGTAGGAAGACTCAGAGCCTGGGATTTAACTCCATTTCTGAATTGAAACACACAGCAGTGTTCTCATCCATTGATCACACTCTGCTTTAGAACAAGAAGCACGCTCTTGCTTTCTAGAGTCTCTAAGACAGCAGGAAACGTGAGTGTGCTGAGAACAAAAAAACGGTGTTTCCTACACATACGGACCATATCTAGTCCAACTCTGCTTCTGAAACTGATACAAAGCACTGGTCCTCTAACATCCAATGTTTGTCAGTTAAGATGAGAAACGTGTGAGCTTTGTGAATGATGTAGTTCCTTTGAACTGAAAAGTGACTGCCCTTACCTGAAACGAAGTCTTGCTTGTAGGAAGACACAGAGCCTGTGATTTAACTCCATTTCTGAAGGGAAACACACAGCATAGTTCTCATCCATGGATCACACTCTGCTTTAGAGCGAGAAGCACACTCTTGCTTTCTAGATTCTCTAAGACAGCAGGAAATCTGAGTGTGCCCAGAAAAAAAGAACGGTGATTCCTACACATATGGACCATATCTAGTCCAAATCTGCTTCTGAAACTGATACAAAGCACTGACCCTCTAACATCCAATGCTTGTCAGTTAAGATGAGAAATGTGTGAGCTCAGTGAACGATGTAGTTCGTTTGAACAGAAAAGTGACTGCCCTTACCTGAAACGAAGTCTTGCTTGTAGGAAGACTCAGAGCCTGGGATTTAACTCCATTTCTGAAGTGAAACACACAGCAGTGTTCTCATCCATTGATGACACTCTGCTTTAGAACAAGAAGCACGCTCTTGCTTTCTAGAGTCTCTAAGACAGCAGGAAACGTGAGTGTGCTGAGAACAAAAGAACCGTGTTTCCTACACATCCAGACCATATCTAGTCCAACTCTACTTCTTAAACTGATACAAAGCACTGGTCCTCTAACATCCAATGATTTCTGTTAAGATGAGAAATGTGTGAGCTCAGTGAACGATGTAGTTCGTTTGTGCTGAAAAGTGACTGCCCTTACCTGAAACGAAGTCTTGCTTGTAGGAAGACACAGAGATTGGGATTTAACTCCATTTCTGAAGGGAAACACACAGCATAGTTCTCATCCATGGATCACAATCTGGTTTAGAGTGAGAAGCACGCTCTTGCTTTCTAGAGTCTCTAACACAGCAGGAAACGTGAGTGTGCTGAGAACAAATGAACGGTGTTTCCTACACATATGGACCATATCTAGTCCAACTCTGCTTCTGAAACTCATACAAAGCACTGGTCCTCTAACATCCAATGCTTGTCCGTTAAGATGGGAAACGTGTGAGCTTCATGAACGATGTAGTTCTTTTGAGCAGAAAAGGGACTGCCCTTACCTTAAACGAAGTCTTGCTTGTAGGAAGACTCAGAGCCTGGGATTTAACTCCATTTCTGAAGTGAAACACACAGCAGTGTTCTCATCCATTGATGACACTCTGCTTTAGAAGAAGAAGCACGCTCTTGCTTTCTAGAGTATCCAAGACAGCAGGAAACGTGAGTGTGCTGAGAAGAAAAGAACCTGGTTTCCTACACATCCGGAAAATATCTAGTCCAACTCTACTTCTTAAACTGATACAAAGCACTGGTCCTCTAACATCCAATGCTTGTCTGTTAAGATGAGAAATGTGTGAGCTCAGTGAACGATGTAGTAAGTTTGAGCTGAAAAGGGTCTGCCCTTACCTGAAACGAAGTCTTGCTTGTAGGAAGACCCAGAGATTGGGATTTAACTCCATTTCTGAAGGGAAACACACAGCATAGTTCTCATCCATGGATCACAATCTGCTTTAGAGCGAGAAGCATGCTCTTGCTTTCTAGAGTCTCTAACACAGCAGGAAACGTGATTGTGCTGAGAACAAAAGAACGTTGTTTCCTACACATACGGACCATATTTAGTCCAACTCTGCTTCTGAAACTCATACAAAGCACTGCTCCTCTAACATCCAATGCTTGTCAGTTAAGATGGAAAACGTGTGAGCTTCATGAACGATGTAGTTCGTTTGAGCAGAAAAGTGACTGCCCTTACCTTAAACGAAGTCTTGCTTGTAGGAAGACTCAGAGCCTGGGATTTAACTCCATTTCTGAATTGAAACACACAGCATAGTTCTCATCCATGGATCACACTCTGCTTTAGAGCGAGAAGCACGCTCTTGCTTTCTAGAGTCTCTAAGACAGCAGGAAACGTGAGTGTGCTGAGAACAAAGGAACGGTGTTTCCTACACATACGGACCATATCTAGTCCAACTCTGCTTCTGAAACTGATACAAAGCACTGACCCTCTAACATCCAATGTTTGTCACTTAAGATGAGAAACGTGTGAGCTTTGTGAATGATGTAGTTCCTTTGAACTGAAAAGTGACTGCCCTTACCTGAAACGAAGTCTTGCTTGTAGGAAGACACAGAGCCTGTGATTTAACTCCATTTCTGAAGGGAAACACACAGCATAGTTCTCATCCATGGATCACACTCTGCTTTAGAGCGAGAAGCACACTCTTGCTTTCTAGATTCTCTAAGTCAGCAGGAAATCTGAGTGTGCCCAGAACAAAAGAACGGTGATTCCTACACATATGGACCATATCTAGTCCAAATCTGCTTCTGAAACTGATACAAAGCACTGACCCTCTAACATCCAATGCTTGTCAGTTAAGATGAGAAATGTGTGAGCTCAGTGAACAATGTAGTTCGTTTGAGCAGAAAAGTGACTGCCCTTACCTGAAACGAAGTCTTGCTTGTAGGAAGACTCAGAGCCTGGGATTTAACTCCATTTCTGAAGTGAAACACACAGCAGTGTTCTCATCCATTGATGACACTCTGCTTTAGAACAAGAAGCACGCTATTGCTTTCTAGAGTCTCTAAGACAGCAGGAAACGTGAGTGTGCTGAGAACAAAAGAACCGTGTTTCCTACACATCCAGACCATATCTAGTCCAACTCTACTTCTTAAACTGATACAAAGCACTGGTCCTCTAACATCCAATGATTTCTGTTAAGATGAGAAATGTGTGAGCTCAGTGAACGATGTAGTTCGTTTGTGCTGAAAAGTGACTGCCCTTACCTGAAACGAAGTCTTGCTTGTAGGAAGACACAGAGATTGGGATTTAACTCCATTTCTGAAGGGAAACACACAGCATAGTTCTCATCCATGGATCACAATCTGCTTTAGAGCGAGAAGCATGCTCTTGCTTTCTAGAGTCTCTAACACAGCAGGAAATGTGAGTGTGCTGAGAACAAATGAACGGTGTTTCCTACACATATGGACCATATCTATTCCAACTCTGCTTCTGAAACTCATACAAAGCACTGCTCCTCTAACATCCAATGCTTGTCAGTTAAGATGGGAAACGTGTGAGCTTCATGAACGATGTAGTTCGTTTGAGCAGAAAAGTGACTGCCCTTACCTTAAACGAAGTCTTGCTTGTAGGAAGACTCAGAGCCTGGGATTTAACTCCATTTCTGAATTGAAACACACAGCAGTGTTCTCATCCATTGATCACACTCTGCTTTAGAACAAGAAGCACGCTCTTGCTTTCTAGAGTCTCTAAGACAGCAGGAAACGTGAGTGTGCTGAGAACAAAAAAACGGTGTTTCCTACACATACGGACCATATCTAGTCCAACTCTGCTTCTGAAACTGATACAAAGCACTGGTCCTCTAACATCCAATGTTTGTCAGTTAAGATGAGAAACGTGTGAGCTTTGTGAATGATGTAGTTCCTTTGAACTGAAAAGTGACTGCCCTTACCTGAAACGAAGTCTTGCTTGTAGGAAGACACAGAGCCTGTGATTTAACTCCATTTCTGAAGGGAAACACACAGCATAGTTCTCATCCATGGATCACACTCTGCTTTAGAGCGAGAAGCACACTCTTGCTTTCTAGATTCTCTAAGACAGCAGGAAATCTGAGTGTGCCCAGAAAAAAAGAACGGTGATTCCTACACATATGGACCATATCTAGTCCAAATCTGCTTCTGAAACTGATACAAAGCACTGACCCTCTAACATCCAATGCTTGTCAGTTAAGATGAGAAATGTGTGAGCTCAGTGAACGATGTAGTTCGTTTGAACAGAAAAGTGACTGCCCTTACCTGAAACGAAGTCTTGCTTGTAGGAAGACTCAGAGCCTGGGATTTAACTCCATTTCTGAAGTGAAACACACAGCAGTGTTCTCATCCATTGATGACACTCTGCTTTAGAACAAGAAGCACGCTCTTGCTTTCTAGAGTCTCTAAGACAGCAGGAAACGTGAGTGTGCTGAGAACAAAAGAACCGTGTTTCCTACACATCCAGACCATATCTAGTCCAACTCTACTTCTTAAACTGATACAAAGCACTGGTCCTCTAACATCCAATGATTTCTGTTAAGATGAGAAATGTGTGAGCTCAGTGAACGATGTAGTTCGTTTGTGCTGAAAAGTGACTGCCCTTACCTGAAACGAAGTCTTGCTTGTAGGAAGACACAGAGATTGGGATTTAACTCCATTTCTGAAGGGAAACACACAGCATAGTTCTCATCCATGGATCACAATCTGGTTTAGAGTGAGAAGCACGCTCTTGCTTTCTAGAGTCTCTAACACAGCAGGAAACGTGAGTGTGCTGAGAACAAATGAACGGTGTTTCCTACACATATGGACCATATCTAGTCCAACTCTGCTTCTGAAACTCATACAAAGCACTGGTCCTCTAACATCCAATGCTTGTCCGTTAAGATGGGAAACGTGTGAGCTTCATGAACGATGTAGTTCTTTTGAGCAGAAAAGGGACTGCCCTTACCTTAAACGAAGTCTTGCTTGTAGGAAGACTCAGAGCCTGGGATTTAACTCCATTTCTGAATGAAACACACAGCAGTGTTCTCATCCATTGATCACACTCTGCTTTAGAACAAGAAGCACGCTCTTGCTTTCTAGAGTCTCTAAGACAGCAGGAAACGTGAGTGTGCGGAGAACAAAAGAACGGTGTTTCCTACACATACGGACCATATCTAGTCCAACTCTGCTTCTGAAACTGATACAAAGCACTGGTCCTCTAACATCCAATGTTTGTCAGTTAAGATGAGAAACGTGTGAGCTTTGTGAATGATGTAGTTCCTTTGAACTGAAAAGTGACTTCCCTTACCTGAAACAAAGTCTTGCTTGTAGGAAGACACAGAGCCTGGGATTTAACTCCATTTCTGAAGGGAAACACACAGCATAGTATTCATCCATGGATCACACTCTGCTTTAGAGCGAGAAGCAGACTCTTGCTTTCTAGATTCTCTAAGACAGCAGGAAATCTGAGTGTGCCCAGAACAAAAGAACGGTGTTTCCTACACATATGGACCATATCTAGTCCAAATCTGCTTCTGAAACTGATACAATGCACTGACCCTCTAACATCCAATGCTTGTCAGTTAAGATGAGAAATGTGTGAGGTCAGTGAACGATGTAGTTCGTTTGAGCAGAAAGTGACTGCCCTTACCTGAAATGAAGTCTTGCTTGTAGGAAGACTCAGAGCCTGGGATTTAACTCCATTTCTGAAGTGAAACACACAGCAGTGTTCTCATCCATTGATGACACTCTGCTTTAGAACAAGAAGCACGCTCTTGCTTTCTAGAGTATCCAAGACAGCAGGAAACGTGAGTGTGCTGAGAAGAAAAGAACCTGGTTTCCTACACATCCGGAAAATATCTAGTCCAACTCTACTTCTTAAACGGATACAAAGCACTGGTCCTCTAACATCCAATGCTTGTCTGTTAAGATGAGAAATGTGTGAGCTCAGTGAACGATGTAGTTAGTTTGAGCTGAAAAGGGTCTGCCCTTACCTGAAACGAAGTCTTGCATGTAGGAAGACCCAGAGATTGGGATTTAACTCCATTTCTGCAGGGAAACACACAGCATAGTTCTCATCCATGGATCACAATCTGCTTTAGAGCGAGAAGCACGCTCTTGCTTTCTAGATTCTCTAACACAGCAGGAAACGTGAGTGTGCTGAGAACAAAAGAACGTTGTTTCCTACACATACGGACCATATCTAGTCCAACTCTGCTTCTGAAACTCATACAAAGCACTGCTCCTCTAACATCCAATGCTTGTCAGTTAAGATGGAAAACGTGTGAGCTTCATGAACGATGTAGTTCGTTTGAGCAGAAAAGTGACTGCCCTTACCTGAAACGAAGTCTTGCTTGTAGGAAGACTCAGAGCCTGGGATTTAACTCCATTTCTGAATTGAAACACACAGCATAGTTCTCATCCATGGATCACACTCTGCTTTAGAGCGAGAAGCACGCTCTTGCTTTCTAGAGTCTCTAAGACAGCAAGAAACGTGAGTGTGCTGAGAACAAATGAACGGTGTTTCCTACACATACGGACCATATCTAGTCCAACTCTGCTTCTGAAACTGATACAAAGCACTGACCCTCTAACATCCAATGTTTGTCAGTTAAGATGAGAAACGTGTGAGCTTTGTGAATGATGTAGTTCCTTTGAACTGAAAAGGGACTGCCCTTACCTGAAACGAAGTCTTGCTTGTAGGAAGACACAGAGCCTGTGATTTAACTCCATTTCTGAAGGGAAACACACAGCATAGTTCTCATCCATGGATCACACTCTGCTTTAGAGCGAGAAGCACACTCTTGCTTTCTAGATTCTCTAAGTCAGCAGGAAATCTGAGTGTGCCCAGAACAAAAGAACGGTGATTCCTACACATATGGACCATATCTAGTCCAAATCTGCTTCTGAAACTGATACAAAGCACTGACCCTCTAACATCCAATGCTTGTCAGTTAAGATGAGAAATGTGTGAGCTCAGTGAACGATGTAGTTCGTTTGAGCAGAAAAGTTACTGCCCTTACCTGAAACAAAGTCTTGCTTGTAGGAAGACTCAGAGCCTGGGATTTAACTCCATTTCTGAAGTGAAACACACAGCAGTGTTCTCATCCATTGATGACACTCTGCTTTAGAAGAAGAAGCACGCTCTTGCTTTCTAGAGTATCCAAGAGAGCAGGAAACGTGAGTGTGCTGAGAAGAAAAGAACCTGGTTTCCTACACATCCGGAAAATATCTAGTCCAACTCTACTTCTTAAACTGATACAAAGCACTGGTCTTCTAACATCCAATGCTTGTCTGTTAAGATGAGAAATGTGTGAGCTCAGTGAACGATGTAGTTAGTTTGAGCTGAAAAGGGTCTGCCCTTAAATGAAACGAAGTCTTGCTTGTAGGAAGACCCAGAGATTGGGATTTAACTCCATTTCTGAAGGGAAACACACAGCATAGTTCTCATCCATGGATCACAATCTGCTTTAGAGCGAGAAGCATGCTCTTGCTTTCTAGAGTCTCTAACACAGCAGGAAACGTGATTGTGCTGAGAACAAAAGAACGTTGTTTCCTACACATACGGACCATATCTAGTCCAACTCTGCTTCTGAAACTCATACAAAGCACTGCTCCTCTAACATCCAATGCTTGTCAGTTAAGATGGAAAACGTGTGAGCTTCATGAACGATGTAGTTCGTTTGAGCAGAAAAGTGACTGCCCTTACCTTAAACGAAGTCTTGCTTGTAGGAAGACTCAGAGCCTGGGATTTAACTCCATTTCTGAATTGAAACACACAGCATAGTTCTCATCCATGGATCACACTCTGCTTTAGAGCGAGAAGCACGCTCTTGCTTTCTAGAGTCTCTAAGACAGCAGGAAACGTGAGTGTGCTGAGAACAAATGAACGGTGTTTCCTACACATACGGACCATATCTAGTCCAACTCTGCTTCTGAAACTGATACAAAGCACTGACCCTCTAACATCCAATGTTTGTCAGTTAAGATGAGAAACGTGTGAGCTTTGTGAATGATGTATTTCCTTTGAACTGAAAAGTGACTGCCCTTACCTGAAACGAAGTCTTGCTTGTAGGAAGACACAGAGCCTGTGATTTAACTCCATTTCTGAAGGGAAACACACAGCATAGTTCTCATCCATGGATCACACTCTGCTTTAGAGCGAGAAGCACACTCTTGCTTTCTAGATTCTCTAAGTCAGCAGGAAATCTGAGTGTGCCCAGAACAAAAGAACGGTGATTCCTACACATATGGACCATATCTAGTACAAATCTGCTTCTGAAACTGATACAAAGCACTGACCCTCTAACATCCAATGCTTGTCAGTTAAGATGAGAAATGTGTGAGCTCAGTGAACGATGTAGTTCGTTTGAGCAGAAAAGTGACTGCCCTTACCTGACACGAAGTCTTGCTTGTAGGAAGACTCAGAGCCTGGGATTTAACTCCATTTCTGAAGTGAAACACACAGCAGTGTTCTCATCCATTGATGACACTCTGCTTTAGAACAAGAAGCACGCTCTTGCTTTCTAGAGTCTCTAAGACAGCAGGAAACGTGAGTGTGCTGAGAACAAAAGAACCGTGTTTCCTACACATCCAGACCATATCTAGTCCAACTCTACTTCTTAAACTGATACAAAGCACTGGTCCTCTAACATCCAATGATTTCTGTTAAGATGAGAAATGTGTGAGCTCAGTGAACGATGTAGTTCGTTTGTGCTGAAAAGTGACTGCCCTTACCTGAAACGAAGTCTTGCTTGTAGGAAGACACAGAGATTGGGATTTAACTCCATTTCTGAAGGGAAACACACAGCATAGTTCTCATCCATGGATCACAATCTGCTTTAGAGCGAGAAGCACGCTCTTGCTTTCTAGAGTCTCTAACACAGCAGGAAACGTGAGTGTGCTGAGAACAAATGAACGGTGTTTCCTACACATATGGACCATATCTATTCCAACTCTGCTTCTGAAACTCATACAAAGCACTGCTCCTCTAACATCCAATGCTTGTCAGTTAAGATGGGAAACTTGTGAGCTTCATGAACGTTGTAGTTCGTTTAGCAGAAAAGTGACTGCCCTTACCTTAAACGAAGTCTTGCTTGTAGGAAGACTCAGAGCCTGGGATTTAACTCCATTTCTGAATTGAAACACACAGCAGTGTTCTCATCCATTGATCACACTCTGCTTTAGAACAAGAAGCACGCTCTTGCTTTCTAGAGTCTCTAAGACAGCAGGAAACGTGAGTGTGCTGAGAACAAAAAAACGGTGTTTCCTACACATACGGACCATATCTAGTCCAACTCTGCTTCTGAAACTGATACAAAGCACTGGTCCTCTAACATCCAATGTTTGTCAGTTAAGATGAGAAACGTGTGAGCTTTGTGAATGATGTAGTTCCTTTGAACTGAAAAGTGACTGCCCTTACCTGAAACGAAGTCTTGCTTGTAGGAAGACACAGAGCCTGTGATTTAACTCCATTTCTGAAGGGAAACACACAGCATACTTCTCATCCATGGATCACACTCTGCTTTAGAGCGAGAAGCACACTCTTGCTTTCTAGATTCTCTAAGACAGCAGGAAATCTGAGTGTGCCCAGAACAAAAGAACGGTGATTCCTACACATATGGACCATATCTAGTCCAAATCTGCTTCTGAAACTGATACAAAGCACTGACCCTCTAACATCCAATGCTTGTCAGTTAAGATGAGAAATGTGGGAGCTCAGTGAACGATGTAGTTCGTTTGAACAGAAAAGTGACTGCCCTTACCTGAAACGAAGTCTTGCTTGTAGGAAGACTCAGAGCCTGGGATTTAACTCCATTACTGAAGTGAAACACACAGCAGTGTTCTCATCCATTGATGACACTCTGCTTTAGAACAAGAAGCACGCTCTTGCTTTCTAGAGTCTCTAAGACAGCAGGAAACGTGAGTGTGCTGAGAACAAAAGAACCGTGTTTCCTACACATCCAGACCATATCTAGTCCAACTCTACTTCTTAAACTGATAGAAAGCACTGGTCCTCTAACATCCAATGATTTCTGTTAAGATGAGAAATGTGTGAGCTCAGTGAACGATGTAGTTCGTTTGTGCTGAAAAGTGACTGCCCTTACCTGAAACGAAGTCTTGCTTGTAGGAAGACACAGAGATTGGGATTTAACTCCATTTCTGAAGGGAAACACACAGCATAGTTCTCATCCATGGATCACAATCTGCTTTAGAGCGAGAAGCACGCTCTTGCTTTCTAGAGTCTCTAACACAGCAGGAAACGTGAGTGTGCTGAGAACAAATGAACGGTGTTTCCTACACATATGGACCATATCTAGTCCAACTCTGCTTCTGAAACTCATACAAAGCACTGGTCCTCTAACATCCAATGCTTGTCAGTTAAGATGGGAAACGTGTGAGCTTCATGAACGATGTAGTTCGTTTGAGCAGAAAAGGGACTGCCCTTACCTTAAACGAAGTCTTGCTTGTAGGAAGACTCAGAGCCTGGGATTTACTCCATTTCTGAATGAAACACACAGCAGTGTTCTCATCCATTGATCACACTCTGCTTTAGAGCGAGAAGCACGCTCTTGCTTTCTAGAGTCTCTAAGACAGCAGGAAACGTGAGTGTGCTGAGAACAAAAGAACGGTGTTTCCTACACATACGGACCATATCTAGTCCAACTCTGCTTCTGAAACTGATACAAAGCACTGGTCCTCTAACATCCAATGTTTGTCAGTTAAGATGAGAAACGTGTGAGCTTTGTGAATGATGTAGTTCCTTTGAACTGAAAAGTGACTGCCCTTACCTGAAACAAAGTCTTGCTTGTAGGAAGACACAGAGCCTGGGATTTAACTCCATTTCTGAAGGGAAACACACAGCATAGTATTCATCCATGGATCACACTCTGCTTTAGAGCGAGAAGCAGACTCTTGCTTTCTAGATTCTCTAAGACAGCAGGAAATCTGAGTGTGCCCAGAACAAAAGAACGGTGTTTCCTACACATATGGACCATATCTAGTCCAAATCTGCTTCTGAAACTGATACAAAGCACTGACCCTCTAACATCCAATGCTTGTCAGTTAAGATGAGAAATGTGTGAGCTCAGTGAACGATGTAGTTCGTTTGAGGCGAAAGTGACTGCCATTACCTGAAATGAAGTCTTGCTTGTAGGAAGACTCAGAGCCTGGGATTTAACTCCATTTCTGAAGTGAAACACACAGCAGTGTTCTCATCCATTGATGACCCTCTGCTTTAGAACAAGAAGCACGCTCTTGCTTTCTAGAGTATCCAAGACAGCAGGAAACGTGAGTGTGCTGAGAAGAAAAGAACCTGGTTTCCTACACATCCGGAAAATATCTAGTCCAACTCTACTTCTTAAACGGATACAAAGCACTGGTCCTCTAACATCCAATGCTTGTCTGTTAAGATGAGAAATGTGTGAGCTCAGTGAACGATGTAGTTAGTTTGAGCTGAAAAGTGTCTGGCCTTACCTGAAACGAAGTCTTGCTTGTAGGAAGACCCAGAGATTGGGATTTAACTCCATTTCTGCAGGGAAACACACAGCATAGTTCTCATCCATGGATCACAATCTGCTTTAGAGCGAGGAGCACGCTCTTGCTTTCTAGAGTCTCTAACACAGCAGGAAACGTGAGTGTGCTGAGAACAAATGAACGGTGTTTCCTACACTTATGGACCATATCTATTCCAACTCTGCTTCTGAAACTCATACAAAGCACTGCTCCTCTAACATCCAATGCTTGTCAGTTAAGATCGGAAACGTGTGAGCTTCATGAACGATGTAGTTCGTTTGAGCAGAAAAGGGACTGCCCTTACCTTAAACGAAGTCTTGCTTGTAGGAAGACTCAGAGCCTGGGATTTAACTCCATTTCTGAATTGAAACACACAGCATAGTTCTCATCCATGGATCACACTCTGCTTTAGAGCGAGAAGCACGCTCTTGCTTTCTAGAGTCTCTAAGACAGCAGGAAACGTGAGTGTGCTGAGAACAAATGAACGGTGTTTCCTACACATACGGACCATATCTAGTCCAACTCTGCTTCTGAAACTGATACAAAGCACTGGTCCTCTAACATCCAATGTTTGTCAGTTAAGATGAGAAACGTGTGAGCTTTGTGAATGATGTAGTTCCTTTGAACTGAAAAGTGACTGCCCTTACCTGAAACGAAGTCTTGCTTGTAGGAAGACACAGAGCCTGTGATTTAACTCCATTTCTGAAGGGAAACACACAGCATAGTTCTCATCCATGGATCACACTCTGCTTTAGAGCGAGAAGCACACTCTTGCTTTCTAGATTCTCTAAGTCAGCAGGAAATCTGAGTGTGCCCAGAACAAAAGAATGGTGATTCCTACACATATGGACCATATCTAGTCCAAATCTGCTTCTGAAACTGATACAAAGCACTGACCCTCTAACATCCAATGCTTGTCAGTTAAGATGAGAAATGTGTGAGCTCAGTGAACGATGTAGTTCGTTTGAGCAGAAAAGTGACTGCCCTTACCTGAAACGAAGTCTTGCTTGTAGGAAGACTCAGAGCCTGGGATTTAACTCCATTTCTGAAGTGAAACACACAGCAGTGTTCTCATCCATTGATGACACTCTGCTTTAGAACAAGAAGCACGCTATTGCTTTCTAGAGTCTCTAAGACAGCAGGAAACGTGAGTGTGCTGAGAACAAAAGAACCGTGTTTCCTACACATCCAGACCATATCTAGTCCAACTCTACTTCTTAAACTGATACAAAGCACTGGTCATCTAACATCCAATGATTTCTGTTAAGATGAGAAATGTGTGAGCTCAGTGAACGATGTAGTTCGTTTGTGCTGAAAAGTGACTGCCCTTTCCTGAAACGAAGTCTTGCTTGTAGGAAGACACAGAGATTGGGATTTAACTCCATTTCTGAAGGAAAACACACAGCATAGTTCTCATCCATGGATCACAATCTGCTTTAGAGCGAGAAGCACGCTCTTGCTTTCTAGAGTCTCTAACACAGCAGGAAACGTGAGTGTGCTGAGAACAAATGAACGGTGTTTCCTACACATATGGACCATATCTATTCCAACTCTGCTTCTGAAACTCATACCAAGCACTGCTCCTCTAACATCCAATGCTTGTCAGTTAAGATGGGAAACGTATGAGCTTCATGAACGATGTAGTTCGTTTGAGCAGAAAAGTGACTGCCCTTACCTTAAACGAAGTCTTGCTTGTAGGAAGACTCAGAGCCTGGGATTTAACTCCATTTCTGAATTGAAACACACAGCATAGTTCTCATCCATGGATCACACTCTGCTTTAGAGCGAGAAGCACGCTCTTGCTTTCTAGAGTCTCTAAGACAGCAGGAAACGTGAGTGTGCTGAGAACAAATGAACGGTGTTTCCTACACATACGGACCATATCTAGTCCAACTCTGCTTCTGAAACTGATACAAAGCACTGACCCTCTAACATCCAATGTTTGTCAGTTAAGATGAGAAACGTGTGAGCTTTGTGAATGATGTATTTCCTTTGAACTGAAAAGTGACTGCCCTTACCTGAAACGAAGTCTTGCTTGTAGGAAGACACAGAGCCTGTGATTTAACTCCATTTCTGAAGGGAAACACACAGCATAGTTCTCATCCATGGATCACACTCTGCTTTAGAGCGAGAAGCACACTCTTGCTTTCTAGATTCTCTAAGTCAGCAGGAAATCTGAGTGTGCCCAGAACAAAAGAACGGTGATTCCTACACATATGGACCATATCTAGTACAAATCTGCTTCTGAAACTGATACAAAGCACTGACCCTCTAACATCCAATGCTTGTCAGTTAAGATGAGAAATGTGTGAGCTCAGTGAACGATGTAGTTCGTTTGAGCAGAAAAGTGACTGCCCTTACCTGACACGAAGTCTTGCTTGTAGGAAGACTCAGAGCCTGGGATTTAACTCCATTTCTGAAGTGAAACACACAGCAGTGTTCTCATCCATTGATGACACTCTGCTTTAGAACAAGAAGCACGCTCTTGCTTTCTAGAGTCTCTAAGACAGCAGGAAACGTGAGTGTGCTGAGAACAAAAGAACCGTGTTTCCTACACATCCAGACCATATCTAGTCCAACTCTACTTCTTAAACTGATACAAAGCACTGGTCCTCTAACATCCAATGATTTCTGTTAAGATGAGAAATGTGTGAGCTCAGTGAACGATGTAGTTCGTTTGTGCTGAAAAGTGACTGCCCTTACCTGAAACGAAGTCTTGCTTGTAGGAAGACACAGAGATTGGGATTTAACTCCATTTCTGAAGGGAAACACACAGCATAGTTCTCATCCATGGATCACAATCTGCTTTAGAGCGAGAAGCACGCTCTTGCTTTCTAGAGTCTCTAACACAGCAGGAAACGTGAGTGTGCTGAGAACAAATGAAGGGTGTTTCCTACACATATGGACCATATCTATTCCAACTCTGCTTCTGAAACTCATACAAAGCACTGCTCCTCTAACATCCAATGCTTGTCAGTTAAGATGGGAAACTTGTGAGCTTCATGAACGTTGTAGTTCGTTTAGCAGAAAAGTGACTGCCCTTACCTTAAACGAAGTCTTGCTTGTAGGAAGACTCAGAGCCTGGGATTTAACTCCATTTCTGAATTGAAACACACAGCAGTGTTCTCATCCATTGATCACACTCTGCTTTAGAACAAGAAGCACGCTCTTGCTTTCTAGAGTCTCTAAGACAGCAGGAAACGTGAGTGTGCTGAGAACAAAAAAACGGTGTTTCCTACACATACGGACCATATCTAGTCCAACTCTGCTTCTGAAACTGATACAAAGCACTGGTCCTCTAACATCCAATGTTTGTCAGTTAAGATGAGAAACGTGTGAGCTTTGTGAATGATGTAGTTCCTTTGAACTGAAAAGTGACTGCCCTTACCTGAAACGAAGTCTTGCTTGTAGGAAGACACAGAGCCTGTGATTTAACTCCATTTCTGAAGGGAAACACACAGCATAGTTCTCATCCATGGATCACACTCTGCTTTAGAGCGAGAAGCACACTCTTGCTTTCTAGATTCTCTAAGACAGCAGGAAATCTGAGTGTGCCCAGAACAAAAGAACGGTGATTCCTACACATATGGACCATATCTAGTCCAAATCTGCTTCTGAAACTGATACAAAGCACTGACCCTCTAACATCCAATGCTTGTCAGTTAAGATGAGAAATGTGGGAGCTCAGTGAACGATGTAGTTCGTTTGAACAGAAAAGTGACTGCCCTTACCTGAAACGAAGTCTTGCTTGTAGGAAGACTCAGAGCCTGGGATTTAACTCCATTACTGAAGTGAAACACACAGCAGTGTTCTCATCCATTGATGACACTCTGCTTTAGAACAAGAAGCACGCTCTTGCTTTCTAGAGTCTCTAAGACAGCAGGAAACGTGAGTGTGCTGAGAACAAAAGAACCGTGTTTCCTACACATCCAGACCATATCTAGTCCAACTCTACTTCTTAAACTGATAGAAAGCACTGGTCCTCTAACATCCAATGATTTCTGTTAAGATGAGAAATGTGTGAGCTCAGTGAACGATGTAGTTCGTTTGTGCTGAAAAGTGACTGCCCTTACCTGAAACGAAGTCTTGCTTGTAGGAAGACACAGAGATTGGGATTTAACTCCATTTCTGAAGGGAAACACACAGCATAGTTCTCATCCATGGATCACAATCTGCTTTAGAGCGAGAAGCACGCTCTTGCTTTCTAGAGTCTCTAACACAGCAGGAAACGTGAGTGTGCTGAGAACAAATGAACGGTGTTTCCTACACATATGGACCATATCTAGTCCAACTCTGCTTCTGAAACTCATACAAAGCACTGGTCCTCTAACATCCAATGCTTGTCAGTTAAGATGGGAAACGTGTGAGCTTCATGAACGATGTAGTTCGTTTGAGCAGAAAAGGGACTGCCCTTACCTTAAACGAAGTCTTGCTTGTAGGAAGACTCAGAGCCTGGGATTTACTCCATTTCTGAATGAAACACACAGCAGTGTTCTCATCCATTGATCACACTCTGCTTTAGAACAAGAAGCACGCTCTTGCTTTCTAGAGTCTCTAAGACAGCAGGAAACGTGAGTGTGCTGAGAACAAAAGAACGGTGTTTCCTACACATACGGACCATATCTAGTCCAACTCTGCTTCTGAAACTGATACAAAGCACTGGTCCTCTAACATCCAATGTTTGTCAGTTAAGATGAGAAACGTGTGAGCTTTGTGAATGATGTAGTTCCTTTGAACTGAAAAGTGACTGCCCTTACCTGAAACAAAGTCTTGCTTGTAGGAAGACACAGAGCCTGGGATTTAACTCCATTTCTGAAGGGAAACACACAGCATAGTATTCATCCATGGATCACACTCTGCTTTAGAGCGAGAAGCAGACTCTTGCTTTCTAGATTCTCTAAGACAGCAGGAAATCTGAGTGTGCCCAGAACAAAAGAACGGTGTTTCCTACACATATGGACCATATCTAGTCCAAATCTGCTTCTGAAACTGATACAAAGCACTGACCCTCTAACATCCAATGCTTGTCAGTTAAGATGAGAAATGTGTGAGCTCAGTGAACGATGTAGTTCGTTTGAGGCGAAAGTGACTGCCATTACCTGAAATGAAGTCTTGCTTGTAGGAAGACTCAGAGCCTGGGATTTAACTCCATTTCTGAAGTGAAACACACAGCAGTGTTCTCATCCATTGATGACCCTCTGCTTTAGAACAAGAAGCACGCTCTTGCTTTCTAGAGTATCCAAGACAGCAGGAAACGTGAGTGTGCTGAGAAGAAAAGAACCTGGTTTCCTACACATCCGGAAAATATCTAGTCCAACTCTACTTCTTAAACGGATACAAAGCACTGGTCCTCTAACATCCAATGCTTGTCTGTTAAGATGAGAAATGTGTGAGCTCAGTGAACGATGTAGTTAGTTTGAGCTGAAAAGTGTCTGGCCTTACCTGAAACGAAGTCTTGCTTGTAGGAAGACCCAGAGATTGGGATTTAACTCCATTTCTGCAGGGAAACACACAGCATAGTTCTCATCCATGGATCACAATCTGCTTTAGAGCGAGGAGCACGCTCTTGCTTTCTAGAGTCTCTAACACAGCAGGAAACGTGAGTGTGCTGAGAACAAATGAACGGTGTTTCCTACACTTATGGACCATATCTATTCCAACTCTGCTTCTGAAACTCATACAAAGCACTGCTCCTCTAACATCCAATGCTTGTCAGTTAAGATCGGAAACGTGTGAGCTTCATGAACGATGTAGTTCGTTTGAGCAGAAAAGGGACTGCCCTTACCTTAAACGAAGTCTTGCTTGTAGGAAGACTCAGAGCCTGGGATTTAACTCCATTTCTGAATTGAAACACACAGCATAGTTCTCATCCATGGATCACACTCTGCTTTAGAGCGAGAAGCACGCTCTTGCTTTCTAGAGTCTCTAAGACAGCAGGAAACGTGAGTGTGCTGAGAACAAATGAACGGTGTTTCCTACACATACGGACCATATCTAGTCCAACTCTGCTTCTGAAACTGATACAAAGCACTGGTCCTCTAACATCCAATGTTTGTCAGTTAAGATGAGAAACGTGTGAGCTTTGTGAATGATGTAGTTCCTTTGAACTGAAAAGTGACTGCCCTTACCTGAAACGAAGTCTTGCTTGTAGGAAGACACAGAGCCTGTGATTTAACTCCATTTCTGAAGGGAAACACACAGCATAGTTCTCATCCATGGATCACACTCTGCTTTAGAGCGAGAAGCACACTCTTGCTTTCTAGATTCTCTAAGTCAGCAGGAAATCTGAGTGTGCCCAGAACAAAAGAATGGTGATTCCTACACATATGGACCATATCTAGTCCAAATCTGCTTCTGAAACTGATACAAAGCACTGACCCTCTAACATCCAATGCTTGTCAGTTAAGATGAGAAATGTGTGAGCTCAGTGAACGATGTAGTTCGTTTGAGCAGAAAAGTGACTGCCCTTACCTGAAACGAAGTCTTGCTTGTAGGAAGACTCAGAGCCTGGGATTTAACTCCATTTCTGAAGTGAAACACACAGCAGTGTTCTCATCCATTGATGACACTCTGCTTTAGAACAAGAAGCACGCTATTGCTTTCTAGAGTCTCTAAGACAGCAGGAAACGTGAGTGTGCTGAGAACAAAAGAACCGTGTTTCCTACACA
Organism: Onychomys leucogaster; assembly: GCA_949786385.1. Lineage (NCBI taxonomy): Eukaryota > Metazoa > Chordata > Mammalia > Rodentia > Cricetidae > Onychomys > Onychomys leucogaster. The sequence continues at coordinate 2,550,667 of CATKUP010000009.1, read as the reverse complement.
TCCAGACCATATCTAGTCCAACTCTACTTCTTAAACTGATACAAAGCACTGGTCATCTAACATCCAATGATTTCTGTTAAGATGAGAAATGTGTGAGCTCAGTGAACGATGTAGTTCGTTTGTGCTGAAAAGTGACTGCCCTTTCCTGAAACGAAGTCTTGCTTGTAGGAAGACACAGAGATTGGGATTTAACTCCATTTCTGAAGGAAAACACACAGCATAGTTCTCATCCATGGATCACAATCTGCTTTAGAGCGAGAAGCACGCTCTTGCTTTCTAGAGTCTCTAACACAGCAGGAAACGTGAGTGTGCTGAGAACAAATGAACGGTGTTTCCTACACATATGGACCATATCTAGTCCAACTCTGCTTCTGAAACTCATACAAAGCACTGCTCCTCTAACATCCAATGTTTGTCAGTTAAGATGAGAAACGTGTGAGCTTTGTGAATGATGTATTTCCTTTGAACTGAAAAGTGACTGCCCTTACCTGAAACGAAGTCTTGCTTGTAGGAAGACACAGAGCCTGTGATTTAACTCCATTTCTGAAGGGAAACACACAGCATAGTTCTCATCCATGGATCACACTCTGCTTTAGAGCGAGAAGCACACTCTTGCTTTCTAGATTCTCTAAGTCAGCAGGAAATCTGAGTGTGCCCAGAACAAAAGAATGGTGATTCCTACACATATGGACCATATCTAGTCCAAATCTGCTTCTGAAACTGATACAAAGCACTGACCCTCTAACATCCAATGCTTGTCAGTTAAGATGAGAAATGTGTGAGCTCAGTGAACGATGTAGTTCGTTTGAGCAGAAAAGTGACTGCCCTTACCTGAAACGAAGTCTTGCTTGTAGGAAGACTCAGAGCCTGGGATTTAACTCCATTTCTGAAGTGAAACACACAGCAGTGTTCTCATCCATTGATGACACTCTGCTTTAGAACAAGAAGCACGCTATTGCTTTCTAGAGTCTCTAAGACAGCAGGAAACGTGAGTGTGCTGAGAACAAAAGAACCGTGTTTCCTACACATCCAGACCATATCTAGTCCAACTCTACTTCTTAAACTGATACAAAGCACTGGTCATCTAACATCCAATGATTTCTGTTAAGATGAGAAATGTGTGAGCTCAGTGAACGATGTAGTTCGTTTGTGCTGAAAAGTGACTGCCCTTTCCTGAAACGAAGTCTTGCTTGTAGGAAGACACAGAGATTGGGATTTAACTCCATTTCTGAAGGAAAACACACAGCATAGTTCTCATCCATGGATCACAATCTGCTTTAGAGCGAGAAGCACGCTCTTGCTTTCTAGAGTCTCTAACACAGCAGGAAACGTGAGTGTGCTGAGAACAAATGAACGGTGTTTCCTACACATATGGACCATATCTATTCCAACTCTGCTTCTGAAACTCATACCAAGCACTGCTCCTCTAACATCCAATGCTTGTCAGTTAAGATGGGAAACGTATGAGCTTCATGAACGATGTAGTTCGTTTGAGCAGAAAAGTGACTGCCCTTACCTTAAACGAAGTCTTGCTTGTAGGAAGACTCAGAGCCTGGGATTTAACTCCATTTCTGAATTGAAACACACAGCATAGTTCTCATCCATGGATCACACTCTGCTTTAGAGCGAGAAGCACGCTCTTGCTTTCTAGAGTCTCTAAGACAGCAGGAAACGTGAGTGTGCTGAGAACAAATGAACGGTGTTTCCTACACATACGGACCATATCTAGTCCAACTCTGCTTCTGAAACTGATACAAAGCACTGACCCTCTAACATCCAATGTTTGTCAGTTAAGATGAGAAACGTGTGAGCTTTGTGAATGATGTATTTCCTTTGAACTGAAAAGTGACTGCCCTTACCTGAAACGAAGTCTTGCTTGTAGGAAGACACAGAGCCTGTGATTTAACTCCATTTCTGAAGGGAAACACACAGCATAGTTCTCATCCATGGATCACACTCTGCTTTAGAGCGAGAAGCACACTCTTGCTTTCTAGATTCTCTAAGTCAGCAGGAAATCTGAGTGTGCCCAGAACAAAAGAACGGTGATTCCTACACATATGGACCATATCTAGTACAAATCTGCTTCTGAAACTGATACAAAGCACTGACCCTCTAACATCCAATGCTTGTCAGTTAAGATGAGAAATGTGTGAGCTCAGTGAACGATGTAGTTCGTTTGAGCAGAAAAGTGACTGCCCTTACCTGACACGAAGTCTTGCTTGTAGGAAGACTCAGAGCCTGGGATTTAACTCCATTTCTGAAGTGAAACACACAGCAGTGTTCTCATCCATTGATGACACTCTGCTTTAGAACAAGAAGCACGCTCTTGCTTTCTAGAGTCTCTAAGACAGCAGGAAACGTGAGTGTGCTGAGAACAAAAGAACCGTGTTTCCTACACATCCAGACCATATCTAGTCCAACTCTACTTCTTAAACTGATACAAAGCACTGGTCCTCTAACATCCAATGATTTCTGTTAAGATGAGAAATGTGTGAGCTCAATGAACGATGTAGTTCGTTTGTGCTGAAAAGTGACTGCCCTTACCTGAAACGAAGTCTTGCTTGTAGGAAGACACAGAGATTGGGATTTAACTCCATTTCTGAAGGGAAACACACAGCATAGTTCTCATCCATGGATCACAATCTGCTTTAGAGCGAGAAGCACGCTCTTGCTTTCTAGAGTCTCTAACACAGCAGGAAACGTGAGTGTGCTGAGAACAAATGAACGGTGTTTCCTACACATATGGACCATATCTATTCCAACTCTGCTTCTGAAACTCATACAAAGCACTGCTCCTCTAACATCCAATGCTTGTCAGTTAAGATGGGAAACTTGTGAGCTTCATGAACGTTGTAGTTCGTTTAGCAGAAAAGTGACTGCCCTTACCTTAAACGAAGTCTTGCTTGTAGGAAGACTCAGAGCCTGGGATTTAACTCCATTTCTGAATTGAAACACACAGCAGTGTTCTCATCCATTGATCACACTCTGCTTTAGAACAAGAAGCACGCTCTTGCTTTCTAGAGTCTCTAAGACAGCAGGAAACGTGAGTGTGCTGAGAACAAAAAAACGGTGTTTCCTACACATACGGACCATATCTAGTCCAACTCTGCTTCTGAAACTGATACAAAGCACTGGTCCTCTAACATCCAATGTTTGTCAGTTAAGATGAGAAACGTGTGAGCTTTGTGAATGATGTAGTTCCTTTGAACTGAAAAGTGACTGCCCTTACCTGAAACGAAGTCTTGCTTGTAGGAAGACACAGAGCCTGTGATTTAACTCCATTTCTGAAGGGAAACACACAGCATAGTTCTCATCCATGGATCACACTCTGCTTTAGAGCGAGAAGCACACTCTTGCTTTCTAGATTCTCTAAGACAGCAGGAAATCTGAGTGTGCCCAGAACAAAAGAACGGTGATTCCTACACATATGGACCATATCTAGTCCAAATCTGCTTCTGAAACTGATACAAAGCACTGACCCTCTAACATCCAATGCTTGTCAGTTAAGATGAGAAATGTGGGAGCTCAGTGAACGATGTAGTTCGTTTGAACAGAAAAGTGACTGCCCTTACCTGAAACGAAGTCTTGCTTGTAGGAAGACTCAGAGCCTGGGATTTAACTCCATTACTGAAGTGAAACACACAGCAGTGTTCTCATCCATTGATGACACTCTGCTTTAGAACAAGAAGCACGCTCTTGCTTTCTAGAGTCTCTAAGACAGCAGGAAACGTGAGTGTGCTGAGAACAAAAGAACCGTGTTTCCTACACATCCAGACCATATCTAGTCCAACTCTACTTCTTAAACTGATAGAAAGCACTGGTCCTCTAACATCCAATGATTTCTGTTAAGATGAGAAATGTGTGAGCTCAGTGAACGATGTAGTTCGTTTGTGCTGAAAAGTGACTGCCCTTACCTGAAACGAAGTCTTGCTTGTAGGAAGACACAGAGATTGGGATTTAACTCCATTTCTGAAGGGAAACACACAGCATAGTTCTCATCCATGGATCACAATCTGCTTTAGAGCGAGAAGCACGCTCTTGCTTTCTAGAGTCTCTAACACAGCAGGAAACGTGAGTGTGCTGAGAACAAATGAACGGTGTTTCCTACACATATGGACCATATCTAGTCCAACTCTGCTTCTGAAACTCATACAAAGCACTGGTCCTCTAACATCCAATGCTTGTCAGTTAAGATGGGAAACGTGTGAGCTTCATGAACGATGTAGTTCGTTTGAGCAGAAAAGGGACTGCCCTTACCTTAAACGAAGTCTTGCTTGTAGGAAGACTCAGAGCCTGGGATTTACTCCATTTCTGAATGAAACACACAGCAGTGTTCTCATCCATTGATCACACTCTGCTTTAGAACAAGAAGCACGCTCTTGCTTTCTAGAGTCTCTAAGACAGCAGGAAACGTGAGTGTGCTGAGAACAAAAGAACGGTGTTTCCTACACATACGGACCATATCTAGTCCAACTCTGCTTCTGAAACTGATACAAAGCACTGGTCCTCTAACATCCAATGTTTGTCAGTTAAGATGAGAAACGTGTGAGCTTTGTGAATGATGTAGTTCCTTTGAACTGAAAAGTGACTGCCCTTACCTGAAACAAAGTCTTGCTTGTAGGAAGACACAGAGCCTGGGATTTAACTCCATTTCTGAAGGGAAACACACAGCATAGTATTCATCCATGGATCACACTCTGCTTTAGAGCGAGAAGCAGACTCTTGCTTTCTAGATTCTCTAAGACAGCAGGAAATCTGAGTGTGCCCAGAACAAAAGAACGGTGTTTCCTACACATATGGACCATATCTAGTCCAAATCTGCTTCTGAAACTGATACAAAGCACTGACCCTCTAACATCCAATGCTTGTCAGTTAAGATGAGAAATGTGTGAGCTCAGTGAACGATGTAGTTCGTTTGAGGCGAAAGTGACTGCCATTACCTGAAATGAAGTCTTGCTTGTAGGAAGACTCAGAGCCTGGGATTTAACTCCATTTCTGAAGTGAAACACACAGCAGTGTTCTCATCCATTGATGACCCTCTGCTTTAGAACAAGAAGCACGCTCTTGCTTTCTAGAGTATCCAAGACAGCAGGAAACGTGAGTGTGCTGAGAAGAAAAGAACCTGGTTTCCTACACATCCGGAAAATATCTAGTCCAACTCTACTTCTTAAACGGATACAAAGCACTGGTCCTCTAACATCCAATGCTTGTCTGTTAAGATGAGAAATGTGTGAGCTCAGTGAACGATGTAGTTAGTTTGAGCTGAAAAGTGTCTGGCCTTACCTGAAACGAAGTCTTGCTTGTAGGAAGACCCAGAGATTGGGATTTAACTCCATTTCTGCAGGGAAACACACAGCATAGTTCTCATCCATGGATCACAATCTGCTTTAGAGCGAGGAGCACGCTCTTGCTTTCTAGAGTCTCTAACACAGCAGGAAACGTGAGTGTGCTGAGAACAAATGAACGGTGTTTCCTACACTTATGGACCATATCTATTCCAACTCTGCTTCTGAAACTCATACAAAGCACTGCTCCTCTAACATCCAATGCTTGTCAGTTAAGATCGGAAACGTGTGAGCTTCATGAACGATGTAGTTCGTTTGAGCAGAAAAGGGACTGCCCTTACCTTAAACGAAGTCTTGCTTGTAGGAAGACTCAGAGCCTGGGATTTAACTCCATTTCTGAATTGAAACACACAGCATAGTTCTCATCCATGGATCACACTCTGCTTTAGAGCGAGAAGCACGCTCTTGCTTTCTAGAGTCTCTAAGACAGCAGGAAACGTGAGTGTGCTGAGAACAAATGAACGGTGTTTCCTACACATACGGACCATATCTAGTCCAACTCTGCTTCTGAAACTGATACAAAGCACTGGTCCTCTAACATCCAATGTTTGTCAGTTAAGATGAGAAACGTGTGAGCTTTGTGAATGATGTAGTTCCTTTGAACTGAAAAGTGACTGCCCTTACCTGAAACGAAGTCTTGCTTGTAGGAAGACACAGAGCCTGTGATTTAACTCCATTTCTGAAGGGAAACACACAGCATAGTTCTCATCCATGGATCACACTCTGCTTTAGAGCGAGAAGCACACTCTTGCTTTCTAGATTCTCTAAGTCAGCAGGAAATCTGAGTGTGCCCAGAACAAAAGAATGGTGATTCCTACACATATGGACCATATCTAGTCGAAATCTGCTTCTGAAACTGATACAAAGCACTGACCCTCTAACATCCAATGCTTGTCAGTTAAGATGAGAAATGTGTGAGCTCAGTGAACGATGTAGTTCGTTTGAGCAGAAAAGTGACTGCCCTTACCTGAAACGAAGTCTTGCTTGTAGGAAGACTCAGAGCCTGGGATTTAACTCCATTTCTGAAGTGAAACACACAGCAGTGTTCTCATCCATTGATGACACTCTGCTTTAGAACAAGAAGCACGCTATTGCTTTCTAGAGTCTCTAAGACAGCAGGAAACGTGAGTGTGCTGAGAACAAAAGAACCGTGTTTCCTACACATCCAGACCATATCTAGTCCAACTCTACTTCTTAAACTGATACAAAGCACTGGTCATCTAACATCCAATGATTTCTGTTAAGATGAGAAATGTGTGAGCTCAGTGAACGATGTAGTTCGTTTGTGCTGAAAAGTGACTGCCCTTTCCTGAAACGAAGTCTTGCTTGTAGGAAGACACAGAGATTGGGATTTAACTCCATTTCTGAAGGAAAACACACAGCATAGTTCTCATCCATGGATCACAATCTGCTTTAGAGCGAGAAGCACGCTCTTGCTTTCTAGAGTCTCTAACACAGCAGGAAACGTGAGTGTGCTGAGAACAAATGAACGGTGTTTCCTACACATATGGACCATATCTAGTCCAACTCTGCTTCTGAAACTCATACAAAGCACTGCTCCTCTAACATCCAATGTTTGTCAGTTAAGATGAGAAACGTGTGAGCTTTGTGAATGATGTATTTCCTTTGAACTGAAAAGTGACTGCCCTTACCTGAAACGAAGTCTTGCTTGTAGGAAGACACAGAGCCTGTGATTTAACTCCATTTCTGAAGGGAAACACACAGCATAGTTCTCATCCATGGATCACACTCTGCTTTAGAGCGAGAAGCACACTCTTGCTTTCTAGATTCTCTAAGTCAGCAGGAAATCTGAGTGTGCCCAGAACAAAAGAATGGTGATTCCTACACATATGGACCATATCTAGTCCAAATCTGCTTCTGAAACTGATACAAAGCACTGACCCTCTAACATCCAATGCTTGTCAGTTAAGATGAGAAATGTGTGAGCTCAGTGAACGATGTAGTTCGTTTGAGCAGAAAAGTGACTGCCCTTACCTGAAACGAAGTCTTGCTTGTAGGAAGACTCAGAGCCTGGGATTTAACTCCATTTCTGAAGTGAAACACACAGCAGTGTTCTCATCCATTGATGACACTCTGCTTTAGAACAAGAAGCACGCTATTGCTTTCTAGAGTCTCTAAGACAGCAGGAAACGTGAGTGTGCTGAGAACAAAAGAACCGTGTTTCCTACACATCCAGACCATATCTAGTCCAACTCTACTTCTTAAACTGATACAAAGCACTGGTCATCTAACATCCAATGATTTCTGTTAAGATGAGAAATGTGTGAGCTCAGTGAACGATGTAGTTCGTTTGTGCTGAAAAGTGACTGCCCTTTCCTGAAACGAAGTCTTGCTTGTAGGAAGACACAGAGATTGGGATTTAACTCCATTTCTGAAGGAAAACACACAGCATAGTTCTCATCCATGGATCACAATCTGCTTTAGAGCGAGAAGCACGCTCTTGCTTTCTAGAGTCTCTAACACAGCAGGAAACGTGAGTGTGCTGAGAACAAATGAACGGTGTTTCCTACACATATGGACCATATCTATTCCAACTCTGCTTCTGAAACTCATACCAAGCACTGCTCCTCTAACATCCAATGCTTGTCAGTTAAGATGGGAAACGTATGAGCTTCATGAACGATGTAGTTCGTTTGAGCAGAAAAGTGACTGCCCTTACCTTAAACGAAGTCTTGCTTGTAGGAAGACTCAGAGCCTGGGATTTAACTCCATTTCTGAATTGAAACACACAGCATAGTTCTCATCCATGGATCACACTCTGCTTTAGAGCGAGAAGCACGCTCTTGCTTTCTAGAGTCTCTAAGACAGCAGGAAACGTGAGTGTGCTGAGAACAAATGAACGGTGTTTCCTACACATACGGACCATATCTAGTCCAACTCTGCTTCTGAAACTGATACAAAGCACTGACCCTCTAACATCCAATGTTTGTCAGTTAAGATGAGAAACGTGTGAGCTTTGTGAATGATGTATTTCCTTTGAACTGAAAAGTGACTGCCCTTACCTGAAACGAAGTCTTGCTTGTAGGAAGACACAGAGCCTGTGATTTAACTCCATTTCTGAAGGGAAACACACAGCATAGTTCTCATCCATGGATCACACTCTGCTTTAGAGCGAGAAGCACACTCTTGCTTTCTAGATTCTCTAAGTCAGCAGGAAATCTGAGTGTGCCCAGAACAAAAGAACGGTGATTCCTACACATATGGACCATATCTAGTACAAATCTGCTTCTGAAACTGATACAAAGCACTGACCCTCTAACATCCAATGCTTGTCAGTTAAGATGAGAAATGTGTGAGCTCAGTGAACGATGTAGTTCATTTGAGCAGAAAAGTGACTGCCCTTACCTGACACGAAGTCTTGCTTGTAGGAAGACTCAGAGCCTGGGATTTAACTCCATTTCTGAAGTGAAACACACAGCAGTGTTCTCATCCATTGATGACACTCTGCTTTAGAACAAGAAGCACGCTCTTGCTTTCTAGAGTCTCTAAGACAGCAGGAAACGTGAGTGTGCTGAGAACAAAAGAACCGTGTTTCCTACACATCCAGACCATATCTAGTCCAACTCTACTTCTTAAACTGATACAAAGCACTGGTCCTCTAACATCCAATGATTTCTGTTAAGATGAGAAATGTGTGAGCTCAGTGAACGATGTAGTTCGTTTGTGCTGAAAAGTGACTGCCCTTACCTGAAACGAAGTCTTGCTTGTAGGAAGACACAGAGATTGGGATTTAACTCCATTTCTGAAGGGAAACACACAGCATAGTTCTCATCCATGGATCACAATCTGCTTTAGAGCGAGAAGCACGCTCTTGCTTTCTAGAGTCTCTAACACAGCAGGAAACGTGAGTGTGCTGAGAACAAATGAACGGTGTTTCCTACACATATGGACCATATCTATTCCAACTCTGCTTCTGAAACTCATACAAAGCACTGCTCCTCTAACATCCAATGCTTGTCAGTTAAGATGGGAAACTTGTGAGCTTCATGAACGTTGTAGTTCGTTTAGCAGAAAAGTGACTGCCCTTACCTTAAACGAAGTCTTGCTTGTAGGAAGACTCAGAGCCTGGGATTTAACTCCATTTCTGAATTGAAACACACAGCAGTGTTCTCATCCATTGATCACACTCTGCTTTAGAACAAGAAGCACGCTCTTGCTTTCTAGAGTCTCTAAGACAGCAGGAAACGTGAGTGTGCTGAGAACAAAAAAACGGTGTTTCCTACACATACGGACCATATCTAGTCCAACTCTGCTTCTGAAACTGATACAAAGCACTGGTCCTCTAACATCCAATGTTTGTCAGTTAAGATGAGAAACGTGTGAGCTTTGTGAATGATGTAGTTCCTTTGAACTGAAAAGTGACTGCCCTTACCTGAAACGAAGTCTTGCTTGTAGGAAGACACAGAGCCTGTGATTTAACTCCATTTCTGAAGGGAAACACACAGCATAGTTCTCATCCATGGATCACACTCTGCTTTAGAGCGAGAAGCACACTCTTGCTTTCTAGATTCTCTAAGACAGCAGGAAATCTGAGTGTGCCCAGAACAAAAGAACGGTGATTCCTACACATATGGACCATATCTAGTCCAAATCTGCTTCTGAAACTGATACAAAGCACTGACCCTCTAACATCCAATGCTTGTCAGTTAAGATGAGAAATGTGGGAGCTCAGTGAACGATGTAGTTCGTTTGAACAGAAAAGTGACTGCCCTTACCTGAAACGAAGTCTTGCTTGTAGGAAGACTCAGAGCCTGGGATTTAACTCCATTACTGAAGTGAAACACACAGCAGTGTTCTCATCCATTGATGACACTCTGCTTTAGAACAAGAAGCACGCTCTTGCTTTCTAGAGTCTCTAAGACAGCAGGAAACGTGAGTGTGCTGAGAACAAAAGAACCGTGTTTCCTACACATCCAGACCATATCTAGTCCAACTCTACTTCTTAAACTGATAGAAAGCACTGGTCCTCTAACATCCAATGATTTCTGTTAAGATGAGAAATGTGTGAGCTCAGTGAACGATGTAGTTCGTTTGTGCTGAAAAGTGACTGCCCTTACCTGAAACGAAGTCTTGCTTGTAGGAAGACACAGAGATTGGGATTTAACTCCATTTCTGAAGGGAAACACACAGCATAGTTCTCATCCATGGATCACAATCTGCTTTAGAGCGAGAAGCACGCTCTTGCTTTCTAGAGTCTCTAACACAGCAGGAAACGTGAGTGTGCTGAGAACAAATGAACGGTGTTTCCTACACATATGGACCATATCTAGTCCAACTCTGCTTCTGAAACTCATACAAAGCACTGGTCCTCTAACATCCAATGCTTGTCAGTTAAGATGGGAAACGTGTGAGCTTCATGAACGATGTAGTTCGTTTGAGCAGAAAAGGGACTGCCCTTACCTTAAACGAAGTCTTGCTTGTAGGAAGACTCAGAGCCTGGGATTTACTCCATTTCTGAATGAAACACACAGCAGTGTTCTCATCCATTGATCACACTCTGCTTTAGAACAAGAAGCACGCTCTTGCTTTCTAGAGTCTCTAAGACAGCAGGAAACGTGAGTGTGCTGAGAACAAAAGAACGGTGTTTCCTACACATACGGACCATATCTAGTCCAACTCTGCTTCTGAAACTGATACAAAGCACTGGTCCTCTAACATCCAATGTTTGTCAGTTAAGATGAGAAACGTGTGAGCTTTGTGAATGATGTAGTTCCTTTGAACTGAAAAGTGACTGCCCTTACCTGAAACAAAGTCTTGCTTGTAGGAAGACACAGAGCCTGGGATTTAACTCCATTTCTGAAGGGAAACACACAGCATAGTATTCATCCATGGATCACACTCTGCTTTAGAGCGAGAAGCAGACTCTTGCTTTCTAGATTCTCTAAGACAGCAGGAAATCTGAGTGTGCCCAGAACAAAAGAACGGTGTTTCCTACACATATGGACCATATCTAGTCCAAATCTGCTTCTGAAACTGATACAAAGCACTGACCCTCTAACATCCAATGCTTGTCAGTTAAGATGAGAAATGTGTGAGCTCAGTGAACGATGTAGTTCGTTTGAGGCGAAAGTGACTGCCATTACCTGAAATGAAGTCTTGCTTGTAGGAAGACTCAGAGCCTGGGATTTAACTCCATTTCTGAAGTGAAACACACAGCAGTGTTCTCATCCATTGATGACCCTCTGCTTTAGAACAAGAAGCACGCTCTTGCTTTCTAGAGTATCCAAGACAGCAGGAAACGTGAGTGTGCTGAGAAGAAAAGAACCTGGTTTCCTACACATCCGGAAAATATCTAGTCCAACTCTACTTCTTAAACGGATACAAAGCACTGGTCCTCTAACATCCAATGCTTGTCTGTTAAGATGAGAAATGTGTGAGCTCAGTGAACGATGTAGTTAGTTTGAGCTGAAAAGTGTCTGGCCTTACCTGAAACGAAGTCTTGCTTGTAGGAAGACCCAGAGATTGGGATTTAACTCCATTTCTGCAGGGAAACACACAGCATAGTTCTCATCCATGGATCACAATCTGCTTTAGAGCGAGGAGCACGCTCTTGCTTTCTAGAGTCTCTAACACAGCAGGAAACGTGAGTGTGCTGAGAACAAATGAACGGTGTTTCCTACACTTATGGAACATATCTATTCCAACTCTGCTTCTGAAACTCATACAAAGCACTGCTCCTCTAACATCCAATGCTTGTCAGTTAAGATCGGAAACGTGTGAGCTTCATGAACGATGTAGTTCGTTTGAGCAGAAAAGGGACTGCCCTTACCTTAAACGAAGTCTTGCTTGTAGGAAGACTCAGAGCCTGGGATTTAACTCCATTTCTGAATTGAAACACACAGCATAGTTCTCATCCATGGATCACACTCTGCTTTAGAGCGAGAAGCACGCTCTTGCTTTCTAGAGTCTCTAAGACAGCAGGAAACGTGAGTGTGCTGAGAACAAATGAACGGTGTTTCCTACACATACGGACCATATCTAGTCCAACTCTGCTTCTGAAACTGATACAAAGCACTGGTCCTCTAACATCCAATGTTTGTCAGTTAAGATGAGAAACGTGTGAGCTTTGTGAATGATGTAGTTCCTTTGAACTGAAAAGTGACTGCCCTTACCTGAAACGAAGTCTTGCTTGTAGGAAGACACAGAGCCTGTGATTTAACTCCATTTCTGAAGGGAAACACACAGCATAGTTCTCATCCATGGATCACACTCTGCTTTAGAGCGAGAAGCACACTCTTGCTTTCTAGATTCTCTAAGTCAGCAGGAAATCTGAGTGTGCCCAGAACAAAAGAATGGTGATTCCTACACATATGGACCATATCTAGTCCAAATCTGCTTCTGAAACTGATACAAAGCACTGACCCTCTAACATCCAATGCTTGTCAGTTAAGATGAGAAATGTGTGAGCTCAGTGAACGATGTAGTTCGTTTGAGCAGAAAAGTGACTGCCCTTACCTGAAACGAAGTCTTGCTTGTAGGAAGACTCAGAGCCTGGGATTTAACTCCATTTCTGAAGTGAAACACACAGCAGTGTTCTCATCCATTGATGACACTCTGCTTTAGAACAAGAAGCACGCTATTGCTTTCTAGAGTCTCTAAGACAGCAGGAAACGTGAGTGTGCTGAGAACAAAAGAACCGTGTTTCCTACACATCCAGACCATATCTAGTCCAACTCTACTTCTTAAACTGATACAAAGCACTGGTCATCTAACATCCAATGATTTCTGTTAAGATGAGAAATGTGTGAGCTCAGTGAACGATGTAGTTCGTTTGTGCTGAAAAGTGACTGCCCTTTCCTGAAACGAAGTCTTGCTTGTAGGAAGACACAGAGATTGGGATTTAACTCCATTTCTGAAGGAAAACACACAGCATAGTTCTCATCCATGGATCACAATCTGCTTTAGAGCGAGAAGCACGCTCTTGCTTTCTAGAGTCTCTAACACAGCAGGAAACGTGAGTGTGCTGAGAACAAATGAACGGTGTTTCCTACACATATGGACCATATCTATTCCAACTCTGCTTCTGAAACTCATACAAAGCACTGCTCCTCTAACATCCAATGCTTGTCAGTTAAGATGGGAAACGTATGAGCTTCATGAACGATGTAGTTCGTTTGAGCAGAAAAGTGACTGCCCTTACCTTAAACGAAGTCTTGCTTGTAGGAAGACTCAGAGCCTGGGATTTAACTCCATTTCTGAATTGAAACACACAGCAGTGTTCTCATCCATTGATCACACTCTGCTTTAGAACAAGAAGCACGCTCTTGCTTTCTAGAGTCTCTAAGAGAGCAGGAAACGTGAGTGTGCTGAGAACAAAAGAACGGTGTTTCCTACACATACGGACCATATCTAGTCCAACTCTGCTTCTGAAACTGATACAAAGCACTGGTCCTCTAACATCCAATGTTTGTCAGTTAAGATGAGAAACGTGTGAGCTTTGTGAATGATGTAGTTCCTTTGAACAGAAAAGTGACTGCCCTTACCTGAAACGAAGTCTTGCTTGTAGGAAGACACAGAGCCTGTGATTTAACTCCATTTCTGAAGGGAAACACACAGCATAGTTCTCATCCATGGATCACACTCTGCTTTAGAGCGAGAAGCACACTCTTGCTTTCTAGATTCTCTAAGACAGCAGGAAATCTGAGTGTGCCCAGAACAAAAGAACGGTGATTCCTACACATATGGACCATATCTAGTCCAAATCTGCTTCTGAAACTGATACAAAGCACTGACCCTCTAACATCCAATGCTTGTCAGTTAAGATGAGAAATGTGTGAGCTCAGTGAACGATGTAGTTCATTTGAGCAGAAAAGTGACTGCCCTTACCTGAAACGAAGTCTTGCTTGTAGGAAGACTCAGAGCCTGGGATTTAACTCCATTTCTGAATTGAAACACACAGCATAGTTCTCATCCATGGATCACACTCTGCTTTAGAGCGAGAAGCACGCTCTTGCTTTCTAGAGTCTCTAAGACAGCAGGAAACGTGAGTGTGCTGAGAACAAATGAACGGTGTTTCCTACACATACGGACCATATCTAGTCCAACTCTGCTTCTGAAACTGATACAAAGCACTGACCCTCTAACATCCAATGTTTGTCAGTTAAGATGAGAAACGTGTGAGCTTTGTGAATGATGTATTTCCTTTGAACTGAAAAGTGACTGCCCTTACCTGAAACGAAGTCTTGCTTGTAGGAAGACACAGAGCCTGTGATTTAACTCCATTTCTGAAGGGAAACACACAGCATAGTTCTCATCCATGGATCACACTCTGCTTTAGAGCGAGAAGCACACTCTTGCTTTCTAGATTCTCTAAGTCAGCAGGAAATCTGAGTGTGCCCAGAACAAAAGAACGGTGATTCCTACACATATGGACCATATCTAGTACAAATCTGCTTCTGAAACTGATACAAAGCACTGACCCTCTAACATCCAATGCTTGTCAGTTAAGATGAGAAATGTGTGAGCTCAGTGAACGATGTAGTTCGTTTGAGCAGAAAAGTGACTGCCCTTACCTGACACGAAGTCTTGCTTGTAGGAAGACTCAGAGCCTGGGATTTAACTCCATTTCTGAAGTGAAACACACAGCTGTGTTCTCATCCATTGATGACACTCTGCTTTAGAACAAGAAGCACGCTCTTGCTTTCTAGAGTCTCTAAGACAGCAGGAAACGTGAGTGTGCTGAGAACAAAAGAACCGTGTTTCCTACACATCCAGACCATATTTAGTCCAACTCTACTTCTTAAACTGATACAAAGCACTGGTCCTCTAACATCCAATGATTTCTGTTAAGATGAGAAATGTGTGAGCTCAGTGAACGATGTAGTTCGTTTGTGCTGAAAAGTGACTGCCCTTACCTGAAACGAAGTCTTGCTTGTAGGAAGACACAGAGATTGGGATTTAACTCCATTTCTGAAGGGAAACACACAGCATAGTTCTCATCCATGGATCACAATCTGCTTTAGAGCGAGAAGCACGCTCTTGCTTTCTAGAGTCTCTAACACAGCAGGAAATGTGAGTGTGCTGAGAACAAATGAACGGTGTTTCCTACACATATGGACCATATCTATTCCAACTCTGCTTCTGAAACTCATACAAAGCACTGCTCCTCTAACATCCAATGCTTGTCAGTTAAGATGGGAAACGTGTGAGCTTCATGAACGTTGTAGTTCGTTTGAGCAGAAAAGTGACTGCCCTTACCTTAAACGAAGTCTTGCTTGTAGGAAGACTCAGAGCCTGGGATTTAACTCCATTTCTGAATTGAAACACACAGCAGTGTTCTCATCCATTGATCACACTCTGCTTTAGAACAAGAAGCACGCTCTTGCTTTCTAGAGTCTCTAAGACAGCAGGAAACGTGAGTGTGCTGAGAACAAAAAAACGGTGTTTCCTACACATACGGACCATATCTAGTCCAACTCTGCTTCTGAAACTGATACAAAGCACTGGTCCTCTAACATCCAATGTTTGTCAGTTAAGATGAGAAACGTGTGAGCTTTGTGAATGATGTAGTTCCTTTGAACTGAAAAGTGACTGCCCTTACCTGAAACGAAGTCTTGCTTGTAGGAAGACACAGAGCCTGTGATTTAACTCCATTTCTGAAGGGAAACACACAGCATAGTTCTCATCCATGGATCACACTCTGCTTTAGAGCGAGAAGCACACTCTTGCTTTCTAGATTCTCTAAGACAGCAGGAAATCTGAGTGTGCCCAGAACAAAAGAACGGTGATTCCTACACATATGGACCATATCTAGTCCAAATCTGCTTCTGAAACTGATACAAAGCACTGACCCTCTAACATCCAATGCTTGTCAGTTAAGATGAGAAATGTGTGAGCTCAGTGAACGATGTAGTTCGTTTGAACAGAAAAGTGACTGCCCTTACCTGAAACGAAGTCTTGCTTGTAGGAAGACTCAGAGCCTGGGATTTAACTCCATTACTGAAGTGAAACACACAGCAGTGTTCTCATCCATTGATGACACTCTGCTTTAGAACAAGAAGCACGCTCTTGCTTTCTAGAGTCTCTAAGACAGCAGGAAACGTGAGTGTGCTGAGAACAAAAGAACCGTGTTTCCTACACATCCAGACCATATCTAGTCCAACTCTACTTCTTAAACTGATAGAAAGCACTGGTCCTCTAACATCCAATGATTTCTGTTAAGATGAGAAATGTGTGAGCTCAGTGAACGATGTAGTTCGTTTGTGCTGAAAAGTGACTGCCCTTACCTGAAACGAAGTCTTGCTTGTAGGAAGACACAGAGATTGGGATTTAACTCCATTTCTGAAGGGAAACACACAGCATAGTTCTCATCCATGGATCACAATCTGCTTTAGAGCGAGAAGCACGCTCTTGCTTTCTAGAGTCTCTAACACAGCAGGAAACGTGAGTGTGCTGAGAACAAATGAACGGTGTTTCCTACACATATGGACCATATCTAGTCCAACTCTGCTTCTGAAACTCATACAAAGCACTGGTCCTCTAACATCCAATGCTTGTCAGTTAAGATGGGAAACGTGTGAGCTTCATGAACGATGTAGTTCGTTTGAGCAGAAAAGGGACTGCCCTTACCTTAAACGAAGTCTTGCTTGTAGGAAGACTCAGAGCCTGGGATTTAACTCCATTTCTGAATGAAACACACAGCAGTGTTCTCATCCATTGATCACACTCTGCTTTAGAACAAGAAGCACGCTCTTGCTTTCTAGAGTCTCTAAGACAGCAGGAAACGTGAGTGTGCTGAGAACAAAAGAACGGTGTTTCCTACACATACGGACCATATCTAGTCCAACTCTGCTTCTGAAACTGATACAAAGCACTGGTCCTCTAACATCCAATGTTTGTCAGTTAAGATGAGAAACGTGTGAGCTTTGTGAATGATGTAGTTCCTTTGAACTGAAAAGTGACTGCCCTTACCTGAAACAAAGTCTTGCTTGTAGGAAGACACAGAGCCTGGGATTTAACTCCATTTCTGAAGGGAAACACACAGCATAGTATTCATCCATGGATCACACTCTGCTTTAGAGCGAGAAGCAGACTCTTGCTTTCTAGATTCTCTAAGACAGCAGGAAATCTGAGTGTGCCCAGAACAAAAGAACGGTGTTTCCTACACATATGGACCATATCTAGTCCAAATCTGCTTCTGAAACTGATACAAAGCACTGACCCTCTAACATCCAATGCTTGTCAGTTAAGATGAGAAATGTGTGAGCTCAGTGAACGATGTAGTTCGTTTGAGGCGAAAGTGACTGCCCTTACCTGAAATGAGGTCTTGCTTGTAGGAAGACTCAGAGCCTGGGATTTAACTCCATTTCTGAAGTGAAACACACAGCAGTGTTCTCATCCATTGATGACCCTCTGCTTTAGAACAAGAAGCACGCTCTTGCTTTCTAGAGTCTCTAACACAGCAGGAAACGTGAGTGTGCTGAGAACAAATGAACGGTGTTTCCTACACTTATGGACCATATCTATTCCAACTCTGCTTCTGAAACTCATAGAAAGCACTGCTCCTCTAACATCCAATGCTTGTCAGTTAAGATCGGAAACGTGTGAGCTTCATGAACGATGTAGTTCGTTTGAGCAGAAAAGGGACTGCCCTTACCTTAAACGAAGTCTTGCTTGTAGGAAGACTCAGAGCCTGGGATTTAACTCCATTTCTGAATTGAAACACACAGCATAGTTCTCATCCATGGATCACACTCTGCTTTAGAGCGAGAAGCACGCTCTTGCTTTCTAGAGTCTCTAAGACAGCAGGAAACGTGAGTGTGCTGAGAACAAATGAACGGTGTTTCCTACACATACGGACCATATCTAGTCCAACTCTGCTTCTGAAACTGATACAAAGCACTGGTCCTCTAACATCCAATGTTTGTCAGTTAAGATGAGAAACGTGTGAGCTTTGTGAATGATGTAGTTCCTTTGAACTGAAAAGTGACTGCCCTTACCTGAAACGAAGTCTTGCTTGTAGGAAGACACAGAGCCTGTGATTTAACTCCATTTCTGAAGGGAAACACACAGCATAGTTCTCATCCATGGATCACACTCTGCTTTAGAGCGAGAAGCACACTCTTGCTTTCTAGATTCTCTAAGTCAGCAGGAAATCTGAGTGTGCCCAGAACAAAAGAATGGTGATTCCTACACATATGGACCATATCTAGTCCAAATCTGCTTCTGAAACTGATACAAAGCACTGACCCTCTAACATCCAATGCTTGTCAGTTAAGATGAGAAATGTGTGAGCTCAGTGAACGATGTAGTTCGTTTGAGCAGAAAAGTGACTGCCCTTACCTGAAACGAAGTCTTGCTTGTAGGAAGACTCAGAGCCTGGGATTTAACTCCATTTCTGAAGTGAAACACACAGCAGTGTTCTCATCCATTGATGACACTCTGCTTTAGAACAAGAAGCACGCTCTTGCTTTCTAGAGTCTCTAAGACAGCAGGAAACGTGAGTGTGCTGAGAACAAAAGAACCGTGTTTCCTACACATCCAGACCATATCTAGTCCAACTCTACTTCTTAAACTGATACAAAGCACTGGTCATCTAACATCCAATGATTTCTGTTAAGATGAGAAATGTGTGAGCTCATTGAACGATGTAGTTCGTTTGTGCTGAAAAGTGACTGCCCTTTCCTGAAACGAAGTCTTGCTTGTAGGAAGACACAGAGATTGGGATTTAACTCCATTTCTGAAGGAAAACACACAGCATAGTTCTCATCCATGGATCACAATCTGCTTTAGAGCGAGAAGCACGCACTTGCTTTCTAGAGTCTCTAACACAGCAGGAAACGTGAGTGTGCTGAGAACAAATGAACGGTGTTTCCTACACATATGGACCATATCTATTCCAACTCTGCTTCTGAAACTCATACAAAGCACTGCTCCTCTAACATCCAATGCTTGTCAGTTAAGATGGGAAACGTGTGAGCTTCATGAACGATGTAGTTCGTTTGAGCAGAAAAGTGACTGCCCTTACCTTAAACGAAGTCTTGCTTGTAGGAAGACTCAGAGCCTGGGATTTAACTCCATTTCTGAATTGAAACACACAGCAGTGTTCTCATCCATTGATCACACTCTGCTTTAGAACAAGAAGCACGCTCTTGCTTTCTAGAGTCTCTAAGAGAGCAGGAAACGTGAGTGTGCTGAGAACAAAAAACGGTGTTTCCTACACATACGGACCATATCTAGTCCAACTCTGCTTCTGAAACTGATACAAAGCACTGGTCCTCTAACATCCAATGTTTGTCAGTTAAGATGAGAAACGTGTGAGCTTTGTGAATGATGTAGTTCCTTTGAACTGAAAAGTGACTGCCCTTACCTGAAACGAAGTCTTGCTTGTAGGAAGACACAGAGCCTGTGATTTAACTCCATTTCTGAAGGGAAACACACAGCATAGTTCTCATCCATGGATCACACTCTGCTTTAGAGCGAGAAGCACACTCTTGCTTTCTAGATTCTCTAAGACAGCAGGAAATCTGAGTGTGCCCAGAACAAAAGAACGGTGATTCCTACACATATGGACCATATCTAGTCCAAATCTGCTTCTGAAACTGATACAAAGCACTGACCCTCTAACATCCAATGCTTGTCAGTTAAGATGAGAAATGTGGGAGCTCAGTGAACGATGTAGTTCGTTTGAGCAGAAAAGTGACTGCCCTTACCTGAAACGAAGTCTTGCTTGTAGGAAGACTCAGAGCCTGGGATTTAACTCCATTTCTGAAGTGAAACACACAGCAGTGTTCTCATCCATTGATGACACTCTGCTTTAGAACAAGAAGCACGCTCTTGCTTTCTAGAGTCTCTAAGACAGCAGGAAACGTGAGTGTGCTGAGAACAAAAGAACCGTGTTTCCTACACATCCAGACCATATCTAGTCCAACTCTACTTCTTAAACTGATACAAAGCACTGGTCCTCTAACATCCAATGCTTTTCTGTTAAGATGAGAAATGTGTGAGCTCAGTGAACGATGTAATTCGTTTGAGCTGAAAAGTGACTGCCCTTACCTGAAACGAACTCTTGCTTGTAGGAAGACCCAGAGATTGGGATTTAACTCCAATTCTGAAGGGAAACACACAGCATAGTTCTCATCCATGGATCACAATCTGCTTTAGAGCGAGAAGCATGCACTTGCTTTCTAGAGTCTCTAACACAGCAGGAAACGTGAGTGTGCTGAGAACAAAAGAACGTTGTTTCCTACACATACGGACCATATCTAGTCCAACTCTGCTTCTGAAACTCATACAAAGCACTGCTCCTCTAACATTCAATGCTTGACAGTTAAGATGGAAAACATGGGAGCTTCATGAACGATGTAGTTCGTTTGAGCAGAAAAGTGACTGCCCTTACCTTAAACGAAGTCTTGCTTGTAGGAAGACACAGAGCCTGGGATTTAACTCCATTATTGAATTGAAACACACAGCAGTGTTCTCATCCATTGATCACACTCTGCTTTAGAACAAGAAGCACACTCTTGCTTTCTAGAGTCTCTAAGACAGCAGGAAACATGAGTGTGCTGAGAACAAAAGAACGATGTTTCCTACACATACGGACCATATCTAGTCCAACTCTGCTTCTGAAACTGATACAAAGCACTGAACCTCTAACATCCAATGTTTGTCAGTTAAGATGAGAAACGTGTGAGCTTTGTGAATGATGTAGTTCCTTTGAACTGAAAAGTGACTGCCCTTTCCTGAACGAAGTCTTGCTTGTAGGAAGACACAGAGCCTGGGATTTAACTCCATTTCTGAATTGAAACACACAGCAGTGTTCTCATCCATTGATCACACTCTGCTTTAGAACAAGAAGCACACTCTTGCTTTCTAGAATCTCTAAGACAGCATGAAACATGAGTGTGCTGAGAACAAAAGAACGGTGTTTCTTACACATACGGACCATATCTAGTCCAACTCTGCTTCTGAAACTGATACAAAGCACTGACCCTCTAACATCCAATGTTTGTCAGTTAAGATGAGAAACGTGTGAGCTTTGTGAATGATGTAGTTCCTTTGAACTGAAAAGTGACTGCCCTTACCTGAAACGAAGTCTTGCTTGTAGGAAGACACAGAGCCTGTGATTTAACTCCATTTCTGAAGGGAAACACACAGCATAGTTCTCATCCATGGATCACACTCTGCTTTAGAGCAAGAAGCACACTCTTGCTTTCTAGATTCTCTATGACAGCAGGAAATCTGAGTGTGCCCAGAACAAAAGAATGGTGATTCCTACACATATGGACCATATCTAGTCCAAATCTGCTTCTGAAACTGATACAAAGCACTTACCCTCTAACATCCAATGCTTGTCAGTTAAGATGAGAAATGTGTGAGCTCAGTGAACGATGTAGTTCGTTTGAGCAGAAAAGTGACTGCCCTTACCTGAAACGAAGTCTTGCTTGTAGGAAGACTCAGAGCCTGGGATATAACTCCATTTCTGAAGTGAAACACACAGCAGTGTTCTCATCCATTGATGACACTCTGCTTTAGAACAAGAAGCACGCTCTTGCTTTGTAGAGTCTCTAAGACAGTAGGAAACGTGAGTGTGCTGAGAACAAAAGAACTGTGTTTCCTACACATCCGGACCATATCTAGTCCAACTCTACTTCTTAAACTGATACAAAGCACTGGTCCTCTAACATCCAATGCTTTTCTGTTAAGATGAGAAATGTGTGAGCTCAGTGAACGATGTAGTTCGTTTGTGCTGAAAAGTGACTGCCCTTACCTGAAACGAAGTCTTGCTTGTAGGAAGACACAGAGATTGGGATTTAACTCCATTTCTGAAGGGAAACACACAGCATAGTTCTCATCCATGGATCACAATCTGCTTTAGATTGAGAAGCATGCTCTTGCTTTCTAGAGTCTCTAACACAGCAGGAAACGTGAGTGTGCTGAGAACAAATGAACGGTGTTTCCTACACATATGGACCATATCTAGTCCAACTCTGCTTCTGAAACTCATACAAAGCACTGCTCCTCTAATATCCAATTCTGGTCTGTTAAGATGAGAAATGTGTGAGCTCAGTGAACGATGTAGTTCGTTTGAGCTGAAAAGTGACTGCCCTTACCTTAAACGAAGTCTTGCTTGTAGGAAGACCCAGAGATTGGGATTTAACTCCATTTCTGAAGGGAAACACACAGCATAGTTCTCATCCATGGATCACAATCTGCTTTAGAGCGAGAAGCATGCACTTGCTTTCTAGAGACTCTAACACAGCAGGAAACGTGAGTGTGCTGAGAACAAAAGAACGTTGTTTCCTACACATACGGACCATATCTAGTCCAACTCTGCTTCTGAAACTCATACAAAGCACTGCTCCTCTAACATCCAATGCTTGACAGTTAAGATGGAAAACGTGTGAGCTTCATGAACGATGTAGTTCGTTTGAGCAGAAAAGTGACTGCCCCTAACTTAAACGAAGTCTTGCTTGTAGGAAGACTCAGAGCCTGGGATTTAACTCCATTTCTGAATTGAAACACACAGCAGTGTTCTCATCCATTGATCACACTCTGCTTTAGAACAAGAAGCACACTCTTGCTTTCTAGAGTCTCTAAGACAGCAGGAAACATGAGTGTGCTGAGAACAAAAGAACGATGTTTCCTACACATACGGACCATATCTAGTCCAACTCTGCTTCTGAAACTGATACAAAGCACTGACCCACTAACATCCAATGTTTGTCAGTTAAGATGAGAAACGTGTGAGCTTTGTGAATGATGTAGTTCCTTTGAACTGAAAAGTGACTGCCCTTACCTGAACGAAGTCTTGCATGTAGGAAGACACAGAGCCTGGGATTTAACTCCATTTCTGAATTGAAACACACAGCAGTGTTCTCATCCATTGATCACACTCTGCTTTAGAGCAAGAAGCACACTCTTGCTTTCTAGAATCTCTAATACAGCATGAAACATGAGTGTGCTGAGAACAAAAGAACGGTGTTTCTTACACATACGGACCATATCTAGTCCAACTCTGCTTCTGAAACTGATACAAAGCACTGACCCTCTAACATCCAATGTTTGTCAGTTAAGATGAGAAACATGTGAGCTTTGTGAATGATGTAGTTCCTTTGAACTGAAAAGTGACTGCCCTTACCTGAAACGAAGTCTTGCTTGTAGGAAGACACAGAGCCTGTGATTTAACTCCATTTCTGAAGGGAAACACACAGCATAGTTCTCATCCATGGATCACACTCTGCTTTAGAGCGAGAAGCACACTCTTGCTTTCTAGATTCTCTAAGACAGCAGGAAATCTGAGTGTGCCCAGAACAAAAGAATGGTGATTCCTACACATATGGACCATATCTAGTCCAAATCTGCTTCTGAAACTGATACAAAGCACTTACCCTCTAACATCCAATGCTTGTCAGTTAAGATGAGAAATGTGTGAGCTCAGTGAACGATGTAGTTCGTTTGAGCAGAAAAGTGACTGCCCTTACCTGAAACGAAGTCTTGCTTGTAGGAAGACTCAGAGCCTGGGATTTAACTCCATTTCTGAAGTGAAACACACAGCAGTGTTCTCATCCATTGATGACACTCTGCTTTAGAACAAGAAGCACGCTCCTGCTTTCTAGAGTCTCTAAGACAGCAGGAAACGTGAGTGTGCTGAGAACAAAAGAACTGTGTTTCCTACACATCCGGACCATATCTAGTCCAACTGTACTTCTTAAACTGATACAAAGCACTGGTCCTCTAACATCCAATGCTTTTCTGTTAAGATGAGAAATGTGTGAGCTCAGTGAACGATGTAGTTTGTTTGAGCAGAAAAGTGACTGCCCTTACCTTAAACGAAGTCTTGCTTGTAGGAAGACTCAGAGCCTGGGATTTAACTCCATTTCTGAATTGAAACACACAGCAGTGTTCTCATCCATTGATCACACTCTGCTTTAGAACAAGAAGCACGCTCTTGCTTTCTAGAGTCTCTAAGACAGCGGGAAACGTGAGTGTGCTGAGAACAAAAGAACGGTGTTTCCTACACATACGGACCATATCTAGTCCAACTCTGCTTCTGAAACTGATACAAAGCACTGGTCCTCTAACATCCAATGTTTGTCAGTTAAGATGAGAAACGTGTGAGCTTTGTGAATGATGTAGTTCCTTTGAACTGAAAAGTGACTGCCCTTACCTGAAACGAAGTCTTGCTTGTAGGAAGACACAGAGCCTGGGATTTAACTCCATTTCTGAAGGGAAACACACAGCATAGTATTCATCCATGGATCACACTCTGCTTTAGAGCGAGAAGCACACTCTTGCTTTCTAGATTCTCTAAGACAGCAGGAAATCTGGGTGTGCCCAGAACAAAAGAACGGTGTTTCCTACACATATGGACCATATCTAGTCCAAATCTGCTTCTGAAACTGATACAAAGCACTGACCCTCTAACATCCAATGCTTGTCAGTTAAGATGAGAAATGTGTGAGCTCAGTGAACGATGTAGTTCATTTGAGCAGAAAAGTGACTGCCCTTACCTGAAACGAAGTCTTGCTTGTAGGAAACTCAGAGCCTGGGATTTAACTCCATTTCTGAAGTGAAACACACAGCAGTGTTCTCATCCATTGATGACACTCTGCTTTAGAACAAGAAGCACCCTCTTGCTTTCTAGAGTCTCTAAGACAGCAGGAAACGTGAGTGTGCTGAGAAGAAAAGAACCTTGTTTCCTACACATCCGGAAAATATCTAGTCCAACTCTACTTCTTAAACTGATACAAAGCACTGGTCCTCTAACATCCAATGCTTGTCTGTTAAGATGAGAAATGTGTGAGCTCAGTGAACGATGTAGTTAGTTTGAGCTGAAAAGTGACTGCCCTTACCTGAAACGAAGTCTTGCTTGTAGGAAGACACAGAGCCTGTGATTTAACTCCATTTCTGAAGGGAAACACACAGCATAGTTCTCATCCATGGATCACAATCTGCTTTAGAGCGAGAAGCACGCTCTTGCTTTCTAGAGTCTCTAACACAGCAGGAAACGTGAGTGTGCTGAGAACAAAAGAACGTTGTTTCCTACACATAGGGACCATATCTAGTCCAACTCTGCTTCTGAAACTGATACAAAGCACTGACCCTCTAACATCCAATGTTTGTCAGTTAAGATGAGAAACGTGTGAGCTTTGTGAATGATGTAGTTCCTTTGAACTGAAAAGTGACTGCCCTTACCTGAAACAAAGTCTTGCTTGTAGGAAGACACAGAGCCTGTGATTTAACTCCATTTCTGAAGGGAAACACACAGCATAGTTCTCATCCATGGATCACACTCTGCCTAGAGCGAGAAGCACACTCTTGCTTTCTAGATTCTCTAAGACAGCAGGAAATCTGAGTGTGCCCAGAACAAAAGAACGGTGATTCCTACACATATGGACCATATCTAGTCCAAATCTGCTTCTGAAACTGATACAAAGCACTGACCCTCTAACATCCAATGCTTGTCAGTTAAGATGAGAAATGTGTGAGCCCAGTGATCGATGTAGTTCGTTTTGCAGAAAAGTGACTGCCCTTACCTGAAACGAAGTCTTGCTTGTAGGAAGACTCAGAGCCTGGGATTTAACTCCATTTCTGAATTGAAACACACAGCAGTGTTCTCATCCATGGATGACACTCTGGTTTAGAACAAGAAGCACGCTCTTGCTTTCTAGAGTCTCTAAGACAGCAGGAAACGTGAGTGTGCTGAGAACAAAAGAACCGTGTTTCCTACACATCCAGACCATATCTAGTCCAACTCTACTTCTTAAACTGATACAAAGCACTGGTCCTCTAACATCCAATGCTTGTCTGTTAAGATGAGAAATGTGTGAGCTCAGTGAACGATGTAGTTCGTTTGACCTGAAAAGTGACTGCCCTTACCTGAAACGAAGTCTTGCTTGTAGGAAGACCCAGAGATTGGGATTTAACTCCATTTCTGAAGGGAAACACACAGCATAGTTCTCATCCATGGATCACAATCTGCTTTAGAGCGAGAAGCACACTCTTGCTTTCTAGAGTCTCTAAGACAGCAGGAAACATGAGTGTGCTGAGAACAAAAGAACGATGTTTCCTACACATACGGACCATATCTAGTCCAACTCTGCTTCTGAAACTGATACAAAGCACTGACCCACTAACATCCAATGTTTGTCAGTTAAGATGAGAAACGTGTGAGCTTTGTGAATGATGTAGTTCCTTTGAACTGAAAAGTGACTGCCCTTACCTGAACGAAGTCTTGCATGTAGGAAGACACAGAGCCTGGGATTTAACTCCATTTCTGAATTGAAACACACAGCAGTGTTCTCATCCATTGATCACACTCTGCTTTAGAGCAAGAAGCACACTCTTGCTTTCTAGAATCTCTAATACAGCATGAAACATGAGTGTGCTGAGAACAAAAGAACGGTGTTTCTTACACATACGGACCATATCTAGTCCAACTCTGCTTCTGAAACTGATACAAAGCACTGACCCTCTAACATCCAATGTTTGTCAGTTAAGATGAGAAACATGTGAGCTTTGTGAATGATGTAGTTCCTTTGAACTGAAAAGTGACTGCCGTTACCTGAAACGAAGTCTTGCTTGTAGGAAGACACAGAGCCTGTGATTTAACTCCATTTCTGAAGGGAAACACACAGCATAGTTCTCATCCATGGATCACACTCTGCTTTAGAGCGAGAAGCACACTCTTGCTTTCTAGATTCTCTAAGACAGCAGGAAATCTGAGTGTGCCCAGAACAAAAGAATGGTGATTCCTACACATATGGACCATATCTAGTCCAAATCTGCTTCTGAAACTGTTACAAAGCACTTACCCTCTAACATCCAATGCTTGTCAGTTAAGATGAGAAATGTGTGAGCTCAGTGAACGATGTAGTTCGTTTGAGCAGAAAAGTGACTGCCCTTACCTGAAACGAAGTCTTGCTTGTAGGAAGACTCAGAGCCTGGGATTTAACTCCATTTCTGAAGTGAAACACACAGCAGTGTTCTCATCCATTGATGACACTCTGCTTTAGAACAAGAAGCACGCTCTTGCTTTCTAGAGTCTCTAAGACAGCAGGAAACGTGAGTGTGCTGAGAACAAAAGAACTGTGTTTCCTACACATCCGGACCATATCTAGTCCAACTCTACTTCTTAAACTGATACAAAGCACTGGTCCTCTAACATCCAATGATTTTCTGTTAAGATGAGAAATGTGTGAGCTCAGTGAACGATGTAGTTTGTTTGAGCAGAAAAGTGACTGCCCTTACCTTAAACGAAGTCTTGCTTGTAGGAAGACTCAGAGCCTGGGATTTAACTCCATTTCTGAATTGAAACACACAGCAGTGTTCTCATCCATTGATCACACTCTGCTTTAGAACAAGAAGCACGCTCTTGCTTTCTAGAGTCTCTAAGACAGCGGGAAACGTGAGTGTGCTGAGAACAAAAGAACGGTGTTTCCTACACATACGGACCATATCTAGTCCAACTCTGCTTCTGAAACTGATACAAAGCACTGGTCCTCTAACATCCAATGTTTGTCAGTTAAGATGAGAAACGTGTGAGCTTTGTGAATGATGTAGTTCCTTTGAACTGAAAAGTGACTGCCCTTACCTGAAACGAAGTCTTGCTTGTAGGAAGACACAGAGCCTGGGATTTAACTCCATTTCTGAAGGGAAACGCACAGCATAGTATTCATCCATGGATCACACTCTGCTTTAGAGCGAGAAGCACACTCTTGCTTTCTAGATTCTCTAAGACAGCAGGAAATCTGGGTGTGCCCAGAACAAAAGAACGGTGTTTCCTACACATATGGACCATATCTAGTCCAAATCTGCTTCTGAAACTGATACAAAGCACTGACCCTCTAACATCCAATGCTTGTCAGTTAAGATGAGAAATGTGTGAGCTCAGTGAACGATGTAGTTCATTTGAGCAGAAAAGTGACTGCCCTTACCTGAAACGAAGTCTTGCTTGTAGGAAGACTCAGAGCCTGGGATTTAACTCCATTTCTGTAGTGAAACACACAGCAGTGTTCTCATCCATTGATGACACTCTGCTTTAGAACAAGAAGCACGCTCTTGCTTTCTAGAGTCTCTAAGACAGCAGGAAACGTGAGTGTGCTGAGAAGAAAAGAACCTTGTTTCCTACACATCTGGAAAATATCTAGTCCAACTCTACTTCTTAAACTGATACAAAGCACTGGTCCTCTAACATCCAATGCTTGTCTGTTAAGATGAGAAATGTGTGAGCTCAGTGAACGATGTAGTTAGTTTGAGCTGAAAAGTGACTGCCCTTACCTGAAACGAAGTCTTGCTTGTAGGAAGACACAGAGCCTGTGATTTAACTCCATTTCTGAAGGGAAACACACAGCATAGTTCTCATCCATGGATTACAATCTGCTTTAGAGCGAGAAGCACGCTCTTGCTTTCTAGAGTCTCTAACACAGCAGGAAACGTGAGTGTGCTGAGAACAAAAGAACGTTGTTTCCTACACATAGGGACCATATCTAGTCCAACTCTGCTTCTGAAACTGATACAAAGCACTGACCCTCTAACATCCAATGTTTGTCAGTTAAGATGAGAAACGTGTGAGCTTTGTGAATGATGTAGTTCCTTTGAACTGAAAAGTGACTGCCCTTACCTGAAACAAAGTCTTGCTTGTAGGAAGACACAGAGCCTGTGATTTAACTCCATTTCTGAAGGGAAACACACAGCATAGTTCTCATCCATGGATCACACTCTGCTTTAGAGCGAGAAGCACACTCTTGCTTTCTAGATTCTCTAAGACAGCAGGAAATCTGAGTGTGCCCAGAACAAAAGAACGGTGATTCCTACACATATGGACCATATCTAGTCCAAATCTGCTTCTGAAACTGATACAAAGCACTGACCCTCTAACATCCAATGCTTGTCAGTTAAGATGAGAAATGTGTGAGCTCAGTGATCGATGTAGTTCGTTTTGCAGAAAAGTGACTGCTCTTACCTGAAACGAAGTCTTGCTTGTAGGAAGACTCAGAGCCTGGGATTTAACTCCATTTCTGAATTGAAACACACAGCAGTGTTCTCATCCATGGATGACACTCTGCTTTAGAACAAGAAGCACGCTCTTGCTTTCTAGAGTCTCTAAGACAGCAGGAAACGTGAGTGTGCTGAGAACAAAAGAACCGTGTTTCCTACACATCCAGACCATATCTAGTCCAACTCTACTTCTTAAACTGATACAAAGTACTGGTCCTCTAACATCCAATGCTTGTCTGTTAAGATGAGAAATGTGTGAGCTCAGTGAACGATGTAGTTCGTTTGAGCTGAAAAGTGACTGCCCTTACCTGAAACGAAGTCTTGCTTGTAGGAAGACCCAGAGATTGGGATTTAACTCCATTTCTGAAGGGAAACACACAGCATAGTTCTCATCCATGGATCACAATCTGCTTTAGAGCGAGAAGCATGCACTTGCTTTCTAGAGTCTCTAACACAGCAGGAAACGTGAGTGTGCTGAGAACAAAAGAACGTTGTTTCCTACACATACGGACCATATCTAGTCCAACTCTGCTTCTGAAACTCATACAAAGCACTGCTCCTCAAACATCCAATGCTTGACAGTTAAGATGGAAAACGTGTGAGCTTCATGAACGATGTAGTTCGTTTGAGCAGAAAAGTGACTGCCCTTACCTTAAACCAAGTCTTGCTTGTAGGAAGACTCAGAGCCTGGGATTTAACTCCATTTCTGAATTGAAACACACAGCAGTGTTCTCATCCATTGATCACACTCTGCTTTAGAACAAGAAGCACACTCTTGCTTTCTAGAGTCTCTAAGACAGCAGGAAACATGAGTGTGCTGAGAACAAAAGAACGATGTTTCCTACACATACGGACCATATCTAGTCCAACTCTGCTTCTGAAACTGATACAAAGCACTGACCCTCTAACATCCAATGTTTGTCAGTTAAGATGAGAAACGTGTGAGCTTTGTGAATGATATATTTCCTTTGAACTGAAAAGTGACTGCCCTTTCCTGAACGAAGTCTTGCTTGTAGGAAGACACAGAGCCTGGGATTTAACTCCATTTCTGTATTGAAACACACAGCAGTGTTCTCATCCATTGATCACACTCTGCTTTAGAGCGAGAAGCACACTCTTGCTTTCTAGATTCTCTAAGACAGCAGGAAATCTGAGTGTGCCCAGAACAAAAGAATGGTGATTCCTACACATATGGACCATATCTAGTCCAAATCTGCTTCTGAAACTGATACAAAGCACTTACCCTCTAACATCCAATGCTTGTCAGTTAAGATGAGAAATGTGTGAGCTCAGTGAACGATGTAGTTCGTTTGAGCAGAAAAGTGACTGCCCTTACCTGAAACGAAGTCTTGCTTGTAGGAAGACTCAGAGCCTGGGATTTAACTCCATTTCTGAAGTGAAACACACAGCAGTGTTCTCATCCATTGATGACACTCTGCTTTAGAACAAGAAACACGCTCTTGCTTTCTAGAGTCTCTAAGACAGCAGGAAACGTGAGTGTGCTGAGAACAAAAGAACTGTGTTTTCTACACATCCGGACCATATCTAGTCCAACTCTACTTCTTAAACTGATACAAAGCACTGGTCCTCTAACATCCAATGCTTTTCTGTTAAGATGAGAAATGTGTGAGCTCAGTGAACGATGTAGTTCGTTTGTGCTGAAAAGTGACTAACCTTACATGAAACGAAATCTTGCTTGTAGGAAGACACAGAGATTGGGATTTAACTCCATTTCTGAAGGGAAACACACAGCATAGTTCTCATCCATGGATCACAATCTGCTTTAGAGCGAGAAGCATGCTCTTGCTTTCTAGATTCTCTAACACAGCAGGAAACGTGAGTGTGCTGAGAACAAATGAACGGTGTTTCCTACACATATGGACCATATCTAGTCCAACTCTGCTTCTGAAACTCATACAAAGCACTGCTCCTCTAACATCCAATGCTTGTCTGTTAAGATGAGAAATGTGTGAGCTCAGTGAATGATGTAGTTTGTTTGAGCTGAAAAGTGACTGCCCTTACCTGAAACGAAGTCTTGCTTGTAGGAAGACACAGAGATTGGGATTTAACTCCATTTCTGAAGGGAAACACACAGCATAGTTCTCATCCATGGATCACAATCTGCTTTAGAGCGAGAAGCACGCTCTTGCTTTCTAGAGTCTCTAACACAGCAGGAAACGTGAGTGTGCTGAGAACAAATGAACGGTGTTTCCTACACATATGGACCATATCTATTCCAACTCTGCTTCTGAAACTCATACAAAGCACTGCTCCTCTAACATCCAATGCTTGTCAGTTAAGATGGGAAACGTGTGAGCTTCATGAACGATGTAGTTCGTTTGAGCAGAAAAGTGACTGCCCTTACCTTAAACGAAGTCTTGCTTGTAGGAAGACTCAGAGCCTAGGATTTAACTCCATTTCTGAATTGAAACACACAGCAGTGTTCTCATCCATTGATCACACTCTGCTTTAGAACAAGAAGCAAGCTCTTGCTTTCTAGAGTCTCTAAGACAGCAGGAAACGTGAGTGTGCTGAGAACAAAAAATGGTGTTTCCTACACATACGGACCATATCTAGTCCAACTCTGCTTCTGAAACTGATACAAAGCACTGGTCCTCTAACATCCAATGTTTGTCAGTTAAGATGAGAAACGTGTGAGCTTTGTGAATGATGTAGTTCCTTTGAACTGAAAAGTGACTGCCCTTACCTGAAACGAAGTCTTGCTTGTAGGAAGACACAGAGCCTGTGATTTAACTCCATTTCTGAAGGGAAACACACAGCATAGTTCTCATCCATGGATCACACTCTGCTTTAGAGCGAGAAGCACACTCTTGCTTTCTAGATTCTCTAAGACAGCAGGAAATCTGAGTGTGCCCAGAACAAAAGAACGGTGATTCCTACACATATGGACCATATCTAGTCCAAATCTGCTTCTGAAACTGATACAAAGCAATGACCCTCTAACATCCAATGCTTGTCAGTTAAGATGAGAAATGTGTGAGCTCAGTGAACGATGTAGTTCGTTTGAGCAGAAAAGTGACTGCCCTTACCTGAAACGAAGTCTTGCTTGTAGGAAGACTCAGAGCCTGGGATTTAACTCCATTTCTGAAGTGAAACACACAGCAGTGTTCTCATCCATTGATGACACTCTGCTTTAGAACAAGAAGCACGCTCTTGCTTTCTAGAGTCTCTAAGACAGCAGGAAACGTGAGTGTGCTGAGAACAAAAGAACCGTGTTTCCTACACATCCAGACCATATCTAGTCCAACTCTACTTCTTAAACTGATACAAAGCACTGGTCCTCTAACATCCAATGATTTCTGTTAAGATGAGAAATGTGTGAGCTCAGTGAACGATGTAGTTCGTTTGTGCTGAAAAGTGACTGCCCTTACCTGAAACGAAGTCTTGCTTGTAGGAAGACACAGAGATTGGGATTTAACTCCATTTCTGAAGGGAAACACACAGCATAGTTCTCATCCATGGATCACAATCTGGTTTAGAGCGAGAAGCACGCTCTTGCTTTCTAGAGTCTCTAACACAGCAGGAAACGTGAGTGTGCTGAGAACAAATGAACGGTGTTTCCTACACATATGGACCATATCTAGTCCAACTCTGCTTCTGAAACTCATACAAAGCACTGCTCCTCTAACATCCAATGCTTGACAGTTAAGATGGGAAACGTGTGAGCTTCATGAACGATGTAGTTCGTTTGAGCAGAAAAGGGACTGCCCTTACCTTAAACGAAGTCTTGCTTGTAGGAAGACTCAGAGCCTGGGATTTAACTCCATTTCTGAATGAAACACACAGCAGTGTTCTCATCCATTGATCAAACTCTGCTTTAGAACAAGAAGCACGCTCTTGCTTTCTAGAGTCTCTAAGACAGCAGGAAATGTGAGTGTGCCTAGAACAAAAGAACGGTGTTTCCTACACATACGGACCATATCTAGTCCAACTCTGCTTCTGAAACTGATACAAAGCACTGGTCCTCTAACATCCAATGTTTGTCAGTTAAGATGAGAAACGTGTGAGCTTTGTGAATGATGTAGTTCCTTTGAACTGAAAAGTGACTTCCCTTACCTGAAACGAAGTCTTGCTTGTAGGAAGACACAGAGCCTGTGATTTAACTCCATTTCTGAAGGGAAACACACAGCATAGTATTCATCCATGGATCACACTCTGCTTTAGAGCGAGAAGCACACTCTTGCTTTCTAGATTCTCTAAGACAACAGGAAATCTGAGTGTGCCCAGAACAAAAGAACGGTGTTTCCTACACATATGGACCATATCTAGTCCAAATCTGCTTCTGAAACTGATACAAAGCACTGACCCTCTAACATCCAATGTTTGTCAGTTAAGATGAGAAACGTGTGAGCTTTGTGAATGATGTAGTTCCTTTGAACTGAAAAGTGACTGCCCTTACCTGAAACGAAGTCTTGCTTGTAGGAAGACACAGAGCCTGTGATTTAACTCCATTTCTGAAGGGAAACACACAGCATAGTTCTCATCCATGGATCACACTCTGCTTTAGAGCGAGAAGCACACTCTTGCTTTCAAGATTCTCTAAGACAGCAGGAAATCTGAGTGTGCCCAGAACAAAAGAATGGTGATTCCTACACATATGGACCATATCTAGTCCAAATCTGCTTCTGAAACTGATACAAAGCACTTACCCTCTAACATCCAATGCTTGTCAGTTAAGATGAGAAATGTGTGAGCTCAGTGAACGATGTAGTTCGTTTGAGCAGAAAAGTGACTGCCCTTACCTGAAACGAAGTCTTGCTTGTAGGAAGACTCAGAGCCTGGGATTTAACTCCATTTCTGAATTGAAACACACAGCAGTGTTCTCATCCATGGATGACACTCTGCTTTAGAACAAGAAGCACGCTCTTGCTTTCTAGAGTCTCTAAGACAGCAGGAAACGTGAGTGTGCTGAGAACAAAAGAACCGTGTTTCCTACACATCCAGACCATATCTAGTCCAACTCTACTTCTTAAACTGATACAAAGTACTGGTCCTCTAACATCCAATGCTTGTCTGTTAAGATGAGAAATGTGTGAGCTCAGTGAACGATGTAGTTCGTTTGAGCTGAAAAGTGACTGCCCTTACCTGAAACGAAGTCTTGCTTGTAGGAAGACCCAGAGATTGGGATTTAACTCCATTTCTGAAGGGAAACACACAGCATAGTTCTCATCCATGGATCACAATCTGCTTTAGAGCGAGAAGCATGCACTTGCTTTCTAGAGTCTCTAACACAGCAGGAAACGTGAGTGTGCTGAGAACAAAAGAACGTTGTTTCCTACACATACGGACCATATCTAGTCCAACTCTGCTTCTGAAACTCATACAAAGCACTGCTCCTCAAACATCCAATGCTTGACAGTTAAGATGGAAAACGTGTGAGCTTCATGAACGATGTAGTTCTTTTGAGCAGAAAAGTGACTGCCCTTACCTTAAACCAAGTCTTGCTTGTAGGAAGACTCAGAGCCTGGGATTTAACTCCATTTCTGAATTGAAACACACAGCAGTGTTCTCATCCATTGATCACACTCTGCTTTAGAACAAGAAGCACACTCTTGCTTTCTAGAGTCTCTAAGACAGCAGGAAACATGAGTGTGCTGAGAACAAAAGAACGATGTTTCCTACACATACGGACCATATCTAGTCCAACTCTGCTTCTGAAACTGATACAAAGCACTGACCCTCTAATATCCAATGTTTGTCAGTTAAGATGAGAAACGTGTGAGCTTTGTGAATGATGTATTTCCTTTGAACTGAAAAGTGACTGCCCTTTCCTGAACGAAGTCTTGCTTGTAGGAAGACACAGAGCCTGGGATTTAACTCCATTTCTGAATTGAAACACACAGCAGTGTTCTCATCCATTGATCACACTCTGCTTTAGAGCGAGAAGCACACTCTTGCTTTCTAGATTCTCTAAGACAGCAGGAAATCTGAGTGTGCCCAGAACAAAAGAATGGTGATTCCTACACATATGGACCATATCTAGTCCAAATCTGCTTCTGAAACTGATACAAAGCACTTACCCTCTAACATCCAATGCTTGTCAGTTAAGATGAGAAATGTGTGAGCTCAGTGAACGATGTAGTTCGTTTGAGCAGAAAAGTGACTGCCCTTACCTGAAACGAAGTCTTGCTTGTAGGAAGACTCAGAGCCTGGGATTTAACTCCATTTCTGAAGTGAAACACACAGCAGTGTTCTCATCCATTGATGACACTCTGCTTTAGAACAAGAAACACGCTCTTGCTTTCTAGAGTCTCTAAGACAGCAGGAAACGTGAGTGTGCTGAGAACAAAAGAACTGTGTTTTCTACACATCCGGACCATATCTAGTCCAACTCTACTTCTTAAACTGATACAAAGCACTGGTCCTCTAACATCCAATGCTTTTCTGTTAAGATGAGAAATGTGTGAGCTCAGTGAACGATGTAGTTCGTTTGTGCTGAAAAGTGACTAACCTTACATGAAACGAAATCTTGCTTGTAGGAAGACACAGAGATTGGGATTTAACTCCATTTCTGAAGGGAAACACACAGCATAGTTCTCATCCATGGATCACAATCTGCTTTAGAGCGAGAAGCATGCTCTTGCTTTCTAGATTCTCTAACACAGCAGGAAACGTGAGTGTGCTGAGAACAAATGAACGGTGTTTCCTACACATATGGACCATATCTAGTCCAACTCTGCTTCTGAAACTCATACAAAGCACTGCTCCTCTAACATCCAATGCTTGTCTGTTAAGATGAGAAATGTGTGAGCTCAGTGAATGATGTAGTTTGTTTGAGCTGAAAAGTGACTGCCCTTACCTGAAACGAAGTCTTGCTTGTAGGAAGACACAGAGATTGGGATTTAACTCCATTTCTGAAGGGAAACACACAGCATAGTTCTCATCCATGGATCACAATCTGCTTTAGAGCGAGAAGCACGCTCTTGCTTTCTAGAGTCTCTAACACAGCAGGAAACGTGAGTGTGCTGAGAACAAATGAACGGTGTTTCCTACACATATGGACCATATCTATTCCAACTCTGCTTCTGAAACTCATACAAAGCACTGCTCCTCTAACATCCAATGCTTGTCAGTTAAGATGGGAAACGTGTGAGCTTCATGAACGATGTAGTTCGTTTGAGCAGAAAAGTGACTGCCCTTACCTTAAACGAAGTCTTGCTTGTAGGAAGACTCAGAGCCTAGGATTTAACTCCATTTCTGAATTGAAACACACAGCAGTGTTCTCATCCATTGATCACACTCTGCTTTAGAACAAGAAGCAAGCTCTTGCTTTCTAGAGTCTCTAAGACAGCAGGAAACGTGAGTGTGCTGAGAACAAAAAATGGTGTTTCCTACACATACGGACCATATCTAGTCCAACTCTGCTTCTGAAACTGATACAAAGCACTGGTCCTCTAACATCCAATGTTTGTCAGTTAAGATGAGAAACGTGTGAGCTTTGTGAATGATGTAGTTCCTTTGAACTGAAAAGTGACTGCCCTTACCTGAAACGAAGTCTTGCTTGTAGGAAGACACAGAGCCTGTGATTTAACTCTATTTCTGAAGGGAAACACACAGCATAGTTCTCATCCATGGATCACACTCTGCTTTAGAGCGAGAAGCACACTCTTGCTTTCTAGATTCTCTAAGACAGCAGGAAATCTGAGTGTGCCCAGAACAAAAGAACGGTGATTCCTACACATATGGACCATATCTAGTCCAAATCTGCTTCTGAAACTGATACAAAGCAATGACCCTCTAACATCCAATGCTTGTCAGTTAAGATGAGAAATGTGTGAGCTCAGTGAACGATGTAGTTCGTTTGAGCAGAAAAGTGACTGCCCTTACCTGAAACGAAGTCTTGCTTGTAGGAAGACTCAGAGCCTGGGATTTAACTCCATTTCTGAAGTGAAACACACAGCAGTGTTCTCATCCATTGATGACACTCTGCTTTAGAACAAGAAGCACGCTCTTGCTTTCTAGAGTATCCAAGACAGCAGGAAACGTGAGTGTGCTGAGAACAAAAGAACCGTGTTTCCTACACATCCAGACCATATCTAGTCCAACTCTACTTCTTAAACTGATACAAAGCACTGGTCCTCTAACATCCAATGATTTCTGTTAAGATGAGAAATGTGTGAGCTCAGTGAACGATGTAGTTCGTTTGTGCTGAAAAGTGACTGCCCTTACCTGAAACGAAGTCTTGCTTGTAGGAAGACACAGAGATTGGGATTTAACTCCATTTCTGAAGGGAAACACACAGCATAGTTCTCATCCATGGATCACAATCTGGTTTAGAGCGAGAAGCACGCTCTTGCTTTCTAGAGTCTCTAACACAGCAGGAAACGTGAGTGTGCTGAGAACAAATGAACGGTGTTTCCTACACATATGGACCATATCTAGTCCAACTCTGCTTCTGAAACTCATACAAAGCACTGCTCCTCTAACATCCAATGCTTGACAGTTAAGATGGGAAACGTGTGAGCTTCATGAACGATGTAGTTCGTTTGAGCAGAAAAGGGACTGCCCTTACCTTAAACGAAGTCTTGCTTGTAGGAAGACTCAGAGCCTGGGATTTAACTCCATTTCTGAATGAAACACACAGCAGTGTTCTCATCCATTGATCAAACTCTGCTTTAGAACAAGAAGCACGCTCTTGCTTTCTAGAGTCTCTAAGACAGCAGGAAATGTGAGTGTGCCTAGAACAAAAGAACGGTGTTTCCTACACATACGGACCATATCTAGTCCAACTCTGCTTCTGAAACTGATACAAAGCACTGGTCCTCTAACATCCAATGTTTGTCAGTTAAGATGAGAAACGTGTGAGCTTTGTGAATGATGTAGTTCCTTTGAACTGAAAAGTGACTGCCCTTACCTGAAACGAAGTCTTGCTTGTAGGAAGACACAGATCCTGTGATTTAACTCCATTTCTGAAGGGAAACACACAGCATAGTATTCATCCATGGATCACACTCTGCTTTAGAGCGAGAAGCACACTCTTGCTTTCTAGATTCTCTAAGACAACAGGAAATCTGAGTGTGCCCAGAACAAAAGAACGGTGTTTCCTACACATATGGACCATATCTAGTCCAAATCTGCTTCTGAAACTGATACAAAGCACTGACCCTCTAACATCCAATGTTTGTCAGTTAAGATGAGAAACGTGTGAGCTTTGTGAATGATGTAGTTCCTTTGAACTGAAAAGTGACTGCCCTTACCTGAAACGAAGTCTTGCTTGTAGGAAGACACAGAGCCTGTGATTTAACTCCATTTCTGAAGGGAAACACACAGCATAGTTCTCATCCATGGATCACACTCTGCTTTAGAGCGAGAAGCACACTCTTGCTTTCAAGATTCTCTAAGACAGCAGGAAATCTGAGTGTGCCCAGAACAAAAGAATGGTGATTCCTACACATATGGACCATATCTAGTCCAAATCTGCTTCTGAAACTGATACAAAGCACTTACCCTCTAACATCCAATGCTTGTCAGTTAAGATGAGAAATGTGTGAGCTCAGTGAACGATGTAGTTCGTTTGAGCAGAAAAGTGACTGCCCTTACCTGAAACGAAGTCTTGCTTGTAGGAAGACTCAGAGCCTGGGATTTAACTCCATTTCTGAAGTGAAACACACAGCAGTGTTCTCATCCATTGATGACACTCTGCTTTAGAACAAGAAGCACGCTCTTGCTTTCTAGAGTCTCTAAGACAGCAGGAAACGTGAGTGTGCTGAGAACAAAAGAACTGTGTTTCCTACACAACCGGACCATATCTAGTCCAACTCTACTTCTTAAACTGATACAAAGCACTGGTCCTCTAACATCCAATGCTTTTCTGTTAAGATGAGAAATGTGTGAGATCAGTGAACGATGTAGTTCGTTTGTGCTGAAAAGTGTCTGCCCTTACCTGAAACGAAGTCTTGCTTGTAGGAAGACACAGAGATTGGGATTTAACTCCGTTTCTGAAGGGAAACACACAGCATAGTTCTCATCCATGGATCACAATCTGCTTTAGATTGAGAAGCATGCTCTTGCTTTCTAGAGTCTCTAACACAGCAGGAAACGTGAGTGTGCTGAGAAAAAATGAACGGTGTTTCCTACACATATGGAACATATCTAGTCCAACTCTGCTTCTGAAACTCATACAAAGCACTGCTCCTCTGACATCCAATGCTTGTCTGTTAAGATGAGAAATGTGTGAGCTCAGTGAACGATGTAGTTCGTTTGAGCTGAAAAGTGACTGCCCTTACCTGAAACGAAGTCTTGCTTGTAGGAAGACTCAGAGATTGGGATTTAACTCCATTTCTGAATTGAAACACACAGCAGTGTTCTCATCCATGGATCACACTCTGCCTAGAGCGAGAAGCACACTCTTGCTTTCTAGATTCTCTAAGACAGCAGGAAATCTGAGTGTGCCCAGAACAAAAGAACGGTGATTCCTACACATATGGACCATATCTAGTCCAAATCTGCTTCTGAAACTGATACAAAGCACTGACCCTCTAACATCCAATGCTTGTCAGTTAAGATGAGAAATGTGTGAGCCCAGTGATCGATGTAGTTCGTTTTGCAGAAAAGTGACTGCCCTTACCTGAAACGAAGTCTTGCTTGTAGGAAGACTCAGAGCCTGGGATTTAACTCCATTTCTGAATTGAAACACACAGCAGTGTTCTCATCCATGGATGACACTCTGGTTTAGAACAAGAAGCACGCTCTTGCTTTGTAGAGTCTCAAAGACAGCAGGAAACGTGAGTGTGCTGAGAACAAAAGAACCGTGTTTCCTACACATCCAGACCATATCTCGTCCAACTCTACTTCTTAAACTGATACAAAGCACTGGTCCTCTAACATCCAATGCTTGTCTGTTAAGATGAGAAATGTGTGAGCTCAGTGAACGATGTAGTTCGTTTGAGCTGAAAAGTGACTGCCCTTACCTGAAACGAAGTCTTGCTTGTAGGAAGACCCAGAGATTGGGATTTAACTCCATTTCTGAAGGGAAACACACAGCATAGTTCTCATCCATGGATCACAATCTGCTTTAGAGCGAGAAGCACACTCTTGCTTTCTAGAGTCTCTAAGACAGCAGGAAATATGAGTGTGCTGAGAACAAAAGAACGATGTTTCCTACACATACGGACCATATCTAGTCCAACTCTGCTTCTGAAACTGATACAAAGCACTGACCCACTAACATCCAATGTTTGTCAGTTAAGATGAGAAACGTGTGAGCTTTGTGAATGATGTAGTTCCTTTGAACTGAAAAGTGACTGCCCTTACCTGAACGAAGTCTTGCATGTAGGAAGACACAGAGCCTGGGATTTAACTCCATTTCTGAATTGAAACACACAGCAGTGTTCTCATCCATTGATCACACTCTGCTTTAGAGCAAGAAGCACACTCTTGCTTTCTAGAATCTCTAATACAGCATGAAACATGAGTGTGCTGAGAACAAAAGAACGGTGTTTCTTACACATACGGACCATATCTAGTCCAAATCTGCTTCTGAAACTGATACAAAGCACTTACCCTCTAACATCCAATGCTTGTCAGTTAAGATGAGAAATGTGTGAGCTCAGTGAACGATGTAGTTCGTTTGAGCAGAAAAGTGACTGCCCTTACCTGAAACGAAGTCTTGCTTGTAGGAAGACTCAGAGCCTGGGATTTAACTCCATTTCTGAAGTGAAACACACAGCAGTGTTCTCATCCATTGATGACACTCTGCTTTAGAACAAGAAGCACGCTCTTGCTTTCTAGAGTCTCTAAGACAGCAGGAAACGTGAGTGTGCTGAGAACAAAAGAACTGTGTTTCCTACACATCCGGACCATATCTAGTCCAACTCTACTTCTTAAACTGATACAAAGCACTGGTCCTCTAACATCCAATGATTTTCTGTTAAGATGAGAAATGTGTGAGCTCAGTGAACGATGTAGTTTGTTTGAGCAGAAAAGTGACTGCCCTTACCTTAAACGAAGTCTTGCTTGTAGGAAGACTCAGAGCCTGGGATTTAACTCCATTTCTGAATTGAAACACACAGCAGTGTTCTCATCCATTGATCACACTCTGCTTTAGAACAAGAAGCACGCTCTTGCTTTCTAGAGTCTCTAAGACAGCGGGAAACGTGAGTGTGCTGAGAACAAAAGAACGGTGTTTCCTACACATACGGACCATATCTAGTCCAACTCTGCTTCTGAAACTGATACAAAGCACTGGTCCTCTAACATCCAATGTTTGTCAGTTAAGATGAGAAACGTGTGAGCTTTGTGAATGATGTAGTTCCTTTGAACTGAAAAGTGACTGCCCTTACCTGAAACGAAGTCTTGCTTGTAGGAAGACACAGAGCCTGGGATTTAACTCCATTTCTGAAGGGAAACACACAGCATAGTATTCATCCATGGATCACACTCTGCTTTAGAGCGAGAAGCACACTCTTGCTTTCTAGATTCTCTAAGACAGCAGGAAATCTGGGTGTGCCCAGAACAAAAGAACGGTGTTTCCTACACATATGGACCATATCTAGTCCAAATCTGCTTCTGAAACTGATACAAAGCACTGACCATCTAACATCCAATGCTTGTCAGTTAAGATGAGAAATGTGTGAGCTCAGTGAACGATGTAGTTCATTTGAGCAGAAAAGTGACTGCCCTTACCTGAAACGAAGTCTTGCTTGTAGGAAGACTCAGAGCCTGGGATTTAACTCCATTTCTGAAGTGAAACACACAGCAGTGTTCTCATCCATTGATGACACTCTGCTTTAGAACAAGAAGCACGCTCTTGCTTTCTAGAGTCTCTAAGACAGCAGGAAACGTGAGTGTGCTGAGAAGAAAAGAACCTTGTTTCCTACACATCCGGAAAATATCTAGTCCAACTCTACTTCTTAAACTGATACAAAGCACTGGTCCTCTAACATCCAATGCTTGTCTGTTAAGATGAGAAATGTGTGAGCTCAGTGAACGATGTAGTTAGTTTGAGCTGAAAAGTGACTGCCCTTACCTGAAACGAAGTCTTGCTTGTAGGAAGACACAGAGCCTGTGATTTAACTCCATTTCTGAAGGGAAACACACAGCATAGTTCTCATCCATGGATTACAATCTGCTTTAGAGCGAGAAGCACGCTCTTGCTTTCTAGAGTCTCTAACACAGCAGGAAACGTGAGTGTGCTGAGAACAAAAGAACGTTGTTTCCTACACATAGGGACCATATCTAGTCCAACTCTGCTTCTGAAACTGATACAAAGCACTGACCCTCTAACATCCAATGTTTGTCAGTTAAGATGAGAAACGTGTGAGCTTTGTGAATGATGTAGTTCCTTTGAACTGAAAAGTGACTGCCCTTACCTGAAACAAAGTCTTGCTTGTAGGAAGACACAGAGCCTGTGATTTAACTCCATTTCTGAAGGGAAACACACAGCATAGTTCTCATCCATGGATCACACTCTGCTTTAGAGCGAGAAGCACACTCTTGCTTTCTAGATTCTCTAAGACAGCAGGAAATCTGAGTGTGCCCAGAACAAAAGAACGGTGATTCCTACACATATGGACCATATCTA
This sequence comes from Onychomys leucogaster, assembly GCA_949786385.1. Taxonomy (NCBI): domain Eukaryota; kingdom Metazoa; phylum Chordata; class Mammalia; order Rodentia; family Cricetidae; genus Onychomys; species Onychomys leucogaster. The sequence goes on along the minus strand of CATKUP010000009.1, from coordinate 2,507,818 downwards.
GTCCAAATCTGCTTCTGAAACTGATACAAAGCACTGACCCTCTAACATCCAATGCTTGTCAGTTAAGATGAGAAATGTGTGAGCTCAGTGATCGATGTAGTTCGTTTTGCAGAAAAGTGACTGCCCTTACCTGAAACGAAGTCTTGCTTGTAGGAAGACTCAGAGCCTGGGATTTAACTCCATTTCTGAATTGAAACACACAGCAGTGTTCTCATCCATGGATGACACTCTGCTTTAGAACAAGAAGCACGCTCTTGCTTTCTAGAGTCTCTAAGACAGCAGGAAACGTGAGTGTGCTGAGAACAAAAGAACCGTGTTTCCTACACATCCAGACCATATCTAGTCCAACTCTACTTCTTAAACTGATACAAAGTACTGGTCCTCTAACATCCAATGCTTGTCTGTTAAGATGAGAAATGTGTGAGCTCAGTGAACGATGTAGTTCGTTTGAGCTGAAAAGTGACTGCCCTTACCTGAAACGAAGTCTTGCTTTTAGGAAGACCCAGAGATTGGGATTTAACTCCATTTCTGAAGGGAAACACACAGCATAGTTCTCATCCATGGATCACAATCTGCTTTAGAGCGAGAAGCATGCACTTGCTTTCTAGAGTCTCTAACACAGCAGGAAACGTGAGTGTGCTGAGAACAAAAGAACGTTGTTTCCTACACATACGGACCATATCTAGTCCAACTCTGCTTCTGAAACTCATACAAAGCACTGCTCCTCAAACATCCAATGCTTGACAGTTAAGATGGAAAACGTGTGAGGTTCATGAACGATGTAGTTCGTTTGAGCAGAAAAGTGACTGCCCTTACCTTAAACCAAGTCTTGCTTGTAGGAAGACTCAGAGCCTGGGATTTAACTCCATTTCTGAATTGAAACACACAGCAGTGTTCTCATCCATTGATCACACTCTGCTTTAGAACAAGAAGCACACTCTTGCTTTCTAGAGTCTCTAAGACAGCAGGAAACATGAGTGTGCTGAGAACAAAAGAACGATGTTTCCTACACATACGGACCATATCTAGTCCAACTCTGCTTCTGAAACTGATACAAAGCACTGACCCTCTAACATCCAATGTTTGTCAGTTAAGATGAGAAACGTGTGAGCTTTGTGAATGATGTATTTCCTTTGAACTGAAAAGTGACTGCCCTTTCCTGAACGAAGTCTTGCTTGTAGGAAGACACAGAGCCTGGGATTTAACTCCATTTCTGAATTGAAACACACAGCAGTGTTCTCATCCATTGATCACACTCTGCTTTAGAACAAGAAGCACACTCTTGCTTTCTAGAATCTCTAAGACAGCATGAAACATGAGTGTGCTGAGAACAAAAGAACGGTGTTTCTTACACATACGGACCATATCTAGTCCAACTCTGCTTCTGAAACTGATACAAAGCACTGACCCTCTAACATCAAATGTTTGTCAGTTAAGATGAGAAACGTGTGAGCTTTGTGAATGATGTAGTTCCTTTGAACTGAAAAGTGACTGTCCTTACCTGAAACGAAGTCTTGCTTGTAGGAAGACACAGAGCCTGTGATTTAACTCCATTTCTGAAGGGAAACACACAGCATAGTTCTCATCCTTGGATCACACTCTGCTTTAGAGCGAGAAGCACACTCTTGCTTTCTAGATTCTCTAAGACAGCAGGAAATCTGAGTGTGCCCAGAACAAAAGAATGGTGATTCCTACACATATGGACCATATCTAGTCCAAATCTGCTTCTGAAACTGATACAAAGCACTTACCCTCTAACATCCAATGCTTGTCAGTTAAGATGAGAAATGTGTGAGCTCAGTGAACGATGTAGTTCGTTTGAGCAGAAAAGTGACTGCCCTTACCTGAAACGAAGTCTTGCTTGTAGGAAGACTCAGAGCCTGGGATTTAACTCCATTTCTGAAGTGAAACACACAGCAGTGTTCTCATCCATTGATGACACTCTGCTTTAGAACAAGAAGCACGCTCTTGCTTTCTAGAGTCTCTAAGACAGCAGGAAACGTGAGTGTGCTGAGAACAAAAGAACTGTGTTTTCTACACATCCGGACCATATCTAGTCCAACTCTACTTCTTAAACTGATACAAAGCACTGGTCCTCTAACATCCAATGCTTTTCTGTTAAGATGAGAAATGTGTGAGCTCAGTGAACGATGTAGTTCGTTTGTGCTGAAAAGTGACTAACCTTACATGAAACGAAATCTTGCTTGTAGGAAGACACAGAGATTGGGATTTAACTCCATTTCTGAAGGGAAACACACAGCATAGTTCTCATCCATGGATCACAATCTGCTTTAGAGCGAGAAGCATGCTCTTGCTTTCTAGAGTCTCTAACACAGCAGGAAACGTGAGTGTGCTGAGAACAAATGAACGGTGTTTCCTACACATATGGACCATATCTAGTCCAACTCTGCTTCTGAAACTCATACAAAGCACTGCTCCTCTAACATCCAATGCTTGTCTGTTAAGATGAGAAATGTGTGAGCTCAGTGAATGATGTAGTTTGTTTGAGCTGAAAAGTGACTGCCCTTACCTGAAACGAAGTCTTGCTTGTAGGAAGACACAGAGATTGGGATTTAACTCCATTTCTGAAGGGAAACACACAGCATAGTTCTCATCCATGGATCACAATCTGCTTTAGAGCGAGAAGCACGCTCTTGCTTTCTAGAGTCTCTAACACAGCAGGAAACGTGAGTGTGCTGAGAACAAATGAACGGTGTTTCCTACACATATGGACCATATCTATTCCAACTCTGCTTCTGAAACTCATACAAAGCACTGCTCCTCTAACATCCAATGCTTGTCAGTTAAGATGGGAAACGTGTGAGCTTCATGAACGATGTAGTTCGTTTGAGCAGAAAAGTGACTGCCCTTACCTTAAACGAAGTCTTGCTTGTAGGAAGACTCAGAGCCTAGGATTTAACTTCATTTCTGAATTGAAACACACAGCAGTGTTCTCATCCATTGATCACACTCTGCTTTAGAACAAGAAGCAAGCTCTTGCTTTCTAGAGTCTCTAAGACAGCAGGAAACGTGAGTGTGCTGAGAACAAAAAAATGGTGTTTCCTACACATACGGACCATATCTAGTCCAACTCTGCTTCTGAAACTGATACAAAGCACTGGTCCTCTAACATCCAATGTTTGTCAGTTAAGATGAGAAACGTGTGAGCTTTGTGAATGATGTAGTTCCTTTGAACTGAAAAGTGACTGCCCTTACCTGAAACGAAGTCTTGCTTGTAGGAAGACACAGAGCCTGTGATTTAACTCCATTTCTGAAGGGAAACACACAGCATAGTTCTCATCCATGGATCACAATCTGGTTTAGAGCGAGAAGCACGCTCTTGCTTTCTAGAGTCTCTAACACAGCAGGAAACGTGAGTGTGCTGAGAACAAATGAACGGTGTTTCCTACACATATGGACCATATCTAGTCCAACTCTGCTTCTGAAACTCATACAAAGCACTGCTCCTCTAACATCCAATGCTTGACAGTTAAGATGGGAAACGTGTGAGCTTCATGAACGATGTAGTTCGTTTGAGCAGAAAAGGGACTGCCCTTACCTTAAACGAAGTCTTGCTTGTAGGAAGACTCAGAGCCTGGGATTTAACTCCATTTCTGAATGAAACACACAGCAGTGTTCTCATCCATTGATCAAACTCTGCTTTAGAACAAGAAGCACGCTCTTGCTTTCTAGAGTCTCTAAGACAGCAGGAAATGTGAGTGTGCCTAGAACAAAAGAACGGTGTTTCCTACACATACGGACCATATCTAGTCCAACTCTGCTTCTGAAACTGATACAAAGCACTGGTCCTCTAACATCCAATGTTTGTCAGTTAAGATGAGAAACGTGTGAGCTTTGTGAATGATGTAGTTCCTTTGAACTGAAAAGTGACTGCCCTTACCTGAAACGAAGTCTTGCTTGTAGGAAGACACAGAGCCTGTGATTTAACTCCATTTCTGAAGGGAAACACACAGCATAGTATTCATCCATGGATCACACTCTGCTTTAGAGCGAGAAGCACACTCTTGCTTTCTAGATTCTCTAAGACAACAGGAAATCTGAGTGTGCCCAGAACAAAAGAATGGTGTTTCCTACACATATGGACCATATCTAGTCCAAATCTGCTTCTGAAACTGATACAAAGCACTGACCCTCTAACATCCAATGTTTGTCAGTTAAGATGAGAAACGTGTGAGCTTTGTGAATGATGTAGTTCGTTTGAGCAGAAAAGTGACTGCCCTTACCTGAAACGAAGTCTTGCTTGTAGGAAGACACAGAGCCTGTGATTTAACTCCATTTCTGAAGGGAAACACACAGCATAGTTCTCATCCATGGATCACACTCTGCTTTAGAGCGAGAAGCACACTCTTGCTTTCAAGATTCTCTAAGACAGTAGGAAACGTGAGTGTGCTGAGAACAAAAGAACTGTGTTTCCTACACATCCAGACCATATCTAGTCCAACTCTACTTCTTAAACTGATACAAAGCACTGGTCCTCTAACATCCAATGCTTTTCTGTTAAGATGAGAAATGTGTGAGATCAGTGAACGATGTAGTTCGTTTGTGCTGAAAAGTGACTGCCCTTACCTGAAACGAAGTCTTGCTTGTAGGAAGACACAGAGATTGGTATTTAACTCCGTTTCTGAAGGGAAACACACAGCATAGTTCTCATCCATGGATCACAATCTGCTTTAGATTGAGAAGCATGCTCTTGCTTTCTAGAGTCTCTAACACAGCAGGAAACGTGAGTGTGCTGAGAAAAAATGAACGGTGTTTCCTACACATATGGACCATATCTAGTCCAACTCTGCTTCTGAAACTCATACAAAGCACTGCTCCTCTAACATCCAATGCTTGTCTGTTAAGATGAGAAATGTGTGAGCTCAGTGAACGATGTAGTTCGTTTGAGCTGAAAAGTGACTGCCCTTACCTGAAACGAAGTCTTGCTTGTAGGAAGACTCAGAGATTGGGATTTAACTCCATTTCTGAATTGAAACACACAGCAGTGTTCTCATCCATGGATCACACTCTGCCTAGAGCGAGAAGCACACTCTTGCTTTCTAGATTCTCTAAGACAGCAGGAAATCTGAGTGTGCCCAGAACAAAAGAACGGTGATTCCTACACATATGGACCATATCTAGTCCAAATCTGCTTCTGAAACTGATACAAAGCACTGACCCTCTAACATCCAATGCTTGTCAGTTAAGATGAGAAATGTGTGAGCCCAGTGATCGATGTAGTTCGTTTTGCAGAAAAGTGACTGCCCTTACCTGAAACGAAGTCTTGCTTGTAGGAAGACTCAGAGCCTGGGATTTAACTCCATTTCTGAATTGAAACACACAGCAGTGTTCTCATCCATGGATGACACTCTGGTTTAGAACAAGAAGCACGCTCTTGCTTTCTAGAGTCTCAAAGACAGCAGGAAACGTGAGTGTGCTGAGAACAAAAGAACCGTGTTTCCTACACATCCAGACCATATCTAGTCCAACTCTACTTCTTAAACTGATACAAAGCACTGGTCCTCTAACATCCAATGCTTGTCTGTTAAGATGAGAAATGTGTGAGCTCAGTGAACGATCTAGTTCGTTTGAGCTGAAAAGTGACTGCCCTTACCTGAAACGAAGTCTTGCTTGTAGGAAGACCCAGAGATTGGGATTTAACTCCATTTCTGAAGGGAAACACACAGCATAGTTCTCATCCATGGATCACAATCTGCTTTAGAGCGAGAAGCACACTCTTGCTTTCTAGAGTCTCTAAGACAGCAGGAAACATGAGTGTGCTGAGAACAAAAGAACGATGTTTCCTACACATACGGACCATATCTAGTCCAACTCTGCTTCTGAAACTGATACAAAGCACTGACCCACTAACATCCAATGTTTGTCAGTTAAGATGAGAAACGTGTGAGCTTTGTGAATGATGTAGTTCCTTTGAACTGAAAAGTGACTGCCCTTACCTGAACGAAGTCTTGCATGTAGGAAGACACAGAGCCTGGGATTTAACTCCATTTCTGAATTGAAACACACAGCAGTGTTCTCGTCCATTGATCACACTCTGCTTTAGAGCAAGAAGCACACTCTTGCTTTCTAGAATCTCTAATACAGCATGAAACATGAGTGTGCTGAGAACAAAAGAACGGTGTTTCTTACACATACGGACCATATCTAGTCCAACTCTGCTTCTGAAACTGATACAAAGCACTGACCCTCTAACATCCAATGTTTGTCAGTTAAGATGAGAAACATGTGAGCTTTGTGAATGATGTAGTTCCTTTGAACTGAAAAGTGACTGCCGTTACCTGAAACGAAGTCTTGCTTGTAGGAAGACACAGAGCCTGTGATTTAACTCCATTTCTGAAGGGAAACACACAGCATAGTTCTCATCCATGGATCACACTCTGCTTTAGAGCGAGAAGCACACTCTTGCTTTCTAGATTCTCTAAGACAGCAGGAAATCTGAGTGTGCCCAGAACAAAAGAACGGTGATTCCTACACATATGGACCATATCTAGTCCAAATCTGCTTCTGAAACTGATACAAAGCACTTACCCTCTAACATCCAATGCTTGTCAGTTAAGATGAGAAATGTGTGAGCTCAGTGAACGATGTAGTTTGTTTGAGCAGAAAAGTGACTGCCCTTACCTTAAACGAAGTCTTGCTTGTAGGAAGGCTCAGAGCCTGGGATTTAACTCCATTTCTGAATTGAAACACACAGCAGTGTTCTCATCCATTGATCACACTCTGCTTTAGAACAAGAAGCACGCTCTTGCTTTCTAGAGTCTCTAAGACAGCGGGAAACGTGAGTGTGCTGAGAACAAAAGAACGGTGTTTCCTACACATACGGACCATATCTAGTCCAACTCTGCTTCTGAAACTGATACAAAGCACTGGTCCTCTAACATCCAATGTTTGTCAGTTAAGATGAGAAACGTGTGAGCTTTGTGAATGATGTAGTTCCTTTGAACTGAAAAGTGACTGCCCTTACCTGAAACGAAGTCTTGCTTGTAGGAAGACACAGAGCCTGGGATTTAACTCCATTTCTGAAGGGAAACACACAGCATAGTATTCATCCATGGATCACACTCTGCTTTAGAGCGAGAAGCACACTCTTGCTTTCTAGATTCTCTAAGACAGCAGGAAATCTGGGTGTGCCCAGAACAAAAGTACGGTGTTTCCTACACATATGGACCATATCTAGTCCAAATCTGCTTCTGAAACTGATACAAAGCACTGACCCTCTAACATCCAATGCTTGTCAGTTAAGATGAGAAATGTGTGAGCTCAGTGAACGATGTAGTTCATTTGAGCAGAAAAGTGACTGCCCTTACCTGAAACGAAGTCTTGCTTGTAGGAAGACTCAGAGCCTGGGATTTAACTCCATTTCTGAAGTGAAACACACAGCAGTGTTCTCATCCATTGATGACACTCTGCTTTAGAACAAGAAGCACGCTCTTGCTTTCTAGAGTCTCTAAGACAGCAGGAAACGTGAGTGTGCTGAGAAGAAAAGAACCTTGTTTCCTACACATCCGGAAAATATCTAGTCCAACTCTACTTCTTAAACTGATACAAAGCACTGGTCCTCTAACATCCAATGCTTGTCTGTTAAGATGAGAAATGTGTGAGCTCAGTGAACGATGTAGTTAGTTTGAGCTGAAAAGTGACTGCCCTTACCTGAAACGAAGTCTTGCTTGTAGGAAGACACAGAGCCTGTGATTTAACTCCATTTCTGAAGGGAAACACACAGCATAGTTCTCATCCATGGATCACAATCTGCTTTAGAGCGAGAAGCACGCTCTTGCTTTCTAGAGTCTCTAACACAGCAGGAAACGTGAGTGTGCTGAGAACAAAAGAACGTTGTTTCCTACACATAGGGACCATATCTAGTCCAACTCTGCTTCTGAAACTGATACAAAGCACTGACCCTCTAACATCCAATGTTTGTCAGTTAAGATGAGAAACGTGTGAGCTTTGTGAATGATGTAGTTCCTTTGAACTGAAAAGTGACTGCCCTTACCTGAAACAAAGTCTTGCTTGTAGGAAGACACAGAGCCTGTGATTTAACTCCATTTCTGAAGGGAAACACACAGCATAGTTCTCATCCATGGATCACACTCTGCTTTAGAGCGAGAAGCACACTCTTGCTTTCTAGATTCTCTAAGACAGCAGGAAATCTGAGTGTGCCCAGAACAAAAGAACGGTGATTCCTACACATATGGACCATATCTAGTCCAAATCTGCTTCTGAAACTGATACAAAGCACTGACCCTCTAACATCCAATGCTTGTCAGTTAAGATGAGAAATGTGTGAGCTCAGTGATCGATGTAGTTCGTTTTACAGAAAAGTGACTGCCCTTACCTGAAACGAAGTCTTGCTTGTAGGAAGACTCAGAGCCTGGGATTTAACTCCATTTCTGAATTGAAACACACAGCAGTGTTCTCATCCATGGATGACACTCTGCTTTAGAACAAGAAGCACGCTCTTGCTTTCTAGAGTCTCTAAGACAGCAGGAAACGTGAGTGTGCTGAGAACAAAAGAACCGTGTTTCCTACACATCCAGACCATATCTAGTCCAACTCTACTTCTTAAACTGATACAAAGTACTGGTCCTCTAACATCCAATGCTTGTCTGTTAAGATGAGAAATGTGTGAGCTCAGTGAACGATGTAGTTCGTTTGAGCTGAAAAGTGACTGCCCTTACCTGAAACGAAGTCTTGCTTGTAGGAAGACCCAGAGATTGGGATTTAACTCCATTTCTGAAGGGAAACACACAGCATAGTTCTCATCCATGGATCACAATCTGCTTTAGAGCGAGAAGCATGCACTTGCTTTCTAGAGTCTCTAACACAGCAGGAAACGTGAGTGTGCTGAGAACAAAAGAACGTTGTTTCCTACACATACGGACCATATCTAGTCCAACTCTGCTTCTGAAACTCATACAAAGCACTGCTCCTCAAACATCCAATGCTTGACAGTTAAGATGGAAAACGTGTGAGCTTCATGAACGATGTAGTTCGTTTGAGCAGAAAAGTGACTGCCCTTAGCTTAAACCAAGTCTTGCTTGTAGGAAGACTCAGAGCCTGGGATTTAACTCCATTTCTGAATTGAAACACACAGCAGTGTTCTCATCCATTGATCACACTCTGCTTTAGAACAAGAAGCACACTCTTGCTTTCTAGAGTCTCTAAGACAGCAGGAAACATGAGTGTGCTGAGAACAAAAGAACGATGTTTCCTACACATACGGACAATATCTAGTACAACTCTGCTTCTGAAACTGATACAAAGCACTGACCCTCTAACATCCAATGTTTGTCAGTTAAGATGAGAAACGTGTGAGCTTTGTGAATGATGTATTTCCTTTGAACTGAAAAGTGACTGCCCTTTCCTGAACGAAGTCTTGCTTGTAGGAAGACACAGAGCCTGGGATTTAACTCCATTTCTGAATTGAAACACACAGCAGTGTTCTCATCCATTGATCACACTCTGCTTTAGAACAAGAAGCACACTCTTGCTTTCTAGAATCTCTAAGACAGCATGAAACATGAGTGTGCTGAGAACAAAAGAACGGTGTTTCTTACACATACGGACCATATCTAGTCCAACTCTGCTTCTGAAACTGATACAAAGCACTGACCCTCTAACATCAAATGTTTGTCAGTTAAGATGAGAAACGTGTGAGCTTTGTGAATGATGTAGTTCCTTTGAACTGAAAAGTGACTGCCCTTACCTGAAAGAAGTCTTGCTTGTAGGAAGACACAGAGCCTGTGATTTAACTCCATTTCTGAAGGGAAACACACAGCATAGTTCTCATCCTTGGATCACACTCTGCTTTAGAGCGAGAAGCACACTCTTGCTTTCTAGATTCTCTAAGACAGCAGGAAATCTGAGTGTGCCCAGAACAAAAGAACGGTGATTCCTACACATATGGACCATATCTAGTCCAAATCTGCTTCTGAAACTGATACAAAGCACTTACCCTCTAACATCCAATGCTTGTCAGTTAAGATGAGAAATGTGTGAGCTCAGTGAACGATGTAGTTCGTTTGAGCAGAAAAGTGACTGCCCTTACCTGAAACGAAGTCTTGCTTGTAGGAAGACTCAGAGCCTGGGATTTAACTCCATTTCTGAAGTGAAACACACAGCAGTGTTCTCATCCATTGATGACACTCTGCTTTAGAACAAGAAGCACGCTCTTGCTTTCTAGAGTCTCTAAGACAGCAGGAAACGTGAGTGTGCTGAGAACAAAAGAACTGTGTTTTCTACACATCCGGACCATATCTAGTCCAACTCTACTTCTTAAACTGATACAAAGCACTGGTCCTCTAACATCCAATGCTTTTCTGTTAAGAAGAGAAATGTGTGAGCTCAGTGAACGATGTAGTTCGTTTGTGCTGAAAAGTGACTAACCTTACATGAAACGAAATCTTGCTTGTAGGAAGACACAGAGATTGGGATTTAACTCCATTTCTGAAGGGAAACACACAGCATAGTTCTCATCCATGGATCACAATCTGCTTTAAAGCGAGAAGCATGCTCTTGCTTTCTAGAGTCTCTAACACAGCAGGAAACGTGAGTGTGCTGAGAACAAATGAACGGTGTTTCCTACACATATGGACCATATCTAGTCCAACTCTGCTTCTGAAACTCATACAAAGCACTGCTCCTCTAACATCCAATGCTTGTCTGTTAAGATGAGAAATGTGTGAGCTCAGTGAATGATGTAGTTTGTTTGAGCTGAAAAGTGACTGCCCTTACCTGAAACGAAGTCTTGCTTGTAGGAAGACACAGAGATTGGGATTTAACTCCATTTCTGAAGGGAAACACACAGCATAGTTCTCATCCATGGATCACAATCTGCTTTAGAGCGAGAAGCACGCTCTTGCTTTCTAGAGTCTCTAACACAGCAGGAAACGTGAGTGTGCTGAGAACAAATGAACGGTGTTTCCTACACATATGGACCATATCTATTCCAACTCTGCTTCTGAAACTCATACAAAGCACTGCTCCTCTAACATCCAATGCTTGTCAGTTAAGATGGGAAACGTGTGAGCTTCATGAACGATGTAGTTCGTTTGAGCAGAAAAGTGACTGCCCTTACCTTAAACGAAGTCTTGCTTGTAGGAAGACTCAGAGCCTGGGATTTAACTCCATTTCTGAATTGAAACACACAGCAGTGTTCTCATCCATTGATCACACTCTGCTTTAGAACAAGAAGCACGCTCTTGCTTTCTAGAGTCTCTAAGACAGCAGGAAACGTGAGTGTGCTGAGAACAAAAAAATGGTGTTTCCTACACATACGGACCATATCTAGTCCAACTCTGCTTCTGAAACTGATACAAAGCACTGGTCCTCTAACATCCAATGTTTGTCAGTTAAGATGAGAAACGTGTGAGCTTTGTGAATGATGTAGTTCCTTTGAACTGAAAACTGACTGCCCTTACCTGAAACGAAGTCTTGCTTGTAGGAAGACACAGAGCCTGTGATTTAACTCCATTTCTGAAGGGAAACACACAGCATAGTTCTCATCCATGGATCACACTCTGCTTTAGAGCGAGAAGCACACTCTTGCTTTCTAGATTCTCTAAGACAGCAGGAAATCTGAGTGTGCCCAGAACAAAAGAACGGTGATTCCTACACATATGGACCATATCTAGTCCAAATCTGCTTCTGAAACTGATACAAAGCAATGACCCTCTAACATCCAATGCTTGTCAGTTAAGATGAGAAATGTCTGAGCTCAGTGAACGATGTAGTTCGTTTGAGCAGAAAAGTGACTGCCCTTACCTGAAACGAAGTCTTGCTTGTAGGAAGACTCAGAGCCTGGGATTTAACTCCATTTCTGAAGTGAAACACACAGCAGTGTTCTCATCCATTGATGACACTCTGCTTTAGAACAAGAAGCACGCTCTTGCTTTCTAGAGTCTCTAAGACAGCAGGAAACGTGAGTGTGCTGAGAACAAAAGAACCGTGTTTCCTACACATCCAGACCATATCTAGTCCAACTCTACTTCTTAAACTGATACAAAGCACTGGTCCTCTAACATCCAATGATTTCTGTTAAGATGAGAAATGTGTGAGCTCAGTGAACGATGTAGTTCGTTTGTGCTGAAAAGTGACTGCCCTTACCTGAAACGAAGTCTTGCTTGTAGGAAGACACAGAGATTGGGATTTAACTCCATTTCTGAAGGGAAACACACAGCATAGTTCTCATCCATGGATCACAATCTGGTTTAGAGCGAGAAGCACGCTCTTGCTTTCTAGAGTCTCTAACACAGCAGGAAACGTGAGTGTGCTGAGAACAAATGAACGGTGTTTCCTACACATATGGACCATATCTAGTCCAACTCTGCTTCTGAAACTCATACAAAGCACTGCTCCTCTAACATCCAATGCTTGACAGTTAAGATGGGAAACGTGTGAGCTTCATGAACGATGTAGTTCGTTTGAGCAGAAAAGGGACTGCCCTTACCTTAAACGAAGTCTTGCTTGTAGGAAGACTCAGAGCCTGGGATTTAACTCCATTTCTGAATGAAACACACAGCAGTGTTCTCATCCATTGATCAAACTCTGCTTTAGAACAAGAAGCACGCTCTTGCTTTCTAGAGTCTCTAAGACAGCAGGAAATGTGAGTGTGCCTAGAACAAAAGAACGGTGTTTCCTACACATACGGACCATATCTAGTCCAACTCTGCTTCTGAAACTGATACAAAGCACTGGTCCTCTAACATCCAATGTTTGTCAGTTAAGATGAGAAACGTGTGAGCTTTGTGAATGATGTAGTTCCTTTGAACTGAAAAGTGACTGCCCTTACCTGAAACGAAGTCTTGCTTGTAGGAAGACACAGAGCCTGTGATTTAACTCCATTTCTGAAGGGAAACACACAGCATAGTATTCATCCATGGATCACACTCTGCTTTAGAGCGAGAAGCACACTCTTGCTTTCTAGATTCTCTAAGACAACAGGAAATCTGAGTGTGCCCAGAACAAAAGAACAGTGTTTCCTACACATATGGACCATATCTAGTCCAAATCTGCTTCTGAAACTGATACAAAGCACTGACCCTCTAACATCCAATGTTTGTCAGTTAAGATGAGAAACGTGTGAGCTTTGTGAATGATGTAGTTCCTTTGAACTGAAAAGTGACTGCCCTTACCTGAAACGAAGTCTTGCTTGTAGGAAGACACAGAGCCTGTGATTTAACTCCATTTCTGAAGGGAAACACACAGCATAGTTCTCATCCATGGATCACACTCTGCTTTAGAGCGAGAAGCACACTCTTGCTTTCAAGATTCTCTAAGACAGCAGGAAATCTGAGTGTGCCCAGAACAAAAGAATGGTGATTCCTACACATATGGACCATATCTAGTCCAAATCTGCTTCTGAAACTGATACAAAGCACTTACCCTCTAACATCCAATGCTTGTCAGTTAAGATGAGAAATGTGTGAGCTCAGTGAACGATGTAGTTCGTTTGAGCAGAAAAGTGACTGCCCTTACCTGAAACGAAGTCTTGCTTGTAGGAAGACTCAGAGCCTGGGATTTAACTCCATTTCTGAAGTGAAACACACAGCAGTGTTCTCATCCATTGATGACACTCTGCTTTAGAACAAGAAGCACGCTCTTGCTTTCTAGAGTCTCTAAGACAGTAGGAAACGTGAGTGTGCTGAGAACAAAAGAACTGTGTTTCCTACACATCCGGACCATATCTAGTCCAACTCTACTTCTTAAACTGATACAAAGCACTGGTCCTCTAACATCCAATGCTTTTCTGTTAAGATGAGAAATGTGTGAGCTCAGTGAACGATGTAGTTCGTTTGTGCTGAAAAGTGACTGCCCTTACCTGAAACGAAGTCTTGCATGTAGGAAGACACAGAGATTGGGATTTAACTCCGTTTCTGAAGGGAAACACACAGCATAGTTCTCATCCATGGATCACAATCTGCTTTAGATTGAGAAGCATGCTCTTGCTTTCTAGAGTCTCTAACACAGCAGGAAACGTGAGTGTGCTGAGAAAAAATGAACGGTGTTTCCTACACATATGGACCATATCTAGTCCAACTCTGCTTCTGAAACTCATACAAAGCACTGCTCCTCTAACATCCAATGCTTGTCTGTTAAGATGAGAAATGTGTGAGCTCAGTGAACGATGTAGTTCGTTTGAGCTGAAAAGTGACTGCCCTTACCTGAAACGAAGTCTTGCTTGTAGGAAGACTCAGAGATTGGGATTTAACTCCATTTCTGAATTGAAACACACAGCAGTGTTCTCATCCATGGATCACACTCTGCCTAGAGCGAGAAGCACACTCTTGCTTTCTAGATTCTCTAAGACAGCAGGAAATCTGAGTGTGCCCAGAACAAAAGAACGGTGATTCCTACACATATGGACCATATCTAGTCCAAATCTGCTTCTGAAACTGATACAAAGCACTGACCCTCTAACATCCAATGCTTGTCAGTTAAGATGAGAAATGTGTGAGCCCAGTGATCGATGTAGTTCGTTTTGCAGAAAAGTGACTGCCCTTACCTGAAACGAAGTCTTGCTTGTAGGAAGACTCAGAGCCTGGGATTTAACTCCATTTCTGAATTGAAACACACAGCAGTGTTCTCATCCATGGATGACACTCTGGTTTAGAACAAGAAGCACGCTCTTGCTTTCTAGAGTCTCTAAGAGAGCAGGAAACGTGAGTGTGCTGAGAACAAAAGAACCGTGTTTCCTACACATCCAGACCATATCTAGTCCAACTCTACTTCTTAAACTGATACAAAGCACTGGTCCTCTAACATCCAATGCTTGTCTGTTAAGATGAGAAATGTGTGAGCTCAGTGAACGATGTAGTTCGTTTGAGCTGAAAAGTGACTGCCCTTACCTGAAACGAAGTCTTGCTTGTAGGAAGACCCAGAGATTGGGATTTAACACCATTTCTGAAGGGAAACACACAGCATAGTTCTCATCCATGGATCACAATCTGCTTTAGAGCGAGAAGCACACTCTTGCTTTCTAGAGTCTCTAAGACAGCAGGAAACATGAGTGTGCTGAGAACAAAAGAACAATGTTTCCTACACATACGGACCATATCTAGTCCAACTCTGCTTCTGAAACTGATACAAAGCACTGACCCACTAACATCCAATGTTTGTCAGTTAAGATGAGAAACGTGTGAGCTTTGTGAATGATGTAGTTCCTTTGAACTGAAAAGTGACTGCCCTTACCTGAACGAAGTCTTGCATGTAGGAAGACACAGAGCCTGGGATTTAACTCCATTTCTGAATTGAAACACACAGCAGTGTTCTCATCCATTGATCACACTCTGCTTTAGAACAAGAAGCACACTCTTGCTTTCTAGAATCTCTAAGACAGCATGAAACATGAGTGTGCTGAGAACAAAAGAACGGTGTTTCTTACACATACGGACCATATCTAGTCCAACTCTGCTTCTGAAACTGATACAAAGCACTGACCCTCTAACATCCAATGTTTGTCAGTTAAGATGAGAAACATGTGAGCTTTGTGAATGATGTAGTTCCTTTGAACTGAAAAGTGACTGCCGTTACCTGAAACGAAGTCTTGCTTGTAGGAAGACACAGAGCCTGTGATTTAACTCCATTTCTGAAGGGAAACACACAGCATAGTTCTCATCCATGGATCACACTCTGCTTTAGAGCGAGAAGCACACTCTTGCTTTCTAGATTCTCTAAGACAGCAGGAAATCTGAGTGTGCCCAGAACAAAAGAATGGTGATTCCTACACATATGGACCATATCTAGTCCAAATCTGCTTCTGAAACTGATACAAAGCACTTACCCTCTAACATCCAATGCTTGTCAGTTAAGATGAGAAATGTGTGAGCTCAGTGAACGATGTAGTTCGTTTGAGCAGAAAAGTGACTGCCCTTACCTGAAACGAAGTCTTGCTTGTAGGAAGACACAGAGCCTGGGATTTAACTCCATTTCTGAAGGGAAACACACAGCATAGTATTCATCCATGGATCACACTCTGCTTTAGAGCGAGAAGCACACTCTTGCTTTCCAGATTCTCTAAGACAGCAGGAAATCTGGGTGTGCCCAGAACAAAAGAACGGTGTTTCCTACACATATGGACCATATCTAGTCCAAATCTGCTTCTGAAACTGATACAAAGCACTGACCCTCTAACATCCAATGCTTGTCAGTTAAGATGAGAAATGTGTGAGCTCAGTGAACGATGTAGTTCATTTGAGCAGAAAAGTGACTGCCCTTACCTGAAACGAAGTCTTGCTTGTAGGAAGACTCAGAGCCTGGGATTTAACTCCATTTCTGAAGTGAAACACACAGCAGTGTTCTCATCCATTGATGACACTCTGCTTTAGAACAAGAAGCACGCTCTTGCTTTCTAGAGTCTCTAAGACAGCAGGAAATGTGAGTGTGCTGAGAACAAAAGAACTGTGTTTTCTACACATCCGGACCATATCTAGTCCAACTCTACTTCTTAAACTGATACAAAGCACTGGTCCTCTAACATCCAATGCTTTTCTGTTAAGATGAGAAATGTGTGAGCTCAGTGAACGATGTAGTTCGTTTGTGCTG
Source organism: Onychomys leucogaster (assembly GCA_949786385.1). Taxonomy (NCBI): domain Eukaryota; kingdom Metazoa; phylum Chordata; class Mammalia; order Rodentia; family Cricetidae; genus Onychomys; species Onychomys leucogaster. The sequence continues at coordinate 2,491,255 of CATKUP010000009.1, read as the reverse complement.
AAAAGTGACTAACCTTACCTGAAACGAAGTCTTGCTTGTAGGAAGACACAGAGATTGGGATTTAACTCCATTTCTGAAGGGAAACACACAGCATAGTTCTCATCCATGGATCACAATCTGCTTTAGAGCGAGAAGCACGCTCTTGCTTTCTAGAGTCTCTAACACAGCAGGAAACGTGAGTGTGCTGAGAACAAATGAACGGTGTTTCCTACACATATGGACCATATCTATTCCAACTCTGCTTCTGAAATTCATACAAAGCACTGCTCCTCTAACATCCAATGCTTGTCAGTTAAGATGGGAAACGTGTGAGCTTCATGAACGATGTAGTTCGTTTGAGCAGAAAAGTGACTGCCCTTACCTTAAACGAAGTCTTGCTTGTAGGAAGACTCAGAGCCTGGGATTTAACTCCATTTCTGAATTGAAACACACAGCAGTGTTCTCATCCATTGATCACACTCTGCTTCAGAACAAGAAGCACGCTCTTGCTTTCTAGAGTCTCTAAGACAGCAGGAAACGTGAGTGTGCTGAGAACAAAAAAATGGTGTTTCCTACACATACGGACCATATCTAGTCCAACTCTGCTTCTGAAACTGATACAAAGCACTGGTCCTCTAACATCCAATGTTTGTCAGTTAAGATGAGAAACGTGTGAGCTTTGTGAATGATGTAGTTCCTTTGAACTGATAAGTGACTGCCCTTACCTGAAACAAAGTCTTGCTTGTAGGAAGACACAGAGCCTGTGATTTAACTCCATTTCTGAAGGGAAACACACAGCATAGTTCTCATCCATGGATCACACTCTGCTTTAGAGCGAGAAGCACACTCTTGCTTTCTAGATTCTCTAAGACAGCAGGAAATCTGAGTGTGCCCAGAACAAAAGAACGGTGATTCCTACACATATGGACCATATCTAGTCCAAATCTGCTTCTGAAACTGATACAAAGCACTGACCCTCTAACATCCAATGCTTGTCAGTTAAGATGAGAAATGTGTGAGCTCAGTGATCGATGTAGTTCGTTTTGCAGAAAAGTGACTGCCCTTACCTGAAACGAAGTCTTGCTTGTAGGAAGACTCAGAGCCTGGGATTTAACTCCATTTCTGAATTGAAACACACAGCAGTGTTCTCATCCATTGATGACACTCTGCTTTAGAACAAGAAGCACGCTCTTGCTTTCTAGAGTCTCTAAGACAGCAGGAAACGTGAGTGTGCTGAGAACAAAAGAACCGTGTTTCCTACACATCCAGACCATATCTAGTCCAACTCTACTTCTTAAACTGATACAAAGCACTGGTCCTCTAACATCCAATGATTTCTGTTAAGATGAGAAATGTGTGAGCTCAGTGAACGATGTAGTTCGTTTGTGCTGAAAAGTGACTGCCCTTACCTGAAACGAAGTCTTGCTTGTAGGAAGACACAGAGATTGGGATTTAACTCCATTTCTGAAGGGAAACACACAGCATAGTTCTCATCCATGGATCACAATCTGGTTTAGAGCGAGAAGCACGCTCTTGCATTCTAGAGTCTCTAACACAGCAAGAAACGTGAGTGTGCTGAGAACAAATGAACGGTGTTTCCTACACATATGGACCATATCTAGTCCAACTCTGCTTCTGAAACTCATACAAAGCACTGGTCCTCTAACATCCAATGTTTGTCAGTTAAGATGAGAAACGTGTGAGCTTTGTGAATGATGTAGTTCCTTTGAACTGAAAAGTGACTGCCCTTACCTGAAAAGAAGTCTTGCTTGTAGGAAGACACAGATCCTGGGATTTAACTCCATTTCTGAAGGGAAACACACAGCATAGTATTCATCCATGGATCACACTCTGCTTTAGAGCGAGAAGCACACTCTTGCTTTCTAGATTCTCTAAGACAGCAGGAAATCTGAGTGTGCCCAGAACAAATGAACGGTGTTTCCTACACATATGGACCATATCTAGTCCAAATCTGCTTCTGAAACTGATACAAAACACTGACCCTCTAACATCCAATGCTTGTCAGTTAAGATGAGAAATGTGTGAGCTCAGTGAACGATGTAGTTCGTTTGAGCAGAAAGTGACTGCCCTTACCTGAAACGAATTCTTGCTTGTAGGAAGACTCAGAGCCTGGGATTTAACTCCATTTCTGAAGTGAAACACACAGCAGTGTTCTCATCCATTGATGACACTCTGCTTTAGAACAAGAAGCACGCTCTTGCTTTCTAGAGTATCCAAGACAGCAGGAAACGTGAGTGTGCTGAGAAGAAAAGAACCTGGTTTCCTACACATCCGGAAAATATCTAGTCTAACTCTACTTCTTAAACTGATACAAAGCACTGGTCCTCTAACATCCAATGCTTGTCTGTTAAGATGAGAAATGTGTGAGCTCAGTGAACGATGTAGTTCGTTTGAGCTGAAAAGTGACTGCCCTTACCTGAAACGAAGTCTTGCTTGTAGGAAGACCCAGAGATTGGGATTTAACTCCATTTCTGAAGGGAAACAGACAGCATAGTTCTCATCCATGGATCACATTCTGCTTTAGAGCGAGAATCATGCACTTGCTTTCTAGAGTCTCTAACACAGCAGGAAACGTGAGTGTGCTGAGAACAAAAGAACGTTGTTTCCTACATATACGGACCATATCTAGTCCAACTCTGCTTCTGAAACTCATACAAAGCACTGCTCCTCTAACATCCAATGCTTGACAGTTAAGATGGAAAACGTGTGAGCTTCATGAACGATGTAGTTCGTTTGAGCAGAAAAGTGACTGCCCTTACCTGAAACGAAGTCTTGCTTGTAGGAAGACACAGAGCCTGTGATTTAACTCCATTTCTGAAGGGAAACACACAGCATAGTTCTCATCCTTGGATAACACTCTGCTTTAGAGCGAGAAGCACACTCTTGCTTTCTAGATTCTCTAAGACAGCAGGAAATCTGAGTGTGCCCAGAACAAAAGAATGGTGATTCCTACACATATGGACCATATCTAGTCCAAATCTGCTTCTGAAACTGATACAAAGCACTGACCCTCTAACATCCAATGCTTGTCAGTTAGATGAGAAATGTGTGAGCTCAGTGAACGATGTAGTTCGTTTGAGCAGAAAAGTGACTGCCCTTACCTGAAACGAAGTCTTGCTTGTAGGAAGACTCAGACCCTGGGATTTAACTCCATTTCTGAAGTGAAACACACAGCAGTGTTCTCATCCATTGATGACACTCTGCTTTAGAACAAAAAGCACGCTCTTGCTTTCTAGAGTCTCTAAGACAGCAGGAAACGTGAGTGTGCTGAGAACAAAAGAACTGTGTTTCCTACACATCCGGACCATATCTAGTCCAACTCTACTTCTTAAACTGATACAAAGCACTGGTCCTCTAACATCCAATGCTTTTCTGTTAAGATGAGAAATGTGTGAGCTCAGTGAACGATGTAGTTCGTTTGTGCTGAAATGTGACTAACCTTACCTGAAACGAAGTCTTGCCTGTAGGAAGACACAGAGATTGGGATTTAACTCCATTTCTGAAGGGAAACACACAGCATAGTTCTCATCCATGGATCACAATCTGCTATAGAGCGAGAAGCATGCTCTTGCTTTCTAGAGTCTCTAACACAGCAGGAAACGTGTGTGTGCTGAGAACAAATGAACAGTGTTTCCTACACATATGGACCATATCTAGTCCAACTCTGCTTCTGAAACTCATACAATGCACTGCTCCTCTAACATCCAATGCTTGTCTGTTAAGATGAGAAATGTGTGAGCTCAGTGAATGATGTAGTTCGTTTGAGCTGAAAAGAGACTGCCCTTACCTGAAACGAAGTCTTGCTTGTAGGAAGACACAGAGATTGGGATTTAACTCCATTTCTGAAGGGAAACACACAGCATAGTTCTCCTCCATGGATCACAATCTGCTTTAGAGCGAGAAGCACGCTCTTGCTTTCTAGAGTCTCTAACACAGCAGGAAACGTGAGTGTGCTGAGAACAAATGAACGGTGTTTCCTACACATATGGACCATATCTATTCCAACTCTGCTTCTGAAACTCATACAAAGCACTGCTCCTCTAACATCCAATGCTTGTCAGTTAAGATGGGAAACGTGTGAGCTTCATGAACGATGTAGTTCGTTTGAGCAGAAAAGTGACTGCCCTTACCTTAAACGAAGTCTTGCTTGTAGGAAGACTCAGAGCCTGGGATTTAACTCCATTTCTGAATTGAAACACACAGCAGTGTTCTCATCCATTGATCACACTCTGCTTTAGAACAAGAAGCACGCTCTTGCTTTCTAGAGTCTCTAAGACAGCAGGAAACGTGAGTGTGCTGAGAACAAAAAAATGGTGTTTCCTACACATACGGACCATATCTAGTCCAACTCTGCTTCTGAAACTGATACAAAGCACTGGTCCTCTAACATCCAATGTTTGTCAGTTAAGATGAGAAACGTGTGAGCTTTGTGAATGATGTAGTTCCTTTGAACTGAAAAGTGACTGCCCTTACCTGAAACGAAGTCTTGCTTGTAGGAAGACACAGAGCCTGTGATTTAACTCCATTTCTGAAGGGAAACACACAGCATAGTTCTCATCCTTGGATAACACTCTGCTTTAGAGCGAGAAGCACACTCTTGCTTTCTAGATTCTCTAAGACAGCAGGAAATCTGAGTGTGCCCAGAACAAAAGAATGGTGATTCCTACACATATGGACCATATCTAGTCCAAATCTGCTTCTGAAACTGATACAAAGCACTGACCCTCTAACATCCAATGCTTGTCAGTTAGATGAGAAATGTGTGAGCTCAGTGAACGATGTAGTTCGTTTGAGCAGAAAAGTGACTGCCCTTACCTGAAACGAAGTCTTGCTTGTAGGAAGACTCAGACCCTGGGATTTAACTCCATTTCTGAAGTGAAACACACAGCAGTGTTCTCATCCATTGATGACACTCTGCTTTAGAACAAAAAGCACGCTCTTGCTTTCTAGAGTCTCTAAGACAGCAGGAAACGTGAGTGTGCTGAGAACAAAAGAACTGTGTTTCCTACACATCCGGACCATATCTAGTCCAACTCTACTTCTTAAACTGATACAAAGCACTGGTCCTCTAACATCCAATGCTTTTCTGTTAAGATGAGAAATGTGTGAGCTCAGTGAACGATGTAGTTCGTTTGTGCTGAAAAGTGACTAACCTTACCTGAAACGAAGTCTTGCCTGTAGGAAGACACAGAGATTGGGATTTAACTCCATTTCTGAAGGGAAACACACAGCATTGTTCTCATCCATGGATCACAATCTGCTTTAGAGCGAGAAGCATGCTCTTGCTTTCTAGAGTCTCTAACACAGCAGGAAACGTGTGTGTGCTGAGAACAAATGAACGGTGTTTCCTACACATATGGACCATATCTAGTCCAACTCTGCTTCTGAAACTCATACAATGCACTGCTCCTCTAACATCCAATGCTTGTCTGTTAAGATGAGAAATGTGTGAGCTCAGTGAATGATGTAGTTCGTTTGAGCTGAAAAGTGACTGCCCTTACCTGAAACGAAGTCTTGCTTGTAGGAAGACACAGAGATTGGGATTTAACTCCATTTCTGAAGGGAAACACACAGCATAGTTCTCCTCCATGGATCACAATCTGCTTTAGAGCGAGAAGCACGCTCTTGCTTTCTAGAGTCTCTAACACAGCAGGAAACGTGAGTGTGCTGAGAACAAATGAACGGTGTTTCCTACACATATGGACCATATCTATTCCAACTCTGCTTCTGAAACTCATACAAAGCACTGCTCCTCTAACATCCAATGCTTGTCAGTTAAGATGGGAAACGTGTGAGCTTCATGAACGATGTAGTTCGTTTGAGCAGAAAAGTGACTGCCCTTACCTTAAACGAAGTCTTGCTTGTAGGAAGACTCAGAGCCTGGGATTTAACTCCATTTCTGAATTGAAACACACAGCAGTGTTCTCATCCATTGATCACACTCTGCTTTAGAACAAGAAGCACGCTCTTGCTTTCTAGAGTCTCTAAGACAGCAGGAAACGTGAGTGTGCTGAGAACAAAAAAATGGTGTTTCCTACACATACGGACCATATCTAGTCCAACTCTGCTTCTGAAACTGATACAAAGCACTGGTCCTCTAACATCCAATGTTTGTCAGTTAAGATGAGAAACGTGTGAGCTTTGTGAATGATGTAGTTCCTTTGAACTGAAAACTGACTGCACTTACCTGAAACAACGTCTTGCTTGTAGGAAGACACAGAGCCTGTGATTTAACTCCATTTCTGAAGGGAAACACACAGCATAGTTCTCATCCATGGATCACACTCTGCTTTAGAGCGAGAAGCACACTCTTGCTTTCTAGATTCTCTAAGACAGCAGGAAATCTGAGTGTGCCCAGAACAAAAGAACGGTGATTCCTACACATAGGGACCATATCTAGTCCAAATCTGCTTCTGAAACTGATACAAAGCACTGACCCTCTAACATCCAATGCTTGTCAGTTAAGATGAGAAATGTGTGAGCTCAGTGATCGATGTAGTTCGTTTTGCAGAAAAGTGACTGCCCTTACCTGAAACGAAGTCTTGCTTGTAGGAAGACTCAGAGCCTGGGATTTAACTCCACTTCTGAAGTGAAACACACAGCAGTGTTCTCATCCATTGATGACACTCTGCTTTAGAACAAGAAGCACGCTCTTGCTTTCTAGAGTCTCTAAGACAGCAGGAAACGTGAGTGTGCTGAGAACAAAAGAACCGTGTTTCCTACACATCCAGACCATATCTAGTCCAACTCTACTTCTTAAACTGATACAAAGCACTGGTCCTCTAACATCCAATGATTTCTGTTAAGATGAGCAATGTGTGAGCTCAGTGAACGATGTAGTTCGTTTGTGCTGAAAAGTGACTGCCCTTACCTGAAACGAAGTCTTGCTTGTAGGAAGACACAGAGCCTGGGATTTAACTCCATTTCTGAAGGGAAACACACAGCATAGTATTCATCCATGGATCACACTCTGCTTTAGAGCGAGAAGCACACTCTTGCTTTCTAGATTCTCTAAGACAGCAGGAAATCTGAGTGTGCCCAGAACAAAAGAACGGTGTTTCCTACACATATGGACCATATCTTGTCCAAATCTGCTTCTGAAAGTGATACAAAGCACTGACCCTCTAACATCCAATGCTTGTCAGTTAAGATGAGAAATGTGTGAGCTCAGTGAACGATGTAGTTCGTTTGAGCAGAAAGTGACTGCCCTTACCTGAAATGAAGTCTTGCTTGTAGGAAGACTCAGAGGCTGGGATTTAACTCCATTTCTGAAGTGAAACACACAGCAGTGTTCTCATCCATTGATGACACTCTGCTTTAGAACAAGAAGCACGCTCTTGCTTTCTAGAGTATCCAAGACAGCAGGAAACGTGAGTGTGCTGAGAAGAAAAGAACCTGGTTTCCTACACATCCGGAAAATATCTAGTCTAACTCTACTTCTTAAACTGATACAAAGCACTGGTCCTCTAACATCCAATGCTTGTCTGTTAAGATGAGAAATGTGTGAGCTCAGTGAACGATGTAGTTCGTTTGAGCTGAAAAGTGACTGCCCTTACCTGAAACGAAGTCTTGCTTGTAGGAAGACCCAGAGATTGGGATTTAACTCCATTTCTGAAGGGAAACACACAGCATAGTTCTCATCCATGGATCACAATCTTCTTTAGAGCGAGAAACATGCACTTGCTTTCTAGAGTCTCTAACACAGAAGGAATCGTGAGTGTGCTGAGAACAAAAGAACGTTGTTTCCTACACATACGGACCATATCTAGTCCAACTCTGCTTCTGAAACTCATACAAAGCACTGCTCCTCTAACATCCAATGCTTGACAGTTAAGATGGAAATCGTGTGAGCTTCATGAACGATGTAGTTCGTTTGAGCAGAAAGTGACTGCCCTTACCTTAAACGAAGTCTTGCTTGTAGGAAGACTCAGAGCCTGGGATTTAACTCCATTTCTGAATTGAAACACACAGCAGTGTTCTCATCCATTGATCACACTCTGCTTTAGAACAAGAAGCACACTCTTGCTTTCTAGAGTCTCTAAGACAGAAGGAAACATGAGTGTGCTGAGAACAAGAGAACGATGTTTCCTACACATACGGACCATATCTAGTCCAACTCTGCTTCTGAAACTGATACAAAGCACTGACCCTCTAACATCCAATGTTTGTCAGTTAAGATGAGAAACGTGTGAGCTTTGTGAATGATGTAGTTCCTTTGAACTGAAAAGTGACTGCCCTTTCCTGAACGAAGTCTTGCTTGTAGGAAGACACAGAGCCTGGGATTTAACTCCATTTCTGAATTGAAACACACAGCAGTGTTCTCATTCATTGATCACACTCTGCTTTAGAACAAGAAGCACACTCTTGCTTTCTAGAATCTCTAAGACAGCATGAAACATGAGTGTGCTGAGAACAAAAGAACGGTGTTTCTTACACATACGGACCATATCTAGTCCAACTCTGCTTCTGAAACTGATACAAAGCACTGACCCTCTAACATCCAATGTTTGTCAGTTAAGATGAGAAACGTGTGAGCTTTGTGAATGATGTAGTTCCTTTGAACTGAAAAGTGACTGCCCTTACCTGAAACGAAGTCTTGCTTGTAGGAAGACACAGAGCCTGTGATTTAACTCCATTTCTGAAGGGAAACACACAGCATAGTTCTCATCCTTGGATCACACTCTGCTTTAGAGCGAGAAGCACACTCTTGCTTTCTAGATTCTCTAAGACAGCAGGAAATCTGAGTGTGCCCAGAACAAAAGAATGGTGATTCCTACACATATGGACCATATCTAGTCCAAATCTGCTTCTGAAACTGATACAAAGCACTTACCCTCTAACATCCAATGCTTGTCAGTAAGATGAGAAATGTGTGAGCTCAGTGAACGATGTAGTTCGTTTGAGCAGAAAAGTGACTGCCCTTACCTGAAACGAAGTCTTGCTTGTAGGAAGACTCAGAGCCTGGGATTTAACTCCATTTCTGAAGTGAAACACACAGCAGTGTTCTCATCCATTGATGACACTCTGCTTTAGAACAAGAAGCACGCTCTTGCTTTCTAGAGTCTCTAAGACAGCAGGAAACGTGAGTGTGCTGAGAACAAAAGAACTGTGTTTCCTACACATCCGGACCATATCTAGTCCAACTCTGCTTCTGAAACTCATACAAAGCACTGCTCCTCTAACATCCAATGCTTGTCTGTTAAGATGAGAAATGTGTGAGCTCAGTGAACGATGTAGTTCGTTTGAGCTGAAAAGTGACTGCCCTTACCTGAAACGAAGTCTTGCTTGTAGGAAGACACAGAGATTGGGATTTAACTCCATTTCTGAAGGGAAACACACAGCATAGTTCTCATCCATGGATCACAATCTGCTTTAGAGCGAGAAGCACGCTCTTGCTTTCTAGAGTCTCTAACACAGCAGGAAACGTGAGTGTGCTGAGAACAAATGAACGGTGTTTCCTACACATATGGACCATATCTAGTCCAACTCTGCTTCTGAAACTCATACAAAGCAGTGCTCCTCTAACATCCACTGCTTGTCACTTAAGATGGGAAACGTGTGAGCTTCATGAACGATGTAGTTCGTTTGAGCAGAAAAGTGACTGCCCTTACCTTAAACGAAGTCTTGCTTGTAGGAAGACTCAGAGCCTGGGATTTACCACCATTTCTGAATTGAAACACACAGCAGTGTTCTCATCCATTGATCACACTCTGCTTTAGAACAAGAAGCATGCTCTTGCTTTCTAGAGTCTCTAAGACAGCAGGAAACGTGAGTGTGCTGAGAACAAAAAAATGGTATTTCCTACACATACGGACCATATCTAGTCCAACTCTGCTTCTGAAACTGATACAAAGCACTGGTCCTCTAACATCCAATGTTTGTCAGATAAGATGAGAAACGTGTGAGCTTTGTGAATGATGTAGTTCCTTTGAACTGAAAAGTGACTGCCCTTACCTGAAACGAAGTCTTGCTTGTAGGAAGACACAGAGCCTGTGATTTAACTCCATTTCTGAAGGGAAACACACAGCATAGTTCTCATCCATGGATCACACTCTCCTTTAGAGCGAGAAGCACACTCTTGCTTTCTAGATTCTCTAAGACAGCAGGAAATCTGAGTGTGCCCAGAACAAAAGAACGGTGATTCCTACACATATGGACCATATCTAGTCCAAATCTGCTTCTGAAACTGATACAAAGCACTGACCCTCTAACATCCAATGCTTGACAGTTAAGATGGAAAACGTGTGAGCTTCATGAACGATGTAGTTCGTTTGAGCAGAAAAGTGACTGCCCTTACCTTAAACGAAGTCTTGCTTGTAGGAAGACTCAGAGCCTGGGATTTAACTCCATTTCTGAATTGAAACACACAGCAGTGTTCTCATCCATTGATCACACTCTGCTTTAGAACAAGAAGCACACTCTTGCTTTCTAGAGTCTCTAAGACAGCAGGAAACATGAGTGTGCTGAGAACAAAAGAACGATGTTTCCTACTCATACGGACCATATCTAGTCCAACTCTGCTTCTGAAACTGATACAAAGCACTGACCCTCTAACATCCAATGTTTGTCAGTTAAGATGAGAAACGTGTGAGCTTTGTGAATGATGTAGTTCCTTTGAACTGAAAAGTGACTGCCCTTTCCTGAACGAAGTCTTGCTTGTAGGAAGACACAGAGCCTGGGATTTAACTCCATTTCTGAATTGAAACACACAGCAGTGTTCTCATCCATTGATCAAACTCTGCTTTAGAACAAGAAGCACACTCTTGCTTTCTAGTATCTCTAAGACAGCATGAAACATGAGTGTGCTGAGAACAAAAGAACGGTGTTTCTTACACATACGGACCATATCTAGTCCAACTCTGCTTCTGAAACTGATACAAAGCACTGACCCTCTAACATCCAATGTTTGTCAGTTAAGATGAGAAACGTGTGAGCTTTGTGAATGATGTAGTTCCTTTGAACTGAAAAGTGACTGCCCTTACCTGAAACGAAGTCTTGCTTGTAGGAAGACACAGAGCCTGTGATTTAACTCCATTTCTGAAGGGAAACACACAGCATAGTTCTCATCCTTGGATCACACTCTGCTTTAGAGCGAGAAGCACACTCTTGCTTTCTAGATTCTCTAAGACAGCAGGAAATCTGAGTGTGCCCAGAACAAAAGAATGGTGATTCCTACACATATGGACCATATCTAGTCCAAATCTGCTTCTGAAACTGATACAAAGCACTTACCCTCTAACATCCAATGCTTGTCAGTTAAGATGAGAAATGTGTGAGCTCAGTGAACGATGTAGTTCATTTGAGCAGAAAAGTGACTGCCCTTACCTGAAACGAAGTCTTGCTTGTAGGAAGACTCAGAGCCTGGGATTTAACTCCATTTCTGAAGTGAAACACACAGCAGTGTTCTCATCCATTGATGACACTCTGCTTTAGAACAAGAAGCACGCTCTTGCTTTCTAGAGTCTCTAAGACAGCAGGAAACGTGAGTGTGCTGAGAACAAAAGAACTGTGTTTCCTACACATCCGGACCATATCTAGTCCAACTCTACTTCTTAAACTGATACAAAGCACTGGTCCTCTAACATCCAATGCTTTTCTGTTAAGATGAGAAATGTGTGAGCTCAGTGAACGATGTAGTTCGTTTGTGCTGAAAAGTGACTAACCTTACCTGAAACGAAGTCTTGCTTGTAGGAAGACACAGAGATTGGGATTTAACTCCATTTCTGAAGGGAAACACACAGCATAGTTCTCATCCATGGATCACAATCTGCTTTAGAGCGAGAAGCATGCTCTTGCTTTCTAGAGTCTCTAACACAGCAGGAAACGTGAGTGTGCTGAGAACAAATGAACGGTGTTTCCTACACATACGGACCATATCTAGTCCAACTCTGCTTCTGAAACTGATACAAAGCACTGACCCTCTAACATCCAATGTTTGTCAGTTAAGATGAGAAACGTGTGAGCTTTGTGAATGATGTAGTTCCTTTGAACTGAAAAGTGACTGCCCTTACCTGAAACGAAGTCTTGCTTGTAGGAAGACACAGAGCCTGTGATTTAACTCCATTTCTGAAGGGAAACACACAGCATAGTTCTCATCCATGGATCACACTCTCCTTTAGAGCGAGAAGCACACTCTTGCTTTCTAGATTCTCTAAGACAGCAGGAAATCTGAGTGTGCCCAGAACAAAAGAACGGTGATTCCTACACATATGGACCATATCTAGTCCAAATCTGCTTCTGAAACTGATACAAAGCACAGACCCTCTAACATCCAATGCTTGACAGTTAAGATGGAAAACGTGTGAGCTTCATGAACGATGTAGTTCGTTTGAGCAGAAAAGTGACTGCACTTACCTTAAACGAAGTCTTGCTTGTAGGAAGACTCAGAGCCTGGGATTTAACTCCATTTCAAAATTGAAACACACAGCAGTGTTCTCATCCATTGATCACACTCTGCTATAGAACAAGAAGCACACTCTTGCTTTCTAGAGTCTCTAAGACAGCAGGAAACATGAGTGTGCTGAGAACAAAAGAACGATGTTTCCTACTCATACGGACCATATCTAGTCCAACTCTGCTTCTGAAACTGATACAAAGCACTGACCCTCTAACATCCAATGTTTGTCAGTTAAGATGAGAAACGTGTGAGCTTTGTGAATGCTGTAGTTCCTTTGAACTGAAAAGTGACTGCCCTTTCCTGAACGAAGTCTTGCTTGTAGGAAGACACAGAACCTGGGATTTAACTCCATTTTGAATTGAAACACACAGCAGTGTTCTCATCCATTGATCACACTCTGCTTTAGATCAAGAAGCACACTCTTGCTTTCTAGAATCTCTAAGACAGCATGAAACATGAGTGTGCTGAGAACAAAAGAACGGTGTTTCTTTCACATACGGACCATATCTAGTCCAACTCTGCTTCTGAAACTGATACAAAGCACTGACCCTCTAACATCCAATGTTTGTCAGTTAAGATGAGAAACTTGTGAGCTTTGTGAATGATGTAGTTCCTTTGAACTGAAAAGTGACTGCCCTTACCTGAAACGAAGTCTTGCTTGTAGGAAGACACAGAGCCTGTGATTTAACTCCATTTCTGAAGGGAAACACACAGCATAGTTCTCATCCTTGGATCACACTCTGCTTTAGAGCGAGAAGCACACTCTTGCTTTCTAGATTCTCTAAGACAGCAGGAAATCTGAGTGTGCCCAGAACAAAAGAATGGTGATTCCTACACATATGGACCCTATCTAGTCCAAATCTGCTTCTGAAACTGATACAAAGCACTTACCCTCTAACATCCAATGCTTGTCAGTTAAGATGAGAAATGTGTGAGCTCAGTAAACGATGTAGTTCGTTTGAGCAGAAAAGTGACTGCCCTTACCTGAAACGAAGTCTTGCTTGTAGGAAGACTCAGAGCCTGGGATTTAACTCCATTTCTGAAGTGAAACACACAGCAGTGTTCTCATCCATTGATGACACTCTGCTTTAGAACAAGAAGCACGCTCTTGCTTTCTAGAGTCTCTAAGACAGCAGGAAACGTGAGTGTGCTGAGAACAAAAGAACTGTGTTTCCTACACATCCGGACCATATCTAGTCCAACTCTACTTCTTAAACTGATACAAAGCACTGGTCCTCTAACATCCAATGCTTTTCTGTTAAGATGAGAAATGTGTGAGCTCAGTGAACGATGTAGTTCGTTTGTGCTGAAAAGTGACTAACCTTACCTGAAACGAAGTCTTGCTTGTAGGAAGACACAGAGATTGGGATTTAACTCCATTTCTGAAGGGAAACACACAGCATAGTTCTCATCCATGGATCACAATCTGCTTTAGAGCGAGAAGCACGCTCTTGCTTTCTAGAGTCTCTAACACAGCAGGAAAAGTGAGTGTGCTGAGAACAAATGAACGGTGTTTCCTACACATATGGACCATATCTATTCCAACTCTGCTTCTGAAACTCATACAAAGCACTGCTCCTCTAACATCCAATGCTTGTCAGTTAAGATGGGAAACGTGTGAGCTTCATGAACGATGTAGTTCGTTTGAGCATAAAAGTGACTGCCCTTACCTTAAACGAAGTCTTGCTTGTAGGAAGACTCAGAGCCTGGGATTTAACTCCATTTCTGAAGTGAAACACACAGCAGTGTTCTCATCCATTGATCACACTCTGCTTTAGAACAAGAAGCACGCTCTTGCTTTCTAGAGTCTCTAAGACAGCAGGAAACGTGAGTGTGCTGAGAACAAAAAAATGGTGTTTCCTACACATACGGACCATATCTAGTCCAACTCTGATTCTGAAACTGATACAAAGCACTGGTCCTCTAACATCCAATGTTTGTCAGTTAAGATGAGAAACGTGTGAGCTTTGTGAATGATGTAGTTCGTTTGAGCAGAAAAGTGACTGCCCTTACCTGAAACGAAGTCTTGCTTGTAGGAAGACACAGAGCCTGGGATTTAACTCCATTTCTGAAGGGAAACACACAGCATAGTATTCATCCATGGATCACACTCTGCTTTAGAGCGAGAAGCACACTCTTGCTTTCTAGATTCTCTAAGACAACAGGAAATCTGAGTGTGCCCAGAACAAAAGAACGGTGTTTCCTACACATATGGACCATATCTAGTCCAAATCTGCTTCTGAAACTGATACAAAGCACTGACCCTCTAACATCCAATGCTTGTCAGTTAAGATGAGAAATGTGTGAGCTCAGTGAACGATGTAGTTCGTTTGAGCAGAAAGTGACTGCCCTTACCTGAAACGAAGTCTTGCTTGTAGGAAGACTCAGAGCCTGGGATTTAACTCCATTTCTGAAGTGAAACACACAGCAGTGTTCTCATCCATTGATGACACTCTGCTTTAGAACAAGAAGCACGCTCTTGCTTTCTAGAGTATCCAAGACAGCAGGAAACGTGAGTGTGCTGAGAAGAAAAGAACCTGGTTTCCTACACATCCGGAAAATATCTAGTCTAACTCTACTTCTTAAACTGATACAAAGCACTGGTCCTCTAACATCCAATGCTTGTCTGTTAAGATGAGAAATGTGTGAGCTCAGTGAACGATGTAGTTCGTTTGAGCTGAAAAGTGACTGCCCTTACCTGAAACGAAGTCTTGCTTGTAGGAAGACCCAGAGATTGGGATTTAACTCCATTTCTGAAGGGAAACACACAGCATCGTTCTCATCCATGGATCACAATCTGCTTTAGAGCGAGAAGCATGCACTTGCTTTCTAGAGTCTCTAACACAGCAAGAAACGTGAGTGTGCTGAGAAAAAAAGAACGTTGTTTCCTACACATACGGACCATATCTAGTCCAACTCTGCTTCTGAAACTCATACAAAGCACTGCTCCTCTAACATCCAATGCTTGACATTTAAGATGGAAAACGTGTGAGCTTCATGAACGATGTAGTTCGTTTGAGCAGAAAAGTGACTGCCCTTACCTTAAACGAAGTCTTGCTTGTAGGAAGACTCAGAGCCTGGGATTTAACTCCATTTCTGAATTGAAACACACAGCAGTGTTCTCATCCATTGATCACACTCTGCTTTAGAACAAGAAGCACACTCTTGCTTTCTAGAGTCTCTAAGACAGCAGGAAACATGAGTGTGCTGAGAACAAAAGAACGATGTTTCCTACACATACGGACCATATCTAGTCCAACTCTGCTTCTGAAACTGATACAAAGCACTGACCCTCTAACATCCAATATTTGTCAGTTAAGATGAGAAACGTGTGAGCTTTGTGAATGATGTAGTTCCTTTGAACTGAAAAGTGACTGCCCTTTCCAGAACGAAGTCTTGCTTGTAGGAAGACACAGAGCCTGGGATTTAACTCCATTTCTGAATTGAAACACACAGCAGTGTTCTCATCCATTGATCACACTCTGCTTTAGAACAAGAAGCACACTCTTGCTTTCTAGAATCTCTAAGACAGCATGAAACATGAGTGTGCTGAGAACAAAAGAACGGTGTTTCTTACACATACGGACCATATCTAGTCCAACTCTGCTTCTGAAACTGATACAAAGCACTGACCCTCTAACATCCATTGTTTGTCAGTTAAGATGAGAAACGTGTGAGCTTTGTGAATGATGTAGTTCCTTTGAACTGAAAAGTGACTGCCCTTACCTGAAACGAAGTCTTGCTTGTAGGAAGACACAGAGCCTGTGATTTAACTCCATTTCTGAAGGGAAACACACAGCATAGTTCTCATCCTTGGATCACACTCTGCTTTAGAGCGAGAAGCACACTCTTGCTTTCTAGATTCTCTAAGACAGCAGGAAATCTGAGTGTGCCCAGAACAAAAGAATGGTGATTCCTACACATATGGACCATATCTAGTCCAAATCTGCTTCTGAAACTGATACAAAGCACTTACCCTCTAACATCCAATGCTTGTCAGTTAAGATGAGAAATGTGTGAGCTCAGTGAACGATGTAGTTCGTTTGAGCAGAAAAGTGACTGCCCTTACCTGAAACGAAGTCTTGCTTGTAGGAAGACTCAGAGCCTGGGATTTAACTCCATTTCTGAAGTGAAACACACAGCAGTGTTCTCATCCATTGATGACACTCTGCTTTAGAACAAGAAGCACGCTCTTGCTTTCTAGAGTCTCTAACACAGCAGGAAACGTGAGTGTGCTGAGAACAAAAGAACCGTGTTTCCTACACATCCGGACCATATCTAGTCCAACTCTACTTCTTAAACTGATACAAAGCACTGGTCCTCTAACATCCAATGATTTCTGTTAAGATGAGAAATGTGTGAGCTCAGTGAACGATGTAGTTCGTTTGTGCTGAAAAGTGACTGCCCTTACCTGAAACGAAGTCTTGCTTGTAGGAAGACACAGAGATTGGGATTTAACTCCATTTCTGAAGGGAAACACACAGCATAGTTCTCATCCATGGATCACAATCTGGTTTAGAGCGAGAAGCACGCTCTTGCTTTCTAGAGTCTCTAACACAGCAGGAAACGTGAGTGTGCTGAGAACAAATGAACGGTGTTTCCTACACATATGGACCATATCTAGTCCAACTCTGCTTCTGAAACTCATACAAAGCAGTGCTCCTCTAACATCCAATGCTTGTCAGTTAAGATGGGAAACGTGTGAGCTTCATGAACGATGTAGTTCGTTTGAGCAGAAAAGTGACTGCCCTTACCTTAAACGATGTCTTGCTTGTAGGAAGACTCAGAGCCTGGGATTTAACACCATTTCTGAATTGAAACACACAGCAGTGTTCTCATCCATTGATCACACTCTGCTTTAGAACAAGAAGCATGCTCTTGCTTTCTAGAGTCTCTAAGACAGCAGGAAACGTGAGTGTGCTGAGAACAAAAAAATGGTATTTCCTACACATACGGACCATATCTAGTCCAACTCTGCTTCTGAAACTGATACAAAGCACTGGTCCTCTAACATCCAATGTTTGTCAGATAAGATGAGAAACGTGTGAGCTTTGTGAATGATGTAGTTCCTTTGAACTGAAAAGTGACTGCCCTTACCTGAAACGAAGTCTTGCTTGTAGGAAGACACAGAGCCTGTGATTTAACTCCATTTCTGAAGGGAAACACACAGCATAGTTCTCATCCATGGATCACACTCTCCTTTAGAGCGAGAAGCACACTCTTGCTTTCTAGATTCTCTAAGACAGCAGGAAATCTGAGTGTGCCCAGAACAAAAGAACGGTGATTCCTACACATATGGACCATATCTAGTCCAAATCTGCTTCTGAAACTGATACAAAGCACTGACCCTCTAACATCCAATGCTTGACAGTTAAGATGGAAAACGTGTGAGCTTCATGAACGATGTAGTTCGTTTGAGCAGAAAAGTGACTGCCCTTACCTTAAACGAAGTCTTGCTTGTAGGAAGACTCAGAGCCTGGGATTTAACTCCATTTCTGAATTGAAACACACAGCAGTGTTCTCATCCATTGATCACACTCTGCTTTAGAACAAGAAGCACACTCTTGCTTTCTAGAGTCTCTAAGACAGCAGGAAACATGAGTGTGCTGAGAACAAAAGAACGATGTTTCCTACTCATACGGACCATATCTAGTCCAACTCTGCTTCTGAAACTGATACAAAGCACTGACCCTCTAACATCCAATGTTTGTCAGTTAAGATGAGAAACGTGTGAGCTTTGTGAATGATGTAGTTCCTTTGAACTGAAAAGTGACTGCCCTTTCCTGAACGAAGTCTTGCTTGTAGGAAGACACAGAGCCTGGGATTTAACTCCATTTCTGAATTGAAACACACAGCAGTGTTCTCATCCATTGATCAAACTCTGCTTTAGAACAAGAAGCACACTCTTGCTTTCTAGTATCTCTAAGACAGCATGAAACATGAGTGTGCTGAGAACAAAAGAACGGTGTTTCTTACACATACGGACCATATCTAGTCCAACTCTGCTTCTGAAACTGATACAAAGCACTGACCCTCTAACATCCAATGTTTGTCAGTTAAGATGAGAAACGTGTGAGCTTTGTGAATGATGTAGTTCCTTTGAACTGAAAAGTGACTGCCCTTACCTGAAACGAAGTCTTGCTTGTAGGAAGACACAGAGCCTGTGATTTAACTCCATTTCTGAAGGGAAACACACAGCATAGTTCTCATCCTTGGATCACACTCTGCTTTAGAGCGAGAAGCCCACTCTTGCTTTCTAGATTCTCTAAGACAGCAGGAAATCTGAGTGTGCCCAGAACAAAAGAATGGTGATTCCTACACATATGGACCATATCTAGTCCAAATCTGCTTCTGAAACTGATACAAAGCACTTACCCTCTAACATCCAATGCTTGTCAGTTAAGATGAGAAATGTGTGAGCTCAGTGAACGATGTAGTTCATTTGAGCAGAAAAGTGACTGCCCTTACCTGAAACGAAGTCTTGCTTGTAGGAAGACTCAGAGCCTGGGATTTAACTCCATTTCTGAAGTGAAACACACAGCAGTGTTCTCATCCATTGATGACACTCTGCTTTAGAACAAGAAGCACGCTCTTGCTTTCTAGAGTCTCTAAGACAGCAGGAAACGTGAGTGTGCTGAGAAAAAAAGAAATGTGTTTCCTACACATCCGGACCATATCTAGTCCAACTCTACTTCTTAAACTGATACAAAGCACTGGTCCTCTAACATCCAATGCTTTTCTGTTAAGATGAGAAATGTGTGAGCTCAGTGAACGATGTAGTTCGTTTGTGCTGAAAAGTGACTAACCTTACCTGAAACGAAGTCTTGCTTGTAGGAAGACACAGAGATTGGGATTTAACTCCATTTCTGAAGGGAAACACACAGCATAGTTCTCATCCATGGATCACAATCTGCTTTAGAGCGAGAAGCATGCTCTTGCTTTCTAGAGTCTCTAACACAGCAGGAAACGTGAGTGTGCTGAGAACAAATGAACGGTGTTTCCTACACATACGGACCATATCTAGTCCAACTCTGCTTCTGAAACTGATACAAAGCACTGACCCTCTAACATCCAATGTTTGTCAGTTAAGATGAGAAACGTGTGAGCTTTGTGAATGATGTAGTTCCTTTGAACTGAAAAGTGACTGCCCTTACCTGAAACGAAGTCTTGCTTGTAGGAAGACACAGAGCCTGTGATTTAACTCCATTTCTGAAGGGAAACACACAGCATAGTTCTCATCCATGGATCACACTCTGCTTTAGAGCGAGAAGCACACTCTTGCTTTCTAGATTCTCTAAGACAGCAGGAAATCTGAGTGTGCCCAGAACAAAAGAACGGTGATTCCTACACATATGGACCATATCTAGTCCAAATCTGCTTCTGAAACTGATACAAAGCCCAGACCCTCTAACATCCAATGCTTGACAGTTAAGATGGAAAACGTGTGAGCTTCATGAACGATGTAGTTCGTTTGAGCAGAAAAGTGACTGCACTTACCTTAAACGAAGTCTTGCTTGTAGGAAGACTCAGAGCCTGGGATTTAACTCCATTTCTGAATTGAAACACACAGCAGTGTTCTCATCCATTGATCACACTCTGCTATAGAACAAGAAGCACACTCTTGCTTTCTAGAGTCTCTAAGACAGCAGGAAACATGAGTGTGCTGAGAACAAAAGAACGATGTTTCCTACTCATACGGACCATATCTAGTCCAACTCTGCTTCTGAAACTGATACAAAGCACTGACCCTCTAACATCCAATGTTTGTCAGTTAAGATGAGAAACGTGTGAGCTTTGTGAATGCTGTAGTTCCTTTGAACTGAAAAGTGACTGCCCTTTCCTGAACGAAGTCTTGCTTGTAGGAAGACACAGAACCTGGGATTTAACTCCATTTCTGAATTGAAACACACAGCAGTGTTCTCATCCATTGATCACACTCTGCTTTAGATCAAGAAGCACACTCTTGCTTTCTAGAATCTCTAAGACAGCATGAAACATGAGTGTGCTGAGAACAAAAGAACGGTGTTTCTTTCACATACGGACCATATCTAGTCCAACTCTGCTTCTGAAACTGATACAAAGCACTGACCCTCTAACATCCAATGTTTGTCAGTTAAGATGAGAAACTTGTGAGCTTTGTGAATGATGTAGTTCCTTTGAACTGAAAAGTGACTGCCCTTACCTGAAACGAAGTCTTGCTTGTAGGAAGACACAGAGCCTGTGATTTAACTCCATTTCTGAAGGGAAACACACAGCATAGTTCTCATCCTTGGATCACACTCTGCTTTAGAGTGAGAAGCACACTCTTGCTTTCTAGATTCTCTAAGACAGCAGGAAATCTGAGTGTGCCCAGAACAAAAGAATGGTGATTCCTACACATATGGACCCTATCTAGTCCAAATCTGCTTCTGAAACTGATACAAAGCACTTACCCTCTAACATCCAATGCTTGTAAGTTAAGATGAGAAATGTGTGAGCTCAGTAAACGATGTAGTTCGTTTGAGCAGAAAAGTGACTGCCCTTACCTGAAACGAAGTCTTGCTTGTAGGAAGACTCAGAGCCTGGGATTTAACTCCATTTCTGAAGTGAAACACACAGCAGTGTTCTCATCCATTGATGACACTCTGCTTTAGAACAAGAAGCACGCTCTTGCTTTCTAGAGTCTCTAAGACAGCAGGAAACGTGAGTGTGCTGAGAACAAAAGAACTGTGTTTCCTACACATCCGGACCATATCTAGTCCAACTCTACTTCTTAAACTGATACAAAGCACTGGTCCTCTAACATCCAATGCTTTTCTGTTAAGATGAGAAATGTGTGAGCTCAGTGAACGATGTAGTTCGTTTGTGCTGAAAAGTGACTAACCTTACCTGAAACGAAGTCTTGCTTGTAGGAAGACACAGAGATTGGGATTTAACTCCATTTCTGAAGGGAAACACACAGCATAGTTCTCATCCATGGATCACAATCTGCTTTAGAGCGAGAAGCACGCTCTTGCTTTCTAGAGTCTCTAACACAGCAGGAAAAGTGAGTGTGCTGAGAACAAATGAACGGTGTTTCCTACACATATGGACCATATCTATTCCAACTCTGCTTCTGAAACTCATACAAAGCACTGCTCCTCTAACATCCAATGCTTGTCAGTTAAGATGGGAAACGTGTGAGCTTCATGAACGATGTAGTTCGTTTGAGCATAAAAGTGACTGCCCTTACCTTAAACGAAGTCTTGCTTGTAGGAAGACTCAGAGCCTGGGATTTAACTCCATTTCTGAAGTGAAACACACAGCAGTGTTCTCATCCATTGATCACACTCTGCTTTAGAACAAGAAGCACGCTCTTGCTTTCTAGAGTCTCTAAGACAGCAGGAAACGTGAGTGTGCTGAGAACAAAAAAATGGTGTTTCCTACACATACGGACCATATCTAGTCCAACTCTGATTCTGAAACTGATACAAAGCACTGGTCCTCTAACATCCAATGTTTGTCAGTTAAGATGAGAAACGTGTGAGCTTTGTGAATGATGTAGTTCCTTTGAACTGAAAAGTGACTGCCCTTACCTGAAACGAAGTCTTGCTTGTAGGAAGACACAGAGCCTGGGATTTAACTCCATTTCTGAAGGGAAACACACAGCATAGTATTCGTCCATGGATCACACTCTGCTTTAGAGCGAGAAGCACACTCTTGCTTTCTAGATTCTCTAAGACAACAGGAAATCTGAGTGTGCCCAGAACAAAAGAACGGTGTTTCCTACACATATGGACCATATCTAGTCCAAATCTGCTTCTGAAACTGATACAAAGCACTGACCCTCTAACATCCAATGCTTGTCAGTTAAGATGAGAAATGTGTGAGCTCAGTGAACGATGTAGTTCGTTTGAGCAGAAAGTGACTGCCCTTACCTGAAACGAAGTCTTGCTTGTAGGAAGACTCAGAGCCTGGGATTTAACTCCATTTCTGAAGTGAAACACACAGCAGTGTTCTCATCCATTGATGACACTCTGCTTTAGAACAAGAAGCACGCTCTTGCTTTCTAGAGTATCCAAGACAGCAGGAAACGTGAGTGTGCTGAGAAGAAAAGAACCTTGTTTCCTACACATCCGGAAAATATCTAGTCTAACTCTACTTCTTAAACTGATACAAAGCACTGGTCCTCTAACATCCAATGCTTGTCTGTTAAGATGAGAAATGTGTGAGCTCAGTGAACGATGTAGTTCGTTTGAGCTGAAAAGTGACTGCCCTTACCTGAAACGAAGTCTTGCTTGTAGGAAGACCCAGAGATTGGGATTTAACTCCATTTCTGAAGGGAAACACACAGCATAGTTCTCATCCATGGATCACAATCTGCTTTAGAGCGAGAAGCATGCACTTGCTTTCTAGAGTCTCTAACACAGCAAGAAACGTGAGTGTGCTGAGAAAAAAAGAACGTTGTTTCCTACACATACGGACCATATCTAGTCCAACTCTGCTTCTGAAACTCATACAAAGCACTGCTCCTCTAACATCCAATGCTTGACATTTAAGATGGAAAACGTGTGAGCTTCATGAACGATGTAGTTCGTTTGAGCAGAAAAGTGACTGCCCTTACCTTAAACGAAGTCTTGCTTGTAGGAAGACTCAGAGCCCGGGGTTTAACTCCATTTCTGAATTGAAACACACAGCAGTGTTCTCATCCATTGATCACACTCTGCTTTAGAACAAGAAGCACACTCTTGCTTTCTAGAGTCTCTAAGACAGCAGGAAACATGAGTGTGCTGAGAACAAAAGAACGATGTTTCCTACACATACGGACCATATCTAGTCCAACTCTGCTTCTGAAACTGATACAAAGCACTGACCCTCTAACATCCAATGTTTGTCAGTTAAGATGAGAAACGTGTGAGCTTTGTGAATGATGTAGTTCCTTTGAACTGAAAAGTGACTGCCCTTTCCAGAACGAAGTCTTGCTTGTAGGAAGACACAGAGCCTGGGATTTAACTCCATTTCTGAATTGAAACACACAGCAGTGTTCTCATCCATTGATCACACTCTGCTTTAGAACAAGAAGCACACTCTTGCTTTCTAGAATCTCTAAGACAGCATGAAACATGAGTGTGCTGAGAACAAAAGAACGGTGTTTCTTACACATACGGACCATATCTAGTCCAACTCTGCTTCTGAAACTGATACAAAGCACTGACACTCTAACATCCATTGTTTGTCAGTTAAGATGAGAAACGTGTGAGCTTTGTGAATGATGTAGTTCCTTTGAACTGAAAAGTGACTGCCCTTACCTGAAACGAAGTCTTGCTTGTAGGAAGACACAGAGCCTGTGATTTAACTCCATTTCTGAAGGGAAACACACAGCATAGTTCTCATCCTTGGATCACACTCTGCTTTAGAGCGAGAAGCACACTCTTGCTTTCTAGATTCTCTAAGACAGCAGGAAATCTGAGTGTGCCCAGAACAAAAGAATGGTGATTCCTACACATATGGACCATATCTAGTCCAAATCTGCTTCTGAAACTGATACAAAGCACTTACCCTCTAACATCCAATGCTTGTCAGTTAAGATGAGAAATGTGTGAGCTCAGTGTACGATGTAGTTCGTTTGAGCAGAAAAGTGACTGCCCTTACCTGAAACGAAGTCTTGCTTGTAGGAAGACTCAGAGCCTGGGATTTAACTCCATTTCTGAAGTGAAACACACAGCAGTGTTCTCATCCATTGATGACACTCTGCTTTAGAACAAGAAGCACGCTCTTGCTTTCTAGAGTCTCTAACACAGCAGGAAACGTGAGTGTGCTGAGAACAAAAGAACCGTGTTTCCTACACATCCAGACCATATCTAGTCCAACTCTACTTCTTAAACTGATACAAAGCACTGGTCCTCTAACATCCAATGATTTCTGTTAAGATGAGAAATGTGTGAGCTCAGTGAACGATGTAGTTCGTTTGTGCTGAAAAGTGACTGCCCTTACCTGAAACGAAGTCTTGCTTGTAGGAAGACACAGAGATTGGGATTTAACTCCATTTCTGAAGGGAAACACACAGCATAGTTCTCATCCATGGATCACAATCTGGTTTAGAGCGAGAAGCACGCTCTTGCTTTCTAGAGTCTCTAACACAGCAGGAAACGTGAGTGTGCTGAGAACAAATGAACGGTGTTTCCTACACATATGGACCATATCTAGTCCAACTCTGCTTCTGAAACTCATACAAAGCACTACTTCTCTAACATCCAATGCTTGTCAGTTAAGATGGGAAACGTGTGAGCTTCATGAACGATGTAGTTCGTTTGAGCAGAAAAGGGACTGCCCTTACCTTAAACGAAGTCTTGCTTGTAGGAAGACTCAGAGCCTGGGATTTAACTCCATTTCTGAATGAAACACACAGCAGTGTTCTCATCCATTGATCACACTCTGCTTTAGAACAAGAAGCACGCTCTTGCTTTCTAGAGTCTCTGAGAGAGCAGGAAACGTGAGTGTGCCTAGAACAAAAGAACGGTGTTTCCTACACATACGGACCATATCTAGTCTAACTCTGCTTCTGAAACTGATACAAAGCACTGGTCCTCTAACATCCAATGTTTGTCAGTTAAGATGAGAAACGTGTGAGCTTTGTGAATGATGTAGTTCCTTTGAACTGAAAAGTGACTGCCCTTACCTGAAACGAAGTTTGCTTGTAGGAATACACAGAGCCTGGGATTTAACTCCATTTCTGAAGGGAAACACACAGCATAGTATTCATCCATGGATCACACTCTGCTTTAGAGCGAGAAGCACACTCTTGCTTTCTAGATTCTCTAAGACAACAGGAAATCTGAGTGTGCCCAGAACAAAAGAACGGTGTTTCCTACACATATGGACCATATCTAGTCCAAATCTGCTTCTGAAACTGATACAAAGCACTGACCCTCTAACATCCAATGCTTGTCAGTTAAGATGAGAAATGTGTGAGCTCAGTGAACGATGTAGTTCGTTTGAGCAGAAAGTGACTGCCCTTACCTGAAACGAAGTCTTGCTTGTAGGAAGACTCAGAGCCTGGGATTTACCTCCATTTCTGAAGTGAAACACACAGCAGTGTTCTCATCCATTGATGACACTCTGCTTTAGAACAAGAAGCACGCTCTTGCTTTCTAGAGTATCCAAGACAGCAGGAAACGTGAGTGTGCTGAGAAGAAAAGAACCTGGTTTCCTACACATCCGGAAAATATCTAGTCTAACTCTACCTCTTAAACTGATACAAAGCACTGGTCCTCTAACATCCAATGCTTGTCTGTTAAGATGAGAAATGTGTGAGCTCAGTGAACGATGTAGTTCGTTTGAGCTGAAAAGTGACTGCCCTTACCTGAAACGAAGTCTTGCTTGTAGGAAGACCCAGAGATTGGGATTTAACTCCATTTCTGAAGGGAAACACACAGCATAGTTCTCATCCATGGATCACAATCTGCTTTAGAGCGAGAAGCATGCTCTTGCTTTCTAGAGTCTCTAACACAGCAGGAAACGTGAGTGTGCTGAGAACAAATGAACGGTGTTTCCTACACATATGGACCATATCTAGTCCAACTCTGCTTCTGAAACTCATACAAAGCACTGCTCCTCTAACATCCAATGCTTGTCTGTTAAGATGAGAAAAGTGTGAGCTCAGTGAACGATGTAGTTCGTTTGAGCTGAAAAGTGACTGCCCTTACCTGAAACGAAGTCTTGCTTGTAGGAAGACACAGAGATTGGGATTTAACTCCATTTCTGAAGGGAAACACACAGCATAGTTCTCATCCATGGATCACAATCTGCTTTAGAGCGAGATGCACGCTCTTGCTTTCTAGAGTCTCTAACACAGCAGGAAACGTGAGTGTGCTGAGAACAAAAGAACGTTGTTTCCTACACATACGGACCATATCTAGTCCAACTCTGCTTCTGAAACTCATACAAAGCACTGCTCCTCTAACATCCAATGCTTCACAGTTAAGATGGAAAACGTGTGAGCTTCATGAACGATGTAGTTCGTTTGAGCAGAAAAGTGACTGCCCTTACCTTAAACGAAGTCTTGCTTGTAGGAAGACTCAGAGCCTGGGATTTAACTCCATTTCTGAAGTGAAACACACAGCAGTGTTCTCATCCATTGATCACACTCTGCTTTAGAACAAGAAGCACACTCTTGCTTTCTAGAGTCTCTAAGACAGCAGGAAACATGAGTGTGCTGAGAACAAAAGAACGATGTTTCCTACACATACGGATCATATCTAGTCCAACTCTGCTTCTGAAACTGATACAAAGCACTGAATCTCTAACATCCAATGTTTGTCAGTTAAGATGAGAAACGTGTGAGCTTTGTGAATGATGTAGTTCCTGTGAACTGAAAAGTGACTGCCCTTACCTGAACGAAGTCTTGCTTGTAGGAAGACACAGAGCCTGGGATTTAACTCCATTTCTGAATTGAAACACACAGCAGTGTTCTCATCCATTGATCACACTCTGCTTTAGATCAAGAAGCACACTCTTGCTTTCTAGAATCTCTAAGACAGCATGAAACATGAGTGTGCTGAGAACAAAAGAACGGTGTTTCTTACACATACGGACCATATCTAGTCCAACTCTGCTTCTGAAACTGATACAAAGCACTGACCCTCTAACATCCAATGTTTGTCAGTTAAGATGAGAAACGTGTGAGCTTTGTGAATGATGTAGTTCCTTTGAACTGAAAAGTGACTGCCCTTACCTGAAACGAAGTCTTGCTTGTAGGAAGACACAGAGCCTGTGATTTAACTCCATTTCTGAAGGGAAACACACAGCTTAGTTCTCATCCATGGATCACACTCTGCTTTAGAGCGAGAAGCACACTCTTGCTTTCTAGATTCTCTAAGACAGCAGGAAATCTGAGTGTGCCCAGAACAAAAGAACGGTGATTCCTACACATATGGACCCTATCTAGTCCAAATCTGCTTCTGAAACTGATACAAAGCACTTACCCTCTAACATCCAATGCTTGTCAGTTAAGATGAGAAATGTGTGAGCTCAGTGAACGATGTAGTTCGTTTGAGCAGAAAAGTGACTGCCCTTACCTGAAACGAAGTCTTGCTTGTAGGAAGACTCAGAGCCTGGGATTTAACTCCATTTCTGAAGTGAAACACACAGCAGTGTTCTCATCCATTGATGACACTCTGCTTTAGAACAAGAAGCACGCTCTTGCTTTCTAGAGTCTCTAACACAGCAGGAAACGTGAGTGTGCTGAGAACAAAAGAACCGTGTTTCCTACACATCCAGACCATATCTAGTCCAACTCTACTTCTTAAACTGATACAAAGCACTGGTCCTCTAACATCCAATGATTTCTGTTAAGATGAGAAATGTGTGAGCTCAGTGAACGATGTAGTTCGTTTGTGCTGAAAAGTGACTGCCCTTACCTGAAACGAAGTCTTGCTTGTAGGAAGACACAGAGATTGGGATTTAACTCCATTTCTGAAGGGAAACACACAGCATAGTTCTCATCCATGGATCACAATCTGGTTTAGAGCGAGAAGCACGCTCTTGCTTTCTAGAGTCTCTAACACAGCAGGAAACGTGAGTGTGCTGAGAACAAATGAACGGTGTTTCCTACACATATGGACCATATCTAGTCCAACTCTGCTTCTGAAACTCATACAAAGCACTACTTCTCTAACATCCAATGCTTGTCAGTTAAGATGGGAAACGTGTGAGCTTCATGAACGATGTAGTTCGTTTGAGCAGAAAAGGGACTGCCCTTACCTTAAACGAAGTCTTGCTTGTAGGAAGACTCAGAGCCTGGGATTTAACTCCATTTCTGAATGAAACACACAGCAGTGTTCTCATCCATTGATCACACTCTGCTTTAGAACAAGAAGCACGCTCTTGCTTTCTAGAGTCTCTAAGACAGCAGGAAACGTGAGTGTGCTGAGAACAAAAGAACGGTGTTTCCTACACATACGGACCATATCTAGTCCAACTCTGCTTCTGAAACTGATACAAAGCACTGGTCCTCTAACATCCAATGTTTGTCAGTTAAGATGAGAAACGTGTGAGCTTTGTGAATGATGTAGTTCCTTTGAACTGAAAAGTGACTGCCCTTACCTGAAACAAAGTCTTGCTTGTAGGAAGACACAGAGCCTGTGATTTAACTCCATTTCTGAAGGGAAACACACAGCATAGTTCTCATCCATGGATCATACTCTGCTTTAGATCGAGAAGCACACTCTTGCTTTCTAGATTCTCTAAGACAGCAGGAAATCTGAGTGTGCCCAGAACAAAAGAACGGTGATTCCTACACATATGGACCATATCTAGTCCAAATCTGCTTCTGAAACTGATACAAAGCACTGACCCTCTAACATCCAATGCTTGTCAGTTAAGATGAGAAATGTGTGAGCTCAGTGAACGATGTAGTTCGTTTGAGCAGAAAAGTGACTGCCCTTACCTGAAACGAAGTCTTGCTTGTAGGAAGACTCAGAGCCTGGGATTTTACTCCATTTCTGAAGTGAAACACACAGCAGTGTTCTCATCCATTGATGACACTCTGCTTTAGAACAAGAAGCACGCTCTTGCTTTCTAGAGTCTCTAACACAGCAGGAAACGTGAGTGTGCTGAGAACAAAAGAACCGTGTTTCCTACACATCCAGACCATATCTAGTCCAACTCTACTTCTTAAACTGATACAAAGCACTGGTCCTCTAACATCCAATGATTTCTGTTAAGATGAGAAATGTGTGAGCTCAGTGAACGATGTAGTTCGTTTGTGCTGAAAAGTGACTGCCCTTACCTGAAACGAAGTCTTGCTTGTAGGAAGACACAGAGATTGGGATTTAACTCCATTTCTGAAGGGAAACACACAGCATAGTTCTCATCCATGGATCACAATCTGGTTTAGAGCGAGAAGCACGCTCTTGCTTTCTAGAGTCTCTAACACAGCAGGAAACGTGAGTGTGCTGAGAACAAATGAACGGTGTTTCCTACACATATGGACCATATCTAGTCCAACTCTGCTTCTGAAACTCATACAAAGCACTACTTCTCTAACATCCAATGCTTGTCAGTTAAGATGGGAAACGTGTGAGCTTCATGAACGATGTAGTTCGTTTGAGCAGAAAAGGGACTGCCCTTACCTTAAACGAAGTCTTGCTTGTAGGAAGACTCAGAGCCTGGGATTTAACTCCATTTCTGAATGAAACACACAGCAGTGTTCTCATCCATTGATCACACTCTGCTTTAGAACAAGAAGCACGCTCTTGCTTTCTAGAGTCTCTGAGAGAGCAGGAAACGTGAGTGTGCCTAGAACAAAAGAACGGTGTTTCCTACACATACGGACCATATCTAGTCTAACTCTGCTTCTGAAACTGATACAAAGCACTGGTCCTCTAACATCCAATGTTTGTCAGTTAAGATGAGAAACGTGTGAGCTTTGTGAATGATGTAGTTCCTTTGAACTGAAAAGTGACTGCCCTTACCTGAAACGAAGTTTGCTTGTAGGAATACACAGAGCCTGGGATTTAACTCCATTTCTGAAGGGAAACACACAGCATAGTATTCATCCATGGATCACACTCTGCTTTAGAGCGAGAAGCACACTCTTGCTTTCTAGATTCTCTAAGACAACAGGAAATCTGAGTGTGCCCAGAACAAAAGAACGGTGTTTCCTACACATATGGACCATATCTAGTCCAAATCTGCTTCTGAAACTGATACAAAGCACTGACCCTCTAACATCCAATGCTTGTCAGTTAAGATGAGAAATGTGTGAGCTCAGTGAACGATGTAGTTCGTTTGAGCAGAAAGTGACTGCCCTTACCTGAAACGAAGTCTTGCTTGTAGGAAGACTCAGAGCCTGGGATTTACCTCCATTTCTGAAGTGAAACACACAGCAGTGTTCTCATCCATTGATGACACTCTGCTTTAGAACAAGAAGCACGCTCTTGCTTTCTAGAGTATCCAAGACAGCAGGAAACGTGAGTGTGCTGAGAAGAAAAGAACCTGGTTTCCTACACATCCGGAAAATATCTAGTCTAACTCTACCTCTTAAACTGATACAAAGCACTGGTCCTCTAACATCCAATGCTTGTCTGTTAAGATGAGAAATGTGTGAGCTCAGTGAACGATGTAGTTCGTTTGAGCTGAAAAGTGACTGCCCTTACCTGAAACGAAGTCTTGCTTGTAGGAAGACCCAGAGATTGGGATTTAACTCCATTTCTGAAGGGAAACACACAGCATAGTTCTCATCCATGGATCACAATCTGCTTTAGAGCGAGAAGCATGCTCTTGCTTTCTAGAGTCTCTAACACAGCAGGAAACGTGAGTGTGCTGAGAACAAATGAACGGTGTTTCCTACACATATGGACCATATCTAGTCCAACTCTGCTTCTGAAACTCATACAAAGCACTGCTCCTCTAACATCCAATGCTTGTCTGTTAAGATGAGAAAAGTGTGAGCTCAGTGAACGATGTAGTTCGTTTGAGCTGAAAAGTGACTGCCCTTACCTGAAACGAAGTCTTGCTTGTAGGAAGACACAGAGATTGGGATTTAACTCCATTTCTGAAGGGAAACACACAGCATAGTTCTCATCCATGGATCACAATCTGCTTTAGAGCGAGATGCACGCTCTTGCTTTCTAGAGTCTCTAACACAGCAGGAAACGTGAGTGTGCTGAGAACAAAAGAACGTTGTTTCCTACACATACGGACCATATCTAGTCCAACTCTGCTTCTGAAACTCATACAAAGCACTGCTCCTCTAACATCCAATGCTTCACAGTTAAGATGGAAAACGTGTGAGCTTCATGAACGATGTAGTTCGTTTGAGCAGAAAAGTGACTGCCCTTACCTTAAACGAAGTCTTGCTTGTAGGAAGACTCAGAGCCTGGGATTTAACTCCATTTCTGAAGTGAAACACACAGCAGTGTTCTCATCCATTGATCACACTCTGCTTTAGAACAAGAAGCACACTCTTGCTTTCTAGAGTCTCTAAGACAGCAGGAAACATGAGTGTGCTGAGAACAAAAGAACGATGTTTCCTACACATACGGATCATATCTAGTCCAACTCTGCTTCTGAAACTGATACAAAGCACTGAATCTCTAACATCCAATGTTTGTCAGTTAAGATGAGAAACGTGTGAGCTTTGTGAATGATGTAGTTCCTGTGAACTGAAAAGTGACTGCCCTTACCTGAACGAAGTCTTGCTTGTAGGAAGACACAGAGCCTGGGATTTAACTCCATTTCTGAATTGAAACACACAGCAGTGTTCTCATCCATTGATCACACTCTGCTTTAGATCAAGAAGCACACTCTTGCTTTCTAGAATCTCTAAGACAGCATGAAACATGAGTGTGCTGAGAACAAAAGAACGGTGTTTCTTACACATACGGACCATATCTAGTCCAACTCTGCTTCTGAAACTGATACAAAGCACTGACCCTCTAACATCCAATGTTTGTCAGTTAAGATGAGAAACGTGTGAGCTTTGTGAATGATGTAGTTCCTTTGAACTGAAAAGTGACTGCCCTTACCTGAAACGAAGTCTTGCTTGTAGGAAGACACAGAGCCTGTGATTTAACTCCATTTCTGAAGGGAAACACACAGCTTAGTTCTCATCCATGGATCACACTCTGCTTTAGAGCGAGAAGCACACTCTTGCTTTCTAGATTCTCTAAGACAGCAGGAAATCTGAGTGTGCCCAGAACAAAAGAACGGTGATTCCTACACATATGGACCCTATCTAGTCCAAATCTGCTTCTGAAACTGATACAAAGCACTTACCCTCTAACATCCAATGCTTGTCAGTTAAGATGAGAAATGTGTGAGCTCAGTGAACGATGTAGTTCGTTTGAGCAGAAAAGTGACTGCCCTTACCTGAAACGAAGTCTTGCTTGTAGGAAGACTCAGAGCCTGGGATTTAACTCCATTTCTGAAGTGAAACACACAGCAGTGTTCTCATCCATTGATGACACTCTGCTTTAGAACAAGAAGCACGCTCTTGCTTTCTAGAGTCTCTAACACAGCAGGAAACGTGAGTGTGCTGAGAACAAAAGAACCGTGTTTCCTACACATCCAGACCATATCTAGTCCAACTCTACTTCTTAAACTGATACAAAGCACTGGTCCTCTAACATCCAATGATTTCTGTTAAGATGAGAAATGTGTGAGCTCAGTGAACGATGTAGTTCGTTTGTGCTGAAAAGTGACTGCCCTTACCTGAAACGAAGTCTTGCTTGTAGGAAGACACAGAGATTGGGATTTAACTCCATTTCTGAAGGGAAACACACAGCATAGTTCTCATCCATGGATCACAATCTGGTTTAGAGCGAGAAGCACGCTCTTGCTTTCTAGAGTCTCTAACACAGCAGGAAACGTGAGTGTGCTGAGAACAAATGAACGGTGTTTCCTACACATATGGACCATATCTAGTCCAACTCTGCTTCTGAAACTCATACAAAGCACTACTTCTCTAACATCCAATGCTTGTCAGTTAAGATGGGAAACGTGTGAGCTTCATGAACGATGTAGTTCGTTTGAGCAGAAAAGGGACTGCCCTTACCTTAAACGAAGTCTTGCTTGTAGGAAGACTCAGAGCCTGGGATTTAACTCCATTTCTGAATGAAACACACAGCAGTGTTCTCATCCATTGATCACACTCTGCTTTAGAACAAGAAGCACGCTCTTGCTTTCTAGAGTCTCTAAGACAGCAGGAAACGTGAGTGTGCTGAGAACAAAAGAACGGTGTTTCCTACACATACGGACCATATCTAGTCCAACTCTGCTTCTGAAACTGATACAAAGCACTGGTCCTCTAACATCCAATGTTTGTCAGTTAAGATGAGAAACGTGTGAGCTTTGTGAATGATGTAGTTCCTTTGAACTGAAAAGTGACTGCCCTTACCTGAAACAAAGTCTTGCTTGTAGGAAGACACAGAGCCTGTGATTTAACTCCATTTCTGAAGGGAAACACACAGCATAGTTCTCATCCATGGATCATACTCTGCTTTAGATCGAGAAGCACACTCTTGCTTTCTAGATTCTCTAAGACAGCAGGAAATCTGAGTGTGCCCAGAACAAAAGAACGGTGATTCCTACACATATGGACCATATCTAGTCCAAATCTGCTTCTGAAACTGATACAAAGCACTGACCCTCTAACATCCAATGCTTGTCAGTTAAGATGAGAAATGTGTGAGCTCAGTGAACGATGTAGTTCGTTTGAGCAGAAAAGTGACTGCCCTTACCTGAAACGAAGTCTTGCTTGTAGGAAGACTCAGAGCCTGGGATTTTACTCCATTTCTGAAGTGAAACACACAGCAGTGTTCTCATCCATTGATGACACTCTGCTTTAGAACAAGAAGCACGCTCTTGCTTTCTAGAGTCTCTAACACAGCAGGAAACGTGAGTGTGCTGAGAACAAAAGAACCGTGTTTCCTACACATCCAGACCATATCTAGTCCAACTCTACTTCTTAAACTGATACAAAGCACTGGTCCTCTAACATCCAATGATTTCTGTTAAGATGAGAAATGTGTGAGCTCAGTGAACGATGTAGTTCGTTTGTGCTGAAAAGTGACTGCCCTTACCTGAAACGAAGTCTTGCTTGTAGGAAGACACAGAGATTGGGATTTAACTCCATTTCTGAAGGGAAACACACAGCATAGTTCTCATCCATGGATCACAATCTGGTTTAGAGCGAGAAGCACGCTCTTGCTTTCTAGAGTCTCTAACACAGCAGGAAACGTGAGTGTGCTGAGAACAAATGAACGGTGTTTCCTACACATATGGACCATATCTAGTCCAACTCTGCTTCTGAAACTCATACAAAGCACTACTTCTCTAACATCCAATGCTTGTCAGTTAAGATGGGAAACGTGTGAGCTTCATGAACGATGTAGTTCGTTTGAGCAGAAAAGGGACTGCCCTTACCTTAAACGAAGTCTTGCTTGTAGGAAGACTCAGAGCCTGGGATTTAACTCCATTTCTGAATGAAACACACAGCAGTGTTCTCATCCATTGATCACACTCTGCTTTAGAACAAGAAGCACGCTCTTGCTTTCTAGAGTCTCTAATAGAGCAGGAAACGTGAGTGTGCCTAGAACAAAAGAACGGTGTTTCCTACACATACGGACCATATCTAGTCCAACTCTGCTTCTGAAACTGATACAAAGCACTGGTCCTCTAACATCCAATGTTTGTCAGTTAAGATGAGAAACGTGTGAGCTTTGTGAATGATGTAGTTCCTTTGAACTGAAAAGTGACTGCCCTTACCTGAAACGAAGTCTTGCTTGTAGGAAGACACAGAGCCTGGGATTTAACTCCATTTCTGAAGGGAAACACACAGCCTAGTATTCATCCATGGATCACACTCTGCTTTAGAGCGAGAAGCACAATCTTGCTTTCTAGATTCTCTAAGACAACAGGAAATCTGAGTGTGCCCAGAACAAAAGAACGGTGTTTCCTACACATATGGACCATATCTAGTCCAAATCTGCTTCTGAAACTGATACAAAGCACTGACCCTCTAACATCCAATGCTTGTCAGTTAAGATGAGAAATGTGTGAGCTCAGTGAACGATGTAGTTCGTTTGAGCAGAAAGTGACTGCCCTTACCTGAAACGAAGTCTTGCTTGTAGGAAGACTCAGAGCCTGGGATTTAACTCCATTTCTGAAGTGAAACACACAGCAGTGTTCTCATCCATTGATGACACTCTGCTTTAGAACAAGAAGCACGCTCTTGCTTTCTAGAGTATCCAAGACAGCAGGAAACGTGAGTGTGCTGAGAAGAAAAGAACCTGGTTTCCTACACATCCGGAAAATATCTAGTCTAACTCTACTTCTTAAACTGATACAAAGCACTGGTCCTCTAACATCCAATGCTTGTCTGTTAAGATGAGAAATGTGTGAGCTCAGTGAACGATGTAGTTCGTTTGAGCTGAAAAGTGACTGCCCTTACCTGAAACGAAGTCTTGCTTGTAGGAAGACACAGAGATTGGGATTTAACTCCATTTCTGAAGGGAAACACACAGCATAGTTCTCATCCATGGATCACAATCTGCTTTAGATCGAGAAGCACACTCTTGCTTTCTAGATTCTCTAAGACAGCAGGAAATCTGAGTGTGCCCAGAACAAAAGAACGGTGATTCCTACACATATGGACCATATCTAGTCCAAATCTGCTTCTGAAACTGATACAAAGCACTGACCCTCTAACATCCAATGCTTGTCAGTTAAGATGAGAAATGTGTGAGCTCAGTGAACGATGTAGTTCGTTTGAGCAGAAAAGTGACTGCCCTTACCTGAAACGAAGTCTTGCTTGTAGGAAGACTCAGAGCCTGGGATTTAACTCCATTTCTGAAGTGAAACACACAGCAGTGTTCTCATCCATTGATGACACTCTGCTTTAGAACAAGAAGCACGCTCTTGCTTTCTAGAGTCTCTAACACAGCAGGAAACGTGAGTGTGCTGAGTACAGAAGAACCGTGTTTCCTACACATCCAGACCATATCTAGTCCAACTCTACTTCTTAAACTGATACAAAGCACTGGTCCTCTAACATCCAATGATTTCTGTTAAGATGAGAAATGTGTGAGCTCAGTGAACGATGTAGTTCGTTTGTGCTGAAAAGTGACTGCCCTTACCTGAAACGAAGTCTTGCTTGTAGGAAGACACAGAGATTGGGATTTAACTCCATTTCTGAAGGGAAACACACAGCATAGTTCTCATCCATGGATCACAATCTGGTTTAGAGCGAGAAGCACGCTCTTGCTTTCTAGAGTCTCTAACACAGCAGGAAACGTGAGTGTGCTGAGAACAAATGAACGGTGTTTCCTACACATATGGACCATATCTAGTCCAACTCTGCTTCTGAAACTCATACAAAGCACTACTTCTCTAACATCCAATGCTTGTCAGTTAAGATGGGAAACGTGTGAGCTTCATGAACGATGTAGTTCGTTTGAGCAGAAAAGGGACTGCCCTTACCTTAAACGAAGTCTTGCTTGTAGGAAGACTCAGAGCCTGGGATTTAACTCCATTTCTGAATGAAACACACAGCAGTGTTCTCATCCATTGATCACACTCTGCTTTAGAACAAGAAGCACGCTCTTGCTTTCTAGAGTCTCTAAGAGAGCAGGAAACGTGAGTGTGCCTAGAACAAAAGAACGGTGTTTCCTACACATACGGACCATATCTAGTCCAACTCTGCTTCTGAAACTGATACAAAGCACTGGTCCTCTAACATCCAATGTTTGTCAGTTAAGATGAGAAACGTGTGAGCTTTGTGAATGATGTAGTTCCTTTGAACTGAAAAGTGACTGCCCTTTCCTGAACGAAGTCTTGCTTGTAGGAAGACATAGAGCCTGGGATTTAACTCCATTTCTGAATTGAAACACACAGCAGTGTTCTCATCCATTGATCACACTCTGCTTAAGAACAAGAAGCACACTCTTGCTTTCTAGAATCTCTAAGACAGCATGAAACATGAGTGTGCTGAGAAGAAAAGAACGGTGTTTCTTACACATACGGACCATATCTAGTCCAACTCTGCTTCTGAAACTGATACAAAGCACTGACCCTCTAACATCCAATGTTTGTCAGTTAAGATGAGAAACGTGTGAGCTTTGTGAATGATGTAGTTCCTTTGAACTGAAAAGTGACTGCCCTTACCTGAAACGAAGTCTTGCTTGTAGGAAGACACAGAGCCTGGGATTTAACTCCATTTCTGAAGGGAAACACACAGCATAGTTCTCATCCTTGGATCACACTCTGCTTTAGAGCGAGAAGCACACTCTTGCTTTCTAGATTCTCTAAGACAGCAGGAAATGTGAGTGTGCCCAGAACAAAAGAATGGTGATTCCTACACATATGGACCATATCTAGTCCAAATCTGCTTCTGAAACTGATACAAAGCACTTACCCTCTAACATCCAATGCTTGTCAGTTAAGATGAGAAATGTGTGAGCTCAGTGAACGATGTAGTTCGTTTGAGCAGAAAAGTGACTGCCCTTACCTGAAACGAAGTCTTGCTTGTAGAAAGACTCAGAGCCTGGGATTTTACTCCATTTCTGAAGTGAAACACACAGCAGTGTTCTCATCCATTGATGACACTCTGCGTTAGAACAAGAAGCACGCTCTTGCTTTCTAGAGTCTCTAAGACAGCAGGAAACGTGAGTGTGCTGAGAACAAAAGAACTGTGTTTCCTACACATCCGGACCATATCTAGTCCAACTCTACTTCTTAAACTGATGCAAAGCACTGGTCCTCTAACATCCAATGCTTTTCTGTTAAGATGAGAAATGTGTGAGCTCAGTGAACGATGTAGTTCGTTTGAGCTGAAAAGTGACTGCCCTTACCTGAAACGAAGTCTTGCTTGTAGGAAGACACAGAGATTGGGATTTAACTCCATTTCTGAAGGGAAACACACAGCATAGTTCTCATCCATGGATCACAATCTGCTTTAGAGCGAGAAGCATGCTCTTGCTTTCTAGACTCTCTAACACAGCAGGAAACGTGAGTGTGCTGAGAACAAATGAACGGTGTTTCCTACACATATGGACCATATCTAGTCCAACTCTGCTTCTGAAACTCATACAAAGCACTGCTCCTCTAACATCCAATGCTTGTCTGTTAAGATGAGAAAAGTGTGAGCTCAGTGAACGATGTAGTTCGTTTGAGCTGAAAAGTGACTGCCCTTACCTGAAACGAAGTCTTGCTTGTAGGAAGACACAGAGATTGGGATTTAACTCCATTTCTGAAGGGAAACACACAGCATAGTTCTCATCCATGGATCACAATCTGCTTTAGAGCGAGAAGCACGCTCTTGCTTTCTAGAGTCTCTAACACAGCAGGAAACGTGAGTGTGCTGAGAACAAAAGAACGTTGTTTCCTACACATACGGACCATATCTAGTCCAACTCTGCTTCTGAAACTCATACAAAGCACTGCTCCTCTAACATCCAATGCTTCACAGTTAAGATGGAAAACGTGTGAGCTTCATGAACGATGTAGTTCGTTTGAGCAGAAAAGTGACTGCCCTTACCTTAAACGAAGTCTTGCATGTAGGAAGACTCAGAGCCTGGGATTTAACTCCATTTCTGAAGTGAAACACACAGCAGTGTTCTCATCCATTGATCACACTCTGCTTTAGAAAAAGAAGCACACTCTTGCTTTCTAGAGTCTCTAAGACAGCAGGAAACATGAGTGTGCTGAGAACAAAAGAACGATGTTTCCTACACATACGGATCATATCTAGTCCAACTCTGCTTCTGAAACTGATACAAAGCACTGACCCTCTAACATCCAATGTTTGTCAGTTAAGATGAGAAACGTGTGAGCTTTGTGAATGATGTAGTTCCTGTGAACTGAAAAGTGACTGCCCTTTCCTGAACGAAGTCTTGCTTGTAGGAAGACACAGAGCCTGGGATTTAACTCCATTTCTGAATTGAAACACACAGCAGTGTTCTCATCCATTGATCACACTCTGCTTTAGAACAAGAAGCACACTCTTGCTTTCTAGAATCTCTAAGACAGCATGAAACATGAGTGTGCTGAGAACAAAAGAACGGTGTTTCTTACACATACGGACCATATCTAGTCCAACTCTGCTTCTGAAACTGATACAAAGCACTGACCCTCTAACATCCAATGTTTGTCAGTTAAGATGAGAAACGTGTGAGCTTTGTGAATGATGTAGTTCGTTTGAGCAGAAAAGTGACTGCCCTTACCTGAAACGAAGTCTTGCTTGTAGGAAGACACAGAGCCTGTGATTTAACTCCATTTCTGAAGGGAAACACACAGCTTAGTTCTCATCCATGGATCACACTCTGCTTTAGAGCGAGAAGCACACTCTTGCTTTCTAGATTCTCTAAGACAGCTGGAAATCTGAGTGTGCCCAGAACAAAAGAATGGTGATTCCTACACATATGGACCCTATCTAGTCCAAATCTGCTTCTGAAACTGATACAAAGCACTTACCCTCTAACATCCAATGCTTGTCAGTTAAGATGAGAAATGTGTGAGCTCAGTGAACGATGTAGTTCGTTTGAGCAGTAAAGTGACTGCCCTTACCTGAAACGAAGTCTTGCTTGTAGGAAGACTCAGAGCCTGGGATTTAACTCCATTTCTGAAGTGAAACACACAGCAGTGTTCTCATCCATTGATGACACTCTGCTTTAGAACAAGAAGCACGCTCTTGCTTTCTAGAGTCTCTAAGACAGCAGGAAACGTGAGTGTGCTGAGAACAAAAGAACCGTGTTTCCTACACATCCAGACCATATCTAGTCCAACTCTACTTCTTAAACTGATACAAAGCACTGGTCCTCTAACATCCAATGCTTGTCTGTTAAGATGAGAAATGTGTGAGCTCAGTGAACGATGTAGTTCGTTTGTGCTGAAAAGAGACTGCCCTTACCTGAAACGAAGTCTTGCATGTAGGAAGACACAGAGATTGGGATTTAACTCCATTTCTGAAGGGAAACACACAGCATAGTTCTCATCCATGGATCACAATCTGGTTTAGAGCGAGAAGCACGCTCTTGCTTTCTAGAGTCTCTAACACAGCAGGAAACGTGAGTGTGCTGAGAACAAATGAACGGTGTTTCCTACACATATGGACCATAACTAGTCGAACTCTGCTTCTGAAACTCATACAAAGCACTGCTCCTCTAACATCCAATGCTTGTCAGTTAAGATGGGAAACGTGTGAGCTTCATGAACGATGTAGTTCGTTTGAGCAGAAAAGTGACTGCCCTTACCTTAAACGAAGTCTTGCATGTAGGAAGACTCAGAGCCTGGGATTTAACTCCATTTCTGAATTGAAACACACAGCAGTGTTCTCATCCATTGATCACACTCTGCTTTAGAACAAGAAGCACGCTCTTGCTTTCTAGAGTCTCTAAGAGAGCAGGAAACGTGAGTGTGCTGAGAACAAAAGAACGGTGTTTCCTACACATACGGACCATATCTAGTCCAACTCTGCTTCTGAAACTGATACCAAGCACTGGTCCTCTAACATCCAATGTTTGTCAGTTAAGATGAGAAACGTGTGAGCTTTGTGAATGATGTAGTTCCTTTGAACTGAAAAGTGACTGCCCTTACCTGAAACGAAGTCTTGCTTGTAGGAAGACACAGAGCCTGTGATTTAACTCCATTTCTGAAGGGAAACACACAGCATAGTTCTCATCCATGGATCACAATCTGGTTTAGAGCGAGAAGCACGCTCTTGCTTTCTAGAGTCTCTAACACAGCAGGAAACGTGAGTGTGCTGAGAACAAATGAACGGTGTTTCCTACACATATGGACCATATCTAGTCCAACTCTGCTTCTGAAACTCATACAAAGCACTGCTCCTCTAACATCCAATGCTTGTCATTTAAGATGGGAAACGTGTGAGCTTCATGAACGATGTAGTTCGTTTGAGCAGAAAAGTGACTGCCCTTAACTTAAACGAAGTCTTGCTTGTAGGAAGACTCAGAGCCTGGGATTTAACTCCATTTCTGAATTGAAACACACAGCAGTGTTCTCATCCATTGATCACACTCTGCTTTAGAACAAGAAGCACGCTCTTGCTTTCTAGAGTCTCTAAGACAGCAGGAAACGTGAGTGTGCTGAGAACAAAATAACGGTGTTTCCTACACATACGGACCATATCTAGTCCAACTCTGCTTCTGAAACTGATACAAAGCACTGGTCCTCTAACATCCAATGTTTGTCAGTTAAGATGAGAAACGTGTGATCTTTGTGAATGCTGTAGTTCCTTTGAACTGAAAAGTGACTGCCCATACCTGAAACGAAGTCTTGCTTGTAGGAAGACACAGAGCCTGGGATTTAACTCCATTTCTGAAGGGAAACACACAGCATAGTATTCATCCATGGATCACACTCTGCTTTAGAGCGAGAAGCACACTCTTGCTTTCTAGATTCTCTAAGACAGCAGGAAATCTGAGTGTGCCCAGAACAAAAGAACGGTGTTTCCTACACATATGGACCATATCTAGTCCAAATCTGCTTCTGAAACTGATACAAAGCACTGACC
Organism: Onychomys leucogaster; assembly: GCA_949786385.1. NCBI lineage: Eukaryota > Metazoa > Chordata > Mammalia > Rodentia > Cricetidae > Onychomys > Onychomys leucogaster. The sequence goes on along the minus strand of CATKUP010000009.1, from coordinate 2,449,868 downwards.
CTCTAACATCCAATGCTTGTCAGTTAAGATGAGAAATGTGTGAGCTCAGTGAACGATGTAGTTCGTTTGAGCAGAAAGTGACTGCCCTTACCTGAAACGAAGTCTTGCTTGTAGGAAGACTCAGAGCCTGGGATTTAACTCCATTTCTGAAGTGAAACACACAGCAGTGTTCTCATCCATTGATGACACTCTGCTTTAGAACAAGAAGCACGCTCTTGCTTTCTAGAATCTCTAAGACAGAAGGACACCTGAGTGTGCTGAGAAGAAAAGAACCTAGTTTCCTACACATCCGGAAAATATCTAGTCCAACTCTACTTCTTAAACTGATACAAAGCACTGGTCCTCTAACATCCAATGCTTGTCTGTTAAGATGAGAAATGTGTGAGCTCAGTGAACGATGTAGTTCGTTTGAGCTGAAAAGTGGCTGCCCTTACCTGAAACGAAGTCTTGCTTGTAGGAAGACCCAGAGATTGGGATTTAACTCCATTTCTGAAGGGAAACACACAGCATAGTTCTCATCCATGGATCACAATCTGCTTTAGAACAAGAAGCACGCTCTTGCTTTCTAGAGTCTCTAACACAGCAGGAAACGTGAGTGTGCTGAGAACAAAAGAACGGTGTTTCCTACAAATACGGACCATATCTAGTCCAACTCAGGTTCTGAAACTCATACAAAGCACTGGTCCTCTAACATCCAATGCTTGTCAGTTAAGATGGGAAACGTGTGAGCTTCATGAATGATGTAGTTCGTTTGAGCAGAAAAGTGACTGCCCTTACCTTAAACGAAGTCTTGCTTGTAGGAAGACTCAGAGCCTGGGATTTAACTCCATTTCTGAATTGAAACACACAGCAGTGTTCTCATCCATTGACCACACTCTGCTTTAGAACGAGAAGCACGCTCTTGCTTTCTAGATTCTCTAAGACAGCAGGAAACGTGAGTGTGCTGAGAACAAAAGAACGGTGTTTCCTACACATACGGACCATATCTAGTCCAACTCTGCTTCTGAAACTGATACAAAGCACTGGTCCTCTAACATCCAATGTTTGTCAGTTAAGATGAGAAACGTGTGAGCTTTGTGAATGCTGTAGTTCCTTTGAACTGAAAAGTGACTGCCCTTACCTGAAACGAAGTCTTGCTTGTAGGAAGACACAGAGCCTGGGATTTAACTCCATTTCTGAAGGGAAACACACAGCATAGTATTCATCCATGGATCACACTCTGCTTTAGAGCGAGAAGCACACTCTTGCTTTCTAGATTCTCTAAGACAGCAGGAAATCTGAGTGTGCCCAGAACAAAAGAACGGTGTTTCCTACACATATGGACCATATCTAGTCCAAATCTGCTTCTGAAACTGATACAAAGCACTGACCCTCTAACATCCAATGCTTGTCAGTTAAGATGAGAAATGTGTGAGCTCAGTGAACGATGTAGTTCGTTTGAGCAGAAAGTGACTGCCCTTACCTGAAACGAAGTCTTGCTTGTAGGAAGACTCAGAGCCTGGGATTTAACTCCATTTCTGAAGTGAAACACACAGCAGTGTTCTCATCCATTGATGACACTCTGCTTTAGAACAAGAAGCACGCTCTTGCTTTCTAGAATCTCTAAGACAGAAGGACACCTGAGTGTGCTGAGAAGAAAAGAACCTAGTTTCCTACACATCCGGAAAATATCTAGTCCAACTCTACTTCTTAAACTGATACAAAGCACTGGTCCTCTAACATCCAATGCTTGTCTGTTAAGATGAGAAATGTGTGAGCTCAGTGAACGATGTAGTTCGTTTGAGCTGAAAAGTGGCTGCCCTTACCTGAAACGAAGTCTTGCTTGTAGGAAGACCCAGAGATTGGGATTTAACTCCATTTCTGAAGGGAAACACACAGCATAGTTCTCATCCATGGATCACAATCTGCTTTAGAACAAGAAGCACGCTCTTGCTTTCTAGAGTCTCTAACACAGCAGGAAACGTGAGTGTGCTGAGAACAAAAGAACGGTGTTTCCTACAAATACGGACCATATCTAGTTCAACTCAGGTTCTGAAACTCATACAAAGCACTGGTCCTCTAACATCCAATGCTTGTCAGTTAAGATGGGAAACGTGTGAGCTTCATGAATGATGTAGTTCGTTTGAGCAGAAAAGTGACTGCCCTTACCTTAAACGAAGTCTTGCTTGTAGGAAGACTCAGAGCCTGGGATTTAACTCCATTTCTGAATTGAAACACACAGCAGTGTTCTCATCCATTGACCACACTCTGCTTTAGAACGAGAAGCACGCTCTTGCTTTCTAGATTCTCTAAGACAGCAGGAAACGTGAGTGTGCTGAGAACAAAAGAACGGTGTTTCCTACACATACGGACCATATCTAGTCCAACTCTGCTTCTGAAACTGATACAAAGCACTGGTCCTCTAACATCCAATGTTTGTCAGTTAAGATGAGAAACGTGTGAGCTTTGTGAATGCTGTAGTTCCTTTGAACTGAAAAGTGACTGCCCTTACCTGAAACGAAGTCTTGCTTGTAGGAAGACACAGAGCCTGGGATTTAACTCCATTTCTGAAGGGAAACACACAGCATAGTATTCATCCATGGATCACACTCTGCTTTAGAGCGAGAAGCACACTCTTGCTTTCTAGATTCTCTAAGACAGCAGGAAATCTGAGTGTGCCCAGAACAAAAGAACGGTGTTTCCTACACATATGGACCATATCTAGTCCAAATCTGCTTCTGAAACTGATACAAAGCACTGACCCTCTAACATCCAATGCTTGTCAGTTAAGATGAGAAATGTGTGAGCTCAGTGAACGATGTAGTTCGTTTGAGCAGAAAGGGACTGCCCTTACCTGAAACGAAGTCTTGCTTGTAGGAAGACTCAGAGCCTGGGATTTAACTCCATTTCTGAAGTGAAACACACAGCAGTGTTCTCATCCATTGATCACACTCTGCTTTAGAACAAGAAGCACACTCTTGCTTTCTAGAATCTCTAAGACAGCATGAAACATGAGTGTGCTGAGAACAAAAGAACGGTGTTTCTTACACATACGGACCATATCTAGTCCAACTCTGCTTCTGAAACTGATACAAAGCACTGACCCTCTAACATCCAATGTTTGTCAGTTAAGATGAGAAACGTGTGAGCTTTGTGAATGATGTAGTTCCTTTGAACTGAAAAGTGACTGCCCTTACCTGAAACGAAGTCTTGCTTGTAGGAAGACACAGAGCCTGTGATTTAACTCCATTTCTGAAGGGAAACACACAGCTTAGTTCTCATCCATGGATCACACTCTGCTTTAGAGCGAGAAGCACACTCTTGCTTTCTAGATTCTCTAAGACAGCAGGAAATCTGAGTGTGCCCAGAACAAAAGAATGGTGATTCCTACACATATGGACCCTATCTAGTCCAAATCTGCTTCTGAAACTGATACAAAGCACTTACCCTCTAACATCCAATGCTTGTCAGTTAAGATGAGAAATGTGTGAGCTCAGTGAACGATGTAGTTCGTTTGAGCAGAAAAGTGACTGCCCTTACCTGAAACGAAGTCTTGCTTGTAGGAAGACTCAGAGCCTGGGATTTAACTCCATTTCTGAAGTGAAACACACAGCAGTGTTCTCATCCATTGATGACACTCTGCTTTAGAACAAGAAGCACGCTCTTGCTTTCTAGAGTCTCTAAGACAGCAGGAAACGTGAGTGTGCTGAGAACAAAAGAACCGTGTTTCCTACACATCCAGACCATATCTAGTCCAACTCTACTTCTTAAACTGATACAAAGCACTGGTCCTCTAACATCCAATGCTTGTCTGTTAAGATGAGAAATGTGTGAGCTCAGTGAACGATGTAGTTCTTTTGTGCTGAAAAGTGACTGCCCTTACCTGAAACGAAGTCTTGCATGTAGGAAGACACAGAGATTGGGATTTAACTCCATTTCTGAAGGGAAACACACAGCATAGTTCTCATCCATGGATCACAATCTGGTTTAGAGCGAGAAGCACGCTCTTGCTTTCTAGAGTCTCTAACACAGCAGGAATCGTGAGTGTGCTGAGAACAAATGAACGGTGTTTCCTACACATATGGACCATAACTAGTCGAACTCTGCTTCTGAAACTCATACAAAGCACTGCTCCTCTAACATCCAATGCTTGTCAGTTAAGACGGGAAACGTGTGAGCTTCATGAACGATGTAGTTCGTTTGAGCAGAAAAGTGACTGCCCTTACCTTAAACGAAGTCTTGCTTGTAGGAAGACTCAGAGCCTGGGATTTAACTCCATTTCTGAATTGAAACACACAGCAGTGTTCTCATCCATTGATCACACTCTGCTTTAGAACAAGAAGCACGCTCTTGCTTTCTAGAGTCTCTAAGAGAGCAGGAAACGTGAGTGTGCTGAGAACAAAAGAACGGTGTTTCCTACACATACGGACCATATCTAGTCCAACTCTGCTTCTGAAACTGATACCAAGCACTGGTCCTCTAACATCCAATGTTTGTCAGTTAAGATGAGAAACGTGTGAGCTTTGTGAATGATGTAGTTCCTTTGAACTGAAAAGTGACTGCCCTTACCTGAAACGAAGTCTTGCTTGTAGGAAGACACAGAGCCTGTGATTTAACTCCATTTCTGAAGGGAAACACACAGCATAGTTCTCATCCATGGATCACAATCTGGTTTAGAGCGAGAAGCACGCTCTTGCTTTCTAGAGTCTCTAACACAGCAGGAAACCTGAGTGTGCTGAGAACAAATGAACGGTGTTTCCTACACATATGGACCATATCTAGTCCAACTCTGCTTCTGAAACTCATACAAAGCACTGCTCCTCTAACATCCATTGCTTGTCAGTTAAGATGGGAAACGTGTGAGCTTCATGAACGATGTAGTTCGTTTGAGCAGAAAAGTGACTGCCCTTACCTGAAACGAAGTCTTGCTTGTAGGAAGACTCAGAGCCTGGGATTTAACTCCATTTCTGAATTGAAACACACAGCAGTGTTCTCATCCATTGATCACACTCGGCTTTAGAACAAGAAGCACGCTCTTGCTTTCTAGAGTCTCTAAGACAGCAGGAAACGTAAGTGTGCTGAGAACAAAAGAACGGTGTTTCCTACACATACGGACCATATCTAGTCCAACTCTGCTTCTGAAACTGATACAAAGCACTGGTCCTCTAACATCCAATGTTTGTCAGTTAAGATGAGAAACGTGTGAGCTTTGTGAATGATGTAGTTCCTTTGAACTGAAAAGTGACTGCCCTTACCTGAAACAAAGTCTTGCTTGTAGGAAGACACAGAGCCTGTGATTTAACTCCATTTCTGAAGGGAAACACACAGCATAGTTCTCATCCATGGATCACACTCTGCTTTAGATCGAGAAGCACACTCTTGCTTTCTTGATTCTCTAAGACAGCAGGAAATCTGAGTGTGCCCAGAACAAAAGAACGGTGATTCCTACACATATGGACCATATCTAGTCCAAATCTGCTTCTGAAACTGATACAAAGCACTGACCCTCTAACATCCAATGCTTGTCAGTTAAGATGAGAAATGTGTGAGCTCAGTGAACGATGTAGTTCGTTTGAGCAGAAAAGTGACTGCCCTTACCTGAAACGAAGTCTTGCTTGTAGGAAGACTCAGAGCCTGGGATTTAACTCCATTTCTGAAGTGAAACACACAGCAGTGTTCTCATCCATTGATGACACTCTGCTTTAGAACAAGAAGCACGCTCTTGCTTTCTAGAGTCTCTAACACAGCAGGAAACGTGAGTGTGCTGAGAACAAAAGGACCGTGTTTCCTACACATCCAGACCATATCTAGTCCAACTCTACTTCTTAAACTGATACAAAGCACTGGTCCTCTAACATCCAATGATTTCTGTTAAGATGAGAAACGTGTGAGCTCAGTGAACGATGTAGTTCGTTTGTGCTGAAAAGTGACTGCCCTTACCTGAAACGAAGTCTTGCTTGTAGGAAGACACAGAGATTGGGATTTAACTCCGTTTCTGAAGGGAAACACACAGCATAGTTCTCATCCATGGATCACAATCTGCTTTAGAACAAGAAGCACGCTCTTGCTTTCTAGAGTCTCTAACACAGCAGGAAACGTGAGTGTGCTGAGAACAAAGAACGGTGTTTCCTACAAATACGGACCATATCTAGTCCAACTCAGGTTCTGAAACTCATACAAAGCACTGGTCCTCTAACATCCAATGCTTGTCAGTTAAGATGGGAAACGTGTGAGCTTCATGAATGATGTAGTTCGTTTGAGCAGAAAAGTGACTGCCCTTACCTTAAACGAAGTCTTGCTTGTAGGAAGACTCAGAGCCTGGGATTTAACTCCATTTCTGAATTGAAACACACAGCAGTGTTCTCATCCATTGACCACACTCTGCTTTAGAACGAGAAGCACGCTCTTGCTTTCTAGATTCTCTAAGACAGCAGGAAACGTGAGTGTGCTGAGAACAAAAGAACGGTGTTTCCTACACATACGGACCATATCTAGTCCAACTCTGCTTCTGAAACTGATACAAAGCACTGGTCCTCTAACATCCAATGTTTGTCAGTTAAGATGAGAAACGTGTGAGCTTTGTGAATGCTGTAGTTCCTTTGAACTGAAAAGTGACTGCCCTTACCTGAAACGAAGTCTTGCTTGTAGGAAGACACAGAGCCTGGGATTTAACTCCATTTCTGAAGGGAAACACACAGCATAGTATTCATCCATGGATCACACTCTGCTTTAGAGCGAGAAGCACACTCTTGCTTTCTAGATTCTCTAAGACAGCAGGAAATCTGAGTGTGCCCAGAACAAAAGAACGGTGTTTCCTACACATATGGACCATATCTAGTCCAAATCTGCTTCTGAAACTGATACAAAGCACTGACCCTCTAACATCCAATGCTTGTCAGTTAAGATGAGAAATGTGTGAGCTCAGTGAACGATGTAGTTCGTTTGAGCAGAAAGGGACTGCCCTTACCTGAAACGAAGTCTTGCTTGTAGGAAGACTCAGAGCCTGGGATTTAACTCCATTTCTGAAGTGAAACACACAGCAGTGTTCTCATCCATTGATCACACTCTGCTTTAGAACAAGAAGCACACTCTTGCTTTCTAGAATCTCTAAGACAGCATGAAACATGAGTGTGCTGAGAACAAAAGAACGGTGTTTCTTACACATACGGACCATATCTAGTCCAACTCTGCTTCTGAAACTGATACAAAGCACTGACCCTCTAACATCCAATGTTTGTCAGTTAAGATGAGAAACGTGTGAGCTTTGTGAATGATGTAGTTCCTTTGAACTGAAAAGTGACTGCCCTTACCTGAAACGAAGTCTTGCTTGTAGGAAGACACAGAGCCTGTGATTTAACTCCATTTCTGAAGGGAAACACACAGCTTAGTTCTCATCCATGGATCACACTCTGCTTTAGAGCGAGAAGCACACTCTTGCTTTCTAGATTCTCTAAGACAGCAGGAAATCTGAGTGTGCCCAGAACAAAAGAACGGTGATTGCTACACATATGGACCCTATCTAGTCCAAATCTGCTTCTGAAACTGATACAAAGCACTTACCCTCTAACATCCAATGCTTGTCAGTTAAGATGAGAAATGTGTGAGCTCAGTGAACGATGTAGTTCGTTTGAGCAGAAAAGTGACTGCCCTTACCTGAAACGAAGTCTTGCTTGTAGGAAGACTCAGAGCCTGGGATTTAACTCCATTTCTGAAGTGAAACACACAGCAGTGTTCTCATCCATTGATGACACTCTGCTTTAGAACAAGAAGCACGCTCTTGCTTTCTAGATTCTCTAAGACAGCAGGAAACGTGAGTGTGCTGAGAACAAAAGAACCGTGTTTCCTACACATCCAGACCATATCTAGTCCAACTCTACTTCTTAAACTGATACAAAGCACTGGTCCTCTAACATCCAATGCTTGTCTGTTAAGATGAGAAATGTGTGAGCTCAGTGAACGATGTAGTTCGTTTGTGCTGAAAAGTGACTGCCCTTACCTGAAACGAAGTCTTGCATGTAGGAAGACACAGAGATTGGGATTTAACTCCATTTCTGAAGGGAAACACACAGCATAGTTCTCATCCATGGATCACAATCTGGTTTAGAGCGAGAAGCACGCTCTTGCTTTCTAGAGTCTCTAACACAGCAGGAATCGTGAGTGTGCTGAGAACAAATGAACGGTGTTTCCTACACATATGGACCATAACTAGTCGAACTCTGCTTCTGAAACTCATACAAAGCACTGCTCCTCTAACATCCAATGCTTGTCAGTTAAGACGGGAAACGTGTGAGCTTCATGAACGATGTAGTTCGTTTGAGCAGAAAAGTGACTGCCCTTACCTTAAACGAAGTCTTGCTTGTAGGAAGACTCAGAGCCTGGGATTTAACTCCATTTCTGAATTGAAACACACAGCAGTGTTCTCATCCATTGATCACACTCTGCTTTAGAACAAGAAGCACGCTCTTGCTTTCTAGAGTCTCTAAGAGAGCAGGAAACGTGAGTGTGCTGAGAACAAAAGAACGGTGTTTCCTACACATACGGACCATATCTAGTCCAACTCTGCTTCTGAAACTGATACCAAGCACTGGTCCTCTAACATCCAATGTTTGTCAATTAAGATGAGAAACGTGTGAGCTTTGTGAATGATGTAGTTCCTTTGAACTGAAAAGTGACTGCCCTTACCTGAAACGAAGTCTTGCTTGTAGGAAGACACAGAGCCTGTGATTTAACTCCATTTCTGAAGGGAAACACACAGCATAGTTCTCATCCATGGATCACAATCTGGTTTAGAGCGAGAAGAACGCTCTTGCTTTCTAGAGTCTCTAACACAGCAGGAAACCTGAGTGTGCTGAGAACAAATGAACGGTGTTTCCTACACATATGGACCATATCTAGTCCAACTCTGCTTCTGAAACTCATACAAAGCACTGCTCCTCTAACATCCATTGCTTGTCAGTTAAGATGGGAAACGTGTGAGCTTCATGAACGATGTAGTTCGTTTGAGCAGAAAAGTGACTGCCCTTACCTGAAACGAAGTCTTGCTTGTAGGAAGACTCAGAGCCTGGGATTTAACTCCATTTCTGAATTGAAACACACAGCAGTGTTCTCATCCATTGATCACACTCGGCTTTAGAACAAGAAGCACGCTCTTGCTTTCTAGAGTCTCTAAGACAGCAGGAAACGTAAGTGTGCTGAGAACAAAAGAACGGTGTTTCCTACACATACGGACCATATCTAGTCCAACTCTGCTTCTGAAACTGATACAAAGCACTGGTCCTCTAACATCCAATGTTTGTCAGTTAAGATGAGAAACGTGTGAGCTTTGTGATTGCTGTAGTTCCTTTGAACTGAAAAGTGACTGCCCTTACCTGAAACGAAGTCTTGCTTGTAGGAAGACACAGAGCCTGGGATTTAACTCCATTTCTGAAGGGAAACACACAGCATAGTATTCATCCATGGATCACACTCTGCTTTAGAGCGAGAAGCACACTCTTGCTTTCTAGATTCTCTAAGACAGCAGGAAATCTGAGTGTGCCCAGAACAAAAGAACGGTGTTTCCTACACATATGGACCATATCTAGTCCAAATCTGCTTCTGAAACTGATACAAAGCACTGACCCTCTAACATCCAATGCTTGTCAGTTAAGATGAGAAATGTGTGAGCTCAGTGAACGATGTAGTTCGTTTGAGCAGAAAGGGACTGCCCTTACCTGAAACGAAGTCTTGCTTGTAGGAAGACTCAGAGCCTGGGATTTAACTCCATTTCTGAAGTGAAACACACAGCAGTGTTCTCATCCATTGATGACACTCTGCTTTAGAACAAGAAGCACGCTCTTGCTTTCTAGAATCTCTAAGACAGCAGGAAACGTGAGTGTGCTGAGAAGAAAAGATCCTTGTTTCCTACACATCCGGAAAATATCTAGTCCAACTCTACTTCTTAAACTGATACAAAGCACTGGTCCTCTAACATCCAATGCTTGTCTGTTAAGATGAGAAATGTGTGAGCTCAGTGAACGATGTAGTTCGTTTGAGCTGAAAAGTGGCTGCCCTTACCTGAAACGAAGTCTTGCTTGTAGGTAGACCCAGAGATTGGGATTTAACTCCATTTCTGAAGGGAAACACACAGCATAGTTCTCATCCATGGATCACAATCTGCTTTAGAACAAGAAGCACGATCTTGCTTTCTAGATTCTCTAACACAGCAGGAAACGTGAGTGTGCTGAGAACAAAAGAAAGGTGTTTCCTACACATACGGACCATATCTAGTCCAACTCAGGTTCTGAAACTCATACAAAGCACTGGTCCTCTAACATCCAATGCTTGTCAGTTAAGATGGGAAACGTGTGAGCTTCATGAATGATGTAGTTCGTTTGAGCAGAAAAGTGACTGCCCTTACCTTAAACGAAGTCTTGCTTGTAGGAAGACACAGAGCCTGGGATTTAACTCCATTTCTGAATTGAGACACACAGCAGTGTTCTCATCCATTGATCACACTCTGCTTTAGAACAAGAAGCACACTCTTGCTTTCTAGAGTCTCTAAGACAGCAGGAAACATGAGTGTGCTGAGAACAAAAGAACGGTGTTGCCTACACATAAGGACCATATCTAGTCCAACTCTGCTTCTGAAACTGATACAAAGCACTGACCCTATAACATCCAATGTTTGTCAGTTAAGATGAGAAACGTGTGAGCTTTGTGAATGATGTAGTTCCTTTGAACTGAAAAGTGACTGCCCTTAGCTGAAACGAAGTCTTGCTTGTAGGAAGACACAGAGCCTGTGATTTAACTCCATTTCTGAAGGGAAACACACAGCATAGTTCTCATCCATGGATCACACTCTGCTTTAGAGCGAGAAGCACACTCTTGCTTTCTAGATTCTCTAAGACAGCAGGAAACCTGAGTGTGCCCAGAACAAAAGAACGGTGATTCCTACACATATGGACCATATCTAGTCCAAATCTGCTTCTGAAACTGATACAAAGCACTGACCCTCTAACATCCAATGCTTGTCAGTTAAGATGAGAAATGTGTGAGCTCAGTGAACGATGTAGTTCGTTTGAGCAGAAAAGTGACTGCCCTTACCTGAAACGAAGTCTTGCTTGTAGGAAGACTCAGAGCCTGGGATTTAACTCCATTTCTGAAGTGAAACACACAGCAGTGTTCTCATCCATTGATGACACTCTGCTTTAGAACAAGAAGCACGCTCTTGCTTTCTAGATTCTCTAAGACAGCAGGAAACGTGAGTGTGCTGAGAACAAAAGAACGGTGTTTCCTACACATACGGACCATATCTAGTCCAACTCTGCTTCTGAAACTGATACAAAGCACTGGTCCTCAAACATCCAATGTTTGTCAGTTAAGATGAGAAAAGTGTGAGCTTTGTGAATGATGTAGTTCCTTTGAACTGAAAAGTGACTGCCCTTACCTGAAACGAAGTCTTGCTTGTAGGAAGACACAGAGCCTGGGATTTAACTCCATTTCTGAAGGGAAACACAAAGCATAGTATTCATCCATGGATCACACTCTCCTTTAGAGCGAGAAGCACACTCTTGTTTCTAGAGTCTCTAAGACAGCAGGAAACATGAGTGTGCTGAGAACAAAAGAACGGTGTTGCCTACACATAAGGACCATATCTAGTCCAACTCTGCTTCTGAAACTGATACAAAGCACTGACCCTCTAACATCCAATGTTTGTCAGTTAAGATGAGAAACGTGTGAGCTTTGTGAATGATGTAGTTCCTTTGAACTGAAAAGTGACTGCCCTTACCTGAAACGAAGTCTTGCTTGTAGGAAGACACAGAGCCTGGGATTTAACTCCATTTCTGAAGGGAAACACACAGCATAGTTCTCATCCATTGATCACACTCTGCTTTAGAACAAGAAGCACACTCTTGCTTTCTAGAGTCTCTAAGACAGCAGGAAACATGAGTGTGCTGAGAACAAAAGAACGGTGTTTCCTACACATACGGACCATATCTAGTCCAACTCTGCTTCTGAAACTGATACAAAGCACTGACCCTCTAACATCCAATGTTTGTCAGTTAAGATGAGAAACGTGTGAGCTTTGTGAATGATGTAGTTCCTTTGAACTGAAAAGTGACTGCCCTTACCTGAAACGAAGTCTTGCTTGTAGGAAGACACAGAGCCTGGGATTTAACTCCATTTCTGAATTGAAACACACAGCAGTGTTCTCATCCATTGATCACACTCTGCTTTAGAACAAGAAGCACACTCTTGCTTTCTAGAGTCTCTAACACAGCAGGAAACGTGAGTGTGCTGAGAACAAAAGGACCGTGTTTCCTACACATCCAGACCATATCTAGTCCAACTCTACTTCTTAAACTGATACAAAGCACTGGTCCTCTAACATCCAATGATTTCTGTTAAGATGAGAAACGTGTGAGCTCAGTGAACGATGTAGTTCGTTTGTGCTGAAAAGTGACTGCCCTTACCTGAAACGAAGTCTTGCTTGTAGGAAGACACAGAGATTGGGATTTAACTCCGTTTCTGAAGGGAAACACACAGCATAGTTCTCATCCATGGATCACAATCTGGTTTAGAGCGAGAAGCACGCTCTTGCTTTCTAGAGTCTCTAACACAGCAGGAAACGTGAGTGTGCTGAGAACAAATGAACGGTGTTTCCTACACATATGGACCATATCTAGTCCAACTCTGCTTCTGAAACTCATACAAAGCACTGCTCCTCTAACATCCAATGCTTGTCATTTAAGATGGGAAACGTGTGAGCTTCATGAACGATGTAGTTCGTTTGAGCAGAAAAGTGACTGCCCTTACCTTAAACGAAGTCTTGCTTGTAGGAAGACTCAGAGCCTGGGATTTAACTCCATTTCTGAATTGAAACACACAGCAGTGTTTTCATCCATTGATCACACTCTGCTTTAGAACAAGAAGCACGCTCTTGCTTTCTAGAGTCTCTAAGACAGCAGGAAACGTGAGTGTGCTGAGAACAAAAGAACGGTGTTTCCTACACATACGGACCATATCTAGTCCAACTCTGCTTCTGAAACTGATACAAAGCACTGGTCCTCTAACATCCAATGTTTGTCAGTTAAGATGAGAAACGTGTGAGCTTTGTGAATGCTGTAGTTCCTTTGAACTGAAAAGTGACTGCCCTTACCTGAAACGAAGTCTTGCTTGTAGGAAGACACAGAGCCTGGGATTTAACTCCATTTCTGAAGGGAAACACACAGCATAGTATTCATCCATGGATCACACTCTGCTTTAGAGCGAGAAGCACACTCTTGCTTTCTAGATTCTCTAAGACAGCAGGAAATCTGAGTGTGCCCAGAACAAAAGAACGGTGTTTCCTACACATATGGACCATATCTAGTCCAAACCTGCTTCTGAAACTGATCCAAAGCACTGACCCTCTAACATCCAATGCTTGTCAGTTAAGATGAGAAATGTGTGAGCTCAGTGAACGATGTAGTTCGTTTGAGCAGAAAGTGACTGCCCTTACCTGAAACGAAGTCTTGCTTGTAGGAAGACTCAGAGCCTGGGATTTAACTCCATTTCTGAAGTGAAACACACAGCAGTGTTCTCATCCATTGATGACACTCTGCTTTAGAACAAGAAGCACGCTCTTGCTTTCTAGAGTCTCTAAGACAGAAGGAAACCTGAGTGTGCTGAGAAGAAAAGAACCTAGTTTGCTACACATCCGGAAAATATCTAGTCCAACTCTACTTCTTAAACTGATACAAAGCACTGGTCCTCTAACATCCAATGCTTGTCTGTTAAGATGAGAAATGTGTGAGCTCAGTGAACGATGTAGTTCGTTTGAGCTGAAAAGTGGCTGCCCTTACCTGAAACGAAGTCTTGCTTGTAGGAAGACCCAGAGATTGGGATTTAACTCCATTTCTGAAGGGAAACACACAGCATAGTTCTCATCCATGGATCACAATCTGCTTTAGAACAAGAAGCACGCTCTTGCTTTCTAGAGTCTCTAACACAGCAGGAAACGTGAGTGTGCTGAGAACAAAAGAACGGTGTTTCCTACACATACGGACCATATCTAGTCCAACTCAGGTTCTGAAACTCATACAAAGCACTGGTCCTCTAACATCCAATGCTTGTCAGTTAAGATGGAAAACGTGTGAGCTTCATGAATGATGTAGTTCGTTTGAGCAGAAAAGTGACTGTCCTTACCTTAAACGAAGTCTTGCTTGTAGGAAGACTCAGAGCCTGGGATTTAACTCCATTTCTGAATTGAAACACACAGCAGTGTTCTCATCCATTGACCACACTCTGCTTTAGAACGAGAAGCACGCTCTTGCTTTCTAGAGTCTCTAAGACAGCAGGAAACGTGAGTGTGCTGAGAACAAAAGAACGGTGTTTCCTACACATACGGACCATATCTAGTCCAACTCTGCTTCTGAAACTGATACAAAGCACTGGTCCTCTAACATCCAATGTTTGTCAGTTAAGATGAGAAACGTGTGAGCTTTGTGAATGCTGTAGTTCCTTTGAACTGAAAAGTGACTGCCCTTACCTGAAACGAAGTCTTGCTTGTAGGAAGACACAGAGCCTGGGATTTAACTCCATTTCTGAAGGGAAACACACAGCATAGTATTCATCCATGGATCACACTCTGCTTTAGAGCGAGAAGCACACTCTTGCTTTCTAGATTCTCTAAGACAGCAGGAAATCTGAGTGTGCCCAGAACAAAAGAACGGTGTTTCCTACACATATGGACCATATCTAGTCCAAATCTGCTTCTGAAACTGATACAAAGCACTGACCCTCTAACATCCAATGCTTGTCAGTTAAGATGAGAAATGTGTGAGCTCAGTGAACGATGTAGTTCGTTTGAGCAGAAAGGGACTGCCCTTACCTGAAACGAAGTCTTGCTTGTAGGAAGACTCAGAGCCTGGGATTTAACTCCATTTCTGAAGTGAAACACACAGCAGTGTTCTCATCCATTGATGACACTCTGCTTTAGAACAAGAAGCACGCTCTTGCTTTCTAGAATCTCTAAGACAGCAGGAAACGTGAGTGTGCTGAGAAGAAAAGATCCTTGTTTCCTACACATCCGGAAAATATCTAGTCCAACTCTACTTCTTAAACTGATACAAAGCACTGGTCCTCTAACATCCAATGCTTGTCTGTTAAGATGAGAAATGTGTGAGCTCAGTGAACGATGTAGTTCGTTTGAGCTGAAAAGTGGCTGCCCTTACCTGAAACGAAGTCTTGCTTGTAGGAAGACCCAGAGATTGGGATTTAACTCCATTTCTGAAGGGAAACACACAGCATAGTTCTCATCCATGGATCACAATCTGCTTTAGAACAAGAAGCACGATCTTGCTTTCTAGAGTCTCTAACACAGCAGGAAACGTGAGTGTGCTGAGAACAAAAGAAAGGTGTTTCCTACACATACGGACCATATCTAGTCCAACTCAGGTTCTGAAACTCATACAAAGCACTGGTCCTCTAACATCCAATGCTTGTCAGTTAAGATGGGAAACGTGTGAGCTTCATGAATGATGTAGTTCGTTTGAGCAGAAAAGTGACTGCCCTTACCTTAAACGAAGTCTTGCTTGTAGGAAGACACAGAGCCTGGGATTTAACTCCATTTCTGAATTGAGACACACAGCAGTGTTCTCATCCATTGATCACACTCTGCTTTAGAACAAGAAGCACACTCTTGCTTTCTAGAGTCTCTAAGACAGCAGGAAACATGAGTGTGCTGAGAACAAAAGAACGGTGTTGCCTACACATAAGGACCATATCTAGTCCAACTCTGCTTCTGAAACTGATACAAAGCACTGACCCTATAACATCCAATGTTTGTCAGTTAAGATGAGAAACGTGTGAGCTTTGTGAATGATGTAGTTCCTTTGAACTGAAAAGTGACTGCCCTTAGCTGAAACGAAGTCTTGCTTGTAGGAAGACACAGAGCCTGTGATTTAACTCCATTTCTGAAGGGAAACACACAGCATAGTTCTCATCCATGGATCACACTCTGCTTTAGAGCGAGAAGCACACTCTTGCTTTCTAGATTCTCTAAGACAGCAGGAAACCTGAGTGTGCCCAGAACAAAAGAACGGTGATTCCTACACATATGGACCATATCTAGTCCAAATCTGCTTCTGAAACTGATACAAAGCACTGACCCTCTAACATCCAATGCTTGTCAGTTAAGATGAGAAATGTGTGAGCTCAGTGAACGATGTAGTTCGTTTGAGCAGAAAAGTGACTGCCCTTACCTGAAACGAAGTCTTGCTTGTAGGAAGACTCAGAGCCTGGGATTTAACTCCATTTCTGAAGTGAAACACACAGCAGTGTTCTCATCCATTGATGACACTCTGCTTTAGAACAAGAAGCACGCTCTTGCTTTCTAGATTCTCTAAGACAGCAGGAAACGTGAGTGTGCTGAGAACAAAAGAACGGTGTTTCCTACACATACGGACCATATCTAGTCCAACTCTGCTTCTGAAACTGATACAAAGCACTGGTCCTCAAACATCCAATGTTTGTCAGTTAAGATGAGAAAAGTGTGAGCTTTGTGAATGATGTAGTTCCTTTGAACTGAAAAGTGACTGCCCTTACCTGAAACGAAGTCTTGCTTGTAGGAAGACACAGAGCCTGGGATTTAACTCCATTTCTGAAGGGAAACACAAAGCATAGTATTCATCCATGGATCACACTCTCCTTTAGAGCGAGAAGCACACTCTTGTTTCTAGAGTCTCTAAGACAGCAGGAAACATGAGTGTGCTGAGAACAAAAGAACGGTGTTGCCTACACATAAGGACCATATCTAGTCCAACTCTGCTTCTGAAACTGATACAAAGCACTGACCCTCTAACATCCAATGTTTGTCAGTTAAGATGAGAAACGTGTGAGCTTTGTGAATGATGTACTTCCTTTGAACTGAAAAGTGACTGCCCTTACCTGAAACGAAGTCTTGCTTGTAGGAAGACACAGAGCCTGGGATTTAACTCCATTTCTGAAGGGAAACACACAGCATAGTTCTCATTCATTGATCACACTCTGCTTTAGAACAAGAAGCACACTCTTGCTTTCTAGAGTCTCTAAGACAGCAGGAAACATGAGTGTGCTGAGAACAAAAGAACGGTGTTTCCTACACATACGGACCATATCTAGTCCAACTCTGCTTCTGAAACTGATACAAAGCACTGACCCTCTAACATCCAATGTTTGTCAGTTAAGATGAGAAACGTGTGAGCTTTGTGAATGATGTAGTTCCTTTGAACTGAAAAGTGACTGCCCTTACCTGAAACGAAGTCTTGCTTGTAGGAAGACACAGAGCCTGGGATTTAACTCCATTTCTGAATTGAAACACACAGCAGTGTTCTCATCCATTGATCACACTCTGCTTTAGAACAAGAAGCACTCTTGCTTTCTAGAGTCTCTAAGACAGCAGGAAACATGAGTGTGCTGAGAACAAAAGAACGGTGTTTCCTACATATACAGACCATATCTAGTCCAACTCTGCTTCTGAAACTGATACAAAGCACTGACCCTCTAACATCCAATGCTTGTCAGTTAAGATGGGAAACGTGTGAGCTTCATGAATGATGTAGTTCGTTTGAGCAGAAAAGTGACTGCCCTTACCTTAAACGAAGTCTTGCTTGTAGGAAGACACAGAGCCTGGGATTTAACTCCATTTCTGAATTGAAACACACAGCAGTGTTCTCATCCATTGATCACACTCTGCTTTAGAACAAGAAGCACACTCTTGTTTCTAGAGTCTCTAAGACAGCAGGAAACATGAGTGTGCTGAGAACAAAAGAACGGTGTTGCCTACACATAAGGACCATATCTAGTCCAACTCTGCTTCTGAAACTGATACAAAGCACTGACCCTCTAACATCCAATGTTTGTCAGTTAAGATGAGAAACGTGTGAGCTTTGTGAATGATGTAGTTCCTTTGAACTGAAAAGTGACTGCCCTTACCTGAAACGAAGTCTTGCTTGTAGGAAGACACAGAGCCTGTGATTTAACTCCATTTCTGAAGGGAAACACACAGCATAGTTCTCATCCATGGATCACACTCTGCTTTAGAGCGAGAAGCACACTCTTGCTTTCTAGATTCTCTAAGACAGCAGGAAATCTGAGTGTGCCCAGAACAAAAGAACGGTGATTCCTACACATATGGACCATATCTAGTCCAAATCTGCTTCTGAAACTGATACAAAGCACTGACCCTCTAACATCCAATGCTTGTCAGTTAAGATGAGAAATGTGTGAGCTCAGTGAACGATGTAGTTCGTTTGAGCAGAAAGTGACTGCCCTTACCTGAAACGAAGTCTTGCTTGTAGGAAGACTCAGAGCCTGGGATTTAACTCCATTTCTGAAGTGAAACACACAGCAGTGTTCTCATCCATTGATGACACTCTGCTTTAGAACAAGAAGCACGCTCTTGCTTTCTAGAGTCTCTAACACAGCAGGAAACGTGAGTGTGCTGAGAACAAAAGAACGGTGTTTCCTACACATACGGACCATATCTAGTCCAACTCAGGTTCTGAAACTCATACAAAGCACTGGTCCTCTAACATCCAATGCTTGTCAGTTAAGATGGGAAACGTGTGAGCTTCATGAATGATGTAGTTCGTTTGAGCAGAAAAGTGACTGCCCTTACCTTAAACGAAGTCTTGCTTGTAGGAAGACTCAGAGCCTGGGATTTAACTCCATTTCTGAATTGAAACACACAGCAGTGTTCTCATCCATTGACCACACTCTGCTTTAGAACGAGAAGCACGCTCTTGCTTTCTATATTCTCTACGACAGCAGGAAACATGAGTGTGCTGCGAACAAAAGAACCGTGTTTCCTACACATCCGGATCATATCTAGTCCAACTCTGCTTCTGAAACTGATACAAAGCACTGGTCCTCTAACATCCAATGCTTGTCTGTTAAGATGAGAAATGTGTGAGCTCAGTGAACGATGTAGTTCGTTTGAGCTGAAAAGTGACTGCCCTTACCTGAAACGAAGTCTTGCTCGTAGGAAGACTCAGAGCCTGGGATTTAACTCCATTTCTGAAGTGAAACACACAGCAGTGTTCTCATCCATTGATGACACTCTGCTTTAGAACAAGAAGCACGCTCTTGCTTTCTAGATTCTCTAAGACAGCAGGAAACGTGAGTGTGCTGAGAACAAAAGAACGGTGTTTCCTACACATACGGACCATATCTAGTCCAACTCTGCTTCTGAAACTGATACAAAGCACTGGTCCTCAAACATCCAATGTTTGTCAGTTAAGATGAGAAAAGTGTGAGCTTTGTGAATGATGTAGTTCCTTTGAACTTTAAAGTGACTGCCCTTACCTGAAACGAAGTCTTGCTTGTAGGAAGACACAGACCCTGGGATTTAACTCCATTTCTGAAGGGAAACACAAAGCATAGTATTCATCCATGGATCACACTCTCCTTTAGAGCGAGAAGCACACTCTTGTTTCTAGAGTCTCTAAGACAGCAGGAAACATGAGTGTGCTGAGAACAAAAGAACGGTGTTGCCTACACATAAGGACCATATCTAGTCCAACTCTGCTTCTGAAACTGATACAAAGCACTGACCCTCTAACATCCAATGTATGTCAGTTAAGATGAGAAACGTGTGAGCTTTGTGAATGATGTAGTTCCTTTGAACTGAAAAGTGACTGCCCTTACCTGAAACGAAGTCTTGCTTGTAGGAAGACACAGAGCCTGGGATTTAACTCCATTTCTGAAGGGAAACACACAGCATAGTTCTCATCCATTGATCACACTCTGCTTTAGAACAAGAAGCACACTCTTGCTTTCTAGAGTCTCTAAGACAGCAGGAAACATGAGTGTGCTGAGAACAAAAGAACGGTGTTTCCTACACATACGGACCATATCTAGTCCAACTCTGCTTCTGAAACTGATACAAAGCACTGACCCTCTAACATCCAATGTTTGTCAGTTAAGATGAGAAACGTGTGAGCTTTGTGAATGATGTAGTTCCTTTGAACTGAAAAGTGACTGCCCTTACCTGAAACGAAGTCTTGCTTGTAGGAAGACACAGAGCCTGGGATTTAACTCCATTTCTGAATTGAAACACACAGCAGTGTTCTCATCCATTGATCACACTCTGCTTTAGAACAAGAAGCACTCTTGCTTTCTAGAGTCTCTAAGACAGCAGGAAACATGAGTGTGCTGAGAACAAAAGAACGGTGTTTCCTACACATACAGACCATATCTAGTCCAACTCTGCTTCTGAAACTGATACAAAGCACTGACCCTCTAACATCCAATGCTTGTCAGTTAAGATGGGAAACGTGTGAGCTTCATGAATGATGTAGTTCGTTTGAACTGAAAAGTGACTGCCCTTACCTTAAACGAAGTCTTGCTTGTAGGAAGACACAGAGCCTGGGATTTAACTCCATTTCTGAATTGAAACACACAGCAGTGTTCTCATCCATTGATCACACTCTGCTTTAGAACAAGAAGCACACTCTTGTTTCTAGAGTCTCTAAGACAGCAGGAAACATGAGTGTGCTGAGAACAAAAGAACGGTGTTGCCTACACATAAGGACCATATCTAGTCCAACTCTGCTTCTGAAACTGATACAAAGCACTGACCCTCTAACATCCAATGTTTGTCAGTTAAGATGAGAAACGTGTGAGCTTTGTGAATGATGTAGTTCCTTTGAACTGAAAAGTGACTGCCCTTACCTGAAACGAAGTCTTGCTTGTAGGAAGACACAGAGCCTGTGATTTAACTCCAGTTCTGAAGGGAAACACACAGGATAGTTCTCATCCATGGATCACACTCTGCTTTAGAGCGAGAAGCACACTCTTGCTTTCTAGATTCTCTAAGACAGCAGGAAATCTGAGTGTGCCCAGAACAAAAGAACGGTGATTCCTACACATATGGACCATATCTAGTCCAAATCTGCTTCTGAAACTGATACAAAGCACTGACCCTCTAACATCCAATGCTTGTCAGTTAAGATGAGAAATGTGTGAGCTCAGTGAACGATGTAGTTCGTTTGAGCAGAAAGTGACTGCCCTTACCTGAAACGAAGTCTTGCTTGTAGGAAGACTCAGAGCCTGGGATTTAACTCCATTTCTGAAGTGAAACACACAGCAGTGTTCTCATCCATTGATGACACTCTGCTTTAGAACAAGAAGCACGCTCTTGCTTTCTAGAGTCTCTAAGACAGCAGGAAACGTGAGTGTGCTGAGAACAAAAGAACGGTGTTTCCTACACATACGGACCATATCTAGTCCAACTCAGGTTCTGAAACTCATACAAAGCACTGGTCCTCTAACATCCAATGCTTGTCAGTTAAGATGGGAAACGTGTGAGCTTCATGAATGATGCAGTTCGTTTGAGCAGAAAAGTGACTGCCCTTACCTTAAACGAAGTCTTGCTTGTAGGAAGACTCAGAGCCTGGGATTTAACTCCATTTCTGAAGTGAAACACACAGCAGTGTTCTCATCCATTGACCACACTCTGCTTTAGAACGAGAAGCACGCTCTTGCTTTCTATATTCTCTACGACAGCAGGAAACATGAGTGTGCTGCGAACAAAAGAACCGTGTTTCCTACACATCCGGACCATATCTAGTCCAACTCTGCTTCTGAAACTGATACAAAGCACTGGTCCTCTAACATCCAATGCTTGTCTGTTAAGATGAGAAATGTGTGAGCTCAGTGAACGATGTAGTTCGTTTGAGCTGAAAAGTGACTGCCCTTACCTGAAACGAAGTCTTGCTTGTAGGAAGACCCAGAGATGGGGATTTAACTCCATTTCTGAAGGGAAACACACAGCATCGTTCTCATCCATGGATCACAATCTGCTTTAGAGCGAGAAGCACGCTCTTGCTTTCTAGAGTCTCTAACACAGCAGGAAACGTGAGTGTGCTGAGAACAAAAGAACGTTGTTTCCTACACATACGGACCATATCTAGTCCAACTCTGCTTCTGAAACTCATACAAAGCACTGCTCCTCTAACATCGAATGCTTGTCAGTTAAGATGGAAAACGTGTGAGCTTCATGAACGATGTAGTTCGTTTTAGCAGAAAAGTGACTGCCCTTACCTTAAACGAAGTCTTGCTTGTAGGAAGACTCAGAGCCTGGGATTTAACTCCATTTCTGAATTGAAACACACAGCAGTGTTCTCATCCATTGATCACACTCTGCTTTAGAACAAGAAGCACACTCTTGCTTTCTAGAGTCTCTAAGACAGCAGGAAACATGAGTGTGCTGAGAACAAAAGAACGGTGTTTCCTACACATACGGACCATATCTAGTCCAACTCTGCTTCTGAAACTGATACAAAGCACTGGTCCTCTAACATCCAATGCTTCTCTGTTAAGATGAGAAATGTGTGAGCTCAGTGAACGATGTAGTTCGTTTGAGCTGAAAAGTGACTGCCCTTACCTGAAACGAAGTCTTGCTTGTAGGAAGACCCAGAGATGGGGATTTAACTCCATTTCTGAAGGGAAACACACAGCATCGTTCTCATCCATGGATCACAATCTGCTTTAGAGCGAGAAGCACGCTCTTGCTTTCTAGAGTCTCTAACACAGCAGGAAACGTGAGTGTGCTGAGAACAAAAGAACGTTGTTTCCTACACATACGGACCATATCTAGTCCAACTCTGCTTCTGAAACTCATACAAAGCACTGCTCCTCTAACATCGAATGCTTGTCAGTTAAGTAGGAAAACGTGTGAGCTTCATGAACGATGTAGTTCGTTTTAGCAGAAAAGTGACTGCCCTTACCTTAAACGAAGTCTTGCTTGTAGGAAGACTCAGAGCCTGGGATTTAACTCCATTTCTGAATTGAAACACACAGCAGTGTTCTCATCCATTGATCACACTCTGCTTTAGAACAAGAAGCACACTCTTGCTTTCTAGAGTCTCTAAGACAGCAGGAAACATGAGTGTGCTGAGAACAAAAGAACGGTGTTTCCTACACATACGGACCATATCTAGTCCAACTCTGCTTCTGAAACTGATACAAAGCACTGACCCTCTAACATCCAATGTTTGTCGGTTAAGATGAGAAACGTGTGAGCTTTGTGAATGATGTAGTTCCTTTGAACTGAAAAGTGACTGCCCTTACCTGAAACGAAGTCTTTCTTGTAGGAAGACACAGAGCCTGGGATTTAACTCCATTTCTGAAGGGAAACAAACAGCATAGTATTCATTCATGGATCACACTCTGCTTTAGAGCGAGAAGCACACTCTTGCTTTCTAGATTCTCTAAGACAGCAGGAAATCTGAGTGTGCCCAGAACAAAAGAACGGTGTTTCCTACACATATGGACCATATCTAGTCCAAGTCTGCTTCTGAAACTGATACAAAGCACTGACCCTCTAACATCCAATGCTTGTCAGTTAAGATGAGAAATGTGTGAGCTCAGTGAACGATGTAGTTCGTTTGAGCAGAAAGTGACTGCCCTTACCTGAAACGAAGTCTTGCTTGTACGAAGACTCAGAGCCTGGGATTTAACTCCATTTCTGAAGTGAAACACACAGCAGTGTTCTCATCCATTGATGACACTCTGCTTTAGAACAAGAAGCACGCTCTTGCTTTCTAGAGTCTCTAAGACAGCAGGAAACGTGAGTGTGCTGAGAAGAAAAGAACCTTGTTTCCTACACATCCGGAAAATATCTAGTCCAAATCTACTTCTTAAACTGATACAAAGCACTGGTCCTCTAACATCCAATGCTTGTCTGTTAAGATGAGAAATGTGTGAGCTCAGTGAACGATGTAGTTTGTTTGAGCTGAAAAGTGACTGCCCTTACCTGAAACGAAGTCTTGCTTGTAGGAAGACCCAGAGATTGGGATTTAACTCCATTTCTGAAGGGAAACACACAGCAGTGTTCTCATCCATTGATCACACTCTGCTTTAGAACAAGAAGCACACTCTTGCTTTCTAGAGTCTCTAAGACAGCAGGAAACATGAGTGTGCTGAGAACAAAAGAACGGTGTTTCCTACACATACGGACCATATCTAGTCCAACTCTGCTTCTGAAACTGATACAAAGCACTGACCCTCTAACATCCAATGTTTGTCAGTTGAGATGAGAAACGTGTGAGCTTTGTGAATGATGTAGTTCCTTTGAACTGAAAAGTGACTGCCCTTACCTGAAATGAAGTCTTGCTTGTAGGAAGACACAGAGCCTGGGATTTAACTCCATTTCTGAATTGAAACACACAGCAGTGTTCTCATCCATTGATCACACTCTGCTTTAGAACAAGAAGCACACTCTTGCTTTCTAGAGTCTCTAAGACAGCAGGAAACATGAGTGTGCTGAGAACAAAAGAACGGTGTTTCCTACACATACGGACCATATCTAGTCCAACTCTTCTTCTGAAACTGATACAAAGCACTGACCCTCTAACATCCAATGTTTGTCAGTTAAGATGAAAAACGTGTGAGCTTTGTGAATGATGTAGTTCCTTTGAACTGAAAAGTGACTGCCCTTACCTGAAACGAAGTCTTGCTTGTAGGAAGACACAGAGCCTGTGATTTAACTCCATTTCTGAAGGGAAACACACAGCATAGTTCTCATCTATGGATCACACTCTGCTTTAGAGCGAGAAGCACACTCTTGCTTTCTAGATTCTCTAAGACAGCAGGAAATCTGAGTGTGCCCAGAACAAAAGAACGGTGATTCCTACACATATGGACCATATCTAGTCCAAATCTGCTTCTGAAACTGATACAAAGCACTGACCCTCTAACATCCAATGCTTGTCAGTTAAGATGAGAAATGTTTGAGCTCAGTGAATGATGTAGTTCGTTTGAGCAGAAAAGTGACTGCCCTTACCTGAAACGAAGTCTTGCTTGTAGGAAGACTCAGAGCCTGGGATTTAACTCCATTTCTGAAGTGAAACACACAGCAGTGTTCTCATCCATTGATGACACTCTGCTTTAGAACAAGAAGCACGCTCTTGCTTTCTAGAGTCTCTAAGACAGCAGGAAACGTGAGTGTGCTGAGAACAAAAGAACGGTGTTTCCTACACATACGGACCATATCTAGTCCAACTCTGCTTCTGAAACTGATACAAAGCATTGGTCCTCTATCTTCCAATGTTTGTCAGTTAAGATGAGAATAGTGTGAGCTTTGTGAATGATGTAGTTCCTTTGAACTGAAAAGTGACTGCCCTTACCTGAAACGAAGTCTTGCTTGTAGGAAGACACAGAGCCTGGGATTTAACTCCATTTCTGAAGGGAAACACACAGCATAGTATTCATCCATGGATCACACTCTGCTTTAGAGTGAGAAGCACTCTCTTGCTTTCTAGATTCTCTAAGACAGCAGGAAATCTGAGTGTGCCCAGAACAAAAGAACGGTGTTTCCTACACATATGGACCATATCTAGTCCAAATCTGCTTCTGAAACTGATACAAAGCACTGGTCCTCTAACATCCAATGCTTCTCTGTTAAGATGAGAAATGTGTGAGCTCAGTGAACGATGTAGTTCGTTTGAGCTGAAAAGTGACTGCCCTTACCTGAAACGAAGTCTTGCTTGTAGGAAGACCCAGAGATGGGGATTTAACTCCATTTCTGAAGGGAAACACACAGCATCGTTCTCATCCATGGATCACAATCTGCTTTAGAGCGAGAAGCACGCTCTTGCTTTCTAGAGTCTCTAACACAGCAGGAAACGTGAGTGTGCTGAGAACAAAAGAACGTTGTTTCCTACACATACGGACCATATCTAGTCCAACTCTGCTTCTGAAACTCATACAAAGCACTGCTCCTCTAACATCGAATGCTTGTCAGTTAAGATGGAAAACGTGTGAGCTTCATGAACGATGTAGTTCGTTTTAGCAGAAAAGTGACTGCCCTTACCTTAAACGAAGTCTTGCTTGTAGGAAGACTCAGAGCCTGGGATTTAACTCCATTTCTGAATTGAAACACACAGCAGTGTTCTCATCCATTGATCACACTCTGCTTTAGAACAAGAAGCACACTCTTGCTTTCTAGAGTCTCTAAGACAGCAGGAAACATGAGTGTGCTGAGAACAAAAGAACGGTGTTTCCTACACATACGGACCATATCTAGTCCAACTCTGCTTCTGAAACTGATACAAAGCACTGACCCTCTAACATCCAATGTTTGTCGGTTAAGATGAGAAACGTGTGAGCTTTGTGAATGATGTAGTTCCTTTGAACTGAAAAGTGACTGCCCTTACCTGAAACGAAGTCTTTCTTGTAGGAAGACACAGAGCCTGGGATTTAACTCCATTTCTGAAGGGAAACAAACAGCATAGTATTCATTCATGGATCACACTCTGCTTTAGAGCGAGAAGCACACTCTTGCTTTCTAGATTCTCTAAGACAGCAGGAAATCTGAGTGTGCCCAGAACAAAAGAACGGTGTTTCCTACACATATGGACCATATCTAGTCCAAATCTGCTTCTGAAACTGATACAAAGCACTGACCCTCTAACATCCAATGCTTGTCAGTTAAGATGAGAA
This sequence comes from Onychomys leucogaster, assembly GCA_949786385.1. Classification (NCBI taxonomy): domain Eukaryota; kingdom Metazoa; phylum Chordata; class Mammalia; order Rodentia; family Cricetidae; genus Onychomys; species Onychomys leucogaster. The sequence continues at coordinate 2,423,444 of CATKUP010000009.1, read as the reverse complement.
ATGTGTGAGCTCAGTGAACGATGTAGTTCGTTTGAGCAGAAAGTGACTGCCCTTACCTGAAACGAAGTCTTGCTTGTACGAAGACTCAGAGCCTGGGATTTAACTCCATTTCTGAAGTGAAACACACAGCAGTGTTCTCATCCATTGATGACACTCTGCTTTAGAACAAGAAGCACGCTCTTGCTTTCTAGAGTCTCTAAGACAGCAGGAAACGTGAGTGTGCTGAGAAGAAAAGAACCTTGTTTCCTACACATCCGGAAAATATCTAGTCCAAATCTACTTCTTAAACTGATACAAAGCACTGGTCCTCTAACATCCAATGCTTGTCTGTTAAGATGAGAAATGTGTGAGCTCAGTGAACGATGTAGTTTGTTTGAGCTGAAAAGTGACTGCCCTTACCTGAAACGAAGTCTTGCTTGTAGGAAGACCCAGAGATTGGGATTTAACTCCATTTCTGAAGGGAAACACACAGCAGTGTTCTCATCCATTGATCACACTCTGCTTTAGAACAAGAAGCACACTCTTGCTTTCTAGAGTCTCTAAGACAGCAGGAAACATGAGTGTGCTGAGAACAAAAGAACGGTGTTTCCTACACATACGGACCATATCTAGTCCAACTCTGCTTCTGAAACTGATACAAAGCACTGACCCTCTAACATCCAATGTTTGTCAGTTGAGATGAGAAACGTGTGAGCTTTGTGAATGATGTAGTTCCTTTGAACTGAAAAGTGACTGCCCTTACCTGAAATGAAGTCTTGCTTGTAGGAAGACACAGAGCCTGGGATTTAACTCCATTTCTGAATTGAAACACACAGCAGTGTTCTCATCCATTGATCACACTCTGCTTTAGAACAAGAAGCACACTCTTGCTTTCTAGAGTCTCTAAGACAGCAGGAAACATGAGTGTGCTGAGAACAAAAGAACGGTGTTTCCTACACATACGGACCATATCTAGTCCAACTCTTCTTCTGAAACTGATACAAAGCACTGACCCTCTAACATCCAATGTTTGTCAGTTAAGATGAAAAACGTGTGAGCTTTGTGAATGATGTAGTTCCTTTGAACTGAAAAGTGACTGCCCTTACCTGAAACGAAGTCTTGCTTGTAGGAAGACACAGAGCCTGTGATTTAACTCCATTTCTGAAGGGAAACACACAGCATAGTTCTCATCCATGGATCACACTCTGCTTTAGAGCGAGAAGCACACTCTTGCTTTCTAGATTCTCTAAGACAGCAGGAAATCTGAGTGTGCCCAGAACAAAAGAACGGTGATTCCTACACATATGGACCATATCTAGTCCAAATCTGCTTCTGAAACTGATACAAAGCACTGACCCTCTAACATCCAATGCTTGTCAGTTAAGATGAGAAATGTGTGAGCTCAGTGAACGATGTAGTTCGTTTGAGCAGAAAAGTGACTGCCCTTACCTGAAACGAAGTCTTGCTTGTAGGAAGACTCAGAGCCTGGGATTTAACTCCATTTCTGAAGTGAAACACACAGCAGTGTTCTCATCCATTGATGACACTCTGCTTTAGAACAAGAAGCACGCTCTTGCTTTCTAGAGTCTCTAAGACAGCAGGAAACGTGAGTGTGCTGAGAACAAAAGAACGGTGTTTCCTACACATACGGACCATATCTAGTCCAACTCTGCTTCTGAAACTGATACAAAGCATTGGTCCTCTAACATCCAATGTTTGTCAGTTAAGATGAGAATAGTGTGAGCTTTGTGAATGATGTAGTTCCTTTGAACTGAAAAGTGACTGCCCTTACCTGAAACGAAGTCTTGCTTGTAGGAAGACACAGAGCCTGGGATTTAACTCCATTTCTGAAGGGAAACACACAGCATAGTATTCATCCATGGATCACACTCTGCTTTAGAGTGAGAAGCACTCTCTTGCTTTCTAGATTCTCTAAGACAGCAGGAAATCTGAGTGTGCCCAGAACAAAAGAACGGTGTTTCCTACACATATGGACCATATCTAGTCCAAATCTGCTTCTGAAACTGATACAAAGCACTGACCCTCTAACATCCAATGCTTGTCAGTTAAGATGAGAAATGTGTGAGCTCAGTGAACGATGTAGATCGTTTGAGCAGAAAGTGATTGCCCTTACCTGAAACGAAGTCTTGATTGTAGGAAGACTCAGAGCCTGGGATTTAACTCCATTTCTGAAGTGAAACACACAGCAGTGTTCTCATCCATTGATGACACTCTGCTTTAGAACAAGAAGCACGCTCTTGCTTTCTAGAGTCTCTAAGACAGCAGGAAACGTGAGTGTGGTGAGAAGAAAAGAACCTTGTTTCCTACACATCCGGAAAATATCTAGTCCAACTCTACTTCTTAAACAGATACAAAGCACTGGTCCTCTAACATCCAATGCTTGTCTGTTAAGATGAGAAATGTGTGAGCTCAGTGAACGATGTAGTTCCTTTGAGCTGAAAAGTGACTGCCCTTACCTGAAACGAAGTCTTGCTTGTAGGAAGACTCAGAGCCTGGGATTTAACTCCATTTCTGAATTGAAACACACAGCAGTGTTCTCATCCATTGACCACACTCTGCTTTAGAACGAGAAGCACGCTCTTGCTTTCTATATTCTCTACGACAGCAGGAAACATGAGTGTGCTGAAAAGAAAAGAACCGTGTTTCCTACACATACAGACCATATCTAGTCCAACTCTGCTTCTGAAACTCATACAAAGCACTGCTCCTCTAACATCCAATGCTTGTCAGTTAAGATGGAAAACGTGTGAGCTTCATGAACGATGTAGTTCGTTTGAGCAGAGAAGTGACTGCCCTTACCTTAAACGTAGTCTTGCTTGTAGGAAGACTCAGAGCCTGGGATTTAACTCCATTTCTGAATTGAAACACACAGCAGTGTTCTCATCCATTGATCACACTCTGCTTTAGAACAAGAAGCACACTCTTGCTTTCTAGAGTCTCTAAGACAGCAGGAAACATGAGTGTGCTGAGAACAAAAGAACGGTGTTTCCTACACATATGGACCATATCTAGTCCAAATCTGCTTCTGAAACTGATACAAAGGACTGACCCTCTAACATCCAATGTTTGTCAGTTAAGATGAGAAACGTGTGAGCTTTGTGAATGATGTAGTTCCTTTGAACTGAAAAGTGACTGCCTTTACCTGAAACGAAGTCTTGCTTGTAGGAAGACACAGAGCCTGGGATTTAACTCCATTTCTGAATTGAAACACACAGCAGTGTTCCCATCCATTGATCACACTCTGCTTTAGAACAAGAAGCACACTCTTGCTTTCTAGAGTCTCTAAGACAGCAGGAAACATGAGTGTGCTGAGAACAAAAGAACGGTGTTTCCTACACATACGGACCATATCTAGTCCAACTCTGCTTCTGAAACTGATACAAAGCACTGACCCTCTAACATCCAATGTTTCTCAGTTAAGATGAGAAACGTGTGAGCTTTGTGAATGATGTAGTTCCTTTGAACTGAAAAGTGACTGCCCTTACCTGAAACGAAGTCTTGCTTGTAGGAAGACACAGAGCCTGTGATTTAACTCCATTTCTGAAGGGAAACACACAGCATAGTTCTCATCCATGGATCACACTCTGCTTTAGAGCGAGAAGCACACTCTTGCTTTCTAGATTCTCTAAGACAGCAGGAAATCTGAGTGTGCCCAGAACAAAAGAACGGTGATTCCTACACATACGGACCATATCTAGTCCAAATCTGCTTCTGAAACTGATACAAAGCACTGACCCTCTAACATCCAATGCTTGTCAGTTAAGATGAGAAATGTGTGAGCTCAGTGAACGATGTAGTTCGTTTGAGCAGAAAAGTGACTGCCCTTACCTGAAACGAAGTCTTGCTTGTAGGAAGACTCAGAGCCTGGGATTTAACTCCATTTCTGAAGTGAAACACACAGCAGTGTTCTCATCCATTGATGACACTCTGCTTTAGAACAAGAAGCACGCTCTTGCTTTCTAGAGTCTCTAAGACAGCAGGAAACGTGAGTGTGCTGAGAACAAAAGAACGGTGTTTCCTACACATACGGACCATATCTAGTCCAACTCTGCTTCTGAAACTGATACAAAGAATTGGTCATCTAACATCCAATGTTTGTCAGTTAAGATGAGAATAGTGTGAGCTTTGTGAATGATGTAGTTCCTTTGAACTGAAAAGTGACTGCCCTTACCTGAAACGAAGTCTTGCTTGTAGGAAGACACAGAGCCTGGGATTTAACTCCATTTCTGAAGGGAAACACACAGCATGGTATTCATCCATGGATCACACTCTGCTTTAGAGTGAGAAGCACTCTCTTGCTTTCTAGATTCTCTAAGACAGCAGGAAATCTGAGTGTGCCCAGAACAAAAGAACGGTGTTTCCTACACATATGGACCATATCTAGTCCAAATCTGCTTCTGAAACTGATACAAAGCACTGACCCTCTAACATCCAATGCTTGTCAGTTAAGATGAGAAATGTGTGAGCTCAGTGAACGATGTAGATCGTTTGAGCAGAAAGTGACTGCCCTTACCTGAAACGAAGTCTTGCTTGTAGGAAGACTCAGAGCCTGGGATTTAACTCCATTTCTGAAGTGAAACACACAGCAGTGTTCTCATCCATTGATGACACTCTGCTTTAGAACAAGAAGCACGCTCTTGCTTTCTAGAGTCTCTAAGACAGCAGGAAACGTGAGTGTGCTGAGAAGAAAAGAACCTTGTTTCCTACCCATCCGGAAAATATCTAGTCCAACTCTACTTCTTAAACTGATACAAAGCACTGGTCCTCTAACATCCAATGCTTGTCTGTTAAGATGAGAAATGTGTGAGCTCAGTGAACGATGTAGTTCGTTTGAGCTGAAAAGTGACTGCCCTTACCTGAAACGAAGTCTTGCTTGTAGGAAGACCCAGAGATTGGGATTTAACTCCATTTCTGAAGGGAAACACACAGCATAGTTCTCATCCATGGATCACAATCTGCTATAGAGCGAGAAGCACGCTCTTGCTTTCTAGAGTCTCTGAGACAACAGGAAACGTGAGTGTGCTGAGAACAAAAGAACGTTGTTTCCTACACATACGGACCATATCTAGTCCAACTCTGCTTCTGAAACTCATACAAAGCACTGCTCCTCTATCATCCAATGCTTGTCAGTTAAGATGGAAAACGTGTGAGCTTCATGAACGATGTAGTTCATTTGAGCAGAAAAGTGACTGCCCTTACCTTAAACGAAGTCTTTCTTGTAGGAAGACTCAGAGCCGGGGATTTAACTCCATTTCTGAATTGAAACACACAGCATAGGTCTCATCCATGGATCACACTCTGCTTTAGAACGAGAAGCACGCTCTTGCTTTCTAGAGTCTCTAAGACAGCAGGAAACGTGAGTGTGCTGAGAACAAACGAACGGTGTTTCCTACACATACGGACCATATCTAGTCCAACTCTGCTTCTGAAACTGATACAAAGCACTGGTCCTCTAACATCCAATGTTTGTCAGTTAAGATGAGAAACGTGTGAGCTTTGTGAATGATGTAGTTCCTTTGAACTGAAAAGTGACTGCCCTTACCTGAAACGAAGTCTTGCTTGTAGGAAGACACAGAGCATGGGATTTAACTCCATTTCTGAAGGGAAAAACACAGCATAGTATTCATCCATGGATCACACTCTGCTTTAGAGCAAGAAGCACACTCTTGCTTTCTAGATTCTCTAAGTCAGCAGGAAATCTGAGTGTGCCCAGAACAAAAGTACGGTGTTTCCTACACATATGGACCATATCTAGTCCAAATCTGCTTCTGAAACTGATACAAAGCACGGACCCTCTAACATCCAATGCTTGTCAGTTAAGATGAGAAATGTGTGAGCTCAGTGAACGATGTAGTTCGTTTGAGCAGAAAAGTGACTGCCCTTACCTGAAACGAAGTCTTGCTTGTAGGAAGACTCAGAGCCTGGGATTTAACTCCATTTCTGAAGTGAAACACACAGCAGTGTTGTCATCCATTGATGACACTCTGCTTTAGAACAAGAAGCATGCTCTTGCTTTCTAGAATCTCTAAGACAGCAGGAAACGTGAGTGTGCTGAGAAGAAAAGAACCTTGTTTCCTACACATCCGGAAAATATCTAGTCCAACTCTACTTCTTAAACTGATACAAAGCACTGGTCCTCTAACATCCAATGCTTGTCTGTTAAGATGAGAAATGTGTGACCTCAGTGAACGATGTAGTTAGTTTGAGCTGAAAAGTGACTGCCCTTACCTGAAACGAAGTCTTGCTTGTAGGAAGACCCAGAGATTGGGATTTAACTCCATTTCTGAAGGGAAACACACAGCATAGTTCTCATCCATGGATCACAATCTGCTTTAGAGCGAGAAGCACGCTCTTGCTTTCTAGAGTCTCTAACACAGCAAGAAACGTGAGTGTGCTGAGAACAAAAGAACGTTGTTTCCTACACATACGGACCATATCTAGTCCAACTCTGCTTCTGAAACTCATACAAAGCACTGCTCCTCTATCATCCAATGCTTGTCAGTTAAGATGGAAAACGTGTGAGCTTCATGAACGATGTAGTTCGTTTGAGCAGAAAAGTGACTGCCCTTACCTTAAATGAAGTCTTGCTTGTAGGAAGACTCAGAGCCTGGGATTTAACTCCATTTCTGAATTGAAACACACAGCATAGTTCTCATCCATGGATCACACTCTGCTTTAGAGCGAGAAGCACGCTCTTGCTTTCTAGAGTCTCTAACACAGCAGGAAACGTGAGTGTGCTGAGAACAAAAGAACGTTTTTTCCTACACATACGGACCATATCTAGTCCAACTCTGCTTCTGAAACTGATACAAAGCACTGACCCTCTAACATCCAATGCTTGTCAGTTAAGATGAGAAACGTGTAAGCTTCGTGAACGATGTAGTTCGTTTGAGCAGAAAAGTGACTGCCCTTACCTGAATCGAAGTCTTGCTTGTAGGAAGACTCAGAGCCTGGGATTTAACTCCATTTCTGAAGTAAAACACACAGCAGTGTAATCATCCATTGATCACACTCTGCTTTAGAACAAGAAGCACGCTCTTGCTTTCTAGAGTCTCTAAGACAGCAGGAAACGTGTGTGTGTTGAGAACAAAAGAACGGTGTTTCCTACACATACGGACCATATCTAGTTCAACTCTGCTTCTGAAACTGATACAAAGCACTGGTCCTCTAACATCCAATGCTTGTCTTTTGAGATGAGAAATGTGTGAGCTCCGTGAACGATGTAGTTCGTTTGAGCTGAAAAGTGACTGCCCTTACCTGAAACGAAGTCTTGATTGTAGGAAGAAACAGAGCCTGGGATTTAACTCCATTTCTGTAGGGAAACACACAGCATAGTTCTCATCCATGGATCACACTCTGCTATAGAGCGAGAAGCACGCTCTTGCTTTCTAGAGTCTCTGAGACAACAAGAAACGTGAGTGTGCTGAGAACAAAAGAACGTTGTTTCCTACACATACGGACCATATCTAGTCCAACTCTGCTTCTGAAACTCATACAAAGCACTGCTCCTCTATCATCCAATGCTTGTCAGTTAAGATGGAAAACGTGTGAGCTTCATGAACGATGTAGTTCATTTGAGCAGAAAAGTGACTGCCCTTACCTTAAACGAAGTCTTTCTTGTAGGAAGACTCAGAGCCGGGGATTTAACTCCATTTCTGAATTGAAACACACAGCATAGGTCTCATCCATGGATCACACTCTGCTTTAGAGCGAGAAGCACGCTCTTGCTTTCTAGAGTCTCTAACACAGCAGGAAACGTGAGTGTGCTGAGAACAAAAGAACGTTGTTTCCTACACATACAGACCATATCTAGTCCAACTCTGCTTCTGAAACTCATACAAAGCACTGCTCCTCTAACATCCAATGCTTGTCAGTTAAGATGGAAAACGTGTGAGCTTCATGAACGATGTAGTTCGTTTGAGCAGAAAAGTGACTGCCCTTACCTTAAATGAAGTCTTGCTTGTAGGAAGACTCAGAGCCTGGGATTTAACTCCATTTCTGAATTGAAACACACAGCATAGTTCTCATCCATGGATCACACTCTGCTTTAGAGCGAGAAGCACGCTCTTGCTTTCTAGAGTCTCTAACACAGCAGGAAACGTGAGTGTGCTGAGAACAAAAGAACGTTGTTTCCTACACATACGGACCATATCTAGTCCAACTCTGCTTCTGAAACTGATACAAAGCACTGACCCTCTAACATCCAATGTTTCTCAGTTAAGATGAGAAACGTGTGAGCTTTGTGAATGATGTAGTTCCTTTGAACTGAAAAGTGACTGCCCTTACCTGAAACGAAGTATTGCTTGTAGGAAGACACAGAGCCTGTGATTTAACTCCATTTCTGAAGGGAAACACACAGCATAGTTCTCATCCATGGATCATACTCTGCTTTAGAGCGAGAAGCACACTCTTGCTTTCTAGATTCTCTAAGTCAGCAGGAAATCTGACTGTACCCAGAACAAAAGTACGGTGATTCCTACACATATGGACCATATCTTGTCCAAATCTGCTTCTGAAACTGATACAAAGCAATGACCCTCTAACATCCAATGATTCCTGTTAAGATGAGAAATGTGTGAGCTCAGTGAACGATGTAGTTCGTTTGTGCTGAAAAGTGACTGCCCTTACCTGAAACGAAGTCTTGCTTGTAGGAAGACACAGAGATTGGGATTTAACTCCATTTCTGAAGTGAAACACACAGCAGTGTTCTCATCCATTGATGACACTCTGCTTTAGAACAAGAAGCACGCTCTTGCTTTCTAGAGTCTCTAAGACAGCAGGAAACGTGAGTGTGCTGAGAACAAAAGAACGGTGTTTCCTACACATACGGACCATATCTAGTCCAACTCTGCTTCTTAAACTGAAACAAAGCACTGACCCTCTAACATCCAATGCTTGTCAGTTAAGATGAGAAACGTGTGAGCTCAGTGAACGATGTAGTTCGTTTGAGCAGAAAAGTGACTGCCCTTACCTGAAACGAAGTCTTGCTTGTAGGAAGACTCAGAGCCTGGGATTTAACTCCATTTCTGAAGGGAAACACGCAGCATAGCATTCATCCATGGATCACACTCTGCTTTAGAGCGAGAAGCACACTCTTGCTTTCTAGATTCTCTAAGACAGCAGGAAATCTTTGTGTGCCCAGAACAAAAGAACGGTGTTTCCTACACATATGGACCATATCTTGTCCAAATCTTCTTCTGAAACTGATACAAAGCACTGAACCTCTAACATCCAATGCTTGTCAGTTAAGATGAGAAACGTGTGAGCTCAGTGAACGATGTAGTTTGTTTGAGCAGAAAAGTGACTGCCCTTACCTGAAACGAAGTCTTGCTTGTAGGTAGACTCAGAGCCTGGGATTTAACTCCATTTCTGAAGGCAAACACACAGCATAGTTCTCATCCATGGATCACACTCTGCTTTAGAGCGAGAAGCACGTTCTTGCTTTCTATAGTCTCTAAGACAGCAGGAAACGTGAGTGTACTGAGAACAAAAGAACGGTGTTTCCTACATATACAGACCATATGTAGTCCAACTCTGCTTCTGAAACTGATACAAAGCACTGACCCTCTAACATCCAATGCTTGTCAGTTAAGATGAGAAACGTGTAAGCTTCGTGAACGATGTAGTTCGTTTGAGCAGAAAAGTGACTGCCCTTACCTGAATCGAAGTCTTGCTTGTAGGAAGACTCAGAGCCTGGGATTTAACTCCATTTCTGAAGTAAAACACACAGCAGTGTAATCATCCATTGATCACACTCTGCTTTAGAACAAGAAGCACGCTCTTGCTTTCTAGAGTCTCTAAGACAGCAGGAAACGTGTGTGTGTTGAGAACAAAAGAACGGTGTTTCCTACACATACGGACCATATCTAGTTCAACTCTGCTTCTGAAACTGATACAAAGCACTGGTCCTCTAACATCCAATGCTTGTCTTTTGAGATGAGAAATGTGTGAGCTCCGTGAACGATGTAGTTCGTTTGAGCTGAAAAGTGACTGCCCTTACCTGAAACGAAGTCTTGATTGTAGGAAGAAACAGAGCCTGGGATTTAACTCCATTTCTGTAGGGAAACACACAGCATAGTTCTCATCCATGGATCACACTCTGCTATAGAGCGAGAAGCACGCTCTTGCTTTCTAGAGTCTCTGAGACAACAAGAAACGTGAGTGTGCTGAGAACAAAAGAACGTTGTTTCCTACACATACGGACCATATCTAGTCCAACTCTGCTTCTGAAACTCATACAAAGCACTGCTCCTCTATCATCCAATGCTTGTCAGTTAAGATGGAAAACGTGTGAGCTTCATGAACGATGTAGTTCATTTGAGCAGAAAAGTGACTGCCCTTACCTTAAACGAAGTCTTGCTTGTAGGAAGACTCAGAGCCGGGGATTTAACTCCATTTCTGAATTGAAACACACAGCATAGGTCTCATCCATGGATCACACTCTGCTTTAGAGCGAGAAGCACGCTCTTGCTTTCTAGAGTCTCTAACACAGCAGGAAACGTGAGTGTGCTGAGAACAAAAGAACGTTGTTTCCTACACATACAGACCATATCTAGTCCAACTCTGCTTCTGAAACTCATACAAAGCACTGCTCCTCTAACATCCAATGCTTGTCAGTTAAGATGGAAAACGTGTGAGCTTCATGAACGATGTAGTTCGTTTGAGCAGAAAAGTGACTGCCCTTACCTTAAACGAAGTCTTGCTTGTAGGAAGACTCAGAGCCTGGGATTTAACTCCATATCTGAATTGAAACACACAGCAGTGTTCTCATCCATTGATCACACTCTGCTTTAGAACGAGAAGCACGCTCTTGCTTTCTAGAGTCTCTAAGACAGCAGGAAACGTGAGTGTGCTGAGAACAAACGAACGGTGTTTCCTACACATACGGACCATATCTAGTCCAACTCTGCTTCTGAAACTGATACAAGGCACTGGTCCTCTAACATCCAATGTTTGTCAGTTAAGATGAGAAACGTGTGAGCTTTGTGAATGATGTAGTTCCTTTGAACTGAAAAGTGACTGCCCTTACCTGAAACGAAGTCTTGCTTGTAGGAAGACACAGAGCATGGGATTTAACTCCATTTCTGAAGGGAAAAACACAGCATAGTATTCATCCATGGATCACACTCTGCTTTAGAGCGAGAAGCACACTCTTGCTTTCTAGATTCTCTAAGACAGCAGGAAATCTGAGTGTGCCCAGAACAAAAGTACGGTGTTTCCTACACATATGGACCATATCTAGTCCAAATCTGCTTCTGAAACTGATACAAAGCACGGACCCTCTAACATCCAATGCTTGTCAGTTAAGATGAGAAATGTGTGAGCTCAGTGAACGATGTAGTTCGTTTGAGCAGAAAAGTGACTGCCCTTACCTGAAACGAAGTCTTGCTTGTAGGAAGACTCAGAGCCTGGGATTTAACTCCATTTCTGAAGTGAAACACACAGCAGTGTTCTCATCCATTGATGACACTCTGCTTTAGAACAAGAAGCATGCTCTTGCTTTCTAGAATCTCTAAGACAGCAGGAAACGTGAGTGTGCTGAGAAGAAAAGAACCTTGTTTCCTACACATCCGGAAAATATCTAGTCCAACTCTACTTCTTAAACTGATACAAAGCACTGGTCCTCTAACATCCAATGCTTGTCTGTTAAGATGAGAAATGTGTGACCTCAGTGAACGATGTAGTTAGTTTGAGCTGAAAAGTGACTGCCCTTACCTGAAACGAAGTCTTGCTTGTAGGAAGACCCAGAGATTGGGATTTAACTCCATTTCTGAAGGGAAACACACAGCATAGTTCTCATCCATGGATCACAATCTACTTTAGAGCGAGAAGCACGCTCTTGCTTTCTAGAGTCTCTAACACAGCAAGAAACGTGAGTGTGCTGAGAACAAAAGAACGTTGTTTCCTACACATACGGACCATATCTAGTCCAACTCTGCTTCTGAAACTCACACAAAGCACTGCTCCTCTATCATCCAATGCTTGTCAGTTAAGATGGAAAACGTGTGAGCTTCATGAACGATGTAGTTCATTTGAGCAGAAAAGTGACTGGCCTTACCTTAAATGAAATCTTGCTTGTAGGAAGACTCAGAGCCTGGGATTTAACTCCATTTCTGAATTGAAACACACAGCATAGTTCTCATCCATGGATCACACTCTGCTTTAGAGCGAGAAGCACGCTCTTGCTTTCTAGAGTCTCTAACACAGCAGGAAACGTGAGTGTGCTGAGAACAAAAGAACGTTGTTTCCTACACATACGGACCATATCTAGTCCAACTCTGCTTCTGAAACTGATACAAAGCACTGACCCTCTAACATCCAATGTTTGTCAGTTAAGATGAGAAACGTGTGAGCTTTGTGAATGATGTAGTTCCTTTGAACTGAAAAGTGACTGCCCTTACCTGAAACGAAGTATTGCTTGTAGGAAGACACAGAGCCTGTGATTTAACTCCATTTCTGAAGGGAAACACACAGCATAGTTCTCATCCATGGATCATACTCTGCTTTAGAGCGAGAAGCACACTCTTGCTTTCTAGATTCTCTAAGTCAGCAGGAAATCTGAGTGTACCCAGAACAAAAGTACGGTGATTCCTACACATATGGACCATATCTTGTCCAAATCTGCTTCTGAAACTGATACAAAGCAATGACCCTCTAACATCCAATGATTCCTGTTAAGATGAGAAATGTGTGAGCTCAGTGAACGATGTAGTTCGTTTGTGCTGAAAAGTGACTGCCCTTACCTGAAACGAAGTCTTGCTTGTAGGAAGACACAGAGATTGGGATTTAACTCCATTTCTGAAGTGAAACACACAGCAGTGTTCTCACCCATTGATGACAGTCTGCTTTAGAACAAGAAGCACGCTCTTGCTTTCTAGAGTCTCTAAGACAGCAGGAAACATGAGTGTGCTGAGAACAAAAGAACGGTGTTTCCTACACATACGGACCATATCTAGTCCAACTCTGCTTCTTAAACTGATACAAAGCACTGACCCTCTAATATCCAATGCTTGTCAGTTAAGATGAGAAACGTGTGAGCTCAGTGAACGATGTAGTTCGTTTGAGCAGAAAAGTGACTGCCCTTACCTGAAACGAAGTCTTGCTTGTAGGAAGACTCAGAGCCTGGGATTTAACTCCATTTCTGAAGGGAAACACGCAGCATAGCATTCATCCATGGATCACACTCTGCTTTAGAGCGAGAAGCACACTCTTGCTTTCTAGATTCTCTAAGACAGCAGGAAATCTTTGTGTGCCCAGAACAAAAGAACGGTGTTTCCTACACATATGGACCATATCTTGTCCAAATCTTCTTCTGAAACTGATACAAAGCACTGAACCTCTAACATCCAATCCTTGTCAGTTAAGATGAGAAACGTGTGAGCTCAGTGAACGATGTAGTTTGTTTGAGCAGAAAAGTGACTGCCCTTACCTGAAACGAAGTCTTGCTTGTAGGAAGAGTCAGAGCCTGGGATTTAACTCCATTTCTGAAGGCAAACACACAGCATAGTTCTCATCCATGGATCACACTCTGCTTTAGAGCGAGAAGCACGCTCTTGCTTTCTATAGTCTCTAAGACAGCAGGAAACGTGAGTGTACTGAGAACAAAAGAACGGTGTTTCCTACATATACAGACCATATGTAGTCCAACTCTGCTTCTGAAACTGATACAAAGCACTGACCCTCTAACATCCAATGCTTGTCAGTTAAGATGAGAAACGTGTAAGCTTCGTGAACGATGTAGTTCGTTTGAGCAGAAAAGTGACTGCCCTTACCTGAATCGAAGTCTTGCTTGTAGGAAGACTCAGAGCCTGGGATTTAACTCCATTTCTGAAGTAAAACACACAGCAGTGTAATCATCCATTGATCACACTCTGCTTTAGAACAAGAAGCACGCTCTTGCTTTCTAGAGTCTCTAAGACAGCAGGAAACGTGTGTGTGTTGAGAACAAAAGAACGGTGTTTCCTACACATACGGACCATATCTAGTTCAACTCTGCTTCTGAAACTGATACAAAGCACTGGTCCTCTAACATCCAATGCTTGTCTTTTGAGATGAGAAATGTGTGAGCTCCGTGAACGATGTAGTTCGTTTGAGCTGAAAAGTGACTGCCCTTACCTGAAACGAAGTCTTGCTTGTAGGAAGAAACAGAGCCTGGAATTTAACTCCATTTCTGTAGGGAAACACACAGCATAGTTCTCATCCATGGATCACACTCTGCTATAGAGCGAGAAGCACGCTCTTGCTTTCTAGAGTCTCTGAGACAACAAGAAACGTGAGTGTGCTGAGAACAAAAGAACGTTGTTTCCTACACATACGGACCATATCTAGTCCAACTCTGCTTCTGAAACTCATACAAAGCACTGCTCCTCTATCATCCAATGCTTGTCAGTTAAGATGGAAAACGTGTGAGCTTCATGAACGATGTAGTTCATTTGAGCAGAAAAGTGACTGCCCTTACCTTAAACGAAGTCTTTCTTGTAGGAAGACTCAGAGCCGGGGATTTAACTCCATTTCTGAATTGAAACACACAGCATAGGTCTCATCCATGGATCACACTCTGCTTTAGAGCGAGAAGCACGCTCTTGCTTTCTAGAGTCTCTAACACAGCAGGAAAGTGAGTGTGCTGAGAACAAAAGAACGTTGTTTCCTACACATACAGACCATATCTAGTCCAACTCTGCTTCTGAAACTCATACAAAGCACTGCTCCTCTAACATCCAATGCTTGTCAGTTAAGATGGAAAACGTGTGAGCTTCATGAACGATGTAGTTCGTTTGAGCAGAAAAGTGACTGCCCTTACCTTAAACGAAGTCTTGCTTGTAGGAAGACTCAGAGCCTGGGATTTAACTCCATTTCTGAATTGAAACACACAGCAGTGTTCTCATCCATTGATCACACTCTGCTTTAGAACGAGAAGCACGCTCTTGCTTTCTAGAGTCTCTAAGACAGCAGGAAACGTGAGTGTGCTGAGAACAAACGAACGGTGTTTCCTACACATACGGACCATATCTAGTCCAACTCTGCTTCTGAAACTGATACAAAGCACTGGTCCTCTAACATCCAATGTTTGTCAGTTAAGATGAGAAACGTGTGAGCTTTGTGAATGATGTAGTTCCTTTGAACTGAAAAGTGACTGCCCTTACCTGAAACGAAGTCTTGCTTGTAGGAAGACACAGAGCATGGGATTTAACTCCATTTCTGAAGGGAAAAACACAGCATAGTATTCATCCATGGATCACACTCTGCTTTAGAGCGAGAAGCACACTCTTGCTTTCTAGATTCTCTAAGACAGCAGGAAATCTGAGTGTGCCCAGAACAAAAGTACGGTGTTTCCTACACATATGGACCATATCTAGTCCAAATCTGCTTCTGAAACTGATACAAAGCACTGACCCTCTAACATCCAATGCTTGTCAGTTAAGATGAGAAATGTGTGAGCTCAGTGAACGATGTAGTTCGTTTGAGCAGAAAAGTGACTGCCCTTACCTGAAACGAAGTCTTGCTTGTAGGAAGACTCAGAGCCTGGGATTTAACTCCATTTCTGAAGTGAAACACACAGCAGTGTTCTCATCCATTGATGACACTCTGCTTTAGAACAAGAAGCATGCTCTTGCTTTCTAGAATCTCTAAGACAGCAGGAAACGTGAGTGTGCTGAGAAGAAAAGAACCTTGTTTCCTACACATCCGGAAAATATCTAGTCCAACTCTACTTCTTAAACTGATACAAAGCACTGGTCCTCTAACATCCAATGCTTGTCTGTTAAGATGAGAAATGTGTGACCTCAGTGAACGATGTAGTTAGTTTGAGCTGAAAAGTGACTGCCCTTACCTGAAACGAAGTCTTGCTTGTAGGAAGACCATGGATTGGGATTTAACTCCATTTCTGAAGGGAAACACACAGCATAGTTCTCATCCATGGATCACAATCTGCTTTAGAGCGAGAAGCACGCTCTTGCTTTCTAGAGTCTCTAACACATCAAGAAACGTGAGTGTGCTGAGAACAAAAGAACGTTGTTTCCTACACATACGGACCATATCTAGTCCAACTCTGCTTCTGAAACTCATACAAAGCACTGCTCCTCTATCATCCAATGCTTGTCAGTTAAGATGGAAAACGTGTGAGCTTCATGAACGATGTAGTTCGTTTGAGCAGAAAAGTGACTGCCCTTACCTTAAACGAAGTCTTGCTTGTAGGAAGACTCAGAGCCTGGGATTTAACTCCATTTTTGAATTGAAACACACAGCATAGTTCTCATCCATGGATCACACTCTGCTTTAGAGCGAGAAGCACGCTCTTGCTTTCTAGAGTCTCTAACACAGCAGGAAACGTGAGTGTGCTGAGAACAAAAGAACGTTGTTTCCTACACATACGGACCATATCTAGTCCAACTCTGCTTCTGAAACTGATACAAAGCACTGACCCTCTAACATCCAATGTTTGTCAGTTAAGATGAGAAACGTGTGAGCTTTGTGAATGATGTAGTTCCTTTGAACTGAAAAGTGACTGCCCTTACCTGAAACGAAGTATTGCTTGTAGGAAGACACAGAGCCTGTGATTTAACTCCATTTCTGAAGGGAAACACACAGCATAGTTCTCATCCATGGATCATACTCTGCTTTAGAGCGAGAAGCACACTCTTGCTTTCTAGATTCTCTAAGTCAGCAGGAAATCTGAGTGTACCCAGAACAAAAGTACAGTGATTCCTACACATATGGACCATATCTTGTCCAAATCTGCTTCTGAAACTGATACAAAGCAATGACCCTCTAACATCCAATGCTTGTCAGTTAAGATGAGAAATGTGTGAGCTCAGTGAACGATGTAGTTCGTTTGAGCAGAAAAGTGACTGCCCTTACCTGAAACGAAGTCTTGCTTGTAGGAAGACTCAGAGCCTGGGATTTAACTCCATTTCTGAAGTGAAACACACAGCAGTGTTCTCATCCATTGATGACACTCTGCTTTAGAACAAGAAGCACGCTCTTGCTTTCTAGAGTCTCTAAGACAGCAGGAAACGTGAGTGTGCTGAGAACAAAAGAACCGTGTTTCCTACACATCCAGACCATATCTAGTCCAACTCTACTTCTTAAACTGATACAAAGCACTGGTCCTCTAACATCCAATGATTCCTGTTAAGATGAGAAATGTGTGAGCTCAGTGAACGATGTAGTTCGTTTGTGCTGAAAAGTGACTGCCCTTACCTGAAACGAAGTCTTGCTTGTAGGAAGACACAGAGATTGGGATTTAACTCCATTTCTGAAGTGAAACACACAGCAGTGTTCTCATCCATTGATGACACTCTGCTTTAGAACAAGAAGCACGCTCTTGCTTTCTAGAGTCTCTAAGACAGCAGGAAACGTGAGTGTGCTGAGAACAAAAGAACGGTGTTTCCTACACATACGGACCATATCTAGTCCAACTCTGCTTCTGAAACTGATACAAAGCACTGACCCTCTAACATCCAATGCTTGTCAGTTAAGATGAGAAACGTGTGAGCTCAGTGAACGATGTAGTTCGTTTGAGCAGAAAAGTGACTGCCCTTACCTGAAACGAAGTCTTGCTTGTAGGAAGACTCAGAGCCTGGGATTTAACTCCATTTCTGAAGGGAAACACGCAGCATAGCATTCATCCATGGATCACACTCTGCTTTAGAGCGAGAAGCACACTCTTGCTTTCTAGATTCTCTAAGACAGCAGGAAATCTTTGTGTGCCCAGAACAAAAGAACGGTGTTTCCTACACATATGGACCATATCTTGTCCAAATCTTCTTCTGAAACTGATACAAAGCACTGAACCTCTAACATCCAATGCTTGTCAGTGAAGATGAGAAACGTGTGAGCTCAGTGAACGATGTAGTTTGTTTGAGCAGAAAAGTGACTGCCCTTACCTGAAACGAAGTCTTGCTTGTAGGAAGACTCAGAGCCTGGGATTTAACTCCATTTCTGAAGGCAAACACACAGCATAGTTCTCATCCATGGATCACACTCTGCTTTAGAGCGAGAAGCACGCTCTTGCTTTCTATAGTCTCTAAGACAGCAGGAAACGTGAGTGTACTGAGAACAAAAGAACGGTGTTTCCTACATATACAGACCATATGTAGTCCAACTCTGCTTCTGAAACTGATACAAAGCACTGACCCTCTAACATCCAATGCTTGTCAGTTAAGATGAGAAACGTGTAAGCTTCGTGAACGATGTAGTTCGTTTGAGCAGAAAAGTGACTGCCCTTACCTGAATCGAAGTCTTGCTTGTAGGAAGACTCAGAGCCTGGGATTTAACTCCATTTCTGAAGTAAAACACACAGCAGTGTAATCATCCATTGATCACACTCTGCTTTAGAACAAGAAGCACGCTCTTGCTTTCTAGAGTCTCTAAGACAGCAGGAAACGTGTGTGTGTTGAGAACAAAAGAACGGTGTTTCCTACACATACGGACCATATCTAGTTCAACTCTGCTTCTGAAACTGATACAAAGCACTGGTCCTCTAACATCCAATGCTTGTCTTTTGAGATGAGAAATGTGTGAGCTCCGTGAACGATGTAGTTCGTTTGAGCTGAAAAGTGACTGCCCTTACCTGAAACGAAGTCTTGCTTGTAGGAAGAAACAGAGCCTGGGATTTAACTCCATTTCTGTAGGGAAACACACAGCATAGTTCTCATCCATGGATCACACTCTGCTATAGAGCGAGAAGCACGCTCTTGCTTTCTAGAGTCTCTGAGACAACAAGAAACGTGAGTGTGCTGAGAACAAAAGAACGGATTTTCCTACACATATGGACCATATCTAGTCCAACTCTGCTTTTTAACTGATACAAAGCACTGGTCTTCTAACATACAATGCTTGTCTGTTGAGATGAGAAACGTGTGTGCTCCGTGAACGATGTAGTTCGTTTGAGCTTACAAGTGACTGCCCTTACCAGAAAGAAGTCTTGCTTGTAGGAAGACACAGAGCCTGGGATTTAACTCCATTTCTGAATGGAAACACACAGCATAGTTGTCATCCATGGATCACACTCTGCTTTAGAGCGAGAAGCACGCTCTAGCTTTCTAGAATCTCTAATACAGCAGGTAATCTGAGTGTGCCCAGAACAAAAGAACGGTGTTTCCTACACATACGGACCATATCTAGCCCAATTCTGCTTCTGAAACTGACACAAAGCACTGACCCTCTAACATCCAATGCTTGTCAGTTAAGATGAGAAACGTGTGATCTTCGTGAACGATGTAGTTCGTTTGAGCAGAAAAGTGACTGCCCTTAACTGAAACGAAGACTTGCTTGTAGGAAGACTCAGAGCTTGGGATTTAACTCCATTTCTGAAGTGAAACACACAGCAGTGTAATCATCCATTGATCACACTCTGCTTTAGAACAAGAAGCACGCTCTTGCTTTCTAGAGTCTCTAACACAGCAGGAAACGTGAGTGTGCTGAGAACAAAAGAACACTGTTTCCTACACATACGGACATTATATAGTCCAACTCTGCTTCTGAAACTGACACAAAGCACTGGTCCTCTAACATCCAATGCTTGTCTATTAAGATTAGAAACGTGTGAGCTCCGTGAATGATGTAGTTCCTTTGAGCTGAAAAGTGACTGCCCTTACCTGAAAAGAAGTCATGCTTGTAGGAAGACACAGAGATTGGGATTTAACTCCATTTCTGAAGTGAAACACACAGCAGTGTTCTCATCCATTGATGACACTCTGCTTTAGAACAAGAAGCACGCTCTTGCTTTCTAGAGTCTCTAAGACAGCAGGAAACGTGAGTGTGCTGAGAACAAAAGAACGGTGTTTCCGACACATACGGACCATATCTAGTCCAACTCTGCTTCTTAAACTGATACAAAGCACTGACCCTCTAACATCCAATGCTTGTCAGTTAAGATGAGAAACGTGTGAGCTCAGTGAACGATGTAGTTCGTTTGAGCAGAAAAGTGACTGCCCTTACCTGAAACGAAGTCTTGCTTGTCGGAAGACTCAGAGCCTGGGATTTAACTCCATTTCTGAAGGGAAACACGCAGCATAGCATTCATCCATGGATCACACTCTGCTTTAGAGCGAGAAGCACACTCTTGCTTTCTAGATTCTCTAAGACAGCAGGAAATCTGAGTGTGCCCAGAACAAAAGAACGGTGTTTCCTACACATATGGACCATATCTTGTCCAAATCTTCTTCTGAAACTGATACAAAGCACTGACCCTCTAACATCCAATGCTTGTCAGTTAAGATGAGAAACGTGTGAGCTCAGTGAACGATGTAGTTCGTTTGAGCAGAAAAGTGACTGCCCATACCTGAAACGAAGTCTTGCTTGTAGGAAGACTCAGAGCCTGGGATTTAACTCCATTTCTGAAGGCAAACACACAGCATAGTTCTCATCCATGGATCACACTCTGCTTTAGAGCGAGAAGCACGCTCTTGCTTTCTAGAGTCTCTAAGACAGCAGGAAACGTGAGTGTACTGAGAACAAAAGAACGGTGTTTCCTACATATACAGACCATATGTAGTCCAAATCTGCTTCTGAAACTGATACAAAGCACTGACCCTCTAACATCCAATGCTTGTCAGTTAAGATGAGAAACGTGTAAGCTTTGTGAACGATGTAGTTCGTTTGAGCAGAAAAGTGACTGCCCTTACCTGAATCGAAGTCTTGCTTGTAGGAAGACTCAGAGCCTGGGATTTAACTCCATTCTGAAGTAAAACACACAGCAGTGTAATCATCCATTGATAACACTCTGCTTTAGAACAAGAAGCACGTTCTTGCTTTCTAGAGTCTCTAAGACAGCAGGAAACGTGTGTGTGTTGAGAACAAAAGAACGGTGTTTCCTACACATACGGACCATATCTAGTTCAACTCTGCTTCTGAAACTGATACAAAGCACTGGTCCTCTAACATCCAATGCTTGTCTTTTGAGATGAGAAATGTGTGAGCTCCGTGAACGCTGTAGTTCGTTTGAGCTGAAAAGTGACTGCCCTTACCTGAAAAGATGTCTTGCTTGTAGGAAGAAACAGAGCCTGGGATTTAACTCCATTTCTGAAGGGAAACACACAGCATAGTTCTCATCCATGGATCACACTCTTCTTTAGAGCAAGAAGCATGCTCTTGCTTTCTAGAGTCTCTGAGACAACAAGAAACGTGAGTGTGCTGACAACAAAAGAACGGATTTTCCTACACATATGGACCATATCTAGTCCAACTCTGCTTTTTAACTGATACAAAGCACTGGTCTTCTAACATACAATGCTTGTCTGTTGAGATGAGAAACGTGTGTGCTCCGTGAACGATGTAGTTCGTTTGAGCTTACAAGTGACTGCCCTTACCAGAAAAGAAGTCTTGCTTGTAGGAAGACACTGAGCCTGGGATTTAACTCCATTTCTGAATGGAAACACACAGCATAGTTGTCATCCATGGATCACACTCTGCTTTAGAGCGAGAAGCACGCTCTTGCTTTCCAGAGTCTCTAATACAGCAGGTAATCTGAGTGTGCCCAGAACAAAAGAACGGTGTTTCCTACACTTACGGACCATATCTAGTCCAAATCTGCTTCTGAAACTGACACAAAGCACTGACCCTCTAACATCCAATGCTTGTCAGTTAAGATGAGAAACGTGTGATCTTCGTGAACGATGTAGTTCGTTTGAGCAGAAAAGTGACTGCCCTTAACTGAAACGAAGACTTGCTTGTAGGAAGACTCAGAGCTTGGGATTTAACTCCATTTCTGAAGTGAAACACACAGCAGTGTAATCATCCATTGATCACACTCTGCTTTAGAACAAGAAGCACGCTCTTGCTTTCTAGAGTCTCTAAGACAGCAGGAAACGTGAGTGTGCTGAGAACAAAAGAACACAGTTTCCTACACATACGGACATTATATAGTCCAACTCTGCTTCTGAAACTGATACAAAGCAATGGTCCTCTAACATCCAATGCTTGTCTATTAAGATTAGAAACGTGTGAGCTCCGTGAAGGATGTAGTTCCTTTGAGCTGAAAAGTGACTGCCCTTACCTGAAAAGAAGTCTTGCTTGTAGGAAGACTCAGAGCCTGGGATTTAACTCAATTTCTGAAGGGAAACACACAGCATAGTTCTCATCCATGGATCATACTCTGCTTTAGAGCGAGAAGCACACTCTTGCTTTCTAGATTCTCTAAGTCAGCAGGAAATCTGAGTGTACCCAGAACAAAAGTACGGTGATTCCTACACATATGGACCATATCTTGTCCAAATCTGCTTCTGAAACTGATACAAAGCAATGACCCTCTAACATCCAATGATTCCTGTTAAGATGAGAAATGTGTGAGCTCAGTGAACGATGTAGTTCGTTTGTGCTGAAAAGTGACTGCACTTACCTGAAACGAAGTCTTGCTTGTAGGAAGACACAGAGATTGGGATTTAACTCCATTTCTGAAGTGAAACACACAGCAGTGTTCTCATCCATTGATGACACTCTGCTTTAGAACAAGAAGCACGCTCTTGCTTTCTAGAGTCTCTAAGACGGCAGGAAACGTGAGTGTGCTGAGAACAAAAGAACGGGGTTTCCTACACATACGGACCATATCTAGTCCAACTCTGCTTCTTAAACTGATACAAAGCACTGACCCTCTAACATCCAATGCTTGTCAGTTAAGATGAGAAACGTGTGAGCTCAGTGAACGATGTAGTTCGTTTGAGCAGAAAAGTGACTGCCCTTACCTGAAACGAAGTCTTGCTTGTAGGAAGACACAGAGATTGGGATTTAACTCCATTTCTGAAGTGAAACACACAGCAGTGTTCTCATCCATTGATGACACTCTGCTTTAGAACAAGAAGCACGCTCTTGCTTTCTAGAGTCTCTAAGACAGCAGGAAACGTGAGTGTGCTGAGAACAAAAGAACGGTGTTTCCTACACATACGGACCATATCTAGTCCAACTCTGCTTCTGAAACTGATACAAAGCACTGACCCTCTAACATCCAATGCTTGTCAGTTAAGATGAGAAACGTGTGAGCTCAGTGAACGATGTAGTTCGTTTGAGCAGAAAAGTGACTGCCCTTACCTGAAACGAAGTCTTGCTTGTAGGAAGACTCAGAGCCTGGGATTTAACTCCATTTCTGAAGGGAAACACGCAGCATAGCATTCATCCATGGATCACCCTCTGCTTTAGAGCGAGAAGCACACTCTTGCTTTCTAGATTCTCTAAGACAGCAGGAAATCTTTGTGTGCCCAGAACAAAAGAACGGTGTTTCCTACACATATGGACCATATCTTGTCCAAATCTTCTTCTGAAACTGATACAAAGCACTGAACCTCTAACATCCAATGCTTGTCAGTGAAGATGAGAAACGTGTGAGCTCAGTGAACGATGTAGTTTGTTTGAGCAGAAAAGTGACTGCCCTTACCTGAAACGAAGTCTTGCTTGTAGGAAGACTCAGAGCCTGGGATTTAACTCCATTTCTGAAGGCAAACACACAGCATAGTTCTCATCCATGGATCACACTCTGCTTTAGAGCGAGAAGCACGCTCTTGCTTTCTATAGTCTCTAAGACAGCAGGAAACGTGAGTGTACTGAGAACAAAAGAACGGTGTTTCCTACATATACAGACCATATGTAGTCCAACTCTGCTTCTGAAACTGATACAAAGCACTGACCCTCTAACATCCAATGCTTGTCAGTTAAGATGAGAAACGTGTAAGCTTCGTGAACGATGTAGTTCGTTTGAGCAGAAAAGTGACTGCCCTTACCTGAATCGAAGTCTTGCTTGTAGGAAGACTCAGAGCCTGGGATTTAACTCCATTTCTGAAGTAAAACACACAGCAGTGTAATCATCCATTGATCACACTCTGCTTTAGAACAAGAAGCACGCTCTTGCTTTCTAGAGTCTCTAAGACAGCAGGAAACGTGTGTGTGTTGAGAACAAAAGAACGGTGTTTCCTACACATACGGACCATATCTAGTTCAACTCTGCTTCTGAAACTGATACAAAGCACTGGTCCTCTAACATCCAATGCTTGTCTTTTGAGATGAGAAATGTGTGAGCTCCGTGAACGATGTAGTTCGTTTGAGCTGAAAAGTGACTGCCCTTACCTGAAACGAAGTCTTGCTTGTAGGAAGAAACAGAGCCTGGGATTTAACTCCATTTCTGTAGGGAAACACACAGCATAGTTCTCATCCATGGATCACACTCTGCTATAGAGCGAGAAGCACGCTCTTGCTTTCTAGAGTCTCTGAGACAACAAGAAACGTGAGTGTGCTGAGAACAAAAGAACGGATTTTCCTACACATATGGACCATATCTAGTCCAACTCTGCTTTTTAACTGATACAAAGCACTGGTCTTCTAACATACAATGCTTGTCTGTTGAGATGAGAAACGTGTGTGCTCCGTGAACGATGTAGTTCGTTTGAGCTTACAAGTGACTGCCCTTACCAGAAAGAAGTCTTGCTTGTAGGAAGACACAGAGCCTGGGATTTAACTCCATTTCTGAATGGAAACACACAGCATAGTTGTCATCCATGGATCACACTCTGCTTTAGAGCGAGAAGCACGCTCTAGCTTTCTAGAATCTCTAATACAGCAGGTAATCTGATTGTGCCCAGAACAAAAGAACGGTGTTTCCTACACATACGGACCATATCTAGCCCAATTCTGCTTCTGAAACTGACACAAAGCACTGACCCTCTAACATCCAATGCTTGTCAGTTAAGATGAGAAACGTGTGATCTTCGTGAACGATGTAGTTCGTTTGAGCAGAAAAGTGACTGCCCTTAACTGAAACGAAGACTTGCTTGTAGGAAGACTCAGAGCTTGGGATTTAACTCCATTTCTGAAGTGAAACACACAGCAGTGTAATCATCCATTGATCACACTCTGCTTTAGAACAAGAAGCACGCTCTTGCTTTCTAGAGTCTCTAACACAGCAGGAAACGTGAGTGTGCTGAGAACAAAAGAACACTGTTTCCTACACATACGGACATTATATAGTCCAACTCTGCTTCTGAAACTGACACAAAGCAATGGTCCTCTAACATCCAATGCTTGTCTATTAAGATTAGAAACGTGTGAGCTCCGTGAAGGATGTAGTTCCTTTGAGCTGAAAAGTGACTGCCCTTACCTGAAAAGAAGTCATGCTTGTAGGAAGACACAGAGATTGGGATTTAACTCCATTTCTGAAGTGAAACACACAGCAGTGTTCTCATCCATTGATGACACTCTGCTTTAGAACAAGAAGCACGCTCTTGCTTTCTAGAGTCTCTAAGACAGCAGGAAACGTGAGTGTGCTGAGAACAAAAGAACGGGGTTTCCTACACATACGGACCATATCTAGTCCAACTCTGCTTCTTAAACTGATACAAAGCACTGACCCTCTAACATCCAATGCTTGTCAGTTAAGATGAGAAACGTGTGAGCTCAGTGAACGATGTAGTTCGTTTGAGCAGACAAGTGACTGCCCTTACCTGAAACGAAGTCTTGCTTGTAGGAAGACACAGAGATTGGGATTTAACTCCATTTCTGAAGTGAAACACACAGCAGTGTTCTCATCCATTGATGACACTCTGCTTTAGAACAAGAAGCACGCTCTTGCTTTCTAGAGTCTCTAAGACAGCAGGAAACGTGAGTGTGCTGAGAACAAAAGAACGGTGTTTCCTACACATACGGACCATATCTAGTCCAACTCTGCTTCTGAAACTGATACAAAGCACTGACCCTCTAACATCCAATGCTTGTCAGTTAAGATGAGAAACGTGTGAGCTCAGTGAACGATGTAGTTCGTTTGAGCAGAAAAGTGACTGCCCTTACCTGAAACGAAGTCTTGCTTGTAGGAAGACTCAGAGCCTGGGATTTAACTCCATTTCTGAAGGGAAACACGCAGCATAGCATTCATCCATGGATCACACTCTGCTTTAGAGCGAGAAGCACACTCTTGCTTTCTAGATTCTCTAAGACAGCAGGAAATCTTTGTGTGCCCAGAACAAAAGAACGGTGTTTCCTACACATATGGTCCATATCTTGTCCAAATCTTCTTCTGAAACTGATACAAAGCACTGAACCTCTAACATCCAATGCTTGTCAGTGAAGATGAGAAACGTGTGAGCTCAGTGAACGATGTAGTTTGTTTGAGCAGAAAAGTGACTGCCCTTACCTGAAACGAAGTCTTGCTTGTAGGAAGACTCAGAGCCTGGGATTTAACTCCATTTCTGAAGGCAAACACACAGCATAGTTCTCATCCATGGATCACACTCTGCTTTAGAGCGAGAAGCACGCTCTTGCTTTCTATAGTCTCTAAGACAGCAGGAAACGTGAGTGTACTGAGAACAAAAGAACGGTGTTTCCTACATATAAAGACCATATGTAGTCCAACTCTGCTTCTGAAACTGATACAAAGCACTGACCCTCTAACATCCAATGCTTGTCAGTTAAGATGAGAAACGTGTAAGCTTCGTGAACGATGTAGTTCGTTTGAGCAGAAAAGTGACTGCCCTTACCTGAATCGAAGTCTTGCTTGTAGGAAGACTCAGAGCCTGGGATTTAACTCCATTTCTGAAGTAAAACACACAGCAGTGTAATCATCCATTGATCACACTCTGCTTTAGAACAAGAAGCACGCTCTTGCTTTCTAGAGTCTCTAAGACAGCAGGAAACGTGTGTGTGTTGAGAACAAAAGAACGGTGTTTCCTACACATACGGACCATATCTAGTTCAACTCTGCTTCTGAAACTGATACAAAGCACTGGTCCTCTAACATCCAATGCTTGTCTTTTGAGATGAGAAATGTGTGAGCTCCGTGAACGATGTAGTTCGTTTGAGCTGAAAAGTGACTGCCCTTACCTGAAACGAAGTCTTGCTTGTAGGAAGAAACAGAGCCTGGGATTTAACTCCATTTCTGTAGGGAAACACACAGCATAGTTCTCATCCATGGATCACACTCTGCTATAGAGCGAGAAGCACGCTCTTGCTTTCTAGAGTCTCTGAGACAACAAGAAACGTGAGTGTGCTGAGAACAAAAGAACGGATTTTCCTACACATATGGACCATATCTAGTCCAACTCTGCTTTTTAACTGATACAAAGCACTGGTCTTCTAACATACAATGCTTGTCTGTTGAGATGAGAAACGTGTGTGCTCCGTGAACGATGTAGTTCGTTTGAGCTTACAAGTGACTGCCCTTACCAGAAAGAAGTCTTGCTTGTAGGAAGACACAGAGCCTGGGATTTAACTCCATTTCTGAATGGAAACACACAGCATAGTTGTCATCCATGGATCACACTCTGCTTTAGAGCGAGAAGCACGCTCTAGCTTTCTAGAATCTCTAATACAGCAGGTAATCTGAGTGTGCCCAGAACAAAAGAACGGTGTTTCCTACACATACGGACCATATCTAGCCCAATTCTGCTTCTGAAACTGACACAAAGCACTGACCCTCTAACATCCAATGCTTGTCAGTTAAGATGAGAAACGTGTGATCTTCGTGAACGATGTAGTTCGTTTGAGCAGAAAAGTGACTGCCCTTAACTGAAACGAAGACTTGCTTGTAGGAAGACTCAGAGCTTGGGATTTAACTCCATTTCTGAAGTGAAACACACAGCAGTGTAATCATCCATTGATCACACTCTGCTTTAGAACAAGAAGCACGCTCTTGCTTTCTAGAGTCTCTAACACAGCAGGAAACGTGAGTGTGCTGAGAACAAAAGAACACTGTTTCCTACACATACGGACATTATATAGTCCAACTCTGCTTCTGAAACTGACACAAAGCAATGGTCCTCTAACATCCAATGCTTGTCTATTAAGATTAGAAACGTGTGAGCTCCGTGAAGGATGTAGTTCCTTTGAGCTGAAAAGTGACTGCCCTTACCTGAAAAGAAGTCATGCTTGTAGGAAGACACAGAGATTGGGATTTAACTCCATTTCTGAAGTGAAACACACAGCAGTGTTCTCATCCATTGATGACACTCTGCTTTAGAACAAGAAGCACGCTCTTGCTTTCTAGAGTCTCTAAGACAGCAGGAAACGTGAGTGTGCTGAGAACAAAAGAACGGTGTTTCCGACACATACGGACCATATCTAGTCCAACTCTGCTTCTTAAACTGATACAAAGCACTGACCCTCTAACATCCAATGCTTGTCAGTTAAGATGAGAAACGTGTGAGCTCAGTGAACGATGTAGTTCGTTTGAGCAGAAAAGTGACTGCCCTTACCTGAAACGAAGTCTTGCTTGTAGGAAGACACAGAGCCTGGGATTTAACTCCATTTCTGAAGGGAAACACGCAGCATAGCATTCATCCATGGATCACACTCTGCTTTAGAGCGAGAAGCACACTCTTGCTTTCTAGATTCTCTAAGACAGCAGGAAATCTGAGTGTGCCCAGAACAAAAGAACGGTGTTTCCTACACATATGGACCATATCTTGTCCAAATCTTCTTCTGAAACTGATACAAAGCACTGACCCTCTAACATCCAATGCTTGTCAGTTAAGATGAGAAACGTGTGAGCTCAGTGAACGATGTAGTTCGTTTGAGCAGAAAAGTGACTGCCCATACCTGAAACGAAGTCTTGCTTGTAGGAAGACTCAGAGCCTGGGATTTAACTCCATTTCTGAAGGCAAACACACAGCATAGTTCTCATCCATGGATCACACTCTGCTTTAGAGCGAGAAGCACGCTCTTGCTTTCTAGAGTCTCTAAGACAGCAGGAAACGTGAGTGTACTGAGAACAAAAGAACGGTGTTTCCTACATATACAGACCATATGTAGTCCAAATCTGCTTCTGAAACTGATACAAAGCACTGACCCTCTAACATCCAATGCTTGTCAGTTAAGATGAGAAACGTGTAAGCTTTGTGAACGATGTAGTTCGTTTGAGCAGAAAAGTGACTGCCCTTACCTGAATCGAAGTCTTGCTTGTAGGAAGACTCAGAGCCTGGGATTTAACTCCATTTCTGAAGGCAAACACACAGCATAGTTCTCATCCATGGATCACACTCTGCTTTAGAGCGAGAAGCACGCTCTTGCTTTCTAGAGTCTCTAAGACAGCAGGAAACGTGAGTGTACTGAGAACAAAAGAACGGTGTTTCCTACATATACAGACCATATGTAGTCCAAATCTGCTTCTGAAACTGATACAAAGCACTGACCCTCTAACATCCAATGCTTGTCAGTTAAGATGAGAAACTTGTAAGCTTTGTGAACGATGTAGTTCGTTTGAGCAGAAAAGTGACTGCCCTTACCTGAATCGAAGTCTTGCTTGTAGGAAGACTCAGAGCCTGGGATTTAACTCCATTTCTGAAGGGAAACACACAGCATAGTTCTCATCCATGGATCACACTCTTCTTTAGAGCAAGAAGCATGCTCTTGCTTTCTAGAGTCTCAGAGACAACAAGAAACGTGAGTGTGCTGAGAACAAAAGAACGGATTTTCCTACACATATGGACCATATCTAGTCCAACTCTGCTTTTTAACTGATACAAAGCACTGGTCTTCTAACATACAATGCTTGTCTGTTGAGATGAGAAACGTGTGTGCTCCGTGAACGATGTAGTTCGTTTGAGCTTACAAGTGACTGCCCTTACCAGAAAAGAAGTCTTGCTTGTAGGAAGACACTGAGCCTGGGATTTAACTCCATTTCTGAATGGAAACACACAGCATAGTTGTCATCCATGGATCACACTCTGCTTTAGAGCGAGAAGCACGCTCTTGCTTTCCAGAGTCTCTAATACAGCAGGTAATCTGAGTGTGCCCAGAACAAAAGAACGGTGTTTCCTACACTTACGGACCATATCTAGTCCAAATCTGCTTCTGAAACTGACACAAAGCACTGACCCTCTAACATCCAATGCTTGTCAGTTAAGATGAGAAACGTGTGATCTTCGTGAACGATGTAGTTCGTTTGAGCAGAAAAGTGACTGCCCTTAACTGAAACGAAGACTTGCTTGTAGGAAGACTCAGAGCTTGGGATTTAACTCCATTTCTGAAGTGAAACACACAGCAGTGTAATCATCCATTGATCACACTCTGCTTTAAAACAAGAAGCACGCTCTTGCTTTCTAGAGTCTCTAAGACAGCAGGAAACGTGAGTGTGCTGAGAACAAAAGAACACAGTTTCCTACACATACGGACATTATATAGTCCAACTCTGCTTCTGAAACTGATACAAAGCAATGGTCCTCTAACATCCAATGCTTGTCTATTAAGATTAGAAACGTGTGAGCTCCGTGAAGGATGTAGTTCCTTTGAGCTGAAAAGTGACTGCCCTTACCTGAAAAGAAGTCTTGCTTGTAGGAAGACACAGAGCCTGGGATTTAACTCAATTTCTGAAGGGAAACACACAGCATAGTTCTCATCCATGGATCATACTCTGCTTTAGAGCGAGAAGCACACTCTTGCTTTCTAGATTCTCTAAGTCAGCAGGAAATCTGAGTGTACCCAGAACAAAACTACGGTGATTCCTACACATATGGACCATATCTTGTCCAAATCTGCTTCTGAAACTGATACAAAGCAATGACCCTCTAACATCCAATGATTCCTGTTAAGATGAGAAATGTGTGAGCTCAGTGAACGATGTAGTTCTTTTGTGCTGAAAAGTGACTGCACTTACCTGAAACGAAGTCTTGCTTGTAGGAAGACACAGAGATTGGGATTTAACTCCATTTCTGAAGTGAAACACACAGCAGTGTTCTCATCCATTGATGACACTCTGCTTTAGAACAAGAAGCACGCTCTTGCTTTCTAGAGTCTCTAAGACAGCAGGAAACGTGAGTGTGCTGAGAACAAAAGAACGGGGTTTCCTACACATACGGACCATATCTAGTCCAACTCTGCTTCTTAAACTGATACAAAGCACTGACCCTCTAACATCCAATGCTTGTCAGTTAATATGAGAAACGTGTGAGCTCAGTGAACGATGTAGTTCGTTTGAGCAGAAAAGTGACTGCCCTTACCTGAAACGAAGTCTTGCTTGTAGGAAGACTCAGAGCCTGGGATTTAACTCCATTTCTGAAGGGAAACACGCAGCATAGCATTCATCCATGGATCACACTCTGCTTTAGAGCGAGAAGCACACTCTTGCTTTCTAGATTCTCTAAGACAGCAGGAAATCCTTGTGTGCCCAGAACAAAAGAACGGTGTTTCCTACACATATGGACCATATCTTGTCCAAATCTTCTTCTGAAACTGATACAAAGCACTGAACCTCTAACATCCAATGCTTGTCAGTTAAGATGAGAAACGTGTGAGCTCAGTGAACGATGTAGTTTGTTTGAGCAGAAAAGTGACTGCCCTTACCTGAAACGAAGTCTTGCTTGTAGGAAGACTCAGAGCCTGGGATTTAACTCCATTTCTGAAGGCAAACACACAGCATAGTTCTCATCCATGGATCACACTCTGCTTTAGAGCGAGAAGCACGCTCTTGCTTTCTATAGTCTCTAAGACAGCAGGAAACGTGAGTGTACTGAGAACAAAAGAACGGTGTTTCCTACATATACAGACCATATGTAGTCCAACTCTGCTTCTGAAACTGATACAAAGCACTGACCCTCTAACATCCAATGCTTGTCTTTTGAGATGAGAAATGTGTGAGCTCCGTGAACGATGTAGTTCGTTTGAGCTGAAAAGTGACTGCCCTTACCTGAAACGAAGTCTTGCTTGTAGGAAGAAACAGAGCCTGGGATTTAACTCCATTTCTGTAGGGAAACACACAGCATAGTTCTCATCCATGGATCACACTCTGCTATAGAGCGAGAAGCACGCTCTTGCTTTCTAGAGTCTCTGAGACAACAAGAAACGTGAGTGTGCTGAGAACAAAAGAACGTTGTTTCCTACACATACGGACCATATCTAGTCCAACTCTGCTTCTGAAACTCATACAAAGCACTGCTCCTCTATCATCCAATGCTTGTCAGTTAAGATGGAAAACGTGTGAGCTTCATGAACGATGTAGTTCATTTGAGCAGAAAAGTGACTGCCCTTACCTTAAACGAAGTCTTTCTTGTAGGAAGACTCAGAGCCGGGGATTTAACTCCATTTCTGAATTGAAACACACAGCATAGGTCTCATCCATGGATCACACTCTGCTTTAGAGCGAGAAGCACGCTCTTGCTTTCTAGAGTCTCTAACACAGCAGGAAACGTGAGTGTGCTGAGAACAAAAGAACGTTGTTTCCTACACATACAGACCATATCTATTCCAACTCTGCTTCTGAAACTCATACAAAGCACTGCTCCTCTAACATCCAATGCTTGTCAGTTAAGATGGAAAACGTGTGAGCTTCATGAACGATGTAGTTCGTTTGAGCAGAAAAGTGACTGCCCTTACCTTAAACGAAGTCTTGCTTGTAGGAAGACACAGAGCCTGGGATTTAACTCCATTTCTGAATTGAAACACACAGCAGTGTTCTCATCCATTGATCACACTCTGCTTTAGAACAAGAAGCACGCTCTTGCTTTCTAGAGTCTCTAAGACAGCAGGAAACGTGAGTGTGCTGAGAACAAACGAACGGTGTTTCCTACACATACGGACCATATCTAGTCCAACTCTGCTTCTGAAACTGATACAAAGCACTGGTCCTTTAACATCCAATGTTTGTCAGTTAAGATGAGAAACGTGTGAGCTTTGTGAATGATGTAGTTCCTTTGAACTGAAAAGTGACTGCCCTTACCTGAAACGAAGTCTTGCTGGTAGGAAGACACAGAGCATGGGATTTAACTCCATTTCTGAAGGGAAAAACACAGCATAGTATTCATCCATGGATCACACTCTGCTTTAGAGCGAGAAGCACACTCTTGCTTTCTAGATTCTCTAAGACAGCAGGAAATCTGAGTGTGCCCAGAACAAAAGTACGGTGTTTCCTACACATATGGACCATATCTAGTCCAAATCTGCTTCTGAAACTGATACAAAGCACTGACCCTCTAACATCCAATGCTTGTCAGTTAAAATGAGAAATGTGTGAGCTCAGTGAACGATGTAGTTCGTTTGAGCAGAAAAGTGACTGCCCTTACCTGAAACGAAGTCTTGCTTGTAGGAAGACTCAGAGCCTGGGATTTAACTCCATTTCTGAAGTGAAACACACAGCAGTGTTCTCATCCATTGATGACACTCTGCTTTAGAACAAGAAGCATGCTCTTGCTTTCTAGAATCTCTAAGACAGCAGGAAACGTGAGTGTGCTGAGAAGAAAAGAACCTTGTTTCCTACACATCCGGAAAATATCTAGTCCAACTCTACTTCTTAAACTGATACAAAGCACTGGTCCTCTAACATCCAATGCTTGTCTGTTAAGATGAGAAATGTGTGACCTCAGTGAACGATGTAGTTCGTTTGAGCTGAAAAGTGACTGCCCTTACCTGAAACGAAGTCTTGCTTGTAGGAAGACCCAGAGATTGGGATTTAACTCCATTTCTGAAGGGAAACACACAGCATAGTTCTCATCCATGGATCACAATCTGCTTTAGAGCGAGAAGCACGCTCTTGCTTTCTAGAGTCTCTAACACATCAAGAAACGTGAGTGTGCTGAGAACAAAAGAACGTTGTTTCCTACACATACGGACCATATCTAGTCCAACTCAGGTTCTGAAACTCATACAAAGCACTGCTCCTCTATCATCCAATGCTTGTCAGTTAAGATGGAAAACGTGTGAGCTTCATGAACGATGTAGTTCGTTTGAGCAGAAAAGTGACTGCCCTTACCTTAAACGAAGTCTTCCTTGTAGGAAGACTCAGAGCCTGGGATTTAACTCCATTTCTGAAGGGAAACACGCAGCATAGCATTCATCCATGGATCACACTCTGCTTTAGAGCGAGAAGCACACTCTTGCTTTCTAGATTCTCTAAGACAGCAGGAAATCTTTGTGTGCCCAGAACAAAAGAACGGTGTTTCCTACACATATGGACCATATCTTGTCCAAATCTTCTTCTGAAACTGATACAAAGCACTGACCCTCTAACATCCAATGCTTGTCAGTGAAGATGAGAAACGTGTGAGCTCAGTGAACGATGTAGTTTGTTTGAGCAGAAAAGTGACTGCCCTTACCTGAAACGAAGTCTTGCTTGTAGGAAGACTCAGAGCCTGGGATTTAACTCCATTTCTGAAGGCAAACACACAGCATAGTTCTCATCCATGGATCACACTCTGCTTTAGAGCGAGAAGCACGCTCTTGCTTTCTAGAGTCTCTAAGACAGCAGGAAACGTGAGTGTACTGAGAACAAAAGAACGGTGTTTCCTACATATACAGACCATATGTAGTCCAACTCTGCTTCTGAAACTGATACAAAGCACTGACCCTCTAACATCCAATGCTTGTCAGTTAAGATGAGAAACGTGTAAGCTTCGTGAACGATGTAGTTCGTTTGAGCAGAAAAGTGACTGCCCTTACCTGAATCGAAGTCTTGCTTGTAGGAAGACTCAGAGCCTGGGATTTAACTCCATTTCTGAAGTAAAACACACAGCAGTGTAATCATCCATTGATCACACTCTGCTTTAGAACAAGAAGCACGCTCTTGCTTTCTAGAGTCTCTAAGACAGCAGGAAACGTGTGTGTGTTGAGAACAAAAGAACGGTGTTTCCTACACATACGGACCATATCTAGTTCAACTCTGCTTCTGAAACTGATACAAAGCACTGGTCCTCTAACATCCAATGCTTGTCTTTTGAGATGAGAAATGTGTGAGCTCCTTGAACGATGTAGTTCGTTTGAGCTGAAAAGTGACTGCCCTTACCTGAAACGAAGTCTTGCTTGTAGGAAGAAACAGAGCCTGGGATTTAACTCCATTTCTGTAGGGAAACACACAGCATAGTTCTCATCCATGGATCACACTCTGCTATAGAGCGAGAAGCACGCTCTTGCTTTCTAGAGTCTCTGAGACAACAAGAAACGTGAATGTGCTGAGAACAAAAGAACGGATTTTCCTACACATATGGACCATATCTAGTCCAACTCTGCTTTTTAACTGATACAAAGCACTGGTCTTCTAACATACAATGCTTGTCTGTTGAGATGAGAAACGTGTGTGCTCCGTGAACGATGTAGTTCGTTTGAGCTTACAAGTGACTGCCCTTACCAGAAAAGAAGTCTTGCTTGTAGGAAGACACA
Source organism: Onychomys leucogaster (assembly GCA_949786385.1). Taxonomy (NCBI): domain Eukaryota; kingdom Metazoa; phylum Chordata; class Mammalia; order Rodentia; family Cricetidae; genus Onychomys; species Onychomys leucogaster. The sequence continues at coordinate 2,388,389 of CATKUP010000009.1, read as the reverse complement.
GAGCCTGGGATTTAACTCCATTTCTGAATGGAAACACACAGCATAGTTGTCATCCATGGATCACACTCTGCTTTAGAGCGAGAAGCACGCTCTAGCTTTCTAGAATCTCTAATACAGCAGGTAATCTGAGTGTGCCCAGAACAAAAGAAAGGTGTTTCCTACACATACGGACCATATCTAGCCCAATTCTGCTTCTGAAACTGACACAAAGCACTGACCCTCTAACATCCAATGCTTGTCAGTTAAGATGAGAAACGTGTGATCTTCGTGAACGATGTAGTTCGTTTGAGCAGAAAAGTGACTGCCCTTAACTGAAACGAAGACTTGCTTGTAGGAAGACTCAGAGCTTGGGATTTAACTCCATTTCTGAAGTGAAACACACAGCAGTGTAATCATCCATTGATCACACTCTGCTTTAGAACAAGAAGCACGCTCTTGCTTTCTAGAGTCTCTAACACAGCAGGAAACGTGAGTGTGCTGAGAACAAAAGAACACTGTTTCCTACACATACGGACATTATATAGTCCAACTCTGCTTCTGAAACTGATACAAAGCAATGGTCCTCTAACATCCAATGCTTGTCTATTAAGATTAGAAACGTGTGAGCTCCGTGAAGGATGTAGTTCCTTTGAGCTGAAAAGTGACTGCCCTTACCTGAAAAGAAGTCTTGCTTGTAGGAAGACACAGAGATTGGGATTTAACTCCATTTCTGAAGTGAAACAAACAGCAGTGTTCTCATCCATTGATGACACTCTGCTTTAGAACAAGAAGCACGCTCTTGCTTTCTAGAGTCTCTAAGACAGCAGGAAACGTGAGTGTGCTGAGAACAAAAGAACGGTGTTTCCGACACATACGGACCATATCTAGTCCAACTCTGCTTCTTAAACTGATACAAAGCACTGACCCTCTAACATCCAATGCTTGTCAGTTAAGATGAGAAACGTGTGAGCTCAGTGAACGATGTAGTTCGTTTGAGCAGAAAAGTGACTGCCCTTACCTGAAACGAAGTCTTGCTTGTAGGAAGACACAGAGCCTGGGATTTAACTCCATTTCTGAAGGGAAACACGCAGCATAGCATTCATCCATGGATCACACTCTGCTTTAGAGCGAGAAGCACACTCTTGCTTTCTAGATTCTCTAAGACAGCAGGAAATCTTTGTGTGCCCAGAACAAAAGAACGGTGTTTCCTACACATATGGACCATATCTTGTCCAAATCTTCTTCTGAAACTGATACAAAGCACTGACCCTCTAACATCCAATGCTTGTCAGTGAAGATGAGAAACGTGTGAGCTCAGTGAACGATGTAGTTTGTTTGAGCAGAAAAGTGACTGCCCTTACCTGAAACGAAGTCTTGCTTGTAGGAAGACTCAGAGCCTGGGATTTAACTCCATTTCTGAAGGCAAACACACAGCATAGTTCTCATCCATGGATCACACTCTGCTTTAGAGCGAGAAGCACGCTCTTGCTTTCTAGAGTCTCTAAGACAGCAGGAAACGTGAGTGTACTGAGAACAAAAGAACGGTGTTTCCTACATATACAGACCATATGTAGTCCAACTCTGCTTCTGAAACTGATACAAAGCACTGACCCTCTAACATCCAATGCTTGTCAGTTAAGATGAGAAACGTGTAAGCTTCGTGAACGATGTAGTTCGTTTGAGCAGAAAAGTGACTGCCCTTACCTGAATCGAAGTCTTGCTTGTAGGAAGACTCAGAGCCTGGGATTTAACTCCATTTCTGAAGTAAAACACACAGCAGTGTAATCATCCATTGATCACACTCTGCTTTAGAACAAGAAGCACGCTCTTGCTTTCTAGAGTCTCTAAGACAGCAGGAAACGTGTGTGTGTTGAGAACAAAAGAACGGTGTTTCCTACACATACGGACCATATCTAGTTCAACTCTGCTTCTGAAACTGATACAAAGCACTGGTCCTCTAACATCCAATGCTTGTCTTTTGAGATGAGAAATGTGTGAGCTCCTTGAACGATGTAGTTCGTTTGAGCTGAAAAGTGACTGCCCTTACCTGAAACGAAGTCTTGCTTGTAGGAAGAAACAGAGCCTGGGATTTAACTCCATTTCTGTAGGGAAACACACAGCATAGTTCTCATCCATGGATCACACTCTGCTATAGAGCGAGAAGCACGCTCTTGCTTTCTAGAGTCTCTGAGACAACAAGAAACGTGAATGTGCTGAGAACAAAAGAACGGATTTTCCTACACATATGGACCATATCTAGTCCAACTCTGCTTTTTAACTGATACAAAGCACTGGTCTTCTAACATACAATGCTTGTCTGTTGAGATGAGAAACGTGTGTGCTCCGTGAACGATGTAGTTCGTTTGAGCTTACAAGTGACTGCCCTTACCAGAAAAGAAGTCTTGCTTGTAGGAAGACACAGAGCCTGGGATTTAACTCCATTTCTGAATGGAAACACACAGCATAGTTGTCATCCATGGATCACACTCTGCTTTAGAGCGAGAAGCACGCTCTAGCTTTCTAGAATCTCTAATACAGCAGGTAATCTGAGTGTGCCCAGAACAAAAGAAAGGTGTTTCCTACACATACGGACCATATCTAGCCCAATTCTGCTTCTGAAACTGACACAAAGCACTGACCCTCTAACATCCAATGCTTGTCAGTTAAGATGAGAAACGTGTGATCTTCGTGAACGATGTAGTTCGTTTGAGCAGAAAAGTGACTGCCCTTAACTGAAACGAAGACTTGCTTGTAGGAAGACTCAGAGCTTGGGATTTAACTCCATTTCTGAAGTGAAACACACAGCAGTGTAATCATCCATTGATCACACTCTGCTTTAGAACAAGAAGCACGCTCTTGCTTTCTAGAGTCTCTAAGACAGCAGGAAACGTGAGTGTGCTGAGAACAAAAGAACGGTGTTTCCGACACATACGGACCATATCTAGTCCAACTCTGCTTCTTAAACTGATACAAAGCACTGACCCTCTAACATCCAATGCTTGTCAGTTAAGATGAGAAACGTGTGAGCTCAGTGAACGATGTAGTTCGTTTGAGCAGAAAAGTGACTGCCCTTACCTGAAACGAAGTCTTGCTTGTAGGAAGACACAGAGCCTGGGATTTAACTCCATTTCTGAAGGGAAACACGCAGCATAGCATTCATCCATGGATCACACTCTACTTTAGAGCGAGAAGCACACTCTTGCTTTCTAGATTCTCTAAGACAGCAGGAAATCTGAGTGTGCCCAGAACAAAAGAACGGTGTTTCCTACACATATGGACCATATCTTGTCCAAATCTTCTTCTGAAACTGATACAAAGCACTGACCCTCTAACATCCAATGCTTGTCAGTTAAGATGAGAAACGTGTGAGCTCAGTGAACGATGTAGTTCGTTTGAGCAGAAAAGTGAATGCCCATACCTGAAACGAAGTCTTGCTTGTAGGAAGACTCAGAGCCTGGGATTTAACTCCATTTCTGAAGGCAAACACACAGCATAGTTCTCATCCATGGATCACACTCTGCTTTAGAGCGAGAAGCACGCTCTTGCTTTCTAGAGTCTCTAAGACAGCAGGAAACGTGAGTGTACTGAGAACAAAAGAACGGTGTTTCCTACATATACAGACCATATGTAGTCCAAATCTGCTTCTGAAACTGATACAAAGCACTGACCCTCTAACATCCAATGCTTGTCAGTTAAGATGAGAAACGTGTAAGCTTTGTGAATGATGTAGTTCGTTTGAGCATAAAAGTGACTGCCCTTACCTGAAGCGAAGTCTTGCTTGTAGGAAGACTCAGAGCCTGGGATTTAACTCCATTTCTGAAGTAAAACACACAGCAGTGTAATCATCCATTGATCACACTCTGCTTTAGAACAAGAAGCACGTTCTTGCTTTCTAGAGTCTCTAAGACAGCAGGAAACGTGTGTGTGTTGAGAACAAAAGAACGGTGTTTCCTACACATAGGACCATATCTAGTTCAACTCTGCTTCTGAAACTGATACAAAGCACTGGTCCTCTAACATCCAATGCTTGTCTGTTGAGATGAGAAATGTGTGAGCTCCGTGAACGCTGTAGTTCGTTTGAGCTGAAAAGTGACTGCCCTTACCTGAAAAGATGTCTTGCTTGTAGGAAGACACAGAGCCTGGGATTTAACTCCATTTCTGAAGGGAAACACACAGCATAGTTCTCATCCATGGATCACACTCTTCTTTAGAGCAAGAAGCATGCTCTTGCTTTCTAGAGTCTCTGAGACAACAAGAAACGTGAGTGTGCTGAGAACAAAAGAACGGATTTTCCTACACATATGGACCATATCTAGTCCAACTCTGCTTTTTAACTGATACAAAGCACTGGTCTTCTAACATACAATGCTTGTCTGTTGAGATGAGAAACGTGTGTGCTCCGTGAACGATGTAGTTCGTTTGAGCTTACAAGTGACTGCCCTTACCAGAAAAGAAGTCTTGCTTGTAGGAAGACACTGAGCCTGGGATTTAACTCCATTTCTGAATGGAAACACACAGCATAGTTGTCATCCATGGATCACACTCTGCTTTAGAGCGAGAAGCACGCTCTTGCTTTCCAGAGTCTCTAATACAGCAGGTAATCTGAGTGTGCCCAGAACAAAAGAACGGTGTTTCCTACACTTACGGACCATATCTAGTCCAAATCTGCTTCTGAAACTGACACAAAGCACTGACCCTCTAACATCCAATGCTTGTCAGTTAAGATGAGAAACGTGTGATCTTCGTGAACGATGTAGTTCGTTTGAGCAGAAAAGTGACTGCCCTTAACTGAAACGAAGACTTGCTTGTAGGAAGACTCAGAGCTTGGGATTTAACTCCATTTCTGAAGTGAAACACACAGCAGTGTAATCATCCATTGATCACACTCTGCTTTAGAACAAGAAGCACGCTCTTGCTTTCTAGAGTCTCTAAGACAGCAGGAAACGTGAGTGTGCTGAGAACAAAAGAACACTGTTTCCTACACATACTGACATTATATAGTCCAACTCTGCTTCTGAAACTGATACAAAGCAATGGTCTTCTAACATCCAATGCTTGTCTATTAAGATTAGAAACGTGTGAGCTCCGTGAAGGATGTAGTTCCTTTGAGCTGAAAAGTGACTGCCCTTACCTGAAAAGAAGTCTTGCTTGTAGGAAGACACAGAGCCTGGGATTTAACTCAATTTCTGAAGGGAAACACACAGCATAGTTCTCACCCATGGATCACACTCTGCTTTACATCAAGAAGCACGCTTTTGCTTTCTAGAGTCACTAATAGAGCAGGAAATCTGAGTGTGCCCAGAACAAAAGAACGGAGTTTCCTACACATATGGACCATATCTAGTCCAAATCTTCTTCTGAAACTGATACAAAGCACTGACCCTCTAACATCCAATGCTTGTCAGTTAAGATGAGAAACGTGTGAGCTCAGTGAACGATGTAGTTCGTTTGAGCAGAAAAGTGACTGCCCTTACCTGAAACGAAGTCTTGCTTGTAGGAAGACTCAGAGCCTGGGATTTAACTCCATTTCTGAAGTAAAACACACAGCAGTGTAATCATCCATTGATCACACTCTGCTTTAGAACAAGAAGCACGGTCTTGCATTCTAGAGTCTCTAAGACAGCAGGAAACGTGTGTGTGTTGAGAACAAAAGAACGGTGTTTCCTACACATACGGACCATATCTAGTTCAACTCTGCTTCTGAAACTGATACAAAGCACTGGTCCTCTAACATCCAATGCTTGTCTGTTGAGATGAGAAATGTGTGAGCTCCGTGAACGATGTAGTTCGTTTGAGCTGAAAAGTGACTGCCCTTACCTGAAATGAAGTCTTGCTTGTAGGAAGACACAGAGCCTGGGATTTAACTCCATTTCTGTAGGGAAACACACAGCATAGTTCTCATCCATGGATCACACTCTGCTTTAGAGCGAGAAGCACGCTCTTGCTCTCTAGAGTCTCTAAGACAGCAGGAAACGTGAGTGTGCTGAGAACAAAAGAACGGTGTTTCCTACACATACGGACCATATCTAGTCCAACTCTGCTTCTGAAACTGACACAAAGCACTGACCCTCTAACATCCAATGCTTGTCAGTTAAGATGAGAAACGTGTGATCTTCGTGAACGATGTAGTTCGTTTGAGCAGAAAAGTGACTGCCCTTAACTGAAACGAAGACTTGCTTGTAGGAAGACTCAGAGCTTGGGATTTAACTCCATTTCTGAAGTGAAACACACAGCAGTGTAATCATCCATTGATCACACTCTGCTTTAGAACAAGAAGCACGCTCTTGCTTTCTAGAGTCTCTACACAGCAGGAAACGTGAGTGTGCTGAGAACAAAGAACACTGTTTCCTACACATACGGACATTATATAGTCCAACTCTGCTTCTGAAACTGATACAAAGCAATGGTCCTCTAACATCCAATGCTTGTCTATTAAGATTAGAAACGTGTGAGCTCCGTGAAGGATGTAGTTCCTTTGAGCTGAAAAGTGACTGCCCTTACCTGAAAAGAATTCTTGCTTGTAGGAAGACACAGAGCCTGGGATTTAAATCAATTTCTGAAGGGAAACACACAGCATAGTTCTCACCCATGGATCACACTCTGCTTTACAGCAAGAAGCACGCTCTTGCTTTCTAGAGTCACTAATACAGCAGGAAATCTGAGTGTGCCCAGAACAAAAGAACGGATTTTCCTACACATATGAACCATATGTTGTCCAACTCTTCTTATGAAACTGATACAAAGCACTGGTCCTCTAACATCCGATGCTTGTCAGTTAAGATGGGAAACGTGTGAGCTTCATGAACGATGTAGTTCGTTTGAGCAGAAAAGTGACTGCCCTTACCTTAAACGAAGTCTTGCTTGTAGGAAGACACAGAGTCTGGGATTTAACTCCATTTCTGAAGAGAAACACACAGCATAGTTCTCATCCATGGATCACACTCTGCTTTAGAGCGAGAAGCACGCTCTTGCTTTCTAAAGTCTCTAAGACAGCAGGAAACGTGAGTGCGCTTAGAACAAATGAACGGTGTTTCCTACACATACGGACCATATCTAGTCCAACTCTGTTTCTGAAACTGACACAAAGCACTGGTCCTCTAACATCCAATGCTTGTCAGTTAAGATGGGAAACGTGTGAGCTTCATGAACGATGTAGTTCATTTGAGCAGAAAAGTGACTGCCCTTACCTTAAACGAAGTCTTGATTGTAGGTGGACTCAGAGCCTGGGATTAAACTCCATTTCTGAAGTGAAACACACAGCATAGTTCTCATCCATGGATGACACTCTGCTTTAGAGCGAGAAGCACGCTCTTGCTTTCTAAAGTCTATAAGACAGCAGGAAACGTGAGTGTGCTGAGAACAAAAGAACGGTGTTTCCTACAGATATGGACCATATCTAGTCCAACTCTGCTTCTGAAACTGATACAAAGCACTGGTCCTCTAACATCCTATGCTTGTAAGTTAAGATGAGAAACGTGTGAGGTTTGTGAAGGATGTAGTTCCTTTGAACTGAAAAGTGACTCCCTTTACCTGTAACGAAGTCTTGCTTGTAGTAAGACACAGAGCCTGGGATTTAACTCCCTTTCCGAAGGGAAACACACAGCATTTTTCTCATCCATGGATCACACTCTACTTTAGAGCGAGAAGCACGCTCTGGCTTTTAGAGTCTCTAATACAGCAGGAAATCTGAGTGTGCCCAGAACAAAAGAACGGAGTTTCCTACAAATATGGACCATATCTAGTCCAAATCTTCTTCTGAAACTGATACAAAGCACTGACCCTCTAACATCCAATGCTTGTCAGTTAAGATGAGAAACGTGTGAGCTCAGTGAACGATGTAGTTCGTTTGAGCAGAAAAGTGACTGCCCTTACCTGAAATGAAGTCTTGCTTGTAGGAAGACTCAGAGCCTGGGATTTAACTCCTTTTCTGAAGGCAAACACACAGCATAGTTCTCATCCATGGATCACACTCTGCTTTAGAGCGACAAGCACACTCTTGCTTTCTAGAGTCTCTAAGACAGCAGGAAACGTGAGTGTGCTGAGAACAAAAGAATGGTGTTTCCTACACATACGGACCATATCTAGTCCAACTCTGCTTCTGAAACTGATACAAAGCACTGGTCCTCTAACATCCAATGCTTGTCTCTTAAGATGAGAAACGGGTGAGCTTCGTGAACGCTGTAGTTCGTTTGAGCTGAAAAGTGTCTGCCCTTACCTGAAAAGATGTCTTGCATGTAGGAAGACACAGAGCCTGGGATTTAACTCCATTTCTGAAGGGAAACACACAGCATAGTTCTCATCCATGGATCACACTCTTCTTTAGAGCAAGAAGCATGCTCTTGCTTTCTAGAGTCTCTGAGACAACAAGAAACGTGAGTGTGCTGAGAAAAAAAGAACGGATTTTCCTACACATATGGACCATATCTAGTCCAACTCTGCTTTTTAACTGTTACAAAGCACTGGTCCTCTAACATACAATGCTTGTCTGTTGAGATGATAAACGTGTGAGCTCCGTGAACGATGTAGTTCGTTTGAGCTTACAAGTGACTGCCCTTACCTGAAAAGAAGTCTTGCTTGTAGGAAGACACAGAGCCTGGGATTTAACTCCATTTCTGAATGGAAACACACAGTATAGTTGTCATCCATGGATCACACTCTGCTTTAGAGCGAGAAGCACGCTCTTGCTTTCTAGAGTCTCTAATACAGCAGGTAATCTGAGTGTGCCCAGAACAAAAGAACGGTGTTTCCTATACATACGGACCATATCTAGTCCAACTCAGCTTCTGAAGCTGATACAAAGCACAGTTCCTGTAACATCCAATGCTTGTCAGTTAAGATGAGAAACGTGTGATCTTCGTGAATGATGTGGTTCGTTTGAGCTGAAAAGTGATTTCCCTTACCTGAAACGAAGTCTTGCATGTAGGAAGACACAGAGCCTGGGATTTAACTCCATTTCTGAAGGGAAACACACAGCATAGTTCTCATCCATGGATCACATTCTGCTTTAGAGCGATTAGCATGCTCTTGCTTTCTAGAGACTCTAATACAGCAGGAAACTTGAGTGTGCTCAGAACAAATGAACGGTGTATCCTACATATAGGGGCCATATCTAGCTCAACTCTGCTTCTGAAACTACAACAAACCACAGGTCCTCTAACACCCAATGCTTGTCAGTTAGGATGAGAAACCAGTGAGCTTCGTGAACTATGTAGTTCGTTTGAGCTGTAAAGTAACTGCCCTTTCCTGAAACGAAGTCTTGCTTGTAGGAAGACTCAGAGCCAGGGATTTAACTCCATTTCTGAAGTGAAACACACAGCAGAGTTCTCATCCATTGATCACATTCTGCTTTAGATAAGAAGAATGCTCTTGCTTTCTAGAGTCTCTAAGACAAAGGAAATGTGAGTGTGCTGAGAACAACAGAACGGTGTTTCCTACACATACGAACCATATCTAGCCCAACTCTGCTTCTAAAACTGATACAAAGTACTGTTCCTCTAACATCCAATGTTTGTCAGTTAGGATGAGAAACGTGTGAGATTCGAGAACGATGTAGTTCCTTTGAGCTGTAAAGTAACTGCCCTTACCTGTCATGAAGTCTTGCTTGTAGGAAGAGTCAGAGCATGGGATTTAACTCCATTTATGAATGGAAAGACACAGCATATTACCCATCCATGGATCACACTCTGCTTTAGAGGTATTAGCACGCTCTTGCTTTCTAGAGTCAATAATACAGCAGGAAATTTGAGTCTGCTCAGAACACATGAACTGTGTTTCCTACACATAGGGGCCATATCTAGTTCTAATCTGCTTCAGAAACTAAGACAAAACACAGGTCCTCTAACATCCAGTGCTTGTCAGTTAAGATGAGAAACGTGGCAGCTTCGTGAATGATGTAGTTCGCTTGAGCTGTAAAGTAACTGCCCTTTCCTGAAACGAAGTCTTGCTTGTTGGAAGACTCAGAGCCTGGGATTTAACTCCATTTCTGAAGTGAAAAGCACAGCAGAGTTGTCATCCATTGCTCACACTCTGCTTTAGAGCAAGAAGCACGCTCTTGCTTTCTAGAGCCTCTAAGACAGCAGGAAACGTGAGTGTGCTGAGAGCAAAAGAACGGTGTTTCCTACACATACAGATGATATCTAGTCCAACTCTGCTTCTGAAACTGATACAAAGCACTGGTCCTCTAACATCCAATGCTTGTCAGTTACGATGAGAAATGTGTGGGCTTCATGAATGATGTAGTATGTTTGAGCAGAAAAGTGACTTCCCTTACCTGAAATGAAGTCTTGCTTGTAGGAAGACACAGAGCCTGGGATTTAACTCCATTTCTGAAGTGAAACACACAGCAGAGTTCCCATCCATAGATCACACTCTGCTTCAGAGAAAGAAGCACGCTCTTGCTTTCTCTAGTCTCTAAGACAGCAGGAAACGTGAGTGTGCTGAGAGCAAAAGAATGGTGTTTCCCACACATACGGACCATATCTAGTCCAACTCTGCTTCTGAAACTACAACATACCACAGGTCCTCTAACACCCAATGCTTGTCAGTTAGGATGAGAAACCGTGAGCTTCGTGAACTATGCAGTTCGTTTGAGCTTTTATGTAACTGCCCTTTCCTGAAACCAAGTCTTGCTTGTAGGAAGACTCAGAGCCAGGATTTAATTCCATATCTGAAGTGAAACACACAGCAGAGTTCTCATCCATTTATCACATTCTGCTTTAGATAAGAAGCATGCTCTTGCTTTGTAGAGTCTCTAAGACAAAGGAAACCTGACGGTGCGGAGAAAAACAGAACGGTGTTTCCTACACATATGTACCATATCTAGTCCAACCCTGCTTCTCAAACTGATACAAAGTAATGGTCCTCGAACATCCAATGCTTGTCATTTAAGATGAGAAATGTGTGAGCTTCATGAATGATGTAGTTCGATTGAGCAGGAAGGTGACTTCCCTTACCTGAAACGAAGTCTTGCTTGTAGAAAGACACAGAGCCTGGGATTTAACTCTTTTTCTGAAGTGAAACACACAGCAGAGTTCTCTTCCATTGATCACACTCTGCTTTAGAGCAAGAAGCACGCTCTAACTTTCTAGAGTCTCTAAAACAGCAGGAAATGTGAGTGTGCTGAGAACAACAGATCGGTATTTCCTACACATACGGACCATATCTAGTCCAACTCTGCTTCTGAAACTACAACAAACCACAGGACCTCTAACACCCAATGCTTGTCAGTTAGGATGAGAAACCTGTGAGCTTCGTGAACTATGTAGTTCGTTTGAGCTGAAAAGTACCTGCCCTCACCTGAAACGAAGTCTTGCTCGTAGGAAGACACAGAGCCTGGGATTTAACTCCATTTCTGAAGGGAAACACACAGCACAGTTCTCATCCATGGATCACATTCTGCTTTAGAGCGATTAGCATGCACTTACTTTGTAGAGTCTCTACTAAAGCAGGAAACTTGAGTGTGCTCAGAACCAATGAACGTTGTTTCCTACACTTAGGGGAAACATCTAGTTCAACACTGCTTCTGAAACTGCAACAAACCACATGTCCTCTGACATCCAATGTTTGTCAGTCAAGATGAGAAACGTGTGAGCTTCATGAACGATGTAGTTCGCTTGAGCTAAAAAGTGACTGCCCTTCCCTGAAACGAAGTCTTGCTTGTATGAAGACTCAGAGCCTGGGATTTAACAAAATTTCTGAAGTAAAACACACAGCATAGTTCTCATCCATTGATCACACTCTGCTAGAGAGCAAGAAGCATGCTCTTGCTTTCTAGGGTCTCTAAGACAGCAGGATACGTGAGTGTGCTGAGAACAACAGAGCGGTGTTTCCTACACATAAGTACCATATCTAGTCCAACCCTGCTTCTGAAACTGATACAAAGTACTGGTCCTCTAACATCCAATGCTTCTCATTTAGATGAGAAACGTGCGAGCTTCATGAACGATGTAGTTCGTTTGAGCTGAAAAGTGCCTGCCCTTACCTGGAAGGAACGCTTGCTTGTAGGAAGACACAGAGGCTGGGATTTAACTCCATTTCTGAAGTGAAACACACAGCAGAGTTCCCATCCAGGGATCACACTCTGCTTTAGAGCAAGAAGCACACTCTTACTTTCTAGAGTCTCTAAGACAGCAGGAAACGTGAGTGTGCTGAGAGCAAAAGAACGGTGTTTACTACACATACAGACGATATCTAGTCCAACTCTGCTTCTGAAACTGATACAAAGCACTGGTCCTCTAACATCCAATGCTTGTCATTTAAGATGAGAAACGTGTGAGCTTCATGAACGATGTAGTTTGTTTGAGCTGAAAAGTGCCTGCCCTTACCAGACATGAAGTCTTGCTTTTAGGAAGACTCAGAGCCTGGGATTTAACTCCATTTCTGAAGTGAAACACACAGCAGAGTTCCCATCCATAGATCACACTCTGCTTTAGAGTAAGAAGCACGCTCTTGCTTTCTAGAGTCTCTAAGACAGCAGGAAACGTGAGTGTGCTGAGAGCAAAGAACGATGTTTCCTACACATACAGACAATATCTAGTCAAACACTGATTCGGAAATTGATACAAAGCACTGGTCTTCTAACACCCAATGCTTGTTATTTAGGATGAGAAACCTGTGAGCTTCGTGAACGATGTAGTTCGTTTGAGCTGTAAAGTAACTGCCCTTTCCTGAAACGAAGTCTTGCTTGTAGGAAGACTCAGAGCCTGGGATTTAACTCCATTTCTGAAGTGAAACACACAGCAGTGTTCTCATCCATTGATGACACTCTGCTTTAGAACAAGAAGCACGCTCTTGCTTTCTAGAGTCTCTAACACAGCAGGAAACGTGAGTGTGCTGAGTACAAAAGAACCGTGTTTCCTACACATCCAGACCATATCTAGTCCAACTCTACTTCTTAAACTGATACAAAGCACTGGTCCTCTAACATCCAATGATTTCTGTTAAGATGAGAAATGTGTGAGCTCAGTGAACGATGTAGTTCGTTTGTGCTGAAAAGTGACTGCCCTTACCTGAAACGAAGTCTTGCTTGTAGGAAGACACAGAGATTGGGATTTAACTCCATTTCTGAAGGGAAACACACAGCATAGTTCTCATCCATGGATCACAATCTGGTTTAGAGCGAGAAGCACGCTCTTGCTTTCTAGAGTCTCTAACACAGCAGGAAACGTGAGTGTGCTGAGAACAAATGAACGGTGTTTCCTACACATATGGACCATATCTAGTCCAACTCTGCTTCTGAAACTCATACAAAGCACTACTTCTCTAACATCCAATGCTTGTCAGTTAAGATGGGAAACGTGTGAGCTTCATGAACGATGTAGTTCGTTTGAGCAGAAAAGGGACTGCCCTTACCTTAAACGAAGTCTTGCTTGTAGGAAGACTCAGAGCCTGGGATTTAACTCCATTTCTGAATGAAACACACAGCAGTGTTCTCATCCATTGATCACACTCTGCTTTAGAACAAGAAGCACGCTCTTGCTTTCTAGAGTCTCTAAGAGAGCAGGAAACGTGAGTGTGCCTAGAACAAAAGAACGGTGTTTCCTACACATACGGACCATATCTAGTCCAACTCTGCTTCTGAAACTGATACAAAGCACTGGTCCTCTAACATCCAATGTTTGTCAGTTAAGATGAGAAACGTGTGAGCTTTGTGAATGATGTAGTTCCTTTGAACTGAAAAGTGACTGCCCTTACCTGAAACGAAGTCTTGCTTGTAGGAAGACACAGAGCCTGGGATTTAACTCCATTTCTGAAGGGAAACACACAGCCTAGTATTCATCCATGGATCACACTCTGCTTTAGAGCGAGAAGCACACTCTTGCTTTCTAGATTCTCTAAGACAACAGGAAATCTGAGTGTGCCCAGAACAAAAGAACGGTGTTTCCTACACATATGGACCATATCTAGTCCAAATCTGCTTCTGAAACTGATACAAAGCACTGACCCTCTAACATCCAATGCTTGTCAGTTAAGATGAGAAATGTGTGAGCTCAGTGAACGATGTAGTTCGTTTGAGCAGAAAGTGACTGCCCTTACCTGAAACGAAGTCTTGCTTGTAGGAAGACTCAGAGCCTGGGATTTAACTCCATTTCTGAAGTGAAACACACAGCAGTGTTCTCATCCATTGATGACACTCTGCTTTAGAACAAGAAGCACGCTCTTGCTTTCTAGAGTATCCAAGACAGCAGGAAACGTGAGTGTGCTGAGAAGAAAAGAACCTGGTTTCCTACACATCCGGAAAATATCTAGTCTAACTCTACTTCTTAAACTGATACAAAGCACTGGTCCTCTAACATCCAATGCTTGTCTGTTAAGATGAGAAATGTGTGAGCTCAGTGAACGATGTAGTTCGTTTGAGCTGAAAAGTGACTGCCCTTACCTGAAACGAAGTCTTGCTTGTAGGAAGACCCAGAGATTGGGATTTAACTCCATTTCTGAAGGGAAACACACAGCATAGTTCTCATCCATGGATCACAATCTGCTTTAGAGCGAGAAGCATGCACTTGCTTTCTAGAGTCTCTAACACAGCAGGAAACGTGAGTGTGCTGAGAACAAAAGAACGTTGTTTCCTACACATACGGACCATATCTAGTCCAACTCTGCTTCTGAAACTCATACAAAGCACTGCTCCTCTAACATCCAATGCTTGACATTGAAGATGGAAAACGTGTGAGCTTCATGAACGATGTAGTTTGTTTGAGCAGAAAAGTGACTGCCCTTACCTTAAACGAAGTCTTGCTTGTAGGAAGACTCAGAGCCTGGGATTTAACTCCATTTCTGAATTGAAACACACAGCAGTGTTCTCATCCATTGATCACACTCTGCTTTAGAACAAGAAGCACACTCTTGCTTTCTAGAGTCTCTAAGACAGCAGGAAACATGAGTGTGCTGAGAACAAAAGAACGATGTTTCCTACACATACGGACCATATCTAGTCCAACTCTGCTTCTGAAACTGATACAAAGCACTGACCCTCTAACATCCAATGTTTGTCAGTTAAGATGAGAAACGTGTGAGCTTTGTGAATGATGTAGTTCCTTTGAACTGAAAAGTGACTGCCCTTTCCTGAACGAAGTCTTGCTTGTAGGAAGACATAGAGCCTGGGATTTAACTCCATTTCTGAATTGAAACACACAGCAGTGTTCTCATCCATTGATCACACTCTGCTTAAGAACAAGAAGCACACTCTTGCTTTCTAGAATCTCTAAGACAGCATGAAACATGAGTGTGCTGAGAAGAAAAGAACGGTGTTTCTTACACATACGGACCATATCTAGTCCAACTCTGCTTCTGAAACTGATACAAAGCACTGACCCTCTAACATCCAATGTTTGTCAGTTAAGATGAGAAACGTGTGAGCTTTGTGAATGATGTAGTTCCTTTGAACTGAAAAGTGACTGCCCTTACCTGAAACGAAGTCTTGCTTGTAGGAAGACACAGAGCCTGGGATTTAACTCCATTTCTGAAGGGAAACACACAGCATAGTTCTCATCCTTGGATCACACTCTGCTTTAGAGCGAGAAGCACACTCTTGCTTTCTAGATTCTCTAAGACAGCAGGAAATCTGAGTGTGCCCAGAACAAAAGAATGGTGATTCCTACACATATGGACCATATCCAGTCCAAATCTGCTTCTGAAACTGATACAAAGCACTTACCCTCTAACATCCAATGCTTGTCAGTTAAGATGAGAAATGTGTGAGCTCAGTGAACGTTGTAGTTCGTTTGAGCAGAAAAGTGACTGCCCTTACCTGAAACGAAGTCTTGCTTGTAGAAAGACTCAGAGCCTGGGATTTTACTCCATTTCTGAAGTGAAACACACAGCAGTGTTCTCATCCATTGATGACACTCTGCGTTAGAACAAGAAGCACGCTCTTGCTTTCTAGAGTCTCTAAGACAGCAGGAAACGTGAGTGTGCTGAGAACAAAAGAACTGTGTTTCCTACACATCCGGACCATATCTAGTCCAACTCTACTTCTTAAACTGATGCAAAGCACTGGTCCTCTAACATCCAATGCTTTTCTGTTAAGATGAGAAATGTGTGAGCTCAGTGAACGATGTAGTTCGTTTGAGCTGAAAAGTGACTGCCCTTACCTGAAACGAAGTCTTGCTTGTAGGAAGACACAGAGATTGGGATTTAACTCCATTTCTGAAGGGAAACACACAGCATAGTTCTCATCCATGGATCACAATCTGCTTTAGAGCGAGAAGCATGCTCTTGCTTTCTAGACTCTCTAACACAGCAGGAAACGTGAGTGTGCTGAGAACAAATGAACGGTGTTTCCTACACATATGGACCATATCTAGTCCAACTCTGCTTCTGAAACTCATACAAAGCACTGCTCCTCTAACATCCAATGCTTGTCTGTTAAGATGAGAAAAGTGTGAGCTCAGTGAACGATGTAGTTCGTTTGAGCTGAAAAGTGACTGCCCTTACCTGAAACGAAGTCTTGCTTGTAGGAAGACACAGAGATTGGGATTTAACTCCATTTCTGAAGGGAAACACACAGCATAGTTCTCATCCATGGATCACAATCTGCTTTAGAGCGAGAAGCACGCTCTTGCTTTCTAGAGTCTCTAACACAGCAGGAAACGTGAGTGTGCTGAGAACAAAAGAACGTTGTTTCCTACACATACGGACCATATCTAGTCCAACTCTGCTTCTGAAACTCATACAAAGCACTGCTCCTCTAACATCCAATGCTTCACAGTTAAGATGGAAAACGTGTGAGCTTCATGAACGATGTAGTTCGTTTGAGCAGAAAAGTGACTGCCCTTACCTTAAACGAAGTCTTGCATGTAGGAAGACTCAGAGCCTGGGATTTAACTCCATTTCTGAAGTGAAACACACAGCAGTGTTCTCATCCATTGATCACACTCTGCTTTAGAAAAAGAAGCACACTCTTGCTTTCTAGAGTCTCTAAGACAGCAGGAAACATGAGTGTGCTGAGAACAAAAGAACGATGTTTCCTACACATACGGATCATATCTAGTCCAACTCTGCTTCTGAAACTGATACAAAGCACTGACCCTCTAACATCCAATGTTTGTCAGTTAAGATGAGAAACGTGTGAGCTTTGTGAATGATGTAGTTCCTGTGAACTGAAAAGTGACTGCCCTTTCCTGAACGAAGTCTTGCTTGTAGGAAGACACAGAGCCTGGGATTTAACTCCATTTCTGAATTGAAACACACAGCAGTGTTCTCATCCATTGATCACACTCTGCTTTAGAACAAGAAGCACACTCTTGCTTTCTAGAATCTCTAAGACAGCATGAAACATGAGTGTGCTGAGAACAAAAGAACGGTGTTTCTTACACATACGGACCATATCTAGTCCAACTCTGCTTCTGAAACTGATACAAAGCACTGACCCTCTAACATCCAATGTTTGTCAGTTAAGATGAGAAACGTGTGAGCTTTGTGAATGATGTAGTTCGTTTGAGCAGAAAAGTGACTGCCCTTACCTGAAACGAAGTCTTGCTTGTAGGAAGACACAGAGCCTGTGATTTAACTCCATTTCTGAAGGGAAACACACAGCTTAGTTCTCATCCATGGATCACACTCTGCTTTAGAGCGAGAAGCACACTCTTGCTTTCTAGATTCTCTAAGACAGCTGGAAATCTGAGTGTGCCCAGAACAAAAGAATGGTGATTCCTACACATATGGACCCTATCTAGTCCAAATCTGCTTCTGAAACTGATACAAAGCACTTACCCTCTAACATCCAATGCTTGTCAGTTAAGATGAGAAATGTGTGAGCTCAGTGAACGATGTAGTTCGTTTGAGCAGTAAAGTGACTGCCCTTACCTGAAACGAAGTCTTGCTTGTAGGAAGACTCAGAGCCTGGGATTTAACTCCATTTCTGAAGTGAAACACACAGCAGTGTTCTCATCCATTGATGACACTCTGCTTTAGAACAAGAAGCACGCTCTTGCTTTCTAGAGTCTCTAAGACAGCAGGAAACGTGAGTGTGCTGAGAACAAAAGAACCGTGTTTCCTACACATCCAGACCATATCTAGTCCAACTCTACTTCTTAAACTGATACAAAGCACTGGTCCTCTAACATCCAATGTTTGTCAGTTAAGATGAGAAACGTGTGAGCTTTGTGAATGATGTAGTTCCTTTGAACTGAAAAGTGACTGCCCTTACCTGAAACGAAGTCTTGCTTGTAGGAAGACACAGAGCCTGGGATTTAACTCCATTTCTGAAGGGAAACACACAGCATAGTTCTCATCCTTGGATCACACTCTGCTTTAGAGCGAGAAGCACACTCTTGCTTTCTAGATTCTCTAAGACAGCAGGAAATCTGAGTGTGCCCAGAACAAAAGAATGGTGATTCCTACACATATGGACCATATCTAGTCCAAATCTGCTTCTGAAACTGATACAAAGCACTTACCCTCTAACATCCAATGCTTGTCAGTTAAGATGAGAAATGTGTGAGCTCAGTGAACGATGTAGTTCGTTTGAGCAGAAAAGTGACTGCCCTTACCTGAAACGAAGTCTTGCTTGTAGAAAGACTCAGAGCCTGGGATTTTACTCCATTTCTGAAGTGAAACACACAGCAGTGTTCTCATCCATTGATGACACTCTGCGTTAGAACAAGAAGCACGCTCTTGCTTTCTAGAGTCTCTAAGACAGCAGGAAACGTGAGTGTGCTGAGAACAAAAGAACTGTGTTTCCTACACATCCGGACCATATCTAGTCCAACTCTACTTCTTAAACTGATGCAAAGCACTGGTCCTCTAACATCCAATGCTTTTCTGTTAAGATGAGAAATGTGTGAGCTCAGTGAACGATGTAGTTCGTTTGAGCTGAAAAGTGACTGCCCTTACCTGAAACGAAGTCTTGCTTGTAGGAAGACACAGAGATTGGGATTTAACTCCATTTCTGAAGGGAAACACACAGCATAGTTCTCATCCATGGATCACAATCTGCTTTAGAGCGAGAAGCATGCTCTTGCTTTCTAGACTCTCTAACACAGCAGGAAACGTGAGTGTGCTGAGAACAAATGAACGGTGTTTCCTACACATATGGACCATATCTAGTCCAACTCTGCTTCTGAAACTCATACAAAGCACTGCTCCTCTAACATCCAATGCTTGTCTGTTAAGATGAGAAAAGTGTGAGCTCAGTGAACGATGTAGTTCGTTTGAGCTGAAAAGTGACTGCCCTTACCTGAAACGAAGTCTTGCTTGTAGGAAGACACAGAGATTGGGATTTAACTCCATTTCTGAAGGGAAACACACAGCATAGTTCTCATCCATGGATCACAATCTGCTTTAGAGCGAGAAGCACGCTCTTGCTTTCTAGAGTCTCTAACACAGCAGGAAACGTGAGTGTGCTGAGAACAAAAGAACGTTGTTTCCTACACATACGGACCATATCTAGTCCAACTCTGCTTCTGAAACTCATACAAAGCACTGCTCCTCTAACATCCAATGCTTCACAGTTAAGATGGAAAACGTGTGAGCTTCATGAACGATGTAGTTCGTTTGAGCAGAAAAGTGACTGCCCTTACCTTAAACGAAGTCTTGCATGTAGGAAGACTCAGAGCCTGGGATTTAACTCCATTTCTGAAGTGAAACACACAGCAGTGTTCTCATCCATTGATCACACTCTGCTTTAGAAAAAGAAGCACACTCTTGCTTTCTAGAGTCTCTAAGACAGCAGGAAACATGAGTGTGCTGAGAACAAAAGAACGATGTTTCCTACACATACGGATCATATCTAGTCCAACTCTGCTTCTGAAACTGATACAAAGCACTGACCCTCTAACATCCAATGTTTGTCAGTTAAGATGAGAAACGTGTGAGCTTTGTGAATGATGTAGTTCCTGTGAACTGAAAAGTGACTGCCCTTTCCTGAACGAAGTCTTGCTTGTAGGAAGACACAGAGCCTGGGATTTAACTCCATTTCTGAATTGAAACACACAGCAGTGTTCTCATCCATTGATCACACTCTGCTTTAGAACAAGAAGCACACTCTTGCTTTCTAGAATCTCTAAGACAGCATGAAACATGAGTGTGCTGAGAACAAAAGAACGGTGTTTCTTACACATACGGACCATATCTAGTCCAACTCTGCTTCTGAAACTGATACAAAGCACTGACCCTCTAACATCCAATGTTTGTCAGTTAAGATGAGAAACGTGTGAGCTTTGTGAATGATGTAGTTCGTTTGAGCAGAAAAGTGACTGCCCTTACCTGAAACGAAGTCTTGCTTGTAGGAAGACACAGAGCCTGTGATTTAACTCCATTTCTGAAGGGAAACACACAGCTTAGTTCTCATCCATGGATCACACTCTGCTTTAGAGCGAGAAGCACACTCTTGCTTTCTAGATTCTCTAAGACAGCTGGAAATCTGAGTGTGCCCAGAACAAAAGAATGGTGATTCCTACACATATGGACCCTATCTAGTCCAAATCTGCTTCTGAAACTGATACAAAGCACTTACCCTCTAACATCCAATGCTTGTCAGTTAAGATGAGAAATGTGTGAGCTCAGTGAACGATGTAGTTCGTTTGAGCAGTAAAGTGACTGCCCTTACCTGAAACGAAGTCTTGCTTGTAGGAAGACTCAGAGCCTGGGATTTAACTCCATTTCTGAAGTGAAACACACAGCAGTGTTCTCATCCATTGATGACACTCTGCTTTAGAACAAGAAGCACGCTCTTGCTTTCTAGAGTCTCTAAGACAGCAGGAAACGTGAGTGTGCTGAGAACAAAAGAACCGTGTTTCCTACACATCCAGACCATATCTAGTCCAACTCTACTTCTTAAACTGATACAAAGCACTGGTCCTCTAACATCCAATGCTTGTCTGTTAAGATGAGAAATGTGTGAGCTCAGTGAACGATGTAGTTCGTTTGTGCTGAAAAGAGACTGCCCTTACCTGAAACGAAGTCTTGCATGTAGGAAGACACAGAGATTGGGATTTAACTCCATTTCTGAAGGGAAACACACAGCATAGTTCTCATCCATGGATCACAATCTGGTTTAGAGCGAGAAGCACGCTCTTGCTTTCTAGAGTCTCTAACACAGCAGGAAACGTGAGTGTGCTGAGAACAAATGAACGGTGTTTCCTACACATATGGACTATAACTAGTCGAACTCTGCTTCTGAAACTCATACAAAGCACTGCTCCTCTAACATCCAATGCTTGTCAGTTAAGATGGGAAACGTGTGAGCTTCATGAACGATGTAGTTCGTTTGAGCAGAAAAGTGACTGCCCTTACCTTAAACGAAGTCTTGCATGTAGGAAGACTCAGAGCCTGGGATTTAACTCCATTTCTGAATTGAAACACACAGCAGTGTTCTCATCCATTGATCACACTCTGCTTTAGAACAAGAAGCACGCTCTTGCTTTCTAGAGTCTCTAAGAGAGCAGGAAACGTGAGTGTGCTGAGAACAAAAGAACGGTGTTTCCTACACATACGGACCATATCTAGTCCAACTCTGCTTCTGAAACTGATACCAAGCACTGGTCCTCTAACATCCAATGTTTGTCAGTTAAGATGAGAAACGTGTGAGCTTTGTGAATGATGTAGTTCCTTTGAACTGAAAAGTGACTGCCCTTACCTGAAACGAAGTCTTGCTTGTAGGAAGACACAGAGTCTGTGATTTAACTCCATTTCTGAAGGGAAACACACAGCATAGTTCTCATCCATGGATCACAATCTGGTTTAGAGCGAGAAGCACGCTCTTGCTTTCTAGAGTCTCTAACACAGCAGGAAACGTGAGTGTGCTGAGAACAAATGAACGGTGTTTCCTACACATATGGACCATATCTAGTCCAACTCTGCTTCTGAAACTCATACAAAGCACTGCTCCTCTAACATCCAATGCTTGTCATTTAAGATGGGAAACGTGTGAGCTTCATGAACGATGTAGTTCGTTTGAGCAGAAAAGTGACTGCCCTTACCTTAAACGAAGTCTTGCTTGTAGGAAGACTCAGAGCCTGGGATTTAACTCCATTTCTGAATTGAAACACACAGCAGTGTTCTCATCCATTGATCACACTCTGCTTTAGAACAAGAAGCACGCTCTTGCTTTCTAGAGTCTCTAAGACAGCAGGAAACGTGAGTGTGCTGAGAACAAAATAACGGTGTTTCCTACACATACGGACCATATCTAGTCCAACTCTGCTTCTGAAACTGATACAAAGCACTGGTCCTCTAACATCCAATGTTTGTCAGTTAAGATGAGAAACGTGTGATCTTTGTGAATGCTGTAGTTCCTTTGAACTGAAAAGTGACTGCCCATACCTGAAACGAAGTCTTGCTTGTAGGAAGACACAGAGCCTGGGATTTAACTCCATTTCTGAAGGGAAACACACAGCATAGTATTCATCCATGGATCACACTCTGCTTTAGAGCGAGAAGCACACTCTTGCTTTCTAGATTCTCTAAGACAGCAGGAAATCTGAGTGTGCCCAGAACAAAAGAACGGTGTTTCCTACACATATGGACCATATCTAGTCCAAATCTGCTTCTGAAACTGATACAAAGCACTGACCCTCTAACATCCAATGCTTGTCAGTTAAGATGAGAAATGTGTGAGCTCAGTGAACGATGTAGTTCGTTTGAGCAGAAAGTGACTGCCCTTACCTGAAACGAAGTCTTGCTTGTAGGAAGACTCAGAGCCTGGGATTTAACTCCATTTCTGAAGTGAAACACACAGCAGTGTTCTCATCCATTGATGACACTCTGCTTTAGAACAAGAAGCACGCTCTTGCTTTCTAGAATCTCTAAGACAGAAGGACACCTGAGTGTGCTGAGAAGAAAAGAACCTAGTTTCCTACACATCCGGAAAATATCTAGTCCAACTCTACTTCTTAAACTGATACAAAGCACTGGTCCTCTAACATCCAATGCTTGTCTGTTAAGATGAGAAATGTGTGAGCTCAGTGAACGATGTAGTTCGTTTGAGCTGAAAAGTGGCTGCCCTTACCTGAAACGAAGTCTTGCTTGTAGGAAGACCCAGAGATTGGGATTTAACTCCATTTCTGAAGGGAAACACACAGCATAGTTCTCATCCATGGATCACAATCTGCTTTAGAACAAGAAGCACGCTCTTGCTTTCTAGAGTCTCTAACACAGCAGGAAACGTGAGTGTGCTGAGAACAAAAGAACGGTGTTTCCTACAAATACGGACCATATCTAGTCCAACTCAGGTTCTGAAACTCATACAAAGCACTGGTCCTCTAACATCCAATGCTTGTCAGTTAAGATGGGAAACGTGTGAGCTTCATGAATGATGTAGTTCGTTTGAGCAGAAAAGTGACTGCCCTTACCTTAAACGAAGTCTTGCTTGTAGGAAGACTCAGAGCCTGGGATTTAACTCCATTTCTGAATTGAAACACACAGCAGTGTTCTCATCCATTGACCACACTCTGCTTTAGAACGAGAAGCACGCTCTTGCTTTCTAGATTCTCTAAGACAGCAGGAAACGTGAGTGTGCTGAGAACAAAAGAACGGTGTTTCCTACACATACGGACCATATCTAGTCCAACTCTGCTTCTGAAACTGATACAAAGCACTGGTCCTCTAACATCCAATGTTTGTCAGTTAAGATGAGAAACGTGTGAGCTTTGTGAATGCTGTAGTTCCTTTGAACTGAAAAGTGACTGCCCTTACCTGAAACGAAGTCTTGCTTGTAGGAAGACACAGAGCCTGGGATTTAACTCCATTTCTGAAGGGAAACACACAGCATAGTATTCATCCATGGATCACACTCTGCTTTAGAGCGAGAAGCACACTCTTGCTTTCTAGATTCTCTAAGACAGCAGGAAATCTGAGTGTGCCCAGAACAAAAGAACTGTGTTTCCTACACATATGGACCATATCTAGTCCAAATCTGCTTCTGAAACTGATACAAAGCACTGACCCTCTAACATCCAATGCTTGTCAGTTAAGATGAGAAATGTGTGAGCTCAGTGAACGATGTAGTTCGTTTGAGCAGAAAGTGACTGCCCTTACCTGAAACGAAGTCTTGCTTGTAGGAAGACTCAGAGCCTGGGATTTAACTCCATTTCTGAAGTGAAACACACAGCAGTGTTCTCATCCATTGATGACACTCTGCTTTAGAACAAGAAGCACGCTCTTGCTTTCTAGAATCTCTAAGACAGAAGGACACCTGAGTGTGCTGAGAAGAAAAGAACCTAGTTTCCTACACATCCGGAAAATATCTAGTCCAACTCTACTTCTTAAACTGATACAAAGCACTGGTCCTCTAACATCCAATGCTTGTCTGTTAAGATGAGAAATGTGTGAGCTCAGTGAACGATGTAGTTCGTTTGAGCTGAAAAGTGGCTGCCCTTACCTGAAACGAAGTCTTGCTTGTAGGAAGACCCAGAGATTGGGATTTAACTCCATTTCTGAAGGGAAACACACAGCATAGTTCTCATCCATGGATCACAATCTGCTTTAGAACAAGAAGCACGCTCTTGCTTTCTAGAGTCTCTACCACAGCAGGAAACGTGAGTGTGCTGAGAACAAAAGAACGGTGTTTCCTACAAATACGGACCATATCTAGTCCAACTCAGGTTCTGAAACTCATACAAAGCACTGGTCCTCTAACATCCAATGCTTGTCAGTTAAGATGGGAAACGTGTGAGCTTCATGAATGATGTAGTTCGTTTGAGCAGAAAAGTGACTGCCCTTACCTTAAACGAAGTCTTGCTTGTAGGAAGACTCAGAGCCTGGGATTTAACTCCATTTCTGAATTGAAACACACAGCAGTGTTCTCATCCATTGACCACAATCTGCTTTAGAACGAGAAGCACGCTCTTGCTTTCTAGATTCTCTAAGACAGCAGGAAACGTGAGTGTGCTGAGAACAAAAGAACGGTGTTTCCTACACATACGGACCATATCTAGTCCAACTCTGCTTCTGAAACTGATACAAAGCACTGGTCCTCTAACATCCAATGTTTGTCAGTTAAGATGAGAAACGTGTGAGCTTTGTGAATGCTGTAGTTCCTTTGAACTGAAAAGTGACTGCCCTTACCTGAAACGAAGTCTTGCTTGTAGGAAGACACAGAGCCTGGGATTTAACTCCATTTCTGAAGGGAAACACACAGCATAGTATTCATCCATGGATCACACTCTGCTTTAGAGCGAGAAGCACACTCTTGCTTTCTAGATTCTCTAAGACAGCAGGAAATCTGAGTGTGCCCAGAACAAAAGAACGGTGTTTCCTACACATATGGACCATATCTAGTCCAAATCTGCTTCTGAAACTGATACAAAGCACTGACCCTCTAACATCCAATGCTTGTCAGTTAAGATGAGAAATGTGTGAGCTCAGTGAACGATGTAGTTCGTTTGAGCAGAAAGGGACTGCCCTTACCTGAAACGAAGTCTTGCTTGTAGGAAGACTCAGAGCCTGGGATTTAACTCCATTTCTGAAGTGAAACACACAGCAGTGTTCTCATCCATTGATCACACTCTGCTTTAGAACAAGAAGCACACTCTTGCTTTCTAGAATCTCTAAGACAGCATGAAACATGAGTGTGCTGAGAACAAAAGAACGGTGTTTCTTACACATACGGACCATATCTAGTCCAACTCTGCTTCTGAAACTGATACAAAGCACTGACCCTCTAACATCCAATGTTTGTCAGTTAAGATGAGAAACGTGTGAGCTTTGTGAATGATGTAGTTCCTTTGAACTGAAAAGTGACTGCCCTTACCTGAAACGAAGTATTGCTTGTAGGAAGACACAGAGCCTGTGATTTAACTCCATTTCTGAAGGGAAACACACAGCTTAGTTCTCATCCATGGATCACACTCTGCTTTAGAGCGAGAAGCACACTCTTGCTTTCTAGATTCTCTAAGACAGCAGGAAATCTGAGTGTGCCCAGAACAAAAGAATGGTGATTCCTACACATATGGACCCTATCTAGTCCAAATCTGCTTCTGAAACTGATACAAAGCACTTACCCTCTAACATCCAATGCTTGTCAGTTAAGATGAGAAATGTGTGAGCTCAGTGAACGATGTAGTTCGTTTGAGCAGAAAAGTGACTGCCCTTACCTGAAACGAAGTCTTGCTTGTAGGAAGACTCAGAGCCTGGGATTTAACTCCATTTCTGAAGTGAAACACACAGCAGTGTTCTCATCCATTGATGACACTCTGCTTTAGAACAAGAAGCACGCTCTTGCTTTCTAGAGTCTCTAAGACAGCAGGAAACGTGAGTGTGCTGAGAACAAAAGAACCGTGTTTCCTACACATCCAGACCATATCTAGTCCAACTCTACTTCTTAAACTGATACAAAGCACTGGTCCTCTAACATCCAATGCTTGTCTGTTAAGATGAGAAATGTGTGAGCTCAGTGAACGATGTAGTTCGTTTGTGCTGAAAAGTGACTGCCCTTACCTGAAACGAAGTCTTGCATGTAGGAAGACACAGAGATTGGGATTTAACTCCATTTCTGAAGGGAAACACACAGCATAGTTCTCATCCATGGATCACAATCTGGTTTAGAGCGAGAAGCACGCTCTTGCTTTCTAGAGTCTCTAACACAGCAGGAATCGTGAGTGTGCTGAGAACAAATGAACGGTGTTTCCTACACATATGGACCATAACTAGTCGAACTCTGCTTCTGAAACTCATACAAAGCACTGCTCCTCTAACATCCAATGCTTGTCAGTTAAGACGGGAAACGTGTGAGCTTCATGAACGATGTAGTTCGTTTGAGCAGAAAAGTGACTGCCCTTACCTTAAACGAAGTCTTGCTTGTAGGAAGACTCAGAGCCTGGGATTTAACTCCATTTCTGAATTGAAACACACAGCAGTGTTCTCATCCATTGATCACACTCTGCTTTAGAACAAGAAGCACGCTCTTGCTTTCTAGAGTCTCTAAGAGAGCAGGAAACGTGAGTGTGCTGAGAACAAAAGAACGGTGTTTCCTACACATACAGACCATATCTAGTCCAACTCTGCTTCTGAAACTGATACCAAGCACTGGTCCTCTAACATCCAATGTTTGTCAGTTAAGATGAGAAACGTGTGAGCTTTGTGAATGATGTAGTTCCTTTGAACTGAAAAGTGACTGCCCTTACCTGAAACGAAGTCTTGCTTGTAGGAAGACACAGAGCCTGTGATTTAACTCCATTTCTGAAGGGAAACACACAGCATAGTTCTCATCCATGGATCACAATCTGGTTTAGAGCGAGAAGCACGCTCTTGCTTTCTAGAGTCTCTAACACAGCAGGAAACCTGAGTGTGCTGAGAACAAATGAACGGTGTTTCCTACACATATGGACCATATCTAGTCCAACTCTGCTTCTGAAACTCATACAAAGCACTGCTCCTCTAACATCCATTGCTTGTCAGTTAAGATGGGAAACGTGTGAGCTTCATGAACGATGTAGTTCGTTTGAGCAGAAAAGTGACTGCCCTTACCTGAAACGAAGTCTTGCTTGTAGGAAGACTCAGAGCCTGGGATTTAACTCCATTTCTGAATTGAAACACACAGCAGTGTTCTCATCCATTGATCACACTCGGCTTTAGAACAAGAAGCACGCTCTTGCTTTCTAGAGTCTCTAAGACAGCAGGAAACGTAAGTGTGCTGAGAACAAAAGAACGGTGTTTCCTACACATACGGACCATATCTAGTCCAACTCTGCTTCTGAAACTGATACAAAGCACTGGTCCTCTAACATCCAATGTTTGTCAGTTAAGATGAGAAACGTGTGAGCTTTGTGAATGATGTAGTTCCTTTGAACTGAAAAGTGACTGCCCTTACCTGAAGCAAAGTCTTGCTTGTAGGAAGACACAGAGCCTGTGATTTAACTCCATTTCTGAAGGGAAACACACAGCATAGTTCTCATCCATGGATCACACTCTGCTTTAGATCGAGAAGCACACTCTTGCTTTCTTGATTCTCTAAGACAGCAGGAAATCTGAGTGTGCCCAGAACAAAAGAACGGTGATTCCTACACATATGGACCATATCTAGTCCAAATCTGCTTCTGAAACTGATACAAAGCACTGACCCTCTAACATCCAATGCTTGTCAGTTAAGATGAGAAATGTGTGAGCTCAGTGAACGATGTAGTTCGTTTGAGCAGAAAAGTGACTGCCCTTACCTGAAACGAAGTCTTGCTTGTAGGAAGACTCAGAGCCTGGGATTTAACTCCATTTCTGAAGTGAAACACACAGCAGTGTTCTCATCCATTGATGACACTCTGCTTTAGAACAAGAAGCACGCTCTTGCTTTCTAGAGTCTCTAACACAGCAGGAAACGTGAGTGTGCTGAGAACAAAAGGACCGTGTTTCCTACACATCCAGACCATATCTAGTCCAACTCTACTTCTTAAACTGATACAAAGCACTGGTCCTCTAACATCCAATGATTTCTGTTAAGATGAGAAACGTGTGAGCTCAGTGAACGATGTAGTTCGTTTGTGCTGAAAAGTGACTGCCCTTACCTGAAACGAAGTCTTGCTTGTAGGAAGACACAGAGATTGGGATTTAACTCCGTTTCTGAAGGGAAACACACAGCATAGTTCTCATCCATGGATCACAATCTGCTTTAGAACAAGAAGCACGCTCTTGCTTTCTAGAGTCTCTAACACAGCAGGAAACGTGAGTGTGCTGAGAACAAAAGAACGGTGTTTCCTACAAATACGGACCATATCTAGTCCAACTCAGGTTCTGAAACTCATACAAAGCACTGGTCCTCTAACATCCAATGCTTGTCAGTTAAGATGGGAAACGTGTGAGCTTCATGAATGATGTAGTTCGTTTGAGCAGAAAAGTGACTGCCCTTACCTTAAACGAAGTCTTGCTTGTAGGAAGACTCAGAGCCTGGGATTTAACTCCATTTCTGAATTGAAACACACAGCAGTGTTCTCATCCATTGACCACACTCTGCTTTAGAACGAGAAGCACGCTCTTGCTTTCTAGATTCTCTAAGACAGCAGGAAACGTGAGTGTGCTGAGAACAAAAGAACGGTGTTTCCTACACATACGGACCATATCTAGTCCAACTCTGCTTCTGAAACTGATACAAAGCACTGGTCCTCTAACATCCAATGTTTGTCAGTTAAGATGAGAAACGTGTGAGCTTTGTGAATGCTGTAGTTCCTTTGAACTGAAAAGTGACTGCCCTTACCTGAAACGAAGTCTTGCTTGTAGGAAGACACAGAGCCTGGGATTTAACTCCATTTCTGAAGGGAAACACACAGCATAGTATTCATCCATGGATCACACTCTGCTTTAGAGCGAGAAGCACACTCTTGCTTTCTAGATTCTCTAAGACAGCAGGAAATCTGAGTGTGCCCAGAACAAAAGAACGGTGTTTCCTACACATATGGACCATATCTAGTCCAAATCTGCTTCTGAAACTGATACAAAGCACTGACCCTCTAACATCCAATGCTTGTCAGTTAAGATGAGAAATGTGTGAGCTCAGTGAACGATGTAGTTCGTTTGAGCAGAAAGGGACTGCCCTTACCTGAAACGAAGTCTTGCTTGTAGGAAGACTCAGAGCCTGGGATTTAACTCCATTTCTGAAGTGAAACACACAGCAGTGTTCTCATCCATTGATCACACTCTGCTTTAGAACAAGAAGCACACTCTTGCTTTCTAGAATCTCTAAGACAGCATGAAACATGAGTGTGCTGAGAACAAAAGAACGGTGTTTCTTACACATACGGACCATATCTAGTCCAACTCTGCTTCTGAAACTGATACAAAGCACTGACCCTCTAACATCCAATGTTTGTCAGTTAAGATGAGAAACGTGTGAGCTTTGTGAATGATGTAGTTCCTTTGAACTGAAAAGTGACTGCCCTTACCTGAAACGAAGTCTTGCTTGTAGGAAGACACAGAGCCTGTGATTTAACTCCATTTCTGAAGGGAAACACACAGCTTAGTTCTCATCCATGGATCACACTCTGCTTTAGAGCGAGAAGCACACTCTTGCTTTCTAGATTCTCTAAGACAGCAGGAAATCTGAGTGTGCCCAGAACAAAAGAACGGTGATTCCTACACATATGGACCCTATCTAGTCCAAATCTGCTTCTGAAACTGATACAAAGCACTTACCCTCTAACATCCAATGCTTGTCAGTTAAGATGAGAAATGTGTGAGCTCAGTGAACGATGTAGTTCGTTTGAGCAGAAAAGTGACTGCCCTTACCTGAAACGAAGTCTTGCTTGTAGGAAGACTCAGAGCCTGGGATTTAACTCCATTTCTGAAGTGAAACACACAGCAGTGTTCTCATCCATTGATGACACTCTGCTTTAGAACAAGAAGCACGCTCTTGCTTTCTAGAGTCTCTAAGACAGCAGGAAACGTGAGTGTGCTGAGAACAAAAGAACCGTGTTTCCTACACATCCAGACCATATCTAGTCCAACTCTACTTCTTAAACTGATACAAAGCACTGGTCCTCTAACATCCAATGCTTGTCTGTTAAGATGAGAAATGTGTGAGCTCAGTGAACGATGTAGTTCGTTTGTGCTGAAAAGTGACTGCCCTTACCTGAAACGAAGTCTTGCATGTAGGAAGACACAGAGATTGGGATTTAACTCCATTTCTGAAGGGAAACACACAGCATAGTTCTCATCCATGGATCACAATCTGGTTTAGAGCGAGAAGCACGCTCTTGCTTTCTAGAGTCTCTAACACAGCAGGAATCGTGAGTGTGCTGAGAACAAATGAACGGTGTTTCCTACACATATGGACCATAACTAGTCGAACTCTGCTTCTGAAACTCATACAAAGCACTGCTCCTCTAACATCCAATGCTTGTCAGTTAAGACGGGAAACGTGTGAGCTTCATGAACGATGTAGTTCGTTTGAGCAGAAAAGTGACTGCCCTTACCTTAAACGAAGTCTTGCTTGTAGGAAGACTCAGAGCCTGGGATTTAACTCCATTTCTGAATTGAAACACACAGCAGTGTTCTCATCCATTGATCACACTCTGCTTTAGAACAAGAAGCACGCTCTTGCTTTCTAGAGTCTCTAAGAGAG
Source organism: Onychomys leucogaster (assembly GCA_949786385.1). Lineage (NCBI taxonomy): Eukaryota > Metazoa > Chordata > Mammalia > Rodentia > Cricetidae > Onychomys > Onychomys leucogaster. The sequence continues at coordinate 2,357,428 of CATKUP010000009.1, read as the reverse complement.
CAGGAAACGTGAGTGTGCTGAGAACAAAAGAACGGTGTTTCCTACACATACGGACCATATCTAGTCCAACTCTGCTTCTGAAACTGATACCAAGCACTGGTCCTCTAACATCCAATGTTTGTCAGTTAAGATGAGAAACGTGTGAGCTTTGTGAATGATGTAGTTCCTTTGAACTGAAAAGTGACTGCCCTTACCTGAAACGAAGTCTTGCTTGTAGGAAGACACAGAGCCTGTGATTTAACTCCATTTCTGAAGGGAAACACACAGCATAGTTCTCATCCATGGATCACAATCTGGTTTAGAGCGAGAAGCACGCTCTTGCTTTCTAGAGTCTCTAACACAGCAGGAAACCTGAGTGTGCTGAGAACAAATGAACGGTGTTTCCTACACATATGGACCATATCTAGTCCAACTCTGCTTCTGAAACTCATACAAAGCACTGCTCCTCTAACATCCATTGCTTGTCAGTTAAGATGGGAAACGTGTGAGCTTCATGAACGATGTAGTTCGTTTGAGCAGAAAAGTGACTGCCCTTACCTGAAACGAAGTCTTGCTTGTAGGAAGACTCAGAGCCTGGGATTTAACTCCATTTCTGAATTGAAACACACAGCAGTGTTCTCATCCATTGATCACACTCGGCTTTAGAACAAGAAGCACGCTCTTGCTTTCTAGAGTCTCTAAGACAGCAGGAAACGTAAGTGTGCTGAGAACAAAAGAACGGTGTTTCCTACACATACGGACCATATCTAGTCCAACTCTGCTTCTGAAACTGATACAAAGCACTGGTCCTCTAACATCCAATGTTTGTCAGTTAAGATGAGAAACGTGTGAGCTTTGTGAATGATGTAGTTCCTTTGAACTGAAAAGTGACTGCCCTTACCTGAAACAAAGTCTTGCTTGTAGGAAGACACAGAGCCTGTGATTTAACTCCATTTCTGAAGGGAAACACACAGCATAGTTCTCATCCATGGATCACACTCTGCTTTAGATCGAGAAGCACACTCTTGCTTTCTAGATTCTCTAAGACAGCAGGAAATCTGAGTGTGCCCAGAACAAAAGAACGGTGATTCCTACACATATGGACCATATCTAGTCCAAATCTGCTTCTGAAACTGATACAAAGCACTGACCCTCTAACATCCAATGCTTGTCAGTTAAGATGAGAAATGTGTGAGCTCAGTGAACGATGTAGTTCGTTTGAGCAGAAAAGTGACTGCCCTTACCTGAAACGAAGTCTTGCTTGTAGGAAGACTCAGAGCCTGGGATTTAACTCCATTTCTGAAGTGAAACACACAGCAGTGTTCTCATCCATTGATGACACTCTGCTTTAGAACAAGAAGCACGCTCTTGCTTTCTAGAGTCTCTAACACAGCAGGAAACGTGAGTGTAATGAGAACAAAAGGACCGTGTTTCCTACACATCCAGACCATATCTAGTCCAACTCTACTTCTTAAACTGATACAAAGCACTGGTCCTCTAACATCCAATGATTTCTGTTAAGATGAGAAACGTGTGAGCTCAGTGAACGATGTACTTCGTTTGTGCTGAAAAGTGACTGCCCTTACCTGAAACGAAGTCTTGCTTGTAGGCAGACACAGAGATTGGGATTTAACTCCGTTTCTGAAGGGAAACACACAGCATAGTTCTCATCCATGGATCACAATCTGGTTTAGAGCGAGAAGCACGCTCTTGCTTTCTAGAGTCTCTAACACAGCAGGAAACGTGAGTGTGCTGAGAACAAATGAACGGTGTTTCCTACACATATGGACCATATCTAGTCCAACTCTGCTTCTGAAACTCATACAAAGCACTGCTCCTCTAACATCCAATGCTTGTCATTTAAGATGGGAAACGTGTGAGCTTCATGAACGATGTAGTTCGTTTGAGCAGAAAAGTGACTGCCCTTACCTTAAACGAAGTCTTGCTTGTAGGAAGACTCAGAGCCTGGGATTTAACTCCATTTCTGAATTGAAACACACAGCAGTGTTTTCATCCATTGATCACACTCTGCTTTAGAACAAGAAGCACGCTCTTGCTTTCTAGAGTCTCTAAGACAGCAGGAAACGTGAGTGTGCTGAGAACAAAAGAACGGTGTTTCCTACACATACGGACCATATCTAGTCCAACTCTGCTTCTGAAACTGATACAAAGCACTGGTCCTCTAACATCCAATGTTTGTCAGTTAAGATGAGAAACGTGTGAGCTTTGTGAATGCTGTAGTTCCTTTGAACTGAAAAGTGACTGCCCTTACCTGAAACGAAGTCTTGCTTGTAGGAAGACACAGAGCCTGGGATTTAACTCCATTTCTGAAGGGAAACACACAGCATAGTATTCATCCATGGATCACACTCTGCTTTAGAGCGAGAAGCACACTCTTGCTTTCTAGATTCTCTAAGACAGCAGGAAATCTGAGTGTGCCCAGAACAAAAGAACGGTGTTTCCTACACATATGGACCATATCTAGTCCAAATCTGCTTCTGAAACTGATCCAAAGCACTGACCCTCTAACATCCAATGCTTGTCAGTTAAGATGAGAAATGTGTGAGCTCAGTGAACGATGTAGTTCGTTTGAGCAGAAAGTGACTGCCCTTACCTGAAACGAAGTCTTGCTTGTAGGAAGACTCAGAGCCTGGGATTTAACTCCATTTCTGAAGTGAAACACACAGCAGTGTTCTCATCCATTGATGACACTCTGCTTTAGAACAAGAAGCACGCTCTTGCTTTCTAGAGTCTCTAAGACAGAAGGAAACCTGAGTGTGCTGAGAAGAAAAGAACCTAGTTTGCTACACATCCGGAAAATATCTAGTCCAACTCTACTTCTTAAACTGATACAAAGCACTGGTCCTCTAACATCCAATGCTTGTCTGTTAAGATGAGAAATGTGTGAGCTCAGTGAACGATGTAGTTCGTTTGAGCTGAAAAGTGGCTGCCCTTACCTGAAACGAAGTCTTGCTTGTAGGAAGACCCAGAGATTGGGATTTAACTCCATTTCTGAAGGGAAACACACAGCATAGTTCTCATCCATGGATCACAATCTGCTTTAGAACAAGAAGCACGCTCTTGCTTTCTAGAGTCTCTAACACAGCAGGAAACGTGAGTGTGCTGAGAACAAAAGAACGGTGTTTCCTACACATACGGACCATATCTAGTCCAACTCAGGTTCTGAAACTCATACAAAGCACTGGTCCTCTAACATCCAATGCTTGTCAGTTAAGATGGAAAACGTGTGAGCTTCATGAATGATGTAGTTCGTTTGAGCAGAAAAGTGACTGTCCTTACCTTAAACGAAGTCTTGCTTGTAGGAAGACTCAGAGCCTGGGATTTAACTCCATTTCTGAATTGAAACACACAGCAGTGTTCTCATCCATTGACCACACTCTGCTTTAGAACGAGAAGCACGCTCTTGCTTTCTAGAGTCTCTAAGACAGCAGGAAACGTGAGTGTGCTGAGAACAAAAGAACGGTGTTTCCTACACATACGGACCATATCTAGTCCAACTCTGCTTCTGAAACTGATACAAAGCACTGGTCCTCTAACATCCAATGTTTGTCAGTTAAGATGAGAAACGTGTGAGCTTTGTGAATGCTGTAGTTCCTTTGAACTGAAAAGTGACTGCCCTTACCTGAAACGAAGTCTTGCTTGTAGGAAGACACAGAGCCTGGGATTTAACTCCATTTCTGAAGGGAAACACACAGCATAGTATTCATCCATGGATCACACTCTGCTTTAGAGCGAGAAGCACACTCTTGCTTTCTAGATTCTCTAAGACAGCAGGAAATCTGAGTGTGCCCAGAACAAAAGAACGGTGTTTCCTACACATATGGACCATATCTAGTCCAAATCTGCTTCTGAAACTGATACAAAGCACTGACCCTCTAACATCCAATGCTTGTCAGTTAAGATGAGAAATGTGTGAGCTCAGTGAACGATGTAGTTCGTTTGAGCAGAAAGGGACTGCCCTTACCTGAAACGAAGTCTTGCTTGTAGGAAGACTCAGAGCCTGGGATTTAACTCCATTTCTGAAGTGAAACACACAGCAGTGTTCTCATCCATTGATGACACTCTGCTTTAGAACAAGAAGCACGCTCTTGCTTTCTAGAATCTCTAAGACAGCAGGAAACGTGAGTGTGCTGAGAAGAAAAGATCCTTGTTTCCTACACATCCGGAAAATATCTAGTCCAACTCTACTTCTTAAACTGATACAAAGCACTGGTCCTCTAACATCCAATGCTTGTCTGTTAAGATGAGAAATGTGTGAGCTCAGTGAACGATGTAGTTCGTTTGAGCTGAAAAGTGGCTGCCCTTACCTGAAACGAAGTCTTGCTTGTAGGTAGACCCAGAGATTGGGATTTAACTCCATTTCTGAAGGGAAACACACAGCATAGTTCTCATCCATGGATCACAATCTGCTTTAGAACAAGAAGCACGATCTTGCTTTCTAGAGTCTCTAACACAGCAGGAAACGTGAGTGTGCTGAGAACAAAAGAAAGGTGTTTCCTACACATACGGACCATATCTAGTCCAACTCAGGTTCTGAAACTCATACAAAGCACTGGTCCTCTAACATCCAATGCTTGTCAGTTAAGATGGGAAACGTGTGAGCTTCATGAATGATGTAGTTCGTTTGAGCAGAAAAGTGACTGCCCTTACCTTAAACGAAGTCTTGCTTGTAGGAAGACACAGAGCCTGGGATTTAACTCCATTTCTGAATTGAGACACACAGCAGTGTTCTCATCCATTGATCACACTCTGCTTTAGAACAAGAAGCACACTCTTGCTTTCTAGAGTCTCTAAGACAGCAGGAAACATGAGTGTGCTGAGAACAAAAGAACGGTGTTGCCTACACATAAGGACCATATCTAGTCCAACTCTGCTTCTGAAACTGATACAAAGCACTGACCCTATAACATCCAATGTTTGTCAGTTAAGATGAGAAACGTGTGAGCTTTGTGAATGATGTAGTTCCTTTGAACTGAAAAGTTACTGCCCTTAGCTGAAACGAAGTCTTGCTTGTAGGAAGACACAGAGCCTGTGATTTAACTCCATTTCTGAAGGGAAACACACAGCATAGTTCTCATCCATGGATCACACTCTGCTTTAGAGCGAGAAGCACACTCTTGCTTTCTAGATTCTCTAAGACAGCAGGAAACCTGAGTGTGCCCAGAACAAAAGAACGGTGATTCCTACACATATGGACCATATCTAGTCCAAATCTGCTTCTGAAACTGATACAAAGCACTGACCCTCTAACATCCAATGCTTGTCAGTTAAGATGAGAAATGTGTGAGCTCAGTGAACGATGTAGTTCGTTTGAGCAGAAAAGTGACTGCCCTTACCTGAAACGAAGTCTTGCTTGTAGGAAGACTCAGAGCCTGGGATTTAACTCCATTTCTGAAGTGAAACACACAGCAGTGTTCTCATCCATTGATGACACTCTGCTTTAGAACAAGAAGCACGCTCTTGCTTTCTAGATTCTCTAAGACAGCAGGAAACGTGAGTGTGCTGAGAACAAAAGAACGGTGTTTCCTACACATACGGACCATATCTAGTCCAACTCTGCTTCTGAAACTGATACAAAGCACTGGTCCTCAAACATCCAATGTTTGTCAGTTAAGATGAGAAAAGTGTGAGCTTTGTGAATGATGTAGTTCCTTTGAACTGAAAAGTGACTGCCCTTACCTGAAACGAAGTCTTGCTTGTAGGAAGACACAGAGCCTGGGATTTAACTCCATTTCTGAAGGGAAACACAAAGCATAGTATTCATCCATGGATCACACTCTCCTTTAGAGCGAGAAGCACACTCTTGTTTCTAGAGTCTCTAAGACAGCAGGAAACATGAGTGTGCTGAGAACAAAAGAACGGTGTTGCCTACACATAAGGACCATATCTAGTCCAACTCTGCTTCTGAAACTGATACAAAGCACTGACCCTCTAACATCCAATGTTTGTCAGTTAAGATGAGAAACGTGTGAGCTTTGTGAATGATGTAGTTCCTTTGAACTGAAAAGTGACTGCCCTTACCTGAAACGAAGTCTTGCTTGTAGGAAGACACAGAGCCTGGGATTTAACTCCATTTCTGAAGGGAAACACACAGCATAGTTCTCATCCATTGATCACACTCTGCTTTAGAACAAGAAGCACACTCTTGCTTTCTAGAGTCTCTAAGACAGCAGGAAACATGAGTGTGCTGAGAACAAAAGAACGGTGTTTCCTACACATACGGACCATATCTAGTCCAACTCTGCTTCTGAAACTGATACAAAGCACTGAACCTCTAACATCCAATGTTTGTCAGTTAAGATGAGAAACGTGTGAGCTTTGTGAATGATGTAGTTCCTTTGAACTGAAAAGTGACTGCCCTTACCTGAAACGAAGTCTTGCTTGTAGGAAGACACAGAGCCTGGGATTTAACTCCATTTCTGAATTGAAACACACAGCAGTGTTCTCATCCATTGATCACACTCTGCTTTAGAACAAGAAGCACACTCTTGCTTTCTAGAGTCTCTAACACAGCAGGAAACGTGAGTGTGCTGAGAACAAAAGGACCGTGTTTCCTACACATCCAGACCATATCTAGTCCAACTCTACTTCTTAAACTGATACAAAGCACTGGTCCTCTAACATCCAATGATTTCTGTTAAGATGAGAAACGTGTGAGCTCAGTGAACGATGTAGTTCGTTTGTGCTGAAAAGTGACTGCCCTTACCTGAAACGAAGTCTTGCTTGTAGGAAGACACAGAGATTGGATTTTAACTCCGTTTCTGAAGGGAAACACACAGCATAGTTCTCATCCATGGATCACAATCTGGTTTAGAGCGAGAAGCACGCTCTTGCTTTCTAGAGTCTCTAACACAGCAGGAAACGTGAGTGTGCTGAGAACAAATGAACGGTGTTTCCTACACATATGGACCATATCTAGTCCAACTCTGCTTCTGAAACTCATACAAAGCACTGCTCCTCTAACATCCAATGCTTGTCATTTAAGATGGGAAACGTGTGAGCTTCATGAACGATGTAGTTCGTTTGAGCAGAAAAGTGACTGCCCTTACCTTAAACGAAGTCTTGCTTGTAGGAAGACTCAGAGCCTGGGATTTAACTCCATTTCTGAATTGAAACACACAGCAGTGTTTTCATCCATTGATCACACTCTGCTTTAGAACAAGAAGCACGCTCTTGCTTTCTAGAGTCTCTAAGACAGCAGGAAACGTGAGTGTGCTGAGAACAAAAGAACGGTGTTTCCTACACATACGGACCATATCTAGTCCAACTCTGCTTCTGAAACTGATACAAAGCACTGGTCCTCTAACATCCAATGTTTGTCAGTTAAGATGAGAAACGTGTGAGCTTTGTGAATGCTGTAGTTCCTTTGAACTGAAAAGTGACTGCCCTTACCTGAAACGAAGTCTTGCTTGTAGGAAGACACAGAGCCTGGGATTTAACTCCATTTCTGAAGGGAAACACACAGCATAGTATTCATCCATGGATCACACTCTGCTTTAGAGCGAGAAGCACACTCTTGCTTTCTAGATTCTCTAAGACAGCAGGAAATCTGAGTGTGCCCAGAACAAAAGAACGGTGTTTCCTACACATATGGACCATATCTAGTCCAAATCTGCTTCTGAAACTGATCCAAAGCACTGACCCTCTAACATCCAATGCTTGTCAGTTAAGATGAGAAATGTGTGAGCTCAGTGAACGATGTAGTTCGTTTGAGCAGAAAGTGACTGCCCTTACCTGAAACGAAGTCTTGCTTGTAGGAAGACTCAGAGCCTGGGATTTAACTCCATTTCTGAAGTGAAACACACAGCAGTGTTCTCATCCATTGATGACACTCTGCTTTAGAACAAGAAGCACGCTCTTGCTTTCTAGAGTCTCTAAGACAGAAGGAAACCTGAGTGTGCTGAGAAGAAAAGAACCTAGTTTGCTACACATCCGGAAAATATCTAGTCCAACTCTACTTCTTAAACTGATACAAAGCACTGGTCCTCTAACATCCAATGCTTGTCTGTTAAGATGAGAAATGTGTGAGCTCAGTGAACGATGTAGTTCGTTTGAGCTGAAAAGTGGCTGCCCTTACCTGAAACGAAGTCTTGCTTGTAGGAAGACCCAGAGATTGGGATTTAACTCCATTTCTGAAGGGAAACACACAGCATAGTTCTCATCCATGGATCACAATCTGCTTTAGAACAAGAAGCACGCTCTTGCTTTCTAGAGTCTCTAACACAGCAGGAAACGTGAGTGTGCTGAGAACAAAAGAACGGTGTTTCCTACACATACGGACCATATCTAGTCCAACTCAGGTTCTGAAACTCATACAAAGCACTGGTCCTCTAACATCCAATGCTTGTCAGTTAAGATGGAAAACGTGTGAGCTTCATGAATGATGTAGTTCGTTTGAGCAGAAAAGTGACTGTCCTTACCTTAAACGAAGTCTTGCTTGTAGGAAGACTCAGAGCCTGGGATTTAACTCCATTTCTGAATTGAAACACACAGCAGTGTTCTCATCCATTGACCACACTCTGCTTTAGAACGAGAAGCACGCTCTTGCTTTCTAGAGTCTCTAAGACAGCAGGAAACGTGAGTGTGCTGAGAACAAAAGAACGGTGTTTCCTACACATACGGACCATATCTAGTCCAACTCTGCTTCTGAAACTGATACAAAGCACTGGTCCTCTAACATCCAATGTTTGTCAGTTAAGATGAGAAACGTGTGAGCTTTGTGAATGCTGTAGTTCCTTTGAACTGAAAAGTGACTGCCCTTACCTGAAACGAAGTCTTGCTTGTAGGAAGACACAGAGCCTGGGATTTAACTCCATTTCTGAAGGGAAACACACAGCATAGTATTCATCCATGGATCACACTCTGCTTTAGAGCGAGAAGCACACTCTTGCTTTCTAGATTCTCTAAGACAGCAGGAAATCTGAGTGTGCCCAGAACAAAAGAACGGTGTTTCCTACACATATGGACCATATCTAGTCCAAATCTGCTTCTGAAACTGATACAAAGCACTGACCCTCTAACATCCAATGCTTGTCAGTTAAGATGAGAAATGTGTGAGCTCAGTGAACGATGTAGTTCGTTTGAGCAGAAAGGGACTGCCCTTACCTGAAACGAAGTCTTGCTTGTAGGAAGACTCAGAGCCTGGGATTTAACTCCATTTCTGAAGTGAAACACACAGCAGTGTTCTCATCCATTGATGACACTCTGCTTTAGAACAAGAAGCACGCTCTTGCTTTCTAGAATCTCTAAGACAGCAGGAAACGTGAGTGTGCTGAGAAGAAAAGATCCTTGTTTCCTACACATCCGGAAAATATCTAGTCCAACTCTACTTCTTAAACTGATACAAAGCACTGGTCCTCTAACATCCAATGCTTGTCTGTTAAGATGAGAAATGTGTGAGCTCAGTGAACGATGTAGTTCGTTTGAGCTGAAAAGTGGCTGCCCTTACCTGAAACGAAGTCTTGCTTGTAGGAAGACCCAGAGATTGGGATTTAACTCCATTTCTGAAGGGAAACACACAGCATAGTTCTCATCCATGGATCACAATCTGCTTTAGAACAAGAAGCACGATCTTGCTTTCTAGAGTCTCTAACACAGCAGGAAACGTGAGTGTGCTGAGAACAAAAGAAAGGTGTTTCCTACACATACGGACCATATCTAGTCCAACTCAGGTTCTGAAACTCATACAAAGCACTGGTCCTCTAACATCCAATGCTTGTCAGTTAAGATGGGAAACGTGTGAGCTTCATGAATGATGTAGTTCGTTTGAGCAGAAAAGTGACTGCCCTTACCTTAAACGAAGTCTTGCTTGTAGGAAGACACAGAGCCTGGGATTTAACTCCATTTCTGAATTGAGACACACAGCAGTGTTCTCATCCATTGATCACACTCTGCTTTAGAACAAGAAGCACACTCTTGCTTTCTAGAGTCTCTAAGACAGCAGGAAACATGAGTGTGCTGAGAACAAAAGAACGGTGTTGCCTACACATAAGGACCATATCTAGTCCAACTCTGCTTCTGAAACTGATACAAAGCACTGACCCTATAACATCCAATGTTTGTCAGTTAAGATGAGAAACGTGTGAGCTTTGTGAATGATGTAGTTCCTTTGAACTGAAAAGTGACTGCCCTTAGCTGAAACGAAGTCTTGCTTGTAGGAAGACACAGAGCCTGTGATTTAACTCCATTTCTGAAGGGAAACACACAGCATAGTTCTCATCCATGGATCACACTCTGCTTTAGAGCGAGAAGCACACTCTTGCTTTCTAGATTCTCTAAGACAGCAGGAAACCTGAGTGTGCCCAGAACAAAAGAACGGTGATTCCTACACATATGGACCATATCTAGTCCAAATCTGCTTCTGAAACTGATACAAAGCACTGACCCTCTAACATCCAATGCTTGTCAGTTAAGATGAGAAATGTGTGAGCTCAGTGAACGATGTAGTTCGTTTGAGCAGAAAAGTGACTGCCCTTACCTGAAACGAAGTCTTGCTTGTAGGAAGACTCAGAGCCTGGGATTTAACTCCATTTCTGAAGTGAAACACACAGCAGTGTTCTCATCCATTGATGACACTCTGCTTTAGAACAAGAAGCACGCTCTTGCTTTCTAGATTCTCTAAGACAGCAGGAAACGTGAGTGTGCTGAGAACAAAAGAACGGTGTTTCCTACACATACGGACCATATCTAGTCCAACTCTGCTTCTGAAACTGATACAAAGCACTGGTCCTCAAACATCCAATGTTTGTCAGTTAAGATGAGAAAAGTGTGAGCTTTGTGAATGATGTAGTTCCTTTGAACTGAAAAGTGACTGCCCTTACCTGAAACGAAGTCTTGCTTGTAGGAAGACACAGAGCCTGGGATTTAACTCCATTTCTGAAGGGAAACACAAAGCATAGTATTCATCCATGGATCACACTCTCCTTTAGAGCGAGAAGCACACTCTTGTTTCTAGAGTCTCTAAGACAGCAGGAAACATGAGTGTGCTGAGAACAAAAGAACGGTGTTGCCTACACATAAGGACCATATCTAGTCCAACTCTGCTTCTGAAACTGATACAAAGCACTGACCCTCTAACATCCAATGTTTGTCAGTTAAGATGAGAAACGTGTGAGCTTTGTGAATGATGTACTTCCTTTGAACTGAAAAGTGACTGCCCTTACCTGAAACGAAGTCTTGCTTGTAGGAAGACACAGAGCCTGGGATTTAACTCCATTTCTGAAGGGAAACACACAGCATAGTTCTCATCCATTGATCACACTCTGCTTTAGAACAAGAAGCACACTCTTGCTTTCTAGAGTCTCTAAGACAGCAGGAAACATGAGTGTGCTGAGAACAAAAGAACGGTGTTTCCTACACATACGGACCATATCTAGTCCAACTCTGCTTCTGAAACTGATACAAAGCACTGACCCTCTAACATCCAATGTTTGTCAGTTAAGATGAGAAACGTGTGAGCTTTGTGAATGATGTAGTTCCTTTGAACTGAAAAGTGACTGCCCTTACCTGAAACGAAGTCTTGCTTGTAGGAAGACACAGAGCCTGGGATTTAACTCCATTTCTGAATTGAAACACACAGCAGTGTTCTCATCCATTGATCACACTCTGCTTTAGAACAAGAAGCACTCTTGCTTTCTAGAGTCTCTAAGACAGCAGGAAACATGAGTGTGCTGAGAACAAAAGAACGGTGTTTCCTACATATACAGACCATATCTAGTCCAACTCTGCTTCTGAAACTGATACAAAGCACTGACCCTCTAACATCCAATGCTTGTCAGTTAAGATGGGAAACGTGTGAGCTTCATGAATGATGTAGTTCGTTTGAGCAGAAAAGTGACTGCCCTTACCTTAAACGAAGTCTTGCTTGTAGGAAGACACAGAGCCTGGGATTTAACTCCATTTCTGAATTGAAACACACAGCAGTGTTCTCATCCATTGATCACACTCTGCTTTAGAACAAGAAGCACACTCTTGTTTCTAGAGTCTCTAAGACAGCAGGAAACATGAGTGTGCTGAGAACAAAAGAACGGTGTTGCCTACACATAAGGACCATATCTAGTCCAACTCTGCTTCTGAAACTGATACAAAGCACTGACCCTCTAACATCCAATGTTTGTCAGTTAAGATGAGAAACGTGTGAGCTTTGTGAATGATGTAGTTCCTTTGAACTGAAAAGTGACTGCCCTTACCTGAAACGAAGTCTTGCTTGTAGGAAGACACAGAGCCTGTGATTTAACTCCATTTCTGAAGGGAAACACACAGCATAGTTCTCATCCATGGATCACACTCTGCTTTAGAGCGAGAAGCACACTCTTGCTTTCTAGATTCTCTAAGACAGCAGGAAATCTGAGTGTGCCCAGAACAAAAGAACGGTGATTCCTACACATATGGACCATATCTAGTCCAAATCTGCTTCTGAAACTGATACAAAGCACTGACCCTCTAACATCCAATGCTTGTCAGTTAAGATGAGAAATGTGTGAGCTCAGTGAACGATGTAGTTCGTTTGAGCAGAAAGTGACTGCCCTTACCTGAAACGAAGTCTTGCTTGTAGGAAGACTCAGAGCCTGGGATTTAACTCCATTTCTGAAGTGAAACACACAGCAGTGTTCTCATCCATTGATGACACTCTGCTTTAGAACAAGAAGCACGCTCTTGCTTTCTAGAGTCTCTAACACAGCAGGAAACGTGAGTGTGCTGCGAACAAAAGAACGGTGTTTCCTACACATACGGACCATATCTAGTCCAACTCAGGTTCTGAAACTCATACAAAGCACTGGTCCTCTAACATCCAATGCTTGTCAGTTAAGATGGGAAACGTGTGAGCTTCATGAATGATGTAGTTCGTTTGAGCAGAAAAGTGACTGCCCTTACCTTAAACGAAGTCTTGCTTGTAGGAAGACTCAGAGCCTGGGATTTAACTCCATTTCTGAATTGAAACACACAGCAGTGTTCTCATCCATTGACCACACTCTGCTTTAGAACGAGAAGCACGCTCTTGCTTTCTATATTCTCTACGACAGCAGGAAACATGAGTGTGCTGCGAACAAAAGAACCGTGTTTCCTACACATCCGGATCATATCTAGTCCAACTCTGCTTCTGAAACTGATACAAAGCACTGGTCCTCTAACATCCAATGCTTGTCTGTTAAGATGAGAAATGTGTGAGCTCAGTGAACGATGTAGTTCGTTTGAGCTGAAAAGTGACTGCCCTTACCTGAAACGAAGTCTTGCTCGTAGGAAGACTCAGAGCCTGGGATTTAACTCCATTTCTGAAGTGAAACACACAGCAGTGTTCTCATCCATTGATGACACTCTGCTTTAGAACAAGAAGCACGCTCTTGCTTTCTAGATTCTCTAAGACAGCAGGAAACGTGAGTGTGCTGAGAACAAAAGAACGGTGTTTCCTACACATACGGACCATATCTAGTCCAACTCTGCTTCTGAAACTGATACAAAGCACTGGTCCTCAAACATCCAATGTTTGTCAGTTAAGATGAGAAAAGTGTGAGCTTTGTGAATGATGTAGTTCCTTTGAACTTTAAAGTGACTGCCCTTACCTGAAACGAAGTCTTGCTTGTAGGAAGACACAGACCCTGGGATTTAACTCCATTTCTGAAGGGAAACACAAAGCATAGTATTCATCCATGGATCACACTCTCCTTTAGAGCGAGAAGCACACTCTTGTTTCTAGAGTCTCTAAGACAGCAGGAAACATGAGTGTGCTGAGAACAAAAGAACGGTGTTGCCTACACATAAGGACCATATCTAGTCCAACTCTGCTTCTGAAACTGATACAAAGCACTGACCCTCTAACATCCAATGTATGTCAGTTAAGATGAGAAACGTGTGAGCTTTGTGAATGATGTAGTTCCTTTGAACTGAAAAGTGACTGCCCTTACCTGAAACGAAGTCTTGCTTGTAGGAAGACACAGAGCCTGGGATTTAACTCCATTTCTGAAGGGAAACACACAGCATAGTTCTCATCCATTGATCACACTCTGCTTTAGAACAAGAAGCACACTCTTGCTTTCTAGAGTCTCTAAGACAGCAGGAAACATGAGTGTGCTGAGAACAAAAGAACGGTGTTTCCTACACATACGGACCATATCTAGTCCAACTCTGCTTCTGAAACTGATACAAAGCACTGACCCTCTAACATCCAATGTTTGTCAGTTAAGATGAGAAACGTGTGAGCTTTGTGAATGATGTAGTTCCTTTGAACTGAAAAGTGACTGCCCTTACCTGAAACGAAGTCTTGCTTGTAGGAAGACACAGAGCCTGGGATTTAACTCCATTTCTGAATTGAAACACACAGCAGTGTTCTCATCCATTGATCACACTCTGCTTTAGAACAAGAAGCACTCTTGCTTTCTAGAGTCTCTAAGACAGCAGGAAACATGAGTGTGCTGAGAACAAAAGAACGGTGTTTCCTACACATACAGACCATATCTAGTCCAACTCTGCTTCTGAAACTGATACAAAGCACTGACCCTCTAACATCCAATGCTTGTCAGTTAAGATGGGAAACGTGTGAGCTTCATGAATGATGTAGTTCGTTTGAACTGAAAAGTGACTGCCCTTACCTTAAACGAAGTCTTGCTTGTAGGAAGACACAGAGCCTGGGATTTAACTCCATTTCTGAATTGAAACACACAGCAGTGTTCTCATCCATTGATCACACTCTGCTTTAGAACAAGAAGCACACTCTTGTTTCTAGAGTCTCTAAGACAGCAGGAAACATGAGTGTGCTGAGAACAAAAGAACGGTGTTGCCTACACATAAGGACCATATCTAGTCCAACTCTGCTTCTGAAACTGATACAAAGCACTGACCCTCTAACATCCAATGTTTGTCAGTTAAGATGAGAAACGTGTGAGCTTTGTGAATGATGTAGTTCCTTTGAACTGAAAAGTGACTGCCCTTACCTGAAACGAAGTCTTGCTTGTAGGAAGACACAGAGCCTGTGATTTAACTCCAGTTCTGAAGGGAAACACACAGCATAGTTCTCATCCATGGATCACACTCTGCTTTAGAGCGAGAAGCACACTCTTGCTTTCTAGATTCTCTAAGACAGCAGGAAATCTGAGTGTGCCCAGAACAAAAGAACGGTGATTCCTACACATATGGACCATATCTAGTCCAAATCTGCTTCTGAAACTGATACAAAGCACTGACCCTCTAACATCCAATGCTTGTCAGTTAAGATGAGAAATGTGTGAGCTCAGTGAACGATGTAGTTCGTTTGAGCAGAAAGTGACTGCCCTTACCTGAAACGAAGTCTTGCTTGTAGGAAGACTCAGAGCCTGGGATTTAACTCCATTTCTGAAGTGAAACACACAGCAGTGTTCTCATCCATTGATGACACTCTGCTTTAGAACAAGAAGCACGCTCTTGCTTTCTAGAGTCTCTAAGACAGCAGGAAACGTGAGTGTGCTGAGAACAAAAGAACGGTGTTTCCTACACATACGGACCATATCTAGTCCAACTCAGGTTCTGAAACTCATACAAAGCACTGGTCCTCTAACATCCAATGCTTGTCAGTTAAGATGGGAAACGTGTGAGCTTCATGAATGATGCAGTTCGTTTGAGCAGAAAAGTGACTGCCCTTACCTTAAACGAAGTCTTGCTTGTAGGAAGACTCAGAGCCTGGGATTTAACTCCATTTCTGAAGTGAAACACACAGCAGTGTTCTCATCCATTGACCACACTCTGCTTTAGAACGAGAAGCACGCTCTTGCTTTCTATATTCTCTACGACAGCAGGAAACATGAGTGTGCTGCGAACAAAAGAACCGTGTTTCCTACACATCCGGACCATATCTAGTCCAACTCTGCTTCTGAAACTGATACAAAGCACTGGTCCTCTAACATCCAATGCTTCTCTGTTAAGATGAGAAATGTGTGAGCTCAGTGAACGATGTAGTTCGTTTGAGCTGAAAAGTGACTGCCCTTACCTGAAACGAAGTCTTGCTTGTAGGAAGACCCAGAGATGGGGATTTAACTCCATTTCTGAAGGGAAACACACAGCATCGTTCTCATCCATGGATCACAATCTGCTTTAGAGCGAGAAGCACGCTCTTGCTTTCTAGAGTCTCTAACACAGCAGGAAACGTGAGTGTGCTGAGAACAAAAGAACGTTGTTTCCTACACATACGGACCATATCTAGTCCAACTCTGCTTCTGAAACTCATACAAAGCACTGCTCCTCTAACATCGAATGCTTGTCAGTTAAGATGGAAAACGTGTGAGCTTCATGAACGATGTAGTTCGTTTTAGCAGAAAAGTGACTGCCCTTACCTTAAACGAAGTCTTGCTTGTAGGAAGACTCAGAGCCTGGGATTTAACTCCATTTCTGAATTGAAACACACAGCAGTGTTCTCATCCATTGATCACACTCTGCTTTAGAACAAGAAGCACACTCTTGCTTTCTAGAGTCTCTAAGACAGCAGGAAACATGAGTGTGCTGAGAACAAAAGAACGGTGTTTCCTACACATACGGACCATATCTAGTCCAACTCTGCTTCTGAAACTGATACAAAGCACTGGTCCTCTAACATCCAATGCTTCTCTGTTAAGATGAGAAATGTGTGAGCTCAGTGAACGATGTAGTTCGTTTGAGCTGAAAAGTGACTGCCCTTACCTGAAACGAAGTCTTGCTTGTAGGAAGACCCAGAGATGGGGATTTAACTCCATTTCTGAAGGGAAACACACAGCATCGTTCTCATCCATGGATCACAATCTGCTTTAGAGCGAGAAGCACGCTCTTGCTTTCTAGAGTCTCTAACACAGCAGGAAACGTGAGTGTGCTGAGAACAAAAGAACGTTGTTTCCTACACATACGGACCATATCTAGTCCAACTCTGCTTCTGAAACTCATACAAAGCACTGCTCCTCTAACATCGAATGCTTGTCAGTTAAGTAGGAAAACGTGTGAGCTTCATGAACGATGTAGTTCGTTTTAGCAGAAAAGTGACTGCCCTTACCTTAAACGAAGTCTTGCTTGTAGGAAGACTCAGAGCCTGGGATTTAACTCCATTTCTGAATTGAAACACACAGCAGTGTTCTCATCCATTGATCACACTCTGCTTTAGAACAAGAAGCACACTCTTGCTTTCTAGAGTCTCTAAGACAGCAGGAAACATGAGTGTGCTGAGAACAAAAGAACGGTGTTTCCTACACATACGGACCATATCTAGTCCAACTCTGCTTCTGAAACTGATACAAAGCACTGACCCTCTAACATCCAATGTTTGTCGGTTAAGATGAGAAACGTGTGAGCTTTGTGAATGATGTAGTTCCTTTGAACTGAAAAGTGACTGCCCTTACCTGAAACGAAGTCTTTCTTGTAGGAAGACACAGAGCCTGGGATTTAACTCCATTTCTGAAGGGAAACAAACAGCATAGTATTCATTCATGGATCACACTCTGCTTTAGAGCGAGAAGCACACTCTTGCTTTCTAGATTCTCTAAGACAGCAGGAAATCTGAGTGTGCCCAGAACAAAAGAACGGTGTTTCCTACACATATGGACCATATCTAGTCCAAGTCTGCTTCTGAAACTGATACAAAGCACTGACCCTCTAACATCCAATGCTTGTCAGTTAAGATGAGAAATGTGTGAGCTCAGTGAACGATGTAGTTCGTTTGAGCAGAAAGTGACTGCCCTTACCTGAAACGAAGTCTTGCTTGTACGAAGACTCAGAGCCTGGGATTTAACTCCATTTCTGAAGTGAAACACACAGCAGTGTTCTCATCCATTGATGACACTCTGCTTTAGAACAAGAAGCACGCTCTTGCTTTCTAGAGTCTCTAAGACAGCAGGAAACGTGAGTGTGCTGAGAAGAAAAGAACCTTGTTTCCTACACATCCGGAAAATATCTAGTCCAAATCTACTTCTTAAACTGATACAAAGCACTGGTCCTCTAACATCCAATGCTTGTCTGTTAAGATGAGAAATGTGTGAGCTCAGTGAACGATGTAGTTTGTTTGAGCTGAAAAGTGACTGCCCTTACCTGAAACGAAGTCTTGCTTGTAGGAAGACCCAGAGATTGGGATTTAACTCCATTTCTGAAGGGAAACACACAGCAGTGTTCTCATCCATTGATCACACTCTGCTTTAGAACAAGAAGCACACTCTTGCTTTCTAGAGTCTCTAAGACAGCAGGAAACATGAGTGTGCTGAGAACAAAAGAACGGTGTTTCCTACACATACGGACCATATCTAGTCCAACTCTGCTTCTGAAACTGATACAAAGCACTGACCCTCTAACATCCAATGTTTGTCAGTTGAGATGAGAAACGTGTGAGCTTTGTGAATGATGTAGTTCCTTTGAACTGAAAAGTGACTGCCCTTACCTGAAATGAAGTCTTGCTTGTAGGAAGACACAGAGCCTGGGATTTAACTCCATTTCTGAATTGAAACACACAGCAGTGTTCTCATCCATTGATCACACTCTGCTTTAGAACAAGAAGCACACTCTTGCTTTCTAGAGTCTCTAAGACAGCAGGAAACATGAGTGTGCTGAGAACAAAAGAACGGTGTTTCCTACACATACGGACCATATCTAGTCCAACTCTTCTTCTGAAACTGATACAAAGCACTGACCCTCTAACATCCAATGTTTGTCAGTTAAGATGAAAAACGTGTGAGCTTTGTGAATGATGTAGTTCCTTTGAACTGAAAAGTGACTGCCCTTACCTGAAACGAAGTCTTGCTTGTAGGAAGACACAGAGCCTGTGATTTAACTCCATTTCTGAAGGGAAACACACAGCATAGTTCTCATCTATGGATCACACTCTGCTTTAGAGCGAGAAGCACACTCTTGCTTTCTAGATTCTCTAAGACAGCAGGAAATCTGAGTGTGCCCAGAACAAAAGAACGGTGATTCCTACACATATGGACCATATCTAGTCCAAATCTGCTTCTGAAACTGATACAAAGCACTGACCCTCTAACATCCAATGCTTGTCAGTTAAGATGAGAAATGTGTGAGCTCAGTGAATGATGTAGTTCGTTTGAGCAGAAAAGTGACTGCCCTTACCTGAAACGAAGTCTTGCTTGTAGGAAGACTCAGAGCCTGGGATTTAACTCCATTTCTGAAGTGAAACACACAGCAGTGTTCTCATCCATTGATGACACTCTGCTTTAGAACAAGAAGCACGCTCTTGCTTTCTAGAGTCTCTAAGACAGCAGGAAACGTGAGTGTGCTGAGAACAAAAGAACGGTGTTTCCTACACATACGGACCATATCTAGTCCAACTCTGCTTCTGAAACTGATACAAAGCATTGGTCCTCTATCTTCCAATGTTTGTCAGTTAAGATGAGAATAGTGTGAGCTTTGTGAATGATGTAGTTCCTTTGAACTGAAAAGTGACTGCCCTTACCTGAAACGAAGTCTTGCTTGTAGGAAGACACAGAGCCTGGGATTTAACTCCATTTCTGAAGGGAAACACACAGCATAGTATTCATCCATGGATCACACTCTGCTTTAGAGTGAGAAGCACTCTCTTGCTTTCTAGATTCTCTAAGACAGCAGGAAATCTGAGTGTGCCCAGAACAAAAGAACGGTGTTTCCTACACATATGGACCATATCTAGTCCAAATCTGCTTCTGAAACTGATACAAAGCACTGGTCCTCTAACATCCAATGCTTCTCTGTTAAGATGAGAAATGTGTGAGCTCAGTGAACGATGTAGTTCGTTTGAGCTGAAAAGTGACTGCCCTTACCTGAAACGAAGTCTTGCTTGTAGGAAGACCCAGAGATGGGGATTTAACTCCATTTCTGAAGGGAAACACACAGCATCGTTCTCATCCATGGATCACAATCTGCTTTAGAGCGAGAAGCACGCTCTTGCTTTCTAGAGTCTCTAACACAGCAGGAAACGTGAGTGTGCTGAGAACAAAAGAACGTTGTTTCCTACACATACGGACCATATCTAGTCCAACTCTGCTTCTGAAACTCATACAAAGCACTGCTCCTCTAACATCGAATGCTTGTCAGTTAAGATGGAAAACGTGTGAGCTTCATGAACGATGTAGTTCGTTTTAGCAGAAAAGTGACTGCCCTTACCTTAAACGAAGTCTTGCTTGTAGGAAGACTCAGAGCCTGGGATTTAACTCCATTTCTGAATTGAAACACACAGCAGTGTTCTCATCCATTGATCACACTCTGCTTTAGAACAAGAAGCACACTCTTGCTTTCTAGAGTCTCTAAGACAGCAGGAAACATGAGTGTGCTGAGAACAAAAGAACGGTGTTTCCTACACATACGGACCATATCTAGTCCAACTCTGCTTCTGAAACTGATACAAAGCACTGACCCTCTAACATCCAATGTTTGTCGGTTAAGATGAGAAACGTGTGAGCTTTGTGAATGATGTAGTTCCTTTGAACTGAAAAGTGACTGCCCTTACCTGAAACGAAGTCTTTCTTGTAGGAAGACACAGAGCCTGGGATTTAACTCCATTTCTGTAGGGAAACACACAGCATAGTTCTCATCCATGGATCACACTCTGCTATAGAGCGAGAAGCACGCTCTTGCTTTCTAGAGTCTCTGAGACAACAAGAAACGTGAGTGTGCTGAGAACAAAAGAACGTTGTTTCCTACACATACGGACCATATCTAGTCCAACTCTGCTTCTGAAACTCATACAAAGCACTGCTCCTCTATCATCCAATGCTTGTCAGTTAAGATGGAAAACGTGTGAGCTTCATGAACGATGTAGTTCATTTGAGCAGAAAAGTGACTGCCCTTACCTTAAACGAAGTCTTTCTTGTAGGAAGACTCAGAGCCGGGGATTTAACTCCATTTCTGAATTGAAACACACAGCATAGGTCTCATCCATGGATCACACTCTGCTTTAGAGCGAGAAGCACGCTCTTGCTTTCTAGAGTCTCTAACACAGCAGGAAACGTGAGTGTGCTGAGAACAAAAGAACGTTGTTTCCTACACATACAGACCATATCTAGTCCAACTCTGCTTCTGAAACTCATACAAAGCACTGCTCCTCTAACATCCAATGCTTGTCAGTTAAGATGGAAAACGTGTGAGCTTCATGAACGATGTAGTTCGTTTGAGCAGAAAAGTGACTGCCCTTACCTTAAATGAAGTCTTGCTTGTAGGAAGACTCAGAGCCTGGGATTTAACTCCATTTCTGAATTGAAACACACAGCATAGTTCTCATCCATGGATCACACTCTGCTTTAGAGCGAGAAGCACGCTCTTGCTTTCTAGAGTCTCTAACACAGCAGGAAACGTGAGTGTGCTGAGAACAAAAGAACGTTGTTTCCTACACATACGGACCATATCTAGTCCAACTCTGCTTCTGAAACTGATACAAAGCACTGACCCTCTAACATCCAATGTTTCTCAGTTAAGATGAGAAACGTGTGAGCTTTGTGAATGATGTAGTTCCTTTGAACTGAAAAGTGACTGCCCTTACCTGAAACGAAGTATTGCTTGTAGGAAGACACAGAGCCTGTGATTTAACTCCATTTCTGAAGGGAAACACACAGCATAGTTCTCATCCATGGATCATACTCTGCTTTAGAGCGAGAAGCACACTCTTGCTTTCTAGATTCTCTAAGTCAGCAGGAAATCTGACTGTACCCAGAACAAAAGTACGGTGATTCCTACACATATGGACCATATCTTGTCCAAATCTGCTTCTGAAACTGATACAAAGCAATGACCCTCTAACATCCAATGATTCCTGTTAAGATGAGAAATGTGTGAGCTCAGTGAACGATGTAGTTCGTTTGTGCTGAAAAGTGACTGCCCTTACCTGAAACGAAGTCTTGCTTGTAGGAAGACACAGAGATTGGGATTTAACTCCATTTCTGAAGTGAAACACACAGCAGTGTTCTCATCCATTGATGACACTCTGCTTTAGAACAAGAAGCACGCTCTTGCTTTCTAGAGTCTCTAAGACAGCAGGAAACGTGAGTGTGCTGAGAACAAAAGAACGGTGTTTCCTACACATACGGACCATATCTAGTCCAACTCTGCTTCTTAAACTGAAACAAAGCACTGACCCTCTAACATCCAATGCTTGTCAGTTAAGATGAGAAACGTGTGAGCTCAGTGAACGATGTAGTTCGTTTGAGCAGAAAAGTGACTGCCCTTACCTGAAACGAAGTCTTGCTTGTAGGAAGACTCAGAGCCTGGGATTTAACTCCATTTCTGAAGGGAAACACGCAGCATAGCATTCATCCATGGATCACACTCTGCTTTAGAGCGAGAAGCACACTCTTGCTTTCTAGATTCTCTAAGACAGCAGGAAATCTTTGTGTGCCCAGAACAAAAGAACGGTGTTTCCTACACATATGGACCATATCTTGTCCAAATCTTCTTCTGAAACTGATACAAAGCACTGAACCTCTAACATCCAATGCTTGTCAGTTAAGATGAGAAACGTGTGAGGTCAGTGAACGATGTAGTTTGTTTGAGCAGAAAAGTGACTGCCCTTACCTGAAACGAAGTCTTGCTTGTAGGTAGACTCAGAGCCTGGGATTTAACTCCATTTCTGAAGGCAAACACACAGCATAGTTCTCATCCATGGATCACACTCTGCTTTAGAGCGAGAAGCACGTTCTTGCTTTCTATAGTCTCTAAGACAGCAGGAAACGTGAGTGTACTGAGAACAAAAGAACGGTGTTTCCTACATATACAGACCATATGTAGTCCAACTCTTCTTCTGAAACTGATACAAAGCACTGACCCTCTAACATCCAATGCTTGTCAGTTAAGATGAGAAACGTGTAAGCTTCGTGAACGATGTAGTTCGTTTGAGCAGAAAAGTGACTGCCCTTACCTGAATCGAAGTCTTGCTTGTAGGAAGACTCAGAGCCTGGGATTTAACTCCATTTCTGAAGTAAAACACACAGCAGTGTAATCATCCATTGATCACACTCTGCTTTAGAACAAGAAGCACGCTCTTGCTTTCTAGAGTCTCTAAGACAGCAGGAAACGTGTGTGTGTTGAGAACAAAAGAACGGTGTTTCCTACACATACGGACCATATCTAGTTCAACTCTGCTTCTGAAACTGATACAAAGCACTGGTCCTCTAACATCCAATGCTTGTCTTTTGAGATGAGAAATGTGTGAGCTCCGTGAACGATGTAGTTCGTTTGAGCTGAAAAGTGACTGCCCTTACCTGAAACGAAGTCTTGATTGTAGGAAGAAACAGAGCCTGGGATTTAACTCCATTTCTGTAGGGAAACACACAGCATAGTTCTCATCCATGGATCACACTCTGCTATAGAGCGAGAAGCACGCTCTTGCTTTCTAGAGTCTCTGAGACAACAAGAAACGTGAGTGTGCTGAGAACAAAAGAACGTTGTTTCCTACACATACGGACCATATCTAGTCCAACTCTGCTTCTGAAACTCATACAAAGCACTGCTCCTCTATCATCCAATGCTTGTCAGTTAAGATGGAAAACGTGTGAGCTTCATGAACGATGTAGTTCATTTGAGCAGAAAAGTGACTGCCCTTACCTTAAACGAAGTCTTGCTTGTAGGAAGACTCAGAGCCGGGGATTTAACTCCATTTCTGAATTGAAACACACAGCATAGGTCTCATCCATGGATCACACTCTGCTTTAGAGCGAGAAGCACGCTCTTGCTTTCTAGAGTCTCTAACACAGCAGGAAACGTGAGTGTGCTGAGAACAAAAGAACGTTGTTTCCTACACATACAGACCATATCTAGTCCAACTCTGCTTCTGAAACTGATACAAAGCACTGGTCCTCTAACATCCAATGCTTGTCAGTTAAGATGGAAAACGTGTGAGCTTCATGAACGATGTAGTTCGTTTGAGCAGAAAAGTGACTGCCCTTACCTTAAACGAAGTCTTGCTTGTAGGAAGACTCAGAGCCTGGGATTCAACTCCATATCTGAATTGAAACACACAGCAGTGTTCTCATCCATTGATCACACTCTGCTTTAGAACGAGAAGCACGCTCTTGCTTTCTAGAGTCTCTAAGACAGCAGGAAACGTGAGTGTGCTGAGAACAAACGAACGGTGTTTCCTACACATACGGACCATATCTAGTCCAACTCTGCTTCTGAAACTGATACAAGGCACTGGTCCTCTAACATCCAATGTTTGTCAGTTAAGATGAGAAACGTGTGAGCTTTGTGAATGATGTAGTTCCTTTGAACTGAAAAGTGACTGCCCTTACCTGAAACGAAGTCTTGCTTGTAGGAAGACACAGAGCATGGGATTTAACTCCATTTCTGAAGGGAAAAACACAGCATAGTATTCATCCATGGATCACACTCTGCTTTAGAGCGAGAAGCACACTCTTGCTTTCTAGATTCTCTAAGACAGCAGGAAATCTGAGTGTGCCCAGAACAAAAGTACGGTGTTTCCTACACATATGGACCATATCTAGTCCAAATCTGCTTCTGAAACTGATACAAAGCACGGACCCTCTAACATCCAATGCTTGTCAGTTAAGATGAGAAATGTGTGAGCTCAGTGAACGATGTAGTTCGTTTGAGCAGAAAAGTGACTGCCCTTACCTGAAACGAAGTCTTGCTTGTAGGAAGACTCAGAGCCTGGGATTTAACTCCATTTCTGAAGTGAAACACACAGCAGTGTTCTCATCCATTGATGACACTCTGCTTTAGAACAAGAAGCATGCTCTTGCTTTCTAGAATCTCTAAGACAGCAGGAAACGTGAGTGTGCTGAGAAGAAAAGAACCTTGTTTCCTACACATCCGGAAAATATCTAGTCCAACTCTACTTCTTAAACTGATACAAAGCACTGGTCCTCTAACATCCAATGCTTGTCTGTTAAGATGAGAAATGTGTGACCTCAGTGAACGATGTAGTTAGTTTGAGCTGAAAAGTGACTGCCCTTACCTGAAACGAAGTCTTGCTTGTAGGAAGACCCAGAGATTGGGATTTAACTCCATTTCTGAAGGGAAACACACAGCATAGTTCTCATCCATGGATCACAATCTACTTTAGAGCGAGAAGCACGCTCTTGCTTTCTAGAGTCTCTAACACAGCAAGAAACGTGAGTGTGCTGAGAACAAAAGAACGTTGTTTCCTACACATACGGACCATATCTAGTCCAACTCTGCTTCTGAAACTCACACAAAGCACTGCTCCTCTATCATCCAATGCTTGTCAGTTAAGATGGAAAACGTGTGAGCTTCATGAACGATGTAGTTCATTTGAGCAGAAAAGTGACTGCCCTTACCTTAAATGAAATCTTGCTTGTAGGAAGACTCAGAGCCTGTGATTTAACTCCATTTCTGAAGGGAAACACACAGCATAGTTCTCATCCATGGATCATACTCTGCTTTAGAGCGAGAAGCACACTCTTGCTTTCTAGATTCTCTAAGTCAGCAGGAAATCTGAGTGTACCCAGAACAAAAGTACGGTGATTCCTACACATATGGACCATATCTTGTCCAAATCTGCTTCTGAAACTGATACAAAGCAATGACCCTCTAACATCCAATGATTCCTGTTAAGATGAGAAATGTGTGAGCTCAGTGAACGATGTAGTTCGTTTGTGCTGAAAAGTGACTGCCCTTACCTGAAACGAAGTCTTGCTTGTAGGAAGACACAGAGATTGGGATTTAACTCCATTTCTGAAGTGAAACACACAGCAGTGTTCTCACCCATTGATGACAGTCTGCTTTAGAACAAGAAGCACGCTCTTGCTTTCTAGAGTCTCTAAGACAGCAGGAAACGTGAGTGTGCTGAGAACAAAAGAACGGTGTTTCCTACACATACGGACCATATCTAGTCCAACTCTGCTTCTTAAACTGATACAAAGCACTGACCCTCTAATATCCAATGCTTGTCAGTTAAGATGAGAAACGTGTGAGCTCAGTGAACGATGTAGTTCGTTTGAGCAGAAAAGTGACTGCCCTTACCTGAAACGAAGTCTTGCTTGTAGGAAGACTCAGAGCCTGGGATTTAACTCCATTTCTGAAGGGAAACACGCAGCATAGCATTCATCCATGGATCACACTCTGCTTTAGAGCGAGAAGCACACTCTTGCTTTCTAGATTCTCTAAGACAGCAGGAAATCTTTGTGTGCCCAGAACAAAAGAACGGTGTTTCCTACACATATGGACCATATCTTGTCCAAATCTTCTTCTGAAACTGATACAAAGCACTGAACCTCTAACATCCAATCCTTGTCAGTTAAGATGAGAAACGTGTGAGCTCAGTGAACGATGTAGTTTGTTTGAGCAGAAAAGTGACTGCCCTTACCTGAAACGAAGTCTTGCTTGTAGGAAGAGTCAGAGCCTGGGATTTAACTCCATTTCTGAAGGCAAACACACAGCATAGTTCTCATCCATGGATCACACTCTGCTTTAGAGCGAGAAGCACGCTCTTGCTTTCTATAGTCTCTAAGACAGCAGGAAACGTGAGTGTACTGAGAACAAAAGAACGGTGTTTCCTACATATACAGACCATATGTAGTCCAACTCTGCTTCTGAAACTGATACAAAGCACTGACCCTCTAACATCCAATGCTTGTCAGTTAAGATGAGAAACGTGTAAGCTTCGTGAACGATGTAGTTCGTTTGAGCAGAAAAGTGACTGCCCTTACCTGAATCGAAGTCTTGCTTGTAGGAAGACTCAGAGCCTGGGATTTAACTCCATTTCTGAAGTAAAACACACAGCAGTGTAATCATCCATTGATCACACTCTGCTTTAGAACAAGAAGCACGCTCTTGCTTTCTAGAGTCTCTAAGACAGCAGGAAACGTGTGTGTGTTGAGAACAAAAGAACGGTGTTTCCTACACATACAGACCATATCTAGTTCAACTCTGCTTCTGAAACTGATACAAAGCACTGGTCCTCTAACATCCAATGCTTGTCTTTTGAGATGAGAAATGTGTGAGCTCCGTGAACGATGTAGTTCGTTTGAGCTGAAAAGTGACTGCCCTTACCTGAAACGAAGTCTTGCTTGTAGGAAGAAACAGAGCCTGGGATTTAACTCCATTTCTGTAGGGAAACACACAGCATAGTTCTCATCCATGGATCACACTCTGCTATAGAGCGAGAAGCACGCTCTTGCTTTCTAGAGTCTCTGAGACAACAAGAAACGTGAGTGTGCTGAGAACAAAAGAACGTTGTTTCCTACACATACGGACCATATCTAGTCCAACTCTGCTTCTGAAACTCATACAAAGCACTGCTCCTCTATCATCCAATGCTTGTCAGTTAAGATGGAAAACGTGTGAGCTTCATGAACGATGTAGTTCATTTGAGCAGAAAAGTGACTGCCCTTACCTTAAACGAAGTCTTTCTTGTAGGAAGACTCAGAGCCGGGGATTTAACTCCATTTCTGAATTGAAACACACAGCATAGGTCTCATCCATGGATCACACTCTGCTTTAGAGCGAGAAGCACGCTCTTGCTTTCTAGAGTCTCTAACACAGCAGGAAACGTGAGTGTGCTGAGAACAAAAGAACGTTGTTTCCTACACATACAGACCATATCTAGTCCAACTCTGCTTCTGAAACTCATACAAAGCACTGCTCCTCTAACATCCAATGCTTGTCAGTTAAGATGGAAAACGTGTGAGCTTCATGAACGATGTAGTTCGTTTGAGCAGAAAAGTGACTGCCCTTACCTTAAACGAAGTCTTGCTTGTAGGAAGACTCAGAGCCTGGGATTTAACTCCATTTCTGAATTGAAACACACAGCAGTGTTCTCATCCATTGATCACACTCTGCTTTAGAACGAGAAGCACGCTCTTGCTTTCTAGAGTCTCTAAGACAGCAGGAAACGTGAGTGTGCTGAGAACAAACGAACGGTGTTTCCTACACATACGGACCATATCTAGTCCAACTCTGCTTCTGAAACTGATACAAAGCACTGGTCCTCTAACATCCAATGTTTGTCAGTTAAGATGAGAAACGTGTGAGCTTTGTGAATGATGTAGTTCCTTTGAACTGAAAAGTGACTGCCCTTACCTGAAACGAAGTCTTGCTTGTAGGAAGACACAGAGCATGGGATTTAACTCCATTTCTGAAGGGAAAAACACAGCATAGTATTCATCCATGGATCACACTCTGCTTTAGAGCGAGAAGCACACTCTTGCTTTCTAGATTCTCTAAGACAGCAGGAAATCTGAGTGTGCCCAGAACAAAAGTACGGTGTTTCCTACACATATGGACCATATCTAGTCCAAATCTGCTTCTGAAACTGATACAAAGCACTGACCCTCTAACATCCAATGCTTGTCAGTTAAGATGAGAAATGTGTGAGCTCAGTGAACGATGTAGTTCGTTTGAGCAGAAAAGTGACTGCCCTTACCTGAAACGAAGTCTTGCTTGTAGGAAGACTCAGAGCCTGGGATTTAACTCCATTTCTGAAGTGAAACACACAGCAGTGTTCTCATCCATTGATGACACTCTGCTTTAGAACAAGAAGCATGCTCTTGCTTTCTAGAATCTCTAAGACAGCAGGAAACGTGAGTGTGCTGAGAAGAAAAGAACCTTGTTTCCTACACATCCGGAAAATATCTAGTCCAACTCTACTTCTTAAACTGATACAAAGCACTGGTCCTCTAACATCCAATGCTTGTCTGTTAAGATGAGAAATGTGTGACCTCAGTGAACGATGTAGTTAGTTTGAGCTGAAAAGTGACTGCCCTTACCTGAAACGAAGTCTTGCTTGTAGGAAGACCATGGATTGGGATTTAACTCCATTTCTGAAGGGAAACACACAGCATAGTTCTCATCCATGGATCACAATCTGCTTTAGAGCGAGAAGCACGCTCTTGCTTTCTAGAGTCTCTAACACATCAAGAAACGTGAGTGTGCTGAGAACAAAAGAACGTTGTTTCCTACACATACGGACCATATCTAGTCCAACTCTGCTTCTGAAACTCATACAAAGCACTGCTCCTCTATCATCCAATGCTTGTCAGTTAAGATGGAAAACGTGTGAGCTTCATGAACGATGTAGTTCGTTTGAGCAGAAAAGTGACTGCCCTTACCTTAAACGAAGTCTTGCTTGTAGGAAGACTCAGAGCCTGGGATTTAACTCCATTTTTGAATTGAAACACACAGCATAGTTCTCATCCATGGATCACACTCTGCTTTAGAGCGAGAAGCACGCTCTTGCTTTCTAGAGTCTCTAACACAGCAGGAAACGTGAGTGTGCTGAGAACAAAAGAACGTTGTTTCCTACACATACGGACCATATCTAGTCCAACTCTGCTTCTGAAACTGATACAAAGCACTGACCCTCTAACATCCAATGTTTGTCAGTTAAGATGAGAAACGTGTGAGCTTTGTGAATGATGTAGTTCCTTTGAACTGAAAAGTGACTGCCCTTACCTGAAACGAAGTATTGCTTGTAGGAAGACACAGAGCCTGTGATTTAACTCCATTTCTGAAGGGAAACACACAGCATAGTTCTAATCCATGGATCATACTCTGCTTTAGAGCGAGAAGCACACTCTTGCTTTCTAGATTCTCTAAGTCAGCAGGAAATCTGAGTGTACCCAGAACAAAAGTATGGTGATTCCTACACATATGGACCATATCTTGTCCAAATCTGCTTCTGAAACTGATACAAAGCAATGACCCTCTAACATCCAATGCTTGTCAGTTAAGATGAGAAATGTGTGAGCTCAGTGAACGATGTAGTTCGTTTGAGCAGAAAAGTGACTGCCCTTACCTGAAACGAAGTCTTGCTTGTAGGAAGACTCAGAGCCTGGGATTTAACTCCATTTCTGAAGTGAAACACACAGCAGTGTTCTCATCCATTGATGACACTCTGCTTTAGAACAAGAAGCACGCTCTTGCTTTCTAGAGTCTCTAAGACAGCAGGAAACGTGAGTGTGCTGAGAACAAAAGAACCGTGTTTCCTACACATCCAGACCATATCTAGTCTAACTCTACTTCTTAAACTGATACAAAGCACTGGTCCTCTAACATCCAATGATTCCTGTTAAGATGAGAAATGTGTGAGCTCAGTGAACGATGTAGTTCGTTTGTGCTGAAAAGTGACTGCCCTTACCTGAAACGAAGTCTTGCTTGTAGGAAGACACAGAGATTGGGATTTAACTCCATTTCTGAAGTGAAACACACAGCAGTGTTCTCATCCATTGATGACACTCTGCTTTAGAACAAGAAGCACGCTCTTGCTTTCTAGAGTCTCTAAGACAGCAGGAAACGTGAGTGTGCTGAGAACAAAAGAACGGTGTTTCCTACACATACGGACCATATCTAGTCCAACTCTGCTTCTGAAACTGATACAAAGCACTGACCCTCTAACATCCAATGCTTGTCAGTTAAGATGAGAAACGTGTGAGCTCAGTGAACGATGTAGTTCGTTTGAGCAGAAAAGTGACTGCCCTTACCTGAAACGAAGTCTTGCTTGTAGGAAGACTCAGAGCCTGGGATTTAACTCCATTTCTGAAGGGAAACACGCAGCATAGCATTCATCCATGGATCACACTCTGCTTTAGAGCGAGAAGCACACTCTTGCTTTCTAGATTCTCTAAGACAGCAGGAAATCTTTGTGTGCCCAGAACAAAAGAACGGTGTTTCCTACACATATGGACCATATCTTGTCCAAATCTTCTTCTGAAACTGATACAAAGCACTGAACCTCTAACATCCAATGCTTGTCAGTGAAGATGAGAAACGTGTGAGCTCAGTGAACGATGTAGTTTGTTTGAGCAGAAAAGTGACTGCCCTTACCTGAAACGAAGTCTTGCTTGTAGGAAGACTCAGAGCCTGGGATTTAACTCCATTTCTGAAGGCAAACACACAGCATAGTTCTCATCCATGGATCACACTCTGCTTTAGAGCGAGAAGCACGCTCTTGCTTTCTATAGTCTCTAAGACAGCAGGAAACGTGAGTGTACTGAGAACAAAAGAACGGTGTTTCCTACATATACAGACCATATGTAGTCCAACTCTGCTTCTGAAACTGATACAAAGCACTGACCCTCTAACATCCAATGCTTGTCAGTTAAGATGAGAAACGTGTAAGCTTCGTGAACGATGTAGTTCGTTTGAGCAGAAAAGTGACTGCCCTTACCTGAATCGAAGTCTTGCTTGTAGGAAGACTCAGAGCCTGGGATTTAACTCCATTTCTGAAGTAAAACACACAGCAGTGTAATCATCCATTGATCACACTCTGCTTTAGAACAAGAAGCACGCTCTTGCTTTCTAGAGTCTCTAAGACAGCAGGAAACGTGTGTGTGTTGAGAACAAAAGAACGGTGTTTCCTACACATACGGACCATATCTAGTTCAACTCTGCTTCTGAAACTGATACAAAGCACTGGTCCTCTAACATCCAATGCTTGTCTTTTGAGATGAGAAATGTGTGAGCTCCGTGAACGATGTAGTTCGTTTGAGCTGAAAAGTGACTGCCCTTACCTGAAACGAAGTCTTGCTTGTAGGAAGAAACAGAGCCTGGGATTTAACTCCATTTCTGTAGGGAAACACACAGCATAGTTCTCATCCATGGATCACACTCTGCTATAGAGCGAGAAGCACGCTCTTGCTTTCTAGAGTCTCTGAGACAACAAGAAACGTGAGTGTGCTGAGAACAAAAGAACGGATTTTCCTACACATATGGACCATATCTAGTCCAACTCTGCTTTTTAACTGATACAAAGCACTGGTCTTCTAACATACAATGCTTGTCTGTTGAGATGAGAAACGTGTGTGCTCCGTGAACGATGTAGTTCGTTTGAGCTTACAAGTGACTGCCCTTACCAGAAAGAAGTCTTGCTTGTAGGAAGACACAGAGCCTGGGATTTAACTCCATTTCTGAATGGAAACACACAGCATAGTTGTCATCCATGGATCACACTCTGCTTTAGAGCGAGAAGCACGCTCTAGCTTTCTAGAATCTCTAATACAGCAGGTAATCTGAGTGTGCCCAGAACAAAAGAACGGTGTTTCCTACACATACGGACCATATCTAGCCCAATTCTGCTTCTGAAACTGACACAAAGCACTGACCCTCTAACATCCAATGCTTGTCAGTTAAGATGAGAAACGTGTGATCTTCGTGAACGATGTAGTTCGTTTGAGCAGAAAAGTGACTGCCCTTAACTGAAACGAAGACTTGCTTGTAGGAAGACTCAGAGCTTGGGATTTAACTCCATTTCTGAAGTGAAACACACAGCAGTGTAATCATCCATTGATCACACTCTGCTTTAGAACAAGAAGCACGCTCTTGCTTTCTAGAGTCTCTAACACAGCAGGAAACGTGAGTGTGCTGAGAACAAAAGAACACTGTTTCCTACACATACGGACATTATATAGTCCAACTCTGCTTCTGAAACTGACACAAAGCACTGGTCCTCTAACATCCAATGCTTGTCTATTAAGATTAGAAACGTGTGAGCTCCGTGAAGGATGTAGTTCCTTTGAGCTGAAAAGTGACTGCCCTTACCTGAAAAGAAGTCATGCTTGTAGGAAGACACAGAGATTGGGATTTAACTCCATTTCTGAAGTGAAACACACAGCAGTGTTCTCATCCATTGATGACACTCTGCTTTAGAACAAGAAGCACGCTCTTGCTTTCTAGAGTCTCTAAGACAGCAGGAAACGTGAGTGTGCTGAGAACAAAAGAACGGTGTTTCCGACACATACGGACCATATCTAGTCCAACTCTGCTTCTTAAACTGATACAAAGCACTGACCCTCTAACATCCAATGCTTGTCAGTTAAGATGAGAAACGTGTGAGCTCAGTGAACGATGTAGTTCGTTTGAGCAGAAAAGTGACTGCCCTTACCTGAAACGAAGTCTTGCTTGTCGGAAGACTCAGAGCCTGGGATTTAACTCCATTTCTGAAGGGAAACACGCAGCATAGCATTCATCCATGGATCACACTCTGCTTTAGAGCGAGAAGCACACTCTTGCTTTCTAGATTCTCTAAGACAGCAGGAAATCTGAGTGTGCCCAGAACAAAAGAACGGTGTTTCCTACACATATGGACCATATCTTGTCCAAATCTTCTTCTGAAACTGATACAAAGCACTGACCCTCTAACATCCAATGCTTGTCAGTTAAGATGAGAAACGTGTGAGCTCAGTGAACGATGTAGTTCGTTTGAGCAGAAAAGTGACTGCCCATACCTGAAACGAAGTCTTGCTTGTAGGAAGACTCAGAGCCTGGGATTTAACTCCATTTCTGAAGTGAAACACACAGCAGTGTTCTCATCCATTGATGACACTCTGCTTTAGAACAAGAAGCACGCTCTTGCTTTCTAGAGTCTCTAAGACAGCAGGAAACGTGAGTGTGCTGAGAACAAAAGAACCGTGTTTCCTACACATCCAGACCATATCTAGTCTAACTCTACTTCTTAAACTGATACAAAGCACTGGTCCTCTAACATCCAATGATTCCTGTTAAGATGAGAAATGTGTGAGCTCAGTGAACGATGTAGTTCGTTTGTGCTGAAAAGTGACTGCCCTTACCTGAAACGAAGTCTTGCTTGTAGGAAGACACAGAGATTGGGATTTAACTCCATTTCTGAAGTGAAACACACAGCAGTGTTCTCATCCATTGATGACACTCTGCTTTAGAACAAGAAGCACGCTCTTGCTTTCTAGAGTCTCTAAGACAGCAGGAAACGTGAGTGTGCTGAGAACAAAAGAACGGTGTTTCCTACACATACGGACCATATCTAGTCCAACTCTGCTTCTGAAACTGATACAAAGCACTGACCCTCTAACATCCAATGCTTGTCAGTTAAGATGAGAAACGTGTGAGCTCAGTGAACGATGTAGTTCGTTTGAGCAGAAAAGTGACTGCCCTTACCTGAAACGAAGTCTTGCTTGTAGGAAGACTCAGAGCCTGGGATTTAACTCCATTTCTGAAGGGAAACACGCAGCATAGCATTCATCCATGGATCACACTCTGCTTTAGAGCGAGAAGCACACTCTTGCTTTCTAGATTCTCTAAGACAGCAGGAAATCTTTGTGTGCCCAGAACAAAAGAACGGTGTTTCCTACACATATGGACCATATCTTGTCCAAATCTTCTTCTGAAACTGATACAAAGCACTGAACCTCTAACATCCAATGCTTGTCAGTGAAGATGAGAAACGTGTGAGCTCAGTGAACGATGTAGTTTGTTTGAGCAGAAAAGTGACTGCCCTTACCTGAAACGAAGTCTTGCTTGTAGGAAGACTCAGAGCCTGGGATTTAACTCCATTTCTGAAGGCAAACACACAGCATAGTTCTCATCCATGGATCACACTCTGCTTTAGAGCGAGAAGCACGCTCTTGCTTTCTATAGTCTCTAAGACAGCAGGAAACGTGAGTGTACTGAGAACAAAAGAACGGTGTTTCCTACATATACAGACCATATGTAGTCCAACTCTGCTTCTGAAACTGATACAAAGCACTGACCCTCTAACATCCAATGCTTGTCAGTTAAGATGAGAAACGTGTAAGCTTCGTGAACGATGTAGTTCGTTTGAGCAGAAAAGTGACTGCCCTTACCTGAATCGAAGTCTTGCTTGTAGGAAGACTCAGAGCCTGGGATTTAACTCCATTTCTGAAGTAAAACACACAGCAGTGTAATCATCCATTGATCACACTCTGCTTTAGAACAAGAAGCACGCTCTTGCTTTCTAGAGTCTCTAAGACAGCAGGAAACGTGTGTGTGTTGAGAACAAAAGAACGGTGTTTCCTACACATACGGACCATATCTAGTTCAACTCTGCTTCTGAAACTGATACAAAGCACTGGTCCTCTAACATCCAATGCTTGTCTTTTGAGATGAGAAATGTGTGAGCTCCGTGAACGATGTAGTTCGTTTGAGCTGAAAAGTGACTGCCCTTACCTGAAACGAAGTCTTGCTTGTAGGAAGAAACAGAGCCTGGGATTTAACTCCATTTCTGTAGGGAAACACACAGCATAGTTCTCATCCATGGATCACACTCTGCTATAGAGCGAGAAGCACGCTCTTGCTTTCTAGAGTCTCTGAGACAACAAGAAACGTGAGTGTGCTGAGAACAAAAGAACGGATTTTCCTACACATATGGACCATATCTAGTCCAACTCTGCTTTTTAACTGATACAAAGCACTGGTCTTCTAACATACAATGCTTGTCTGTTGAGATGAGAAACGTGTGTGCTCCGTGAACGATGTAGTTCGTTTGAGCTTACAAGTGACTGCCCTTACCAGAAAGAAGTCTTGCTTGTAGGA
Source organism: Onychomys leucogaster (assembly GCA_949786385.1). Classification (NCBI taxonomy): domain Eukaryota; kingdom Metazoa; phylum Chordata; class Mammalia; order Rodentia; family Cricetidae; genus Onychomys; species Onychomys leucogaster. The sequence goes on along the minus strand of CATKUP010000009.1, from coordinate 2,322,250 downwards.
AGACACAGAGCCTGGGATTTAACTCCATTTCTGAATGGAAACACACAGCATAGTTGTCATCCATGGATCACACTCTGCTTTAGAGCGAGAAGCACGCTCTAGCTTTCTAGAATCTCTAATACAGCAGGTAATCTGAGTGTGCCCAGAACAAAAGAACGGTGTTTCCTACACATACGGACCATATCTAGCCCAATTCTGCTTCTGAAACTGACACAAAGCACTGACCCTCTAACATCCAATGCTTGTCAGTTAAGATGAGAAACGTGTGATCTTCGTGAACGATGTAGTTCGTTTGAGCAGAAAAGTGACTGCCCTTAACTGAAACGAAGACTTGCTTGTAGGAAGACTCAGAGCTTGGGATTTAACTCCATTTCTGAAGTGAAACACACAGCAGTGTAATCATCCATTGATCACACTCTGCTTTAGAACAAGAAGCACGCTCTTGCTTTCTAGAGTCTCTAACACAGCAGGAAACGTGAGTGTGCTGAGAACAAAAGAACACTGTTTCCTACACATACGGACATTATATAGTCCAACTCTGCTTCTGAAACTGACACAAAGCACTGGTCCTCTAACATCCAATGCTTGTCTATTAAGATTAGAAACGTGTGAGCTCCGTGAAGGATGTAGTTCCTTTGAGCTGAAAAGTGACTGCCCTTACCTGAAAAGAAGTCATGCTTGTAGGAAGACACAGAGATTGGGATTTAACTCCATTTCTGAAGTGAAACACACAGCAGTGTTCTCATCCATTGATGACACTCTGCTTTAGAACAAGAAGCACGCTCTTGCTTTCTAGAGTCTCTAAGACAGCAGGAAACGTGAGTGTGCTGAGAACAAAAGAACGGTGTTTCCGACACATACGGACCATATCTAGTCCAACTCTGCTTCTTAAACTGATACAAAGCACTGACCCTCTAACATCCAATGCTTGTCAGTTAAGATGAGAAACGTGTGAGCTCAGTGAACGATGTAGTTCGTTTGAGCAGAAAAGTGACTGCCCTTACCTGAAACGAAGTCTTGCTTGTCGGAAGACTCAGAGCCTGGGATTTAACTCCATTTCTGAAGGGAAACACGCAGCATAGCATTCATCCATGGATCACACTCTGCTTTAGAGCGAGAAGCACACTCTTGCTTTCTAGATTCTCTAAGACAGCAGGAAATCTGAGTGTGCCCAGAACAAAAGAACGGTGTTTCCTACACATATGGACCATATCTTGTCCAAATCTTCTTCTGAAACTGATACAAAGCACTGACCCTCTAACATCCAATGCTTGTCAGTTAAGATGAGAAACGTGTGAGCTCAGTGAACGATGTAGTTCGTTTGAGCAGAAAAGTGACTGCCCATACCTGAAACGAAGTCTTGCTTGTAGGAAGACTCAGAGCCTGGGATTTAACTCCATTTCTGAAGGCAAACACACAGCATAGTTCTCATCCATGGATCACACTCTGCTTTAGAGCGAGAAGCACGCTCTTGCTTTCTAGAGTCTCTAAGACAGCAGGAAACGTGAGTGTACTGAGAACAAAAGAACGGTGTTTCCTACATATACAGACCATATGTAGTCCAAACCTGCTTCTGAAACTGATACAAAGCACTGACCCTCTAACATCCAATGCTTGTCAGTTAAGATGAGAAACGTGTAAGCTTTGTGAACGATGTAGTTCGTTTGAGCAGAAAAGTGACTGCCCTTACCTGAATCGAAGTCTTGCTTGTAGGAAGACTCAGAGCCTGGGATTTAACTCCATTTCTGAAGTAAAACACACAGCAGTGTAATCATCCATTGATCACACTCTGCTTTAGAACAAGAAGCACGTTCTTGCTTTCTAGAGTCTCTAAGACAGCAGGAAACGTGTGTGTGTTGAGAACAAAAGAACGGTGTTTCCTACACATACGGACCATATCTAGTTCAACTCTGCTTCTGAAACTGATACAAAGCACTGGTCCTCTAACATCCAATGCTTGTCTTTTGAGATGAGAAATGTGTGAGCTCCGTGAACGCTGTAGTTCGTTTGAGCTGAAAAGTGACTGCCCTTACCTGAAAAGATGTCTTGCTTGTAGGAAGAAACAGAGCCTGGGATTTAACTCCATTTCTGAAGGGAAACACACAGCATAGTTCTCATCCATGGATCACACTCTTCTTTAGAGCAAGAAGCATGCTCTTGCTTTCTAGAGTCTCTGAGACAACAAGAAACGTGAGTGTGCTGACAACAAAAGAACGGATTTTCCTACACATATGGACCATATCTAGTCCAACTCTGCTTTTTAACTGATACAAAGCACTGGTCTTCTAACATACAATGCTTGTCTGTTGAGATGAGAAACGTGTGTGCTCCGTGAACGATGTAGTTCGTTTGAGCTTACAAGTGACTGCCCTTACCAGAAAAGAAGTCTTGCTTGTAGGAAGACACTGAGCCTGGGATTTAACTCCATTTCTGAATGGAAACACACAGCATAGTTGTCATCCATGGATCACACTCTGCTTTAGAGCGAGAAGCACGCTCTTGCTTTCCAGAGTCTCTAATACAGCAGGTAATCTGAGTGTGCCCAGAACAAAAGAACGGTGTTTCCTACACTTACGGACCATATCTAGTCCAAATCTGCTTCTGAAACTGACACAAAGCACTGACCCTCTAACATCCAATGCTTGTCAGTTAAGATGAGAAACGTGTGATCTTCGTGAACGATGTAGTTCGTTTGAGCAGAAAAGTGACTGCCCTTAACTGAAACGAAGACTTGCTTGTAGGAAGACTCAGAGCTTGGGATTTAATTCCATTTCTGAAGTGAAACACACAGCAGTGTAATCATCCATTGATCACACTCTGCTTTAGAACAAGAAGCACGCTCTTGCTTTCTAGAGTCTCTAAGACAGCAGGAAACGTGAGTGTGCTGAGAACAAAAGAACACAGTTTCCTACACATACGGACATTATATAGTCCAACTCTGCTTCTGAAACTGATACAAAGCAATGGTCCTCTAACATCCAATGCTTGTCTATTAAGATTAGAAACGTGTGAGCTCCGTGAAGGATGTAGTTCCTTTGAGCTGAAAAGTGACTGCCCTTACCTGAAAAGAAGTCTTGCTTGTAGGAAGACTCAGAGCCTGGGATTTAACTCAATTTCTGAAGGGAAACACACAGCATAGTTCTCATCCATGGATCATACTCTGCTTTAGAGCGAGAAGCACACTCTTGCTTTCTAGATTCTCTAAGTCAGCAGGAAATCTGAGTGTACCCAGAACAAAAGTACGGTGATTCCTACACATATGGACCATATCTTGTCCAAATCTGCTTCTGAAACTGATACAAAGCAATGACCCTCTAACATCCAATGATTCCTGTTAAGATGAGAAATGTGTGAGCTCAGTGAACGATGTAGTTCGTTTGTGCTGAAAAGTGACTGCACTTACCTGAAACGAAGTCTTGCTTGTAGGAAGACACAGAGATTGGGATTTAACTCCATTTCTGAAGTGAAACACACAGCAGTGTTCTCATCCATTGATGACACTCTGCTTTAGAACAAGAAGCACGCTCTTGCTTTCTAGAGTCTCTAAGACAGCAGGAAACGTGAGTGTGCTGAGAACAAAAGAACGGGGTTTCCTACACATACGGACCATATCTAGTCCAACTCTGCTTCTTAAACTGATACAAAGCACTGACCCTCTAACATCCAATGCTTGTCAGTTAAGATGAGAAACGTGTGAGCTCAGTGAACGATGTAGTTCGTTTGAGCAGAAAAGTGACTGCCCTTACCTGAAACGAAGTCTTGCTTGTAGGAAGACACAGAGATTGGGATTTAACTCCATTTCTGAAGTGAAACACACAGCAGTGTTCTCATCCATTGATGACACTCTGCTTTAGAACAAGAAGCACGCTCTTGCTTTCTAGAGTCTCTAAGACAGCAGGAAACGTGAGTGTGCTGAGAACAAAAGAACGGTGTTTCCTACACATACGGACCATATCTAGTCCAACTCTGCTTCTGAAACTGATACAAAGCACTGACCCTCTAACATCCAATGCTTGTCAGTTAAGATGAGAAACGTGTGAGCTCAGTGAACGATGTAGTTCGTTTGAGCAGAAAAGTGACTGCCCTTACCTGAAACGAAGTCTTGCTTGTAGGAAGACTCAGAGCCTGGGATTTAACTCCATTTCTGAAGGGAAACACGCAGCATAGCATTCATCCATGGATCACCCTCTGCTTTAGAGCGAGAAGCACACTCTTGCTTTCTAGATTCTCTAAGACAGCAGGAAATCTTTGTGTGCCCAGAACAAAAGAACGGTGTTTCCTACACATATGGACCATATCTTGTCCAAATCTTCTTCTGAAACTGATACAAAGCACTGAACCTCTAACATCCAATGCTTGTCAGTGAAGATGAGAAACGTGTGAGCTCAGTGAACGATGTAGTTTGTTTGAGCAGAAAAGTGACTGCCCTTACCTGAAACGAAGTCTTGCTTGTAGGAAGACTCAGAGCCTGGGATTTAACTCCATTTCTGAAGGCAAACACACAGCATAGTTCTCATCCATGGATCACACTCTGCTTTAGAGCGAGAAGCACGCTCTTGCTTTCTATAGTCTCTAAGACAGCAGGAAACGTGAGTGTACTGAGAACAAAAGAACGGTGTTTCCTACATATACAGACCATATGTAGTCCAACTCTGCTTCTGAAACTGATACAACGCACTGACCCTCTAACATCCAATGCTTGTCAGTTAAGATGAGAAACGTGTAAGCTTTGTGAACGATGTAGTTCGTTTGAGCAGAAAAGTGACTGCCCTTACCTGAATCGAAGTCTTGCTTGTAGGAAGACTCAGAGCCTGGGATTTAACTCCATTTCTGAAGTAAAACACACAGCAGTGTAATCATCCATTGATCACACTCTGCTTTAGAACAAGAAGCACGCTCTTGCTTTCTAGAGTCTCTAAGACAGCAGGAAACGTGTGTGTGTTGAGAACAAAAGAACGGTGTTTCCTACACATACGGACCATATCTAGTTCAACTCTGCTTCTGAAACTGATACAAAGCACTGGTCCTCTAACATCCAATGCTTGTCTTTTGAGATGAGAAATGTGTGAGCGCCGTGAACGATGTAGTTCGTTTGAGCTGAAAAGTGACTGCCCTTACCTGAAACGAAGTCTTGCTTGTAGGAAGAAACAGAGCCTGGGATTTAACTCCATTTCTGTAGGGAAACACACAGCATAGTTCTCATCCATGGATCACACTCTGCTATAGAGCGAGAAGCACGCTCTTGCTTTCTAGAGTCTCTGAGACAACAAGAAACGTGAGTGTGCTGAGAACAAAAGAACGGATTTTCCTACACATATGGACCATATCTAGTCCAACTCTGCTTTTTAACTGATACAAAGCACTGGTCTTCTAACATACAATGCTTGTCTGTTGAGATGAGAAACGTGTGTGCTCCGTGAACGATGTAGTTCGTTTGAGCTTACAAGTGACTGCCCTTACCAGAAAGAAGTCTTGCTTGTAGGAAGACACAGAGCCTGGGATTTAACTCCATTTCTGAATGGAAACACACAGCATAGTTGTCATCCATGGATCACACTCTGCTTTAGAGCGAGAAGCACGCTCTAGCTTTCTAGAATCTCTAATACAGCAGGTAATCTGATTGTGCCCAGAACAAAAGAACGGTGTTTCCTACACATACGGACCATATCTAGCCCAATTCTGCTTCTGAAACTGACACAAAGCACTGACCCTCTAACATCCAATGCTTGTCAGTTAAGATGAGAAACGTGTGATCTTCGTGAACGATGTAGTTCGTTTGAGCAGAAAAGTGACTGCCCTTAACTGAAACGAAGACTTGCTTGTAGGAAGACTCAGAGCTTGGGATTTAACTCCATTTCTGAAGTGAAACACACAGCAGTGTAATCATCCATTGATCACACTCTGCTTTAGAACAAGAAGCACGCTCTTGCTTTCTAGAGTCTCTAACACAGCAGGAAACGTGAGTGTGCAGAGAACAAAAGAACACTGTTTCCTACACATACGGACATTATATAGTCCAACTCTGCTTCTGAAACTGACACAAAGCAATGGTCCTCTAACATCCAATGCTTGTCTATTAAGATTAGAAACGTGTGAGCTCCGTGAAGGATGTAGTTCCTTTGAGCTGAAAAGTGACTGCCCTTACCTGAAAAGAAGTCATGCTTGTAGGAAGACACAGAGATTGGGATTTAACTCCATTTCTGAAGTGAAACACACAGCAGTGTTCTCATCCATTGATGACACTCTGCTTTAGAACAAGAAGCACGCTCTTGCTTTCTAGAGTCTCTAAGACAGCAGGAAACGTGAGTGTGCTGAGAACAAAAGAACGGGGTTTCCTACACATACGGACCATATCTAGTCCAACTCTGCTTCTTAAACTGATACAAAGCACTGACCCTCTAACATCCAATGCTTGTCAGTTAAGATGAGAAACGTGTGAGCTCAGTGAACGATGTAGTTCGTTTGAGCAGACAAGTGACTGCCCTTACCTGAAACGAAGTCTTGCTTGTAGGAAGACACAGAGATTGGGATTTAACTCCATTTCTGAAGTGAAACACACAGCAGTGTTCTCATCCATTGATGACACTCTGCTTTAGAACAAGAAGCACGCTCTTGCTTTCTAGAGTCTCTAAGACAGCAGGAAACGTGAGTGTGCTGAGAACAAAAGAACGGTGTTTCCTACACATACGGACCATATCTAGTCCAACTCTGCTTCTGAAACTGATACAAAGCACTGACCCTCTAACATCCAATGCTTGTCAGTTAAGATGAGAAACGTGTGAGCTCAGTGAACGATGTAGTTCGTTTGAGCAGAAAAGTGACTGCCCTTACCTGAAACGAAGTCTTGCTTGTAGGAAGACTCAGAGCCTGGGATTTAACTCCATTTCTGAAGGGAAACACGCAGCATAGCATTCATCCATGGATCACACTCTGCTTTAGAGCGAGAAGCACACTCTTGCTTTCTAGATTCTCTAAGACAGCAGGAAATCTTTGTGTGCCCAGAACAAAAGAACGGTGTTTCCTACACCTATGGACCATATCTTGTCCAAATCTTCTTCTGAAACTGATACAAAGCACTGAACCTCTAACATCCAATGCTTGTCAGTGAAGATGAGAAACGTGTGAGCTCAGTGAACGATGTAGTTTGTTTGAGCAGAAAAGTGACTGCCCTTACCTGAAACGAAGTCTTGCTTGTAGGAAGACTCAGAGCCTGGGATTTAACTCCATTTCTGAAGGCAAACACACAGCATAGTTCTCATCCATGGATCACACTCTGCTTTAGAGCGAGAAGCACGCTCTTGCTTTCTATAGTCTCTAAGACAGCAGGAAACGTGAGTGTACTGAGAACAAAAGAACGGTGTTTCCTACATATAAAGACCATATGTAGTCCAACTCTGCTTCTGAAACTGATACAAAGCACTGACCCTCTAACATCCAATGCTTGTCAGTTAAGATGAGAAACGTGTAAGCTTCGTGAACGATGTAGTTCGTTTGAGCAGAAAAGTGACTGCCCTTACCTGAATCGAAGTCTTGCTTGTAGGAAGACTCAGAGCCTGGGATTTAACTCCATTTCTGAAGTAAAACACACAGCAGTGTAATCATCCATTGATCACACTCTGCTTTAGAACAAGAAGCACGCTCTTGCTTTCTAGATTCTCTAAGACAGCAGGAAACGTGTGTGTGTTGAGAACAAAAGAACGGTGTTTCCTACACATACGGACCATATCTAGTTCAACTCTGCTTCTGAAACTGATACAAAGCACTGGTCCTCTAACATCCAATGCTTGTCTTTTGAGATGAGAAATGTGTGAGCTCCGTGAACGATGTAGTTCGTTTGAGCTGAAAAGTGACTGCCCTTACCTGAAACGAAGTCTTGCTTGTAGGAAGAAACAGAGCCTGGGATTTAACTCCATTTCTGTAGGGAAACACACAGCATAGTTCTCATCCATGGATCACACTCTGCTATAGAGCGAGAAGCACGCTCTTGCTTTCTAGAGTCTCTGAGACAACAAGAAACGTGAGTGTGCTGAGAACAAAAGAACGGATTTTCCTACACATATGGACCATATCTAGTCCAACTCTGCTTTTTAACTGATACAAAGCACTGGTCTTCTAACATACAATGCTTGTCTGTTGAGATGAGAAACGTGTGTGCTCCGTGAACGATGTAGTTCGTTTGAGCTTACAAGTGACTGCCCTTACCAGAAAGAAGTCTTGCTTGTAGGAAGACACAGAGCCTGGGATTTAACTCCATTTCTGAATGGAAACACACAGCATAGTTGTCATCCATGGATCACACTCTGCTTTAGAGCGAGAAGCACGCTCTAGCTTTCTAGAATCTCTAATACAGCAGGTAATCTGAGTGTGCCCAGAACAAAAGAACGGTGTTTCCTACACATACGGACCATATCTAGCCCAATTCTGCTTCTGAAACTGACACAAAGCACTGACCCTCTAACATCCAATGCTTGTCAGTTAAGATGAGAAACGTGTGATCTTCGTGAACGATGTAGTTCGTTTGAGCAGAAAAGTGACTGCCCTTAACTGAAACGAAGACTTGCTTGTAGGAAGACTCAGAGCTTGGGATTTAACTCCATTTCTGAAGTGAAACACACAGCAGTGTAATCATCCATTGATCACACTCTGCTTTAGAACAAGAAGCACGCTCTTGCTTTCTAGAGTCTCTAACACAGCAGGAAACGTGAGTGTGCTGAGAACAAAAGAACACTGTTTCCTACACATACGGACATTATATAGTCCAACTCTGCTTCTGAAACTGACACAAAGCAATGGTCCTCTAACATCCAATGCTTGTCTATTAAGATTAGAAACGTGTGAGCTCCGTGAAGGATGTAGTTCCTTTGAGCTGAAAAGTGACTGCCCTTACCTGAAAAGAAGTCATGCTTGTAGGAAGACACAGAGATTGGGATTTAACTCCATTTCTGAAGTGAAACACACAGCAGTGTTCTCATCCATTGATGACACTCTGCTTTAGAACAAGAAGCACGCTCTTGCTTTCTAGAGTCTCTAAGACAGCAGGAAACGTGAGTGTGCTGAGAACAAAAGAACGGTGTTTCCGACACATACGGACCATATCTAGTCCAACTCTGCTTCTTAAACTGATACAAAGCACTGACCCTCTAACATCCAATGCTTGTCAGTTAAGATGAGAAACGTGTGAGCTCAGTGAACGATGTAGTTCGTTTGAGCAGAAAAGTGACTGCCCTTACCTGAAACGAAGTCTTGCTTGTAGGAAGACACAGAGCCTGGGATTTAACTCCATTTCTGAAGGGAAACACGCAGCATAGCATTCATCCATGGATCACACTCTGCTTTAGAGCGAGAAGCACACTCTTGCTTTCTAGATTCTCTAAGACAGCCGGAAATCTGAGTGTGCCCAGAACAAAAGAACGGTGTTTCCTACACATATGGACCATATCTTGTCCAAATCTTCTTCTGAAACTGATACAAAGCACTGACCCTCTAACATCCAATGCTTGTCAGTTAAGATGAGAAACGTGTGAGCTCAGTGAACGATGTAGTTCGTTTGAGCAGAAAAGTGACTGCCCATACCTGAAACGAAGTCTTGCTTGTAGGAAGACTCAGAGCCTGGGATTTAACTCCATTTCTGAAGGCAAACACACAGCATAGTTCTCATCCATGGATCACACTCTGCTTTAGAGCGAGAAGCACGCTCTTGCTTTCTAGAGTCTCTAAGACAGCAGGAAACGTGAGTGTACTGAGAACAAAAGAACGGTGTTTCCTACATATACAGACCATATGTAGTCCAAATCTGCTTCTGAAACTGATACAAAGCACTGACCCTCTAACATCCAATGCTTGTCAGTTAAGATGAGAAACGTGTAAGCTTTGTGAACGATGTAGTTCGTTTGAGCAGAAAAGTGACTGCCCTTACCTGAATCGAAGTCTTGCTTGTAGGAAGACTCAGAGCCTGGGATTTAACTCCATTTCTGAAGGCAAACACACAGCATAGTTCTCATCCATGGATCACACTCTGCTTTAGAGCGAGAAGCACGCTCTTGCTTTCTAGAGTCTCTAAGACAGCAGGAAACGTGAGTGTACTGAGAACAAAAGAACGGTGTTTCCTACATATACAGACCATATGTAGTCCAAATCTGCTTCTGAAACTGATACAAAGCACTGACCCTCTAACATCCAATGCTTGTCAGTTAAGATGAGAAACGTGTAAGCTTTGTGAACGATGTAGTTCGTTTGAGCAGAAAAGTGACTGCCCTTACCTGAATCGAAGTCTTGCTTGTAGGAAGACTCAGAGCCTGGGATTTAACTCCATTTCTGAAGGGAAACACACAGCATAGTTCTCATCCATGGATCACACTCTTCTTTAGAGCAAGAAGCATGCTCTTGCTTTCTAGAGTCTCAGAGACAACAAGAAACGTGAGTGTGCTGAGAACAAAAGAACGGATTTTCCTACACATATGGACCATATCTAGTCCAACTCTGCTTTTTAACTGATACAAAGCACTGGTCTTCTAACATACAATGCTTGTCTGTTGAGATGAGAAACGTGTGTGCTCCGTGAACGATGTAGTTCGTTTGAGCTTACAAGTGACTGCCCTTACCAGAAAAGAAGTCTTGCTTGTAGGAAGACACTGAGCCTGGGATTTAACTCCATTTCTGAATGGAAACACACAGCATAGTTGTCATCCATGGATCACACTCTGCTTTAGAGCGAGAAGCACGCTCTTGCTTTCCAGAGTCTCTAATACAGCAGGTAATCTGAGTGTGCCCAGAACAAAAGAACGGTGTTTCCTACACTTACGGACCATATCTAGTCCAAATCTGCTTCTGAAACTGACACAAAGCACTGACCCTCTAACATCCAATGCTTGTCAGTTAAGATGAGAAACGTGTGATCTTCGTGAACGATGTAGTTCGTTTGAGCAGAAAAGTGACTGCCCTTAACTGAAACGAAGACTTGCTTGTAGGAAGACTCAGAGCTTGGGATTTAACTCCATTTCTGAAGTGAAACACACAGCAGTGTAATCATCCATTGATCACACTCTGCTTTAAAACAAGAAGCACGCTCTTGCTTTCTAGAGTCTCTAAGACAGCAGGAAACGTGAGTGTGCTGAGAACAAAAGAACACAGTTTCCTACACATACGGACATTATATAGTCCAACTCTGCTTCTGAAACTGATACAAAGCAATGGTCCTCTAACATCCAATGCTTGTCTATTAAGATTAGAAACGTGTGAGCTCCGTGAAGGATGTAGTTCCTTTGAGCTGAAAAGTGACTGCCCTTACCTGAAAAGAAGTCTTGCTTGTAGGAAGACACAGAGCCTGGGATTTAACTCAATTTCTGAAGGGAAACACACAGCATAGTTCTCTTCCATGGATCATACTCTGCTTTAGAGCGAGAAGCACACTCTTGCTTTCTAGATTCTCTAAGTCAGCAGGAAATCTGAGTGTACCCAGAACAAAACTACGGTGATTCCTACACATATGGACCATATCTTGTCCAAATCTGCTTCTGAAACTGATACAAAGCAATGACCCTCTAACATCCAATGATTCCTGTTAAGATGAGAAATGTGTGAGCTCAGTGAACGATGTAGTTCGTTTGTGCTGAAAAGTGACTGCACTTACCTGAAACGAAGTCTTGCTTGTAGGAAGACACAGAGATTGGGATTTAACTCCATTTCTGAAGTGAAACACACAGCAGTGTTCTCATCCATTGATGACACTCTGCTTTAGAACAAGAAGCACGCTCTTGCTTTCTAGAGTCTCTAAGACAGCAGGAAACGTGAGTGTGCTGAGAACAAAAGAACGGGGTTTCCTACACATACGGACCATATCTAGTCCAACTCTGCTTCTTAAACTGATACAAAGCACTGACCCTCTAACATCCAATGCTTGTCAGTTAATATGAGAAACGTGTGAGCTCAGTGAACGATGTAGTTCGTTTGAGCAGAAAAGTGACTGCCCTTACCTGAAACGAAGTCTTGCTTGTAGGAAGACTCAGAGCCTGGGATTTAACTCCATTTCTGAAGGGAAACACGCAGCATAGCATTCATCCATGGATCACACTCTGCTTTAGAGCGAGAAGCACACTCTTGCTTTCTAGATTCTCTAAGACAGCAGGAAATCCTTGTGTGCCCAGAACAAAAGAACGGTGTTTCCTACACATATGGACCATATCTTGTCCAAATCTTCTTCTGAAACTGATACAAAGCACTGAACCTCTAACATCCAATGCTTGTCAGTTAAGATGAGAAACGTGTGAGCTCAGTGAACGATGTAGTTTGTTTGAGCAGAAAAGTGACTGCCCTTACCTGAAACGAAGTCTTGCTTGTAGGAAGACTCAGAGCCTGGGATTTAACTCCATTTCTGAAGGCAAACACACAGCATAGTTCTCATCCATGGATCACACTCTGCTTTAGAGCGAGAAGCACGCTCTTGCTTTCTATAGTCTCTAAGACAGCAGGAAACGTGAGTGTACTGAGAACAAAAGAACGGTGTTTCCTACATATACAGACCATATGTAGTCCAACTCTGCTTCTGAAACTGATACAAAGCACTGACCCTCTAACATCCAATGCTTGTCTTTTGAGATGAGAAATGTGTGAGCTCCGTGAACGATGTAGTTCGTTTGAGCTGAAAAGTGACTGCCCTTACCTGAAACGAAGTCTTGCTTGTAGGAAGAAACAGAGCCTGGGATTTAACTCCATTTCTGTAGGGAAACACACAGCATAGTTCTCATCCATGGATCACACTCTGCTATAGAGCGAGAAGCACGCTCTTGCTTTCTAGAGTCTCTGAGACAACAAGAAACGTGAGTGTGCTGAGAACAAAAGAACGTTGTTTCCTACACATACGGACCATATCTAGTCCAACTCTGCTTCTGAAACTCATACAAAGCACTGCTCCTCTATCATCCAATGCTTGTCAGTTAAGATGGAAAACGTGTGAGCTTCATGAACGATGTAGTTCATTTGAGCAGAAAAGTGACTGCCCTTACCTTAAACGAAGTCTTTCTTGTAGGAAGACTCAGAGCCGGGGATTTAACTCCATTTCTGAATTGAAACACACAGCATAGGTCTCATCCATGGATCACACTCTGCTTTAGAGCGAGAAGCACGCTCTTGCTTTCTAGAGTCTCTAACACAGCAGGAAACGTGAGTGTGCTGAGAACAAAAGAACGTTGTTTCCTACACATACAGACCATATCTATTCCAACTCTGCTTCTGAAACTCATACAAAGCACTGCTCCTCTAACATCCAATGCTTGTCAGTTAAGATGGAAAACGTGTGAGCTTCATGAACGATGTAGTTCGTTTGAGCAGAAAAGTGACTGCCCTTACCTTAAACGAAGTCTTGCTTGTAGGAAGACACAGAGCCTGGGATTTAACTCCATTTCTGAATTGAAACACACAGCAGTGTTCTCATCCATTGATCACACTCTGCTTTAGAACAAGAAGCACGCTCTTGCTTTCTAGAGTCTCTAAGACAGCAGGAAACGTGAGTGTGCTGAGAACAAACGAACGGTGTTTCCTACACATACGGACCATATCTAGTCCAACTCTGCTTCTGAAACTGATACAAAGCACTGGTCCTTTAACATCCAATGTTTGTCAGTTAAGATGAGAAACGTGTGAGCTTTGTGAATGATGTAGTTCCTTTGAACTGAAAAGTGACTGCCCTTACCTGAAACGAAGTCTTGCTGGTAGGAAGACAAAGAGCATGGGATTTAACTCCATTTCTGAAGGGAAAAACACAGCATAGTATTCATCCATGGATCACACTCTGCTTTAGAGCGAGAAGCACACTCTTGCTTTCTAGATTCTCTAAGACAGCAGGAAATCTGAGTGTGCCCAGAACAAAAGTACGGTGTTTCCTACACATATGGACCATATCTAGTCCAAATCTGCTTCTGAAACTGATACAAAGCACTGACCCTCTAACATCCAATGCTTGTCAGTTAAAATGAGAAATGTGTGAGCTCAGTGAACGATGTAGTTCGTTTGAGCAGAAAAGTGACTGCCCTTACCTGAAACGAAGTCTTGCTTGTAGGAAGACTCAGAGCCTGGGATTTAACTCCATTTCTGAAGTGAAACACACAGCAGTGTTCTCATCCATTGATGACACTCTGCTTTAGAACAAGAAGCATGCTCTTGCTTTCTAGAATCTCTAAGACAGCAGGAAACGTGAGTGTGCTGAGAAGAAAAGAACCTTGTTTCCTACACATCCGGAAAATATCTCGTCCAACTCTACTTCTTAAACTGATACAAAGCACTGGTCCTCTAACATCCAATGCTTGTCTGTTAAGATGAGAAATGTGTGACCTCAGTGAACGATGTAGTTCGTTTGAGCTGAAAAGTGACTGCCCTTACCTGAAACGAAGTCTTGCTTGTAGGAAGACCCAGAGATTGGGATTTAACTCCATTTCTGAAGGGAAACACACAGCATAGTTCTCATCCATGGATCACAATCTGCTTTAGAGCGAGAAGCACGCTCTTGCTTTCTAGAGTCTCTAACACATCAAGAGACGTGAGTGTGCTGAGAACAAAAGAACGTTGTTTCCTACACATACGGACCATATCTAGTCCAACTCAGGTTCTGAAACTCATACAAAGCACTGCTCCTCTATCATCCAATGCTTGTCAGTTAAGATGGAAAACGTGTGAGCTTCATGAACGATGTAGTTCGTTTGAGCAGAAAAGTGACTGCCCTTACCTTAAACGAAGTCTTGCTTGTAGGAAGACTCAGAGCCTGGGATTTAACTCCATTTCTGAAGGGAAACACGCAGCATAGCATTCATCCATGGATCACACTCTGCTTTAGAGCGAGAAGCACACTCTTGCTTTCTAGATTCTCTAAGACAGCAGGAAATCTTTGTGTGCCCAGAACAAAAGAACGGTGTTTCCTACACATATGGACCATATCTTGTCCAAATCTTCTTCTGAAACTGATACAAAGCACTGACCCTCTAACATCCAATGCTTGTCAGTGAAGATGAGAAACGTGTGAGCTCAGTGAACGATGTAGTTTGTTTGAGCAGAAAAGTGACTGCCCTTACCTGAAACGAAGTCTTGCTTGTAGGAAGACTCAGAGCCTGGGATTTAACTCCATTTCTGAAGGCAAACACACAGCATAGTTCTCATCCATGGATCACACTCTGCTTTAGAGCGAGAAGCACGCTCTTGCTTTCTAGAGTCTCTAAGACAGCAGGAAACGTGAGTGTACTGAGAACAAAAGAACGGTGTTTCCTACATATACAGACCATATGTAGTCCAACTCTGCTTCTGAAACTGATACAAAGCACTGACCCTCTAACATCCAATGCTTGTCAGTTAAGATGAGAAACGTGTAAGCTTTGTGAACGATGTAGTTCGTTTGAGCAGAAAAGTGACTGCCCTTACCTGAATCGAAGTCTTGCTTGTAGGAAGACTCAGAGCCTGGGATTTAACTCCATTTCTGAAGTAAAACACACAGCAGTGTAATCATCCATTGATCACACTCTGCTTTAGAACAAGAAGCACGCTCTTGCTTTCTAGAGTCTCTAAGACAGCAGGAAACGTGTGTGTGTTGAGAACAAAAGAACGGTGTTTCCTACACATACGGACCATATCTAGTTCAACTCTGCTTCTGAAACTGATACAAAGCACTGGTCCTCTAACATCCAATGCTTGTCTTTTGAGATGAGAAATGTGTGAGCTCCTTGAACGATGTAGTTCGTTTGAGCTGAAAAGTGACTGCCCTTACCTGAAACGAAGTCTTGCTTGTAGGAAGAAACAGAGCCTGGGATTTAACTCCATTTCTGTAGGGAAACACACAGCATAGTTCTCATCCATGGATCACACTCTGCTATAGAGCGAGAAGCACGCTCTTGCTTTCTAGAGTCTCTGAGACAACAAGAAACGTGAATGTGCTGAGAACAAAAGAACGGATTTTCCTACACATATGGACCATATCTAGTCCAACTCTGCTTTTTAACTGATACAAAGCACTGGTCTTCTAACATACAATGCTTGTCTGTTGAGATGAGAAACGTGTGTGCTCCGTGAACGATGTAGTTCATTTGAGCTTACAAGTGACTGCCCTTACCAGAAAAGAAGTCTTGCTTGTAGGAAGACACAGAGCCTGGGATTTAACTCCATTTCTGAATGGAAACACACAGCATAGTTGTCATCCATGGATCACACTCTGCTTTAGAGCGAGAAGCACGCTCTAGCTTTCTAGAATCTCTAATACAGCAGGTAATCTGAGTGTGCCCAGAACAAAAGAAAGGTGTTTCCTACACATACGGACCATATCTAGCCCAATTCTGCTTCTGAAACTGACACAAAGCACTGACCCTCTAACATCCAATGCTTGTCAGTTAAGATGAGAAACGTGTGATCTTCGTGAACGATGTAGTTCGTTTGAGCAGAAAAGTGACTGCCCTTAACTGAAACGAAGACTTGCTTGTAGGAAGACTCAGAGCTTGGGATTTAACTCCATTTCTGAAGTGAAACACACAGCAGTGTAATCATCCATTGATCACACTCTGCTTTAGAACAAGAAGCACGCTCTTGCTTTCTAGAGTCTCTAACACAGCAGGAAACGTGAGTGTGCTGAGAACAAAAGAACACTGTTTCCTACACATACGGACATTATATAGTCCAACTCTGCTTCTGAAACTGATACAAAGCAATGGTCCTCTAACATCCAATGCTTGTCTATTAAGATTAGAAACGTGTGAGCTCCGTGAAGGATGTAGTTCCTTTGAGCTGAAAAGTGACTGCCCTTACCTGAAAAGAAGTCTTGCTTGTAGGAAGACACAGAGATTGGGATTTAACTCCATTTCTGAAGTGAAACAAACAGCAGTGTTCTCATCCATTGATGACACTCTGCTTTAGAACAAGAAGCACGCTCTTGCTTTCTAGAGTCTCTAAGACAGCAGGAAACGTGAGTGTGCTGAGAACAAAAGAACGGTGTTTCCGACACATACGGACCATATCTAGTCCAACTCTGCTTCTTAAACTGATACAAAGCACTGACCCTCTAACATCCAATGCTTGTCAGTTAAGATGAGAAACGTGTGAGCTCAGTGAACGATGTAGTTCGTTTGAGCAGAAAAGTGACTGCCCTTACCTGAAACGAAGTCTTGCTTGTAGGAAGACACAGAGCCTGGGATTTAACTCCATTTCTGAAGGGAAACACGCAGCATAGCATTCATCCATGGATCACACTCTGCTTTAGAGCGAGAAGCACACTCTTGCTTTCTAGATTCTCTAAGACAGCAGGAAATCTTTGTGTGCCCAGAACAAAAGAACGGTGTTTCCTACACATATGGACCATATCTTGTCCAAATCTTCTTCTGAAACTGATACAAAGCACTGACCCTCTAACATCCAATGCTTGTCAGTGAAGATGAGAAACGTGTGAGCTCAGTGAACGATGTAGTTTGTTTGAGCAGAAAAGTGACTGCCCTTACCTGAAACGAAGTCTTGCTTGTAGGAAGACTCAGAGCCTGGGATTTAACTCCATTTCTGAAGGCAAACACACAGCATAGTTCTCATCCATGGATCACACTCTGCTTTAGAGCGAGAAGCACGCTCTTGCTTTCTAGAGTCTCTAAGACAGCAGGAAACGTGAGTGTACTGAGAACAAAAGAACGGTGTTTCCTACATATACAGACCATATGTAGTCCAACTCTGCTTCTGAAACTGATACAAAGCACTGACCCTCTAACATCCAATGCTTGTCAGTTAAGATGAGAAACGTGTAAGCTTCGTGAACGATGTAGTTCGTTTGAGCAGAAAAGTGACTGCCCTTACCTGAATCGAAGTCTTGCTTGTAGGAAGACTCAGAGCCTGGGATTTAACTCCATTTCTGAAGTAAAACACACAGCAGTGTAATCATCCATTGATCACACTCTGCTTTAGAACAAGAAGCACGCTCTTGCTTTCTAGAGTCTCTAAGACAGCAGGAAACGTGTGTGTGTTGAGAACAAAAGAACGGTGTTTCCTACACATACGGACCATATCTAGTTCAACTCTGCTTCTGAAACTGATACAAAGCACTGGTCCTCTAACATCCAATGCTTGTCTTTTGAGATGAGAAATGTGTGAGCTCCTTGAACGATGTAGTTCGTTTGAGCTGAAAAGTGACTGCCCTTACCTGAAACGAAGTCTTGCTTGTAGGAAGAAACAGAGCCTGGGATTTAACTCCATTTCTGTAGGGAAACACACAGCATAGTTCTCATCCATGGATCACACTCTGCTATAGAGCGAGAAGCACGCTCTTGCTTTCTAGAGTCTCTGAGACAACAAGAAACGTGAATGTGCTGAGAACAAAAGAACGGATTTTCCTACACATATGGACCATATCTAGTCCAACTCTGCTTTTTAACTGATACAAAGCACTGGTCTTCTAACATACAATGCTTGTCTGTTGAGATGAGAAACGTGTGTGCTCCGTGAACGATGTAGTTCGTTTGAGCTTACAAGTGACTGCCCTTACCAGAAAAGAAGTCTTGCTTGTAGGAAGACACAGAGCCTGGGATTTAACTCCATTTCTGAATGGAAACACACAGCATAGTTGTCATCCATGGATCACACTCTGCTTTAGAGCGAGAAGCACGCTCTAGCTTTCTAGAATCTCTAATACAGCAGGTAATCTGAGTGTGCCCAGAACAAAAGAAAGGTGTTTCCTACACATACGGACCATATCTAGCCCAATTCTGCTTCTGAAACTGACACAAAGCACTGACCCTCTAACATCCAATGCTTGTCAGTTAAGATGAGAAACGTGTGATCTTCGTGAACGATGTAGTTCGTTTGAGCAGAAAAGTGACTGCCCTTAACTGAAACGAAGACTTGCTTGTAGGAAGACTCAGAGCTTGGGATTTAACTCCATTTCTGAAGTGAAACACACAGCAGTGTAATCATCCATTGATCACACTCTGCTTTAGAACAAGAAGCACGCTCTTGCTTTCTAGAGTCTCTAAGACAGCAGGAAACGTGAGTGTGCTGAGAACAAAAGAACGGTGTTTCCGACACATACGGACCATATCTAGTCCAACTCTGCTTCTTAAACTGATACAAAGCACTGACCCTCTAACATCCAATGCTTGTCAGTTAAGATGAGAAACGTGTGAGCTCAGTGAACGATGTAGTTCGTTTGAGCAGAAAAGTGACTGCCCTTACCTGAAACGAAGTCTTGCTTGTAGGAAGACTCAGAGCCTGGGATTTAACTCCATTTCTGAAGGGAAACACACAGCATAGTTCTCATCCATGGATCACACTCTGCTTTAGAGCGAGAAGCACGCTCTTGCTTTCTATAGTCTCTAAGACAGCAGGAAACGTGAGTGTACTGAGAACAAAAGAACGGTGTTTCCTACATATACAGACCATATGTAGTCCAACTCTGCTTCTGAAACTGATACAAAGCACTGACCCTCTAACATCCAATGCTTGTCTTTTGAGATGAGAAATGTGTGAGCTCCGTGAACGATGTAGTTCGTTTGAGCTGAAAAGTGACTGCCCTTACCTGAAACGAAGTCTTGCTTGTAGGAAGAAACAGAGCCTGGGATTTAACTCCATTTCTGTAGGGAAACACACAGCATAGTTCTCATCCATGGATCACACTCTGCTATAGAGCGAGAAGCACGCTCTTGCTTTCTAGAGTCTCTGAGACAACAAGAAACGTGAGTGTGCTGAGAACAAAAGAACGTTGTTTCCTACACATACGGACCATATCTAGTCCAACTCTGCTTCTGAAACTCATACAAAGCACTGCTCCTCTATCATCCAATGCTTGTCAGTTAAGATGGAAAACGTGTGAGCTTCATGAACGATGTAGTTCATTTGAGCAGAAAAGTGACTGCCCTTACCTTAAACGAAGTCTTTCTTGTAGGAAGACTCAGAGCCGGGGATTTAACTCCATTTCTGAATTGAAACACACAGCATAGGTCTCATCCATGGATCACACTCTGCTTTAGAGCGAGAAGCACGCTCTTGCTTTCTAGAGTCTCTAACACAGCAGGAAACGTGAGTGTGCTGAGAACAAAAGAACGTTGTTTCCTACACATACAGACCATATCTATTCCAACTCTGCTTCTGAAACTCATACAAAGCACTGCTCCTCTAACATCCAATGCTTGTCAGTTAAGATGGAAAACGTGTGAGCTTCATGAACGATGTAGTTCGTTTGAGCAGAAAAGTGACTGCCCTTACCTTAAACGAAGTCTTGCTTGTAGGAAGACACAGAGCCTGGGATTTAACTCCATTTCTGAATTGAAACACACAGCAGTGTTCTCATCCATTGATCACACTCTGCTTTAGAACAAGAAGCACGCTCTTGCTTTCTAGAGTCTCTAAGACAGCAGGAAACGTGAGTGTGCTGAGAACAAACGAACGGTGTTTCCTACACATACGGACCATATCTAGTCCAACTCTGCTTCTGAAACTGATACAAAGCACTGGTCCTTTAACATCCAATGTTTGTCAGTTAAGATGAGAAACGTGTGAGCTTTGTGAATGATGTAGTTCCTTTGAACTGAAAAGTGACTGCCCTTACCTGAAACGAAGTCTTGCTGGTAGGAAGACAAAGAGCATGGGATTTAACTCCATTTCTGAAGGGAAAAACACAGCATAGTATTCATCCATGGATCACACTCTGCTTTAGAGCGAGAAGCACACTCTTGCTTTCTAGATTCTCTAAGACAGCAGGAAATCTGAGTGTGCCCAGAACAAAAGTACGGTGTTTCCTACACATATGGACCATATCTAGTCCAAATCTGCTTCTGAAACTGATACAAAGCACTGACCCTCTAACATCCAATGCTTGTCAGTTAAAATGAGAAATGTGTGAGCTCAGTGAACGATGTAGTTCGTTTGAGCAGAAAAGTGACTGCCCTTACCTGAAACGAAGTCTTGCTTGTAGGAAGACTCAGAGCCTGGGATTTAACTCCATTTCTGAAGTGAAACACACAGCAGTGTTCTCATCCATTGATGACACTCTGCTTTAGAACAAGAAGCATGCTCTTGCTTTCTAGAATCTCTAAGACAGCAGGAAACGTGAGTGTGCTGAGAAGAAAAGAACCTTGTTTCCTACACATCCGGAAAATATCTCGTCCAACTCTACTTCTTAAACTGATACAAAGCACTGGTCCTCTAACATCCAATGCTTGTCTGTTAAGATGAGAAATGTGTGACCTCAGTGAACGATGTAGTTCGTTTGAGCTGAAAAGTGACTGCCCTTACCTGAAACGAAGTCTTGCTTGTAGGAAGACCCAGAGATTGGGATTTAACTCCATTTCTGAAGGGAAACACACAGCATAGTTCTCATCCATGGATCACAATCTGCTTTAGAGCGAGAAGCACGCTCTTGCTTTCTAGAGTCTCTAACACATCAAGAGACGTGAGTGTGCTGAGAACAAAAGAACGTTGTTTCCTACACATACGGACCATATCTAGTCCAACTCAGGTTCTGAAACTCATACAAAGCACTGCTCCTCTATCATCCAATGCTTGTCAGTTAAGATGGAAAACGTGTGAGCTTCATGAACGATGTAGTTCGTTTGAGCAGAAAAGTGACTGCCCTTACCTTAAACGAAGTCTTGCTTGTAGGAAGACTCAGAGCCTGGGATTTAACTCCATTTCTGAAGGGAAACACGCAGCATAGCATTCATCCATGGATCACACTCTGCTTTAGAGCGAGAAGCACACTCTTGCTTTCTAGATTCTCTAAGACAGCAGGAAATCTTTGTGTGCCCAGAACAAAAGAACGGTGTTTCCTACACATATGGACCATATCTTGTCCAAATCTTCTTCTGAAACTGATACAAAGCACTGACCCTCTAACATCCAATGCTTGTCAGTGAAGATGAGAAACGTGTGAGCTCAGTGAACGATGTAGTTTGTTTGAGCAGAAAAGTGACTGCCCTTACCTGAAACGAAGTCTTGCTTGTAGGAAGACTCAGAGCCTGGGATTTAACTCCATTTCTGAAGGCAAACACACAGCATAGTTCTCATCCATGGATCACACTCTGCTTTAGAGCGAGAAGCACGCTCTTGCTTTCTAGAGTCTCTAAGACAGCAGGAAACGTGAGTGTACTGAGAACAAAAGAACGGTGTTTCCTACATATACAGACCATATGTAGTCCAACTCTGCTTCTGAAACTGATACAAAGCACTGACCCTCTAACATCCAATGCTTGTCAGTTAAGATGAGAAACGTGTAAGCTTCGTGAACGATGTAGTTCGTTTGAGCAGAAAAGTGACTGCCCTTACCTGAATCGAAGTCTTGCTTGTAGGAAGACTCAGAGCCTGGGATTTAACTCCATTTCTGAAGTAAAACACACAGCAGTGTAATCATCCATTGATCACACTCTGCTTTAGAACAAGAAGCACGCTCTTGCTTTCTAGAGTCTCTAAGACAGCAGGAAACGTGTGTGTGTTGAGAACAAAAGAACGGTGTTTCCTACACATACGGACCATATCTAGTTCAACTCTGCTTCTGAAACTGATACAAAGCACTGGTCCTCTAACATCCAATGCTTGTCTTTTGAGATGAGAAATGTGTGAGCTCCTTGAACGATGTAGTTCGTTTGAGCTGAAAAGTGACTGCCCTTACCTGAAACGAAGTCTTGCTTGTAGGAAGAAACAGAGCCTGGGATTTAACTCCATTTCTGTAGGGAAACACACAGCATAGTTCTCATCCATGGATCACACTCTGCTATAGAGCGAGAAGCACGCTCTTGCTTTCTAGAGTCTCTGAGACAACAAGAAACGTGAATGTGCTGAGAACAAAAGAACGGATTTTCCTACACATATGGACCATATCTAGTCCAACTCTGCTTTTTAACTGATACAAAGCACTGGTCTTCTAACATACAATGCTTGTCTGTTGAGATGAGAAACGTGTGTGCTCCGTGAACGATGTAGTTCATTTGAGCTTACAAGTGACTGCCCTTACCAGAAAAGAAGTCTTGCTTGTAGGAAGACACAGAGCCTGGGATTTAACTCCATTTCTGAATGGAAACACACAGCATAGTTGTCATCCATGGATCACACTCTGCTTTAGAGCGAGAAGCACGCTCTAGCTTTCTAGAATCTCTAATACAGCAGGTAATCTGAGTGTGCCCAGAACAAAAGAAAGGTGTTTCCTACACATACGGACCATATCTAGCCCAATTCTGCTTCTGAAACTGACACAAAGCACTGACCCTCTAACATCCAATGCTTGTCAGTTAAGATGAGAAACGTGTGATCTTCGTGAACGATGTAGTTCGTTTGAGCAGAAAAGTGACTGCCCTTAACTGAAACGAAGACTTGCTTGTAGGAAGACTCAGAGCTTGGGATTTAACTCCATTTCTGAAGTGAAACACACAGCAGTGTAATCATCCATTGATCACACTCTGCTTTAGAACAAGAAGCACGCTCTTGCTTTCTAGAGTCTCTAACACAGCAGGAAACGTGAGTGTGCTGAGAACAAAAGAACACTGTTTCCTACACATACGGACATTATATAGTCCAACTCTGCTTCTGAAACTGATACAAAGCAATGGTCCTCTAACATCCAATGCTTGTCTATTAAGATTAGAAACGTGTGAGCTCCGTGAAGGATGTAGTTCCTTTGAGCTGAAAAGTGACTGCCCTTACCTGAAAAGAAGTCTTGCTTGTAGGAAGACACAGAGATTGGGATTTAACTCCATTTCTGAAGTGAAACAAACAGCAGTGTTCTCATCCATTGATGACACTCTGCTTTAGAACAAGAAGCACGCTCTTGCTTTCTAGAGTCTCTAAGACAGCAGGAAACGTGAGTGTGCTGAGAACAAAAGAACGGTGTTTCCGACACATACGGACCATATCTAGTCCAACTCTGCTTCTTAAACTGATACAAAGCACTGACCCTCTAACATCCAATGCTTGTCAGTTAAGATGAGAAACGTGTGAGCTCAGTGAACGATGTAGTTCGTTTGAGCAGAAAAGTGACTGCCCTTACCTGAAACGAAGTCTTGCTTGTAGGAAGACACAGAGCCTGGGATTTAACTCCATTTCTGAAGGGAAACACGCAGCATAGCATTCATCCATGGATCACACTCTGCTTTAGAGCGAGAAGCACACTCTTGCTTTCTAGATTCTCTAAGACAGCAGGAAATCTTTGTGTGCCCAGAACAAAAGAACGGTGTTTCCTACACATATGGACCATATCTTGTCCAAATCTTCTTCTGAAACTGATACAAAGCACTGACCCTCTAACATCCAATGCTTGTCAGTGAAGATGAGAAACGTGTGAGCTCAGTGAACGATGTAGTTTGTTTGAGCAGAAAAGTGACTGCCCTTACCTGAAACGAAGTCTTGCTTGTAGGAAGACTCAGAGCCTGGGATTTAACTCCATTTCTGAAGGCAAACACACAGCATAGTTCTCATCCATGGATCACACTCTGCTTTAGAGCGAGAAGCACGCTCTTGCTTTCTAGAGTCTCTAAGACAGCAGGAAACGTGAGTGTACTGAGAACAAAAGAACGGTGTTTCCTACATATACAGACCATATGTAGTCCAACTCTGCTTCTGAAACTGATACAAAGCACTGACCCTCTAACATCCAATGCTTGTCAGTTAAGATGAGAAACGTGTAAGCTTCGTGAACGATGTAGTTCGTTTGAGCAGAAAAGTGACTGCCCTTACCTGAATCGAAGTCTTGCTTGTAGGAAGACTCAGAGCCTGGGATTTAACTCCATTTCTGAAGTAAAACACACAGCAGTGTAATCATCCATTGATCACACTCTGCTTTAGAACAAGAAGCACGCTCTTGCTTTCTAGAGTCTCTAAGACAGCAGGAAACGTGTGTGTGTTGAGAACAAAAGAACGGTGTTTCCTACACATACGGACCATATCTAGTTCAACTCTGCTTCTGAAACTGATACAAAGCACTGGTCCTCTAACATCCAATGCTTGTCTTTTGAGATGAGAAATGTGTGAGCTCCTTGAACGATGTAGTTCGTTTGAGCTGAAAAGTGACTGCCCTTACCTGAAACGAAGTCTTGCTTGTAGGAAGAAACAGAGCCTGGGATTTAACTCCATTTCTGTAGGGAAACACACAGCATAGTTCTCATCCATGGATCACACTCTGCTATAGAGCGAGAAGCACGCTCTTGCTTTCTAGAGTCTCTGAGACAACAAGAAACGTGAATGTGCTGAGAACAAAAGAACGGATTTTCCTACACATATGGACCATATCTAGTCCAACTCTGCTTTTTAACTGATACAAAGCACTGGTCTTCTAACATACAATGCTTGTCTGTTGAGATGAGAAACGTGTGTGCTCCGTGAACGATGTAGTTCGTTTGAGCTTACAAGTGACTGCCCTTACCAGAAAAGAAGTCTTGCTTGTAGGAAGACACAGAGCCTGGGATTTAACTCCATTTCTGAATGGAAACACACAGCATAGTTGTCATCCATGGATCACACTCTGCTTTAGAGCGAGAAGCACGCTCTAGCTTTCTAGAATCTCTAATACAGCAGGTAATCTGAGTGTGCCCAGAACAAAAGAAAGGTGTTTCCTACACATACGGACCATATCTAGCCCAATTCTGCTTCTGAAACTGACACAAAGCACTGACCCTCTAACATCCAATGCTTGTCAGTTAAGATGAGAAACGTGTGATCTTCGTGAACGATGTAGTTCGTTTGAGCAGAAAAGTGACTGCCCTTAACTGAAACGAAGACTTGCTTGTAGGAAGACTCAGAGCTTGGGATTTAACTCCATTTCTGAAGTGAAACACACAGCAGTGTAATCATCCATTGATCACACTCTGCTTTAGAACAAGAAGCACGCTCTTGCTTTCTAGAGTCTCTAAGACAGCAGGAAACGTGAGTGTGCTGAGAACAAAAGAACGGTGTTTCCGACACATACGGACCATATCTAGTCCAACTCTGCTTCTTAAACTGATACAAAGCACTGACCCTCTAACATCCAATGCTTGTCAGTTAAGATGAGAAACGTGTGAGCTCAGTGAACGATGTAGTTCGTTTGAGCAGAAAAGTGACTGCCCTTACCTGAAACGAAGTCTTGCTTGTAGGAAGACACAGAGCCTGGGATTTAACTCCATTTCTGAAGGGAAACACGCAGCATAGCATTCATCCATGGATCACACTCTACTTTAGAGCGAGAAGCACACTCTTGCTTTCTAGATTCTCTAAGACAGCAGGAAATCTGAGTGTGCCCAGAACAAAAGAACGGTGTTTCCTACACATATGGACCATATCTTGTCCAAATCTTCTTCTGAAACTGATACAAAGCACTGACCCTCTAACATCCAATGCTTGTCAGTTAAGATGAGAAACGTGTGAGCTCAGTGAACGATGTAGTTCGTTTGAGCAGAAAAGTGAATGCCCATACCTGAAACGAAGTCTTGCTTGTAGGAAGACTCAGAGCCTGGGATTTAACTCCATTTCTGAAGGCAAACACACAGCATAGTTCTCATCCATGGATCACACTCTGCTTTAGAGCGAGAAGCACGCTCTTGCTTTCTAGAGTCTCTAAGACAGCAGGAAACGTGAGTGTACTGAGAACAAAAGAACGGTGTTTCCTACATATACAGACCATATGTAGTCCAAATCTGCTTCTGAAACTGATACAAAGCACTGACCCTCTAACATCCAATGCTTGTCAGTTAAGATGAGAAACGTGTAAGCTTTGTGAATGATGTAGTTCGTTTGAGCAGAAAAGTGACTGCCCTTACCTGAATCGAAGTCTTGCTTGTAGGAAGACTCAGAGCCTGGGATTTAACTCCATTTCTGAAGTAAAACACACAGCAGTGTAATCATCCATTGATCACACTCTGCTTTAGAACAAGAAGCACGTTCTTGCTTTCTAGAGTCTCTAAGACAGCAGGAAACGTGTGTGTGTTGAGAACAAAAGAACGGTGTTTCCTACACATACGGACCATATCTAGTTCAACTCTGCTTCTGAAACTGATACAAAGCACTGGTCCTCTAACATCCAATGCTTGTCTGTTGAGATGAGAAATGTGTGAGCTCCGTGAACGCTGTAGTTCGTTTGAGCTGAAAAGTGACTGCCCTTACCTGAAAAGATGTCTTGCTTGTAGGAAGACACAGAGCCTGGGATTTAACTCCATTTCTGAAGGGAAACACACAGCATAGTTCTCATCCATGGATCACACTCTTCTTTAGAGCAAGAAGCATGCTCTTGCTTTCTAGAGTCTCTGAGACAACAAGAAACGTGAGTGTGCTGAGAACAAAAGAACGGATTTTCCTACACATATGGACCATATCTAGTCCAACTCTGCTTTTTAACTGATACAAAGCACTGGTCTTCTAACATACAATGCTTGTCTGTTGAGATGAGAAACGTGTGTGCTCCGTGAACGATGTAGTTCGTTTGAGCTTACAAGTGACTGCCCTTACCAGAAAAGAAGTCTTGCTTGTAGGAAGACACTGAGCCTGGGATTTAACTCCATTTCTGAATGGAAACACACAGCATAGTTGTCATCCATGGATCACACTCTGCTTTAGAGCGAGAAGCACGCTCTTGCTTTCCAGAGTCTCTAATACAGCAGGTAATCTGAGTGTGCCCAGAACAAAAGAACGGTGTTTCCTACACTTACGGACCATATCTAGTCCAAATCTGCTTCTGAAACTGACACAAAGCACTGACCCTCTAACATCCAATGCTTGTCAGTTAAGATGAGAAACGTGTGATCTTCGTGAACGATGTAGTTCGTTTGAGCAGAAAAGTGACTGCCCTTAACTGAAACGAAGACTTGCTTGTAGGAAGACTCAGAGCTTGGGATTTAACTCCATTTCTGAAGTGAAACACACAGCAGTGTAATCATCCATTGATCACACTCTGCTTTAGAACAAGAAGCACGCTCTTGCTTTCTAGAGTCTCTAAGACAGCAGGAAACGTGAGTGTGCTGAGAACAAAAGAACACTGTTTCCTACACATACTGACATTATATAGTCCAACTCTGCTTCTGAAACTGATACAAAGCAATGGTCTTCTAACATCCAATGCTTGTCTATTAAGATTAGAAACGTGTGAGCTCCGTGAAGGATGTAGTTCCTTTGAGCTGAAAAGTGACTGCCCTTACCTGAAAAGAAGTCTTGCTTGTAG
This sequence comes from Onychomys leucogaster, assembly GCA_949786385.1. Taxonomy (NCBI): domain Eukaryota; kingdom Metazoa; phylum Chordata; class Mammalia; order Rodentia; family Cricetidae; genus Onychomys; species Onychomys leucogaster. The sequence continues at coordinate 2,294,139 of CATKUP010000009.1, read as the reverse complement.
GAAGACACAGAGCCTGGGATTTAACTCAATTTCTGAAGGGAAACACACAGCATAGTTCTCACCCATGGATCACACTCTGCTTTACATCAAGAAGCACGCTTTTGCTTTCTAGAGTCACTAATAGAGCAGGAAATCTGAGTGTGCCCAGAACAAAAGAACGGAGTTTCCTACACATATGGACCATATCTAGTCCAAATCTTCTTCTGAAACTGATACAAAGCACTGACCCTCTAACATCCAATGCTTGTCAGTTAAGATGAGAAACGTGTGAGCTCAGTGAACGATGTAGTTCGTTTGAGCAGAAAAGTGACTGCCCTTACCTGAAACGAAGTCTTGCTTGTAGGAAGACTCAGAGCCTGGGATTTAACTCCATTTCTGAAGTAAAACACACAGCAGTGTAATCATCCATTGATCACACTCTGCTTTAGAACAAGAAGCACGCTCTTGCATTCTAGAGTCTCTAAGACAGCAGGAAACGTGTGTGTGTTGAGAACAAAAGAACGGTGTTTCCTACACATACGGACCATATCTAGTTCAACTCTGCTTCTGAAACTGATACAAAGCACTGGTCCTCTAACATCCAATGCTTGTCTGTTGAGATGAGAAATGTGTGAGCTCCGTGAACGATGTAGTTCGTTTGAGCTGAAAAGTGACTGCCCTTACCTGAAATGAAGTCTTGCTTGTAGGAAGACACAGAGCCTGGGATTTAACTCCATTTCTGTAGGGAAACACACAGCATAGTTCTCATCCATGGATCACACTCTGCTTTAGAGCGAGAAGCACGCTCTTGCTCTCTAGAGTCTCTAAGACAGCAGGAAACGTGAGTGTGCTGAGAACAAAAGAACGGTGTTTCCTACACATACGGACCATATCTAGTCCAACTCTGCTTCTGAAACTGACACAAAGCACTGACCCTCTAACATCCAATGCTTGTCAGTTAAGATGAGAAACGTGTGATCTTCGTGAACGATGTAGTTCGTTTGAGCAGAAAAGTGACTGCCCTTAACTGAAACGAAGACTTGCTTGTAGGAAGACTCAGAGCTTGGGATTTAACTCCATTTCTGAAGTGAAACACACAGCAGTGTAATCATCCATTGATCACACTCTGCTTTAGAACAAGAAGCACGCTCTTGCTTTCTAGAGTCTCTACACAGCAGGAAACGTGAGTGTGCTGAGAACAAAGAACACTGTTTCCTACACATACGGACATTATATAGTCCAACTCTGCTTCTGAAACTGATACAAAGCAATGGTCCTCTAACATCCAATGCTTGTCTATTAAGATTAGAAACGTGTGAGCTCCGTGAAGGATGTAGTTCCTTTGAGCTGAAAAGTGACTGCCCTTACCTGAAAAGAATTCTTGCTTGTAGGAAGACACAGAGCCTGGGATTTAAATCAATTTCTGAAGGGAAACACACAGCATAGTTCTCACCCATGGATCACACTCTGCTTTACAGCAAGAAGCACGCTCTTGCTTTCTAGAGTCACTAATACAGCAGGAAATCTGAGTGTGCCCAGAACAAAAGAACGGATTTTCCTACACATATGAACCATATGTTGTCCAACTCTTCTTATGAAACTGATACAAAGCACTGGTCCTCTAACATCCGATGCTTGTCAGTTAAGATGGGAAACGTGTGAGCTTCATGAACGATGTAGTTCGTTTGAGCAGAAAAGTGACTGCCCTTACCTTAAACGAAGTCTTGCTTGTAGGAAGACACAGAGTCTGGGATTTAACTCCATTTCTGAAGAGAAACACACAGCATAGTTCTCATCCATGGATCACACTCTGCTTTAGAGCGAGAAGCACGCTCTTGCTTTCTAAAGTCTCTAAGACAGCAGGAAACGTGAGTGCGCTTAGAACAAATGAACGGTGTTTCCTACACATACGGACCATATCTAGTCCAACTCTGTTTCTGAAACTGACACAAAGCACTGGTCCTCTAACATCCAATGCTTGTCAGTTAAGATGGGAAACGTGTGAGCTTCATGAACGATGTAGTTCATTTGAGCAGAAAAGTGACTGCCCTTACCTTAAACGAAGTCTTGATTGTAGGTGGACTCAGAGCCTGGGATTAAACTCCATTTCTGAAGTGAAACACACAGCATAGTTCTCATCCATGGATGACACTCTGCTTTAGAGCGAGAAGCACGCTCTTGCTTTCTAAAGTCTATAAGACAGCAGGAAACGTGAGTGTGCTGAGAACAAAAGAACGGTGTTTCCTACAGATATGGACCATATCTAGTCCAACTCTGCTTCTGAAACTGATACAAAGCACTGGTCCTCTAACATCCTATGCTTGTAAGTTAAGATGAGAAACGTGTGAGGTTTGTGAAGGATGTAGTTCCTTTGAACTGAAAAGTGACTCCCTTTACCTGTAACGAAGTCTTGCTTGTAGTAAGACACAGAGCCTGGGATTTAACTCCCTTTCCGAAGGGAAACACACAGCATTTTTCTCATCCATGGATCACACTCTACTTTAGAGCGAGAAGCACGCTCTGGCTTTTAGAGTCTCTAATACAGCAGGAAATCTGAGTGTGCCCAGAACAAAAGAACGGAGTTTCCTACAAATATGGACCATATCTAGTCCAAATCTTCTTCTGAAACTGATACAAAGCACTGACCCTCTAACATCCAATGCTTGTCAGTTAAGATGAGAAACGTGTGAGCTCAGTGAACGATGTAGTTCGTTTGAGCAGAAAAGTGACTGCCCTTACCTGAAATGAAGTCTTGCTTGTAGGAAGACTCAGAGCCTGGGATTTAACTCCTTTTCTGAAGGCAAACACACAGCATAGTTCTCATCCATGGATCACACTCTGCTTTAGAGCGACAAGCACACTCTTGCTTTCTAGAGTCTCTAAGACAGCAGGAAACGTGAGTGTGCTGAGAACAAAAGAATGGTGTTTCCTACACATACGGACCATATCTAGTCCAACTCTGCTTCTGAAACTGATACAAAGCACTGGTCCTCTAACATCCAATGCTTGTCTGTTAAGATGAGAAACGGGTGAGCTTCGTGAACGCTGTAGTTCGTTTGAGCTGAAAAGTGTCTGCCCTTACCTGAAAAGATGTCTTGCATGTAGGAAGACACAGAGCCTGGGATTTAACTCCATTTCTGAAGGGAAACACACAGCATAGTTCTCATCCATGGATCACACTCTTCTTTAGAGCAAGAAGCATGCTCTTGCTTTCTAGAGTCTCTGAGACAACAAGAAACGTGAGTGTGCTGAGAAAAAAAGAACGGATTTTCCTACACATATGGACCATATCTAGTCCAACTCTGCTTTTTAACTGTTACAAAGCACTGGTCCTCTAACATACAATGCTTGTCTGTTGAGATGATAAACGTGTGAGCTCCGTGAACGATGTAGTTCGTTTGAGCTTACAAGTGACTGCCCTTACCTGAAAAGAAGTCTTGCTTGTAGGAAGACACAGAGCCTGGGATTTAACTCCATTTCTGAAGGGAAACACACAGCATAGTTCTCATCCATGGATCACACTCTTCTTTAGAGCAAGAAGCATGCTCTTGCTTTCTAGAGTCTCTGAGACAACAAGAAACGTGAGTGTGCTGAGAAAAAAAGAACGGATTTTCCTACACATATGGACCATATCTAGTCCAACTCTGCTTTTTAACTGTTACAAAGCACTGGTCCTCTAACATACAATGCTTGTCTGTTGAGATGATAAACGTGTGAGCTCCGTGAACGATGTAGTTCGTTTGAGCTTACAAGTGACTGCCCTTACCTGAAAAGAAGTCTTGCTTGTAGGAAGACACAGAGCCTGGGATTTAACTCCATTTCTGAATGGAAACACACAGCATAGTTGTCATCCATGGATCACACTCTGCTTTAGAGCGAGAAGCACGCTCTTGCTTTCTAGAGTCTCTAATACAGCAGGTAATCTGAGTGTGCCCAGAACAAAAGAACGGTGTTTCCTATACATACGGACCATATCTAGTCCAACTCAGCTTCTGAAGCTGATACAAAGCACAGTTCCTGTAACATCCAATGCTTGTCAGTTAAGATGAGAAACGTGTGATCTTCGTGAATGATGTGGTTCGTTTGAGCTGAAAAGTGATTTCCCTTACCTGAAACGAAGTCTTGCATGTAGGAAGACACAGAGCCTGGGATTTAACTCCATTTCTGAAGGGAAACACACAGCATAGTTCTCATCCATGGATCACATTCTGCTTTAGAGCGATTAGCATGCTCTTGCTTTCTAGAGACTCTAATACAGCAGGAAACTTGAGTGTGCTCAGAACAAATGAACGGTGTATCCTACATATAGGGGCCATATCTAGCTCAACTCTGCTTCTGAAACTACAACAAACCACAGGTCCTCTAACACCCAATGCTTGTCAGTTAGGATGAGAAACCAGTGAGCTTCGTGAACTATGTAGTTCGTTTGAGCTGTAAAGTAACTGCCCTTTCCTGAAACGAAGTCTTGCTTGTAGGAAGACTCAGAGCCAGGGATTTAACTCCATTTCTGAAGTGAAACACACAGCAGAGTTCTCATCCATTGATCACATTCTGCTTTAGATAAGAAGAATGCTCTTGCTTTCTAGAGTCTCTAAGACAAAGGAAATGTGAGTGTGCTGAGAACAACAGAACGGTGTTTCCTACACATACGAACCATATCTAGCCCAACTCTGCTTCTAAAACTGATACAAAGTACTGTTCCTCTAACATCCAATGTTTGTCAGTTAGGATGAGAAACGTGTGAGATTCGAGAACGATGTAGTTCCTTTGAGCTGTAAAGTAACTGCCCTTACCTGTCATGAAGTCTTGCTTGTAGGAAGAGTCAGAGCATGGGATTTAACTCCATTTATGAATGGAAAGACACAGCATATTACCCATCCATGGATCACACTCTGCTTTAGAGGTATTAGCACGCTCTTGCTTTCTAGAGTCAATAATACAGCAGGAAATTTGAGTCTGCTCAGATCACATGAACTGTGTTTCCTACACATAGGGGCCATATCTAGTTCTAATCTGCTTCAGAAACTAAGACAAAACACAGGTCCTCTAACATCCAGTGCTTGTCAGTTAAGATGAGAAACGTGGCAGCTTCGTGAATGATGTAGTTCGCTTGAGCTGTAAAGTAACTGCCCTTTCCTGAAACGAAGTCTTGCTTGTTGGAAGACTCAGAGCCTGGGATTTAACTCCATTTCTGAAGTGAAAAGCACAGCAGAGTTGTCATCCATTGCTCACACTCTGCTTTAGAGCAAGAAGCACGCTCTTGCTTTCTAGAGCCTCTAAGACAGCAGGAAACGTGAGTGTGCTGAGAGCAAAAGAACGGTGTTTCCTACACATACAGATGATATCTAGTCCAACTCTGCTTCTGAAACTGATACAAAGCACTGGTCCTCTAACATCCAATGCTTGTCAGTTACGATGAGAAATGTGTGGGCTTCATGAATGATGTAGTATGTTTGAGCAGAAAAGTGACTTCCCTTACCTGAAATGAAGTCTTGCTTGTAGGAAGACACAGAGCCTGGGATTTAACTCCATTTCTGAAGTGAAACACACAGCAGAGTTCCCATCCATAGATCACACTCTGCTTCAGAGAAAGAAGCACGCTCTTGCTTTCTCTAGTCTCTAAGACAGCAGGAAACGTGAGTGTGCTGAGAGCAAAAGAATGGTGTTTCCCACACATACGGACCATATCTAGTCCAACTCTGCTTCTGAAACTACAACATACCACAGGTCCTCTAACACCCAATGCTTGTCAGTTAGGATGAGAAACCGTGAGCTTCGTGAACTATGCAGTTCGTTTGAGCTTTTATGTAACTGCCCTTTCCTGAAACCAAGTCTTGCTTGTAGGAAGACTCAGAGCCAGGATTTAATTCCATATCTGAAGTGAAACACACAGCAGAGTTCTCATCCATTTATCACATTCTGCTTTAGATAAGAAGCATGCTCTTGCTTTGTAGAGTCTCTAAGACAAAGGAAACCTGACGGTGCGGAGAAAAACAGAACGGTGTTTCCTACACATATGTACCATATCTAGTCCAACCCTGCTTCTAAAACTGATACAAAGTAATGGTCCTCGAACATCCAATGCTTGTCATTTAAGATGAGAAATGTGTGAGCTTCATGAATGATGTAGTTCGATTGAGCAGGAAGGTGACTTCCCTTACCTGAAACGAAGTCTTGCTTGTAGAAAGACACAGAGCCTGGGATTTAACTCTTTTTCTGAAGTGAAACACACAGCAGAGTTCTCTTCCATTGATCACACTCTGCTTTAGAGCAAGAAGCACGCTCTAACTTTCTAGAGTCTCTAAAACAGCAGGAAATGTGAGTGTGCTGAGAACAACAGATCGGTATTTCCTACACATACGGACCATATCTAGTCCAACTCTGCTTCTGAAACTACAACAAACCACAGGACCTCTAACACCCAATGCTTGTCAGTTAGGATGAGAAACCTGTGAGCTTCGTGAACTATGTAGTTCGTTTGAGCTGAAAAGTACCTGCCCTCACCTGAAACGAAGTCTTGCTCGTAGGAAGACACAGAGCCTGGGATTTAACTCCATTTCTGAAGGGAAACACACAGCACAGTTCTCATCCATGGATCACATTCTGCTTTAGAGCGATTAGCATGCACTTACTTTGTAGAGTCTCTACTAAAGCAGGAAACTTGAGTGTGCTCAGAACCAATGAACGTTGTTTCCTACACTTAGGGGAAACATCTAGTTCAACACTGCTTCTGAAACTGCAACAAACCACATGTCCTCTGACATCCAATGTTTGTCAGTCAAGATGAGAAACGTGTGAGCTTCATGAACGATGTAGTTCGCTTGAGCTAAAAAGTGACTGCCCTTCCCTGAAACGAAGTCTTGCTTGTATGAAGACTCAGAGCCTGGGATTTAACAAAATTTCTGAAGTAAAACACACAGCATAGTTCTCATCCATTGATCACACTCTGCTAGAGAGCAAGAAGCATGCTCTTGCTTTCTAGGGTCTCTAAGACAGCAGGATACGTGAGTGTGCTGAGAACAACAGAGCGGTGTTTCCTACACATAAGTACCATATCTAGTCCAACCCTGCTTCTGAAACTGATACAAAGTACTGGTCCTCTAACATCCAATGCTTCTCATTTAGATGAGAAACGTGCGAGCTTCATGAACGATGTAGTTCGTTTGAGCTGAAAAGTGCCTGCCCTTACCTGGAAGGAACGCTTGCTTGTAGGAAGACACAGAGGCTGGGATTTAACTCCATTTCTGAAGTGAAACACACAGCAGAGTTCCCATCCAGGGATCACACTCTGCTTTAGAGCAAGAAGCACACTCTTACTTTCTAGAGTCTCTAAGACAGCAGGAAACGTGAGTGTGCTGAGAGCAAAAGAACGGTGTTTACTACACATACAGACGATATCTAGTCCAACTCTGCTTCTGAAACTGATACAAAGCACTGGTCCTCTAACATCCAATGCTTGTCATTTAAGATGAGAAACGTGTGAGCTTCATGAACGATGTAGTTTGTTTGAGCTGAAAAGTGCCTGCCCTTACCAGACATGAAGTCTTGCTTTTAGGAAGACTCAGAGCCTGGGATTTAACTCCATTTCTGAAGTGAAACACACAGCAGAGTTCCCATCCATAGATCACACTCTGCTTTAGAGTAAGAAGCACGCTCTTGCTTTCTAGAGTCTCTAAGACAGCAGGAAACGTGAGTGTGCTGAGAGCAAAGAACGATGTTTCCTACACATACAGACAATATCTAGTCAAACACTGATTCGGAAATTGATACAAAGCACTGGTCTTCTAAGACCCAATGCTTGTTATTTAGGATGAGAAACCTGTGAGCTTCGTGAACGATGTAGTTCGTTTGAGCTGTAAAGTAACTGCCCTTTCCTGAAACCAAGTCTTTCTTGTAGGAAGATCAGAGCCAGGGATTTAATTCCATTTCTGAAGTGAAACACACAGCAGAGTTCCCATCCATTTATCACATTCTGCTTTAGATAAGAAGCATGCTCTTGCTTTCTAGAGTCTCTAAGACAAAGGAAACGTGACTGTGCTGAGGAAAACAGAACGGTGTTTCCTACACATACGTACCATATCTAGTCCAACCATGCTTCTGAAACTGATACAAAGTACTGGTCCTCTAACATCCAATGCTTGTCATTTAAGATGAGAAACGTGTGAGCTTCATGAACGATGTAGTTCGTTTGACAGAAAAGTGCCTGCCCTTACCTGACATGAAGTCTTGCTTGTAGTAAGACTCAGAGCCTGGGATTTAATTCCATTTCTGAAGTGAAACACACAGCAGAGTTCCCATCCATTTATCACATTCTGCTTTAGATAAGAAGCATGCTCTTGCTTTCTAGAGTCTCTAAGTCAAAGGAAACGTGACTGTGCTGAGAAAAACAGAACGGTGTTTCCTACACATACGTACCATATCTAGTCCAACCCTGCTTCTGAAACTGATACAAAGTACTGGTCCTCTAACATCCAATGCTTGTCATTTAAGATGAGAAACGTGTGAGCTTCGTGAATGATGTAGTTCACCTGAGCTGTAAAGTAACGGCCCTTTCTTGAAACGAAGTCTTGCTTGTATTAAGACTCAGAGCCTGGGATTTAACTCCATTTCTGAAGTGAAACACACAGCAGAGATCTCATCCATTGCATAAACTCTGATTTAGAACAAGAAGCACGCTCTTGCTTTCTATAGTCCCTAATACAGCAGGAAACATGAGTGTGCTGAGAACAAAAGAACGGAGTTTCCCACACATACAGACCATATCTAGTCCAACTCTGCTTCTGAAACTGATACAAAGCACAGTTCCTGTAACATCCAATGCTTGTCAGTTAAGATGAGAAATGTGTGAGCTTCGTGAATGATGTAGTTCGTTTTTGCTGAAAAGTGACTTCCCTTACCTGAAACGAAGTCTTGCTTGTTGGAAGACACACAGCCTGCGATTTAACTCCAATTCTGGAGGGAAACACACAGCACAGTTCTCATCCATGAAACACACTCTGCTTTAGAGCAAGAAGCACGCCCTTGCTTTCTAGAATCTCTAATAAAGCATGAAACGTGAGTGTGCTCAGAACAAAAGAACGGAGTTTCCTACACATACAGACCATATCTAGTTCAACTCTGCTTCTGAGGGTTATAAAAACCACAGGTCCTCTAACATCAAATGCTTCTCAGGGAAGATGAGTAACGTTGAGCTTCGTGAATGATGTAGTTCGTTTTAGCTGAAAAGTGACTTCCCTTACCTGAAATGAAGTCTTGCTTGTAGGAAGACACAGAGCCTGGCATTTTACTCCATTTCCGAAGCGAAACACACAGCAGAGTTCTCATTCATTGATCATACTCTGCTTTAGAGCAAGAAGCACGCTCTTGATTTCTAGAATCTCTAATAAAGCATGAAACGTGAGTGTGCTCAGAACAAAAGAACGGAGTTTCCCACACATACAGACCATATCTAGTCCAACTAGCTTCTGAAACTGATACAAAGCACTGGTCCTCTAACATCCAATGCTTGTCAGTTAAGATGAGAAATGTGTGGGCTTCGTGAATGTTGTAGATCGTTTAAGCTGAAAAGTGACTTCCCTTACCTGAAACGAAGTCTTGCTTGTAGGAAGACAGAGAGCATGGGATTTAACTCCATTTCTGAAGTGAAACACACAGCAGAGTTCTCATCCATTGATCACACTCTGCTTTAGAGCAAGAAGGACGCTCTTGCTTTCTAGAGTCTCTAAGACAGCAGGAAACGTGAGTGTGCTGAGAGCAAAAGAACGGTGTTTACTACACATACAGACGATATCTAGTCCAACTCTGCTTCTGAAACTGATACAAAGCACTGGTCCTCTAACTTCCAATGCTTGTCATTTAAGATGAGAAACGTGTGAGCTTCATGAACGATGTAGTTCGTTTGAGCAGAAAAGTGCCTGCCCTTACCTGACATGAAGTCTTGCTTGTAGGAAGACTCATTGCCTGGGCTTTAACTCCAATTCTGTAGTGAACAACACAGCAGAGTTCCCATCCAATGATCACACTCTGATTTAGAGCAAGAAGCACGCTCTTGCTTTCTAGAGTCTCTAATATAGCAGGATACGTGAGTGTGCTGAGAACAACAGATCGGTGTTTCCTACACATATGGACCATATCTCGTCCAACTCTGCTTCTGAAACTGATACAAAGCACAGGTCCTCTACCATCCAATGCTTGTAAGTTAAGATGAGAAACATGTGAGCTTCGTGAATGATGTAGTTTGCTTGAGCTGTAAAGTAACTGCCCTTTCCTGAAACGAAGTCTTGATTGTAGGAAGACTCAGAGAATGGGATTTAACTCCATTTCTAAAGTGCAACACAGAGCAGAGTTCCCATCCAGGGATCACACTCTGCTTAAGAGCAAGAAGCACACTCTTACTTTCTAGAGTCTCTAAGACAGCAGGAAACGTGAGTGTGCCAAGAGCAAAAGAACGGTGTTTACTACACATACAGACGATATCTAGTCCAACTCTGCTTCTGAAACTGATACAAAGCACTGGTCCTCTAACATCCAATGCTTGTCATTTAAGATGAGAAACATGTGAGCTTCAGGAACGATGTAGTTCGTTTGAGCTGAAAAGTGCCTGCCCTTACCTGACATGAAGTCTTGCTTGTAGGAAGACTCATTGCCTGGGCTTTAACTCCAATTCTGTAGTGAACAACACAGCAGAGTTCCCATCCAATGATCACACTCTGCTTTAGAGCTATTAGCACGCTCTTGCTTTCTAGAGTCCCTAATACAGCAGGAACCTTGAGAGTGCTCAGAACAAATGAACGGTGTTTCCTACATATACGGACCATATCTAGTCCAACCCTGCTTCTGAAACTGATACAAAGTACTGGATCTCTAACATCCAATGCTTGTCATTTAAGATGAGAAACAAGTGAGCTTCATGAACGATGTAGTTCGTTTGAGCTGAAAAGTGCCTGCCCTTACCTGGAACGAAGTCTTCCTTGTAGGAAAACACAGAGCCAGGGATTTAACTCCATTTCTGAAGGGAAAGAACCAGCATAGTTCTCATCCATGGATCACACTCTGCTTTAGAGCTATTAGCACGCTCTTGCTTTCTAGAGTCTCTAATACAGCAGGAAACTTGATTGTACTCAGAACAAATGAACGGTGTTTCCTACATATACGGACCATATCTAGTTCAACTCTGCTTCTGAAACTGCAACAAACCATAGGTCCTGTAACATCCAATGCTTGTCATTTAAGATAAGAAACGTCTGAGCTTCGTGAATTATGTAGTTCGCTTGAGCTGTAAAGTAACTGCCCTTTCCTGAAATGAAGTCTTGATTGTAGGAAGACTCAGAGAATGGGATTTAACTCCATTTCTTAAGGGAAACACAGAGCATAGTTCTCATCCATCGATCACACTCTGCTTTAGAGGAAGAAGCACGCTCTTGCTTTCTTGAGTCTCTAATACATCAGGAAACGTGAGTGTGCTGAGAACAAAAGAACGGTGTTTCCTACACATAGGGGCCATATCTAGTTCAACACTGCTTCTGCAACTGACACAAAACACAGGTCCTGTCACATCCAATGCTTTTTAATTAAGAGCAAGAAACTTGTGAGCTTCGTGTACGTTGTAGTTCTTTTGACCTGTAAAGTAACTGGCCTTACCTGACCTGAAGTCTTGATTGTAGGAAGACTCAGAGCCTGAGATTTAACTCCAATTCTGTAGTTAACAACACAGCAGAGTTCCCTTCCAAAGATCACACTCTGCTTTAGAGCAAGAAGCACGCTCTTGCTTTCTAGATTCTCTAAGAGAGCAGGATACGTGAGTGTGCTGAGAACAACAGAACGGTGTTTCCTACACATATGGACCATATCTAGTCCAACTCTGCTTCTGAAACTGATACAAAGCACTGGTCTTCTATGACCCAATGCTTGTCAGTTAGGATGAGAAACCTGTGAGCTTCGTGAACGATGTAGTTCGTTTGAGCTGTAAAGTAACTGCCCTTTCCTGAAACGAAGTCTTGATTGTAGGAAGACTCAGAGCCAGGGATGTAATTCCATTTCTGATGTGAAACACACAGCAGAATTCCCATCCATTTATCACATTCTGCTTTAGATAAGAAGCATATTCTTGCTTTCTAGAGTCTCTAAGACAAAGGAAACATGACTATGCTGAGAAAAACAGAACGGTGTTTCCTACACATACGTACCATATCTAGTCCAACCCTACTTCTGAAACTGATACAAAGTACTGGATCTCTAACATCCAATGCTTGTGATTTAAGATGAGAAACATGTGAGCTTCATGAACGATGTAGTTCGTTTGAGCTGAAAAGTGCCTGCCCTTACCTGGAACGAAGTCTTCCTTGTAGGAAAACACAGAGCCAGGGATTTAACTCCATTTCTGAAGGGAAAGAACCAGCATAGATCTCATCCATGGATCACACTCTGCTTTAGAGCTATTAGCACGCTATTGCTTTCTAGAGTCTCTAATACAGCAAGAAACTTGATTGTGCTCAGAACAAATGAACGGTGTTTCCTACATATACGGACCATATCTAGTTCAACTCTGCTTCTGAAACTGCAACAAACCACAGGTCCTGTAACATCCAATGCTTGTCATTTAAGATAAGAAACGTCTGAGCTTCGTGAATGATGTAGTTCGCTTGAGCTGTAAAGTAACTGCCCTTTCCTGAAATGAAGTCTTGATTGTAGGAAGACTCAGAGAATGGGATTTAACTCCATTTCTTAAGGGAAACACACAGCATAGTTCTCATCCATCGATCACACTCTGCTTTAGAGCAAGAAGCACGCTCTTGCCTTCTTGAGTCTCTAATACATCAGGAAACGTGAGTGTGCTGAGAACAAAAGAACGGTGTTTCCTACACATAGGGGCCATATCTAGTTCAACACTGCTTCTGCAACTGAAACAAAACACAGGTCCTGTCACATCCAATGCTTTTTAATTAAGAGCAAGAAACCTGTGAGCTTCGTGTACGTTGTAGTTCTTTTGACCTGTAAAGTAACTGGCCTTACCTGACATGAAGTCTTGATTGTAGGAAGACTCAGAGCCTGAGATTTAACTCCAATTCTGTAGTGAACAACACAGCAGAGTTCCCATCCAATGATCACACTCTGCTTTAGAACAAGAAGCACGCTCTTGCTTTCTAGAGTCTCTAAGACAGCAGGATACGTGAGTGTGCTGAGAACAACAGAACGGTGTTTCCTACACAAATGGACCATATCTAGTCCAACTCTGCTTCTGAAACTGATACAAAGCACTGGTCCTCTACCATCCAATGCTTGTAAGTTAAGATGAGAAACATGTGAGCTTTGTGAATGATGTAGTTCGCTTGAGCTGTAAAGTAACTGCCCTTTCCTGAAACGAAGTCTTGATTGTAGGAAGACTCAGAGAAAGGGATTTAACTCCATTTCTGAAGTGAAACACACAGCAGAGTTCCCCTCTAGGGATCACACTCTGCTTTAGAGCAAGAAGCACACTCTTGCTTTCTAGAGTCTCTAAGACAGCAGGAAACGTGAGTGTGCTGAGAGCAAAAGAACGGTGTTTACTACACATACAGACGATATCTAGTCCAACTCTGCCTCTGAAACTCATACAAAGCACTGGTCCTCTAACATCCAATGCTTGTCATTTAAGATGAGAAACGTGTGGGCTTCATGAACGATGAAGTTCATTTGAGCTGAAAAGTGCCTGCCCTTAGCTGACATGAAGTCTTGCTTGTAGGAAGACTCAGAGCCTGGGATTTAACACCATTTCTGAAGGGAAAGACGCAGCATAGTTCTCATCCATGGACCACATTCTGCTTTAGAGCTATTAGCACGCTCTTGCTTTCTAGAGTCTCTAATACAGCAGGAAACTTGAGTGTGCTCAGAATAAATGAACGGTGTTTCCAACACATACAGACAATATCTAGTCCAACTCTGCTTCGTAAATTGATACAAAGCACTGGTCCTCTAACACACAATGCTTGTCAGTTAGGATGAGAAACCTGTGAGTTCGTGAACGATGTAGTTCGTTTGAGCTGTAAAGTAACTGCCCTTTCCTGAAACCAAGTCTTGCTTGTAGGAAGACTCAGAGCCAGGGATTTAATTCCATTTTTGAAGTGAAACACACAGCAGAGTTGCCATCCATTTATCACATTCTGCTTTACAAAAGAAGCATGCTCTTGCTTTCTAGAGTCTCTAAGACAAAGGAAACGTGACTGTGCTGAGAAAAACAGAACGGTGTTTCCTACACTAAAGTACCATATCTAGTCCAACACTGCTTCTGAAACTAATACAAACTACAGGTCCTCTAACATCCAATGCTTGTCATTTAAGATGAGAAACATGTGAGCTTCATGAACGATGTAGTTCGTTTGAGCTGAAAAGATCCTGCCCTTACCTGGAATTAAGTCTTGCTTGTAGGATGACACAGAGCCTGGGATTTACCTCCATTTCTGAAGGGAAAGACACAGCATAGTTCTCATCCATGGATCGCACTCTGCTTTAGAGCTATTAGCACGCTCTTGCTTTCTAGACTCTCTAATACAGCAGGAAACATGAGTGTGCTCAGAACAAATGAACGGTGTTTCGTACATATACAGACCATATCTAGTTCAACTCTGCTTCTGAAACTGCAACAAAGCACAGGTCCTGTAACATCCAATGCTTGTCCGTTCAGATAAGAAACGTGTGAGCTTCGTGAATGATGTAGTTCACTTGAGCTGTAAGTAACTGCCCTTTCCTGAAACGAAGTCTTGATTGTAGGAAGACTCAGAGAATGGGATTTAACTCCATTTCTGAAGTGAAACACACAGCAGAGTTCCCATCTAGGGATCACACTCTGCTTTAGAGCAAGAAGCACGCTCTTGCTTTCTAGAGTCTCTAAGAGAGCAGGAAACGTGAGTGTGCTGAGAGCAAAAGAACGGTGTTTACTACACACACAGACGATATCTAGTCCAACTCTGCTTCTGAAACTGATACAAAGCACTGGTCCTCTACCATCCAATGCTTGTAAGTTAAGATGAGAAACGTGTGAGCTTCGTGAATGATGTAGTTCGCTTGAGCTGTAAAGTAACTGCCCTTTCCTGAAACGAAGTCTTGATTGTAGGAAGACTCAGAGAATGGGATTTAACTCCATTTCTAAAGTGAAACACAGAGCAGAGTTCCCATCCAGGGATCACACTCTGCTTTAGAGCAAGAAGCACACTCTTACTTTCTAGAGTCTCTAAGACAGCAGGAAACGTGAGTGTGCCAAGAGCAAAAGAACGGTGTTTACTACACATACAGACGATATCTAGTCCAACTCTGCTTCTGAAACTGATACAAAGCACTGGTCCTCTAACATCCAATGCTTGTCATTTAAGATGAGAAACGTGTGAGCTTCATGAACAATGTAGTTTGTTTGAGCTGAAAAGTGCCTGCCCTTACCTGACATGAAGTCTTGCTTGTAGGAAGACTCATTGCCTGGGCTTTAACTCCAATTCTGTAGTGAACAAGACAGCAGAGTTCCCATCCAATGATCACACTCTGCTTTAGAGCTATTAGCACGCTCTTGCTTTCTAGAGTCTCTAATACAGCAGGAACCTTGAGTGTGCTCAGAACAAATGAACGGTGTTTCCTACATATACGGACCATATCTAGTTCAACTCTGCTTCTGAAACTGCAACAAACCACAGGTCCTCTAACATCCAATGCTTGCCAGTTAAGATAAGAAACGTGTTAGTTTCGTGAATGATATAGTTCCCTTCAGCTGTAAAGTAACTGCCCTTTCCTGAAATGAAGTCTTGCTTGTAGGAAGACTCAGAGCCTGGGATTTAACTCCATTTCTTAAGGGAAACACACAGCAGAGTTCCCATCCATTGATCACACTCTGCTTTAGAGCAAGAAGCACGCTCTTGCTTTCTAGAGTCTCTAAATCAGCAGGAAACCTGAGTGTGCTGAGATCAACAGGACGGTATTTCCTACACATACGTACCATATCTAGTCCAACTCTGCTTCTGAAATTACAACAAACCACAGGTCCTCTAACACCCAATGCTTGGCAGTTAGGATGAGAAACCTGTGAGCTTCGTGAAAGATGTTGTTCGTTTGAGCTGTAAAGTAACTGCCCTTTCCTGAAACCAAGTCTTGCTTGTAGGAAGACTCAGAGCCAGGGATTTAATTCCATTTCTGAAGTGAAACACACAGCAGAGTTGTCATCCATTTATGACATTCTGCTTTAGATAAGAAGCATGCTCTTGCTTTCTAGAGTCTCTAAGACAAAGGAAACTTGACTGTGCTGAGAAAAACCGAACGGTGTTTCCTACATATACGTACCATATCTAGTCCAACCATGCTTCTGAAACTGATACAAAGTACTGGTCCTCTAACATCCAATGCTTGTCAGGTAAGATGAGAAACGTGTGAGCTTCGTGAATGATGTAGTTCACCTGAGCTGTAAAGTAACTGCCCTTCCTTGAAACAAAGTCTTGCTTGTAGGAAGACTCAGAGCCTGGGATTTAACTCCATTTCTGAAGTGAAACACATAGCAGAGATCTCATCCATTGCACAAACTCTGCTTTAGAGCAAGAAGCACGCTCTTGCTTTCTATATTCTCTAATACAGCAGGAAATTTGAGTGTGCTCAGAACAAAAGAAAGGAGTTTCCCACACATACAGACCATATCTAGTCCAACTCTGCTTCTGAAACTGATACAAAGCACTGGTCCTCTAACATCCAATGCTTGTCAGTTAAGATGAGAAATGTTTGGGCTTCGTGAATTTTGTAGATCGTTTAAGCTGAAAAGTGACTTCCCTTACCTGAAACGAAGTCTTGTTTGTAGGAAGACACAGAGCCTTCAATTTAACTCTATTTCTGAAGTGAAACGCACAGCAGAGTTCTCATCCATTGATCACATTCTGCTTTAGATAAGAAGCATGCTCTTGCTTTCTAGAGTCTCTAAGACAAAGGAAACGTGAGTGTGCTGAGGAAAACAGAACGGAGTTTCCTACCCACACGTACCATATCTAGTCCAACCATGCTTCTGAAACTGATACAAAGTACTGGTCCTCTAACATCCAATGCTTGTCATTTCAGATGAGAAACATGTGAGCTTCATGAACGATGTAGTTCGTTTGAGCTGAAAAGTGCCTGCCCTTACCTGGAACGTAGTCTTCCTTGTAGGAAGACACAGAGCCTGGGTTTTAACTCCATTTCTGAAGGGAAAGAACCAGCATAGTTCTCATCCATGGATCACACTCTGCTTTAGAGCTATTAGCACGCTCTTGCTTTCTTGAGTCTCTAATACATCAGGAAACATGAGTGTGCTGAGAAGAAAAGAACGGTGTTTCCTACACATAGGGGCCATATCTAGTTCAACACTGCTTCTGCAACTGAAACAAAACACAGGTCCTGTCACATCCAATGCTTTTTAATTAAGAGCAAGAAACGTGTGAGCTTCGTGTACGTTGTAGTTCTTTTGACCTGTAAAGTAACTGCCCTTACCTTAATCAAAGTCTTGCTTGTAGGAAGACTCAGAGCCTGGGAATTAACTCCAATTCTGTAGTGAACAACACAGCAGAGTTCCCATCCAATGATCACACTCTGCTTTAGAGCAAGAAGCACGCTCTTGCTTTCTAGATTCTCTAAGACAGCATGATACGTGAGTGTGTTGAGAACAACAGAACGGTGTTTCCTACACATATGGACCATATCTAGTCCAACTCTGCTTCTGAAACTGATACAAAGCACTGGTCCTCTACCATCCAATGCTTGTAAGTTAAGATGAGAAACGTGTGAGCTTCGTGAATGATGTAGTTCACTTGAGCTGTAAGTAACTGCCCTTTCCTGAAACGAAGTCTTGAATGTAGGAAGACTCAGAGAATGGGATTTAACTCCATTTCTGAAGTGAAACACACAGCAGAGTTCCCATCCAGGGATCACACTCTGCTTTAGAGCAAGAAGAACACTCTTGCTTTCTAGAGTCTCTAAGTCAGCAGGAAACGTGAGTGTGCTGAGAGCAAAAGAACGGTGTTTACTACACATACAGATGATATCTAGTCCAACTCTGCTTCTGAAACTGATACAAGGCACTGGTCCTCTAACATCCAATGCATGTCATTTAAGATGAGAAACGTGTGAGCTTCATGAACGATGTAGTTCGTTTGAGCTGAAAAGTGCCTGCCCTTACCTGACTTGAAGTCTTGCTTGTAGGACGACTCAGAGCCTGGGATTTAACTCCATTACTGAAGGGAAAGACACACCATAGTTCTCATCCATGGATCACATTCTGCTTTAGAGCTATTAGCATGCTCTTGCTTTCTAGATTCTCTAAGACAAAGGAAACATGACTGTGCTGAGAAAAACAGAAAGGTGTTTCCTACACATACGTACCATATCTAGTCCAACCCTGCTTCTGAAACTGATACAAAGTACTGGTCCTCTAACATCCAATGCTTGTCATTTAAGATGAGAAACGTGTGAGCTTCATGAACGATGTAGTTCGTTTGAGCTGAAAAGTGACTTCCCTTACCTGAAATGAAGTCTTGCTTGTAGGAAGACACAGAGCCTGGGATTTAACTCCATTTCTCACGTGAAACACACAGCAGAGTTCTCATCCATTGATCACACTCTGCTTTAGAGCAAGAAGCACGCTCTTGCTTTCTAGAGTCTCTAAGAGAGCAGGATACGTGAGTGTGCTTAGAACAACAGAACGGTGTTTCCTACACATACGGACCATATCTAGACCAACTCTGCTTCTGAAACTGATACAAAGCACTGGTCCTCTAACATCCAATGCTTGTCAGGGAAGATGAGAAACGTTGAGCTTCGTGAATGATGTAGTTCCTTTTAGCTGAAAAGTGACTTCCCTTACCTGAAACGAAGTCTTGCTTGTAGGAAGACACAGAGCCTGGGATTTAACTCCATTTCTGAAGCGAAACACAAAGCAGAGTTCTCATCCATTGATCACACTCTGCTTTAGAGCAAGAAGCACGCTCTCGCTTTCTAGATTCTCTAAGACAGCAGGATACATGAGTGTGCTGAGAACAACAGAACGGTGTTTCCTACACTTATGGACCATATCTAGTCCAACTCTGCTTCCGAAACTGATACAAAGCACTGGTCCTCTACCATCCAATGCTTGTAAGTTAAGATGAGAAATTTGTGGGCTTCGTGAACGTTGTAGTTTGTTTGAGCTGAAAATGACTTCCCTTACCTGAAACGAAGTCTTGTTTGTAGGAAGACACAGAGCCTGTAATTTAACTCTATTTCTGAAGTGAAACACACAGCAGAGTTCTCATCCATTGATCACACTCTGCTTAAGAGCAATAAGCACGTTCTTGCTTTCTAGAGTCTCTAATACAGCAGGATACGTGAGTGTGCTGAGGAAAACAGAACGGTGTTTCCTACCCATACGTACCATATCTAGTCCAACCCTGCTTCTGAAAATGATACAAAGTACTGGTCCTCTAACATCCAATGCTTGTCAGGGAAGATGAGAAACGTTGAGCTTCGTGAACGATGTAGTTCGTTTTAGCTGAAAAGTGACTTCTCTTAACTGAAACGAAGTCTTGCTTGTAGGAAGACACAGAGCCTGGGATTTAACTCCATTTCTGAAGCGAAACACACAGCAGAGTTCTCATCCATTGATCATACTCTGCTTTAGAGCAAGAAGCACGCTCTTGCTTTCTAGAGTCTCTAATACAGCATGAAACGTGAGTGTGCTCAGAACAAAAGAACGGTGTTTCCTACACATATGGACCATATCTAATCCAACTCTGCTTCTGAAACTACAACAAAGCACAGGTCCTCTAACACCCAACGCATGTCAGTTAGGATGAGAAACCTGTGAGCTTCGTGAACGATGTAGTTCGATTGAGCTGTAAAGTATCTGCCCTTTCCTGAAACTAAGTCTTGATTGTATAAAGACTCAGAGCCAGGGATTTAATTCCATTTCTGAAGTGAAACACACAGCAGAGTTCTCATCCATTTATCACATTCTGCTTTAGATAAGAAGCATGCTCTTGCTTTCTAGAGTCTCTAAGGCAAAGGAAACGTGAGTGTGCTGAGGAAAACAGAACGTTGTTTCCTACCCATACGTACCATATCTAGTCCAACCCTGCTTCTGAAACTCATACAAAGTACTGGTCCTCTAACATCCAATGCTTGTCAGGGAAGATGAGAAACGTTGAGCTTAGTGAATGATGTAGTTCGTTTTAGCTGAAAAGTGACTTCTCCTACCTGAAACGAAGTCTTGCTTGTAGGAACACACAGAGCCTGGGATTTAACTCCATTTCTGAAGTGAAACACACAGCAGAGTTCTCATCCATTTATCACATTCTGCTTTAGATAAGAAGCATGCTCTTGCTTTCTAGAGTCTCTAAGGCAAAGGAAACGTGAGTGTGCTGAGAACAACAGAACGGTGTTTCCTACACATATGGACCATATCTAGTCCAACTCTGCTTCTGAAACTGATACAAAGCACTGGTCCTCTACCATCCAATGCTTGAAAGTTAAGATGAGAAACGTGTGAGCTTCGTGAATGATTTAGTTCGCTTGAGCTGTAATGTAACTGCCCTTTCCTGAAACGAAGTTTTGATTGTAGGAAGACTCAGAGAATGGGATTTAACTCCATTTCTGAAGTGAAACACACAGCAGAGTTCCCATCCAGGGATCACACTCTGCTTTAGAGCAAGAAACACACTCTGGCTTTCTAGAGTCTCTAAGACAGCAGGAAACGTGAGTGTGTTGCGAGCAAAAGAACGGTGTTTACTACACATACAGATGATATCTAGTCCAACTCTGCTTCTGAAACTGATACAAAGCACTGGTCCTCTAACATCCAATGCTTGTCATTTAAGATGAGAAACGTGTGAGCTTCATGAACGATGTAGTTCGTTTGAGCTGAAAAGTGCCTGCCCTTACCTGACATGAAGTCTTGCTTGTAGGAAGACTCAGAGCCTGGGATTTAACTCCATTTCTGAAGGGAAAGACACACCATAGTTCTCATCCATTGATCTTACTCTGCTTTAGAGCAAGAAGCATGCTCTTGCTTTCTAGAGTCTCTAAGACAAAGGAAACGTGAGTGTGCTGAGGAAAACAGAACGGTGTTTCCTACCCATACGTACCATATCTAGTCCAACCCTGCTTCTGAAAATGATACAAAGTACTGGTCCTCTAACATCCAATGCTTGTCAGGGAAGATGAGAAACGTTGAGCTTCGTGAACGATGTAGTTCGTTTTAGCTGAAAAGTGACTTCTCTTAACTGAAACGAAGTCTTGCTTGTAGGAAGACACAGAGCCTGGGATTTAACTCCATTTCTGAAGCGAAACACACAGCAGAGTTCTCATCCATTGATCATACTCTGCTTTAGAGCAAGAAGCACGCTCTTGCTTTCTAGAGTCTCTAATACAGCATGAAACGTGAGTGTGCTCAGAACAAAAGAACGGTGTTTCCTACACATATGGACCATATCTAATCCAACTCTGCTTCTGAAACTACAACAAAGCACAGGTCCTCTAACACCCAACGCATGTCAGTTAGGATGAGAAACCTGTGAGCTTCGTGAACGATGTAGTTCGATTGAGCTGTAAAGTATCTGCCCTTTCCTGAAACTAAGTCTTGATTGTATAAAGACTCAGAGCCAGGGATTTAATTCCATTTCTGAAGTGAAACACACAGCAGAGTTCTCATCCATTTATCACATTCTGCTTTAGATAAGAAGCATGCTCTTGCTTTCTAGAGTCTCTAAGGCAAAGGAAACGTGAGTGTGCTGAGATCAACAGAACGGTGTTTCCTACACATATGGACCATATCTAGGCCAACTCTGCTTCTGAAACTGATACAAAGCACTGGTCCTCTACCATCCAATGCTTGTAAGTTAAGATGAGAAACGTGTGAGCTTCGTGAATGATTTAGTTCGCTTGAGCTGTAATGTAACTGCCCTTTCCTGAAACGAAGTTTTGATTGTAGGAAGACTCAGAGAATGGGATTTAACTCCATTTCTGAAGTGAAACACACAGCAGAGTTCCCATCCAGGGATCACACTCTGCTTTAGAGCAAGAAGCACACTCTTGCTTTCTAGAGTCTCTAAGACAGCAGGAAACGTGAGTGTGCTGCGAGCAAAAGAACGGTGTTTACTACACATACAGATGATATCTAGTCCAACTCTGCTTCTGAAACTGATACAAAGCACTGGTCCTCTAACATCCAATGCTTGTCATTTAAGATGAGAAACGTGTGAGCTTCATGAACGATGTAGTTCGTTTGAGCTGAAAAGTGCCTGCCCTTACCTGACATGAAGTCTTGCTTGTAGGAAGACTCAGAGCCTGGGATTTAACTCCATTTCTGAAGGGAAAGACACACCATAGTTCTCATCCATTGATCTTACTCTGCTTTAGAGCAAGAAGCATGCTCTTGCTTTCTAGAGTCTCTAAGACAAAGGAAACGTGAGTGTGCTGAGGAAAACAGAACGGTGTTTCCGACCCATACGTACCATATCTAGTCCAACCATGCTTCTGAAACTGATACAAAGTACTGGTCCTCTAACATCCAATGCTTGTCATTTAAGATGAGAAACATGTGAGCTTCATGAACGATGTAGTTCGTTTGAGCTGAAAAGTGCCTGCCCTTACCTGGAACGTAGTCTTCCTTGTAGGAAGACACAGAGCCTGGGATTTAACTCCATTTCTGAAGGGAAAGAACCAGCATAGTTCTCATCCATGGATCACACTCTGCTTTAGAGCTATTAGCACGCTCTTGCTTTCTTGAGTCTCTAATACATCAGGAAACATGAGTGTGCTGAGAACAAAAGAACGGTGTTTCCTACACATATGGACCATATCTAGTCCAACTCTGCTTCTGAAACTGATACAAAGCAATGGTCCTCTACCATCCAATGCTTGTAAGTTAAGATGAGAAACGTGTGAGCTTCGTGAATGATGTAGTTCGCTTGAGCTGTAAAGTAACTGCCCTTTCCTGAAACGAAGTCTTGATTGTAGGAAGACTCAGAGAATGGGATTTAACTCCATTTCTGAAGTGAAACACACAGCAGAGTTCCCATCCAGGGATCACACTCTGCTTTAGAGCAAGAAGAACACTCTTGCTTTCTAGAGTCTCTAAGACAGCAGGAAACGTGAGTGTGCTGAGAGCAAAAGAACCGTGTTTACTACACATACAGATGACACCTAGTCCAACTCTGCTTCTGAAACTGATACAAAGCACTGGTCCTCTAACATCCAATGCATGTCATTTAAGATGAGAAACGTGTGAGCTTCATGAACGATGTAGTTCGTTTGAGCTGAAAAGTGCCTGCCCTTACCTGACATGAAGACTTGCTTGTAGGAAGACTCAGAGCCTGGGATTTAACTCCATTACTGAAGGGAAAGACACACCATAGTTCTCATCCATGGATCACATTCTGCTTTAGAGCTATTAGCATGCTCTTGCTTTCTAGAGTCTCTAATACAGCAGGAAACTTGAGTGTGCTCAGAACAAATGAACGGTGTTTCCTTCATATACGGACCATATCTAGTTCAACTCTGCTTCTGAAACTGCAACAAACCACAGGTACTCTAACATCCAATGCTTGTCATTTAAGATAAGAAACGTGTGAGCTTCGTGAATGATGTAGTTCGCTTGAGCTGTAAAGTAACTGCCCTTTCCTGAAATGAAGTCTTGCATGTAGGAAGATTCAGAGCCTGGGATTAAACTCCATTTCTGAAGTGAAACACTCAGCAGAGTTCCCATCCATAGATCACACTCTGCTTTAGAGAAAGAAGCACGCACTTGCTTTCTAGAGTCTCTAAGACAGCAGGAAACGTGAGTGTGCTGAGAGCAAAAGAACGGTGTTTCCTACACATACAGACAATATCTAGTCCAACTCTGCTTTGGAAACTGATACAAAGCACTGGTCCTCTTACACCCAATGCTTGTCAGTTAGGATGAGAAACCTGTGAGCTTCGTGAACGATGTAGTTCGTTTGAGCTGTAAAGAAACTGCCCTTTCCTGAAACCAAGTCCTGCTTGTAGGAAGACTCAGAGCCAGGGATTTAATTCCATTTCTGAAGTGAAACACACAGCAGAGTTCCCATCCATTTATCACATTCTGCTTTAGATAAGAAGCATGCTCTTGCTTTCTAGAGTCTCTAAGACAAAGGAAACGTGACTGTGCTGAGAAAAACAGAAAGGTGTTTCCTACACATACGTACCATATCTAGTCCAACCCTGCTTCTGAAACTGATAAAAAGTACTGGTCCTCTAACATCCAATGCTTGTCATTTAAGATGAGAAACGTGTGAGCTTCAAGAACGATGTAGTTCGTTTGAGCTGAAAAGTGACTTCCCTTACCTGAAACGAAGTCTTCCTTGTAGGAAGACACAGAGCCTGGGATTTAACTCCATTTCTCACGTGAAACACACAGCAGAGTTCCCATCCAATGATCACACTCTGCTTTAGAGCAAGAAGCACGCTCTTGCTTTCTAGATTCTCTAAGACAGCAGGATACATGAGTGTGCTGAGAACAACAGAACGGTGTTTCCTACACTTATGGACCATATCTAGTCCAACTCTGCTTCCGAAACTGATACAAAGCACTGGTCCTCTACCATCCAATGCTTGTAAGTTAAGATGAGAAATGTGTGGGCTTCGTGAATGTTGTAGTTTGTTTGAGCTGAAAAGTGACTTCCCTTACCTGAAACGAAGTCTTGTTTGTAGGAAGACACAGAGCCTGTAATTTAACTCTATTTCTGAAGTGAAAAACACAGCAGAGTTCTCATCCATTGATCACACTCTGCTTAAGAGCAATAAGCACGCTCTTGCTTTCTAGAGTCTCTAATACAGCAGGATACGTGAGTGTGCTGAGGAAAACAGAACGGTGTTTCCTACCCATACGTACCATATCTAGTCCAACCCTGCTTCTCAAAATGATACAAAGTACTGGTCCTCTAACATCCAATGCTTGTCAGGGAAGATGAGAAACGTTGAGCTTCGTGAACGATGTAGTTCGTTTTAGCTGAAAAGTGACTTCTCTTAACTGAAACGAAGTCTTGCTTGTAGGAAGACACAGAGCCTGGGATTTAACTCCATTTCTGAAGCGAAACACAGCAGAGTTCTCATCCATTGATCATACTCTGCTTTAGAGCAAGAAGCACGCTCTTGCTTTCTAGAGTCTCTAAGACAGCATGAAACGTGAGTGTGCTCAGAACAAAAGAACGGTGTTTCCTACACATATGGGCCATATCTAGTCCAACACTGCTTCTGAAACTACAACAAAGCACAGGTCCTCTAACACCCAACGCTTGTCAGTTAGGATGAGAAACCTGTGAGCTTCGTGAACGATGTAGTTCGATTGAGCTGTAAAGTTACTGCCCTTTCCTGAAACTAAGTCTTGATTGTATGAAGACTCAGAGCCAGGGATTTAATTCCATTTCTGAAGTGAAACACACAGCAGAGTTCTCATCCATTTATCACATTCTGCTTTAGATAAGAAGCATGCTCTTTCTTTCTAGAGTCTCTAAGGCAAAGGAAACATGAGTGTGCTGAGGAAAACAGAACGGTGTTTCCTACCCATACGTACCATATCTAGTCCAACCCTGCTTCTGAAACTGATACAAAGTACTGGTCCTCTAACATCCAATGCTTGTCAGGGAAGATGAGAAACGTTGAGCTTCGTGAATGATGTAGTTCGTTTTAGCTGAAAAGTGACTTCTCTTACCTGAAACGAAGTCTTGCTTGTAGGAAGACACAGAGCCTGGGATTTAACTCCATTTCTCACGTGAAACACACAGCAGAGTTCTCATCCATTGATCATACTCTGCTTTAGAGCAAGAAGCACGCTCTTGCTTTCTAGAGTCTCTAATACAGCATGAAACGTGAGTGTGCTCAGAACAAAAGAACGGTGTTTCCTACAATACGGACCATATCTAGTCCAACTCTGCTTCTGAAACTACAACAAAGCACAGGTCCTCTAACACCCAACGCTTGTCAGTTAGGATGAGAAACCTGTGAGCTTCGTGAACGATGTAGTTCGTTTGAGCTGTAAAGTAACTGCCCTTTCCTGAAACTAAGTCTTGATTGTATTAAGACTCAGAGCCAGGGATTTAATTCCATTTCTGAAGTGAAACACACAGCAGAGTTCTCATCCATTTATCACATTCTGCTTTAGATAAGAAGCATGTTCTTGCTTTCTAGAGTCTCTAAGGCAAAGGAAACGTGAGTGTGCTGAGAACAACAGAACGGTGTTTCCTACACATATGGACCATATCTAGTCCAACTCTGCTTCTGAAACTGATACAAAGCACTGGTCCTCTACCATCCAATGCTTGTAAGTTAAGATGAGAAACGTGTGAGCTTCGTGAATGATTTAGGTCGCTTGAGCTGTAAAGTAACTGCCCTTTCCTGAAACGAAGTCTTGATTGTAGGAAGACTCAGAGAATGGGATTTAACTCCATTTCTGAATTGAAACACACAGCAGAGTTCCCATCCAGGGATCACACTCTGCTTTAGAGCAAGAAGCACACTCTTGCTTTCTAGAGTCTCTAAGACAGCAGGAAACGTGAGTGTGCTGAGAGCAAAAGAATGGTGTTTACTACACATACAGACGATATCTAGTCCAACTCTGCATCTGAAACTGATAGAAAACACTGGTCCTCTAACATCCAATGCTTGTCATTTAAGATGAGAAACGTGTGAGCTTCATGAACGATGTAGTTCGTTTGAGCTGAAAAGTGCCTGCCCTTACCTGACATGAAGTCTTGCTTGTAGGAAGACACAGAGCCTGGGATTTAACTCCATTTCTGACGGGAAACACACAGCAGAGTTCTCATCCATTGATCACACTCTGCTTTAGAGCAAGAAGCACGCTCTTGCTTTCTAGAGTCTCTAAGAGAGCAGGATACATGAGTGTGCTTAGAACAACAGAACGGTGTTTCCTACACATACGGACCATATCTATACCAACTCTGCTTCTGAAACTGATACAAAGCACTGGTCCTCTAACATCCAATGCTTGTCAGTTAAGATAAGAAACGTGTGAGCTTCGTGAATGATGTAGTTCACTTGAGCTGTAATGTAACTGCCCTTTCCTGAAATGGAGTTTTGCATGTAGGAAGACTCAGAGCCTGGGATTTAACTCCATTTCTGAAGTGAAACACACAGCAGAGTTCCCATCCATAGATCACACTCTGCTTTAGAGAAAAAAGCACGCACTTGCTTTCTAGAGTCTCTAAGACAGCAGGAAACGTGAGTGTGCTGAGAGCAAAAGAACGGTGTTTCCTACACATACAGACAACATCTAGTCCAACTCTGCTTTGGAAACTGATACAAAGCACTGGTCCTCTACCATCCAATGCTGGTAAGTTAAGATGAGAAATGTGTGGGCTTCGTGAATGTTGTAGTTTGTTTGAGCTGAAAAGTGACTTCCCTTACCTGAAACGAAGTCTTGCTTGTAGGAAGACACAGAGCCTGGGATTTAACTCCATTTCTGAAGCGAAACACAAAGCAGAGTTCTCATCCATTGATCACACTCTGCTTTAGAGCAAGAAGCACGCTCTTGCTTTCTAGATTCTCTAAGACAGCAGGATACATGAGTGTGCTGAGAACAACAGAACGGTGTTTCCTACACATATGGACCATATCTAGTCCAACTCTGCTTCCGAAACTGATACAAAGCACTGGTCCTCTACCATCCAATGCTTGTAAGTTAAGACGAGAAATGTGAGGGCTTCGTGAATGTTGTAGTTTGTTTGAGCTGAAAAGTGACTTCCCTTACCTGAAACGAAGTCTTGTTTGTAGGAAGACACAGAGCCTGTAATTTAACTCTATTTCTGAAGTGAAACACACAGCAGAGTTCCCATCCATAGATCACACTCTGCTTTAGAGAAAAAAGCACGCACTTGCTTTCTAGAGTCTCTAAGACAGCAGGAAACGTGAGTGTGCTGAGAGCAAAAGAACGGTGTTTCCTACACATACAGACAACATCTAGTCCAACTCTGCTTTGGAAACTGATACAAAGCAATGGTCCTCTAACACCCAATGCTTGACAGTTAGGATGAGAATCCAGTGAGCTTCGTGAACGATGTAGTTCGTTTGAGCTGTAAAGAAACTGCCCTTTCCTGAAACCAAGTCCTGCTTGTAGGAAGACTCAGAGCCAGGGATTTAATTCCATTTCTGAAGTGAAACACACAGCAGAGTTCCCATCCATTTATCACATTCTGCTTTAGATAAGAAGCATGCTCTTGCTTTCTAGAGTCTCTAAGACAAAGGAAACGTGACTGTGCTGAGAAAAACAGAAAGGTGTTTCCTACACATACGTACCATATCTAGTCCAACCCTGCTTCTGAAACTGATACAAAGTACTGGTCCTCTAACATCCAATGCTTGTCATTTAAGATGAGAAACGTGTAAGCTTCATGAACGATGTAGTTCGTTTGAGCTGAAAAGTGCCTGCCCTTACCTGAAACGAAGTCTTGCTTGTAGGAAGACACAGAGCCTGGGATTTAACTCCATTTCTGAAGGGAAAGAACCAGCATAGTTCTCATCCATGGATCACATTCTGCTTTAGAGCTATTAGCACGCTCTTGCTTTCTAGAGTCTCTAAGACAGCAGGATACGTGAGTGTGCTGAGAACACAAGAACGGTGTTTCCTACACATACGGACCATATCTAGTCCAACTCTGCTTCTGAAACTACAACAAAGCACTGGTCTTCTAACATCAAATGCTTGTCAGTTAAGATGAGAAACGTTGATCATCGTGAATGATGTAGTTCGTTTTAGCTGAAAAGTGACTTCCCTTACCTGAAACGAAGTCTTGCTTGTAGGAAGACACAGAGCCTGGGATTTAACTCCATTTCTGACGTGAAACACATAGCAGAGTTCTCATCCATTGATCACACTCTGCTTTAGAGCAAGAAGCACGCTCTTGCTTTCTAGAGTCTCTAAGAGAACAGGATACGTGAGTGTGCTTAGAACAACAGAACGGTGTTTCCTACACAAATGGACCATATCTAGACCAACTCTGCTTCTGAAACTGATACAAAGCACAGGTCCTCTAACATCCAATGCTTGTCAGGGACGATGAGAAACGTTGAGCTTCGTGAACGATGTAGTTCGTTTTAGCTGAAAAGTGACTTCCCTTACCTGAAACGAAGTCTTGCTTGTAGGAAGACACAGAGCCTGGGATTTAACTCCATTTCTGAAGCGAAACACACAGCAGAGTTCTCATCCATTGATCACACTCTGCTTTAGAGCAAGAAGCACGCTCTTGCTTTCTAGATTCTCTAAGACAGCAGGATACATGAGTGTGCTGAGAACAACAGAACGGTGTTTCCTACACATATGGACCATATCTAGTCCAACTCTGCTTCCGAAACTGATACAAAGCACTGGTCCAATACCATCCAATGCTTGTAAGTTAAGATGAGAAATGGGTGGGCTTCGTGAATGTTGCAGTTTGTTTGAGCTGAAAAGTGACTTCCCTTACCTGAAACGAAGTCTTGCTTGTAGGAAGACACAGAGCCTGGGATTTAACTCCATTTCTGAAGCGAAACACACAGCAGAGTTCTCATCCATTGATCACACTCTGCTTTAGAGCAAGAAGCACACTCTTGCTTTCTAGATTCTCTAAGACAGCAGGATACATGAGTGTGCTGAGAACAAAAGAACGGTGTTTCCTACACTTATGGACCATATCTAGTCCAACTCTGCTTCCGAAACTGATACAAAGCACTGGTCCTCTACCATCCAATGCTTGTAAGTTAAGATGAGAAATGTGTGGGCTTCGTGAATGTTGTAGTTTGTTTGAGCTGAAAAGTGACTTCCCTTACCTGAAACGAAGTCTTGTTTGTAGGAAGACACAGAGCCTGTAATTTAACTCTATTTCTGAAGTGAAACACACAGCAGAGTTCTCATCCATTGATCACACTCTGCTTAAGAGCAAGAAGCACGCTCTTGCTTTCTAGAGTCTCTAAGACAGCAGGATACGTGAGTGTGCTGAGAACAACACAAAGGTGTTTCCTACCCATACGTACCATATCTAGTCCAACCCTGCTTCTGAAACTGATACAAAGTACTGGTCCTCTAACATCCAATGCTTGTCAGGGAAGATGAGAAACATTGAGCTTCGTGAATGATGTAGTTCGCTTGAGCTGTAAAGTAACTGCCCTTTCCTGAAACTAAGTCTTGATTGTATGAAGACGCAGAGCCAGGGATTTAATTCCATTTCTGAAGCGAAACACACAGCAGAGTTCTCATCCATTGATCATACTCTGCTTTAGAGCAAGAAGCACGCTCTTGCTTTCTAGAGTCTCTAATACACCATGAAACGTGAGTGTGCTCAGAACAAAAGAACGGTGTTTCCTACAATACGGACCATATCTAGTCCAACTCTGCTTCTGAAACTACAACAAAGCACAGGTCCTCTAACACCCAACGCTTGTCAGTTAGGAGGAGAAACATGTGAGCTTCGTGAACGATGTAGTTCGTTTGAGCTGAAAAGTGCCTGCCCTTACCTGGAACGAAGTCTTACTTGTAGGAAGACACAGAGCCTGGGATTTAACTCCATTTTGAAGGGAAAGAACCAGCATAGTTCTCATCCATGGATCACACTCTGCTTTAGAGCTATTAGCACGCTCTTGCTTTCTTGAGTCTCTAATACATCAGGAAACATGAGTGTGCTGAGAACAAAAGAACGGTGTTTCCTACACATAGGGGCCATATCTAGTTCAACACTGCTTCTGAAACTGACACAAAACACAGGTCCTGTCTCATCCAATGCTTTTTAATTAAGAGCAAGAAACGTGTGAGCTTCGTGTACGTTGTAGTTCTTTTGACCTGTAAAGTAACTGCCCTTACCTTAATCGAAGTCTTGCTTGTAGGAAGACTCAGAGCCTGGGATTTAACTCCAATTCTGTAGTGAACAACACAGCAGAGTTCCCATCCAATGATCACACTCTGCTTTAGAGCAAGAAGCACGCTCTTGCTTTCTAGATTCTCTAAGACAGCAGTATAGGTGAGTGTGCTGAGAACAACAGAACGGTCTTTCCTACACATATGGACCATATCTAGTCCAACTCTGCTTCTGAAACTGATACAAAGCACTGGTCCTCTACCATCCAATGCTTGTAAGTTAAGATGAGAAACGTGTGAGCTTCCTGAACGATGTAGTTCGCTTGAGCTATGAATTAACTGCCCTTTCCTGAAACTAAGTCTTGATTGTATGAAGACTCAGAGCCAGGGATTTAATTCCATTTCTGAAGTGAAACACACAGCAGAGTTCTCATCCATTTATCACATTCTGCTTTAGATAAGAAGCATGCTCTTGCTTTCTAGAGTCTCTAAGGCAAAGGAAACGTGAGTGTGCTGAGGAAAACAAAATGGTGTTTCCTACCCATATGTACCATATCTAGTCCAACCATGCTTCTGAAACTGAAACAAAGTACTGGTCCTCTAACATCCAATGCTTGTCATTTAAGATGAGAAACATGTGAGCTTCATGAACGATGTAGTTCATTTGAGCTGAAAAGTGCCTGCCCTTACCTGGAACGAAGTCTTGCTTGTAGGAAGACACAGAGCCTGGGATTTAACTCCATTTCTGAAGGGAAAGACACAGCATAGTTCTCATCCATGGATCATACTCTGCTTTAGAGCTATTAGCATGCTCTTGATTTCTAGAGTCTCTAATATAGCAGGAAACTTGAGTGTGCTCAGAACAAATGAACGGATTTTCCTACATATACAGACCATATCTAGTTCAACTCTGCTTCTGAAACTGCAACAAACCACAGGTCCTGTAACATCCAATGCTTGTCATTTAAGATAAGAAACGTGAGAGCTTCGTGGATGATGTAGTTCGCTTGAGCTGTAAAGTAACTGCCCTTTCCTGAAATGAAGTCTTGATTGTAGGAAGACTCAGAGAATGGGATTTAACTCCATTTCTGAACGGAAACACACAGCAGAGTTCTCATCCATCGATCACCCTCTGCTTTAGAGCAAGAAGCACACTCTTGCTTTCTTGAGTCTCTAATACATCAGGAAACGTGAGTGTGCTGAGAACAAAAGAACGGTGTTTTCTACACATAGGGGCCATATCTAGTTCAACACTGCTTCTGAAACTGACACAAAACACAGGTCCTGTCACATCCAATGCTTTTTAATTAAGAGCAAGAAACGTGTGAGCTTCGTGTACGTTGTAGTTCTTTTGACCTGTAAAGTAACTGCCCTTACCTTAATCGAAGTCTTGCTTGTAGGAAGACTCAGAGCCTGGGATTTAACTCCAATTCTGTAGTGAACAACACAGCAGAGTTCCCATCCAATGATCACACTCTGCTTTAGAGCAAGAAGCACGCTCTTGCTTTCTAGATTCTCTAAGAGAGCAGGATACGTGAGTGTGCTGAGAACAACAGAACAGTGTTTCCTACACATATGGACCATATCTAGTCCAACTCTGCTTCTGAAACTGATACAAAGCACTGGTCCTCTACCATCCAATGCTTGTAAGTTAAGATGAGAAACGTGTGAGCTTCGTGAATGATTTAGTTCGCTTGAGCTATAAAGTAACTGCCCTTTCCTGAAACGAAGTCTTGATTGTAGGAAGACTCAGAGAATGGGATTTAACTCCATTTCTGAAGTGAAACACACAGCAGAGTTCCCATCCAGGGATCACACTCTGCTTTAGAGCAAGAAGCACACTAGTGCTTTCTAGAGTCTCTAAGACAGCAGGAAACGTGAGTGTGCTGAGAGCAAAAGAACGGTGTTTACTACACATAAAGACGATATCTAGTCCAACTCTGCTTCTGAAACTGATACAAAGCACTGGTCCTCTAACATCCAATGCTTGTCATTTAAGATGAGAAACGTGTGAGCTTCATGAACGATGTAGTTCGTTTGAGCTGAAAAGTGCCTGCCCTTACCTGACATGAAGTCTTGCTTGTAGGAAGACTCAGAGCCTGGGATTTAACTCCATTTCTGAAGAGAAAGACACACCATAGTTCTCATCCATGGATCACATTCTGCTTTAGAGCTATTAGCACGCTCTTGCTTTCTAGAGTCTCTAATACAGCAGGAAACTTGAGTGTGCTCAGAACAAATGAACGGTGTTTCCTACATATACGGACCATATCTAGTTCAACTCTGCTTCTGAAACTGCAACAAACCACAGGTCCTCTAACATCCAATGCTTGTCAGTTAAGATAAGAAACCTGTGAGCTTCGTGAATGATGTAGTTCGCTTGAGCTGTAAAGTAACTGCCCTTTCCTGAAATGAAGTCTTGCATGTAGGAAGACTCAGAGCCTGGGAATTAACTTCATTTCTGAAGTGAAACACTCAGCAGAGTTCCCATCCATAGATCACACTCTGCTTTAGAGAAAGAAGCACGCACTTGCTTTCTAGAGTCTCTAAGACAGCAGGAAACGTGAGTGTGGTGAGAGCAAAAGAACGGTGTTTCCTACACATACAGACAACATCTAGTCCAACTCTGCTTTGGAAACTGATACAAAGCAATGGTCCTCTAACACCCAATGCTTGACAGTTAGGATGAGAATCCTGTGAGCTTCGTGAACGATGTAGTTCGTTGGAGCTGTAAAGAAACTGCCCTTTCCTGAAACCAAGTCCTGCTTGTAGGAAGACTCAGAGCCAGGGATTTAATTCCATTTCTGAAGTGAAACACACAGCAGAGTTCCCATCCATTTATCACATTCTGCTTTAGATAAGAAGCATGCTCTTGCTTTCTAGAGTCTCTAAGACAAAGGAAACGTGACTGTGCTGAGAAAAACAGAAAGGTGTTTCCTACACATACATACCATATCTAGTCCAACCCTGCTTCTGAAACTGATACAAAGTAATGGTCCTCTAACATCCAATGCTTGTCATTTAAGATGAGAAACGTGTGAGCTTCATGAACGATGTAGTTCGTTTGAGCTGAAAAGTGCCTGCCCTTACCTGAAACGAAGTCTTGCTTGTAGGAAGACACAGAGCCTGTGATTTAACTCCATTTCTGAAGGGAAAGAACCAGCATAGTTTTCATCCATGGATCACAGTCTGCTTTAGAGCTATTAGCACGCTCTTGCTTTCTTGAGTCTCTAATACATCAGGAAACGTGAGTGTGCTGAGAACAAAAGAACGGTGTTTCCTACAAATAGGGGCCATATCTAGTTCAACACTGCTTCTGAAACTGACACAAAACACAGGTCCTTTCACATCCAATGCTTTTTAATTAAGAGCAAGAAACGTGTGAGCTTCGTGTACGTTGTAGTTCTTTTGACCTGTAAAGTAACTGCCCTTACCTTAATCGAAGTCTTGCTTGTAGGAAGACTCAGAGCCGGGGATTTAACTCCAATTCTGTAGTGAACAACACAGCAGAGTTCCCATCCAATGATCACACTCTGCTTTAGAGCAAGAAGCACGCTCTTGCTTTCTAGATTCTCTAAGACAGCAGGATACGTGAGTGTGCTGAGAACAACAGAACGGTGTTTCCTACACATATGGACCACATCTAGTCCAACTCTGCTTCTGAAACTGATACAAAGCACTGGTCCTCTACCATCCAATGCTTGTAAGTTAAGATGAGAAACGTGTGAGCTTCGTGAACGATGTAGTTCGCTTGAGGTGTAAAGTAACTGCCCTTTCCTGAAACTAAGTCTTGATTGTATGAAGACTCAGAGCCAGGGATTTAATTTCATTTCTGAAGTGAAACACACAGCAGAGTTCTCATCCATTTATCACATTCTGCTTTAGATAAGAAGCATGCTCTTGCTTTCTAGAGTCTCTAAGGCAAAGGAAACATGAGTGTGCTGAGGAAAACAGAACAGTGTTTCCTACCCATACGTACCATATCTAGTCCAACCATGCTTCTGAAACTGAAACAAAGTACTGGTCCTCTAACATCCAATGCTTGTCATTTAAGATGAGAAACATGTGAGCTTCATGAACGATGTAGTTCATTTGAGCTGAAAAGTGATTGCCCTTACCAGGAACGAAGTCTTGCTTGTAGGAAGACACAGAGCCTGGGATTTAACTACATTTCTGAAGGGAAAGACACAGCATAGTTCTCATCCATGGATCATACTCTGCTTTAGGGCTATTAGCATGCTCTTGCTTTCTAGAGTCTCTAATACAGCAGGAAACTTGAGTGTGCTCAGAACAAATGAAAGGTGTTTCCTACATATACGGACCATATCAAGTTCAACTCTGCTTCTGAAACTGCAACAAACCACAGGTCCTGTAACATCCAATGCTTGTCATTTAAGATAAGAAACATGAGAGCTTCGTGAATGATGTAGTTCGCTTGAGCTGTAAAGTAACTGCCCTTTCCTGAAATGAAGTCTTGATTGTAGGAAGACTCAGAGAATGGGATTTAACTCCATTTCTGAAGGGAAACACACAGCATAGTTCTCATCCATCGATCACCCTCTGCTTTAGAGCAAGAAGCACACTCTTGCTTTCTTGAGTCTCTAATACATCAGGAAACGTGAGTGTGCTGAGAACAAAAGAACGGTGTTTTCTACAAATAGGGGCCATATCTAGTTCAACACTGCTTCTGAAACTGACACAAAACACAGGTCCTGTCACATCCAATGCTTTTTAATTAAGAGCAAGAAACGTGTGAGCTTCGTGTACGTTGTAGTTCTTTTGACCTGTAAAGTAACTGCCCTTAACTTAATCAAAGTCTTGCTTGTAGGAAGACTAAGAGCCTGGGATTTAACTCCAATTCTGTAGTGAACAACACAGCAGAGTTCCCATCCAATGATCACACTCTGCTTTAGAGCAAGAAGCACGCTCTTGCTTTCTAGATTCTCTAAGACAGCAGGATACGTGAGTGTGCTGAGAACAACAGAACGGTGTTTCCTACACAAATGGACCATATCTAGTCCAACTCTGCTTCTGAAACTGATACAAAGCACTGGTCCTCTACCATCCAATGCTTGTAAGTTAAGATGAGAAACGTGTGAGCTTCGTGAATGATGTAGTTCGCTTGAGCTGTAAAGTAACTGCCCTTTCCTGAAACGAAGTCTTGATTGTAGGAAGACTCAGAGAATGGGATTTAACTCCATTTCTGAAATGAAACACACAGCAGAGTTCCCATCCAGGGATCACACTCTGCTTTAGAGCAAGAAGCACACTCTTGCTTTCTAGAGTCTCTAAGACAGCAGGAAACGTGAGTGTGCTGAGAGCAAAAGAACGGTGTTTACTACACATACAGACGATATCTAGTCCAACTCTGCTTCTGAAACTGATACAAAGCACTGGTCCTCTAACATCCAATGCTTGTCATTTAAGATGAGAAACGTGTGAGCTTTATGAACGATGTAGATCGTTTGAGCTGAAAAGTGCCTGCCCTTACCTGACATGAAGTCTTGCTTGTAGGAAGACTCAGAGCCTGGGATTTAACTCCATTTCTGAAGGGAAAGACACACCATAGTTCTCATCCATGGATCACATTCTGCTTTAGAGCTATTAGCACGCTCTTGCTTTCTAGAGTCTCTAATACAGCAGGAAACTTGAGTGTGCTCAGAACAAATGAACGGTGTTTCCTACATATACGGACCATATCTAGTTCAACTCTGCTTCTGAAACTGCAACAAACCACAGGTCCTCTAACATCCAATGCTTGTCAGTTAAGATAAGAAACCTGTGAGCTTCGTGAATGATGTAGTTCGCTTGAGCTGTAAAGTAACTGCCCTTTCCTGAAATGAAGTCTTGCATTTAGGAAGACACAGAGCCTGGGATTTAACTCCATTTCTGAAGTGAAACACACAGCAGAGTTCTCATCCATTGATCACACTCTGCTTTAGAGCAAGAAGCACGCTCTTGCTTTCTAGAGTCTCTAAGAGAGCAGGATACGTGAGTGTGCTTAGAACAACAGAACGGTGTTTCCTACACATACGGACCATATCTAGTCCAACTCTGCTTCTGAAACTACAACAAAGCACAGGTCCTCTAACACCCAACGCATGTCAGTTAGGATGAGAAACCTGTGAGCTTCGTGAACGATGTAGTTTGATTGAGCTGTAAAGTAACTGCCCTTTCCTGAAACTAAGTCTTGATTGTATGAAGACTCAGAGCCAGGGATTTAATTCCATTTCTGAAGGGAAACACACAGCAGAGTTCTCATCCATTTATCACATTCTGCTTTAGATAAGAAGCATGCTCTTGCTTTCTAGAGTCTCTAAGGCAAAGGAAACATGAGTGTGATGAGGAAAACAGAACGGTGTTTCCTAGCCATACGTACCATATCTAGTCCAACCATGCTTCTGAAACTGAAACAAAGTACTGGTCCTCTATCATCCAATGCTTGTCATTTAAGATGAGAAACATGTGAGCTTCATGAACGATGTAGTTCATTTGAGCTGAAAAGTGCCTGCCCTTACCTGGAACGAAGTCTTCCTTGTAGGAAGACACAGAGCCTGGGATTTAACTCCATTTCTGAAGGGAAAGACACAGCATAGTTCTCATCCGTGGATCATACTCTCCTTTAGAGCTATTAGCATGCTCTTGCTTTCTAGAGTCTCTAATACAGCAGGAAACTTGAGTGTGCTCAGAACAAATGAACGGTTTTTCCTACATATACGGACCATATCTAGTTCAACTCTGCTTCTGAAACTGCAACAAACCACAGGTCCTGTAACATCCAATGCTTGTCATTTAAGATAAGAAACGTGTGAGCTTCCTGAATGATGTAGTTCGCTTGAGCTGTAAAGTAACTGCCCTTTCCTGAAATGAAGTCTTGATTGTAGGAGGACTCAGAGAATGGGATTTAACTCCATTTCTGAAGGGAAACACACAGCATAGTTCTCATCCATCGATCACCCTCTGCTTTAGAGCAAGAAGCACACTCTTGCTTTCTTGAGTCTCTAATACATCAGGAAACGTGAGTGTGCTGAGAACAAAAGAACGGTGTTTCCTACACATAGGGGCCATATCTAGTTCAACACTGCTTCTGAAACTGACACAAAACACAGGTCCTGTCACATCCAATGCTTTTTGATTAAGAGCAAGAAAAGTGTGAGCTTCGTGTACGTTGTAGTTCTTTGACCTGTAAAGTAACTGCCCTTACCTTAATCGAAGTCTTGCTTGTAGGAAGACTCAGAGCCTGGGATTTAACTCCAATTCTGTAGTGAACAACACAGCTGAGTTCCCATCCAATGATCACACTCTGCTTTAGAGCAAGAAGCACGGTCTTGCTTTCTAGATTCTCTAAGACAGCAGGATACGTGAGTGTGCTGAGAACAACAGAACGGTGTTTCCTACACATATGGACCATATCTAGTCCAACTCTGCTTCTGAAACTGATACAAAGCACTGGTCCTCTACCATCCAATGCTTGTAAGTTAAGATGAGAAACGTGTGAGCTTCGTGAATGATGTAGTTCGCTTGAGCTGTAAAGTAACTGCCCTTTCCTGAAACGAAGTCTTGCTTGTAGGAAGACTCAGAGCCTGGGATTTAACTCCATTTCTGAAGTGAAACACACAGCAGAGTTCTCATCCATTGATCATACTCTGCTTTAGAGCAAGAAGCACGCTCTTGCTTTCTAGAGTCTCTAATACAGCATGAAATGTGAGTGTGCTCAGAACAAAGAACGGTGTTTCCTACACATGTGGACCATATCTAGTCCAACTCTGCTTCTGAAACTGATACAAAGCACTGGTCCTCTACCATCCAGTGCTTGTCAGTTAAGATGAGAAATGTGTTTGCTTCGTGAATGTTGTAGTTTGTTTGAGCTGAAAAGTGACTTCCCTTACCTGGAACGAAATCTTCCTTGTAGGAAGACACAGAGCCTGGGATTTAACTCCATTTCTGAAGGGAAAGACACAGCATAGTTCTCATCCATGGATCACATTCTGCTTTAGAGCTGTTAGAACGCTCTTGCTTTCTAGAGTCTCTAAGACAGAAGGAAACGTGAGTGTGCTGAGAGAAAAAGAACGGTGTTTCCTACACATACAGAAAATATCTAGTCCAACTCTGCTTCTGAAACTGATACAAAGCACTGGTCCTCTAACATCCAATGCTTGTCATTTAAGATGAGAAACGTGTGAGCTTTATGAACGATGTAGATCGTTTGAGCTGAAAAGTGCCTGCCCTTACCTGACATGAAGTCTTGCTTGTAGGAAGACTCAGAGCCTGGGATTTAACTCCATTTCTGAAGGGAAAGACACACCATAGTTCTCATCCATGGATCACATTCTGCTTTAGAGCTATTAGCACGCTCTTGCTTTCTAGAGTCTCTAATACAGCAGGAAACTTGAGTGTGCTCAGAACAAATGAACGGTGTTTCCTACATATACGGACCATATCTAGTTCAACTCTGCTTCTGAAACTGCAACAAACCACAGGTCCTCTAACATCCAATGCTTGTCAGTTAAGATAAGAAACCTGTGAGCTTCGTGAATGATGTAGTTCGCTTGAGCTGTAAAGTAACTGCCCTTTCCTGAAATGAAGTCTTGCATTTAGGAAGACACAGAGCCTGGGATTTAACTCCATTTCTGAAGTGAAACACACAGCAGAGTTCTCATCCATTGATCACACTCTGCTTTAGAGCAAGAAGCACGCTCTTGCTTTCTAGAGTCTCTAAGAGAGCAGGATACGTGAGTGTGCTTAGAACAACAGAACGGTGTTTCCTACACATACGGACCATATCTAGTCCAACTCTGCTTCTGAAACTACAACAAAGCACAGGTCCTCTAACACCCAACGCATGTCAGTTAGGATGAGAAACCTGTGAGCTTCGTGAACGATGTAGTTTGATTGAGCTGTAAAGTAACTGCCCTTTCCTGAAACTAAGTCTTGATTGTATGAAGACTCAGAGCCAGGGATTTAATTCCATTTCTGAAGGGAAACACACAGCAGAGTTCTCATCCATTTATCACATTCTGCTTTAGATAAGAAGCATGCTCTTGCTTTCTAGAGTCTCTAAGGCAAAGGAAACATGAGTGTGATGAGGAAAACAGAACGGTGTTTCCTAGCCATACGTACCATATCTAGTCCAACCATGCTTCTGAAACTGAAACAAAGTACTGGTCCTCTAACATCCAATGCTTGTCATTTAAGATGAGAAACATGTGAGCTTCATGAACGATGTAGTTCATTTGAGCTGAAAAGTGCCTGCCCTTACCTGGAACGAAGTCTTCCTTGTAGGAAGACACAGAGCCTGGGATTTAACTCCATTTCTGAAGGGAAAGACACAGCATAGTTCTCATCCGTGGATCATACTCTCCTTTAGAGCTATTAGCATGCTCTTGCTTTCTAGAGTCTCTAATACAGCAGGAAACTTGAGTGTGCTCAGAACAAATGAACGGTTTTTCCTACATATACGGACCATATCTAGTTCAACTCTGCTTCTGAAACTGCAACAAACCACAGGTCCTGTAACATCCAATGCTTGTCATTTAAGATAAGAAACGTGTGAGCTTCCTGAATGATGTAGTTCGCTTGAGCTGTAAAGTAACTGCCCTTTCCTGAAATGAAGTCTTGATTGTAGGAGGACTCAGAGAATGGGATTTAACTCCATTTCTGAAGGGAAACACACAGCATAGTTCTCATCCATCGATCACCCTCTGCTTTAGAGCAAGAAGCACGCTCTTGCTTTCTAGAGTCTCTAATACAGCAGGAAACGTGAGTGTGCTGAGAACAAAAGAACGGTGTTTCCTACACATAGGGGCCATATCTAGTTCAACACTGCTTCTGAAACTGACACAAAACACAGGTCCTGTCACATCCAATGCTTTTTGATTAAGAGCAAGAAAAGTGTGAGCTTCGTGTACGTTGTAGTTCTTTGACCTGTAAAGTAACTGCCCTTACCTTAATCGAAGTCTTGCTTGTAGGAAGACTCAGAGCCTGGGATTTAACTCCAATTCTGTAGTGAACAACACAGCTGAGTTCCCATCCAATGATCACACTCTGCTTTAGAGCAAGAAGCACGGTCTTGCTTTCTAGATTCTCTAAGACAGCAGGATACGTGAGTGTGCTGAGAACAACAGAACGGTGTTTCCTACACATATGGACCATATCTAGTCCAACTCTGCTTCTGAAACTGATACAAAGCACTGGTCCTCTACCATCCAATGCTTGTAAGTTAAGATGAGAAACGTGTGAGCTTCGTGAATGATGTAGTTCGCTTGAGCTGTAAAGTAACTGCCCTTTCCTGAAACGAAGTCTTGCTTGTAGGAAGACTCAGAGCCTGGGATTTAACTCCATTTCTGAAGTGAAACACACAGCAGAGTTCTCATCCATTGATCATACTCTGCTTTAGAGCAAGAAGCACGCTCTTGCTTTCTAGAGTCTCTAATACAGCATGAAATGTGAGTGTGCTCAGAACAAAGAACGGTGTTTCCTACACATGTGGACCATATCTAGTCCAACTCTGCTTCTGAAACTGATACAAAGCACTGGTCCTCTACCATCCAGTGCTTGTCAGTTAAGATGAGAAATGTGTTTGCTTCGTGAATGTTGTAGTTTGTTTGAGCTGAAAAGTGACTTCCCTTACCTGGAACGAAGTCTTCCTTGTAGGAAGACACAGAGCCTGGGATTTAACTCCATTTCTGAAGGGAAAGACACAGCATAGTTCTCATCCATGGATCACATTCTGCTTTAGAGCTGTTAGAACGCTCTTGCTTTCTAGAGTCTCTAAGACAGAAGGAAACGTGAGTGTGCTGAGAGAAAAAGAACGGTGTTTCCTACACATACAGAAAATATCTAGTCCAACTCTGCTTCGGAAACTGATACAAAGCACTGGTCCTCTAACATCCAATGCTTGTCAGTTAAGATGTGAAATGTGTGAGCTTCATGAATGATGTAGTTCGTTTGAGCTAAAAATTGACTTCTCTTACCTGAAACGAAGTCATGTTTGTAGGAAGACACAGAGCCTGGGATTTAACTATATTTCTAAAGTGAAACACACAGCAGAGTTTTCATCCATTGATCACACTCTGCTTTAGAGCAAGAAGCACGCTCTTGCTTTCTAGAGTCTCTAATACAGCATGAAACGTGAGTGTGCTCAGAACAAAAGAACGTTGTTTCCTACACATATGGACCATATCTAGTCCCACTCTGCTTCTGAAACTGATACAAAGCAATGGTCCTCTACCATCCAATGCTTGTCAGTTAAGATGAGAAATGTGGGGGCTTAGGTGAATATTGTAGTTCGTTTGAGCTGAAAAGTGCCTGCCCTTACCTGAAACGAAGTCTTGCTTGTAGGAAGACACAGAGCCTGGGATTTAACTCCATTTCTGAAGGGAAAGAACCAGCATAGTTCTCATCCATGGATCACACTCTGCTTTAGAGCTATTAACACGTTCTTGCTTTCTTGAATCTCTAATACATCAGGAAACGTGAGTGTGCTGAGAACAAAAGAACGGTGTTTCCTACACATAGGGGCCATATCTAGTTCAACACTGCTTCTGAAACTGACACAAAACACAGGTCCTGTCACATCCAATGCTTTTTAATTAAGAGCAAGAAACGTGTGAGCTTCGTGTACGTTGTAGTTCTTTTGACCTGTAAAGTAACTGCCCTTACCTTAATCGAAGTCTTGCTTGTAGGAAGACTCAGAGCCGGGGATTTAACTCCAAATCTGTAGTGAACAACACAGCAGAGTTCCCATCCAATGATCACACTCTGCTTTAGAGCAAGAAGCACGCTCTTGCTTTCTAGATTGTCTAAGACAGCAGGATACGTGAGTGTGCTGAGAACAACAGAACGGTGGTTCCTACACATATGGACCATATCTAGTCCAACTCTGCTTCTGAAACTGATACAAAGCACTGGTCCTCTACCATCCAATGCTTGTAAGTTAAGATGAGAAACGTGTGAGCTTCCTGAAGGATGTAGTTCGATTGAGCTGTAAAGTAACTGCCCTTTCCTGAAACTAAGTCTTGATTGTATGAAGACTCAGAGCCAGGGATTTAATTCCATTTCTGAAGTGAAACACACAGCAGAGTTCTCATCCATTTATCACATTCTGCTTTAGATAAGAAGCATGCTCTTGCTTTCTAGAGTCTCTAAGGCAAAGGAAACGTGAGGGTGCTGAGGAAAACAGAACGGTGTTTCCTACACATACGTACCATATCTAGTCCAACCATGCTTCTGAAACTGAAACAAAGTACTGGTCTTCTAACATCCAATGCTTGTCATTTAAGATGAGAAACATGTGAGCTTCATGAACGATGTAGTTCATTTGAGCTGAAAAGTGCCTGCCCTTACCTGGAACGAAGTCTTCCTTGTAGGAAGACACAGAGCCTGGGTTTAACTCCATTTCTGAAGGGAAAGACACAGCATAGTTCTCATCCATGGATCATACTCTGCTTTAGAGCTATTAGCATGCTCTTGCTTTCTAGAGTCTCTAATACAGCAGGAAACTTGAGTGTGCTCAGAACAAATGAACGGTTTTTCCTACATATACGGACCATATCTAGTTCAACTCTGCTTCTGAAACTGCAACAAACCACAGGTCCTGTAACATCCAATGCTTGTCATTTAAGATAAGAAACGTGAGAGCTTCGTGAATGATGTAGTTCGCTTGAGCTGTAAAGTAACTGCCCTTTCCTGAAATGAAGTCTTGATTGTAGGAAGACACAGAGACTTGGATTTAACTCTATTTCTGAAGTGAAACACACAGCATAGTTCTCATCCATTGATCATACTCTGCTTTAGAGCAAGAAGCACGCTCTTGCTTTCTAGAGTCTCTAATACAGCATGAAACGTGAGTGTGCTCAGAACAAAGAACGGTGTTTCCTACACATATGGACCATATCTAGTCCAACTCTGCTTCTGAAACTGATACAAAGCACTGGTCCTCTACCATCCAGTGCTTGTCAGTTAAGATGAGAAATGTGTTTGCTTCGTGAATGTTGTAGTTTGTTTAATCTGTAAAGTGACTTCCCTTACCTGAAACGAAGTCTTGCTTGTAGGAAGACACAGAGACTGGGATTTAACTCTATTTCGGAAGTGAAACACACAGCAGAGTTCTCATCCATTGATCACACTCTTCTTTAGAGCAAGAAGCACGCTCTTGCTTTCTAGAGTCTCTAAGAGAGCAGGATATGTGAGTGTGTTGAGAAAAACAGAACGGTGTTTCCTACACATAAAGACCATATCTAGTCAAACTATGCTTCTGAAACTGATACAAAGCACTGGTCCTCTAACATCCAATGCTTGTCATGTAAGATGAGAAACGTTGAGCTTCGTGAATGATGTAGTTCGTTTGAGCTGAAAAGTGACTTCCCTTACCTGGAACGAAGTCTTCCTTGTAGGAAGACACAGAGCCTGCGATTTAACTCCATTTCTGAAGGGAAAGACACAGCATAGTTCTCATCCATGGATCACATTCTGCTTTAGAGCTGTTAGCACGCTCTTGCTTTCTAGAGTCTCTAAGACAGAAGGAAACGTGAGTGTGCTGAGAGCAAAAGAACGGTGTTTCCTACACATACAGAAAATATCTAGTCCAACTCTGCTTCGGAAACTGATACAAAGCACTGGTCCTCTAACATCCAATGCTTGTCAGTTAAGATGTGAAATGTGTGAGCTTCATGAATGATGTAGTTCGTTTGAGCTAAAAATTGACTTCTCTTACCTGAAACGAAGTCATGCTTGTAGGAAGACACAGAGCCTGGGATTTATATATTTCTAAAGTGAAACACAAAGCAGAGTTTTCATCCATTGATCACACTCTGCTTTAGAGCAAGAAGCACGCTCTTGCTTTCTAGAGTCTCTAAGACAGCAGAATAAGTGAGTGTGCTGAGAACAACAGAACGGTGTTTCCGACACATACAGAAAATATCTAGTCCAACTCTGTCTCAGAAACTGATACAAAGCACTGGTCCTCTAACATCCAATGCTTGTCAGTTAAGATGTGAAATGTGTGAGCTTCATGAATGATGTAGTTCGTTTGAGCTAAAAATTGACTTCTCTTACCTGAAACGAAGTCATGTTTGTAGGAAGACACAGAGCCTGGGATTTAACTATATTTCTAAAGTGAAACACACAGCAGAGTTTTCATCCATTGATCACAATCTGCTTTAGAGCAAGAAGCACGCTCTTGCTT
This sequence comes from Onychomys leucogaster, assembly GCA_949786385.1. Lineage (NCBI taxonomy): Eukaryota > Metazoa > Chordata > Mammalia > Rodentia > Cricetidae > Onychomys > Onychomys leucogaster. Next base: position 2,249,173 of record CATKUP010000009.1, on the reverse strand, counting down.
TCTAGAGTCTCTAATACAGCATGAAACGTGAGTGTGCTCAGAACAAAAGAAGGTTGTTTCCTACACATATGGACCATATCTAGTCCCACTCTGCTTCTGAAACTGATACAAAGCACTGGTCCTCTACTATCCAATGCTTGTCAGTTAAGATGAGAAATGTGGGGGCTTAGGTGAATATTGTAGTTCGTTTGATCTGAAAAGTGCCTGCCCTTACCTGAAACGAAGTCTTGCTTGTAGGAAGACACAGAGCCTGGGATTTAACTCCATTTCTGAAGGGAAAGAACCAGCATAGTTCTCATCCATGGATCACACTCTGCTTTAGAGCTATTAGCACGCTCTTGCTTTCTTGAATCTCTAATACATCAGGAAACGTGAGTGTGCTGAGAACAAAAGAACGGTGTTTCCTACACATAGGGGCCATGTCTAGTTCAACACTGCTTCTGAAACTGACACAAAACACAGGTCCTGTCACATCCAATGCTTTTTAATTAAGAGCAAGAAACGTGTGAGCTTCGTGTACGTTGTAGTTCTTTTGACCTGTAAAGTAACTGCCCTTAACTTAATCGAAGTCTTGCTTGTTGGAAGACTCAGAGCCGGGGATTTAACTCCAATTCTGTAGTGAACAACACAGCAGAGTTCCCATCCAATGATCACACTCTGCTTTAGAGCAAGAAGCACGGTCTTGCTTTCTAGATTCTCTAAGACAGCAGGATACGTGAGTGTGCTGAGAACAACAGAACGGTGTTTCCTACACATATGGACCATATCTAGTCCAACTCTGCTTCTGAAACTGATACAAAGCACTGGTCCTCTACCATCCAATGCTTGTAAGTTAAGATGAGAAACGTGTGAGCTTCCTGAAGGATGTAGTTCGATTGAGCTGTAAAGTAACTGCCCTTTCCTGAAACTAAGTCTTGATTGTATGAAGACTCAGAGCCAGGGATTTAATTCCATTTCTGAAGTGAAACACACAGCAGAGTTCTCATCCATTTATCACATTCTGCTTTAGATAAGAAGCATGCTCTTGCTTTCTAGAGTCTCTAAGGCAAAGGAAACGTGAGGGTGCTGAGGAAAACAGAACGGTGTTTCCTACCCATACGTACCATATCTAGTCCAACCATGATTCTGAAACTGAAACAAAGTACTGGTCCTCTAACATCCAATGCTTGTCATTTAAGATGAGAAACATGTGAGCTTCATGAACGATGTAGTTCATTTGAGCTGAAAAGTGCCTGCCCTTACCTGGAACGAAGTCTTCCTTGTAGGAAGACACAGAGCCTGGGTTTAACTCCATTTCTGAAGGGAAAGACACAGCATAGTTCTCATCCATGGATCATACTCTGCTTTAGAGCAAGAAGCACGCTCTTGCTTTCTAGAGTCTCTAATACAGCATGAAACGTGAGTGTGCTCAGAACAAACAACGGTGTTTCCTACACATATGGACCATATCTAGTCCAACTCTGCTTCTGAAACTGATACAAAGCACTGGTCCTCTACCATCCAGTGCTTGTCAGTTAAGATGAGAAATGTGTTTGCTTCGTGAATGTTGTAGTTTGTTTAATCTGTAAAGTGACTTCCCTTACCTGAAACGAAGTCTTGCTTGTAGGAAGACACAGAGACTGGGATTTAACTCTATTTCGGAAGTGAAACACACAGCAGAGTTCTCATCCATTGATCATACTCTTCTTTAGAGCAAGAAGCACGCTCTTGCTTTCTAGAGTCTCTAAGAGAGCAGGATATGTGAGTGTGTTGAGAAAAACAGAACGGTGTTTCCTACACATAAAGACCATATCTAGTCAAACTATGCTTCTGAAACTGATACAAAGCACTGGTCCTCTAACATCCAATGCTTGTCATGTAAGATGAGAAACGTTGAGCTTCGTGAATGATGTAGTTCGTTTGAGCTGAAAAGTGCCTGCCCTTACCTGGAACGAAGTCTTCCTTGTAGGAAGACACAGAGCCTGCGATTTAACTCCATTTCTGAAGGGAAAGACACAGCATAGTTCTCATCCATGGATCACATTCTGCTTTAGAGCTGTTAGCACGCTCTTGCTTTCTAGAGTCTCTAAGACAGAAGGAAACGTGAGTGTGCTGAGAGCAAAAGAACGGTGTTTCCTACACATACAGAAAATATCTAGTCCAACTCTGCTTCGGAAACTGATACAAAGCACTGGTCCTCTAACATCCAATGCTTGTCAGTTAAGATGTGAAATGTGTGAGCTTCATGAATGATGTAGTTCGTTTGAGCTAAAAATTGACTTCTCTTACCTGAAACGAAGTCATGCTTGTAGGAAGACACAGAGCCTGGGATTTATATATTTCTAAAGTGAAACACAAAGCAGAGTTTTCATCCATTGATCACACTCTGCTTTAGAGCAAGAAGCACGCTCTTGCTTTCTAGAGTCTCTAAGACAGCAGAATAAGTGAGTGTGCTGAGAACAACAGAACGGTGTTTCCGACACATACAGAAAATATCTAGTCCAACTCTGTCTCAGAAACTGATACAAAGCACTGGTCCTCTAACATCCAATGCTTGTCAGTTAAGATGTGAAATGTGTGAGCTTCATGAATGATGTAGTTCGTTTGAGCTAAAAATTGACTTCTCTTACCTGAAACGAAGTCATGTTTGTAGGAAGACACAGAGCCTGGGATTTAACTATATTTCTAAAGTGAAACACACAGCAGAGTTTTCATCCATTGATCACAATCTGCTTTAGAGCAAGAAGCACGCTCTTGCTTTCTAGAGTCTCTAATACAGCATGAAACGTGAGTGTGCTCAGAACAAAAGAAGGTTGTTTCCTACACATATGGACCATATCTAGTCCCACTCTGCTTCTGAAACTGATACAAAGCACTGGTCCTCTACTATCCAATGCTTGTCAGTTAAGATGAGAAATGTGGGGGCTTAGGTGAATATTGTAGTTCGTTTGATCTGAAAAGTGCCTGCCCTTACCTGAAACGAAGTCTTGCTTGTAGGAAGACACAGAGCCTGGGATTTAACTCCATTTCTGAAGGGAAAGAACCAGCATAGTTCTCATCCATGGATCACACTCTGCTTTAGAGCTATTAGCACGCTCTTGCTTTCTTGAATCTCTAATACATCAGGAAACGTGAGTGTGCTGAGAACAAAAGAACGGTGTTTCCTACACATAGGGGCCATGTCTAGTTCAACACTGCTTCTGAAACTGACACAAAACACAGGTCCTGTCACATCCAATGCTTTTTAATTAAGAGCAAGAAACGTGTGAGCTTCGTGTACGTTGTAGTTCTTTTGACCTGTAAAGTAACTGCCCTTAACTTAATCGAAGTCTTGCTTGTTGGAAGACTCAGAGCCGGGGATTTAACTCCAATTCTGTAGTGAACAACACAGCAGAGTTCCCATCCAATGATCACACTCTGCTTTAGAGCAAGAAGCACGGTCTTGCTTTCTAGATTCTCTAAGACAGCAGGATACGTGAGTGTGCTGAGAACAACAGAACGGTGTTTCCTACACATATGGACCATATCTAGTCCAACTCTGCTTCTGAAACTGATACAAAGCACTGGTCCTCTACCATCCAATGCTTGTAAGTTAAGATGAGAAACGTGTGAGCTTCCTGAAGGATGTAGTTCGATTGAGCTGTAAAGTAACTGCCCTTTCCTGAAACTAAGTCTTGATTGTATGAAGACTCAGAGCCAGGGATTTAATTCCATTTCTGAAGTGAAACACACAGCAGAGTTCTCATCCATTTATCACATTCTGCTTTAGATAAGAAGCATGCTCTTGCTTTCTAGAGTCTCTAAGGCAAAGGAAACGTGAGTGTGCTGAGGAAAACAGAACGGTGTTTCCTACCCATACGTACCATATCTAGTCCAACCATGCTTCTGAAACTGAAACAAAGTACTGGTCCTCTAACATCCAATGCTTGTCATTTAAGATGAGAAACATGTGAGCTTCATGAACGATGTAGTTCATTTGAGCTGAAAAGTGCCTGCCCTTACCTGGAACGAAGTCTTCCTTGTAGGAAGACACAGAGCCTGGGTTTAACTCCATTTCTGAAGGGAAAGACACAGCATAGTTCTCATCCATGGATCATACTCTGCTTTAGAGCTATTAGCATGCTCTTGCTTTCTAGAGTCTCTAATACAGCAGGAAACTTGAGTGTGCTCAGAACAAATGAACGGTTTTTCCTACATATACGGACCATATCTAGTTCAACTCTGCTTCTGAAACTGCAACAAACCACAGGTCCTGTAACATCCAATGCTTGTCTTTTAAGATAAGAAACGTGAGAGCTTCGTGAATGATGTAGTTCGCTTGAGCTGTAAAGTAACTGCCCTTTCCTGAAATGAAGTCTTGATTGTAGGAAGACACAGAGACTTGGATTTAACTCTATTTCTGAAGTGAAACACACAGCATAGTTCTCATCCATTGATCATACTCTGCTTTAGAGCAAGAAGCACGCTCTTGCTTTCTAGAGTCTCTAATACAGCATGAAACGTGAGTGTGCTCAGAACAAAGAACGGTGTTTCCTACACATATGGACCATATCTAGTCCAACTCTGCTTCTGAAACTGATACAAAGCACTGGTCCTCTACCATCCAGTGCTTGTCAGTTAAGATGAGAAATGTGTTTGCTTCGTGAATGTTGTAGTTTGTTTAATCTGTAAAGTGACTTCCCTTACCTGAAACGAAGTCTTGCTTGTAGGAAGACACAGAGACTGGGATTTAACTCTATTTCGGAAGTGAAACACACAGCAGAGTTCTCATCCATTGATCACACTCTTCTTTAGAGCAAGAAGCACGCTCTTGCTTTCTAGAGTCTCTAAGAGAGCAGGATATGTGAGTGTGTTGAGAAAAACAGAACGGTGTTTCCTACACATAAAGACCATATCTAGTCAAACTATGCTTCTGAAACTGATACAAAGCACTGGTCCTCTAACATCCAATGCTTGTCATGTAAGATGAGAAACGTTGAGCTTCGTGAATGATGTAGTTTGTTTGAGCTGAAAAGTGACTTCCCTTACCTGGAACGAAGTCTTCCTTGTAGGAAGACACAGAGCCTGCGATTTAACTCCATTTCTGAAGGGAAAGACACAGCATAGTTCTCATCCATTGATCACATTCTGCTTTAGAGCTGTTAGCACGCTCTTGCTTTCTAGAGTCTCTAAGACAGAAGGAAACGTGAGTGTGCTGAGAGCAAAAGAACGGTGTTTCCTACACATACAGAAAATATCTAGTCCAACTCTGCTTCGGAAACTGATACAAAGCACTGGTCCTCTAACATCCAATGCTTGTCAGTTAAGATGTGAAATGTGTGAGCTTCATGAATGATGTAGTTCGTTTGAGCTAAAAATTGACTTCTCTTACCTGAAACGAAGTCATGCTTGTAGGAAGACACAGAGCCTGGGATTTATATATTTCTAAAGTGAAACACAAAGCAGAGTTTTCATCCATTGATCACACTCTGCTTTAGAGCAAGAAGCACGCTCTTGCTTTCTAGAGTCTCTAAGACAGCAGAATAAGTGAGTGTGCTGAGAACAACAGAACGGTGTTTCCGACACATACAGAAAATATCTAGTCCAACTCTGTCTCAGAAACTGATACAAAGCACTGGTCCTCTAACATCCAATGCTTGTCAGTTAAGATGTGAAATGTGTGAGCTTCATGAATGATGTAGTTCGTTTGAGCTAAAAATTGACTTCTCTTACCTGAAACGAAGTCATGTTTGTAGGAAGACACAGAGCCTGGGATTTAACTATATTTCTAAAGTGAAACACACAGCAGAGTTTTCATCCATTGATCACAATCTGCTTTAGAGCAAGAAGCACGCTCTTGCTTTCTAGAGTCTCTAATACAGCATGAAACGTGAGTGTGCTCAGAACAAAAGAAGGTTGTTTCCTACACATATGGACCATATCTAGTCCCACTCTGCTTCTGAAACTGATACAAAGCACTGGTCCTCTACTATCCAATGCTTGTCAGTTAAGATGAGAAATGTGGGGGCTTAGGTGAATATTGTAGTTCGTTTGATCTGAAAAGTGCCTGCCCTTACCTGAAACGAAGTCTTGCTTGTAGGAAGACACAGAGCCTGGGATTTAACTCCATTTCTGAAGGGAAAGAACCAGCATAGTTCTCATCCATGGATCACACTCTGCTTTAGAGCTATTAGCACGCTCTTGCTTTCTTGAATCTCTAATACATCAGGAAACGTGAGTGTGCTGAGAACAAAAGAACGGTGTTTCCTACACATAGGGGCCATATCTAGTTCAACACTGCTTCTGAAACTGACACAAAACACAGGTCCTGTCACATCCAATGCTTTTTAATTAAGAGCAAGAAACGTGTGAGCTTCGTGTACGTTGTAGTTCTTTTGACCTGTAAAGTAACTGCCCTTAACTTAATCGAAGTCTTGCTTGTTGGAAGACTCAGAGCCGGGGATTTAACTCCAATTCTGTAGTGAACAACACAGCAGAGTTCCCATCCAATGATCACACTCTGCTTTAGAGCAAGAAGCACGGTCTTGCTTTCTAGATTCTCTAAGACAGCAGGATACGTGAGTGTGCTGAGAACAACAGAACGGTGTTTCCTACACATATGGACCATATCTAGTCCAACTCTGCTTCTGAAACTGATACAAAGCACTGGTCCTCTACCATCCAATGCTTGTAAGTTAAGATGAGAAACGTGTGAGCTTCCTGAAGGATGTAGTTCGATTGAGCTGTAAAGTAACTGCCCTTTCCTGAAACTAAGTCTTGATTGTATGAAGACTCAGAGCCAGGGATTTAATTCCATTTCTGAAGTGAAACACACAGCAGAGTTCTCATCCATTGATCACACTCTTCTTTAGAGCAAGAAGCACGCTCTTGCTTTCTAGAGTCTCTAAGAGAGCAGGATATGTGAGTGTGTTGAGAAAAACAGAACGGTGTTTCCTACACATAAAGACCATATCTAGTCAAACTATGCTTCTGAAACTGATACAAAGCACTGGTCCTCTAACATCCAATGCTTGTCATGTAAGATGAGAAACGTTGAGCTTCGTGAATGATGTAGTTTGTTTGAGCTGAAAAGTGACTTCCCTTACCTGGAACGAAGTCTTCCTTGTAGGAAGACACAGAGCCTGCGATTTAACTCCATTTCTGAAGGGAAAGACACAGCATAGTTCTCATCCATTGATCACATTCTGCTTTAGAGCTGTTAGCACGCTCTTGCTTTCTAGAGTCTCTAAGACAGAAGGAAACGTGAGTGTGCTGAGAGCAAAAGAACGGTGTTTCCTACACATACAGAAAATATCTAGTCCAACTCTGCTTCGGAAACTGATACAAAGCACTGGTCCTCTAACATCCAATGCTTGTCAGTTAAGATGTGAAATGTGTGAGCTTCATGAATGATGTAGTTCGTTTGAGCTAAAAATTGACTTCTCTTACCTGAAACGAAGTCATGCTTGTAGGAAGACACAGAGCCTGGGATTTATATATTTCTAAAGTGAAACACAAAGCAGAGTTTTCATCCATTGATCACACTCTGCTTTAGAGCAAGAAGCACGCTCTTGCTTTCTAGAGTCTCTAAGACAGCAGAATAAGTGAGTGTGCTGAGAACAACAGAACGGTGTTTCCGACACATACAGAAAATATCTAGTCCAACTCTGTCTCAGAAACTGATACAAAGCACTGGTCCTCTAACATCCAATGCTTGTCAGTTAAGATGTGAAATGTGTGAGCTTCATGAATGATGTAGTTCGTTTGAGCTAAAAATTGACTTCTCTTACCTGAAACGAAGTCATGTTTGTAGGAAGACACAGAGCCTGGGATTTAACTATATTTCTAAAGTGAAACACACAGCAGAGTTTTCATCCATTGATCACAATCTGCTTTAGAGCAAGAAGCACGCTCTTGCTTTCTAGAGTCTCTAATACAGCATGAAACGTGAGTGTGCTCAGAACAAAAGAAGGTTGTTTCCTACACATATGGACCATATCTAGTCCCACTCTGCTTCTGAAACTGATACAAAGCACTGGTCCTCTACTATCCAATGCTTGTCAGTTAAGATGAGAAATGTGGGGGCTTAGGTGAATATTGTAGTTCGTTTGATCTGAAAAGTGCCTGCCCTTACCTGAAACGAAGTCTTGCTTGTAGGAAGACACAGAGCCTGGGATTTAACTCCATTTCTGAAGGGAAAGAACCAGCATAGTTCTCATCCATGGATCACACTCTGCTTTAGAGCTATTAGCACGCTCTTGCTTTCTTGAATCTCTAATACATCAGGAAACGTGAGTGTGCTGAGAACAAAAGAACGGTGTTTCCTACACATAGGGGCCATATCTAGTTCAACACTGCTTCTGAAACTGACACAAAACACAGGTCCTGTCACATCCAATGCTTTTTAATTAAGAGCAAGAAACGTGTGAGCTTCGTGTACGTTGTAGTTCTTTTGACCTGTAAAGTAACTGCCCTTAACTTAATCGAAGTCTTGCTTGTTGGAAGACTCAGAGCCGGGGATTTAACTCCAATTCTGTAGTGAACAACACAGCAGAGTTCCCATCCAATGATCACACTCTGCTTTAGAGCAAGAAGCACGGTCTTGCTTTCTAGATTCTCTAAGACAGCAGGATACGTGAGTGTGCTGAGAACAACAGAACGGTGTTTCCTACACATATGGACCATATCTAGTCCAACTCTGCTTCTGAAACTGATACAAAGCACTGGTCCTCTACCATCCAATGCTTGTAAGTTAAGATGAGAAACGTGTGAGCTTCCTGAAGGATGTAGTTCGATTGAGCTGTAAAGTAACTGCCCTTTCCTGAAACTAAGTCTTGATTGTATGAAGACTCAGAGCCAGGGATTTAATTCCATTTCTGAAGTGAAACACACAGCAGAGTTCTCATCCATTTATCACATTCTGCTTTAGATAAGAAGCATGCTCTTGCTTTCTAGAGTCTCTAAGGCAAAGGAAACGTGAGTGTGCTGAGGAAAACAGAACGGTGTTTCCTACCCATACGTACCATATCTAGTCCAACCATGCTTCTGAAACTGAAACAAAGTACTGGTCCTCTAACATCCAATGCTTGTCATTTAAGATGAGAAACATGTGAGCTTCATGAACGATGTAGTTCATTTGAGCTGAAAAGTGCCTGCCCTTACCTGGAACGAAGTCTTCCTTGTAGGAAGACACAGAGCCTGGGATTTAACTCCATTTCTGAAGGGAAAGACACAGCATAGTTCTCATCCATGGATCACACTCTGCTTTAGAGCTATTAGCATGCTCTTGCTTTCTAGAGTCTCTAATACAGCAGGAAACTTGAGTGTGCTCAGAACAAATGAACGGTTTTTCCTACATATATGGACCATATCTAGTTCAACTCTGCTTCTGAAACTGCAACAAACCACAGGTCCTGTAACATCCAATGCTTGTCATTTAAGATAAGAAACGTGAGAGCTTCGTGAATGATGTAGTTCGCTTGAGCTGTAAAGTAACTGCCCTTTCCTGAAATGAAGTCTTGATTGTAGGAAGACTCAGAGAATGGGATTTAACTCCATTTCTGAAGGGAAACACACAGCATAGTTCTCATCCATCGATCACCCTCTGCTTTAGAGCAAGAAGCACACTCTTGCTTTCTTGAGTCTCTAATACATCAGGAAACGTGAGTGTGCTGAGAACAAAAGAACGGTGTTTTCTACACATAGGGGCCATATCTAGTTCAACACTGCTTCTGAAAGTGACACAAAACACAAGTCCTGTCACATCCAATGCTTTTTAATTAAGAGCAAGAAACGTGTGAGCTTCGTGTACGTTGTAGTTCTTTTGACCTGTAATGTAACTGCCCTTACCTTAATCGAAGTCTTGCTTGTAGGAAGACTCAGAGCCTGGGATTTAACTCCATTTCTGTAGTGAACAACACAGCAGAATTCCCATCCAATGATCACACTCTGCTTTAGAGCAAATAGCACGCTCTTGCTTTCTAGATTCTCTAAGACAGCAGGATACGTGAGTGTGCTGAGAACAACAGAACGGTGTTTCCTACACATATGGACCATATCTAGTCCAACTCTGCTTCTGAAACTGATACAAAGCACTGGTCCTCTACCATCCAATGCTTGTAAGTTAAGATGAGAAACGTGTGAGCTTCGTGAATGATGTAGTTCGCTTGAGCTATAAAGTAACTGCCCTTTCCTGAAAGGAAGTCTTGATTGTAGGAAGACTCAGAGAATGGGATTTAACTCCATTTCTGAAGTGAAACACACAGCAGAGTTCCCATCCAGGGATCACACTCTGCTTTAGAGCAAGAAGCCCACTCTTGCTTTCTAGAGTCTCTAAGACAGCAGGAAACGTGAGTGTGCTGAGAGCAAAAGAACGGTGTTTACTACACATACACACGATATCTAGTCCAACTCTGCTTCTGAAACTGATACAAAGTACTGGTCCTCTAACATCCAATGCTTGTCATTTAAGATGAGAAATGTGCGTGCTTCGTGAATGTTGTAGATCGTTTAAGCTGAAAAGTGACTTCCCTTACCTGAAATGAAGTCTTGTTTGTAGGAAGACACAGAGCCTGTAATTTAACTCTATTTCTGAAGTGAAACACACAGCAGAGTTCCCATCCAGGGATCACACTCTGCTTTAGAGCAAGAAGCACGCTCTTGCTTTCTAGAGTCTCTAAGACAGCAGAATACGTGAGTGTGCTGAGAACAACAGAACGGTGTTTCCTACACATACAGAAAATATCTAGTCCAACTCTGTCTCAGAAACTGATACAAAGCACTGGTCCTCTAACATCCAATGCTTGTCAGTTAAGATGAGAAATGTGTGGGCTTCGTGAATGTTGTAGTTCGTTTGAGCTGAAAAGTGACTTCCCTTACCTGAAAAGAAGTCTTGCTTGTAGGAAGACACAGAGACTTGGATTTAACTCTATTTCTGAAGTGAAACACACAGCAGAGTTCTCCTCCATTGATCATACTCTGCTTTAGAGCAAGAAGCACGCTCTTGCTTTCTAGAGTCTCTAATACAGCATGAAACATGAGTGTGCTCAGAACAGAGAACGGTGTTTCCTACACATATGGACCATATCTAGTCCAACTCTGCTTCTGAAACTGATACAAAGCACTGGTCCTCTACCATCCAATGCTTGTCAGTTAAGATGAGAAATGTGTTTGCTTCGTGAATGTTGTAGTTTGTTTGATCTGTAAAGTGACTTCCCTTACCTGAAATGAAGTCTTGCTTGTAGGAAGACACAGAGACTGGGATTTAACTCTATTTCGGAAGTGAAACACACAGCAGAGTTCTCATCCATTGATCACACTCTGCTTTAGAGCAAGAAGCCCGCTCTTGATTTCTAGAGTCTCTAAGAGAGCAGGATTCGTGAGTGTGCTGAGAACAACAGAACGGTGTTTCCTACACATACAAACCATATCTAGTCAAACTATGCTTCTGAAACTGATACAAAGCACTGGTCCTGAACATCCAATGCTTGTCAGGTCAGATGATAAACGTTGAGCTTCGTGAACGATGTAGTTCGTTTGAGCTGTAAAGTAACTGCCCTTTCCTGAAACAAAGTCTTGCTTGTAGGAAGACTCAGAGCCAGGGATTTAATTCCAATTCTGAAGTGAAACACACAGCACAGTTCCCATCCATTTATCACATTCTGCTTTAGATAAGAAGCATGCTCTTGCTTTCTAGAGTCTCTAAGACAGAGGAAACATGACTGTGCTGAGAAAAACAGAACGGTGTTTCCTACACATACGTACCATATCTAGTCCAACCATGCTTCTGAAACTGAAACAAAGTACTGGTCCTCTAACATCCAATGCTTGTCATTTAAGATGAGAAACATGTGAGCTTCATGAACGATGTACTTCATTTGAGCTGAAAAGTGCCTGCCCTTACCTGGAACAAAGTCTTCCTTGTAGGAAGACACAGAGCCTGGGATTTAACTCCATTTCTGAAGGGAAAGACACAGCATAGTTCTCATCCATGGATCACATTCTGCTTTAGAGCTGTTAGCACGCTCTTGCTTTCTAGAGTCTCTAAGACAGAAGGAAACGTGAGTGTGCTGAGAGCAAAAGAACGGTGTTTCCTACACATACAGAAAATATCTAGTCCAACTCTGCTTCGGAAACTGATACAAAGCACTGGTCCTCTAACATCCAATGCTTGTCAGTTAAGATGTGAAATGTGTGAGCTTCATGAATGATGTAGTTCGTTTGAGCTAAAAATTGACTTCTCTTACCTGAAACGAAGTCATGCTTGTAGGAAGACACAGAGCCTGGGATTTATATATTTCTACAGTGAAACACAAAGCAGAGTTTTCATCCATTGATCACACTCTGCTTTAGAGCAAGAAGCACGCTCTTGCTTTCTAGAGTCTCTAAGACAGCAGAATAAGTGAGTGTGCTGAGAACAACAGAACGGTGTTTCCTACACATACAGAAAATATCTAGTCCAACTCTGTCTCAGAAACTGATACAAAGCACTGGTCCTCTAACATCCAATGCTTGTCAGTTAAGATGTGAAATGTGTGAGCTTCATGAATGATGTAGTTCGTTTGAGCTAAAAATTGACTTCTCTTACCTGAAACGAAGTCATGTTTGTAGGAAGACACAGAGCCTGGGATTTAACTATATTTCTAAAGTGAAACACACAGCAGAGTTTTCATCCATTGATCACACTCTGCTTTAGAGCAAGAAGCACGCTCTTGCTTTCTAGAGTCTCTAATACAGCATGAAACGTGAGTGTGCTCAGAACAAAAGAACGTTGTTTCCTACACATATGGACCATATCTAGTCCCACTCTGCTTCTGAAACTGATACAAAGCAATGGTCCTCTACCATCCAATGCTTGTCAGTTAAGATGAGAAATGTGGGGGCTTAGGTGAATATTGTAGTTCGTTTGAGCTGAAAAGTGCCTGCCCTTACCTGAAACGAAGTCTTGCTTGTAGGAAGACACAGAGCCTGGGATTTAACTCCATTTCTGAAGGGAAAGAACCAGCATAGTTCTCATCCATGGATCACACTCTGCTTTAGAGCTATTAGCACGCTCTTGCTTTCTTGAATCTCTAATACATCAGGAAACGTGAGTGTGCTGAGAACAAAAGAACGGTGTTTCCTACACATAGGGGCCATATCTAGTTCAACACTGCTTCTGAAACTGACACAAAACACAGGTCCTGTCACATCCAATGCTTTTTAATTAAGAGCAAGAAACGTGTGAGCTTCGTGTACGTTGTAGTTCTTTTGACCTGTAAAGTAACTGCCCTTACCTTAATCGAAGTCTTGCTTGTAGGAAGACTCAGAGCCGGGGATTTAACTCCAATTCTGTAGTGAACAACACAGCAGAGTTCCCATCCAATGATCACACTCTGCTTTAGAGCAAGAAGCACGCTCTTGCTTTCTAGAGTCTCTAAGGCAAAGGAAACGTGAGTGTGCTGAGGAAAACAGAACGGTGTTTCCTACCCATACGTACCATATGTAGTCCAAACATGCTTCTGAAACTGAAACAAAGTACTGGTCCTCTAACATCCAATGCTTGTCATTTAAGATGAGAAACATGTGAGCTTCATGAACGATGTAGTTCATTTGAGCTGAAAAGTGCCTGCCCTTACCTGGAACGAAGTCTTCCTTGTAGGAAGACACAGAGCCTGGGATTTAACTCCATTTCTGAAGGGAAAGACACAGCATAGTTCTCATCCATGGATCATACTCTGCTTTAGAGCTATTAGCATGCTCTTGCTTTCTAGAGTCTCTAATACAGCAGGAAACATGAGTGTGCTCAGAACAAATGAACGGTTTTTCCTACATATACGGACCATATCTAGTTCAACTCTGCTTCTGAAACTGCAACAAACCACAGGTCCTGTAACATCCAATGCTTGTCATTTAAGATAAGAAACGTGAGAGCTTCGTGAATGATGTAGTTCGCTTGAGCTGTAAAGTAACTGCCCTTTCCTGAAATGAAGTCTTGATTGTAGGAAGACTCAGAGAATGGGATTTAACTCCATTTCTGAAGGGAAACACACAGCATAGTTCTCATCCATTGATCACCCTCTGCTTTAGAGCAAGAAGCACACTCTTGCTTTCTTGAGTCTCTAATACATCAGGAAACGTGAGTGTGCTGAGAACAAAAGAACGGTGTTTTCTACACATAGGGGCCATATCTAGTTCAACACTGCTTCTGAAACTGACACAAAACACAGGTCCTGTCACATCCAATGCTTTTTAATTAAGAGCAAGAAACGTGTGAGCTTCGTGTACGTTGTAGTTCTTTTGACCTGTAAAGTAACTGCCCTTACCTTAATCGAAGTCTTGCTTGTAGGAGGACTCAGAGCCTGGGATTTAACTCCATTTCTGTAGTGAACAACACAGCAGAGTTCCCTTCCAATGATCACACTCTGCTTTAGAGCAAGAAGCACGCTCTTGCTTTCTAGATTCTCTAAGACAGCAGGATACGTGAGTGTGCTGAGAACAACAGAACGGTGTTTCCTACACATATGGACCATATCTAGTCCAACTCTGCTTCTGAAACTGATACAAAGCACTGGTCCTCTACCATCCAATGCTTGTAAGTTAAGATGAGAAACGTGTGAGCTTCGTGAATGATGTAGTTCGCTTGAGCTATAAAGTAACTGCCCTTTCCTGAAAGGAAGTCTTGATTGTAGGAAGACTCAGAGAATGGGATTTAACTCCATTTCTGAAGTGAAACACACAGCAGAGTTCCCATCCAGGGATCACACTCTGCTTTAGAGCAAGAAGCACACTCTTGCTTTCTAGAGTCTCTAAGACAGCAGGAAACGTGAGTGTGCTGAGAGCAAAAGAACGGTGTTTACTACACATACACACGATATCTAGTCCAACTCTGCTTCTGAAACTGATACAAAGTACTGGTCCTCTAACATCCAATGCTTGTCATTTAAGATGAGAAATGTGTGAGCTTCATGAATGATGTAGTTCGTTTGAGCTGAAAAGTGCCTACCCTTACCTGGAACGAAGACTTGCTTGTAGGAAGACACAGAGACTGGGATTTAACTCCATTTCTGAAGGGAAACACACAGCATAGTTCTCATCCATCGATCACACTCTGCTTTAGAGCAAGAAGCATGCTCTTGCTTTCTAGAGTCTCTAAAACTGCAGGAAACGTGAGTGTGCTGAGAACGAAAGAACGGTGTTTCCTAAACATAGGGGCCATATCTAGTTCTAATCTGCTTCTGAAACTGAAACAAACCAAAGGTCCTCTAACATCCAATGCATGTCAGGTAAGATGAGAAACATGTGAGCTTCGTGAATGATGTAGATCACCTGAGCTGTAAAGTAACTGCCCTTTCTTGAAACGAAGTCTTGCTTGTAGGAAGACTCAGAGCCTGGGATTTAACTCCATTTCTGAAGTGAAACACACAGCAGAGATCTCATCCATTGCACACACTCTGCTTTAGAGCAAGAAGCACGCTCTTGCTTTCTATAGTCTCTAATACAGCAGGAAATTTGAGTGTGCTCAGAACAAAAGAACGGAGTTTCCCACACATACAGACCATATCTAGTCCAACTCTGCTTCTGAAACTGATACAAAGTACTGGTCCTCTAACATCCAATGCTTGTCAGTTAAGATAAGAAATGTGTGTGCTTCGTGAATGTTGTAGATCGTTTAAGCTGAAAAGTGACTTCACTTACCTGAAATGAAGTCTTGTTTGTAGGAAGACACAGAGCCTGTAATTTAACTCTATTTCTGAAGTGAAACACACAGCAGAGTTCCCATCCAGGGATCACACTCTGCTTTAGAGCAAGAAGCACGCTCTTGCTTTCTCGAGTCTCTAAGACAGCAGGAAACGTGAGTGTGCTGAGAGCAAAAGAACGGTGTTTCCTACACATACAGAAAATATCTAGTCCAACTCTGCTTCTGAAACTGATACAAAGCACTGGTCCTCTAACATCCAATGCTTGTCAGTTAAGATGTGAAATGTGTGAGCTTCATGAATGATGTAGTTCGTTTGAGCTAAAAATTGACTTCTCTTACCTGAAATGAAGTCATGCTTGTAGGAAGACACAGAGCCTGGGATTTATATATTTCTAAAGTGAAACACAAAGCAGAGTTTTCATCCATTGATCACACTCTGCTTTAGAGCAAGAAGCACGCTCTTGCTTTCTAGAGTCTCTAAGACAGCAGAATACATGAGTGTGCTGAGAAAAACAGAACGGTGTTTCCTACACATACAGAAAATATCTAGTCCAACTCTGTCTCAGAAACTGATACAAAGCACTGGTCCTCTAACATCCAATGCTTGTCAGTTAAGATGTGAAATGTGTGAGCTTCATGAATGATGTAGTTCGTTTGAGCTAAAAATTGACTTCTCTTACCTGAAACGAAGTCATGTTTGTAGGAAGACACAGAGCCTGGGATTTAACTATATTTCTAAAGTGAAACACACAGCAGAGTATTCATCCATTGATCACACTCTGCTTTAGAGCAAGAAGCACGCTCTTGCTTTCTAGAGTCTCTAATACAGCATGAAACGTGAGTGTGCTCAGAACAAAAGAACGTTGTTTGCTACACATATGGACCATATCTGGTCCAACTCTGCTTCTGAAACTGATACAAAGCACTGGTCCTCTACCATCCAATGCTTGTCAGTTAAGATGAGAAATGTGTGGGCTTCGTGAATGTTGTAGTTCGTTTGATCTGTAAAGTGACTTCCCTTACCTGAAAAGAAGTCTTGCTTGTAGGAAGACACAGAGACTTGGATTTAACTCTATTTCTGAAGTGAAACACACAGCAGAGTTCTCATCCATTGATCATACTCTGCTTTAGAGCAAGAAGCACGCTCTTGCTTTCTAGAGTCTCTAATACAGCATGAAACGTGAGTGTGCTCAGAACAAAAGAACGTTGTTTGCTACACATATGGACCATATCTGGTCCAACTCTGCTTCTGAAACTGATACAAAGCACTTGTCCTCTACCATCCAATGCTTGTCAGTTAAGATGAGAAATGTGTGGGCTTCGTGAATGTTGTAGTTCGTTTGATCTGTAAAGTGACTTCCCTTACCTGAAAAGAAGTCTTGCTTGTAGGAAGACACAGAGACTTGGATTTAACTCTATTTCTGAAGTGAAACACACAGCAGAGTTCTCATCCATTGATCATACTCTGCTTTAGAGCAAGAAGCACGCTCTTGCTTTCTAGAATCTCTAATACAGCATGAAACGTGAGTGTGCTCAGAACAGAGAACGGTGTATCCTACACATATGGACCATATCTAGTCCAACTCTGCTTCTGAAACTGATACAAAGCACTGGTCCTCTACCATCCAATGCTTGTCAGTTAAGATGAGAAATGTGTTTGCTTCGTGAATGTTGTAGTTTGTTTGATCTGTAAAGTGACTTCCCTTACCTGAAACGAAGTCTTCCTTGTAGGAAGACACAGAGACTGGGATTTAACTCTATTTCGGAAGTGAAACACACAGCAGAGTTCTCATCCATTGATCACACTCTGCTTTAGAGCAAGAAGCCCGCTCTTGCTTTCTAGAGTCTCTAAGAGAGCAGGATACGTGAGTGTGCTGAGAACAACAGAATGGTGTATCCTACACATACAGACCATATCTAGTCAAACTATGCTTCTGAAACTGATACAAAGCACTGGTCCTGAACATCCAATGCTTGTCAGGTCAGATGAGAAATGTGTTTGCTTCGTGAGTGGTGTAGTTTGTTTGATCTGTAAAGTGACTTCCCTTACCTGAAACGAAGTCTTGCTTGTAGGAAGACACAGAGACTGGGATTTAACTCTATTTCGGAAGTGAAACACACAGCAGAGTTCTCATCCATTGATCACACTCTGCTTTAGAGCAAGAAGCACGCTCTTGCTTTCTAGATTCTCTAAGACAGCAGGATACGTGAGTGTGCTGAGAACAACAGAACGGTGTTTCCTACACATACAGACCATATCTAGTCAAACTATGCTTCTGAAACTGATACAATGCACTGGTCCTCTAACATCCAATGCTTGTCAGGTAAGATGAGAAACGTTGAGCTTCGTGAACGATGTAGTTCGTTTGAGCTGTAAAGTAACTGCTCTTTCCTGAAACCAAGTCTTGCTTGTAGGAAGACTCAGAGCCAGGGATTTAACTCCAATTCTGAAGTGAAACACACAGCAGAGTTCCCATCCATTTATCACATTCTGCTTTAGATAATAAGCATGCTCTTGCTTTCTAGAGTCTCTAAGACAGAGGAAACATGACTGTGCTGAGAAAAACAGAACGGTGTTTCCTACACATACGTACCATATCTAGTCCAACCATGCTTCTGAAACTGATACAAAGGACTGGTCCTCTAACATACAATGCTTGTCAGGTAGGATGAGAAACGTTAAGCTTCGTGCATGATGTAGTTCGTTTTAGCTGAAAAGTGACTTCCCTTACCTGGAACGAAGTCTTCCTTGTAGGAAGACACAGAGCCTGGGATTTAACTCCATTTCTGAAGGGAAAGACACAGCATAGTTCTCATCCATGGATCACATTCTGCTTTAGAGCTATTAGCACGCTCTTGCTTTCTAGAGTCTCTAATACAGCAGGAAACTTGAGTGTGCTCAGAACAAATGAACGGTGTTTCCTACATATACGGACCATTTCTATTCAACTCTGCTTCTGAAACTGCAACAAACCACAGGTCCTGTAACATCCAATGCTTGACAGTTAAGATAAGAAACGTGAGAGCTTCGTGAATGATGTAGTTCGCTTGAGCTGTAAAGTAACTGCCCTTTCCTGAAACGATGTCTTGATTGTAGGAAGACTCAGAGAATGGGATTTAAGTCCATTTCTGAAGTGAAACACACAGCAGAGTTCCCATCCAGGGATCACACTCTGCTTTAGAGCAAGAAGCACGCTCTTGCTTTCTCGAATCTCTAAGACAGCAGGAAACGTGAGTGTGCTGAGAGCAAAATAACGGTGTTTCCTACACATACAGAAAATATCTAGTCCAACTCTGCTTCGGAAACTGATACAAAGCACTGGTCCTCTGACATCCAATGCTTGTCAGTTAATATGTGAAATGTGTGAGCTTCATGAATGATGTAGTTCGTTTAAGCTAAAAATTGACTTCTCTTACATGAAATGAAGTCATGCTTGTAGGAAGACACAGAGCCTGGGATTTAACTATATTTCTGAAGTGAAACACACAGCATAGTTCTCATCCATCGATCACACTCTGCTTTAGAGCAAGAAGCACGCTCTTGCTTTCTAGAATCTCTAAGAGAGCAGGATACGTGAGTGTGCTGAGAACAACAGAACGTTGTTTCCTACACATACAGACCATATCTAGTCAAACTATGCTTCTGAAACTGATACAAAGTACTGGTCCTCTAACATCCAATGCTTTTCAGGTAAGATGAGAAACGTTGAGCTTCGTGAACGATGTAGTTCGTTTGAGCTGTAAAGTAACTGCCCTTTCCCGAAACCAAGTCTTGCTTGTAGGCAGACTCAGAGCCAGGGATTTAATTCCAATTCAGAAGTGAAACACACAGCAGAGTTCCCATCCATTTATCACATTCTGCTTTACATAAGAAGCATGCTCTTGCTTTCTAGAGTCTCTAAGACAAAGGAAACATGACTGTGCTGAGAAAAACAGAACGGTGTTTCCTACACATACGTACCATATCTAGTCCAACCCTGCTTCTGAAACTGATACAAAGTACTTTTCCTCTAACATCCAATGCTTGTCATTAAAGTAGAAATGTGTGAGCTTCATGAACGATGTAGTTCGTTTGAGCTGAAAAGTGCCTACCTTACCTGGAACGAAGTCTTGCTTGTAGGAAGACACAGAGCCTGGGATTTAACTCCATTTCTGAAGGTAAACACACAGCATAGTTCTCATCCATCGATCACACTCTGCTTTAGAGCATGAAGTACGCTCTTGCTTTCTAGAGTGTCTAAAACTGCAGCAAACGTGAGTGTACTGAGTACAAAAGAACGGTGTTTCCTAAACATAGGGGCCATATCTAGTTCTAATCTGCTTCTGAAACTGAAACAAACCAAAGGTCCTCTAAAATCCAATGCTTGTCAGGTAAGATGAGAAACGTGTGAGCTTCGTGAATGATGTAGATCACCTGAGCTGTAAAGTAACTGCCCTTTCTTGAAACGAAGTCTTGCTTGTAGGAAGACTCAGAGCCTGAGATTTAACTCCATCTCTGAAGTGAAACACACAGCAGAGATCTCATCCAATGCACACACTCTGCTTTAGAGCAAGAAGCACGCTCTTGCTTTCTATAGTCTCTAATACAGCAGGAAACCTGAGTGTGCTGAGGAAAACAGAACAGTGTTTCCTACCCATACGTACCATATCTAGTCCAACCATGCTTCTCAAACTGATACAAAGTACTGGTCCTCTAACATCCAATGCTTGTCATTTAAGATGAGAAACATGTGAGCTTCATGAACGATGCAGTTCATTGGAGCTGAAAAGTGCCTGCCCTTACCTGGAACGAAGTCTTCCTTGTAAGAAGACACAGAGCCTGGGATTTAAGTCCATTTCTGAAGGGAAAGACACAGCATAGTTCTCATCCATTGATCACACTCTGCTTTAGAGCTATTAGCACGCTTTTGCATTCTAGAATCTCTAATACAGCATGAAACATGAGTGTGATCAGAACAAATGAACGGTTTTTCCTACATATACGGACCATATCTAATTCACCTCTGCTTCTGAAACTGCAACAAACTACAGGTCCTGTAAAATCAAATGCTTGTCATTTAAGATAAGAAACGTGTGAGCTTCGTGAATGATGTAGTTCGCTTGAGATGTAAAGTAACTGCCCTTTCCTGAAACGAAGTCTTGATTGTAGGAAGACACAGAGCCTGGGATTTAACTCCATTTCTGAAGGTAAACACACAGCATAGTTCTCATCCATCGATCACACTCTGCTTTAGAGCAAGAAGTACGCTCTTGCTTTCTAGAGTCTCTAAAACTGCAGGAAACGTGAGTGTGCTGAGAACAAAAGAACGGTGTTTCCTAAACATAGGGGCCCTATCTAGTTCTAATCTGCTTCTGAAACTGAAACAAACCAAAGGTCCTCTAACATCCAATGCTTGTCAGGTAAGATGAGAAACGTGTGAGCTTCGTGAATGATGTAGATCACCTGAGCTGTAAAGTAACTGCCCTTTCTTGAAACGAAGTCTTGCTTGTAGGAAGACTCAGAGCCTGGGATTTAACTCCATTTCTGAAGTGAAACACACAGCAGAGATCTCATCCAATGCACACACTCTGCTTTAGAGCAAGAAGCACGCTCTTGCCTTCTATAGTCTCTAATACAGCAGGAAATTTGAGTGTGCTCAGAACAAAAGAACGGAGTTTCCCACACATACAGACCATATCTAGTCCAACTCTGCTTCTGAAACTGATACAAAGCACTGGTCCTCTAACATCCAATGCTTGTCAGTTAAGATGAGAAATGTGTGGGCTTCGTGAATGTTGTAGATCGTTAAAGCTGAAAAGTGACTTCCCTTACCTGAAACGAAGTCTTGTTTGTAGGAAGACACAGAGCCTGTAATTTAACTCTATTTCTGAAGTGAAACACACAGCAGAGTTCTCATCTATTGATCACACTCTGCTTTAGAGCAAGAAGCACGCTCTTGCTTTCTAGAGTCTCTAAGAGAGCAGGATACGTGAGTGTGCTGAGAACAACAGAACGGTGTTTCCTACACATACGGACCATATCTAGTCCAACTCTGCTTCTGAAACTGATACAAAGCACTGGTCCTCTAACATCCAATGCTTGTCAGTTAAGATGAGAAATGTGTGGGCTTCGTGAATGTTGTAGTTTGTTTGAGCTGAAAAGTGACTTCCCTTACCTGAAATGAAGTCTTGCTTGTAGGAAGACACAGAGCCTGGGATTTAACTCCATTTCTGAAGCGAAACACACAGCAGAGTTCTCATCCATTGATCATACTCTGCTTTAGAGCAAGAAGCACGCTCTTGCTTTCTAGAGTCTCTAATACAGCAGGAAACTTGAGTGTGCTCAGAACAAATGAACGGTGTTTCCTACATATACGGACCATATCTAGTTCAACTCTGCTTCTGAAACTGCAACAAACGACAGGTCCTGTAACATCCAATGCTTGTCACTTAAGATAAGAAACGTGTGAGCTTCGTGAATGATGTAGTTCGCTTGAGCAGTAAAGTAACTGCCCTTTCCTGAAACGAAGTCTTGATTGTAGGAAGACTCAGAGAATGGGATTTAACTCCTTTTCTGAAGTGAAACACACAGCAGAGTTCCCATCCAGGGATCACACTCTGCTTTAGAGCAAGAAGCACGCTCTTTCTTTCTCGAGTCTCTAAGACAGCAGGAAACGTGAGTGTGCTGAGAGCAAAAGAACGGTGTTTCCTACACATACAGAAAATATCTAGTCCAACTCTGCTTCGGAAACTGATGCAAAGCACTGGTCCTCTAACATCCAATGCTTGTCAGATAGGATGTGAAATGTTTGAGCTTCATGAATGATGTAGTTCGTTTGAGCTGAAAATTGACTTCTCTTACCTGAAACGAAGTCATGCTTGTAGGAAGACACAGAGCCCGGGATTTAACTATATTTCTAAAGTGAAACACACAGCAGAGTTTTCATCCATTGATTACACTCTGCTTTAGAGCAAGAAGCACACTCTTGCTTTCTAGAGTCTCTAAGAGAGCAGGATACGTGAGTGTGCTGAGAACAACAGAACGGTGTTTCCTACACATACAGACCATATCTAGTCAAACTATGCTTCTGAAACTGATACAAAGCACTGGTCCTCTAACATCCAATGCTTGTCAGGTAAGATGAGAAACGTTGAGCTTCGTGAACGATGTAGTTCGTTTGAGCTGTAAAGTAACTGCCCTTTCCCGAAACCAAGTCTTGCTTGTAGGAAGACTCAGAGCCAGGGATTTAATTCCAATTCAGAAGTGAAACACACAGCAGAGTTCCCATCCATTTATCACATTCTGCTTTACATAAGAAGCATGCTCTTGCTTTCTAGAGTCTCTAAGACAAAGGAAACATGACTGTGCTGAGAAAAACAGAACGGTGTTTCCTACACATACGTACCATATCTAGTCCAACCCTGCTTCTGAAACAGATACAAAGTACTGGTCCTCTAACATCCAATGCTTGTCATTTAAGATGAGAAACGTGTGAGCTTCATGAACGATGTAGTTCGTTTGACCTGAAAAGGGCCTGCCCTTACCTGGAATGAAGTCTTGCTTTTAGGGAGACACAGAGCCTGGGATTTAACTCCATTTCTGAAGGTAAACACACAGCATAGTTCTCATCCATCGATCACACTCTGCTTTAGAGCAAGAAGTACGCTCTTGCTTTCTAGAGTCTCTAAAACTGCAGGAAACCTGAGTGTGCTGAGAACAAAAGAACGGTGTTTCCTAAACATAGGGGCCATATCTAGTTCTAATCTGCTTCTGAAACTGAAACAAACCAAAGGTCCTCTACCATCCAATGCTTGTCAGGTAAGATGAGAAACGTGTGAGCTTCGTGAATGATGTAGATCACCTGAGCTGTAAAGTAACTGCCCTTTCTTGAAATGAAGTCTTGCTTGTAGGAAGACTCAGAGCCTGGGATTTAACTCCATTTCTGAAGTGAAACACACAGCAGAGATCTCATCCAATGCACACACTCTGCTTTAGAGCAAGAAGCACGCTCTTGCTTTCTAGAGTCTCTAAGAGAGCAGGATACGTGAGTGTGCTGAGAACAACAGAACGGTGTTTCCTACACATACGGACCATAACTAGTCCAACTCTGCTTCTGAAACTGATACAAAGCACAGGTCATCTAACAGCAAATGCTTGTCAGTTAAGATGAGAAACGTTGAGCTTCGTGAATGATGTAGTTAGTTTTAGCTGAAAAGTGACTTCCCTTACCTGAAACGAAGGCTTGATTGTAGCAAGACACAGAGCCTGGGATTTAACTCCATTTCTGAACGGAAACACACAGCAGAGTTCTCTTCCATTGATCATACTCTGCTTTAGAGCAAGAAGCACGCTCTTGCTTTCTAGAGTCTCTAATACAGCATGAAACGTGAGTGTGCTCAGAACAAAAGAACGGTGTTTCCTACACATATGGACCATATCTAGTCCAACTCTGCTTCTGAAACTGATACAAAGCACTGGTCCTCTACCATCCAATGCTTGTCAGTTAAGATGAGAAATGTGTGGGCTTCGTGAATGTTGTAGTTCGTTTGACCTGAAAAGTGACTTCCCTTATCTGAAACGAAGTCTTGCTTGTAGGACGACACAGAGACTGGGATTTAACTCTATTTCTGAAGTGAAACACACAGCAGAGTTCTCATCCATTGATCACACTCTGCTTTAGAGCAAGAAGCACACCCTTGCTTTCTAGAGTCTCTAAGAGAGCAGGATACGTGACTGTGCTGAGAACAACAGAACGGTGTTTCCTACACATACAGACCATATCTAGTCAAACTATGCTTCTGAAACTGATACAAAGCACTGGTCCTCTAACATCCAATGCTTGTCAGTTAAGATGAGAAATGTGTGGGCTTCGTGAATGTTGTAGTTTGTTTGAGCTGAAAAGTGACTTCCCTTACCTGAAATGACGTCTTGCTTGTAGGAAGACACAGAGCCTGGGCTTTAACTCTATTTCTGAAGCAAAACACACAGCAGAGTTCTCATCCATTGATCATACTCTGCTTTAGAGCAAGAAGCACGCTCTTGCTTTCTAGAGTCTCTAATACAGCATGAAACGTGAGTGTGCTCAGAACAAAAGAACGGTGTTTCCTACACATATGGACCATATCTAGTCCAACTCTGCTTCTGAAACTGATACAAAGCACTGGTCCTCTACCATCCAATGCTTGTCAGTTAAGATGAGAAATGTGAGGGCTTCGTGAATGTTGTAGATCGTTAAAGCTGTAAAGTGACTTCCCTTACCTGAAACGAAGTCTTGCTTGTAGGAAGACACAGAGACTGGGATTTAACTCTATTTCGGAAGTGAAACACACAGCAGAGTTCTCATCCATTGATCACACTCTGCTTTAGAGCAAGAAGCACGCTCTTGCTTTCTAGAGTCTCTAAGAGAGCAGGATATGTGAGTGTGCTGAGAACAACAGAACGGTGTTTCCTACACATACAGACCATATCTAGTCAAACTATGCTTCTGAAACTGATACAAAGCACTGGTCCTCTAACATCCAATGCTTGTCAGTTAAGATGAGAAACGTTGAGCTTCGTGAATGATGTAGTTATTTTTAGCTGAAAAGTGACTTCCCTTACCTGAAACGAAGTCTTGCTTGTAGCAAGACATAGAGCCTGGGATTTAACTCCATTTCTGAACGGAAACACACAGCAGAGTTCTCTTCCATTGATCATACTCTGCTTTAGAGCAAGAAGCACGCTCTTGCTTTCTAGCGTCTCTAATACAGCCTGAAACGTGAGTGTGCTCAGAACAAAAGAACGGTGTTTCCTACACATATGGACCATATCTAGTCCAACTCTGCTTCTGAAACTGATACAAAGCAATGGTCCTCTACCATCCAATGCTTGTCAGATAAGATGAGAAATGTGTGGGCTTCATGAATGTTGTAGTTCGATTGACCTGAAAAGTGACTTCCCTTACCTGAAACGAAGTCTTGCTTGTAGGAAGACACAGAGACTGGGATTTAACTCTATTTCTGAAGTGAAACACACAGCAGAGTTCTCATCCATTGATCACACTCTGCTTTAGAGCAAGAAGCACACTCTTGCTTTCTAGAGTCTCTAAGAGAGCAGGATACGTGACTGTGCTGAGAACAACAGAACGGTGTTTCCTACACATACAGACCATATCTAGTCAAACTATGCTTCTGAAACTGATAAAAAGCACTGGTCCTCTAACATCCAATGCTTGTCAGTTAAGATGAGAAATGTGTGGGCTTCGTGAATGTTGTAGTTTGTTTGAACTGAAAAGTGACTTCCCTTACCTGAAATGACGTCTTGCTTGTAGGAAGACACAGAGCCTGGGCTTTAACTCCATTTCTGAAGCAAAACACACAGCAGAGTTCTCATCCATTGATCATACACTGCTTTAGAGCAAGAAGCACGCTCTTGCTTTCTAGAGTCTCTAATACAACATGAAACGTGAGTGTGCTCAGAACAAAAGAACGGTGTTTCCTACACATATGGACCATATCTAGTCCAACTCTGCTTCTGAAACTGATACAAAGCACTGGTCATCTACCATCCAATGCTTGTCAGTTAAGATGAGAAATGTGAGGGCTTCGTGAATGTTGTAGTTTGTTTGAGCTGAAAAGTGACTTCCCTTACCTGAAACGAAGTCTTGCTTGTAGGAAGACACAGAGACTGGGATTTAACTCTATTTCGGAAGTGAAACACACAGAAGAGTTCTCATCCATTGATCACACTCTGCTTTAGAGCAAGAAGCATGCTCTTGCTTTCTATAGTCTCTAAGAGAGCAGGACACGTGAGTGTGCTGAGAACAACAGAACGGTGTTTCCTACACATACAGACCGTATCTAGTCAAACTATGCTTCTGAAACTGATACAAAGCACTGGTCCTCTAACATCCAGTGCTTGTCAGGTAAGATGAGAAACGTTGAGCTTCGTGAATGATGTAGTTCGTTTTAGCTGAAAAGTGACTTCCCTTACCTGGAACGAAGTCTTCCTTGTAGGAAGACACAGAGCATGGGATTTAACTCCATTTCTGGAGGGAAAGACACAGCATAGTTCTCATCCATGGATCACATTCTGCTTTAGAGCAATTAGCACGCTCTTGCTTTCTAGAGTCTCTAATACAGCAGGAAACTTGAGTGTGCTCAGAACAAATGAACCATGTTTCCTACATATACGGACCATATCTAGTTCAACTCTGCTTCTGAAACTGCAACAAACAAAAGGTCCTGTAACATCCAATGCTTGTCAGTTAAGATAAGAAACGTGTGAGCTTCGAAGAATGATGTAGTTCGCTTGAGCTGTAAAGTAACTGCCCTTTCCTGAAACGAAGTCTTGATTGTAGGAAGACTCAGAGAATGGGATTTAACTCCATTTCTGAAGTGAAACACACAGCAGAGTTCCCATCCAGGGATCACACTCTGCTTTAGAGCAAGAAGCACGCTCTTTCTTTTTTGAGTCTCTAAGACAGCAGGAAACGTGAGTGTGCTGAGAGCAAAAGAACGGTGTTTCCTACACATACAGAAAATATCTAGTCCAACTCTGCTTCGGAAACTGATACAAAGCACTGGTCCTCTAACATCCAATGCTTGTCAGTTAGGATGTGAAATATTTGAGATTCATGAATGATGTAGTTCGTTTGAGCTGAAAATTGACTTCTCTTACCTGAAACGAGGTCATGCTTGTAGGAAGACACAGAGCCTGGGATTTAACTATATTTCTAAAGTGAAACACACAGCAGAGTTTTCATCCATTGATCACACTCTGCTTTAGAGCAAGAAGCACGCTCTTGCTTTCTAGAGTCTCTAAGAGAGCAGGATACGTGAGTGTGCTGAGAACAACAGAACGGTGTTTCCTACACATACAGACCATATCTAGTCAAACTATGCTTCTGAAACTGATACAAAGCACTGGTCCTCTAACATCCAATGCTTGTCAGGTAAGATGAGAAACGTTGAGCTTCGTGAGCGATGTAGTTCGTTTGAGCTGTAAAGTAACTGCCCTTTCCCGAAACCAAGTCTTGCTTGTAGGAAGACTCAGAGCCAGGGATTTAATTCCAATTCAGAAGTGAAACACACAGCAGAGTTCCCATCCATTTATCACATTCTGCTTTACATAAGAAGCATGCTCTTGCTTTCTAGAGTCTCTAAGACAAAGGAAACATGACTGTGCTGAGAAAAACAGAACGGTGTTTCCTACACATACGTACCATATCTAGTCCAACCCTGCTTCTGAAACAGATACAAAGTACTGGTCCTCTAACATCCAATGCTTGTCATTTAAGATGAGAAAGGTGTGAGCTTCATGAACGATGTAGTTCGTTTGAGCTGAAAAGTGCCTGGCCTTACCTGGAACGAAGTCTTGCTTGTAGGAAGACACAAAGCCTGGGATTTAACTCCATTTCTGAAGGTAAACACACAGCATAGTTCTCATCCATCGATCACACTCTGCTTTAGAGCAAGAAGTACGCTCTTGCTTTCTAGAGTCTCTAAAACTGCAGGAAACGTGAGTGTGCTGAGAACAAAAGAACGGTGTTTCCTAAACATAGGGGCCATATCTAGTTCTAATCTGCTTCTGAAACTGAAACAAACCAAAGGTCCTCTAACATCCAATGCTTGTCAGGTAAGATGAGAAACGTGTGAGCTTCGTGAATGATGTAGATCACCTGAGCTGTAAAGTAACTGCCCTTTCTTGAAACGAAGTCTTGCTTGTAGGAAGACTCAGAGCCTGGGATATAACTCCATTTCTGAAGTGAAACACACAGCAGAGATCTCATCCAATGCACACACTCTGCTTTAGAGCAAGAAGCACGCACTTGCTTTCTATAGTCTCTAATACAGCAGGAAATTGGAGTGTGCTCAGAACAAAAGAACGGAGTTTCCCACACATACAGACCATATCTAGTCCAACTCTGCTTCTGAAACTGATACAAAGCACTGGTCCTCTAACATCCAATGCTTGTCAGTTAAGATGAGAAATGTGTGGGCTTCGTGAATGTTGTAGATCGTTAAAGCTGAAAAGTGACTGCCCTTACCTGAAACGAAGTCTTGTTTGTAGGAAGACACAGAGCCTGTAATTTAACTCTATTTCTGAAGTGAAACACACAGCAGAGTTCTCATCCATTGATCACACTCTGCTTTAGAGCAAGAAGCACGCTCTTGCTTTCTAGAGTCTCTAAGAGAGCAGGATACGTGAGTGTGCTGAGAACAACAGAACGGTGTTTCCTACACATACGGACCATAACTAGTCCAACTCTGCTTCTGAAACTGATACAAAGCACTGGTCATCTAACAGCAAATGCTTGTCAGTTAAGATGAGAAACGTTGAGCTTCGTGAATGATGTAGTTAGTTTTAGCTGAAAAGTGACTTCCCTTACCTGAAACGAAGGCTTGATTGTAGCAAGACACAGAGCCTGGGATTTAACTCCATTTCTGAACGGAAACACACAGCAGAGTTCTCTTCCATTGATCATACTCTGCTTTAGAGCAAGAAGCACGCTCTTGCTTTCTAGAGTCTCTAATACAGCATGAAACGTGAGTATGCTCAGAACAAAAGAACGGTGTTTCCTACACATATGGACCATATCTAGTCCAACTCTGCTTCTGAAACTGATACAAAGCACTGGTCCTCTACCATCCAATGCTTGTCAGTTAAGATGAGAAATGTGTGGGCTTCGTGAATGTTGTAGTTCGTTTGACCTGAAAAGTGACTTCCCTTATCTGAAACGAAGTCTTGCTTGTAGGACGACACAGAGACTGGGATTTAACTCTATTTCTGAAATGAAACACACAGCAGAGTTCTCATCCATTGATCACACTCTGCTTTAGAGCAAGAAGCACACTCTTGCTTTCTAGAGTCTCTAAGAGAGCAGGATACGTGACTGTGCTGAGAACAACAGAACGGTGTTACCTACACATACAGACCATATCTAGTCAAACTATGCTTCTGAAACTGATACAAAGCACTGGTCCTCTAACATCCAATGCTTGTCAGTTAAGATGAGAAATGTGTGGGCTTCGTGAATGTTGTAGTTTGTTTGAGCTGAAAAGTGACTTCCCTTACCTGAAATGACGTCTTGCTTGTAGGAAGACACAGAGCCTGGGCTTTAACTCCATTTCTGAAGCAAAACACACAGCAGAGTTCTCATCCATTGATCATACTCTGCTTTAGAGTAAGAAGCACGCTCTTGCTTTCTAGAGTCTCTAATACAGCATGAAACGTGAGTGTGCTCAGAACAAAAGAACGGTGTTTCCTACACATATGGACCATATCTAGTCCAACTCTGCTTCTGAATCTGATACAAAGTACTGGTCCTCTACCATCCAATGCTTGTCAGTTAAGATGAGAAATGTGAGGGCTTCGTGAATGTTGTAGATCGTTAAAGCTGAAAAGTGACTTCCCTTACCTGAAACGAAGTCTTGCTTGTAGGAAGACACAGAGACTGGGATTTAACTCTATTTCTGAAGTGAAACACACAGCAGAGTTCTCATCCATTGATCACACTCTGCTTTAGAGCAAGAAGCACGCTCTTGCTTTCTAGAGTCTCTAAGAGAGCAGGATATGTGAGTGTGCTGAGAACAACAGAACGGTGTTTCCTACACATACAGACCATATCTAGTCAAACTATGCTTCTGAAACTGATACAAAGCACTGGTCCTCTAACATCCAATGCTTGTCAGTTAAGATGAGAAACGTTGAGCTTCGTGAATGATGTAGTTATTTTTAGCTGAAAAGTGACTTCCCTTACCTGAAACAAAGTCTTGCTTGTAGCAAGACACAGAGCCTGGGATTTAACTCCATTTCTGAACGGAAACACACAGCAGAGTTCTCTTCCATTGATCATACTCTGCTTTAGAGCAAGAAGCACGCTCTTGCTTTCTAGCGTCTCTAATACAGCCTGAAACGTGAGTGTGCTTAGAACAAAAGAACGGTGTTTCCTACACATATGGACCATATCTAGTCCAACTCTGCTTCTGAAACTGATACAAAGCACTGGTCCTCTACCATCCAATGCTTGTCAGATAAGATGAGAAATGTGTGGGCTTCGTGAATGTTGTAGTTCGATTGACCTGAAAAGTGACTTCCCTTACCTGAAACGAAGTCTTGCTTGTAGGAAGACACAGAGACTGGGATTAAACTCTATTTCTGAAGTGAAACACACAGCAGAGTTCTCATCCATTGATCACACTCTGCTTTAGAGCAAGAAGCACACTCTTGCTTTCTAGAGTCTCTAAGAGAGCAGGATACGTGACTGTGCTGAGAACAACAGAACGGTGTTTCCTACACATACAGACCATATCTAGTCAAACTATGCTTCTGAAACTGATAAAAAGCACTGGTCCTCTAACATCCAATGCTTGTCAGTTAAGATGAGAAATGTGTGGGCTTGGTGAATGTTGTAGTTTGTTTGAACTGAAAAGTGACTTCCCTTACCTGAAATGACGTCTTGCTTGTAGGAAGACACAGAGCCTGGGCTTTAACTCCATTTCTGAAGCAAAACACACAGCAGAGTTCTCATCCATTGATCATACACTGCTTTAGAGCAAGAAGCACGCTATTGCTTTCTAGAGTCTCTAATACAGCATGAAACGTGAGTGTGCTCAGAACAAAAGAACGGTGTTTCCTACACATATGGACCATATCTAGTCCAACTCTGCTTCTGAAACTGATACAAAGCACTGGTCCTCTACCATCCAATGCTTGTCAGTTAAGATGAGAAATGTGAGGGCTTCGTGAATGTTGTAGTTTGTTTGAGCTGAAAAGTGACTTCCCTTACCTGAAACGAAGTCTTGCTTGTAGGAAGACACAGAGACTGGGATTTAACTCTATTTCGGAAGTGAAACACACAGCAGAGTTCTCATCCATTGATCACACTCTGCTTTAGAGCAAGAAGCATGCTCTTGCTTTCTATAGTCTCTAAGAGAGCAGGACACGTGAGTGTGCTGAGAACAACAGAACGGTGTTTCCTACACATACAGACCGTATCTAGTCAAACTATGCTTCTGAAACTGATACAAAGCACTGGTCCTCTAACATCCAGTGCTTGTCAGGTAAGATGAGAAACGTTGAGCTTCGTGAATGATGTAGTTCGTTTTAGCTGAAAAGTGACTTCCCTTACCTGGAACGAAGTCTTCCTTGTAGGAAGACACAGAGCCTGGGATTGAACTCCATTTCTGGAGGGAAAGACACAGCATAGTTCTCATCCATGGATCACATTCTGCTTTAGAGCAATTAGCACGCTCTTGCTTTCTAGAGTCTCTAATACAGCAGGAAACTTGAGTGTGCTCAGAAAAAATGAACCATGTTTCCTACATATACGGACCATATCTAGTTCAACTCTGCTTCTGAAACTGCAACAAACCAAAGGTCCTGTAACATCCAATGCTTGTCAGTTAAGATAAGAAACGTGTGAGCTTCGAAGAATGATGTAGTTCGCTTGAGCTGTAAAGTAACTGCCCTTTCCTGAAACGAAGTCTTGATTGTAGGAAGACTCAGAGAATGGGATTTAACTCCATTTCTGAAGTGAAACACACAGCAGAGTTCCCATCCAGGGATCACACTCTGCTTTAGAGCAAGAAGCACGCTCTTTCTTTTTTGAGTCTCTAAGACAGCAGGAAACGTGAGTGTGCTGAGAGCAAAAGAACGGTGTTTCCTACACATACAGAAAATATCTAGTCCAACTCTGCTTCGGAAACTGATACAAAGCACTGGTCCTCTAACATCCAATGCTTGTCAGTTAGGATGTGAAATATTTGAGATTCATGAATGATGTAGTTCGTTTGTGCTGAAAATTGACTTCTCTTACCTGAAACGAGGTCATGCTTGTAGGAAGACACAGAGCTTGGGATTTAACTATATTTCTAAAGTGAAACACACAGCAGAGTTTTCATCCATTGATCACACTCTGCTTTAGAGCAAGAAGCACGCTCTTGCTTTCTAGAGTCTCTAAGAGAGCAGGATACGTGAGTGTGCTGAGAACAACAGAACGGTGTTTCCTACACATACAGACCATATCTAGTCAAACTATGCTTCTGAAACTGATACAAAGCACTGGTCCTCTAACATCCAATGCTTGTCAGGTAAGATGAGAAACGTTGAGCTTCGTGAGCGATGTAGTTCGTTTGAGCTGTAAAGTAACTGCCCTTTCCCGAAACCAAGTCTTGCTTGTAGGAAGACTCAGAGCCAGGGATTTAATTCCAATTCAGAAGTGAAACACACAGCAGAGTTCCCATCCATTTATCACATTCTGCTTTACATAAGAAGCATGCTCTTGCTTTCTAGAGTCTCTAAGACAAAGGAAACATGACTGTGCTGAGAAAAACAGAACGGTGTTTCCTACACATACGTACCATATCTAGTCCAACCCTGCTTCTGAAACTGATACAAAGTACTGGTCCTCTAACATCCAATGCTTGTCATTTAAGATGAGAAAGGTGTGAGCTTCATGAACGATGTAGTTCGTTTGAGCTGAAATGTGCCTGCCCTTACCTGGAACGAAGTCTTGCTTGTAGGAAGACACAAAGCCTGGGATTTAACTCCATTTCTGAAGGTAAACACACAGTATAGTTCTCATCCATCGATCACACTCTGCTTTAGAGCAAGAAGTACGCTCTTGCTTTCTAGAGTCTCTAAAACTGCAGGAAACGTGAGTGTGCTGAGAACAAAAGAACGGTGTTTCCTAAACATAGGGGCCATATCTAGTTCTAATCTGCTTCTGAAACTGAAACAAACCAAAGGTCCTCTAACATCCAATGCTTGTCAGGTAAGATGAGAAACGTGTGAGCTTCGTGAATGATGTAGATCACCTGAGCTGTAAAGTAACTGCCCTTTCTTGAAACGAAGTCTTGCTTGTAGGAAGACTCAGAGCCTGGGATTTAACTCCATTTCTGAAGTGAAACACACAGCAGAGATCTCATCCAATGCACACACTCTGCTTTAGAGCAAGAAGCACGCTCTTGCTTTCTATAGTCTCTAATACAGCAGGAAATTGGAGTGTGCTCAGAACAAAAGAACGGAGTTTCCCACACATACAGACCATATCTAGTCCAACTCTGCTTCTGAAACTGATATAAAGCACTGGTCCTCTAACACCCAATGCTTGTCAGTTAAGATGAGAAATGTGTGGGCTTCGTGAATGTTGTAGATCGTTAAAGCTGAAAAGTGACTTCCCTTACCTGAAACGAAGTCTTGTTTGTAGGAAGACACAGAGCCTGTAATTTAACTCTATTTCTGAAGTGAAACACACAGCAGAGTTCTCATCCATTGACCACACTCTGCTTTAGAGCAAGAAGCACGCTCTTGCTTTCTAGAGTCTCTAAGAGAGCAGGATACGTGACTGTGCTGAGAACAACAGAACGGTGTTTCCTACACATACGGACCATATCTAGTCCAACTCTGCTTCTGAAACTGATACAAAGCACTGGTCATCTAACAGCAAATACTTGTCAGTTAAGATGAGAAACGTTGAGGTTCGTGAATGATGTAGTTAGTTTTAGCTGAAAAGTGACTTCCCTTACCTGAAACGAAGTCTTGCTTGTAGCAAGACACAGAGCCTGGGATTTAACTCCATTTCTGAAGCGAAACACACAGCAGAGTTCTCATCCATTGATCATACTCTGCTTTAGAGCAAGAAGCACGCTCTTGCTTTCTAGAGTCTCTAATACAGCAGGAAACTTGAGTGTGCTCAGAACAAATGAACGGTGTTTCCTACATATACGGACCATATCTAGTTCAACTCTGCTTCTGAAACTGCAACAAACGACAGGTCCTGTAACATCCAATGCTTGTCACTTAAGATAAGAAACGTGTGAGCTTCGTGAATGATGTAGTTCGCTTGAGCAGTAAAGTAACTGCCCTTTCCTGAAACAAAGTCTTGATTGTAGGAAGACTCAGAGAATGGGATTTAACTCCTTTTCTGAAGTGAAACACACAGCAGAGTTCCCATCCAGGGATCACACTCTGCTTTAGAGCAAGAAGCACGCTCTTTCTTTCTCGAGTCTCTAAGACAGCAGGAAACGTGAGTGTGCTGAGAGCAAAAGAACGGTGTTTCCTACACATACAGAAAATATCTAGTCCAACTCTGCTTCGGAAACTGATGCAAAGCACTGGTCCTCTAACATCCAATGCTTGTCAGATAGGATGTGAAATGTTTGAGCTTCATGAATGATGTAGTTCGTTTGAGCTGAAAATTGACTTCTCTTACCTGAAACGAAGTCATGCTTGTAGGAAGACACAGAGCCCGGGATTTAACTATATTTCTAAAGTGAAACACACAGCAGAGTTTTCATCCATTGATTACACTCTGCTTTAGAGCAAGAAGCACGCTCTTGCTTTCTAGAGTCTCTAAGAGAGCAGGATACGTGAGTGTGCTGAGAACAACAGAACGGTGTTTCCTACACATACAGACCATATCTAGTCAAACTATGCTTCTGAAACTGATACAAAGCACTGGTCCTCTAACATCCAATGCTTGTCAGGTAAGATGAGAAACGTTGAGCTTCGTGAACGATGTAGTTCGTTTGAGCTGTAAAGTAACTGCCCTTTCCCGAAACCAAGTCTTGCTTGTAGGAAGACACAGAGACTGGGATTTAACTCTATTTCGGAAGTGAAACACACAGCAGAGTTCTCATCCATTGATCACACTCTGCTTTAGAGCAAGAAGCATGCTCTTGCTTTCTATAGTCTCTAAGAGAGCAGGACACGTGAGTGTGCTGAGAACAACAGAACGGTGTTTCCTACACATACAGACCGTATCTAGTCAAACTATGCTTCTGAAACTGATACAAAGCACTGGTCCTCTAACATCCAGTGCTTGTCAGGTAAGATGAGAAACGTTGAGCTTCGTGAATGATGTAGTTCGTTTTAGCTGAAAAGTGACTTCCCTTACCTGGAACGAAGTCTTCCTTGTAGGAAGACACAGAGCCTGGGATTGAACTCCATTTCTGGAGGGAAAGACACAGCATAGTTCTCATCCATGGATCACATTCTGCTTTAGAGCAATTAGCACGCTCTTGCTTTCTAGAATCTCTAATACAGCAGGAAACTTGAGTGTGCTCAGAACAAATGAACCATGTTTCCTACATACACGGACCATATCTAGTTCAACTCTGCTTCTGAAACTGCAACAAACCAAAGGTCCTGTAACATCCAATGCTTGTCAGTTAAGATAAGAAACGTGTGAGCTTCGAAGAATGATGTAGTTCGCTTGAGCTGTAAAGTAACTGCCCTTTCCTGAAACGAAGTCTTGCTAGTAGGAAGACTCAGAGAATGGGATTTAACTCCATTTCTGAAGTGAAACACACAGCAGAGTTCCCATCCAGGGATCACACTCTGCTTTAGAGCAAGAAGCACGCTCTTTCTTTTTTGAGTCTCTAAGACAGCAGGAAACGTGAGTGTGCTGAGAGCAAAAGAACGGTGTTTCCTACACATACAGAAAATATCTAGTCCAACTCTGCTTCGGAAACTGATACAAAGCACTGGTCCTCTAACATCCAATGCTTGTCAGTTAGGATGTGAAATATTTGAGATTCATGAATGATGTAGTTCGTTTGTGCTGAAAATTGACTTCTCTTACCTGAAACGAGGTCATGCTTGTAGGAAGACACAGAGCTTGGGATTTAACTATATTTCTAAAGTGAAACACACAGCAGAGTTTTCATCCATTGATCACACTCTGCTTTAGAGCAAGAAGCACGCTCTTGCTTTCTAGAGTCTCTAAGAGAGCAGGATACGTGAGTGTGCTGAGAACAACAGAACGGTGTTTCCTACACATACAGACCATATCTAGTCAAACTATGCTTCTGAAACTGATACAAAGCACTGGTCCTCTAACATCCAATGCTTGTCAGGTAAGATGAGAAACGTTGAGCTTCGTGAGCGATGTAGTTCGTTTGAGCTGTAAAGTAACTGCCCTTTCCCGAAACCAAGTCTTGCTTGTAGGAAGACTCAGAGCCAGGGATTTAATTCCAATTCAGAAGTGAAACACACGGCAGAGTTCCCATCCATTTATCACATTCTGCTTTACATAAGAAGCATGCTCTTGCTTTCTAGAGTCTCTAAGACAAAGGAAACATGACTGTGCTGAGAAAAACAGAACGGTGTTTCCTACACATACGTACCATATCTAGTCCAACCCTGCTTCTGAAACTGATACAAAGTACTGGTCCTCTAACATCCAATGCTTGTCATTTAAGATGAGAAAGGTGTGAGCTTCATGAACGATGTAGTTCGTTTGAGCTGAAATGTGCCTGCCCTTACCTGGAACGAAGTCTTGCTTGTAGGAAGACACAAAGCCTGGGATTTAACTCCATTTCTGAAGGTAAACACACAGTATAGTTCTCATCCATCGATCACACTCTGCTTTAGAGCAAGAAGTACGCTCTTGCTTTCTAGAGTCTCTAAAACTGCAGGAAACGTGAGTGTGCTGAGAACAAAAGAACGGTGTTTCCTAAACATAGGGGCCATATCTAGTTCTAATCTGCTTCTGAAACTGAAACAAACCAAAGGTCCTCTAACATCCAATGCTTGTCAGGTAAGATGAGAAACGTGTGAGCTTCGTGAATGATGTAGATCACCTGAGCTGTAAAGTAACTGCCCTTTCTTGAAACGAAGTCTTGCTTGTAGGAAGACTCAGAGCCTGGGATTTAACTCCATTTCTGAAGTGAAACACACAGCAGAGATCTCATCCAATGCACACACTCTGCTTTAGAGCAAGAAGCACGCTCTTGCTTTCTATAGTCTCTAATACAGCAGGAAATTGGAGTGTGCTCAGAACAAAAGAACGGAGTTTCCCACACATACAGACCATATCTAGTCCAACTCTGCTTCTGAAACTGATATAAAGCACTGGTCCTCTAACACCCAATGCTTGTCAGTTAAGATGAGAAATGTGTGGGCTTCGTGAATGTTGTAGATCGTTAAAGCTGAAAAGTGACTTCCCTTACCTGAAACGAAGTCTTGTTTGTAGGAAGACACAGAGCCTGTAATTTAACTCTATTTCTGAAGTGAAACACACAGCAGAGTTCTCATCCATTGACCACACTCTGCTTTAGAGCAAGAAGCATGCTCTTGCTTTCTAGAGTCTCTAAGAGAGCAGGATACGTGAGTGTGCTGAGAACAACAGAACGGTGTTTCCTACACATACGGACCATATCTAGTCCAACTCTGCTTCTGAAACTGATACAAAGCACTGGTCATCTAACAGCAAATACTTGTCAGTTAAGATGAGAAACGTTGAGGTTCGTGAATGATGTAGTTAGTTTTAGCTGAAAAGTGACTTCCCTTACCTGAAACGAAGTCTTGCTTGTAGCAAGACACAGAGCCTGGGATTTAACTCCATTTCTGAAGCGAAACACACAGCAGAGTTCTCATCCATTGATCATACTCTGCTTTAGAGCAAGAAGCACGCTCTTGCTTTCTAGAGTCTCTAATACAGCAGGAAACTTGAGTGTGCTCAGAACAAATGAACGGTGTTTCCTACATATACGGACCATATCTAGTTCAACTCTGCTTCTGAAACTGCAACAAACGACAGGTCCTGTAACATCCAATGCTTGTCACTTAAGATAAGAAACGTGTGAGCTTCGTGAATGATGTAGTTCGCTTGAGCAGTAAAGTAACTGCCCTTTCCTGAAACAAAGTCTTGATTGTAGGAAGACTCAGAGAATGGGATTTAACTCCTTTTCTGAAGTGAAACACACAGCAGAGTTCCCATCCAGGGATCACACTCTGCTTTAGAGCAAGAAGCACGCTCTTTCTTTCTCGAGTCTCTAAGACAGCAGGAAACGTGAGTGTGCTGAGAGCAAAAGAACGGTGTTTCCTACACATACAGAAAATATCTAGTCCAACTCTGCTTCGGAAACTGATGCAAAGCACTGGTCCTCTAACATCCAATGCTTGTCAGATAGGATGTGAAATGTTTGAGCTTCATGAATGATGTAGTTCGTTTGAGCTGAAAATTGACTTCTCTTACCTGAAACGAAGTCATGCTTGTAGGAAGACACAGAGCCCGGGATTTAACTATATTTCTAAAGTGAAACACACAGCAGAGTTTTCATCCATTGATTACACTCTGCTTTAGAGCAAGAAGCACGCTCTTGCTTTCTAGAGTCTCTAAGAGAGCAGGATACGTGAGTGTGCTGAGAACAACAGAACGGTGTTTCCTACACATACAGACCATATCTAGTCAAACTATGCTTCTGAAACTGATACAAAGCACTGGTCCTCTAACATCCAATGCTTGTCAGGTAAGATGAGAAACGTTGAGCTTCGTGAACGATGTAGTTCGTTTGAGCTGTAAAGTAACTGCCCTTTCCCGAAACCAAGTCTTGCTTGTAGGAAGACTCAGAGCCAGGGATTTAATTCCAATTCAGAAGTGAAACACACAGCAGAGTTCCCATCCATTTATCACATTCTGCTTTACATAAGAAGCATGCTCTTGCTTTCTAGAGTCTCTAAGACAAAGGAAACATGACTGTGCTGAGAAAAACAGAACGGTGTTTCCTACACATACAGACCATATCTAGTCCAACCCTGCTTCTGAAACAGATACAAAGTACTGGTCCTCTAACATCCAATGCTTGTCATTTAAGATGAGAAACGTGTGAGCTTCATGAACGATGTAGTTCGTTTGACCTGAAAAGGGCCTGCCCTTACCTGGAATGAAGTCTTGCTTGTAGGAAGACACAGAGCCTGGGATTTAACTCCATTTCTGAAGGTAAACACACAGCATAGTTCTCATCCATCGATCACACTCTGCTTTAGAGCAAGAAGTACGCTCTTGCTTTCTAGAGTCTCTAAAACTGCAGGAAACCTGAGTGTGCTGAGAACAAAAGAACGGTGTTTCCTAAACATAGGGGCCATATCTAGTTCTAATCTGCTTCTGAAACTGAAACAAACCAAAGGTCCTCTACCATCCAATGCTTGTCAGGTAAGATGAGAAACGTGTGAGCTTCGTGAATGATGTAGATCACCTGAGCTGTAAAGTAACTGCCCTTTCTTGAAACGAAGTCTTGCTTGTAGGAAGACTCAGAGCCTGGGATTTAACTCCATTTCTGAAGTGAAACACACAGCAGAGATCTCATCCAATGCACACACTCTGCTTTAGAGCAAGAAGCACGCTCTTGCTTTCTATAGTCTCTAATACAGCAGGAAATTTGAGTGTGCTCAGAACAAAAGAACGGAGTTTCCCACACTTACAGACCATATCTAGTCCAACTCTGCTTCTGAAACTGATATAAAGCACTGGTCCTCTAACATCCAATGCTTGTCAGTTAAGATGAGAAATGTGTGGGCTTCGTGAATGTTGTAGATCGTTAAAGCTGAAAAGTGACTTCCCTTACCTGAAACGAAGTCTTGTTTGTAGGAAGACACAGAGCCTGTAATTTAACTCTATTTCTGAAGTGAAACACACAGCAGAGTTCTCATCCATTGATCACACTCTGCTTTAGAGCAAGAAGCATGCTCTTGCTTTCTAGAGTCTCTAAGAGAGCAGGATACGTGAGTGTGCTGAGAACAACAGAACGGTGTTTCCTACACATACGGACCATAACTAGTCCAACTCTGCTTCTGAAACTGATACAAAGCACTGGTCATCTAACAGCAAATGCTTGTCAGTTAAGATGAGAAACGTTGAGCTTCGTGAATGATGTAGTTAGTTTTAGCTGAAAAGTGACTTCCCTTACCTGAAACGAAGGCTTGATTGTAGCAAGACACAGAGCCTGGGATTTAACTCCATTTCTGAACGGAAACACACAGCAGAGTTCTCTTCCATTGATCATATTCTGCTTTAGAGCAAGAAGCACGCTCTTGCTTTCTAGAGTCTCTAATACTGCATGAAACGTGAGTGTGCTCAGAACAAAAGAACGGTGTTTCCTACACATATGGACCATATCTAGTCCAACTCTGCTTCTGAAACTGATACAAAGCACTGGTCCTCTACCATCCAATGCTTGTCAGTTAAGATGAGAAATGTGAGGGCTTCGTGAATGTTGTAGATCGTTAAAGCTGAAAAGTGACTTCCCTTACCTGAAACGAAGTCTTGCTTGTAGGAAGACACAGAGACTGGGATTTAACTCTATTTCGGAAGTGAAACACACAGCAGAGTTCTCATCCATTGATCACACTCTGCTTTAGAGCAAGAAGCACGCTCTTGCTTTCTAGAGTCTCTAAGAGAGCAGGATATGTGAGTGTGCTGAGAACAACAGAACGGTGTTTCCTACACATACAGACCATATCTAGTCAAACTATGCTTCTGAAACTGATACAAAGCACTGGTCCTCTAACATCCAATGCTTGTCAGTTAAGATGAGAAACGTTGAGCTTCGTGAATGATGTAGTTATTTTTAGCTGAAAAGTGACTTCCCTTACCTGAAACGAAGTCTTGCTTGTAGCAAGACACAGAGCCTGGGATTTAACTCCATTTCTGAACGGAAACACACAGCAGAGTTCTCTTCCATTGATCATACTCTGCTTTAGAGCAAGAAGCACGCTCTTGCTTTCTAGCGTCTCTAATACAGCCTGAAACGTGAGTGTGCTCAGAACAAAAGAACGGTGTTTCCTACACATACGTACCATATCTAGTCCAACCCTGCTTCTGAAACTGATACAAAGTACTGGTCCTCTAACATCCAATGCTTGTCATTTAAGATGAGAAAGGTGTGAGCTTCATGAACGATGTAGTTCGTTTGAGCTGAAAAGTGCCTGCCCTTACCTGGAACGAAGTCTTGCTTGTAGGAAGACACAAAGCCTGGGATTTAACTCCATTTCTGAAGGTAAACACACAGCATAGTTCTCATCCATCGATCACACTCTGCTTTAGAGCAAGAAGTACGCTCTTGCTTTCTAGAGTCTCTAAAACTGCAGGAAACGTGAGTTTGCTGAGAACAAAAGAACGGTGTTTCCTAAACATAGGGGCCATATCTAGTTCTAATCTGCTTCTGAAACTGAAACAAACCAAAGGTCCTCTAACATCCAATGCTTGTCAGGTAAGATGAGAAACGTGTGAGCTTCGTGAATGATGTAGATCACCTGAGCTGTAAAGT
The DNA here is from genome assembly GCA_949786385.1 of Onychomys leucogaster. Classification (NCBI taxonomy): domain Eukaryota; kingdom Metazoa; phylum Chordata; class Mammalia; order Rodentia; family Cricetidae; genus Onychomys; species Onychomys leucogaster. The sequence goes on along the minus strand of CATKUP010000009.1, from coordinate 2,207,523 downwards.
AACTGCCCTTTCTTGAAACGAAGTCTTGCTTGTAGGAAGACTCAGAGCCTGGGATTTAACTCCATTTCTGAAGTGAAACACACAGCAGAGATCTCATCCAATGCACACACTCTGCTTTAGAGCAAGAAGCATGCTCTTGCTTTCTATAGTCTCTAATACAGCAGGAAATTGGAGTGTGCTCAGAACAAAAGAACGGAGTTTCCCACACATACAGACCATATCTAGTCCAACTCTGCTTCTGAAACTGATACAAAGCACTGGTCCTCTAACATCCAATGCTTGTCAGTTAAGATGAGAAATGTGTGGGCTTCGTGAATGTTGTAGATCGTTAAAGCTGAAAAGTGACTGCCCTTACCTGAAACGAAGTCTTGTTTGTAGGAAGACACAGAGCCTGTAATTTAACTCTATTTCTGAAGTGAAACACACAGCAGAGTTCTCATCCATTGACCACACTCTGCTTTAGAGCAAGAAGCACGCTCTTGCTTTCTAGAGTCTCTAAGAGAGCAGGATACGTGAGTGTGCTGAGAACAACAGAACGGTGTTTCCTACACATACGGACCATATCTAGTCCAACTCTGCTTCTGAAACTGATACAAAGCACTGGTCATCTAACAGCAAATACTTGTCAGTTAAGATGAGAAACGTTGAGGTTCGTGAATGATGTAGTTAGTTTTAGCTGAAAAGTGACTTCCCTTACCTGAAACGAAGTCTTGCTTGTAGCAAGACACAGAGCCATGGATTTAACTCCATTTCTGAAGCGAAACACACAGCAGAGTTCTCATCCATTGATCATACTCTGCTTTAGAGCAAGAAGCACGCTCTTGCTTTCTAGAGTCTCTAATACAGCAGGAAACTTGAGTGTGCTCAGAACAAATGAACGGTGTTTCCTACATATACGGACCATATCTAGTTCAACTCTGCTTCTGAAACTGCAACAAACGACAGGTCCTGTAACATCCAATGCTTGTCACTTAAGATAAGAAACGTGTGAGCTTCGTGAATGATGTAGTTCGCTTGAGCAGTAAAGTAACTGCCCTTTCCTGAAACAAAGTCTTGATTGTAGGAAGACTCAGAGAATGGGATTTAACTCCTTTTCTGAAGTGAAACACACAGCAGAGTTCCCATCCAGGGATCACACTCTGCTTTAGAGCAAGAAGCACGCTCTTTCTTTCTCGAGTCTCTAAGACAGCAGGAAACGTGAGTGTGCTGAGAGCAAAAGAACGGTGTTTCCTACACATACAGAAAATATCTAGTCCAACTCTGCTTCGGAAACTGATGCAAAGCACTGGTCCTCTAACATCCAATGCTTGTCAGATAGGATGTGAAATGTTTGAGCTTCATGAATGATGTAGTTCGTTTGAGCTGAAAATTGACTTCTCTTACCTGAAACGAAGTCATGCTTGTAGGAAGACACAGAGCCCGGGATTTAACTATATTTCTAAAGTGAAACACACAGCAGAGTTTTCATCCATTGATTACACTCTGCTTTAGAGCAAGAAGCACGCTCTTGCTTTCTAGAGTCTCTAAGAGAGCAGGATACGTGAGTGTGCTGAGAACAACAGAACGGTGTTTCCTACACATACAGACCATATCTAGTCAAACTATGCTTCTGAAACTGATACAAAGCACTGGTCCTCTAACATCCAATGCTTGTCAGGTAAGATGAGAAACGTTGAGCTTCGTGAACGATGTAGTTCGTTTGAGCTGTAAAGTAACTGCCCTTTCCCGAAACCAAGTCTTGCTTGTAGGAAGACTCAGAGCCAGGGATTTAATTCCAATTCAGAAGTGAAACACACAGCAGAGTTCCCATCCATTTATCACATTCTGCTTTACATAAGAAGCATGCTCTTGCTTTCTAGAGTCTCTAAGACAAAGGAAACATGACTGTGCTGAGAAAAACAGAACGGTGTTTCCTACACATACAGACCATATCTAGTCCAACCCTGCTTCTGAAACAGATACAAAGTACTGGTCCTCTAACATCCAATGCTTGTCATTTAAGATGAGAAACGTGTGAGCTTCATGAACGATGTAGTTCGTTTGACCTGAAAAGGGCCTGCCCTTACCTGGAATGAAGTCTTGCTTGTAGGAAGACACAGAGCCTGGGATTTAACTCCATTTCTGAAGGTAAACACATAGCATAGTTCTCATCCATCGATCACACTCTGCTTTAGAGCAAGAAGTACGCTCTTGCTTTCTAGAGTCTCTAAAACTGCAGGAAACCTGAGTGTGCTGAGAACAAAAGAACGGTGTTTCCTAAACATAGGGGCCATATCTAGTTCTAATCTGCTTCTGAAACTGAAACAAACCAAAGGTCCTCTACCATCCAATGCTTGTCAGGTAAGATGAGAAACGTGTGAGCTTCGTGAATGATGTAGATCACCTGAGCTGTAAAGTAACTGCCCTTTCTTGAAACGAAGTCTTGCTTGTAGGAAGACTCAGAGCCTGGGATTTAACTCCATTTCTGAAGTGAAACACACAGCAGAGATCTCATCCAATGCACACACTCTGCTTTAGAGCAAGAAGCACGCTCTTGCTTTCTATAGTCTCTAATACAGCAGGAAATTTGAGTGTGCTCAGAACAAAAGAACGGAGTTTCCCACACATACAGACCATATCTAGTCCAACTCTGCTTCTGAAACTGATATAAAGCACTGGTCCTCTAACATCCAATGCTTGTCAGTTAAGAAGAGAAATGTGTGGGCTTCGTGAATGTTGTAGATCGTTAAAGCTGAAAAGTGACTTCCCTTACCTGAAACGAAGTCTTGTTTGTAGGAAGACACAGAGCCTGTAATTTAACTCTATTTCTGAAGTGAAACACACAGCAGAGTTCTCATCCATTGATCACACTCTGCTTTAGAGCAAGAAGCACGCTCTTGCTTTCTAGAGTCTCTAAGAGAGCAGGATACGTGAGTGTGCTGAGAACAACAGAACGGTGTTTCCTACACATACGGACCATAACTAGTCCAACTCTGCTTCTGAAACTGATACAAAGCACTGGTCATCTAACAGCAAATGCTTGTCAGTTAAGATGAGAAACGTTGAGCTTCGTGAATGATGTAGTTAGTTTTAGCTGAAAAGTGACTTCCCTTACCTGAAACGAAGGCTTGATTGTAGCAAGACACAGAGCCTGGGATTTAACTCCATTTCTGAACGGAAACACACAGCAGAGTTCTCTTCCATTGATCATATTCTGCTTTAGAGCAAGAAGCACGCTCTTGCTTTCTAGAGTCTCTAATACAGCATGAAACGTGAGTGTGCTCAGAACAAAAGAACGGTGTTTCCTACACATATGGACCATATCTAGTCCAACTCTGCTTCTGAAACTGATACAAAGCACTGGTCCTCTACCATCCAATGCTTGTCAGTTAAGATGAGAAATGTGAGGGCTTCGTGAATGTTGTAGATCGTTAAAGCTGAAAAGTGACTTCCCTTACCTGAAACGAAGTCTTGCTTGTAGGAAGACACAGAGACTGGGATTTAACTCTATTTCGGAAGTGAAACACACAGCAGAGTTCTCATCCATTGATCACACTCTGCTTTAGAGCAAGAAGCACGCTCTTGCTTTCTAGAGTCTCTAAGAGAGCAGGATATGTGAGTGTGCTGAGAACAACAGAACGGTGTTTCCTACACATACAGACCATATCTAGTCAAACTATGCTTCTGAAACTGATACAAAGCACTGGTCCTCTAACATCCAATGCTTGTCAGTTAAGATGAGAAACGTTGAGCTTCGTGAATGATGTAGTTATTTTTAGCTGAAAAGTGACTTCCCTTACCTGAAACGAAGTCTTGCTTGTAGCAAGACACAGAGCCTGGGATTTAACTCCATTTCTGAACGGAAACACACAGCAGAGTTCTCTTCCATTGATCATACTCTGCTTTAGAGCAAGAAGCACGCTCTTGCTTTCTAGCGTCTCTAATACAGCCTGAAACGTGAGTGTGCTCAGAACAAAAGAACGGTGTTTCCTACACATACGTACCATATCTAGTCCAACCCTGCTTCTGAAACTGATACAAAGTACTGGTCCTCTAACATCCAATGCTTGTCATTTAAGATGAGAAAGGTGTGAGCTTCATGAACGATGTAGTTCGTTTGAGCTGAAAAGTGCCTGCCCTTACCTGGAACGAAGTCTTGCTTGTAGGAAGACACAAAGCCTGGGATTTAACTCCATTTCTGAAGGTAAACACACAGCATAGTTCTCATCCATCGATCACACTCTGCTTTAGAGCAAGAAGTACGCTCTTGCTTTCTAGAGTCTCTAAAACTGCAGGAAACGTGAGTTTGCTGAGAACAAAAGAACGGTGTTTCCTAAACATAGGGGCCATATCTAGTTCTAATCTGCTTCTGAAACTGAAACAAACCAAAGGTCCTCTAACATCCAATGCTTGTCAGGTAAGATGAGAAACGTGTGAGCTTCGTGAATGATGTAGATCACCTGAGCTGTAAAGTAACTGCCCTTTCTTGAAACGAAGTCTTGCTTGTAGGAAGACTCAGAGCCTGGGATTTAACTCCATTTCTGAAGTGAAACACACAGCAGAGATCTCATCCAATGCACACACTCTGCTTTAGAGCAAGAAGCATGCTCTTGCTTTCTATAGTCTCTAATACAGCAGGAAATTGGAGTGTGCTCAGAACAAAAGAACGGAGTTTCCCACACATACAGACCATATCTAGTCCAACTCTGCTTCTGAAACTGATACAAAGCACTGGTCCTCTAACATCCAATGCTTGTCAGTTAAGATGAGAAATGTGTGGGCTTCGTGAATGTTGTAGATCGTTAAAGCTGAAAAGTGACTGCCCTTACCTGAAACGAAGTCTTGTTTGTAGGAAGACACAGAGCCTGTAATTTAACTCTATTTCTGAAGTGAAACACACAGCAGAGTTCTCATCCATTGACCACACTCTGCTTTAGAGCAAGAAGCACGCTCTTGCTTTCTAGAGTCTCTAAGAGAGCAGGATACGTGAGTGTGCTGAGAACAACAGAACGGTGTTTCCTACACATACGGACCATATCTAGTCCAACTCTGCTTCTGAAACTGATACAAAGCACTGGTCATCTAACAGCAAATACTTGTCAGTTAAGATGAGAAACGTTGAGGTTCGTGAATGATGTAGTTAGTTTTAGCTGAAAAGTGACTTCCCTTACCTGAAACGAAGTCTTGCTTGTAGCAAGACACAGAGCCATGGATTTAACTCCATTTCTGAAGCGAAACACACAGCAGAGTTCTCATCCATTGATCATACTCTGCTTTAGAGCAAGAAGCACGCTCTTGCTTTCTAGAGTCTCTAATACAGCAGGAAACTTGAGTGTGCTCAGAACAAATGAACGGTGTTTCCTACATATACGGACCATATCTAGTTCAACTCTGCTTCTGAAACTGCAACAAACGACAGGTCCTGTAACATCCAATGCTTGTCACTTAAGATAAGAAACGTGTGAGCTTCGTGAATGATGTAGTTCGCTTGAGCAGTAAAGTAACTGCCCTTTCCTGAAACAAAGTCTTGATTGTAGGAAGACTCAGAGAATGGGATTTAACTCCTTTTCTGAAGTGAAACACACAGCAGAGTTCCCATCCAGGGATCACACTCTGCTTTAGAGCAAGAAGCACGCTCTTTCTTTCTCGAGTCTCTAAGACAGCAGGAAACGTGAGTGTGCTGAGAGCAAAAGAACGGTGTTTCCTACACATACAGAAAATATCTAGTCCAACTCTGCTTCGGAAACTGATGCAAAGCACTGGTCCTCTAACATCCAATGCTTGTCAGATAGGATGTGAAATGTTTGAGCTTCATGAATGATGTAGTTCGTTTGAGCTGAAAATTGACTTCTCTTACCTGAAACGAAGTCATGCTTGTAGGAAGACACAGAGCCCGGGATTTAACTATATTTCTAAAGTGAAACACACAGCAGAGTTTTCATCCATTGATTACACTCTGCTTTAGAGCAAGAAGCACGCTCTTGCTTTCTAGAGTCTCTAAGAGAGCAGGATACGTGAGTGTGCTGAGAACAACAGAACGGTGTTTCCTACACATACAGACCATATCTAGTCAAACTATGCTTCTGAAACTGATACAAAGCACTGGTCCTCTAACATCCAATGCTTGTCAGGTAAGATGAGAAACGTTGAGCTTCGTGAACGATGTAGTTCGTTTGAGCTGTAAAGTAACTGCCCTTTCCCGAAACCAAGTCTTGCTTGTAGGAAGACTCAGAGCCAGGGATTTAATTCCAATTCAGAAGTGAAACACACAGCAGAGTTCCCATCCATTTATCACATTCTGCTTTACATAAGAAGCATGCTCTTGCTTTCTAGAGTCTCTAAGACAAAGGAAACATGACTGTGCTGAGAAAAACAGAACGGTGTTTCCTACACATACGTACCATATCTAGTCCAACCCTGCTTCTGAAACAGATACAAAGTACTGGTCCTCTAACATCCAATGCTTGTCATTTAAGATGAGAAACGTGTGAGCTTCATGAACGATGTAGTTCGTTTGACCTGAAAAGGGCCTGCCCTTACCTGGAATGAAGTCTTGCTTGTAGGAAGACACAGAGCCTGGGATTTAACTCCATTTCTGAAGGTAAACACATAGCATAGTTCTCATCCATCGATCACACTCTGCTTTAGAGCAAGAAGTACGCTCTTGCTTTCTAGAGTCTCTAAAACTGCAGGAAACCTGAGTGTGCTGAGAACAAAAGAACGGTGTTTCCTAAACATAGGGGCCATATCTAGTTCTAATCTGCTTCTGAAACTGAAACAAACCAAAGGTCCTCTACCATCCAATGCTTGTCAGGTAAGATGAGAAACGTGTGAGCTTCGTGAATGATGTAGATCACCTGAGCTGTAAAGTAACTGCCCTTTCTTGAAACGAAGTCTTGCTTGTAGGAAGACTCAGAGCCTGGGATTTAACTCCATTTCTGAAGTGAAACACACAGCAGAGATCTCATCCAATGCACACACTCTGCTTGAGAGCAAGAAGCACGCTCTTGCTTTCTATAGTCTCTAATACAGCAGGAAATTTGAGTGTGCTCAGAACAAAAGAACGGAGTTTCCCACACATACAGACCATATCTAGTCCAACTCTGCTTCTGAAACTGATATAAAGCACTGGTCCTCTAACATCCAATGCTTGTCAGTTAAGATGAGAAATGTGTGGGCTTCGTGAATGTTGTAGATCGTTAAAGCTGAAAAGTGACTTCCCTTACCTGAAACGAAGTCTTGTTTGTAGGAAGACACAGAGCCTGTAATTTAACTCTATTTCTGAAGTGAAACACACAGCAGAGTTCTCATCCATTGATCACACTCTGCTTTAGAGCAAGAAGCACGCTCTTGCTTTCTAGCGTCTCTAATACAGCCTGAAACGTGAGTGTTCTCAGAACAAAAGAACGGTGTTTCCTACACATACGTACCATATCTAGTCCAACCCTGCTTCTGAAACTGATACAAAGTACTGGTCCTCTAACATCCAATGCTTGTCATTTAAGATGAGAAAGGTGTGAGCTTCATGAACGATGTAGTTCGTTTGAGCTGAAAAGTGCCTGCCCTTACCTGGAACGAAGTCTTGCTTGTAGGAAGACACAAAGCCTGGGATTTAACTCCATTTCTGAAGGTAAACACACAGCATAGTTCTCATCCATCGATCACACTCTGCTTTAGAGCAAGAAGTACGCTCTTGCTTTCTAGAGTCTCTAAAACTGCAGGAAACGTGAGTGTGCTGAGAACAAAAGAACGGTGTTTCCTAAACATAGGGGCCATATCTAGTTCTAATCTGCTTCTGAAACTGAAACAAACCAAAGGTCCTCTAACATCCAATGCTTGTCAGGTAAGATGAGAAACGTGTGAGCTTCGTGAATGATGTAGATCACCTGAGCTGTAAAGTAACTGCCCTTTCTTGAAACGAAGTCTTGCTTGTAGGAAGACTCAGAGCCTGGGATTTAACTCCATTTCTGAAGTGAAACACACAGCAGAGATCTCATCCAATGCACACACTCTGCTTTAGAGCAAGAAGCACGCTCTTGCTTTCTATAGTCTCTAATACAGCAGGAAATTGGAGTGTGCTCAGAACAAAAGAACGGAGTTTCCCACACATACAGACCATATCTAGTCCAACTCTGCTTCTGAAACTGATACAAAGCACTGGTCCTCTAACATCCAATGCTTGTCAAGGAAGATGAGAAACGTTGAGTTTCGTGAATGATGTAGTTCGTTTTAGCTGAAAAGTGACTTCCCTTACCTGAAACGAAGTCTTGCTTGTAGGAAGACACAGAGCCTGGGATTTAACTCCATTTCTGAAGCGAAACACACAGCAGAGTTCTCATCCATCGATCACACTCTGCTTTAGAGCAACAAGCATGCTCTTGCTTTCTTGAGTCTCTAATACATCAGGAAACGTGAGTGTGCTGAGAAAAAAAGAACGGTGTTTCCTACACATAGGGGCCATATCTAGTTCAACACTGCTTCTGAAACTGACACAAAACACAGGTCCTGTCACATCCAATGCTTTTTAATTAAGAACAAGAAACGTGTGAGCTTCGTGTATGTTGTAGTTCTTTTGACCTGTAAAGTAACTGCCCTTACCTGAAACGAAGTCTTGCTTGTAGGAAGACTCAGAGCCTGGGATTTAACTCCAATTCTGTAGTGAACAACACAGCAGAGTTCCCATCCAATGATCACACTCTGCTTTAGAGCAAGAAGCATGCTCTTGCTTTCTAGAGTCTCTAAGACAAAGGAAACGTGAGTGTGCTGAGGAAAACAGAACGGTGTTTCCTACCCATACGTACCATATCTAGTCCAACCATGCTTCTGAAACTGATACAAAGTACTGGCCCTCTAACATCCAATGCTTGTCATTTAAGATGAGAATCATGTGAGCTTCATGAACGATGTAGTTCGTTTGTGCTGAAAAGTGCCTGCCCTTACCTGGAACGACGTCTTCCTTGTAGGAAGACACAGAGCATGGGATTTAACTCCATTTATGAAGGGAAAGACACAGCATAGTTCTCATCCATGGATCACACTCTGCTTTAGATCTATTAGCACGCTCTTGCTTTCTAGAGTCTCTAATACAGCAGGAAACTTGAGTGTGCTCAGAACAAATGAACGGTGTTCCCTACATATACGGACCATATCTAGTTCAACTCTGCTTCTGAAACTGCAACAAACCACAGGTCCTGTAACATCCAATGCTTGTCATTTAAGATAAGAACCGTGTTAGTTTCGTGAATGATGTAGTTCGCTTGAGCTGTAAAGTAACTGCCCTTTCCTGAAATGAAGTCTTGATTGTAGGAAGACTCAGAGAATGGGATTTAACTCCATTTCTGAAGGGAAACACACAGCATAGTTCTCATCCATCGATCACACTCTCCTTTAGAGCAAGAAGCATGCTCTTGCTTTCTTGAGTCTCTGATACATCAGGAAACATGAGTGTGCTGAGAAAAAAAGAACGGTGTTTCCTACACATAGGGGCCATATCTAGTTCAACACTGCTTTTGAAACTGACACAAAACACAGGTCCTGTCACATCCAATGCTTTTTAATTAAGAGCAAGAAACGTGTGAGCTTCGTGTAAGTTGTAGTTCTTTTGACCTGTAAAGTAACTGCCCTTACCTGAAACGAAGTCTTGCTTGTAGGAAGACTCAGAGCCTGGGATTTAACTCCAATTCTGTAGTGAACAACATAGCAGAGTTCTCATCCATTGATCACACTCTGCTTTAGAGCAAGAAACACGCTCTTGCTTTCTAGAGTCTCTAAGACAGCAGGATACATGAGTGTGCTGAGAACAACAGAACGGTGTTTCCTACACATATATAACATATCTAGTCCAACTCTGCTTCTGAAACTGATACAAAGCACTGGTCCTCTACCATCCAATGCTTGTCAGTTAAGATGAGAAATGTGTGGGCTTCGTTAATGTTGTAGTTTGTTTGAGCTGAAAAGTGACTTCCCTTACCTGAAACGACGTCTTGCTTGTAGGAAGACACAGAGCCTGGGATTTAACTCCATTTCTGAAGCGAAACACACAGCATAGTTCTCATCCATTGATCATACTCTGCTTTAGAGCAAGAATCACGCTCTTGCTTTCTAGAGTCTCTAATACAGCATGAAACGTGAGTGTGCTCAGAACAAAAGAACGGTGTTTCTTACACATATGGACCATATCTAGTCCAACACTGCTTCTGAAACTGATACAACGCAGTGGTCCTCTACCATCCAATGCTTGTCAGTTAAGATAAGAAAGGTGTGAGCTTCGTGAATGGTGTAGTTTGCTTGAGCTGAAGAGTAACTTCCCTTTCCTGAAACGAAGTCTTGCTTGTAGTAAGAGTCAGAGCCTGGGATTTAACTCCATTTCTTAAGTGAAACACAAAGCAGAGTTCCCATCCATAGATCACACTCTGCTTTAGAGCAAGAAGCACGCTCTTGCTTTCTAGAGTCTCTAAGAGAGCAGGATACATGAGTGTGCTGAGAAAAACAGAACAGTGTTTCCTACACATATGGACCATATCTAGTCCAACTCTGCTTCTGAAACTGATACAAAGCACTGGTCCTCTACCATCCAATGCTTGTCTGTTAAGATGAGAAATGTGTGGGCTTCGTGAATGTTGTAGTTCGTTTGAGCTGAAAAGTGACTTCCCTTACCTGAAATGAAGTCTTGCTTGTAGGAAGACACAGAGCCTGGGATTTAACTCCATTTCTGAAGCGAAACACACAGCAGAGTTCTCTTCCATTGATCATACTCTGCTTTAGAGCAAGAAGCACGCTCTTGCTTTATAGAGTCTCTAATACAGCATGAAACGTGAGTGTGCTCAGAACAAAAGAACGGTGTTTCCTACCATACGGACCATATCTAGTCCAACTATGCTTCTGAAACTACAACAAAGCACAGGTCCTCTAACACCCAATACTTTTCAGTTAGGATGAGAAACCTGTGAGCTTCATGAACGATGTAGTTCATTTGAGCTGTAAAGTAACTGCCCATTCCTGAAACTAAGTCTTGATTGTAGGAAGACTCAGAGCCAGGGATATAATTCCATTTCTGAAGTGAAACACACAGCAGAGTTCTCATCCATTTATCACATTCTGCTTTAGATAAGAAGCATGCTCTTGCTTTTTAGAGTCTCTAAGACAAAGGAAACGTGAGTGTGCTGAGCAAAACAGAACGGTGTTTCCTACCCATACGTACCATATCTAGTCCAACCCTGCTTCTGAAACTGATAAAAAGTACTGGTCCTCTAACATGCAATGCTTGTCATTTAAGATGAGAAACATGTGAGCTTCATGAACGATGTAGGTCGTTTGAGCTGAAAAGGGCCTGCCCGTACCTGGAACGAAGTCTTCCTTGTAGGAAGACACAGATCCTGGGATTTAACTCCTTTTCTGAAGGGAAAGACACAGCATAGTTCTCATCCATGCATCACACTCTGGTTTAGAGCTATTAGCACGCTCTTGCTTTCTAGAGTCTCTAATACAGTAGGAAACTTGAGTGTGCTCAGAACAAATGAAAGTTGTTTCCTACATATACGGACCATATCTAGTTCAACTCTGCTTCTGAAACTGCAACAAACCACAGGATCTGTAACATCCAATGCTTATCAGTTAAGATAAGAAACGTGTGAGCTTCGTGAATGATGTTGTTCGCTTGAGCTGTAAAGTAACTGTCCTTTCCTTAAACGAAGTCTTGATTGTAGGAAGACTCAGAGAATGGGATTTAACTCCATTTCGGAAGGGAAAGACACAGCATAGTTCTCATCCATGGATCACATTCTGCTTTAGAGCTATTAGCACGCTCTTGCTTTCTAGAGTCTCTAAGACAGCAGGATACGTGAGTGTGCTGAGAGCAAAAGAACGGTGTTTCCTACACATACAGACAATATCTAGTCCAACTCTGCTTCGGAAACTGATACAAAGCACTGGTCCTCTAAAATTCAATGCTTGTCAGTTAAGATGAGACATGTGTGAGCTTCATGACCGATGTAGTTCGTTTGAGCTGAAAAGTGCCTGCCCTTACCTGACATGAAGTCTTGATTGTAGGAAGACTCAGAGCCTGGGATTTAACTCCATTTCTGAAGGGAACGACACAGCATAGTTCTCATCCATGGATCACATTCTGCTTTAGACCTATTAGCACGCCCTTGCTTTCTAGAGTCTCTAATACAACAGGAAACTTGAGTGTGCTCAGAACAAATGAACGGTGTTTCCTACGTACACGGACCATATCTAGTTCAACTCTGCTTCTGAAACTGCAACAAACCACAGGTCCTCTAACATCCAATGCTTGTCAGTTAAGATAAGAAACTTGTGAGATTCGTGAATGATGTAGTTCGCTTGAGCTGTAAAGTAACTGCCATTTCCTGAAACGAAGTCTTGCTTGTAGGAAGACTCAGAGCCTGGGATTTAACTCTATTTCTAAAGTGAAACACACAGCAGAGTTCTCATCCATTGATCACACTCTGCTTTAGAGCAAGAAGCACGCTCTTGCTTTCTAGAGTCTCTAAAACAGCAGGAAAGGTGAGTGTGCTGAGAACAACAGAACGGTATTTCCTACACATACGTACCATATCTAGTCCAACTCTGCTTCTGAGACTACAACAAAACACAGGTCCTCTAACACCAAATGCTTGTCAGTTAGGATGAGAAACCTGTGAGCCTCGTGAACAATGTAGTTCGTTTGAGCTGTAAAGTAACTGCCCTTTCCTGGAACGAAGTCTTGCTTGTAGGAAGACTCAGAGCCTGGGATTTAACTCCATTTCTGAAGGGAAACACACAGCAGAGTTCCCATCCATAGATCACACTCTGCTTTAGAGCAAGAAGCACGCACTTGCTTTCTAGATTCCCCAAGACAGCAGGAAACATGAGTGTGCTGAGAGCAAAAGAACGGTGTTTCCTACACATACAGACGATATCTAGTCCAACTCTGCTTCGGAAACTGATACAAAGCACTGGTCCTCCAGCATCCAATGCTTGTCAGTTAAGATGAGACTTGTGTGAGCTTCGTGAATGTTGTAGTTTGTTTGAGCTGAAAAGTGACTTCCCTTACCTGAAACGAAGTCTTGCTTGTAGGAAGACACAGAGACTGGGATTTAACTCTATTTCTGAAGTGAAACACACAGCAGAGTTCTCATCCAGTGATCACACTCTGCTTTAGAGCAAGAAGCACGCTCTTGCTTTCTAGAGTCTCTAAGAGAGCAGGATACGTGAGTGTGCTGAGAACAACAGAACAGTGTTTCCTACACATACGGATCATATCTAGTCAAACTATGCTCCTGAAACTGATACAAAGCACTGGTCATCGAACAGCAAATGCTTGTCAGTTAAGATGAGACATGTGTGAGCTTCATGAATGATGTAGTTCGTTTGAGCTGAAAAGTGACTTCCCTTACCTGAAATGAAGTCTTGCTTGTAGGAAGACTCAGAGCCAGAGATTTAATTCCATTTCTGAAGTGAAACACACAGCAGAGTTCCCATCCATTTATCACATTCTGCTTTAGATAAGAAGCATGCTCTTGCTTTCTAGATTCTCCTAGACAAAGGAAACATGACTGTGCTGAGAAAAACAGAACGGTGTTTCCTACACATATGTACCATATCTAGTCCAACCCTGCTTCTGAAACTGATACAAAGTACTGGTCCTCTAACATCCAATGCTTGTCATTTAAGATGAGAAACGTGTGCGCTTCATGAACGATGTAGTTCTTTTAAGCTGAAAAGTGCCTGCCCTTACCTGGAAGGAATTCTTGCTTGTAGGAAGACTCAGAGCCTGGGATTTAACTCCATTTCTGAAGGGAAAGACACAGCATAGTTCTCATCCATGGATCACATTCTGTTGTAGAGCTATTAGCACGCTCTTGCTTTCTAGAGTCTCTAATACAGCAGGAAACTTGAGTGTGCTCAGAACAAATGAACGGTGTTTCCTACATACACGGACCATATCTAGTTCAACTCTGCTTCTGAAACTGCAACAAACCAGAGGTCTTCTAACATCCAATGCTTGTCAGTTAAGATAAGAAACGTGTGAGATTCGTGAATGATGTAGTTCGCTTGAGCTGTAAAGTAACTGCCCTTTCCTGAAACGAAGTCTTGCTTGTAGGAAGACTCAGAGCCTGGGATTTAACTCCATTTCTGAAGTGAAACACACATCAGAGTTCCCATCGATAGATCACACTCTGCTTTAGAGCAAGAAGCACAATCTTGCTTTCTCGAGTCTCTAAGGCAGCAGGAAACGTGAGTGTGCTGAGAGCAAAAGTACGGTGTTTCCTACACATACAGACAATATCTAGTCCTACTCTGCTTCGGAAACTGATACAAAGCACTGGTCCTCTAACATCCAATGCTTCTCAGTTAAGATGAGAAATGTGTGAGCTTCATGAATGATGTAGTTCGTTTGAGCTGAAAAGTGACTTCCCTTACATGAAACGAAATCTTGCTTTTAGGAAGACACAGAGCCTGGGATTTAACTCGATTTCTAAAGTGAAGCACACAGCAGAGTTCTCATCCATTGATCACACTCTGCTTTAGAGCAAGAAGCACGCTCTTGCTTTCTAGATTCTCTAAAACAGCAGGAAACGTGAGTGTGCTGAGAACAACAGAACGGTATTTCCTACACATACATACCATATCTAGTCCAACTCTACTTCTGAAACTACAACAAACCACAGGTCCTCTAGCACCCAATGCTTGTCAGTTAGGATGAGAAACCAGTGAGCTTCGTGAATGATGTAGTTATTTTGAGCTGTAAAGTAACTGCCCATTCCTGAAACCAAGTCTTGCTTGTAGGAAGACTCAGAGCCAGGGATTTAATTCCATTTCTGAAGTGAAACACACAGCAGAGTTCCCATCCATTTATCACATTCTGCTTTAGATAAGAAGCATGCTCTTGCTTTCTAGAGTCTCTAAGACAAAGGAAACGTGACTGTGCTGAGAAAAACAGAACGGTGTTTTCTACACATACATACCATATCTAGTCCAACCCTGCTTCTGAATCTGATACAAAGTACTGGTCCTCTAACATCCAATGCTTGTCATTTAAGATGAGAAATGTGTGGGCTTCGTGAATGTTGTATTTCGTTTAAGCTGAAAAGTGACTTCCCTTACCTGAAACGAAGTCTTGTTTGTAGGAAGACTCAGGGAATGGGATTTAACTCCATTTCTGAAGTGAAACACACAGCAGAGTTCCCATCCATAGATCACACTCTGCTTTAGAGCAAGAAGCACGCTCTTGCTTTCTAGAGTCTCTAAGACAGCGGGAAACGTGAGTGTGCTGAGAGCAAAAGAACGATGTTTCCTACACATACAGACGATATCTAGTCCAACTCTGCTTCTGAAACTGATACAAAGCACTGGTCCTCTAACATCCAATGCTTGTCATTAAGATGAGAAACGTGTGAGCTTCATGAACGATGTAGTTCGTTTGAGCTGAAAAGTGCCTGCCCTTACCTTACATGAAGTCTTGCTTGTAGGACGACTCAGAGCCTGGGATTTAACTCCATTTCTGAAGGGAAAGACACAGCATAGTTCTCATCCATGGATCACATTCTGCTTTAGAGCTATTAGCACGCTCTTGCTTTCTAGATTCTCTAATACAGCAGGAAAACTGAGTGTGCTCAGAACAAATAAATGGTGTTTGCTACATACACGGACCATATCTAGTTCAACTCTGCTTCTGAAACTGCAACAAACCACAGGTCCTGTCACATCCAATGCTTTTTAATTAAGAGCAAGAAACGTGTGAGCTTCGTGTACGTTGTAGTTCTTTTGACCTGTAAAGTAACTGCCCTTACCTGAAACGAACTCTTGCTTGTAGGAAGACTCAGAGCCTGAGATTTAACTCCAATTCTGTAGTGAATAACACAACAGAGTTCCCATCCAATGATCACACTCTGCTTTAGAGCAAGAAGCACGCTCTTGCTTTCTAGAGTCTCTAAGACAGCAGGATACATGAGTGTGCTGAGAACAACAGAACAGTGTTTCCTACACATACGGACCATATCGAGTCAAATCTGCTTCTGAAACTGATACAAAGCACTGGTCCTCTAACATCCCACGCTTGTCAGTTATTGATGAGAAACGTTGAGTTAGGTGAATGATGTAGTTTGTTTGAGCTGAAAAGTGACTGCGTTTACCTGAATCAAAGTCTTGCTTGTAGGAAGACACAGAGCGCGAGTTTTAACTCCATTTCTGGAGGGAAACACACAGCACAGTTCTCATCAATGAAACACACTCTGCTTTCGAGCAAGAAGCACGCCCTTGCTTTCTAGAATCTCTAACACTGCAGAAAATGTGAGTGTGCTGAGAACAAAAGAACGGTGTTTCCTAAACATAGCGGCCATATCTAGTTCTAATCTGCTTCTGATACCGAAACAAACCACAGGTCCTCTAACATCAAATGCTTGTCAGTTAAGATGAGAAACGTGTGAGCTTCTTGTATGATGTAGTTCACTTGAGCTGTGAAGTAACTGCCCTTTCCTGAAACGAAGTCTTGCTTGTAGGAAGACTCAGAGCCAGGGATTTAACTCCATTTCTGAAGTGAAACACACCGCAGAGTTCTAATCCATTGATCACACTCGGCTTTAGAGCAAGAAGCACGCTCTTGCTTTCTAGAGTCTAGAAGACAGCAGGAAACGTGAGTGTGCTGAGAGCAAAAGAACGGTGTTTCCTACACATACAGACTATATCTAGTCCAACTCTGCTTCTGAAACTGATACAAAGCACTGGTCCTCTATCATCCAATGCTTGTCAGTTAAGATGAGAATCGTGTGAGATTTGAGAACGATGTAGTTGGTTTGAGATGTAAAGTAACTGCCCTTACCTGACATGAAGTCTTGCTTGTAGGAAGACTCAGATCCTGGGATTTAACTCCATTTCTGAAGGGAAAGACACAGCAGAGTTCTCATCCATGGATCACACTCTGCTTTAGAGCTATTAGCACGCTCTTGCTTTCTAGAGTCTCTAAAACATCAGGAAACGTGAGTGTGCTAAGAACAACAGAACGGTATTTCCTACACATACAGACCATATCTAGTCCAACTCTGCTTCTGAAACTACAACAAACCACAGGTCCTCTAACACCCAATGCTTGTCAGTTAGGATGAGAAACCTGTGAGCTTCGTGAACGATGTAGTTCGTTTGAGCTGTAAAGTAACTGCCCTTTCCTGAAACCAAGTCTTGCTTGTAGGAAGACTCAGAGCCAGGGATTTAATTCCATTTCTGAAGTGAAACACACAGCAGAGTTCCCAACCATTTATCACATTCTGCTTTAGATAAGAAGCATGCTCTTCCTTTCTAGAGTCTCTAATACATCAGGAAACGTGAGTGTGCTGAGAGCAAAAGAACAGTGTTTCCTACACATAGGGGCCATATCTAGTTCAACACTGCTTCTGAAACTGACACAAAACACAGGTCCTGTCACATCCAATGCTTTGTAATTAAGAGCAAGAACCTGTGAGCCCTGTGTACGTTGTAGTTCTTTTGTCTTGTAAAGTGACTGCCCTTACCTGAAAAGAACTCTTGCTTGTACGAAGACTCAGAGCCTGGGATTTAACTCCAATTCTGTAGTGAACAACACAGCAGAGTTCCCATCCAATGATCACACTCTGCTTTAGAGCAAGAAGCACGCTCTTGCTTTAAAGAGTCTCTAAGACAGCAGGATACGTGAGTGTGCTGAGAACAACAGAACTGTGTTTCCTACACATCGGACCATATCTAGTCAAATCTGATTCTGAAACTGATACAAAGCACTGGTCCTCTAACATCCAATGCTTGTCAGTTAAGATGAGAAACGTGTGAGCTTCGTGAATGATGTAGTTCACTTGAGCTGTGAAGTTACTGCCCTTTCCTGAAACGAAGTCTTGCTTGTAGGAAGACTCAGAGCCAGGGATTTAACTCCATTTCTGAAGTGAAACTCACCGCAGAGTTCTAATCCATTGATCACACTCTGCTTTAGAGGAAGAAGCACGCTCTTGCTTTCTAGAGTCTATAAGACAGCAGGAAACGTGAGTGTGCTGAGAGCAAAAGAACGGTGTTTCCTACACATACGTACCATATCTAGTCCAACCCTGCTTCTGAAACTGATACAAAGTACTGGTCCTCTAACATCCAATGCTTGTCATTTAAGATGAGAAACGTGTGAGCTTCATGAACGATGTAGTTTGTTTGAGCTGAAAAGTGCCTGCCCTTACCTGGAACGAAGTCTTGCTTGTAGGAAGACACAGAGCCTGGGATTCAACTCCATTTCTGAAGGGAAACACACAGCATAGTTCTTATCCATGGATCACACTCTGCTTTAGAGCTATTAGCACGCTCTTGCTTTCTAGAGTCTCTGAAACAGCATGAAACGTGAGTGTGCTGAGAACAACAGAACGGTATTCCCTACACATACAGACCATATCTAGTCCAACTCTGCTTCTGAAACTACAACAAACCACATGTCCCCTAACACCCAATGCTTGTCAGTTAGGATGAGAAACCTGTGAGATTCGTGAACGATGTAGATCGTTTGAGCTGTAAAGTAACTGCCCTTTCCTGAAACCAAGTCTTGCTTGTAGGAAGACACAGAGCCAGGGATTTAATTCCATTTCTGAAGAGAAACACACAGCAGAGTTCTCATCCATTTATCACATTCTGCTTTAGATAAGAAGCATGCTCTTGCTTTCTAGAGTCTCTAAGACAAATGAAACGTGACTGTGCTGAGAAAAACAGAACGGTGTTTCCTACACATAAGTACCATATCTAGTCCAACCCTGTTTCTGAAACTGATACAAAGTACTGGTCCTCTAACCTCCAATGCTTGTCATTTAAGATGAGGAACGTGTGAGCTTCATAAACGATGTCGGTCGTTTGAGCTGAAAAGTGCCTGCCCATAAAGGAACGAAGTCTTGCTTGTAGGAAGACACAAAGCCTCGGATTTAACTCCATTTCTGAAGGGAAACACACAACATAGTTCTCATCCATCTATCACACTCTGCTTTAGAGCAAGAAGCACGCTCTTGCTTTCTAGAGTCTCTAAAACAGAAGGAAACGTGAGTGTGCTGAGAACAAAAGAACGGTGTTTCCTAAACATAGGGGCCATATCTAGTTCTAATCTGCTTCTGAAACTGAAACAAACCACAGGTCCTCTAACATCCAATGCTTGTCAGGTAAGATGAGAAACGTGTGAGCTTCGTGAATGATGTAGTTCACTTGAGCTGTAAAGTAACTGCCCTTTCTTGAAACGAAGTCTTGCTTGTAGGAAAACTCAGAGCCTGGGATTAAACTCCATTTCTGAAGTGAAACACACAGCAGAGATCTCATCCATTGCACACACTCTGCTTTAGAGCAAGAAGCAAGCTCTTGCTTTCTAAAGTCTCTAATACAGCAGGAAATTTGAGAGTGCTCAGAACAAAAGAACGGAGTTTCCTACACATACAGACCACATCTAGTCCAACTCTGCTTCTGAAAATGATACAAAGCACTTGTCCTCTAACATCCAATGCTTGTCAGTTAAGATGAGAAATGTGTGGGCTTCGTGAATGTTGTAGTTCGTTTAAGCTGAAAAGTGACTTCCCTTACCTGGAACGAAGTCTTGCTTGTAGGAAGACACAGAGCCTGGGATTGAACTCCATTTCTGAAGGGAAACACACAGCATAGTTCTCATCCATCGATCACACTCTGCTTTAGAGCAAGAAGCACGCTCTTGCTTTGTAGAGCCTATAAGACAGCAGGAAACGTGAGTGTGCTAAGAACAACATAACGGTATTTCCTACACATACGGACCATATCTAGTCCAACTCTGCTTCTGAAACTACAACAAACCACAGGTCCTCCAACACCCAATGCTTGTCAGTTAGGATGAGAAACCTGTGAGCTTCGTGAACGATGTCGTTTGTTTGAGCTGAAAAGTAACTGCCCTTTCCTGAAACCAAGTCTTGCTTGTAGGAAGACACAGAGCCAGGGATTTAATTCCATTTCTGAAGTGAAACACACAGCAGAGTTCTCATCCATTTATCACATTCTGCATTAGATAAGAAGCACGCTCTTGCTTTCTAGAGTCTCTAAGACAAAGGAAACGTGACTGTGCTGAGAAAAACAGAACGGTGTTTCCTACACATACGTACCATATCTAGTCCAACCCTGCTTCTGAAACTGGTACAAAGTAGTGGTCCTCTAACATCCAATGCTTGTCATTTAAGATGAGGAACGTGTGAGCTTCATGAACGATGTAGTTTGTTTGAGCTGAAAAGTGCCTGCCCTTACCTTGAACGAAGTATTGCTTGTAGGAAGACACAGAGCCTGGGATTTAACTCCATTTCTGAAGGGAAACACACAGCATAGTTCTTATCCATCGATCACACTCTGCTTTAGAGCAAGAAGCACGCTCTTGCTTTCTAGAGTCTCTAAGACAGCAGGAAACGTGAGTGTGCTGAGAACAAAAGAACGGGGTTTCCTAAACATAGCGGCCATATCTAGTTCTAATCTGCTTCTGAAACTGAAACAAACCACAGGTCCTCTAACATCCAATGCTTGTCAGTCAAGATGAGAAACGTGTAGCTTCGTGAATGATGTAGTTCTCTTGAGCTGTGAAGTAACTGCCCTTTCCTGAAACGAAGTCTTGGTTGTAGGAAGACTCAGAGCCAGGGATTTAATTCCATTTCGGAAGGGAAACACACAGCATAGTTCTTATCCATCGATCACACTCTGCTTTAGAGCAAGAAGCACGCTCTTGCTTTCTAGAGTCTCTAAGACAGCAGGAAACGTGAGTGTGCTGAGAACAAAAGAACGGGGTTTCCTAAACATAGCGGCCATATCTAGTTCTAATCTGCTTCTGAAACTGAAACAAACCACAGGTCCTCTAACATCCAATGCTTGTCAGTCAAGATGAGAAACGTGTGAGCTTCGTGAATGATGTAGTTCTCTTGAGCTGTGAAGTAACTGCCCTTTCCTGAAACGAAGTCTTGGTTGTAGGAAGACTCAGAGCCAGGGATTTAATTCCATTTCGGAAGGGAAACACACAGCATAGTTCTCATCCATCGATCACACTCTGCTTTAGAGCAAGAAGCATGCTCTTGCTTTCTAGAGTCTATAAGACATCAGGAAACGTGAGTGTGCTGAGAGCAAAATAACGGTGTTTAATACACATACAGACGATATCTAGTCCAACACTGTTTCTGAAACTGATACAAAGCACTGGTCCTCTATCATCCAATGCTTGTCAGTTAAGATGAGAATTGTTGAGCTTCATGAATGATGTAGTTCGTTTGAGCTGAAAAGTGACTTCCCTTACCTGAAAGGAAGTCTTGCTTGTAGGAAGACACAGAGCCTGGGATTTAACTCTATTTCTGAAGTGAAACACACAGCAGAGTTCTCATCCATTGATCACACTCTGGTTTAGAGCAAGAAGCACGCTCTTGCTTTCTAGAGTCTCTGAAACAGCATGAAACGTGAGTGTGCTGAGAACAACAGAACGGTATTCCCTACACATACGGACCATATCTAGGCCAACTCTGCTTCTGAAACTACAACAAACCACATGTCCCCTAACACACAATGCTTGTCAGTTAGGATGAGAAACCTGTGAGCTTCGTGAACGATGTAGTTCGTTTGAGCTGAAAAGTAACTGCCCTTTCCTGAAACCAAGTCTTGCTTGTAGGAAGACACAGAGTCAGGGATTTAATTCCATTTCTGAAGAGAAACACACAGCAGAGTTCTCATCCATTTATCACATTCTGCTTTAGATAAGAAGCATGCTCTTGCTTTCTAGAGTCTCTAAGACAAATGAAACGTGACTGTGCTGAGAAAAACAGAACGGTGTTTCCTACACATAAGTACCATATCTAGTCCAAACCTGTTTCTGAAACTGATACAAAGTACTGGTGCTCTAACATCCAATGCTTGTCATTTAAGTTGAGAAACGTGTGAGCTTCATGAACGATGTCGTTCGTTTGAGCTGAAAAGTGCCTGTCCTTACCTTTAACGAAGTCTTGCTTGTAGGAAGACACAGAGCCTGGGATTTAACACCATTTCTGAAGGGAAACACACAGCATAGTTCTCATCCATTGATCACACTCTGCTTTAGAGCAAGAAGCACGCTCTTGCTTTCTAGAGTCTCTAAAACAGCAGGAAACGTGAGTGTGCTGAGAACAAAAGAACGGTGTTTCCTAAACATAGGGGCCATATCTAGTTCTAATCTGCTTCTGAAACTGAAACAAACCACAGGTCCTATAACATCCAATGCTTGTCAGGTAAGATGAGAAACATGTGAGCTTAGTGAATGATGTAGTTCACTTGAGTTGTAAAGTAACTTCCCTTTCTTGAACTGAAGTCTTGCTTGTAGGAAGACTCAGAGCCTGGGATTTAACTCCATTTCTGAAGTGAAACACACAGCAGAGATCTCATCCATTGCACACACTCTGCTTTAGAGCAAGAAGCAAGCTCTTGCTTTCTATAGTCTCTAATACAGCAGGAAATTGGAGTGTGCTCAGAACAAAAGAACGGAGTTTCCTACACATATAGACCATATCTAGTCCAACTCTGCTTCTGAAACTGATACAAAGCACTAGTCCTCTAACAACCAATGCTTGTCAGTTAAGATGAGAAATGTGTGGGCTTCGTGAATGTTGTAGTTCGTTTAAGCTGAAAAGTGACTTCCCTTACCTGAAAGGAAGTCTTGTTTGTAGGACGACTCAGAGAATGGGATTTAACTCCATTTCTGAAGTGAAACACACAGCAGAGTTCCCATCCATAGATCACACTCTGCTTTAGAGCAAGAAGCACGCTCTTGCTTTATAGAGTCTCTAAGACAAAGGAAACATAAGTGTGTGGAGAGCAAAAGAACGGTGTTTCCTACACATACAGATGATATCTCGTCCAACTCTGCTTCTGAAACTGATACAAAGCACTGGTCCTCTAACATCCAATGCTTGTCATTTAAGATGAGAAACATGTGAGCTTCATGAACGATGTAGTTCTTTTGAGCTGAAAAGTGCCTGCCCTTACCTGGAACGAAGTCTTGCTTGTAGGAAGACACAGAGCCTGGGATTTAACTCCATTTCTGAAGGGAAACACACAGCATAGTTCTCATCCATCGATCACACTCTGCTTTAGATCAAGAAGCACGCTCTTGCTTTCTAGAGTCTCTAAAACATCAGGAAACGTGAGTGTAGTGAGAACAAAAGAACGGTGTTTCCTACACATAGGCGCCATATCTAGTTCAACACTGCTTCTGAAACTGACACAAAACACAGGTCCTGTCACATCCAATGCTTTTTAATTAAGAGCAAGAAACGTGTGAGCTTCGTGTACGTTATAGTTCTTTTGACCTGTAAAGTAACTGCCCTTACCTGAAACGAACTCTTGCTCCTAGGAAGACTCAGAGCCTGGGATTTAACTCCAATTCTGTAGTGAACAACACAGCAGAGTTCCCATCCAATGATCACACTCTGCTTTAGAGCAAGGAGCACGGTCTTGCTTTCTAGAGTCTCTAAGACAGCAGGATACGTGAGTGTGCTAAGAACAACAGAACGGTGTTTCCTACACATATGGACCATATCTATTCAAATCTGCTTCTGAAACTGATACAAAGCACTGGTCCTCTAACATCCAATGCTTGTCATTTAAGATGAGAAACGTGTGAGCTTCATGAACGATGTAGTTTGTTTGAGCTGAAAAGTGCCTGCCCTTACCTGGAACGAAGTCTTGCTTTTAGGAAGACACAGAGCCTGGGATTTAACTCCATTTCTGAAGGGAAACACACAGCATAGTTCTTATCCATCAATCACACTCTGCTTTAGAGCAAGAAGCACGCTCTTGCTTTCTAGAGTCTATAAGACAGCAGGAAACGTGAGTGTGCTGAGAGCAAAAGAACGGTGTTTCCTACACATACAGACTATATCTAGTCCAACTCTGCTTCTGAAACTGATACAAAGCACTGGTCCTCTATCATCCAATGCTTGTCAGTTAAGATGAGAAACGTGTGAGATTTGAGAATGATGTAGTTCGTTTGAGATGTAAAGTAACTGCCCTAACCTGACATGAAGTCTTTCTTGTAGGAAGACTCAGAGCCTGAGATTTAACTCCATTTCTGAAGGGAAAGACACAGCAGAGTTCTCATCCATGGATCACACTCTGCTTTAGAGCTATTAGCACGCTCTTGCATTCTAGAGTCTCTAAAACATCAGGAAAGTTGAGGGTGCTAAGAACAACATAACGGTATTTCCTACACATACAGACCATATCTAGTCCAACTCTGCTTCTGAAACTACAACAATCCACAGGTCCTCTAACACCCAATGCTTGTCAGTTAGGATGAGAAACCTGTGAGCTTCGTGAATGATGTCGTTCGTTTGAGCTGAAAAGTAACTGCCCTTTCCTGAAACCAAGTCTTGCTTGTAGGAAGACACAGAGCCAGGGATTTAATTCCATTTCTGAAGTGAAGCACACAGCAGAGTTCTCATCCATTTATCATATTCTGCATTAGATAAGAAGCACGCTCTTGCTTTCTAGAGTCTCTAAGACAACAGGAAATGTGAGTGTGCTGAGAACAAAAGAACGGGGTTTTCTAAACATTGCGGCCATATCTAGTTCTAATCTGCTTCTGAAACTGAAACAAACAACAGGTCCTCTAAAATCCAATGCTTGTCAGTCAAGAAGAGAAACGTGTGAGCTTCATGAATGATGTAGTTCTCTTGAGCTGTGAAGTAACTGCCCTTTCCTGAAATGAAGTCTTGCTTGTAGGAAGACTCAGAGCCTGGGATTTAACTCCATTTCTGAAGTGAAACACACAGCAGAGATCTCATCCATTGCACACACTCTGCTTTAGAGCAAGAAGCAAGCTCTTGCTTTCTATAGTCTCTAATACAGCAGGAAATTTGAGAGTGATCAGAACAAAAGAACGGAGTTTCCTACACATATAGACCATATCTAGTCCCACTCTGCTTCTGAAACTGATACAAAGCACTGGTCCTCTAACATCCAATGCTTGTCAGTTAAGATGAGAAATGTGTGGGCTTCGTGAATGTTGTAGTTCGTTTAAGCTGAAAAGTGACTTCCCCTACCTGAAAGGAAGTCTTGTTTGTAGGACGACTCAGAGAATGGGATTTAACTCCATTTCTGAAGTGAAACACACAGCAGAGTTCCCATCCATAGATCACACTCTGCTTTAGAGCAAGAAGCATGCTCTTGCTTTATAGAGTCTCTAAGACAAAGGAAACATAAGTGTGTGGAGAGCAAAAGAACGGTGTTTCCTACACATACAGATGATATCTAGTCCAACTCTGCTTCTGAAACTGATACAAAGCACTGGTCCTCTAACATCCAATGCTTGTCATTTAAGATGAGAACCATGTGAGCTTCATGAACGATGTAGTTCTTTTGAGCTGAAAATTGCCTGCCCTTACCTGGAACGAAGTCTTGCTTGTAGGAAGACACAGAGCCTGGGATTTAACTCCATTTCTGAAGGGAAACACACAGCATAGTTCTCATCCATCGATCACACTCTGCTTTAGATCAAGAAGCACGCTCTTGCTTTCTAGAGTCTCTAAAACATCAGGAAACGTGAGTGTAGTGAGAACAAAAGAACGGTGTTTCCTACACATATGGGCCATATCTAGTTCAACACTGCTTCTGAAAATGACACAAAACACAGGTCCTGTCACATCCAATGCTTTTTAATTAAGAGCAAGAAACGTGTGAGCTTCGTGTACGTTGTAGTTCTTTTGACCTGTAAAGTAACTGCCCTTACCTGAAACGAACTCTTGCTCCTAGGAAGACTCAGAGCCTGGGATTTAACTCCAATTCTGTAGTGAACAACACAGCAGAGTTCCCATCCAATGATCACACTCTGCTTTAGAGCAAGAAGCACGGTCTTGCTTTCTAGATTCTCTAAGACAGCAGGATACGTGAGTGTGCTAAGAACAACAGAACGGTGTTTCCTACACATATGGACCATATCTAGTCAAATCTGCTTCTGAAACTGATCCAAAGCACTGGTCCTCTAACATCCAATGCTTGTCATTTAAGATGAGAAACGTGTGAGCTTCATGAACGATGTAGTTTGTTTGAGCTGAAAAGTGCCTGCCCTTACCTGGAACGAAGTCTTGCTTTTAGGAAGACACAGAGCCTGGGATTTAACTCCATTTCTGAAGGGAAACACACAGCATAGTTCTTATGCATCGATCACACTCTGCTTTAGATCAAGAAGCCCGCTCTTGCTTTCTAGTGTCTATAAGACAGCAGGAAACGTGAGTGTGCTGAGAGCAAAAGAACGGTGTTTCCTGCACATACAGACTATATCTAGTCCAACTCTGCTTCTGAAACTGATACAAAGCACTGGTCCTCTATCATCCAATGCTTGTCAGTTAAGATGAGAAACGTGTGAGATTTGAGAACGATGTAGTTCGTTTGAGATGTAAAGTAACTGCCCTAACCTGACATGAAGTCTTGCTTGTAGGAAGACTCAGAGCCTGGGATTTAACTCCATTTCTGAAGGGAAAGACACAGCAGAGTTCTCATCCATGGATCACACTCTGCTTTAGAGCTATTAGCACGCTCTTGCATTCTAGAGTCTCTAAAACATCAGGAAAGTTGAGGGTGCTAAGAACAACATAACGGTATTTCCTACACATACAGACCATATCTAGTCCAACTCTGCTTCTGAAACTACAACAAACCACAGGTCCTCTAACACCCAATGCTTGTCAGTTAGGATGAGAAACCTGTGAGCTTCGTGAATGATGTCGTTCGTTTGAGCTGAAAAGTAACTGCCCTTTCCTGAAACCAAGTCTTGCTTGTAGGAAGACACAGAGCCAGGGATTTAATTCCATTTCTGAAGTGAAGCACACAGCAGAGTTCTCATCCATTTATCACATTCTGCATTAGACAAGAAGCACGCTGTTGCTTTCTAGATTCTCTAAGACAAAGAAACGTGACTGTGCTGAGAAAAACAGAACCGTGTTTCCTACACATACGTACCATACCTAGTCCAACCCTGCTTCTGAAACTGGTACAAAGTACTGGTCCTCTAACATCCAATGCTTTTCATTTAAGATGAGAAACGTGTGAGCTTCATGAACGATGTAGTTTGTTTGAGCTGAAAAGTGCCTGCCCTTACCTGGAACGAAGTCTTGCTTGTAGGAAGACACAGAGCCTGGGATTTAACTCCATTTCTGAAGGGAAACACACAGCATAGTTCTTATCCATCGATCACACTCTGCTTTAGAGCAAGAAGCACGCTCTTGCTTTCTAGAGTCTCTAAGACAACAGGAAATGTGAGTGTGCTGAGAACAAAAGAACGGGGTTTTCTAAACATAGCGGCCATATCTAGTTCTAATCTGCTTCTGAAACTGAAACAAACCACAGGTCCTCTAAAATCCAATGCTTGTCAGTCAAGTTGAGAAACGTGTGAGCTTCATGAATGATGTAGTTCTCTTGAGCTGTGAAGTAACTGCCCTTTCCTGAAATGAAGTCTTGCTTGTAGGAAGACTCAGAGCCTGGGATTTAACTCCATTTCTGAAGTGAAACACACAGCAGAGATCTCATCCATTGCACACACTCTGTTTTAGAGCAAGAAGCAAGCTCTTGCTTTCTATAGTCTCTAATACAGCAGGAAATTTGAGAGTGCTCAGAACAAAAGAACGGAGTTTCCTACACATACAGACCACATCTAGTCCAACTCTGCTTCTGAAACTGATACAAAGCACTGGTCCTCTAACATCCAATGCTTGTCAGTTAAGATGAGAAATGTGTGGGCTTCGTGAATGTTGTAGTTCGTTTAAGCTGAAAAGTGACTTCCCTTACCTGAAACGAAGTCTTGTTTGTAGGAAGACTCAGAGAATGGGATTTAACTCCATTTCTGAAGTGAAACACACAGCAGAGTTCCCATCCATAGATCACACTCTCCTTTAGAGCAAGAAGCACGCTCTTGCTTTATAGAGTCTCTAAGACAGCAGGAAACATGAGTGTGCTGAGAGCAAAAGAACGGTGTTTCCTACACATACAGACGATATCTAGTCCAACTCTGCTTCTGAAACTGATACAAAGCACTGGTCCTCTAACATCCAATGCTTGTCATTTAAGATGAGTGCCCCGGCCAGCGGGGTGTCAATGGGGCCACCAATCCTGTGGGAGAGAATGGAAGGGACAGGGCGACACAAAGAGACAGCAGCAAGACAGTATTCTGATCAAGCCGCCAATCTTTATTGTTCTCCACATGGCTTATATAGCATAAGGGGGGAAGGGGCAGGAAGGGGGGAAAGGGAAAAGGGGCGTGTAGCACATGGAAGGGGTGCAAGACGTGTGAGGCAGATAGTGCACCTGCAAGATATCGGCTAAGGTCACTGGTCAGGGGCAGTATATTCTGTTGCTAGACTGCCTGACCCTGGAATGCTCTTTATCTTCAGTTGTCATGGCACCCGACTGTGGGATGTTCTCTTACCTTGGGAGGCCTCTGGTTACTGCTCTGGGAAGGGGCTTATGACTTGTTCTCTGGTCTAGCTAGTATTTTCTATGGTTCATGTTTTGTTCCTGACATCTTGGTCCCTAACATCTCCCCCTTCTATACATATAGCAAAACAAAGAAATGAGGTCCAAATCTTTTGCCATGATGGGGTAGGGGTGACAGAGGCTCCATCCCTGTTGAGTTTGAGTTCTTTTGTTAATCAATCGGTTCATGTAGGCGTCCCCACATGTCCCGAAGGAAGCTGGAACAATGCAGTTTTTTACAGGGGGCGGGTTTTAATCCGGGAGGGAAGAGTATAGGGTCTGCATAACCGCCATGCAATGGAGCATGTCATCCAAGGCACCCAGGATGGTGGAGCACTTTAGTCTCCCTGCCTTCTGCAGTCCCAGCTGCACCCTCAATCCCCTAAGCAGTGGGCTCCAGCTCCCAGGCACAGGTGCATCCTCCCCTGGGCAGAGGGGTCTGTGCTGATACGGAGTCTGTATCTGGTTCATTGAGACCTTGTTCACGGAGGTCAAGGTGATGGTAATGAACCTGAATTTGTTTTGCCTGAAGTTCAGCCAGCTGACTACACACAAATTGAGTTAGTCGCGACAAAGCCCAAGGGCCGAATGTCAAGACAAGAATGAGGCCAACCAAGGGTCCCAGGAGGGACGGCAGGAGGGTGCTTAGCCAGGGAGATGCAGAGAACCAATATTGGAACCAGCCTAACTCTTGGTCCCTTTCTTTTTTGCGCTTCTCTAAGCCTTCACGGACCTTAGCCATGCTATCTCTTGCTACTCCTGTGTGATCAGTATAGAAGCAACACTCTTGCTTAAGAGCGGCACAGAGGCCTCCTTGCTGTAAAAAGAGGAGGTCAAGCCCTCGGCGGTTTTGAAGGACCACCTCTGAAAGGGAGGTGAGGGAGGATTCAAGGGCTGAAATGCCTCTCTCAAGCTGTGCTATATCTTCATCTATGGAAATTCTAAGCTCTGAATAATGTTGATTAGATAAGACCAGGGAGGCTATGCCCGTACCGGCCCCTGCAGCCCCCACCCCCAAGAGCATGGCTAAAGTGACTGCAGTCACAGGCTCCCTTTTCAAGCGATGGGGGGGTGCGAGGGCAGCTGTCTCTGCTAGAGTCTTCTCTTCCCATCTTCTGGAGAATTGATAATGGGCAGCTTCGTGGGTGATCTCCATCTCTTTGAAGTCTCAGTCTTTGATGGTAGCTTTAGCATCTGAAAGAGAAGAAGGAGAGTCCTCAGGGGGAGCAGCCTGTCCCCTGGGAATGTTAGGTAAATTTACAGATCGGACCAGGTGCTCAGGGAGCCAGCGTGGGGCATCATGTGCCTGATCAAGAATGCAAGCAGAGCCATGACCCCAGATAAGTACAGGATCTGGACCATTCCAAACGCCTGTAAGGTGGTCTCGCCACATGGCCAAAGGGTGACTGGCGTCTGCTGAGGGGTGCCAATGACGGTCAGCCGCTGATCGACCTTCACCATCCAGGGTGAGGAAGTTAAGGACAAAGAGAGCATGGCTCAGGCGGTCTCGGGGGGAGACAAAGGAAAGCTCGGACATCTTTTTTATCATCTAGTTTAAGGGTAAGTGTGGGTTGAGAGTGAGAAATAGGCTGAACCCAATAAGCCTCTGATGAGCCAATCTGAGCAGCTCCTCGGGGCTGGGTGGACTGAATGGGGTTGTCAGAGGAAAGTGCAGGGAAAGTAACCAGGCGGGCAAGGCAGGTGCCACGGGAGATGGCAACAAGACCCTGGAGTGCTGAGGCCAAAATCTTAACCTCTCCTGTATAGTCATTATCAATAATTCTGGGGTAGATCTGGACACCTTTTAAGGTGGACGAGGCACGGCCAAAGATAAGGGCATGAGTGTCTGGGGCCAGGGGGCCCCAAATCCCAGTAGGGATGACCTGGGGGCCCTGTAATGGATCTAGTATTGTGTCGGTGGCGGCACAGAGGTCGAGTCCTGCGTTGCCTGGGGTTGCCCGTTGGAGGGAGCAGACAGTTGGGGAGTGGCCTGTGAAGCCCCATGGAGCACTCCCCGGAGCGGAGGGAAAGTTTCCCAACAGGCGGGGAGGGAGCGGGCGACCATGAACATCGGTTTTAGATTTACATTCCCTCGCCCAATGAAAACCTTGGCCACATCTAGGACATGGGGTGGTTGGTAGTGGCCGAGTGGTGACACTGAGCAGGGGCACTTTGGCTGTGCTGCACTAATAGCCAGACCGATGGCGTGGGCGGAGCCAACTCCGCACAAAGGCAGACGTACTCAGAAACCAAGCCTCGCTCTAGTTTTCAAGCAATGCAAGGGTAAAAGGAGTGGTGGGGAAAGAAGCAGCAAGGTCATTTCACCACTGACCAGACACTGCGGACCTGGCCGCCGCCGCTGCCACTGCGCCGTTTTAATAACGAAGTGCTCGGGCTGGCTCGGCTCTTTCCAGAGCACTCGGGCTGGCTCGGCTCTTTCCGCCCAGGCGAAGGAGCAGAGGAGAGGCGCCGCGCGCTCTCATTCCTCTGTCCTCCCAGCTCCCTTCCTCCTCTGCCTTTCACCATGCGCGCATACAGACACACACAAACAGCATATAGCATACATATACATATATATATATACACATACAAACAAACAAACATCCCGCATAGTGCACAACTCACACCCTGCCAGAGCTGCTGGCTGCCTTTTCTCTCTCTTTTTTAGCATTTTTCATTAATCGTCCCATCTTGGGGAAAACAGTTACAACAATCCTCTAAAGTGACTAAAGAATTTTATGAGGTCTTTTTATTACGAACCCTTATCCCTTGTGTCTGGAGGGCATCTTTAATGCCGTTTACGAACAAGTCCTGAGAAGTTCCCTGTCCCATGGTGAAGTCTATAGCTCAGACTCACCTCGTCCTTCCCGCTTTCCCCCCGGATCACCAGGACGCCGAGTCGGGTGGTCTCGAAGGGTGATCGCTTTAAATCTCCACCAGATGTCTGGACTTTCCTGGAGAAGGACGTTCAACTCCCGACGAGGCAAAGGTCGAACCCCACGTTGGGCGCCAGATGCCCTGGCCAGCGGGGTGTCAACGGGGCCAACAATCCTGTGGGAGAGAATGGAAGGGACAGGGCGACACAAAGAGACAGCAGCAAGACAGTATTCTGATCAAGCCGCCAATCTTTATTGTTCTCCACATGGCTTATATAGCATAAGGGGGGAAGGGGCAGGAAGGAGGGAAAGGGAAAAGGGGCGTGTAGCACATGGAAGGGGTGCAAGACGTGTGAGGCAGATAGTGCACCTGCAAGATATCGGCTAAGGTCACTGGTCAGGGGCAGTATATTCTGTTGCTAGACTGCCTGACCCTGGAATGCTCTTTATCTTCGGTTGTCATGGCACCCGACTGTGGGATGTTCTCTTACCTTGGGAGGCCTCTGGTTACTACTCTGGGAAGGGGCTTATGACTTGTTCTCTGGTCTAGCTAGTATTTTCTATGGTTCATGTTTGGTTCCTGACATCTTGGTCCCTAACAGATGAGAAACCTGTGAGCTTCATGAACGATGTAGTTTGTTTGAGCTGAAAAGTGCCTGCCCTTACCTGGAACGAAGTCTTGCTTGTAGGAAGACACAGAGCCTGGGATTTAACTCCATTTCTGAAGGGAAACACACAGCATAGTTCTCATCCATCGATCACACTCTGCTTTAGATCAAGAAGCACGCTCTTGCTTTCTTGAGTCTCTAATACATCAGGAAACGTGAGTGTGCTGAGAACAAAAGAACAGTGTTTCCTACACATAGGGGCCATATCTAGTTCAACACTGCTTCTGAAACTGACACAAAGCACAGGTCCTGTCACATCCAATGCTTTTTAATTAAGAGCAAGAAACGTGTGAGCTTCGTGTACGTTGTAGTTCTTTTGACCTGTAAAGTAACTGCCCTTACCTGAAACGAACTCTTGCTCCTAGGAAGACTCAGAGCCTGGGATTTAACTCCAATTCTGTAGTGAACAACACAGCAGAGTTCCCATCCAATGATCACACTCTGCTTTAGAGCAAGAAGCACGCTCTTGCTTTCTAGAGTCTCTAAGACAGCAGGATACGTGAGTGTGCTGAGAACAACAGAACGGTGATTCCTACACATACGGACCATATCTATTCAAATCAGCTTCTGAAACTGATACAAAGCACTGGTCCTCTAACATCCAATGCTTGTCAGTTAAGATGAGAAACGTGTGAGCTTCGTGAATGATGTACTGCACTTGAGCTGTGAAGTAACTGCCCTCTCCTGAAACGAAGTCTTGCTTGTAGGAAGACTCAGAGCCAGGGATTTAACTCCATTTCTGAAGTGAAACTCACCGCAGAGTTCTAACCCATTGATCACACTCTGCTTTAGAGCAAGAAGCACGCTCTTGCTTTCTAGAGTCTATAAGACAACAGGAAACGTGAGTGTGCTGAGAGCAAAAAACGGTGTTTCCTACACATACAGACTATATCTAGTCCAACTCTGCTTCTGAAACTGATACAAAGCACTGGTCCTCTATCATCCAATGCTTGTCAGTTAAGATGAGAAACGTGTGAGATTTGAGAACTATGTAGTTCGTTTGAGATGTAAAGTAACTGCCCTTACCTGACATGAAGTCTTGCTTGTAGGAAGACTCAGAGCCTGGGATCTAACTCCATTTCTGTAGGGAAAGACACAGCAGAGTTCTCATCCATGGATCACACTCTGCTTTAGAGCTATTAGCATGCTCTTGCATTCTAGAGTCTCTAAAACATCAGGAAAGGTGAGTGTGCTAAGAACAACATAACGGTATTTCCTACACATACGGACCATATCTAGTTCAACTCTGCTTCTGAAACTACAACAAACCACAGGTCCTCTAACACCCAATGCTTGTCAGTTAGGATGAGAACCCTGTGAGCTTCGTGAACGATGTCGTTCGTTTGAGCTGAAAAGTAACTGCCCTTTCCTGAAACCAAGTCTTGCTTGTAGGAAGACACAGAGCCAGGGATTTAATTCCATTTCTGAAGTGAAACACACAGCAGAGTTCTCATCCATTTATCACATTCTGCATTAGATAAGAAGCACGCTCTTGCTTTCTAGAGTGTCTAAGACAAAGGAAACGTGAGTGTGCTGAGAGCAAAAGTACGGTGTTTCCTACACATACATACCATATCTAGTCAAACCCTGCTTCTGAAACTGGTACAAAGTACTGGTCCTCTAACATCCAATGCTTGTCATTTAAGATGAGAAACGTGTGAGCTTCATGAACGATGTAGTTTGTTTGAGCTGAAAAGTGCCTGCGCTTACCTGGAACGAAGTCTTGCTTGTAGGAAGACACAGAGCCTGGGATTTAACTCCATTCTGAAGTGAAACACACAGCAGAGTTCCCATCGATAGATCACAATCTGCTTTAGAGCAAGAAGCATGCTCTTGTTTTCTAGAGTCTCTAAGACAGCAGGAAAAGTGAGTGTGCTGAGAGCAAAAGAACGGTGTTTCCTACACATACAGACAATATCTAGTCCAACTCTGCTACGGAAACTGATACAAAGCACTGGTCCTCTAACATCCAATGCTTGTCTGTTAAGATGAGAAATGTGTGAGCTTCATGAATGATGTCGTTCCTTTGAGCTGAAAAGTGACTTCTCTTACCTGAAACGAAATCTTGCTTGTAGGAAGACACAGAGCCTGGGAATTAACTCTATTTCTAAAGTGAAACACACAGCAGAGTTCTCATCCATTGATCACACTCTGCTTTAGAGCAAGAAGCACGCTCTTGCTTTCTAGAGTCTCCAAAACAGCAGGAAACGTGAGTGTGCTGAGAACAACAGAACGGTATTTCCTACACATATGGACCATATCTAGTCCAACCCTGCTTCTGAAACTACAACAAACCACAGGTCCTCTAACACCCAATGCTTTTCAGTTAGAATGAGAAACCTGTGAGCTACGTGAACGATGTAGTTCGTTTGAGCTGTAAAGTAACTGCCCTTTCCTGAAACCAAGTCTTGCTTGTAGGAAGACTCAGAGCCAGGGATTTAATTCCATTTCTGAAGTGAAACAAACAGCAGAGTTCTCATCCATTTATCACATTCTGCTTTAGATAAGAAGCATGCTCTTGCTTTCTAGAGTCTCTAAGACAAATGAAACATGACTGTGCTGAGAAAAACAGAACGGTGTTTCCTACACATACGTACCATATCTAGTCCAACCCTGCTTCTGAATATGATACAAAGTACTGGTCCTCTAACATCCAATGCTTGTCATTTAAGATGAGAAATGTGTGGGCTTCGTGAATGTTGTAGTTCGTTTAAGCTGAAAAGTGACTTCCCTTACCTGAAACGAAGTCTTGTTCGTAGGACGACTCAGAGAAAGGGATTTAACTCCATTTCAGAAGTGAAACAAACAGCAGAGTTCCCATCCATAGATCACACTCTGCTTTAGAGCAAGAAGCACGCTCTTGCTTTCTAGAGTCTCTAATACAGCATGAAACGTGAGTGTGCTGAGAGCAAAAGAAAGGTGTTTCCTACACATACAGACGATATCTAGTCCAACTCTGCTTCTGAAACTGATACAAAGCACTGGTCCTCTAACATCCAATGCTTGTCATTTAAGATGAGAAACGTGTGAGCTTCATGAACGATGTAGTTCGTTTGAGCTGAAAAGTGCATGCCCTTACCTGACATGAAGTCTTGCTTGTAGGACGACTCAGAGCCTGGGATTTAACTCCATTTCTGAAGGGAAAGACATAGCATAGTTCTCATCCATGGATCACATTCTGCTTTAGAGCTATTAGCACGCTCTTGCTTTCTAGAGTCTCTAATACAGCAGGAAAATTGAGTGTGCTCAGAACAAATAAATGGTGTTTCCTATATACACGGACCATATTTAGTTCAACTCGGCTTCTGAAACTGCAACAAACCACAGGTCCTCTAACATCCAATGCTTGTCAGTTAAGATAAGAAACGTGTGAGCTTCGTGAATGATGTAGTTCGCTTGAGCTGTAAGTAACTGCCCTTTCCTGCAACGAAGTCTTGCTTGTAGGAAGACTCAGAGCCTGGGATATAACTCCATTTCTGAAGTGAAACACACAGCAGAGTTCCCATCCATAGATCACACTCTGCTTTAGAGCAAGAAGCACGCTCTTGCTTTCTAGAGTCTGTAATACATCAGGAAACAAGAGTGTGCTGAGAACAAAAGAACGGTGTTTCCTACACATAGGGGCCATATCTAGTTCAACACTGCTTCTGAAACTGACACAAAACACAGGTCCTGTCACATCCAATGCTTTTTAATTAAGAGCAAGAAACGTGTGAGCTTCGTGTACGTTGTAGTTCTTTTGACCTGTAAAGAAACTGCCCTTACCTGAAACGAACTCTTGCTTGTAGGAAGACTCAGAGATTCGGATTTAACTCCAATTCTGTAGTGAATAACACAGCAGAGTTCCCATCCAATAATCACACTCTGCTTTAGAGCAAGAAGGACGCTCTTGCTTTCTAGAGTCTCTAAGACAGCAGGATACTTGAGTGTGCTGAGAACAACAGAACAGTGTTTCCTACACATACTGACCATATCTAGTCAAATCTGCTTCTGAAACTGATACAAAGCACTGGTCCTCTAACATCCAATGCTTGTCAGTTATTGATGAGAAACGTTGAGTTTGAGGAATGATGTAGTTCGTTTGAGCTGAAAAGTTACTACGTTTACCTGATTCAAAGTCTTGCTTGTAGGAAGACTCAGAGCCAGGGATTTAACTCCATTTCTGAAGTGAAACTCACCGCAGAGTTCTCATCCATTGATCACACTCGGCTTTAGAGCAAGAAGCACGCTCTTGCTTTCTAGAGTCTATAAGACAGCAGGAAACGTGAGTGTGCTGAGAGCAAAAGAACGGTGTTTCCTACACATACAGACTATATCTAGTCCAACTCTGCTTCTGAAACTGATACAAAGCACTGGTCCTCTATCATCCAATGCTTGTCAGTTAAGATGAGAAACGTGTGAGATTTGAGAATGATGTAGTTCGTTTGAGATATAAAGTAACTGCCCTTACCTGACAAGAAGTCTTGCTTGTAGGAAGACTCAGAGTGTGGGATGTAACTCCATTTCTGAAGGGAAAGACACAGCAGAGTACTCATCCATGGATCACACTCTGCTTTAGAGCTATTAGCACGCTCTTGCTTTCTAGAGTCTCTGAAACTTCAGGAAAATTGAGTGTGCTAAGAACAACATAACGGTATTTCCTACACATATGAACCATATCTTGTCCAAATATGCTTCTGAAACTTCAACAAACCACAGGTCCTCTAACACCCAATGCTTGTCATTTAAGATGAGAAACGTGTAAGCTTCATGAACGATGTCGTTCGTTTGAGCTGAAAAGTGCCTGCCCTTACCTGGAACGAAGTCTTGCTTGTAGGAAGACACAAAGCCTGGGATTTAACTCCATTTCAGAAGGGAAACACACAGCATAGTTCTCATCCATTGATCACACTCTGCTTTAGAGCAAGAAGCACGCTCTTGCTTTCCAGAGTCTCTAAAACAGCACGAAACGTGAGTGTGCTGAGAACAAAAGAACGGTGTTTCCTAAACATAGGGGCCATATCTAGTTCTAATCTGCTTCTGAAACTGAAACAAACCACAGGTCCTCTAACATCCAATGCTTGTCAGGTAAGATGAGAAACGTGTGAGCTTCGTGAATGATGTAGTTCACATGAGCTGTAAAGTAACTGCCCTTCTTGAAACGAAGTCTTGCTTGTAGGAAGACTCAGAGCCAGGGATTTAACTCCATTTCTGAAGTGAAACACACAGCAGAGATCTCATCCATTGCACACACTCTACTTTAGAGCAAGAAGCAAGCTCTTGCTTTCTATAGTCTCTAATACAGCAGGAAATTTGAGAGTGCTCAGAACAAAAAAACGGAGTTTTCTACACATACAGACCACATCTATTCCAACTCTGCTTCTGAAATTGATACAAAGCACTGGTCCTCTAACATCCAATGACTGTCAGTTAAGATGAGAAATGTGTGGGCTTCGTGAATGTTGTAGTTTGTTTAAGCTGAAAAGTGACTTCCCTTACCTGCAACAAAGTCTTGTTTGTAGGAAGACTCAGAGAATGGGATTTAACTCCATTTCTGAAGTGAAACACACAGCAGAGTTCCCATCTATAGATCACACTCTGCTTTAGAGCAAGAAGCACGCTCTTGTTTTATAGAGTCTCTAAGACAGCAGGAAACATGAGTGTGCTGAGAGCAAAAGAACGGTGTTTCCTACACATACAGACGATATCTAGTCCAACTCTGCTTCTGAAACTGATAAAAAGCACTGGTCCTCTAACATCCAATGCTTGTCATTTAAGATGAGAAACCTGTGAGCTTCATGAACGATGTAGTTCGTTTGAGCTGAAAAGTGCCTACCCTTACCTGGAATGAAGTCTTGCTTGTAGGAAGACACAGAGCCTGGGATTTAACTCCATGTCTGAAGGGAAACACACAGCATAGTTCTCATCCATCGATCACACTCTGCTTTAGATCAAGAAGCACGCTCTTGCTTTCTTGAGTCTCTAATACATCAGGAAACTTGAGTGTGCTGAGAACAAAAGAACGGTGTTTCCTACACATAGGGGCCATATCTAGTTCAACACTGCTTCTGAAACTGACACAAAACACAGGTCCTGTCACATCCAATGCTTTTTAAATAAGAGCAAGAAACGTGTGAGCTTCGTGTACGTCGTAGTTCTTTTGACCTGTAAAGTAACTGCCCTTACGTGAAATGAACTCTTGCTCCTAGGAAGACTCAGAGCCTGGGATTTAACTCCAATTCTGTAGTGAACAACACAGCAGAGTTCCTATCCAATGATCACACTCTGCTTTAGAGCAAGAAGCACGCTCTTGCTTTCTAGAGTCTCTAAGACAGCAAGATATGTGAGTGTGCTGAGAACAACAGAACGGTGTTTCCTACACATACGGACCATATCTAGTCAAATCTGCTTCTGAAACTGATACAAAGCACTGGTCCTCTAACTTCCAATGCTTGTCAGTTAAGATGAGAAACGTGTGAGCTTCGTGAATGATGTAGTTACCTTGAGCTGTGAAGTAACTGCCCTTTCCTGAAACGAAGTGTTGCTTGTAGGAAGACTCAGAGCCAGGGATTTAACTCCATTTCTGAAGTGAAACTCACCGCAGAGTCCTAATCCATTGATCACACTCTGCTTTAGAGCAAGAAGCACGCTCTTGCTTTCTAGAGTCTATAAGACAGCAGGAAACGTGAGTGTGCTGAGAGCAAAAGAACGGTGTTTCCTACACATACAGACTATATCTATTCCAACTCTTCTTCTGAAACTGATACAAAGCACTGGTCCTCTATCATCCAATGCTTGTCAGTTAAGATGAGAAACGTGTGAGATTTGAGAACGATGTAGTTCGTTTGAGATGTAAAGTAACTGCCCTTACCTGACATGAAGTCTTGCTTGTAGGAAGACTCAGAGCCTGGGATTTAACTCCATTTCTGAAGGGAAAGACACAGCAGAGTTCTCATCCATGGATCACACTCTGCTTTAGAGCTATTAGCATGCTCTTGCATTCTAGAGTCTCTAAAACATCAGGAAAGGTGAGTGTGCTAAGAACAACATAACGGTATTTCCTACACATACGGACCATATCTAGTCCAAATCTGCTTCTGAAACTACAACAAACCACAGGTCCTCTAACACCCAATGCTTGTCAGTTAGGATGAGAAACCTGTGAGCTTCGTGAACGATGTCGTTCGTTTGAGCTGAAAAGTAACTGCCCTTCCTGAAACCAAGTCTTGCTTGTAGGAAGACTCAGAGCCAGGGATTTAATTCCATTTCTGAAATGAAACAAACAGCAGAGTTCTCATCCATTTATCACATTCTGCATTAGATAAGAAGCATGCTCTTGCTTTCTAGAGTCTCAAAGAGAAAGGAAACGTGAGTGTGCTGAGGAAAACCGAACGGTGTTTCCTACCCATAGGTACCATATCTAGTCAAACCCTGCTTCTGAAACTGATACAAAGTACTGGTCCTCTAACATCCAATGCTTGTCATTTAAGATGATAAACGTGTGAGCTTCATAAACGATGTAGTTCGTTTGAGCTGAAAAGTGCCTGCCCTTACCTGGAACGAAGTCTTGCTTGTAGGAAGACACAGAGCCTGGCATTTAACGCCATTTCTGAAGGGAAACACAGAGCATATTTCTCATCCATCGATCACACTCTGCTTTAGAGCAAGAAGCACGCTCTTGCTTTCTAGATTCTCTAAGACAGCAGGAAACGTGAGTGTGCTGAGAACAAAAAAACAGTGTTTCCTACACATACGTACCATATCTAGTCCAACCCTGCTTCTAAAGCTGATAAAAACCACAGGTCCTCTAACATTCAATGCTTGTCAGTTAAGATTAGAAACGTGTGAGCTTCGTGAACGATGTAGTTCGTTTGAGCTGAATAGTGACAGCCCTTACCTGAAACGAAGTCTTCCTTGTAGGAAGACACAGAGCCAGCGATTTAACTCCATTTCTGAAGGGAAACACACAGCAGAGTTCTCATCCATTGATCATACTCTGCTTTAGAGCAAGAAGCACGCTCTTGCTTTCTAGAGTCTCTAAGACTGCTGGAAACGTGAGTGTGCTGAGAACAAAAGAACGGGGTTTGCTACACATATGGACCATATATTGTCCAACTCTGCTTCTGAAACTGATACAAAGTACTGGTCCTCTAACATCCAATGCTTGTCATTTAAGATGAGAAACGCGTGAGCTTCATCAACGATGTAGTTCGTTTGAGCTGAAAAGTGCCTGCCCTTACCTGGAACGTAGTCTTGCTTGTAGGAAGACACAGAGCCTGAGATTTAACTCCATTTCTGGAGGGAAACACACAGCACAGTTCTCATCCATGAAACACACTCTGCTTTAGAGCAAGAAGCACGCCTTTGCTTTCTAGAATCTCTAACACTGCAAAAAAAGTGAGTGTGCTGAAAACAAAAGAACGGTTTTCCTACACATACAGACCATATCTAGTTCAACTCGGCTTCTGAAGCTGATAAAAACCACATGTCCTCTAACATTCAATGCTTGTCAGTTAAGATCAGAAACATGTGAGCTTCGTGAACGATGTAGTTCGTTTGAGCTGAAAAGTGATTGCCCTTACCTGAAACGAAGTCTTCCTTGTAGGAAGACACAGAGCATGCGATTTAACTCCATTTCTGAAGTGAAACACACAGCAGAGTTCTCATTCATTGATCACACTCTGCTTTAGAGCAAGAAGCACGCTCTTGTTTTCTAGAGTCTCTAAAACACCAGGAAACATGAGTGTCCTGAGAAAAACAGAACGGTAGTTCCTACACATAGGGACCATAACTGGTCCAACTCTGCTTCTGAAACTACAACAAACCACAGGTCCTCTAACACCCAATACTTGTCAGTTAGGATGAGAAAACTGTCAGCTTCGTGAACGATGTAGTTCGTTTGAGCTCTAAAGTAACTGCCCTTTCCTGTAACCAAGTCTTGCTCGTAGGAAGACTCAGAGCCAGGGATTTAATTCCATTTCTGAAGTGAAACACACAGCAGAGTTCTCATCCATTTATCACATTCTGCTTTAGATAAGAAGCATGCTCTTGCTTTCTAGAGTCTCTAAGACACAGGAAACGTGACTGTGCTGAGAAAAACAGAACGGTGTTTCCTACGCTTACAGACGATATTTAGTCCAACTCTGCTTCAGAAACTGATACAAAGCACTGGTCCTCTAACATCCAATGCTTGTCATTTAAGATGAGAAACGTGTGAGCTTCATGAATGATGTAGTTCCTTTGAGTTGAAAAGTGACTGCCCTTACCTGGAACGAAGTCTTGCTTTTAGGAAGACACAGAGCGTGGGATTTAACTCCATTTCTGAAGTAAAACAAACAGCATAGTTCTCATTCATTGATCACACTCTGCTTTAGAGCAAGAAGCACGCTCTTGTTTTCTAGAGTCTCTAAAACAGCAGGAAACATGAGTGTCCTGAGAAAAACAGAATGGTAGTTCCTACACATACGGACCATATCTGGTCCAACTCTGCTTCTGAAACTACAACAAACCACAGGTCCTCTAACACCCAATGCTTGTCAGTTAGGATGTGAAACCTGTGAGCTTCAAGAACGATGTAGTTCCTTTGAGCTCTAAAGTAACTGCCCTTTCCTGAAAACAAGTCTTGCTTGTAGGAAGACTCAGAGCCAGGGATTTAACTCCATTTCTGAAGTGAAACACACCACAGAGTTCTAATCCATTGATCACACTCTGCTTTAGAGCAAGAAGCACTCTCTTGCTTTCTAGAGTCTATAAGACAGCAGGAAACGTGAGTGTGCTCAGAACAAAAGAATGGTTTTTCCTACACATATGGACCATATCTAGTCCAACTCTGGTTCTGAAAGTGATACAAAGCACTGGTCCTCTAACATCCAATGCTTGTCAGTTAAGATGAGAAAGGTGTGAGATTCGAGAACGATGTAGTTCGTTTGAGCTGAAAAGTGAATTCCCTTACCTGAAACGACGTCTTGCTTTTAGGAAGACACAGAGCCTGGGATTTAACTCTATTTCTGAAGTGAAACACACAGCAGAGTTCTCATTCATTGATCACACTCTGCTTTAGAGCAAGAAGCACACTCTTGCTTTCTAGAGTCTCTAATAGAGCATGAAACGTGAGTGTGCTCTGAACAAAAGAACGGTGTTTCCTACAAATACGGACCATATCTAGTCCAACTCTGCTTCTGAAACTACAACAAAACACAGGTCCTCTAACACCCAATGCTTGTCAGTTAGGATGAGAAACCTCTGAGCTTCGTGAACGATGTAGTTCGTGTGAGCTGTAAAGTAACTGCACTTTCCTGAAACTAAGTCGTGATTGTAGGAAGACTCAGAGCCAGGGATTTAATTCCATTTCTGAACTGAAACACACAGCAGAGTTCTCATCCATTTATCACATTCTGCTTTAGATAAGAAGCATGCTCTTGCTTTCTAGAGGCTCTAAGACAAAGGAAACGTGAGTGTGCTGAGGAAAACAGAACGGTGTTTCCTACCCATACGTACCATATCTAGTCCAACCCTGCTTCTGAAACTGATACAAAGTACTGGTCCTCTAACATCCAATGCTTGTCA
Source organism: Onychomys leucogaster (assembly GCA_949786385.1). Classification (NCBI taxonomy): domain Eukaryota; kingdom Metazoa; phylum Chordata; class Mammalia; order Rodentia; family Cricetidae; genus Onychomys; species Onychomys leucogaster. Next base: position 2,164,991 of record CATKUP010000009.1, on the reverse strand, counting down.
TTTAAGATCAGAAACGTGTGAGCTTCATGAAGGATGTAGTTCGTTTGAGCTGAAAAGTGCCTGCCCTTACCTGGAACGAAGTCTTGCTTGTAGGAAGACACAGAGCCTGAGATTTAACTCCATTTCTGGAGGGAAACACACAGCACAGTTCTCATCCATGAAACACACTCTGTTTTAGAGCAAGAAGCACGGCCTTGCTTTCGAGAATCTCTAACACAGCAGAAAAAGTGAGTGTGCTGAGAACAAAAGAACGGTTTTCCTACACATACGGACCATATCTAGTTCAACTCCGCTCCTGAAGCTGATAAAACCACTGGTCCTCTAACATTCAATGCTTTTCAGTTAAGTTCAGAAACGTGTGAGCTTCGTGAACCATGTAGTTCGTTTGAGCTGAAATGTGACTGCCCTTACCTGAAACGAAGTCTTCCTTGTAGGAAGACACAGAGCCAGCGATTTAACTCCATTTCTGAAGGGAAACACACAGCAGAGTTCTCATCCATTGATCATACTCTGCTTTAGAGTAAGAAGCACTCTCTTGCTTTCTAGAGTCTCTAAGACAGCTGGAAACGTGAGTGTGCTGAGAACAAAAGAACGGTGTTACCTACACATATGGACCATATATTGTCCAACTCTGCTTCTGAAACTGACACAAAGTACTGGTCCTCTAACATCCAATGCTTGTCATTTAAGATGAGAAACGTGTGAGCTTCATGAACGATGTAGTTCGTTTGAGTTGAAAAGTGACTGCTCTTACCTGGAACGAAGTCTTGCTTGTAGGAAGACACAGAGCCTGGGATTTAACTCCATTTCTGAAGTAAAACACACAGCATACTTCTCATTCATCTATCACACTCTGCTTTAGAGCAAGAAGCACGCTCTTGCTTTCTAGAGTCTCTAAGACAGCAGGAAACGTGAGTGTGCTGAGAGCAAAAGAAAGGTGTTTCCTACACATACAGACGATATCTAGTCCAACTCTGCTTCGGACACTGATACAAAGCACTGGTCCTCTAATATCCAATGCTTGTCAGTTAAGATGAGAAATGTGTGAGCTTCATGAATGATGTAGTTCCTTTGAGCTGAAAAGTGACTTCCCTTACCTGAAACGAAGTCTTGCCTGTAGGAAGACACAGCGCCTGGGATTTAACTCTATTTCAGAAGTGAAACACACAGCAGAGTTCTCATCCATTGATCACAATCTGCTTTAGAGCAAGAAGCACGCTCTTCTTTTCTAGAGTCTCTAAAACAGCAGGAAACATGAGTTTGCTGAGAAAAACTGAACGGTAGTTCCTACACATAGGGACCATATCTGGTCCAACTCTGCTTCTGAAACTACAACAAACCACAGGTCCTCTAACACCCAATGCTTGTCAGTTAGGATGAGAAACCTGTGAGCTTCGTGAACGATGTAGTACGTTTGAGCTCTAAAGTAACTGCCCTTTCCTGAAACCAAGTCTTGCTTGTAGGAAGACTCACAGCCAGGGATTCAATTCCATTTCTAAAGTGAAACACACAGCAGAGTTCTCATCCATTTATCACATTCTCCTTTAGATAAGAAGCATGCTCTTGCTTTCTAGAGTCTCTAACACAGCAGGAAACGTTAGTGTGCTGAGAACAAAAGAACGGTGTTTCCTAAACATAGCGGCCATATCTAGTTCTAATCTGCTTCTGCAACTGAAACAAACCACAGGTCCTCTAACATCCAATGCTTGTCAGTTAAGATGAGAATCGTGTGAGCTTCGTGAATGATGTAGTTCACTTGAGCTGTGAAGTATCTGCCCTTTCCTGAAACGAAGTCTTTCTTATAGGAAGACTCAGAGCCAGGGATTTAAGTACATTTCTGAAGGGAAACACACCGCAGAGTCCTAATCCATTGATCACACTCTGCTTTAGAGCAAGAAGCACGCTCTTGCTTTCTAGAGTCTATAAGACAGCAGCAAACGTGAGTGTGCTCAGAAGAAAAGAACGGTGTTTCCTACACATATGGACCATACCTAGTCCAACTCTGCTTCTGAAACTGATACAAAGCACTGGTCCTCTAACATCCAATGCTTGTCAGTTAAGATGAGAAACGTGTGAGATTCGAGATCGATGTAGTTGTTTTGAGATGTAAAGTAACTGTCCTTACATGACATGAAGTCTTGCTTGTCGGAAGACTCAGAGCCTGGGATTTCACTCCATTTCTGAAGGGAAAGACACAGCAAAGTTGTCATCCATGGAACACACTCTGCTTTAGAGCTATTAGCACGCCCTTGCTTTCTAGAATCTCTAATACAGCAGGAAACTTGAGTGTGCTCAGAACAAATGAACGGTGTTTTCTACATATACAGACCATATCTAGTTCAACTCTGCTTCTGAAACTGCAACAAACCACAGGTCCTCTAACATCCAATGCTTGTCAGTTAAGATAAGAAATGTGTGAGCTTCGTGAATGATGTAGTTTGCTTGAGCTGTGAAGTATCTGCCCTTTCCTGAAACGAAGTCTTGCTTGTGGGAAGACTCAGAGCCTGGGATTTAACTTCATTTCTTAAGTGAAACACACAGCAGAGTTCCCATCAATAGATCACACTCTGCTTTAGAGCAAGAAGCACGCTCTTGCTTTCTAGAGTCTATAAGACAGCAGGAAACGTGAGTGTGCTCAGAACAAAAGAACGGTGTTTCCTACACATATGGACCATACCTAGTCCAACTCTGCTTCTGAAACTGATACAAAGCACTGGTCCTCTAACATCCAATGCTTGTCAGTTAAGATGAAAACGTGTGAGATTCGAGATCAATGTAGTTCATTTGAGATGTAAAGTAACTGCCCTTACATGACATGAAGTCTTGCTTGTCGGAAGACTCAGAGCCTGGGATTTCACGCCATTTCTGAAGGGAAAGACACAGCAAAGTTCTCATCCATGGATCATACTCTGCTTTAGAACAAGAAGCACGCTCTTGTTTTCTAGAGTCTCTAAAACAGCAGGAAACCTGAGTGTGCTGAGAACAACAGAACGGTAGTTCCTACACATACGGACCATATCTAGTCCAACTCTGCTTCTGAAACTACAACAAACCACAGGTCCTCTAACACCCAATGATTGTCACTTAGGATGAGAAACCTGTGAGCTTCGTGAAAGATGTAGTTCGTTTGAGCTGAAAAGTACCTGCCCTTACCTGGAACGAAGTCTTGCTTGTAGGAAGACACAGAGCCTGGGATTTAACTCCATTTCTGAAGGGAAACACACAGCATAGTTCTCCTCCATCGAACACACTCTGCTTTAGAGCAAGAAGCACGCTCTTGCTTTCTAGAGTCTCGAAGACAGCAGGAAACGTGAGTGTGCTGAGAACAAAAGAACGGTGTTTCCTAAACATAGCGGCCATATCTAGTTCTAATCTGCTTCTGAAACTGCAACAAACCACAGCTCCTCTAACATCCAATGCTTGTCAGTTAAGATAAGAAATGTGTGAGCTTCGTGAATGATGTAGTTCGCTTGAGCTGTAAAGTAACTGCGATTTCCTGAAACGAAGTCTTGCTTGTGGGAAGACTCAGAGCCTGGGATTTAACTCCATTTCTGAAGTTAAACACACAGCAGAGTTCCCATCCATAGATCACACTCTGCTTTAGAGCAAGAAGCACGCTCTTGCTTTCTAGAGTATCTAAGACAGCAGGAAACGTGAGTGTGCTGAGAGCAGAAGAACAGTGTTTCCTACACATACAGACGATATCTAGTCCAACTCTGCTTTCGGAAACTACAACAAACCACAGGTAATCTAACACCTAATGCTTGTCAGTTAGGATGAGAATCCTGTGAGCCACGTGAAAGATGTAGTTCGTTTGAGATGTAAAGTAACTGCCCTTTCCTGAAACAAAGTCTTGCTTGTAGGAAGACTCAGAGCCAGGGATTTAATTCCATTTCTGAAGTAAAACGCACAGCAGAGTTCTCATCCATTTATCACATTCTGCTTTAGATAAGTAGCATTCTCTTGCTTTCTAGAGTCTCTAAGACAAAGGAAATGTGACTGTGCTGAGAAAAAGAGAACGGTGTTTCCTACACATACATACCATATCTAGTCCAACCATGCTTCTGAAACTGATACAAAGTACTGGTCGTCTAACATCCAATGCTTGTCATTTAATATGAGAAACGTGTGAGCTTCATGAATGATGTAGTTCGTTTGAGCTGAAAAGTGCCTGCCCTTACCTGGAACGAAGTCTTGCTTGTAGGAAGACACAGAGCCTGGGATTTAACTCCATTTCTGAAGGGAAACACACAGCATAGTTCTCATCCATCGATCACACTCTGCTTTAGAGCAAGAAGCACGCTCTTGCTTTCTAGAGTATCTAAGACAGCAGGAAACGTGAGTGTGCTGAGAGCAGAAGAACAGTGTTTCCTACACATACAGACGATATCTAGTCCAACTCTGCTTTCGGAAACTACAACAAACCACAGGTAATCTAACACCCAATGCTTGCCAGTTAGGATGAGAAACCTGTGAGCTTCGTGAATGATGTAGTTCGTTTGAGATGTACAGTAACTGCCCTTTCCTGAAACAAAATCTTGCTTGTAGGAAGACTCAGAGCCAGGGATTTAATTCCATTTCTGAAGTGAAACACACAGCAGAGTTCTCATCCATTTATCACATTCTGCTTTAGGTAAGAAGCATGCTCTTGCTTTCTAGAGTCTCTAAGACAAAGGAAACGTGACTGTGCTGAGAAAAACAGAACGGTGTTTCCTACACATACGTACCATATCTAGTCCAACCCTGCTTCTGAAACTGATACAAAGTACTGGTCCTCTAACATCCAATGCTTGTCATTTAAGATGAGAAACGTGTGAGCTTCATGAACGATGTAGTTTGTTTGAGCTGAAAAGTGCCTGCCCTTACCTGGAACGAAGTCTTGCTTGTAGGAAGACACAGAGCCTGGGATTTAACTCCTTTTCTGAAGGGAAACACACAGCATAGTTCTCATCCATCGATCACACTCTGCTTTAGAGCAAGAAGCACGCTCTTGCTTTCTAGAGTCTCTAACACAGCAGGAAACATGAGTGTGCTGAGAACAAAAGAACGGTGTTTCCTAAACATAGCGGCCATATCTAGTTCTAATCTGCTTCTGCAACTGAAACAAACCACAGGTCCTCTAACATCCAATGCTTGTCAGTTAAGATGAGAATCGTGTGAGCTTCGTGAATGATGTAGTTCACTTGAGCTGTGAAGTATCTGCCCTTTCCTGAAACGAAGTCTTTCTTATAGGAAGACTCAGAGAAAGGGATTTAACTCCATTTCTGAAGGGAAACACACCGCAGAGTTCTATTCCTTTGATCACACTCTGCTTTAGAGCAAGAAGCACGCTCTTGCTTTCTAGAGTCTATAAGACAGCAGGAAACGTGAGTGTGCTCAGAACAAAAGAACGGTGTTTCCTACACATATGGACCATACCTAGTCCAACTCTGCTTCTGAAACTGATACAAAGCACTGGTCCTCTAACATCCAATGCTTGTCAGTTAAGATGAGAAACGTGTGAGATTCGAGATCAATGTAGTTCGTTTGAGATGTAAAGTAACTGCCCTTACATGACATGAAGTCTTGCTTGTCGGAAGACTCAGAGCCTGGGATTTCACTCCATTTCTGAAGGGAAAGACACAGCAAAGTTTTCATCCATGGATCACACTCTGCTTTAGAACAAGAAGCACGCTCTTGTTTTCTAGAGTCTCTAAAACAGCAGGAAACCTGAGTGTGCTGAGAGCAACAGAACGGTAGTTCCTACACATACGGACCATATCTAGTCCAACTCTGCTTCTGAAACTACAACAAACCACAGGTCCTCTAACACCCAATGCTTGTCAGTTAGGATGAGAAACCTGTGAGCTTCGTGAATGATGTAGTCCGTTTGAGCTGTAAATTAACTGCCCTTTCCTGAAACCAAGTCTTGCTTGTAGGAAGACTCAGAGCCAGGGATATGATTCCATTTCTGAAGTGAAACACACAGCAGAGTTCTCATCCATTGATCACATTCTGCTTTAGATAAGAAGGATGCTCTTGCTTTCTAGAGTCTCTAAGAGAAAGGAAATGTGACTGTGCTGAGAAAAACAGAACGGTGTTTCCTACACATACGTACCATATCTAGTCCAACCCTGCTTCTGAAACTGATAAAAAGTACTGGTCCTCTAACAACCAATGGTTGTCAGTTAGGATGAGAAACCTGTGAGCTTCGTGAATGATGTAGTTCGTTTGAGCTATAAAGTAACTACTCTTTCCTGAAACCAAGTCTTGCTTCTAGGAAGACTCAGAGCCCGGGATTTAATTCCATTTCTGAAGTCAAACACACAGCAGAGTTCTCATCCATTTATCACATTCCGCTTTAGATAAGGAGCATTCTCTTGCGTTCTAGAGTATCTAATACAAAGGAAACGTGACTGTGCTGAGAAAAACAGAATGGTGTTTCCTACACATACGTACCATATCTAGTCCAACTCTGCTTCTGAAACTGATACAAAGTACTGGTCCTCTAACATCCAATGCTTGTTATTTTAGATGAGATACGTGTGAGCTTCATGAACGATGTAGTTCATTTGAGCTGAAAAGTCACTGCCCTTACCCGAAACGACGTCTTTCTGTAAGAAGACACAGAGCCTGGGATTTAACTTCATTTCTGAAGGGAAACACATAGCATAGTTCTCATCCATTGATCACACTTTGCTTTAGAGTAAGAAGCCCGCTCTTGCTTTCTAGACTCTCTAATACAGCATGAAACGTGAGTGTGCTGAAAACAAAAGAACGGTGTTTCCTAAACATAGGGACCATATCTAGTTCTAATCTGCTTCTGAAACTGCAACAAACCACAGGTCCTCTAACACCCAATGGTTGTCAGTTAGGATGAGAAACCTGTGAGCTTAGTGAACGATGTAGTTCGTTTGAGCTATAAAGTAACTACTCTTTCCTGAAACCAAGTCTTGCTTCTAGGAAGATTCAGACCCAGGGATTTAATTCCATTTCTGAAGTGAAACACACAGCAGAGTTCTCATCCATTTATCACATTCTGCTTTAGATAAGAAGCATGCTCTTGCTTTCTAGAGTCTATAATACAAAGGAAACGTGACTGTGCTGAGAAAAACAGAACGGTGTTTCCTACACATACGTACCATATCTAGTCCAACTCTGCTTCTGAAATTGATACAAAGTACTGGTCCTCTAACATCCAATGCTTGTCATTTAAGATGAGAATCGTGTGAGCTTCATGAACGATGTTGTTCGTTTGAGCTGAAAAGTCACTGCCCTTAACTGAAACGACGTCTTTCTGTAGGAAGACACAGAGCCTGGGATTTAACTACATTTCTGAAGGGAAACACAGAGCATAGTTCTCATCCATTGATCACTCTCTGCTTTCGAGCAAGAAGCACGCTCTTGCTTTCTAGAGTCTCTAAGACAGCAGGAAACGTGAGAGTGCTGAGAAAAAAAGAACTGTGTTTCCTACACATAGGGCCATATCTAGTTGAACACTGCTTCTGAAAGTGACACAAAGAACAGGTCCTGTCACATCCAATGCTTTTTAATTAAGAGCAAGAAACGTGTGAGCTTCGTGTACGTTGTAGTTCTTTTGACCTGTAAAGTAACTGCCCTTACCTGAAACGAAGTCTTGCTTGTAGGAAGACACAGAGCCTGGGATTTAACTCCAATTCTGTAGTGAAACACACAGCGGAGTTCCCATCCAATGATCACACTCGGCTTTAGAGCAAGAAGCACGCTCTTGCTTTCTAGAGTCTCTAAGAGAGCAGGAATCGTGAGTGTGCTGAGAACAAAAGAACGGTGTTTCGTACACATATGGACCATATCTAGTCCAACTCTGCTTCTGAAACTGATACAAAGCACTAGTCCTCTAACATCCAATGCTTGTCATTTAAGATGAGAAATGTGTGGGCTTCGTTAATGTCGTAGTTCTTTTGAAATGAAAAGTGACTTCCCTTACCTGAAACGAAGTCTTGCTTGTAGGAAGACACAGAGTCTGGGCTTTAACTCTATTTCTGAAGTGAAACACTCAGCAGAGTACTCATCCATTGATCACACTCTGCTGTAGAGAAAGAAGCACGCTCTTGCTTTCTAGAGTCTCTAAGACAGCAGGATACGTGAGGGTGCTGAGAACAACGGAACGGTTTTTCCTACACATACGGACCATATCTAGTCCAAACTGCTTCTGAAACTGATACAAAGCACAGGTCCTCTAACATCCAATGCTTGTCAGTAAAGATGAGATACGTTGAGCTTCGTGAATGATGTAGTTCGTTTGAGCTGAAAAGTGACTGCGTTTACCTGAAATGAAGTCTTGCTTGTAGGAAGACACAAAGCCTGATATTTAACTCCATTTCTGGAGGGAAACACACAGCACAGTTCTCATCCATGAAACACACTCTGCTTTAGAGCAAGAAGCAGAGCTTTGCTTTCTAGAATCTCTAACACTGCAGAAAAAGTGAGTGTGCTGAGAACAAAAGAATGGTTTTCCTACACATATGGACCATATCTAGTTCAACTCTGCTTCTGAAGCTGATAAAAACCACAGGTCCTCTAACATTCAATGCTTGTCAGTTAAGATCAGAAACGTGTGAGCTTCGTGAACGATGTAGTTCGTTTGAGCTGAAAAGTGACTGCCCTTACCTGAAACGAAATCTTCCTTGTAGGAAGACACAGAGCCTGCGATTTAACTCCATTTCTGAAGTGAAACACACAGCAGAGGTCTCATCCATTGATCATATTCTGCTTTAGAGCAAGAAGCACGCTCTTGCTTTCTAGAGTCTCTAAGACAGCAGGAAACGTGAGTGTGCTGAGAACAAAAAACGGTGTTTCCTACACATATGGACCATATCTAGTCCAACTCTGCTTCTGAAACTGATACAAAGTACTCTTCCTCTAACATCCAATGCTTGTCATTTAAGATGAGAAACGTGTGAGCTTCATGAACGATGTAGTTCGTTTGAGCTGAAAAGTGCCTACCCTTTCCTGGAAAGAAGTCTTGATTGTAGGAAGACACAGAGCCTGGGATTTAACTACATTTCTGCAGGGAAATACACAGCATAGTTCTCATCCATCGATCACACTCTGGTTTAGAGCAAGAAGCATGCTCTTGCTTTCTAGAGTCTCTAAGACAGTAGAAAACGTGAGTGTGCTGAGAACAAAAGAACGGTGTTTCCTAAACATAGCTGCCATATCTAGTTCTAATCTGCTTCAGAAACTGAAACAAACCACAGGTCGTCTAACATCCAATGCTCGACAGTTAAGATGAGCAACGTGTGAGCTTCATGAATGATGTAGTTTACTTGAGCTGTGAAGTAACTGCCCTTTCCTGAAACGAAGTCTTGCTTGTAGGAAGACTCAGAGCCTGGGATTTAAACCCATTTCTGTAGTGAAACACACAGCAGAGTTCCCATCCTATGATCACACTCGGCCTTAGAGGAAGAATCACACTCTTGCTTTCTAGAGTCTCTAAGACAGCATGAAACGTGAGTGTGCTCAGTACAAAAGAACGGTGTTTCGTACACATATGGACCATATCTAGTCCAACTCTGCTTCTGAAACTACAACAAACCACACGTCCTCTAACACCCAATGCTTGTCAGTTAGGATGAGAAACCTGTGAGCTTCGTGAATGATGTAGTTCGTTTGAGCTGTAAAGTAACTGCCCTTTCCTGAAACTAAGTCTTGATTGTAGGAAGACTCAGAGCCAGGGATTTAATTCCATTTCTGAAGTGAAACACACAGCAGAGTTCTCATCCATTTATCACATTCTGCTTCAGATAAGAAGCATGCTCTTGCTTTCTAGAGTCTCTAAGCAAAGGAAACGTGAGTGTGCTGAGGAAAACAGAACGGTGTTTCCTACCCATACGTACCATATCTTGTCCAACTCTGCCTCTGAAACTACAACAAAGCACAGGTCCTCTAACACCCAATGCTTGTCATTTAAGATGAGAAATGTGTGGGCTTCGAGAATGTTGTAGTTCGTTTGAGCTGAAAAGTGACTTCCCTTACCTGAAACGAAGTCTTGCTTGTAGGGAGACACCGAGCCTGGGATTTAACTCTGTTTCTGAAGTGAAACACACAGCAGAGTTCTCATCCATTGATCACTCTCTGGTTTAGAGCAAGAAGCATGCTCTTGCTTTCTAGATTCTCTAAAACAGCAGGAAACGTGAGTGTGCTGAGAACAACAGAACGGTGTTTCCTACACATACGGACCATATCTAGTCCAACTCTGCTTCTGAAACTACAACAAAGCACACGTCCTCTAACACCCAATGCTTGTCAGTTAGGATGGGAAACCTGTGAGCTTCGTAAATGATGTAGTTCGTTTGAGCTGTAAAGTAAATGCCTGTTCCTGAAACTAAGTCTTGATTGTAGGAAGACTCAGAGCCAGGGATTTAATTCCATTTCTGAAGTGAAACACACAGCAGAGTTCTCATCCATTTTTCACATTCTGCTTTAGATAAGAAGCATGCTCTTGCTTTCTAGAGTCTCTAAGACAAAGGAAACGTGAGTGTGCTGAGGAAAACAGAACGGTGTTTCCTACCCATACGTACCATATCTAGTCCAACTCTTCCTCTGAAACTACAACAAAGCACAGGTCCTCTAACACCCAATGCTTGTCATTTCAGATGAGAAATGTGTGGGCTTCGTGAATGTTGTAGTTCGTTTGAGCTGAAAAGTTACTGCGTTTAACTGAAACGAAGTCTTGCTTGTAGGAAGACACAGAGTCTGAGATTTAACTCCATTTCTGGAGGGAAACACACAGCAGAGTTCTCATCCATTGATCATATTCTGCTTTAGAGCAAGAAGCACGCTCTTGCTTTCTAGAGTCTCTAAGACAGCAGGAAACGTGAGTGTGCTGAGAACAAAAAACGGTGTTTCCTACACATATGGACCATATCTAGTCCAACTCTGCTTCTGAAACTGATACAAAGTACTGGTCCTCTAACATCCAATGCTTGTCATTTAAGATGAGAAACGTGTGAGCTTCATGAACGATGTAGTTCGTTTGAGCTGAAAAGTGCCTACCCTTTCCTGGAAAGATGTCTTGAATGTAGGAAGACACAGAGCCTGGGATTTAACTACATTTCTGCAGGGAAATACACAGCATAGTTCTCATCCATCGATCACACTCTGGTTTAGAGCAAGAAGCATGCTCTTGCTTTCTAGAGTCTCTAAGACAGTAGAAAACGTGAGTGTGCTGAGAACAAAAGAACGGTGTTTCCTAAACATAGCTGCCATATCTAGTTCTAATCTGCTTCAGAAACTGAAACAAACCACAGGTCGTCTAACATCCAGTGCTCGTCAGTTAAGATGAGCAACGTGTGAGCTTCATGAATGATGTAGTTTACTTGAGCTGTGAAGTAACTGCCCTTTCCTGAAACGAAGTCTTGCTTGTAGGAAGACTCAGAGCCTGGGATTTAAAGCCATTTCTGTAGTGAAACACACAGCAGAGTTCCCATCCTATGATCACACTCGGCCTTAGAGGAAGAATCACGCTCTTGCTTTCTGGAGTCTCTAAGACAGCATGAAACGTGAGTGTGCTCAGAACCAAAGAACGGTGTTTCGTACACATATGGACCATATCTAGTCCAACTCTGCTTCTGAAACAACAACAAACCACACGTCCTCTAACACCCAATGCTTGTCAGTTAGGATGAGAAACCTGTGAGCTTCGTGAATGATGTAGTTCGTTTGAGCTGTAAAGTAACTGCCCTTTCCTGAAACTAAGTCTTGATTGTAGGAAGACTCAGAGCCAGGGATTTAACTCTATTTCTGAAGTGAAACACACAGCAGAGTTCTCATCCATTGATCACTCTCTGGTTTAGAGCAAGAAGCATGCTCTTGCTTTCTAGAGTCTCTAAAACAGCAGGAAACGTGAGTGTGCTGAGAACCACAGAACGGTGTTTCCTACACATACGGACCATATCTAGTCCAACTCTGCTTCTGAAACTACAACAAACCACACATCCTCTAACACCCAATGCTTGTCAGTTAGGATGAGAAACTTGTGAGCTTCGTGAATGATGTAGTTCGTTTGAGCTGTAAAGTAAGTTCCTGTTCCTGAAACTAAGTCTTGATTGTAGGAATACTCAGAGCCAGGGATTTAATTCCATTTCTGAAGTGAAACACACAGCAGAGTTCTCATCCATTTATCACATTCTGCTTCAGATAAGAAGCATGCTCTTGCTTTCTAGAGTCTCTAAGACAAAGGAAACGTGAGTGTGCTGAGGAAAACAGAACGGTGTTTCCTACCCATACGTACCATATCTTGTCCAACTCTGCCTCTGAAACTACAACAAAGCACAGGTCCTCTAACACCCAATGCTTGTCATTTAAGATGAGAAATGTGTGGGCTTCGAGAATGTTGTAGTTCGTTTGAGCTGAAAAGTGACTTCCCTTACCTGAAACGAAGTCTTGCTTGTAGGGAGACACCGAGCCTGGGATTTAACTCTGTTTCTGAAGTGAAACACACAGCAGAGTTCTCATCCATTGATCACTCTCTGGTTTAGAGCAAGAAGCATGCTCTTGCTTTCTAGAGTCTCTAAAACAGCAGGAAACGTGAGTATGCTGAGAACAACAGAACGGTGTTTCCTACACATACGGACCATATCTAGTCCAACTCTGCTTCTGAAACTACAACAAAGCACACGTCCTCTAACACCCAATGCTTGTCAGTTAGGATGGGAAACCTGTGAGCTTCGTGAATGATGTAGTTCGTTTGAGCTGTAAAGTAAGTGCCTGTTCCTGAAACTAAGTCTTGATTGTAGGAAGACTCAGAGCCAGGGATTTAATTCCATTTCTGAAGTGAAACACACAGCAGAGTTCTCATCCATTTTTCACATTCTGCTTTAGATAAGAAGCATGCTCTTGCTTTCTAGAGTCTCTAAGACAAAGGAAACGTGAGTGTGCTGAGGAAAACAGAACGGTGTTTCCTACCCATACGTACCATATCTAGTCCAACTCTTCCTCTGAAACTACAACAAAGCACAGGTCCTCTAACACCCAATGCTTGTCATTTCAGATGAGAAATGTGTGGGCTTCGTGAATGTTGTAGTTCGTTTGAGCTGAAAAGTTACTGCGTTTAACTGAAACGAAGTCTTGCTTGTAGGAAGACACAGAGTCTGAGATTTAACTCCATTTCTGGAGGGAAACACACAGCACAGTTCTCATCAATGAAACACACTCTGCTTTAGAGCAAGAAGTACGGCCTTGCTTTCTAGAATCTCTAACGCTGCAGAAAAAGTGAGTGTGCTGAGAAAAATAGAACGGTTTTCCTACACATATGGACCATATAAGGTTCAACTCTGCTTCTGAAGCTGATAAAAAACCACAGGTCCTCTAACATTCAATGCTTGTCAGTTAAGATCAGAAACGTGTGAGCTTCGTGAACGATGTAGTTCCTTTGAGCTGAAAAGTGACTGCCCTTACCTGAAACGAAATCTTCCTTGTAGGAAGACACAGAGCTTGCGATTTAACTCCATTTCTGAAGTGAAACACACAGCAGAGTTCTCATCCATTGATCATACTCTGCTTTAGAGCAAGAAGCTCGCTCTTGCTTTCTAGAGTCTCTAAGACAGCAGGAAACATGAGTGTGCTGAGAACAAAAAACGGTGTTTCCTACACATATGGACCATATATTGTTCAACTCTGCTTCTGAAACTGATACAGAGTACTGGTCCTCTAACATCCAATGCTTGTCATTTAAGATGAGAAATGTGTGGGCTTCGTGAATGTTGTAGTTCGTTTGAGCTGAAAAGTGACTTCCCTTACCTGAAACGAAGTCTTGCTTGTAGGGAGACACAGAGCCTGGGATTTAACTCTATTTCTGAAGTGAAACACACAGCAGAGTTCTCATCCATTGATCACTCTCTGGTTTAGAGCAAGAAGCACGCTCTTGCTTTCTAGAGTCTCTAAAACAGCAGGAAACGTGAGTGTGCTGAGAACAACAGAACGGTGTTTCCTACACATACGGACCATATCTAGTCCAACTGACTTCTGAAACTACAACAAACCACACGTCCTCTAACACCCAATGCTTGTCAGTTAGGATGAGAAACCTGTGAGCTTCGTGAATGATGTAGTTCGTTTGAGCTGTAAAGTAAGTTCATGTTCCTGAAAATAAGTCTTGATTGTAGGAAGACTCAGAGCCAGGGATTTAATTCCATTTCTGAAGTGAAACACACAGCAGAGTTCTCATCCATTTATCACCTTCTGCATTAGATAAGAAGCATGCTCTTGCTTTCTAGAGTCTCTAAGACAAAGGAAACGTGAGTGTGCTGAGGAAAACAGAACGGTGTTCCTACCCATACGTACCATATCTAGTCCAACTCTGCTTCTGAAACTACAACAAAGCACAGGTCCTCTAACACCCAAGGCTTGTCATTTAAGATGAGAAATGTGTGGGCTTCGTGAATGATGTAGTTCGTTTGAGCTGTAAAGTGACTTCCCTTACCTGAAACGAAGTCTTGCTTGTAGGGAGACACAGAGCCTGGGATTTAATTCCATTTCTGAAGTGAAACACACAGCAGAGTTCTCATCCATTTATCACATTCTGCTTCAGATAAGAAGCATGCTCTTGCTTTCTAGAGTCTCTAAGACAAAGGAAACGTGAGTGTGCTGAGGAAAACAGAACGGTGTTTCCTACCCATACGTACCATATCTAGTCCAACTCTGCTTCTGAAACTACAACAAAGCACAGGTCCTCTAACACCCAATGCTTGTCATTTAAGATGAGAAATGTGTGGGTTTCGTGAATGTTGTAGTTCGTTTGAGCTGAAAAGTGACTTCCCTTACCTGAAACGAAGTCTTGATTGTAGGAAGACTCAGAGCCAGGGATTTAATTCCATTTCTGAAGTGAAACACACAGCAGAGTTCTCATCCATTTTTCACATTCTGCTTTAGATAAGAAGCATGCTCTTGCTTTCTAGAGTCTCTAAGACAAAGGAAACGTGAGTGTGCTGAGGAAAACAGAACGGTGTTTCCTACCCATACGTACCATATCTAGTCCAACTCTTCCTCTGAAACTACAACAAAGCACAGGTCCTCTAACACCCAATGCTTGTCATTTCAGATGAGAAATGTGTGGGCTTCGTGAATGTTGTAGTTCGTTTGAGCTGAAAAGTTACTGCGTTTAACTGAAACGAAGTCTTGCTTGTAGGAAGACACAGAGTCTGAGATTTAACTCCATTTCTGGAGGGAAACACACAGCAGAGTTCTCATCCATTGATCATATTCTGCTTTAGAGCAAGAAGCACGCTCTTGCTTTCTAGAGTCTCTAAGACAGCAGGAAACGTGAGTGTGCTGAGAACAAAAAACGGTGTTTCCTACACATATGGACCATATCTAGTCCAACTCTGCTTCTGAAACTGATACAAAGTACTGGTCCTCTAACATCCAATGCTTGTCATTTAAGATGAGAAACGTGTGAGCTTCATGAACGATGTAGTTCGTTTGAGCTGAAAAGTGCCTACCCTTTCCTGGAAAGATGTCTTGAATGTAGGAAGACACAGAGCCTGGGATTTAACTACATTTCTGCAGGGAAATACACAGCATAGTTCTCATCCATCGATCACACTCTGGTTTAGAGCAAGAAGCATGCTCTTGCTTTCTAGAGTCTCTAAGACAGTAGAAAACGTGAGTGTGCTGAGAACAAAAGAACGGTGTTTCCTAAACATAGCTGCCATATCTAGTTCTAATCTGCTTCAGAAACTGAAACAAACCACAGGTCGTCTAACATCCAGTGCTCGTCAGTTAAGATGAGCAACGTGTGAGCTTCATGAATGATGTAGTTTACTTGAGCTGTGAAGTAACTGCCCTTTCCTGAAACGAAGTCTTGCTTGTAGGAAGACTCAGAGCCTGGGATTTAAAGCCATTTCTGTAGTGAAACACACAGCAGAGTTCCCATCCTATGATCACACTCGGCCTTAGAGGAAGAATCACGCTCTTGCTTTCTGGAGTCTCTAAGACAGCATGAAACGTGAGTGTGCTCAGAACCAAAGAACGGTGTTTCGTACACATATGGACCATATCTAGTCCAACTCTGCTTCTGAAACAACAACAAACCACACGTCCTCTAACACCCAATGCTTGTCAGTTAGGATGAGAAACCTGTGAGCTTCGTGAATGATGTAGTTCGTTTGAGCTGTAAAGTAACTGCCCTTTCCTGAAACTAAGTCTTGATTGTAGGAAGACTCAGAGCCAGGGATTTAACTCTATTTCTGAAGTGAAACACACAGCAGAGTTCTCATCCATTGATCACTCTCTGGTTTAGAGCAAGAAGCATGCTCTTGCTTTCTAGAGTCTCTAAAACAGCAGGAAACGTGAGTGTGCTGAGAACAACAGAACGGTGTTTCCTACACATACGGACCATATCTAGTCCAACTCTGCTTCTGAAACTACAACAAACCACACATCCTCTAACACCCAATGCTTGTCAGTTAGGATGAGAAACTTGTGAGCTTCGTGAATGATGTAGTTCGTTTGAGCTGTAAAGTAAGTTCCTGTTCCTGAAACTAAGTCTTGATTGTAGGAATACTCAGAGCCAGGGATTTAATTCCATTTCTGAAGTGAAACACACAGCAGAGTTCTCATCCATTTATCACATTCTGCTTCAGATAAGAAGCATGCTCTTGCTTTCTAGAGTCTCTAAGACAAAGGAAACGTGAGTGTGCTGAGGAAAACAGAACGGTGTTTCCTACCCATACGTACCATATCTTGTCCAACTCTGCCTCTGAAACTACAACAAAGCACAGGTCCTCTAACACCCAATGCTTGTCATTTAAGATGAGAAATGTGTGGGCTTCGAGAATGTTGTAGTTCGTTTGAGCTGAAAAGTGACTTCCCTTACCTGAAACGAAGTCTTGCTTGTAGGGAGACACCGAGCCTGGGATTTAACTCTGTTTCTGAAGTGAAACACACAGCAGAGTTCTCATCCATTGATCACTCTCTGGTTTAGAGCAAGAAGCATGCTCTTGCTTTCTAGAGTCTCTAAAACAGCAGGAAACGTGAGTATGCTGAGAACAACAGAACGGTGTTTCCTACACATACGGACCATATCTAGTCCAACTCTGCTTCTGAAACTACAACAAAGCACACGTCCTCTAACACCCAATGCTTGTCAGTTAGGATGGGAAACCTGTGAGCTTCGTGAATGATGTAGTTCGTTTGAGCTGTAAAGTAAGTGCCTGTTCCTGAAACTAAGTCTTGATTGTAGGAAGACTCAGAGCCAGGGATTTAATTCCATTTCTGAAGTGAAACACACAGCAGAGTTCTCATCCATTTTTCACATTCTGCTTTAGATAAGAAGCATGCTCTTGCTTTCTAGAGTCTCTAAGACAAAGGAAACGTGAGTGTGCTGAGGAAAACAGAACGGTGTTTCCTACCCATACGTACCATATCTAGTCCAACTCTTCCTCTGAAACTACAACAAAGCACAGGTCCTCTAACACCCAATGCTTGTCATTTCAGATGAGAAATGTGTGGGCTTCGTGAATGTTGTAGTTCGTTTGAGCTGAAAAGTTACTGCGTTTAACTGAAACGAAGTCTTGCTTGTAGGAAGACACAGAGTCTGAGATTTAACTCCATTTCTGGAGGGAAACACACAGCACAGTTCTCATCAATGAAACACACTCTGCTTTAGAGCAAGAAGTACGGCCTTGCTTTCTAGAATCTCTAACGCTGCAGAAAAAGTGAGTGTGCTGAGAAAAATAGAACGGTTTTCCTACACATATGGACCATATAAGGTTCAACTCTGCTTCTGAAGCTGATAAAAAACCACAGGTCCTCTAACATTCAATGCTTGTCAGTTAAGATCAGAAACGTGTGAGCTTCGTGAACGATGTAGTTCCTTTGAGCTGAAAAGTGACTGCCCTTACCTGAAACGAAATCTTCCTTGTAGGAAGACACAGAGCTTGCGATTTAACTCCATTTCTGAAGTGAAACACACAGCAGAGTTCTCATCCATTGATCATACTCTGCTTTAGAGCAAGAAGCTCGCTCTTGCTTTCTAGAGTCTCTAAGACAGCAGGAAACATGAGTGTGCTGAGAACAAAAAACGGTGTTTCCTACACATATGGACCATATATTGTTCAACTCTGCTTCTGAAACTGATACAGAGTACTGGTCCTCTAACATCCAATGCTTGTCATTTAAGATGAGAAATGTGTGGGCTTCGTGAATGTTGTAGTTCGTTTGAGCTGAAAAGTGACTTCCCTTACCTGAAACGAAGTCTTGCTTGTAGGGAGACACAGAGCCTGGGATTTAACTCTATTTCTGAAGTGAAACACACAGCAGAGTTCTCATCCATTGATCACTCTCTGGTTTAGAGCAAGAAGCACGCTCTTGCTTTCTAGAGTCTCTAAAACAGCAGGAAACGTGAGTGTGCTGAGAACAACAGAACGGTGTTTCCTACACATACGGACCATATCTAGTCCAACTGACTTCTGAAACTACAACAAACCACACGTCCTCTAACACCCAATGCTTGTCAGTTAGGATGAGAAACCTGTGAGCTTCGTGAATGATGTAGTTCGTTTGAGCTGTAAAGTAAGTTCATGTTCCTGAAAATAAGTCTTGATTGTAGGAAGACTCAGAGCCAGGGATTTAATTCCATTTCTGAAGTGAAACACACAGCAGAGTTCTCATCCATTTATCACCTTCTGCATTAGATAAGAAGCATGCTCTTGCTTTCTAGAGTCTCTAAGACAAAGGAAACGTGAGTGTGCTGAGGAAAACAGAACGGTGTTCCTACCCATACGTACCATATCTAGTCCAACTCTGCTTCTGAAACTACAACAAAGCACAGGTCCTCTAACACCCAAGGCTTGTCATTTAAGATGAGAAATGTGTGGGCTTCGTGAATGATGTAGTTCGTTTGAGCTGTAAAGTGACTTCCCTTACCTGAAACGAAGTCTTGCTTGTAGGGAGACACAGAGCCTGGGATTTAATTCCATTTCTGAAGTGAAACACACAGCAGAGTTCTCATCCATTTATCACATTCTGCTTCAGATAAGAAGCATGCTCTTGCTTTCTAGAGTCTCTAAGACAAAGGAAACGTGAGTGTGCTGAGGAAAACAGAACGGTGTTTCCTACCCATACGTACCATATCTAGTCCAACTCTGCTTCTGAAACTACAACAAAGCACAGGTCCTCTAACACCCAATGCTTGTCATTTAAGATGAGAAATGTGTGGGTTTCGTGAATGTTGTAGTTCGTTTGAGCTGAAAAGTGACTTCCCTTACCTGAAACGAAGTCTTGATTGTAGGAAGACTCAGAGCCAGGGATTTAATTCCATTTCTGAAGTGAAACACACAGCAGAGTTCTCATCCATTTTTCACATTCTGCTTTAGATAAGAAGCATGCTCTTGCTTTCTAGAGTCTCTAAGACAAAGGAAACGTGAGTGTGCTGAGGAAAACAGAACGGTGTTTCCTACCCATACGTACCATATCTAGTCCAACTCTTCCTCTGAAACTACAACAAAGCACAGGTCCTCTAACACCCAATGCTTGTCATTTCAGATGAGAAATGTGTGGGCTTCGTGAATGTTGTAGTTCGTTTGAGCTGAAAAGTTACTGCGTTTATCTGAAACGAAGTCTTGCTTGTAGGAAGACACAGAGTCTGAGATTTAACTCCATTTCTGGAGGGAAACACACAGCAGAGTTCTCATCCATTGATCATATTCTGCTTTAGAGCAAGAAGCACGCTCTTGCTTTCTAGAGTCTCTAAGACAGCAGGAAACGTGAGTGTGCTGAGAACAAAAAACGGTGTTTCCTACACATATGGACCATATCTAGTCCAACTCTGCTTCTGAAACTGATACAAAGTACTGGTCCTCTAACATCCAATGCTTGTCATTTAAGATGAGAAACGTGTGAGCTTCATGAACGATGTAGATCGTTTGAGCTGAAAAGTGCCTACCCTTTCCTGGAAAGATGTCTTGATTGTAGGAAGACACAGAGCCTGGGATTTAACTACATTTCTGCAGGGAAATACACAGCATAGTTCTCATCCATCGATCACACTCTGGTTTAGAGCAAGAAGCATGCTCTTGCTTTCTAGAGTCTCTAAGACAGTAGAAAACGTGAGTGTGCTGAGAACAAAAGAACGGTGTTTCCTAAACATAGCTGCCATATCTAGTTCTAATCTGCTTCAGAAACTGAAACAAACCACAGGTCGTCTAACATCCAATGCTCGTCAGTTAAGATGAGCAACGTGTGAGCTTCATGAATGATGTAGTTTACTTGAGCTGTGAAGTAACTGCCCTTTCCTGAAACGAAGTCTTGCTTGTAGGAAGACTCAGAGCCTGGGATTTAAACCCATTTCTGTAGTGAAACACACAGCAGAGTTCCCATCCTATGATCACACTCGGCCTTAGAGGAAGAATCACGCTCTTGCTTTCTAGAGTCTCTAAGACAGCATGAAACGTGAGTGTGCTCAGAACAAAAGAACGGTGTTTCGTACACATATGGACCATATCTAGTCCAACTCTGCTTCTGAAACTACAACAAACCACACGTCCTCTAACACCCAATGCTTGTCAGTTAGGATGAGAAACCTGTGAGCTTCGTGAATGATGTAGTTCGTTTGAGCTGTAAAGTAACTGCCCTTTCCTGAAACTAAGTCTTGATTGTAGGAAGACTCAGAGCCAGGGATTTAATTCCATTTCTGAAGTGAAACACACAGCAGAGTTCTCATCCATTTATCACATTCTGCTTCAGATAAGAAGCATGCTCTTGCTTTCTAGAGTCTCTAAGACAAAGGAACCGTGAGTGTGCTGAGGAAAACAGAACGGTGTTTCCTACCCATACGTACCATATCTAGTCCAACTCTGCTTCTGAAACTACAACAAACCACACGTCCTCTAACACCCAATGCTTGTCAGTTAGGATGAGAAACTTGTGAGCTTCGTGAATGATGTAGTTCGTTTGAGCTGTAAAGTAAGTTCCTGTTCCTGAAACTAAGTCTTGATTGTAGGAAGACTCAGAGCCAGGGATTTAATTCCATTTCTGAAGTGAAACACACAGCAGAGTTCTCATCCATTTATCACATTCTGCTTCAGATAAGAAGCATGCTCTTGCTTTCTAGAGTCTCTAAGACAAAGGAAACATGAGTGTGCTGAGGAAAACAGAACGGTGTTTCCTACCCATACGTACCATATCTTGTCCAACTCTGCCTCTGAAACTACAACAAAGCACAGGTCCTCTAACACCCAATGCTTGTCATTTAAGATGAGAAATGTGTGGGCTTCGAGAATGTTGTAGTTCGTTTGAGCTGAAAAGTGACTTCCCTTACCTGAAACGAAGTCTTGCTTGTAGGGAGACACCGAGCCTGGGATTTAACTCTGTTTCTGAAGTGAAACACACAGCAGAGTTCTCATCCATTGATCACTCTCTGGTTTAGAGCAAGAAGCATGCTCTTGCTTTCTAGAGTCTCTAAAACAGCAGGAAACGTGAGTGTGCTGAGAACAACAGAACGGTGTTTCCTACACATACGGACCATATCTAGTCCAACTCTGCTTCTGAAACTACAACAAACCACACGTCCTCTAACACCCAATGCTTGTCAGTTAGGATGGGAAACCTGTGAGCTTCGTAAATGATGTAGTTCGTTTGAGCTGTAAAGTAAGTGCCTATTCCTGAAACTAAGTCTTGATTGTAGGAAGACTCAGAGCCAGGGATTTAATTCCATTTCTGAAGTGAAACACACAGCAGAGTTCTCATCCATTTTTCACATTCTGCTTTAGATAAGAAGCATGCTCTTGCTTTCTAGAGTCTCTAAGACAAAGGAAACGTGAGTGTGCTGAGGAAAACAGAACGGTGTTTCCTACCCATACGTACCATATCTAGTCCAACTCTTCCTCTGAAACTACAACAAAGCACAGGTCCTCTAACACCCAATGCTTGTCATTTCAGATGAGAAATGTGTGGGCTTCGTGAATGTTGTAGTTCGTTTGAGCTGAAAAGTTACTGCGTTTAACTGAAACGAAGTCTTGCTTGTAGGAAGACACAGAGTCTGAGATTTAACTCCATTTCTGGAGGGAAACACACAGCACAGTTCTCATCAATGAAACACACTCTGCTTTAGAGCAAGAAGTACGGCCTTGCTTTCTAGAATCTCTAACGCTGCAGAAAAAGTGAGTGTGCTGAGAAAAATAGAACGGTTTTCCTACACATATGGACCATATAAGGTTCAACTCTGCTTCTGAAGCTGATAAAAAACCACAGGTCCTCTAACATTCAATGCTTGTCAGTTAAGATCAGAAACGTGTGAGCTTCGTGAACGATGTAGTTCGTTTGAGCTGAAAAGTGACTGCCCTTACCTGAAACGAAATCTTCCTTGTAGGAAGACACAGAGCTTGCGATTTAACTCCATTTCTGAAGTGAAACACACAGCAGAGTTCTCATCCATTGATCATACTCTGCTTTAGAGCAAGAAGCTCGCTCTTGCTTTCTAGAGTCTCTAAGACAGCAGGAAACATGAGTGTGCTGAGAACAAAAAACGGTGTTTCCTACACATATGGACCATATATTGTTCAACTCTGCTTCTGAAACTGATACAGAGTACTGGTCCTCTAACATCCAATGCTTGTCATTTAAGATGAGAAATGTGTGGGCTTCGTGAATGTTGTAGTTCGTTTGAGCTGAAAAGTGACTTCCCTTACCTGAAACGAAGTCTTGCTTGTAGGGAGACACAGAGCCTGGGATTTAACTCTATTTCTGAAGTGAAACACACAGCAGAGTTCTCATCCATTGATCACTCTCTGGTTTAGAGCAAGAAGCACGCTCTTGCTTTCTAGAGTCTCTAAAACAGCAGGAAACGTGAGTGTGCTGAGAACAACAGAACGGTGTTTCCTACACATACGGACCATATCTAGTCCAACTGACTTCTGAAACTACAACAAACCACACGTCCTCTAACACCCAATGCTTGTCAGTTAGGATGAGAAACCTGTGAGCTTCGTGAATGATGTAGTTCGTTTGAGCTGTAAAGTAAGTTCATGTTCCTGAAACTAAGTCTTGATTGTAGGAAGACTCAGAGCCAGGGATTTAATTCCATTTCTGAAGTGAAACACACAGCAGAGTTCTCATCCATTTATCACCTTCTGCATTAGATAAGAAGCATGCTCTTGCTTTCTAGAGTCTCTAAGACAAAGGAAACGTGAGTGTGCTGAGGAAAACAGAACGGTGTTTCCTACCCATACGTACCATATCTAGTCCAACTCTGCTTCTGAAACTACAACAAAGCACAGGTCCTCTAACACCCAATGCTTGTCATTTAAGATGAGAAATGTGTGGGCTTCGTGAATGATGTAGTCCGTTTGAGCTGTAAAGTGACTTCCCTTACCTGAAACGAAGTCTTGCTTGTAGGGAGACACAGAGCCTCGGATTTAATTCAATTTCTGAAGTGAAACACACAGCAGAGTTCTCATCCATTTATCACATTCTGCTTCAGATAAGAAGCATGCTCTTGCTTTCTAGAGTCTCTAAGACAAAGGAAACGTGAGTGTGCTGAGGAAAACAGAACGGTGTTTCCTACCCATACGTACCATATCTAGTCCAACTCTGCTTCTGAAACTACAACAAAGCACAGGTCCTCTAACACCCAATGCTTGTCATTTAAGATGAGAAATGTGTGGGTTTCGTGAATGTTGTAGTTCGTTTGAGCTGAAAAGTGACTTCCCTTACCTGAAACGAAGTCTTGCTTGTAGGGAGACACAGAGCCTGGGATTTAACTCTATTTCTGAAGTGAAACACACAGCAGAGTTCTCATCCATTGATCACTCTCTGGTTTAGAGCAAGAAGCATGCTCTTGCTTTCTAGAGTCTCTAAAACAGCAGGAAACGTGAGTGTGCTGAGAACAACAGAACGGTGTTTCCTACACATACGGACCATATCTAGTCCAACTCTGCTTCTGAAACTACAACAAACCACACGTCCTCTAACACCCAATGCTTGTCAGTTAGGATGAGAAACTTGTGAGCTTCGTGAATGATGTAGTTCGTTTGAGCTGTAAAGTAAGTTCCTGTTCCTGAAACTAAGTCTTGATTGTAGGAAGACTCAGAGCCAGGGATTTAATTCCATTTCTGAAGTGAAACACACAGCAGAGTTCTCATCCATTTATCACATTCTGCTTCAGATAAGAAGCATGCTCTTGCTTTCTAGAGTCTCTAAGACAAAGGAAACGTGAGTGTGCTGAGGAAAACAGAACGGTGTTTCCTACCCATACGTACCATATCTTGTCCAACTCTGCCTCTGAAACTACAACAAAGCACAGGTCCTCTAACACCCAATGCTTGTCATTTAAGATGAGAAATGTGTGGGCTTCGAGAATGTTGTAGTTCGTTTGAGCTGAAAAGTGACTTCCCTTACCTGAAACGAAGTCTTGCTTGTAGGGAGACACCGAGCCTGGGATTTAACTCTGTTTCTGAAGTGAAACACACAGCAGAGTTCTCATCCATTGATCACTCTCTGGTTTAGAGCAAGAAGCATGCTCTTGCTTTCTAGAGTCTCTAAAACAGCAGGAAACGTGAGTGTGCTGAGAACAACAGAACGGTGTTTCCTACACATACAGACCATATCTAGTCCAACTCTGCTTCTGAAACTACAACAAAGCACACGTCCTCTAACACCGAATGCTTGTCAGTTAGGATGGGAAACCTGTGAGCTTCGTGAATGATGTAGTTCGTTTGAGCTGTAAAGTAAGTGCCTGTTCCTGAAACTAAGTCTTGATTGTAGGAAGACTCAGAGCCAGGGATTTAATTCCATTTCTGAAGTGAAACACACAGCAGAGTTCTCATCCATTTTTCACATTCTGCTTTAGATAAGAAGCATGCTCTTGCTTTCTAGAGTCTCTAAGACAAAGGAAACGTGAGTGTGCTGAGGAAAACAGAACGGTGTTTCCTACCCATACGTACCATATCTAGTCCAACTCTTCCTCTGAAACTACAACAAAGCACAGGTCCTCTAACACCCAATGCTTGTCATTTCAGATGAGAAATGTGTGGGCTTCGAGAATGTTGTAGTTCGTTTGAGCTGAAAAGTTACTGCGTTTAACTGAAACGAAGTCTTGCTTGTAGGAAGACACGGAGTCTGAGATTTAACTCCATTTCTGGAGGGAAACACACAGCACAGTTCTCATCAATGAAACACACTCTGCTTTAGAGCAAGAAGTACGGCCTTGCTTTCTAGAATCTCTAACGCTGCAGAAAAAGTGAGTGTGCTGAGAAAAATAGAACGGTTTTCCTACACATATGGACCATATAAGGTTCAACTCTGCTTCTGAAGCTGATAAAAAACCACAGGTCCTCTAACATTCAATGCTTGTCAGTTAAGATCAGAAACGTGTGAGCTTCGTGAACGATGTAGTTCCTTTGAGCTGAAAAGTGACTGCCCTTACCTGAAACGAAATCTTCCTTGTAGGAAGACACAGAGCTTGCGATTTAACTCCATTTCTGAAGTGAAACACACAGCAGAGTTCTCATCCATTGATCATACTCTGCTTTAGAGCAAGAAGCTCGCTCTTGCTTTCTAGAGTCTCTAAGACAGCAGGAAACATGAGTGTGCTGAGAACAAAAAACGGTGTTTCCTACACATATGGACCATATATTGTTCAACTCTGCTTCTGAAACTGATACAGAGTACTGGTCCTCTAACATCCAATGCTTGTCATTTAAGATGAGAAATGTGTGGGCTTCGTGAATGTTGTAGTTCGTTTGAGCTGAAAAGTGACTTCCCTTACCTGAAACGAAGTCTTGCTTGTAGGGAGACACAGAGCCTGGGATTTAACTCTATTTCTGAAGTGAAACACACAGCAGAGTTCTCATCCATTGATCACTCTCTGGTTTAGAGCAAGAAGCACGCTCTTGCTTTCTAGAGTCTCTAAAACAGCAGGAAACGTGAGTGTGCTGAGAACAACAGAACGGTGTTTCCTACACATACGGACCATATCTAGTCCAACTGACTTCTGAAACTACAACAAACCACACTCCTCTAACACCCAATGCTTGTCAGTTAGGATGAGAAACCTGTGAGCTTCGTGAATGATGTAGTTCGTTTGAGCTGTAAAGTAAGTTCATGTTCCTGAAACTAAGTCTTGATTGTAGGAAGACTCAGAGCCAGGGATTTAATTCCATTTCTGAAGTGAAACACACAGCAGAGTTCTCATCCATTTATCACCTTCTGCATTAGATAAGAAGCATGCTCTTGCTTTCTAGAGTCTCTAAGACAAAGGAAACGTGAGTGTGCTGAGGAAAACAGAACGGTGTTTCCTACCCATACGTACCATATCTAGTCCAACTCTGCTTCTGAAACTACAACAAAGCACAGGTCCTCTAACACCCAATGCTTGTCATTTAAGATGAGAAATGTGTGGGCTTCGTGAATGTTGTAGTTCGTTTGAGCTGAAAAGTGACTTCCCT
Organism: Onychomys leucogaster; assembly: GCA_949786385.1. Classification (NCBI taxonomy): domain Eukaryota; kingdom Metazoa; phylum Chordata; class Mammalia; order Rodentia; family Cricetidae; genus Onychomys; species Onychomys leucogaster. The sequence continues at coordinate 2,138,586 of CATKUP010000009.1, read as the reverse complement.
TACCTGAAACGAAGTCTTGCTTGTAGGGAGACACAGAGCCTGGGATTTAACTCCATTTCTGAAGGGAAAGACACAGCACAGTTCTCATCCATGAAACACACTCTGCTTTAGAGCAAGAAGCACAGCTTTGCTTTCTAGAATCTCTAACACTGCAGAAAAAGTGAGTGTGCTGAGAACAAAAGAATGGTTTTCCTACACATATGGACCATATCTAGTTCAACTCTGCTTCTGAAGCTGATAAAATCCACAAGTCCTCTAACATTCAATGCTTGTCAGTTAAGATCAGAAACGTGTGAGATTCGTGAACGATGTAGTTCGTTTGAGCTGAAAAGTGACTGCCCTTACCTGAAACGAAATCTTCCTTGTAGGAAGACACAGAGCCTGCGATTTAACTCCATTTCTGAAGTGAAACACACAGCAGAGTTCTCATCCATTGATCATATTCTGCTTTAGAGCAAGAAGCACGCTCTTGCTTTCTAGAGTCTCTAAGACAGCAGGAAACGTGTGTGTGCTGAGAACAAAAAACGGTGTTTCCTACACATATGGACCATATCTAGTCCAACTCTGCTTCTGAAACTGATACAAAGTACTGGTCCTCTAACATCCAATGCTTGTCATTTAAGATGAGAAACGTGTGAGCTTCATGAACGATGTAGTTCGTTTGAGCTGAAAAGTGCCTACCCTTTCCTGGAAAGAAGTCTTGATTGTAGGAAGACACAGAGCCTGGGATTTAACTACATTTCTGCAGGGAAATACACAGCATAGTTCTCATCCATCGATCACACTCTGGTTTAGAGCAAGAAGCATGCTCTTGCTTTCTAGAGTCTCTAAGACAGTAGAAAACGTGAGTGTGCTGAGAACAAAAGAACGGTGTTTCCTAAACATAGCTGCCATATCTAGTTCTAATCTGCTTCAGAAACTGAAACAAACCACAGGTCGTCTAACATCCAATGCTCGTCAGTTAAGATGAGCAACGTGTGAGCTTCATGAATGATGTAGTTTACTTGAGCTGTGAAGTAACTGCCCTTTCCTGAAACGAAGTCTTGCTTGTAGGAAGACTCAGAGCCTGGGATTTAAACCCATTTCTGTAGTGAAACACACAGCAGAGTTCCCATCCTATGATCACACTCGGCCTTAGAGGAAGAATCACGCTCTTGCTTTCTAGAGTCTCTAAGACAGCATGAAACGTGAGTGTGCTCAGAACAAAAGAACGGTGTTTCGTACACATATGGACCATATCTAGTCCAACTCTGCTTCTGAAACTACAACAAACCACACGTCCTCTAACACCCAATGCTTGTCAGTTAGGATGAGAAACCTGTGAGCTTCGTGAATGATGTAGTTCGTTTGAGCTGTAAAGTAACAGCCCTTTCCTGAAACTAAGTCTTGATTGTAGGAAGACTCAGAGCCAGGGATTTAATTCCATTTCTGAAGTGAAACACACAGCAGAGTTCTCATCCATTTATCACATTCTGCTTCAGATAAGAAGCATGCTCTTGCTTTCTAGAGTCTCTAAGTCAAAGGAAACGTGAGTGTGCTGAGGAAAACAGAACGGTGTTTCCTACCCATACGTACCATATCTAGTCCAACTCTGCTTCTGAAACTACAACAAAGCACAGGTCCTCTAACACCCAATGCTTGTCATTTAAGATGAGAAATGTGTGGGCTTCGTGAATGTTGTAGTTCGTTTGAGCTGAAAAGTGACTTCCCTTACCTGAAACGAAGTCTTGCTTGTAGGGAGACACAGAGCCTGGGATTTAACTCTATTTCTGAAGTGAAACGCACAGCAGAGTTCTCATCCATTGATCACTCTCTGGTTTAGAGCAAGAAGCATGCTCTTGCTTTCTAGAGTCTCTAAAACAGCAGGAAACGTGAGTGTGCTGAGAACAACAGAACGGTGTTTCCTACACATATGGACCATATCTAGTCCAACTCTGCTTCTGAAACTACAACAAAGCACACGTCCTCTAACACACAATGCTTGTCAGTTAGGATGGGAAACCTGTGAGCTTCGTGAATGATGTAGTTCGTTTGAGCTGTAAAGTAAGTGCCTGTTCCTGGAACTAAGTCTTGATTGTAGGAAGACTCAGAGCCAGGGATTTAATTCCATTTCTGAAGTGAAACACACAGCAGAGTTCTCATCCATTTTTCACATTCTGCTTTAGATAAGAAGCATGCTCTTGCTTTCTAGAGTCTCTAAGACAAAGGAAACGTGAGTGTGCTGAGGAAAACAGAACGGTGTTTCCTACCCATACGTACCATATCTAGTCCAACTCTTCCTCTGAAACTACAACAAAGCACAGGTCCTCTAACACCCAATGCTTGTCATTTCAGATGAGAAATGTGTGGGCTTCGTGAATGTTGTAGTTCGTTTGAGCTGAAAATTTACTGCGTTTAACTGAAATGAAATCTTGCTTGTAGGAAGACACAGAGTCTGAGATTTAACTCCATTTCTGGAGGGAAACACACAGCACAGTTCTCATCAATGAAACACACTCTGCTTTAGAGCAAGAAGTACGGCCTTGCTTTCTAGAATCTCTAACGCTGCAGAAAAAGTGAGTGTGCTGAGAAAAATAGAACGGTTTCCCTACACATATGGACCATATAAGGTTCAACTCTGCTTCTGAAGCTGATAAAAAACCACAGGTCCTCTAACATTCAATGCTTGTCAGTTAAGATCAGAAACGTGTGAGCTTCGTGAACGATGTAGTTCGTTTGAGCTGAAAAGTGACTGCCCTTACCTGAAACGAAATCTTCCTTGTAGGAAGACACAGAGCTTGCGATTTAACTCCATTTCTGAAGTGAAACACACAGCAGAGTTCTCATCCATTGATCATACTCTGCTTTAGAGCAAGAAGCTCGCTCTTGCTTTCTAGAGTCTCTAAGACAGCAGGAAACATGAGTGTGCTGAGAACAAAAAACGGTGTTTCCTACACATATGGACCATATATTGTTCAACTCTGCTTCTGAAACTGATACAGAGTACTGGTCCTCTAACATCCAATGCTTGTCATTTAAGATGAGAAATGTGTGGGCTTCGTGAATGTTGTAGTTCGTTTGAGCTGAAAAGTGACTTCCCTTACCTGAAACGAAGTCTTGCTTGTAGGGAGACACAGAGCCTGAGATTTAACACTATTTCTGAAGTGAAACACACAGCAGAGTTCTCATCCATTGATCACTCTCTGGTTTAGAGCAAGAAGCATGCTCTTGCTTTCTAGAGTCTCTAAAACAGCAGGAAAAGTGAGTGTGCTGAGAACAACAGAACGGTGTTTCCTACACATACGGACCATATCTAGTCCAACTCTGCTTCTGAAACTACAACAAACCACAGGTCCTCTAACACCCAATGCTTGTCAGTTAGGATGAGAAACTTGTGAGCTTCGTGAACGATGTAGTTCGTTTGAGCTGTAAAGTAACTGCCCTTTCCTGAAACTAAGTCTTGATTGTAGGAAGACTCAGAGCCAGGGATTTAATTCCATTTCTGAAGTGAAACACAGAGCAGAGTTCTCATCCATTTATCACATTCTGCTTTAGATAAGAAGCATGCTCTTGCTTTCTAGAGTCTCTAAGACAATGGAAACGTGAGTGTGCTGAGGAAAACAGAACGGTGTTTCCTACCCATACGTACCATATCTAGTCCAACCCTGCTTCTGAAACTGATACAAAGTACTGGTCCTCTAACATCCAATGCTTTTCATTTAAGATGAGAAGCGTGTGAGCTTCATGAACGATGTAGTTCCTTTGAGCAGAAAAGTGCCTGCCCTTACGTGGAACTAAGTCTTGCTTGTAGGAAGACACAGAGCCTGGGATTTAACTCCATTTCTGAAGGGAAACACACAGCACAGTTCTCATCCATGAAACACACTCTGCTTTAGAGCAAGAAGCACGCCCTTGCTTTCTAGAATATCTAACAAAGCAGAAAAACTGTGTGTGCTCAGAACAAAAGAATGGTGTTTCCTACACATACGTACCATAACTAGTTCAACTCTGCTTCTGAAGCTATAAAAACCACAGGTCCTCTAACATTCAATGCTTTTCAGTTAAGATCAGAAACGTGTGAGCTTCGGGAAGTATGTAGTTCCTTTGAGATGAAAAGTGACTGCGTTTACATGAATTGAAGACTTGCTTGTAGGAAGACACAGAGCTTGGGATTTAACTCCATTTAACAAGGGAAACACACAGCACAGTTCTCATCCATGGAACACACTCTGCTTTAGAGCAAGAGGCACGCTCTTCCTTTCTAGAGTCTCATATAGAGCAGGAAACAAGAGTGTGCTCAGAACAAAAGAACGGTGTTTCCTACACATACGGACCATATCTAGTCCAACTCTGCTTCTGAAACTACAACAAACCACAGGTCCTCTACCACCCAATGCTTGTCAGTTATGATGAGAAACCTGTGAGCTTCGTGAACGATGTAGTTCGTTTGAGCTGTAAAGTAACTGCCCTTTCCTGAAACTAAGTCTTGATTGTAGGAAGACTCAGAGCCAGGGATTTAATTCCATTTCTGAAGTGAAACACACAGCAGAGTTCTCATCCATTGATCACTCTGCTAGAGACCAAGAAGCATGCTCTTGCTTTCTAGAGTCTCTAAGACAAAGGAAACGTGAGTGTGCTGAGGAAAACAGAACGGTGTTTCCTACCCATACGTACCATATCTAGTCCAACCCTGCTTCTGAAACTGATACAAAGTACTGGTCCTCTAACATCCAATGCTTTTCATTTAAGATGAGAAGCGTGTGAGCTTCATGAACGATGTAGTTCCTTTGAGCAGAAAAGTGCCTGCCCTTACGTGGAACTAAGTCTTGCTTGTAGGAAGACACAGTGCCTGGGATTTAACTCCATTTCTGAAGGGAAACACACAGCACAGTTCTCATCCATGAAACACACTCTGCTTTAGAGCAAGAAGCACGCCCTTGCTTTCTAGAATATCTAACAAAGCAGAAAAACTGAGTGTGCTCAGAACAAAAGAATGGTGTTTCCTACACATACGTACCATAACTAGTTCAACTCTGCTTCTGAAGCTATAAAAACCACAGGTCCTCTAACATTCAGTGCTTTTCAGTTAAGATCAGAAACGTGTGAGCTTCGGGAAGTATGTAGTTCCTTTGAGCTGAAAAGTGACTGCGTTTACATGAATTGAAGACTTGCTTGTAGGAAGACACAGAGCTTGGGATTTAACTCCATTTAACAAGGGAAACACACAGCACAGTTCTCATCCATGGAACACACTCTGCTTTAGAGCAAGAGGCACGCTCTTCCTTTCTAGAGTCTCATATAGAGCAGGAAACAAGATGTGCTCAGAAAAAAAGAACAGTGTTTCCAACACATACGGACCATATCTAGTTCAAGATTACTTCTGAAACTGAAATAAACCACAGGTCCTCTAACATCCAATGCTTGTCTGTTAGGATGTGAAACGTGTGAGCTTCATGAACGATGTTGTTCGTTTGAGCTGTAAAGTAACTGCCCATAACTGAAATGAAGTCTTGCTTGTAGCAAGACTCAGAGCCTGGGATTTAACTCCATTTCTGACGGGAAACACACAGCATAGTTCTCATCCATTGATCACTCTGCTAGAGACCAAGAAGCATGCTCTTGCTTTCTAGAGTCTCTAAGACAGCAGGATACGTGAGTGTGCTGAAAACAACAGAACGGTGTTTCCTACACATACGGACCATATCTAGTCCAACTCTGCTTCTGAAACTGATACAAAGCACTGGTCCTCTAACATCCAATGCTTGCCAGTTAAGATGAGAAACGTGTGAGATTCGTCAATGATGTAGTTCTTTTGAGCTGAAAAGTGACTTCCCTTACCTGAAACGAAGTCTTGCTTTTAGGAAGACTCAGAGCCTGTGATTTAACTCCATTTCTGAAGTGAAACACACAGCAGAGTTCTCATCCATTCCTCACACTCTGCTTTAGAGCAAGAAGCACGCTCTTGCTTTCTAGATTCTGTAAGACAGCAGAAAAATTGAGTGTGCTGAGAACAAAAGAATGGTGTTTCCTACACATATTACGACCATATATAGTCCAACTCTGCTTCTGAAACTGATACAAAGCACTGGTCCTCTAACATCCAATGGTTGTCAGTTAAGATGAGAAACGTGTGAGTTTCGTGAATTATGTAGTTCATTTTAGCTGAAAAATGACTGCCCATACCTGAAACGAAGTCTTGCTTGTAGGATGACATAGAGTCTGGGATTTAACTCCATTTCTGAAGGGAAACAGACACCATAGTTCTCATCCATTCATCACACTCTGCTTTAGATCAAGAAGCATGATCTTGCTTTCTAGAGTCTCTAATACAGCAGGAAACATGAGTGTGCTCAGAAAAAAAGAATGGTGTTTCCAACACATACGGACCATATCTAGTTCAAGACTGCTTCTGAAACTGAAATAAACCACAGGTCCTCTAACACCCAATGCTTGTCTGTTAGGATGTGAAACGTGTGAGCTTAATGAACGATGTTGTTTGTTTGAGCTGTAAGGAACTGCCCATTCCTGTAACGAAGTCTTGCTTGTAGGATGAATCAGACCCTGGGATATAAATCCCTTTCTGAAGTGAAACACACAGCATAGTTCTCATCCATTGATCACACTCTGCTTTAGAGCACGAAGCATGATCTTGCTTTCTAGTGTCTCTAAGGCCGCAGGAAAGGTGAGTGTGCTGAGAACAAAGAATGGTGTTTCCTACATATATGGACCATATCTATTCCAACTCTGCATCTGAAACTGATACAAAGCACTGGTCCTCTAACTTCCAATGCTTGTCAGTTAAGATGAGAAACGTGTGAGCTTCGTGAACGATGTTGTTCGTTTGAGCTGTAAAGTAACTGCCCTTTCATGACATGAAGTCTTGCTTGTAGGATGATTCAGAGACTGGGATTTGATTCCATTTCTGAAGTGAAACACACAGCATAGTTCTCATCCATTGATCACTCTGCTAGAGACCAAGAAGCATGCTCTTGCTTTCTAGAGTCTCTAAGACATCAGGGTATGTGAGTGTGCTGAGAACAACAGAATTGTGTTTCCTACATATACGGACCATATCTAGTCCAACTCTGCTTCTGAAACTGATACAAAGCACTGGTCCTCTAACATCCAATGCTTGTCAGTTAGGATGAGAAACGTGTGAGCTTCGTCAATGATTTAGTTCTTTTGAGCTGAAAAGTGACTTCCCTTACCTGAAACGAAGTCTTGCTTGTAGGAAGACTCAGAGCCTGTGATTTAACTCCATTTCTGAAGTGAAACACACAGCTGAGTTCTCATCCATTGCTCACACCATGCTTTAGAGCAAGAAGCACGCTCTTGCTTTCTAGATTCTCTAAGACAGCAGAAAAAGTGAGTGTGCTGAGAACAAAAGTATGGGGTATCCTATACATATTAGGACCATATATAGTCCAACTCTGCTTCTGAAACTGATACAAAGCACTGGTCCTCTAACATCCAATGCTTGTCAGTTAAGATGAGAAACGTGTGATGAGAACTGTGTTTCCAAAACATACGGACCATATCTAGTTCAACACTGCTTCTGAAACTGAAATAAACCACAGGTCCTCTAACATCCAATCCTTGTCGGTTAAGATGAGAATCGTGTGAGTGTCGTGAATGAGGTAGTTTGTTTGAGCTGAAAAGTGACTGCACTTACCTGAAACGAAGTCTTGCTTGAGGGAAGACACAGAGCCTGGGATTTAACTCCATTTCTGAAGGGAAACACACAGCATAGTTCTCATCCATTCATCACACTCTGCATTAGAGCCACAGGAATGCTCTTGCTTTCTAGAGTCTCTAATACAGCAGGAAACATGAGTGTGCACAGAACAAAAGAGCGGTGTTTCCTACACATAAGGACCATATCTAGTCCAAATCTTCTTCTGAAATTGATAATAAGCACAGGTCCTCTAACATCCAATGCTTGTCAATTAAGATGAGAAACATGTGAGCTTCGTGAACTATGTAGTTCGTTTGAGCTGAAAAGTGACTGCCCTTACCTGAAACGAAGTCTTGCTTGTAGAAAGACACAGAGCCAGAGATTTAACTCCAATTCTGGAGGGATACACACAGCACAGTTCTCATCCATGAAACACTCTGCTTTAGAGCAAGAAGCACGCCCTTGCTTTCTAGAATCTCTAACAATGCAGAAAAACTGAGTGTGCTAAGAACAAAAGAATGGTGTTTCCTACACATACGTACAATAACTAGTTCAACTCTGCTTCTGAAGCTATAAAAACCACAGGTCCTCTAACATTCAATGCTTTTCAGTTAAGATCAGAAACGTGTGAGCTTAGGGAAGTATGTAGTTCCTTTGAGCTGAAAAGTGACTGCATTTACATGAATTGAAGACTAGCTTGTAGGAAGACACAGAGCTTGGGATTTAACTACATTAAACAAGGGAAACACAATGCACAGTTCTCATCCATGAAACACATTCTGCTTTAGAGCAAGAGGCACGCTCTTCCTTTCTAGAGTCTCTAATACAGCAGGAAACAAGAGTGTGCTCAGAAAAAAAGAACAGTGTTTCCTACATATACGGACCATATCTAGTTCAATTTTGCTTCTGAAACTGCAACAAACCCCAGGTCCTCTAACACCCAATGCTTGTCAGTTAGGATGAGAAACGTGTGAGCTTCCTGAATGATGTAGTTCGTTTGAGCTGAAAAGTGACTGCCCTTACCTGAAACGATGTCTTTCTTGTAGGAAGACACAAAGCCTGGGATTTAATTCCATTTCTGATGTGAAACACCTAGCAGAGTTCTCATCCATTGATCATACTCTGCTTTACAGCAAGAAGCACGCTCTTGCTTTCTAGAGTCTCTAAGACAGCAGGAAACGTGAGCTTCATGAACGACGTTGTTCATTTGAGCTGTAAAGTAACTGCCCATTCCTGAAACGAAGTCTTTCTAGTATGAAGACTCAGAGCCTGGAATTTAACTCCATTTCTGAAGTGAAACACACAGCAGAGTTCTGATCCATTGATCACAATCTGCTAGAGAGCAAGAAGCATGCTCTTACTTTCTAGAGTCTCTAAGAAAACAGGATACGTGAGTGTGCTGAGAAAAATAGAACAGTGTTTCCTACACGTATGGACCATATCTAGTCCAACTCTGCTTCTGAAACCGACACAAAGCACTGCTCCTCTAACATCCAATGCTTTTCAGTTAATATGAGAATCGTGTGAGCGTCGTGAATGATGTAGTTCGTTTGAGCTGAAAAGTGACTGCCCTTACCTGAAACGAAGTCTTGCTTGAGGGAAGACACAGAGCCTGGGATTTAACTCCATTTCTGAAGGGAAACAAACAGTATAGTTCTCATCCATTCATCACACTCTGCATTAGATCCAGAGCAACGCTCTTGCTTTCTAGAGTCTCTAATACAGCAGGAAACATGAGTGTGCACAGAACAAAAGAGCGGTGTTTTCTACACATAAGGACCATATCTAGTCCAACTCTTCTTCTGAAATCATAATAAGCTCAGGTCCTCTAACATCCAATGCATGTCAATTAAGAAGAGAAACGTGTGAGCTTCGTGAACTATGTAGTTCGTTTGAGCTGAAAAGTGACTGCCCTTACCTGAAACAAAGTCTTGCTTGTAGGAAGTCACAGAGCCTGAGATTTAACTCCAATTCTGGAGGGAAACACACAGCACAGTTCTCATCCATGAAACACACTCTGCTTTAGAGAAAGAAGCATGCCCTTGCTTTCTAGAATCTCTAACAATAAAGAAAAACTGAGTGTGCTAAGAACAAAAGAATGGTGTTTCCTACACATATGGACCATACCTAGTCCAAATCTGCTTCTGAAACTGACACAAAGCACTGGTCCTCTAACATCCAATGCTTGTCAGTTAAGATGAGAAACGTTGCCCTTCGTGAATGATGTAGTTCGTTTGAGCTGAAAAGTGACTTCCCTTACCTGAAACAAAGTCTTGCTTGTAGGAAGACACAGAGCCTGGGATTTAACTCTATTTCTGAAGCGAAACTCACAGCAGAGTTCTCATCCATTGATCACACTCTGCATTAGAGCAAGAAGCATGCTCTTGCTTTCTAGAGTCTCTAATACAGCATGAAACATGAGTGTGCTCAGAACAAAAGAACGGTGTTTCCTATACATAAGGACCATATCTAGTCCACCTCTGCTTCTGAAACTGATATGAAGCACTGTTCTTGTAACATACAATGCTTGTCAGTTAAGATGAGAAACGTGTGAGCTTCATGAATGATGTAGTTCGTTTGAGCTGAAAAGTGACTTCCCTTACCTGAAAAGAAGTCTTGCTTGTAGGAAGACACAGAGCATGGGATTTAACTCCATTTCTGAAGGGAAACACAAAGCACAGTTCTCATCCATGAAACACACTCTGCTTTAGAGCAAGAGGCACGCTCTTCCTTTCTAGAGTCTCTAATACAGCAGGAAACATGAGTGTGCTCAGAAAAAAAGAACGGTGTTTCCTACACATACAGACCATATCTAGTCCAACTCTGCTTCTGAAACTGAAACAAACCACAGGACCTCTAACATCCAGTGCTTGTCCGTTAAGATAAGAAACTTGTGAGCTTCTTGAACAATGTAGTTCGTTTGAGCTGTAAAGTAACTGGCCTTACCTGAAAAGAAGTCTTGCTTGTAGGATGACTCAGAGCCTGGGATTTAACTCCATTTCTGAAGGGAAACACACAGCAGAGTTCTCATCCATTGTGCACACTCTGCTTTAGAGCAAGAAGCACGCAATTGCTTTCTACTGTCTCTAAGTCAGCAGGAAACATGAGTGTGATGAGAACAAAAGAACGGTGTTTCCTAAACATACGGACCATATCTAGTCCAACTCTGCTTCTGAAACTGATACAAAGCACTGGTCCTCTAACATCCAATACTTGTCAGTTAAGATGAGAAACGTGTGAGCCTCATCAACGACGTAGTTCATTTGAGCTGAAAAGTGACTGCCCTTACCTGAAACGAAGTCTTGCATGTAGGAAAAAACGGAGCCTGGGATTTAACTCCATTTCTGAAGGGAAGCACACAGCAGAGTTGTCATCCATGGATCACACTCTGCTTTACAGCAAGAAGAACGCTATTGCTTTCTAGAGTCTGTAATACAGCAGGAAACTTGAGTGTGCTCAGAACAAAAGAACGGTATTTCCTACACATTCGGGTCAAATCTAGTTCAACTTTGCTTCTGAAACTGAAAAAACCAGAGGTCCTCTAACATCCAATGCTTATCCGTTAAGATGAGAAACTTGTGAACTTCATGAATGATGTTGACCGTTTGAGCTGGAAAGTAACTGCCCTTACCTGAAATGAAGTCTTGCTTGTAGGATGACTCAGAGCCTGGGATTTCACTCCATTTCTGAAGTGGAACACACAACAGACTTCTCATCCATTGTTCACACTCTGCTTTAGAGCAAGAACACGCTCTTCCTTTCTAGATTCTCTAAGATAGCAGGAAACCTGAGTATGATGAGAACAAAAGAACGGTGTTTCCTACACATACGGACTATATCTAGTCCAACTCTGCTTCTGAAACTGATACAAAGCACTGGTCCTCTAACATCCAATGCTTGTCAGTTAAGATGAGAAACTTGTGAGCTTCATGAGCGACGTTGTTCATATGAGCTGAAAAGTGACTGCCCTTTCCTGAAACGAAGTCTTGCTTGTAGGAAGAAACGGAGCCTGGGATTTAACTCCATTTCTGAAGGGAAGCACACAGCATAGTTCTCAACCATGGATCACACTCTGCTTTAGAGCAAGAAGAACACTATTGCTTTCTAGAGTCTGTAACACAGCAGGAAACTTGAGTGTGCTCAAAACAAAAGAACGGTGTTTCCTAAATATACGGACCATATCTAGTCCAACTCTGCTTCTGAAACTGATACAAAGCACTGGTCCTCTAACATCCAATACTTGTCAGTTAAGATGAGAAACGTGTGAGCCTCATCAACGATGTAGTTCCTTTGAGCTGAAAAGTGACTGCCCTTACCTGAAACGAAGTCTTGCTTGTAGGAAGAAACGGAGCCTGGCATTTAACTCCATTTCTGAAGGGAAGCACACAGCAGACTTCTCAACCATGGATCACACTCTGCTTTAGAGCAAGAAGAACGCTATTGCTTTCTAGAGTCTGTAATACAGCAGGAAACTTGAGTGTGCTCAGAACAAAAGAACGGTGTTTCCTACACATTCGGGTCAAATATAGTTCAACTCTGCTTCTGAAACTGAAAAAACCAGAGGTCCTCTAACATCCCATGCTTGTCAGTTTAGATGAGAAACGTGTGTGCTTCCTGAACGATGTAGTACGTTTGAGCTGTAAATTAACTGGCCTTACCTGAAAAGAAGTCTTGCTTGTAGGAAGAAATGGAGCCTGAGATTTAACTCCATTTCTGAAGTGGAACACACAGCAGAGTTCTCATCCATTGATCACACTCTGCTTTAGAGCAAGAAGCAAGCTCTTGCTTTCTAGAGTATCTAATACAGCAGGAAACCTGAGTGTGCTCAGAACAAAAGAACGGTGTTTCCTACACATACAGACCATATCTATTCCAACTCTGCTTCTGAAACTGAAACAAACCACAGGTCCTCTAACATCCAATGCTTGTCCGTTAAGATGAGAAACTTGTGAGCTTCGTGAACGATGTTGAGAGTTTGAGCTGTAGAGTAATTTCCCTTACCTGAAATGAAGTCTTGCTTGTAGGATGACTCAGACCTTGGATTTAACTCCATTTCTGAAGTGAAACACACAACAGAGTTCTCATCCATTGTTCACACTCTGCTTTAGAGCAAGAAGCGCGCTCTTGCTTTCTAGAGTCTCTAATACAGTAGGAAACCTGAGTGTGCTCAGAACAAAAGAACGGTGTTTCCTACACATACAGACCATATCTAGTCGAACTCTGCTGCTGAAACTGATACAAACCACAGGTCCTCTAACATCCAATGCTTGTCCGTTAAGATGAGAAACGTGTGAGCTTCATGAGCGATGTAGTTCATATGAGCTGAAAAGTGACTGCCCTTTCCTGAAACGATGTCTTGCTTGTAGGAAGAAACTGATACTGGGATTTAACTCCATTTCTGAAGGGAAGCACACAGCAGAGTTCTCAACCATGGATCATATTCTGCTTTAGAACAAGAAGAACGCTATTGCTTTCTAGAGTCTGTAACACAGCAGGAAACTTGAGTGTGCTCAGAACAAAAGAACGGTGTTTCCTACACATTCGGGTCAAATCTAGTTCAACTGTGCTTCTGAAACTGAAAAAACCAGAGGTCCTCTAACATCCAATGCTTTTCACTTAAGAGCGGAAAAACGTGTCAGCTTCGTGAACGATGTAGCTTCATTTGAGCTCTAAAGTGACTTTGTTTTCCGTAAATGAAGACTTGCTTGTACGAAGACACAGAGCCTGGGATTTAACTACACTTCTGAAGGGAAACACACAGCACAGTACTCATCCGTGAAACACACTCTGCTTTAGAGCAAGTAGCACGCTCTTCCTTTCTAGAGTCTCTAAGACAGCAGGAAACGTGAGTGTGCTCAGAACAAAAGAACTGTGTGTCCTAAACGTATGTACTATGTCTAGTTCAACTCTGCTTCTGAAACTCATACAAACCACAGGTCTTCTAACATCCAATGCTTGTCAGTTAAGATGAGAAACATAGAAGCTTCGTGAACGATGTAGATCATTTGAGCTGAAAAGAGACTGCCCTTAACTGAAATGAAATCTTTCTTGGAGGAAGACACAGAGCCTGGGATTTAACTCCATTTCTGAAGCAAGTCACACAGCACAGTTCTCATTCATGAAACACACTATGATTTAGAGCAAGAAGCACGCTCTTGTTTTCTAGAGTCTCTAAGAGAGCAGGAAACATGAGTGTGCTCAGAACAAAAGAACTGTGTTTAGTACACATTTCGACCATATTTACTTCAAATCTGCTTCTGAAACTGATATAAACCACAGTCCCTCACACATCCAATGCTTGTCAGTTAAGATGAGAAACGTGTGAGCTTTGAGAATGATTTTGGTCGTTTGAGCAGAAAGTGACTGCCCTTACTTGAAACAAAGTCTTGCATGTAGGAAGATTCAGAGCCTTGGAATTAACTCCATTTCTGAATGTAAAAACACAGCACATTTCTCATCCATGGTACACACTCTGCTTTAGAGCAAGAAGCATGCTCTTGCTTGCTAGAGACTCTAATAAAGCAGGAAACATGAGTGTGCTCAGAACAAAAGAACTGTGTGTCCTACACGTACACTCCATATAAACTTCAACTCTGCCTCTGAAACTGATACAAATCACAGGTCCTCTAATATCCCATGCTTTTCAGTTAAGAACGAGAAACGCTTGGGCTTCTTGAACGATGTAGCTTCGTTTGAACTGAAAAGTGACTTTATTTTCCTGTAATGAAGACTTGCTTGTAGGAATACACAGAGCCTGGGATTTAACTCAATTTCTGAAGCAAATCACACAGCACAGTTCTCATCCATGAAACACACGGTGCTTTAGAGCAAGAAGAACGCTCTTGCTTTCTAGAGTGTCTAATAGAGCAGGAAAGGTGAGTGTGCTCAGAAGAAAAGAAAGATGTTTCCTACACTCACGGACCATATCTAGTTCAACTCTGCTTCTGAAACTGATACAAACCACAGGTCCTCTAACATCCAATGCTTGTCAGTAATGATGAGAAACTTGTTAGCTTCGTGAACAATGTAGTTCCTTTGACCTGAAAGGTGACTGGCCTTATATGAAACAAAGTCTTGCTTGTAGGAAGACACAGAGCCTGGGATTTAACACCATTTCTGAAGGGAAACACAAGGCACAGTTCTCATGCATGGTACACACTCTGCTTTAGAGCATGAATCACACTCTTGCTTTCTAGAGTCTCAATACAGCAGAAAATGTGAGGGTGCTGAGAACAAAAGAACGGTGTTTCCTACACATACGGACCATATGTAGTTCAACTCTGCTTCAGAAACTGATACAAACCACAGGTCCTCTAACATCCAGTGCTTTTTATTTAAGAGCGAGAAACGTGTGAGCTTCATGACAATGTAGCTTCGTTTGAGCTGAAAATTGACTGCGTTTACCTGAAACCAAGTCTTGCTTGTAGGAAGACACAGAGCGAGGGATTTAACTCGATTTCTGAAGGGAAACATACAGCACAGTTCTCCTCCATGAAACACACTCTGCTTTACAGCAAGAAGCAAGCTCTTGCTTTCTAGAGTCTCTAAGACAGCAAGAAACGTGAGTGTGCTCAGAACAAAAGAACTGTGCGTCCTACACATATGCATCATATCTAGTACTACTCCTCTTCTGAAACTGATACAAACAACAAGTCCTCTAACATCCAATGATTGTCAGTTAAGATGAGAAACTTGGGTGCTTCGTGAACGATGTAGATCGTTTGAGCTGAAAAGTGACGGCCCTTATCTGAAACGAACTCTTGCTTGTAGGAAGACACAGAGCCTGTGATTTAACTCTGTTTCTGAGGGAAAACACACAGCTCAGTTCTCATCCATGGTACACACTCTGCTTCAGAGCAAGAAGCACGCTCTTGCTTTCTTGAGTCACTAATACAGCAGGAAATGTGAGTGTGCTCTGAAAAAAGAACGGTGTTTCCTACACATACGGATCATGTCTAGTTCAACTCTTCTTCTGAAACTGATACACACCACAGGTCCTCTAACATCCAATGCTTTTCATTTAAAATGAGAATCGTGTTAGCTTCGTGAATGATGTAGTTCCTTTGACCTGAAAGGTGACTGGCCTTACATGTAACGAAGTCTTGCTTGTAGGAAGACACAGAGACTGGGATTTAACTCCATTTCAGAAGGGAAACACACAAGGCTGTTCTCATCCATGTAACACACTCTGCTTTAGAGTGAGAAGCACGCTCTTTCTTTCTAGATTCTCTAATACAACAGGAAACGTGTGTGTGCTCAGAACAAACGAACTGTGTTTCTTACACATTCTGAGAATATCTAGTTCAACTCTGCTTCTGAAACTGATACAAACCACAAGTCCTCTAACATCCAATGCTTCTCAGTTAAGAGCGAAAAACGTGTGAGATTCGTGAACGATGTAGCTTCATTTAAGCTCTAAAGTGACTTTGTTTTCCTAAAATGAAGACATGCTTGTAGGAAGACAAAAGAGCCTGGGATTTAACTCCATTTCTGAAGCGAAACACACAGCCCAGCTCTCATCCACGTAACACACTCTGCTTTAGAGCAAGAAGCACGTTCTTGCTTTCTAGAGTCTCTAATACAGAACGAAATGTGAGTGTGCTCAGAACAAAAGAACTGTGTGTCCTACACATATGGACGCTCTCTAGTTCAACACTGCTTCAGAAACTGATACAAACCACAGGTCCTCTAACATCCAATGCTTGTCAGTTAAGATGAGAAACGTGGGAGCTTCGTGAACAATGTATCTCGTTTGAGCTGAAAAGAGACTGCCCTTAAGTGAAACGAAATCTTGCTTGTAGAAAGAAACAGAGCCTGGGATTTAACTCCATTTCTGAAGGAAAACACACAGTACTGTTCTCATCCATGAAACACACTCTGCTTTACAGCAAGAAGCATGCTTTTGCTTTCTAGATTTTCTAATACAGCAAGAAACATGAGTGTGCTCAGAACAAAAGAACTGTGTTACCTACACATTTGGACCCTATCTAGTTCAAATCTGCTTCTGAAACTGATGCAAACCACAGGTTGTCTAACATCCAATGCTAGCCAGTGAAGATGAGAAACGTGTGAGCTTCATGAATGATGTAGTTCGTTTGAGCTGAAAAGTGACTGCCCTAAACTGAAACGAAGTCTTGCTTGCAGGACGACATAGAGCCTGGTATTTTACTCCTTTTCTGAAGGTAAACAAACAGCAGAGTTCAAATCCATGGTACCCACTCTGCTTTAGAGCAAGACACATGCTCTTGCTTTCTAGAGTCTCTAAGACAGCAGGAAACATGAGTGTGCTCAGAACAAAAGAACAGAGTTTCCTACACATTCGGACCATGTCTAGCTCAACTCTGCTTCTGAAACTGTTACAAACCTCAGGTCCTCTAACATCCAATGCTTTTCACTTAAGAGCGAAAAACGTGTGAGCTTCGTTAAAAATGTTGCTTCATTTGAGCTCTAAAGTGACTTTGTTTTCCTGTAATCAAGACTTGCTTGTAAGAAGACACAGAGCCTGGGATTTAATTACGTTTCTGAAGCAAATCACACAGCACAGTTCTCATCCATGGTATACCCTCTGCTTTAGAGCAAAAAGCACGCTCTTGCTTTCTAGAGTCTCTAATACAGCAGGAAACGTGAGTGAGCTCAGAACAAAAAACTGTGCGTCCTACACATATGCTCCATATCAACTTCAACTCTGCTTCTGAACCTGATACAAATCACAGGTCCTCTAACATCCAATGCTTGCCAGTTAAGTTGAGAAACGTTTGAGCTTCATGAACGATGTAGATCATTTGAGCTGAAAAGTGACTGCCCTTACCTGAAACGAAGTCTTGCTTGTAGGAAGACACAGAGCCAAGATTTAACTACATTTCTAAAGGGAAACACACAGCACAGTTCTCATCCATGAAACACACTCCGCTTTAGAGCAAGAATTACACTGTTGCTTTCTAGAATCTCTGATAGGGCAGGAAACATGAGTGTGCTCAGAGCAAAGAACTGTTTTTCCTACATATGTGGATCATATCTAGTTCATCTCAGCTTCTGAAACTGATGCAAACCACAGGCCCTCTAACATCCAATGCTTTACAGTTAAGAGAGAAAAACGTGTGAGCCTCGAGGACGATGTAGCTTCGTTTGAGCTGAATAGTGACTTTGTTTACGTGAAACAAATTCTTGCTTGTGGGAAGATACAGAGCCTGGTATTTAACTCCATTTCTGAAGAAAAACACACAGTACTGTTCTCATCCATGAAACACACTCTGCTTTAGAGCAAGAAGCACGCTCTTGCTTTCTAGATTTTCTAATACAGCAAGAAACATGAGTGTGCTCAGAACAAAAGAACTGTGTTACCTACACATTTGGACCCTATCTAGTTCAACTCTGCTTCTGAAACTTATGCAAACCACAGGTTCTCTAAAATCCAATGCTAGCCAGTGAAGATGAGAAACGTGTGAGCTTCATGAATGATGTAGTTCGTTTGAGCTGAAAAGTGACTGCCCTAAACTGAAACGAAGTCTTGCTTGCAGGACGACATAGAGCCTGGGATTTAACTCCTTTTCTGAAGGTAAACAAACAGCAGAGTTCAAATCCATGGTACACACTCTGCTTTAAAGCAAGACACATGCTCTTGCTTTCTAGAGTCTCTAAGACAGCAGGAAACGTGAGTGTGCTCAGAACAAAAGAACTGTGTTTCCTACACATACGGACTATATCTAGTTAAACTCTGCTTCTGAAACTGATACAACCCACAGTTCATATAATATCCCATGATTTTCAGTTAAGAGCAAGTAACGTGTGAGCTTCCTGAACGATGTATACTCGTTTGAGCTTAAAAGTGACTGCCCTAAACTGAAACGAAGTCTTGCTTGTAGGAAGACACATAGCCTGGGATTTAACTCCTCTTCTGTAGGGAAACACACAGCTCAGGTCTCATCCATGGTACACACTCTGCTTCAGAGCAAGAAGCACGCTCTTGCTTTCTAGAGTCACTAATACAGCAGGAAAGGTGAGTGTGCTCTGAAAAAAACAACGGTGTTTCCTACACATACGGATCATGTCTAGTTCAACTCTTCTTCTGAAACTGATACACACCACAGGTCCTCTAACATCCAATGCTTTTCATTTAAAATGAGAATCGTGTTAGCTTCGTGAACGATGTAGTTCCTTTGACCTGAAAGGTGACTGGCCTTACATGAAACGAAGTCTTGCTTGTAGGAAGACACAGAGACTGGGATTTAACTCCATTTCAGAAGGGAAACACACAAGGCTGTTCTCATCCATGTAACACACTCTGCTTTAGAGTGAGAAGTACGCTGTTGCTTTCTAGAGTCTGTAATACAACAGGAAACGTATGTGTGCTCAGAACAAACGAACTGTGTTTCTTACACATTCTGAGAATATCTAGTTCAACTCTGCTTCTGAAACTGATACAAACCACAAGTCCTCTAACATCCAATGCTTCTCAGTTAAGAGCGAAAAACATGTGAGCTTCATGAACGATGTAGCTTCATTTAAGCTCTAAAGTGACTTTGTTTTCCTAAAATGAAGACATGCTTGTAGGAAGACAAAAGAGCCTGGGATTTAACTCCATTTCTGAAGCGAAACACACAGCCCAGCTCTCATCCACGTAACACACTCTGCTTTAGAGCAAGAAGCACGTTCTTGCTTTCTAGAGTCTCTAATACAGCACGAAATGTGAGTGTGCTCAGAACAAAAGAACTGTGTGACCTACACATATGGACCCTCTCTAGTTCAACACTGCTTCAGAAACTGATACAAACCACAGGTCCTCTAACATCCAATGCTTGTCATTTAAGATGAGAAACGTGGGAGCTTCGTGAACAATGTATCTCGTTTGAGCTGAAAAGAGACTGCCCTTAAGTGAAACGAAATCTTGCTTGTAGAAAGAAACAGAGCTTGGGATTTAACTCCATTTCTGAAGGAAAACACACAGAACTGTTCTCATCCATGAAACACACTCTGCTTTAGAGCAAGAAGCACGCTCTTGCTTTCTAGATTTTCTAATACAGCAAGAAACATGAGTGTGCTCAGAACAAAAGAACTGTGGTACCTACACATTTGGACCCTATCTAGTTCAAATCTGCTTCTGAAACTGATGCAAACCACAGGTTCTCTAACATCCAATGCTAGCCAGTGAAGATGAGAAACGTGTGAGCTTCATGAATGATGTAGTTCGTTTGAGCTGAAAAGTGACTGTCCTAAACTGAAACGAAGTCTTGCTTGCAGGACGACATAGACCCTGGGATTTAACTCCTTTTCTGAAGGTAAACAAACAGCAGAGTTCAAATCCATGGTACACACTCTGCTTTAGAGCAAGACACATGCTCTTGCTTTCTAGAGTCTCTAAGACAGCAGGAAACATGAGTGTGCTCAGAACAAAAGAACAGAGTTTCCTACACATTCGGACCATGTCTAGCTCAACTCTGCTTCTGAAACTGTTACAAACCTCAGGTCCTCTAACATCCAATGCTTTTCACTTAAGAGCGAAAAACGTGTGAGCTTCGTTAAAAATGTTGCTTCATTTGAGCTCTAAAGTGACTTTGTTTTACTGTAATCAAGACTTGCTTGTAAGAAGACACAGAGCCTGGGATTTAATTACGTTTCTGAAGCAAATCACACAGCACAGTTCTCATCCATGGTACACTCTCTGCTTTAGAGCAAAAAGCACGCTCTTGCTTTCTAGAGTCTCTAATACAGCAGGAAACGTGAGTGAGCTCAGAACAAAAAACTGTGCGTCCTACACATATGCTCCATATCAACTTCAACTCTGCTTCTGAACCTGATACAAATCACAGGTCCTCTAACATCCAATGCTTGCCAGTTAAGTTGAGAAACGTTTGAGCTTCATGAACGATGTAGATCATTTGAGCTGAAAAGTGACTGCCCTTACCTGAAACGAAGTCTTGCTTGTAGGAAGACACAGAGCCAAGATTTAACTACATTTCTAAAGGGAAACACACAGCACAGTTCTCATCCATGAAACACACTCCGCTTTAGAGCAAGAATTACACTGTTGCTTTCTAGAATCTCTGATAGGGCAGGAAACATGAGTGTGCTCAGAGCAAAGAACTGTTTTTCCTACATATGTGGATCATATCTAGTTCATCTCAGCTTCTGAAACTGATGCAAACCACAGGTCCTCTAACATCCAATGCTTTACAGTTAAGAGAGAAAAACGTGTGAGCCTCGAGGACGATGTAGCTTCTTTTGAGCTGAATAGTGACTTTGTTTACGTGAAACAAATTCTTGCTTGTGGGAAGATACAGAGCCTGGTATTTAACTCCATTTCTGAAGAAAAACACACAGTACTGTTCTCATCCATGAAACACACTCTGCTTTAGAGCAAGAAGCACGCTCTTGCTTTCTAGATTTTCTAATACAGCAAGAAACATGAGTGTGCTCAGAACAAAAGAACTGTGTTACCTACACATTTGGACCCTATCTAGTTCAACTCTGCTTCTGAAACTTATGCAAACCACAGGTTCTCTAAAATCCAATGCTAGCCAGTGAAGATGAGAAACGTGTGAGCTTCATGAATGATGTAGTTCGTTTGAGCTGAAAAGTGACTGCCCTAAACTGAAACGAAGTCTTGCTTGCAGGACGACATAGCGCCTGGGATTTAACTCCTTTTCTGAAGGTAAACAAACAGCAGAGTTCAAATCCATGGTACACACTCTGCTTTAAAGCAAGACACATGCTCTTGCTTTCTAGAGTCTCTAAGACAGCAGGAAACGTGAGTGTGCTCAGAACAAAAGAACTGTGTTTCCTACACATACGGACTATATCTAGTTAAACTCTGCTTCTGAAACTGATACAACCCACAGTTCATATAATATCCCATGATTTTCAGTTAAGAGCAAGTAATGTGTGAGCTTCCTGAACGATGTATACTCGTTTGAGCTTAAAAGTGACTGCCCTAAACTGAAACGAAGTCTTGCTTGTAGGAAGACACATAGCCTGGGATTTAACTCCTCTTCTGTAGGGAAACACACAGCTCAGGTCTCATCCATGGTACACACTCTGCTTCAGAGCAAGAAGCACGCTCTTGCTTTCTAGAGTCACTAATACAGCAGGAAAGGTGAGTGTGCTCTGAAAAAAACAACGGTGTTTCCTACACATACGGATCATGTCTAGTTCAACTCTTCTTCTGAAACTGATACACACCACAGGTCCTCTAACATCCAATGCTTTTCATTTAAAATGAGAATCGTGTTAGCTTCGTGAATGATGTAGTTCCTTTGACCTGAAAGGTGACTGGCCTTACATGTAACGAAGTCTTGCTTGTAGGAAGACACAGAGACTGGGATTTAACTCCATTTCAGAAGGGAAACACACAAGGCTGTTCTCATCCATGTAACACACTCTGCTTTAGAGTGAGAAGTACGCTGTTGCTTTCTAGAGTCTCTAATACAACAGGAAACGTATGTGTGCTCAGAACAAACGAACTGTGTTTCTTACACATTCTGAGAATATCTAGTTCAACTCTGCTTCTGAAACTGATACAAACCACAAGTCCTCTAACATCCAATGCTTCTCAGCTAAGAGCGAAAAACATGTGAGCTTCATGAACGATGTAGCTTCATTTAAGCTCTAAAGTGACTTTGTTTTCCTAAAATGAAGACATGCTTGTAGGAAGACAAAAGAGCCTGTGATTTAACTCCATTTCTGAAGCGAAACACACAGCCCAGCTCTCATCCACGTAACACACTCTGCTTTAGAGCAAGAAGCACGTTCTTGCTTTCTAGAGTCTCTAAGACAGCAGGAAACGTGAGTGTGCTCAGAACAAAAGAACTGTGTTTCCTACACCTTCGGACCATATCTAGTTCAACTCTGCTTCGGAAACTGATACAACCCACAGTTCGTATAATATCCCATGATTTTCAGTTAAGAGCAAGTAACGTGTGAGCTTCCTGAATGATGTAGTTCGTTTGAGCTGAAAAGTGACTGCCCTAAACTGAAACGAAGTCTTGCTTGTAGGAAGACACATAGCCTGCGATTTAACTCCTCTTCTGTAGGGAAACACACAGCACAGTTCTCATCCATGGTACACACTCTGCTTTAGAGCAAGAATAACGCTCTTGCATTCTAGAGTCTCTAATACAGCAGGAAACCTGAGTGTGCTCAGAACAAAAGAACTGTGTTTCCTACACATACGGAGCATATCTAGTTCAACTCTGCTTCGGAAACTGATACAAAAATGCAGGTCCTCTAACATCCAATGCTTTTCACTTAAGAGCGAAAAACGTGTCAGCTTCGTGAAGGATGTAGCTTCATTTGAGCTCTAAAGTGACTTTGTTTTCCGTAAATGAAGACATGCTTGTACAAAGACACAGAGCCTGGGATTTAACTACACTTCTGAAGGGAAACACACAGCGCAGTACTCATCCGTGAAACACACTCTGCTTTAGAGCAAGTAGCACGCTCTTGCTTTCTAGAGTCTCTAAGAAAGCAGGAAACGTGAGTGTGCTCAGAACAAAAGAACTGTGTGTCCTAAACGTACGTACTATGTCTAGTTCAACTCTGCTTCTGAAACTCATACAAACCACAGGTCTTCTAACATCCAATTCTTGTCAGTTAAGATGAGAAACATAGAAGCTTCATGAACGATGTAGATCATTTGAGCTGAAAAGAGACTGCCCTTAACTGAAATGAAATCTATCTTGTAGGAAGACACAGAGCCTGGGATTTAACTCCATTTATGAAGGGAAACACACAGCACAGATCTCATCCATGGTACACACTCTGCTTTAGAACAAGAAGACCGCTCTTGCTTTCTAGAGTCACTAATACAGCAGGAAACGTGAGTGTGCTCTGAACAAATGAACGGTGTTTCCTACACATAGGGATCATATCTAGTTCAACTCTGCTTCTGAAACTGATACACACCACAGGTCCTCTAACATCCAATGCTTTTCAGTTAAAATGAGAAACGTGTTAGCTTCGTGAACAATGTAGTTCCTTTGAGCTTAAAGGTGACTGGCCTTACATGAAATGAAGTCTTGCTTGTAGGAAGACACAGAGCCTGGTATTTAACTCCATTTTTGAAGGGAAACACACAAGGCGGTTCTCATCCATGGAACACACTCTCCTTTAGAGCAAGAAGCACGCTCTTGCTTTTTAGAGTCTCTAATACAGCAGGAAACTTGAGTGTGCTCAGAACAAAAGAACTGTGTTTCTTACACATTCTGAGAATATCTAGTTCAAGTCTGCTTCTGAAACTGATACAAACCACAGGTCCTCTAACATCCAATGCTTCTCAGTTAAGAGCGAAAAACGTTTGAGCTTCGTGAACGATGTAGATTCATTTGAGCTCTAAAGAGACTTTGTTTTCCTAAAATGAAGACATGCTTGTAGGAAGACAAAGAGCATGGGATTTAACTCCATTTCTGGAGCAAAACACACAGCACAGTTCTCATCCACCTAACACACTCTACTTTAGAGCAAGAAGCACGCTCTTGCTTTCTACGGTCTCTAATACAGCAGGAAACGTGAGTGTGCTCAGAACAAAAGAACTGTGTTTCCTACTCTTTTGGACCATATCTAGTTCAACTCTGCTTCTGAAACTTATGCAAACCACAGGTCCTCTAACATCCAATGCTTGCCAGTTAAGATGAGAAACATAGAAGCTTCGTGAACGATGTAGATCGTTTGAGGTGAAAAGAGACTGCCCTTAACTGAAACGAAATCTTCCTTTTAGGAAGACACAGAGCCTGGGATTTAACTCCATTTCTGAAGGGAAACACACAACACAGTTCTCATCCATGAGACACTCTATGCTTTAAGCAAGAAGCACGCTCTTGCTTCTAGAGTCTCTAAGACAACATGAAACATGAGTGTGCTCAGAACAAAATAACTCTTTGTCCTACTCATACGGACCATATCCAGCTCAACTCTCCTTCTGAAACTGATACAAATCACAGCTCCTCTAATATCCCACGCTTTTCAGATAAGAGCGAGAAACCTGTGAACTTCATGAATTATGTAGCTTCCTTTGAGCTGCAAAATGACTGCGTTTAACTGAAAAGAAATCTTGCTTGTAGTAAGACACAGAGCTTGGGATTTAACTCCATTTCTGTAGGGTAACACACAGCACAGTTCTCATTAATGAAACACACTTTGCTTTAGAGCAGAAGCACGCTCTTGCTTTCTAGAGTCTCTAATACAAGAGGAAAAGTGAGTGTGCTCAGAAAAAAAGAACGGAGTTTTGTACAACTACGGACCATATCTAGTTCAACTCTGCTTCTGAAACTGATACAAACCACAGGACCTCTAATATCCAATGCTTTCCAGTTATGAGAGAGAAACGTGTGAGTTTCATGAACAATGTAGCTTCCTCTGAGCTGAAAATTAACTGTGTTTACCTGAAACCAAGTTTTGCTTGTAGGAAGACACAGTGCCTGGGATTTAACTACACTTTTGAAGGAAACACACAGCACAGTTCTCATCCATTAAACACACTCTGCTTTAGAGCAAGAAGCATGCTCTTGCTTTCTAGAGTCCCTAAACCATCAAGAAACGTGAGTGTGCACAGAACAAAAGAGCTGTGTGTTCTACACATGCGGACTATATCTCGTTCAACTATGCTTCTGTAACTCATGCAAACCACAGGTCCTCTAACATCCAATGTTTGTCAGTTAAGAGCGAAAAACATGTTAGCTCGTGTATGATGTAGTTTCGTTTGAGCTGAAAAGTGACTGCGTTTACATGAAACGAAGTCTTGCTTGTAGGAAGACACAGAGCCTGGTATTTAACTCCATTTCTGTAGGGTAACACACAGCACAGTTCTCATTCATGAAACACTCTCTGGATTAGAACAAGAAGCACGCTCTTGCTTTGTAAAGTTTCTAATACAGCAGGAAACATGAATGTGCTCAGAAAAAAAGAACGGAGTTTCGTACACATACGGACCATATCTAGTTCGACTCTGCTTCTGAAACTGATACAAACCACAGGACCTCAAACTTTCAATGCTTTTCATTTAAGAGCGAGAAACGTGTGAGCTTTATGAACAATGTAGCTTCCTTTGAGCTGAAAAGTGACTGTGTTTACCTGAAACGAATTCTTGTTTGTAGGACGACACAGAGCCTGGAATTTAATTCCATTTATGAAGGGAAACACACAACACAGTTCTCATCCATGAAACACACTCTGCTTTAGAGCAAGAAGCACGCTCTTGCTTCTAGAGTCTCGAAGACAACATGAAACATGAGTGTGTTCAGAAAAAACTAACTGTGTGCCCTACACATACCGACCATATCTAGCTCAACTCTGCTTCTGAAACTGATACAAATCACAGCTCCTCTAATATCCCATGCTTTTCAGATAAGAGGGAGAAACCTGTGAGCTTCGTGAATGATGTAGCTTCCTTTGAGCTGAAAAGTGACTGCGTTTACCTGAAACGAATTCTTGCTTGTAGTAAGACAGAGAGCCTAGGTTTTAACTCCATTTCTCAAGGGTAACACACAGTACAGTTCTCATTCATGAAGCACACCTTGCTTTAGAGGAAGAAGCACGCTATTGCTTTCTAGACTTTCTAATTCACTAGGAAACGTGAGTATGCTCAGAACAAAAGCACGGTGTTTCCTACACATACAGACCATATCTAGTTCAACTCTGCTTCTGAAACTGATACAAACTACAGCTCCTCTAACATCCAATGCTTGTCAGTTAAGATGAGAAATGTTTGAGCTTCATGATCGATGTAGATATTTTGAGCTGAAAATTGACTGCCCTTACCTAAAAAGAAGTCTTGCTTGAGGGAAGACACAGAGCCAGGATTTAAATCAATTTTTGAAGGTAAAAACACATCACAGTTCTCATCCATGAAAAACACTCTGCTTTAGGGCAAGAAACACGCTCTTGCTTTCTAGAGTCTCTAATAAACCAGGAAAACTGAGTGTGCTCAGAACAAAACAACTGTGCATCCTACACATATGGACCCTGTCTAGTTCAACACTGCTTCAGAAACTGATACAAACCACACGTCCTCTAACATCCAATGATTGTCAGTTAAGATGAGAAACGTGGGAGCTTCGTGAACAATGTAGATCTTTTGAGCTGAAAAGAGACTGCCCTTAAGTGAAATGAAATCTTGCATGTAGAATGAAACAGAGCCTGGGATTTAACTCCATTTCTGAAGGGAAACACACAGCACAGTTCTCATACATTGTACACACTCTGCTTTAGAGCAAGAATCACACTCTTGCTTTCTAGACTCTCTAATACAGCAGGAAATGTGAGTGTGCTGAGAACAAAAGAATGGTGTTTCCTACACATACAAACCATATGTAGTTCAACTCTGCTTCTGAAACTGAAAGAAACCCCAGGTACTCTAACATCCAATGCTTTTTATTTAAGAGTGAGAAACGTGTGAGATTCATGAACAATGTAGCTTCCTTTGAGCTGAAAATTGACTGTGTTTACCGGAAACCAAGTCTTGCTTGGAGGAAGACACAGAGCGTGGGATTTAACTCCATTTCTGAGGGAAACACACAGCACAGTTCTCCTCCATGAAACACACTCTGCTTTACAGCAAGAAGCAAGTTCTTGCTTTCTAGAGTGTCTAAGACAGCAAGAAACGTGAGTGTGCTCAGTACAAAAGAACTGTGCATCCTACACATATGGATCATATCTAGTACAACTCTGCTTCTGAAACTGATAAAAACAACAAGTCCTCTAACATCCAATGATTGTCATTTAAGATGAGAAACGTGGGTGCTTCGTGAACGATGTAGATCGTTTGAGCTAAAAAGTGACTGCCCTTATCTGAAAAGAACTCTTGCTTGTAGGAAGAAACAGATCCTGTGATTTAACTCCATTTCTGAGGGATAACACACAGCTCAGGTCTCATCCATGGTACACACTCTGCTTCAGAGCAAGAAGCACGCTCTTGCTTTCTAGAGTCACTAATACAGCAGGAAAGGTGAGTGTGCTCTGAAAAAAACAACGGTGTTTCCTACACATACGGATCATGTCTAGTTCAACTCTTCTTCTGAAA
Source organism: Onychomys leucogaster (assembly GCA_949786385.1). Taxonomy (NCBI): domain Eukaryota; kingdom Metazoa; phylum Chordata; class Mammalia; order Rodentia; family Cricetidae; genus Onychomys; species Onychomys leucogaster. Next base: position 2,110,924 of record CATKUP010000009.1, on the reverse strand, counting down.
CTTATGCAAACCACAGGTCCTCTAACATCCAATGCTTTTCAGTTAAAATGAGAATCGTGTTAGCTTCGTGAATGATGTAGTTCCTTTGACCTGAAAGGTGACTGGCCTTACATGTAACGAAGTCTTGCTTGTAGGAAGACACAGAGACTGGGATTTAACTCCATTTCAGAAGGGAAACACACAAGACTGTTCTCATCCATGTAACACACTCTGCTCTAGAGTAAGAAGCATGCTCTTTCTTTCTAGATTCTCTAATACAACAGGAAACGTGTGTGTGCTCAGAACAAAAGAACTGTTTTTCTTACACATTCTGAGAATATCTAGTTCAACTCTGCTTCTGAAACTGATGCAACCCACAGGTCCTATAATATCCCTTGCTTTTCAGTTAAGAGCGAGTAACGTGTGAGCTTCGTGAATGATGTAGCTTCATTTGAGCTCTATAGTGAATTTGTTTTCCTAAAATGAAGACTTGCATGTAGGAAGACACAGAGTGTGGGATTTAACTCCATTTCTGAAGGGAAACACACAGCACAGTACTCATCCATGAAACACACTCTGCTTTAGAGCAAGAAGCAAGTTCTTGCTTTCCAGATTCTCTAAGAGAGCAGGAAACGTGAGTGTGCTCAGAACAAAAGAACTGTGTTTCCTACTCATTTGGACAATATCTAGTTCAACTCTGCTTCTGAAACTTATGCCACCCACAGGTCCGCTAACATCCAATGCTTGCAATTTAAGATGAGAAACGTGTGAGCTTAATGAACGATAAAGTTCGTTTGAGCTGAAAAGTGACTGCCCTTACCTGAAATGAAGTCTTGATGGTAGAAAGACACAGATCCTGGGTTTAACTCCACTTCTGGAGGAAAACACACAGTACTGTTCTCATCCATGAAACACACTCTGCTTTAGAGCAAGAAGCACGCTCTTGCTTTCTAGATTTTCTAATACAGCAAGAAACATGAGTGTGCTCAGAAAAAAAGAACTGTGTGTCCTACACATACGGACAATATGTAGTTCAAATCTGCTTCTGAAACTGATGTAACCCACAGGTCCTATAAAATCCAATGCTTTTCAGTTAAGAGCGAGTAACGTGTGAGCTTCGTGAATGATGTAGCTTCATTTGAGCTCTAAAGTGAATTTATTTTCCTAAATGAAGACATGCTTGTAGGAAGACAAATAGCGTGGTATATAAATCCATTTCTGAAGCAAAACACAGAGCACAGTTCTCCTCCGGGAAACACACTCTTGTTTTGAGAAAGAAGAACGCTCTTGCTTTCTAGAGTCTTTAAAACATCAGGAAACGTGATTGTGCCCAGAACAAAAGAACTGTGTTTCCTACTCATTTGGACCATATCTAGTTCAACTCTGCTTCAGAAACTTCTGCAAACCACAGGTCCTCTAACATCCAATGCTTGCAATTTAAGATGAGAAACGTGTGAGCTTAATGAACGATAAAGTTAGTTTGAGCTGAAAATTGACTGCCCTTACCTGAAATGAAGTCTTGATGGTAGAAAGACACAGATCCTGGGTTTTAACTCCACTTCTGAAGGAAAACACACAGTACTGTTCTCATCCATGAAACACACTCTGCTTTAGAGGAAGAAGCACGCTCTTGCTTTCTAGAGTCTCTAAAACAGCAAGAAACGTGAGTGTGCTCAGAACAAAGAACTGTGTGTCCTACACATACGGACCATATCTAGTTCAACTCTGCTTCTGAAACTGATGCAACCCACAGGTCCTATAATATCCCATGCTTTTCAGTTAAGAGCAAGTAACGTGTGAGCTTTGTGAATGATGTAGCTTCATTTGAGATCTAAAGTGACTTTATTTTCCTAAAATGAAGACATGCTTGTAGGAAGACAAATAGCTTGGGATATAACTCCATTTCTGAAGCAAAACACAGAGCACAGTTCTCCTCCAGGAAACAAACTCTGGTTTAGAGAAAGAAGAACGCTCTTGCTTTCTAGAGTCTTTAAAACATCAGGAAACGTGATTGTGCCCAGAACAAAAGAACTGTGTTTCCTACTCATTTGGACCATATCTAGTTCAACACTGCTTCAGAAACTTCTGCAAACCACAGGTCCTCTAACATCCAATGCTTGCCATTTTAGATGAGAAACGTGTTAGTTTAATGAATGATAAAGTTCGTTTGAGCAGAAAAGTGTCTGCCCTTACCTGGAACGAAGTCTTGCTTGCAGGAAGACACCGATCCTGGGATTTAACTCCTCTTCTGAAGGGAAACACACAGCACAGTTCTCATGCATGGTACACACTCTGCTTTAGAGCAAAAAAAAAGCTCCTGCTCTCTAGAGTCTCTAATACAGCAGGAAACGTGAGTGTGCTCAGAACAAAAGAACTGTGTTTCCTACACCTTCGGACCATATCTAGTTCAACTCTGCTTCGGAAAGTGATAGAAACCCCAGGATCTCTAACATCCAATGCTTTTCACTTATGAGCGAAAAACGTGTCAGCTTCGTGAATGATGTAGCCTCATTTGAGCTCTAAAGTGACTTTATTTTCCTAAAATGAAGACATGCTTGTAGGAAGACAAAGAGCCTGGGATATAACTCCATTTCTGAAGCAAAACACACAGCACAGTTCTCCTCCAGGAAACACACTCTGGTTTAGAGCAAGAAGAACGCTCTTGCTTTCTAGAGTCTCTAAAACAGCAGGAAACATGATTGTGAACAGAACAAAAGAACTGTGTTTCCTACTCATTTGGACCATATCTAGTTCAACTCTGCTTCTGAAACTTATGCAAACCACAGGCCTTCTAACATCCAATGCTTGTCAGTTAAGATGAGAAACATAGAAGTTTCGTGAACGATGTAGATCATTTGAGCTAAAAATCGACTGCCCTTAACTGAAACGAAATCTTGCTTGTAGGAAGACACAGAGCCTGGGATATAACTCCATTTCTGAAGGGAAACACACAAGACTGTTCTCATCCATGTAACACACTCTGCTTTAGAGGAAGAAGCACGCTCTTGCTTTCTAGAGTCTCTAAAACAGCAGGAAACGTGAGTGTGCTCAGAACAAAAGAACTGTGTGTCCTACACATACGGACCATATCTAGTTCAACTCTGCTTCTGAAACTTATGCAAACCACAGGTCCTCTAACATCCAATGCTTGCCAGTTAAGATGAGAAACGTGTATGCTTCATGAATGATGTAGATCATTTGAGCTTAAAAGAGACTGCCCTTAACTGAAACGAAATCTTGCTTGTAGGAAGACACAGAGCCTGGGATATAACTCCATTTCTGAAGGGAAACACACAAGGCTGTTCTCATCCATGTAACACACTCTGCTTTAGAGGAAGAAGAACTCCCTTGCTTTCTAGAGTCTCTAAAACAGCAGGAAACGTGAGTGTGCCCAGAACTAAAGAACTGTGTTTCCTACACATACAGGCCATATCTAGTTCAACTCTGCTTCTGAAACTTATGCAAACCACAGGTCCTCTAACATCCAATGCTTTTCAGTTAAAATGAGAATCGTGTTAGCTTCGTGAATGATGTAGTTCCTTTGACCTGAAAGGTGACTGGCCTTACATGTAACGAAGTCTTGCTTGTAGGAAGACACAGAGACTGGGATTTAACTCCATTTCAGAAGGGAAACACACAAGACTGTTCTCATCCATGTAACACACTCTGCTCTAGAGTAAGAAGCATGCTCTTTCTTTCTAGATTCTCTAATACAACAGGAAACGTGTGTGTGCTCAGACCAAAAGAACTGTTTTTCTTACACATTCTGAGATTATCTAGTTCAACTCTGCTTCTGAAACTGATGCAACCCACAGGTCCTATAATATCCCTTGCTTTTCAGTTAAGAGCGAGTAACGTGTGAGCTTCGTGAATGATGTAGCTTCATTTGAGCTCTATAGTGAATTTGTTTTCCTAAAATGAAGACTTGCATGTAGGAAGACACAGAGCGTGGGATTTAACTCCATTTCTGAAGGGAAACACACAGCACAGTACTCATCCATGAAACACACTCTGCTTTAGAGCAAGAAGCACGTTCTTGCTTTCCAGATTCTCTAAGAGAGCAGGAAACGTGAGTGTGCTCAGAACAAAAGAACTGTGTTTCTTACTCATTTGGACAATATCTAGTTCAACTCTGCTTCTGAAACTTATGCCACCCACAGGTCCGCTAACATCCAATGCTTGCAATTTAAGATGAAAAACGTGTGAGCTTAATGAACGATAAAGTTCGTTTGAGCTGAAAAGTGACTGCCCTTACCTGAAATGAAGTCTTGCTTGTAGAAAGACACAGAGCCTGAGATTTAACTCCATTTCTGAAGCGAAACACACAGCACAGTTCTCATCCATGAAACACTCTCTGCTTTAGGGCAAGAAGCACGCTCTTGCTTTCTAGAGTCCCTAAGACTGCAGGAAACGTGAGTGTGCTCAGAACAAAAGAACTGTGTGTCCTAAACATACATACAATGGCTAGTTCAAATCTGCTTCTGAAAGTGATACAAACCACAGGCCTTCTAACATCCAATGCTTGTCAGTTAAGATGAGAAACGTGTATGCTTCATGAACGATGTAGATCATTTGAGCTAAAAAGCGACTGCCCTTAACTGAAACGAAATCTTGCTTGTAGAAAGACACAGATCCTGGGTTTTAACTCCACTTCTGAAGGAAAACACACAGTACTGTTCTCATCCATGAAACACACTCTGCTTTAGAGGAAGAAGCACGCTCTTGCTTTCTAGAGTCTCTAAAACAGCAAGAAACGTGAGTGTGCTCAGAACAAAGAACTGTGTGTCCTACACATACGGACCATATCTAGTTCAACTCTGCTTCTGAAACTGATGCAACCCACAGGTCCTATAATATCCCATGCTTTTCAGTTAAGAGCAAGTAACGTGTGAGCTTTGTGAATGATGTAGCTTCATTTGAGATCTAAAGTGACTTTATTTTCCTAAAATGAAGACATGCTTGTAGGAAGACAAATAGCTTGGGATATAACTCCATTTCTGAAGCAAAACACAGAGCACAGTTCTCCTCCAGGAAACAAACTCTGGTTTAGAGAAAGAAGAACGCTCTTGCTTTCTAGAGTCTTTAAAACATCAGGAAACGTGATTGTGCCCAGAATTAAAGAACTGTGTTTCCTACTCATTTGGACCATATCTAGTTCAACTCTGCTTCTGAAACTTATGCAAACCACAGGTCCTCTAACATCCAATGCTTGCCATTTAAGATGAGAAACGTGTGAGCTTAATGAACGATAAAGTTCGTTTGAGCTGAAAAGTGACTGCCCTTACCTGAAAAGAAGTCTTGCTTGTAGAAAGACACAGAGCCTGAGATTTAACTCCATTTCTGAAGCGAAACACACAGCACAGTTCTCATCCATGAAACACTCTCTGCTTTAGGGCAAGAAGCACGCTCTTGCTTTCAAGAGTCTCTAAGACAGCAGGAAACGTGAGTGTGCTCAGAACAAAAGAACTGTGTGTCCTAAACATACATACAATGGCTAGTTCAAATCTGCTTCTGAAACTGATACAAACCACAGGCCTTCTAACATCCAATGCTTGTCAGTTAAGATGAGAAACATAGAAGTTTCGTGAACGATGTAGATCATTTGAGCTAAAAAGCGACTGCCCTTAACTGAAACGAAATCTTGCTTGTAGGAAGACACAGAGCCTGGGATATAACTCCATTTATGAAGGGAAACACACAAGACTGTTCTCATCCATGTAACACACTCTGCTTTAGAGGAAGAAGCACGCTCTTGCTTTCTAGAGTCTCTAAAACAGCAGGAAACGTGAGTGTGCTCAGAACAAAAGAACTGTGTGTCCTACACATACGGACCATATCTAGTTCAAATCTGCTTCTGAAACTTATGCAAACCACAGGTCCTCTAACATCCAATGCTTGCCAGTTAAGATGAGAAACGTGTATGCTTCATGAATGATGTAGATCATTTGAGCTTAAAAGAGACTGCCCTTAACTGAAACGAAATCTTGCTTGTAGGAAGACACAGAGCCTGGGATATAACTCCATTTCTGAAGGGAAACACACAAGGCTGTTCTCATCCATGTAACACACTCTGCTTTAGAGGAAGAAGAACTCCCTTGCTTTCTAGAGTCTCTAAAACAGCAGGAAACGTGAGTGTGCCCAGAACTAAAGAACTGTGTTTCCTACACATACAGGCCATATCTAGTTCAACTCTGCTTCTGAAACTTATGCAAACCACAGGTCCTCTAACATCCAATGCTTTTCAGTTAAAATGAGAATCGTGTTAGCTTCGTGAATGATGTAGTTCCTTTGACCTGAAAGGTGACTGGCCTTACATGTAACGAAGTCTTGCTTGTAGGAAGACACAGAGACTGGGATTTAACTCCATTTCAGAAGGGAAACACACAAGACTGTTCTCATCCATGTAACACACTCTGCTCTAGAGTAAGAAGCATGCTCTTTCTTTCTAGATTCTCTAATACAACAGGAAACGTGTGTGTGCTCAGAACAAAAGAACTGTTTTTCTTACACATTCTGAGAATATCTAGTTCAACTCTGCTTCTGAAACTGATGCAACCCACAGGTCCTATAATATCCCTTGCTTTTCAGTTAAGAGCGAGTAACGTGTGAGCTTCGTGAATGATGTAGCTTCATTTGAGCTCTATAGTGAATTTGTTTTCCTAAAATGAAGACTTGTATGTAGGAAGACACAGAGCGTGGGATTTAACTCCATTTCTGAAGGGAAACACACAGCACAGTACTCATCCATGAAACACACTCTGCTTTAGAGCAAGAAGCACGTTCTTGCTTTCCAGATTCTCTAAGAGAGCAGGAAACGTGAGTGTGCTCAGAACAAAAGAACTGTGTTTCTTACTCATTTGGACAATATCTAGTTCAACTCTGCTTCTGAAACTTATGCCACCCACAGGTCCGCTAACATCCAATGCTTGCAATTTAAGATGAAAAACGTGTGAGCTTAATGAACGATAAAGTTCGTTTGAGCTGAAAAGTGACTGCCCTTACCTGAAATGAAGTCTTGCTTGTAGAAAGACACAGAGCCTGAGATTTAACTCCATTTCTGAAGTGAAACACACAGCACAGTTCTCATCCATGAAACACTCTCTGCTTTAGGGCAAGAAGCACGCTCTTGCTTTCTAGAGTCCCTAAGACTGCAGGAAACGTGAGTGTGCTCAGAACAAAAGAACTGTGTGTCCTAAACATACATACAATGGCTAGTTCAAATCTGCTTCTGAAAGTGATACAAACCACAGGCCTTCTAACATCCAATGCTTGTCAGTTAAGATGAGAAACGTGTATGCTTCATGAACGATGTAGATCATTTGAGCTAAAAAGCGACTGCCCTTAACTGAAACGAAATCTTGCTTGTAGGAAGACACAGAGCCTGGGATATAACTCCATTTCTGAAGGGAAACACACAAGGCTGTTCTCATCCATGTAACACACTCTGCTTTAGAGGAAGAAGAACTCCCTTGCTTTCTAGAGTCTCTAAAACAGCAGGAAACGTGAGTGTGCCCAGAACTAAAGAACTGTGTTTCCTACACATACGGACCATATCTAGTTCAACTCTGCTTCTGAAACTTATGCAAACCACAGGTCCTCTAACATCCAATGCTTGCAATTTAAGATGAGAAACGTGTGAGCTTAATGAACGATAAAGTTCGTTTGAGCTGAAAAGTGACTGCCCTTACCTGAAATGAAGTCTTGATGGTAGAAAGACACAGATCCTGGGTTTTAACTCCACTTCTGAAGGAAAACACACAGTACTGTTCTCATCCATGAAACACACTCTGCTTTAGAGGAAGAAGCACGCTCTTGCTTTCTAGAGTCTCTAAAACAGCAAGAAACGTGAGTGTGCTCAGAACAAAGAACTGTGTGTCCTACACATACGGACCATATCTAGTTCAACTCTGCTTCTGAAACTGATGCAACCCACAGGTCCTATAATATCCCATGCTTTTCAGTTAAGAGCGAGTAACGTGTGAGCTTCGTGAATGATGTAGCTTCATTTGAGCTCTAAAGTGACTTTATTTTCCTAAATGAAGACATGCTTGTAGGAAGACAAATAGCGTGGTATATAAATCCATTTCTGAAGCAAAACACAGAGCACAGTTCTCCTCCGGGAAACACACTCTGGTTTTGAGAAAGAAGAACGCTCTTGCTTTCTAGAGTCTTTAAAACATCAGGAAACGTGATTGTGCCCAGAACAAAAGAACTGTGTTTCCTACTCATTTGGACCATATCTAGTTCAACTCTGCTTCAGAAACTTCTGCAAACCGCAGGTCCTCTAACATCCAATGCTTGCAATTTAAGATGAGAAACGTGTGAGCTTAATGAACGATAAAGTTCGTTTGAGCTGAAAAGTGACTGCCCTTACCTGAAATGAAGTCTTGATGGTAGAAAGACACAGATCCTGGGTTTTAACTCCACTTCTGAAGGAAAACACACAGTACTGTTCTCATCCATGAAACACACTCTGCTTTAGAGGAAGAAGCACGCTCTTGCTTTCTAGAGTCTCTAAAACAGCAAGAAACGTGAGTGTGCTCAGAACAAAGAACTGTGTGTCCTACACATACGGACCATATCTAGTTCAACTCTGCTTCTGAAACTGATGCAACCCACAGGTCCTATAATATCCCATGCTTTTCAGTTAAGAGCAAGTAACGTGTGAGCTTTGTGAATGATGTAGCTTCATTTGAGATCTAAAGTGACTTTATTTTCCTAAAATGAAGACATGCTTGTAGGAAGACAAATAGCTTGGGATATAACTCCATTTCTGAAGCAAAACACAGAGCACAGTTCTCCTCCAGGAAACAAACTCTGGTTTAGAGAAAGAAGAACGCTCTTGCTTTCTAGAGTCTTTAAAACATCAGGAAACGTGATTGTGCCCAGAACAAAAGAACTGTGTTTCCTACTCATTTGGACCATATCTAGTTCAACTCTGCTTCAGAAACTTCTGCAAACCACAGGTCCTCTAACATCCAATGCTTGCCATTTTAGATGAGAAACGTGTTAGTTTAATGAATGATAAAGTTCGTTTGAGCAGAAAAGTGTCTGCCCTTACCTGGAACGAAGTCTTGCTTGCAGGAAGTCACCGATCCTGGGATTTTACTCCTCTTCTGAAGGGAAACACACAGCACAGTTCTCATGCATGGTACACACTCTGCTTTAGAGCAAAAAAAAGCTCCTGCTCTCTAGAGTCTCTAATACAGCAGGAAACGTGAGTGTGCTCAGAACAAAAGAACTGTGTTTCCTACACCTTCGGACCATATCTAGTTCAACTCTGCTTCGGAAAGTGATAGAAACCCCAGGATCTCTAACATCCAATGCTTTTCACTTAAGAGCGAAAAACGTGTCAGCTTCGTGAATGATGTAGCCTCATTTGAGCTCTAAAGTGACTTTATTTTCCTAAAATGAAGACATGCTTGTAGGAAGACAAAGAGCCTGGGATATAACTCCATTTCTGAAGCAAAACACACAGCACAGTTCTCCTCCAGGAAACACACTCTGGTTTAGAGCAAGAAGAACGCTCTTGCTTTCTAGAGTCTCTAAAACAGCAGGAAACGTGATTGTGCCCAGAACAAAAGAACTGTGTTTCCTACTCATTTGGACCATATCTAGTTCAACTCTGTTTCTGAAACTTATGCAAACCACAGGTCCTCTAACATCCAATGCTTGCCATTTAAGATGAGAAACGTGTGAGCTTAATGAACGATAAAGTTCGTTTGAGCTGAAAAGTGACTGCCCTTACCTGAAAAGAAGTCTTGCTTGTAGAAAGACACAGAGCCTGAGATTTAACTCCATTTCTGAAGCGAAACACACAGCACAGTTCTCATCCATGAAACACTCTCTGCTTTAGGGCAAGAAGCACGCTCTTGCTTTCAAGAGTCTCTAAGACAGCAGGAAACGTGAGTGTGCTCAGAACAAAAGAACTGTGTGTCCTAAACATACATACAATGGCTAGTTCAAATCTGCTTCTGAAAGTGATACAAACCACAGGCCTTCTAACATCCAATGCTTGTCAGTTAAGATGAGAAACATAGAAGTTTCGTGAACGATGTAGATCATTTGAGCTAAAAAGCGACTGCCCTTAACTGAAACGAAATCTTGCTTGTAGGAAGACACAGAGCCTGGGATATAACTCCATTTCTGAAGGGAAACACACAAGACTGTTCTCATCCATGTAACACACTCTGCTTTAGAGGAAGAAGCACGCTCTTGCTTTCTAGAGTCTCTAAAACAGCAGGAAACGTGAGTGTGCTCAGAACAAAAGAACTGTGTGTCCTACACATACGGACCATATCTAGTTCAACTCTGCTTCTGAAACTTATGCAAACCACAGGTCCTCTAACATCCAATGCTTTTCAGTTAAAATGAGAATCGTGTTAGCTTCGTGAATGATGTAGTTCCTTTGACCTGAAAGGTGACTGGCCTTACATGTAACGAAGTCTTGCTTGTAGGAAGACACAGAGACTGGGATTTAACTCCATTTCAGAAGGGAAACACACAAGACTGTTCTCATCCATGTAACACACTCTGCTCTAGAGTAAGAAGCATGCTCTTTCTTTCTAGATTCTCTAATACAACAGGAAACGTGTGTGTGCTCAGAACAAAAGAACTGTTTTTCTTACACATTCTGAGAATATCTAGTTCAACTCTGCTTCTGAAACTGATGCAACCCACAGGTCCTATAATATCCCTTGCTTTTCAGTTAAGAGCGAGTAACGTGTGAGCTTCGTGAATGATGTAGCTTCATTTGAGCTGTATAGTGAATTTGTTTTCCTAAAATGAAGACTTGCATGTAGGAAGACACAGAGCGTGGGATTTAACTCCATTTCTGAAGGGAAACACACAGCACAGTACTCATCCATGAAACACACTCTGCTTTAGAGCAAGAAGCACGTTCTTGCTTTCCAGATTCTCTAAGAGAGCAGGAAACGTGAGTGTGCTCAGAACAAAAGAACTGTGTTTCTTACTCATTTGGACAATATCTAGTTCAACTCTGCTTCTGAAACTTATGCCACCCACAGGTCCGCTAACATCCAATGCTTGCAATTTAAGATGAAAAACGTGTGAGCTTAATGAACGATAAAGTTCGTTTGAGCTGAAAAGTGACTGCCCTTACCTGAAATGAAGTCTTGCTTGTAGAAAGACACAGAGCCTGAGATTTAACTCCATTTCTGAAGCGAAACACACAGCACAGTTCTCATCCATGAAACACTCTCTGCTTTAGGGCAAGAAGCACGCTCTTGCTTTCTAGAGTCCCTAAGACTGCAGGAAACGTGAGTGTGCTCAGAACAAAAGAACTGTGTGTCCTAAACATACATACAATGGCTAGTTCAAATCTGCTTCTGAAACTGATACAAACCACAGGCCTTCTAACATCCAATGCTTGTCAGTTAAGATGAGAAACGTGTATGCTTCATGAACGATGTAGATCATTTGAGCTAAAAAGCGACTGCCCTTAACTGAAACGAAATCTTGCTTGTAGGAAGACACAGAGCCTGGGATATAACTCCATTTCTGAAGGGAAACACACAAGGCTGTTCTCATCCATGTAACACACTCTGCTTTAGAGGAAGAAGAACTCCCTTGCTTTCTAGAGTCTCTAAAACAGCAGGAAACGTGAGTGTGCCCAGAACTAAAGAACTGTGTTTCCTACACATACAGGCCATATCTAGTTCAACTCTGCTTCTGAAACTTATGCAAACCACAGGTCCTCTAACATCCAATGCTTGCAATTTAAGATGAGAAACGTGTGAGCTTAATGAACGATAAAGTTCGTTTGAGCTGAAAAGTGACTGCCCTTACCTGAAATGAAGTCTTGATGGTAGAAAGACACAGATCCTGGGTTTTAACTCCACTTCTGAAGGAAAACACACAGTACTGTTCTCATCCATGAAACACACTCTGCTTTAGAGGAAGAAGCACGCTCTTGCTTTCTAGAGTCTCTAAAACAGCAAGAAACGTGAGTGTGCTCAGAACAAAGAACTGTGTGTCCTACACATACGGACCATATCTAGTTCAACTCTGCTTCTGAAACTGATGCAACCCACAGGTCCTATAATATCCCATGCTTTTCAGTTAAGAGCGAGTAACGTGTGAGCTTTGTGAATGATGTAGCTTCATTTGAGCTCTAAAGTGACTTTATTTTCCTAAATGAAGACATGCTTGTAGGAAGACAAATAGCGTGGTATATAAATCCATTTCTGAAGCAAAACACAGAGCACAGTTCTCCTCCGGGAAACACACTCTGGTTTTGAGAAAGAAGAACGCTCTTGCTTTCTAGAGTCTTTAAAACATCAGGAAACGTGATTGTGCCCAGAACAAAAGAACTGTGTTTCCTACTCATTTGGACCATATCTAGTTCAACTCTGCTTCAGAAACTTCTGCAAACCGCAGGTCCTCTAACATCCAATGCTTGCAATTTAAGATGAGAAACGTGTGAGCTTAATGAACGATAAAGTTCGTTTGAGCTGAAAAGTGACTGCCCTTACCTGAAAAGAAGTCTTGCTTGTAGAAAGACACAGAGCCTGAGATTTAACTCCATTTCTGAAGCGAAACACACAGCACAGTTCTCATCCATGAAACACTCTCTGCTTTAGGGCAAGAAGCACGCTCTTGCTTTCAAGAGTCTCTAAGACAGCAGGAAACGTGAGTGTGCTCAGAACAAAAGAACTGTGTGTCCTAAACATACATACAATGGCTAGTTCAAATCTGCTTCTGAAAGTGATACAAACCATAGGCCTTCTAACATCCAATGCTTGTCAGTTAAGATGAGAAACATAGAAGTTTCGTGAACGATGTAGATCATTTGAGCTAAAAAGCGACTGCCCTTAACTGAAACGAAATCTTGCTTGTAGGAAGACACAGAGCCTGGGATATAACTCCATTTCTGAAGGGAAACACACAAGACTGTTCTCATCCATGTAACACACTCTGCTTTAGAGGAAGAAGCACGCTCTTGCTTTCTAGAGTCTCTAAAACAGCAGGAAACGTGAGTGTGCTCAGAACAAAAGAACTGTGTATCCTACACATACGGACCATATTTAGTTCAACTCTGCTTCTGAAACTTATGCAAACCACAGGTCCTCTAACATCCAATGCTTGCCAGTTAAGATGAGAAACGTGTATGCTTCATGAATGATGTAGATCATTTGAGCTTAAAAGAGACTGCCCTTAACTGAAACGAAATCTTGCTTGTAGGAAGACACAGAGCCTGGGATATAACTCCATTTCTGAAGGGAAACACACAAGGCTGTTCTCATCCATGTAACACACTCTGCTTTAGAGGAAGAAGAACTCCCTTGCTTTCTAGAGTCTCTAAAACAGCAGGAAACGTGAGTGTGCCCAGAACTAAAGAACTGTGTTTCCTACACATACAGGCCATATCTAGTTCAACTCTGCTTCTGAAACTTATGCAAACCACAGGTCCTCTAACATCCAATGCTTTTCAGTTAAAATGAGAATCGTGTTAGCTTTGTGAATGATGTAGTTCCTTTGACCTGAAAGGTGACTGGCCTTACATGTAACGAAGTCTTGCTTGTAGGAAGACACAGAGACTGGGATTTAACTCCATTTCAGAAGGGAAACACACAAGACTGTTCTCATCCATGTAACACACTCTGCTCTAGAGTAAGAAGCATGCTCTTTCTTTCTAGATTCTCTAATACAACAGGAAACGTGTGTGTGCTCAGAACAAAAGAACTGTTTTTCTTACACATTCTGAGAATATCTAGTTCAACTCTGCTTCTGAAACTGATGCAACCCACAGGTCCTATAATATCCCTTGCTTTTCAGTTAAGAGCGAGTAACGTGTGAGCTTCGTGAATGATGTAGCTTCATTTGAGCTCTATAGTGAATTTGTTTTCCTAAAATGAAGACTTGCATGTAGGAAGACACAGAGCGTGGGATTTAACTCCATTTCTGAAGGGAAACACACAGCACAGTACTCATCCATGAAACACACTCTGCTTTAGAGCAAGAAGCACGTTCTTGCTTTCCAGATTCTCTAAGAGAGCAGGAAACGTGAGTGTGCTCAGAACAAAAGAACTGTGTTTCTTACTCATTTGGACAATATCTAGTTCAACTCTGCTTCTGAAACTTATGCCACCCACAGGTCCGCTAACATCCAATGCTTGCAATTTAAGATGAAAAACGTGTGAGCTTAATGAACGATAAAGTTCGTTTGAGCTGAAAAGTGACTGCCCTTACCTGAAATGAAGTCTTGCTTGTAGAAAGACACAGAGCCTGAGATTTAACTCCATTTCTGAAGCGAAACACACAGCACAGTTCTCATCCATGAAACACTCTCTGCTTTAGGGCAAGAAGCACGCTCTTGCTTTCTAGAGTCCCTAAGACTGCAGGAAACGTGAGTGTGCTCAGAACAAAAGAACTGTGTGTCCTAAACATACATACAATGGCTAGTTCAAATCTGCTTCTGAAAGTGATACAAACCACAGGCCTTCTAACATCCAATGCTTGTCAGTTAAGATGAGAAACGTGTATGCTTCATGAACGATGTAGATCATTTGAGCTAAAAAGCGACTGCCCTTAACTGAAACGAAATCTTGCTTGTAGGAAGACACAGAGCCTGGGATATAACTCCATTTCTGAAGGGAAACACACAAGGCTGTTCTCATCCATGTAACACACTCTGCTTTAGAGGAAGAAGAACTCCCTTGCTTTCTAGAGTCTCTAAAACAGCAGGAAACGTGAGTGTGCCCAGAACTAAAGAACTGTGTTTCCTACACATACAGGCCATATCTAGTTCAACTCTGCTTCTGAAACTTATGCAAACCACAGGTCCTCTAACATCCAATGCTTGCAATTTAAGATGAGAAACGTGTGAGCTTAATGAACGATAAAGTTCGTTTGAGCTGAAAAGTGACTGCCCTTACCTGAAATGAAGTCTTGATGGTAGAAAGACACAGATCCTGGGTTTTAACTCCACTTCTGAAGGAAAACACACAGTACTGTTCTCATCCATGAAACACACTCTGCTTTAGAGGAAGAAGCACGCTCTTGCTTTCTAGAGTCTCTAAAACAGCAAGAAACGTGAGTGTGCTCAGAACAAAGAACTGTGTGTCCTACACATACGGACCATATCTAGTTCAACTCTGCTTCTGAAACTGATGCAACCCACAGGTCCTATAATATCCCATGCTTTTCAGTTAAGAGCGAGTAACGTGTGAGCTTCGTGAATGATGTAGCTTCATTTGAGCTCTAAAGTGACTTTATTTTCCTAAATGAAGACATGCTTGTAGGAAGACAAATAGCGTGGTATATAAATCCATTTCTGAAGCAAAACACAGAGCACAGTTCTCCTCCGGGAAACACACTCTGGTTTTGAGAAAGAAGAACGCTCTTGCTTTCTAGAGTCTTTAAAACATCAGGAAACGTGATTGTGCCCAGAACAAAAGAACTGTGTTTCCTACTCATTTGAACCATATCTAGTTCAACTCTGCTTCAGAAACTTCTGCAAACCGCAGGTCCTCTAACATCCAATGCTTGCAATTTAAGATGAGAAACGTGTGAGCTTAATGAACGATAAAGTTCGTTTGAGCTGAAAAGTGACTGCCCTTACCTGAAATGAAGTCTTGATGGTAGAAAGACACAGATCCTGGGTTTTAACTCCACTTCTGAAGGAAAACACACAGTACTGTTCTCATCCATGAAACACACTCTGCTTTAGAGGAAGAAGCACGCTCTTGCTTTCTAGAGTCTCTAAAACAGCAAGAAACGTGAGTGTGCTCAGAACAAAGAACTGTGTGTCCTACACATACGGACCATATCTAGTTCAACTCTGCTTCTGAAACTGATGCAACCCACAGGTCCTATAATATCCCATGCTTTTCAGTTAAGAGCAAGTAACGTGTGAGCTTTGTGAATGATGTAGCTTCATTTGAGATCTAAAGTGACTTTATTTTCCTAAAATGAAGACATGCTTGTAGGAAGACAAATAGCTTGGGATATAACTCCATTTCTGAAGCAAAACACAGAGCACAGTTCTCCTCCAGGAAACAAACTCTGGTTTAGAGAAAGAAGAACGCTCTTGCTTTCTAGAGTCTTTAAAACATCAGGAAACGTGATTGTGCCCAGAACAAAAGAACTGTGTTTCCTACTCATTTGGACCATATCTAGTTCAACTCTGCTTCAGAAACTTCTGCAAACCACAGGTCCTCTAACATCCAATGCTTGCCATTTTAGATGAGAAACGTGTTAGTTTAATGAATGATAAAGTTCGTTTGAGCAGAAAAGTGTCTGCCCTTACCTGGAACGAAGTCTTGCTTGCAGGAAGTCACCGATCCTGGGATTTTACTCCTCTTCTGAAGGGAAACACACAGCACAGTTCTCATGCATGGTACACACTCTGCTTTAGAGCAAAAAAAAGCTCCTGCTCTCTAGAGTCTCTAATACAGCAGGAAACGTGAGTGTGCTCAGAACAAAAGAACTGTGTTTCCTACACCTTCGGACCATATCTAGTTCAACTCTGCTTCGGAAAGTGATAGAAACCCCAGGATCTCTAACATCCAATGCTTTTCACTTAAGAGCGAAAAACGTGTCAGCTTCGTGAATGATGTAGCCTCATTTGAGCTCTAAAGTGACTTTATTTTCCTAAAATGAAGACATGCTTGTAGGAAGACAAAGAGCCTGGGATATAACTCCATTTCTGAAGCAAAACACACATCACAGTTCTCCTCCAGGAAACACACTCTGGTTTAGAGCAAGAAGAACGCTCTTGCTTTCTAGAGTCTCTAAAACAGCAGGAAACGTGATTGTGCCCAGAACAAAAGAACTGTGTTTCCTACTCATTTGGACCATATCTAGTTCAACTCTGCTTCTGAAACTTATGCAAACCACAGGTCCTCTAACATCCAATGCTTGCCATTTAAGATGAGAAACGTGTGAGCTTAATGAACGATAAAGTTCGTTTGAGCTGAAAAGTGACTGCCCTTACCTGAAAAGAAGTCTTGCTTGTAGAAAGACACAGAGCCTGAGATTTAACTCCATTTCTGAAGCGAAACACACAGCACAGTTCTCATCCATGAAACACTCTCTGCTTTAGTGCAAGAAGCATGCTCTTGCTTTCTAGATTCTCTAAGACAGCAGGAAACGTGAGTGTGCTCAGAACAAAAGAACTGTGTGTCCTAAACATACATACAATGGCTAGTTCAAATCTGCTTCTGAAACTGATACAAACCACAGGCCTTCTAACATCCAATGCTTGTCAGTTAAGATGAGAAACATAGAAGTTTCGTGAACGATGTAGATCATTTGAGCTAAAAAGCGACTGCCCTTAACTGAAACGAAATCTTGCTTGTAGGAAGACACAGAGCCTGGGATATAACTCCATTTCTGAAGGGAAACACACAAGACTGTTCTCATCCATGTAACACACTCTGCTTTAGAGGAAGAAGCACGCTCTTGCTTTCTAGAGTCTCTAAAACAGCAGGAAACGTGAGTGTGCTCAGAACAAAAGAACTGTGTGTCCTACACATACGGACCATATCTAGTTCAACTCTGCTTCTGAAACTTATGCAAACCACAGGTCCTCTAACATCCAATGCTTGCCAGTTAAGATGAGAAACGTGTATGCTTCATGAATGATGTAGATCATTTGAGCTTAAAAGAGACTGCCCTTAACTGAAACGAAATCTTGCTTGTAGGAAGACACAGAGCCTGGGATATAACTCCATTTCTGAAGGGAAACACACAAGGCTGTTCTCATCCATGTAACACACTCTGCTTTAGAGGAAGAAGAACTCCCTTGCTTTCTAGAGTCTCTAAAACAGCAGGAAACGTGAGTGTGCCCAGAACTAAAGAACTGTGTTTCCTACACATACAGGCCATATCTAGTTCAACTCTGCTTCTGAAACTTATGCAAACCACAGGTCCTCTAACATCCAATGCTTTTCAGTTAAAATGAGAATCGTGTTAGCTTTGTGAATGATGTAGTTCCTTTGACCTGAAAGGTGACTGGCCTTACATGTAACGAAGTCTTGCTTGTAGGAAGACACAGAGACTGGGATTTAACTCCATTTCAGAAGGGAAACACACAAGACTGTTCTCATCCATGTAACACACTCTGCTCTAGAGTAAGAAGCATGCTCTTTCTTTCTAGATTCTCTAATACAACAGGAAACGTGTGTGTGCTCAGAACAAAAGAACTGTTTTTCTTACACATTCTGAGAATATCTAGTTCAACTCTGCTTCTGAAACTGATGCAACCCACAGGTCCTATAATATCCCTTGCTTTTCAGTTAAGAGCGAGTAACGTGTGAGCTTCGTGAATGATGTAGCTTCATTTGAGCTCTATAGTGAATTTGTTTTCCTAAAATGAAGACTTGCATGTAGGAAGACACAGAGCGTGGGATTTAACTCCATTTCTGAAGGGAAACACACAGCACAGTACTCATCCATGAAACACACTCTGCTTTAGAGCAAGAAGCACGTTCTGGCTTTCCAGATTCTCTAAGAGAGCAGGAAACGTGAGTGTGCTCAGAACAAAAGAACTGTGTTTCTTACTCATTTGGACAATATCTAGTTCAACTCTGCTTCTGAAACTTATGCCACCCACAGGTCCGCTAACATCCAATGCTTGCAATTTAAGATGAAAAACGTGTGAGCTTAATGAACGATAAAGTTCGTTTGAGCTGAAAAGTGACTGCCCTTACCTGAAATGAAGTCTTGCTTGTAGAAAGACACAGAGCCTGAGATTTAACTCCATTTCTGAAGCGAAACACACAGCACAGTTCTCATCCATGAAACACTCTCTGCTTTAGGGCAAGAAGCACGCTCTTGCTTTCTAGAGTCCCTAAGACTGCAGGAAACGTGAGTGTGCTCAGAACAAAAGAACTGTGTGTCCTAAACATACATACAATGGCTAGTTCAAATCTGCTTCTGAAAGTGATACAAACCACAGGCCTTCTAACATCCAATGCTTGTCAGTTAAGATGAGAAACGTGTATGCTTCATGAACGATGTAGATCATTTGAGCTAAAAAGCGACTGCCCTTAACTGAAACGAAATCTTGCTTGTAGGAAGACACAGAGCCTGGGATATAACTCCATTTCTGAAGGGAAACACACAAGGCTGTTCTCATCCATGTAACACACTCTGCTTTAGAGGAAGAAGAACTCCCTTGCTTTCTAGAGTCTCTAAAACAGCAGGAAACGTGAGTGTGCCCAGAACTAAAGAACTGTGTTTCCTACACATACAGGCCATATCTAGTTCAACTCTGCTTCTGAAACTTATGCAAACCACAGGTCCTCTAACATCCAATGCTTGCAATTTAAGATGAGAAACGTGTGAGCTTAATGAACGATAAAGTTCGTTTGAGCTGAAAAGTGACTGCCCTTACCTGAAATGAATTCTTGATGGTAGAAAGACACAGATCCTGGGTTTTAACTCCACTTCTGAAGGAAAACACACAGTACTGTTCTCATCCATGAAACACACTCTGCTTTAGAGGAAGAAGCACGCTCTTGCTTTCTAGAGTCTCTAAAACAGCAAGAAACGTGAGTGTGCTCAGAACAAAGAACTGTGTGTCCTACACATACGGACCATATCTAGTTCAACTCTGCTTCTGAAACTGATGCAACCCACAGATCCTATAATATCCCATGCTTTTCAGTTAAGAGCGAGTAACGTGTGAGCTTCGTGAATGATGTAGCTTCATTTGAGCTCTAAAGTGACTTTATTTTCCTAAATGAAGACATGCTTGTAGGAAGACAAATAGCGTGGTATATAAATCCATTTCTGAAGCAAAACACAGAGCACAGTTCTCCTCCGGGAAACACACTCTGGTTTTGAGAAAGAAGAACGCTCTTGCTTTCTAGAGTCTTTAAAACATCAGGAAACGTGATTGTGCCCAGAACAAAAGAACTGTGTTTCCTACTCATTTGAACCATATCTAGTTCAACTCTGCTTCAGAAACTTCTGCAAACCGCAGGTCCTCTAACATCCAATGCTTGCAATTTAAGATGAGAAACGTGTGAGCTTAATGAACGATAAAGTTCGTTTGAGCTGAAAAGTGACTGCCCTTACCTGAAATGAAGTCTTGATGGTAGAAAGACACAGATCCTGGGTTTTAACTCCACTTCTGAAGGAAAACACACAGTACTGTTCTCATCCATGAAACACACTCTGCTTTAGAGGAAGAAGCACGCTCTTGCTTTCTAGAGTCTCTAAAACAGCAAGAAACGTGAGTGTGCTCAGAACAAAGAACTGTGTGTCCTACACATACGGACCATATCTAGTTCAACTCTGCTTCTGAAACTGATGCAACCCACAGGTCCTATAATATCCCATGCTTTTCAGTTAAGAGCGAGTAACGTGTGAGCTTCGTGAATGATGTAGCTTCATTTGAGCTCTAAAGTGACTTTATTTTCCTAAATGAAGACATGCTTGTAGGAAGACAAATAGCGTGGTATATAAATCCATTTCTGAAGCAAAACACTGAGCACAGTTCTCCTCCGGGAAACACACTCTGGTTTTGAGAAAGAAGAACGCTCTTGCTTTCTAGAGTGTTTAAAACATCAGGAAACGTGATTGTGCCCAGAACAAAAGAACTGTGTTTCCTACTCATTTGAACCATATCTAGTTCAACTCTGCTTCAGAAACTTCTGCAAACCGCAGGTCCTCTAACATCCAATGCTTGCAATTTAAGATGAGAAACGTGTGAGCTTAATGAACGATAAAGTTCGTTTGAGCTGAAAAGTGACTGCCCTTACCTGAAATGAAGTCTTGATGGTAGAAAGACACAGATCCTGGGTTTTAACTCCACTTCTGAAGGAAAACACACAGTACTGTTCTCATCCATGAAACACACTCTGCTTTAGAGGAAGAAGCACGCTCTTGCTTTCTAGAGTCTCTAAAACAGCAAGAAACGTGAGTGTGCTCAGAACAAAGAACTGTGTGTCCTACACATACGGACCATATCTAGTTCAACTCTGCTTCTGAAACTGATGCAACCCACAGGTCCTATAATATCCCATGCTTTTCAGTTAAGAGCAAGTAACGTGTGAGCTTTGTGAATGATGTAGCTTCATTTGAGATCTAAAGTGACTTTATTTTCCTAAAATGAAGACATGCTTGTAGGAAGACAAATAGCTTGGGATATAACTCCATTTCTGAAGCAAAACACAGAGCACAGTTCTCCTCCAGGAAACAAACTCTGGTTTAGAGAAAGAAGAACGCTCTTGCTTTCTAGAGTCTTTAAAACATCAGGAAACGTGATTGTGCCCAGAACAAAAGAACTGTGTTTCCTACTCATTTGGACCATATCTAGTTCAACTCTGCTTCAGAAACTTCTGCAAACCACAGGTCCTCTAACATCCAATGCTTGCCATTTTAGATGAGAAACGTGTTAGTTTAATGAATGATAAAGTTCGTTTGAGCAGAAAAGTGTCTGCCCTTACCTGGAACGAAGTCTTGCTTGCAGGAAGTCACCGATCCTGGGATTTAACTCCTCTTCTGAAGGGAAACACACAGCACAGTTCTCATGCATGGTACACACTCTGCTTTAGAGCAAAAAAAAGCTCCTGCTCTCTAGAGTCTCTAATACAGCAGGAAACGTGAGTGTGCTCAGAACAAAAGAACTGTGTTTCCTACACCTTCGGACCATATCTAGTTCAACTCTGCTTCGGAAAGTGATAGAAACCCCAGGATCTCTAACATCCAATGCTTTTCACTTAAGAGCGAAAAACGTGTCAGCTTCGTGAATGATGTAGCCTCATTTGAGCTCTAAAGTGACTTTATTTTCCTAAAATGAAGACATGCTTGTAGGAAGACAAAGAGCCTGGGATATAACTCCATTTCTGAAGCAAAACACACATCACAGTTCTCCTCCAGGAAACACACTCTGGTTTAGAGCAAGAAGAACGCTCTTGCTTTCTAGAGTCTCTAAAACAGCAGGAAACGTGATTGTGCCCAGAACAAAAGAACTGTGTTTCCTACTCATTTGGACCATATCTAGTTCAACTCTGCTTCTGAAACTTATGCAAACCACAGGTCCTCTAACATCCAATGCTTGCCATTTAAGATGAGAAACGTGTGAGCTTAATGAACGATAAAGTTCGTTTGAGCTGAAAAGTGACTGCCCTTACCTGAAAAGAAGTCTTGCTTGTAGAAAGACACAGAGCCTGAGATTTAACTCCATTTCTGAAGCGAAACACACAGCACAGTTCTCATCCATGAAACACTCTCTGCTTTAGTGCAAGAAGCACGTTCTTGCTTTCCAGATTCTCTAAGAGAGCAGGAAACGTGAGTGTGCTCAGAACAAAAGAACTGTGTTTCTTACTCATTTGGACAATATCTAGTTCAACTCTGCTTCTGAAACTTATGCCACCCACAGGTCCGCTAACATCCAATGCTTGCAATTTAAGATGAAAAACGTGTGAGCTTAATGAACGATAAAGTTCGTTTGAGCTGAAAAGTGACTGCCCTTACCTGAAATGAAGTCTTGCTTGTAGAAAGACACAGAGCCTGAGATTTAACTCCATTTCTGAAGCGAAACACACAGCACAGTTCTCATCCATGAAACACTCTCTGCTTTAGGGCAAGAAGCACGCTCTTGCTTTCTAGAGTCCCTAAGACTGCAGGAAACGTGAGTGTGCTCAGAACAAAAGAACTGTGTGTCCTAAACATACATACAATGGCTAGTTCAAATCTGCTTCTGAAAGTGATACAAACCACAGGCCTTCTAACATCCAATGCTTGTCAGTTAAGATGAGAAACGTGTATGCTTCATGAACGATGTAGATCATTTGAGCTAAAAAGCGACTGCCCTTAACTGAAACGAAATCTTGCTTGTAGGAAGACACAGAGCCTGGGATATAACTCCATTTCTGAAGGGAAACACACAAGGCTGTTCTCATCCATGTAACACACTCTGCTTTAGAGGAAGAAGAACTGCCTTGCTTTCTAGAGTCTCTAAAACAGCAGGAAACGTGAGTGTGCCCAGAACTAAAGAACTGTGTTTGCTACACATACAGGCCATATCTAGTTCAACTCTGCTTCTGAAACTTATGCAAACCACAGGTCCTCTAACATCCAATGCTTGCAATTTAAGATGAGAAACGTGTGAGCTTAATGAACGATAAAGTTCGTTTGAGCTGAAAAGTGACTGCCCTTACCTGAAATGAAGTCTTGATGGTAGAAAGACACAGATCCTGGGTTTTAACTCCACTTCTGAAGGAAAACACACAAGACTGTTCTCATCCATGAAACACACTCTGCTTTAGAGGAAGAAGCACGCTCTTGCTTTCTAGAGTCTCTAAAACAGCAAGAAACGTGAGTGTGCTCAGAACAAAGAACTGTGTGTCCTACACATACGGACCATATCTAGTTCAACTCTGCTTCTGAAACTGATGCAACCCACAGGTCCTATAATATCCCATGCTTTTCAGTTAAGAGCAAGTAACGTGTGAGCTTTGTGAATGATGTAGCTTCATTTGAGATCTAAAGTGACTTTATTTTCCTAAAATGAAGACATGCTTGTAGGAAGACAAATAGCTTGGGATATAACTCCATTTCTGAAGCCAAACACAGAGCACAGTTCTCCTCCAGGAAACAAACTCTGGTTTAGAGAAAGAAGAACGCTCTTGCTTTCTAGAGTCTTTAAAACATCAGGAAACGTGATTGTGCCCAGAATTAAAGAACTGTGTTTCCTACTCATTTGGACCATATCTAGTTCAACTCTGCTTCTGAAACTTATGCAAACCACAGGTCCTCTAACATCCAATGCTTGCCATTTAAGATGAGAAACGTGTGAGCTTAATGAACGATAAAGTTCGTTTGAGCTGAAAAGTGACTGCCCTTACCTGAAAAGAAGTCTTGCTTGTAGAAAGACACAGAGCCTGAGATTTAACTCCATTTCTGAAGCGAAACACACAGCACAGTTCTCATCCATGAAACACTCTCTGCTTTAGGGCAAGAAGCACGCTCTTGCTTTCAAGAGTCTCTAAGACAGCAGGAAACGTGAGTGTGCTCAGAACAAAAGAACTGTGTGTCCTAAACATACATACAATGGCTAGTTCAAATCTGCTTCTGAAAGTGATACAAACCACAGGCCTTCTAACATCCAATGCTTGTCAGTTAAGATGAGAAACATAGAAGTTTCGTGAACGATGTAGATCATTTGAGCTAAAAAGCGACTGCCCTTAACTGAAACGAAATCTTGCTTGTAGGAAGACATAGAGCCTGGGATATAACTCCATTTCTGAAGGGAAACACACAAGACTGTTCTCATCCATGTAACACACTCTGCTTTAGAGGAAGAAGCATGCTCTTGCTTTCTAGAGTCTCTAAAACAGCAGGAAACTTGAGTGTGCTCAGAACAAAAGAACTGTGTGTCCTACACATACGGACCATATCTAGTTCAACTCTGCTTCTGAAACTTATGCAAACCACAGGTCCTCTAACATCCAATGCTTGCTAGTTAAGATGAGAAACGTGTATGCTTCATGAATGATGTAGATCATTTGAGCTTAAAAGAGACTGCCCTTAACTGAAACGAAATCTTGCTTGTAGGAAGACACAGAGCCTGGGATATAACTCCATTTCTGAAGGGAAACACACAAGGCTGTTCTCATCCATGTAACACACTCTGCTTTAGAGGAAGAAGAACTCCCTTGCTTTCTAGAGTCTCTAAAACAGCAGGAAACGTGAGTGTGCCCAGAACTAAAGAACTGTGTTTCCTACACATACAGGCCATATCTAGTTCAACTCTGCTTCTGAAACTTATGCAAACCACAGGTCCTCTAACATCCAATGCTTTTCAGTTAAAATGAGAATCGTGTTAGCTTCGTGAATGATGTAGTTCCTTTGACCTGAAAGGTGACTGGCCTTACATGTAACGAAGTCTTGCTTGTAGGAAGACACAGAGACTGGGATTTAACTCCATTTCAGAAGGGAAACACACAAGACTGTTCTCATCCATGTAACACACTCTGCTCTAGAGTAAGAAGCATGCTCTTTCTTTCTAGATTCTCTAATACAACAGGAATCGTGTGTGTGCTCAGAACAAAAGAACTGTTTTTCTTACACATTCTGAGAATATCTAGTTCAACTCTGCTTCTAAAACTGATGCAACCCACAGGTCCTATAATATCCCTTGCTTTTCAGTTAAGAGCGAGTAACGTGTGAGCTTCGTGAATGATGTAGCTTCATTTGAGCTCTATAGTGAATTTGTTTTCCTAAAATGAAGACTTGCATGTAGGAAGACACAGAGCATGGGATTTAACTCCATTTCTGAAGGGAAACACACAGCACAGTACTCATCCATGAAACACACTCTGCTTTAGAGCAAGAAGCACGTTCTTGCTTTCCAGATTCTCTAAGAGAGCAGGAAACGTGAGTGTGCTCAGAACAAAAGAACTGTGTTTCTTACTCATTTGGACAATATCTAGTTCAACTCTGCTTCTGAAACTTATGCCACCCACAGGTCCGCTAACATCCAATGCTTGCAATTTAAGATGAAAAACGTGTGAGCTTAATGAACGATAAAGTTCGTTTGAGCTGAAAAGTGACTGCCCTTACCTGAAATGAAGTCTTGCTTGTAGAAAGACACAGAGCCTGAGATTTAACTCCATTTCTGAAGCGAAACACACAGCACAGTTCTCATCCATGAAACACTCTCTGCTTTAGGGCAAGAAGCACGCTCTTGCTTTCTAGAGTCCCTAAGACTGCAGGAAACGTGAGTGTGCTCAGAACAAAAGAACTGTGTGTCCTAAACATACATACAATGGCTAGTTCAAATCTGCTTCTGAAAGTGATACAAACCACAGACCTTCTAACATCCAATGCTTGTCAGTTAAGATGAGAAACGTGTATGCTTCATGAACGATGTAGATCATTTGAGCTAAAAAGCGACTGCCCTTAACTGAAACGAAATCTTGCTTGTAGGAAGACACAGAGCCTGGGATATAACTCCATTTCTGAAGGGAAACACACAAGGCTGTTCTCATCCATGTAACACACTCTGCTTTAGAGGAAGAAGAACTGCCTTGCTTTCTAGAGTCTCTAAAACAGCAGGAAACGTGAGTGTGCCCAGAACTAAAGAACTGTGTTTGCTACACATACAGGCCATATCTAGTTCAACTCTGCTTCTGAAACTTATGCAAACCACAGGTCCTCTAACATCCAATGCTTGCAATTTAAGATGAGAAACGTGTGAGCTTAATGAACGATAAAGTTCGTTTGAGCTGAAAAGTGACTGCCCTTACCTGAAATGAAGTCTTGATGGTAGAAAGACACAGATCCTGGGTTTTAACTCCACTTCTGAAGGAAAACACACAGTACTGTTCTCATCCATGAAACACACTCTGCTTTAGAGGAAGAAGCACGCTCTTGCTTTCTAGAGTCTCTAAAACAGCAAGAAACGTGAGTGTGCTCAGAACAAAGAACTGTGTGTCCTACACATACGGACCATATCTAGTTCAACTCTGCTTCTGAAACTGATGCAACCCACAGGTCCTATAATATCCCATGCTTTTCAGTTAAGAGCAAGTAACGTGTGAGCTTTGTGAATGATGTAGCTTCATTTGAGATCTAAAGTGACTTTATTTTCCTAAAATGAAGACATGCTTGTAGGAAGACAAATAGCTTGGGATATAACTCCATTTCTGAAGCCAAACACAGAGCACAGTTCTCCTCCAGGAAACAAACTCTGGTTTAGAGAAAGAAGAACGCTCTTGCTTTCTAGAGTCTTTAAAACATCAGGAAACGTGATTGTGCCCAGAATTAAAGAACTGTGTTTCCTACTCATTTGGACCATATCTAGTTCGACTCTGCTTCTGAAACTTATGCAAACCACAGGTCCTCTAACATCCAATGCTTGCCATTTAAGATGAGAAACGTGTGAGCTTAATGAACGATAAAGTTCGTTTGAGCTGAAAAGTGACTGCCCTTACCTGAAAAGAAGTCTTGCTTGTAGAAAGACACAGAGCCTGAGATTTAACTCCATTTCTGAAGCGAAACACACAGCACAGTTCTCATCCATGAAACACTCTCTGCTTTAGGGCAAGAAGCACGCTCTTGCTTTCAAGAGTCTCTAAGACAGCAGGAAACGTGAGTGTGCTCAGAACAAAAGAACTGTGTGTCCTAAACATACATACAATGGCTAGTTCAAATCTGCTTCTGAAAGTGATACAAACCACAGGCCTTCTAACATCCAATGCTTGTCAGTTAAGATGAGAAACGTGTATGCTTCATGAACGATGTAGATCATTTGAGCTTAAAAGAGACTGCCCTTAACTGAAACGAAATCTTGCTTATAGGAAGACACAGAGCCTGGGATATAACTCCATTTCTGAAGGGAAACACACAAGACTGTTCTCATCCATGTAACACACTCTGCTTTAGAGGAAGAAGCACGCTCTTGCTTTCTGGAGTCTCTAAAACAGCAGGAAACGTGAGTGTGCTCAGAACAAAGAACTGTGTGTCCTACAATACGGACCATATCTAGTTCAACTCTGCTTCTGAAACTGATGCAACCCACAGGTCCTATAATATCCCATGCTTTTCAGTGAAGAGCAAGTAACGTGTGAGCTTTGTGAATGATGTAGCTTCATTTGAGATCTAAAGTGACTTTATTTTCCTAAAATGAAGACATGCTTGTAGGAAGACAAATAGCTTGGGATATAACTCCATTTCTGAAGCAAAACACAGAGCACAGTTCTCCTCCAGGAAACAAACTCTGGTTTAGAGAAAGAAGAACGCTCTTGCTTTCTAGAGTCTTTAAAACATCAGGAAACGTGATTGTGCCCAGAACAAAAGAACTGTGTTTCCTACTCATTTGGACCATATCTAGTTCAACTCTGCTTCAGAAACTTCTGCAAACCACAGGTCCTCTAACATCCAATGCTTGCCATTTTAGATGAGAAACGTGTGAGTTTAATGAATGATAAAGTTCGTTTGAGCAGAAAAGTGACTGCCCTTACCTGGAACGAAGTCTTGCTTGCAGGAAGACACCGATCCTGGGATTTAACTCCTCTTCTGAAGGGAAACACACAGCACAGTTCTCATGCATGGTACACACTCTGCTTTAGAGCAAGAAAAAAGCTCTTGCTCTCTAGTGTCTCTATTACAGCAGGAAACGTGAGTGTGCTCAGAACAAAAGAACTGTGTTTCCTACACCTTCGGACCATATCTAGTTCAACTCTGCTTCGGAAAGTGATAGAAACCACAGGATCTCTAACATCCAATGCTTTTCACTTAAGAGCGAAAAACGTGTCAGCTTCGTGAATGATGTAGCCTCATTTGAGCTCTAAAGTGACTTTATTTTCCTAAAATGAAGACATGCTTATAGGAAGACAAAGAGCCTGGGATATAACTCCATTTCTGAAGCAAAACACACAGCACAGTTCTCCTCCAGGAAACGCACTCTGGTTTAGAGCAAGAAGAACGCTCTTGCTTTCTAGAGTCTCTAAAACAGCAGGAAACGTGATTGTGCCCAGAACAAAAGAACTGTGTTTCCTACTCATTTGGACCATATCTCGTTCAACTCTGCTTCTGAAACTTATGCAAACCACAGGTCCTCTAACATCCAATGCTTGCCATTTAAGATGAGAAACGTGTGAGCTTAATGAACGATAAAGTTCATTTGAGCTGAAAAGTGACTGCCCTTACCTGAAATGAAGTCTTGCTTGTAGAAAGACACAGAGCCTGAGATTTAACTCCATTTCTGAAGAGAAACACACAGCACAGTTCTCATCCATGAAACACTCTCTGCTTTAGGGCAAGAAGCACGCTCTTGCTTTCTAGAGTCTCTAAGACTGCAGGAAACGTGAGTGTGCTCAGAACAAAAGAACTGTGTGTCCTAAACATACATACAATGGCTAGTTCAAATCTGCTTCTGAAACTGATACAAACCACAGGCCTTCTAACATCCAATGCTTGTCAGTTAAGATGAGAAACATAGAAGTTTCGTGAACGATGTAGATCATTTGAGCTAAAAAGCGACTGCCCTTAACTGAAACGAAATCTTGCTTGTAGGAAGACACAGAGCCTGGGATATAACTCCATTTCTGAAGGGAAACACACAAGGCTGTTCTCATCCATGTAACACACTCTGCTTTAGAGGAAGAAGAACTCCCTTGCTTTCTAGAGTCTCTAAAACAGCAGGAAACGTGAGTGTGCCCAGAACTAAAGAACTGTGTTTCCTACACATACAGGCCATATCTAGTTCAACTCTGCTTCTGAAACTTATGCAAACCACAGGTCCTCTAACATCCAATGCTTGCAATTTAAGATGAGAAACGTGTGAGCTTAATGAACGATAAAGTTCGTTTGAGCTGAAAAGTGACTGCCCTTACCTGAAATGAAGTCTTGATGGTAGAAAGACACAGATCCTGGGTTTTAACTCCACTTCTGAAGGAAAACACACAGTACTGTTCTCATCCATGAAACACACTCTGCTTTAGAGGAAGAAGCACGCTCTTGCTTTCTAGAGTCTCTAAAACAGCAAGAAACGTGAGTGTGCTCAGAACAAAGAACTGTGTGTCCTACACATACGGACCATATCTAGTTCAACTCTGCTTCTGAAACTGATGCAACCCACAGGTCCTATAATATCCCATGCTTTTCAGTTAAGAGCAAGTAACGTGTGAGCTTTGTGAATGATGTAGCTTCATTTGAGATCTAAAGTGACTTTATTTTCCTAAAATGAAGACATGCTTGTAGGAAGACAAATAGCTTGGGATATAACTCCATTTCTGAAGCAAAACACAGAGCACAGTTCCTCTCCAGGAAACAAACTCTGGTTTAGAGAAAGAAGAACGCTCTTGCTTTCTAGAGTCTTTAAAACATCAGGAAACGTGATTGTGCCCAGAACTAAAGAACTGTGTTTCCTACTCATTTGGACCATATCTAGTTCAACTCTGCTTCTGAAACTTATGCAAACCACAGGTCCTCTAACATCCAATGCTTGCCATTTAAGATGAGAAACGTGTGAGCTTAATGAACGATAAAGTTCGTTTGAGCTGAAAAGTGACTGCCCTTACCTGAAAAGAAGTCTTGCTTGTAGAAAGACACAGAGCCTGAGATTTAACTCCATTTCTGAAGCGAAACACACAGCACAGTTCTCATCCATGAAACACTCTCTGCTTTAGGGCAAGAAGCACGCTCTTGCTTTCAAGAGTCTCTAAGACAGCAGGAAACGTGAGTGTGCTCAGAACAAAAGAACTGTGTGTCCTAAACATACATACAATGGCTAGTTCAAATCTGCTTCTGAAAGTGATACAAACCACAGGCCTTCTAACATCCAATGCTTGTCAGTTAAGATGAGAAACGTGTATGCTTCATGAACGATGTAGATCATTTGAGCTTAAAAGAGACTGCCCTTAACTGAAACGAAATCTTGCTTATAGGAAGACACAGAGACTGGGATATAACTCCATTTCTGAAGGGAAACACACAAGACTGTTCTCATCCATGTAACACACTCTGCTTTAGAGGAAGAAGCACGCTCTTGCTTTCTAGAGTCTCTAAAACAGCAGGAAACGTGAGTGTGCTCAGAACAAAGAACTGTGTGTCCTACACATACGGACCATATCTAGTTCAACTCTGCTTCTGAAACTGATGCAACCCACAGGTCCTATAATATCCCATGCTTTTCAGTTAAGAGCAAGTAACGTGTGAGCTTTGTGAATGATGTAGCTTCATTTGAGATCTAAAGTGACTTTATTTTCCTAAAATGAAGACATGCTTGTAGGAAGACAAATAGCTTGGGATATAACTCCATTTCTGAAGCAAAACACAGAGCACAGTTCTCCTCCAGGAAACAAACTCTGGTTTAGAGAAAGAAGAACGCTCTTGCTTTCTAGAGTCTTTAAAACATCAGGAAACGTGATTGTGCCCAGAACAAAAGAACTGTGTTTCCTACTCATTTGGACCATATCTAGTTCAACTCTGCTTCAGAAACTTCTGCAAACCACAGGTCCTCTAACATCCAATGCTTGCCATTTTAGATGAGAAACGTGTGAGTTTAATGAATGATAAAGTTCGTTTGAGCAGAAAAGTGACTGCCCTTACCTGAACGAAGTCTTGCTTGCAGGAAGACACCGATCCTGGGATTTAACTCCTCTTCTGAAGGGAAACACAGAGCACAGTTCTCATGCATGGTACACACTCTGCTTTAGAGCAAGAAAAAAGCTCTTGCTCTCTAGAGTCTCTAATACAGCAGGAAACGTGAGTGTGCTCAGAACAAAAGAACTGTGTTTCCTACACCTTCGGACCATATCTAGTTCAACTCTGCTTCGGAAAGTGATAGAAACCACAGGATCTCTAACATCCAATGCTTTTCACTTAAGAGCGAAAAACGTGTCAGCTTCGTGAATGATGTAGCCTCATTTGAGCTCTAAAGTGACTTTATTTTCCTAAAATGAAGACATGCTTATAGGAAGACAAAGAGCCTGGGATATAACTCCATTTCTGAAGCAAAACACACAGCACAGTTCTCCTCCAGGAAACGCACTCTGGTTTAGAGCAAGAAGAACGCTCTTGCTTTCTAGAGTCTCTAAAACAGCAGGAAACGTGATTGTGCCCAGAACAAAGGAACTGTGTTTCCTACTCATTTGGACCATATCTCGTTCAACTCTGCTTCTGAAACTTATGCCACCCACAGGTCCTCTAACATCCAATGCTTGCCATTTAAGATGAGAAACGTGTGAGCTTAATGAACGATAAAGTTCATTTGAGCTGAAAAGTGACTGCCCTTACCTGAAATGAAGTCTTGCTTGTAGAAAGACACAGAGCCTGAGATTTAACTCCATTTCTGAAGCGAAACACACAGCACAGTTCTCATCCATGAAACACTCTCTGCTTTAGGGCAAGAAGCACGCTCTTGCTTTCTAGAGTCTCTAAGACTGCAGGAAACGTGAGTGTGCTCAGAACAAAAGAACTGTGTGTCCTAAACATACATACAATGGCTAGTTCAAATCTGCTTCTGAAACTGATACAAACCACAGGCCTTCTAACATCCAATGCTTGTCAGTTAAGATGAGAAACATAGAAGTTTCGTGAACGATGTAGATCATTTGAGCTAAAAAGCGACTGCCCTTAACTGAAACGAAATCTTGCTTGTAGGAAGACACAGAGCCTGGGATATAACTCCATTTCTGAAGGGAAACACACAAGGCTGTTCTCATCCATGTAACACACTCTGCTTTAGAGGAAGAAGAACTCCCTTGCTTTCTAGAGTCTCTAAAACAGCAGGAAACGTGAGTGTGCCCAGAACTAAAGAACTGTGTTTCCTACACATACAGGCCATATCTAGTTCAACTCTGCTTCTGAAACTTATGCAAACCACAGGTCCTCTAACATCCAATGCTTGCAATTTAAGATGAGAAACGTGTGAGCTTAATGAACGATAAAGTTCGTTTGAGCTGAAAAGTGACTGCCCTTACCTGAAATGAAGTCTTGATGGTAGAAAGACACAGATCCTGGGTTTTAACTCCACTTCTGAAGGAAAACACACAGTACTGTTCTCATCCATGAAACACACTCTGCTTTAGAGGAAGAAGCACGCTCTTGCTTTCTAGAGTCTCTAAAACAGCAAGAAACGTGAGTGTGCTCAGAACAAAGAACTGTGTGTCCTACACATACGGACCATATCTAGTTCAACTCTGCTTCTGAAACTGATGCAACCCACAGGTCCTATAATATCCCATGCTTTTCAGTTAAGAGCAAGTAACGTGTGAGCTTTGTGAATGATGTAGCTTCATTTGAGATCTAAAGTGACTTTATTTTCCTAAAATGAAGACATGCTTGTAGGAAGACAAATAGCTTGGGATATAACTCCATTTCTGAAGCAAAACACAGAGCACAGTTCCTCTCCAGGAAACAAACTCTGGTTTAGAGAAAGAAGAACGCTCTTGCTTTCTAGAGTCTTTAAAACATCAGGAAACGTGATTGTGCCCAGAACTAAAGAACTGTGTTTCCTACTCATTTGGACCATATCTAGTTCAACTCTGCTTCTGAAACTTATGCAAACCACAGGTCCTCTAACATCCAATGCTTGCCATTTAAGATGAGAAACGTGTGAGCTTAATGAACGATAAAGTTCGTTTGAGCTGAAAAGTGACTGCCCTTACCTGAAAAGAAGTCTTGCTTGTAGAAAGACACAGAGCCTGAGATTTAACTCCATTTCTGAAGCGAAACACACAGCACAGTTCTCATCCATGAAACACTCTCTGCTTTAGGGCAAGAAGCCCGCTCTTGCTTTCAAGAGTCTCTAAGACAGCAGGAAACGTGAGTGTGCTCAGAACAAAAGAACTGTGTGTCCTAAACATACATACAATGGCTAGTTCAAATCTGCTTCTGAAAGTGATACAAACCACAGGCCTTCTAACATCCAATGCTTGTCAGTTAAGATGAGAAACGTGTATGCTTCATGAACGATGTAGATCATTTGAGCTTAAAAGAGACTGCCCTTAACTGAAACGAAATCTTGCTTATAGGAAGACACAGAGACTGGGATATAACTCCATTTCTGAAGGGAAACACACAAGACTGTTCTCATCCATGTAACACACTCTGCTTTAGAGGAAGAAGCACGCTCTTGCTTTCTAGAGTCTCTAAAACAGCAGGAAACGTGAGTGTGCTCAGAACAAAGAACTGTGTGTCCTACACATACGGACCATATCTAGTTCAACTCTGCTTCTGAAACTGATGCAACCCACAGGTCCTATAATATCCCATGCTTTTCAGTTAAGAGCAAGTAACGTGTGAGCTTTGTGAATGATGTAGCTTCATTTGAGATCTAAAGTGACTTTATTTTCCTAAAATGAAGACATGCTTGTAGGAAGACAAATAGCTTGGGATATAACTCCATTTCTGAAGCAAAACACAGAGCACAGTTCTCCTCCAGGAAACAAACTCTGGTTTAGAGAAAGAAGAACGCTCTTGCTTTCTAGAGTCTTTAAAACATCAGGAAACGTGATTGTGCCCAGAACAAAAGAACTGTGTTTCCTACTCATTTGGACCATATCTAGTTCAACTCTGCTTCAGAAACTTCTGCAAACCACAGGTCCTCTAACATCCAATGCTTGCCATTTTAGATGAGAAACGTGTGAGTTTAATGAATGATAAAGTTCGTTTGAGCAGAAAAGTGACTGCCCTTACCTGAACGAAGTCTTGCTTGCAGGAAGACACCGATCCTGGGATTTAACTCCTCTTCTGAAGGGAAACACAGAGCACAGTTCTCATGCATGGTACACACTCTGCTGTAGAGCAAGAAAAAAGCTCTTGCTCTCTAGAGTCTCTAATACAGCAGGAAACGTGAGTGTGCTCAGAACAAAAGAACTGTGTTTCCTACACCTTCGGACCATATCTAGTTCAACTCTGCTTCGGAAAGTGATAGAAACCACAGGATCTCTAACATCCAATGCTTTTCACTTAAGAGCGAAAAACGTGTCAGCTTCGTGAATGATGTAGCCTCATTTGAGCTCTAAAGTGACTTTATTTTCCTAAAATGAAGACATGCTTATAGGAAGACAAAGAGCCTGGGATGTAACTCCATTTCTGAAGC
This sequence comes from Onychomys leucogaster, assembly GCA_949786385.1. Classification (NCBI taxonomy): domain Eukaryota; kingdom Metazoa; phylum Chordata; class Mammalia; order Rodentia; family Cricetidae; genus Onychomys; species Onychomys leucogaster. The sequence continues at coordinate 2,076,417 of CATKUP010000009.1, read as the reverse complement.
AAAACACACAGCACAGTTCTCCTCCAGGAAACGCACTCTGGTTTAGAGCAAGAAGAACGCTCTTGCTTTCTAGAGTCTCTAAAACAGCAGGAAACGTGATTGTGCCCAGAACAAAAGAACTGTGTTTCCTACTCATTTGGACCATTTCTCGTTCAACTCTGCTTCTGAAACTTATGCCACCCACAGGTCCTCTAACATCCAATGCTTGCCATTTAAGATGAGAAACGTGTGAGCTTAATGAACGATAAAGTTCATTTGAGCTGAAAAGTGACTGCCCTTACCTGAAATGAAGTCTTGCTTGTAGAAAGACACAGAGCCTGAGATTTAACTCCATTTCTGAAGCGAAACACACAGCACAGTTCTCATCCATGAAACACTCTCTGCTTTAGGGCAAGAAGCACGCTCTTGCTTTCTAGATTCTCTAAGACTGCAGGAAACGTGAGTGTGCTCAGAACAAAAGAACTGTGTGTCCTAAACATACATACAATGGCTAGTTCAAATCTGCTTCTGAAACTGATACAAACCACAGGCCTTCTAACATCCAATGCTTGTCAGTTAAGATGAGAAACATAGAAGTTTCGTGAACGATGTAGATCATTTGAGCTAAAAAGCGACTGCCCTTAACTGAAACGAAATCTTGCTTGTAGGAAGACACAGAGCCTGGGATATAACTCCATTTCTGAAGGGAAACACACAAGGCTGTTCTCATCCATGTAACACACTCTGCTTTAGAGGAAGAAGAACTCCCTTGCTTTCTAGAGTCTCTAAAACAGCAGGAAACGTGAGTGTGCCCAGAACTAAAGAACTGTGTTTCCTACACATACAGGCCATATCTAGTTCAACTCTGCTTCTGAAACTTATGCAAACCACAGGTCCTCTAACATCCAATGCTTGCAATTTAAGATGAGAAACGTGTGAGCTTAATGAACGATAAAGTTCGTTTGAGCTGAAAAGTGACTGCCCTTACCTGAAATGAAGTCTTGATGGTAGAAAGACACAGATCCTGGGTTTTAACTCCACTTCTGAAGGAAAACACACAGTACTGTTCTCATCCATGAAACACACTCTGCTTTAGAGGAAGAAGCACGCTCTTGCTTTCTAGAGTCTCTAAAACAGCAAGAAACGTGAGTGTGCTCAGAACAAAGAACTGTGTGTCCTACACATACGGACCATATCTAGTTCAACTCTGCTTCTGAAACTGATGCAACCCACAGGTCCTATAATATCCCATGCTTTTCAGTTAAGAGCAAGTAACGTGTGAGCTTTGTGAATGATGTAGCTTCATTTGAGATATAAAGTGACTTTATTTTCCTAAAATGAAGACATGCTTGTAGGAAGACAAATAGCTTGGGATATAACTCCATTTCTGAAGCAAAACACAGAGCACAGTTCTCCTCCAGGAAACAAACTCTGGTTTAGAGAAAGAAGAACGCTCTTGCTTTCTAGAGTCTTTAAAATATCAGGAAACGTGATTGTGCCCAGAACAAAAGAACTGTGTTTCCTACTCATTTGGACCATATCTAGTTCAACTCTGCTTCAGAAACTTCTGCAAACCACAGGTCCTCTAACATCCAATGCTTGCCATTTTAGATGAGAAACGTGTGAGTTTAATGAATGATAAAGTTCGTTTGAGCAGAAAAGTGACTGCCCTTACCTGGAACGAAGTCTTGCTTGTAGAAAGACACAGAGCCTGAGATTTAACTCCATTTCTGAAGCGAAACACACAGCACAGTTCTCATCCATGAAACACTCTCTGCTTTAGGGCAAGAAGCACGCTCTTGCTTTCTAGAGTCTCTAAAACAGCAGGAAACGTGAGTGTGCTCAGAACAAAAGAACTGTGTGTCCTACACATACGGACCATATCTAGTTCAACTCTGCTTCTGAAACTTATGCAAACCACAGGTCCTCTAACATCCAATGCTTGCCAGTTAAGATGAGAAACGTGTATGCTTCATGAATGATGTAGATCATTTGAGCTTAAAAGAGACTGCCCTTAACTGAAACGAAATCTTGCTTGTAGGAAGACACAGAGCCTGGGATATAACTCCATTTCTGAAGGGAAACACACAAGGCTGTTCTCATCCATGTAACACACTCTGCTTTAGAGGAAGAAGAACTCCCTTGCTTTCTAGAGTCTCTAAAACAGCAGGAAACGTGAGTGTGCCCAGAACTAAAGAACTGTGTTTCCTACACATACAGGCCATATCTAGTTCAACTCTGCTTCTGAAACTTATGCAAACCACAGGTCCTCTAACATCCAATGCTTTTCAGTTAAAATGAGAATCGTGTTAGCTTCGTGAATGATGTAGTTCCTTTGACCTGAAAGGTGACTGGACTTACATGTAACGAAGTCTTGCTTGTAGGAAGACACAGAGACTGGGATTTAACTCCATTTCAGAAGGGAAACACACAAGACTGTTCTCATCCATGTAACACACTCTGCTCTAGAGTAAGAAGCATGCTCTTTCTTTCTAGATTCTCTAATACAACAGGAATCGTGTGTGTGCTCAGAACAAAAGAACTGTTTTTCTTACACATTCTGAGAATATCTAGTTCAACTCTGCTTCTAAAACTGATGCAACCCACAGGTCCTATAATATCCCTTGCTTTTCAGTTAAGAGCGAGTAACGTGTGAGCTTCGTGAATGATGTAGCTTCATTTGAGCTCTATAGTGAATTTGTTTTCCTAAAATGAAGACTTGCATGTAGGAAGACACAGAGCGTGGGATTTAACTCCATTTCTGAAGGGAAACACACAGCACAGTACTCATCCATGAAACACACTCTGCTTTAGAGCAAGAAGCACGTTCTTGCTTTCCAGATTCTCTAAGAGAGCAGGAAACGTGAGTGTGCTCAGAACAAAAGAACTGTGTTTCTTACTCATTTGGACAATATCTAGTTCAACTCTGCTTCTGAAACTTATGCCACCCACAGGTCCGCTAACATCCAATGCTTGCAATTTAAGATGAAAAACGTGTGAGCTTAATGAACGATAAAGTTCGTTTGAGCTGAAAAGTGACTGCCCTTACCTGAAATGAAGTCTTGCTTGTAGAAAGACACAGAGCCTGAGATTTAACTCCATTTCTGAAGCGAAACACACAGCACAGTTCTCATCCATGAAACACTCTCTGCTTTAGGGCAAGAAGCACGCTCTTGCTTTCTAGAGTCCCTAAGACTGCAGGAAACGTGAGTGTGCTCAGAACAAAAGAACTGTGTGTCCTAAACATACATACAATGGCTAGTTCAAATCTGCTTCTGAAAGTGATACAAACCACAGGCCTTCTAACATCCAATGCTTGTCAGTTAAGATGAGAAACGTGTATGCTTCATGAACGATGTAGATCATTTGAGCTAAAAAGCGACTGCCCTTAACTGAAACGAAATCTTGCTTGTAGGAAGACACAGAGCCTGGGATATAACTCCATTTCTGAAGGGAAACACACAAGGCTGTTCTCATCCATGTAACACACTCTGCTTTAGAGGAAGAAGAACTGCCTTGCTTTCTAGAGTCTCTAAAACAGCAGGAAACGTGAGTGTGCCCAGAACTAAAGAACTGTGTTTCCTACACATACAGGCCATATCTAGTTCAACTCTGCTTCTGAAACTTATGCAAACCACAGGTCCTCTAACATCCAATGCTTGCAATTTAAGATGAGAAACGTGTGAGCTTAATGAACGATAAAGTTCGTTTGAGCTGAAAAGTGACTGCCCTTACCTGAAATGAAGTCTTGATGGTAGAAAGACACAGATCCTGGGTTTTAACTCCACTTCTGAAGGAAAACACACAGTACTGTTCTCATCCATGAAACACACTCTGCTTTAGAGGAAGAAGCACGCTCTTGCTTTCTAGAGTCTCTAAAACAGCAAGAAACGTGAGTGTGCTCAGAACAAAGAACTGTGTGTCCTACACATACGGACCATATCTAGTTCAACTCTGCTTCTGAAACTGATGCAACCCACAGGTCCTATAATATCCCATGCTTTTCAGTTAAGAGCAAGTAACGTGTGAGCTTTGTGAATGATGTAGCTTCATTTGAGATCTAAAGTGACTTTATTTTCCTAAAATGAAGACATGCTTGTAGGAAGACAACTAGCTTGGGATATAACTCCATTTCTGAAGCAAAACACAGAGCACAGTTCTCCTCCAGGAAACAAACTCTGGTTTAGAGAAAGAAGAACGCTCTTGCTTTCTAGAGTCTTTAAAACATCAGGAAACGTGATTGTGCCCAGAATTAAAGAACTGTGTTTCCTTCTCATTTGGACCATATCTAGTTCAACTCTGCTTCTGAAACTTATGCAAACCACAGGTCCTCTAACATCCAATGCTTGCCATTTAAGATGAGAAACGTGTGAGCTTAATGAACGATAAAGTTCGTTTGAGCTGAAAAGTGACTGCCCTTACCTGAAAAGAAGTCTTGCTTGTAGAAAGACACAGAGCCTGAGATTTAACTCCATTTCTGAAGCGAAACACACAGCACAGTTCTCATCCATGAAACACTCTCTGCTTTAGGGCAAGAAGCACGCTCTTGCTTTCAAGAGTCTCTAAGACAGCAGGAAACGTGAGTGTGCTCAGAACAAAAGAACTGTGTGTCCTAAACATACATACAATGGCTAGTTCAAATCTGCTTCTGAAAGTGATACAAACCACAGGCCTTCTAACATCCAATGCTTGTCAGTTAAGATGAGAAACGTGTATGCTTCATGAACGATGTAGATCATTTGAGCTTAAAAGGGACTGCCCTTAACTGAAACGAAATCTTGCTTATAGGAAGACACAGAGCCTGGGATATAACTCCATTTCTGAAGGGAAACACACAAGACTGTTCTCATCCATGTAACACACTCTGCTTTAGAGGAAGAAGCATGCTCTTGCTTTCTAGAGTCTCTAAAACAGCAGGAAACGTGAGTGTGCTCAGAACAAAGAACTGTGTGTCCTACACATACGGACCATATCTAGTTCAACTCTGCTTCTGAAACTGATGCAACCCACAGGTCCTATAATATCCCATGCTTTTCAGTTAAGAGCAAGTAACGTGTGAGCTTTGTGAATGATGTAGCTTCATTTGAGATCTAAAGTGACTTTATTTTCCTAAAATGAAGACATGCTTGTAGGAAGACAAATAGCTTGGGATATAACTCCATTTCTGAAGCAAAACACAGAGCACAGTTCTCCTCCAGGAAACAAACTCTGGTTTAGAGAAAGAAGAACGCTCTTGCTTTCTAGAGTCTTTAAAACATCAGGAAACGTGATTGTGCCCAGAACAAAAGAACTGTGTTTCCTACTCATTTGGACCATATCTAGTTCAACTCTGCTTCAGAAACTTCTGCAAACCACAGGTCCTCTAACATCCAATGCTTGCCATTTTAGATGAGAAACGTGTGAGTTTAATGAATGATAAAGTTCGTTTGAGCAGAAAAGTGACTGCCCTTACCTGGAACGAAGTCTTGCTTGCAGGAAGACACCGATCCTGGGATTTAACTCCGCTTCTGAAGGGAAACACACAGCACAGTTCTCATGCATGGTACACACTCTGCTTTAGAGCAAGAAAAAAGCTCTTGCTCTCTAGAGTCTCTAATACAGCAGGAAACGTGAGTGTGCTCAGAACAAAAGAACTGTGTTTCCTACACCTTCGGACCATATCTAGTTCAACTCTGCTTCGGAAAGTGATAGAAACCACAGGATCTCTAACATCCAATGCTTTTCACTTAAGAGCGAAAAACGTGTCAGCTTCGTGAATGATGTAGCTTCATTTGAGCTCTAAAGTGACTTTATTTTCCTAAAATGAAGACATGCTTATAGGAAGACAAAGAGCCTGGGATATAACTCCATTTCTGAAGCAAAACACACAGCACAGTTCTCCTCCAGGAAACGCACTCTGGTTTAGAGCAAGAAGAACGCTCTTGCTTTCTAGAGTCTCTAAAACAGCAGGAAACGTGATTGTGCCCAGAACAAAAGAACTGTGTTTCCTACTCATTTGGACCATATCTCGTTCAACTCTGCTTCTGAAACTTATGCAAACCACAGGTCCTCTAACATCCAATGCTTGCCATTTAAGATGAGAAACGTGTGAGCTTAATGAACGATAAAGTTCATTTGAGCTGAAAAGTGACTGCCCTTACCTGAAAAGAAGTCTTGCTTGTAGAAAGACACAGAGCCTGAGATTTAACTCCATTTCTGAAGCGAAACACACAGCACAGTTCTCATCCATGAAACACTCTCTGCTTTAGGGCAAGAAGCAAGCTCTTGCTTTCTAGAGTCTCTAAGACTGCAGGAAACGTGAGTGTGCTCAGAACAAAAGAACTGTGTGTCCTAAACATACATACAATGGCTAGTTCAAATCTGCTTCTGAAAGTGATACAAACCACAGGCCTTCTAACATCCAATGCTTGTCGGTTAAGATGAGAAACGTGTATGCTTCATGAACGATGTAGATCATTTGAGCTTAAAAGAGACTGCCCTTACTGAAACGAAATCTTGCTTATAGGAAGACACAGAGCCTGGGATATAACTCCATTTCTGAAGGGAAACACACAAGACTGTTCTCATCCATGTAACACACTCTGCTTTAGAGGAAGAAGCACGCTCTTGCTTTCTAGAGTCTCTAAAACAGCAGGAAACGTGAGTGTGCTCAGAACAAAGAACTGTGTGTCCTACACATACGGACCATATCTAGTTCAACTCTGCTTCTGAAACTGATGCAACCCACAGGTCCTATAATATCCCATGCTTTTCAGTTAAGAGCAAGTAACGTGTGAGCTTTGTGAATGATGTAGCTTCATTTGAGATCTAAAGTGACTTTATTTTCCTAAAATGAAGACATGCTTGTAGGAAGACAAATAGCTAGGGATATAACTCCATTTCTGAAGCAAAACACAGAGCACAGTTCTCCTCCAGGAAACAAACTCTGGTTTAGAGAAAGAAGAACGCTCTTTCTTTCTAGAGTCTTTAAAACATCAGGAAACGTGATTGTGCCCAGAACAAAAGAACTGTGTTTCCTACTCATTTGGACCATATCTAGTTCAACTCTGCTTCAGAAACTTCTGCAAACCACAGGTCCTCTAACATCCAATGCTTGCCATTTTAGATGAGAAACGTGTGAGTTTAATGAATGATAAAGTTCGTTTGAGCAGAAAAGTGACTGCCCTTACCTGAACGAAGTCTTGCTTGCAGGAAGACACCGATCCTGGGATTTAACTCCTCTTCTGAAGGGAAACACACAGCACAGTTCTCATGCATGGTACACACTCTGCTTTAGAGCAAGAAAAAAGCTCTTGCTCTCTAGAGTCTCTAATACAGCAGGAAACGTGAGTGTGCTCAGAACAAAGAACTGTGTGTCCTACACATACGGACCATATCTAGTTCAACTCTGCTTCTGAAACTGATGCAACCCACAGGTCTTATAATATCCCATGCTTTTCAGTTAAGAGCAAGTAATGTGTGAGCTTTGTGAATGATGTAGCTACATTTGAGATCTAAAGTGACTTTATTTTCCTAAAATGAAGACATGCTTGTAGGAAGACAAATAGCTTGGGATATAACTCCATTTCTGAAGCAAAACACAGAGCACAGTTCTCCTCCAGGAAACAAACTCTGGTTTAGAGAAAGAAGAACGCTCTTGCTTTCTAGAGTCTTTAAAACATCAGGAAACGTGATTGTGCCCAGAACTAAAGAACTGTGTTTCCTACTCATTTGGACCATATCTAGTTCAATTCTGCTTCTGAAACTTATGCAAACCACAGGTCCTCTAACATCCAATGCTTGCCATTTAAGATGAGAAACATGTGAGCTTAATGAACGATAAAGTTCATTTGAGCTGAAAAGTGACTGCCCTTACCTGAAAAGAAGTCTTGCTTGTAGAAAGACACAGAGCCTGAGATTTAACTCCATTTCTGAAGCGAAACACACAGCACAGTTCTCATCCATGAAACACTCTCTGCTTTAGGGCAAGAAGCACGCTCTTGCTTTCTAGAGTCTCTAAGACTGCAGGAAACGTGAGTGTGCTCAGAACAAAAGAACTGTGTGTCCTAAACATACATACAATGGCTAGTTCAAATCTGCTTCTGAAACTGATACAAACCACAGGCCTTCTAACATCCAATGCTTGTCAGTTAAGATGAGAAACATAGAAGTTTCGTGAACGATGTAGATCATTTGAGCTAAAAAGCGACTGCCCTTAACTGAAACGAAATCTTGCTTGTAGGAAGACACAGAGCCTGGGATATAACTCCATTTCTGAAGGGAAACACACAAGGCTGTTCTCATCCATGTAACACACTCTGCTTTAGAGGAAGAAGAACTCCCTTGCTTTCTAGAGTCTCTAAAACAGCAGGAAACGTGAGTGTGCCCAGAACTAAAGAACTGTGTTTCCTACACATACAGGCCATATCTAGTTCAACTCTGCTTCTGAAACTTATGCAAACCACAGGTCCTCTAACATCCAATGCTTGCAATTTAAGATGAGAAACGTGTGAGCTTAATGAACGATAAAGTTCGTTTGAGCTGAAAAGTGACTGCCCTTACCTGAAATGAAGTCTTGATGGTAGAAAGACACAGATCCTGGGTTTTAACTCCACTTCTGAAGGAAAACACACAGTACTGTTCTCATCCATGAAACACACTCTGCTTTAGAGGAAGAAGCACGCTCTTGCTTTCTAGAGTCTCTAAAACAGCAAGAAACGTGAGTGTGCTCAGAACAAAGAACTGTGTGTCCTACACATACGGACCATATCTAGTTCAACTCTGCTTCTGAAACTGATGCAACCCACAGGTCCTATAATATCCCATGCTTTTCAGTTAAGAGCAAGTAACGTGTGAGCTTTGTGAATGATGTAGCTTCATTTGAGATATAAAGTGACTTTATTTTCCTAAAATGAAGACATGCTTGTAGGAAGACAAATAGCTTGGGATATAACTCCATTTCTGAAGCAAAACACAGAGCACAGTTCTCCTCCAGGAAACAAACTCTGGTTTAGAGAAAGAAGAACGCTCTTGCTTTCTAGAGTCTTTAAAACATCAGGAAACGTGATTGTGCCCAGAACAAAAGAACTGTGTTTCCTACTCATTTGGACCATATCTAGTTCAACTCTGCTTCAGAAACTTCTGCAAACCACAGGTCCTCTAACATCCAATGCTTGCCATTTTAGATGAGAAACGTGTGAGTTTAATGAATGATAAAGTTCGTTTGAGCAGAAAAGTGACTGCCCTTACCTGGAACGAAGTCTTGCTTGTAGAAAGACACAGAGCCTGAGATTTAACTCCATTTCTGAAGCGAAACACACAGCACAGTTCTCATCCATGAAACACTCTCTGCTTTAGGGCAAGAAGCACGCTCTTGCTTTCAAGAGTCTCTAAGACAGCAGGAAACGTGAGTGTGCTCAGAACAAAAGAACTGTGTGCCCTAAACATACATACAATGGCTAGTTCAAATCTGCTTCTGAAAGTGATACAAACCACAGGCCTTCTAACATCCAATGCTTGTCAGTTAAGATGAGAAACGTGTATGCTTCATGAACGATGTAGATCATTTGAGCTTAAAAGAGACTGCCCTTAACTGAAACGAAATCTTGCTTATAGGAAGACACAGAGCCTGGGATATAACTCCATTTCTGAAGGGAAACACACAAGACTGTTCTCATCCATGTAACACACTCTGCTTTAGAGGAAGAAGCACGCTCTTGCTTTCTAGAGTCTCTAAAACAGCAGGAAACGTGAGTGTGCTCAGAACAAAGAACTGTGTGTCCTACACATACGGACCATATCTAGTTCAACTCTGCTTCTGAAACTGATGCAACCCACAGGTCTTATAATATCCCATGCTTTTCAGTTAAGAGCAAGTAATGTGTGAGCTTTGTGAATGATGTAGCTTCATTTGAGATCTAAAGTGACTTTATTTTCCTAAAATGAAGACATGCTTGTAGGAAGACAAATAGCTTGGGATATAACTCCATTTCTGAAGCAAAACACAGAGCACAGTTCTCCTCCAGGAAACAAACTCTGGTTTAGAGAAAGAAGAACGCTCTTGCTTTCTAGAGTCTTTAAAACATCAGGAAACGTGATTGTGCCCAGAACTAAAGAACTGTGTTTCCTACTCATTTGGACCATATCTAGTTCAACTCTGCTTCTGAAACTTATGCAAACCACAGGTCCTCTAACATCCAATGCTTGCCATTTAAGATGAGAAACATGTGAGCTTAATGAACGATAAAGTTCATTTGAGCTGAAAAGTGACTGCCCTTACCTGAAAAGAAGTCTTGCTTGTAGAAAGACACAGAGCCTGAGATTTAACTCCATTTCTGAAGCGAAACACACAGCACAGTTCTCATCCATGAAACACTCTCTGCTTTAGGGCAAGAAGCACGCTCTTGCTTTCTAGAGTCTCTAAGACTGCAGGAAACGTGAGTGTGCTCAGAACAAAAGAACTGTGTGTCCTAAACATACATACAATGGCTAGTTCAAATCTGCTTCTGAAACTGATACAAACCACAGGCCTTCTAACATCCAATGCTTGTCAGTTAAGATGAGAAACATAGAAGTTTCGTGAACGATGTAGATCATTTGAGCTAAAAAGCGACTGCCCTTAACTGAAACGAAATCTTGCTTGTAGGAAGACACAGAGCCTGGGATATAACTCCATTTCTGAAGGGAAACACACAAGGCTGTTCTCATCCATGTAACACACTCTGCTTTAGAGGAAGAAGAACTCCCTTGCTTTCTAGAGTCTCTAAAACAGCAGGAAACGTGAGTGTGCCCAGAACTAAAGAACTGTGTTTCCTACACATACAGGCCATATCTAGTTCAACTCTGCTTCTGAAACTTATGCAAACCACAGGTCCTCTAACATCCAATGCTTGCAATTTAAGATGAGAAACGTGTGAGCTTAATGAACGATAAAGTTCGTTTGAGCTGAAAAGTGACTGCCCTTACCTGAAATGAAGTCTTGATGGTAGAAAGACACAGATCCTGGGTTTTAACTCCACTTCTGAAGGAAAACACACAGTACTGTTCTCATCCATGAAACACACTCTGCTTTAGAGGAAGAAGCACGCTCTTGCTTTCTAGAGTCTCTAAAACAGCAAGAAACGTGAGTGTGCTCAGAACAAAGAACTGTGTGTCCTACACATACGGACCATATCTAGTTCAACTCTGCTTCTGAAACTGATGCAACCCACAGGTCCTATAATATCCCATGCTTTTCAGTTAAGAGCAAGTAACGTGTGAGCTTTGTGAATGATGTAGCTTCATTTGAGATATAAAGTGACTTTATTTTCCTAAAATGAAGACATGCTTGTAGGAAGACAAATAGCTTGGGATATAACTCCATTTCTGAAGCAAAACACAGAGCACAGTTCTCCTCCAGGAAACAAACTCTGGTTTAGAGAAAGAAGAACGCTCTTGCTTTCTAGAGTCTTTAAAACATCAGGAAACGTGATTGTGCCCAGAACAAAAGAACTGTGTTTCCTACTCATTTGGACCATATCTAGTTCAACTCTGCTTCAGAAACTTCTGCAAACCACAGGTCCTCTAACATCCAATGCTTGCCATTTTAGATGAGAAACGTGTGAGTTTAATGAATGATAAAGTTCGTTTGAGCAGAAAAGTGACTGCCCTTACCTGGAACGAAGTCTTGCTTGCAGGAAGACACCGATCCTGGGATTTAACTCCTCTTCTGAAGGGAAACACACAGCACAGTTCTCATGCATGGTACACACTCTGCTTTAGAGCAAGAAAAAAGCTCTTGCTCTCTAGAGTCTCTAATACAGCAGGAAACGTGAGTGTGCTCAGAACAATAGAACTGTGTTTCCTACACCTTCGGACCATATCTAGTTCAACTCTGCTTCGGAAAGTGATAGAAACCACAGGATCTCTAACATCCAATGCTTTTCACTTAAGAGCGAAAAACGTGTCAGCTTCGTGAATGATGTAGCCTCATTTGAGCTCTAAAGTGACTTTATTTTCCTAAAATGAAGACATGCTTATAGGAAGACAAAGAGCCTGGGATATAACTCCATTTCTGAAGCAAAACACACAGCACAGTTCTCCTCCAGGAAACGCACTCTGGTTTAGAGCAAGAAGAACGCTCTTGCTTTCTAGAGTCTCTAAAACAGCAGGAAACGTGATTGTGCCCAGAACAAAAGAACTGTGTTTCCTACTCATTTGGACCATATCTCGTTCAACTCTGCTTCTGAAACTTATGCAAACCACAGGTCCTCTAACATCCAATGCTTGCCATTTAAGATGAGAAACGTGTGAGCTTAATGAACTATAAAGTTCATTTGAGCTGAAAAGTGACTGCCCTTACCTGAAAAGAAGTCTTGCTTGTAGAAAGACACAGAGCCTGAGATTTAACTCCATTTCTGAAGCGAAACACACAGCACAGTTCTCATCCATGAAACACTCTCTGCTTTAGGGCAAGAAGCACGCTCTTGCTTTCTAGAGTCTCTAAGACTGCAGGAAACGTGAGTGTGCTCAGAACAAAAGAACTGTGTGTCCTAAACATACATACAATGGCTAGTTCAAATCTGCTTCTGAAACTGATACAAACCACAGGCCTTCTAACATCCAATGCTTGTCAGTTAAGATGAGAAACATAGAAGTTTCGTGAACGATGTAGATCATTTGAGCTAAAAAGCGACTGCCCTTAACTGAAACGAAATCTTGCTTGTAGGAAGACACAGAGCCTGGGATATAACTCCATTTCTGAAGGGAAACACACAAGGCTGTTCTCATCCATGTAACACACTCTGCTTTAGAGGAAGAAGAACTCCCTTGCTTTCTAGAGTCTCTAAAACAGCAGGAAACGTGAGTGTGCCCAGAACTAAAGAACTGTGTTTCCTACACATACAGGCCATATCTAGTTCAACTCTGCTTCTGAAACTTATGCAAACCACAGGTCCTCTAACATCCAATGCTTGCAATTTAAGATGAGAAACGTGTGAGCTTAATGAACGATAAAGTTCGTTTGAGCTGAAAAGTGACTGCCCTTACCTGAAATGAAGTCTTGATGGTAGAAAGACACAGATCCTGGGTTTTAACTCCACTTCTGAAGGAAAACACACAGTACTGTTCTCATCCATGAAACACACTCTGCTTTAGAGGAAGAAGCACGCTCTTGCTTTCTAGAGTCTCTAAAACAGCAAGAAACGTGAGTGTGCTCAGAACAAAGAACTGTGTGTCCTACACATACGGACCATATCTAGTTCAACTCTGCTTCTGAAACTGATGCAACCCACAGGTCCTATAATATCCCATGCTTTTCAGTTAAGAGCAAGTAACGTGTGAGCTTTGTGAATGATGTAGCTTCATTTGAGATCTAAAGTGACTTTATTTTCCTAAAATGAAGACATGCTTGTAGGAAGACAAATAGCTTGGGATATAACTCCATTTCTGAAGCAAAACACAGAGCACAGTTCTCCTCCAGGAATCAAACTCTGGTTTAGAGAAAGAAGAACGCTCTTGCTTTCTAGAGTCTTTAAAACATCAGGAAACGTGATTGTGCCCAGAATTAAAGAACTGTGTTTCCTACTCATTTGGACCATATCTAGTTCAACTCTGCTTCTGAAACTTATGCAAACCACAGGTCCTCTAACATCCAATGCTTGCCATTTAAGATGAGAAACGTGTGAGCTTAATGAACGATAAAGTTCGTTTGAGCTGAAAAGTGACTGCCCTTACCTGAAAAGAAGTCTTGCTTGTAGAAAGACACAGAGCCTGAGATTTAACTCCATTTCTGAAGCGAAACACACATCACAGTTCTCATCCATGAAACACTCTCTGCTTTAGGGCAAGAAGCACGCTCTTGCTTACAAGAGTCTCTAAGACAGCAGGAAACGTGAGTGTGCTCAGAACAAAAGAACTGTGTGTCCTAAACATACATACAATGGCTAGTTCAAATCTGCTTCTGAAAGTGATACAAACCACAGGCCTTCTAACATCCAATGCTTGTCAGTTAAGATGAGAAACGTGTATGGTTCATGAACGATGTAGATCATTTGAGCTTAAAAGAGACTGCCCTTAACTGAAACGAAATCTTGCTTATAGGAAGACACAGAGCCTGGGATATAACTCCATTTCTGAAGGGAAACACACAAGACTGTTCTCATCCATGTAACACACTCTGCTTTAGAGGAAGAAGCACGCTCTTGCTTTCTAGAGTCTCTAAAACGGCAGGAAACGTGAGTGTGCTCAGAACAAAGAACTGTGTGTCCTACACATACGGACCATATCTAGTTCAACTCTGCTTCTGAAACTGATGCAACCCACAGGTCCTATAATATCCCATGCTTTTCAGTTAAGAGCAAGTAACGTGTGAGCTTTGTGAATGATGTAGCTTCATTTGAGATCTAAAGTGACTTTATTTTCCTAAAATGAAGACATGCTTGTAGGAAGACAAATAGCTTGGGATATAACTCCATTTCTGAAGCAAAACACAGAGCACAGTTCTCCTCCAGGAAACAAACTCTGGTTTAGAGAAAGAAGAACGCTCTTGCTTTCTAGAGTCTTTAAAACATCAGGAAACGTGATTGTGCCCAGAACAAAAGAACTGTGTTTCCTACTCATTTGGACCATATCTAGTTCAACTCTGCTTCAGAAACTTCTGCAAACCACAGGTCCTCTAACATCCAATGCTTGCCATTTTAGATGAGAAACGTGTGAGTTTAATGAATGATAAAGTTCGTTTGAGCAGAAAAGTGACTGCCCTTACCAGGAACGAAGTCTTGCTTGCAGGAAGACACCGATCCTGGGATTTAACTCCTCTTCTGAAGGGAAACACACAGCACAGTTCTCATGCATGGTACACACTCTGCTTTAGAGCAAGAAAAAAGCTCTTGCTCTCTAGAGTCTCTAATACAGCAGGAAACGTGAGTGTGCTCAGAACAATAGGACTGTGTTTCCTACACCTTCGGACCATATCTAGTTCAACTCTGCTTCGGAAAGTGATAGAAACCACAGGATCTCTAACATCCAATGCTTTTCACTTAAGAGCGAAAAACGTGTCAGCTTCGTGAATGATGTAGCCTCATTTGAGCTCCAAAGTGACTTTATTTTCCTAAAATGAAGACATGCTTATAGGAAGACAAAGAGCCTGGCATATAACTCCATTTCTGAAGCAAAACACACAGCACAGTTCTCCTCCAGGAAACGCACTCTGGTTTAGAGCAAGAAGAACGCTCTTGCTTTCTAGAGTCTCTAAAACAGCAGGAAACGTGATTGTGCCCAGAACAAAAGAACTGTGTTTCCTACTCATTTGGACCATATCTCGTTCAACTCTGCTTCTGAAACTTCTGCAAACCACAGGTCCTCTAACATCCAATGCTTGCCATTTAAGATGAGAAACGTGTGAGCTTAATGAACGATAAAGTTCATTTGAGCTGAAAAGTGACTGCCCTTACCTGAAAAGAAGTCTTGCTTGTAGAAAGACACAGAGCCTGAGATTTAACTCCATTTCTGAAGCGAAACACACAGCACAGTTCTCATCCATGAAACACTCTCTGCTTTAGGGCAAGAAGCAAGCTCTTGCTTTCTAGAGTCTCTAAGACTGCAGGAAACGTGAGTGTGCTCAGAACAAAAGAACTGTGTGTCCTAAACATACATACAATGGCTAGTTCAAATCTGCTTCTGAAACTGATACAAACCACAGGCCTTCTAACATCCAATGCTTGTCAGTTAAGATGAGAAACATAGAAGTTTCGTGAACGATGTAGATCATTTGAGCTAAAAAGCGATTGCCCTTAACTGAAACGAAATCTTGCTTGTAGGAAGACACAGAGCCTGGGATATAACTCCATTTCTGAAGGGAAACACACAAGGCTGTTCTCATCCATGTAACACACTCTGCTTTAGAGGAAGAAGAACTCCCTTGCTTTCTAGAGTCTCTAAAACAGCAGGAAACGTGAGTGTGCCCAGAACTAAAGAACTGTGTTTCCTACACATACAGGCCATATCTAGTTCAACTCTGCTTCTGAAACTTATGCAAACCACAGGTCCTCTAACATCCAATGCTTGCAATTTAAGATGAGAAACGTGTGAGCTTAATGAACGATAAAGTTCGTTTGAGCTGAAAAGTGACTGCCCTTACCTGAAATGAAGTCTTGATGGTAGAAAGACACAGATCCTGGGTTTTAACTCCACTTCTGAAGGAAAACACACAGTACTGTTCTCATCCATGCAACACACTCTGCTTTAGAGGAAGAAGCACGCTCTTGCTTTCTAGAGTCTCTAAAACAGCAAGAAACGTGAGTGTGCTCAGAACAAAGAACTGTGTGTCCTACACATACGGACCATATCTAGTTCAACTCTGCTTCTGAAACTGATGCAACCCACAGGTCCTATAATATCCCATGCTTTTCAGTTAAGAGCAAGTAACGTGTGAGCTTTGTGAATGATGTAGCTTCATTTGAGATCTAAAGTGACTTTATTTTCCTAAAATGAAGACATGCTTGTAGGAAGACAAATAGCTTGGGATATAACTCCATTTCTGAAGCAAAACACAGAGCACAGTTCTCCTCCAGGAAACAAACTCTGGTTTAGAGAAAGAAGAACGCTCTTGCTTTCTAGAGTCTTTAAAACATCAGGAAACGTGATTGTGCCCAGAACAAAAGAACTGTGTTTCCTACTCATTTGGACCATATCTAGTTCAACTCTGCTTCAGAAACTTCTGCAAACCACAGGTCCTCTAACATCCAATGCTTGCCATTTTAGATGAGAAACGTGTGAGTTTAATGAATGATAAAGTTCGTTTGAGCAGAAAAGTGACTGCCCTTACCTGGAACGAAGTCTTGCTTGCAGGAAGACACCGATCCTGGGATTTAACTCCTCTTCTGAAGGGAAACACACAGCACAGTTCTCATGCATGGTACACACTCTGCTTTAGAGCAAGAAGAACGCTCTTGCTTTCTAGAGTCTCTAAAACAGCAGGAAACGTGATTGTGCCCAGAAATAAAGAACTGTGTTTCCTGCTCATTTGGACCATATCTAGTTCAACTCTGCTTCTGAAACTTATGCAAACCACAGGTCCTCTAACATCCAATGCTTGCCATTTAAGATGAGAAACGTGTGAGCTTAATGAACGATAAAGTTCGTTTGAGCTGAAAAGTGACTGCCCTTACCTGAAAAGAAGTCTTGCTTGTAGAAAGACACAGAGCCTGAGATTTCACTCCATTTCTGAAGCGAAACACACAGCACAGTTCTCATCCATGAAACACTCTCTGCTTTAGGGCAAGAAGCACGCTCTTGCTTTCAAGAGTCTCTAAGACAGCAGGAAACGTGAGTGTGCTCAGAACAAAAGAACTGTGTGTCCTAAACATACATACAATGGCTAGTTCAAATCTGCTTCTGAAAGTGATACAAACCACAGGCCTTCTAACATCCAATGCTTGTCAGTTAAGATGAGAAACATAGAAGTTTCGTGAACGATGTAGATCATTTGAGCTAAAAAGCGACTGCCCTTAACTGAAACGAAATCTTGCTTGTAGGAAGACACAGAGCCTGGGATATAACTCCATTTCTGAAGGGAAACACACAAGGCTGTTCTCATCCATGTAACACACTCTGCTTTAGAGGAAGAAGAACTCCCTTGCTTTCTAGAGTCTCTAAAACAGCAGGAAACGTGAGTGTGCCCAGAACTAAAGAACTGTGTTTCCTACACATACAGGCCATATCTAGTTCAACTCTGCTTCTGAAACTTATGCAAACCACAGGTCCTCTAACATCCAATGCTTGCAATTTAAGATGAGAAACGTGTGAGCTTAATGAACGATAAAGTTCGTTTGAGCTGAAAAGTGACTGCCCTTACCTGAAATGAAGTCTTGATGGTAGAAAGACACAGATCCTGGGTTTTAACTCCACTTCTGAAGGAAAACACACAGTACTGTTCTCATCCATGAAACACACTCTGCTTTAGAGGAAGAAGCACGCTCTTGCTTTCTAGAGTCTCTAAAACAGCAAGAAACGTGAGTGTGCTCAGAACAAAAGAACTGTGTGTCCTACACATACGGACCATATCTAGTTCAACTCTGCTTCTGAAACTGATGCAACCCACAGGTCCTATAATATCCCATGCTTTTCAGTTAAGAGCAAGTAACGTGTGAGCTTTGTGAATGATGTAGCTTCATTTGAGATATAAAGTGACTTTATTTTCCTAAAATGAAGACATGCTTGTAGGAAGACAAATAGCTTGGGATATAACTCCATTTCTGAAGCAAAACACAGAGCACAGTTCTCCTCCAGGAAACAAACTCTGGTTTAGAGAAAGAAGAACGCTCTTGCTTTCTAGAGTCTTTAAAACATCAGGAAACGTGATTGTGCCCAGAACAAAAGAACTGTGTTTCCTACTCATTTGGACCATATCTAGTTCAACTCTGCTTCAGAAACTTCTGCAAACCACAGGTCCTCTAACATCCAATGCTTGCCATTTTAGATGAGAAACGTGTGAGTTTAATGAATGATAAAGTTCGTTTGAGCAGAAAAGTGACTGCCCTTACCTGGAACGAAGTCTTGCTTGCAGGAAGACACCGATCCTGGGATTTAACTCCTCTTCTGAAGGGAAACACACAGCACAGTTCTCATGCATGGTACACACTCTGCTTTAGAGCAAGAAGAACGCTCTTGCTTTCTAGAGTCTCTAAAACAGCAGGAAACGTGATTGTGCCCAGAATTAAAGAACTGTGTTTCCTACTCATTTGGACCATATCTAGTTCAACTCTGCTTCTGAAACTTATGCAAACCACAGGTCCTCTAACATCCAATGCTTGCCATTTAAGATGAGAAACGTGTGAGCTTAATGAACGATAAAGTTCGTTTGAGCTGAAAAGTGACTGCCCTTACCTGAAAAGAAGTCTTGCTTGTAGAAAGACACAGAGCCTGAGATTTAACTCCATTTCTGAAGCGAAACACACAAGGCTGTTCTCATCCATGAAACACTCTCTGCTTTAGGGCAAGAAGCACGCTCTTGCTTTCAAGAGTCTCTAAGACAGCAGGAAACGTGAGTGTGCTCAGAACAAAAGAACTGTGTGTCCTAAACATACATACAATGGCTAGTTCAAATCTGCTTCTGAAAGTGATACAAACCACAGGCCTTCTAACATCCAATGCTTGTCAGTTAAGATGAGAAACGTGTATGGTTCATGAACGATGTAGATCATTTGAGCTTAAAAGAGACTGCCCTTAACTGAAACGAAATCTTGCTTATAGGAAGACACAGAGCCTGGGATATAACTCCATTTCTGAAGGGAAACACACAAGACTGTTCTCATCCATGTAACACACTCTGCTTTAGAGGAAGAAGCACGCTCTTGCTTTCTAGAGTCTCTAAAACAGCAGGAAATGTGAGTGTGCTCAGAACAAAGAACTGTGTGTCCTACACATACGGACCATATCTAGTTCAACTCTGCTTCTGAAACTGATGCAACCCACAGGTCTTATAATATCCCATGCTTTTCAGTTAAGAGCAAGTAACGTGTGAGCTTTGTGAATGATGTAGCTTCATTTGAGATCTAAAGTGACTTTATTTTCCTAAAATGAAGACATGCTTGTAGGAAGACAAATAGCTTGGGATATAACTCCATTTCTGAAGCAAAACACAGAGCACAGTTCTCCTCCAGGAAACAAACTCTGGTTTAGAGAAAGAAGAATGCTCTTGCTTTCTAGAGTCTTTAAAACATCAGGAAACGTGATTGTGCCCAGAACAAAAGAACTGTGTTTCCTACTCATTTGGACCATATCTAGTTCAACTCTGCTTCAGAAACTTCTGCAAACCACAGGTCCTCTAACATCCAATGCTTGCCATTTTAGATGAGAAACGTGTGAGTTTAATGAATGATAAAGTTCGTTTGAGCAGAAAAGTGACTGCCCTTACCTGGAACGAAGTCTTGCTTGCAGGAAGACACCGATCCTGGGATTTAACTCCTCTTCTGAAGGGAAACACACAGCACAGTTCTCATGCATGGTACACACTCTGCTTTAGAGCAAGAAAAAAGCTCGTGCTCTCTAGAGTCTCTAATACAGCAGGAAACGTGAGTGTGCTCAGAACAAAGGAACTGTGTTTCCTACACCTTCGGACCATATCTAGTTCAACTCTGCTTCGGAAAGTGATAGAAACCACAGGATCTCTAACATCCAATGCTTTTCACTTAAGAGCGAAAAACGTGTCAGCTTCGTGAATGATGTAGCCTCATTTGAGCTCTAAAGTGACTTTATTTTCCTAAAATGAAGACATGCTTATAGGAAGACAAAGAGCCTGGGATATAACTCCATTTCTGAAGCAAAACACACAGCACAGTTCTCCTCCAGGAAACGCACTCTGGTTTAGAGCAAGAAGAACGCTCTTGCTTTCTAGAGTCTCTAAAACAGCAGGAAACGTGATTGTGCCCAGAACAAAAGAACTGTGTTTCCTACTCATTTGGACCATATCTCGTTCAACTCTGCTTCTGAAACTTATGCAAACCACAGGTCCTCTAACATCCAATGCTTGCCATTTAAGATGAGAAACGTGTGAGCTTAATGAACGATAAAGTTCATTTGAGCTGAAAAGTGACTGCCCTTACCTGAAAAGAAGTCTTGCTTGTAGAAAGACACAGAGCCTGAGATTTAACTCCATTTCTGAAGCGAAACACACAGCACAGTTCTCATCCATGAAACACTCTCTGCTTTAGGGCAAGAAGTACGCTCTTGCTTTCTAGAGTCTCTAAGACTGCAGGAAACGTGAGTGTGCTCAGAACAAAAGAACTGTGTGTCCTAAACATACATACAATGGCTAGTTCAAATCTGCTTCTGAAACTGATACAAACCACAGGCCTTCTAACATCCAATGCTTGTCAGTTAAGATGAGAAACATAGAAGTTTCGTGAACGATGTAGATCATTTGAGCTAAAAAGCGACTGCCCTTAACTGAAACGAAATCTTGCTTGTAGGAAGACACAGAGCCTGGGATATAACTCCATTTCTGAAGGGAAACACACAAGGCTGTTCTCATCCATGTAACACACTCTGCTTTAGAGGAAGAAGAACTCCCTTGCTTTCTAGAGTCTCTAAAACAGCAGGAAATGTGAGTGTGCTCAGAACAAAGAACTGTGTGTCCTACACATACGGACCATATCTAGTTCTACTCTGCTTCTGAAACTGATGCAACCCACAGGTCCTATAATATCCCATGCTTTTCAGTTAAGAGCGAGTAACGTGTGAGCTTTGTGAATGATGTAGCTTCATTTGAGCTCTAAAGTGACTTTATTTTCCTAAAATGAAGACATGCTTGTAGGAAGACAAATAGATTGGGATATAACTCCATTTCTGAAGCAAAACACAGAGCACAGTTCTCCTCCAGGAAACAAACTCTGGTTTAGAGAAAGAAGAACGCTCTTGCTTTCTAGAGTCTTTAAAACATCAGGAAACGTGATTGTGCCCAGAACAAAAGAACTGTGTTTCCTACTCATTTGGACCATATCTAGTTCAACTCTGCTTCAGAAACTTCTGCAAACCACAGGTCCTCTAACATCCAATGCTTGCCATTTTAGATGAGAAACGTGTTAGTTTAATGAACGATAAAGTTCGTTTGAGCAGAAAAGTGACTGCCCTTACCTGGAACGAAGTCTTGTTGGCAGGAAGACACCGATCCTGGGATTTAACTCCTCTTCTGAAGGGAAACACACAGCACAGTTCTCATGCTTGATACACACTCTGCTTTAGAGCAAGAAAAAAGCTCTTGCTCTCTAGAGTCTCTAATACAGCAGGAAACATGAGTGTGCTCAGAACAAAAGAACTTTGTTTCCTACGCCTTCGGACCATATCTAGTTCAACTCTGCTTCAGAAAGTGATAGAAACCACAGGATCTCTAACATCCAATGCTTTTCACTTAAGAGCGAAAAACGTGTCAGCTTCGTGAATGATGTAGCCTCATTGGAGCTCTAAAGTGACTTTATTTTCCTAAAATGAAGACATGCTTATAGGAAGACACAGAGCCTGGGATATAACTCCATTTCTGAAGCAAAACACACAAGGCTGTTCTCATCCATGTAACACACTCTGCTTTAGAGGAAGAAGCACGCCCTTGCTTTCTAGAGTCTCTAAAAGAGCAGGAAACGTGAGTGTGCCCAGAACTAAAGAACTGTGTTTCCTACACATACAGGCCATATCTAGTTCAACTCTGCTTCTGAAACTTATGCAAACCACAGGTCCTCTAACATCCAATGCTTGCCAGTTAAGATGAGAAACGTGTATGCTTCATGAACGATGTAGATCATTTGAGCTTAAAAGAGACTGCCCTTAACTGAAACGAAATCTTGCTTGTAGGAAGTCACAGAGCCTGGGATATAACTCCATTTCTGAAGGGAAACACACAAGACTGTTCTCATCCATGTAACACACTCTGCTTTAGAGGAAGAAGCACGCTCTTGCTTTCTAGAGTCTCTAAAACAGCAGGAAACGTGATTGTGCCCAGAACAAAAGAACTGTGTTTCCTACTCATTTGGACCATATCTAGTTCAACTCTGCTTCAGAAACTTCTGCAAACCACAGGTCCTCTAACATCCAATGCTTGCCATTTTAGATGAGAAACGTGTGAGTTTAATGAACGATAAAGTTCGTTTGAGCAGAAAAATGACTGCCCTTACCTGGAACGAAGTCTTGCTTGCAGGAAGACACCGATCCTGGGATTTAACACCTCTTCTGAAGGGAAACACACAGCACAGTTCTCATGCATGGTACACCCTCTGCTTTAGAGCAAGAAAAATGCTCTTGCTCTCTAGAGTCTCTAATACAGCATGAAACGTGAGTGTGCTCAGAACAAAAGAACTGTGTGTCCTACACATACGGACCATATCTAGTTCAACTCTGCTTCTGAAACTGATGCAACCCACAGGTCCTATAATATCCCATGCTTTTCAGTTAAGAGCGAGTAACGTGTGAGCTTTGTGAATGATGTAGCTTCATTTGAGATCTAAAGTGACTTTATTTTCCTAAAATGAAGACATGCTTGTAGGAAGACAAATAGCGTGGGATATAACTTCATTTCTGAAGCAAAACACACAGCACAGTTCTCCTCCAGGAAACAAACTCTTGTTTAGAGAAAGAAGAATGCTCTTGCTTTCTAGAGTCTCTAAAACAGCAGGAAACGTGATTGTTCCCAGAACAAAAGAACTGTGTTTCCTACTCATTTGGACCATATCTAGTTCAACTCTGCTTCAGAAACTTCTGCAAACCACAGGTCCTCTAACATCCAATGCTTGCCATTTTAGATGAGAAACGTGTGAGTTTAATGAACGATAAAGTTCGTTTGAGCAGAAAAATGACTGCCCTTACCTGGAACGAAGTCTTGCTTGCAGGAAGACACCGATCCTGGGATTTAACACCTCTTCTGAAGGGAAACACACAGCACAGTTCTCATGCATGGTACACCCTCTGCTTTAGAGCAAGAAAAATGCTCTTGCTCTCTAGAGTCTCTAATACAGCAGGAAACGTGAGTGTGCTCAGAACAAAAGAACTGTGTTTCCTACACCTTCGGACCATATCTAGTTCAACTCTGCTTCGGAAAGTGATAGAAACCACAGGATCTCTAACATCCAATGCTTTTCACTTAAGAGCGAAAAACGTGTCAGCTTCGTGAATGATGTAGCCTCATTTGAGCTCTAAAGTGACTTTATTTTCCTAAAATGAAGACATGCTTATAGGAAGACAAAGAGCCTGGGATATAACTCCATTTCTGAAGCAAAACACACAGCACAGTTCTCCTCCAGGAAACACACTCTGGTTTAGAGCAAGAAGAACGCTCTTGCTTTCTAGAGTCTCTAAAACAGCAGGAAACGTGATTGTGCCCAGAACTAAAGAACTGTGTTTCCTACACATACAAGCCATATCTAGTTCAACTCTGCTTCTGAAACTTATGCAAACCACAGGTCCTCTAACATCCAATGCTTGCCAGTTAAGATGAGAAACGTGTATGCTTCATGAACGATGTAGATCATTTGAGCTTAAAAGAGACTGCCCTTAACTGAAATGAAATCTTGCTTGTAGGAAGACACAGAGCCTGGGATATAACTCCATTTCTGAAGGGAAACACACAAGACTGTTCTCATCCATGTAACACACTCTGCTTTAGAGGAAGAAGCACGCTCTTGATTTCTAGAGTCTCTAAAACAGCAGGAAACGTGAGTGTGCTCAGAACAAAAGAACTGTGTGTCCTACACATACGGACCATATCTAGTTCAACTCTGCTTCTGAAACTGATGCAACCCACAGGTCCTATAATATCCCATGCTTTTCAGTTAAGAGCGAGTAACGTGTGAGCTTTGTGAATGATGTAGCTTCATTTGAGCTCTAAAGTGACTTTATTTTCCTAAAATGAAGACATGCTTGTAGGAAGACAAATAGCGTGGGATATAACTCCATTTCTGAAGCAAAACACACAGCACAGTTCTCCTCCAGGAAACAAACTCTTGTTTAGAGAAAGAAAAATGCTCTTGCTTTCTAGAATCTCTAAAACAGCAGGAAACGTGATTGTGCCCAGAACAAAAGAACTGTGTTTCCTACTCATTTGGACGATATCTACTTCAACTCTACTTCAGAAACTTCTGCAAACCACAGGTCCTCTAACATCCAATGCTTGCCATTTTAGATGAGAAACGTGTGAGTTTAATGAACGATAAAGTTCGTTTGAGCAGAAAAGTGACTGCCCTTACCTGGAACGAAGTCTTGCTTGCAGGAAGTCACCGATCCTGGGATTTAACTGCATTTCTGAAGCGAAACACACAGCACAGTTCTCATGCATGGTACACACTCTGCTTTAGAGCAAGAAAAAAGCTCTTGCTCTCTAGAGTCTCTAATACAGCAGGAAACGTGAGTGTGCTCAGAACAAAAGAACTGTGTTTCCTACACCTTCGGACCATATCTAGTTCAACTCTGCTTCGGAAAGTGATAGAAAACACAGGATCTCTAACATCCAATGCTTTTCACTTAAGAGCGAAAAACGTGTCAGCTTCGTGAATGATGTAGCCTCATTTGAGCTCTAAAGTGACTTTATTTTCCTAAAATGAAGACATGCTTATAGGAAGACAAAGAGCCTGGGATATAACTCCATTTCTGAAGCAAAACACACAGCACAGTTCTCCTCCAGGAAACACACTCTGGTTTAGAGCAAGAAGAACGCGCTTGCTTTCTAGAATCTCTAAAACAGCAGGAAAGGTGAGTGTGCTCAGGACAAAAGAACTGTGTGTCCTACACATACGGACCATATCTAGTCCAACTCTTCTGCTGAAACTGATACAAAGCACTGGTCCACTAACATCCAATGCTTGTCAGTTAAGATGAGAAACGTGTGAGCTTTGTGAACGATGTATTTCGTATGAGCTGAAAAGTGACTGCCCTTACTTGAAATGAAGTCTTGCTTTTAGGAAGACCCAGAGCCTGGGATATAACTCCATTTCTGAAGGGAAAAACACAAGGCTGTTCTCATCCATTGATCACACTCTGCTTTAGAGCAAGATGCACGCTCTTGCTTTCTAGAATCTCTAATACAGCTGGAAACTTGAGTGTGCTCATAACAAAAGAACAGTGTTTCATACACATACAGACCATATCTAGTCCAACTCTGCTTCTGAAACTGAAACAAACCACATGTCCTCTAACATCCAATGCCTGTCAGTTAAGATGAGAAACGTGTGAGCTTCGTGAATGATATAGTTAGTTTGAGGTATAAATTAACTGCCCTTACCTGAAACGAAGTATTACTTGTAGGAAGACTCAGCCTGGGATTTAACCCCATTTCTGAAGGGAAACACACAGCAGAGTTCTCATCCAAGGATCACACTCAGCTTTAGAGCAAGAAGCACGCTCTTGCTTTCCAGAGTCTCTAATACATCACGAAACGTGAGTGTGCTCAGAAGAAAAGAACGGTGTTTCCTACACATAAGGACCATATCTACTTCATCTCTGCTTCTGTAACTGAAACAAACCACAGGTCCTCTAACATCCAATGCTTGTCAGTTTAGAAGAGAAACGTGTGAGCTTCGTGAACGATGTAGTTACTTGGAGGTATAAATTAACTGCACTTACCTGAAACGAAGTCTTGCTTGTAGGAAGACACAGAGCCTGGGACTTAACTCCATTTCTGTAGGGAAACACACAGGAGAGTTCTCATCCACGGATCACACTCTGCTTTAGAGCAAGAAGCAAGCTCTTGCTTTCCAGAGTCTCTAATACAGCAGGAAATGTGAGTGTGCTCAGAACAAATGAACGGTGTTTCCTACACATACGGACAAAATCTAGTTCAACTCTGCTTCTGAAACTGAAACAAACCACAGGTCCTCTAACATCCAATGCTTGTCAATTAAGATGAGAAACGTATGAGCTTCGTAAACGATGTAGTTCGTTTGAGCTGTAAAGTAACTGCCCTTACTTGAAAGGAAGTCTTTCTTGTAGGAAGACTCAGAGCCTGGGATTTAACTCCATTTCTGAAGTGAAACACAAAGCAAAGTTCTCATCCATTGAACACACTCTGCTTTAGAGCAAGAAGCACGCTCTAGCTTTCTAGAGTCTCTAATACAGCAGGACACTTGAGATTGCTCAGAACAAAAGAACGGAATTTCCTACACATACGGACCATATCTACTTCATCTCTGGTTCTGTAACTGAAACAAACCACAGGGCCTATAATATCCAATGCTTATCTGTTTTGATGAGAATCGTGTGAGCTTCATGAACGATGTAGTTCGTTTGAGGTATAAATTAACTGCCCTTACCTGAAACGAAGTCTTGCTTGTAGGAAGACACAGAGCCTGGCATTTAACTCCATTTCTGAAGGGAAACACACAGCATAGTTCTCATCCATGCATCACACTCTGCTTTAGAGCAAGAAGCACGCACTTGCTTTCTAGAGTCTCTAATACAGCAGGAAACATGAGTGTGCTCAGAACAAAAGAATGGTGTTTCCTACACATACGGACCATATCTAGTTCAACTCTGCTTCTGAAACTGATACAAAGCACTGGTCCTCTAACATAAAATGCTTGTCAGTTAAGATGGGAAACTTGTCAGCTTTGTGAACGATGTACTACGTTTGAGATGAAAAGTGACTGTGTTTACCTGAAACGAAGTCTTGCTTGTAGGAAGACACAGAGCCTGGGATTTAACACCATTTCTGAAGGGAAACAACCAGCAGAGTTCTCATCCAAGAATCACACTCAGCTTTAGAGCAAGAAGCACGCTCTTGCTTTCCAGAGTCTCTAATACATCAGGTAACGTGAGTGTGCTCAGAACAAAAGAACGGTGTTTCCTACACATAAGGACCATATCTACTTCATCTCTGCTTCTGTAACTGAAACAAACAACAGGTCCTCTAACATCAATGCCTGTCAGTTTAGATGAGAATCGTGTGAGCTTCGTGAACGATATAGTTAGTTTGAGGTATAAATTAACTGCCCTTACCTGAAACGAAGAATTGCTTGTAGGAAGACTCAGCCTGGGATTTAACCCCATTTCTGAAGGGAAACACACAGCAGAGTTCTCATCCAAGGTTCACACTCAGCTTTAGAGCAAGAAGCACGCTCTTGCTTTCCAGAGTCTCTAATACATCACGAAAGGTGAGTGTGCTCAGAACAAAAGAACGGTGTTTCCTACACATACGGACCATTTCTAGTTCAACTCTGCTTCTAAAATTGATACAAACCACAGGTCCTCTAACATCCAATGCTTGACAGATAAAATGAGAAACGTGTGAGCTTCGTGAACGATGTAGTTCCTTTGAGCTGAAAAGTGACTGTGTTTACCTGAAATGAAGACTTGCTTGTAGGAAGACACAGACCTTGGGATTTAACTCCATTTAAGAATGGAAACACATAGCACAGTTCTCATCCATGAAACATACTCTGCTTTAGAGCAAGAGGCATTTTCTTGCTTCCTAGAATCTCTAATACAGCATTAAAGGAAAGTGTGCTCATAAAAAAGAACGGTGTTTCCTACACATACGGACCATATCTAGTCCAACTCTGCTTCTGAAATTGTTACAAAGCACAGGTCATCTAACATCCAATGCTTGTCATTTAAGATGAGAAACGTGTGAGCTTCGTGAATGATGTAGTTCGTTTGAGCTGAAAAGTGACTGCCATTACCTGAATAGGAGTAGTGCTTGTAGGAAGACACAGAGCCTGGGATTTAACTCCATTTCTGAAGGGAAACACACAGCATAGTTCTCATCCATTGATCACACTCTGGTTTAGAGCAAGAAGCACGCTCTTGCTTTCTAGAGTCTCTCATACAGCAAGAAACTTGAGTGTGCTCAGAACATAAGAACGGTGTTTCCTACACATACGGACCATATCTAGTCCAACTCTGCTTCTGAAACTGATACAAAGCACTGGTCCTCTAACATCCAATGCTTGTCATTTAAGATGAGAATCGTGTGACCTTCGTGAACAATGTAGTTCGTTTGAGCTGAAAAGTGACTGCCCTTACCTGAAACGAAGTCTTGCTTGTAGGAAGACACAGAGCCTTGGATTTAAACACATTTCTGAAGGGAAACACACAGCAGAGTTCTCATCCAAGGATCACACTCAGCTTTAGAGCAAGAAACACGCTCTTGCTTTCCAGAGTCTCTAATACAGCAGGAAACGTGAGTGTGCTCAGAACAAAAGAACAGTGTTTTCTAAACATAGGGACCATATCTAGTTCAACTCTGCTTCTAAAATTGAAACAAAGCACAGGTCCTCTAACATCGAATGCTTGTCAGTTAAGATGAGAAACGTGTGAGCTTTGTTAACGATGTATTTCCTTTGAGCTGAAAAGTGACTGTGTTTCCATGAAATGAAGACTTGCTTGTAGGAAGACACAGAGCTTGGGATTTAACTCCATTTAAGAACGGAAACACACAGCACAGTTCTCATCCATGAAACACACTCTGCTTTAGAGCAAGAGGCACGCTATTGCTTTCTAGAGTCTCTAATAGAGCAGGAAAAGAGAGTGAGCTCAGAAAAAAAGAACGGTGTTTCCTACACTTAAGCACCACATCTAGTTCAACTCTGCTTCTAAAATTGATACAAACCACAGGTCCTCTAACATCCAATGCTTGACAGATAAGATGAGAAACGTGTGAGCTTCATGAACGATGCAGTTCATTTGAGCTGAAAAGTGACTGCCCTTACCTGAAACGAAGTCTTCCTTGTAGGACGACTCAGAGCCTGGGATTTAACTCCATTTCTGAAGTGAAACACACAGCAGAGTTCTCATCCATTGATCACCCTCTGCTTTAGAGCAAGAAGCACGCTCTAGCTCTCTAGAGTCTCTAAGACAGCAGGAAACGTGAGTGTGCTGAGAACAAAAGAAAGGTGTTTCCTACACTTACGGACCATATCAAGTCCAAGTCTGCTTCTGAAACTGATACAAAGCACAGGTCCTCTAACATCCAATGCTTGACAGATAAGATGAGAAATGTGTGAGCTTCATGAACTATGTAGTTCATTTGAGTGAAAAGTGACTGCCCTTACCTGAAACGAATTCTTGCTTGTAGGAAGTCACAGAGCCTGGATTTTAACTCCATATCTGAAGTGAAACACACAGTAAAGTTCTCATCCATTGAACACACTCTGCTTTAGAGCAAGAAGCACGCTCTAGCTTTCTATAGTCTCTAATACAGCAGGAAACGTTAGTGTGCTGAGAACAAAAGAACGGTGTTTCCTACACATAAGGACCATATCTAGTTCAACTCTGCTTCTGAAACTGAAACAA
Organism: Onychomys leucogaster; assembly: GCA_949786385.1. Lineage (NCBI taxonomy): Eukaryota > Metazoa > Chordata > Mammalia > Rodentia > Cricetidae > Onychomys > Onychomys leucogaster. The sequence goes on along the minus strand of CATKUP010000009.1, from coordinate 2,046,714 downwards.
ACCACAGGTCGTCTAACATCGAATGCTTGTCAGTTAAGATGAGAAACGTGTCAGCTTCGTGAACGATGTAGTTCCTTAGAGCTGAAAAGTGACTGTGTTTACCTGAAATGAAGACTTGCATGTAGGAAGACACAGAGCTTGGGAGTTAACTTCATTTAAGAAAGGAAACACACAGCACAGTTCTCATCCATGGATCACACTCTGCTTTAGAGCAAGAAGCACGCTCTTGCTTTCCAGAGTCTCTAATACATCAGGAAACGTGAGTGTGCTCAGAACAAAAGAACTGCGTTTCCTACACATACGGACAATATCTAGTTCAACTCTGCTTCTGAAACTGAAACAAACCACAGGTCCTCTAACATCCAATGCTTGTCAATAAAGATGAGAAACGTATGAGCTTCGTAAACGATGTAGTTCGTTTGAGCTGTAAAGTAACTGCCCTTACTTGAAACGAAGTCTTTCTTGTAGGAAGACTCAGAGCCTGGGATTTAACTCCGTTTCTGAAGTGAAACACACAGCAAAGTTCTCATCCATTGAACACACTCTGCTTTAGAGCAAGAAGCACGCTCTAGCTTTCTAGAGTCTCTAATACAGCAGGACACTTGAGTTTGCTCAGAACAAAAGAACGGAATTTCCTACACAAACGGACCATATCTACTTCATCTCTGGTTCTGTAACTGAAACAAACCACAGGGCCTATAATATCCAATGCTTATCTGTTTTGATGAGAATCGTGTGAGCTTCATGAACGATGTAGTTCGTTTGAGGTATAAATTAACTGCCCTTACCTGAAACGAAGTCTTGCTTGTAGGAAGACACAGAGCCTGGCATTTAACTCCATTTCTGAAGGGAAACACACAGCATAGTTCTCATCCATGCATCACACTCTGCTTTAGAGCAAGAAGCACGCACTTGCTTTCTAGAGTCTCTAATACAGCAGGAAACATGAGTGTGCTCAGAACAAAAGAATGGTGTTTCCTACACATACGGACCATATCTAGTTCAACTCTGCTTCTGAAACTGATACAAAGCACTGGTCCTCTAACATAAAATGCTTGTCAGTTAAGATGGGAAACTTGTCAGCTTTGTGAACGATGTACTACGTTTGAGATGAAAAGTGACGGTGTTTACCTGAAACGAAGTCTTGCTTGTAGGAAGACACAGAGACTGGGATTTAACTCTATTTCGGAAGTGAAACACACAGCAGAGTTCTCATCCAAGGATCACACTCAGCTTTAGAGCAAGAAGCACGCTCTTGCTTTCCAGAGTCTCTAATACATCAGGAAACGTGAGTGTGCTCAGAACAAAAGAACGGTGTTTCCTACACATAAGGACCATATCTACTTCATCTCTGCTTCTGTAACTGAAACAAACAACAGGTCCTCTAACATCTAATGCCTGTCAGTTTAGATGAGAAACGTGTGAGCTTCGTGAATGATATAGTTAGTGTGAGGTATAAATTAACTGCCCTTACCTGAAACGAAGTATTGCTTGTAGGAAGACTCAGCCTGGGATTTAACCCCATTTCTGAAGGGAAACACACAGCAGAGTTCTCATCCAAGGATCACACTCAGCTTTAGAGCAAGAAGCACGCTCTTGCTTTCCAGAGTCTCTAATACATCACGAAACGTGAGTGTGCTCAGAACAAAAGAACGGTGTTTCCTACACATACGGACCTTATCTAGTCCAACTCTGCTTCTGAAATTGTTACAAAGCACAGGTCATCTAACATCCAATGCTTGTCATTTAAGATGAGAAACGTGTGAGCTTCGTGAATGATGTAGTTCGTTTGAGCTGAAAAGTGACTGCCATTACCTGAATAGGAGTAGTGCTTGTAGGAAGACACAGAGCCTGGGATTTAACTCCATTTCTGAAGGGAAACACACAGCATAGTTCTCGTCCATGCATCACACTCTGCTTTAGAGCAAGAAGCACGCTCTTGCTTTCTAGAGTCTCTCATACAGCAAGAAACTTGAGTGTGCTCAGAACATAAGAACGGTGTTTCCTACACATACGGACCATATCTAGTCCAACTCTGCTTCTGAAACTGATACAAAGCACTGGTCCTCTAACATCCAATGCTTGTAATTTAAGATGGGAAACTTGTTAGCTTTGTGAACAATGTAGTTCGTTTGAGATGAAAAGTGACTGCCCTTACCTGAAACGAAGTCTTGCTTGTAGGAAGACACAGAGCCTTGGATTTAAACACATTTCTGAAGGGAAACACACAGCAGAGTTCTCATCCAAGGATCACACTCAGCTTTAGAGCAAGAAACAAGCTCTTGCTTTCCAGAGTCTCTAATACAGCAGGAAATGTGAGTGTGCTCAGAACAAAAGAACGGTGTTTCCTACACATACGGACCATATCTAGTCCAACTCTGCTTCTGAAATTGTTACAAAGCACAGGTCATCTAACATCCAATGCTTGTCATTTAAGATGAGAAACGTGTGAGCTTCGTGAATGATGTAGTTCGTTTGAGCTGAAAAGTGACTGCCATTACCTGAATAGGAGTAGTGCTTGTAGGAAGACACAGAGCCTGGGATTTAACTCCATTTCTGAAGGGAAACACACAGCATAGTTCTCATCCATGCATCACACTCTGCTTTAGAGCAAGAAGCACGCTCTTGCTTTCTAGAGTCTCTCATACAGCAAGAAACTTGAGTGTGCTCAGAACATAAGAACGGTGTTTCCTACACATACGGACCAGATCTAGTCCAACTCTGCTTCTGAAACTGATACAAAGCACTGGTCCTCTAACATCCAATGCTTGTCATTTAAGATGGGAAACTTGTTAGCTTTGTGAACAATGTAGTTCGTTTGAGCTGAAAAGTGACTGCCCTTACCTGAAACGAAGTCTTGCTTGTAGGAAGACACAGAGCCTTGGATTTAAACACATTTCTGAAGGGAAACACACAGCAGAGTTCTCATCCAAGGATCACACTCAGCTTTAGAGCAAGAAACACGCTCTTGCTTTCCAGAGTCTCTAATACAGCAGGAAATGTGAGTGTGCTCAGAACAAAAGAACGGTGTTTCCTACACATAAGGACCATATCTAGTTCAACTATGCTTCTGAAACTAAAACAAAGCACAGGTCCTCTGACATCGAATGCTTGTCAGTTAAGATGAGAAACGTGTCAGCTTCGTGAACGATGTAGTTCCTTTGAGCTGAAAAGTGACTGTGTTTACCTGAAATGAAGACTTGCTTGTAGGAAGACACAGAGCTTGGGATTTAACTCCAATTAAGAACGGAAACACACAGCACAGTTCTCCTCCATGAAACACACTCTGCTTTAGAGCAAGAGGCACGCTCTTGCTTTCTAGAGTCTCTAATACAGCAGGAAATGAGTGTGAGCTCAGAAAAAAAGAACGGTGTTTCCTACACATAAGCACCTTATCTAGTTCACTGCTGCTTCTAAAATTGATACAAACCACAGGTCCTCTAACATCCAATGCTTGACAGATAAGATGAGAAACGTGTGAACTTCATGAACTATGTAGTTCGTTTGAGCTGAATAGTGACTGCCTTTACCTGAAACGAAGTCTTTCCTGTAGGAAGACACTGAGCCTGGGAATTAACTCCATTTATGAAGGGAAACACACAGCAGAGCTCTCCTCCATAGATCACACTCTGCTTTACAGCAAGAAGCACGCTCTTGCTTCCCAGAGTCTCTAATACAACAGGAAACGTGAGTGTGCTCAGAACAAAAGAACGGTGTTTCCTACACATACGAGCCATATCTAGTTCAACTCTGCTTTTGAAACTGAAACAAACCAAAGGTCCTCTAACATCCAATGCTTGTCACTTTAGATGAGAAACGTGTGAGCTTCGGGAACGATGTAGTTAGTTTGAGGTATAAATTAACTGCCCTTACCTGAAACGAAGTCTTGCATGTAGGAAGACACAGAGCCTGGGATTTAACTCCATTTCTGAAGGGAAACACACAGTAGAGTTCTCATCCATGGATCACACTCTGCTTTAGAGCAAGAAGCACGCCCTTGCTTTCCAGAGTCTCTAATACAGCAGGAAACATGAGTGTGCTCAGAACAAAGAACAGTGTTACCTACACATATGGACCATATCTAGTTCAACTCTGCTTCTGAAACTGAAACAAACTACAGGTCCTCTAACATCGAATGCTTGTCAGTTCAGATGAGAAACGTGTGAGCTTCGTGAATAATGTAGTTCCTTTGAGCTGAAAAGTGACTGCCCTTACCTGAAACGAAGTCTTGCATGTAGGAAGACACAGAGCCTGGGATTTAACTCCATTTCTGAAGGGAAAAACACAGCAGAGTTCTCATCCATGGATCACAATCTGCTTTACAGCAAGAAGCACGCTCTTGCTTTCTAGAGTCTCTCATACAGGAGGAAACTTGAGTGTGCTCAGAACAAAAGAACGGTGTTTGCTACACATATGGACCATATATAATTCAACTCTGCTTCTGAAACTGAAACAAACCACAGGTCCTCTAACATCCAAAGCTTGTCAGTTAAGATGAGAAACGTATGAGCTTTGTGAACGATGTAGTTCGTTTGAGCTGTAAAGTAATTGCCCTTACTTGAAAGGAAGTCTTTCTTGTAGGAAGACTCAGAGCCTGGGATTTAACTCCATTTCTGAAGTGAAACACACAGCAAAGTTCTCATCCATTGTTCACACTCTGCTTTAGAGCAAGAAGCACGCACTTGCTTTCCAGAGTCTCTAATACAGCAGGAAACGTGAGTGTGCTCAGAACAAAAGAATGTGTTTCCTACACATATGGCCCATATCTATTCCAACTCTGCTTCTGAAACTGATACAAAGCACTGGTCCTCTAACATCCAATGCTCTTCAGTTAACAAGAGAAACGTGTGAGCTTCGTGAACGATGTAGTTCGTTGAGCTGTAAAGTAACTGCCCTTACTTGAAACGAAGTCTTCCTTGTAGGAAGACTCAGACCCTGGGATTTAACTCCATTTCTGAAGTGAAACACACAGCAGAGTTCTCATCCATTGATCACACTCTGCTTTAGAGCAAGAAGCACGCTCTAGCTTTCAAGAGTCTCTAAGACAGAAGGAAACGTGAGTGTGCTGAGAACAAAAGAACGGTGTTTCCTACACTTACGGATCATTTCTAGTCCAAATCTGATTCTGAAACTGATACAAAGCACTGGTCCTCTAACATCCAATGCTTGTCAGTTAAGATGAGAAACGTGTGAGCTTCGTAAACGATGTAGTTCCTTTGAGCTGAAAAGTGACTGTGTTTACCTGAATTGAAGACTTGCTTGTAGGAAGTCACCGAGCTTGGGATTTAACGCCATTTAAGAATGGAAACATACAGCACAGTTCTCATCCATGAAACACACTCTGCTTTAGAGCAAGAGGCACGCTCTGGCTTTCTAGAGTCTCTAATACAGCAGGAAAAGAGAGTGCGCTCAGAAAAAAAGAACGGTGTTTCCTACACATAAGGACCATATCTAGTTCAACTCTGCTTCTAAAATTGATACAAACCACAGGTCCTCTAACATCCAATGCTTGACAGATAAGATGAGAATCGTGTGAGCTTCATGAAAAATGTAGTTTGTTTGAGCTGAAAAGTGACTGCCCTAACCTGAGACGAAGTCTTGCTTGTAGGAAGACACAGAGCCTGGGATTAAACTCCAATTCTGAAGGGAAACACACAGCAGAGTTCTCATCCATGGATCACACTCTGCTTTAGAGCAAGAAGCACTCTCTTGCTTTCCAGAGTCTCTAATACAACAGGAAAGGTGAATGCACTCAGAACAAAAGAACGGTGTTTCCACACATACGGACCATATCTAGTCCAACTCTCCTTCTGAAATTGATAGAAAGCACAGGTCCTCTAACATCCAATGCTTGTCATTTAAGATGAGAAGCGTGTGATCTTCGTGAACGATGTAGTTCGTTTTAGCTGAAAAGTGACTGCCATTACCTGAAAAGAAGTAGTGCTTGTAGGAAGACACAGAGCCTGGGATTTAACTCCATTTCTGAAGGGAAACACACAGCATAGTTCTCATCCATGAAAAACACTCTGCTTTAGAGCAAGAGGCACGCTCTTGCTTTCTAGAGTCTCTAAGACAGCAGGAAACTTGAGTGTGCTCAGAACAAAATAACGGTGTTTCCTACACATACGGACCATATCTAGTCCAACTCTCCCTCTGAAATTGATACAACGCTCAGGTCCTCTAACATCCCATGCTTGTCATTTAAGATGAGAAACGTGTGAGCTTCGTGAACGATGTAGTTCGTTTGAGCTGAAAAGTGACTGCGCTTACCTGAAACGAAGTCTTGCTTGTAGGAAGACACTGGGCCTGGTATTTATATCCATTTCTGAAGGGAATCACGCAGCAGAGTTCTCATCCATAGATCACACTCTGCTTTAGAGCAAGAAGCACGCTCTTGCTTTCTAGAGTCTCTAAGACAGCAGGAAACGTGAGTGTGCTCAGAACAAAATAACGGTGTTTCCTACACATACGGACCATATCTAGTCCAACTCTTCTTCTGGAAGTGATACAAAGCACGGGTCCGCTAACATCCAATGCTTGCCAGTTAAGATCAGAAACGTGTGAACTTCGTGAACGATGTAGTTCGTTTGAGCTGTAAAGTAACTGCCCTTACATGAAGTGAAGTCTTGATTGTAGGAAGACTCAGAGCCTGGGATTTAACTCCATTTCTGATGTGAAACACACAGCAGAGTTCTCATCCATAGATCACACTCTGCTTTAGATCAAGAAGCACGCTCTTGCTTTCTAGAATCTCTAAGACAGCAGGAAACATGAGAGTGCTGAGACCAAAAGAACGGGGTTTCCTACACATACGGAGCATATCTAGTCCCACTCTGCCTCTGATTTTGATACAAAGCACAGGTCCTCTAATATCCAATGCTTGTCATTTAAGTTGAGAAACGTGTGAGCTTCGTGAACGATGTAGTTCGTTAGAGCTGAAGAGTGACTGCCCTTACCTGAAACAAAGTCTTGTGTGTAGGAAGACACAGAGCATGGGATTTAAATCCATTTCTTAATGGAAACACACAGCATATTTCTCATCCATGGATCACACTCTGCTTTAGAGCAAGAAGAACGCTAATGCTTTCTAGAGTCTCTAAAATAGCAGGAAACGTGAGTGTGCTCAGAACAAAAGAACCGTGTTTCCTATATATACGGACCATATCTAGTTCAACTCTGCTTCTGAAACTGAAACAAACCACAGGTCTTCTAACATCCAATGCTTGTCAGTTAAGATGAGAAACGTATGAGCTTCGTGAACGATGTAGTTCGTTTGAGCTGTAAAGTAACTGCCCTTAATTGAAACGAAGTCTTTCTTGTAGGAAGACTCAGAGGCTGGGATTTAACTCCATTTCAGAAGTGAAAAACACAGCAAAGTTCTCATCCATTGATCACACTCTGCTTTAGAGCAAGAAGCACGATCTAGCTGTCTAGAGTCTCTAATACAGCAGGAAACTTGAGTTTGCTCAGAAGAAAAGAATGGAATTTCCTACACATATGGACCATACCTACTTCAACTCTGCTTCTGTAACTGAAAAATACCACAGGTCCTCTAACGTGCAATGCTTGTCACTTTACATGAGAAACGTGTGAGCTTCGTGAACGATGTAGTTCGTTTGAGGTATAAATTAACTACCCTCACCTGAAATGAAGTCTTGCTTGTAGTAAGACTCTGCCTCGGATTTAACTCCATTTCTGAAGTGAAACACATAGCATAGTTCTCATCCATAGATTACACTCTGCTTTAGAGCAAGAAGCACACTCTTGCTTTCTAGAGTCTCTTACAGCAGGAAACGTAAGTGTGCTGAGAACAAAAGAAGGGTGTTTCCACACATACGGACCATATCAAGTCCAACTCTGCGTCTGAAATTGATAGAAAGCACAGGTCCTCTAACATCCAATGCTTGTCATTTAAGATGAGAATCGTGTGACCTTCGTGAACAATGTAGTTCGTTTGAGCTGAAAAGTGACTGCCCTTACCTGAAACGAAGTCTTGCTTGTAGGAAGACACAGAGCCTTGGATTTAAACACATTTCTGAAGGGAAACACACAGCAGAGTTCTCATCCAAGGATCACACTCAGCTTTAGAGCAAGAAACACGCTCTTGCTTTCCAGAGTCTCTAATACAGCAGGAAATGTGAGTGTGCTCAGAACAAAAGAACGGTGTTTCCTACACATAAGGACCATATCTAGTTCAACTATGCTTCTGAAACTAAAACAAAGCACAGGTCCTCTAACATCGAATGCTTGTCAGTTAAGATGAGAAACATATGAGCTTCATGAATGATGTAGTTCGTTTGACGTATAAATTAACTGCCCTCACCTGAAACGAAGTCTTGCTTGTAGTAAGACTCAGCCTGGGATTAAACTCCATTTCTGAAGTGAAACACACAGCATAGTTCTCATCCATAGATTACACTCTTCTTTAGAGCTAGAAGCACGCTCTTGCATTCCAGAGTCTCTAAAACAGCAAGAAACGTGAGTGTGCTTTGAACAAAAGAACGGTGTTTCCACACATACGGACCATATCTAGTCCAACTCTCCTTCTGAAATTGATAGAAAGCACAGGTCCTCTAACATCCAATGCTTGTCATTTAAGATGAGAAGCGTGTGATCTTCGTGAACGATGTAGTTCGTTTTAGCTGAAAAGTGACTGCCATTACCTGAAAAGAAGTAGTGCTTGTAGGAAGACACAGAGCCTGGGATTTAACTCCATTTCTGAAGGGAAACACACAGCATAGTTCTCATCCATGAAAAACACTCTGCTTTAGAGCAAGAGGCACGCTCTTGCTTTCTAGAGTCTCTAATACAACAGGAAACTTGAGTGTGCTCAGAACAAAAGAACGGTGTTTCCTACACATACGGACCATATCCTGTCCAACTCTGCCTCTGAAATTGATACAACGCTCAGGTCCTCTAACATCCCATGCTTGTCATTTAAGATGAGAAACGTGTGAGCTTCGTGAACGATGTAGTTCGTTTGAGCTGAAAAGTGACTGCGCTTACCTGAAACGAAGTCTTGCTTGTAGGAAGACACTGGACCTGGGATTTAAATCCATTTCTGAAGGGAAACACACAGCAGAGTTCTCATCCATAGATCACACTCTGCTTTAGAGCAAGAAGCACGCTCTTGCTTTCTAGAGTCTCTAAGACAGCAGGAAACGTGAGTGTGCTCAGAACAAAAGAATGGTGTTTCCTACACATACGGACCATATCTAGTCCAACTCTTCTTCTGGAAGTGATACAAAGCACTGGTCCGCTAACATCCAATGCTTGCCAGTTAAGATCAGAAACGTGTGAACTTCGTGAACGATGTAGTTCGTTTGAGCTGTAAAGTAATTGCCCTTACATGAAATGAAGTCTTGATTGTAGGAAGACTCAGAGCCTGGGATTTAACTCCATTTCTGATGTGAAACACACAGCAGAGTTCTCATCCATAGATCACACTCTGTTTTAGATCAAGAAGCACGCTCTTGCTTTCTAGAATCTCTAAGACAGCAGGAAACATGAGAGTGCTGAGACCAAAAGAACGGGGTTTCCTACACATACGGAGCATATCTAGTCCCATTCTGCCTCTGATTTTGATACAAAGCACAGGTCCTCTAATATCCAATGCTTGTCATTTAAGTTGAGAAACGTGTGAGCTTCGTGAACGATGTAGTTCTTTAGAGCTGAAGAGTGACTGCCCTTACCTGAAACGAAGTCTTGTGTGTAGGAAGACACAGAGCATGGGATTTAAATCCATTTCTTAATGGAAACACACAGCAGAGTTCTCATCCATGGATCACACTCTGCTTTAGAGCAAGAAGAAGGCAATTGCTTTCTAGAGTCTCTAATACCGCAGGAAACGTGAGGGTTCTCAGTATAAAAGAACTGTGATTCATACGCATACGGACTATAACTAGTCCAACTCTGCTTCTGAAACTGAAACAAAGCACTGGTCCTCTAACATCCAATGCTTGTCAGTTAAGATGAGAAACGTGTGACCTTCGTGAACTATGTTGTTCGTTTGAACTTAAAAGTGACTGCCCTTACCTGAAACCAAGTCTTGCTTGTAGGAAGACACAGAGCCTGGGCTTTAACTCCATTTCTGAAGGGAAACACACAGCAGAGTTCTCATCCATGGATCACACTCTGCTTTAGAGCAAGAATAATGCTATTGCTTTCTAGATTCTCAAATACAGCAGGAAACTTGAGTGTGCTCAGAAGAAAAGAACTGTGTTTCATACACATACGGACCATATCTAGTCCAACTCTGCTTCTGAAACTGATACAAAGCTCTGGTCCTCTAACATCCAATGCTTGGCAGTTAAGATGAGAAACGTGTGAGCTTTGTGAACGATGTAGTTCTTTCAAGCTGAAACGTGACTATCCTTACCTGAAACGAAGTCTTGCTTGTAGGAAGACACAGAGCCTGGTATTTAATTCCATTTCTGAAGTGAAACACACAACAGAGTTCTCTTCCATTGATCACACTCTGCTTTAGAGCAAGAAGCACGGTCTAGCTTTCTAGAATCTCGAAGAGAGCAGGAAACTTGAGTGTGCTGAGGACAAATGAACGGTGTTTCCTACACATAAGGATCATATCTAGTCCAACTCTGCTTCTGAAACTGATACAAAGCACTGGTCCTCTAACATCCAATGCTTGTCAGTTAAGATGAAAAACGTGTGAGCTTCGTGAACGATGTAGTTCCTTTGAGCTGAAAAGTGACTGCCCTTACCTGAAATGATGTCTTGCTTGTAGGAAGACACAGAGCCTGTGATTTAACTCCATTTCTGAAGAGAAACACACAACAATGTTTTCATCCATTGATCACAATCTGCTTTAGAGCAAGAAGCACGCTCTAGCTTTCTAGAATCTCGAAGACAGCAGGAAACTTGAGTGTGCTGAGTACAAATGAACGGTGTTTCCTACACATAAGGATCATATCTAGTCCAACTCTGCTTCTGAAACTGATACAAAGCACTGGTCCTCTAACATCCAATGCTTGTCAGTTAAGATGAGAAACGTGTGAGCTTTGTGAATGATGTAGTTCGTTTGTGCTGAAAAGTGACTGCCCTTACCTGAAACGAAGTTTTGATTGTAGGAAGACTCAGAGCCTGTGATTTAACTCCATTTCTGAAGTGAAACACACAGCAGAGTTCTCATGCATTGATCACAATCTTCTTTAGAGCAAGAAGCACGCTCTTGCTTTCTAGATTCTCTAAGACAGCAGGAAACAAGAGTGTGCTGAGAAAAAAAGAACGGTGCTTACTACACATACGAACCATATCTAGTCCAACTCTGCTTCTGAAACTGATACAAAGCACTGGTCCTCTAACATCCAATGCTTGTCAGTTAAGATGAAAATCATGTGAGCTTCGTGAACGATGTAGTTCCTTTGAGCTGAAAAGTGACTGCCCTTACCTGAAACGAAGTCTTGCTTGTAGGAAGACACAGAGCCTGTGATTTAACTCCATTTCTGAAGAGAAACACACAACAAAGTTTTCATCCATTGATCACACTCTGCTTTAGAGCAAGAAGCACGCTCTTGCTTTCTAGATTCTCTAAGACAGCAGGAAACAAGAGTGTGATGAGAACAATAGAACGGTGTTTCCTATACATACGGACCATATCTAGTCCAACTATGTTTCTGAAACTGATACAAAGTACTGGTCCTCTAACGTCCAATGCTTGGCAGTTAAGATGAGAAACGTGTGAGCTTCATGAACGATGTAGTTCCTTTGACCTGAAAAGTGACTGCCCTTACCTGAAACGATGTCTTGATTGTAGGAAGACACAGATCCTTGGATTTAACTCCATTTCTGAAGGGAAACACACATAATCGTACTCATCAATGGATCACACTCTGCTTTAGAGCAAGAAGAACGCTATTGCTTTCTAGAGTCTCTACTACCGAGGAAACTTGAGTGTGCTGGGAACAAAAGAACGGTGTTTCCTACACATACGGACCATATCTAGTCCAACTCTGCTTCTGAAACTGATACAAAGCACTGGTCCTCTAACATCCAATGCTTGTCAGTTAAGACGAGAAACATGTGAGCTTCATGAACGATGTAGTTCCTTTGAGCTGAAAAGTGACTGCCCTTACCTGAAACGACGTCTTGATTGTAGGAAGAATCAGAGCCTGGGCTTGAACTCTATTTCTGAAGGGAAACACACAGCAGAGTTCTCATCCATGGATCACACTCTGCTTTAGAGCAAGAAGAACGCAATTGCTTTCTAGAGTCTCTAATACCGCAGGAAACGTGAGGGTTCTCAGTACAAAAGAATTGTGATTCATACGCATACGGACTATATCTAGTCCAACTCTGCTTCTGAAACTGAAACAAAGCACTGGTCCTCTAACATCCAATGCTTGTCAGTTAAGATGAGAAACGTGTGACCTTCGTGAACAATGTTGTTCGTTTGAACTGAAAAGTGACTGCCCTTACCTGAAACCAAGTCTTGCTTGTAGGAAGACACAGAGCCTGGGCTTTAACTCCATTTCTGAAGGGAAACACACAGCAGAGTTCTCATCCATGGATCACACTCTGCTTTAGAGCAAGAATAATGCTATTGCTTTCTAGATTCTCAAATACAGCAGGAAACTTGAGTGTGCTCAGAAGAAAAGAACTGTGTTTCCTACACATACGGACCATATCTAGTCCAACTCTGCCTCTGAAACTGATACAAAGCTCTGGTCCTCTAACATCCAATGCTTGGCATTTAAGATGAGAAACGTGTGAGCTTTGTGAACGATGTAGTTCTTTCGAGCTGAAACGTGACTATCCTTACCTGAAACGAAGTCTTGCTTGTAGGAAGACACAGAGCCTGGTATTTAATTCCATTTCTGAAGTGAAACACACAACAGAGTTCTCTTCCATTGATCACACTCTGCTTTAGAGCAAGAAGCACGCTCTAGCTTTCTAGAATCTCGAAGAGAGCAGGAAACTTGAGTGTGCTGAGGACAAATGAACGGTGTTTCCTACACATAAGGATCATATCTAGTCCAACTCTGCTTCTGAAACTGATACAAAGCACTGGTCCTCTAACATCCAATGCTTGTCAGTTAAGATGAGAAACGTGTGAGCTTTGTGAACGATGTAGTTCGTTTGTGCTGAAAAGTGACTGCCCTTACCTGAAACGAAGTCTTGCTTGTAGGAAGACACAGAGCCTGTGATTTAACTCCATTTCTGAAGAGAAACACACAACAAAGTTTTCATCCATTGATCACACTCTGCTTTAGAGCAAGAAGCACGCTCTTGCTTTCTAGAGTCTCTAAGACAGCAGGAAACAAGAGTGTGATGAGAACAATAGAACGGTGTTTCCTATACATACGGACCATATCTAGTCCAACTATGTTTCTGAAACTGATACAAAGTACTGGTCCTCTAAAGTCCAATGCTTGGCAGTTAAGATGAGAAACGTGTGAGCTTCATGAACGATGTAGTTCCTTTGACCTGAAAAGTGACTGCCCTTACCTGAAACGATGTCTTGATTGTAGGAAGACACAGATCCTTGGTTTTAACTCCATTTCTGAAGGGAAACACACAGAATCGTTCTCATCAATGGATCACACTCTGCTTTAGAGCAAGAAGAACGCTATTGCTTTCTAGAGTCTCTACTACCGAGGAAACTTGAGTGTGCTGGGAACAAAAGAACGGTGTTTCCTACACATACGGACCATATCTAGTCCAACTCTGCTTCTGAAACTGATACAAAGCACTGGTCCTCTAACATCCAATGCTTGTCAGTTAAGACGAGAAACATGTGAGCTTCATGAACGATGTAGTTCCTTTGAGCTGAAAAGTGACTGCCCTTACCTGAAACGACGTCTTGATTGTTGGAAGAATCAGAGCCTGGGCTTGAACTCTATTTCTGAAGGGAAACACACAGCAGAGTTCTCATCCATGGATCACACTCTGCTTTAGAGCAAGAAGAACGCTATTGCTTTCTAGAGTCTCTAATACCGCAGGAAACGTGAGGGTTCTCAGTACAAAAGAACTGTGATTCATACGCATACGGACTATATCTAGTCCAACTCTGCTTCTGAAACTGAAACAAAGCACTGGTCCTCTAACATCCAGTGCTTGTCAGTTAAGATGAGAAACGTGTGACCTTCGTGAACTATGTTGTTCGTTTGAACTGAAAAGTGACTGCCCTTACCTGAAACCAAGTCTTGCTTGTAGGAAGACACAGACCCTGGGCTTTAACTCCATTTCTGAAGGGAAACACACAGCAGAGTTCTCATCCATGGATCACACTCTGCTTTAGAGCAAGAACAATGCTATTGCTTTCTAGATTCTCAAATATAGCAGGAAACTTGAGTGTGCTCAGAAGAAAAGAACTGTGTTTCCTACACATACGGACCATATCTAGTCCAACTCTGCTTCTGAAACTGATAAAAAAGCTCTGGTCCTCTAACATCCAATGCTTGGCAGTTAAGATGAAAAACGTGTGAGCTTCGTGAACGATGTAGTTCCTTTGAGCTAAAAAGTGACTGCCCTTACCTGAAACGATGTCTTGCTTGTAGGAAGACACAGAGCCTGTGATTTAACTCCATTTCTGAAGAGAAACACACAACAAAGTTTTCATCCATTGATCACACTCTGCTTTAGAGCAAGAAGCACGCTCTAGCTTTCTATAATCTCGAAGAGTGCAGGAAACTTGAGTGTGCTGAGTACAAATGAACGGTGTTTCCTACACATAAGGATCATATCTAGTCCAACTCTGCTTCTGAAACTGATACAAAGCACTGGTCCTCTAACATCCAATGCTTGTCAGTTAAGATGAAAAACGTGTGAGCTTCGTGAACGATGTAGTTCCTTTGAGCTGAAAAGTGACTGCCCTTACCTGAAACGAAGTCTTGCTTGTAGGAAGACACAGAGCCTGTGATTTAACTCCATTTCTGAACAGGAACATACAACACAGTTCTCATCCATGGATCACACTCTGCTTTACAGCAAGAAGCACGCTCTTGCTTTCTAGAGTCTCTAAGACAGCAGGAAACATGAGTGTGATGAGAACAAAAGAACGGTGTTTCCTACACATATGGACCATATCTAGTCCAACTATGCTTCTGAAACTGATACAAAGCACTGGTCCTCTAACATCCAATGCTTGGCAGTTAAGATGAGAAACGTGTGAGCTTGGTGAACGATGTAGTTTATTTGACCTGAAAAGTGACTGCCCTTACCTGAAACGAAGTCTTTATTGTAGGAAGACTCAGAGACTGGGCTTTAACTCCATTTCTGAAGGGAAACACACAGCAGAGTTCTCATCCATGGATCACACTCTGCTTTAGGGCAAGAAGAACGCTATTGCTTTCTAGAGTCTCTAATACCCCAGGAAACGTAAGTGTGCTCAGAACAAAAGAACGGTGTTTCTTACAAATACGAACTAAATCTGGTCCAACACTGCTTCTGAAACTGAAACAAACCACAGGTCCTCTAACATCCAATGCTTGTCAGTTAAGATGAGAAATGTTTGAGCTTCGTTAACGATGTAGTTCGTTTGTGATGAAAAGTGACTGCCCTTACCTGAAACGAAGTCTTGCTTGTAGGAAGACACAGAGCCTGTGATTTAACCCCATTTCTGAAGTAAAACACACAGCAGAGTTCTCATGCATTGATCACAATCTGCTTTAGAGCAAGAAGCACGCTCTTGCTTTCTAGATTCTCTAAGACAGCAGGAAACATGAGTGTGCTGTGAAAAAAAGAACGGTGTTTACTACACATACGGACCATATCTAGTCCAACTCTGCTTCTGAAACTGATACAAAGCACTGGTCCTCTAACATCCAATGCTTGTCAGTTAAGATGAGAAACGTGTCAGCCTCATGAACGATGTAGCTCCTTTTAGCTGAAAAGTGACTGCCCTTACCTGAAACGATGTCTTGATTGTAGGAATACACAGAGCCTGGGATTTAACTCCATTTCTGAAGGGAAACACACAGAATCGTTCTCTTCAATGGATCACACTCTGCTTTAGAGCAAGAAGAACGCTATTGCTTTGTAGAGTCTCTACTACTGCAGGAAACTTGAGTGTGCTGGGAACAAAAGAACGGTGTTTCCTACACAGACGGACCGTAACTAGTCCAACTCTGCTTCTGAAACTGATACAAAGCACTGTTCCTCTAACATCCAATGCTTGGCAGTTAAGATGAGAATCGAGTGACCTTCATGAACGATGTAGTTCCTTTGAGCTTAAAAGTGACTGCCCTTACCTCAAACGACGTCTTGAATGTAGGAAGACTCAGAGCCTGGGCTTGAACTCTATTTCTGAAAGGAAACACACAGCAGAGTTCTCATCCATGGATCACACTCTGCTTTAGGGCAAGAAGAACGCTATTACTTTCTAGAATCTCGAAGAGAGCAGGAAACTTGAGTGTGCTGAGTACAAATGAACGGTTTTTCCTACACATAAGGATCATATCTAGTGCAACCCTGCTTCTGAAACTGATACAAAGCACTGGTCCTCTAACATCCAATGCTTGGCAGTTAAGATGAGAAACGTGTGAGGTTTGTGAACGATGTAGTTCTTTCGAGCTGAAACTTTACTGTCCTTACCTGAAACGAAGTCATGCTTGTAGGAAGAGACAGAGCCTGGGATTTAACTCCATTTTTGAAGGGAAACACACATCATAGTTCTCATCCATGGATCACACTCTGCTTTAGAGCAAGAAGAACGCTCTTGCTTTTTGGAGTCTCTAATACAGCAAGAAACGTGAGTGTGCTCAGAAGAAAAGAACCGTGTTTCCGATACATACGGACCATATCTAGTCCAACTCTGCTTGAAATTGATACAAAGCAAAGGTACTCTAACATCCAATGCTTCTCAGTTAAGAAGAGAAACCTGTGAGCTTCGTGAACGATATAGTTCGTTTGAGCTGAGAAGTGACTGCCCTTACCTGAAACGAAGTCTTGCTTGTAGGAAGACACAGAGCCTGTGATTTAACTCCATTTCTGAAGAGAAACACACAACAAAGTTTTCATCCATTGATCACACTCTGCTTTAGAGGAAGAAGCACGCTCTAGCTTTCTAGAATCTCGAAGAGTGCAGGAAACTTGAGTGTGCTGAGTACAAATGAACGGTGTTTCCTACACATAAGGATCATATCTAGTCCAACTCTGCTTCTGAAACTGATACAAAGCACTGGTCCTCTAACATCCAATGCTTGTCAGTTAAGATGAAAATCGTGTGAGATTCGTGAACGATGTAGTTCCTTTGAGCTGAAAATTGACTGCCCTTACCTGAAACGAAGTCTTGCTTGTAGGAAGACACAGAGCCTGTGATTTAACTCCATTTCTGAAGAGAAACACACAACAAAGTTTTCATCCATTGATCACACTCTGCTTTAGAGCAAGAAGCATGCTCTAGCTTTCTATAATCACGCAGAGTGC
Source organism: Onychomys leucogaster (assembly GCA_949786385.1). Lineage (NCBI taxonomy): Eukaryota > Metazoa > Chordata > Mammalia > Rodentia > Cricetidae > Onychomys > Onychomys leucogaster. The sequence goes on along the minus strand of CATKUP010000009.1, from coordinate 2,029,329 downwards.
TGGAAACTTGAGTGTGCATAGTACAAATGAACGGTGTTTCCAACACATAAGTATCATATCTAGTCCAACTCTGCTTCTGAAACTGATACAAAGCACTGGTCCTCTAACATCCAATGCTTGTCAGTTAAGATGAAAAACGTGTGAGCTTCGTGAACGATGTAGTTCTTTGAGCTGAAAAGTGACTGCCCTTAGCTGAAACGAAGTCTTGCTTGTAGGAAGACACAGAGCCTGTGATTTAACTCCATTTCTGAACAGAAACATACAACACAGTTCTCCTCCATGGATCACACTCTGCTTTAGAACAAGAATAACGCTATTGCTTTCTAGAGTCTCTAATACCCCAGGAAACGTAAGTGTGCTCAGAACAAAAGAACGGTGTTTCTTACAAATACGAACTAAATCTGGTCCAACACTGCTTCTGAAACTGAAACAAACCACAGGTCCTCTAACATCCAATGCTTGTCAGTAAAGATGAGAAATGTTTGTGCTTCGTTAACGATGTAGTTCGTTTGTGATGAAAAGTGACTGCCCTTACCTGAAACGAAGTCTTGCTTGTAGGAAGACACAGAGCCTGTGATTTAACCCCATTTCTGAAGTAAAACACACAGCAGAGTTCTCATGCATTGATCACAATCTGCTTTAGAGCAAGAAGCACGCTCTTGCTTTCTAGATTCTCTAAGACAGCAGGAAACATGAGTGTGCTGTGAAAAAAAGAACGGTGTTTACTACACATACGGACCATATCTAGTCCAACTCTGCTTCTGAAACTGATACAAAGCACTGGTCCTCTAACATCCAATGCTTGTCAGTTAAGATGAGAAACGTGTCAGCCTCATGAACGATGTAGCTCCTTTTAGCTGAAAAGTGACTGCCCTTACCTGAAACGATGTCTTGATTGTAGGAATACACAGAGCCTGGGATTTAACTCCATTTCTGAAGGGAAACACACAGAATCGTTCTCTTCAATGGATCACACTCTGCTTTAGAGCAAGAAGCACGCTCTTGCTTTCTAGATTCTCTAAGACAGCAGGAAACAAGAGTGTGATGAGAACAATAGAACGGTGTTTCCTATACATACGGACCATATCTAGTCCAACTATGTTTCTGAAACTGATACAAAGTACTGGTCCTCTAACGTCCAATGCTTGGCAGTTAAGATGAGAAACGTGTGAGCTTCATGAACGATGTAGTTCCTTTGACCTGAAAAGTGACTGCCCTTACCTGAAACGATGTCTTGATTGTAGGAAGACACAGATCCTTGGATTTAACTCCATTTCTGAAGGGAAACACACATAATCGTACTCATCAATGGATCACACTCTGCTTTAGAGCAAGAAGAACGCTATTGCTTTCTAGAGTCTCTACTACCGAGGAAACTTGAGTGTGCTGGGAACAAAAGAACGGTGTTTCCTACACATACGGACCATATCTAGTCCAACTCTGCTTCTGAAACTGATACAAAGCACTGGTCCTCTAACATCCAATGCTTGTCAGTTAAGACGAGAAACATGTGAGCTTCATGAACGATGTAGTTCCTTTGAGCTGAAAAGTGACTGCCCTTACCTGAAACGACGTCTTGATTGTAGGAAGAATCAGAGCCTGGGCTTGAACTCTATTTCTGAAGGGAAACACACAGCAGAGTTCTCATCCATGGATCACACTCTGCTTTAGAGCAAGAAGAACGCAATTGCTTTCTAGAGTCTCTAATACCGCAGGAAACGTGAGGGTTCTCAGTACAAAAGAATTGTGATTCATACGCATACGGACTATATCTAGTCCAACTCTGCTTCTGAAACTGAAACAAAGCACTGGTCCTCTAACATCCAATGCTTGTCAGTTAAGATGAGAAACGTGTGACCTTCGTGAACAATGTTGTTCGTTTGAACTGAAAAGTGACTGCCCTTACCTGAAACCAAGTCTTGCTTGTAGGAAGACACAGAGCCTGGGCTTTAACTCCATTTCTGAAGGGAAACACACAGCAGAGTTCTCATCCATGGATCACACTCTGCTTTAGAGCAAGAATAATGCTATTGCTTTCTAGATTCTCAAATACAGCAGGAAACTTGAGTGTGCTCAGAAGAAAAGAACTGTGTTTCCTACACATACGGACCATATCTAGTCCAACTCTGCCTCTGAAACTGATACAAAGCTCTGGTCCTCTAACATCCAATGCTTGGCATTTAAGATGAGAAACGTGTGAGCTTTGTGAACGATGTAGTTCTTTCGAGCTGAAACGTGACTATCCTTACCTGAAACGAAGTCTTGCTTGTAGGAAGACACAGAGCCTGGTATTTAATTCCATTTCTGAAGTGAAACACACAACAGAGTTCTCTTCCATTGATCACACTCTGCTTTAGAGCAAGAAGCACGCTCTAGCTTTCTAGAATCTCGAAGAGAGCAGGAAACTTGAGTGTGCTGAGGACAAATGAACGGTGTTTCCTACACATAAGGATCATATCTAGTCCAACTCTGCTTCTGAAACTGATACAAAGCACTGGTCCTCTAACATCCAATGCTTGTCAGTTAAGATGAGAAACGTGTGAGCTTTGTGAACGATGTAGTTCGTTTGTGCTGAAAAGTGACTGCCCTTACCTGAAACGAAGTCTTGCTTGTAGGAAGACACAGAGCCTGTGATTTAACTCCATTTCTGAAGAGAAACACACAACAAAGTTTTCATCCATTGATCACACTCTGCTTTAGAGCAAGAAGCACGCTCTTGCTTTCTAGAGTCTCTAAGACAGCAGGAAACAAGAGTGTGATGAGAACAATAGAACGGTGTTTCCTATACATACGGACCATATCTAGTCCAACTATGTTTCTGAAACTGATACAAAGTACTGGTCCTCTAAAGTCCAATGCTTGGCAGTTAAGATGAGAAACGTGTGAGCTTCATGAACGATGTAGTTCCTTTGACCTGAAAAGTGACTGCCCTTACCTGAAACGATGTCTTGATTGTAGGAAGACACAGATCCTTGGTTTTAACTCCATTTCTGAAGGGAAACACACAGAATCGTTCTCATCAATGGATCACACTCTGCTTTAGAGCAAGAAGAACGCTATTGCTTTCTAGAGTCTCTACTACCGAGGAAACTTGAGTGTGCTGGGAACAAAAGAACGGTGTTTCCTACACATACGGACCATATCTAGTCCAACTCTGCTTCTGAAACTGATACAAAGCACTGGTCCTCTAACATCCAATGCTTGTCAGTTAAGACGAGAAACATGTGAGCTTCATGAACGATGTAGTTCCTTTGAGCTGAAAAGTGACTGCCCTTACCTGAAACGACGTCTTGATTGTTGGAAGAATCAGAGCCTGGGCTTGAACTCTATTTCTGAAGGGAAACACACAGCAGAGTTCTCATCCATGGATCACACTCTGCTTTAGAGCAAGAAGAACGCTATTGCTTTCTAGAGTCTCTAATACCGCAGGAAACGTGAGGGTTCTCAGTACAAAAGAACTGTGATTCATACGCATACGGACTATATCTAGTCCAACTCTGCTTCTGAAACTGAAACAAAGCACTGGTCCTCTAACATCCAGTGCTTGTCAGTTAAGATGAGAAACGTGTGACCTTCGTGAACTATGTTGTTCGTTTGAACTGAAAAGTGACTGCCCTTACCTGAAACCAAGTCTTGCTTGTAGGAAGACACAGACCCTGGGCTTTAACTCCATTTCTGAAGGGAAACACACAGCAGAGTTCTCATCCATGGATCACACTCTGCTTTAGAGCAAGAACAATGCTATTGCTTTCTAGATTCTCAAATATAGCAGGAAACTTGAGTGTGCTCAGAAGAAAAGAACTGTGTTTCCTACACATACGGACCATATCTAGTCCAACTCTGCTTCTGAAACTGATAAAAAAGCACTGGTCCTCTAACATCCAATGCTTGGCAGTTAAGATGAGAAACGTGTGAGGTTTGTGAACGATGTAGTTCTTTCGAGCTGAAACTTTACTGTCCTTACCTGAAACGAAGTCATGCTTGTAGGAAGAGACAGAGCCTGGGATTTAACTCCATTTTTGAAGGGAAACACACATCATAGTTCTCATCCATGGATCACACTCTGCTTTAGAGCAAGAAGAACGCTCTTGCTTTTTGGAGTCTCTAATACAGCAAGAAACGTGAGTGTGCTCAGAAGAAAAGAACCGTGTTTCCGATACATACGGACCATATCTAGTCCAACTCTGCTTGAAATTGATACAAAGCAAAGGTACTCTAACATCCAATGCTTCTCAGTTAAGAAGAGAAACCTGTGAGCTTCGTGAACGATATAGTTCGTTTGAGCTGAGAAGTGACTGCCCTTACCTGAAACGAAGTCTTGCTTGTAGGAAGACACAGAGCCTGTGATTTAACTCCATTTCTGAAGAGAAACACACAACAAAGTTTTCATCCATTGATCACACTCTGCTTTAGAGGAAGAAGCACGCTCTAGCTTTCTAGAATCTCGAAGAGTGCAGGAAACTTGAGTGTGCTGAGTACAAATGAACGGTGTTTCCTACACATAAGGATCATATCTAGTCCAACTCTGCTTCTGAAACTGATACAAAGCACTGGTCCTCTAACATCCAATGCTTGTCAGTTAAGATGAAAATCGTGTGAGATTCGTGAACGATGTAGTTCCTTTGAGCTGAAAATTGACTGCCCTTACCTGAAACGAAGTCTTGCTTGTAGGAAGACACAGAGCCTGTGATTTAACTCCATTTCTGAAGAGAAACACACAACAAAGTTTTCATCCATTGATCACACTCTGCTTTAGAGCAAGAAGCATGCTCTAGCTTTCTATAATCACGCAGAGTGCTGGAAACTTGAGTGTGCATAGTACAAATGAACGGTGTTTCCAACACATAAGTATCATATCTAGTCCAACTCTGCTTCTGAAACTGATACAAAGCACTGGTCCTCTAACATCCAATGCTTGTCAGTTAAGATGAAAAACGTGTGAGCTTCGTGAACGATGTAGTTCTTTGAGCTGAAAAGTGACTGCCCTTAGCTGAAACGAAGTCTTGCTTGTAGGAAGACACAGAGCCTGTGATTTAACTCCATTTCTGAACAGAAACATACAACACAGTTCTCCTCCATGGATCACACTCTGCTTTAGAACAAGAATAACGCTATTGCTTTCTAGAGTCTCTAATACCCCAGGAAACGTAAGTGTGCTCAGAACAAAAGAACGGTGTTTCTTACAAATACGAACTAAATCTGGTCCAACACTGCTTCTGAAACTGAAACAAACCACAGGTCCTCTAACATCCAATGCTTGTCAGTAAAGATGAGAAATGTTTGTGCTTCGTTAACGATGTAGTTCGTTTGTGATGAAAAGTGACTGCCCTTACCTGAAACGAAGTCTTGCTTGTAGGAAGACACAGAGCCTGTGATTTAACCCCATTTCTGAAGTAAAACACACAGCAGAGTTCTCATGCATTGATCACAATCTGCTTTAGAGCAAGAAGCACGCTCTTGCTTTCTAGATTCTCTAAGACAGCAGGAAACATGAGTGTGCTGTGAAAAAAAGAACGGTGTTTACTACACATACGGACCATATCTAGTCCAACTCTGCTTCTGAAACTGATACAAAGCACTGGTCCTCTAACATCCAATGCTTGTCAGTTAAGATGAGAAACGTGTCAGCCTCATGAACGATGTAGCTCCTTTTAGCTGAAAAGTGACTGCCCTTACCTGAAACGATGTCTTGATTGTAGGAATACACAGAGCCTGGGATTTAACTCCATTTCTGAAGGGAAACACACAGAATCGTTCTCTTCAATGGATCACACTCTGCTTTAGAGCAAGAAGCACGCTCTTGCTTTCTAGATTCTCTAAGACAGCAGGAAACAAGAGTGTGATGAGAACAATAGAACGGTGTTTCCTATACATACGGACCATATCTAGTCCAACTATGTTTCTGAAACTGATACAAAGTACTGGTCCTCTAACGTCCAATGCTTGGCAGTTAAGATGAGAAACGTGTGAGCTTCATGAACGATGTAGTTCCTTTGACCTGAAAAGTGACTGCCCTTACCTGAAACGATGTCTTGATTGTAGGAAGACACAGATCCTTGGATTTAACTCCATTTCTGAAGGGAAACACACATAATCGTACTCATCAATGGATCACACTCTGCTTTAGAGCAAGAAGAACGCTATTGCTTTCTAGAGTCTCTACTACCGAGGAAACTTGAGTGTGCTGGGAACAAAAGAACGGTGTTTCCTACACATACGGACCATATCTAGTCCAACTCTGCTTCTGAAACTGATACAAAGCACTGGTCCTCTAACATCCAATGCTTGTCAGTTAAGACGAGAAACATGTGAGCTTCATGAACGATGTAGTTCCTTTGAGCTGAAAAGTGACTGCCCTTACCTGAAACGACGTCTTGATTGTAGGAAGAATCAGAGCCTGGGCTTGAACTCTATTTCTGAAGGGAAACACACAGCAGAGTTCTCATCCATGGATCACACTCTGCTTTAGAGCAAGAAGAACGCAATTGCTTTCTAGAGTCTCTAATACCGCAGGAAACGTGAGGGTTCTCAGTACAAAAGAATTGTGATTCATACGCATACGGACTATATCTAGTCCAACTCTGCTTCTGAAACTGAAACAAAGCACTGGTCCTCTAACATCCAATGCTTGTCAGTTAAGATGAGAAACGTGTGACCTTCGTGAACAATGTTGTTCGTTTGAACTGAAAAGTGACTGCCCTTACCTGAAACCAAGTCTTGCTTGTAGGAAGACACAGAGCCTGGGCTTTAACTCCATTTCTGAAGGGAAACACACAGCAGAGTTCTCATCCATGGATCACACTCTGCTTTAGAGCAAGAATAATGCTATTGCTTTCTAGATTCTCAAATACAGCAGGAAACTTGAGTGTGCTCAGAAGAAAAGAACTGTGTTTCCTACACATACGGACCATATCTAGTCCAACTCTGCCTCTGAAACTGATACAAAGCTCTGGTCCTCTAACATCCAATGCTTGGCATTTAAGATGAGAAACGTGTGAGCTTTGTGAACGATGTAGTTCTTTCGAGCTGAAACGTGACTATCCTTACCTGAAACGAAGTCTTGCTTGTAGGAAGACACAGAGCCTGGTATTTAATTCCATTTCTGAAGTGAAACACACAACAGAGTTCTCTTCCATTGATCACACTCTGCTTTAGAGCAAGAAGCACGCTCTAGCTTTCTAGAATCTCGAAGAGAGCAGGAAACTTGAGTGTGCTGAGGACAAATGAACGGTGTTTCCTACACATAAGGATCATATCTAGTCCAACTCTGCTTCTGAAACTGATACAAAGCACTGGTCCTCTAACATCCAATGCTTGTCAGTTAAGATGAGAAACGTGTGAGCTTTGTGAACGATGTAGTTCGTTTGTGCTGAAAAGTGACTGCCCTTACCTGAAACGAAGTCTTGCTTGTAGGAAGACACAGAGCCTGTGATTTAACTCCATTTCTGAAGAGAAACACACAACAAAGTTTTCATCCATTGATCACACTCTGCTTTAGAGCAAGAAGCACGCTCTTGCTTTCTAGAGTCTCTAAGACAGCAGGAAACAAGAGTGTGATGAGAACAATAGAACGGTGTTTCCTATACATACGGACCATATCTAGTCCAACTATGTTTCTGAAACTGATACAAAGTACTGGTCCTCTAAAGTCCAATGCTTGGCAGTTAAGATGAGAAACGTGTGAGCTTCATGAACGATGTAGTTCCTTTGACCTGAAAAGTGACTGCCCTTACCTGAAACGATGTCTTGATTGTAGGAAGACACAGATCCTTGGTTTTAACTCCATTTCTGAAGGGAAACACACAGAATCGTTCTCATCAATGGATCACACTCTGCTTTAGAGCAAGAAGAACGCTATTGCTTTCTAGAGTCTCTACTACCGAGGAAACTTGAGTGTGCTGGGAACAAAAGAACGGTGTTTCCTACACATACGGACCATATCTAGTCCAACTCTGCTTCTGAAACTGATACAAAGCACTGGTCCTCTAACATCCAATGCTTGTCAGTTAAGACGAGAAACATGTGAGCTTCATGAACGATGTAGTTCCTTTGAGCTGAAAAGTGACTGCCCTTACCTGAAACGACGTCTTGATTGTTGGAAGAATCAGAGCCTGGGCTTGAACTCTATTTCTGAAGGGAAACACACAGCAGAGTTCTCATCCATGGATCACACTCTGCTTTAGAGCAAGAAGAACGCTATTGCTTTCTAGAGTCTCTAATACCGCAGGAAACGTGAGGGTTCTCAGTACAAAAGAACTGTGATTCATACGCATACGGACTATATCTAGTCCAACTCTGCTTCTGAAACTGAAACAAAGCACTGGTCCTCTAACATCCAGTGCTTGTCAGTTAAGATGAGAAACGTGTGACCTTCGTGAACTATGTTGTTCGTTTGAACTGAAAAGTGACTGCCCTTACCTGAAACCAAGTCTTGCTTGTAGGAAGACACAGACCCTGGGCTTTAACTCCATTTCTGAAGGGAAACACACAGCAGAGTTCTCATCCATGGATCACACTCTGCTTTAGAGCAAGAACAATGCTATTGCTTTCTAGATTCTCAAATATAGCAGGAAACTTGAGTGTGCTCAGAAGAAAAGAACTGTGTTTCCTACACATACGGACCATATCTAGTCCAACTCTGCTTCTGAAACTGATAAAAAAGCTCTGGTCCTCTAACATCCAATGCTTGGCAGTTAAGATGAAAAACGTGTGAGCTTCGTGAACGATGTAGTTCCTTTGAGCTAAAAAGTGACTGCCCTTACCTGAAACGATGTCTTGCTTGTAGGAAGACACAGAGCCTGTGATTTAACTCCATTTCTGAAGAGAAACACACAACAAAGTTTTCATCCATTGATCACACTCTGCTTTAGAGCAAGAAGCACGCTCTAGCTTTCTATAATCTCGAAGAGTGCAGGAAACTTGAGTGTGCTGAGTACAAATGAACGGTGTTTCCTACACATAAGGATCATATCTAGTCCAACTCTGCTTCTGAAACTGATACAAAGCACTGGTCCTCTAACATCCAATGCTTGTCAGTTAAGATGAAAAACGTGTGAGCTTCGTGAACGATGTAGTTCCTTTGAGCTGAAAAGTGACTGCCCTTACCTGAAACGAAGTCTTGCTTGTAGGAAGACACAGAGCCTGTGATTTAACTCCATTTCTGAACAGGAACATACAACACAGTTCTCATCCATGGATCACACTCTGCTTTACAGCAAGAAGCACGCTCTTGCTTTCTAGAGTCTCTAAGACAGCAGGAAACATGAGTGTGATGAGAACAAAAGAATGGTGTTTCCTACACATATGGACCATATCTAGTCCAACTATGCTTCTGAAACTGATACAAAGCACTGGTCCTCTAACATCCAATGCTTGGCAGTTAAGATGAGAAACGTGTGAGCTTGGTGAACGATGTAGTTTATTTGACCTGAAAAGTGACTGCCCTTACCTGAAACGAAGTCTTTATTGTAGGAAGACTCAGAGACTGGGCTTTAACTCCATTTCTGAAGGGAAACACACAGCAGAGTTCTCATCCATGGATCACACTCTGCTTTAGGGCAAGAAGAACGCTATTGCTTTCTAGAGTCTCTAATACCCCAGGAAACGTAAGTGTGCTCAGAACAAAAGAACGGTGTTTCTTACAAATACGAACTAAATCTGGTCCAACACTGCTTCTGAAACTGAAACAAACCACAGGTCCTCTAACATCCAATGCTTGTCAGTTAAGATGAGAAATGTTTGAGCTTCGTTTACGATGTAGTTCGTTTGTGATGAAAAGTGACTGCCCTTACCTGAAACGAAGTCTTGCTTGTAGGAAGACACAGAGCCTGTGATTTAACCCCATTTCTGAAGTAAAACACACAGCAGAGTTCTCATGCATTGATCACAATCTGCTTTAGAGCAAGAAGCACGCTCTTGCTTTCTAGATTCTCTAAGACAGCAGGAAACATGAGTGTGCTGTGAAAAAAAGAACGGTGTTTACTACACATACGGACCATATCTAGTCCAACTCTGCTTCTGAAACTGATACAAAGCACTGGTCCTCTAACATCCAATGCTTGTCAGTTAAGATGAGAAACGTGTCAGCCTCATGAACGATGTAGCTCCTTTTAGCTGAAAAGTGACTGCCCTTACCTGAAACGATGTCTTGATTGTAGGAATACACAGAGCCTGTGATTTAACTCCATTTCTGAAGGGAAACACACAGAATCGTTCTCTTCAATGGATCACACTCTGCTTTAGAGCAAGAAGAACGCTATTGCTTTGTAGAGTCTCTACTACTGCAGGAAACTTGAGTGTGCTGGGAACAAAAGAACGGTGTTTCCTACACAGACGGACCGTAACTAGTCCAACTCTGCTTCTGAAACTGATACAAAGCACTGTTCCTCTAACATCCAATGCTTGGCAGTTAAGATGAGAATCGAGTGACCTTCATGAACGATGTAGTTCCTTTGAGCTTAAAAGTGACTGCCCTTACCTCAAACGACGTCTTGAATGTAGGAAGACTCAGAGCCTGGGCTTGAACTCTATTTCTGAAAGGAAACACACAGCAGAGTTCTCATCCATGGATCACACTCTGCTTTAGGGCAAGAAGAACGCTATTACTTTCTAGAATCTCGAAGAGAGCAGGAAACTTGAGTGTGCTGAGTACAAATGAACGGTTTTTCCTACACATAAGGATCATATCTAGTGCAACCCTGCTTCTGAAACTGATACAAAGCACTGGTCCTCTAACATCCAATGCTTGGCAGTTAAGATGAGAAACGTGTGAGGTTTGTGAACGATGTAGTTCTTTCGAGCTGAAACTTTACTGTCCTTACCTGAAACGAAGTCATGCTTGTAGGAAGAGACAGAGCCTGGGATTTAACTCCATTTTTGAAGGGAAACACACATCATAGTTCTCATCCATGGATCACACTCTGCTTTAGAGCAAGAAGAACGCTCTTGCTTTTTGGAGTCTCTAATACAGCAAGAAACGTGAGTGTGCTCAGAAGAAAAGAACCGTGTTTCCGATACATACGGACCATATCTAGTCCAACTCTGCTTGAAATTGATACAAAGCAAAGGTACTCTAACATCCAATGCTTCTCAGTTAAGAAGAGAAACCTGTGAGCTTCGTGAACGATATAGTTCGTTTGAGCTGAGAAGTGACTGCCCTTACCTGAAACGAAGTCTTGCTTGTAGGAAGACACAGAGCCTGTGATTTAACTCCATTTCTGAAGAGAAACACACAACAAAGTTTTCATCCATTGATCACACTCTGCTTTAGAGGAAGAAGCACGCTCTAGCTTTCTAGAATCTCGAAGAGTGCAGGAAACTTGAGTGTGCTGAGTACAAATGAACGGTGTTTCCTACACATAAGGATCATATCTAGTCCAACTCTGCTTCTGAAACTGATACAAAGCACTGGTCCTCTAACATCCAATGCTTGTCAGTTAAGATGAAAATCGTGTGAGATTCGTGAACGATGTAGTTCCTTTGAGCTGAAAATTGACTGCCCTTACCTGAAACGAAGTCTTGCTTGTAGGAAGACACAGAGCCTGTGATTTAACTCCATTTCTGAAGAGAAACACACAACAAAGTTTTCATCCATTGATCACACTCTGCTTTAGAGCAAGAAGCATGCTCTAGCTTTCTATAATCACGCAGAGTGCTGGAAACTTGAGTGTGCATAGTACAAATGAACGGTGTTTCCAACACATAAGTATCATATCTAGTCCAACTCTGCTTCTGAAACTGATACAAAGCACTGGTCCTCTAACATCCAATGCTTGTCAGTTAAGATGAAAAACGTGTGAGCTTCGTGAACGATGTAGTTCTTTGAGCTGAAAAGTGACTGCCCTTAGCTGAAACGAAGTCTTGCTTGTAGGAAGACACAGAGCCTGTGATTTAACTCCATTTCTGAACAGAAACATACAACACAGTTCTCCTCCATGGATCACACTCTGCTTTAGAACAAGAATAACGCTATTGCTTTCTAGAGTCTCTAATACCCCAGGAAACGTAAGTGTGCTCAGAACAAAAGAACGGTGTTTCTTACAAATACGAACTAAATCTGGTCCAACACTGCTTCTGAAACTGAAACAAACCACAGGTCCTCTAACATCCAATGCTTGTCAGTAAAGATGAGAAATGTTTGTGCTTCGTTAACGATGTAGTTCGTTTGTGATGAAAAGTGACTGCCCTTACCTGAAACGAAGTCTTGCTTGTAGGAAGACACAGAGCCTGTGATTTAACCCCATTTCTGAAGTAAAACACACAGCAGAGTTCTCATGCATTGATCACAATCTGCTTTAGAGCAAGAAGCACGCTCTTGCTTTCTAGATTCTCTAAGACAGCAGGAAACATGAGTGTGCTGTGAAAAAAAGAACGGTGTTTACTACACATACGGACCATATCTAGTCCAACTCTGCTTCTGAAACTGATACAAAGCACTGGTCCTCTAACATCCAATGCTTGTCAGTTAAGATGAGAAACGTGTCAGCCTCATGAACGATGTAGCTCCTTTTAGCTGAAAAGTGACTGCCCTTACCTGAAACGATGTCTTGATTGTAGGAATACACAGAGCCTGGGATTTAACTCCATTTCTGAAGGGAAACACACAGAATCGTTCTCTTCAATGGATCACACTCTGCTTTAGAGCAAGAAGAACGCTATTGCTTTGTAGAGTCTCTACTACTGCAGGAAACTTGAGTGTGCTGGGAACAAAAGAACGGTGTTTCCTACACAGACGGACCGTAACTAGTCCAACTCTGCTTCTGAAACTGATACAAAGCACTGGTCCTCTAACATCCAATGCTTGGCAGTTAAGATGAGAATCGAGTGACCTTCATGAACGATGTAGTTCCTTTGAGCTTAAAAGTGACTGCCCTTACCTCAAACGACGTCTTGAATGTAGGAAGACTCAGAGCCTGGGCTTGAACTCTATTTCTGAAAGGAAACACACAGCAGAGTTCTCATCCATGGATCACACTCTGCTTTAGGGCAAGAAGAACGCTATTACTTTCTAGAATCTCGAAGAGAGCAGGAAACTTGAGTGTGCTGAGTACAAATGAACGGTTTTTCCTACACATAAGGATCATATCTAGTGCAACTCTGCTTCTGAAACTGATACAAAGCACTGGTCCTCTAACATCCAATGCTTGGCAGTTAAGATGAGAAACGTGTGAGCTTTGTGAACGATGTAGTTCTTTCGAGCTGAAACTTTACTGTCCTTACCTGAAACGAAGTCATGCTTGTAGGAAGAGACAGAGCCTGGGATTTAACTCCATTTTTGAAGGGAAACACACATCATAGTTCTCATCCATGGATCACACTCTGCTTTAGAGCAAGAAGAATGCTCTTGCTTTTTGGAGTCTCTAATACAGCAAGAAACGTGAGTGTGCTCAGAAGAAAAGAACCGTGTTTCCGATACATACGGACCATATCTAGTCCAACTCTGCTTGAAATTGATACAAAGCAAAGGTACTCTAACATCCAATGCTTCTCAGTTAAGAAGAGAAACCTGTGAGCTTCGTGAACGATATAGTTCGTTTGAGCTGAAAAGTGACTGCCCTTACCTGAAACGATGTCTTGCTTGTAGGAAGACACAGAGCCTGTGATTTAACTCCATTTCTGAAGAGAAACACACAACAAAGTTTTCATCCATTGATCACACTCTGCTTTAGAGGAAGAAGCACGCTCTAGCTTTCTAGAATCTCGAAGAGTGCAGGAAACTTGAGTGTGCTGAGTACAAATGAACGGTGTTTCCTACACATAAGGATCATATCTAGTCCAACTCTGCTTCTGAAACTGATACAAAGCACTGGTCCTCTAACATCCAATGCTTGTCAGTTAAGATGAAAATCGTGTGAGCTTCGTGAACGATGTAGTTCCTTTGAGCTGAAAAGTGACTGCCCTTACCTGAAACGAAGTCTTGCTTGTAGGAAGACACAGAGCCTGTGATTTAACTCCATTTCTGAAGAGAAACACACAACAAAGTTTTCATCCATTGATCACACTCTGCTTTAGAGCAAGAAGCATGCTCTAGCTTTCTATAATCTCGAAGAATGCAGGAAACTTGAGTGTGCTGAGTACAAATGAACGGTGTTTCCAACACATAAGGATCATATCTAGTCCAACTCTGCTTCTGAAACTGATACAAAGCACTGGTCCTCTAACATCCAATGCTTGTCAGTTAAGATGAAAAACGTGTGAGCTTCGTGAACGATGTAGTTCTTTGAGCTGAAAAGTGACTGCCCTTACCTGAAACGAAGTCTTGCTTGTAGGAAGACACAGAGCCTGTGATTTAACTCCATTTCTGAACAGAAACATACAACACAGTTCTCCTCCATGGATCACACTCTGCTTTAGAACAAGAATAACGCTATTGCTTTCTAGAGTCTCTAATACCCCAGGAAACGTAAGTGTGCTCAGAACAAAAGAACGGTGTTTCTTACAAATACGAACTAAATCTGGTCCAACACTGCTTCTGAAACTGAAACAAACCACAGGTCCTCTAACATCCAATGCTTGTCAGTAAAGATGAGAAATGTTTGTGCTTCGTTAACGATGTAGTTCGTTTGTGATGAAAAGTGACTGCCCTTACCTGAAACGAAGTCTTGCTTGTAGGAAGACACAGAGCCTGTGATTTAACCCCATTTCTGAAGTAAAACACACAGCAGAGTTCTCATGCATTGATCACAATCTGCTTTAGAGCAAGAAGCACGCTCTTGCTTTCTAGATTCTCTAAGACAGCAGGAAACATGAGTGTGCTGTGAAAAAAAGAACGGTGTTTACTACACATACGGACCATATCTAGTCCAACTCTGCTTCTGAAACTGATACAAAGCACTGGTCCTCTAACATCCAATGCTTGTCAGTTAAGATGAGAAACGTGTCAGCCTCATGAACGATGTAGTTCCTTTGAGCTGAAAAGTGACTGCCCTTACCTGAAACGATGTCTTGATTGTAGGAATACACAGAGCCTGGGATTTAACTCCATTTCTGAAGGGAAACACACAGAATCGTTCTCTTCAATGGATCACACTCTGCTTTAGAGCAAGAAGAACGCTATTGCTTTGTAGAGTCTCTACTACTGCAGGAAACTTGAGTGTGCTGGGAACAAAAGAACGGTGTTTCCTACACAGACGGACCGTAACTAGTCCAACTCTGCTTCTGAAACTGATACAAAGCACTGGTCCTCTAACATCCAATGCTTGGCAGTTAAGATGAGAATCGAGTGAGCTTCATGAACGATGTAGTTCCTTTGAGCTTAAAAGTGACTGCCCTTACCTCAAACGACGTCTTGATTGTAGGAAGACAAAGAGCCTGGGCTTGAACTCTATTTCTGAAAGGAAACACACAGCAGAGTTCTCATCCATGGATCACACTCTGCTTTAGGGCAAGAAGAATGCTATTACTTTCTAGAATCTCGAAGAGAGCAGGAAACTTGAGTGTGCTGAGTACAAATGAACGGTTTTTCCTACACATAAGGATCATATCTAGTGCAACTCTGCTTCTGAAACTGATACAAAGCACTGGTCCTCTAACATCCAATGCTTGGCAGTTAAGATGAGAAACGTGTGAGCTTTGTGAACGATGTAGTTCTTTCGAGCTGAAACTTTACTGTCCTTACCTGAAACGAAGTCATGCTTGTAGGAAGAGACAGAGCCTGGGATTTAACTCCATTTTTGAAGGGAAACACACATCATAGTTCTCATCCATGGATCACACTCTGCTTTAGAGCAAGAAGAACGCTCTTGCTTTTTGGAGTCTCTAATACAGCAAGAAACGTGAGTGTGCTCAGAAGAAAAGAACCGTGTTTCCGATACATACGGACCATATCTAGTCCAACTCTGCTTGAAATTGATACAAAGCAAAGGTACTCTAACATCCAATGCTTCTCAGTTAAGAAGAGAAACCTGTGAGCTTCGTGAACGATATAGTTCGTTTGAGCTGAGAAGTGACTGCCCTTATCTGAAACGAAGTCTTGCTTGTAGGAAGACACAGAGCCTGTGATTTAACTCCATTTCTGAAGAGAAACACACAACAAAGTTTTCATCCATTGATCACACTCTGCTTTAGAGGAAGAAGTACGCTCTAGCTTTCTAGAATCTCGAAGAGTGCAGGAAACTTGAGTGTGCTGAGTACAAATGAACGGTGTTTCCTACACATAAGGATCATATCTAGTCCAACTCTGCTTCTGAAACTGATACAAAGCACTGGTCCTCTAACATCCAATGCTTGTCAGTTAAGATGAAAATCGTGTGAGATTCGTGAACGATGTAGTTCCTTTGAGCTGAAAAGTGACTGCCCTTACCTGAAACGAAGTCTTGCTTGTAGGAAGACACAGAGCCTGTGATTTAACTCCATTTCTGAAGAGAAACACACAACAAAGTTTTCATCCATTGATCACACTCTGCTTTAGAGCAAGAAGCATGCTCTAGCTTTCTATAATCTCGAAGAGTGCAGGAAACTTGAGTGTGCTGAGTACAAATGAACGGTGTTTCCAACACATAAGGATCATATCTAGTCCAACTCTGCTTCTGAAACTGATACAAAGCACTGGTCCTCTAACATCCAATGCTTGTCAGTTAAGATGAAAAACGTGTGAGCTTCGTGAACGATGTAGTTCTTTGAGCTGAAAAGTGACTGCCCTTACCTGAAACGAAGTCTTGCTTGTAGGAAGACACAGAGCCTGTGATTTAACTCCATTTCTGAACAGAAACATACAACACAGTTCTCCTCCATGGATCACACTCTGCTTTAGAACAAGAATAACGCTATTGCTTTCTAGAGTCTCTAATACCCCAGGAAACGTAAGTGTGCTCAGAACAAAAGAATGGTGTTTCTTACAAATACGAACTAAATCTGGTCCAACACTGCTTCTGAAACTGAAACAAACCACAGGTCCTCTAACATCCAATGCTTGTCAGTAAAGATGAGAAATGTTTGTGCTTCGTTAACGATGTAGTTCGTTTGTGATGAAAAGTGACTGCCCTTACCTGAAACGAAGTCTTGCTTGTAGGAAGACACAGAGCCTGTGATTTAACCCCATTTCTGAAGTAAAACACACAGCAGAGTTCTCATGCATTGATCACAATCTGCTTTAGAGCAAGAAGCACGCTCTTGCTTTCTAGATTCTCTAAGACAGCAGGAAACATGAGTGTGCTGTGAAAAAAAGAACGGTGTTTACTACACATACGGACCATATCTAGTCCAACTCTGCTTCTGAAACTGATACAAAGCACTGGTCCTCTAACATCCAATGCTTGTCAGTTAAGATGAGAAACGTGTCAGCCTCATGAACGATGTAGTTCCTTTGAGCTGAAAAGTGACTGCCCTTACCTGAAACGATGTCTTGATTGTAGGAATACACAGAGCCTGGGATTTAACTCCATTTCTGAAGGGAAACACACAGAATCGTTCTCTTCAATGGATCACACTCTGCTTTAGAGCAAGAAGAACGCTATTGCTTTGTAGAGTCTCTACTACTGCAGGAAACTTGAGTGTGCTGGGAACAAAAGAACGGTGTTTCCTACACAGACGGACCGTAACTAGTCCAACTCTGCTTCTGAAACTGATACAAAGCACTGGTCCTCTAACATCCAATGCTTGGCAGTTAAGATGAGAATCGTGTGAGCTTCATGAACGATGTAGTTCCTTTGAGCTTAAAAGTGACTGCCCTTACCTCAAACGACGTCTTGATTGTAGGAAGACAAAGAGCCTGGGCTTGAACTCTATTTCTGAAAGGAAACACACAGCAGAGTTCTCATCCATGGATCACACTCTGCTTTAGGGCAAGAAGAATGCTATTACTTTCTAGAATCTCGAAGAGAGCAGGAAACTTGAGTGTGCTGAGTACAAATGAACGGTTTTTCCTACACATAAGGATCATATCTAGTGCAACTCTGCTTCTGAAACTGATACAAAGCACTGGTCCTCTAACATCCACTGCTTGGCAGTTAAGATGAGAAACGTGTGAGCTTTGTGAACGATGTAGTTCTTTCGAGCTGAAACTTTACTGTCCTTACCTGAAACGAAGTCATGCTTGTAGGAAGAGACAGAGCCTGGGATTTAACTCCATTTTTGAAGGGAAACACACATCATAGTTCTCATCCATGGATCACACTCTGCTTTAGAGCAAGAAGAACGCTCTTGCTTTTTGGAGTCTCTAATACAGCAAGAAACGTGAGTGTGCTCAGAAGAAAAGAACCGTGTTTCCGATACATACGGACCATATCTAGTCCAACTCTGCTTGAAATTGATACAAAGCAAAGGTACTCTAACATCCAATGCTTCTCAGTTAAGAAGAGAAACCTGTGAGCTTCGTGAACGATATAGTTCGTTTGAGCTGAGAAGTGACTGCCCTTACCTGAAACGAAGTCTTGCTTGTAGGAAGACACAGAGCCTGTGATTTAACTCCATTTCTGAAGAGAAACACACAACAAAGTTTTCATCCATTGATCACACTCTGCTTTAGAGGAAGAAGTACGCTCTAGCTTTCTAGAATCTCGAAGAGTGCAGGAAACTTGAGTGTGCTGAGTACAAATGAACGGTGTTTCCTACACATAAGGATCATATCTAGTCCAACTCTGCTTCTGAAACTGATACAAAGCACTGGTCCTCTAACATCCAATGCTTGTCAGTTAAGATGAAAATCGTGTGAGATTCGTGAACGATGTAGTTCCTTTGAGCTGAAAAGTGACTGCCCTTACCTGAAACGAAGTCTTGCTTGTAGGAAGACACAGAGCCTGTGATTTAACTCCATTTCTGAAGAGAAACACACAACAAAGTTTTCATCCATTGATCACACTCTGCTTTAGAGCAAGAAGCATGCTCTAGCTTTCTATAAACTCGCAGAGTGCTGGAAACTTGAGTGTGCTGAGTACAAATGAACGGTGTTTCCTACACATAAGTATCATATCTAGTCCAACTCTGCTTCTGAAACTGATACAAAGCACTGGTCCTCTAACATCCAATGCTTGTCAGTTAAGATGAAAAACGTGTGAGCTTCGTGAACGATGTAGTTCTTTGAGCTGAAAAGTGACTGCCCTTAGCTGAAACGAAGTCTTGCTTGTAGGAAGACACAGAGCCTGTGATTTAACTCCATTTCTGAACAGAAACATACAACACAGTTCTCCTCCATGGATCACACTCTGCTTTAGAACAAGAATAACGCTATTGCTTTCTAGATTCTCTAATACCCCAGGAAATGTAAGTGTGCTCAGAACAAAAGAACGGTGTTTCTTACAAATACGAACTAAATCTGGTCCAACACTGCTTCTGAAACTGAAACAAACCACAGGTCCTCTAACATCCAATGCTTGTCAGTTAAGATGAGAAATGTTTGAGCTTTGTTAACGATGTAGTTCGTTTGTGATGAAAAGTGACTGCCCTTACCTGAAACGAAGTCTTGCTTGTAGGAAGACACAGAGCCTGTGATTTAACCCCATTTCTGAAGTAAAACACACAGCAGAGTTCTCATGCATTGATCACAATCTGCTTTAGAGCAAGAAGCACGCTCTTGCTTTCTAGATTCTCTAAGACAGCAGGAAACATGAGTGTGCTGTGAAAAAAAGAACGGTGTTTACTACACATACGGACCATATCTAGTCCAACTCTGCTTCTGAAACTGATACAAAGCACTGGTCCTCTAACATCCAATGCTTGTCAGTTAAGATGAGAAACGTGTCAGCCTCATGAACGATGTAGCTCCTTTTAGCTGAAAAGTGACTGCCCTTACCTGAAACGATGTCTTGATTGTAGGAATACACAGAGCCTGGGATTTAACTCCATTTCTGAAGGGAAACACACAGAATCGTTCTCTTCAATGGATCACACTCTGCTTTAGAGCAAGAAGAACGCTATTGCTTTGTAGAGTCTCTACTACTGCAGGAAACTTGAGTGTGCTGGGAACAAAAGAACGGTGTTTCCTACACAGACGGACCGTAACTAGTCCAACTCTGCTTCTGAAACTGATACAAAGCACTGGTCCTCTAACATCCAATGCTGGCAGTTAAGATGAGAATCGAGTGACCTTCATGAACGATGTAGTTCCTTTGAGCTTAAAAGTGACTGCCCTTACCTCAAACGACGTCTTGAATGTAGGAAGACTCAGAGCCTGGGCTTGAACTCTATTTCTGAAAGGAAACACACAGCAGAGTTCTCATCCATGGATCACACTCTGCTTTAGGGCAAGAAGAACGCTATTACTTTCTAGAATCTCGAAGAGAGCAGGAAACTTGAGTGTGCTGAGTACAAATGAACGGTTTTTCCTACACATAAGGATCATATCTAGTGCAACTCTGCTTCTGAAACTGATACAAAGCACTGGTCCTCTAACATCCAATGCTTGGCAGTTAAGATGAGAAACGTGTGAGCTTTGTGAACGATGTAGTTCTTTCGAGCTGAAACTTTACTGTCCTTACCTGAAATGAAGTCATGCTTGTAGGAAGAGACAGAGCCTGGGATTTAACTCCATTTTTGAAGGGAAACACACATCATAGTTCTCATCCATGGATCACACTCTGCTTTAGAGCAAGAAGAACGCTCTTGCTTTTTGGAGTCTCTAATACAGCAAGAAACGTGAGTGTGCTCAGAAGAAAAGAACCGTGTTTCCGATACATACGGACCATATCTAGTCCAACTCTGCTTGAAATTGATACAAAGCAAAGGTACTCTAACATCCAATGCTTCTCAGTTAAGAAGAGAAACCTGTGAGCTTCGTGAACGATATAGTTCGTTTGAGCTGAAAAGTGACTGCCCTTACCTGAAACGATGTCTTGCTTGTAGGAAGACACAGAGCCTGTGATTTAACTCCATTTCTGAAGAGAAACACACAACAAAGTTTTCATCCATTGATCACACTCTGCTTTAGAGGAAGAAGCACGCTCTAGCTTTCTAGAATCTCGAAGAGTGCAGGAAACTTGAGTGTGCTGAGTACAAATGAACGGTGTTTCCTACACATAAGGATCATATCTAGTCCAACTCTGCTTCTGAAACTGATACAAAGCACTGGTCCTCTAACATCCAATGCTTGTCAGTTAAGATGAAAATCGTGTGAGCTTCGTGAACGATGTAGTTCCTTTGAGCTGAAAAGTGACTGCCCTTACCTGAAACGAAGTCTTGCTTGTAGGAAGACACAGAGCCTGTGATTTAACTCCATTTCTGAAGAGAAACACACAACAAAGTTTTCATCCATTGATCACACTCTGCTTTAGAGCAAGAAGCATGCTCTAGCTTTCTATAATCTCGAAGAGTGCAGGAAACTTGAGTGTGCTGAGTACAAATGAACGGTGTTTCCTACACATAAGGATCATATCTAGTCCAACTCTGCTTCTGAAACTGATACAAAGCACTGGTCCTCTAACATCCAATGCTTGTCAGTTAAGATGAAAAACGTGTGAGCTTCGTGAACGATGTAGTTCTTTGAGCTGAAAAGTGACTGCCCTTACCTGAAACGAAGTCTTGCTTGTAGGAAGACACAGAGCCTGTGATTTAACTCCATTTCTGAACAGAAACATACAACACAGTTCTCCTCCATGGATCACACTCTGCTTTAGAACAAGAATAACGCTATTGCTTTCTAGAGTCTCTAATACCCCAGGAAACGTAAGTGTGCTCAGAACAAAAGAACGGTGTTTCTTACAAATACGAACTAAATCTGGTCCAACACTGCTTCTGAAACTGAAACAAACCACAGGTCCTCTAACATCCAATGCTTGTCAGTAAAGATGAGAAATGTTTGTGCTTCGTTAACGATGTAGTTCGTTTGTGATGAAAAGTGACTGCCCTTACCTGAAACGAAGTCTTGCTTGTAGGAAGACACAGAGCCTGTGATTTAACCCCATTTCTGAAGTAAAACACACAGCAGAGTTCTCATGCATTGATCACAATCTGCTTTAGAGCAAGAAGCACGCTCTTGCTTTCTAGATTCTCTAAGACAGCAGGAAACATGAGTGTGCTGTGAAAAAAAGAACGGTGTTTACTACACATACGGACCATATCTAGTCCAACTCTGCTTCTGAAACTGATACAAAGCACTGGTCCTCTAACATCCAATGCTTGTCAGTTAAGATGAGAAACGTGTCAGCCTCATGAACGATGTAGCTCCTTTTAGCTGAAAAGTGACTGCCCTTACCTGAAACGATGTCTTGATTGTAGGAATACACAGAGCCTGGGATTTAACTCCATTTCTGAAGGGAAACACACAGAATCGTTCTCTTCAATGGATCACACTCTGCTTTAGAGCAAGAAGAACGCTATTGCTTTGTAGAGTCTCTACTACTGCAGGAAACTTGAGTGTGCTGGGAACAAAAGAACGGTGTTTCCTACACAGACGGACCGTAACTAGTCCAACTCTGCTTCTGAAACTGATACAAAGCACTGGTCCTCTAACATCCAATGCTTGGCAGTTAAGATGAGAATCGAGTGACCTTCATGAACGATGTAGTTCCTTTGAGCTTAAAAGTGACTGCCCTTACCTCAAACGACGTCTTGAATGTAGGAAGACTCAGAGCCTGGGCTTGAACTCTATTTCTGAAAGGAAACACACAGCAGAGTTCTCATCCATGGATCACACTCTGCTTTAGGGCAAGAAGAACGCTATTACTTTCTAGAATCTCGAAGAGAGCAGGAAACTTGAGTGTGCTGAGTACAAATGAACGGTTTTTCCTACACATAAGGATCATATCTAGTGCAACTCTGCTTCTGAAACTGATACAAAGCACTGGTCCTCTAACATCCAATGCTTGGCAGTTAAGATGAGAAACGTGTGAGCTTTGTGAACGATGTAGTTCTTTCGAGCTGAAACTTTACTGTCCTTACCTGAAACGAAGTCATGCTTGTAGGAAGAGACAGAGCCTGGGATTTAACTCCATTTTTGAAGGGAAACACACATCATAGTTCTCATCCATGGATCACACTCTGCTTTAGAGCAAGAAGAACGCTCTTGCTTTTTGGAGTCTCTAATACAGCAAGAAACGTGAGTGTGCTCAGAAGAAAAGAACCGTGTTTCCGATACATACGGACCATATCTAGTCCAACTCTGCTTGAAATTGATACAAAGCAAAGGTACTCTAACATCCAATGCTTCTCAGTTAAGAAGAGAAACCTGTGAGCTTCGTGAACGATATAGTTCGTTTGAGCTGAAAAGTGACTGCCCTTACCTGAAACGATGTCTTGCTTGTAGGAAGACACAGAGCCTGTGATTTAACTCCATTTCTGAAGAGAAACACACAACAAAGTTTTCATCCATTGATCACACTCTGCTTTAGAGGAAGAAGCACGCTCTAGCTTTCTAGAATCTCGAAGAGTGCAGGAAACATGAGTGTGATGAGTACAAATGAATGGTGTTTCCTACACATAAGGATCATATCTAGTCCAACTCTGCTTCTGAAACTGATACAAAGCTCTGGTCCTCTAACATCCAATGCTTGTCAGTTAAGATGAAAATCGTGTGAGCTTCGTGAACGATGTAGTTCCTTTGAGCTGAAAAGTGACTGCCCTTACCTGAAACGAAGTCTTGCTTGTAGGAAGACACAGAGCCTGTGATTTAACTCCATTTCTGAAGAGAAACACACAACAAAGTTTTCATCCATTGATCACACTCTGCTTTAGAGCAAGAAGCATGCTCTAGCTTTCTATAATCTCGAAGAGTGCAGGAAACTTGAGTGTGCTGAGTACAAATGAACGGTGTTTCCTACACATAAGGATCATATCTAGTCCAACTCTGCTTCTGAAACTGATACAAAGCACTGGTCCTCTAACATCCAATGCTTGTCAGTTAAGATGAAAAACGTGTGAGCTTCGTGAACGATGTAGTTCTTTGAGCTGAAAAGTGACTGCCCTTACCTGAAACGAAGTCTTGCTTGTAGGAAGACACAGAGCCTGTGATTTAACTCCATTTCTGAACAGAAACATACAACACAGTTCTCCTCCATGGATCACACTCTGCTTTAGAACAAGAATAACGCTATTGCTTTCTAGAGTCTCTAATACCCCAGGAAACGTAAGTGTGCTCAGAACAAAAGAACGGTGTTTCTTACAAATACGAACTAAATCTGGTCCAACACTGCTTCTGAAACTGAAACAAACCACAGGTCCTCTAACATCCAATGCTTGTCAGTAAAGATGAGAAATGTTTGAGCTTCGTTAACGATGTAGTTCGTTTGTGATGAAAAGTGACTGCCCTTACCTGAAACGAAGTCTTGCTTGTAGGAAGACACAGAGCCTGTGATTTAACCCCATTTCTGAAGTAAAACACACAGCAGAGTTCTCATGCATTGATCACAATCTGCTTTAGAGCAAGAAGCACGCTCTTGCTTTCTAGATTCTCTAAGACAGCAGGAAACATGAGTGTGCTGTGAAAAAAAGAACGGTGTTTCCTACACATAAGGATCATATCTAGTCCAACTCTGCTTCTGAAACTGATACAAAGCACAGGTTCTCTAACATCCAATGCTTGTCAGTTAAGATGAGAAACGTGTCAGCCTCATGAACGATGTAGTTCCTTTGAGCTGAAAAGTGACTGCCCTTACCTGAAACGATGTCTTGATTGTAGGAAGACACAGAGCCTGGGATTTAACTCCATTTCTGAAGGGAAACACACAGAATCGTTCTCTTCAATGGATCACACTCTGCTTTAGAGCAAGAAGAACGCTATTGCTTTGTAGAGTCTCTACTACTGCAGGAAACTTGAGTGTGCTGGGAACAAAAGAACGGTGTTTCCTACACAGACGGACCATAACTAGTCCAACTCTGCTTCTGAAACTGATACAAAGCACTGGTCCTCTAACATCCAATGCTTGGCAGTTAAGATGAGAATCGTGTGAGCTTCATGAACGATGTAGTTCCTTTGAGCTTAAAAGTGACTGCCCTTACCTCAAACGACGTCTTGATTGTAGGAAGACAAAGAGCCTGGGCTTGAACTCTATTTCTGAAAGGAAACACACAGCAGAGTTCTCATCCATGGATCACACTCTGCTTTAGGGCAAGAAGAACGCTATTACTTTCTAGAATCTCGAAGAGAGCAGGAAACTTGAGTGTGCTGAGTACAAATGAATGGTTTTTCCTACACATAAGGATCATATCTAGTGCAACTCTGCTTCTGAAACTGATACAAAGCACTGGTCCTCTAACATCCAATGCTTGGCAGTTAAGATGAGAAACGTGTGAGCTTTGTGAACGATGTAGTTCTTTCGAGCTGAAACTTTACTGTCCTTACCTGAAACGAAGTCATGCTTGTAGGAAGAGACAGAGCCTGGGATTTAACTCCATTTTTGAAGGGAAACACACATCATAGTTCGCATCCATGGATCACACTCTGCTTTAGAGCAAGAAGAACGCTCTTGCTTTTTGGAGTCTCTAATACAGCAAGAAAAGTGAGTGTGCTCAGAAGAAAAGAACCGTGTTTCCGATACATACAGACCATATCTAGTCCAACTCTGCTTGAAATTGATACAAAGCAAAGGTACTCTAACATCCAATGCTTCTCAGTTAAGAAGAGAAACCTGTGAGCTTCGTGAACGATATAGTTCGTTTGAGCTGAAAAGTGACTGCCCTTACCTGAAACGAAGTCTTGCTTGTAGGAAGACACAGAGCCTGTGATTTAACTCCATTTCTGAAGAGAAACACACAACAAAGTTTTCATCCATTGATCACACTCTGCTTTAGAGGAAGAAGCACGCTCTAGCTTTCTAGAATCTCGAAGAGTGCAGGAAACTTGAGTGTGCTGAGTACAAATGAACGGTGTTTCCTACACATAAGGATCATATCTAGTCCAACTCTGCTTCTGAAACTGATACAAAGCACTGGTCCTCTAACATCCAATGCTTGTCAGTTAAGATGAAAAACGTGTGAGCTTCGTGAACGATGTAGTTCTTTGAGCTGAAAAGTGACTGCCCTTACCTGAAACGAAGTCTTGCTTGTAGGAAGACACAGAGCCTGTGATTTAACTCCATTTCTGAACAGAAACATACAACACAGTTCTCCTCCATGGATCACACTCTGCTTTAGAACAAGAATAACGCTATTGCTTTCTAGAGTCTCTAATACCCCAGGAAACGTAAGTGTGCTCAGAACAAAAGAACGGTGTTTCTTACAAATACGAACTAAATCTGGTCCAACACTGCTTCTGAAACTGAAACAAACCACAGGTCCTCTAACATCCAATGCTTGTCATTAAAGATGAGAAATGTTTGTGCTTCGTTAACGATGTAGTTCGTTTGTGATGAAAAGTGACTGCCCTTACCTGAAACGAAGTCTTGCTTGTAGGAAGACACAGAGCCTGTGATTTAACCCCATTTCTGAAGTAAAACACACAGCAGAGTTCTCATGCATTGATCACAATCTGCTTTAGAGCAAGAAGCACGCTCTTGCTTTCTAGATTCTCTAAGACAGCAGGAAACATGAGTGTGCTGTGAAAAAAAGAACGGTGTTTACTACACATACGGACCATATCTAGTCCAACTCTGCTTCTGAAACTGATACAAAGCACTGGTCCTCTAACATCCAATGCTTGTCAGTTAAGATGAGAAACGTGTCAGCCTCATGAACGATGTAGCTCCTTTTAGCTGAAAAGTGACTGCCCTTACCTGAAACGATGTCTTGATTGTAGGAATACACAGAGCCTGGGATTTAACTCCATTTCTGAAGGGAAACACACAGAATCGTTCTCTTCAATGGATCACACTCTGCTTTAGAGCAAGAAGAACGCTATTGCTTTGTAGAGTCTCTACTACTGCAGGAAACTTGAGTGTGCTGGGAACAAAAGAACGGTGTTTCCTACACAGACGGACCGTAACTAGTCCAACTCTGCTTCTGAAACTGATACAAAGCACTGGTCCTCTAACATCCAATGCTTGGCAGTTAAGATGAGAATCGAGTGACCTTCATGAACGATGTAGTTCCTTTGAGCTTAAAAGTGACTGCCCTTACCTCAAACGACGTCTTGAATGTAGGAAGACTCAGAGCCTGGGCTTGAACTCTATTTCTGAAAGGAAACACACAGCAGAGTTCTCATCCATGGATCACACTCTGCTTTAGGGCAAGAAGAACGCTATTACTTTCTAGAATCTCGAAGAGAGCAGGAAACTTGAGTGTGCTGAGTACAAATGAACGGTTTTTCCTACACATAAGGATCATATCTAGTGCAACTCTGCTTCTGAAACTGATACAAAGCACTGGTCCTCTAACATCCAATGCTTGGCAGTTAAGATGAGAAACGTGTGAGCTTTGTGAACGATGTAGTTCTTTCGAGCTGAAACTTTACTGTCCTTACCTGAAACGAAGTCATGCTTGTAGGAAGAGACAGAGCCTGGGATTTAACTCCATTTTTGAAGGGAAACACACATCATAGTTCTCATCCATGGATCACACTCTGCTTTAGAGCAAGAAGAACGCTCTTGCTTTTTGGAGTCTCTAATACAGCAAGAAACGTGAGTGTGCTCAGAAGAAAAGAACCGTGTTTCCGATACATACGGACCATATCTAGTCCAACTCTGCTTGAAATTGATACAAAGCAAAGGTACTTTAACATCCAATGCTTCTCAGTTAAGAAGAGAAACCTGTGAGCTTCGTGAACGATATAGTTCGTTTGAGCTGAAAAGTGACTGCCCTTACCTGAAACGATGTCTTGCTTGTAGGAAGACACAGAGCCTGTGATTTAACTCCATTTCTGAAGAGAAACACACAACAAAGTTTTCATCCATTGATCACACTCTGCTTTAGAGGAAGAAGCACGCTCTAGCTTTCTAGAATCTCGAAGAGTGCAGGAAACTTGAGTGTGCTGAGTACAAATGAACGGTGTTTCCTACACATAAGGATCATATCTAGTCCAACTCTGCTTCTGAAACTGATACAAAGCACTGGTCCTCTAACATCCAATGCTTGTCAGTTAAGATGAAAATCGTGTGAGCTTCGTGAACGATGTAGTTCCTTTGAGCTGAAAAGTGACTGCCCTTACCTGAAACGAAGTCTTGCTTGTAGGAAGACACAGAGCCTGTGATTTAACTCCATTTCTGAAGAGAAACACACAACAAAGTTTTCATCCATTGATCACACTCTGCTTTAGAGCAAGAAGCATGCTCTAGCTTTCTATAATCTCGAAGAGTGCAGGAAACTTGAGTGTGCTGAGTACAAATGAACGGTGTTTCCTACACATAAGGATCATATCTAGTCCAACTCTGCTTCTGAAACTGATACAAAGCACTGGTCCTCTAACATCCAATGCTTGTCAGTTAAGATGAAAAACGTGTGAGCTTCGTGAACGATGTAGTTCTTTGAGCTGAAAAGTGACTGCCCTTACCTGAAACGAAGTCTTGCTTGTAGGAAGACACAGAGCCTTTGATTTAACTCCATTTCTGAACAGAAACATACAACACAGTTCTCCTCCATGGATCACACTCTGCTTTAGAACAAGAATAACGCTATTGCTTTCTAGAGTCTCTAATACCCCAGGAAACGTAAGTGTGCACAGAACAAAAGAACGGTGTTTCTTACAAATACGAACTAAATCTGGTCCAACACTGCTTCTGAAACTGAAACAAACCACAGGTCCTCTAACATCCAATGCTTGTCAGTAAAGATGAGAAATGTTTGAGCTTCGTTAACGATGTAGTTCGTTTGTGATGAAAAGTGACTGCCCTTACCTGAAACGAAGTCTTGCTTGTAGGAAGACACAGAGCCTGTGATTTAACCCCATTTCTGAAGTAAAACACACAGCAGAGTTCTCATGCATTGATCACAATCTGCTTTAGAGCAAGAAGCACGCTCTTGCTTTCTAGATTCTCTAAGACAGCAGGAAACATGAGTGTGCTGTGAAAAAAAGAACGGTGTTTACTACACATACGGACCATATCTAGTCCAACTCTGCTTCTGAAACTGATACAAAGCACTGGTCCTCTAACATCCAATGCTTGTCAGTTAAGATGAGAAACGTGTCAGCCTCATGAACGATGTAGCTCCTTTTAGCTGAAAAGTGACTGCCCTTACCTGAAACGATGTCTTGATTGTAGGAATACACAGAGCCTGGGATTTAACTCCATTTCTGAAGGGAAACACACAGAATCGTTCTCTTCAATGGATCACACTCTGCTTTAGAGCAAGAAGAACGCTATTGCTTTGTAGAGTCTCTACTACTGCAGGAAACTTGAGTGTGCTGGGAACAAAAGAACGGTGTTTCCTACACAGACGGACCGTAACTAGTCCAACTCTGCTTCTGAAACTGATACAAAGCACTGGTCCTCTAACATCCAATGCTTGGCAGTTAAGATGAGAATCGAGTGACCTTCATGAACGATGTAGTTCCTTTGAGCTTAAAAGTGACTGCCCTTACCTCAAACGACGTCTTGAATGTAGGAAGACTCAGAGCCTGGGCTTGAACTCTATTTCTGAAAGGAAACACACAGCAGAGTTCTCATCCATGGATCACACTCTGCTTTAGGGCAAGAAGAACGCTATTACTTTCTAGAATCTCGAAGAGAGCAGGAAACTTGAGTGTGCTGAGTACAAATGAACGGTTTTTCCTACACATAAGGATCATATCTAGTGCAACTCTGCTTCTGAAACTGATACAAAGCACTGGTCCTCTAACATCCAATGCTTGGCAGTTAAGATGAGAAACGTGTGAGCTTTGTGAACGATGTAGTTCTTTCGAGCTGAAACTTTACTGTCCTTACCTGAAACGAAGTCATGCTTGTAGGAAGAGACAGAGCCTGGGATTTAACTCCATTTTTGAAGGGAAACACACATCATAGTTCTCATCCATGGATCACACTCTGCTTTAGAGCAAGAAGAACGCTCTTGCTTTTTGGAGTCTCTAATACAGCAAGAAACGTGAGTGTGCTCAGAAGAAAAGAACCGTGTTTCCGATACATACGGACCATATCTAGTCCAACTCTGCTTGAAATTGATACAAAGCAAAGGTACTCTAACATCCAATGCTTCTCAGTTAAGAAGAGAAACCTGTGAGCTTCGTGAACGATATAGTTCGTTTGAGCTGAAAAGTGACTGCCCTTACCTGAAACGATGTCTTGCTTGTAGGAAGACACAGAGCCTGTGATTTAACTCCATTTCTGAAGAGAAACACACAACAAAGTTTTCATCCATTGATCACACTCTGCTTTAGAGGAAGAAGCACGCTCTAGCTTTCTAGAATCTCGAAGAGTGCAGGAAACTTGAGTGTGCTGAGTACAAATGAACGGTGTTTCCTACACATAAGGATCATATCTAGTCCAACTCTGCTTCTGAAACTGATACAAAGCACTGGTCCTCTAACATCCAATGCTTGTCAGTTAAGATGAAAATCGTGTGAGCTTCGTGAACGATGTAGTTCCTTTGAGCTGAAAAGTGACTGCCCTTACCTGAAACGAAGTCTTGCTTGTAACAAGACACAGAGCCTGTGATTTAACTCCATTTCTGAAGAGAAACACACAACAAAGTTTTCATCCATTGATCACACTCTGCTTTAGAGCAAGAAGCATGCTCTAGCTTTCTATAATCTCGAAGAGTGCAGGAAACTTGAGTGTGCTGAGTACAAATGAACGGTGTTTCCTACACATAAGGATCATATCTAGTCCAACTCTGCTTCTGAAACTGATACACAGCACTGGTCCTCTAACATCCAATGCTTGTCAGTTAAGATGAAAAACGTGTGAGCTTCGTGAACGATGTAGTTCTTTGAGCTGAAAAGTGACTGCCCTTACCTGAAACGAAGTCTTGCTTGTAGGAAGACACAGAGCCTGTGATTTAACTCCATTTCTGAACAGAAACATACAACACAGTTCTCCTCCATGGATCACACTCTGCTTTAGAACAAGAATAACGCTATTGCTTTCTAGAGTCTCTAATACCCCAGGAAACGTAAGTGTGCTCAGAACAAAAGAACGGTGTTTCTTACAAATACGAACTAAATCTGGTCCAACACTGCTTCTGAAACTGAAACAAACCACAGGTCCTCTAACATCCAATGCTTGTCAGTAAAGATGAGAAATGTTTGAGCTTCGTTAACGATGTAGTTCGTTTGTGATGAAAAGTGACTGCCCTTACCTGAAACGAAGTCTTGCTTGTAGGAAGACACAGAGCCTGTGATTTAACCCCATTTCTGAAGTAAAACACACAGCAGAGTTCTCATGCATTGATCACAATCTGCTTTAGAGCAAGAAGCACGCTCTTGCTTTCTAGATTCTCTAAGACAGCAGGAAACATGAGTGTGCTGTGAAAAAAAGAACGGTGTTTACTACACATACGGACCATATCTAGTCCAACTCTGCTTCTGAAACTGATACAAAGCACTGGTCCTCTAACATCCAATGCTTGTCAGTTAAGATGAGAAACGTGTCAGCCTCATGAACGATGTAGTTCCTTTGAGCTGAAAAGTGACTGCCCTTACCTGAAACGATGTCTTGATTGTAGGAATACACAGAGCCTGGGATTTAACTCCATTTCTGAAGGGAAACACACAGAATCGTTCTCTTCAATGGATCACACTCTGCTTTAGAGCAAGAAGCACGCTCTAGCTTTCTAGAATCTCGAAGAGTGCAGGAAACTTGAGTGTGCTGAGTACAAATGAACGGTGTTTCCTACACATAAGGATCATTTCTAGTCCAACTCTGCTTCTGAAACTGATACAAAGCCCTGGTCCTCTAACATCCAATGCTTGTCAGTTAAGATGAAAAACGTGTGAGCTTCGTGAACGATGTAGTTCCTTTGAGCTGAAAAGTGACTGCCCTTACCTGAAACGAAGTCTTGCTTGTAGGAAGACACAGAGCCTGTGATTTAACTCCATTTCTGAACAGGAACATACAACACAGTTCTCATCCATGGATCACACTCTGCTTTACAGCAAGAAGCACGCTCTTGCTTTCTAGAGTCTCTAAGACAGCAGGAAACATGAGTGTGATGAGAACAAAAGAACGGTGTTTCCTACACATATGGACCATATCTAGTCCAACTATGCTTCTGAAACTGATACAAAGCACTGGTCCTCTAACATCCAATGCTTGGCAGTTAAGATGAGAAACGTGTGAGCTTGGTGAACGATGTAGTTTATTTGACCTGAAAAGTGACTGCCCTTACCTGAAACGAAGTCTTTATTGTAGGAAGACTCAGAGACTTGGCTTTAACTCCATTTCTGAAGGGAAACACACAGCAGAGTTCTCATCCATGGATCACACTCTGCTTTAGGGCAAGAAGAACGCTATTGCTTTCTAGAGTCTCTAATACCCCAGGAAACGTAAGTGTGCTCAGAACAAAAGAACGGTGTTTCTTACAAATACGAACTAAATCTGGTCCAACACTGCTTCTGAAACTGAAACAAACCACAGGTCCTCTAACATCCAATGCTTGTCAGTTAAGATGAGAAATGTTTGAGCTTCGTTAACGATGTAGTTCGTTTGTGATGAAAAGTGACTGCCCTTACCTGAAACGAAGTCTTGCTTGTAGGAAGACACAGAGCCTGTGATTTAACCCCATTTCTGAAGTAAAACACACAGCAGAGTTCTCATGCATTGATCACAATCTGCTTTAGAGCAAGAAGCACGCTCTTGCTTTCTAGATTCTCTAAGACAGCAGGAAACATGAGTGTGCTGTGAAAAAAATAACGGTGTTTACTACACATACGGACCATATCTAGTCCAATTCTGCTTCTGAAACTGATACAAAGCACTGGTCCTCTAACATCCAATGCTTGTCAGTTAAGATGAGAAACGTGTCAGCCTCATGAACGATGTAGCTCCTTTTAGCTGAAAAGTGACTGCCCTTACCTGAAACGATGTCTTGATTGTAGGAATACACAGAGCCTGGGATTTAACTCCATTTCTGAAGGGAAACACACAGAATCGTTCTCTTCAATGGATCACACTCTGCTTTAGAGCAAGAAGAACGCTATTGCTTTGTAGAGTCTCTACTACTGCAGGAAACTTGAGTGTGCTGGGAACAAAAGAACGGTGTTTCCTACACAGACGGACCGTAACTAGTCCAACTCTGCTTCTGAAACTGATACAAAGCACTGGTCCTCTAACATCCAATGCTTGGCAGTTAAGATGAGAATCGTGTGAGCTTCATGAACGATGTAGTTCCTTTGAGCTTAAAAGTGACTGCCCTTACCTCAAACGACGTCTTGATTGTAGGAAGACTCAGAGCCTGGGCTTGAACTCTATTTCTGAAAGGAAACACACAGCAGAGTTCTCATCCATGGATCACACTCTGCTTTAGGGCAAGAAGAACGCTATTACTTTCTAGAATCTCGAAGAGAGCAAGAAACTTGAGTGTGCTGAGTACAAATGAACGGTTTTTCCTACACATAAGGATCATATCTAGTGCAACTCTGCTTCTGAAACTGATACAAAGCATTGGTCCTCTAACATCCAATGCATGGCAGTTAAGATGAGAAACGTGTGAGCTTTGTGAACGATGTAGTTCTTTCGAGCTGAAACTTTACTGTCCTTACCTGAAACGAAGTCATGCTTGTAGGAAGAGACAGAGCCTGGGATTTAACTCCATTTTTGAAGGGAAACACACATCATAGTTCTCATCCATGGATCACACTCTGCTTTAGAGCAAGAAGAACGCTCTTGCTTTTTGGAGTCTCTAATACAGCAAGAAACGTGAGTGTGCTCAGAAGAAAAGAACCGTGTTTCCGATACATACGGACCATATCTAGTCCAACTCTGCTTGAAATTGATACAAAGCAAAGGTACTCTAACATCCAATGCTTCTCAGTTAAGAAGAGAAACCTGTGAGCTTCGTGAACGATATAGTTCGTTTGAGCTGAAAAGTGACTGCCCTTACCTGAAACGATGTCTTGCTTGTAGGAAGACACAGAGCCTGTGATTTAACTCCATTTCTGAAGAGAAACACACAACAAAGTTTTCATCCATTGATCACACTCTGCTTTAGAGGAAGATGCACGCTCTAGCTTTCTAGAATCTCGAAGATTGCAGGAAACTTGAGTGTGCTGAGTACAAATGAACGGTGTTTCCTACACATAAGGATCATATCTAGTCCAACTCTGCTTCTGAAACTGATACAAAGCACTGGTCCTCTAACATCCAATGCTTGTCAATTAAGATGAAAATCGTGTGAGCTTCGTGAACGATGTAGTTCCTTTGAGCTGAAAAGTGACTGCCCTTACCTGAAACGAAGTCTTGCTTGTAGGAAGACACAGAGCCTGTGATTTAACTCCATTTCTGAAGAGAAACACACAACAAAGTTTTCATCCATTGATCACACTCTGCTTTAGAGCAAGAAGCATGCTCTAGCTTTCTATAATCTCGAAGAGTGCAGGAAACGTGAGTGTGCTGAGTACAAATGAACGGTGTTTCCTACACATAAGGATCATATCTAGTCCAACTCTGCTTCTGAAACTGATACAAAGCACTGGTCCTCTAACATCCAATGCTTGTCAGTTAAGATGAAAAACGTGTGAGCTTCGTGAACGATGTAGTTCTTTGAGCTGAAAAGTGACTGCCCTTACCTGAAACGAAGTCTTGCTTGTAGGAAGACACAGAGCCTGTGATTTAACTCCATTTCTGAACAGAAACATACAACACAGTTCTCCTCCATGGATCACACTCTGCTTTAGAACAAGAATAACGCTATTGCTTTCTAGAGTCTCTAATACCCCAGGAAACGTAAGTGTGCTCAGAACAAAAGAACGGTGTTTCTTACAAATACGAACTAAATCTGGTCCAACACTGCTTCTGAAACTGAAACAAACCACAGGTCCTCTAACATCCAATGCTTGTCAGTAAAGATGAGAAATGTTTGAGCTTCGTTAACGATGTAGTTCGTTTGTGATGAAAAGTGACTGCCCTTACCTGAAACGAAGTCTTGCTTGTAGGAAGACACAGAGCCTGTGATTTAACCCCATTACTGAAGTAAAACACACAGCAGAGTTCTCATGCATTGATCACAATCTGCTTTAGAGCAAGAAGCACGCTCTTGCTTTCTAGATTCTCTAAGACAGCAGGAAACATGAGTGTTCTGTGAAAAAAATAACGGTGTTTACTACACATACGGACCATATCTAGTCCAACTCTGCTTCTGAAACTGATACAAAGCACTGGTCCTCTAACATCCAATGCTTGTCAGTTAAGATGAGAAACGTGTCAGCCTCATGAACGATGTAGTTCCTTTGAGCTGAAAAGTGACTGCCCTTACCTGAAACGATGTCTTGATTGTAGGAATACACAGAGCCTGGGATTTAACTCCATTTCTGAAGGGAAACACACAGAATCGTTCTCTTCAATGGATCACACTCTGCTTTAGAGCAAGAAGAACGCTATTGCTTTGTAGAGTCTCTACTACTGCAGGAAACTTGAGTGTGCTGGGAACAAAAGAACGGTGTTTCCTACACAGACGGACCGTAACTAGTCCAACTCTGCTTCTGAAACTGATACAAAGCACTGGTCCTCTAACATCCAATGCTTGGCAGTTAAGATGAGAATCGTGTGAGCTTCATGAACGATGTAGTTCCTTTGAGCTTAAAAGTGACTGCCCTTACCTCAAACGACGTCTTGATTGTAGGAAGACTCAGAGCCTGGGCTTGAACTCTATTTCTGAAAGGAAACACACAGCAGAGTTCTCATCCATGGATCACACTCTGCTTTAGGGCAAGAAGAACGCTATTACTTTCTAGAATCTCGAAGAGAGCAGGAAACTTGAGTGTGCTGAGTACAAATGAACGGTTTTTCCTACACATAAGGATCATATCTAGTGCAACTCTGCTTCTGAAACTGATACAAAGCACTGGTCCTCTAACATCCAATGCTTGGCAGTTAAGATGAGAAACGTGTGAGCTTTGTGAACGATGTAGTTCTTTCGAGCTGAAACTTTACTGTCCTTACCTGAAACGAAGTCATGCTTGTAGGAAGAGACAGAGCCTGGGATTTAACTCCATTTTTGAAGGGAAACACACATCATAGTTCTCATCCATGGATCACACTCTGCTTTAGAGCAAGAAGAACGCTCTTGCTTTTTGGAGTCTCTAATACAGCAAGAAACGTGAGTGTGCTCAGAAGAAAAGAACCGTGTTTCCGATACATACGGACCATATCTAGTCCAACTCTGCTTGAAATTGATACAAAGCAAAGGTACTCTAACATCCAATGCTTCTCAGTTAAGAAGAGAAACCTGTGGGCTTCGTGAACGATATAGTTCGTTTGAGCTGAAAAGTGACTGCCCTTACCTGAAACGATGTCTTGCTTGTAGGAAGACACAGAGCCTGTGATTTAACTCCATTTCTGAAGAGAAACACACAACAAAGTTTTCATCCATTGATCACACTCTGCTTTAGAGGAAGAAGCATGCTCTAGCTTTCTAGAATCTCGAAGAGTGCAGGAAACTTGAGTGTGCTGAGTACAAATGAACGGTGTTTCCTACACATAAGGATCATATCTAGTCCAACTCTGCTTCTGAAACTGATACAAAGCACTGGTCCTCTAACATCCAATGCTTGTCAGTTAAGATGAAAATCGTGTGAGCTTCGTGAACGATGTAGTTCCTTTGAGCTGAAAAGTGACTGCCCTTACCTGAAACGAAGTCTTGCTTGTAGGAAGACACAGAGCCTGTGATTTAACTCCATTTCTGAAGAGAAACACACAACAAAGTTTTCATCCATTGATCACACTCTGCTTTAGAGCAAGAAGCATGCTCTAGCTTTCTATAATCTCCAAGAGTGCAGGAAACTTGAGTGTGCTGAGTACAAATGAACGGTGTTTCCTACACATAAGGATCATATCTAGTCCAACTCTGCTTCTGAAACTGATACAAAGCACTGGTCCTCTAACATCCAATGCTTGTCAGTTAAGATGAAAAACCTGTGAGCTTCATGAACGATATAGTTCGTTTGAGCTGAAAAGTGACTGCCCTTACCTGAAACGATGTCTTGCTTGTAGGAAGACACAGAGCCTGTGATTTAACTCCATTTCTGAAGAGAAACACACAACAAAGTTTTCATCCATTGATCACACTCTGCTTTAGAGGAAGAAGCACGCTCTAGCTTTCTAGAATCTCGAAGAGTGCAGGAAACTTGAGTGTGCTGAGTACAAATGAACGGTGTTTCCTACACATAAGGATCATATCTAGTCCAACTCTGCTTCTGAAACTGATACAAAGCACTGGTCCTCTAACATCCAATGCTTGTCAGTTAAGATGAAAATCGTGTGAGCTTCGTGAACGATGTAGTTCCTTTGAGCTGAAAAGTGACTGCCCTTACCTGAAACGAAGTCTTGCTTGTAGGAAGACACAGAGCCTGTGATTTAACTGCATTTCTGAAGAGAAACACACAGCAAAGTTTTCATCCATTGATCACACTCTGCTTTAGAGCAAGAAGCATGCTCTAGCTTTCTATAATCTCGAAGAGTGCAGGAAACTTGAGTGTGCTGAGTACAAATGAACGGTGTTTCCTACACATAAGGATCATATCTAGTCCAACTCTGCTTCTGAAACTGATACACAGCACTGGTCCTCTAACATCCAATGCTTGTCAGTTAAGATGAAAAACGTGTGAGCTTCGTGAACGATGTAGTTCTTTGAGCTGAAAAGTGACTGCCCTTACCTGAAACGAAGTCTTGCTTGTAGGAAGACACAGAGCCTGTGATTTAACTCCATTTCTGAACAGAAACATACAACACAGTTCTCCTCCATGGATCACACTCTGCTTTAGAACAAGAATAACGCTATTGCTTTCTAGAGTCTCTAATACCCCAGGAAACGTAAGTGTGCTCAGAACAAAAGAACGGTGTTTCTTACAAATACGAACTAAATCTGGTCCAACACTGCTTCTGAAACTGAAACAAACCACAGGTCCTCTAACATCCAATGCTTGTCAGTAAAGATGAGAAATGTTTGAGCTTCGTTAACGATGTAGTTCGTTTGTGATGAAAAGTGACTGCCCTTACCTGAAACGAAGTCTTGCTTGTAGGAAGACACAGAGCCTGTGATTTAACCCCATTTCTGAAGTAAAACACACAGCAGAGTTCTCATGCATTGATCACAATCTGCTTTAGAGCAAGAAGCACGCTCTTGCTTTCTAGATTCTCTAAGACAGCAGGAAACATGAGTGTGCTGTGAAAAAAAGAACGGTGTTTACTACACATACGGACCATATCTAGTCCAACTCTGCTTCTGAAACTGATACAAAGCACTGGTCCTCTAACATCCAATGCTTGTCAGTTAAGATGAGAAACGTGTCAGCCTCATGAACGATGTAGTTCCTTTGAGCTGAAAAGTGACTGCCCTTACCTGAAACGATGTCTTGATTGTAGGAATACACAGAGCCTGGGATTTAACTCCATTTCTGAAGGGAAACACACAGAATCGTTCTCTTCAATGGATCACACTCTGCTTTAGAGCAAGAAGAACGCTATTGCTTTGTAGAGTCTCTACTACTGCAGGAAACTTGAGTGTGCTGGGAACAAAAGAATGGTGTTTCCTACACAGACGGACCGTAACTAGTCCAACTCTGCTTCTGAAACTGATACAAAGCACTGGTCCTCTAACATCCAATGCTTGGCAGTTAAGATGAGAAACGTGTGAGCTTTGTGAACGATGTAGTTCTTTCGAGCTGAAACTTTACTGTCCTTACCTGAAACGAAGTCATGCTTGTAGGAAGAGACAGAGCCTGGGATTTAACTCCATTTTTGAAGGGAAACACACATCATAGTTCTCATCCATGGATCACACTCTGCTTTAGAGCAAGAAGAACGCTCTTGCTTTTTGGAGTCTCTAATACAGCAAGAAACGTGAGTGTGCTCAGAAGAAAAGAACCGTGTTTCCGATACATACGGACCATATCTAGTCCAACTCTGCTTGAAATTGATACAAAGCAAAGGTACTCTAACATCCAATGCTTCTCAGTTAAGAAGAGAAACCTGTGAGCTTCGTGAAAGATATAGTTCGTTTGAGCTGAAAAGTGACTGCCCTTACCTGAAACGATGTCTTGCTTGTAGGAAGACACAGAGCCTGTGATTTAACTCCATTTCTGAAGAGAAACACACAACAAAGTTTTCATCCATTGATCACACTCTGCTTTAGAGGAAGAAGCACGCTCTAGCTTTCTAGAATCTCGAAGAGTGCAGGAAACTTGAGTGTGCTGAGTACAAATGAACGGTGTTTCCTACACATAAGGATCATATCTAGTCCAACTCTGCTTCTGAAACTGATACAAAGCACTGGTCCTCTAACATCCAATGCTTGTCAGTTAAGATGAAAATCGTGTGAGCTTCGTGAACGATGTAGTTCCTTTGAGCTGAAAAGTGACTGCCCTTACCTGAAACGAAGTCTTGCTTGTAGGAAGACACAGAGCCTGTGATTTAACTCCATTTCTGAAGAGAAACACACAACAAAGTTTTCATCCATTGATCACACTCTGCTTTAGAGCAAGAAGCATGCTCTAGCTTTCTATAATCTCGAAGAGTGCAGGAAACGTGAGTGTGCTGAGTACAAATGAACGGTGTTTCCTACACATAAGGATCATATCTAGTCCAACTCTGCTTCTGAAACTGATACAAAGCACTGGTCCTCTAACATCCAATGCTTGTCAGTTAAGATGAAAAACGTGTGAGCTTCGTGAACGATGTAGTTCTTTGAGCTGAAAAGTGACTGCCCTTACCTGAAACGAAGTCTTGCTTGTAGGAAGACACAGAGCCTGTGATTTAACTCCATTTCTGAACAGAAACATACAACACAGTTCTCCTCCATGGATCACACTCTGCTTTAGAACAAGAATAACGCTATTGCTTTCTAGAGTCTCTAATACCCCAGGAAACGTAAGTGTGCTCAGAACAAAAGAACGGTGTTTCTTACAAATACGAACTAAATCTGGTCCAACACTGCTTCTGAAACTGAAACAAACCACAGATCCTCTAACATCCAATGCTTGTCAGTAAAGATGAGAAATGTTTGAGCTTCGTTAACGATGTAGTTCGTTTGTGATGAAAAGTGACTGCCCTTACCTGAAACGAAGTCTTGCTTGTAGGAAGACACAGAGCCTGTGATTTAACCCCATTACTGAAGTAAAACACACAGCAGAGTTCTCATGCATTGATCACAATCTGCTTTAGAGCAAGAAGCACGCTCTTGCTTTCTAGATTCTCTAAGACAGCAGGAAACATGAGTGTTCTGTGAAAAAAATAACGGTGTTTACTACACATACGGACCATATCTAGTCCAACTCTGCTTCTGAAACTGATACAAAGCACTGGTCCTCTAACATCCAATGCTTGTCAGTTAAGATGAGAAACGTGTCAGCCTCATGAACGATGTAGTTCCTTTGAGCTGAAAAGTGACTGCCCTTACCTGAAACGATGTCTTGATTGTAGGAATACACAGAGCCTGGGATTTAACTCCATTTCTGAAGGGAAACACACAGAATCGTTCTCTTCAATGGATCACACTCTGCTTTAGAGCAAGAAGAACGCTATTGCTTTGTAGAGTCTCTACTACTGCAGGAAACTTGAGTGTGCTGGGAACAAAAGAACGGTGTTTCCTACACAGACGGACCGTAACTAGTCCAACTCTGCTTCTGAAACTGATACAAAGCACTGGTCCTCTAACATCCAATGCTTGGCAGTTAAGATGAGAATCGTGTGAGCTTCATGAACGATGTAGTTCCTTTGAGCTTAAAAGTGACTGCCCTTACCTCAAACGACGTCTTGATTGTAGGAAGACTCAGAGCCTGGGCTTGAACTCTATTTCTGAAAGGAAACACACAGCAGAGTTCTCATCCATGGATCACACTCTGCTTTAGGGCAAGAAGAACGCTATTACTTTCTAGAATCTCGAAGAGAGCAGGAAACTTGAGTGTGCTGAGTACAAATGAACGGTTTTTCCTACACATAAGGATCATATCTAGTGCAACTCTGCTTCTGAAACTGATACAAAGCACTGGTCCTCTAACATCCAATGCTTGGCAGTTAAGATGAGAAACGTGTGAGCTTTGTGAACGATGTAGTTCTTTCGAGCTGAAACTTTACTGTCCTTACCTGAAACGAAGTCATGCTTGTAGGAAGAGACAGAGCCTGGGATTTAACTCCATTTTTGAAGGGAAACACACATCATAGTTCTCATCCATGGATCACACTCTGCTTTAGAGCAAGAAGAACGCTCTTGCTTTTTGGAGTCTCTAATACAGCAAGAAACGTGAGTGTGCTCA
Source organism: Onychomys leucogaster (assembly GCA_949786385.1). Classification (NCBI taxonomy): domain Eukaryota; kingdom Metazoa; phylum Chordata; class Mammalia; order Rodentia; family Cricetidae; genus Onychomys; species Onychomys leucogaster. The sequence goes on along the minus strand of CATKUP010000009.1, from coordinate 1,988,192 downwards.
GAAGAAAAGAACCGTGTTTCCGATACATACGGACCATATCTAGTCCAACTCTGCTTGAAATTGATACAAAGCAAAGGTACTCTAACATCCAATGCTTCTCAGTTAAGAAGAGAAACCTGTGGGCTTCGTGAACGATATAGTTCGTTTGAGCTGAAAAGTGACTGCCCTTACCTGAAACGATGTCTTGCTTGTAGGAAGACACAGAGCCTGTGATTTAACTCCATTTCTGAAGAGAAACACACAACAAAGTTTTCATCCATTGATCACACTCTGCTTTAGAGGAAGAAGCATGCTCTAGCTTTCTAGAATCTCGAAGTGTGCAGGAAACTTGAGTGTGCTGAGTACAAATGAACGGTGTTTCCTACACATAAGGATCATATCTAGTCCAACTCTGCTTCTGAAACTGATACAAAGCACTGGTCCTCTAACATCCAATGCTTGTCAGTTAAGATGAAAATCGTGTGAGCTTCGTGAACGATGTAGTTCCTTTGAGCTGAAAAGTGACTGCCCTTACCTGAAACGAAGTCTTGCTTGTAGGAAGACACAGAGCCTGTGATTTAACTCCATTTCTGAAGAGAAACACACAACAAAGTTTTCATCCATTGATCACACTCTGCTTTAGAGCAAGAAGCATGCTCTAGCTTTCTATAATCTCGAAGAGTGCAGGAAACTTGAGTGTGCTGAGTACAAATGAACGGTGTTTCCTACACATAAGGATCATATCTAGTCCAACTCTGCTTCTGAAACTGATACAAAGCACTGGTCCTCTAACATCCAATGCTTGTCAGTTAAGATGAAAAACGTGTGAGCTTCGTGAACGATGTAGTTCTTTGAGCTGAAAAGTGACTGCCCTTACCTGAAACGAAGTCTTGCTTGTAGGAAGACACAGAGCCTGTGATTTAACTCCATTTCTGAACAGAAACATACAACACAGTTCTCCTCCATGGATCACACTCTGCTTTAGAACAAGAATAACGCTATTGCTTTCTAGAGTCTCTAATACCCCAGGAAACGTAAGTGTGCTCAGAACAAAAGAACGGTGTTTCTTACAAATACGAACTAAATCTGGTCCAACACTGCTTCTGAAACTGAAACAAACCACAGGTCCTCTAACATCCAATGCTTGTCAGTAAAGATGAGAAATGTTTGAGCTTCGTTAACGATGTAGTTCGTTTGTGATGAAAAGTGACTGCCCTTACCTGAAACGAAGTCTTGCTTGTAGGAAGACACAGAGCCTGTGATTTAACCCCATTTCTGAAGTAAAACACACAGCAGAGTTCTCATGCATTGATCACAATCTGCTTTAGAGCAAGAAGCACGCTCTTGCTTTCTAGATTCTCTAAGACAGCAGGAAACATGAGTGTGCTGTGAAAAAAAGAACGGTGTTTACTACACATACGGACCATATCTAGTCCAACTCTGCTTCTGAAACTGATACAAAGCACTGGTCCTCTAACATCCAATGCTTGTCAGTTAAGATGAGAAACGTGTCAGCCTCATGAACGATGTAGTTCCTTTGAGCTGAAAAGTGACTGCCCTTACCTGAAACGATGTCTTGATTGTAGGAATACACAGAGCCTGGGATTTAACTCCATTTCTGAAGGGAAACACACAGAATCGTTCTCTTCAATGGATCACACTCTGCTTTAGAGCAAGAAGAACGCTATTGCTTTGTAGAGTCTCTACTACTGCAGGAAACTTGAGTGTGCTGGGAACAAAAGAATGGTGTTTCCTACACAGACGGACCGTAACTAGTCCAACTCTGCTTCTGAAACTGATACAAAGCACTGGTCCTCTAACATCCAATGCTTGGCAGTTAAGATGAGAAACGTGTGAGCTTTGTGAACGATGTAGTTCTTTCGAGCTGAAACTTTACTGTCCTTACCTGAAACGAAGTCATGCTTGTAGGAAGAGACAGAGCCTGGGATTTAACTCCATTTTTGAAGGGAAACACACATCATAGTTCTCATCCATGGATCACACTCTGCTTTAGAGCAAGAAGAACGCTCTTGCTTTTTGGAGTCTCTAATACAGCAAGAAACGTGAGTGTGCTCAGAAGAAAAGAACCGTGTTTCCGATACATACGGACCATATCTAGTCCAACTCTGCTTGAAATTGATACAAAGCAAAGGTACTCTAACATCCAATGCTTCTCAGTTAAGAAGAGAAACCTGTGAGCTTCGTGAAAGATATAGTTCGTTTGAGCTGAAAAGTGACTGCCCTTACCTGAAACGATGTCTTGCTTGTAGGAAGACACAGAGCCTGTGATTTAACTCCATTTCTGAAGAGAAACACACAACAAAGTTTTCATCCATTGATCACACTCTGCTTTAGAGGAAGAAGCACGCTCTAGCTTTCTAGAATCTCGAAGAGTGCAGGAAACTTGAGTGTGCTGAGTACAAATGAACGGTGTTTCCTACACATAAGGATCATATCTAGTCCAACTCTGCTTCTGAAACTGATACAAAGCACTGGTCCTCTAACATCCAATGCTTGTCAGTTAAGATGAAAATCGTGTGAGCTTCGTGAACGATGTAGTTCCTTTGAGCTGAAAAGTGACTGCCCTTACCTGAAACGAAGTCTTGCTTGTAGGAAGACACAGAGCCTGTGATTTAACTCCATTTCTGAAGAGAAACACACAACAAAGTTTTCATCCATTGATCACACTCTGCTTTAGAGCAAGAAGCATGCTCTAGCTTTCTATAATCTCGAAGAGTGCAGGAAACTTGAGTGTGCTGAGTACAAATGAACGGTGTTTCCTACACATAAGGATCATATCTAGTCCAACTCTGCTTCTGAAACTGATACAAAGCACTGGTCCTCTAACATCCAATGCTTGTCAGTTAAGATGAAAAACGTGTGAGCTTCGTGAACGATGTAGTTCTTTGAGCTGAAAAGTGACTGCCCTTACCTGAAACGAAGTCTTGCTTGTAGGAAGACACAGAGCCTGTGATTTAACTCCATTTCTGAACAGAAACATACAACACAGTTCTCCTCCATGGATCACACTCTGCTTTAGAACAAGAATAACGCTATTGCTTTCTAGAGTCTCTAATACCCCAGGAAACGTAAGTGTGCTCAGAACAAAAGAACGGTGTTTCTTACAAATACGAACTAAATCTGGTCCAACACTGCTTCTGAAACTGAAACAAACCACAGGTCCTCTAACATCCAATGCTTGTCAGTAAAGATGAGAAATGTTTGAGCTTCGTTAACGATGTAGTTCGTTTGTGATGAAAAGTGACTGCCCTTACCTGAAACGAAGTCTTGCTTGTAGGAAGACACAGAGCCTGTGATTTAACCCCATTTCTGAAGTAAAACACACAGCAGAGTTCTCATGCATTGATCACAATCTGCTTTAGAGCAAGAAGCACGCTCTTGCTTTCTAGATTCTCTAAGACAGCAGGAAACATGAGTGTGCTGTGAAAAAAAGAACGGTGTTTACTACACATACGGACCATATCTAGTCCAACTCTGCTTCTGAAACTGATACAAAGCACTGGTCCTCTAACATCCAATGCTTGTCAGTTAAGATGAGAAACGTGTCAGCCTCATGAACGATGTAGTTCCTTTGAGCTGAAAAGTGACTGCCCTTACCTGAAACGATGTCTTGATTGTAGGAATACACAGAGCCTGGGATTTAACTCCATTTCTGAAGGGAAACACACAGAATCGTTCTCTTCAATGGATCACACTCTGCTTTAGAGCAAGAAGAACGCTATTGCTTTGTAGAGTCTCTACTACTGCAGGAAACTTGAGTGTGCTGGGAACAAAAGAATGGTGTTTCCTACACAGACGGACCGTAACTAGTCCAACTCTGCTTCTGAAACTGATACAAAGCACTGGTCCTCTAACATCCAATGCTTGGCAGTTAAGATGAGAATCGTGTGAGCTTCATGAACGATGTAGTTCCTTTGAGCTTAAAAGTGACTGCCCTTACCTCAAACGACGTCTTGATTGTAGGAAGACAAAGAGCCTGGGCCTGAACTCTATTTCTGAAAGGAAACACACAGCAGAGTTCTCATCCATGGATCACACTCTGCTTTAGGGCAAGAAGAACGCTATTACTTTCTAGAATCTCGAAGAGAGCAGGAAACTTGAGTGTGCTGAGTACAAATGAACGGTTTTTCCTACACATAAGGATCATATCTAGTGCAACTCTGCTTCTGAAACTGATACAAAGCACTGGTCCTCTAACATCCAATGCTTGGCAGTTAAGATGAGAAACGTGTGAGCTTTGTGAACGATGTAGTTCTTTCGAGCTGAAACTTTACTGTCCTTACCTGAAACGAAGTCATGCTTGTAGGAAGAGACAGAGCCTGGGATTTAACTCCATTTTTGAAGGGAAACACACATCATAGTTCTCATCCATGGATCACACTCTGCTTTAGAGCAAGAAGAACGCTCTTGCTTTTTGGAGTCTCTAATACAGCAAGAAACGTGAGTGTGCTCAGAAGAAAAGAACCGTGTTTCCGATACATACGGACCATATCTAGTCCAACTCTGCTTGAAATTGATACAAAGCAAAGGTACTCTAACATCCAATGCTTCTCAGTTAAGAAGAGAAACCTGTGAGCTTCGTGAAAGATATAGTTCGTTTGAGCTGAAAAGTGACTGCCCTTACCTGAAACGATGTCTTGCTTGTAGGAAGACACAGAGCCTGTGATTTAACTCCATTTCTGAAGAGAAACACACAACAAAGTTTTCATCCATTGATCACACTCTGCTTTAGAGGAAGAAGCACGCTCTAGCTTTCTAGAATCTCGAAGAGTGCAGGAAACTTGAGTGTGCTGAGTACAAATGAACGGTGTTTCCTACACATAAGGATCATATCTAGTCCAACTCTGCTTCTGAAACTGATACAAAGCACTGGTCCTCTAACATCCAATGCTTGTCAGTTAAGATGAAAATCGTGTGAGCTTCGTGAACGATGTAGTTCCTTTGAGCTGAAAAGTGACTGCCCTTACCTGAAACGAAGTCTTGCTTGTAGGAAGACACAGAGCCTGTGATTTAACTCCATTTCTGAAGAGAAACACACAACAAAGTTTTCATCCATTGATCACACTCTGCTTTAGAGCAAGAAGCATGCTCTAGCTTTCTATAATCTCGAAGAGTGCAGGAAACTTGAGTGTGCTGAGTACAAATGAACGGTGTTTCCTACACATAAGGATCATATCTAGTCCAACTCTGCTTCTGAAACTGATACAAAGCACTGGTCCTCTAACATCCAATGCTTGTCAGTTAAGATGAAAAACGTGTGAGCTTCGTGAACGATGTAGTTCTTTGAGCTGAAAAGTGACTGCCCTTACCTGAAACGAAGTCTTGCTTGTAGGAAGACACAGAGCCTGTGATTTAACTCCATTTCTGAACAGAAACATACAACACAGTTCTCCTCCATGGATCACACTCTGCTTTAGAACAAGAATAACGCTATTGCTTTCTAGAGTCTCTAATACCCCAGGAAACGTAAGTGTGCTCAGAACAAAAGAACGGTGTTTCTTACAAATACGAACTAAATCTGGTCCAACACTGCTTCTGAAACTGAAACAAACCACAGGTCCTCTAACATCCAATGCTTGTCAGTAAAGATGAGAAATGTTTGAGCTTCGTTAACGATGTAGTTCGTTTGTGATGAAAAGTGACTGCCCTTACCTGAAACGAAGTCTTGCTTGTAGGAAGACACAGAGCCTGTGATTTAACCCCATTTCTGAAGTAAAACACACAGCAGAGTTCTCATGCATTGATCACAATCTGCTTTAGAGCAAGAAGCACGCTCTTGCTTTCTAGATTCTCTAAGACAGCAGGAAACATGAGTGTGCTGTGAAAAAAAGAACGGTGTTTACTACACATACGGACCATATCTAGTCCAACTCTGCTTCTGAAACTGATACAAAGCACTGGTCCTCTAACATCCAATGCTTGTCAGTTAAGATGAGAAACGTGTCAGCCTCATGAACGATGTAGTTCCTTTGAGCTGAAAAGTGACTGCCCTTACCTGAAACGATGTCTTGATTGTAGGAATACACAGAGCCTGGGATTTAACTCCATTTCTGAAGGGAAACACACAGAATCGTTCTCTTCAATGGATCACACTCTGCTTTAGAGCAAGAAGAACGCTATTGCTTTGTAGAGTCTCTACTACTGCAGGAAACTTGAGTGTGCTGGGAACAAAAGAATGGTGTTTCCTACACAGACGGACCGTAACTAGTCCAACTCTGCTTCTGAAACTGATACAAAGCACTGGTCCTCTAACATCCAATGCTTGGCAGTTAAGATGAGAATCGTGTGAGCTTCATGAACGATGTAGTTCCTTTGAGCTTAAAAGTGACTGCCCTTACCTCAAACGACGTCTTGATTGTAGGAAGACAAAGAGCCTGGGCCTGAACTCTATTTCTGAAAGGAAACACACAGCAGAGTTCTCATCCATGGATCACACTCTGCTTTAGGGCAAGAAGAACGCTATTACTTTCTAGAATCTCGAAGAGAGCAGGAAACTTGAGTGTGCTGAGTACAAATGAACGGTTTTTCCTACACATAAGGATCATATCTAGTGCAACTCTGCTTCTGAAACTGATACAAAGCACTGGTCCTCTAACATCCAATGCTTGGCAGTTAAGATGAGAAACGTGTGAGCTTTGTGAACGATGTAGTTCTTTCGAGCTGAAACTTTATTGTCCTTACCTGAAACGAAGTCATGCTTGTAGGAAGAGACAGAGCCTGGGATTTAACTCCATTTTTGAAGGGAAACACACATCATAGTTCTCATCCATGGATCACACTCTGCTTTAGAGCAAGAAGAACGCTCTTGCTTTTTGGAGTCTCTAATACAGCAAGAAACGTGAGTGTGCTCAGAAGAAAAGAACCGTGTTTCCGATACATACGGACCATATCTAGTCCAACTCTGCTTGAAATTGATACAAAGCAAAGGTACTCTAACATCCAATGCTTCTCAGTTAAGAAGAGAAACCTGTGAGCTTCGTGAACGATATAGTTCGTTTGAGCTGAAAAGTGACTGCCCTTACCTGAAACGATGTCTTGCTTGTAGGAAGACACAGAGCCTGTGATTTAACTCCATTTCTGAAGAGAAACACACAACAAAGTTTTCATCCATTGATCACACTCTGCTTTAGAGGAAGAAGCACGCTCTAGCTTTCTAGAATCTCGAAGAGTGCAGGAAACTTGAGTGTGCTGAGTACAAATGAACGGTGTTTCCTACACATAAGGATCATATCTAGTCCAACTCTGCTTCTGAAACTGATACAAAGCACTGGTCCTCTAACATCCAATGCTTGTCAGTTAAGATGAAAATCGTGTGAGCTTCGTGAACGATGTAGTTCCTTTGAGCTGAAAAGTGACTGCCCTTACCTGAAACGAAGTCTTGCTTGTAGGAAGACACAGAGCCTGTGATTTAACTGCATTTCTGAAGAGAAACACACAGCAAAGTTTTCATCCATTGATCACACTCTGCTTTAGAGCAAGAAGCATGCTCTAGCTTTCTATAATCTCGAAGAGTGCAGGAAACTTGAGTGTGCTGAGTACAAATGAACGGTGTTTCCTACACATAAGGATCATATCTAGTCCAACTCTGCTTCTGAAACTGATACACAGCACTGGTCCTCTAACATCCAATGCTTGTCAGTTAAGATGAAAAACGTGTGAGCTTCGTGAACGATGTAGTTCTTTGAGCTGAAAAGTGACTGCCCTTACCTGAAACGAAGTCTTGCTTGTAGGAAGACACAGAGCCTGTGATTTAACTCCATTTCTGAACAGAAACATACAACACAGTTCTCCTCCATGGATCACACTCTGCTTTAGAACAAGAATAACGCTATTGCTTTCTAGAGTCTCTAATACCCCAGGAAACGTAAGTGTGCTCAGAACAAAAGAACGGTGTTTCTTACAAATACGAACTAAATCTGGTCCAACACTGCTTCTGAAACTGAAACAAACCACAGGTCCTCTAACATCCAATGCTTGTCAGTAAAGATGAGAAATGTTTGAGCTTCGTTAACGATGTAGTTCGTTTGTGATGAAAAGTGACTGCCCTTACCTGAAACGAAGTCTTGCTTGTAGGAAGACACAGAGCCTGTGATTTAACCCCATTTCTGAAGTAAAACACACAGCAGAGTTCTCATGCATTGATCACAATCTGCTTTAGAGCAAGAAGCACGCTCTTGCTTTCTAGATTCTCTAAGACAGCAGGAAACATGAGTGTGCTGTGAAAAAAAGAACGGTGTTTACTACACATACGGACCATATCTAGTCCAACTCTGCTTCTGAAACTGATACAAAGCACTGGTCCTCTAACATCCAATGCTTGTCAGTTAAGATGAGAAACGTGTCAGCCTCATGAACGATGTAGTTCCTTTGAGCTGAAAAGTGACTGCCCTTACCTGAAACGATGTCTTGATTGTAGGAATACACAGAGCCTGGGATTTAACTCCATTTCTGAAGGGAAACACACAGAATCGTTCTCTTCAATGGATCACACTCTGCTTTAGAGCAAGAAGCACGCTCTAGCTTTCTAGAATCTCGAAGAGAGCAGGAAACTTGAGTGTGCTGAGTACAAATGAACGGTGTTTCCTACACATAAGGATCATATCTAGTCCAACTCTGCTTCTGAAACTGATACAAAGCACTGGTCCTCTAACATCCAATGCTTGTCAGTTAAGATGAAAAACGTGTGAGCTTCGTGAACGATGTAGTTCCTTTGAGCTGAAAAGTGACTGCCCTTACCTGAAACGAAGTCTTGCTTGTAGGAAGACACAGAGCGTGTGATTTAACTCCATTTCTGAAGAGAAACACACAACAAAGTTTTCATCCATTGATCACACTCTGCTTTAGAGCAAGAAGCACGCTCTAGCTTTCTAGAATCTCGAAGAGTGCAGGAAACTTGAGTGTGCTGAGTACAAATGAACGGTGTTTCCTACACATAAGGATCATATCTAGTCCAACTCTGCTTCTGAAACTGATACAAAGCACTGGTCCTCTAACATCCAATGCTTGTCAGTTAAGATGAAAAACGTGTGAGCTTCGTGAACGATGTAGTTCCTTTGAGCTGAAAAGTGACTGCCCTTACCTGAAACGAAGTCTTGCTTGTAGGAAGACACAGAGCCTGTGATTTAACTCCATTTCTGAACAGGAACATACAACACAGTTCTCATCCATGGATCACACTCTGCTTTACAGCAAGAAACACGCTCTTGCTTTCTAGATTCTCTAAGACAGCAGGAAACATGAGTGTGCTGTGAAAAAAATAACGGTGTTTACTACACATACGGACCATATCTAGTCCAACTCTGCTTCTGAAACTGATACAAAGCACTGGTCCTCTAACATCCAATGCTTGTCAGTTAAGATGAGAAACGTGTCAGCCTCATGAACGATGTAGCTCCTTTTAGCTGAAAAGTGACTGCCCTTACCTGAAACGATGTCTTGATTGTAGGAATACACAGAGCCTGGGATTTAACTCCATTTCTGAAGGGAAACACACAGAATCGTTCTCTTCAATGGATCACACTCTGCTTTAGAGCAAGAAGAACGCTATTGCTTTGTAGAGTCTCTACTACTGCAGGAAACTTGAGTGTGCTGGGAACAAAAGAACGGTGTTTCCTACACAGACGGACCGTAACTAGTCCAACTCTGCTTCTGAAACTGATACAAAGCACTGGTCCTCTAACATCCAATGCTTGGCAGTTAAGATGAGAATCGTGTGAGCTTCATGAACGATGTAGTTCCTTTGAGCTTAAAAGTGACTGCCCTTACCTCAAACGACGTCTTGATTGTAGGAAGACTCAGAGCCTGGGCTTGAACTCTATTTCTGAAAGGAAACACACAGCAGAGTTCTCATCCATGGATCACACTCTGCTTTAGGGCAAGAAGAACGCTATTACTTTCTAGAATCTCGAAGAGAGCAAGAAACTTGAGTGTGCTGAGTACAAATGAACGGTTTTTCCTACACATAAGGATCATATCTAGTGCAACTCTGCTTCTGAAACTGATACAAAGCACTGGTCCTCTAACATCCAATGCTTGGCAGTTAAGATGAGAAACGTGTGAGCTTTGTGAACGATGTAGTTCTTTCGAGCTGAAACTTTACTGTCCTTACCTGAAACGAAGTCATGCTTGTAGGAAGAGACAGAGCCTGGGATTTAACTCCATTTTTGAAGGGAAACACACATCATAGTTCTCATCCATGGATCACACTCTGCTTTAGAGCAAGAAGAACGCTCTTGCTTTTTGGAGTCTCTAATACAGCAAGAAACGTGAGTGTGCTCAGAAGAAAAGAACCGTGTTTCCGATACATACGGACCATATCTAGTCCAACTCTGCTTGAAATTGATACAAAGCAAAGGTACTCTAACATCCAATGCTTCTCAGTTAAGAAGAGAAACCTGTGAGCTTCGTGAACGATATAGTTCGTTTGAGCTGAAAAGTGACTGCCCTTACCTGAAACGATGTCTTGCTTGTAGGAAGACACAGAGCCTGTGATTTAACTCCATTTCTGAAGAGAAACACACAACAAAGTTTTCATCCATTGATCACACTCTGCTTTAGAGGAAGAAGCACGCTCTAGCTTTCTAGAATCTCGAAGAGTGCAGGAAACTTGAGTGTGCTGAGTACAAATGAACGGTGTTTCCTACACATAAGGATCATATCTAGTCCAACTCTGCTTCTGAAACTGATACAAAGCACTGGTCCTCTAACATCCAATGCTTGTCAGTTAAGATGAAAATCGTGTGAGCTTCGTGAACGATGTAGTTCCTTTGAGCTGAAAAGTGACTGCCCTTACCTGAAACGAAGTCTTGCTTGTAGGAAGACACAGAGCCTGTGATTTAACTCCATTTCTGAAGAGAAACACACAACAAAGTTTTCATCCATTGATCACACTCTGCTTTAGAGCAAGAAGCATGCTCTAGCTTTCTATAATCTCGAAGAGTGCAGGAAACGTGAGTGTGCTGAGTACAAATGAACGGTGTTTCCTACACATAAGGATCATATCTAGTCCAACTCTGCTTCTGAAACTGATACACAGCACTGGTCCTCTAACATCCAATGCTTGTCAGTTAAGATGAAAAACGTGTGAGCTTCGTGAACGATGTAGTTCTTTGAGCTGAAAAGTGACTGCCCTTACCTGAAACGAAGTCTTGCTTGTAGGAAGACACAGAGCCTGTGATTTAACTCCATTTCTGAACAGAAACATACAACACAGTTCTCCTCCATGGATCACACTCTGCTTTAGAACAAGAATAACGCTATTGCTTTCTAGAGTCTCTAATACCCCAGGAAACGTAAGTGTGCTCAGAACAAAAGAACGGTGTTTCTTACAAATACGAACTAAATCTGGTCCAACACTGCTTCTGAAACTGAAACAAACCACAGGTCCTCTAACATCCAATGCTTGTCAGTAAAGATGAGAAATGTTTGAGCTTCGTTAACGATGTAGTTCGTTTGTGATGAAAAGTGACTGCCCTTACCTGAAACGAAGTCTTGCTTGTAGGAAGACACAGAGCCTGTGATTTAACCCCATTTCTGAAGTAAAACACACAGCAGAGTTCTCATGCATTGATCACAATCTGCTTTAGAGCAAGAAGCACGCTCTTGCTTTCTAGATTCTCTAAGACAGCAGGAAACATGAGTGTGCTGTGAAAAAAAGAACGGTGTTTACTACACATACGGACCATATCTAGTCCAACTCTGCTTCTGAAACTGATACAAAGCACTGGTCCTCTAACATCCAATGCTTGTCAGTTAAGATGAGAAACGTGTCAGCCTCATGAACGATGTAGTTCCTTTGAGCTGAAAAGTGACTGCCCTTACCTGAAACGATGTCTTGATTGTAGGAATACACAGAGCCTGGGATTTAACTCCATTTCTGAAGGGAAACACACAGAATCGTTCTCTTCAATGGATCACACTCTGCTTTAGAGCAAGAAGAACGCTATTGCTTTGTAGAGTCTCTACTACTGCAGGAAACTTGAGTGTGCTGGGAACAAAAGAACGGTGTTTCCTACACAGACGGACCGTAACTAGTCCAACTCTGCTTCTGAAACTGATACAAAGCACTGGTCCTCTAACATCCAATGCTTGGCAGTTAAGATGAGAATCGTGTGAGCTTCATGAACGATGTAGTTCCTTTGAGCTTAAAAGTGACTGCCCTTACCTCAAACGACGTCTTGATTGTAGGAAGACTCAGAGCCTGGGCTTGAACTCTATTTCTGAAAGGAAACACACAGCAGAGTTCTCATCCATGGATCACACTCTGCTTTAGGGCAAGAAGAACGCTATTACTTTCTAGAATCTCGAAGAGAGCAGGAAACTTGAGTGTGCTGAGTACAAATGAACGGTTTTTCCTACACATAAGGATCATATCTAGTGCAACTCTGCTTCTGAAACTGATACAAAGCACTGGTCCTCTAACATCCAATGCTTGGCAGTTAAGATGAGAAACGTGTGAGCTTTGTGAACGATGTAGTTCTTTCGAGCTGAAACTTTACTGTCCTTACCTGAAACGAAGTCATGCTTGTAGGAAGAGACAGAGCCTGGGATTTAACTCCATTTTTGAAGGGAAACACACATCATAGTTCTCATCCATGGATCACACTCTGCTTTAGAGCAAGAAGAACGCTCTTGCTTTTTGGAGTCTCTAATACAGCAAGAAACGTGAGTGTGCTCAGAAGAAAAGAACCGTGTTTCCGATACATACGGACCATATCTAGTCCAACTCTGCTTGAAATTGATACAAAGCAAAGGTACTCTAACATCCAATGCTTCTCAGTTAAGAAGAGAAACCTGTGAGCTTCGTGAACGATATAGTTCGTTTGAGCTGAAAAGTGACTGCCCTTACCTGAAACGATGTCTTGCTTGTAGGAAGACACAGAGCCTGTGATTTAACTCCATTTCTGAAGAGAAACACACAACAAAGTTTTCATCCATTGATCACACTCTGCTTTAGAGGAAGAAGCATGCTCTAGCTTTCTAGAATCTCGAAGAGTGCAGGAAACTTGAGTGTGCTGAGTACAAATGAACGGTGTTTCCTACACATAAGGATCATATCTAGTCCAACTCTGCTTCTGAAACTGATACAAAGCACTGGTCCTCTAACATCCAATGCTTGTCAGTTAAGATGAAAATCGTGTGAGCTTCGTGAACGATGTAGTTCCTTTGAGCTGAAAAGTGACTGCCCTTACCTGAAACGAAGTCTTGCTTGTAGGAAGACACAGAGCCTGTGATTTAACTCCATTTCTGAAGAGAAACACACAACAAAGTTTTCATCCATTGATCACACTCTGCTTTAGAGCAAGAAGCATGCTCTAGCTTTCTATAATCTCCAAGAGTGCAGGAAACTTGAGTGTGCTGAGTACAAATGAACGGTGTTTCCTACACATAAGGATCATATCTAGTCCAACTCTGCTTCTGAAACTGATACAAAGCACTGGTCCTCTAACATCCAATGCTTGTCAGTTAAGATGAAAAACGTGTGAGCTTCGTGAACGATGTAGTTCTTTGAGCTGAAAAGTGACTGCCCTTACCTGAAACGAAGTCTTGCTTGTAGGAAGACACAGAGCCTGTGATTTAACTCCATTTCTGAACAGAAACATACAACACAGTTCTCCTCCATGGATCACACTCTGCTTTAGAACAAGAATAACGCTATTGCTTTCTAGAGTCTCTAATACCCCAGGAAACGTAAGTGTGCTCAGAACAAAAGAACGGTGTTTCTTACAAATACGAACTAAATCTGGTCCAACACTGCTTCTGAAACTGAAACAAACCACAGGTCCTCTAACATCCAATGCTTGTCAGTAAAGATGAGAAATGTTTGAGCTTCGTTAACGATGTAGTTCGTTTGTGATGAAAAGTGACTGCCCTTACCTGAAACGAAGTCTTGCTTGTAGGAAGACACAGAGCCTGTGATTTAACCCCATTTCTGAAGTAAAACACACAGCAGAGTTCTCATGCATTGATCACAATCTGCTTTAGAGCAAGAAGCACGCTCTTGCTTTCTAGATTCTCTAAGACAGCAGGAAACATGAGTGTGCTGTGAAAAAAAGAACGGTGTTTACTACACATACGGACCATATCTAGTCCAACTCTGCTTCTGAAACTGATACAAAGCACTGGTCCTCTAACATCCAATGCTTGTCAGTTAAGATGAGAAACGTGTCAGCCTCATGAACGATGTAGTTCCTTTGAGCTGAAAAGTGACTGCCCTTACCTGAAACGATGTCTTGATTGTAGGAATACACAGAGCCTGGGATTTAACTCCATTTCTGAAGGGAAACACACAGAATCGTTCTCTTCAATGGATCACACTCTGCTTTAGAGCAAGAAGAACGCTATTGCTTTGTAGAGTCTCTACTACTGCAGGAAACTTGAGTGTGCTGGGAACAAAAGAATGGTGTTTCCTACACAGACGGACCATAACTAGTCCAACTCTGCTTCTGAAACTGATACAAAGCACTGGTCCTCTAACATCCAATGCTTGGCAGTTAAGATGAGAAACGTGTGAGCTTTGTGAACGATGTAGTTCTTTCGAGCTGAAACTTTACTGTCCTTACCTGAAACGAAGTCATGCTTGTAGGAAGAGACAGAGCCTGGGATTTAACTCCATTTTTGAAGGGAAACACACATCATAGTTCTCATCCATGGATCACACTCTGCTTTAGAGCAAGAAGAACGCTCTTGCTTTTTGGAGTCTCTAATACAGCAAGAAACGTGAGTGTGCTCAGAAGAAAAGAACCGTGTTTCCGATACATACGGACCATATCTAGTCCAACTCTGCTTGAAATTGATACAAAGCAAAGGTACTCTAACATCCAATGCTTCTCAGTTAAGAAGAGAAACCTGTGAGCTTCGTGAAAGATATAGTTCGTTTGAGCTGAAAAGTGACTGCCCTTACCTGAAACGATGTCTTGCTTGTAGGAAGACACAGAGCCTGTGATTTAACTCCATTTCTGAAGAGAAACACACAACAAAGTTTTCATCCATTGATCACACTCTGCTTTAGAGGAAGAAGCACGCTCTAGCTTTCTAGAATCTCGAAGAGTGCAGGAAACTTGAGTGTGCTGAGTACAAATGAACGGTGTTTCCTACACATAAGGATCATATCTAGTCCAACTCTGCTTCTGAAACTGATACAAAGCACTGGTCCTCTAACATCCAATGCTTGTCAGTTAAGATGAAAATCGTGTGAGCTTCGTGAACGATGTAGTTCCTTTGAGCTGAAAAGTGACTGCCCTTACCTGAAACGAAGTCTTGCTTGTAGGAAGACACAGAGCCTGTGATTTAACTGCATTTCTGAAGAGAAACACACAGCAAAGTTTTCATCCATTGATCACACTCTGCTTTAGAGCAAGAAGCATGCTCTAGCTTTCTATAATCTCGAAGAGTGCAGGAAACTTGAGTGTGCTGAGTACAAATGAACGGTGTTTCCTACACATAAGGATCATATCTAGTCCAACTCTGCTTCTGAAACTGATACACAGCACTGGTCCTCTAACATCCAATGCTTGTCAGTTAAGATGAAAAACGTGTGAGCTTCGTGAACGATGTAGTTCTTTGAGCTGAAAAGTGACTGCCCTTACCTGAAACGAAGTCTTGCTTGTAGGAAGACACAGAGCCTGTGATTTAACTCCATTTCTGAACAGAAACATACAACACAGTTCTCCTCCATGGATCACACTCTGCTTTAGAACAAGAATAACGCTATTGCTTTCTAGAGTCTCTAATACCCCAGGAAACGTAAGTGTGCTCAGAACAAAAGAACGGTGTTTCTTACAAATACGAACTAAATCTGGTCCAACACTGCTTCTGAAACTGAAACAAACCACAGGTCCTCTAACATCCAATGCTTGTCAGTAAAGATGAGAAATGTTTGAGCTTCGTTAACGATGTAGTTCGTTTGTGATGAAAAGTGACTGCCCTTACCTGAAACGAAGTCTTGCTTGTAGGAAGACACAGAGCCTGTGATTTAACCCCATTTCTGAAGTAAAACACACAGCAGAGTTCTCATGCATTGATCACAATCTGCTTTAGAGCAAGAAGCACGCTCTTGCTTTCTAGATTCTCTAAGACAGCAGGAAACATGAGTGTGCTGTGAAAAAAAGAACGGTGTTTACTACACATACGGACCATATCTAGTCCAACTCTGCTTCTGAAACTGATACAAAGCACTGGTCCTCTAACATCCAATGCTTGTCAGTTAAGATGAGAAACGTGTCAGCCTCATGAACGATGTAGTTCCTTTGAGCTGAAAAGTGACTGCCCTTACCTGAAACGATGTCTTGATTGTAGGAATACACAGAGCCTGGGATTTAACTCCATTTCTGAAGGGAAACACACAGAATCGTTCTCTTCAATGGATCACACTCTGCTTTAGAGCAAGAAGAACGCTATTGCTTTGTAGAGTCTCTACTACTGCAGGAAACTTGAGTGTGCTGGGAACAAAAGAATGGTGTTTCCTACACAGACGGACCGTAACTAGTCCAACTCTGCTTCTGAAACTGATACAAAGCACTGGTCCTCTAACATCCAATGCTTGGCAGTTAAGATGAGAATCGTGTGAGCTTCATGAACGATGTAGTTCCTTTGAGCTTAAAAGTGACTGCCCTTACCTCAAACGACGTCTTGATTGTAGGAAGACAAAGAGCCTGGGCCTGAACTCTATTTCTGAAAGGAAACACACAGCAGAGTTCTCATCCATGGATCACACTCTGCTTTAGGGCAAGAAGAACGCTATTACTTTCTAGAATCTCGAAGAGAGCAGGAAACTTGAGTGTGCTGAGTACAAATGAACGGTGTTTCCTACACATAAGGATCATATCTAGTCCAACTCTGCTTCTGAAACTGATACAAAGCACTGGTCCTCTAACATCCAATGCTTGGCAGTTAAGATGAGAAACGTGTGAGCTTTGTGAACGATGTAGTTCTTTCGAGCTGAAACTTTATTGTCCTTACCTGAAACGAAGTCATGCTTGTAGGAAGAGACAGAGCCTGGGATTTAACTCCATTTTTGAAGGGAAACACACATCATAGTTCTCATCCATGGATCACACTCTGCTTTAGAGCAAGAAGAACGCTCTTGCTTTTTGGAGTCTCTAATACAGCAAGAAACGTGAGTGTGCTCAGAAGAAAAGAACCGTGTTTCCGATACATACGGACCATATCTAGTCCAACTCTGCTTGAAATTGATACAAAGCAAAGGTACTCTAACATCCAATGCTTCTCAGTTAAGAAGAGAAACCTGTGAGCTTCATGAACGATATAGTTCGTTTGAGCTGAAAAGTGACTGCCCTTACCTGAAACGATGTCTTGCTTGTAGGAAGACACAGAGCCTGTGATTTAACTCCATTTCTGAAGAGAAACACACAACAAAGTTTTCATCCATTGATCACACTCTGCTTTAGAGGAAGAAGCACGCTCTAGCTTTCTAGAATCTCGAAGAGTGCAGGAAACTTGAGTGTGCTGAGTACAAATGAACGGTGTTTCCTACACATAAGGATCATATCTAGTCCAACTCTGCTTCTGAAACTGATACAAAGCACTGGTCCTCTAACATCCAATGCTTGTCAGTTAAGATGAAAATCGTGTGAGCTTCGTGAACGATGTAGTTCCTTTGAGCTGAAAAGTGACTGCCCTTACCTGAAACGAAGTCTTGCTTGTAGGAAGACACAGAGCCTGTGATTTAACTGCATTTCTGAAGAGAAACACACAGCAAAGTTTTCATCCATTGATCACACTCTGCTTTAGAGCAAGAAGCATGCTCTAGCTTTCTATAATCTCGAAGAGTGCAGGAAACTTGAGTGTGCTGAGTACAAATGAACGGTGTTTCCTACACATAAGGATCATATCTAGTCCAACTCTGCTTCTGAAACTGATACACAGCACTGGTCCTCTAACATCCAATGCTTGTCAGTTAAGATGAAAAACGTGTGAGCTTCGTGAACGATGTAGTTCTTTGAGCTGAAAAGTGACTGCCCTTACCTGAAACGAAGTCTTGCTTGTAGGAAGACACAGAGCCTGTGATTTAACTCCATTTCTGAACAGAAACATACAACACAGTTCTCCTCCATGGATCACACTCTGCTTTAGAACAAGAATAACGCTATTGCTTTCTAGAGTCTCTAATACCCCAGGAAACGTAAGTGTGCTCAGAACAAAAGAACGGTGTTTCTTACAAATACGAACTAAATCTGGTCCAACACTGCTTCTGAAACTGAAACAAACCACAGGTCCTCTAACATCCAATGCTTGTCAGTAAAGATGAGAAATGTTTGAGCTTCGTTAACGATGTAGTTCGTTTGTGATGAAAAGTGACTGCCCTTACCTGAAACGAAGTCTTGCTTGTAGGAAGACACAGAGCCTGTGATTTAACCCCATTTCTGAAGTAAAACACACAGCAGAGTTCTCATGCATTGATCACAATCTGCTTTAGAGCAAGAAGCACGCTCTTGCTTTCTAGATTCTCTAAGACAGCAGGAAACATGAGTGTGCTGTGAAAAAAAGAACGGTGTTTACTACACATACGGACCATATCTAGTCCAACTCTGCTTCTGAAACTGATACAAAGCACTGGTCCTCTAACATCCAATGCTTGTCAGTTAAGATGAGAAACGTGTCAGCCTCATGAACGATGTAGTTCCTTTGAGCTGAAAAGTGACTGCCCTTACCTGAAACGATGTCTTGATTGTAGGAATACACAGAGCCTGGGATTTAACTCCATTTCTGAAGGGAAACACACAGAATCGTTCTCTTCAATGGATCACACTCTGCTTTAGAGCAAGAAGCACGCTCTAGCTTTCTAGAATCTCGAAGAGAGCAGGAAACTTGAGTGTGCTGAGTACAAATGAACGGTGTTTCCTACACATAAGGATCATATCTAGTCCAACTCTGCTTCTGAAACTGATACAAAGCACTGGTCCTCTAACATCCAATGCTTGTCAGTTAAGATGAAAAACGTGTGAGCTTCGTGAACGATGTAGTTCCTTTGAGCTGAAAAGTGACTGCCCTTACCTGAAACGAAGTCTTGCTTGTAGGAAGACACAGAGCGTGTGATTTAACTCCATTTCTGAAGAGAAACACACAACAAAGTTTTCATCCATTGATCACACTCTGCTTTAGAGCAAGAAGCACGCTCTAGCTTTCTAGAATCTCGAAGAGTGCAGGAAACTTGAGTGTGCTGAGTACAAATGAACGGTGTTTCCTACACATAAGGATCATATCTAGTCCAACTCTGCTTCTGAAACTGATACAAAGCACTGGTCCTCTAACATCCAATGCTTGTCAGTTAAGATGAAAAACGTGTGAGCTTCGTGAACGATGTAGTTCCTTTGAGCTGAAAAGTGACTGCCCTTACCTGAAACGAAGTCTTGCTTGTAGGAAGACACAGAGCCTGTGATTTAACTCCATTTCTGAACAGGAACATACAACACAGTTCTCATCCATGGATCACACTCTGCTTTACAGCAAGAAACACGCTCTTGCTTTCTAGATTCTCTAAGACAGCAGGAAACATGAGTGTGCTGTGAAAAAAATAACGGTGTTTACTACACATACGGACCATATCTAGTCCAACTCTGCTTCTGAAACTGATACAAAGCACTGGTCCTCTAACATCCAATGCTTGTCAGTTAAGATGAGAAACGTGTTAGCCTCATGAACGATGTAGCTCCTTTTAGCTGAAAAGTGACTGCCCTTACCTGAAACGATGTCTTGATTGTAGGAATACACAGAGCCTGGGATTTAACTCCATTTCTGAAGGGAAACACACAGAATCGTTCTCTTCAATGGATCACACTCTGCTTTAGAGCAAGAAGAACGCTATTGCTTTGTAGAGTCTCTACTACTGCAGGAAACTTGAGTGTGCTGGGAACAAAAGAACGGTGTTTCCTACACAGACGGACCGTAACTAGTCCAACTCTGCTTCTGAAACTGATACAAAGCACTGGTCCTCTAACATCCAATGCTTGGCAGTTAAGATGAGAATCGTGTGAGCTTCATGAACGATGTAGTTCCTTTGAGCTTAAAAGTGACTGCCCTTACCTCAAACGACGTCTTGATTGTAGGAAGACTCAGAGCCTGGGCTTGAACTCTATTTCTGAAAGGAAACACACAGCAGAGTTCTCATCCATGGATCACACTCTGCTTTAGGGCAAGAAGAACGCTATTACTTTCTAGAATCTCGAAGAGAGCAAGAAACTTGAGTGTGCTGAGTACAAATGAACGGTTTTTCCTACACATAAGGATCATATCTAGTGCAACTCTGCTTCTGAAACTGATACAAAGCACTGGTCCTCTAACATCCAATGCTTGGCAGTTAAGATGAGAAACGTGTGAGCTTTGTGAACGATGTAGTTCTTTCGAGCTGAAACTTTACTGTCCTTACCTGAAACGAAGTCATGCTTGTAGGAAGAGACAGAGCCTGGGATTTAACTCCATTTTTGAAGGGAAACACACATCATAGTTCTCATCCATGGATCACACTCTGCTTTAGAGCAAGAAGAACGCTCTTGCTTTTTGGAGTCTCTAATACAGCAAGAAACGTGAGTGTGCTCAGAAGAAAAGAACCGTGTTTCCGATACATACGGACCATATCTAGTCCAACTCTGCTTGAAATTGATACAAAGCAAAGGTACTCTAACATCCAATGCTTCTCAGTTAAGAAGAGAAACCTGTGAGCTTCGTGAACGATATAGTTCGTTTGAGCTGAAAAGTGACTGCCCTTACCTGAAACGATGTCTTGCTTGTAGGAAGACACAGAGCCTGTGATTTAACTCCATTTCTGAAGAGAAACACACAACAAAGTTTTCATCCATTGATCACACTCTGCTTTAGAGGAAGAAGCACGCTCTAGCTTTCTAGAATCTCGAAGAGTGCAGGAAACTTGAGTGTGCTGAGTACAAATGAACGGTGTTTCCTACACATAAGGATCATATCTAGTCCAACTCTGCTTCTGAAACTGATACAAAGCACTGGTCCTCTAACATCCAATGCTTGTCAGTTAAGATGAAAATCGTGTGAGCTTCGTGAACGATGTAGTTCCTTTGAGCTGAAAAGTGACTGCCCTTACCTGAAACGAAGTCTTGCTTGTAGGAAGACACAGAGCCTGTGATTTAACTCCATTTCTGAAGAGAAACACACAACAAAGTTTTCATCCATTGATCACACTCTGCTTTAGAGCAAGAAGCATGCTCTAGCTTTCTATAATCTCGAAGAGTGCAGGAAACGTGAGTGTGCTGAGTACAAATGAACGGTGTTTCCTACACATAAGGATCATATCTAGTCCAACTCTGCTTCTGAAACTGATACACAGCACTGGTCCTCTAACATCCAATGCTTGTCAGTTAAGATGAAAAACGTGTGAGCTTCGTGAACGATGTAGTTCTTTGAGCTGAAAAGTGACTGCCCTTACCTGAAACGAAGTCTTGCTTGTAGGAAGACACAGAGCCTGTGATTTAACTCCATTTCTGAACAGAAACATACAACACAGTTCTCCTCCATGGATCACACTCTGCTTTAGAACAAGAATAACGCTATTGCTTTCTAGAGTCTCTAATACCCCAGGAAACGTAAGTGTGCTCAGAACAAAAGAACGGTGTTTCTTACAAATACGAACTAAATCTGGTCCAACACTGCTTCTGAAACTGAAACAAACCACAGGTCCTCTAACATCCAATGCTTGTCAGTAAAGATGAGAAATGTTTGAGCTTCGTTAACGATGTAGTTCGTTTGTGATGAAAAGTGACTGCCCTTACCTGAAACGAAGTCTTGCTTGTAGGAAGACACAGAGCCTGTGATTTAACCCCATTTCTGAAGTAAAACACACAGCAGAGTTCTCATGCATTGATCACAATCTGCTTTAGAGCAAGAAGCACGCTCTTGCTTTCTAGATTCTCTAAGACAGCAGGAAACATGAGTGTGCTGTGAAAAAAAGAACGGTGTTTACTACACATACGGACCATATCTAGTCCAACTCTGCTTCTGAAACTGATACAAAGCACTGGTCCTCTAACATCCAATGCTTGTCAGTTAAGATGAGAAACGTGTCAGCCTCATGAACGATGTAGTTCCTTTGAGCTGAAAAGTGACTGCCCTTACCTGAAACGATGTCTTGATTGTAGGAATACACAGAGCCTGGGATTTAACTCCATTTCTGAAGGGAAACACACAGAATCGTTCTCTTCAATGGATCACACTCTGCTTTAGAGCAAGAAGCACGCTCTAGCTTTCTAGAATCTCGAAGAGAGCAGGAAACTTGAGTGTGCTGAGTACAAATGAACGGTGTTTCCTACACATAAGGATCATATCTAGTCCAACTCTGCTTCTGAAACTGATACAAAGCACTGGTCCTCTAACATCCAATGCTTGTCAGTTAAGAAGAAAAACGTGTGAGCTTCGTGAACGATGTAGTTCCTTTGAGCTGAAAAGTGACTGCCCTTACCTGAAACGAAGTCTTGCTTGTAGGAAGACACAGAGCGTGTGATTTAACTCCATTTCTGAAGAGAAACACACAACAAAGTTTTCATCCATTGATCACACTCTGCTTTAGAGCAAGAAGCACGCTCTAGCTTTCTAGAATCTCGAAGAGTGCAGGAAACTTGAGTGTGCTGAGTACAAATGAACGGTGTTTCCTACACATAAGGATCATATCTAGTCCAACTCTGCTTCTGAAACTGATACAAAGCACTGGTCCTCTAACATCCAATGCTTGTCAGTTAAGATGAAAAACGTGTGAGCTTCGTGAACGATGTAGTTCCTTTGAGCTGAAAAGTGACTGCCCTTACCTGAAACGAAGTCTTGCTTGTAGGAAGACACAGAGCCTGTGATTTAACTCCATTTCTGAACAGGAACATACAACACAGTTCTCATCCATGGATCACACTCTGCTTTACAGCAAGAAGCACGCTCTTGCTTTCTAGATTCTCTAAGACAGCAGGAAACATGAGTGTGCTGTGAAAAAAATAACGGTGTTTACTACACATACGGACCATATCTAGTCCAACTCTGCTTCTGAAACTGATACAAAGCACTGGTCCTCTAACATCCAATGCTTGTCAGTTAAGATGAGAAACGTGTCAGCCTCATGAACGATGTAGCTCCTTTTAGCTGAAAAGTGACTGCCCTTACCTGAAACGATGTCTTGATTGTAGGAATACACAGAGCCTGGGATTTAACTCCATTTCTGAAGGGAAACACACAGAATCGTTCTCTTCAATGGATCACACTCTGCTTTAGAGCAAGAAGAACGCTATTGCTTTGTAGAGTCTCTACTACTGCAGGAAACTTGAGTGTGCTGGGAACAAAAGAACGGTGTTTCCTACACAGACGGACCGTAACTAGTCCAACTCTGCTTCTGAAACTGATACAAAGCACTGGTCCTCTAACATCCAATGCTTGGCAGTTAAGATGAGAATCGTGTGAGCTTCATGAACGATGTAGTTCCTTTGAGCTTAAAAGTGACTGCCCTTACCTCAAACGACGTCTTGATTGTAGGAAGACTCAGAGCCTGGGCTTGAACTCTATTTCTGAAAGGAAACACACAGCAGAGTTCTCATCCATGGATCACACTCTGCTTTAGGGCAAGAAGAACGCTATTACTTTCTAGAATCTCGAAGAGAGCAAGAAACTTGAGTGTGCTGAGTACAAATGAACGGTTTTTCCTACACATAAGGATCATATCTAGTGCAACTCTGCTTCTGAAACTGATACAAAGCACTGGTCCTCTAACATCCAATGCTTGGCAGTTAAGATGAGAAACGTGTGAGCTTTGTGAACGATGTAGTTCTTTCGAGCTGAAACTTTACTGTCCTTACCTGAAACGATGTCATGCTTGTAGGAAGAGACAGAGCCTGGGATTTAACTCCATTTTTGAAGGGAAACACACATCATAGTTCTCATCCATGGATCACACTCTGCTTTAGAGCAAGAAGAACGCTCTTGCTTTTTGGAGTCTCTAATACAGCAAGAAACGTGAGTGTGCTCAGAAGAAAAGAACCGTGTTTCCGATACATACGGACCATATCTAGTCCAACTCTGCTTGAAATTGATACAAAGCAAAGGTACTCTAACATCCAATGCTTCTCAGTTAAGAAGAGAAACCTGTGAGCTTCGTGAACGATATAGTTCGTTTGAGCTGAAAAGTGACTGCCCTTACCTGAAACGATGTCTTGCTTGTAGGAAGACACAGAGCCTGTGATTTAACTCCATTTCTGAAGAGAAACACACAACAAAGTTTTCATCCATTGATCACACTCTGCTTTAGAGGAAGAAGCACGCTCTAGCTTTCTAGAATCTCGAAGAGTGCAGGAAACTTGAGTGTGCTGAGTACAAATGAACGGTGTTTCCTACACATAAGGATCATATCTAGTCCAACTCTGCTTCTGAAACTGATACAAAGCACTGGTCCTCTAACATCCAATGCTTGTCAGTTAAGATGAAAATCGTGTGAGCTTCGTGAACGATGTAGTTCCTTTGAGCTGAAAAGTGACTGCCCTTACCTGAAACGAAGTCTTGCTTGTAGGAAGACACAGAGCCTGTGATTTAACTCCATTTCTGAAGAGAAACACACAACAAAGTTTTCATCCATTGATCACACTCTGCTTTAGAGCAAGAAGCATGCTCTACCTTTCTATAATCTCGAAGAGTGCAGGAAACTTGAGTGTGCTGAGTACAAATGAACGGTGTTTCCTACACATAAGGATCATATCTAGTCCAACTCTGCTTCTGAAACTGATACAAAGCACTGGTCCTCTAACATCCAATGCTTGTCAGTTAAGATGAAAAACGTGTGAGCTTCGTGAACGATGTAGTTCTTTGAGCTGAAAAGTGACTGCCCTTACCTGAAACGAAGTCTTGCTTGTAGGAAGACACAGAGCCTGTGATTTAACTCCATTTCTGAACAGAAACATACAACACAGTTCTCCTCCATGGATCACACTCTGCTTTAGAACAAGAATAACGCTATTGCTTTCTAGAGTCTCTAATACCCCAGGAAACGTAAGTGTGCTCAGAACAAAAGAACGGTGTTTCTTACAAATACGAACTAAATCTGGTCCAACACTGCTTCTGAAACTGAAACAAACCACAGGTCCTCTAACATCCAATGCTTGTCAGTAAAGATGAGAAATGTTTGAGCTTCGTTAACGATGTAGTTCGTTTGTGATGAAAAGTGACTGCCCTTACCTGAAACGAAGTCTTGCTTGTAGGAAGACACAGAGCCTGTGATTTAACCCCATTACTGAAGTAAAACACACAGCAGAGTTCTCATGCATTGATCACAATCTGCTTTAGAGCAAGAAGCACGCTCTTGCTTTCTAGATTCTCTAAGACAGCAGGAAACATGAGTGTTCTGTGAAAAAAATAACGGTGTTTACTACACATACGGACCATATCTAGTCCAACTCTGCTTCTGAAACTGATACAAAGCACTGGTCCTCTAACATCCAATGCTTGTCAGTTAAGATGAGAAACGTGTCAGCCTCATGAACGATGTAGTTCCTTTGAGCTGAAAAGTGACTGCCCTTACCTGAAACGATGTCTTGATTGTAGGAATACACAGAGCCTGGGATTTAACTCCATTTCTGAAGGGAAACACACAGAATCGTTCTCTTCAATGGATCACACTCTGCTTTAGAGCAAGAAGAACGCTATTGCTTTGTAGAGTCTCTACTACTGCAGGAAACTTGAGTGTGCTGGGAACAAAAGAACGGTGTTTCCTACACAGACGGACCGTAACTAGTCCAACTCTGCTTCTGAAACTGATACAAAGCACTGGTCCTCTAACATCCAATGCTTGGCAGTTAAGATGAGAATCGTGTGAGCTTCATGAACGATGTAGTTCCTTTGAGCTTAAAAGTGACTGCCCTTACCTCAAACGACGTCTTGATTGTAGGAAGACTCAGAGCCTGGGCTTGAACTCTATTTCTGAAAGGAAACACACAGCAGAGTTCTCATCCATGGATCACACTCTGCTTTAGGGCAAGAAGAACGCTATTACTTTCTAGAATCTCGAAGAGAGCAAGAAACTTGAGTGTGCTGAGTACAAATGAACGGTTTTTCCTACACATAAGGATCATATCTAGTGCAACTCTGCTTCTGAAACTGATACAAAGCACTGGTCCTCTAACATCCAATGCTTGGCAGTTAAGATGAGAAACGTGTGAGCTTTGTGAATGATGTAGTTCTTTCGAGCTGAAACTTTACTGTCCTTACCTGAAACGAAGTCATGCTTGTAGGAAGAGACAGAGCCTGGGATTTAACTCCATTTTTGAAGGGAAACACACATCATAGTTCTCATCCATGGATCACACTCTGCTTTAGAGCAAGAAGAACGCTCTTGCTTTTTGGAGTCTCTAATACAGCAAGAAACGTGAGTGTGCTCAGAAGAAAAGAACCGTGTTTCCGATACATACGGACCATATCTAGTCCAACTCTGCTTGAAATTGATACAAAGCAAAGGTACTCTAACATCCAATGCTTCTCAGTTAAGAAGAGAAACCTGTGAGCTTCGTGAACGATATAGTTCGTTTGAGCTGAAAAGTGACTGCCCTTACCTGAAACGATGTCTTGCTTGTAGGAAGACACAGAGCCTGTGATTTAACTCCATTTCTGAAGAGAAACACACAACAAAGTTTTCATCCATTGATCACACTCTGCTTTAGAGGAAGAAGCACGCTCTAGCTTTCTAGAATCTCGAAGAGTGCAGGAAACTTGAGTGTGCTGAGTACAAATGAACGGTGTTTCCTACACATAAGGATCATATCTAGTCCAACTCTGCTTCTGAAACTGATACAAAGCACTGGTCCTCTAACATCCAATGCTTGTCAGTTAAGATGAAAATCGTGTGAGCTTCGTGAACGATGTAGTTCCTTTGAGCTGAAAAGTGACTGCCCTTACCTGAAACGAAGTCTTGCTTGTAGGAAGACACAGAGCCTGTGATTTAACTCCATTTCTGAAGAGAAACACACAACAAAGTTTTCATCCATTGATCACACTCTGCTTTAGAGCAAGAAGCATGCTCTAGCTTTCTATAATCTCGAAGAGTGCAGGAAACGTGAGTGTGCTGAGTACAAATGAACGGTGTTTCCTACACATAAGGATCATATCTAGTCCAACTCTGCTTCTGAAACTGATACACAGCACTGGTCCTCTAACATCCAATGCTTGTCAGTTAAGATGAAAAACGTGTGAGCTTCGTGAACGATGTAGTTCTTTGAGCTGAAAAGTGACTGCCCTTACCTGAAACGAAGTCTTGCTTGTAGGAAGACACAGAGCCTGTGATTTAACTCCATTTCTGAACAGAAACATACAACACAGTTCTCCTCCATGGATCACACTCTGCTTTAGAACAAGAATAACGCTATTGCTTTCTAGAGTCTCTAATACCCCAGGAAACGTAAGTGTGCTCAGAACAAAAGAACGGTGTTTCTTACAAATACGAACTAAATCTGGTCCAACACTGCTTCTGAAACTGAAACAAACCACAGGTCCTCTAACATCCAATGCTTGTCAGTAAAGATGAGAAATGTTTGAGCTTCGTTAACGATGTAGTTCGTTTGTGATGAAAAGTGACTGCCCTTACCTGAAACGAAGTCTTGCTTGTAGGAAGACACAGAGCCTGTGATTTAACCCCATTTCTGAAGTAAAACACACAGCAGAGTTCTCATGCATTGATCACAATCTGCTTTAGAGCAAGAAGCACGCTCTTGCTTTCTAGATTCTCTAAGACAGCAGGAAACATGAGTGTGCTGTGAAAAAAAGAACGGTGTTTACTACACATACGGACCATATCTAGTCCAACTCTGCTTCTGAAACTGATACAAAGCACTGGTCCTCTAACATCCAATGCTTGTCAGTTAAGATGAGAAACGTGTCAGCCTCATGAACGATGTAGTTCCTTTGAGCTGAAAAGTGACTGCCCTTACCTGAAACGATGTCTTGATTGTAGGAATACACAGAGCCTGGGATTTAACTCCATTTCTGAAGGGAAACACACAGAATCGTTCTCTTCAATGGATCACACTCTGCTTTAGAGCAAGAAGCACGCTCTAGCTTTCTAGAATCTCGAAGAGAGCAGGAAACTTGAGTGTGCTGAGTACAAATGAACGGTGTTTCCTACACATAAGGATCATATCTAGTCCAACTCTGCTTCTGAAACTGATACAAAGCACTGGTCCTCTAACATCCAATGCTTGTCAGTTAAGATGAAAAACGTGTGAGCTTCGTGAACGATGTAGTTCCTTTGAGCTGAAAAGTGACTGCCCTTACCTGAAACGAAGTCTTGCTTGTAGGAAGACACAGAGCGTGTGATTTAACTCCATTTCTGAAGAGAAACACACAACAAAGTTTTCATCCATTGATCACACTCTGCTTTAGAGCAAGAAGCACGCTCTAGCTTTCTAGAATCTCGAAGAGTGCAGGAAACTTGAGTGTGCTGAGTACAAATGAACGGTGTTTCCTACACATAAGGATCATATCTAGTCCAACTCTGCTTCTGAAACTGATACAAAGCACTGGTCCTCTAACATCCAATGCTTGTCAGTTAAGATGAAAAACGTGTGAGCTTCGTGAACGATGTAGTTCCTTTGAGCTGAAAAGTGACTGCCCTTACCTGAAACGAAGTCTTGCTTGTAGGAAGACACAGAGCCTGTGATTTAACTCCATTTCTGAACAGGAACATACAACACAGTTCTCATCCATGGATCACACTCTGCTTTACAGCAAGAAGCACGCTCTTGCTTTCTAGATTCTCTAAGACAGCAGGAAACATGAGTGTGCTGTGAAAAAAATAACGGTGTTTACTACACATACGGACCATATCTAGTCCAACTCTGCTTCTGAAACTGATACAAAGCACTGGTCCTCTAACATCCAATGCTTGTCAGTTAAGATGAGAAACGTGTCAGCCTCATGAACGATGTAGCTCCTTTTAGCTGAAAAGTGACTGCCCTTACCTGAAACGATGTCTTGATTGTAGGAATACACAGAGCCTGGGATTTAACTCCATTTCTGAAGGGAAACACACAGAATCGTTCTCTTCAATGGATCACACTCTGCTTTAGAGCAAGAAGAACGCTATTGCTTTGTAGAGTCTCTACTACTGCAGGAAACTTGAGTGTGCTGGGAACAAAAGAACGGTGTTTCCTACACAGACGGACCGTAACTAGTCCAACTCTGCTTCTGAAACTGATACAAAGCACTGGTCCTCTAACATCCAATACTTGGCAGTTAAGATGAGAATCGTGTGAGCTTCATGAACGATGTAGTTCCTTTGAGCTTAAAAGTGACTGCCCTTACCTCAAACGACGTCTTGATTGTAGGAAGACTCAGAGCCTGGGCTTGAACTCTATTTCTGAAAGGAAACACACAGCAGAGTTCTCATCCATGGATCACACTCTGCTTTAGGGCAAGAAGAACGCTATTACTTTCTAGAATCTCGAAGAGAGCAAGAAACTTGAGTGTGCTGAGTACAAATGAACGGTTTTTCCTACACATAAGGATCATATCTAGTGCAACTCTGCTTCTGAAACTGATACAAAGCACTGGTCCTCTAACATCCAATGCTTGGCAGTTAAGATGAGAAACGTGTGAGCTTTGTGAACGATGTAGTTCTTTCGAGCTGAAACTTTACTGTCCTTACCTGAAACGAAGTCATGCTTGTAGGAAGAGACAGAGCCTGGGATTTAACTCCATTTTTGAAGGGAAACACACATCATAGTTCTCATCCATGGATCACACTCTGCTTTAGAGCAAGAAGAACGCTCTTGCTTTTTGGAGTCTCTAATACAGCAAGAAACGTGAGTGTGCTCAGAAGAAAAGAACCGTGTTTCCGATACATACGGACCATATCTAGTCCAACTCTGCTTGAAATTGATACAAAGCAAAGGTACTCTAACATCCAATGCTTCTCAGTTAAGAAGAGAAACCTGTGAGCTTCGTGAACGATATAGTTCGTTTGAGCTGAAAAGTGACTGCCCTTACCTGAAACGATGTCTTGCTTGTAGGAAGACACAGAGCCTGTGATTTAACTCCATTTCTGAAGAGAAACACACAACAAAGTTTTCATCCATTGATCACACTCTGCTTTAGAGGAAGAAGCACGCTCTAGCTTTCTAGAATCTCGAAGAGTGCAGGAAACTTGAGTGTGCTGAGTACAAATGAACGGTGTTTCCTACACATAAGGATCATATCTAGTCCAACTCTGCTTCTGAAACTGATACAAAGCACTGGTCCTCTAACATCCAATGCTTGTCAGTTAAGATGAAAATCGTGTGAGCTTCGTGAACGATGTAGTTCCTTTGAGCTGAAAAGTGACTGCCCTTACCTGAAACGAAGTCTTGCTTGTAGGAAGACACAGAGCCTGTGATTTAACTCCATTTCTGAAGAGAAACACACAACAAAGTTTTCATCCATTGATCACACTCTGCTTTAGAGCAAGAAGCATGCTCTAGCTTTCTATAATCTCGAAGAGTGCAGGAAACGTGAGTGTGCTGAGTACAAATGAACGGTGTTTCCTACACATAAGGATCATATCTAGTCCAACTCTGCTTCTGAAACTGATACACAGCACTGGTCCTCTAACATCCAATGCTTGTCAGTTAAGATGAAAAACGTGTGAGCTTCGTGAACGATGTAGTTCTTTGAGCTGAAAAGTGACTGCCCTTACCTGAAACGAAGTCTTGCTTGTAGGAAGACACAGAGCCTGTGATTTAACTCCATTTCTGAACAGAAACATACAACACAGTTCTCCTCCATGGATCACACTCTGCTTTAGAACAAGAATAACGCTATTGCTTTCTAGAGTCTCTAATACCCCAGGAAACGTAAGTGTGCTCAGAACAAAAGAACGGTGTTTCTTACAAATACGAACTAAATCTGGTCCAACACTGCTTCTGAAACTGAAACAAACCACAGGTCCTCTAACATCCAATGCTTGTCAGTAAAGATGAGAAATGTTTGAGCTTCGTTAACGATGTAGTTCGTTTGTGATGAAAAGTGACTGCCCTTACCTGAAACGAAGTCTTGCTTGTAGGAAGACACAGAGCCTGTGATTTAACCCCATTTCTGAAGTAAAACACACAGCAGAGTTCTCATGCATTGATCACAATCTGCTTTAGAGCAAGAAGCACGCTCTTGCTTTCTAGATTCTCTAAGACAGCAGGAAACATGAGTGTGCTGTGAAAAAAAGAACGGTGTTTACTACACATACGGACCATATCTAGTCCAACTCTGCTTCTGAAACTGATACAAAGCACTGGTCCTCTAACATCCAATGCTTGTCAGTTAAGATGAGAAACGTGTCAGCCTCATGAACGATGTAGTTCCTTTGAGCTGAAAAGTGACTGCCCTTACCTGAAACGATGTCTTGATTGTAGGAATACACAGAGCCTGGGATTTAACTCCATTTCTGAAGGGAAACACACAGAATCGTTCTCTTCAATGGATCACACTCTGCTTTAGAGCAAGAAGCACGCTCTAGCTTTCTAGAATCTCGAAGAGAGCAGGAAACTTGAGTGTGCTGAGTACAAATGAACGGTGTTTCCTACACATAAGGATCATATCTAGTCCAACTCTGCTTCTGAAACTGATACAAAGCACTGGTCCTCTAACATCCAATGCTTGTCAGTTAAGATGAAAAACGTGTGAGCTTCGTGAACGATGTAGTTCCTTTGAGCTGAAAAGTGACTGCCCTTACCTGAAACGAAGTCTTGCTTGTAGGAAGACACAGAGCGTGTGATTTAACTCCATTTCTGAAGAGAAACACACAACAAAGTTTTCATCCATTGATCACACTCTGCTTTAGAGCAAGAAGCACGCTCTAGCTTTCTAGAATCTCGAAGAGTGCAGGAAACTTGAGTGTGCTGAGTACAAATGAACGGTGTTTCCTACACATAAGGATCATATCTAGTCCAACTCTGCTTCTGAAACTGATACAAAGCACTGGTCCTCTAACATCCAATGCTTGTCAGTTAAGATGAAAAACGTGTGAGCTTCGTGAACGATGTAGTTCCTTTGAGCTGAAAAGTGACTGCCCTTACCTGAAACGAAGTCTTGCTTGTAGGAAGACACAGAGCCTGTGATTTAACTCCATTTCTGAACAGGAACATACAACACAGTTCTCATCCATGGATCACACTCTGCTTTACAGCAAGAAGCACGCTCTTGCTTTCTAGATTCTCTAAGACAGCAGGAAACATGAGTGTGCTGTGAAAAAAATAACGGTGTTTACTACACATACGGACCATATCTAGTCCAACTCTGCTTCTGAAACTGATACAAAGCACTGGTCCTCTAACATCCAATGCTTGTCAGTTAAGATGAGAAACGTGTCAGCCTCATGAACGATGTAGCTCCTTTTAGCTGAAAAGTGACTGCCCTTACCTGAAACGATGTCTTGATTGTAGGAATACACAGAGCCTGGGATTTAACTCCATTTCTGAAGGGAAACACACAGAATCGTTCTCTTCAATGGATCACACTCTGCTTTAGAGCAAGAAGAACGCTATTGCTTTGTAGAGTCTCTACTACTGCAGGAAACTTGAGTGTGCTGGGAACAAAAGAACGGTGTTTCCTACACAGACGGACCGTAACTAGTCCAACTCTGCTTCTGAAACTGATACAAAGCACTGGTCCTCTAACATCCAATACTTGGCAGTTAAGATGAGAATCGTGTGAGCTTCATGAACGATGTAGTTCCTTTGAGCTTAAAAGTGACTGCCCTTACCTCAAACGACGTCTTGATTGTAGGAAGACTCAGAGCCTGGGCTTGAACTCTATTTCTGAAAGGAAACACACAGCAGAGTTCTCATCCATGGATCACACTCTGCTTTAGGGCAAGAAGAACGCTATTACTTTCTAGAATCTCGAAGAGAGCAAGAAACTTGAGTGTGCTGAGTACAAATGAACGGTTTTTCCTACACATAAGGATCATATCTAGTGCAACTCTGCTTCTGAAACTGATACAAAGCACTGGTCCTCTAACATCCAATGCTTGGCAGTTAAGATGAGAAACGTGTGAGCTTTGTGAACGATGTAGTTCTTTCGAGCTGAAACTTTACTGTCCTTACCTGAAACGATGTCATGCTTGTAGGAAGAGACAGAGCCTGGGATTTAACTCCATTTTTGAAGGGAAACACACATCATAGTTCTCATCCATGGATCACACTCTGCTTTAGAGCAAGAAGAACGCTCTTGCTTTTTGGAGTCTCTAATACAGCAAGAAACGTGAGTGTGCTCAGAAGAAAAGAACCGTGTTTCCGATACATACGGACCATATCTAGTCCAACTCTGCTTGAAATTGATACAAAGCAAAGGTACTCTAACATCCAATGCTTCTCAGTTAAGAAGAGAAACCTGTGAGCTTCGTGAACGATATAGTTCGTTTGAGCTGAAAAGTGACTGCCCTTACCTGAAACGATGTCTTGCTTGTAGGAAGACACAGAGCCTGTGATTTAACTCCATTTCTGAAGAGAAACACACAACAAAGTTTTCATCCATTGATCACACTCTGCTTTAGAGGAAGAAGCACGCTCTAGCTTTCTAGAATCTCGAAGAGTGCAGGAAACTTGAGTGTGCTGAGTACAAATGAACGGTGTTTCCTACACATAAGGATCATATCTAGTCCAACTCTGCTTCTGAAACTGATACAAAGCACTGGTCCTCTAACATCCAATGCTTGTCAGTTAAGATGAAAATCGTGTGAGCTTCGTGAACGATGTAGTTCCTTTGAGCTGAAAAGTGACTGCCCTTACCTGAAACGAAGTCTTGCTTGTAGGAAGACACAGAGCCTGTGATTTAACTCCATTTCTGAAGAGAAACACACAACAAAGTTTTCATCCATTGATCACACTCTGCTTTAGAGCAAGAAGCATGCTCTACCTTTCTATAATCTCGAAGAGTGCAGGAAACTTGAGTGTGCTGAGTACAAATGAACGGTGTTTCCTACACATAAGGATCATATCTAGTCCAACTCTGCTTCTGAAACTGATACAAAGCACTGGTCCTCTAACATCCAATGCTTGTCAGTTAAGATGAAAAACGTGTGAGCTTCGTGAACGATGTAGTTCTTTGAGCTGAAAAGTGACTGCCCTTACCTGAAACGAAGTCTTGCTTGTAGGAAGACACAGAGCCTGTGATTTAACTCCATTTCTGAACAGAAACATACAACACAGTTCTCCTCCATGGATCACACTCTGCTTTAGAACAAGAATAACGCTATTGCTTTCTAGAGTCTCTAATACCCCAGGAAACGTAAGTGTGCTCAGAACAAAAGAACGGTGTTTCTTACAAATACGAACTAAATCTGGTCCAACACTGCTTCTGAAACTGAAACAAACCACAGGTCCTCTAACATCCAATGCTTGTCAGTAAAGATGAGAAATGTTTGAGCTTCGTTAACGATGTAGTTCGTTTGTGATGAAAAGTGACTGCCCTTACCTGAAACGAAGTCTTGCTTGTAGGAAGACACAGAGCCTGTGATTTAACCCCATTACTGAAGTAAAACACACAGCAGAGTTCTCATGCATTGATCACAATCTGCTTTAGAGCAAGAAGCACGCTCTTGCTTTCTAGATTCTCTAAGACAGCAGGAAACATGAGTGTTCTGTGAAAAAAATAACGGTGTTTACTACACATACGGACCATATCTAGTCCAACTCTGCTTCTGAAACTGATACAAAGCACTGGTCCTCTAACATCCAATGCTTGTCAGTTAAGATGAGAAACGTGTCAGCCTCATGAACGATGTAGTTCCTTTGAGCTGAAAAGTGACTGCCCTTACCTGAAACGATGTCTTGATTGTAGGAATACACAGAGCCTGGGATTTAACTCCATTTCTGAAGGGAAACACACAGAATCGTTCTCTTCAATGGATCACACTCTGCTTTAGAGCAAGAAGAACGCTATTGCTTTGTAGAGTCTCTACTACTGCAGGAAACTTGAGTGTGCTGGGAACAAAAGAACGGTGTTTCCTACACAGACGGACCGTAACTAGTCCAACTCTGCTTCTGAAACTGATACAAAGCACTGGTCCTCTAACATCCAATGCTTGGCAGTTAAGATGAGAATCGTGTGAGCTTCATGAACGATGTAGTTCCTTTGAGCTTAAAAGTGACTGCCCTTACCTCAAACGACGTCTTGATTGTAGGAAGACTCAGAGCCTGGGCTTGAACTCTATTTCTGAAAGGAAACACACAGCAGAGTTCTCATCCATGGATCACACTCTGCTTTAGGGCAAGAAGAACGCTATTACTTTCTAGAATCTCGAAGAGAGCAGGAAACTTGAGTGTGCTGAGTACAAATGAACGGTTTTTCCTACACATAAGGATCATATCTAGTGCAACTCTGCTTCTGAAACTGATACAAAGCACTGGTCCTCTAACATCCAATGCTTGGCAGTTAAGATGAGAAACGTGTGAGCTTTGTGAACGATGTAGTTCTTTCGAGCTGAAACTTTACTGTCCTTACCTGAAACGAAGTCATGCTTGTAGGAAGAGACAGAGCCTGGGATTTAACTCCATTTTTGAAGGGAAACACACATCATAGTTCTCATCCATGGATCACACTCTGCTTTAGAGCAAGAAGAACGCTCTTGCTTTTTGGAGTCTCTAATACAGCAAGAAACGTGAGTGTGCTCAGAAGAAAAGAACCGTGTTTCCGATACATACGGACCATATCTAGTCCAACTCTGCTTGAAATTGATACAAAGCAAAGGTACTCTAACATCCAATGCTTCTCAGTTAAGAAGAGAAACCTGTGAGCTTCGTGAACGATATAGTTCGTTTGAGCTGAAAAGTGACTGCCCTTACCTGAAACGATGTCTTGCTTGTAGGAAGACACAGAGCCTGTGATTTAACTCCATTTCTGAAGAGAAACACACAACAAAGTTTTCATCCATTGATCACACTCTGCTTTAGAGGAAGAAGCATGCTCTAGCTTTCTAGAATCTCGAAGAGTGCAGGAAACTTGAGTGTGCTGAGTACAAATGAACGGTGTTTCCTACACATAAGGATCATATCTAGTCCAACTCTGCTTCTGAAACTGATACAAAGCACTGGTCCTCTAACATCCAATGCTTGTCAGTTAAGATGAAAATCGTGTGAGCTTCGTGAACGATGTAGTTCCTTTGAGCTGAAAAGTGACTGCCCTTACCTGAAACGAAGTCTTGCTTGTAGGAAGACACAGAGCCTATGATTTAACTCCATTTCTGAAGAGAAACACACAACAAAGTTTTCATCCATTGATCACACTCTGCTTTAGAGCAAGAAGCATGCTCTAGCTTTCTATAATCTCCAAGAGTGCAGGAAACTTGAGTGTGCTGAGTACAAATGAACGGTGTTTCCTACACATAAGGATCATATCTAGTCCAACTCTGGTTCTGAAACAGATACAAAGCACTGGTCCTCTAACATCCAATGCTTGTCAGTTAAGATGAAAAACGTGTGAGCTTCGTGAACGATGTAGTTCTTTGAGCTGAAAAGTGACTGCCCTTACCTGAAACGAAGTCTTGCTTGTAGGAAGACACAGAGCCTGTGATTTAACTCCATTTCTGAACAGAAACATACAACACAGTTCTCCTCCATGGATCACACTCTGCTTTAGAACAAGAATAACGCTATTGCTTTCTAGAGTCTCTAATACCCCAGGAAACGTAAGTGTGCTCAGAACAAAAGAACGGTGTTTCTTACAAATACGAACTAAATCTGGTCCAACACTGCTTCTGAAACTGAAACAAACCACAGGTCCTCTAACATCCAATGCTTGTCAGTAAAGATGAGAAATGTTTGAGCTTCGTTAACGATGTAGTTCGTTTGTGATGAAAAGTGACTGCCCTTACCTGAAACGAAGTCTTGCTTGTAGGAAGACACAGAGCCTGTGATTTAACCCCATTTCTGAAGTAAAACACACAGCAGAGTTCTCATGCATTGATCACAATCTGCTTTAGAGCAAGAAGCACGCTCTTGCTTTCTAGATTCTCTAAGACAGCAGGAAACATGAGTGTGCTGTGAAAAAAAGAACGGTGTTTACTACACATACGGACCATATCTAGTCCAACTCTGCTTCTGAAACTGATACAAAGCACTGGTCCTCTAACATCCAATGCTTGTCAGTTAAGATGAGAAACGTGTCAGCCTCATGAACGATGTAGTTCCTTTGAGCTGAAAAGTGACTGCCCTTACCTGAAACGATGTCTTGATTGTAGGAATACACAGAGCCTGGGATTTAACTCCATTTCTGAAGGGAAACACACAGAATCGTTCTCTTCAATGGATCACACTCTGCTTTAGAGCAAGAAGAACGCTATTGCTTTGTAGAGTCTCTACTACTGCAGGAAACTTGAGTGTGCTGGGAACAAAAGAATGGTGTTTCCTACACAGACGGACCGTAACTAGTCCAACTCTGCTTCTGAAACTGATACAAAGCACTGGTCCTCTAACATCCAATGCTTGGCAGTTAAGATGAGAATCGTGTGAGCTTCATGAACGATGTAGTTCCTTTGAGCTTAAAAGTGACTGCCCTTACCTCAAACGACGTCTTGATTGTAGGAAGACAAAGAGCCTGGGCCTGAACTCTATTTCTGAAAGGAAACACACAGCAGAGTTCTCATCCATGGATCACACTCTGCTTTAGGGCAAGAAGAACGCTATTACTTTCTAGAATCTCGAAGAGAGCAGGAAACTTGAGTGTGCTGAGTACAAATGAACGGTTTTTCCTACACATAAGGATCATATCTAGTGCAACTCTGCTTCTGAAACTGATACAAAGCACTGGTCCTCTAACATCCAATGCTTGGCAGTTAAGATGAGAAACGTGTGAGCTTTGTGAACGATGTAGTTCTTTCGAGCTGAAACTTTACTGTCCTTACCTGAAACGAAGTCATGCTTGTAGGAAGAGACAGAGCCTGGGATTTAACTCCATTTTTGAAGGGAAACACACATCATAGTTCTCATCCATGGATCACACTCTGCTTTAGAGCAAGAAGAACGCTCTTGCTTTTTGGAGTCTCTAATACAGCAAGAAACGTGAGTGTGCTCAGAAGAAAAGAACCGTGTTTCCGATACATACGGACCATATCTAGTCCAACTCTGCTTGAAATTGATACAAAGCAAAGGTACTCTAACATCCAATGCTTCTCAGTTAAGAAGAGAAACCTGTGAGCTTCGTGAACGATATAGTTCGTTTGAGCTGAAAAGTGACTGCCCTTACCTGAAACGATGTCTTGCTTGTAGGAAGACACAGAGCCTGTGATTTAACTCCATTTCTGAAGAGAAACACACAACAAAGTTTTCATCCATTGATCACACTCTGCTTTAGAGGAAGAAGCACGCTCTAGCTTTCTAGAATCTCGAAGAGTGCAGGAAACTTGAGTGTGCTGAGTACAAATGAACGGTGTTTCCTACACATAAGGATCATATCTAGTCCAACTCTGCTTCTGAAACTGATACAAAGCACTGGTCCTCTAACATCCAATGCTTGTCAGTTAAGATGAAAATCGTGTGAGCTTCGTGAACGATGTAGTTCCTTTGAGCTGAAAAGTGACTGCCCTTACCTGAAACGAAGTCTTGCTTGTAGGAAGACACAGAGCCTGTGATTTAACTCCATTTCTGAAGAGAAACACACAACAAAGTTTTCATCCATTGATCACACTCTGCTTTAGAGCAAGAAGCATGCTCTAGCTTTCTGTAATCTCGAAGAGTGCAGGAAACTTGAGTGTGCTGAGTACAAATGAACGGTGTTTCCTACACATAAGGATCATATCTAGTCCAACTCTGCTTCTGAAACTGATACAAAGCACTGGTCCTCTAACATCCAATGCTTGTCAGTTAAGATGAAAAACGTGTGAGCTTCGTGAACGATGTAGTTCTTTGAGCTGAAAAGTGACTGCCCTTACCTGAAACGAAGTCTTGCTTGTAGGAAGACACAGAGCCTGTGATTTAACTCCATTTCTGAACAGAAACATACAACACAGTTCTCCTCCATGGATCACACTCTGCTTTAGAACAAGAATAACGCTATTGCTTTCTAGAGTCTCTAATACCCCAGGAAACGTAAGTGTGCTCAGAACAAAAGAACGGTGTTTCTTACAAATACGAACTAAATCTGGTCCAACACTGCTTCTGAAACTGAAACAAACCACAGGTCCTCTAACATCCAATG
This sequence comes from Onychomys leucogaster, assembly GCA_949786385.1. Lineage (NCBI taxonomy): Eukaryota > Metazoa > Chordata > Mammalia > Rodentia > Cricetidae > Onychomys > Onychomys leucogaster. The sequence continues at coordinate 1,949,039 of CATKUP010000009.1, read as the reverse complement.
CTTGTCAGTAAAGATGAGAAATGTTTGAGCTTCGTTAACGATGTAGTTCGTTTGTGATGAAAAGTGACTGCCCTTACCTGAAACGAAGTCTTGCTTGTAGGAAGACACAGAGCCTGTGATTTAACCCCATTTCTGAAGTAAAACACACAGCAGAGTTCTCATGCATTGATCACAATCTGCTTTAGAGCAAGAAGCACGCTCTTGCTTTCTAGATTCTCTAAGACAGCAGGAAACATGAGTGTGCTGTGAAAAAAAGAACGGTGTTTACTACACATACGGACCATATCTAGTCCAACTCTGCTTCTGAAACTGATACAAAGCACTGGTCCTCTAACATCCAATGCTTGTCAGTTAAGATGAGAAACGTGTCAGCCTCATGAACGATGTAGTTCCTTTGAGCTGAAAAGTGACTGCCCTTACCTGAAACGATGTCTTGATTGTAGGAATACACAGAGCCTGGGATTTAACTCCATTTCTGAAGGGAAACACACAGAATCGTTCTCTTCAATGGATCACACTCTGCTTTAGAGCAAGAAGCACGCTCTAGCTTTCTAGAATCTCGAAGAGAACAGGAAACTTGAGTGTGCTGAGTACAAATGAACGGTGTTTCCTACACATAAGGATCATATCTAGTCCAACTCTGCTTCTGAAACTGATACAAAGCACTGGTCCTCTAACATCCAATGCTTGTCAGTTAAGATGAAAAACGTGTGAGCTTCGTGAACGATGTAGTTCCTTTGAGCTGAAAAGTGACTGCCCTTACCTGAAACGAAGTCTTGCTTGTAGGAAGACACAGAGCGTGTGATTTAACTCCATTTCTGAAGAGAAACACACAACAAAGTTTTCATCCATTGATCACACTCTGCTTTAGAGCAAGAAGCACGCTCTAGCTTTCTAGAATCTCGAAGAGTGCAGGAAACTTGAGTGTGCTGAGTACAAATGAATGGTGTTTCCTACACATAAGGATCATATCTAGTCCAACTCTGCTTCTGAAACTGATACAAAGCACTGGTCCTCTAACATCCAATGCTTGTCAGTTAAGATGAAAAACGTGTGAGCTTCGTGAACGATGTAGTTCCTTTGAGCTGAAAAGTGACTGCCCTTACCTGAAACGAAGTCTTGCTTGTAGGAAGACACAGAGCCTGTGATTTAACTCCATTTCTGAACAGGAACATACAACACAGTTCTCATCCATGGATCACACTCTGCTTTACAGCAAGAAGCACGCTCTTGCTTTCTAGATTCTCTAAGACAGCAGGAAACATGAGTGTGCTGTGAAAAAAATAACGGTGTTTACTACACATACGGACCATATCTAGTCCAACTCTGCTTCTGAAACTGATACAAAGCACTGGTCCTCTAACATCCAATGCTTGTCAGTTAAGATGAGAAACGTGTCAGCCTCATGAACGATGTAGCTCCTTTTAGCTGAAAAGTGACTGCCCTTACCTGAAACGATGTCTTGATTGTAGGAATACACAGAGCCTGGGATTTAACTCCATTTCTGAAGGGAAACACACAGAATCGTTCTCTTCAATGGATCACACTCTGCTTTAGAGCAAGAAGAACGCTATTGCTTTGTAGAGTCTCTACTACTGCAGGAAACTTGAGTGTGCTGGGAACAAAAGAACGGTGTTTCCTACACAGACAGACCGTAACTAGTCCAACTCTGCTTCTGAAACTGATACAAAGCACTGGTCCTCTAACATCCAATGCTTGGCAGTTAAGATGAGAATCGTGTGAGCTTCATGAACGATGTAGTTCCTTTGAGCTTAAAAGTGACTGCCCTTACCTCAAACGACGTCTTGATTGTAGGAAGACTCAGAGCCTGGGCTTGAACTCTATTTCTGAAAGGAAACACACAGCAGAGTTCTCATCCATGGATCACACTCTGCTTTAGGGCAAGAAGAACGCTATTACTTTCTAGAATCTCGAAGAGAGCAAGAAACTTGAGTGTGCTGAGTACAAATGAACGGTTTTTCCTACACATAAGGATCATATCTAGTGCAACTCTGCTTCTGAAACTGATACAAAGCACTGGTCCTCTAACATCCAATGCTTGGCAGTTAAGATGAGAAACGTGTGAGCTTTGTGAACGATGTAGTTCTTTCGAGCTGAAACTTTACTGTCCTTACCTGAAACGAAGTCATGCTTGTAGGAAGAGACAGAGCCTGGGATTTAACTCCATTTTTGAAGGGAAACACACATCATAGTTCTCATCCATGGATCACACTCTGCTTTAGAGCAAGAAGAACGCTCTTGCTTTTTGGAGTCTCTAATACAGCAAGAAACGTGAGTGTGCTCAGAAGAAAAGAACCGTGTTTCCGATACATACGGACCATATCTAGTCCAACTCTGCTTGAAATTGATACAAAGCAAAGGTACTCTAACATCCAATGCTTCTCAGTTAAGAAGAGAAACCTGTGAGCTTCGTGAACGATATAGTTCGTTTGAGCTGAAAAGTGACTGCCCTTACCTGAAACGATGTCTTGCTTGTAGGAAGACACAGAGCCTGTGATTTAACTCCATTTCTGAAGAGAAACACACAACAAAGTTTTCATCCATTGATCACACTCTGCTTTAGAGGAAGAAGCACGCTCTAGCTTTCTAGAATCTCGAAGAGTGCAGGAAACTTGAGTGTGCTGAGTACAAATGAACGGTGTTTCCTACACATAAGGATCATATCTAGTCCAACTCTGCTTCTGAAACTGATACAAAGCACTGGTCCTCTAACATCCAATGCTTGTCAGTTAAGATGAAAATCGTGTGAGCTTCGTGAACGATGTAGTTCCTTTGAGCTGAAAAGTGACTGCCCTTACCTGAAACGAAGTCTTGCTTGTAGGAAGACACAGAGCCTGTGATTTAACTCCATTTCTGAACAGAAACATACAACACAGTTCTCCTCCATGGATCACACTCTGCTTTAGAACAAGAATAACGCTATTGCTTTCTAGAGTCTCTAATACCCCAGGAAACGTAAGTGTGCTCAGAACAAAAGAACGGTGTTTCTTACAAATACGAACTAAATCTGGTCCAACACTGCTTCTGAAACTGAAACAAACCACAGGTCCTCTAACATCCAATGCTTGTCAGTAAAGATGAGAAATGTTTGAGCTTCGTTAACGATGTAGTTCGTTTGTGATGAAAAGTGACTGCCCTTACCTGAAACGAAGTCTTGCTTGTAGGAAGACACAGAGCCTGTGATTTAACTCCATTTCTGAAGTAAAACACACAGCAGAGTTCTCATGCATTGATCACAATCTGCTTTAGAGCAAGAAGCACGCTCTTGCTTTCTAGATTCTCTAAGACAGCAGGAAACATGAGTGTGCTGTGAAAAAAAGAACGGTGTTTACTACACATACGGACCATATCTAGTCCAACTCTGCTTCTGAAACGGATACAAAGCACTGGTCCTCTAACATCCAATGCTTGTCAGTTAAGATGAGAAACGTGTCAGCCTCATGAACGATGTAGTTCCTTTGAGCTGAAAAGTGACTGCCCTTACCTGAAACGATGTCTTGATTGTAGGAATACACAGAGCCTGGGATTTAACTCCATTTCTGAAGGGAAACACACAGAATCGTTCTCTTCAATGGATCACACTCTGCTTTAGAGCAAGAAGAACGCTAATGCTTTGTAGAGTCTCTACTACTGCAGGAAACTTGAGTGTGCTGGGAACAAAAGAACGGTGTTTCCTACACAGACGGACCGTAACTAGTCCAACTCTGCTTCTCAAACTGATACAAAGCACTGGTCCTCTAACATCCAATGCTTGGCAGTTAAGATGAGAATCGTGTGAGCTTCATGAACGATGTAGTTCCTTTGAGCTTAAAAGTGACTGCCCTTACCTCAAACGACGTCTTGATTGTAGGAAGACTCAGAGCCTGGGCTTGAACTCTATTTCTGAAAGGAAACACACAGCAGAGTTCTCATCCATGGATCACACTCTGCTTTAGGGCAAGAAGAACGCTATTACTTTCTAGAATCTCGAAGAGAGCAGGAAACTTGAGTGTGCTGAGTACAAATGAACGGTTTTTCCTACACATAAGGATCATATCTAGTGCAACTCTGCTTCTGAAACTGATACAAAGCACTGGTCCTCTAACATCCAATGCTTGGCAGTTAAGATGAGAAACGTGTGAGCTTTGTGAACGATGTAGTTCTTTCGAGCTGAAACTTTACTGTCCTTACCTGAAACGAAGTCATGCTTGTAGGAAGAGACAGAGCCTGGGATTTAACTCCATTTTTGAAGGGAAACACACATCATAGTTCTCATCCATGGATCACACTCTGCTTTAGAGCAAGAAGAACGCTCTTGCTTTTTGGAGTCTCTAATACAGCAAGAAACGTGAGTGTGCTCAGAAGAAAAGAACCGTGTTTCCGATACATACGGACCATATCTAGTCCAACTCTGCTTGAAATTGATACAAAGCAAAGGTACTCTAACATCCAATGCTTCTCAGTTAAGATGAAAATCGTGTGAGCTTCGTGAACGATGTAGTTCCTTTGAGCTGAAAAGTGACTGCCCTTACCTGAAACGATGTCTTGCTTGTAGGAAGACACAGAGCCTGTGATTTAACTCCATTTCTGAAGAGAAACACACAACAAAGTTTTCATCCATTGATCACACTCTGCTTTAGAGGAAGAAGCACGCTCTAGCTTTCTAGAATCTCGAAGAGTGCAGGAAACTTGAGTGTGCTGAGTACAAATGAACGGTGTTTCCTACACATAAGGATCATATCTAGTCCAACTCTGCTTCTGAAACTGATACAAAGCACTGGTCCTCTAACATCCAATGCTTGTCAGTTAAGATGAAAATCGTGTGAGCTTCGTGAACGATGTAGTTCCTTTGAGCTGAAAAGTGACTGCCCTTACCTGAAACGAAGTCTTGCTTGTAGGAAGACACAGAGCCTGTGATTTAACTCCATTTCTGAAGAGAAACACACAACAAAGTTTTCATCCATTGATCACACTCTGCTTTAGAGCAAGAAGCATGCTCTAGCTTTCTATAATCTCGAAGAGTGCAGGAAACTTGAGTGTGCTGAGTACAAATGAACGGTGTTTCCTACACATAAGGATCATATCTAGTCCAACTCTGCTTCTGAAACTGATACACAGCACTGGTCCTCTAACATCCAATGCTTGTCAGTTAAGATGAAAAACGTGTGAGCTTCGTGAACGATGTAGTTCTTTGAGCTGAAAAGTGACTGCCCTTACCTGAAACGAAGTCTTGCTTGTAGGAAGACACAGAGCCTGTGATTTAACTCCATTTCTGAACAGAAACATACAACACAGTTCTCCTCCATGGATCACACTCTGCTTTAGAACAAGAATAACGCTATTGCTTTCTAGAGTCTCTAATACCCCAGGAAACGTAAGTGTGCTCAGAACAAAAGAACGGTGTTTCTTACAAATAGGAACTAAATCTGGTCCAACACTGCTTCTGAACCTGAAACAAACCACAGGTCCTCTAACATCCAATGCTTGTCAGTAAAGATGAGAAATGTTTGAGCTTCGTTAACGATGTAGTTCGTTTGTGATGAAAAGTGACTGCCCTTACCTGAAACGAAGTCTTGCTTGTAGGAAGACACAGAGCCTGTGATTTAACCCCATTTCTGAAGTAAAACACACAGCAGAGTTCTCATGCATTGATCACAATCTGCTTTAGAGCAAGAAGCACGCTCTTGCTTTCTAGATTCTCTAAGACAGCAGGAAACATGAGTGTGCTGTGAAAAAAAGAACGGTGTTTACTACACATACGGACCATATCTAGTCCAACTCTGCTTCTGAAACTGATACAAAGCACTGGTCCTCTAACATCCAATGCTTGTCAGTTAAGATGAGAAACGTGTCAGCCTCATGAACGATGTAGTTCCTTTGAGCTGAAAAGTGACTGCCCTTACCTGAAACGATGTCTTGATTGTAGGAATACACAGAGCCTGGGATTTAACTCCATTTCTGAAGGGAAACACACAGAATCGTTCTCTTCAATGGATCACACTCTGCTTTAGAGCAAGAAGCACGCTCTAGCTTTCTAGAATCTCGAAGAGAGCAGGAAACTTGAGTGAGCTGAGTACAAATGAACGGTGTTTCCTACACATAAGGATCATATCTAGTCCAACTCTGCTTCTGAAACTGATACAAAGCACTGGTCCTCTAACATCCAATGCTTGTCAGTTAAGATGAAAAACGTGTGAGCTTCGTGAACGATGTAGTTCCTTTGAGCTGAAAAGTGACTGCCCTTACCTGAAACGAAGTCTTGCTTGTAGGAAGACACAGAGCGTGTGATTTAACTCCATTTCTGAAGAGAAACACACAACAAAGTTTTCATCCATTGATCACACTCTGCTTTAGAGCAAGAAGCACGCTCTAGCTTTCTAGAATCTCGAAGAGTGCAGGAAACTTGAGTGTGCTGAGTACAAATGAACGGTGTTTCCTACACATAAGGATCATATCTAGTCCAACTCTGCTTCTGAAACTGATACAAAGCACTGGTCCTCTAACATCCAATGCTTGTCAGTTAAGATGAAAAACGTGTGAGCTTCGTGAACGATGTAGTTCCTTTGAGCTGAAAAGTGACTGCCCTTACCTGAAACGAAGTCTTGCTTGTAGGAAGACACAGAGCCTGTGATTTAACTCCATTTCTGAACAGGAACATACAACACAGTTCTCATCCATGGATCACACTCTGCTTTACAGCAAGAAGCACGCTCTTGCTTTCTAGAGTCTCTAAGACAGCAGGAAACATGAGTGTGATGAGAACAAAAGAACGGTGTTTCCTACACATATGGACCATATCTAGTCCAACTATGCTTCTGAAACTGATACAAAGCACTGGTCCTCTAACATCCAATGCTTGGCAGTTAAGATGAGAAACGTGTGAGCTTGGTGAACGATGTAGTTTATTTGACCTGAAAAGTGACTGCCCTTACCTGAAACGAAGTCTTTATTGTAGGAAGACTCAGAGACTGGGCTTTAACTCCATTTCTGAAGGGAAACACACAGCAGAGTTCTCATCCATGGATCACACTCTGCTTTAGGGCAAGAAGAACGCTATTGCTTTCTAGAGTCTCTAATACCCCAGGAAACATAAGTGTGCTCAGAACAAAAGAACGGTGTTTCTTACAAATACGAACTAAATCTGGTCCAACACTGCTTCTGAAACTGAAACAAACCACAGGTCCTCTAACATCCAATGCTTGTCAGTAAAGCTGAGAAATGTTTGAGCTTCGTTAACGATGTAGTTCGTTTGTGATGAAAAGTGACTGCCCTTACCTGAAACGAAGTCTTGCTTGTAGGAAGACACAGAGCCTGTGATTTAACCCCATTTCTGAAGTAAAACACACAGCAGAGTTCTCATGCATTGATCACAATCTGCTTTAGAGCAAGAAGCACGCTCTTGCTTTCTAGATTCTCTAAGACAGCAGGAAACATGAGTGTGCTGTGAAAAAAAGAACGGTGTTTACTACACATACGGACCATATCTAGTCCAACTCTGCTTCTGAAACTGATACAAAGCACTGGTCCTCTAACATCCAATTCTTGTCAGTTAAGATGAGAAACATGTCAGCCTCATGAACGATGTAGTTCCTTTGAGCTGAAAAGTGACTGCCCTTACCTGAAACGATGTCTTGATTGTAGGAATACACAGAGCCTGGGATTTAACTCCATTTCTGAAGGGAAACACACAGAATCGTTCTCTTCAATGGATCACACTCTGCTTTAGAGCAAGAAGAACGCTATTGCTTTGTAGAGTCTCTACTACTGCAGGAAACTTGAGTGTGCTGGGAACAAAAGAACGGTGTTTCCTACACAGACGGACCGTAACTAGTCCAACTCTGCTTCTGAAACTGATACAAAGCACTGGTCCTCTAACATCCAATGCTTGGCAGTTAAGATGAGAATCGTGTGAGCTTCATGAACGATGTAGCTCCTTTGAGCTTAAAAGTGACTGCCCTTACCTCAAACGACGTCTTGATTGTAGGAAGACAAAGAGCCTGGGCTTGAACTCTATTTCTGAAAGGAAACACACAGCAGAGTTCTCATCCATGGATCACACTCTGCTTTAGGGCAAGAAGAACGCTATTACTTTCTAGAATCTCGAAGAGAGCAGGAAACTTGAGTGTGCTGAGTACAAATGAACGGTTTTTCCTACACATAAGGATCATATCTAGTGCAACTCTGCTTCTGAAACTGATACAAAGCACTGGTCCTCTAACATCCAATGCTTGGCAGTTAAGATGAGAAACGTGTGAGCTTTGTGAACGATGTAGTTCTTTCGAGCTGAAACTTTACTGTCCTTACCTGAAACGAAGTCATGCTTGTAGGAAGAGACAGAGCCTGGGATTTAACTCCATTTTTGAAGGGAAACACACATCATAGTTCTCATCCATGGATCACACTCTGCTTTAGAGCAAGAAGAACGCTCTTGCTTTTTGGAGTCTCTAATACAGCAAGAAACGTGAGTGTGCTCAGAAGAAAAGAACCGTGTTTCCGATACATACGGACCATATCTAGTCCAACTCTGCTTGAAATTGATACAAAGCAAAGGTACTCTAACATCCAATGCCTCTCAGTTAAGAAGAGAAACCTGTGAGCTTCGTGAACGATATAGTTCGTTTGAGCTGAAAAGTGACTGCCCTTACCTGAAACGATGTCTTGCTTGTAGGAAGACACAGAACCTGTGATTTAACTCCATTTCTGAAGAGAAACACACAACAAAGTTTTCATCCATTGATCACACTCTGCTTTAGAGCAAGAAGCATGCTCTAGCTTTCTATAATCTCGAAGAGTGCAGGAAACTTGAGTGTGCTGAGTACAAATGAACGGTGTTTCCTACACATAAGGATCATATCTAGTCCAACTCTGCTTCTGAAACTGTTACAAAGCACTGGTCCTCTAACATCCAATGCTTGTCAGTTAAGATGAAAAACGTGTGAGCTTCGTGAACGATGTAGTTCTTTGAGCTGAAAAGTGACTGCCCTTACCTGAAACGAAGTCTTGCTTGTAGGAAGACACAGAGCCTGTGATTTAACTCCATTTCTGAACAGAAACATACAACACAGTTCTCCTCCATGGATCACACTCTGCTTTAGAACAAGAATAACGCTATTGCTTTCTAGAGTCTCTAATACCCCAGGAAACGTAAGTGTGCTCAGAACAAAAGAACGGTGTTTCTTACAAATACGAACTAAATCTGGTCCAACACTGCTTCTGAAACTGAAACAAACCACAGGTCCTCTAACATCCAATGCTTGTCAGTAAAGATGAGAAATGTTTGAGCTTCGTTAACGATGTAGTTCGTTTGTGATGAAAAGTGACTGCCCTTACCTGAAACGAAGTCTTGCTTGTAGGAAGACACAGAGCCTGTGATTTAACCCCATTTCTGAAGTAAAACACACAGCAGAGTTCTCATGCATTGATCACAATCTGCTTTAGAGCAAGAAGCACGCTCTTGCTTTCTAGATTCTCTAAGACAGCAGGAAACATGAGTGTGCTGTGAAAAAAAGAACGGTGTTTACTACACATACGGACCATATCTAGTCCAACTCTGCTTCTGAAACTGATACAAAGCACTGGTCCTCTAACATCCAATGCTTGTCAGTTAAGATGAGAAACGTGTCAGCCTCATGAACGATGTAGTTCCTTTGAGCTGAAAAGTGACTGCCCTTACCTGAAACGATGTCTTGATTGTAGGAATACACAGAGCCTGGGATTTAACTCCATTTCTGAAGGGAAACACACAGAATCGTTCTCTTCAATGGATCACACTCTGCTTTAGAGCAAGAAGCACGCTCTAGCTTTCTAGAATCTCGAAGAGAGCAGGAAACTTGAGTGTGCTGAGTACAAATGAACGGTGTTTCCTACACATAAGGATCATATCTAGTCCAACTCTGCTTCTGAAACTGATACAAAGCACTGGTCCTCTAACATCCAATGCTTGGCAGTTAAGATGAAAAACGTGTGAGCTTCGTGAACGATGTAGTTCCTTTGAGCTGAAAAGTGACTGCCCTTACCTGAAACGATGTCTTGATTGTAGGAATACACAGAGCCTGGGATTTAACTCCATTTCTGAAGGGAAACACACAGAATCGTTCTCTTCAATGGATCACACTCTGCTTTAGAGCAAGAAGCACGCTCTAGCTTTCTAGAATCTCGAAGAGAGCAGGAAACTTGAGTGTGCTGCGTACAAATGAACGGTGTTTCCTACACATAAGGATCATATCTAGTCCAACTCTGCTTCTGAAACTGATACAAAGCACTGGTCCTCTAACATCCAATGCTTGTCAGTTAAGATGAAAAACGTGTGAGCTTCGTGAACGATGTAGTTCCTTTGAGCTGAAAAGTGACTGCCCTTACCTGAAACGAAGTCTTGCTTGTAGGAAGACACAGAGCGTGTGATTTAACTCCATTTCTGAAGAGAAACACACAACAAAGTTTTCATCCATTGATCACACTCTGCTTTAGAGCAAGAAGCACGCTCTAGCTTTCTAGAATCTCGAAGAGTGCAGGAAACTTGAGTGTGCTGAGTACAAATGAATGGTGTTTCCTACACATAAGGATCATATCTAGTCCAACTCTGCTTCTGAAACTGATACAAAGCACTGGTCCTCTAACATCCAATGCTTGTCAGTTAAGATGAAAAACGTGTGAGCTTCGTGAACGATGTAGTTCCTTTGAGCTGAAAAGTGACTGCCCTTACCTGAAACGAAGTCTTGCTTGTAGGAAGACACAGAGCCTGTGATTTAACTCCATTTCTGAACAGGAACATACAACACAGTTCTCATCCATGGATCACACTCTGCTTTACAGCAAGAAGCACGCTCTTGCTTTCTAGAGTCTCTAAGACAGCAGGAAACATGAGTGTGATGAGAACAAAAGAACGGTGTTTCCTACACATATGGACCATATCTAGTCCAACTATGCTTCTGAAACTGATACAAAGCACTGGTCCTCTAACATCCAATGCTTGGCAGTTAAGATGAGAAACGTGTGAGCTTGGTGAACGATGTAGTTTATTTGACCTGAAAAGTGACTGCCCTTACCTGAAACGAAGTCTTTATTGTAGGAAGACTCAGAGACTGGGCTTTAACTCCATTTCTGAAGGGAAACACACAGCAGAGTTCTCATCCATGGATCACACTCTGCTTTAGGGCAAGAAGAACGCTATTGCTTTCTAGAGTCTCTAATACCCCAGGAAACGTAAGTGTGCTCAGAACAAAAGAACGGTGTTTCTTACCAATACGAACTAAATCTGGTCCAACACTGCTTCTGAAACTGAAACAAACCACAGGTCCTCTAACATCCAATGCTTGTCAGTTAAGATGAGAAATGTTTGAGCTTCGTTAACGATGTAGTTCGTTTGTGATGAAAAGTGACTGCCCTTACCTGAAACGAAGTCTTGCTTGTAGGAAGACACAGAGCCTGTGATTTAACCCCATTTCTGAAGTAAAACACACAGCAGAGTTCTCATGCATTGATCACAATCTGCTTTAGAGCAAGAAGCACGCTCTTGCTTTCTAGATTCTCTAAGACAGCAGGAAACATGAGTGTGCTGTGAAAAAAAGAACGGTGTTTACTACACATACGGACCATATCTAGTCCAACTCTGCTTCTGAAACTGATACAAAGCACTGGTCCTCTAACATCCAATGCTTGTCAGTTAAGATGAGAAACGTGTCAGCCTCATGAACGATGTAGTTCCTTTGAGCTGAAAAGTGACTGCCCTTACCTGAAACGATGTCTTGATTGTAGGAATACACAGAGCCTGGGATTTAACTCCATTTCTGAAGGGAAACACACAGAATCGTTCTCTTCAATGGATCACACTCTGCTTTAGAGCAAGAAGCACGCTCTAGCTTTCTAGAATCTCGAAGAGAGCAGGAAACTTGAGTGTGCTGAGTACAAATGAACGGTGTTTCCTACACATAAGGATCATATCTAGTCCAACTCTGCTTCTGAAACTGATACAAAGCACTGGTCCTCTAACATCCAATGCTTGGCAGTTAAGATGAAAAACGTGTGAGCTTCGTGAACGATGTAGTTCCTTTGAGCTGAAAAGTGACTGCCCTTACCTGAAACGATGTCTTGATTGTAGGAATACACAGAGCCTGGGATTTAACTCCATTTCTGAAGGGAAACACACAGAATCGTTCTCTTCAATGGATCACACTCTGCTTTAGAGCAAGAAGCACGCTCTAGCTTTCTAGAATCTCGAAGAGAGCAGGAAACTTGAGTGTGCTGCGTACAAATGAACGGTGTTTCCTACACATAAGGATCATATCTAGTCCAACTCTGCTTCTGAAACTGATACAAAGCACTGGTCCTCTAACATCCAATGCTTGTCAGTTAAGATGAAAAACGTGTGAGCTTCGTGAACGATGTAGTTCCTTTGAGCTGAAAAGTGACTGCCCTTACCTGAAACGAAGTCTTGCTTGTAGGAAGACACAGAGCGTGTGATTTAACTCCATTTCTGAAGAGAAACACACAACAAAGTTTTCATCCATTGATCACACTCTGCTTTAGAGCAAGAAGCACGCTCTAGCTTTCTAGAATCTCGAAGAGTGCAGGAAACTTGAGTGTGCTGAGTACAAATGAATGGTGTTTCCTACACATAAGGATCATATCTAGTCCAACTCTGCTTCTGAAACTGATACAAAGCACTGGTCCTCTAACATCCAATGCTTGTCAGTTAAGATGAAAAACGTGTGAGCTTCGTGAACGATGTAGTTCCTTTGAGCTGAAAAGTGACTGCCCTTACCTGAAACGAAGTCTTGCTTGTAGGAAGACACAGAGCCTGTGATTTAACTCCATTTCTGAACAGGAACATACAACACAGTTCTCATCCATGGATCACACTCTGCTTTACAGCAAGAAGCACGCTCTTGCTTTCTAGAGTCTCTAAGACAGCAGGAAACATGAGTGTGATGAGAACAAAAGAACGGTGTTTCCTACACATATGGACCATATCTAGTCCAACTATGCTTCTGAAACTGATACAAAGCACTGGTCCTCTAACATCCAATGCTTGGCAGTTAAGATGAGAAACGTGTGAGCTTGGTGAACGATGTAGTTTATTTGACCTGAAAAGTGACTGCCCTTACCTGAAACGAAGTCTTTATTGTAGGAAGACTCAGAGACTGGGCTTTAACTCCATTTCTGAAGGGAAACACACAGCAGAGTTCTCATCCATGGATCACACTCTGCTTTAGGGCAAGAAGAACGCTATTGCTTTCTAGAGTCTCTAATACCCCAGGAAACGTAAGTGTGCTCAGAACAAAAGAACGGTGTTTCTTACAAATACGAACTAAATCTGGTCCAACACTGCTTCTGAAACTGAAACAAACCACAGGTCCTCTAACATCCAATGCTTGTCAGTTAAGATGAGAAATGTTTGAGCTTCGTTAACGATGTAGTTCGTTTGTGATGAAAAGTGACTGCCCTTACCTGAAACGAAGTCTTGCTTGTAGGAAGACACAGAGCCTGTGATTTAACCCCATTTCTGAAGTAAAACACACAGCAGAGTTCTCATGCATTGATCACAATCTGCTTTAGAGCAAGAAGCACGCTCTTGCTTTCTAGATTCTCTAAGACAGCAGGAAACATGAGTGTGCTGTGAAAAAAAGAACGGTGTTTACTACACATACGGACCATATCTAGTCCAACTCTGCTTCTGAAACTGATACAAAGCACTGGTCCTCTAACATCCAATGCTTGTCAGTTAAGATGAGAAACGTGTCAGCCTCATGAACGATGTAGCTCCTTTTAGCTGAAAAGTGACTGCCCTTACCTGAAACGATGTCTTGATTGTAGGAATACACAGAGCCTGGGATTTAACTCCATTTCTGAAGGGAAACACACAGAATCGTTCTCTTCAATGGATCACACTCTGCTTTAGAGCAAGAAGCACGCTCTAGCTTTCTAGAATCTCGAAGAGAGCAGGAAACTTGAGTGTGCTGAGTACAAATGAACGGTGTTTCCTACACATAAGGATCATATCTAGTCCAACTCTGGTTCTGAAACTGATACAAAGCACTGGTCCTCTAACATCCAATGCTTGGCAGTTAAGATGAAAAACGTGTGAGCTTCGTGAACGATGTAGTTCCTTTGAGCTGAAAAGTGACTGCCCTTACCTGAAACGATGTCTTGATTGTAGGAATACACAGAGCCTGGGATTTAACTCCATTTCTGAAGGGAAACACACAGAATCGTTCTCTTCAATGGATCACACTCTGCTTTAGAGCAAGAAGCACGCTCTAGCTTTCTAGAATCTCGAAGAGAGCAGGAAACTTGAGTGTGCTGAGTACAAATGAACGGTGTTTCCTACACATAAGGATCATATCTAGTCCAACTCTGCTTCTGAAACTGATACAAAGCACTGGTCCTCTAACATCCAATGCTTGTCAGTTAAGATGAAAAACGTGTGAGCTTCGTGAACGATGTAGTTCCTTTGAGCTGAAAAGTGACTGCCCTTACCTGAAACGAAGTCTTGCTTGTAGGAAGACACAGAGCGTGTGATTTAACTCCATTTCTGAAGAGAAACACACAACAAAGTTTTCATCCATTGATCACACTCTGCTTTAGAGCAAGAAGCACGCTCTAGCTTTCTAGAATCTCGAAGAGTGCAGGAAACTTGAGTGTGCTGAGTACAAATGAATGGTGTTTCCTACACATAAGGATCATATCTAGTCCAACTCTGCTTCTGAAACTGATACAAAGCACTGGTCCTCTAACATCCAATGCTTGTCAGTTAAGATGAAAAACGTGTGAGCTTCGTGAACGATGTAGTTCCTTTGAGCTGAAAAGTGACTGCCCTTACCTGAAACGAAGTCTTGCTTGTAGGAAGACACAGAGCCTGTGATTTAACTCCATTTCTGAACAGGAACATACAACACAGTTCTCATCCATGGATCACACTCTGCTTTACAGCAAGAAGCACGCTCTTGCTTTCTAGAGTCTCTAAGACAGCAGGAAACATGAGTGTGATGAGAACAAAAGAACGGTGTTTCCTACACATATGGACCATATCTAGTCCAACTATGCTTCTGAAACTGATACAAAGCACTGGTCCTCTAACATCCAATGCTTGGCAGTTAAGATGAGAAACGTGTGAGCTTGGTGAACGATGTAGTTTATTTGACCTGAAAAGTGACTGCCCTTACCTGAAACGAAGTCTTTATTGTAGGAAGACTCAGAGACTGGGCTTTAACTCCATTTCTGAAGGGAAACACACAGCAGAGTTCTCATCCATGGATCACACTCTGCTTTAGGGCAAGAAGAACGCTATTGCTTTCTAGAGTCTCTAATACCCCAGGAAACGTAAGTGTGCTCAGAACAAAAGAACGGTGTTTCTTACAAATACGAACTAAATCTGGTCCAACACTGCTTCTGAAACTGAAACAAACCACAGGTCCTCTAACATCCAATGCTTGTCAGTTAAGATGAGAAATGTTTGAGCTTCGTTAACGATGTAGTTCGTTTGTGATGAAAAGTGACTGCCCTTACCTGAAACGAAGTCTTGCTTGTAGGAAGACACAGAGCCTGTGATTTAACCCCATTTCTGAAGTAAAACACACAGCAGAGTTCTCATGCATTGATCACAATCTGCTTTAGAGCAAGAAGCACGCTCTTGCTTTCTAGATTCTCTAAGACAGCAGGAAACATGAGTGTGCTGTGAAAAAAAGAACGGTGTTTACTACACATACGGACCATATCTAGTCCAACTCTGCTTCTGAAACTGATACAAAGCACTGGTCCTCTAACATCCAATGCTTGTCAGTTAAGATGAGAAACGTGTCAGCCTCATGAACGATGTAGTTCCTTTGAGCTGAAAAGTGACTGCCCTTACCTGAAACGATGTCTTGATTGTAGGAATACACAGAGCCTGGGATTTAACTCCATTTCTGAAGGGAAACACACAGAATCGTTCTCTTCAATGGATCACACTCTGCTTTAGAGCAAGAAGCACGCTCTAGCTTTCTAGAATCTCGAAGAGAGCAGGAAACTTGAGTGTGCTGAGTACAAATGAACGGTGTTTCCTACACATAAGGATCATATCTAGTCCAACTCTGCTTCTGAAACTGATACAAAGCACTGGTCCTCTAACATCCAATGCTTGGCAGTTAAGATGAAAAACGTGTGAGCTTCGTGAACGATGTAGTTCCTTTGAGCTGAAAAGTGACTGCCCTTACCTGAAACGATGTCTTGATTGTAGGAATACACAGAGCCTGGGATTTAACTCCATTTCTGAAGGGAAACACACAGAATCGTTCTCTTCAATGGATCACACTCTGCTTTAGAGCAAGAAGCACGCTCTAGCTTTCTAGAATCTCGAAGAGAGCAGGAAACTTGAGTGTGCTGCGTACAAATGAACGGTGTTTCCTACACATAAGGATCATATCTAGTCCAACTCTGCTTCTGAAACTGATACAAAGCACTGGTCCTCTAACATCCAATGCTTGTCAGTTAAGATGAAAAACGTGTGAGCTTCGTGAACGATGTAGTTCCTTTGAGCTGAAAAGTGACTGCCCTTACCTGAAACGAAGTCTTGCTTGTAGGAAGACACAGAGCGTGTGATTTAACTCCATTTCTGAAGAGAAACACACAACAAAGTTTTCATCCATTGATCACACTCTGCTTTAGAGCAAGAAGCACGCTCTAGCTTTCTAGAATCTCGAAGAGTGCAGGAAACTTGAGTGTGCTGAGTACAAATGAATGGTGTTTCCTACACATAAGGATCATATCTAGTCCAACTCTGCTTCTGAAACTGATACAAAGCACTGGTCCTCTAACATCCAATGCTTGTCAGTTAAGATGAAAAACGTGTGAGCTTCGTGAACGATGTAGTTCCTTTGAGCTGAAAAGTGACTGCCCTTACCTGAAACGAAGTCTTGCTTGTAGGAAGACACAGAGCCTGTGATTTAACTCCATTTCTGAACAGGAACATACAACACAGTTCTCATCCATGGATCACACTCTGCTTTACAGCAAGAAGCACGCTCTTGCTTTCTAGAGTCTCTAAGACAGCAGGAAACATGAGTGTGATGAGAACAAAAGAACGGTGTTTCCTACACATATGGACCATATCTAGTCCAACTATGCTTCTGAAACTGATACAAAGCACTGGTCCTCTAACATCCAATGCTTGGCAGTTAAGATGAGAAACGTGTGAGCTTGGTGAACGATGTAGTTTATTTGACCTGAAAAGTGACTGCCCTTACCTGAAACGAAGTCTTTATTGTAGGAAGACTCAGAGACTGGGCTTTAACTCCATTTCTGAAGGGAAACACACAGCAGAGTTCTCATCCATGGATCACACTCTGCTTTAGGGCAAGAAGAACGCTATTGCTTTCTAGAGTCTCTAATACCCCAGGAAACGTAAGTGTGCTCAGAACAAAAGAACGGTGTTTCTTACAAATACGAACTAAATCTGGTCCAACACTGCTTCTGAAACTGAAACAAACCACAGGTCCTCTAACATCCAATGCTTGTCAGTTAAGATGAGAAATGTTTGAGCTTCGTTAACGATGTAGTTCGTTTGTGATGAAAAGTGACTGCCCTTACCTGAAACGAAGTCTTGCTTGTAGGAAGACACAGAGCCTGTGATTTAACCCCATTTCTGAAGTAAAACACACAGCAGAGTTCTCATGCATTGATCACAATCTGCTTTAGAGCAAGAAGCACGCTCTTGCTTTCTAGATTCTCTAAGACAGCAGGAAACATGAGTGTGCTGTGAAAAAAAGAACGGTGTTTACTACACATACGGACCATATCTAGTCCAACTCTGCTTCTGAAACTGATACAAAGCACTGGTCCTCTAACATCCAATGCTTGTCAGTTAAGATGAGAAACGTGTCAGCCTCATGAACGATGTAGCTCCTTTTAGCTGAAAAGTGACTGCCCTTACCTGAAACGATGTCTTGATTGTAGGAATACACAGAGCCTGGGATTTAACTCCATTTCTGAAGGGAAACACACAGAATCGTTCTCTTCAATGGATCACACTCTGCTTTAGAGCAAGAAGAACGCTATTGCTTTGTAGAGTCTCTACTACTGCAGGAAACTTGAGTGTGCTGGGAACAAAAGAACGGTGTTTCCTACACAGACGGACCGTAACTAGTCCAACTCTGCTTCTGAAACTGATACAAAGCACTGGTCCTCTAACATCCAATGCTTGGCAGTTAAGATGAGAATCGTGTGAGCTTCATGAACGATGTAGTTCCTTTGAGCTTAAAAGTGACTGCCCTTACCTCAAACGACGTCTTGATTGTAGGAAGACTCAGAGCCTGGGCTTGAACTCTATTTCTGAAAGGAAACACACAGCAGAGTTCTCATCCATGGATCACACTCTGCTTTAGGGCAAGAAGAACGCTATTACTTTCTAGAATCTCGAAGAGAGCAAGAAACTTGAGTGTGCTGAGTACAAATGAACGGTTTTTCCTACACATAAGGATCATATCTAGTGCAACTCTGCTTCTGAAACTGATACAAAGCACTGGTCCTCTAACATCCAATGCTTGGCAGTTAAGATGAGAAACGTGTGAGCTTTGTGAACGATGTAGTTCTTTCGAGCTGAAACTTTACTGTCCTTACCTGAAACGAAGTCATGCTTGTAGGAAGAGACAGAGCCTGGGATTTAACTCCATTTTTGAAGGGAAACACACATCATAGTTCTCATCCATGGATCACACTCTGCTTTAGAGCAAGAAGAACGCTCTTGCTTTTTGGAGTCTCTAATACAGCAAGAAACGTGAGTGTGCTCAGAAGAAAAGAACCGTGTTTCCGATACATACGGACCATATCTAGTCCAACTCTGCTTGAAATTGATACAAAGCAAAGGTACTCTAACATCCAATGCTTCTCAGTTAAGAAGAGAAACCTGTGAGCTTCGTGAACGATATAGTTCGTTTGAGCTGAAAAGTGACTGCCCTTACCTGAAACGATGTCTTGCTTGTAGGAAGACACAGAGCCTGTGATTTAACTCCATTTCTGAAGAGAAACACACAACAAAGTTTTCATCCATTGATCACACTCTGCTTTAGAGGAAGAAGCACGCTCTAGCTTTCTAGAATCTCGAAGAGTGCAGGAAACTTGAGTGTGCTGAGTACAAATGAACGGTGTTTCCTACACATAAGGATCATATCTAGTCCAACTCTGCTTCTGAAACTGATACAAAGCACTGGTCCTCTAACATCCAATGCTTGTCAGTTAAGATGAAAATCGTGTGAGCTTCGTGAACGATGTAGTTCCTTTGAGCTGAAAAGTGACTGCCCTTACCTGAAACGAAGTCTTGCTTGTAGGAAGACACAGAGCCTGTGATTTAACTCCATTTCTGAAGAGAAACACACAACAAAGTTTTCATCCATTGATCACACTCTGCTTTAGAGCAAGAAGCATGCTCTAGCTTTCTATAATCTCGAAGAGTGCAGGAAACTTGAGTGTGCTGAGTACAAATGAACGGTGTTTCCTACACATAAGGATCATATCTAGTCCAACTCTGCTTCTGAAACTGATACAAAGCACTGGTCCTCTAACATCCAATGCTTGTCAGTTAAGATGAGAAATGTTTGAGCTTCGTTAACGATGTAGTTCGTTTGTGATGAAAAGTGACTGCCCTTACCTGAAACGAAGTCTTGCTTGTAGGAAGACACAGAGCCTGTGATTTAACCCCATTTCTGAAGTAAAACACACAGCAGAGTTCTCATGCATTGATCACAATCTGCTTTAGAGCAAGAAGCACGCTCTTGCTTTCTAGATTCTCTAAGACAGCAGGAAACATGAGTGTGCTGTGAAAAAAAGAACGGTGTTTACTACACATACGGACCATATCTAGTCCAACTCTGCTTCTGAAACTGATACAAAGCACTGGTCCTCTAACATCCAATGCTTGTCAGTTAAGATGAGAAACGTGTCAGCCTCATGAACGATGTAGTTCCTTTGAGCTGAAAAGTGACTGCCCTTACCTGAAACGATGTCTTGATTGTAGGAATACACAGAGCCTGGGATTTAACTCCATTTCTGAAGGGAAACACACAGAATCGTTCTCTTCAATGGATCACACTCTGCTTTAGAGCAAGAAGCACGCTCTAGCTTTCTAGAATCTCGAAGAGAGCAGGAAACTTGAGTGTGCTGAGTACAAATGAACGGTGTTTCCTACACATAAGGATCATATCTAGTCCAACTCTGCTTCTGAAACTGATACAAAGCACTGGTCCTCTAACATCCAATGCTTGGCAGTTAAGATGAAAAACGTGTGAGCTTCGTGAACGATGTAGTTCCTTTGAGCTGAAAAGTGACTGCCCTTACCTGAAACGATGTCTTGATTGTAGGAATACACAGAGCCTGGGATTTAACTCCATTTCTGAAGGGAAACACACAGAATCGTTCTCTTCAATGGATCACACTCTGCTTTAGAGCAAGAAGCACGCTCTAGCTTTCTAGAATCTCGAAGAGAGCAGGAAACTTGAGTGTGCTGCGTACAAATGAACGGTGTTTCCTACACATAAGGATCATATCTAGTCCAACTCTGCTTCTGAAACTGATACAAAGCACTGGTCCTCTAACATCCAATGCTTGTCAGTTAAGATGAAAAACGTGTGAGCTTCGTGAACGATGTAGTTCCTTTGAGCTGAAAAGTGACTGCCCTTACCTGAAACGAAGTCTTGCTTGTAGGAAGACACAGAGCGTGTGATTTAACTCCATTTCTGAAGAGAAACACACAACAAAGTTTTCATCCATTGATCACACTCTGCTTTAGAGCAAGAAGCACGCTCTAGCTTTCTAGAATCTCGAAGAGTGCAGGAAACTTGAGTGTGCTGAGTACAAATGAATGGTGTTTCCTACACATAAGGATCATATCTAGTCCAACTCTGCTTCTGAAACTGATACAAAGCACTGGTCCTCTAACATCCAATGCTTGTCAGTTAAGATGAAAAACGTGTGAGCTTCGTGAACGATGTAGTTCCTTTGAGCTGAAAAGTGACTGCCCTTACCTGAAACGAAGTCTTGCTTGTAGGAAGACACAGAGCCTGTGATTTAACTCCATTTCTGAACAGGAACATACAACACAGTTCTCATCCATGGATCACACTCTGCTTTACAGCAAGAAGCACGCTCTTGCTTTCTAGAGTCTCTAAGACAGCAGGAAACATGAGTGTGATGAGAACAAAAGAACGGTGTTTCCTACACATATGGACCATATCTAGTCCAACTATGCTTCTGAAACTGATACAAAGCACTGGTCCTCTAACATCCAATGCTTGGCAGTTAAGATGAGAAACGTGTGAGCTTGGTGAACGATGTAGTTTATTTGACCTGAAAAGTGACTGCCCTTACCTGAAACGAAGTCTTTATTGTAGGAAGACTCAGAGACTGGGCTTTAACTCCATTTCTGAAGGGAAACACACAGCAGAGTTCTCATCCATGGATCACACTCTGCTTTAGGGCAAGAAGAACGCTATTGCTTTCTAGAGTCTCTAATACCCCAGGAAACGTAAGTGTGCTCAGAACAAAAGAACGGTGTTTCTTACAAATACGAACTAAATCTGGTCCAACACTGCTTCTGAAACTGAAACAAACCACAGGTCCTCTAACATCCAATGCTTGTCAGTTAAGATGAGAAATGTTTGAGCTTCGTTAACGATGTAGTTCGTTTGTGATGAAAAGTGACTGCCCTTACCTGAAACGAAGTCTTGCTTGTAGGAAGACACAGAGCCTGTGATTTAACCCCATTTCTGAAGTAAAACACACAGCAGAGTTCTCATGCATTGATCACAATCTGCTTTAGAGCAAGAAGCACGCTCTTGCTTTCTAGATTCTCTAAGACAGCAGGAAACATGAGTGTGCTGTGAAAAAAAGAACGGTGTTTACTACACATACGGACCATATCTAGTCCAACTCTGCTTCTGAAACTGATACAAAGCACTGGTCCTCTAACATCCAATGCTTGTCAGTTAAGATGAGAAACGTGTCAGCCTCATGAACGATGTAGCTCCTTTTAGCTGAAAAGTGACTGCCCTTACCTGAAACGATGTCTTGATTGTAGGAATACACAGAGCCTGGGATTTAACTCCATTTCTGAAGGGAAACACACAGAATCGTTCTCTTCAATGGATCACACTCTGCTTTAGAGCAAGAAGCACGCTCTAGCTTTCTAGAATCTCGAAGAGAGCAGGAAACTTGAGTGTGCTGAGTACAAATGAACGGTGTTTCCTACACATAAGGATCATATCTAGTCCAACTCTGCTTCTGAAACTGATACAAAGCACTGGTCCTCTAACATCCAATGCTTGGCAGTTAAGATGAAAAACGTGTGAGCTTTGTGAACGATGTAGTTCCTTTGAGCTGAAAAGTGACTGCCCTTACCTGAAACGATGTCTTGATTGTAGGAATACACAGAGCCTGGGATTTAACTCCATTTCTGAAGGGAAACACACAGAATCGTTCTCTTCAATGGATCACACTCTGCTTTAGAGCAAGAAGCACGCTCTAGCTTTCTAGAATCTCGAAGAGAGCAGGAAACTTGAGTGTGCTGAGTACAAATGAACGGTGTTTCCTACACATAAGGATCATATCTAGTCCAACTCTGCTTCTGAAACTGATACAAAGCACTGGTCCTCTAACATCCAATGCTTGGCAGTTAAGATGAAAAACGTGTGAGCTTCGTGAACGATGTAGTTCCTTTGAGCTGAAAAGTGACTGCCCTTACCTGAAACGATGTCTTGATTGTAGGAATACACAGAGCCTGGGATTTAACTCCATTTCTGAAGGAAAACACACAGAATCGTTCTCTTCAATGGATCACACTCTGCTTTAGAGCAAGAAGCACGCTCTAGCTTTCTAGAATCTCGAAGAGAGCAGGAAACTTGAGTGTGCTGAGTACAAATGAACGGTGTTTCCTACACATAAGGATCATATCTAGTCCAACTCTGCTTCTGAAACTGATACAAAGCACTGGTCCTCTAACATCCAATGCTTGTCAGTTAAGATGAAAAACGTGTGAGCTTCGTGAACGATGTAGTTCCTTTGAGCTGAAAAGTGACTGCCCTTACCTGAAACGAAGTCTTGCTTGTAGGAAGACACAGAGCCTGTGATTTAACTCCATTTCTGAACAGGAACATACAACACAGTTCTCATCCATGGATCACACTCTGCTTTACAGCAAGAAGCACGCTCTTGCTTTCTAGAGTCTCTAAGACAGCAGGAAACATGAGTGTGATGAGAACAAAAGAACGGTGTTTCCTACACATATGGACCATATCTAGTCCAACTATGCTTCTGAAACTGATACAAAGCACTGGTCCTCTAACATCCAATGCTTGGCAGTTAAGATGAGAAACGTGTGAGCTTGGTGAACGATGTAGTTTATTTGACCTGAAAAGTGACTGCCCTTACCTGAAACGAAGTCTTTATTGTAGGAAGACTCAGAGACTGGGCTTTAACTCCATTTCTGAAGGGAAACACACAGCAGAGTTCTCATCCATGGATCACACTCTGCTTTAGGGCAAGAAGAACGCTATTGCTTTCTAGAGTCTCTAATACCCCAGGAAACGTAAGTGTGCTCAGAACAAAAGAACGGTGTTTCTTACAAATACGAACTAAATCTGGTCCAACACTGCTTCTGAAACTGAAACAAACCACAGGTCCTCTAACATCCAATGCTTGTCAGTTAAGATGAGAAATGTTTGAGCTTCGTTAACGATGTAGTTCGTTTGTGATGAAAAGTGACTGCCCTTACCTGAAACGAAGTCTTGCTTGTAGGAAGACACAGAGCCTGTGATTTAACCCCATTTCTGAAGTAAAACACACAGCAGAGTTCTCATGCATTGATCACAATCTGCTTTAGAGCAAGAAGCACGCTCTTGCTTTCTAGATTCTCTAAGACAGCAGGAAACATGAGTGTGCTGTGAAAAAAAGAACGGTGTTTACTACACATACGGACCATATCTAGTCCAACTCTGCTTCTGAAACTGATACAAAGCACTGGTCCTCTAACATCCAATGCTTGTCAGTTAAGATGAGAAACGTGTCAGCCTCATGAACGATGTAGTTCCTTTGAGCTGAAAAGTGACTGCCCTTACCTGAAACGATGTCTTGATTGTAGGAATACACAGAGCCTGGGATTTAACTCCATTTCTGAAGGGAAACACACAGAATCGTTCTCTTCAATGGATCACACTCTGCTTTAGAGCAAGAAGCACGCTCTAGCTTTCTAGAATCTCGAAGAGAGCAGGAAACTTGAGTGTGCTGAGTACAAATGAACGGTGTTTCCTACACATAAGGATCATATCTAGTGCAACTCTGCTTCTGAAACTGATACAAAGCACTGGTCCTCTAACATCCAATGCTTGGCAGTTAAGATGAAAAACGTGTGAGCTTCGTGAACGATGTAGTTCCTTTGAGCTGAAAAGTGACTGCCCTTACCTGAAACGATGTCTTGATTGTAGGAATACACAGAGCCTGGGATTTAACTCCATTTCTGAAGGGAAACACACAGAATCGTTCTCTTCAATGGATCACACTCTGCTTTAGAGCAAGAAGCACGCTCTAGCTTTCTAGAATCTCGAAGAGAGCAGGAAACTTGAGTGTGCTGCGTACAAATGAACGGTGTTTCCTACACATAAGGATCATATCTAGTCCAACTCTGCTTCTGAAACTGATACAAAGCACTGGTCCTCTAACATCCAATGCTTGTCAGTTAAGATGAAAAACGTGTGAGCTTCGTGAACGATGTAGTTCCTTTGAGCTGAAAAGTGACTGCCCTTACCTGAAACGAAGTCTTGCTTGTAGGAAGACACAGAGCGTGTGATTTAACTCCATTTCTGAAGAGAAACACACAACAAAGTTTTCATCCATTGATCACACTCTGCTTTAGAGCAAGAAGCACGCTCTAGCTTTCTAGAATCTCGAAGAGTGCAGGAAACTTGAGTGTGCTGAGTACAAATGAATGGTGTTTCCTACACATAAGGATCATATCTAGTCCAACTCTGCTTCTGAAACTGATACAAAGCACTGGTCCTCTAACATCCAATGCTTGTCAGTTAAGATGAAAAACGTGTGAGCTTCGTGAACGATGTAGTTCCTTTGAGCTGAAAAGTGACTGCCCTTACCTGAAACGAAGTCTTGCTTGTAGGAAGACACAGAGCCTGTGATTTAACTCCATTTCTGAACAGGAACATACAACACAGTTCTCATCCATGGATCACACTCTGCTTTACAGCAAGAAGCACGCTCTTGCTTTCTAGAGTCTCTAAGACAGCAGGAAACATGAGTGTGATGAGAACAAAAGAACGGTGTTTCCTACACATATGGACCATATCTAGTCCAACTATGCTTCTGAAACTGATACAAAGCACTGGTCCTCTAACATCCAATGCTTGGCAGTTAAGATGAGAAACGTGTGAGCTTGGTGAACGATGTAGTTTATTTGACCTGAAAAGTGACTGCCCTTACCTGAAACGAAGTCTTTATTGTAGGAAGACTCAGAGACTGGGCTTTAACTCCATTTCTGAAGGGAAACACACAGCAGAGTTCTCATCCATGGATCACACTCTGCTTTAGGGCAAGAAGAACGCTATTGCTTTCTAGAGTCTCTAATACCCCAGGAAACGTAAGTGTGCTCAGAACAAAAGAACGGTGTTTCTTACAAATACGAACTAAATCTGGTCCAACACTGCTTCTGAAACTGAAACAAACCACAGGTCCTCTAACATCCAATGCTTGTCAGTTAAGATGAGAAATGTTTGAGCTTCGTTAACGATGTAGTTCGTTTGTGATGAAAAGTGACTGCCCTTACCTGAAACGAAGTCTTGCTTGTAGGAAGACACAGAGCCTGTGATTTAACCCCATTTCTGAAGTAAAACACACAGCAGAGTTCTCATGCATTGATCACAATCTGCTTTAGAGCAAGAAGCACGCTCTTGCTTTCTAGATTCTCTAAGACAGCAGGAAACATGAGTGTGCTGTGAAAAAAAGAACGGTGTTTACTACACATACGGACCATATCTAGTCCAACTCTGCTTCTGAAACTGATACAAAGCACTGGTCCTCTAACATCCAATGCTTGTCAGTTAAGATGAGAAACGTGTCAGCCTCATGAACGATGTAGCTCCTTTTAGCTGAAAAGTGACTGCCCTTACCTGAAACGATGTCTTGATTGTAGGAATACACAGAGCCTGGGATTTAACTCCATTTCTGAAGGGAAACACACAGAATCGTTCTCTTCAATGGATCACACTCTGCTTTAGAGCAAGAAGCACGCTCTAGCTTTCTAGAATCTCGAAGAGAGCAGGAAACTTGAGTGTGCTGAGTACAAATGAACGGTGTTTCCTACACATAAGGATCATATCTAGTCCAACTCTGCTTCTGAAACTGATACAAAGCACTGGTCCTCTAACATCCAATGCTTGGCAGTTAAGATGAAAAACGTGTGAGCTTCGTGAACGATGTAGTTCCTTTGAGCTGAAAAGTGACTGCCCTTACCTGAAACGATGTCTTGATTGTAGGAATACACAGAGCCTGGGATTTAACTCCATTTCTGAAGGGAAACACACAGAATCGTTCTCTTCAATGGATCACACTCTGCTTTAGAGCAAGAAGCACGCTCTAGCTTTCTAGAATCTCGAAGAGAGCAGGAAACTTGAGTGTGCTGAGTACAAATGAACGGTGTTTCCTACACATAAGGATCATATCTAGTCCAACTCTGCTTCTGAAACTGATACAAAGCACTGGTCCTCTAACATCCAATGCTTGTCAGTTAAGATGAAAAACGTGTGAGCTTCGTGAACGATGTAGTTCCTTTGAGCTGAAAAGTGACTGCCCTTACCTGAAACGAAGTCTTGCTTGTAGGAAGACACAGAGCCTGTGATTTAACTCCATTTCTGAACAGGAACATACAACACAGTTCTCATCCATGGATCACACTCTGCTTTACAGCAAGAAGCACGCTCTTGCTTTCTAGAGTCTCTAAGACAGCAGGAAACATGAGTGTGATGAGAACAAAAGAACGGTGTTTCCTACACATATGGACCATATCTAGTCCAACTATGCTTCTGAAACTGATACAAAGCACTGGTCCTCTAACATCCAATGCTTGGCAGTTAAGATGAGAAACGTGTGAGCTTGGTGAACGATGTAGTTTATTTGACCTGAAAAGTGACTGCCCTTACCTGAAACGAAGTCTTTATTGTAGGAAGACTCAGAGACTGGGCTTTAACTCCATTTCTGAAGGGAAACACACAGCAGAGTTCTCATCCATGGATCACACTCTGCTTTAGGGCAAGAAGAACGCTATTGCTTTCTAGAGTCTCTAATACCCCAGGAAACGTAAGTGTGCTCAGAACAAAAGAACGGTGTTTCTTACAAATACGAACTAAATCTGGTCCAACACTGCTTCTGAAACTGAAACAAACCACAGGTCCTCTAACATCCAATGCTTGTCAGTTAAGATGAGAAATGTTTGAGCTTCGTTAACGATGTAGTTCGTTTGTGATGAAAAGTGACTGCCCTTACCTGAAACGAAGTCTTGCTTGTAGGAAGACACAGAGCCTGTGATTTAACCCCATTTCTGAAGTAAAACACACAGCAGAGTTCTCATGCATTGATCACAATCTGCTTTAGAGCAAGAAGCACGCTCTTGCTTTCTAGATTCTCTAAGACAGCAGGAAACATGAGTGTGCTGTGAAAAAAAGAACGGTGTTTACTACACATACGGACCATATCTAGTCCAACTCTGCTTCTGAAACTGATACAAAGCACTGGTCCTCTAACATCCAATGCTTGTCAGTTAAGATGAGAAACGTGTCAGCCTCATGAACGATGTAGTTCCTTTGAGCTGAAAAGTGACTGCCCTTACCTGAAACGATGTCTTGATTGTAGGAATACACAGAGCCTGGGATTTAACTCCATTTCTGAAGGGAAACACACAGAATCGTTCTCTTCAATGGATCACACTCTGCTTTAGAGCAAGAAGCACGCTCTAGCTTTCTAGAATCTCGAAGAGAGCAGGAAACTTGAGTGTGCTGAGTACAAATGAACGGTGTTTCCTACACATAAGGATCATATCTAGTCCAACTCTGCTTCTGAAACTGATACAAAGCACTGGTCCTCTAACATCCAATGCTTGGCAGTTAAGATGAAAAACGTGTGAGCTTCGTGAACGATGTAGTTCCTTTGAGCTGAAAAGTGACTGCCCTTACCTGAAACGATGTCTTGATTGTAGGAATACACAGAGCCTGGGATTTAACTCCATTTCTGAAGGGAAACACACAGAATCGTTCTCTTCAATGGATCACACTCTGCTTTAGAGCAAGAAGCACGCTCTAGCTTTCTAGAATCTCGAAGAGAGCAGGAAACTTGAGTGTGCTGCGTACAAATGAACGGTGTTTCCTACACATAAGGATCATATCTAGTCCAACTCTGCTTCTGAAACTGATACAAAGCACTGGTCCTCTAACATCCAATGCTTGTCAGTTAAGATGAAAAACGTGTGAGCTTCGTGAACGATGTAGTTCCTTTGAGCTGAAAAGTGACTGCCCTTACCTGAAACGAAGTCTTGCTTGTAGGAAGACACAGAGCGTGTGATTTAACTCCATTTCTGAAGAGAAACACACAACAAAGTTTTCATCCATTGATCACACTCTGCTTTAGAGCAAGAAGCACGCTCTAGCTTTCTAGAATCTCGAAGAGTGCAGGAAACTTGAGTGTGCTGAGTACAAATGAATGGTGTTTCCTACACATAAGGATCATATCTAGTCCAACTCTGCTTCTGAAACTGATACAAAGCACTGGTCCTCTAACATCCAATGCTTGTCAGTTAAGATGAAAAACGTGTGAGCTTCGTGAACGATGTAGTTCCTTTGAGCTGAAAAGTGACTGCCCTTACCTGAAACGAAGTCTTGCTTGTAGGAAGACACAGAGCCTGTGATTTAACTCCATTTCTGAACAGGAACATACAACACAGTTCTCATCCATGGATCACACTCTGCTTTACAGCAAGAAGCACGCTCTTGCTTTCTAGAGTCTCTAAGACAGCAGGAAACATGAGTGTGATGAGAACAAAAGAACGGTGTTTCCTACACATATGGACCATATCTAGTCCAACTATGCTTCTGAAACTGATACAAAGCACTGGTCCTCTAACATCCAATGCTTGGCAGTTAAGATGAGAAACGTGTGAGCTTGGTGAACGATGTAGTTTATTTGACCTGAAAAGTGACTGCCCTTACCTGAAACGAAGTCTTTATTGTAGGAAGACTCAGAGACTGGGCTTTAACTCCATTTCTGAAGGGAAACACACAGCAGAGTTCTCATCCATGGATCACACTCTGCTTTAGGGCAAGAAGAACGCTATTGCTTTCTAGAGTCTCTAATACCCCAGGAAACGTAAGTGTGCTCAGAACAAAAGAACGGTGTTTCTTACAAATACGAACTAAATCTGGTCCAACACTGCTTCTGAAACTGAAACAAACCACAGGTCCTCTAACATCCAATGCTTGTCAGTTAAGATGAGAAATGTTTGAGCTTCGTTAACGATGTAGTTCGTTTGTGATGAAAAGTGACTGCCCTTACCTGAAACGAAGTCTTGCTTGTAGGAAGACACAGAGCCTGTGATTTAACCCCATTTCTGAAGTAAAACACACAGCAGAGTTCTCATGCATTGATCACAATCTGCTTTAGAGCAAGAAGCACGCTCTTGCTTTCTAGATTCTCTAAGACAGCAGGAAACATGAGTGTGCTGTGAAAAAAAGAACGGTGTTTACTACACATACGGACCATATCTAGTCCAACTCTGCTTCTGAAACTGATACAAAGCACTGGTCCTCTAACATCCAATGCTTGTCAGTTAAGATGAGAAACGTGTCAGCCTCATGAACGATGTAGCTCCTTTTAGCTGAAAAGTGACTGCCCTTACCTGAAACGATGTCTTGATTGTAGGAATACACAGAGCCTGGGATTTAACTCCATTTCTGAAGGGAAACACACAGAATCGTTCTCTTCAATGGATCACACTCTGCTTTAGAGCAAGAAGAACGCTATTGCTTTGTAGAGTCTCTACTACTGCAGGAAACTTGAGTGTGCTGGGAACAAAAGAACGGTGTTTCCTACACAGACGGACCGTAACTAGTCCAACTCTGCTTCTGAAACTGATACAAAGCACTGGTCCTCTAACATCCAATGCTTGGCAGTTAAGATGAGAATCGTGTGAGCTTCATGAACGATGTAGTTCCTTTGAGCTTAAAAGTGACTGCCCTTACCTCAAACGACGTCTTGATTGTAGGAAGACTCAGAGCCTGGGCTTGAACTCTATTTCTGAAAGGAAACACACAGCAGAGTTCTCATCCATGGATCACACTCTGCTTTAGGGCAAGAAGAACGCTATTACTTTCTAGAATCTCGAAGAGAGCAAGAAACTTGAGTGTGCTGAGTACAAATGAACGGTTTTTCCTACACATAAGGATCATATCTAGTGCAACTCTGCTTCTGAAACTGATACAAAGCACTGGTCCTCTAACATCCAATGCTTGGCAGTTAAGATGAGAAACGTGTGAGCTTTGTGAACGATGTAGATCTTTCGAGCTGAAACTTTACTGTCCTTACCTGAAACGAAGTCATGCTTGTAGGAAGAGACAGAGCCTGGGATTTAACTCCATTTTTGAAGGGAAACACACATCATAGTTCTCATCCATGGATCACACTCTGCTTTAGAGCAAGAAGAACGCTCTTGCTTTTTGGAGTCTCTAATACAGCAAGAAACGTGAGTGTGCTCAGAAGAAAAGAACCGTGTTTCCGATACATACGGACCATATCTAGTCCAACTCTGCTTGAAATTGATACAAAGCAAAGGTACTCTAACATCCAATGCTTCTCAGTTAAGAAGAGAAACCTGTGAGCTTCGTGAACGATATAGTTCGTTTGAGCTGAAAAGTGACTGCCCTTACCTGAAACGATGTCTTGCTTGTAGGAAGACACAGAGCCTGTGATTTAACTCCATTTCTGAAGAGAAACACACAACAAAGTTTTCATCCATTGATCACACTCTGCTTTAGAGGAAGAAGCACGCTCTAGCTTTCTAGAATCTCGAAGAGTGCAGGAAACTTGAGTGTGCTGAGTACAAATGAACGGTGTTTCCTACACATAAGGATCATATCTAGTCCAACTCTGCTTCTGAAACTGATACAAAGCACTGGTCCTCTAACATCCAATGCTTGTCAGTTAAGATGAAAATCGTGTGAGCTTCGTGAACGATGTAGTTCCTTTGAGCTGAAAAGTGACTGCCCTTACCTGAAACGAAGTCTTGCTTGTAGGAAGACACAGAGCCTGTGATTTAACTCCATTTCTGAAGAGAAACACACAACAAAGTTTTCATCCATTGATCACACTCTGCTTTAGAGCAAGAAGCATGCTCTAGCTTTCTATAATCTCGAAGAGTGCAGGAAACTTGAGTGTGCTGAGTACAAATGAACGGTGTTTCCTACACATAAGGATCATATCTAGTCCAACTCTGCTTCTGAAACTGATACAAAGCACTGGTCCTCTAACATCCAATGCTTGTCAGTTAAGATGAGAAATGTTTGAGCTTCGTTAACGATGTAGTTCGTTTGTGATGAAAAGTGACTGCCCTTACCTGAAACGAAGTCTTGCTTGTAGGAAGACACAGAGCCTGTGATTTAACCCCATTTCTGAAGTAAAACACACAGCAGAGTTCTCATGCATTGATCACAATCTGCTTTAGAGCAAGAAGCACGCTCTTGCTTTCTAGATTCTCTAAGACAGCAGGAAACATGAGTGTGCTGTGAAAAAAAGAACGGTGTTTACTACACATACGGACCATATCTAGTCCAACTCTGCTTCTGAAACTGATACAAAGCACTGGTCCTCTAACATCCAATGCTTGTCAGTTAAGATGAGAAACGTGTCAGCCTCATGAACGATGTAGCTCCTTTTAGCTGAAAAGTGACTGCCCTTACCTGAAACGATGTCTTGATTGTAGGAATACACAGAGCCTGGGATTTAACTCCATTTCTGAAGGGAAACACACAGAATCGTTCTCTTCAATGGATCACACTCTGCTTTAGAGCAAGAAGAACGCTATTGCTTTGTAGAGTCTCTACTACTGCAGGAAACTTGAGTGTGCTGGGAACAAAAGAACGGTGTTTCCTACACAGACGGACCGTAACTAGTCCAACTCTGCTTCTGAAACTGATACAAAGCACTGGTCCTCTAACATCCAATGCTTGGCAGTTAAGATGAGAATCGTGTGAGCTTCATGAACGATGTAGTTCCTTTGAGCTTAAAAGTGACTGCCCTTACCTCAAACGACGTCTTGATTGTAGGAAGACTCAGAGCCTGGGCTTGAACTCTATTTCTGAAAGGAAACACACAGCAGAGTTCTCATCCATGGATCACACTCTGCTTTAGGGCAAGAAGAACGCTATTACTTTCTAGAATCTCGAAGAGAGCAAGAAACTTGAGTGTGCTGAGTACAAATGAACGGTTTTTCCTACACATAAGGATCATATCTAGTGCAACTCTGCTTCTGAAACTGATACAAAGCACTGGTCCTCTAACATCCAATGCTTGGCAGTTAAGATGAGAAACGTGTGAGCTTTGTGAACGATGTAGTTCTTTCGAGCTGAAACTTTACTGTCCTTACCTGAAACGAAGTCATGCTTGTACGAAGAGACAGAGCCTGGGATTTAACTCCATTTTTGAAGGGAAACACACATCATAGTTCTCATCCATGGATCACACTCTGCTTTAGAGCAAGAAGAACGCTCTTGCTTTTTGGAGTCTCTAATACAGCAAGAAACGTGAGTGTGCTCAGAAGAAAAGAACCGTGTTTCCGATACATACGGACCATATCTAGTCCAACTCTGCTTGAAATTGATACAAAGCAAAGGTACTCTAACATCCAATGCTTCTCAGTTAAGAAGAGAAACCTGTGAGCTTCGAGAACGATATAGTTCGTTTGAGCTGAAAAGTGACTGCCCTTACCTGAAACGATGTCTTGCTTGTAGGAAGACACAGAGCCTGTGATTTAACTCCATTTCTGAAGAGAAACACACAACAAAGTTTTCATCCATTGATCACACTATGCTTTAGAGCAAGAAGCACGCTCTAGCTTTCTAGAATCTCGAAGAGTGCAGGAAACTTGAGTGTGCTGAGTACAAATGAACGGTGTTTCCTACACATAAGGATCATATCTAGTCCAACTCTGCTTCTGAAACTGATACAAAGCACTGGTCCTCTAACATCCAATGCTTGTCAGTTAAGATGAAAAACGTGTGAGCTTCGTGAACGATGTAGTTCCTTTGAGCTGAAAAGTGACTGCCCTTACCTGAAACGAAGTCTTGCTTGTAGGAAGACACAGAGCCTGTGATTTAACTCCATTTCTGAACAGGAACATACAACACAGTTCTCATCCATGGATCACACTCTGCTTTACAGCAAGAAGCACGCTCTTGCTTTCTAGAGTCTCTAAGACAGCAGGAAACATGAGTGTGATGAGAACAAAAGAACGGTGTTTCCTACACATATGGACCATATCTAGTCCAACTATGCTTCTGAAACTGATACAAAGCACTGGTCCTCTAACATCCAATGCTTGGCAGTTAAGATGAGAAACGTGTGAGCTTGGTGAACGATGTAGTTTATTTGACCTGAAAAGTGACTGCCCTTACCTGAAACGAAGTCTTTATTGTAGGAAGACTCAGAGACTGGGCTTTAACTCCATTTCTGAAGGGAAACACACAGCAGAGTTCTCATCCATGGATCACACTCTGCTTTAGGGCAAGAAGAACGCTATTGCTTTCTAGAGTCTCTAATACCCCAGGAAACGTAAGTGTGCTCAGAACAAAAGAACGGTGTTTCTTACAAATACGAACTAAATCTGGTCCAACACTGCTTCTGAAACTGAAACAAACCACAGGTCCTCTAACATCCAATGCTTGTCAGTTAAGATGAGAAATGTTTGAGCTTCGTTAACGATGTAGTTCGTTTGTGATGAAAAGTGACTGCCCTTACCTGAAACGAAGTCTTGCTTGTAGGAAGACACAGAGCCTGTGATTTAACCCCATTTCTGAAGTAAAACACACAGCAGAGTTCTCATGCATTGATCACAATCTGCTTTAGAGCAAGAAGCACGCTCTTGCTTTCTAGATTCTCTAAGACAGCAGGAAACATGAGTGTGCTGTGAAAAAAAGAACGGTGTTTACTACACATACGGACCATATCTAGTCCAACTCTGCTTCTGAAACTGATACAAAGCACTGGTCCTCTAACATCCAATGCTTGTCAGTTAAGATGAGAAACGTGTCAGCCTCATGAACGATGTAGTTCCTTTGAGCTGAAAAGTGACTGCCCTTACCTGAAACGATGTCTTGATTGTAGGAATACACAGAGCCTGGGATTTAACTCCATTTCTGAAGGGAAACACACAGAATCGTTCTCTTCAATGGATCACACTCTGCTTTAGAGCAAGAAGCACGCTCTAGCTTTCTAGAATCTCGAAGAGAGCAGGAAACTTGAGTGTGCTGAGTACAAATGAACGGTGTTTCCTACACATAAGGATCATATCTAGTCCAACTCTGCTTCTGAAACTGATACAAAGCACTGGTCCTCTAACATCCAATGCTTGTCAGTTAAGATGAAAAACGTGTGAGCTTCGTGAACGATGTAGTTCCTTTGAGCTGAAAAGTGACTGCCCTTACCTGAAACGAAGTCTTGCTTGTAGGAAGACACAGAGCGTGTGATTTAACTCCATTTCTGAAGAGAAACACACAACAAAGTTTTCATCCATTGATCACACTCTGCTTTAGAGCAAGAAGCACGCTCTAGCTTTCTAGAATCTCGAAGAGTGCAGGAAACTTGAGTGTGCTGAGTACAAATGAATGGTGTTTCCTACACATAAGGATCATATCTAGTCCAACTCTGCTTCTGAAACTGATACAAAGCACTGGTCCTCTAACATCCAATGCTTGTCAGTTAAGATGAAAAACGTGTGAGCTTCGTGAACGATGTAGTTCCTTTGAGCTGAAAAGTGACTGCCCTTACCTGAAACGAAGTCTTGCTTGTAGGAAGACACAGAGCCTGTGATTTAACTCCATTTCTGAACAGGAACATACAACACAGTTCTCATCCATGGATCACACTCTGCTTTACAGCAAGAAGCACGCTCTTGCTTTCTAGAGTCTCTAAGACAGCAGGAAACATGAGTGTGATGAGAACAAAAGAACGGTGTTTCCTACACATATGGACCATATCTAGTCCAACTATGCTTCTGAAACTGATACAAAGCACTGGTCCTCTAACATCCAATGCTTGGCAGTTAAGATGAGAAACGTGTGAGCTTGGTGAACGATGTAGTTTATTTGACCTGAAAAGTGACTGCCCTTACCTGAAACGAAGTCTTTATTGTAGGAAGACTCAGAGACTGGGCTTTAACTCCATTTCTGAAGGGAAACACACAGCAGAGTTCTCATCCATGGATCACACTCTGCTTTAGGGCAAGAAGAACGCTATTGCTTTCTAGAGTCTCTAATACCCCAGGAAACGTAAGTGTGCTCAGAACAAAAGAACGGTGTTTCTTACAAATACGAACTAAATCTGGTCCAACACTGCTTCTGAAACTGAAACAAACCACAGGTCCTCTAACATCCAATGCTTGTCAGTTAAGATGAGAAATGTTTGAGCTTCGTTAACGATGTAGTTCGTTTGTGATGAAAAGTGACTGCCCTTACCTGAAACGAAGTCTTGCTTGTAGGAAGACACAGAGCCTGTGATTTAACCCCATTTCTGAAGTAAAACACACAGCAGAGTTCTCATGCATTGATCACAATCTGCTTTAGAGCAAGAAGCACGCTCTTGCTTTCTAGATTCTCTAAGACAGCAGGAAACATGAGTGTGCTGTGAAAAAAAGAACGGTGTTTACTACACATACGGACCATATCTAGTCCAACTCTGCTTCTGAAACTGATACAAAGCACTGGTCCTCTAACATCCAATGCTTGTCAGTTAAGATGAGAAACGTGTCAGCCTCATGAACGATGTAGCTCCTTTTAGCTGAAAAGTGACTGCCCTTACCTGAAACGATGTCTTGATTGTAGGAATACACAGAGCCTGGGATTTAACTCCATTTCTGAAGGGAAACACACAGAATCGTTCTCTTCAATGGATCACACTCTGCTTTAGAGCAAGAAGAACGCTATTGCTTTGTAGAGTCTCTACTACTGCAGGAAACTTGAGTGTGCTGGGAACAAAAGAACGGTGTTTCCTACACAGACGGACCGTAACTAGTCCAACTCTGCTTCTGAAACTGATACAAAGCACTGGTCCTCTAACATCCAATGCTTGGCAGTTAAGATGAGAATCGTGTGAGCTTCATGAACGATGTAGTTCCTTTGAGCTTAAAAGTGACTGCCCTTACCTCAAACGACGTCTTGATTGTAGGAAGACTCAGAGCCTGGGCTTGAACTCTATTTCTGAAAGGAAACACACAGCAGAGTTCTCATCCATGGATCACACTCTGCTTTAGGGCAAGAAGAACGCTATTACTTTCTAGAATCTCGAAGAGAGCAAGAAACTTGAGTGTGCTGAGTACAAATGAACGGTTTTTCCTACACATAAGGATCATATCTAGTGCAACTCTGCTTCTGAAACTGATACAAAGCACTGGTCCTCTAACATCCAATGCTTGGCAGTTAAGATGAGAAACGTGTGAGCTTTGTGAACGATGTAGTTCTTTCGAGCTGAAACTTTACTGTCCTTACCTGAAACGAAGTCATGCTTGTAGGAAGAGACAGAGCCTGGGATTTAACTCCATTTTTGAAGGGAAACACACATCATAGTTCTCATCCATGGATCACACTCTGCTTTAGAGCAAGAAGAACGCTCTTGCTTTTTGGAGTCTCTAATACAGCAAGAAACGTGAGTGTGCTCAGAAGAAAAGAACCGTGTTTCCGATACATACGGACCATATCTAGTCCAACTCTGCTTGAAATTGATACAAAGCAAAGGTACTCTAACATCCAATGCTTCTCAGTTAAGAAGAGAAACCTGTGAGCTTCGTGAACGATATAGTTCGTTTGAGCTGAAAAGTGACTGCCCTTACCTGAAACGATGTCTTGCTTGTAGGAAGACACAGAGCCTGTGATTTAACTCCATTTCTGAAGAGAAACACACAACAAAGTTTTCATCCATTGATCACACTCTGCTTTAGAGGAAGAAGCACGCTCTAGCTTTCTAGAATCTCGAAGAGTGCAGGAAACTTGAGTGTGCTGAGTACAAATGAACGGTGTTTCCTACACATAAGGATCATATCTAGTCCAACTCTGCTTCTGAAACTGATACAAAGCACTGGTCCTCTAACATCCAATGCTTGTCAGTTAAGATGAAAATCGTGTGAGCTTCGTGAACGATGTAGTTCCTTTGAGCTGAAAAGTGACTGCCCTTACCTGAAACGAAGTCTTGCTTGTAGGAAGACACAGAGCCTGTGATTTAACTCCATTTCTGAAGAGAAACACACAACAAAGTTTTCATCCATTGATCACACTCTGCTTTAGAGCAAGAAGCATGCTCTAGCTTTCTATAATCTCGAAGAGTGCAGGAAACTTGAGTGTGCTGAGTACAAATGAACGGTGTTTCCTACACATAAGGATCATATCTAGTCCAACTCTGCTTCTGAAACTGATACAAAGCACTGGTCCTCTAACATCCAATGCTTGTCAGTTAAGATGAGAAATGTTTGAGCTTCGTTAACGATGTAGTTCGTTTGTGATGAAAAGTGACTGCCCTTACCTGAAACGAAGTCTTGCTTGTAGGAAGACACAGAGCCTGTGATTTAACCCCATTTCTGAAGTAAAACACACAGCAGAGTTCTCATGCATTGATCACAATCTGCTTTAGAGCAAGAAGCACGCTCTTGCTTTCTAGATTCTCTAAGACAGCAGGAAACATGAGTGTGCTGTGAAAAAAAGAACGGTGTTTACTACACATACGGACCATATCTAGTCCAACTCTGCTTCTGAAACTGATACAAAGCACTGGTCCTCTAACATCCAATGCTTGTCAGTTAAGATGAGAAACGTGTCAGCCTCATGAACGATGTAGCTCCTTTTAGCTGAAAAGTGACTGCCCTTACCTGAAACGATGTCTTGATTGTAGGAATACACAGAGCCTGGGATTTAACTCCATTTCTGAAGGGAAACACACAGAATCGTTCTCTTCAATGGATCACACTCTGCTTTAGAGCAAGAAGAACGCTATTGCTTTGTAGAGTCTCTACTACTGCAGGAAACTTGAGTGTGCTGGGAACAAAAGAACGGTGTTTCCTACACAGACGGACCGTAACTAGTCCAACTCTGCTTCTGAAACTGATACAAAGCACTGGTCCTCTAACATCCAATGCTTGGCAGTTAAGATGAGAATCGTGTGAGCTTCATGAACGATGTAGTTCCTTTGAGCTTAAAAGTGACTGCCCTTACCTCAAACGACATCTTGATTGTAGGAAGACTCAGAGCCTGGGCTTGAACTCTATTTCTGAAAGGAAACACACAGCAGAGTTCTCATCCATGGATCACACTCTGCTTTAGGGCAAGAAGAACGCTATTACTTTCTAGAATCTCGAAGAGAGCAAGAAACTTGAGTGTGCTGAGTACAAATGAACGGTTTTTCCTACACATAAGGATCATATCTAGTGCAACTCTGCTTCTGAAACTGATACAAAGCACTGGTCCTCTAACATCCAATGCTTGGCAGTTAAGATGAGAAACGTGTGAGCTTTGTGAACGATGTAGTTCTTTCGAGCTGAAACTTTACTGTCCTTACCTGAAACGAAGTCATGCTTGTACGAAGAGACAGAGCCTGGGATTTAACTCCATTTTTGAAGGGAAACACACATCATAGTTCTCATCCATGGATCACACTCTGCTTTAGAGCAAGAAGAACGCTCTTGCTTTTTGGAGTCTCTAATACAGCAAGAAACGTGAGTGTGCTCAGAAGAAAAGAACCGTGTTTCCGATACATACGGACCATATCTAGTCCAACTCTGCTTGAAATTGATACAAAGCAAAGGTACTCTAACATCCAATGCTTCTCAGTTAAGAAGAGAAACCTGTGAGCTTCGAGAACGATATAGTTCGTTTGAGCTGAAAAGTGACTGCCCTTACCTGAAACGATGTCTTGCTTGTAGGAAGACACAGAGCCTGTGATTTAACTCCATTTCTGAAGAGAAACACACAACAAAGTTTTCATCCATTGATCACACTATGCTTTAGAGCAAGAAGCACGCTCTAGCTTTCTAGAATCTCGAAGAGTGCAGGAAACTTGAGTGTGCTGAGTACAAATGAACGGTGTTTCCTACACATAAGGATCATATCTAGTCCAACTCTGCTTCTGAAACTGATACAAAGCACTGGTCCTCTAACATCCAATGCTTGTCAGTTAAGATGAAAATCGTGTGAGCTTCGTGAACGATGTAGTTCCTTTGAGCTGAAAAGTGACTGCCCTTACCTGAAACGAAGTCTTGCTTGTAGGAAGACACAGAGCCTGTGATTTAACTCCATTTCTGAAGAGAAACACACAACAAAGTTTTCATCCATTGATCACACTCTGCTTTAGAGCAAGAAGCATGCTCTAGCTTTCTATAATCTCGAAGAGTGCAGGAAACTTGAGTGTGCTGAGTACAAATGAACGGTGTTTCCTACACATAAGGATCATATCTAGTCCAACTCTGCTTCTGAAACTGATACAAAGCACTGGTCCTCTAACATCCAATGCTTGTCAGTTAAGATGAAAAACGTGTGAGCTTCGTGAACGATGTAGTTCTTTGAGCTGAAAAGTGACTGCCCTTACCTGAAACGAAGTCTTGCTTGTAGGAAGACACAGAGCCTGTGATTTAACTCCATTTCTGAACAGAAACATACAACACAGTTCTCCTCCATGGATCACACTCTGCTTTAGAACAAGAATAACGCTATTGCTTTCTAGAGTCTCTAATACCCCAGGAAACGTAAGTGTGCTCAGAACAAAAGAACGGTGTTTCTTACAAATACGAACTAAATCTGGTCCAACACTGCTTCTGAAACTGAAACAAACCACAGGTCCTCTAACATCCAATGCTTGTCAGTAAAGATGAGAAATGTTTGAGCTTCGTTAACGATGTAGTTCGTTTGTGATGAAAAGTGACTGCCCTTACCTGAAACGAAGTCTTGCTTGTAGGAAGACACAGAGCCTGTGATTTAACCCCATTTCTGAAGTAAAACACACAGCAGAGTTCTCATGCATTGATCACAATCTGCTTTAGAGCAAGAAGCACGCTCTTGCTTTCTAGATTCTCTAAGACAGCAGGAAACATGAGTGTGCTGTGAAAAAAAGAACGGTGTTTACTACACATACGGACCATATCTAGTCCAACTCTGCTTCTGAAACTGATACAAAGCACTGGTCCTCTAACATCCAATGCTTGTCAGTTAAGATGAGAAACGTGTCAGCCTCATGAACGATGTAGTTCCTTTGAGCTGAAAAGTGACTGCCCTTACCTGAAACGATGTCTTGATTGTAGGAATACACAGAGCCTGGGATTTAACTCCATTTCTGAAGGGAAACACACAGAATCGTTCTCTTCAATGGATCACACTCTGCTTTAGAGCAAGAAGAACGCTATTGCTTTGTAGAGTCTCTACTACTGCAGGAAACTTGAGTGTGCTGGGAACAAAAGAACGGTGTTTCCTACACAGACGGACCGTAACTAGTCCAACTCTGCTTCTGAAACTGATACAAAGCACTGGTCCTCTAACATCCAATGCTTGGCAGTTAAGATGAGAATCGTGTGAGCTTCATGAACGATGTAGTTCCTTTGAGCTTAAAAGTGACTGCCCTTACCTCAAACGACGTCTTGATTGTAGGAAGACTCAGAGCCTGGGCTTGAACTCTATTTCTGAAAGGAAACACACAGCAGAGTTCTCATCCATGGATCACACTCTGCTTTAGGGCAAGAAGAACGCTATTACTTTCTAGAATCTCGAAGAGAGCAGGAAATGAGTGTGCTGAGTACAAATGAACGGTTTTTCCTACACATAAGGATCATATCTAGTGCAACTCTGCTTCTGAAACTGATACAAAGCACTGGTCCTCTAACATCCAATGCTTGGCAGTTAAGATGAGAAACGTGTGAGCTTTGTGAACGATGTAGTTCTTTCGAGCTGAAACTTTACTGTCCTTACCTGAAACGAAGTCATGCTTGTAGGAAGAGACAGAGCCTGGGATTTAACTCCATTTTTGAAGGGAAACACACATCATAGTTCTCATCCATGGATCACACTCTGCTTTAGAGCAAGAAGAACGCTCTTGCTTTTTGGATTCTCTAATACAGCAAGAAACGTGAGTGTGCTCAGAAGAAAAGAACCGTGTTTCCGATACATACGGACCATATCTAGTCCAACTCTGCTTGAAATTGATACAAAGCAAAGGTACTCTAACATCCAATGCTTCTCAGTTAAGAAGAGAAACCTGTGAGCTTCGTGAACGATATAGTTCGTTTGAGCTGAAAAGTGACTGCCCTTACCTGAAACGATGTCTTGCTTGTAGGAAGACACAGAGCCTGTGATTTAACTCCATTTCTGAAGAGAAACACACAACAAAGTTTTCATCCATTGATCACACTCTGCTTTAGAGCAAGAAGCACGCTCTAGCTTTCTAGAATCTCGAAGAGGGCAGGAAACTTGAGTGTGCTGAGTACAAATGAACGGTGTTTTCTACACATAAGGATCATATCTAGTCCAACTCTGCTTCTGAAACTGATACAAAGCACTGGTCCTCTAACATCCAATGCTTGTCAGTTAAGATGAGAAACGTGTGACCTTCGTGAACGATGTTGTTCGTTTGAACTGAAAAGTGACTGCCCTTACCTGAAACCAAGTCTTGCTTGTAGGAAGACACAGAGCCTGGGCTTTAACTCCATTTCTGAAGGGAAACACACAGCAGAGTTCTCATCCATGGATCACACTCTGCTTTAGAGCAAGAACAATGCTATTGCTTTCTAGATTCTCAAATATAGCAGGAAACTTGAGTGTGCTCAGAAGAAAAGAACTGTGTTTCCTACACATACGGACCATATCTAGTCCAACTCTGCTTCTGAAACTGATAAAAATGCTCTGGTCCTCTAAGATCCAATGCTTGGCAGTTAAGATGAGAAACGTGTGAGCTTTGTGAACGATGTAGTTCTTTCGAGCTGAAACGTGACTGTCCTTACCTGAAACGAAGTCTTGCTTGTAGGAAGACACAGAGCCTGGGATTTAACTCCATTTCTGAAGTGAAACACAAAACAGAGTTCTCTTCCATTGATCACACTCTGCTTTAGAGCAAGAAGCACGCTCTAGCTTTCTAGAATCTCAAAGAGAGCAGGAAATTTAGTGTGCTGAGTACAAATGAACGGTGTTTCCTACACATAAGGATCATATCTAGTCCAACTCTGCTTCTGAAACTGATACAAAGCACTGGTCCTCTAACATCCAATGCTTGGCAGTTAAGATGAGAAACGTGTGAGCTTGGTGAACGATGTAGTTTATTTGACCTGAAAAGTGACTGCCCTTACCTGAAACGAAGTCTTTATTGTAGGAAGACTCAGAGACTGGGCTTTAACTCCATTTCTGAAGGGAAACACACAGCAGAGTTCTCATCCATGGATCACACTCTGCTTTAGGGCAAGAAGAACGCTATTGCTTTCTAGAGTCTCTAATACCCCAGGAAACGTAAGTGTGCTCAGAACAAAAGAACGGTGTTTCTTACAAATACGAACTAAATCTGGTCCAACACTGCTTCTGAAACTGAAACAAACCACAGGTCCTCTAACATCCAATGCTTGTCAGTAAAGATGAGAAATGTTTGAGCTTCGTTAACGATGTAGTTCGTTTGTGATGAAAAGTGACTGCCCTTACCTGAAACGAAGTCTTGCTTGTAGGAAGACACAGAGCCTGTGATTTAACCCCATTTCTGAAGTAAAACACACAGCAGAGTTCTCATGCATTGATCACAATCTGCTTTAGAGCAAGAAGCACGCTCTTGCTTTCTAGATTCTCTAAGACAGCAGGAAACATGAGTGTGCTGTGAAAAAAAGAACGGTGTTTACTACACATACGGACCATATCTAGTCCAACTCTGCTTCTGAAACTGATACAAAGCACTGGTCCTCTAACATCCAATGCTTGTCA
The DNA here is from genome assembly GCA_949786385.1 of Onychomys leucogaster. Classification (NCBI taxonomy): domain Eukaryota; kingdom Metazoa; phylum Chordata; class Mammalia; order Rodentia; family Cricetidae; genus Onychomys; species Onychomys leucogaster. Next base: position 1,905,837 of record CATKUP010000009.1, on the reverse strand, counting down.
GTTAAGATGAGAAACGTGTCAGCCTCATGAACGATGTAGCTCCTTTTAGCTGAAAAGTGACTGCCCTTACCTGAAACGATGTCTTGATTGTAGGAATACACAGAGCCTGGGATTTAACTCCATTTCTGAAGGGAAACACACAGAATCGTTCTCTTCAATGGATCACACTCTGCTTTAGAGCAAGAAGAACGCTATTGCTTTGTAGAGTCTCTACTACTGCAGGAAACTTGAGTGTGCTGGGAACAAAAGAACGGTGTTTCCTACACAGACGGACCGTAACTAGTCCAACTCTGCTTCTGAAACTGATACAAAGCACTGGTCCTCTAACATCCAATGCTTGGCAGTTAAGATGAGAATCGTGTGAGCTTCATGAACGATGTAGTTCCTTTGAGCTTAAAAGTGACTGCCCTTACCTCAAACGACGTCTTGATTGTAGGAAGACTCAGAGCCTGGGCTTGAACTCTATTTCTGAAAGGAAACACACAGCAGAGTTCTCATCCATGGATCACACTCTGCTTTAGGGCAAGAAGAACGCTATTACTTTCTAGAATCTCGAAGAGAGCAAGAAACTTGAGTGTGCTGAGTACAAATGAACGGTTTTTCCTACACATAAGGATCATATCTAGTGCAACTCTGCTTCTGAAACTGATACAAAGCACTGGTCCTCTAACATCCAATGCTTGGCAGTTAAGATGAGAAACGTGTGAGCTTTGTGAACGATGTAGTTCTTTCGAGCTGAAACTTTACTGTCCTTACCTGAAACGAAGTCATGCTTGTAGGAAGAGACAGAGCCTGGGATTTAACTCCATTTTTGAAGGGAAACACACATCATAGTTCTCATCCATGGATCACACTCTGCTTTAGAGCAAGAAGAACGCTCTTGCTTTTTGGAGTCTCTAATACAGCAAGAAACGTGAGTGTGCTCAGAAGAAAAGAACCGTGTTTCCGATACATACGGACCATATCTAGTCCAACTCTGCTTGAAATTGATACAAAGCAAAGGTACTCTAACATCCAATGCTTCTCAGTTAAGAAGAGAAACCTGTGAGCTTCGTGAACGATATAGTTCGTTTGAGCTGAAAAGTGACTGCCCTTACCTGAAACGATGTCTTGCTTGTAGGAAGACACAGAGCCTGTGATTTAACTCCATTTCTGAAGAGAAACACACAACAAAGTTTTCATCCATTGATCACACTATGCTTTAGAGCAAGAAGCACGCTCTAGCTTTCTAGAATCTCGAAGAGTGCAGGAAACTTGAGTGTGCTGAGTACAAATGAACGGTGTTTCCTACACATAAGGATCATATCTAGTCCAACTCTGCTTCTGAAACTGATACAAAGCACTGGTCCTCTAACATCCAATGCTTGTCAGTTAAGATGAAAATCGTGTGAGCTTCGTGAACGATGTAGTTCCTTTGAGCTGAAAAGTGACTGCCCTTACCTGAAACGAAGTCTTGCTTGTAGGAAGACACAGAGCCTGTGATTTAACTCCATTTCTGAAGAGAAACACACAACAAAGTTTTCATCCATTGATCACACTCTGCTTTAGAGCAAGAAGCATGCTCTAGCTTTCTATAATCTCGAAGAGTGCAGGAAACTTGAGTGTGCTGAGTACAAATGAACGGTGTTTCCTACACATAAGGATCATATCTAGTCCAACTCTGCTTCTGAAACTGATACAAAGCACTGGTCCTCTAACATCCAATGCTTGTCAGTTAAGATGAAAAACGTGTGAGCTTCGTGAACGATGTAGTTCTTTGAGCTGAAAAGTGACTGCCCTTACCTGAAACGAAGTCTTGCTTGTAGGAAGACACAGAGCCTGTGATTTAACTCCATTTCTGAACAGAAACATACAACACAGTTCTCCTCCATGGATCACACTCTGCTTTAGAACAAGAATAACGCTATTGCTTTCTAGAGTCTCTAATACCCCAGGAAACGTAAGTGTGCTCAGAACAAAAGAACGGTGTTTCTTACAAATACGAACTAAATCTGGTCCAACACTGCTTCTGAAACTGAAACAAACCACAGGTCCTCTAACATCCAATGCTTGTCAGTAAAGATGAGAAATGTTTGAGCTTCGTTAACGATGTAGTTCGTTTGTGATGAAAAGTGACTGCCCTTACCTGAAACGAAGTCTTGCTTGTAGGAAGACACAGAGCCTGTGATTTAACCCCATTTCTGAAGTAAAACACACAGCAGAGTTCTCATGCATTGATCACAATCTGCTTTAGAGCAAGAAGCACGCTCTTGCTTTCTAGATTCTCTAAGACAGCAGGAAACATGAGTGTGCTGTGAAAAAAAGAACGGTGTTTACTACACATACGGACCATATCTAGTCCAACTCTGCTTCTGAAACTGATACAAAGCACTGGTCCTCTAACATCCAATGCTTGTCAGTTAAGATGAGAAACGTGTCAGCCTCATGAACGATGTAGTTCCTTTGAGCTGAAAAGTGACTGCCCTTACCTGAAACGATGTCTTGATTGTAGGAATACACAGAGCCTGGGATTTAACTCCATTTCTGAAGGGAAACACACAGAATCGTTCTCTTCAATGGATCACACTCTGCTTTAGAGCAAGAAGAACGCTATTGCTTTGTAGAGTCTCTACTACTGCAGGAAACTTGAGTGTGCTGGGAACAAAAGAACGGTGTTTCCTACACAGACGGACCGTAACTAGTCCAACTCTGCTTCTGAAACTGATACAAAGCACTGGTCCTCTAACATCCAATGCTTGGCAGTTAAGATGAGAATCGTGTGAGCTTCATGAACGATGTAGTTCCTTTGAGCTTAAAAGTGACTGCCCTTACCTCAAACGACGTCTTGATTGTAGGAAGACTCAGAGCCTGGGCTTGAACTCTATTTCTGAAAGGAAACACACAGCAGAGTTCTCATCCATGGATCACACTCTGCTTTAGGGCAAGAAGAACGCTATTACTTTCTAGAATCTCGAAGAGAGCAGGAAATGAGTGTGCTGAGTACAAATGAACGGTTTTTCCTACACATAAGGATCATATCTAGTGCAACTCTGCTTCTGAAACTGATACAAAGCACTGGTCCTCTAACATCCAATGCTTGGCAGTTAAGATGAGAAACGTGTGAGCTTTGTGAACGATGTAGTTCTTTCGAGCTGAAACTTTACTGTCCTTACCTGAAACGAAGTCATGCTTGTAGGAAGAGACAGAGCCTGGGATTTAACTCCATTTTTGAAGGGAAACACACATCATAGTTCTCATCCATGGATCACACTCTGCTTTAGAGCAAGAAGAACGCTCTTGCTTTTTGGATTCTCTAATACAGCAAGAAACGTGAGTGTGCTCAGAAGAAAAGAACCGTGTTTCCGATACATACGGACCATATCTAGTCCAACTCTGCTTGAAATTGATACAAAGCAAAGGTACTCTAACATCCAATGCTTCTCAGTTAAGAAGAGAAACCTGTGAGCTTCGTGAACGATATAGTTCGTTTGAGCTGAAAAGTGACTGCCCTTACCTGAAACGATGTCTTGCTTGTAGGAAGACACAGAGCCTGTGATTTAACTCCATTTCTGAAGAGAAACACACAACAAAGTTTTCATCCATTGATCACACTCTGCTTTAGAGCAAGAAGCACGCTCTAGCTTTCTAGAATCTCGAAGAGGGCAGGAAACTTGAGTGTGCTGAGTACAAATGAACGGTGTTTTCTACACATAAGGATCATATCTAGTCCAACTCTGCTTCTGAAACTGATACAAAGCACTGGTCCTCTAACATCCAATGCTTGTCAGTTAAGATGAGAAACGTGTGACCTTCGTGAACGATGTTGTTCGTTTGAACTGAAAAGTGACTGCCCTTACCTGAAACCAAGTCTTGCTTGTAGGAAGACACAGAGCCTGGGCTTTAACTCCATTTCTGAAGGGAAACACACAGCAGAGTTCTCATCCATGGATCACACTCTGCTTTAGAGCAAGAACAATGCTATTGCTTTCTAGATTCTCAAATATAGCAGGAAACTTGAGTGTGCTCAGAAGAAAAGAACTGTGTTTCCTACACATACGGACCATATCTAGTCCAACTCTGCTTCTGAAACTGATAAAAATGCTCTGGTCCTCTAAGATCCAATGCTTGGCAGTTAAGATGAGAAACGTGTGAGCTTTGTGAACGATGTAGTTCTTTCGAGCTGAAACGTGACTGTCCTTACCTGAAACGAAGTCTTGCTTGTAGGAAGACACAGAGCCTGGGATTTAACTCCATTTCTGAAGTGAAACACAAAACAGAGTTCTCTTCCATTGATCACACTCTGCTTTAGAGCAAGAAGCACGCTCTAGCTTTCTAGAATCTCAAAGAGAGCAGGAAATTTAGTGTGCTGAGTACAAATGAACGGTGTTTCCTACACATAAGGATCATATCTAGTCCAACTCTGCTTCTGAAACTGATACAAAGCACTGGTCCTCTAACATCCAATGCTTGGCAGTTAAGATGAGAAACGTGTGAGCTTGGTGAACGATGTAGTTTATTTGACCTGAAAAGTGACTGCCCTTACCTGAAACGAAGTCTTTATTGTAGGAAGACTCAGAGACTGGGCTTTAACTCCATTTCTGAAGGGAAACACACAGCAGAGTTCTCATCCATGGATCACACTCTGCTTTAGGGCAAGAAGAACGCTATTGCTTTCTAGAGTCTCTAATACCCCAGGAAACGTAAGTGTGCTCAGAACAAAAGAACGGTGTTTCTTACAAATACGAACTAAATCTGGTCCAACACTGCTTCTGAAACTGAAACAAACCACAGGTCCTCTAACATCCAATGCTTGTCAGTAAAGATGAGAAATGTTTGAGCTTCGTTAACGATGTAGTTCGTTTGTGATGAAAAGTGACTGCCCTTACCTGAAACGAAGTCTTGCTTGTAGGAAGACACAGAGCCTGTGATTTAACCCCATTTATGAAGTAAAACACACAGCAGAGTTCTCATGCATTGATCACAATCTGCTTTAGAGCAAGAAGCACGCTCTTGCTTTCTAGATTCTCTAAGACAGCAGGAAACATGAGTGTTCTGTGAAAAAAATAACGGTGTTTACTACACATACGGACCATATCTAGTCCAACTCTGCTTCTGAAACTGATACAAAGCACTGGTCCTCTAACATCCAATGCTTGTCAGTTAAGATGAGAAACGTGTCAGCCTCATGAACGATGTAGTTCCTTTGAGCTGAAAAGTGACTGCCCTTACCTGAAACGATGTCTTGATTGTAGGAATACACAGAGCCTGGGATTTAACTCCATTTCTGAAGGGAAACACACAGAATCGTTCTCTTCAATGGATCACACTCTGCTTTAGAGCAAGAAGAACGCTATTGCTTTGTAGAGTCTCTACTACTGCAGGAAACTTGAGTGTGCTGGGAACAAAAGAACGGTGTTTCCTACACAGACGGACCGTAACTAGTCCAACTCTGCTTCTGAAACTGATACAAAGCACTGGTCCTCTAACATCCAATGATTGGCAGTTAAGATGAGAATCGTGTGAGCTTCATGAACGATGTAGTTCCTTTGAGCTTAAAAGTGACTGCCCTTACCTCAAACGACGTCTTGATTGTAGGAAGACTCAGAGCCTGGGCTTGAACTCTATTTCTGAAAGGAAACACACAGCAGAGTTCTCATCCATGGATCACACTCTGCTTTAGGGCAAGAAGAACGCTATTACTTTCTAGAATCTCGAAGAGAGCAAGAAACTTGAGTGTGCTGAGTACAAATGAACGGTTTTTCCTACACATAAGGATCATATCTAGTGCAACTCTGCTTCTGAAACTGATACAAAGCACTGGTCCTCTAACATCCAATGCTTGGCAGTTAAGATGAGAAACGTGTGAGCTTTGTGAACGATGTAGTTCTTTCGAGCTGAAACTTTACTGTCCTTACCTGAAACGAAGTCATGCTTGTAGGAAGAGACAGAGCCTGGGATTTAACTCCATTTTTGAAGGGAAACACACATCATAGTTCTCATCCATGGATCACACTCTGCTTTAGAGCAAGAAGAACGCTCTTGCTTTTTGGAGTCTCTAATACAGCAAGAAACGTGAGTGTGCTCAGAAGAAAAGAACCGTGTTTCCGATACATACGGACCATATCTAGTCCAACTCTGCTTGAAATTGATACAAAGCAAAGGTACTCTAACATCCAATGCTTCTCAGTTAAGAAGAGAAACCTGTGAGCTTCGTGAACGATATAGTTCGTTTGAGCTGAAAAGTGACTGCCCTTACCTGAAACGATGTCTTGCTTGTAGGAAGACACAGAGCCTGTGATTTAACTCCATTTCTGAAGAGAAACACACAACAAAGTTTTCATCCATTGATCACACTATGCTTTAGAGCAAGAAGCACGCTCTAGCTTTCTAGAATCTCGAAGAGTGCAGGAAACTTGAGTGTGCTGAGTACAAATGAACGGTGTTTCCTACACATAAGGATCATATCTAGTCCAACTCTGCTTCTGAAACTGATACAAAGCACTGGTCCTCTAACATCCAATGCTTGTCAGTTAAGATGAAAATCGTGTGAGCTTCGTGAACGATGTAGTTCCTTTGAGCTGAAAAGTGACTGCCCTTACCTGAAACGAAGTCTTGCTTGTAGGAAGACACAGAGCCTGTGATTTAACTCCATTTCTGAAGAGAAACACACAACAAAGTTTTCATCCATTGATCACACTCTGCTTTAGAGCAAGAAGCATGCTCTAGCTTTCTATAATCTCGAAGAGTGCAGGAAACTTGAGTGTGCTGAGTACAAATGAACGGTGTTTCCTACACATAAGGATCATATCTAGTCCAACTCTGCTTCTGAAACTGATACAAAGCACTGGTCCTCTAACATCCAATGCTTGTCAGTTAAGATGAAAAACGTGTGAGCTTCGTGAACGATGTAGTTCTTTGAGCTGAAACGTGACTGCCCTTACCTGAAACGAAGTCTTGCTTGTAGGAAGACACAGAGCCTGTGATTTAACTCCATTTCTGAACAGAAACATACAACACAGTTCTCCTCCATGGATCACACTCTGCTTTAGAACAAGAATAACGCTATTGCTTTCTAGAGTCTCTAATACCCCAGGAAACGTAAGTGTGCTCAGAACAAAAGAACGGTGTTTCTTACAAATACGAACTAAATCTGGTCCAACACTGCTTCTGAAACTGAAACAAACCACAGGTCCTCTAACATCCAATGCTTGTCAGTAAAGATGAGAAATGTTTGAGCTTCGTTAACGATGTAGTTCGTTTGTGATGAAAAGTGACTGCCCTTACCTGAAACGAAGTCTTGCTTGTAGGAAGACACAGAGCCTGTGATTTAACCCCATTTCTGAAGTAAAACACACAGCAGAGTTCTCATGCATTGATCACAATCTGCTTTAGAGCAAGAAGCACGCTCTTGCTTTCTAGATTCTCTAAGACAGCAGGAAACATGAGTGTGCTGTGAAAAAAAGAACGGTGTTTACTACACATACGGACCATATCTAGTCCAACTCTGCTTCTGAAACTGATACAAAGCACTGGTCCTCTAACATCCAATGCTTGTCAGTTAAGATGAGAAACGTGTCAGCCTCATGAACGATGTAGTTCCTTTGAGCTGAAAAGTGACTGCCCTTACCTGAAACGATATCTTGATTGTAGGAATACACAGAGCCTGGGATTTAACTCCATTTCTGAAGGGAAACACACAGAATCGTTCTCTTCAATGGATCACACTCTGCTTTAGAGCAAGAAGCACGCTCTAGCTTTCTAGAATCTCAAAGAGAGCAGGAAACCTGAGTGTGCTGAGTACAAATGAACGGTGTTTCCTACACATAAGGATCATATCTAGTCCAACTCTGCTTCTGAAACTGATACAAAGCACTGGTCCTCTAACATCCAATGCTTGTCAGTTAAGATGAAAAACGTGTGAGCTTCGTGAACGATGTAGTTCCTTTGAGCTGAAAAGTGACTGCCCTTACCTGAAACGAAGTCTTGCTTGTAGGAAGACACAGAGCATGTGATTTAACTCCATTTCTGAAGAGAAACACACAACAAAGTTTTCATCCATTGATCACACTCTGCTTTAGAGCAAGAAGCACGCTCTAGCTTTCTAGAATCTCGAAGAGTGCAGGAAACTTGAGTGTGCTGAGTACAAATGAACGGTGTTTCCTACACATAAGGATCATATCTAGTCCAACACTGCTTCTGAAACTGATACAAAGCACTGGTCCTCTAACATCCAATGCTTGTCAGTTAAGATGAAAATCGTGTGAGCTTCGTGAACGATGTAGTTCCTTTGAGCTGAAAAGTGACTGCCCTTACCTGAAACGAAGTCTTGCTTGTAGGAAGACACAGAGCCTGTGATTTAACTCCATTTGTGAACAGGAACATACAACACAGTTCTCATCCATGAATCACACTCTGCTTTACAGCAAGAAGCACGCTCTTGCTTTCTAGAGTCTCTAAGACAGCAGGAAACATGAGTGTGATGAGAACAAAAGAACGGTGTTTCCTACACATATGGACCATATCTAGTCCAAATATGCTTCTGAAACTGATACAAAGCACTGGTCCTCTAACATCCAATGCTTGGCAGTTAAGATGAGAAACGTGTGAGCTTGGTGAACGATGTAGTTTATTTGACCTGAAAAGTGACTGCCCTTACCTGAAACGAAGTCTTTATTGTAGGAAGACTCAGAGACTGGGCTTTAACTCCATTTCTGAAGGGAAACACACAGCAGAGTTCTCATCCATGGATCACACTCTGCTTTAGGGCAAGAAGAACGCTATTGCTTTCTAGAGTCTCTAATACCCCAGGAAACGTAAGTGTGCTCAGAACAAAAGAACGGTGTTTCTTACAAATACGAACTAAATCTGGTCCAACACTGCTTCTGAAACTGAAACAAACCACAGGTCCTCTAACATCCAATGCTTGTCAGTTAAGATGAGAAATGTTTGAGCTTCGTTAACGATGTAGTTCGTTTGTGATGAAAAGTGACTGCCCTTACCTGAAACGAAGTCTTGCTTGTAGGAAGACACAGAGCCTGTGATTTAACCCCATTTCTGAAGTAAAACACACAGCAGAGTTCTCATGCATTGATCACAATCTGCTTTAGAGCAAGAAGCACGCTCTTGCTTTCTAGATTCTCTAAGACAGCAGGAAACATGAGTGTGCTGTGAAAAAAAGAACGGTGTTTACTACACATACGGACCATATCTAGTCCAACTCTGCTTCTGAAACTGATACAAAGCACTGGTCCTCTAACATCCAATGCTTGTCAGTTAAGATGAGAAACGTGTCAGCCTCATGAACGATGTAGTTCCTTTGAGCTGAAAAGTGACTGCCCTTACCTGAAACGATGTCTTGATTGTAGGAATACACAGAGCCTGGGATTTAACTCCATTTCTGAAGGGAAACACACAGAATCGTTCTCTTCAATGGATCACACTCTGCTTTAGAGCAAGAAGAACGCTATTGCTTTGTAGAGTCTCTACTACTGCAGGAAACTTGAGTGTGCTGGGAACAAAAGAACGGTGTTTCCTACACAGACGGACCGTAACTAGTCCAACTCTGCTTCTGAAACTGATACAAAGCACTGGTCCTCTAACATCCAATGCTTGGCAGTTAAGATGAGAATCGTGTGAGCTTCATGAACGATGTAGTTCCTTTGAGCTTAAAAGTGACTGCCCTTACCTCAAACGACGTCTTGATTGTAGGAAGACTCAGAGCCTGGGCTTGTACTCTATTTCTGAAAGGAAACACACAGCAGAGTTCTCATCCATGGATCACACTCTGCTTTAGGGCAAGAAGAACGCTATTACTTTCTAGAATCTCGAAGAGAGCAGGAAATGAGTGTGCTGAGTACAAATGAACGGTTTTTCCTACACATAAGGATCATATCTAGTGCAACTCTGCTTCTGAAACTGATACAAAGCACTGGTCCTCTAACATCCAATGCTTGGCAGTTAAGATGAGAAACGTGTGAGCTTTGTGAACGATGTAGTTCTTTCGAGCTGAAACTTTACTGTCCTTACCTGAAACGAAGTCATGCTTGTAGGAAGAGACAGAGCCTGGGATTTAACTCCATTTTTGAAGGGAAACACACATCATAGTTCTCATCCATGGATCACACTCTGCTTTAGAGCAAGAAGAACGCTCTTGCTTTTTGGAGTCTCTAATACAGCAAGAAACGTGAGTGTGCTCAGAAGAAAAGAACCGTGTTTCCGATACATACGGACCATATCTAGTCCAACTCTGCTTGAAATTGATACAAAGCAAAGGTACTCTAACATCCAATGCTTCTCAGTTAAGAAGAGAAACCTGTGAGCTTCATGAACGATATAGTTCGTTTGAGCTGAAAAGTGACTGCCCTTACCTGAAACGATGTCTTGCTTGTAGGAAGACACAGAGCCTGTGATTTAACTCCATTTCTGAAGAGAAACACACAACAAAGTTTTCATCCATTGATCACACTCTGCTTTAGAGCAAGAAGCACGCTCTAGCTTTCTAGAATCTCGAAGAGGGCAGGAAACTTGAGTGTGCTGAGTACAAATGAACGGTGTTTTCTACACATAAGGATCATATCTAGTCCAACTCTGCTTCTGAAACTGATACAAAGCACTGGTCCTCTAACATCCAATGCTTGTCAGTTAAGATGAGAAACGTGTGACCTTCGTGAACGATGTTGTTCGTTTGAACTGAAAAGTGACTGCCCTTACCTGAAACCAAGTCTTGCTTGTAGGAAGACACAGAGCCTGGGCTTTAACTCCATTTCTGAAGGGAAACACACAGCAGAGTTCTCATCCATGGATCACACTCTGCTTTAGAGCAAGAACAATGCTATTGCTTTCTAGATTCTCAAATATAGCAGGAAACTTGAGTGTGCTCAGAAGAAAAGAACTGTGTTTCCTACACATACGGACCATATCTAGTCCAACTCTGCTTCTGAAACTGATAAAAATGCTCTGGTCCTCTAAGATCCAATGCTTGGCAGTTAAGATGAGAAACGTGTGAGCTTTGTGAACGATGTAGTTCTTTCGAGCTGAAACGTGACTGTCCTTACCTGAAACGAAGTCTTGCTTGTAGGAAGACACAGAGCCTGGGATTTAACTCCATTTCTGAAGTGAAACACAAAACAGAGTTCTCTTCCATTGATCACACTCTGCTTTAGAGCAAGAAGCACGCTCTAGCTTTCTAGAATCTCAAAGAGAGCAGGAAATTTAGTGTGCTGAGTACAAATGAACGGTGTTTCCTACACATAAGGATCATATCTAGTCCAACTCTGCTTCTGAAACTGATACAAAGCACTGGTCCTCTAACATCCAATGCTTTTCAGTTAAGATGAAAAACGTGTGAGCTTCGTGAACGATGTAGTTCCTTTGAGCTGAAAAGTGACTGCCCTTACCTGAAACGATGTCTTGCTTGTAGGAAGACACAGAGCCTGTGATTTAACTCCATTTCTGAAGAGAAACACACAACAATGTTTTCATCCATTGATCACACTCTGCTTTAGAGCAAGAAGCACGCTCTAGCTTTCTAGAATCTCGAAGAGTGCAGGAAACTTGAGTGTGCTGAGTACAAATGAACGGTGTTTCCTACACATAAGGATCATATCTAGTCCAACTCTGCTTCTGAAACTGATACAAAGCACTGGTCCTCTAACATCCAATGCTTGGCAGTTAAGATGAGAAACGTGTGAGCTTGGTGAACGATGTAGTTTATTTGACCTGAAAAGTGACTGCCCTTACCTGAAACGAAGTCTTTATTGTAGGAAGACTCAGAGACTGGGCTTTAACTCCATTTCTGAAGGGAAACACACAGCAGAGTTCTCATCCATGGATCACACTCTGCTTTAGGGCAAGAAGAACGCTATTGCTTTCTAGAGTCTCTAATACCCCAGGAAACGTAAGTGTGCTCAGAACAAAAGAACGGTGTTTCTTACAAATACGAACTAAATCTGGTCCAACACTGCTTCTGAAACTGAAACAAACCACAGGTCCTCTAACATCCAATGCTTGTCAGTTAAGATGAGAAATGTTTGAGCTTTGTTAACGATGTAGTTCGTTTGTGATGAAAAGTGACTGCCCTTACCTGAAACGAAGTCTTGCTTGTAGGAAGACACAGAGCCTGTGATTTAACCCCATTTCTGAAGTAAAACACACAGCAGAGTTCTCATGCATTGATCACAATCTGCTTTAGAGCAAGAAGCACGCTCTTGCTCTCTAGATTCTCTAAGACAGCAGGAAACATGAGTGTGCTGTGAAAAAAAGAACGGTGTTTACTACACATACGGACCATATCTAGTCCAACTCTGCTTCTGAAACTGATACAAAGCACTGGTCCTCTAACATCCAATGCTTGTCAGTTAAGATGAGAAACGTGTCAGCCTCATGAACGATGTAGTTCCTTTGAGCTGAAAAGTGACTGCCCTTACCTGAAACGATGTCTTGATTGTAGGAATACACAGAGCCTGGGATTTAACTCCATTTCTGAAGGGAAACACACAGAATCGTTCTCTTCAATGGATCACACTCTGCTTTAGAGCAAGAAGAACGCTATTGCTTTGTAGAGTCTCTACTACTGCAGGAAACTTGAGTGTGCTGGGAACAAAAGAACGGTGTTTCCTACACAGACGGACCGTAACTAGTCCAACTCTGCTTCTGAAACTGATACAAAGCACTGGTCCTCTAACATCCAATGCTTGGCAGTTAAGATGAGAATCGTGTGAGCTTCATGAACGATGTAGTTCCTTTGAGCTTAAAAGTGACTGCCCTTACCTCAAACGACGTCTTGATTGTAGGAAGACTCAGAGCCTGGGCTTGAACTCTATTTCTGAAAGGAAACACACAGCAGAGTTCTCATCCATGGATCACACTCTGCTTTAGGGCAAGAAGAACGCTATTACTTTCTAGAATCTCGAAGAGAGCAGGAAATGAGTGTGCTGAGTACAAATGAACGGTTTTTCCTACACATAAGGATCATATCTAGTGCAACTCTGCTTCTGAAACTGATACAAAGCACTGGTCCTCTAACATCCAATGCTTGGCAGTTAAGATGAGAAACGTGTGAGCTTTGTGAACGATGTAGTTCTTTCGAGCTGAAACTTTACTGTCCTTACCTGAAACGAAGTCATGCTTGTAGGAAGACACAGAGCCTGGGATTTAACTCCATTTTTGAAGGGAAACACACATCATAGTTCTCATCCATGGATCACACTCTGCTTTAGAGCAAGAAGAACGCTCTTGCTTTTTGGAGTCTCTAATACAGCAAGAAACGTGAGTGTGCTCAGAAGAAAAGAACCGTGTTTCCGATACATACGGACCATATCTAGTCCAACTCTGCTTGAAATTGATACAAAGCAAAGGTACTCTAACATCCAATGCTTCTCAGTTAAGAAGAGAAACCTGTGAGCTTCGTGAACGATATAGTTCGTTTGAGCTGAAAAGTGACTGCCCTTACCTGAAACGATGTCTTGCTTGTAGGAAGACACAGAGCCTGTGATTTAACTCCATTTCTGAAGAGAAACACACAACAAAGTTTTCATCCATTGATCACACTCTGCTTTAGAGCAAGAAGCACGCTCTAGCTTTCTAGAATCTCGAAGAGGGCAGGAAACTTGAGTGTGCTGAGTACAAATGAACGGTGTTTTCTACACATAAGGATCATATCTAGTCCAACTCTGCTTCTGAAACTGATACAAAGCACTGGTCCTCTAACATCCAATGCTTGTCAGTTAAGATGAGAAACGTGTGACCTTCGTGAACGATGTTGTTCGTTTGAACTGAAAAGTGACTGCCCTTACCTGAAACCAAGTCTTGCTTGTAGGAAGACACAGAGCCTGGGCTTTAACTCCATTTCTGAAGGGAAACACACAGCAGAGTTCTCATCCATGGATCACACTCTGCTTTAGAGCAAGAACAATGCTATTGCTTTCTAGATTCTCAAATATAGCAGGAAACTTGAGTGTGCTCAGAAGAAAAGAACTGTGTTTCCTACACATACGGACTATATCTAGTCCAACTCTGCTTCTGAAACTGATAAAAAAGCTCTGGTCCTCTAAGATCCAATGCTTGGCAGTTAAGATGAGAAACGTGTGAGCTTTGTGAACGATGTAGTTCTTTCGAGCTGAAACGTGACTGTCCATACCTGAAACGAAGTCTTGCTTGTAGGAAGACACAGAGCCTGGGATTTAACTCCATTTCTGAAGTGAAACACAAAACAGAGTTCTCTTCCATTGATCACACTCTGCTTTAGAGCAAGAAGCACGCTCTAGCTTTCTAGAATCTCAAAGAGAGCAGGAAATTTAGTGTGCTGAGTACAAATGAACGGTGTTTCCTACACATAAGGATCATATCTAGTCCAACTCTGCTTCTGAAACTGATACAAAGCACTGGTCCTCTAACATCCAATGCTTGTCAGTTAAGATGAAAAACGTGTGAGCTTCGTGAACGATGTAGTTCCTTTGAGCTGAAAAGTGACTGCCCTTACCTGAAACGATGTCTTGATTGTAGGAAGACACAGAGCCTGTGATTTAACTCCATTTCTGAAGAGAAACACACAACAAAGTTTTCATCCATTGATCACACTCTGCTTTAGAGCAAGAAGCACGCTCTAGCTTTCTAGAATCTCGAAGAGTGCAGGAAACTTGAGTGTGCTGAGTACAAATGAACGGTGTTTCCTACACATAAGGATCATATCTAGTCCAACTCTGCTTCTGAAACTGATACAAAGCACTGGTCCTCTAACATCCAATGCTTGTCAGTTAAGATGAAAAACGTGTGAGCTTCGTGAACGATGTAGTTCCTTTGAGCTGAAAATTGACTGCCCTTACCTGAAACGAAGTCTTGCTTGTAGGAAGACACAGAGCCTGTGATTTAACTCCATTTCTGAACAGGAACATACAACACAGTTCTCATCCATGGATCACACTCTGCTTTACAGCAAGAAGCACGCTCTTGCTTTCTAGAGTCTCTAAGACAGCAGGAAACATGAGTGTGATGAGAACAAAAGAACGGTGTTTCCTACACATATGGACCATATCTAGTCCAACTATGCTTCTGAAACTGATACAAAGCACTGGTCCTCTAACATCCAATGCTTGGCAGTTAAGATGAGAAACGTGTGAGCTTGGTGAACGATGTAGTTTATTTGACCTGAAAAGTGACTGCCCTTACCTGAAATGAAGTCTTTATTGTAGGAAGACTCAGAGACTGGGCTTTAACTCCATTTCTGAAGGGAAACACACAGCAGAGTTCTCATCCATGGATCACACTCTGCTTTAGGGCAAGAAGAACGCTATTGCTTTCTAGAGTCTCTAATACCCCAGGAAACGTAAGTGTGCTCAGAACAAAAGAACGGTGTTTCTTACAAATACGAACTAAATCTGGTCCAACACTGCTTCTGAAACTGAAACAAACCACAGGTCCTCTAACATCCAATGCTTGTCAGTTAAGATGAGAAATGTTTGAGCTTCGTTAACGATGTAGTTCGTTTGTGATGAAAAGTGACTGCCCTTACCTGAAACGAAGTCTTGCTTGTAGGAAGACACAGAGCCTGTGATTTAACCCCATTTCTGAAGTAAAACACACAGCAGAGTTCTCATGCATTGATCACAATCTGGTTTAGAGCAAGAAGCACACTCTTGCTTTCTAGATTCTCTAAGACAGCAGGAAACATGAGTGTGCTGTGAAAAAAAGAACGGTGTTTACTACACATACGGACCATATCTAGTCCAACTCTGCTTCTGAAACTGATACAAAGCACTGGTCCTCTAACATCCAATGCTTGTCAGTTAAGATGAGAAACGTGTCAGCCTCATGAATGATGTAGTTCCTTTGAGCTGACAAGTGACTGCCCTTACCTGAAACGATGTCTTGATTGTAGGAATACACAGAGCCTGGGATTTAACTCCATTTCTGAAGGGAAACACACAGAATCGTTCTCTTCAATGGATCACACTCTGCTTTAGAGCAAGAAGAACGCTATTGCTTTGTAGAGTCTCTACTACTGCAGGAAACTTGAGTGTGCTGGGAACAAAAGAACGGTGTTTCCTACACAGACGGACCGTAACTAGTCCAACTCTGCTTCTGAAACTGATACAAAGCACTGGTCCTCTAACATCCAATGCTTGGCAGTTAAGATGAGAATCGTGTGAGCTTCATGAACGATGTAGTTCCTTTGAGCTTAAAAGTGACTGCCCTTACCTCAAACGACGTCTTGATTGTAGGAAGACTCAGAGCCTGGGCTTGAACTCTATTTCTGAAAGGAAACACACAGCAGAGTTCTCATCCATGGATCACACTCTGCTTTAGGGCAAGAAGAACGCTATTACTTTCTAGAATCTCGAAGAGAGCAGGAAATGAGTGTGCTGAGTACAAATGAACGGTTTTTCCTACACATAAGGATCATATCTAGTGCAACTCTGCTTCTGAAACTGATACAAAGCACTGGTCCTCTAACATCCAATGCTTGGCAGTTAAGATGAGAAACGTGTGAGCTTTGTGAACGATGTAGTTCTTTCGAGCTGAAACGTTACTGTCCTTACCTGAAACGAAGTCATGCTTGTAGGAAGACACAGAGCCTGGGATTTAACTCCATTTTTGAAGGGAAACACACATCATAGTTCTCATCCATGGATCACACTCTGCTTTAGAGCAAGAAGAACTCTCTTGCTTTTTGGAGTCTCTAATACAGCAAGAAACGTGAGTGTGCTCAGAAGAAAAGAACCGTGTTTCCGATACATACGGACCATATCTAGTCCAACTCTGCTTGAAATTGATACAAAGCAAAGGTACTCTAACATCCAATGCTTCTCAGTTAAGAAGAGAAACCTGTGAGCTTCGTGAACGATATAGTTCGTTTGAGCTGAAAAGTGACTGCCCTTACCTGAAACGAAGTCTTGCTTGTAGGAAGACACAGAGCCTGTGATTTAACTCCATTTCTGAAGAGAAACACGCAACAAAGTTTTCATCCATTGATCACACTCTGCTTTAGAGGAAGAAGCACGCTCTAGCTTTCTAGAATCTCGAAGAGTGCAGGCAACTTGAGTGTGCTGAGTACAAATGAACGGTGTTTCCTACACATAAGGATCATATCTAGTCCAACTCTTCTTCTGAAACTGATACAAAGCACTGGTCCTCTAACATCCAATGCTTGTCAGTTAAGATGAAAATCGTGTGAGCTTCGTGAACGATGTAGTTCCTTTGAGCTGAAAAGTGACTGCCCTTACCTGAAACGAAGTCTTGCTTGTAGGAAGACACAGAGCCTGTGATTTAACTCCATTTCTGAAGAGAAACACACAACAAAGTTTTCATCCATTGATCACACTCTGCTTTAGAGCAAGAAGCATGCTCTAGCTTTCTATAATCTCGAAGAGTGCAGGAAACGTGAGTGTGCTGAGTACAAATGAACGGTGTTTCCTACACATAAGGATCATATCTAGTCCAACTCTGCTTCTGAAACTGATACACAGCACTGGTCCTCTAACATCCAATGCTTGTCAGTTAAGATGAAAAACGTGTGAGCTTCGTGAACGATGTAGTTCTTTGAGCTGAAAAGTGACTGCCCTTAGCTGAAACGAAGTCTTGCTTGTAGGAAGACACAGAGCCTGTGATTTAGCTCCATTTCTGAACAGAAACATACAACACAGTTCTCCTCCATGGATCACACTCTGCTTTAGAACAAGAATAACGCTATTGCTTTCTAGAGTCTCTAATACCCCAGGAAACGTAAGTGTGCTCAGAACAAAAGAACGGTGTTTCTTACAAATACGAACTAAATCTGGTCCAACACTGCTTCTGAAACTGAAACAAACCACAGGTCCTCTAACATCCAATGCTTGTCAGTTAAGATGAGAAATGTTTGAGCTTCATTAACGATGTAGTTCGTTTGTGATGAAAAGTGACTGCCCTTACCTGAAACGAAGTCTTGCTTGTAGGAAGACACAGAGCCTGTGATTTAACCCCATTTCTGAAGTAAAACACACAGCAGAGTTCTCATGCATTGATCACAATCTGCTTTAGAGCAAGAAGCACGCTCTTGCTTTCTAGATTCTCTAAGACAGCAGGAAACATGAGTGTGCTGTGAAAAAAAGAACGGTGTTTACTACACATACGGACCATATCTAGTCCAACTCTGCTTCTGAAACTGATACAAAGCACTGGTCCTCTAACATCCAATGCTTGTCAGTTAAGATGAGAAACGTGTCAGCCTCATGAACGATGTAGTTCCTTTGAGCTGAAAAGTGACTGCCCTTACCTGAAACGATGTCTTGATTGTAGGAATACACAGAGCCTGGGATTTAACTCCATTTCTGAAGGGAAACACACAGAATCGTTCTCTTCAATGGATCACACTCTGCTTTAGAGCAAGAAGAACGCTATTGCTTTGTAGAGTCTCTACTACTGCAGGAAACTTGAGTGTGCTGGGAACAAAAGAACGGTGTTTCCTACACAGACGGACCGTAACTAGTCCAACTCTGCTTCTGAAACTGATACAAAGCACTGGTCCTCTAACATCCAATGCTTGGCAGTTAAGATGAGAATCGTGTGAGCTTCATGAACGATGTAGTTCCTTTGAGCTTAAAAGTGACTGCCCTTACCTCAAACGACGTCTTGATTGTAGGAAGACTCAGAGCCTGGGCTTGAACTCTATTTCTGAAAGGAAACACACAGCAGAGTTCTCATCCATGGATCACACTCTGCTTTAGGGCAAGAAGAACGCTATTACTTTCTAGAATCTCGAAGAGAGCAGGAAATGAGTGTGCTGAGTACAAATGAACGGTTTTTCCTACACATAAGGATCATATCTAGTGCAACTCTGCTTCTGAAACTGATACAAAGCACTGGTCCTCTAACATCCAATGCTTGGCAGTTAAGATGAGAAACGTGTGAGCTTTGTGAACGATGTAGTTCTTTCGAGCTGAAACGTTACTGTCCTTACCTGAAACGAAGTCATGCTTGTAGGAAGACACAGAGCCTGGGATTTAACTCCATTTTTGAAGGGAAACACACATCATAGTTCTCATCCATGGATCACACTCTGCTTTAGAGCAAGAAGAACTCTCTTGCTTTTTGGAGTCTCTAATACAGCAAGAAACGTGAGTGTGCTCAGAAGAAAAGAACCGTGTTTCCGATACATACGGACCATATCTAGTCCAACTCTGCTTGAAATTGATACAAAGCAAAGGTACTCTAACATCCAATGCTTCTCAGTTAAGAAGAGAAACCTGTGAGCTTCGTGAACGATATAGTTCGTTTGAGCTGAAAAGTGACTGCCCTTACCTGAAACGAAGTCTTGCTTGTAGGAAGACACAGAGCCTGTGATTTAACTCCATTTCTGAAGAGAAACACACAACAAAGTTTTCATCCATTGATCACACTCTGCTTTAGAGGAAGAAGCACGCTCTAGCTTTCTATAATCTCGAAGAGTGCAGGAAACTTGAGTGTGCTGAGTACAAATGAACGGTGTTTCCTACACATAAGGATCATATCTAGTCCAACTCTTCTTCTGAAACTGATACAAAGCACTGGTCCTCTAACATCCAATGCCTGTCAGTTAAGATGAAAATCGTGTGAGCTTCGTGAACGATGTAGTTCCTTTGAGCTGAAAAGTGACTGCCCTTACCTGAAACGAAGTCTTGCTTGTAGGAAGACACAGAGCCTGTGATTTAACTCCATTTCTGAAGAGAAACACACAACAAAGTTTTCATCCATTGATCACACTCTGCTTTAGAGCAAGAAGCATGCTCTAGCTTTCTATAATCTCGCAGAGTGCTGGAAACTTGAGTGTGCTGAGTACAAATGAACGGTGTTTCCTACACATAAGGATCATATCTAGTCCAACTCTGCTTCTGAAACTGATACAAAGCACTGGTCCTCTAACATCCAATGCTTGTCAGTTAAGATGAAAAACGTGTGAGCTTCGTGAACGATGTAGTTCTTTGAGCTGAAAAGTGACTGCCCTTAGCTGAAACGAAGTCTTGCTTGTAGGAAGACACAGAGCCTGTGATTTAACTCCATTTGTGAACAGAAACATACAACACAGTTCTCCTCCATGGATCACACTCTGCTTTAGAACAAGAATAACGCTATTGCTTTCTAGAGTCTCTAATACCCCAGGAAACGTAAGTGTGCTCAGAACAAAAGAACGGTGTTTCTTACAAATACGAACTAAATCTGGTCCAACACTGCTTCTGAAACTGAAACAAACCACAGGTCCTCTAACATCCAATGCTTGTCAGTTAAGATGAGAAATGTTTGAGCTTCGTTAACGATGTAGTTCGTTTGTGATGAAAAGTGACTGCCCTTACCTGAAACGAAGTCTTGCTTGTAGGAAGACACAGAGCCTGTGATTTAACCCCATTTCTGAAGTAAAACACACAGCAGAGTTCTCATGCATTGATCACAATCTGCTTTAGAGCAAGAAGCACGCTCTTGCTTTCTAGATTCTCTAAGACAGCAGGAAACATGAGTGTGCTGTGAAAAAAAGAACGGTGTTTACTACACATACGGACCATATCTAGTCCAACTCTGCTTCTGAAACTGATACAAAGCACTGGTCCTCTAACATCCAATGCTTGTCAGTTAAGATGAGAAACGTGTCAGCCTCATGAACGATGTAGTTCCTTTGAGCTGAAAAGTGACTGCCCTTACCTGAAACGATGTCTTGATTGTAGGAATACACAGAGCCTGGGATTTAACTCCATTTCTGAAGGGAAACACACAGAATCGTTCTCTTCAATGGATCACACTCTGCTTTAGAGCAAGAAGAACGCTATTGCTTTGTAGAGTCTCTACTACTGCAGGAAACTTGAGTGTGCTGGGAACAAAAGAACGGTGTTTCCTACACAGACGGACCGTAACTAGTCCAACTCTGCTTCTGAAACTGATACAAAGCACTGGTCCTCTAACATCCAATGCTTGGCAGTTAAGATGAGAATCGTGTGAGCTTCATGAACGATGTAGTTCCTTTGAGCTTAAAAGTGACTGCCCTTACCTCAAACGACGTCTTGATTGTAGGAAGACTCAGAGCCTGGGCTTGAACTCTATTTCTGAAAGGAAACACACAGCAGAGTTCTCATCCATGGATCACACTCTGCTTTAGGGCAAGAAGAACGCTATTACTTTCTAGAATCTCGAAGAGAGCAGGAAATGAGTGTGCTGAGTACAAATGAACGGTTTTTCCTACACATAAGGATCATATCTAGTGCAACTCTGCTTCTGAAACTGATACAAAGCACTGGTCCTCTAACATCCAATGCTTGGCAGTTAAGATGAGAAACGTGTGAGCTTTGTGAACGATGTAGTTCTTTCGAGCTGAAACGTTACTGTCCTTACCTGAAACGAAGTCATGCTTGTAGGAAGACACAGAGCCTGGGATTTAACTCCATTTTTGAAGGGAAACACACATCATAGTTCTCATCCATGGATCACACTCTGCTTTAGAGCAAGAAGAACTCTCTTGCTTTTTGGAGTCTCTAATACAGCAAGAAACGTGAGTGTGCTCAGAAGAAAAGAACCGTGTTTCCGATACATACGGACCATATCTAGTCCAACTCTGCTTGAAATTGATACAAAGCAAAGGTACTCTAACATCCAATGCTTCTCAGTTAAGAAGAGAAACCTGTGAGCTTCGTGAACGATATAGTTCGTTTGAGCTGAAAAGTGACTGCCCTTACCTGAAACGAAGTCTTGCTTGTAGGAAGACACAGAGCCTGTGATTTAACTCCATTTCTGAAGAGAAACACACAACAAAGTTTTCATCCATTGATCACACTCTGCTTTAGAGGAAGAAGCACGCTCTAGCTTTCTATAATCTCGAAGAGTGCAGGAAACTTGAGTGTGCTGAGTACAAATGAACGGTGTTTCCTACACATAAGGATCATATCTAGTCCAACTCTTCTTCTGAAACTGATACAAAGCACTGGTCCTCTAACATCCAATGCCTGTCAGTTAAGATGAAAATCGTGTGAGCTTCGTGAACGATGTAGTTCCTTTGAGCTGAAAAGTGACTGCCCTTACCTGAAACGAAGTCTTGCTTGTAGGAAGACACAGAGCCTGTGATTTAACTCCATTTCTGAAGAGAAACACACAACAAAGTTTTCATCCATTGATCACACTCTGCTTTAGAGCAAGAAGCATGCTCTAGCTTTCTATAATCTCGCAGAGTGCTGGAAACTTGAGTGTGCTGAGTACAAATGAACGGTGTTTCCTACACATAAGGATCATATCTAGTCCAACTCTGCTTCTGAAACTGATACAAAGCACTGGTCCTCTAACATCCAATGCTTGTCAGTTAAGATGAAAAACGTGTGAGCTTCGTGAACGATGTAGTTCTTTGAGCTGAAAAGTGACTGCCCTTAGCTGAAACGAAGTCTTGCTTGTAGGAAGACACAGAGCCTGTGATTTAACTCCATTTGTGAACAGAAACATACAACACAGTTCTCCTCCATGGATCACACTCTGCTTTAGAACAAGAATAACGCTATTGCTTTCTAGAGTCTCTAATACCCCAGGAAACGTAAGT
The DNA here is from genome assembly GCA_949786385.1 of Onychomys leucogaster. Taxonomy (NCBI): domain Eukaryota; kingdom Metazoa; phylum Chordata; class Mammalia; order Rodentia; family Cricetidae; genus Onychomys; species Onychomys leucogaster. Next base: position 1,883,342 of record CATKUP010000009.1, on the reverse strand, counting down.
GTGCTCAGAACAAAAGAACGGTGTTTCTTACAAATACGAACTAAATCTGGTCCAACACTGCTTCTGAAACTGAAACAAACCACAGGTCCTCTAACATCCAATGCTTGTCAGTTAAGATGAGAAATGTTTGAGCTTCGTTAACGATGTAGTTCGTTTGTGATGAAAAGTGACTGCCCTTACCTGAAACGAAGTCTTGCTTGTAGGAAGACACAGAGCCTGTGATTTAACCCCATTTCTGAAGTAAAACACACAGCAGAGTTCTCATGCATTGATCACAATCTGCTTTAGAGCAAGAAGCACGCTCTTGCTTTCTAGATTCTCTAAGACAGCAGGAAACATGAGTGTGCTGTGAAAAAAAGAACGGTGTTTACTACACATACGGACCATATCTAGTCCAACTCTGCTTCTGAAACTGATACAAAGCACTGGTCCTCTAACATCCAATGCTTGTCAGTTAAGATGAGAAACGTGTCAGCCTCATGAACGATGTAGCTCCTTTTAGCTGAAAAGTGACTGCCCTTACCTGAAACGATGTCTTGATTGTAGGAATACACAGAGCCTGGGATTTAACTCCATTTCTGAAGGGAAACACACAGAATCGTTCTCTTCAATGGATCACACTCTGCTTTAGAGCAAGAAGAACGCTATTGCTTTGTAGAGTCTCTACTACTGCAGGAAACTTGAGTGTGCTGGGAACAAAAGAACGGTGTTTCCTACACAGACGGACCGTAACTAGTCCAACTCTGCTTCTGAAACTGATACAAAGCACTGGTCCTCTAACATCCAATGCTTGGCAGTTAAGATGAGAATCGTGTGAGCTTCATGAACGATGTAGTTCCTTTGAGCTTAAAAGTGACTGCCCTTACCTCAAACGACGTCTTGATTGTAGGAAGACTCAGAGCCTGGGCTTGAACTCTATTTCTGAAAGGAAACACACAGCAGAGTTCTCATCCATGGATCACACTCTGCTTTAGGGCAAGAAGAACGCTATTACTTTCTAGAATCTCGAAGAGAGCAGGAAACTTGAGTGTGCTGAGTACAAATGAACGGTTTTTCCTACACATAAGGATCATATCTAGTGCAACTCTGCTTCTGAAACTGATACAAAGCACTGGTCCTCTAACATCCAATGCTTGGCAGTTAAGATGAGAAACGTGTGAGCTTTGTGAACGATGTAGTTCTTTCGAGCTGAAACTTTACTGTCCTTACCTGAAACGAAGTCATGCTTGTAGGAAGAGACAGAGCCTGGGATTTAACTCCATTTTTGAAGGGAAACACACATCATAGTTCTCATCCATGGATCACACTCTGCTTTAGAGCAAGAAGAACGCTCTTGCTTTTTGGAGTCTCTAATACAGCAAGAAAAGTGAGTGTGCTCAGAAGAAAAGAACCGTGTTTCCGATACATACGGACCATATCTAGTCCAACTCTGCTTGAAATTGATACAAAGCAAAGGTACTCTAACATCCAATGCTTCTCAGTTAAGAAGAGAAACCTGTGAGCTTCGTGAACGATATAGTTCGTTTGAGCTGAAAAGTGACTGCCCTTACCTGAAACGAAGTCTTGCTTGTAGGAAGACACAGAGCCTGTGATTTAACTCCATTTCTGAAGAGAAACACACAACAAAGTTTTCATCCATTGATCACACTCTGCTTTAGAGGAAGAAGCACGCTCTAGCTTTCTAGAATCTCGAAGAGTGCAGGAAACTTGAGTGTGCTGAGTACAAATGAACGGTGTTTCCTACACATAAGGATCATATCTAGTCCAACTCTGCTTCTGAAACTGATACAAAGCACTGGTCCTCTAACATCCAATGCTTGTCAGTTAAGATGAAAATCGTGTGAGCTTCGTGAACGATGTAGTTCCTTTGAGCTGAAAAGTGACTGCCCTTACCTGAAACGAAGTCTTGCTTGTAGGAAGACACAGAGCCTGTGATTTAACTCCATTTCTGAAGAGAAACACACAACAAAGTTTTCATCCATTGATCACACTCTGCTTTAGAGCAAGAAGCATGCTCTAGCTTTCTATAATCTCGAAGAGTGCAGGAAACTTGAGTGTGCTGAGTACAAATGAACGGTGTTTCCTACACATAAGGATCATATCTAGTCCAACTCTGCTTCTGAAACTGATACAAAGCACTGGTCCTCTAACATCCAATGCTTGTCAGTTAAGATGAAAAACGTGTGAGCTTCGTGAACGATGTAGTTCTTTGAGCTGAAAAGTGACTGCCCTTAGCTGAAACGAAGTCTTGCTTGTAGGAAGACACAGAGCCTGTGATTTAACTCCATTTCTGAACAGAAACATACAACACAGTTCTCCTCCATGGATCACACTCTGCTTTAGAACAAGAATAACGCTATTGCTTTCTAGACTCTCTAATACCCCAGGAAACGTAAGTGTGCTCAGAACAAAAGAACGGTGTTTCTTACAAATACGAACTAAATCTGGTCCAACACTGCTTCTGAAACTGAAACAAACCACAGGTCCTCTAACATCCAATGCTTGTCAGTTAAGATGAGAAATGTTTGAGCTTCGTTAACGATGTAGTTCGTTTGTGATGAAAAGTGACTGCCCTTACCTGAAACGAAGTCTTGCTTGTAGGAAGACACAGAGCCTGTGATTTAACCCCATGTCTGAAGTAAAACACACAGCAGAGTTCTCATGCATTGATCACAATCTGCTTTAGAGCAAGAAGCACGCTCTTGCTTTCTAGATTCTCTAAGACAGCAGGAAACATGAGTGTGCTGTGAAAAAAAGAACGGTGTTTACTACACATACGGACCATATCTAGTCCAACTCTGCTTCTGAAACTGATACAAAGCACTGGTCCTCTAACATCCAATGCTTGTCAGTTAAGATGAGAAACGTGTCAGCCTCATGAACGATGTAGCTCCTTTTAGCTGAAAAGTGACTGCCCTTACCTGAAACGATGTCTTGATTGTAGGAATACACAGAGCCTGGGATTTAACTCCATTTCTGAAGGGAAACACACAGAATCGTTTTCTTCAATGGATCACACTCTGCTTTAGAGCAAGAAGAACGCTATTGCTTTGTAGAGTCTCTACTACTGCAGGAAACTTGAGTGTGCTGGGAACAAAAGAACGGTGTTTCCTACACAGACGGACCGTAACTAGTCCAACTCTGCTTCTGAAACTGATACAAAGCACTGGTCCTCTAACATCCAATGCTTGGCAGTTAAGATGAGAATCGTGTGAGCTTCATGAACGATGTAGTTCCTTTGAGCTTAAAAGTGACTGCCCTTACCTCAAACGACGTCTTGATTGTAGGAAGACTCAGAGCCTGGGCTTGAACTCTATTTCTGAAAGGAAACACACAGCAGAGTTCTCATCCATGGATCACACTCTGCTTTAGGGCAAGAAGAACGCTATTATTTTCTAGAATCTCGAAGAGAGCAGGAAACTTGAGTGTGCTGAGTACAAATGAACGGTTTTTCCTACACATAAGGATCATATCTAGTGCAACTCTGCTTCTGAAACTGATACAAAGCACTGGTCCTCTAACATCCAATGCTTGGCAGTTAAGATGAGAAACGTGTGAGCTTTGTGAACGATGTAGTTCTTTCGAGCTGAAACTTTACTGTCCTTACCTGAAACGAAGTCATGCTTGTAGGAAGAGACAGAGCCTGGGATTTAACTCCATTTTTGAAGGGAAACACACATCATAGTTCTCATCCATGGATCACACTCTGCTTTAGAGCAAGAAGAACGCTCTTGCTTTTTGGAGTCTCTAATACAGCAAGAAAAGTGAGTGTGCTCAGAAGAAAAGAACCGTGTTTCCGATACATACGGACCATATCTAGTCCAAACTGCTTGAAATTGATACAAAGCAAAGGTACTCTAACATCCAATGCTTCTCAGTTAAGAAGAGAAACCTGTGAGCTTCGTGAACGATATAGTTCGTTTGAGCTGAAAAGTGACTGCCCTTACCTGAAACGAAGTCTTGCTTGTAGGAAGACACAGAGCCTGTGATTTAACTCCATTTCTGAAGAGAAACACACAACAAAGTTTTCATCCATTGATCACACTCTGCTTTAGAGGAAGAAGCACGCTCTAGCTTTCTAGAATCTCGAAGAGTGCAGGAAACTTGAGTGTGCTGAGTACAAATGAACGGTGTTTCCTACACATAAGGATCATATCTAGTCCAACTCTGCTTCTGAAACTGATACAAAGCACTGGTCCTCTAACATCCAATGCTTGTCAGTTAAGATGAAAATCGTGTGAGCTTCGTGAACGATGTAGTTCCTTTGAGCTGAAAAGTGACTGCCCTTACCTGAAACGAAGTCTTGCTTGTAGGAAGACACAGAGCCTGTGATTTAACTCCATTTCTGAAGAGAAACACACAACAAAGTTTTCATCCATTGATCACACTCTGTTTTAGAGCAAGAAGCATGCTCTAGCTTTCTATAATCTCGAAGAGTGCAGGAAACTTGAGTGTGCTGAGTACAAATGAACGGTGTTTCCTACACATAAGGATCATATCTAGTCCAACTCTGCTTCTGAAACTGATACAAAGCACTGGTCCTCTAACATCCAATGCTTGTCAGTTAAGATGAAAAACGTGTGAGCTTCGTGAACGATGTAGTTCTTTGAGCTGAAAAGTGACTGCCCTTAGCTGAAACGAAGTCTTGCTTGTAGGAAGACACAGAGCCTGTGATTTAACTCCATTTCTGAACAGAAACATACAACACAGTTCTCCTCCATGGATCACACTCTGCTTTAGAACAAGAATAACGCTATTGCTTTCTAGACTCTCTAATACCCCAGGAAACGTAAGTGTGCTCAGAACAAAAGAACAGTGTTTCTTACAAATACGAACTAAATCTGGTCCAACACTGCTTCTGAAACTGAAACAAACCACAGGTCCTCTAACATCCAATGCTTGTCAGTTAAGATGAGAAATGTTTGAGCTTCGTTAACGATGTAGTTCGTTTGTGATGAAAAGTGACTGCCCTTACCTGAAACGAAGTCTTGCTTGTAGGAAGACACAGAGCCTGTGATTTAACCCCATTTCTGAAGTAAAACACACAGCAGAGTTCTCATGCATTGATCACAATCTGCTTTAGAGCAAGAAGCACGCTCTTGCTTTCTAGATTCTCTAAGACAGCAGGAAACATGAGTGTGCTGTGAAAAAAAGAACGGTGTTTACTACACATACGGACCATATCTAGTCCAACTCTGCTTCTGAAACTGATACAAAGCACTGGTCCTCTAACATCCAATGCTTGTCAGTTAAGATGAGAAACGTGTCAGCCTCATGAACGATGTAGTTCCTTTGAGCTGAAAAGTGACTGCCCTTACCTGAAACGATGTCTTGATTGTAGGAATACACAGAGCCTGGGATTTAACTCCATTTCTGAAGGGAAACACACAGAATCGTTCTCTTCAATGGATCACACTCTGCTTTAGAGCAAGAAGAACGCTATTGCTTTGTAGAGTCTCTACTACTGCAGGAAACTTGAGTGTGCTGGGAACAAAAGAACGGTGTTTCCTACACAGACGGACCGTAACTAGTCCAACTCTGCTTCTGAAACTGATACAAAGCACTGGTCCTCTAACATCCAATGCTTGGCAGTTAAGATAAGAATCGTGTGAGCTTCATGAACGATGTAGTTCCTTTGAGCTTAAAAGTGACTGCCCTTACCTCAAACGACGTCTTGATTGTAGGAAGACTCAGAGCCTGGGCTTGAACTCTATTTCTGAAAGGAAACACACAGCAGAGTTCTCATCCATGGATCACACTCTGCTTTAGGGCAAGAAGAACGCTATTACTTTCTAGAATCACGAAGAGAGCAGGAAATGAGTGTGCTGAGTACAAATGAACGGTTTTTCCTACACATAAGGATCATATCTAGTGCAACTCTGCTTCTGAAACTGATACAAAGCACTGGTCCTCTAACATCCAATGCTTGGCAGATAAGATGAGAAACGTGTGAGCTTCGTGAACGATGTAGTTCGTTTGACCTGAAAAGTGACTGCCCTTACCTGAAACGAAGTCCTGATTGTAGGAAGACTCAGAGCCTGGTCTTTAACTCCATTTCTGAAGGGAAACACACAAGACTTCTCATCCATGGATCACATTCTGCTTTAGGGCTAGAAGAACGCTACTGCTTTCTAGAGTCTCAAATACAGCAGGAAACTTGAGTGTGCTCAGAACAAAAGAAATGTGTTTCCTACACATACGGACCAAATCTAGTCCAACTCTGCTTCTGAAACTGATACAAAGCTCTGGTCCTCTAACATCCAATGCTTGTCAGTTAAGATGAGAAACGTGTGAGCTTTGTGAACGATGTAGTTCGTTTGTGCTGAAAAGTGAATGCCCTTACCTGAAACGAAGTCTTGATTGTAGGAAGACTCAGAGCCTGTGCTTGAACTCTATTTCTGAAGGGAAACACACAGCAGAGTTCTCATCCATGGATCACACTCTGCTTTAGAGCAAGAAGAACGCTATTGCTTTCTAGAGTCTCTAATACCGCAGGAAATGTGAGGGTTCTCAGTACAAAAGAACTGTGATTCATACACATACGGACTATATCCAGTCCAACTCTGCTTCTGAAACTGAAACAAACACTGGTCCTCTAACATCCAATGCTTGTCAGTTAAGATGAGAAACGTGTGACCTTCGTGAACGATGTTGCTCGTTGGAACTGAAAAGTGACTGCCCTTACCTGAAACCAAGTCTTGCTTGTAGGAAGACACAGAGCCTGGGCTTTAACTCCATTTCTGAAGGGAAACACACAGCAGAGTTCTCATCCATGGATCACACTCTGCTTTAGAGCAAGAAGAACGCTCTTGCTTTCTAGAGTCTCTAGAAACAGCAAGAAACGTGAGTGTGCTCAGAAGAAAAGAACCGTGTTTCCGATACATACGGACCATATCTAGTCCAACTCTGCTTGAAATTGATACAAAGCAAAGGTACTCTAACATCCAATGCTTCTCAGTTAAGAAGAGAAACCTGTGAGCTTCGTGAACGATATAGTTCGTTTGAGCTGTAAAGTAAATGCCCTTACCTGAAACGAAGTCTTGCTTATAGGAAGACTCAGAGCCAGGGATTTAACTCCATTTCTGAAGTGAAACACACAACAGAGTTCTCATCCATTGATCACACTCTGCTTTAGAGCAAGAAGCACGCTCTAGCTTTCTAGAATCTCGAAGAGAGCAGGAAACTTGAGTGTGCTGAGTACAAATGAACGGTGTTTCCTACACATAAGGATCATATCTAGTCCAACTCTGCTTCTGAAACTGATACAAAGCACTGGTCCTCTAACATCCAATGCTTGTCAGTTAAGATGAAAAACGTGTGAGCTTCGTGAACGATGTAGTTCCTTTGAGCTGAAAAGTGACTGCCCTTACCTGAAACGATGTCTTGCTTGTAGGAAGACACAGAGCCTGTGATTTAACTCCATTTCTGAAGAGAAACACACAACAAAGTTTTCATCCACTGATCACACTCTGCTTTAGAGCAAGAAGCACGCTCTAGCTTTCTAGAATCTCGAAGAGTGCAGGAAACTTGAGTGTGCTGAGTACAAATGAACGGTGTTTCCTACACATAAGGATCATATCTAGTCCAACTCTGCTTCTGAAACTGATACAAAGCACTGGTCCTCTAACATCCAATGCTTGTCAGTTAAGATGAAAAACGTGTGAGCTTCGTGAACGATGTAGTTCCTTTGAGCTGAAAAGTGACTGCCCTTACCTGAAACGAAGTCTTGCTTGTAGGAAGACACAGAGCCTGTGATTTAACTCCATTTCTGAACAGGAACATACAACACAGTTCTCATCCATGGATCACACTCTGCTTTACAGCAAGAAGCACGCTCTTGCTTTCTAGAGTCTCTAAGACAGCAGGAAACATGAGTGTGATGAGAACAAAAGAACGGTGTTTCCTACACATATGGACCATATCTAGTCCAACTATGCTTCTGAAACTGATACAAAGCACTGGTCCTCTAACATCCAATGCTTGGCAGTTAAGATGAGAAACGTGTGAGCTTGGTGAACGATGTAGTTTATTTGACCTGAAAAGTGACTGCCCTTACCTGAAACGAAGTCTTTATTGTAGGAAGACTCAGAGACTGGGCTTTAACTCCATTTCTGAAGGGAAACACACAGCAGAGTTCTCATCCATGGATCACACTCTGCTTTAGGGCAAGAAGAACGCTATTGCTTTCTAGAGTCTCTAATACCCCAGGAAACGTAAGTGTGCTCAGAACAAAAGAACGGTGTTTCTTACAAATACGAACTAAATCTGGTCCAACACTGCTTCTGAAACTGAAACAAACCACAGGTCCTCTAACATCCAATGCTTGTCAGTTAAGATGAGAAATGTTTGAGCTTCGTTAACGATGTAGTTCGTTTGTGATGAAAAGTGACTGCCCTTACCTGAAACGAAGTCTTGCTTGTAGGAAGACACAGAGCCTGTGATTTAACCCCATTTCTGAAGTAAAACACACAGCAGAGTTCTCATGCATTGATCACAATCTGCTTTAGAGCAAGAAGCACGCTCTTGCTTTCTAGATTCTCTAAGACAGCAGGAAACATGAGTGTGCTGTGAAAAAAAGAACGGTGTTTACTACACATACGGACCATATCTAGTCCAACTCTGCTTCTGAAACTGATACAAAGCACTGGTCCTCTAACATCCAATGCTTGTCAGTTAAGATGAGAAACGTGTCAGCCTCATGAACGATGTAGTTCCTTTGAGCTGAAAAGTGACTGCCCTTACCTGAAACGATGTCTTGATTGTAGGAATACACAGAGCCTGGGATTTAACTCCATTTCTGAAGGGAAACACACAGAATCGTTCTCTTCAATGGATCACACTCTGCTTTAGAGCAAGAAGAACGCTATTGCTTTGTAGAGTCTCTACTACTGCAGGAAACTTGAGTGTGCTGGGAACAAAAGAACGGTGTTTCCTACACATAAGGATCATATCTAGTCCAACTCTGCTTCTGAAACTGATACAAAGCACTGGTCCTCTAACATCCAATGCTTGGCAGATAAGATGAGAAACGTGTGAGCTTCGTGAACGATGTAGTTCGTTTGACCTGAAAAGTGACTGCCCTTACCTGAAACGAAGTCCTGATTGTAGGAAGACTCAGAGCCTGGGCTTTAACTCCATTTCTGAAGGGAAACACACAAGACTTCTCATCCATGGATCACATTCTGCTTTAGGGCTAGAAGAACGCTACTGCTTTCTAGAGTCTCAAATACAGCAGGAAACTTGAGTGTGCTCAGAACAAATGAAATGTGTTTCCTACACATACGGACCAAATCTAGTCCAACTCTGCTTCTGAAACTGATACAAAGCTCTGGTCCTCTAACATCCAATGCTTGTCAGTTAAGATGAGAAACGTGTGAGCTTTGTGAACGATGTAGTTCGTTTGTGCTGAAAAGTGAATGCCCTTACCTGAAACGAAGTCTTGATTGTAGGAAGACTCAGAGCCTGTGCTTGAACTCTATTTCTGAAGGGAAACACACAGCAGAGTTCTCATCCATGGATCACACTCTGCTTTAGAGCAAGAAGAACGCTATTGCTTTCTAGAGTCTCTAATACCGCAGGAAATGTGAGGGTTCTCAGTACAAAAGAACTGTGATTCATACACATACGGACTATATCTAGTCCAACTCTGCTTCTGAAACTGAAACAAACACTGGTCCTCTAACATCCAATGCTTGTCAGTTAAGATGAGAAACGTGTGACCTTCGTGAACGATGTTGCTCGTTGGAAATGAAAAGTGACTGCCCTTACCTGAAACCAAGTCTTGCTTGTAGGAAGACACAGAGCCTGGGCTTTAACTCCATTTCTGAAGGGAAACACACAGCAGAGTTCTCATCCATGGATCACACTCTGCTTTAGAGCAAGAAGAACGCTCTTGCTTTCTAGAGTCTCTAATACAGCAAGAAACGTGAGTGTGCTCAGAAGAAAAGAACCATGTTTCCGATACATACGGACCATATCTAGTCCAACTCTGCTTGAAATTGATACAAAGCAAAGGTACTCTAACATCTAATGCTTCTCAGTTAAGAAGAGAAACCTGTGAGCTTCGTGAACGATATAGTTCGTTTGAGCTGTAAAGTAAATGCCCTTACCTGAAACGAAGTCTTGCTTATAGGAAGACTCAGAGCCAGGGATTTAACTCCATTTCTGAAGTGAAACACACAACAGAGTTCTCATCCATTGATCACACTCTGCTTTAGAGCAAGAAGCACGCTCTAGCTTTCTAGAATCTCAAAGAGAGCAGGAAACTTGAGTGTGCTGAGTACAAATGAACGGTGTTTCCTACACATAAGGATCATATCTAGTCCAACTCTGCTTCTGAAACTGATACAAAGCACTGGTCCTCTAACATCCAATGCTTGTCAGTTAAGATGAAAAACGTGTGAGCTTCGTGAACGATGTAGTTCCTTTGAGCTGAAAAGTGACTGCCCTTACCTGAAACGAAGTCCTGATTGTAGGAAGACTCAGAGCCTGGGCTTTAACTCCATTTCTGAAGGGAAACACACAAGACTTCTCATCCATGGATCACATTCTGCTTTAGGGCTAGAAGAACGCTACTGCTTTCTAGAGTCTCAAATACAGCAGGAAACTTGAGTGTGCTCAGAACAAATGAAATGTGTTTCCTACACATACGGACCAAATCTAGTCCAACTCTGCTTCTGAAACTGATACAAAGCTCTGGTCCTCTAACATCCAATGCTTGTCAGTTAAGATGAGAAACGTGTGAGCTTTGGGAACGATGTAGTTCGTTTGTGCTGAAAAGTGAATGCCCTTACCTGAAACGAAGTCTTGATTGTAGGAAGACTCAGAGCCTGTGCTTGAACTCTATTTCTGAAGGGAAACACACAGCAGAGTTCTCATCCATGGATCACACTCTGCTTTAGAGCAAGAAGAACGCTATTGCTTTCTAGAGTCTCTAATACCGCAGGAAATGTGAGGGTTCTCAGTACAAAAGAACTGTGATTCATACACATACGGACTATATCTAGTCCAACTCTGCTTCTGAAACTGAAACAAACACTGGTCCTCTAACATCCAATGCTTGTCAGTTAAGATGAGAAACGTGTGACCTTCGTGAACGATGTTGCTCGTTGGAAATGAAAAGTGACTGCCCTTACCTGAAACCAAGTCTTGCTTGTAGGAAGACACAGAGCCTGGGCTTTAACTCCATTTCTGAAGGGAAACACACAGCAGAGTTCTCATCCATGGATCACACTCTGCTTTAGAGCAAGAAGAACGCTCTTGCTTTCTAGAGTCTCTAATACAGCAAGAAACGTGAGTGTGCTCAGAAGAAAAGAACCATGTTTCCGATACATACGGACCATATCTAGTCCAACTCTGCTTGAAATTGATACAAAGCAAAGGTACTCTAACATCTAATGCTTCTCAGTTAAGAAGAGAAACCTGTGAGCTTCGTGAACGATATAGTTCGTTTGAGCTGTAAAGTAAATGCCCTTACCTGAAACGAAGTCTTGCTTATAGGAAGACTCAGAGCCAGGGATTTAACTCCATTTCTGAAGTGAAACACACAACAGAGTTCTCATCCATTGATCACACTCTGCTTTAGAGCAAGAAGCACGCTCTAGCTTTCTAGAATCTCAAAGAGAGCAGGAAACTTGAGTGTGCTGAGTACAAATGAACGGTGTTTCCTACACATAAGGATCATATCTAGTCCAACTCTGCTTCTGAAACTGATACAAAGCACTGGTCCTCTAACATCCAATGCTTGTCAGTTAAGATGAAAAACGTGTGAGCTTCGTGAACGATGTAGTTCCTTTGAGCTGAAAAGTGACTGCCCTTACCTGAAACGAAGTCTTGCTTGTAGGAAGACACAGAGCCTGTGATTTAACTCCATTTCTGAACAGGAACATACAACACAGTTCTCATCCATGGATCACACTCTGCTTTACAGCAAGAAGCACGCTCTTGCTTTCTAGAGTCTCTAAGACAGCAGGAAACATGAGTGTGATGAGAACAAAAGAACGGTATTTCCTACACATATGGACCATATCTAGTCCAACTATGCTTCTGAAACTGATACAAAGCACTGGTCCTCTAACATCCAATGCTTGGCAGTTAAGATGAGAAACGTGTGAGCTTGGTGAACGATGTAGTTTATTTGACCTGAAAAGTGACTGCCCTTACCTGAAACGAAGTCTTTATTGTAGGAAGACTCAGAGACTGGGCTTTAACTCCATTTCTGAAGGGAAACACACAGCAGAGTTCTCATCCATGGATCACACTCTGCTTTAGGGCAAGAAGAACGCTATTGCTTTCTAGAGTCTCTAATACCCCAGGAATCGTAAGTGTGCTCAGAACAAAAGAACGGTGTTTCTTACAAATACGAACTAAATCTGGTCCAACACTGCTTCTGAAACTGAAACAAACCACAGGTCCTCTAACATCCAATGCTTGTCAGTTAAGATGAGAAATGTTTGAGCTTCGTTAACGATGTAGTTCGTTTGTGATGAAAAGTGACTGCCCTTACCTGAAACGAAGTCTTGCTTGTAGGAAGACACAGAGCCTGTGATTTAACCCCATTTCTGAAGTAAAACACACAGCAGAGATCTCATGCATTGATCACAATCTGCTTTAGAGCAAGAAGCACGCTCTTGCTTTCTAGATTCTCTAAGACAGCAGGAAACATGAGTGTGCTGTGAAAAAAATAACGGTGTTTACTACACATACGGACCATATCTAGTCCAACTCTGCTTCTGAAACTGATACAAAGCACTGGTCCTCTAACATCCAATGCTTGTCAGTTAAGATGAGAAACGTGTCAGCCTCATGAACGATGTAGTTCCTTTGAGCTGAAAAGTGACTGCCCTTACCTGAAACGATGTCTTGATTGTAGGAATACACAGAGCCTGGGATTTAACTCCATTTCTGAAGGGAAACACACAGAATCGTTCTCTTCAATGGATCACACTCTGCTTTAGAGCAAGAAGAACGCTATTGCTTTGTAGAGTCTCTACTACTGCAGGAAACTTGAGTGTGCTGGGAACAAAAGAACGGTGTTTCCTACACAGATGGACCGTAACTAGTCCAACTCTGCTTCTGAAACTGATACAAAGCACTGGTCCTCTAACATCCAATGCTTGGCAGTTAAGATGAGAATCGTGTGAGCTTCATGAACGATGTAGTTCCTTTGAGTTTAAAAGTGACTGCCCTTACCTCAAACGACGTCTTGATTGTAGAAAGACTCAGAGCCTGGGCTTGAAATCTATTTCTGAAAGGAAACACACAGCAGAGTTCTCATCCATGGATCACACTCTGCTTTAGGGCAAGAAGAACGCCATTACTTTCTAGAATCTCGAAGAGAGCAGGAAATGAGTGTGCTGAGTACAAATGAACGGTTTTTCCTACACATAAGGATCATATCTAGTGCAACTCTGCTTCTGAAACTGATACAAAGCACTGGTCCTCTAACATCCAATGCTTGGCAGTTAAGATGAGAAACGTGTGAGCTTTGTGAACGATGTAGTTCTTTCGAGCTGAAACGTTACTGTCCTTACCTGAAACGAAGTCATGCTTGTAGGAAGAGACAGAGCCTGGGATTTAACTCCATTTTTGAAGGGAAACACACATCATAGTTCTCATCCATGGATCACACTCTGCTTTAGAGCAAGAAGAACGCTCTTGCTTTTTGGAGTCTCTAATACAGCAAGAAACGTGAGTGTGCTCAGAAGAAAAGAACCGTGTTTCCGATACATACGGACCATATCTAGTCCAACTCTGCTTGAAATTGATACAAAGCAAAGGTACTCTAACATCCAATGCTTCTCAGTTAAGAAGAGAAACCTGTGAGCTTCGTGAACGATATAGTTCGTTTGAGCTGAAAAGTGACTGCCCTTACCTGAAACGAAGTCTTGCTTGTAGGAAGACACAGAGCCTGTGATTTAACTCCATTTCTGAAGAGAAACACACAACAAAGTTTTCATCCATTGATCACACTCTGCTTTAGAGGAAGAAGCACGCTCTAGCTTTCTAGAATCTCGAAGAGTGCAGGAAACTTGAGTGTGCTGAGTACAAATGAACGGTGTTTCCTACACATAAGGATCATATCTAGTCCAACTCTGCTTCTGAAACTGATACAAAGCACTGGTCCTCTAACATCCAATGCTTGTCAGTTAAGATGAGAAACGTGTGAGCTTTGTGAACGATGTAGTTCGTTTGTGCTGAAAAGTGAATGCCCTTACCTGAAACGAAGTCTTGATTGTAGGAAGACTCAGAGCCTGTGCTTGAACTCTATTTCTGAAGGGAAACACACAGCAGAGTTCTCATCCATGGATCACACTCTGCTTTAGAGCAAGAAGAACGCTATTGCTTTCTAGAGTCTCTAATACCGCAGGAAATGTGAGGGTTCTCAGTACAAAAGAACTGTGATTCATACACATACGGACTATATCTAGTCCAACTCTGCTTCTGAAACTGAAACAAACACTGGTCCTCTAACATCCAATGCTTGTCAGTTAAGATGAGAAACGTGTGACCTTCGTGAACGATGTTGCTCGTTGGAAATGAAAAGTGACTGCCCTTACCTGAAACCAAGTCTTGCTTGTAGGAAGACACAGAGCCTGGGCTTTAACTCCATTTCTGAAGGGAAACACACAGCAGAGTTCTCATCCATGGATCACACTCTGCTTTAGAGCAAGAAGAACGCTCTTGCTTTCTAGAGTCTCTAATACAGCAAGAAACGTGAGTGTGCTCAGAAGAAAAGAACCATGTTTCCGATACATACGGACCATATCTAGTCCAACTCTGCTTGAAATTGATACAAAGCAAAGGTACTCTAACATCTAATGCTTCTCAGTTAAGAAGAGAAACCTGTGAGCTTCGTGAACGATATAGTTCGTTTGAGCTGTAAAGTAAATGCCCTTACCTGAAACGAAGTCTTGCTTATAGGAAGACTCAGAGCCAGGGATTTAACTCCATTTCTGAAGTGAAACACACAACAGAGTTCTCATCCATTGATCACACTCTGCTTTAGAGCAAGAAGCACGCTCTAGCTTTCTAGAATCTCAAAGAGAGCAGGAAACTTGAGTGTGCTGAGTACAAATGAACGGTGTTTCCTACACATAAGGATCATATCTAGTCCAACTCTGCTTCTGAAACTGATACAAAGCACTGGTCCTCTAACATCCAATGCTTGTCAGTTAAGATGAAAAATGTGTGAGCTTCGTGAACGATGTAGTTCCTTTGAGCTGAAAAGTGACTGCCCTTACCTGAAACGAAGTCTTGCTTGTAGGAAGACACAGAGCGTGTGATTTAACTCCATTTCTGAAGAGAAACACACAACAAAGTTTTCATCCATTGATCACACTCTGCTTTAGAGCAAGAAGCACGCTCTAGCTTTCTAGAATCTCGAAGAGTGCAGGAAACTTGAGTGTGCTGAGTACAAATGAACGGTGTTTCCTACACATAAGGATCATATCTAGTCCAACTCTGCTTCTGAAACTGATACAAAGCACTGGTCCTCTAACATCCAATGCTTGTCAGTTAAGATGAAAAACGTGTGAGCTTCGTGAACGATGTAGTTCCTTTGAGCTGAAAAGTGACTGCCCTTACCTGAAACGAAGTCTTGCTTGTAGGAAGACACAGAGCCTGTGATTTAACTCCATTTCTGAACAGGAACATACAACACAGTTCTCATCCATGGATCACACTCTGCTTTACAGCAAGAAGCACGCTCTTGCTTTCTAGAGTCTCTAAGACAGCAGGAAACATGAGTGTGATGAGAACAAAAGAACGGTATTTCCTACACATATGGACCATATCTAGTCCAACTATGCTTCTGAAACTGATACAAAGCACTGGTCCTCTAACATCCAATGCTTGGCAGTTAAGATGAGAAATGTTTGAGCTTCGTTAACGATGTAGTTCGTTTGTGATGAAAAGTGACTGCCCTTACCTGAAACGAAGTCTTGCTTGTAGGAAGACACAGAGCCTGTGATTTAACCCCATTTCTGAAGTAAAACACACAGCAGAGTTCTCATGCATTGATCACAATCTGCTTTAGAGCAAGAAGCACGCTCTTGCTTTCTAGATTCTCTAAGACAGCAGGAAACATGAGTGTGCTGTGAAAAAAATAACGGTGTTTACTACACATACGGACCATATCTAGTCCAACTCTGCTTCTGAAACTGATACAAAGCACTGGTCCTCTAACATCCAATGCTTGTCAGTTAAGATGAGAAACGTGTCAGCCTCATGAACGATGTAGTTCCTTTGAGCTGAAAAGTGACTGCCCTTACCTGAAACGATGTCTTGATTGTAGGAATACACAGAGCCTGGGATTTAACTCCATTTCTGAAGGGAAACACACAGAATCGTTCTCTTCAATGGATCACACTCTGCTTTAGAGCAAGAAGAACGCTATTGCTTTGTAGAGTCTCTACTACTGCAGGAAACTTGAGTGTGCTGGGAACAAAAGAACGGTGTTTCCTACACAGACGGACCGTAACTAGTCCAACTCTGCTTCTGAAACTGATACAAAGCACTGGTCCTCTAACATCCAATGCTTGGCAGTTAAGATGAGAATCGTGTGAGCTTCATGAACGATGTAGTTCCTTTGAGCTTAAAAGTGACTGCCCTTACCTCAAACGACGTCTTGATTGTAGGAAGACTCAGAGCCTGGGCTTGAACTCTATTTCTGAAAGGAAACACACAGCAGAGTTCTCATCCATGGATCACACTCTGCTTTAGGGCAAGAAGAACGCTATTACTTTCTAGAATCTCGAAGAGAGCAGGAAATGAGTGTGCTGAGTACAAATGAACGGTTTTTCCTACACATAAGGATCATATCTAGTGCAACTCTGCTTCTGAAACTGATACAAAGCACTGGTCCTCTAACATCCAATGCTTGGCAGTTAAGATGAGAAACGTGTGAGCTTTGTGAACGATGTAGTTCTTTCGAGCTGAAACGTTACTGTCCTTACCTGAAACGAAGTCATGCTTGTAGGAAGACACAGAGCCTGGGATTTAACTCCATTTTTGAAGGGAAACACACATCATAGTTCTCATCCATGGATCACACTCTGCTTTAGAGCAAGAAGAACGCTCTTGCTTTTTGGAGTCTCTAATACAGCAAGAAACGTGAGTGTGCTCAGAAGAAAAGAACCGTGTTTCCGATACATACGGACCATATCTAGTCCAACTCTGCTTGAAATTGATACAAAGCAAAGGTACTCTAACATCCAATGCTTCTCAGTTAAGAAGAGAAACCTGTGAGCTTCGTGAACGATATAGTTCGTTTGAGCTGAAAAGTGACTGCCCTTACCTGAAACGAAGTCTTGCTTGTAGGAAGACACAGAGCCTGTGATTTAACTCCATTTCTGAAGAGAAACACACAACAAAGTTTTCATCCATTGATCACACTCTGCTTTAGAGGAAGAAGCACGCTCTAGCTTTCTAGAATCTCGAAGAGTGCAGGAAACTTGAGTGTGCTGAGTACAAATGAACGGTGTTTCCTACACATAAGGATCATATCTAGTCCAACTCTTCTTCTGAAACTGATACAATGCACTGGTCCTCTAACATCCAATGCTTGTCAGTTAAGATGAAAATCGTGTGAGCTTCGTGAACGATGTAGTTCCTTTGAGCTGAAAAGTGACTGCCCTTACCTGAAACGAAGTCTTGCTTGTAGTTAGACACAGAGCCTGTGATTTAACTCCATTTCTGAAGAGAAACACACAACAAAGTTTTCATCCTTTGATCACACTCTGCTTTAGAGCAAGAAGCATGCTCTAGCTTTCTATAATCTCGCAGAGTGCTGGAAACTTGAGTGTGCTGAGTACAAATGAACGGTGTTTCCTACACATAAGGATCATATCTAGTCCAACTCTGCTTCTGAAACTGATACAAAGCACTGGTCCTCTAACATCCAATGCTTGTCAGTTAAGATGAGAAACGTGTGAGCTTTGTGAACGATGTAGTTCGTTTGTGCTGAAAAGTGAATGCCCTTACCTGAAACGAAGTCTTGATTGTAGGAAGACTCAGAGCCTGTGCTTGAACTCTATTTCTGAAGGGAAACACACAGCAGAGTTCTCATCCATGGATCACACTCTGCTTTAGAGCAAGAAGAACGCTATTGCTTTCTAGAGTCTCTAATACCGCAGGAAATGTGAGGGTTCTCAGTACAAAAGAACTGTGATTCATACACATACGGACTATATCTAGTCCAACTCTGCTTCTGAAACTGAAACAAACACTGGTCCTCTAACATCCAATGCTTGTCAGTTAAGATGAGAAACGTGTGACCTTCGTGAACGATGTTGCTCGTTGGAAATGAAAAGTGACTGCCCTTACCTGAAACCAAGTCTTGCTTGTAGGAAGACACAGAGCCTGGGCTTTAACTCCATTTCTGAAGGGAAACACACAGCAGAGTTCTCATCCATGGATCACACTCTGCTTTAGAGCAAGAAGAACGCTCTTGCTTTCTAGAGTCTCTAATACAGCAAGAAACGTGAGTGTGCTCAGAAGAAAAGAACCATGTTTCCGATACATACGGACCATATCTAGTCCAACTCTGCTTGAAATTGATACAAAGCAAAGGTACTCTAACATCTAATGCTTCTCAGTTAAGAAGAGAAACCTGTGAGCTTCGTGAACGATATAGTTCGTTTGAGCTGTAAAGTAAATGCCCTTACCTGAAACGAAGTCTTGCTTATAGGAAGACTCAGAGCCAGGGATTTAACTCCATTTCTGAAGTGAAACACACAACAGAGTTCTCATTCATTGATCACACTCTGCTTTAGAGCAAGAAGCACGCTCTAGCTTTCTAGAATCTCAAAGAGAGCAGGAAACTTGAGTGTGCTGAGTACAAATGAACGGTGTTTCCTACACATAAGGATCATATCTAGTCCAACTCTGCTTCTGAAACTGATACAAAGCACTGGTCCTCTAACATCCAATGCTTGTCAGTTAAGATGAAAAACGTGTGAGCTTCGTGAACGATGTAGTTCCTTTGAGCTGAAAAGTGATTGCCCTTACCTGAAACGAAGTCTTGCTTGTAGGAAGACACAGAGCGTGTGATTTAACTCCATTTCTGAAGAGAAACACACAACAAAGTTTTCATCCATTGATCACACTCTGCTTTAGAGCAAGAAGCACGCTCTAGCTTTCTAGAATCTCGAAGAGTGCAGGAAACTTGAGTGTGCTGAGTACAAATGAACGGTGTTTCCTACACATAAGGATCATATCTAGTCCAACTCTGCTTCTGAAACTGATACAAAGCACTGGTCCTCTAACATCCAATGCTTGTCAGTTAAGATGAAAAATGTGTGAGCTTCGTGAACGATGTAGTTCCTTTGAGCTGAAAAGTGACTGCCCTTACCTGAAACGAAGTCTTGCTTGTAGGAAGACACAGAGCCTGTGATTTAACTCCATTTCTGAACAGGAACATACAACACAGTTCTCATCCATGGATCACACTCTGCTTTACAGCAAGAAGCACGCTCTTGCTTTCTAGAGTCTCTAAGACAGCAGGAAACATGAGTGTGATGAGAACAAAAGAACGGTATTTCCTACACATATGGACCATATCTAGTCCAACTATGCTTCTGAAACTGATACAAAGCACTGGTCCTCTAACATCCAATGCTTGGCAGTTAAGATGAGAAACGTGTGAGCTTGGTGAACGATGTAGTTTATTTGACCTGAAAAGTGACTGCCCTTACCTGAAACGAAGTCTTTATTGTAGGAAGACTCAGAGACTGGGCTTTAACTCCCTTTCTGAAGGGAAACACACAGCAGAGTTCTCATCCATGGATCACACTCTGCTTTAGGGCAAGAAGAACGCTATTGCTTTCTAGAGTCTCTAATACCCCAGGAAACGTAAGTGTGCTCAGAACAAAAGAACGGTGTTTCTTACAAATACGAACTAAATCTGGTCCAACACTGCTTCTGAAACTGAAACAAACCACAGGTCCTCTAACATCCAATGCTTGTCAGTTAAGATGAGAAATGTTTGAGCTTCGTTAACGATGTAGTTCGTTTGTGATGAAAAGTGACTGCCCTTACCTGAAACGAAGTCTTGCTTGTAGGAAGACACAGAGCCTGTGATTTAACCCCATTTCTGAAGTAAAACACACAGCAGAGTTCTCATGCATTGATCACAATCTGCTTTAGAGCAAGAAGCACGCTCTTGCTTTCTAGATTCTCTAAGACAGCAGGAAACATGAGTGAGCTGTGAAAAAAATAACGGTGTTTACTACACATACGGACCATATCTAGTCCAACTCTGCTTCTGAAACTGATACAAAGCACTGGTCCTCTAACATCCAATGCTTGTCAGTTAAGATGAGAAACGTGTCAGCCTCATGAACGATGTAGTTCCTTTGAGATGAAAAGTGACTGCCCTTACCTGAAACGATGTCTTGATTGTAGGAATACACAGAGCCTGGGATTTAACTCCATTTCTGAAGGGAAACACACAGAATCGTTCTCTTCAATGGATCACACTCTGCTTTAGAGCAAGAAGAACGCTATTGCTTTGTAGAGTCTCTACTACTGCAGGAAACTTGAGTGTGCTGGGAACAAAAGAACGGTGTTTCCTACACAGATGGACCGTAACTAGTCCAACTCTGCTTCTGAAACTGATACAAAGCACTGGTCCTCTAACATCCAATGCTTGGCAGTTAAGATGAGAATCGTGTGAGCTTCATGAACGATGTAGTTCCTTTGAGTTTAAAAGTGACTGCCCTTACCTCAAACGACGTCTTGATTGTAGAAAGACTCAGAGCCTGGGCTTGAACTCTATTTCTGAAAGGAAACACACAGCAGAGTTCTCATCCATGGATCACACTCTGCTTTAGGGCAAGAAGAACGCTATTACTTTCTAGAATCTCGAAGAGAGCAGGAAATGAGTGTGCTGAGTACAAATGAACGGTTTTTCCTACACATAAGGATCATATCTAGAGCAACTCTGCTTCTGAAACTGATACAAAGCACTGGTCCTCTAACATCCAATGCTTGGCAGTTAAGATGAGAAACGTGTGAGCTTTGTGAACGATGTAGTTCTTTCTAGCTGAAACGTTACTGTCCTTACCTGAAACGAAGTCATGCTTGTAGGAAGACACAGAGCCTGGGATTTAACTCCATTTTTGAAGGGAAACACACATCATAGTTCTCATCCATGGATCACACTCTGCTTTAGAGCAAGAAGAACGCTCTTGCTTTTTGGAGTCTCTAATACAGCAAGAAACGTGAGTGTGCTCAGAAGAAAAGAACCGTGTTTCCGATACATACGGACCATATCTAGTCCAACTCTGCTTGAAATTGATACAAAGCAAAGGTACTCTAACATCCAATGCTTCTCAGTTAAGAAGAGAAACCTGTGAGCTTCGTGAACGATATAGTTCGTTTGAGCTGAAAAGTGACTGCCCTTACCTGAAACGAAGTCTTGCTTGTAGGAAGACACAGAGCCTGTGATTTAACTCCATTTCTGAAGAGAAACACACAACAAAGTTTTCATCCATTGATCACACTCTGCTTTAGAGGAAGAAGCACGCTCTAGCTTTCTAGAATCTCGAAGAGTGCAGGAAACTTGAGTGTGCTGAGTACAAATGAACGGTGTTTCCTACACATAAGGATCATATCTAGTCCAACTCTTCTTCTGAAACTGATACAAAGCACTGGTCCTCTAACATCCAATGCTTGTCAGATAAGATGAAAATCGTGTGAGCTTCGTGAACGATGTAGTTCCTTTGAGCTGAAAAGTGACTGCCCTTACCTGAAACGAAGTCTTGCTTGTAGTTAGACACAGAGCCTGTGATTTAACTCCATTTCTGAAGAGAAACACACAACAAAGTTTTCATCCATTGATCACACTCTGCTTTAGAGCAAGAAGCATGCTCTAGCTTTCTATAATCTCGCAGAGTGCTGGAAACTTGAGTGTGCTGAGTACAAATGAACGGTGTTTCCTACACATAAGGATCTTATCTAGTCCAACTCTGCTTCTGAAACTGATACAAAGCACTGGTCCTCTAACATCCAATGCTTGTCAGTTAAGATGAAAAACGTGTGAGCTTCGTGAACGATGTAGTTCTTTGAGCTGAAAAGTGACTGCCCTTAGCTGAAACGAAGTCTTGCTTGTAGGAAGACACAGAGCCTGTGATTTAACTCCATTTCTGAACAGAAACATACAACACAGTTCTCCTCCATGGATCACACTCTGCTTTAGAACAAGAATAACGCTATTGCTTTCTAGAGTCTCTAATACCCCAGGAAACGTAAGTGTGCTCAGAACAAAAGAACGGTGTTTCTTACAAATACGAACTAAATCTGGTCCAACACTGCTTCTGAAACTGAAACAAACCACAGGTCCTCTAACATCCAATGCTTGTCAGTTAAGATGAGAAATGTTTGAGCTTCGTTAACGATGTAGTTCGTTTGTGATGAAAAGTGACTGCCCTTACCTGAAACGAAGTCTTGCTTGTAGGAAGACACAGAGCCTGTGATTTAACCCCATTTCTGAAGTAAAACACACAGCAGAGTTCTCATGCATTGATCACAATCTGCTTTAGAGCAAGAAGCACGCTCTTGCTTTCTAGATTCTCTAAGACAGCAGGAAACATGAGTGTGCTGTGAAAAAAGAACGGTGTTTACTACACATACGGACCATATCTAGTCCAACTCTGCTTCTGAAACTGATACAAAGCACTGGTCCTCTAACATCCAATGCTTGTCAGTTAAGATGAGAAACGTGTCAGCCTCATGAACGATGTAGCTCCTTTTAGCTGAAAAGTGACTGCCCTTACCTGAAACGATGTCTTGATTGTAGGAATACACAGAGCCTGGGGTTTAACTCCATTTCTGAAGGGAAACACACAGAATCGTTCTCTTCAATGGATCACACTCTGCTTTAGAGCAAGAAGAACGCTATTGCTTTGTAGAGTCTCTACTACTGCAGGAAACTTGAGTGTGCTGGGAACAAAAGAACGGTGTTTCCTACACAGACGGACCGTAACTAGTCCAACTCTGCTTCTGAAACTGATACAAAGCACTGGTCCTCTAACATCCAATGCTTGGCAGTTAAGATGAGAATCGTGTGAGCTTCATGAACGATGTAGTTCCTTTGAGCTTAAAAGTGACTGCCCTTACCTCAAACGACGTCTTGATTGTAGGAAGACTCAGAGCCTGGGCTTGAACTCTATTTCTGAAAGGAAACACACAGCAGAGTTCTCATCCATGGATCACACTCTGCTTTAGGGCAAGAAGAACGCTATTACTTTCTAGAATCACGAAGAGAGCAGGAAACTTGAGTGTGCTGAGTACAAATGAACGGTTTTTCCTACACATAAGGATCATATCTAGTGCAACTCTGCTTCTGAAACTGAAACGAAGCACTGGTACTCTAACATCCAATGCTTGGCAGTTAAGATGAGAAACGTGTGAGCTTTGTGAACGATGTAGTTCTTTCGAGCTGAAACGTTACTGTCCTTACCTGAAACGAAGTCATGCTTGTAGGAAGACACAGAGCCTGGGATTTAACTCCATTTTTGAAGGGAAACACACATCATAGTTCTCATCCATGGATCACACTCTGCTTTAGAGCAGGAAGAACGCTCTTGCTTTTTGGAGTCTCTAATACAGCAAGAAACGTGAGTGTGCTCAGAAAAAAAGAACCGTGTTTCCGATACATACGGACCATATCTAGTCCAACTCTGCTTGAAATTGATACAAAGCAAAGGTACTCTAACATCCAATGCTTCTCAGTTAAGAAGAGAAACCTGTGAGCTTCATGAACGATATAGTTCGTTTGAGCTGAAAAGTGACTGCCCTTACCTGAAACGATGTCTTGCTTGTAGGAAGACACAGAGCCTGTGATTTAACTCCATTTCTGAAGAGAAACACACAACAAAGTTTTCATCCATTGATCACACTCTGCTTTAGAGGAAGAAGCACGCTCTAGCTTTCTAGAATCTCGAAGAGTGCAGGAAACTTGAGTGTGCTGAGTACAAATGAACGGTGTTTCCTACACATAAGGATCATATCTAGTCCAACTCTTCTTCTGAAACTGATACAAAACACTGGTCCTCTAACATCCAATGCTTGTCAGTTAAGATGAAAATCGTGTGAGCTTCGTGAACGATGTAGTTCCTTTGAGCTGAAAAGTGACTGCCCTTACCTGAAACGAAGTCTTGCTTGTAGGAAGACACAGAGCCTGTGATTTAACTCCATTTCTGAAGAGAAACACACAACAAAGTTTTCATCCATTGATCACACTCTGCTTTAGAGCAAGAAGCATGCTCTAGCTTTCTATAATCTCGCAGAGTGCTGGAAACTTGAGTGTGCTGAGTACAAATGAACGGTGTTTCCTACACATAAGGATCATATCTAGTCCAACTCTGCTTCTGAAACTGATACAAAGCACTGGTCCTCTAACATCCAATGCTTGTCAGTTAAGATGAGAAACGTGTGAGCTTTGTGAACGATGTAGTTCGTTTGTGCTGAAAAGTGAATGCCCTTACCTGAAACGAAGTCTTGATTGTAGGAAGACTCAGAGCCTGTGCTTGAACTCTATTTCTGAAGGGAAACACACAGCAGAGTTCTCATCCATGGATCACACTCTGCTTTAGAGCAAGAAGAACGCTATTGCTTTCTAGAGTCTCTAATACCGCAGGAAATGTGAGGGTTCTCAGTACAAAAGAACTGTGATTCATACACATACGGACTATATCTAGTCCAACTCTGCTTCTGAAACTGAAACAAACACTGGTCCTCTAACATCCAATGCTTGTCAGTTAAGATGAGAAACGTGTGACCTTCGTGAACGATGTTGCTCGTTGGAAATGAAAAGTGACTGCCCTTACCTGAAACCAAGTCTTGCTTGTAGGAAGACACAGAGCCTGGGCTTTAACTCCATTTCTGAAGGGAAACACACAGCAGAGTTCTCATCCATGGATCACACTCTGCTTTAGAGCAAGAAGAACGCTCTTGCTTTCTAGAGTCTCTAATACAGCAAGAAACGTGAGTGTGCTCAGAAGAAAAGAACCATGTTTCCGATACATACGGACCATATCTAGTCCAACTCTGCTTGAAATTGATACAAAGCAAAGGTACTCTAACATCTAATGCTTCTCAGTTAAGAAGAGAAACCTGTGAGCTTCGTGAACGATATAGTTCGTTTGAGCTGTAAAGTAAATGCCCTTACCTGAAACGAAGTCTTGCTTATAGGAAGACTCAGAGCCAGGGATTTAACTCCATTTCTGAAGTGAAACACACAACAGAGTTCTCATCCATTGATCACACTCTGCTTTAGAGCAAGAAGCACGCTCTAGCTTTCTAGAATCTCAAAGAGAGCAGGAAACTTGAGTGTGCTGAGTACAAATGAACGGTGTTTCCTACACATAAGGATCATATCTAGTCCAACTCTGCTTCTGAAACTGATACAAAGCACTGGTCCTCTAACATCCAATGCTTGTCAGTTAAGATGAAAAACGTGTGAGCTTCGTGAACGATGTAGTTCCTTTGAGCTGAAAAGTGACTGCCCTTACCTGAAACGAAGTCTTGCTTGTAGGAAGACACAGAGCGTGTGATTTAACTCCATTTCTGAAGAGAAACACACAACAAAGTTTTCATCCATTGATCACACTCTGCTTTAGAGCAAGAAGCACGCTCTAGCTTTCTAGAATCTCGAAGAGTGCAGGAAACTTGAGTGTGCTGAGTACAAATGAACGGTGTTTCCTACACATAAGGATCATATCTAGTCCAACTCTGCTTCTGAAACTGATACAAAGCACTGGTCCTCTAACATCCAATGCTTGTCAGTTAAGATGAAAAACGTGTGAGCTTCGTGAACGATGTAGTTCCTTTGAGCTGAAAAGTGACTGCCCTTACCTGAAACGAAGTCTTGCTTGTAGGAAGACACAGAGCCTGTGATTTAACTCCATTTCTGAACAGGAACATACAACACAGTTCTCATCCATGGATCACACTCTGCTTTACAGCAAGAAGCACGCTCTTGCTTTCTAGAGTCTCTAAGACAGCAGAAAACATGAGTGTGATGAGAACAAAAGAACGGTATTTCCTACACATATGGACCATATCTAGTCCAACTATGCTTCTGAAACTGATACAAAGCACTGGTCCTCTAACATCCAATGCTTGGCAGTTAAGATGAGAAACGTGTGAGCTTGGTGAACGATGTAGTTTATTTGACCTGAAAAGTGACTGCCCTTACCTGAAACGAAGTCTTTATTGTAGGAAGACTCAGAGACTGGGCTTTAACTCCATTTCTGAAGGGAAACACACAGCAGAGTTCTCATCCATGGATCACACTCTGCTTTAGGGCAAGAAGAACGCTATTGCTTTCTAGAGTCTCTAATACCCCAGGAAACGTAAGTGTGCTCAGAACAAAAGAACGGTGTTTCTTACAAATACGAACTAAATCTGGTCCAACACTGCTTCTGAAACTGAAACAAACCACAGGTCCTCTAACATCCAATGCTTGTCAGTTAAGATGAGAAATGTTTGAGCTTCGTTAACGATGTAGTTCGTTTGTGATGAAAAGTGACTGCCCTTACCTGAAACGAAGTCTTGCTTGTAGGAAGACACAGAGCCTGTGATTTAACCCCATTTCTGAAGTAAAACACACAGCAGAGTTCTCATGCATTGATCACAATCTGCTTTAGAGCAAGAAGCACGCTCTTGCTTTCTAGATTCTCTAAGACAGCAGGAAACATGAGTGTGCTGTGAAAAAAATAACGGTGTTTACTACACATACGGACCATATCTAGTCCAACTCTGCTTCTGAAACTGATACAAAGCACTGGTCCTCTAACATCCAATGCTTGTCAGTTAAGATGAGAAACGTGTCAGCCTCATGAACGATGTAGTTCCTTTGAGCTGAAAAGTGACTGCCCTTACCTGAAACGATGTCTTGATTGTAGGAATACACAGAGCCTGGGATTTAACTCCATTTCTGAAGGGAAACACACAGAATCGTTCTCTTCAATGGATCACACTCTGCTTTAGAGCAAGAAGAACGCTATTGCTTTGTAGAGTCTCTACTACTGCAGGAAACTTGAGTGTGCTGGGAACAAAAGAACGGTGTTTCCTACACAGATGGACCGTAACTAGTCCAACTCTGCTTCTGAAACTGATACAAAGCACTGGTCCTCTAACATCCAATGCTTGGCAGTTAAGATGAGAATCGTGTGAGCTTCATGAACGATGTAGTTCCTTTGAGTTTAAAAGTGACTGCCCTTACCTCAAACGACGTCTTGATTGTAGAAAGACTCAGAGCCTGGGCTTGAACTCTATTTCTGAAAGGAAACACACAGCAGAGTTCTCATCCATGGATCACACTCTGCTTTAGGGCAAGAAGAACGCTATTACTTTCTAGAATCTCGAAGAGAGCAGGAAATGAGTGTGCTGAGTACAAATGAACGGTTTTTCCTACACATAAGGATCATATCTAGAGCAACTCTGCTTCTGAAACTGATACAAAGCACTGGTCCTCTAACATCCAATGCTTGGCAGTTAAGATGAGAAACGTGTGAGCTTTGTGAACGATGTAGTTCTTTCGAGCTGAAACGTTACTGTCCTTACCTGAAACGAAGTCATGCTTGTAGGAAGACACAGAGCCTGGGATTTAACTCCATTTTTGAAGGGAAACACACATCATAGTTCTCATCCATGGATCACACTCTGCTTTAGAGCAAGAAGAACGCTCTTGCTGTTTGGAGTCTCTAATACAGCAAGAAACGTGAGTGTGCTCAGAAGAAAAGAACCGTGTTTCCGATACATACGGACCATATCTAGTCCAACTCTGCTTGAAATTGATACAAAGCAAAGGTACTCTAACATCCAATGCTTCTCAGTTAAGAAGAGAAACCTGTGAGCTTCGTGAACGATATAGTTCGTTTGAGCTGAAAAGTGACTGCCCTTACCTGAAACGATGTCTTGCTTGTAGGAAGACACAGAGCCTGTGATTTAACTCCATTTCTGAAGAGAAACACACAACAAAGTTTTCATCCATTGATCACACTCTGCTTTAGAGGAAGAAGCACGCTCTAGCTTTCTAGAATCTCGAAGAGTGCAGGAAACTTGAGTGTGCTGAGTACAAATGAACGGTGTTTCCTACACATAAGGATCATATCTAGTCCAACTCTTCTTCTGAAACTGATACAAAACACTGGTCCTCTAACATCCAATGCTTGTCAGTTAAGATGAAAATCGTGTGAGCTTCGTGAACGATGTAGTTCCTTTGAGCTGAAAAGTGACTGCCCTTACCTGAAACGAAGTCTTGCTTGTAGGAAGACACAGAGCCTGTGATTTAACTCCATTTCTGAAGAGAAACACACAACAAAGTTTTCATCCATTGATCACACTCTGCTTTAGAGCAAGAAGCATGCTCTAGCTTTCTATAATCTCGCAGAGTGCTGGAAACTTGAGTGTGCTGAGTACAAATGAACGGTGTTTCCTACACATAAGGATCATATCTAGTCCAACTCTGCTTCTGAAACTGATACAAAGCACTGGTCCTCTAACATCCAATGCTTGTCAGTTAAGATGAAAAACGTGTGAGCTTCGTGAACGATGTAGTTCTTTGAGCTGAAAAGTGACTGCCCTTAGCTGAAACGAAGTCTTGCTTGTAGGAAGACACAGAGCCTGTGATTTAACTCCATTTCTGAACAGAAACATACAACACAGTTCTCCTCCATGGATCACACTCTGCTTTAGAACAAGAATAACGCTATTGCTTTCTAGAGTCTCTAATACCCCAGGAAACGTAAGTGTGCTCAGAACAAAAGAACGGTGTTTCTTACAAATACGAACTAAATCTGGTCCAACACTGCTTCTGAAACTGAAACAAACCACAGGTCCTCTAACATCCAATGCTTGTCAGTTAAGATGAGAAATGTTTGAGCTTCGTTAACGATGTAGTTCGTTTGTGATGAAAAGTGACTGCCCTTACCTGAAACGAAGTCTTGCTTGTAGGAAGACACAGAGCCTGTGATTTAACCCCATTTCTGAAGTAAAACACACAGCAGAGTTCTCATGCATTGATCACAATCTGCTTTAGAGCAAGAAGCACGCTCTTGCTTTCTAGATTCTCTAAGACAGCAGGAAACATGAGTGTGCTGTGAAAAAAAGAACGGTGTTTACTACACATACGGACCATATCTAGTCCAACTCTGCTTCTGAAACTGATACAAAGCACTGGTCCTCTAACATCCAATGCTTGTCAGTTAAGATGAGAAACGTGTCAGCCTCATGAACGATGTAGCTCCTTTTAGCTGAAAAGTGACTGCCCTTACCTGAAACGATGTCTTGATTGTAGGAATACACAGAGCCTGGGGTTTAACTCCATTTCTGAAGGGAAACACACAGAATCGTTCTCTTCAATGGATCACACTCTGCTTTAGAGCAAGAAGAACGCTATTGCTTTGTAGAGTCTCTACTACTGCAGGAAACTTGAGTGTGCTGGGAACAAAAGAACGGTGTTTCCTACACAGACGGACCGTAACTAGTCCAACTCTGCTTCTGAAACTGATACAAAGCACTGGTCCTCTAACATCCAATGCTTGGCAGTTAAGATGAGAATCGTGTGCGCTTCATGAACGATGTAGTTCCTTTGAGCTTAAAAGTGACTGCCCTTACCTCAAACGACGTCTTGATTGTAGGAAGACTCAGAGCCTGGGCTTGAACTCTATTTCTGAAAGGAAACACACAGCAGAGTTCTCATCCATGGATCACACTCTGCTTTAGGGCAAGAAGAACGCTATTACTTTCTAGAATCACGAAGAGAGCAGGAAACTTGAGTGTGCTGAGTACAAATGAACGGTTTTTCCTACACATAAGGATCATATCTAGTGCAACTCTGCTTCTGAAACTGAAACGAAGCACTGGTACTCTAACATCCAATGCTTGGCAGTTAAGATGAGAAACGTGTGAGCTTTGTGAACGATGTAGTTCTTTCGAGCTGAAACTTTACTGTCCTTACCTGAAACGAAGTCATGCTTGTAGGAAGAGACAGAGCCTGGGATTTAACTCCATTTTTGAAGGGAAACACACATCATAGTTCTCATCCATGGATCACACTCTGCTTTAGAGCAAGAAGAACGCTCTTGCTTTTTGGAGTCTCTAATACAGCAAGAAACGTGAGTGTGCTCAGAAGAAAAGAACCGTGTTTCCGATACATACGGACCATATCTAGTCCAACTCTGCTTGAAATTGATACAAAGCAAAGGTACTCTAACATCCAATGCTTCTCAGTTAAGAAGAGAAACCTGTGAGCTTCGTGAACGATATAGTTCGTTTGAGCTGAAAAGTGACTGCCCTTACCTGAAACGATGTCTTGCTTGTAGGAAGACACAGAGCCTGTGATTTAACTCCATTTCTGAAGAGAAACACACAACAAAGTTTTCATCCATTGATCACACTATGCTTTAGAGCAAGAAGCACGCTCTAGCTTTCTAGAATCTCGAAGAGTGCAGGAAACTTGAGTGTGCTGAGTACAAATGAACGGTGTTTCCTACACATAAGGATCATATCTAGTCCAACTCTGCTTCTGAAACTGATACAAAGCACTGGTCCTCTAACATCCAATGCTTGTCAGTTAAGATGAAAATCGTGTGAGCTTCGTGAACGATGTAGTTCCTTTGAGCTGAAAAGTGACTGCCCTTACCTGAAACGAAGTCTTGCTTGTAGGAAGACACAGAGCCTGTGATTTAACTCCATTTCTGAAGAGAAACACACAACAAAGTTTTCATCCATTGATCACACTCTGCTTTAGAGCAAGAAGCATGCTCTAGCTTTCTATAATCTCAAAGAGTGCAGGAAACTTGAGTGTGCTGAGTACAAATGAACGGTGTTTCCTACACATAAGGATCATATCTAGTCCAACTCTGCTTCTGAAACTGATACAAAGCACTGGTCCTCTAACATCCAATGCTTGTCAGTTAAGATGAAAAACGTGTGAGCTTCGTGAACGATGTAGTTCTTTGAGCTGAAAAGTGACTGCCCTTAGCTGAAACGAAGTCTTGCTTGTAGGAAGACACAGAGCCTGTGATTTAACTCCATTTCTGAACAGAAACATACAACACAGTTCTCCTCCATGGATCACACTCTGCTTTAGAACAAGAATAACGCTATTGCTTTCTAGAGTCTCTAATACCCCAGGAAACGTAAGTGTGCGCAGAACAAAAGAACGGTGTTTCTTACAAATACGAACTAAATCTGGTCCAACACTGCTTCTGAAACTGAAACACACCACAGGTCCTCTAACATCCAATGCTTGTCAGTTAAGATGAGAAATGTTTGAGCTTCGTTAACGATGTAGTTCGTTTGTGATGAAAAGTGACTGCCCTTACCTGAAACGAAGTCTTGCTTGTAGGAAGACACAGAGCCTGTGATTTAACCCCATTTCTGAAGTAAAACACACAGCAGAGTTCTCATGCATTGATCACAATCTGCTTTAGAGCAAGAAGCACGCTCTTGCTTTCTAGATTCTCTAAGACAGCAGGAAACATGAGTGTGCTGTGAAAAAAAGAACGGTGTTTACTACACATACGGACCATATCTAGTCCAACTCTGCTTCTGAAACTGATACAAAGCACTGGTCCTCTAACATCCAATGCTTGTCAGTTAAGATGAGAAACGTGTCAGCCTCATGAACGATGTAGTTCCTTTGAGCTGAAAAGTGACTGCCCTTACCTGAAACGATGTCTTGATTGTAGGAATACACAGAGCCTGGGATTTAACTCCATTTCTGAAGGGAAACACACAGAATCGTTCTCTTCAATGGATCACACTCTGCTTTAGAGCAAGAAGCACGCTCTAGCTTTCTAGAATCTCGAAGAGAGCAGGAAACTTGAGTGTGCTGAGTACAAATGAACGGTGTTTCCTACACATAAGGATCATATCTAGTCCAACTCTGCTTCTGAAACTGATACAAAGCACTGGTCCTCTAACATCCAATGCTTGTCAGTTAAGATGAAAAACGTGTGAGCTTCGTGAACGATGTAGTTCCTTTGAGGTGAAAAGTGACTGCCCTTACCTGAAACGAAGTCTTGCTTGTAGGAAGACACAGAGCGTGTGATTTAACTCCATTTCTGAAGAGAAACACACAACAAAGTTTTCATCCATTGATCACACTCTGCTTTAGAGCAAGAAGCACGCTCTAGCTTTCTAGAATCTCGAAGAGTGCAGGAAACTTGAGTGTGCTGAGTACAAATGAACGGTGTTTCCTACACATAAGGATCATATCTAGTCCAACTCTGCTTCTGAAACTGATAAAAAGCACTGGTCCTCTAACATCCAATGCTTGTCAGTTAAGATGAAAAACGTGTGAGCTTCGTGAACGATGTAGTTCCTTTGAGCTGAAAAGTGACTGCCCTTACCTGAAACGAAGTCTTGCTTGTAGGAAGACACAGAGCCTGTGATTTAACTCCATTTCTGAACATGAACATACAACACAGTTCTCATCCATGGATCACACTCTGCTTTACAGCAAGAAGCACGCTCTTGCTTTCTAGAGTCTCTAAGACAGCAGGAAACATGAGTGTGATGAGAACAAAAGAACGGTGTTTCCTACACATATGGACCATATCTAGTCCAACTATGCTTCTGAAACTGATACAAAGCACTGGTCCTCTAACATCCAATGCTTGGCATTTAAGATGAGAAACGTGTGAGCTTGGTGAACGATGTAGTTTATTTGACCTGAAAAGTGACTGCCCTTACCTGAAACGAAGTCTTTATTGTAGGAAGACTCAGAGACTGGGCTTTAACTCCATTTCTGAAGGGAAACACACAGCAGAGTTCTCATCCATGGATCACACTCTGCTTTAGGGCAAGAAGAACGCTATTGCTTTCTAGAGTCTCTAATACCCCAGGAAACGTAAGTGTGCTCAGAACAAAAGAACGGTGTTTCTTACAAATACGAACTAAATCTGGTCCAACACTGCTTCTGAAACTGAAACAAACCACAGGTCCTCTAACATCCAATGCTTGTCAGTTAAGATGAGAAATGTTTGAGCTTCGTTAACGATGTAGTTCGTTTGTGATGAAAAGTGACTGCCCTTACCTGAAACGAAGTCTTGCTTGTAGGAAGACACAGAGCCTGTGATTTAACCCCATTTCTGAAGTAAAACACACAGCAGAGTTCTCATGCATTGATCACAATCTGCTTTAGAGCAAGAAGCACGCTCTTGCTTTCTAGATTCTCTAAGACAGCAGGAAACATGAGTGTGCTGTGAAAAAAGAACGGTGTTTACTACACATACGGACCATATCTAGTCCAACTCTGCTTCTGAAACTGATACAAAGCACTGGTCCTCTAACATCCAATGCTTGTCAGTTAAGATGAGAAACGTGTCAGCCTCATGAACGATGTAGCTCCTTTTAGCTGAAAAGTGACTGCCCTTACCTGAAACGATGTCTTGATTGTAGGAATACACAGAGCCTGGGGTTTAACTCCATTTCTGAAGGGAAACACACAGAATCGTTCTCTTCAATGGATCACACTCTGCTTTAGAGCAAGAAGAACGCTATTGCTTTGTAGAGTCTCTACTACTGCAGGAAACTTGAGTGTGCTGGGAACAAAAGAACGGTGTTTCCTACACAGACGGACCGTAACTAGTCCAACTCTGCTTCTGAAACTGATACAAAGCACTGGTCCTCTAACATCCAATGCTTGGCAGTTAAGATGAGAATCGTGTGAGCTTCATGAACGATGTAGTTCCTTTGAGCTTAAAAGTGACTGCCCTTACCTCAAACGACGTCTTGATTGTAGGAAGACTCAGAGCCTGGGCTTGAACTCTATTTCTGAAAGGAAACACACAGCAGAGTTCTCATCCATGGATCACACTCTGCTTTAGGGCAAGAAGAACGCTATTACTTTCTAGAATCACGAAGAGAGCAGGAAACTTGAGTGTGCTGAGTACAAATGAACGGTTTTTCCTACACATAAGGATCATATCTAGTGCAACTCTGCTTCTGAAACTGAAACGAAGCACTGGTACTCTAACATCCAATGCTTGGCAGTTAAGATGAGAAACGTGTGAGCTTTGTGAACGATGTAGTTCTTTCGAGCTGAAACTTTACTGTCCTTACCTGAAACGAAGTCATGCTTGTAGGAAGAGACAGAGCCTGGGATTTAACTCCATTTTTGAAGGGAAACACACATCATAGTTCTCATCCATGGATCACACTCTGCTTTAGAGCAAGAAGAACGCTCTTGCTTTTTGGAGTCTCTAATACAGCAAGAAACGTGAGTGTGCTCAGAAGAAAAGAACCGTGTTTCCGATACATACGGACCATATCTAGTCCAACTCTGCTTGAAATTGATACAAAGCAAAGGTACTCTAACATCCAATGCTTCTCAGTTAAGAAGAGAAACCTGTGAGCTTCGTGAACGATATAGTTCGTTTGAGCTGAAAAGTGACTGCCCTTACCTGAAACGATGTCTTGCTTGTAGGAAGACACAGAGCCTGTGATTTAACTCCATTTCTGAAGAGAAACACACAACAAAGTTTTCATCCATTGATCACACTCTGCTTTAGAGGAAGAAGCACGCTCTAGCTTTCTAGAATCTCGAAGAGTGCAGGAAACTTGAGTGTGCTGAGTACAAATGAACGGTGTTTCCTACACATAAGGATCATATCTAGTCCAACTCTTCTTCTGAAACTGATACAAAACACTGGTCCTCTAACATCCAATGCTTGTCAGTTAAGATGAAAATCGTGTGAGCTTCGTGAACGATGTAGTTCCTTTGAGCTGAAAAGTGACTGCCCTTACCTGAAACGAAGTCTTGCTTGTAGGAAGACACAGAGCCTGTGATTTAACTCCATTTCTGAAGAGAAACACACAACAAAGTTTTCATCCATTGATCACACTCTGCTTTAGAGCAAGAAGCATGCTCTAGCTTTCTATAATCTCGCAGAGTGCTGGAAACTTGAGTGTGCTGAGTACAAATGAACGGTGTTTCCTACACATAAGGATCATATCTAGTCCAACTCTGCTTCTGAAACTGATACAAAGCACTGGTCCTCTAACATCCAATGCTTGTCAGTTAAGATGAAAAACGTGTGAGCTTCGTGAACGATGTAGTTCTTTGAGCTGAAAAGTGACTGCCCTTAGCTGAAACGAAGTCTTGCTTGTAGGAAGACACAGAGCCTGTGATTTAACTCCATTTCTGAACAGAAACATACAACACAGTTCTCCTCCATGGATCACACTCTGCTTTAGAACAAGAATAACGCTATTGCTTTCTAGAGTCTCTAATACCCCAGGAAACGTAAGTGTGCTCAGAACAAAAGAACGGTGTTTCTTACAAATACGAACTAAATCTGGTCCAACACTGCTTCTGAAACTGAAACAAACCACAGGTCCTCTAACATCCAATGCTTGTCAGTTAAGATGAGAAATGTTTGAGCTTCGTTAACGATGTAGTTCGTTTGTGATGAAAAGTGACTGCCCTTACCTGAAACGAAGTCTTGCTTGTAGGAAGACACAGAGCCTGTGATTTAACCCCATTTCTGAAGTAAAACACACAGCAGAGTTCTCATGCATTGATCACAATCTGCTTTAGAGCAAGAAGCACGCTCTTGCTTTCTAGATTCTCTAAGACAGCAGGAAACATGAGTGTGCTGTGAAAAAAATAACGGTGTTTACTACACATACGGACCATATCTAGTCCAACTCTGCTTCTGAAACTGATACAAAGCACTGGTCCTCTAACATCCAATGCTTGTCAGTTAAGATGAGAAACGTGTCAGCCTCATGAACGATGTAGTTCCTTTGAGCTGAAAAGTGACTGCCCTTACCTGAAACGATGTCTTGATTGTAGGAATACACAGAGCCTGGGATTTAACTCCATTTCTGAAGGGAAACACACAGAATCGTTCTCTTCAATGGATCACACTCTGCTTTAGAGCAAGAAGAACGCTATTGCTTTGTAGAGTCTCTACTACTGCAGGAAACTTGAGTGTGCTGGGAACAAAAGAACGGTGTTTCCTACACAGATGGACCGTAACTAGTCCAACTCTGCTTCTGAAACTGATACAAAGCACTGGTCCTCTAACATCCAATGCTTGGCAGTTAAGATGAGAATCGTGTGAGCTTCATGAACGATGTAGTTCCTTTGAGTTTAAAAGTGACTGCCCTTACCTCAAACGACGTCTTGATTGTAGAAAGACTCAGAGCCTGGGCTTGAACTCTATTTCTGAAAGGAAACACACAGCAGAGTTTTCATCCATGGATCACACTCTGCTTTAGGGCAAGAAGAACGCTATTACTTTCTAGAATCTCGAAGAGAGCAGGAAATGAGTGTGCTGAGTACAAATGAACGGTTTTTCCTACACATAAGGATCATATCTAGTGCAACTCTGCTTCTGAAACTGATACAAAGCACTGGTCCTCTAACATCCAATGCTTGGCAGTTAAGATGAGAAACGTGTGAGCTTTGTGAACGATGTAGTTCTTTCGAGCTGAAACGTTACTGTCCTTACCTGAAACGAAGTCATGCTTGTAGGAAGACACAGAGCCTGGGATTTAACTCCATTTTTGAAGGGAAACACACATCATAGTTCTCATCCATGGATCACACTCTGCTTTAGAGCAAGAAGAACGCTCTTGCTTTTTGGAGTCTCTAATACAGCAAGAAACGTGAGTGTGCTCAGAAGAAAAGAACCGTGTTTCCGATACATACGGACCATATCTAGTCCAACTCTGCTTGAAATTGATACAAAGCAAAGGTACTCTAACATCCAATGCTTCTCAGTTAAGAAGAGAAACCTGTGAGCTTCGTGAAAGATATAGTTCGTTTGAGCTGAAAAGTGACTGCCCTTACCTGAAACGATGTCTTGCTTGTAGGAAGACACAGAGCCTGTGATTTAACTCCATTTCTGAAGAGAAACACACAACAAAGTTTTCATCCATTGATCACACTCTGCTTTAGAGGAAGAAGCACGCTCTAGCTTTCTAGAATCTCGAAGAGTGCAGGAAACTTGAGTGTGCTGAGTACAAATGAACGGTGTTTCCTACACATAAGGATCATATCTAGTCCAACTCTTCTTCTGAAACTGATACAAAACACTGGTCCTCTAACATCCAATGCTTGTCAGTTAAGATGAAAATCGTGTGAGCTTCGTGAACGATGTAGTTCCTTTGAGCTGAAAAGTGACTGCCCTTACCTGAAACGAAGTCTTGCTTGTAGGAAGACACAGAGCCTGTGATTTAACTCCATTTCTGAAGAGAAACACACAACAAAGTTTTCATCCATTGATCACACTCTGCTTTAGAGCAAGAAGCATGCTCTAGCTTTCTATAATCTCGCAGAGTGCTGGAAACTTGAGTGTGCTGAGTACAAATGAACGGTGTTTCCTACACATAAGGATCATATCTAGTCCAACTCTGCTTCTGAAACTGATACAAAGCACTGGTCCTCTAACATCCAATGCTTGTCAGTTAAGATGAAAAACGTGTGAGCTTCGTGAACGATGTAGTTCTTTGAGCTGAAAAGTGACTGCCCTTAGCTGAAACGAAGTCTTGCTTGTAGGAAGACACAGAGCCTGTGATTTAACTCCATTTCTGAACAGAAACATACAACACAGTTCTCCTCCATGGATCACACTCTGCTTTAGAACAAGAATAACGCTATTGCTTTCTAGAGTCTCTAATACCCCAGGAAACGTAAGTGTGCTCAGAACAAAAGAACGGTGTTTCTTACAAATACGAACTAAATCTGGTCCAACACTGCTTCTGAAACTGAAACAAACCACAGGTCCTCTAACATCCAATGCTTGTCAGTTAAGATGAGAAATGTTTGAGCTTCGTTAACGATGTAGTTCGTTTGTGATGAAAAGTGACTGCCCTTACCTGAAACGAAGTCTTGCTTGTAGGAAGACACAGAGCCTGTGATTTAACCCCATTTCTGAAGTAAAACACACAGCAGAGTTCTCATGCATTGATCACAATCTGCTTTAGAGCAAGAAGCACGCTCTTGCTTTCTAGATTCTCTAAGACAGCAGGAAACATGAGTGTGCTGTGAAAAAAATAACGGTGTTTACTACACATACGGACCATATCTAGTCCAACTCTGCTTCTGAAACTGATACAAAGCACTGGTCCTCTAACATCCAATGCTTGTCAGTTAAGATGAGAAACGTGTCAGCCTCATGAACGATGTAGTTCCTTTGAGCTGAAAAGTGACTGCCCTTACCTGAAACGATGTCTTGATTGTAGGAATACACAGAGCCTGGGATTTAACTCCATTTCTGAAGGGAAACACACAGAATCGTTCTCTTCAATGGATCACACTCTGCTTTAGAGCAAGAAGAACGCTATTGCTTTGTAGAGTCTCTACTACTGCAGGAAACTTGAGTGTGCTGGGAACAAAAGAACGGTGTTTCCTACACAGATGGACCGTAACTAGTCCAACTCTGCTTCTGAAACTGATACAAAGCACTGGTCCTCTAACATCCAATGCTTGGCAGTTAAGATGAGAATCGTGTGAGCTTCATGAACGATGTAGTTCCTTTGAGTTTAAAAGTGACTGCCCTTACCTCAAACGACGTCTTGATTGTAGAAAGACTCAGAGCCTGGGCTTGAACTCTATTTCTGAAAGGAAACACACAGCAGAGTTTTCATCCATGGATCACACTCTGCTTTAGGGCAAGAAGAACGCTATTACTTTCTAGAATCTCGAAGAGAGCAGGAAATGAGTGTGCTGAGTACAAATGAACGGTTTTTCCTACACATAAGGATCATATCTAGTGCAACTCTGCTTCTGAAACTGATACAAAGCACTGGTCCTCTAACATCCAATGCTTGGCAGTTAAGATGAGAAACGTGTGAGCTTTGTGAACGATGTAGTTCTTTCGAGCTGAAACGTTACTGTCCTTACCTGAAACGAAGTCATGCTTGTAGGAAGACACAGAGCCTGGGATTTAACTCCATTTTTGAAGGGAAACACACATCATAGTTCTCATCCATGGATCACACTCTGCTTTAGAGCAAGAAGAACGCTCTTGCTTTTTGGAGTCTCTAATACAGCAAGAAACGTGAGTGTGCTCAGAAGAAAAGAACCGTGTTTCCGATACATACGGACCATATCTAGTCCAACTCTGCTTGAAATTGATACAAAGCAAAGGTACTCTAACATCCAATGCTTCTCAGTTAAGAAGAGAAACCTGTGAGCTTCGTGAATGATATAGTTCGTTTGAGATGAAAAGTGACTGCCCTTACCTGAAACGAAGTCTTGCTTGTAGGAAGACACAGAGCCTGTGATTTAACTCCATTTCTGAAGAGAAACACACAACAAAGTTTTCATCCATTGATCACACTCTGCTTTAGAGGAAGAAGCACGCTCTAGCTTTCTAGAATCTCGAAGAGTGCAGGAAACTTGAGTGTGCTGAGTACAAATGAACGGTGTTTCCTACACATAAGGATCATATCTAGTCCAACTCTTCTTCTGAAACTGATACAAAGCACTGGTCCTCTAACATCCAATGCTTGTCAGTTAAGATGAAAATCGTGTGAGCTTCGTGAACGATGTAGTTCCTTTGAGCTGAAAAGTGACTGCCCTTACCTGAAACGAAGTCTTGCTTGTAGGAAGACACAGAGCCTGTGATTTAACTCCATTTCTGAAGAGAAACACACAACAAAGTTTTCATCCATTGATCACACTCTGCTTTAGAGCAAGAAGCATGCTCTAGCTTTCTATAATCTCGCAGAGTGCTGGAAACTTGAGTGTGCTGAGTACAAATGAACGGTGTTTCCTACACATAAGGATCATATCTAGTCCAACTCTGCTTCTGAAACTGATACAAAGCACTGGTCCTCTAACATCCAATGCTTGTCAGTTAAGATGAAAAACGTGTGAGCTTCGTGAACGATGTAGTTCTTTGAGCTGAAAAGTGACTGCCCTTAGCTGAAACGAAGTCTTGCTTGTAGGAAGACACAGAGCCTGTGATTTAACTCCATTTCTGAACAGAAACATACAACACAGTTCTCCTCCATGGATCACACTCTGCTTTAGAACAAGAATAACGCTATTGCTTTCTAGAGTCTCTAATACCCCAGGAAACGTAAGTGTGCTCAGAACAAAAGAACGGTGTTTCTTACAAATACGAACTAAATCTGGTCCAACACTGCTTCTGAAACTGAAACAAACCACAGGTCCTCTAACATCCAATGCTTGTCAGTTAAGATGAGAAATGTTTGAGCTTCGTTAACGATGTAGTTCGTTTGTGATGAAAAGTGACTGCCCTTACCTGAAACGAAGTCTTGCTTGTAGGAAGACACAGAGCCTGTGATTTAACCCCATTTCTGAAGTAAAACACACAGCAGAGTTCTCATGCATTGATCACAATCTGCTTTAGAGCAAGAAGCACGCTCTTGCTTTCTAGATTCTCTAAGACAGCAGGAAACATGAGTGTGCTGTGAAAAAAATAACGGTGTTTACTACACATACGGACCATATCTAGTCCAACTCTGCTTCTGAAACTGATACAAAGCACTGGTCCTCTAACATCCAATGCTTGTCAGTTAAGATGAGAAACGTGTCAGCCTCATGAACGATGTAGTTCCTTTGAGCTGAAAAGTGACTGCCCTTACCTGAAACGATGTCTTGATTGTAGGAATACACAGAGCCTGGGATTTAACTCCATTTCTGAAGGGAAACACACAGAATCGTTCTCTTCAATGGATCACACTCTGCTTTAGAGCAAGAAGAACGCTATTGCTTTGTAGAGTCTCTACTACTGCAGGAAACTTGAGTGTGCTGGGAACAAAAGAACGGTGTTTCCTACACAGATGGACCGTAACTAGTCCAACTCTGCTTCTGAAACTGATACAAAGCACTGGTCCTCTAACATCCAATGCTTGGCAGTTAAGATGAGAATCGTGTGAGCTTCATGAACGATGTAGTTCCTTTGAGTTTAAAAGTGACTGCCCTTACCTCAAACGACGTCTTGATTGTAGAAAGACTCAGAGCCTGGGCTTGAACTCTATTTCTGAAAGGAAACACACAGCAGAGTTTTCATCCATGGATCACACTCTGCTTTAGGGCAAGAAGAACGCTATTACTTTCTAGAATCTCGAAGAGAGCAGGAAATGAGTGTGCTGAGTACAAATGAACGGTTTTTCCTACACATAAGGATCATATCTAGTGCAACTCTGCTTCTGAAACTGATACAAAGCACTGGTCCTCTAACATCCAATGCTTGGCAGTTAAGATGAGAAACGTATGAGCTTTGTGAACGATGTAGTTCTTTCGAGCTGATACGTTACTGTCCTTACCTGAAACGAAGTCATGCTTGTAGGAAGACACAGAGCCTGGGATTTAACTCCATTTTTGAAGGGAAACACACATCATAGTTCTCATCCATGGATCACACTCTGCTTTAGAGCAAGAAGAACGCTCTTGCTTTTTGGAGTCTCTAATACAGCAAGAAACGTGAGTGTGCTCAGAAGAAAAGAACCGTGTTTCCGATACATACGGACCATATCTAGTCCAACTCTGCTTGAAATTGATACAAAGCAAAGGTACTCTAACATCCAATGCTTCTCAGTTAAGAAGAGAAACCTGTGAGCTTCGTGAACGATATAGTTCGTTTGAGCTGAGAAGTGACTGCCCTTACCTGAAACGAAGTCTTGCTTGTAGGAAGACACAGAGCCTGTGATTTAACTCCATTTCTGAAGAGAAACACACAACAAAGTTTTCATCCATTGATCACACTCTGCTTTAGAGGAAGAAGCACGCTCTAGCTTTCTAGAATCTCGAAGAGTGCAGGAAACTTGAGTGTGCTGAGTACAAATGAACGGTGTTTCCTACACATAAGGATCATATCTAGTCCAACTCTTCTTCTGAAACTGATACAAAACACTGGTCCTCTAACATCCAATGCTTGTCAGTTAAGATGAAAATCGTGTGAGCTTCGTGAACGATGTAGTTCCTTTGAGCTGAAAAGTGACTGCCCTTACCTGAAACGAAGTCTTGCTTGTAGGAAGACACAGAGCCTGTGATTTAACTCCATTTCTGAAGAGAAACACACAACAAAGTTTTCATCCATTGATCACACTCTGCTTTAGAGCAAGAAGCATGCTCTAGCTTTCTATAATCTCGCAGAGTGCTGGAAACTTGAGTGTGCTGAGTACAAATGAACGGTGTTTCCTACACATAAGGATCATATCTAGTCCAACTCTGCTTCTGAAACTGATACAAAGCACTGGTCCTCTAACATCCAATGCTTGTCAGTTAAGATGAAAAACGTGTGAGCTTCGTGAACGATGTAGTTCTTTGAGCTGAAAAGTGACTGCCCTTAGCTGAAACGAAGTCTTGCTTGTAGGAAGACACAGAGCCTGTGATTTAACTCCATTTCTGAACAGAAACATACAACACAGTTCTCCTCCATGGATCACACTCTGCTTTAGAACAAGAATAACGCTATTGCTTTCTAGAGTCTCTAATACCCCAGGAAACGTAAGTGTGCTCAGAACAAAAGAACGGTGTTTCTTACAAATACGAACTAAATCTGGTCCAACACTGCTTCTGAAACTGAAACAAACCACAGGTCCTCTAACATCCAATGCTTGTCAGTTAAGATGAGAAATGTTTGAGCTTCGTTAACGATGTAGTTCGTTTGTGATGAAAAGTGACTGCCCTTACCTGAAACGAAGTCTTGCTTGTAGGAAGACACAGAGCCTGTGATTTAACCCCATTTCTGAAGTAAAACACACAGCAGAGTTCTCATGCATTGATCACAATCTGCTTTAGAGCAAGAAGCACGCTCTTGCTTTCTAGATTCTCTAAGACAGCAGGAAACATGAGTGTGCTGTGAAAAAAATAACGGTGTTTACTACACATACGGACCATATCTAGTCCAACTCTGCTTCTGAAACTGATACAAAGCACTGGTCCTCTAACATCCAATGCTTGTCAGTTAAGATGAGAAACGTGTCAGCCTCATGAACGATGTAGTTCCTTTGAGCTGAAAAGTGACTGCCCTTACCTGAAACGATGTCTTGATTGTAGGAATACACAGAGCCTGGGATTTAACTCCATTTCTGAAGGGAAACACACAGAATCGTTCTCTTCAATGGATCACACTCTGCTTTAGAGCAAGAAGAACGCTATTGCTTTGTAGAGTCTCTACTACTGCAGGAAACTTGAGTGTGCTGGGAACAAAAGAACGGTGTTTCCTACACAGATGGACCGTAACTAGTCCAACTCTGCTTCTGAAACTGATACAAAGCACTGGTCCTCTAACATCCAATGCTTGGCAGTTAAGATGAGAATCGTGTGAGCTTCATGAACGATGTAGTTCCTTTGAGTTTAAAAGTGACTGCCCTTACCTCAAACGACGTCTTGATTGTAGAAAGACTCAGAGCCTGGGCTTGAACTCTATTTCTGAAAGGAAACACACAGCAGAGTTTTCATCCATGGATCACACTCTGCTTTAGGGCAAGAAGAACGCT
This sequence comes from Onychomys leucogaster, assembly GCA_949786385.1. Lineage (NCBI taxonomy): Eukaryota > Metazoa > Chordata > Mammalia > Rodentia > Cricetidae > Onychomys > Onychomys leucogaster. The sequence goes on along the minus strand of CATKUP010000009.1, from coordinate 1,839,896 downwards.
ATTACTTTCTAGAATCTCGAAGAGAGCAGGAAATGAGTGTGCTGAGTACAAATGAACGGTTTTTCCTACACATAAGGATCATATCTAGTGCAACTCTGCTTCTGAAACTGATACAAAGCACTGGTCCTCTAACATCCAATGCTTGGCAGTTAAGATGAGAAACGTGTGAGCTTTGTGAACGATGTAGTTCTTTCGAGCTGAAACGTTACTGTCCTTACCTGAAACGAAGTCATGCTTGTAGGAAGACACAGAGCCTGGGATTTAACTCCATTTTTGAAGGGAAACACACATCATAGTTCTCATCCATGGATCACACTCTGCTTTAGAGCAAGAAGAACGCTCTTGCTTTTTGGAGTCTCTAATACAGCAAGAAACGTGAGTGTGCTCAGAAGAAAAGAACCGTGTTTCCGATACATACGGACCATATCTAGTCCAACTCTGCTTGAAATTGATACAAAGCAAAGGTACTCTAACATCCAATGCTTCTCAGTTAAGAAGAGAAACCTGTGAGCTTCGTGAACGATATAGTTCGTTTGAGCTGAAAAGTGACTGCCCTTACCTGAAACGAAGTCTTGCTTGTAGGAAGACACAGAGCCTGTGATTTAACTCCATTTCTGAAGAGAAACACACAACAAAGTTTTCATCCATTGATCACACTCTGCTTTAGAGGAAGAAGCACGCTCTAGCTTTCTAGAATCTCGAAGAGTGCAGGAAACTTGAGTGTGCTGAGTACAAATGAACGGTGTTTCCTACACATAAGGATCATATCTAGTCCAACTCTTCTTCTGAAACTGATACAAAGCACTGGTCCTCTAACATCCAATGCTTGTCAGTTAAGATGAAAATCGTGTGAGCTTCGTGAACGATGTAGTTCCTTTGAGCTGAAAAGTGACTGCCCTTACCTGAAACGAAGTCTTGCTTGTAGGAAGACACAGAGCCTGTGATTTAACTCCATTTCTGAAGAGAAACACACAACAAAGTTTTCATCCATTGATCACACTCTGCTTTAGAGCAAGAAGCATGCTCTAGCTTTCTATAATCTCGCAGAGTGCTGGAAACTTGAGTGTGCTGAGTACAAATGAACGGTGTTTCCTACACATAAGGATCATATCTAGTCCAACTCTGCTTCTGAAACTGATACAAAGCACTGGTCCTCTAACATCCAATGCTTGTCAGTTAAGATGAAAAACGTGTGAGCTTCGTGAACGATGTAGTTCTTTGAGCTGAAAAGTGACTGCCCTTAGCTGAAACGAAGTCTTGCTTGTAGGAAGACACAGAGCCTGTGATTTAACTCCATTTCTGAACAGAAACATACAACACAGTTCTCCTCCATGGATCACACTCTGCTTTAGAACAAGAATAACGCTATTGCTTTCTAGAGTCTCTAATACCCCAGGAAACGTAAGTGTGCTCAGAACAAAAGAACGGTGTTTCTTACAAATACGAACTAAATCTGGTCCAACACTGCTTCTGAAACTGAAACAAACCACAGGTCCTCTAACATCCAATGCTTGTCAGTTAAGATGAGAAATGTTTGAGCTTCGTTAACGATGTAGTTCGTTTGTGATGAAAAGTGACTGCCCTTACCTGAAACGAAGTCTTGCTTGTAGGAAGACACAGAGCCTGTGATTTAACCCCATTTCTGAAGTAAAACACACAGCAGAGTTCTCATGCATTGATCACAATCTGCTTTAGAGCAAGAAGCACGCTCTTGCTTTCTAGATTCTCTAAGACAGCAGGAAACATGAGTGTGCTGTGAAAAAAAGAACGGTGTTTACTACACATACGGACCATATCTAGTCCAACTCTGCTTCTGAAACTGATACAAAGCACTGGTCCTCTAACATCCAATGCTTGTCAGTTAAGATGAGAAACGTGTCAGCCTCATGAACGATGTAGCTCCTTTTAGCTGAAAAGTGACTGCCCTTACCTGAAACGATGTCTTGATTGTAGGAATACACAGAGCCTGGGGTTTAACTCCATTTCTGAAGGGAAACACACAGAATCGTTCTCTTCAATGGATCACACTCTGCTTTAGAGCAAGAAGAACGCTATTGCTTTGTAGAGTCTCTACTACTGCAGGAAACTTGAGTGTGCTGGGAACAAAAGAACGGTGTTTCCTACACAGACGGACCGTAACTAGTCCAACTCTGCTTCTGAAACTGATACAAAGCACTGGTCCTCTAACATCCAATGCTTGGCAGTTAAGATGAGAATCGTGTGCGCTTCATGAACGATGTAGTTCCTTTGAGCTTAAAAGTGACTGCCCTTACCTCAAACGACGTCTTGATTGTAGGAAGACTCAGAGCCTGGGCTTGAACTCTATTTCTGAAAGGAAACACACAGCAGAGTTCTCATCCATGGATCACACTCTGCTTTAGGGCAAGAAGAACGCTATTACTTTCTAGAATCTCGAAGAGAGCAGGAAACTTGAGTGTGCTGAGTACAAATGAACGGTTTTTCCTACACATAAGGATCATATCTAGTGCAACTCTGCTTCTGAAACTGAAACGAAGCACTGGTACTCTAACATCCAATGCTTGGCAGTTAAGATGAGAAACGTGTGAGCTTTGTGAACGATGTAGTTCTTTCGAGCTGAAACTTTACTGTCCTTACCTGAAACGAAGTCATGCTTGTAGGAAGAGACAGAGCCTGGGATTTAACTCCATTTTTGAAGGGAAACACACATCATAGTTCTCATCCATGGATCACACTCTGCTTTAGAGCAAGAAGAACGCTCTTGCTTTTTGGAGTCTCTAATACAGCAAGAAACGTGAGTGTGCTCAGAAGAAAAGAACCGTGTTTCCGATACATACGGACCATATCTAGTCCAACTCTGCTTGAAATTGATACAAAGCAAAGGTACTCTAACATCCAATGCTTCTCAGTTAAGAAGAGAAACCTGTGAGCTTCGTGAACGATATAGTTCGTTTGAGCTGAAAAGTGACTGCCCTTACCTGAAACGATGTCTTGCTTGTAGGAAGACACAGAGCCTGTGATTTAACTCCATTTCTGAAGAGAAACACACAACAAAGTTTTCATCCATTGATCACACTCTGCTTTAGAGGAAGAAGCACGCTCTAGCTTTCTAGAATCTCGAAGAGTGCAGGAAACTTGAGTGTGCTGAGTACAAATGAACGGTGTTTCCTACACATAAGGATCATATCTAGTCCAACTCTTCTTCTGAAACTGATACAAAACACTGGTCCTCTAACATCCAATGCTTGTCAGTTAAGATGAAAATCGTGTGAGCTTCGTGAACGATGTAGTTCCTTTGAGCTGAAAAGTGACTGCCCTTACCTGAAACGAAGTCTTGCTTGTAGGAAGACACAGAGCCTGTGATTTAACTCCATTTCTGAAGAGAAACACACAACAAAGTTTTCATCCATTGATCACACTCTGCTTTAGAGCAAGAAGCATGCTCTAGCTTTCTATAATCTCGCAGAGTGCTGGAAACTTGAGTGTGCTGAGTACAAATGAACGGTGTTTCCTACACATAAGGATCATATCTAGTCCAACTCTGCTTTTGAAACTGATACAAAGCACTGGTCCTCTAACATCCAATGCTTGGCATTTAAGATGAGAAACGTGTGAGCTTGGTGAAAGATGTAGTTTATTTGACCTGAAAAGTGACTGCCCTTACCTGAAACGAAGTCTTTATTGTAGGAAGACTCAGAGACTGGGCTTTAACTCCATTTCTGAAGGGAAACACACAGCAGAGTTCTCATCCATGGATCACACTCTGCTTTAGGGCAAGAAGAACGCTATTGCTTTCTAGAGTCTCTAATACCCCAGGAAACGTAAGTGTGCTCAGAACAAAAGAACGGTGTTTCTTACAAATACGAACTAAATCTGGTCCAACACTGCTTCTGAAACTGAAACAAACCACAGGTCCTCTAACATCCAATGCTTGTCAGTTAAGATGAGAAATGTTTGAGCTTCGTTAACGATGTAGTTCGTTTGTGATGAAAAGTGACTGCCCTTACCTGAAACGAAGTCTTGCTTGTAGGAAGACACAGAGCCTGTGATTTAACCCCATTTCTGAAGTAAAACACACAGCAGAGTTCTCATGCATTGATCACAATCTGCTTTAGAGCAAGAAGCACGCTCTTGCTTTCTAGATTCTCTAAGACAGCAGGAAACATGAGTGTGCTGTGAAAAAAAGAACGGTGTTTACTACACATACGGACCATATCTAGTCCAACTCTGCTTCTGAAACTGATACAAAGCACTGGTCCTCTAACATCCAATGCTTGTCAGTTAAGATGAGAAACGTGTCAGCCTCATGAACGATGTAGCTCCTTTTAGCTGAAAAGTGACTGCCCTTACCTGAAACGATGTCTTGATTGTAGGAATACACAGAGCCTGGGGTTTAACTCCATTTCTGAAGGGAAACACACAGAATCGTTCTCTTCAATGGATCACACTCTGCTTTAGAGCAAGAAGAACGCTATTGCTTTGTAGAGTCTCTACTACTGCAGGAAACTTGAGTGTGCTGGGAACAAAAGAACGGTGTTTCCTACACAGACGGACCGTAACTAGTCCAACTCTGCTTCTGAAACTGATACAAAGCACTGGTCCTCTAACATCCAATGCTTGGCAGTTAAGATGAGAATCGTGTGCGCTTCATGAACGATGTAGTTCCTTTGAGCTTAAAAGTGACTGCCCTTACCTCAAACGACGTCTTGATTGTAGGAAGACTCAGAGCCTGGGCTTGAACTCTATTTCTGAAAGGAAACACACAGCAGAGTTCTCATCCATGGATCACACTCTGCTTTAGGGCAAGAAGAACGCTATTACTTTCTAGAATCTCGAAGAGAGCAGGAAACTTGAGTGTGCTGAGTACAAATGAACGGTTTTTCCTACACATAAGGATCATATCTAGTGCAACTCTGCTTCTGAAACTGAAACGAAGCACTGGTACTCTAACATCCAATGCTTGGCAGTTAAGATGAGAAACGTGTGAGCTTTGTGAACGATGTAGTTCTTTCGAGCTGAAACTTTACTGTCCTTACCTGAAACGAAGTCATGCTTGTAGGAAGAGACAGAGCCTGGGATTTAACTCCATTTTTGAAGGGAAACACACATCATAGTTCTCATCCATGGATCACACTCTGCTTTAGAGCAAGAAGAACGCTCTTGCTTTTTGGAGTCTCTAATACAGCAAGAAACGTGAGTGTGCTCAGAAGAAAAGAACCGTGTTTCCGATACATACGGACCATATCTAGTCCAACTCTGCTTGAAATTGATACAAAGCAAAGGTACTCTAACATCCAATGCTTCTCAGTTAAGAAGAGAAACCTGTGAGCTTCGTGAACGATATAGTTCGTTTGAGCTGAAAAGTGACTGCCCTTACCTGAAACGATGTCTTGCTTGTAGGAAGACACAGAGCCTGTGATTTAACTCCATTTCTGAAGAGAAACACACAACAAAGTTTTCATCCATTGATCACACTCTGCTTTAGAGGAAGAAGCACGCTCTAGCTTTCTAGAATCTCGAAGAGTGCAGGAAACTTGAGTGTGCTGAGTACAAATGAACGGTGTTTCCTACACATAAGGATCATATCTAGTCCAACTCTGCTTCTGAAACTGATACAAAGCACTGGTCCTCTAACATCCAATGCTTGTCAGTTAAGATGAAAATCGTGTGAGCTTCGTGAACGATGTAGTTCCTTTGAGCTGAAAAGTGACTGCCCTTACCTGAAACGAAGTCTTGCTTGTAGGAAGACACAGAGCCTGTGATTTAACTCCATTTCTGAAGAGAAACACACAACAAAGTTTTCATCCATTGATCACACTCTGCTTTAGAGCAAGAAGCATGCTCTAGCTTTCTATAATCTCAAAGAGTGCAGGAAACTTGAGTGTGCTGAGTACAAATGAACGGTGTTTCCTACACATAAGGATCATATCTAGTCCAACTCTGCTTCTGAAACTGATACAAAGCACTGGTCCTCTAACATCCAATGCTTGTCAGTTAAGATGAAAAACGTGTGAGCTTCGTGAACGATGTAGTTCTTTGAGCTGAAAAGTGACTGCCCTTACCTGAAACGAAGTCTTGCTTGTAGGAAGACACAGAGCCTGTGATTTAACTCCATTTCTGAACAGAAACATACAACACAGTTCTCCTCCATGGATCACACTCTGCTTTAGAACAAGAATAACGCTATTGCTTTCTAGAGTCTCTAATACCCCAGGAAACGTAAGTGTGCTCAGAACAAAAGAACGGTGTTTCTTACAAATACGAACTAAATCTGGTCCAACACTGCTTCTGAAACTGAAACAAACCACAGGTCCTCTAACATCCAATGCTTGTCAGTAAAGATGAGAAATGTTTGAGCTTCGTTAACGATGTAGTTCGTTTGTGATGAAAAGTGACTGCCCTTACCTGAAACGAAGTCTTGCTTGTAGGAAGACACAGAGCCTGTGATTTAACCCCATTTCTGAAGTAAAACACACAGCAGAGTTCTCATGCATTGATCACAATCTGCTTTAGAGCAAGAAGCACGCTCTTGCTTTCTAGATTCTCTAAGACAGCAGGAAACATGAGTGTGCTGTGAAAAAAAGAACGGTGTTTACTACACATACGGACCATATCTAGTCCAACTCTGCTTCTGAAACTGATACAAAGCACTGGTCCTCTAACATCCAATGCTTGTCAGTTAAGATGAGAAACGTGTCAGCCTCATGAACGATGTAGTTCCTTTGAGCTGAAAAGTGACTGCCCTTACCTGAAACGATGTCTTGATTGTAGGAATACACAGAGCCTGGGATTTAACTCCATTTCTGAAGGGAAACACACAGAATCGTTCTCTTCAATGGATCACACTCTGCTTTAGAGCAAGAAGAACGCTATTGCTTTGTAGAGTCTCTACTACTGCAGGAAACTTGAGTGTGCTGGGAACAAAAGAACGGTGTTTCCTACACAGACGGACCGTAACTAGTCCAACTCTGCTTCTGAAACTGATACAAAGCACTGGTCCTCTAACATCCAATGCTTGGCAGTTAAGATGAGAATCGTGTGAGCTTCATGAACGATGTAGTTCCTTTGAGCTTAAAAGTGACTGCCCTTACCTCAAACGACGTCTTGATTGTAGGAAGACTCAGAGCCTGGGCTTGAACTCTATTTCTGAAAGGAAACACACAGCAGAGTTCTCATCCATGGATCACACTCTGCTTTAGGGCAAGAAGAACGCTATTACTTTCTAGAATCTCGAAGAGAGCAGGAAATGAGTGTGCTGAGTACAAATGAACGGTTTTTCCTACACATAAGGATCATATCTAGTGCAACTCTGCTTCTGAAACTGATACAAAGCACTGGTCCTCTAACATCCAATGCTTGGCAGTTAAGATGAGAAACGTGTGAGCTTTGTGAACGATGTAGTTCTTTCGAGCTGAAACGTTACTGTCCTTAACTGAAACGAAGTCATGCTTGTAGGAAGAGACAGAGCCTGGGATTTAACTCCATTTTTGAAGGGAAACACACATCATAGTTCTCATCCATGGATCACACTCTGCTTTAGAGCAAGAAGAACGCTCTTGCTTTTTGGAGTCTCTAATACAGCAAGAAACGTGAGTGTGCTCAGAAGAAAAGAACCGTGTTTCCGATACATACGGACCATATCTAGTCCAACTCTGCTTGAAATTGATACAAAGCAAAGGTACTCTAACATCCAATGCTTCTCAGTTAAGAAGAGAAACCTGTGAGCTTCGTGAACGATATAGTTCGTTTGAGCTGAAAAGTGACTGCCCTTACCTGAAACGATGTCTTGCTTGTAGGAAGACACAGAGCCTGTGATTTAACTCCATTTCTGAAGAGAAACACACAACAAAGTTTTCATCCATTGATCACACTCTGCTTTAGAGGAAGAAGCACGCTCTAGCTTTCTAGAATCTCGAAGAGTGCAGGAAACTTGAGTGTGCTGAGTACAAATGAACGGTGTTTCCTACACATAAGGATCATATCTAGTCCAACTCTTCTTCTGAAACTGATACAAAACACTGGTCCTCTAACATCCAATGCTTGTCAGTTAAGATGAAAATCGTGTGAGCTTCGTGAACGATGTAGTTCCTTTGAGCTGAAAAGTGACTGCCCTTACCTGAAACGAAGTCTTGCTTGTAGGAAGACACAGAGCCTGTGATTTAACTCCATTTCTGAAGAGAAACACACAACAAAGTTTTCATCCATTGATCACACTCTGCTTTAGAGCAAGAAGCATGCTCTAGCTTTCTATAATCTCGCAGAGTGCTGGAAACTTGAGTGTGCTGAGTACAAATGAACGGTGTTTCCTACACATAAGGATCATATCTAGTCCAACTCTGCTTCTGAAACTGATACAAAGCACTGGTCCTCTAACATCCAATGCTTGTCAGTTAAGATGAAAAACGTGTGAGCTTCGTGAACGATGTAGTTCTTTGAGCTGAAAAGTGACTGCCCTTAGCTGAAACGAAGTCTTGCTTGTAGGAAGACACAGAGCCTGTGATTTAACTCCATTTCTGAACAGAAACATACAACACAGTTCTCCTCCATGGATCACACTCTGCTTTAGAACAAGAATAACGCTATTGCTTTCTAGAGTCTCTAATACCCCAGGAAACGTAAGTGTGCTCAGAACAAAAGAACGGTGTTTCTTACAAATACGAACTAAATCTGGTCCAACACTGCTTCTGAAACTGAAACAAACCACAGGTCCTCTAACATCCAATGCTTGTCAGTTAAGATGAGAAATGTTTGAGCTTCGTTAACGATGTAGTTCGTTTGTGATGAAAAGTGACTGCCCTTACCTGAAACGAAGTCTTGCTTGTAGGAAGACACAGAGCCTGTGATTTAACCCCATTTCTGAAGTAAAACACACAGCAGAGTTCTCATGCATTGATCACAATCTGCTTTAGAGCAAGAAGCACGCTCTTGCTTTCTAGATTCTCTAAGACAGCAGGAAACATGAGTGTGCTGTGAAAAAAAGAACGGTGTTTACTACACATACGGACCATATCTAGTCCAACTCTGCTTCTGAAACTGATACAAAGCACTGGTCCTCTAACATCCAATGCTTGTCAGTTAAGATGAGAAACGTGTCAGCCTCATGAACGATGTAGCTCCTTTTAGCTGAAAAGTGACTGCCCTTACCTGAAACGATGTCTTGATTGTAGGAATACACAGAGCCTGGGGTTTAACTCCATTTCTGAAGGGAAACACACAGAATCGTTCTCTTCAATGGATCACACTCTGCTTTAGAGCAAGAAGAACGCTATTGCTTTGTAGAGTCTCTACTACTGCAGGAAACTTGAGTGTGCTGGGAACAAAAGAACGGTGTTTCCTACACAGACGGACCGTAACTAGTCCAACTCTGCTTCTGAAACTGATACAAAGCACTGGTCCTCTAACATCCAATGCTTGGCAGTTAAGATGAGAATCGTGTGCGCTTCATGAACGATGTAGTTCCTTTGAGCTTAAAAGTGACTGCCCTTACCTCAAACGACGTCTTGATTGTAGGAAGACTCAGAGCCTGGGCTTGAACTCTATTTCTGAAAGGAAACACACAGCAGAGTTCTCATCCATGGATCACACTCTGCTTTAGGGCAAGAAGAACGCTATTACTTTCTAGAATCTCGAAGAGAGCAGGAAACTTGAGTGTGCTGAGTACAAATGAACGGTTTTTCCTACACATAAGGATCATATCTAGTGCAACTCTGCTTCTGAAACTGAAACGAAGCACTGGTACTCTAACATCCAATGCTTGGCAGTTAAGATGAGAAACGTGTGAGCTTTGTGAACGATGTAGTTCTTTCGAGCTGAAACTTTACTGTCCTTACCTGAAACGAAGTCATGCTTGTAGGAAGAGACAGAGCCTGGGATTTAACTCCATTTTTGAAGGGAAACACACATCATAGTTCTCATCCATGGATCACACTCTGCTTTAGAGCAAGAAGAACGCTCTTGCTTTTTGGAGTCTCTAATACAGCAAGAAACGTGAGTGTGCTCAGAAGAAAAGAACCGTGTTTCCGATACATACGGACCATATCTAGTCCAACTCTGCTTGAAATTGATACAAAGCAAAGGTACTCTAACATCCAATGCTTCTCAGTTAAGAAGAGAAACCTGTGAGCTTCGTGAACGATGTAGTTCCTTTGAGCTGAAAAGTGACTGCCCTTACCTGAAACGAAGTCTTGCTTGTAGGAAGACACAGAGCCTGTGATTTAACTCCATTTCTGAAGAGAAACACACAACAAAGTTTTCATCCATTGATCACACTCTGCTTTAGAGCAAGAAGCATGCTCTAGCTTTCTATAATCTCAAAGAGTGCAGGAAACTTGAGTGTGCTGAGTACAAATGAACGGTGTTTCCTACACATAAGGATCATATCTAGTCCAACTCTGCTTCTGAAACTGATACAAAGCACTGGTCCTCTAACATCCAATGCTTGTCAGTTAAGATGAAAAACGTGTGAGCTTCGTGAACGATGTAGTTCTTTGAGCTGAAAAGTGACTGCCCTTACCTGAAACGAAGTCTTGCTTGTAGGAAGACACAGAGCCTGTGATTTAACTCCATTTCTGAACAGAAACATACAACACAGTTCTCCTCCATGGATCACACTCTGCTTTAGAACAAGAATAACGCTATTGCTTTCTAGAGTCTCTAATACCCCAGGAAACGTAAGTGTGCGCAGAACAAAAGAACGGTGTTTCTTACAAATACGAACTAAATCTGGTCCAACACTGCTTCTGAAACTGAAACACACCACAGGTCCTCTAACATCCAATGCTTGTCAGTTAAGATGAGAAATGTTTGAGCTTCGTTAACGATGTAGTTCGTTTGTGATGAAAAGTGACTGCCCTTACCTGAAACGAAGTCTTGCTTGTAGGAAGACACAGAGCCTGTGATTTAACCCCATTTCTGAAGTAAAACACACAGCAGAGTTCTCATGCATTGATCACAATCTGCTTTAGAGCAAGAAGCACGCTCTTGCTTTCTAGATTCTCTAAGACAGCAGGAAACATGAGTGTGCTGTGAAAAAAAGAACGGTGTTTACTACACATACGGACCATATCTAGTCCAACTCTGCTTCTGAAACTGATACAAAGCACTGGTCCTCTAACATCCAATGCTTGTCAGTTAAGATGAGAAACGTGTCAGCCTCATGAACGATGTAGTTCCTTTGAGCTGAAAAGTGACTGCCCTTACCTGAAACGATGTCTTGATTGTAGGAATACACAGAGCCTGGGATTTAACTCCATTTCTGAAGGGAAACACACAGAATCGTTCTCTTCAATGGATCACACTCTGCTTTAGAGCAAGAAGCACGCTCTAGCTTTCTAGAATCTCGAAGAGAGCAGGAAACTTGAGTGTGCTGAGTACAAATGAACGGTGTTTCCTACACATAAGGATCATATCTAGTCCAACTCTGCTTCTGAAACTGATACAAAGCACTGGTCCTCTAACATCCAATGCTTGTCAGTTAAGATGAAAAACGTGTGAGCTTCGTGAACGATGTAGTTCCTTTGAGGTGAAAAGTGACTGCCCTTACCTGAAACGAAGTCTTGCTTGTAGGAAGACACAGAGCGTGTGATTTAACTCCATTTCTGAAGAGAAACACACAACAAAGTTTTCATCCATTGATCACACTCTGCTTTAGAGCAAGAAGCACGCTCTAGCTTTCTAGAATCTCGAAGAGTGCAGGAAACTTGAGTGTGCTGAGTACAAATGAACGGTGTTTCCTACACATAAGGATCATATCTAGTCCAACTCTGCTTCTGAAACTGATAAAAAGCACTGGTCCTCTAACATCCAATGCTTGTCAGTTAAGATGAAAAACGTGTGAGCTTCGTGAACGATGTAGTTCCTTTGAGCTGAAAAGTGACTGCCCTTACCTGAAACGAAGTCTTGCTTGTAGGAAGACACAGAGCCTGTGATTTAACTCCATTTCTGAACATGAACATACAACACAGTTCTCATCCATGGATCACACTCTGCTTTACAGCAAGAAGCACGCTCTTGCTTTCTAGAGTCTCTAAGACAGCAGGAAACATGAGTGTGATGAGAACAAAAGAACGGTGTTTCCTACACATATGGACCATATCTAGTCCAACTATGCTTCTGAAACTGATACAAAGCACTGGTCCTCTAACATCCAATGCTTGGCATTTAAGATGAGAAACGTGTGAGCTTGGTGAACGATGTAGTTTATTTGACCTGAAAAGTGACTGCCCTTACCTGAAACGAAGTCTTTATTGTAGGAAGACTCAGAGACTGGGCTTTAACTCCATTTCTGAAGGGAAACACACAGCAGAGTTCTCATCCATGGATCACACTCTGCTTTAGGGCAAGAAGAACGCTATTGCTTTCTAGAGTCTCTAATACCCCAGGAAACGTAAGTGTGCTCAGAACAAAAGAACGGTGTTTCTTACAAATACGAACTAAATCTGGTCCAACACTGCTTCTGAAACTGAAACAAACCACAGGTCCTCTAACATCCAATGCTTGTCAGTTAAGATGAGAAATGTTTGAGCTTCGTTAACGATGTAGTTCGTTTGTGATGAAAAGTGACTGCCCTTACCTGAAACGAAGTCTTGCTTGTAGGAAGACACAGAGCCTGTGATTTAACCCCATTTCTGAAGTAAAACACACAGCAGAGTTCTCATGCATTGATCACAATCTGCTTTAGAGCAAGAAGCACGCTCTTGCTTTCTAGATTCTCTAAGACAGCAGGAAACATGAGTGTGCTGTGAAAAAAAGAACGGTGTTTACTACACATACGGACCATATCTAGTCCAACTCTGCTTCTGAAACTGATACAAAGCACTGGCCCTCTAACATCCAATGCTTGTCAGTTAAGATGAGAAACGTGTCAGCCTCATGAACGATGTAGTTCCTTTGAGCTGAAAAGTGACTGCCCTTACCTGAAACGATGTCTTGATTGTAGGAATACACAGAGCCTGGGATTTAACTCCATTTCTGAAGGGAAACACACAGAATCGTTCTCTTCAATGGATCACACTCTGCTTTAGAGCAAGAAGCACGCTCTAGCTTTCTAGAATCGCGAAGAGAGCAGGAAACTTGAGTGTGCTGAGTACAAATGAACGGTGTTTCCTACACATAAGGATCATATCTAGTCCAACTCTGCTTCTGAAACTGATACAAAGCACTGGTCCTCTAACATCCAATGCTTGTCAGTTAAGATGAAAAACGTGTGAGCTTCGTGAACGATGTAGTTCCTTTGAGCTGAAAAGTGACTGTCCTTACCTGAAACGAAGTCTTGCTTGTAGGAAGACACAGAGCGTGTGATTTAACTCCATTTCTGAAGAGAAACACACAACAAAGTTTTCATCCATTGATCACACTCTGCTTTAGAGCAAGAAGCACGCTCTAGCTTTCTAGAATCTCGAAGAGTGCAGGAAACTTGAGTGTGCTGAGTACAAATGAACGGTGTTTCCTACACATAAGGATCATATCTAGTCCAACTCTGCTTCTGAAACTGATAAAAAGCACTGGTCCTCTAACATCCAATGCTTGTCAGTTAAGATGAAAAACGTGTGAGCTTCGTGAACGATGTAGTTCCTTTGAGCTGAAAAGTGACTGCCCTTACCTGAAACGAAGTCTTGCTTGTAGGAAGACACAGAGCCTGTGATTTAACTCCATTTCTGAACATGAACATACAACACAGTTCTCATCCATGGATCACACTCTGCTTTACAGCAAGAAGCACGCTCTTGCTTTCTAGAGTCTCTAAGACAGCAGGAAACATGAGTGTGATGAGAACAAAAGAACGGTGTTTCCTACACATATGGACCATATCTAGTCCAACTATGCTTCTGAAACTGATACAAAGCACTGGTCCTCTAACATCCAATGCTTGGCATTTAAGATGAGAAACGTGTGAGCTTGGTGAACGATGTAGTTTATTTGACCTGAAAAGTGACTGCCCTTACCTGAAACGAAGTCTTTATTGTAGGAAGACTCAGAGACTGGGCTTTAACTCCATTTCTGAAGGGAAACACACAGCAGAGTTCTCATCCATGGATCACACTCTGCTTTAGGGCAAGAAGAACGCTATTGCTTTCTAGAGTCTCTAATACCCCAGGAAACGTAAGTGTGCTCAGAACAAAAGAACGGTGTTTCTTACAAATACGAACTAAATCTGGTCCAACACTGCTTCTGAAACTGAAACAAACCACAGGTCCTCTAACATCCAATGCTTGTCAGTTAAGATGAGAAATGTTTGAGCTTCGTTAACGATGTAGTTCGTTTGTGATGAAAAGTGACTGCCCTTACCTGAAACGAAGTCTTGCTTGTAGGAAGACACAGAGCCTGTGATTTAACCCCATTTCTGAAGTAAAACACACAGCAGAGTTCTCATGCATTGATCACAATCTGCTTTAGAGCAAGAAGCACGCTCTTGCTTTCTAGATTCTCTAAGACAGCAGGAAACATGAGTGTGCTGTGAAAAAAAGAACGGTGTTTACTACACATGCGGACCATATCTAGTCCAACTCTGCTTCTGAAACTGATACAAAGCACTGGTCCTCTAACATCCAATGCTTGTCAGTTAAGATGAGAAACGTGTCAGCCTCATGAACGATGTAGTTCCTTTGAGCTGAAAAGTGACTGCCCTTACCTGAAACGATGTCTTGATTGTAGGAATACACAGAGCCTGGGATTTAACTCCATTTCTGAAGGGAAACACACAGAATCGTTCTCTTCAATGGATCACACTCTGCTTTAGAGCAAGAAGAACGCTATTGCTTTGTAGAGTCTCTACTACTGCAGGAAACTTGAGTGTGCTGGGAACAAAAGAACGGTGTTTCCTACACAGACGGACCGTAACTAGTCCAACTCTGCTTCTGAAACTGATACAAAGCACTGGTCCTCTAACATCCAATGCTTGGCAGTTAAGATGAGAATCGTGTGAGCTTCATGAACGATGTAGTTCCTTTGAGCTTAAAAGTGACTGCCCTTACCTCAAACGACGTCTTGATTGTAGGAAGACTCAGAGCCTGGGCTTGAACTCTATTTCTGAAAGGAAACACACAGCAGAGTTCTCATCCATGGATCACACTCTGCTTTAGGGCAAGAAGAACGCTATTACTTTCTAGAATCTCGAAGAGAGCAGGAAATGAGTGTGCTGAGTACAAATGAACGGTTTTTCCTACACATAAGGATCATATCTAGTGCAACTCTGCTTCTGAAACTGATACAAAGCACTGGTCCTCTAACATCCAATGCTTGGCAGTTAAGATGAGAAACGTGTGAGCTTTGTGAACGATGTAGTTCTTTCGAGCTGAAACGTTACTGTCCTTAACTGAAACGAAGTCATGCTTGTAGGAAGACACAGAGCCTGGGATTTAACTCCATTTTTGAAGGGAAACACACATCATAGTTCTCATCCATGGATCACACTCTGCTTTAGAGCAAGAAGAACGCTCTTGCTTTTTGGAGTCTCTAATACAGCAAGAAACGTGAGTGTGCTCAGAAGAAAAGAACCGTGTTTCCGATACATACGGACCATATCTAGTCCAACTCTGCTTGAAATTGATACAAAGCAAAGGTACTCTAACATCCAATGCTTCTCAGTTAAGAAGAGAAACCTGTGAGCTTCGTGAACGATATAGTTCGTTTGAGCTGAAAAGTGACTGCCCTTACCTGAAACGAAGTCTTGCTTGTAGGAAGACACAGAGCCTGTGATTTAACTCCATTTCTGAAGAGAAACACACAACAAAGTTTTCATCCATTGATCACACTCTGCTTTAGAGGAAGAAGCACGCTCTAGCTTTCTAGAATCTCGAAGAGTGCAGGAAACTTGAGTGTGCTGAGTACAAATGAACGGTGTTTCCTAAACATAAGGATCATATCTAGTCCAACTCTGCTTCTGAAACTGATACAAAGCACTGGTCCTCTAACATCCAATGCTTGTCAGTTAAGATGAAAATCGTGTGAGCTTCGTGAACGATGTAGTTCCTTTGAGCTGAAAAGTGACTGCCCTTACCTGAAACGAAGTCTTGCTTGTAGGAAGACACAGAGCCTGTGATTTAACTCCATTTCTGAAGAGAAACACACAACAAAGTTTTCATCCATTGATCACACTCTGCTTTAGAGCAAGAAGCATGCTCTAGCTTTCTATAATCTCGAAGAGTGCAGGAAACTTGAGTGTGCTGAGTACAAATGAACGGTGTTTCCTACACATAAGGATCATATCTAGTCCAACTCTGCTTCTGAAACTGATACAAAGCACTGGTCCTCTAACATCCAATGCTTGTCAGTTAAGATGAAAAACGTGTGAGCTTCGTGAACGATGTAGTTCTTTGAGCTGAAAAGTGACTGCCCTTAGCTGAAACGAAGTCTTGCTTGTAGGAAGACACAGAGCCTGTGATTTAACTCCATTTCTGAACAGAAACATACAACACAGTTCTCTTCCATGGATCACACTCTGCTTTAGAACAAGAATAACGCTATTGCTTTCTAGAGTCTCTAATACCCCAGGAAAGGTAAGTGTGCTCAGAACAAAAGAACGGTGTTTCTTACAAATACAAACTAAATCTGGTCCAACACTGCTTCTGAACCTGAAACAAACCACAGGTCCTCTAACATCCAATGCTTGTCAGTAAAGATGAGAAATGTTTGAGCTTCGTTAACGATGTAGTTCGTTTGTGATGAAAAGTGACTGCCCTTACCTGAAACGAAGTCTTGCTTGTAGGAAGACACAGAGCCTGTGATTTAACCCCATTTCTGAAGTAAAACACACAGCAGAGTTCTCATGCATTGATCACAATCTGCTTTAGAGCAAGAAGCACGCTCTTGCTTTCTAGATTCTCTAAGACAGCAGGAAACATGAGTGTGCTGTGAAAAAAAGAACGGTGTTTACTACACATACGGACCATATCTAGTCCAACTCTGCTTCTGAAACTGATACAAAGCACTGGTCCTCTAACATCCAATGCTTGTCAGTTAAGATGAGAAACGTGTCAGCCTCATGAACGATGTAGTTCCTTTGAGCTGAAAAGTGACTGCCCTTACCTGAAATGATGTCTTGATTGTAGGAATACACAGAGCCTGGGATTTAACTCCATTTCTGAAGGGAAACACACAGAATCGTTCTCTTCAATGGATCACACTCTGCTTTAGAGCAAGAAGAACGCTATTGCTTTGTAGAGTCTCTACTACTGCAGGAAACTTGAGTGTGCTGGGAACAAAAGAACGGTGTTTCCTACACAGACGGACCGTAACTAGTCCAACTCTGCTTCTGAAACTGATACAAAGCACTGGTCCTCTAACATCCAATGCTTGGCATTTAAGATGAGAATCTTGTGAGCTTCATGAACGATGTAGTTCCTTTGAGCTTAAAAGTGACTGCCCTTACCTCAAACGACGTCTTGATTGTAGGAAGACTCAGAGCCTGGGCTTGAACTCTATTTCTGAAAGGAAACACACAGCAGAGTTCTCATCCATGGATCACACTCTGCTTTAGGGCAAGAAGAACGCTATTACTTTGTAGAATCTCGAAGAGAGCAGGAAACTTGAGTGTGCTGAGTACAAATGAACGGTTTTTCCTACACATAAGGATCATATCTAGTGCAACTCTGCTTCTGAAACTGATACAAAGCACTGGTCCTCTAACATCCAATGCTTGTCAGTTAAGATGAGAAACGTGTGAGCTTTGTGAACGATGTAGTTCTTTCGAGCTGAAACTTTACTGTCCTTACCTGAAACGAAGTCATGCTTGTAGGAAGACACAGAGCCTGGGATTTAACTCCATTTTTGAAGGGAAACACACATCATAGTTCTCATCCATGGATCACACTCTGCTTTAGAGCAAGAAGAACGCTCTTGCTTTTTGGAGTCTCTAATACAGCAAGAAACGTGAGTGTGCTCAGAAGAAAAGAACCGTGTTTCCGATACATACGGACCATATCTAGTCCAACTCTGCTTGAAATTGATACAAAGCAAAGGTACTCTAACATCCAATGCTTCTCAGTTAAGAAGAGAAACCTGTGAGCTTCGTGAACGATATAGTTCGTTTGAGCTGGAAAGTGACTGCCCTTACCTGAAACGAAGTCTTGCTTGTAGGAAGACACACAGCCTGTGATTTAACTTCATTTCTGAAGAGAAACACACAACAAAGTTTTCATCCATTGATCACACTCTGCTTTAGAGCAAGAAGCATGCTCTAGCTTTCTAGAATCTCGAAGAGTGCAGGAAACTTGAGTGTGCTGAGTACAAATGAACGGTGTTTCCTACACATAAGGATCATATCTAGTCCAACTCTGCTTCTGAAACTGATACAAAGCACTGGTCCTCTAACATCCAATGCTTGTCAGTTAAGATGAAAAACGTGTGAGCTTCGTGAACGATGTAGTTCTTTGAGCTGAAAAGTGACTGCCCTTACCTGAAACGAAGTCTTGCTTGTAGGAAGACACAGAGCCTGTGATTTAACTCCATTTCTGAACAGAAACATACAACACAGTTCTCCTCCATGCATCACACTCTGCTTTAGAACAAGAATAACGCTATTGCTTTCTAGAGTCTCTAATACCCCAGGAAACGTAAGTGTGCTCAGAACAAAAGAACGGTGTTTCTTACAAATACGAACTAAATCTGGTCCAACACTGCTTCTGAAACTGAAACAAACCACAGGTCCTCTAACATCCAATGCTTGTCAGTTAAGATGAGAAATGTTTGAGCTTCGTTAACGATGTAGTTCGTTTGTGATGAAAAGTGACTGCCCTTACCTGAAACGAAGTCTTGCTTGTAGGAAGACACAGAGCCTGTGATTTAACCCCATTTCTGAAGTAAAACACACAGCAGAGTTCTCATGCATTGATCACAATCTGCTTTAGAGCAAGAAGCACGCTCTTGCTTTCTAGATTCTCTAAGACAGCAGGAAACATGAGTGTGCTGTGAAAAAAAGAACGGTGTTTACTACACATACGGACCATATCTAGTCCAACTCTGCTTCTGAAACTGATACAAAGCACTGGTCCTCTAACATCCAATGCTTGTCAGTTAAGATGAGAAACGTGTCAGCCTCATGAACGATGTAGTTCCTTTGAGCTGAAAAGTGACTGCCCTTACCTGAAACAATGTCTTGATTGTAGGAATACACAGAGCCTGGGATTTAACTCCATTTCTGAAGGGAAACACACAGAATCGTTCTCTTCAATGGATCACACTCTGCTTTAGAGCAAGAAGAACGCTATTGCTTTGTAGAGTCTCTACTACTGCAGGAAACTTGAGTGTGCTGGGAACAAAAGAACGGTGTTTCCTACACAGACGGACCGTAACTAGTCCAACTCTGCTTCTGAAACTGATACAAAGCACTGGTCCTCTAACATCCAATGCTTGGCAGTTAAGATGAGAATCGTGTGAGCTTCATGAACGATGTAGTTCCTTTGAGCTTAAAAGTGACTGCCTTTACCTCAAACGACGTCTTGATTGTAGGAAGACTCAGAGCCTGGGCTTGAACTCTATTTCTGAAAGGAAACACACAGCAGAGTTCTCATCCATGGATCACACTCTGCTTTAGGGCAAGAAGAACGCTATTACTTTGTAGAATCTCGAAGAGAGCAGGAAACTTGAGTGTGCTGAGTACAAATGAACGGTTTTTCCTACACATAAGGATCATATCTATTGCAACTCTGCTTCTGAAACTGATACAAAGCACTGGTCCTCTAACATCCAATGCTTGGCAGTTAAGATGAGAAACGTGTGAGCTTTGTGAACGATGTAGTTCTTTCGAGCTGAAACTTTACTGTCCTTACCTGAAACGAAGCCATGCTTGTAGGAAGAGACAGAGCCTGGGATTTAACTCCATTTTTGAAGGGAAACACACATCATAGTTCTCATCCATGGATCACACTCTGCTTTAGAGCAAGAAGAACGCTCTTGCTTTTTGGAGTCTCTAATACAGCAAGAAACGTGAGTGTGCTCAGAAGAAAAGAACCGTGTTTCCGATACATACGGACCATATCTAGTCCAACTCTGCTTGAAATTGATACAAAGCAAAGGTACTCTAACATCCAATGCTTCTCAGTTAAGAAGAGAAACCTGTGAGCTTCGTGAACGATATAGTTCGTTTGAGCTGAAAAGTGACTGCCCTTACCTGAAACGAAGTCTTGCTTGTAGGAAGACACAGAGCCTGTGATTTAACTCCATTTCTGAAGAGAAACACACAACAAAGTTTTCATCCATTGATCACACTCTGCTTTAGAGGAAGAAGCACGCTCTAGCTTTCTAGAATCTCGAAGAGTGCAGGAAACTTGAGTGTGCTGAGTACAAATGAACGGTGTTTCCTACACATAAGGATCATATCTAGTCCAACTCTGCTTCTGAAACTGATACAAAGCACTGGTCCTCTAACATCCAATGCTTGTCAGTTAAGATGAAAAACGTGTGAGCTTCGTGAACGATGTAGTTCTTTGAGCTGAAAAGTGACTGCCCTTACCTGAAACGAAGTCTTTATTGTAGGAAGACTCAGAGACTGGGCTTTAACTCCATTTCTGAAGGGAAACACACAGCAGAGTTCTCATCCATGGATCACACTCTGCTTTAGGGCAAGAAGAACGCTATTGCTTTCTAGAGTCTCTAATACCCCAGGAAACGTAAGTGTGCTCAGAACAAAAGAACGGTATTTCTTACAAATACGAACTAAATCTGGTCCAACACTGCTTCTGAAACTGAAACAAACCACAGGTCCTCTAACATCCAATGCTTGTCAGTTAAGATGAGAAATGTTTGAGCTTCATTAACGATGTAGTTCGTTTGTGATGAAAAGTGACTGCCCTTACCTGAAACGAAGTCTTGCTTGTAGGAAGACACAGAGCCTGTGATTTAACCCCATTTCTGAAGTAAAACACACAGCAGAGTTCTCATGCATTGATCACAATCTGCTTTAGAGCAAGAAGCACGCTCTTGCTTTCTAGATTCTCTAAGACAGCAGGAAACATGAGTGTGCTGTGAAAAAAAGAACGGTGTTTACTACACATACGGACCATATCTAGTCCAACTCTGCTTCTGAAACTGATACAAAGCACTGGTCCTCTAACATCCAATGCTTGTCAGTTAAGATGAGAAACGTGTCAGCCTCATGAACGATGTAGTTCCTTTGAGCTGAAAAGAGACTGCCCTTAGTTGAAACGATGTCTTGATTGTAGGAATACACAGAGCCTGGGATTTAACTCCATTTCTGAAGGGAAACACACAGAATCGTTCTCTTCAATGGATCACACTCTGCTTTAGAGCAAGAAGAACGCTATTGCTTTGTAGACTCTCTACTACTGCAGGAAACTTGAGTGTGCTGGGAACAAAAGAACGGTGTTTCCTACACAGACGGACCATATCTAGTCCAACTCTGCTTCTGAAACTGATACCAAGCACTGGTCCTCTAACATCCAATGCTTGGCAGTTAAGATGAGAATTGTGTGAGCTTCATGAACGATGTAGTTCCTTTGAGCTGAAAAGTGACTGCCCTTACCTCAAACGACGTCTTGATTGTAGGAAGACTCAGAGCCTGGGCTTGAACTCTATTTCTGAAAGGAAACACACAGCAGAGTTCTCATCCATGGATCACACTCTGCTTTAGGGCAAGAAGAACGCTATTACTTTGTAGAATCTCGAAGAGAGCAGGAAACTTGAGTGTGCTGAGTACAAATGAACGGTTTTTCCTACACATAAGGATCATATCTATTGCAACTCTGCTTCTGAAACTGATACAAAGCACTGGTCCTCTAACATCCAATGCTTGGCAGTTAAGATGAGAAACGTGTGAGCTTTGTGAACGATGTAGTTCTTTCGAGCTGAAACTTTACTGTCCTTACCTGAAACGAAGCCATGCTTGTAGGAAGACACAGAGCCTGGGATTTAACTCCATTTTTGAAGGGAAACACACATCATAGTTCTCATCCATGGATCACACTCTGCTTTAGAGCAAGAAGAACGCTCTTGCTTTTTGGAGTCTCTAATACAGCAAGAAACGTGAGTGTGCTCAGAAGAAAAGAACCGTGTTTCCGATACATACGGACCATATCTAGTCCAACTCTGCTTGAAATTGATACAAAGCAAAGGTACTCTAACATCCAATGCTTCTCAGTTAAGAAGAGAAACCTGTGAGCTTCGTGAACGATATAGTTCGTTTGAGCTGAAAAGTGACTGCCCTTACCTGAAACGAAGTCTTGCTTGTAGGAAGACACAGAGCCTGTGATTTAACTCCATTTCTGAAGAGAAACACACAACAAAGTTTTCATCCATTGATCACACTCTGCTTTAGAGGAAGAAGCACGCTCTAGCTTTCTAGAATCTCGAAGAGTGCAGGAAACTTGAGTGTGCTGAGTACAAATGAACGGTGTTTCCTACACATAAGGATCATATCTAGTCCAACTCTGCTTCTGAAACTGATACAAAGCACTGGTCCTCTAACATCCAATGCTTGTCAGTTAAGATGAAAAACGTGTGAGCTTCGTGAACGATGTAGTTCTTTGAGCTGAAAAGTGACTGCCCTTACCTGAAACGAAGTCTTGCTTGTAGGAAGACACAGAGCCTGTGATTTAACTCCATTTCTGAACAGAAACATACAACACAGTTCTCCTCCATGGATCACACTCTGCTTTAGAACAAGAATAACGCTATTGCTTTCTAGAGTCTCTAATACCCCAGGAAACGTAAGTGTGCTCAGAACAAAAGAACGGTGTTTCTTACAAATACGAACTAAATCTGGTCCAACACTGCTTCTGAAACTGAAACAAACCACAGGTCCTCTAACATCCAATGCTTGTCAGTTAAGATGAGAAATGTTTGAGCTTCATTAACGATGTAGTTCGTTTGTGATGAAAAGTGACTGCCCTTACCTGAAACGAAGTCTTGCTTGTAGGAAGACACAGAGCCTGTGATTTAACCCCATTTCTGAAGTAAAACACACAGCAGAGTTCTCATGCATTGATCACAATCTGCTTTAGAGCAAGAAGCACGCTCTTGCTTTCTAGATTCTCTAAGACAGCAGGAAACATGAGTGTGCTGTGAAAAAAAGAACGGTGTTTACTACACATACGGACCATATCTAGTCCAACTCTGCTTCTGAAACTGATACAAAGCACTGGTCCTCTAACATCCAATGCTTGGCAGTTAAGATGAGAAACGTGTGAGCTTTGTGAACGATGTAGTTCTTTCGAGCTGAAACTTTACTGTCCTTACCTGAAACGAAGCCATGCTTGTAGGAAGACACAGAGCCTGGGATTTAACTCCATTTTTGAAGGGAAACACACATCATAGTTCTCATCCATGGATCACACTCTGCTTTAGAGCAAGAAGAACGCTCTTGCTTTTTGGAGTCTCTAATACAGCAAGAAACGTGAGTGTGCTCAGAAGAAAAGAACCGTGTTTCCGATACATACGGACCATATCTAGTCCAACTCTGCTTGAAATTGATACAAAGCAAAGGTACTCTAACATCCAATGCTTCTCAGTTAAGAAGAGAAACCTGTGAGCTTCGTGAACGATATAGTTCGTTTGAGCTGAAAAGTGACTGCCCTTACCTGAAACGAAGTCTTGCTTGTAGGAAGACACAGAGCCTTTGATTTAACTCCATTTCTGAAGAGAAACACACAACAAAGTTTTCATCCATTGATCACACTCTGCTTTAGAGGAAGAAGCACGCTCTAGCTTTCTAGAATCTCGAAGAGTGCAGGAAACTTGAGTGTGCTGAGTACAAATGAACGGTGTTTCCTACACATAAGGATCATATCTAGTCCAACTCTGCTTCTGAAACTGATACAAAGCACTGGTCCTCTAACATCCAATGCTTGTCAGTTAAGATGAAAAACGTGTGAGCTTCGTGAACGATGTAGTTCTTTGAGCTGAAAAGTGACTGCCCTTACCTGAAACGAAGTCTTGCTTGTAGGAAGACACAGAGCCTGTGATTTAACTCCATTTCTGAACAGAAACATACAACACAGTTCTCCTCCATGGATCACACTCTGCTTTAGAACAAGAATAACGCTATTGCTTTCTAGAGTCTCTAATACCCCAGGAAACGTAAGTGTGCTCAGAACAAAAGAACGGTGTTTCTTACAAATACGAACTAAATCTGGTCCAACACTGCTTCTGAAACTGAAACAAACCACAGGTCCTCTAACATCCAATGCTTGTCAGTTAAGATGAGAAATGTTTGAGCTTCATTAACGATGTAGTTCGTTTGTGATGAAAAGTGACTGCCCTTACCTGAAACGAAGTCTTGCTTGTAGGAAGACACAGAGCCTGTGATTTAACCCCATTTCTGAAGTAAAACACACAGCAGAGTTCTCATGCATTGATCACAATCTGCTTTAGAGCAAGAAGCACGCTCTTGCTTTCTAGATTCTCTAAGACAGCAGGAAACATGAGTGTGCTGTGAAAAAAAGAACGGTGTTTACTACACATACGGACCATATCTAGTCCAACTCTGCTTCTGAAACTGATACAAAGCACTGGTCCTCTAACATCCAATGCTTGTCAGTTAAGATGAGAAACGTGTCAGCCTCATGAACGATGTAGTTCCTTTGAGCTGAAAAGAGACTGCCCTTAGTTGAAACGATGTCTTGATTGTAGGAATACACAGAGCCTGGGATTTAACTCCATTTCTGAAGGGAAACACACAGAATCGTTCTCTTCAATGGATCACACTCTGCTTTAGAGCAAGAAGAACGCTATTGCTTTGTAGACTCTCTACTACTGCAGGAAACTTGAGTGTGCTGGGAACAAAAGAACGGTGTTTCCTACACAGACGGACCATATCTAGTCCAACTCTGCTTCTGAAACTGATACCAAGCACTGGTCCTCTAACATCCAATGCTTGGCAGTTAAGATGAGAATTGTGTGAGCTTCATGAACGATGTAGTTCCTTTGAGCTGAAAAGTGACTGCCCTTACCTCAAACGACGTCTTGATTGTAGGAAGACTCAGAGCCTGGGCTTGAACTCTATTTCTGAAAGGAAACACACAGCAGAGTTCTCATCCATGGATCACACTCTGCTTTAGGGCAAGAAGAACGCTATTACTTTGTAGAATCTCGAAGAGAGCAGGAAACTTGAGTGTGCTGAGTACAAATGAACGGTTTTTCCTACACATAAGGATCATATCTAGTGCAACTCTGCTTCTGAAACTGATACAAAGCACTGGTCCTCTAACATCCAATGCTTGGCAGTTAAGATGAGAAACGTGTGAGCTTTGTGAACGATGTAGTTCTTTCGAGCTGAAACGTGACTGCCCTTACCCGAAACGAAGTCTTGCTTGTAGGAAGACACAGAGCCTGGGATTTAACTCCATTTCTGAAGGGAAACACACAACACAGTTCTCATCCTTGGATCACACTCTGCTTTAGAGCAGGAAGCACGCTCTTGCTTTCTAGAGTCTCTAATACAGCAAGAAACGTGAGTGTGCTCAGAAGAAAAGAACCGTGTTTCCGATACATACGGACCATATCTAGTCCAACTCTGCTTGAAATTGATACAAAGCAAAGGTACTCTAACATCCAATGCTTCTCAGTTAAGAAGAGAAACCTGTGAGCTTCGTGAACGATATAGTTCGTTTGAGCTGTAAAGTGACTGCCCTTACCTGAAACGAAGTCTTGCTTGTAGGAAGACACAGAGCCTGTGATTTAACTCCATTTCTGAAGAGAAACACACAACAAAGTTTTCATCCATTGATCACACTCTGCTTTAGAGCAAGAAGCATGCTCTAGCTTTCTATAATCTCGAAGAGTGCAGGAAACTTGAGTGTGCTGAGTACAAATGAACGGTGTTTCCTACACATAAGGATCATATCTAGTCCAACTCTGCTTCTGAAACTGATACAAAGCACTGGTCCTCTAACATCCAATGCTTGTCAGTTAAGATGAAAAACGTGTAAGCTTCGTGAACGATGTAGTTCATTTGACCTGAAAAGTGACTGCCCTTACCTGAAACGAAGTCTTTATTGTAGGAAGACTCAGAGCCTGGGCTTTAACTCCATTTCTGAAGGGAAACACACAGTACAGTTCTCATCCATGGATCACACTCTGCTTTAGGGCAAGAAGAACGCTATTGCTCTCTAGAGTCTCTAATACCGCAGGAAACGTAAGTGTGCTCAGAACAAATGAACGGTGTTTCTTACAAATACGAACTAAATCTGGTCCAACTCTGCTTCTGAAACTGAAACAAACCACAGGTCCTCTAACATCCAATGCTTGTCAGTTAAGATGAGAAATGTTTGAGCTTCGTTAACGATGTAGTTCGTTTGTGATGAAAAGTGACTGCCCTTACCTGAAATGAAGTCTTGCTTGTAGGAAGACACAGAGCCTGTGATTTAACCCCATTTCTGAAGTAAAACACACAGCAGAGTTCTCATGCATTGATCACAATCTGCTTTAGAGCAAGAAGCACGCTCTTGCTTTCTAGATTCTCTAAGACAGCAGGAAACATGAGTGTGCTGTGAATAAAAGAACGGTGTTTACTACACATACGGACCATATCTAGTCCAACTCTGCTTCTGAAACTGATACAAAGCACTGGTCCTCTAACATCCAATGCTTGTCAGTTAAGATGAGAAATGGGAGAGCCTCATGAACGATGTAGTTCCTTTGAGCTGAAAAGTGACTGCCCTTACCTGAAACGATGTCTTGATTGTAGCAATACACAGAGCCTGGGATTTAACTCCATTTCTGAAGGAAAACACACAGAATCGTTCTCTTCAATGGATCACACTCTGCTTTAGGGCAAGAAGAACGCTATTGTTTTCTAAAGTCTCTACTACCGCTGGAAACTTAGGTGTGCTGGGAACAAAAGAACTGTGTTTCCTACACATACGGACCATATCTAGTCCAACTCTGCTTCTGAAACTGATACAAAGCTCTGGTCCTCTAACATCCAATGCTTGTCACTTAAGATGAGAAACGTGTGAGCTTCGTGAACGATGTAGTTCATTTGAGCTGAAAAGTGACTGCCCTTACCTGAAACGAAGTCTTGATTGTAGGAAGACTCAAGCCTGGGATTTAACTCCATTTCTGAAGGGAAACACACAGCAGACTTCTCATCATGGATCACACTCTGCTTTAGGGCAAGAAGAACGCTATTGCTTTCTAGAGTCTCAAATACAGCAGGAAACTTGAGTGTGCTCAGAACAAAAGAACTGTGTTTCCTACACATACGGACCAAATCTAGTCCAACTCTGCTTCTGAAACTGATACAAAGCTCTGGTCCTCTAACATCCAATGCTTGGCAGTTAAGATGAGAAACGTGTGAGCTTTGTGAACGATGTAGTTCTTTTTTAGCTGAAACGTGACTGCCCTTACCTGAAACGAAGTCTTGCTTGTAGGAAGACACAGAGCCTGGGATTTAACTCCATTTCTGAAGGGAAACACACAACACAGTTCTCATCCTTGGATCACACTCTGCTTTAGAGCAGGAAGCACGCTCTTGCTTTCTAGAGTCTCTAATACAGCAAGAAACGTGAGTGTGCTCAGAAGAAAAGAACCGTGTTTCCGATACATACGGACCATATCTAGTCCAACTCTGCTTGAAATTGATACAAAGCAAAGGTACTCTAACATCCAATGCTTCTCAGTTAAGAAGAGAAACCTGTGAGCTTCGTGAACGATATAGTTCGTTTGAGCTGTAAAGAAAATGCCCTTACCTGAAACAAAATCTTGCTTATAGGAAGACTCAGAGCCAGGGATTTAACTCCATTTCTGAAGTGAAACACACAACAGAGTTCTCATCCATTGATCACACTCTGCTTTAGAGCAAGAAGAACGCAATTACTTTCTAGAATCTCTAAGAGAGCAGGAAACTTGAGTGTGCTGAGTACAAATGAACGGTTTTTCCTACACATACGGACCATATCTAGTCCAACTATGCTTCTGAAACTGATACAAAGCACTGGTCCTCTAACATCCAATGCTTGGCAGTTAAGATGAGAAACGTG
The DNA here is from genome assembly GCA_949786385.1 of Onychomys leucogaster. Taxonomy (NCBI): domain Eukaryota; kingdom Metazoa; phylum Chordata; class Mammalia; order Rodentia; family Cricetidae; genus Onychomys; species Onychomys leucogaster. The sequence goes on along the minus strand of CATKUP010000009.1, from coordinate 1,811,985 downwards.
TGAGCTTCGAGAACGATGTAGTTAGTTTGACCTGAAAAGTGACTGCCCTTACCTGAAACGAAGTCCTGATTGTAGGAAGACTCAGAGCCTGGGCTTTAACTCCATTTGTGAAGGGAAACACACAGAATCGTTCCCTTCAATTGATCACACTCTGCTTTAGAGCAAGAAGAACGCAATTACTTTCTAGAATCTCTAAGAGAGCATGAAACTTGAGTGTGCTGAGTACTAATGAACGGTTTTTCCTACACATAAGGATCATATCTAGTGCAACTCTAACATCCAATGCTTGGCAGTTAAGATGAGAAACGTGTGAGCTGGGTATCAATGTAGTTCCTTTGAGCTGAAAAGTGACTGTCCATACCTGAAACGAAGTCTTTATTTTAGGAAGACTCAGAGCCTGGGCTTTAACTCCATTTCTGAAGGGAAACACACAGCAGAGTTCTCATCCATGGATCACACTCTGCTTTAGAGCAAGAAGAACGCTATTGCTTTCTAGATTCTCAAATACAGCAGGAAACTTGAGTGTGCTCAGAAGAAAAGAACTGTGTTTCCTACACATACGGACCAAATCTAGTCCAGCTCTGCTTCTGAAACTGATACAAAGCTCTGGTCCTCTAACATCCAATACTTGTCATTTAAGATGAGAAACGTGTGAGCTTTGTGAACGATGTAGTTCGTTTGTGCTGAAAAGTGACTGCCCTTACCTGAAACGAAGTCTTGCTTGTAGGATACAAAGCACTGGGCCTCTAACATCCAATGCTTGTCAGTTAAGATGAGAAACGTGTGAGCTTCATGAACGATGTAGTTCCTTTGACCTGAAAAGTGACTGCCCTTACCTGAAACGATGTCTTGATTGTAGGAGGACACAGATCCGTGGATTTAACTCCATTTCTGAAGGGAAACACACAGAATCGTTCACTTCAATGGATCACACTCTGCTTTAGAGCAAGAAGAACGCTATTGCTTTCTAGAGTCTCTACTACCGCTGGAAACTTGAGTGTGCTGGGAACAAAAGAACTGTGTTTCCTTCAAATAGGGACCATATCTAGTCCAACTCTGCTTCTGAAACTGATACAAATCAGTGGTCCTCTAACATCCAATGCTTGTCAGTTAAGATGAGAAACGTGTGAGCCTCATGAACGATGTAGGTCCTTTGAGCTGAAAAGTGACTGCCCTTACCTGAAACGATGTCTTGATTGTAGGAATACACAGAGCCTGGGATTTAACTCCATTTCTGAAGGGAAACACACAGAATCATTCCCTTCAATGGATCACTCTCTGCTTTAGAGCAAGAAGAACGCTATTACTTTGTAGAATCTCAAAGAGATCAGGAAACTTGAGTGTGCTGAGTATAAATGAACGGTGTTTCCTACACATAAGGATCATATCTAGTCCAACTCTGCTTCTGAAACTGATACAAATCAGTGGTCCTCTAACATCTAATGCTTCTCAGTTAAGAAGAGAAACCTGTGAGCTTCGTGAACGATATAGTTCGTTTGAGCTGTAAAGTAAATGCCCTTACCTGAAAGGAAGTCTTGCTTATAGGAAGACTCAGAGCCAGGGATTTAACTCCATTTCTGAAGTGAAACACAACAGAGTTCTCATCCATTGATCACACTCTGCTTTAGAGCAAGAAGCACGCTCTAGCTTTCTAGAATCTCAAAGAGAGCAGGAAACTTGAGTGTGCTGAGTACAAATGAACGGTGTTTCCTACACATAAGGATCATATCTAGTCCAACTCTGCTTCTGAAACTGATACAATGCACTGGTCCTCTAACATCCAATGCTTGTCAGTTAAGATGAAAAACGTGTGAGCTTCGTGAACGATGTAGTTCCTTTGACCTGAAAAGTGACTGCCCTTACCTGAAACGAAGTCTTGCTTGTAGGAAGACACAGAGCCTGTGATTTAACTCCATTTCTGAAGAGAAACACACAACAGAGTTCTCATCCATTGATCACACTCTGCTTTAGAGCAAGAAGCACGCTCTAGCTTTCTAGAATCCCGAAGAGAGCAGGAAACATGAGTGTGCTGAGTACAAATGAACGGTGTTTCCTACACATAAGGATCATATCTAGTCCAACTCTGCTTCTGAAACTGATACAAAGCACTGGTCCTCGAACATCCAATGCTTGTCAGTTAAGATGAAAAACGTGTGAGCTTCGTGAACGATGTAGTTCGTTTGAGCTGAAAAGTGACTGCCCTTACCTGAAATGATGTCTTGATTGTAGGAAGACACAGAGCCTGGGATTTAACTCCATTTCTGAAGGGAAACACACAACACAGTTCTCATCCTTGGATCACACTCTGCTTTAGAGCAAGAAGCACACTCTTGCTTTCTAGAGTCTCTAATACAGCAAGACACGTGAGTGTGCTCAGATGAAAAGAACTGTGTTTCCGATACATACGGACCATATCTAGTCCAACTCTGCTTGAAATTGATACGAAGCAAAGGTACTCTAACATCCAATGCTTCTCAGTTAAGAAGAGAAACCTGTGAGCTTCGTGAACGATATAGTTCGTTTGAGCTGTAAAGTAAATGCGCTTACCTGAAACGAAATCTTGCTTATAGGAAGACTCAGAGCCAGGGATTTAACTCCATTTCTGAAGTGAAACACACAACAGAGTTCTCATCCATTGATCACACTCTGCTTTAGGGCAAGAAGAACGCTATTGCTTTCTAGAGTCTCAAATACAGCAGGAAATTTGAGTGTGCTCAGAACAAAAGAACTGTGTTTCCAACACTTATGGACCAAATCTAGTCCAACTCTGCTTCTGAAACTGATACAAAGCTCTGGTGCTCTAACATCCGATGCTTGTCAGTTAAGATGAGAAACGTGTGAGATTCGTGAAAGATGTAGTTCGTTTGAGCTGAAAAGTGACTGCCCTTACCTGAAACGAAGTCTTGATTGTAGGAAGACTCAGAGCCTGAGCTTTAACTCCATTTCTGAAGGGAAACACACAGCAGAGTTCTCATCCACGGATCACACTCTGCTTTAGGGCAAGAAGAACGCTATTGCTTTCTAGAGTCTCTAATACCCCAGGAAACTTAAGTGTGCTCAGAACAAAAGTACGGTGTTTCTTACAAATACGAACTAAATCTGGTCCAACTATGCTTCTGAAACTGAAACAAACCACAGGTCCTCTAACATCCAATGCTTGTCAGTTAAGATGAGAAACGTTTGAGCTTCGATAACGATGTAGTTCGTTTGTGATGAAAAGTGACTGCCCTTACCTGAAACGAAGTCTTGCTTGTAGGAAGACACAGAGCCTGTGATTTAACCCCATTTCTGAAGTAAAACACACAGCAGAGGTCTCATGCATTGATCACAATCTACTTTAGAGCAAGAAGCACGCTCTTGCTTTCTAGATTCTCTAAGACAGCAGGAAACATGAGTGTGCTGTGAAAAAAAGAACGGTGTTTACTACACATACGGACCATATCTAGTCCAACTCTGCTTCTGAAACTGATACAAAGCACTGGTCCTCTAACATCCAATGCTTGTCAGTTAAGATGAGAAACATGTGAGCCTCATGAACGATGTAGTTCCTTTGAGCTGAAAAGTGACTGCCCTTACCTGAAACGATGTCTTGATTGTAGGAATACACAGAGCCTGGGATTTAACTCCATTTCTGAAGGGAAACACACAGAATCGTTCACTTTAATGGATCACACTCTGCTTTAGAGCAAGAAGAACGCTATTGCTTTCTAGAGTCTCTACTACCGAGGGAACTTGTGTGTGCTGGGAACAAAAGAACTGTGTTTCCTGCAAATAGGGACCATATCTAGTCCAACTCTGCTTCTGAAACTGATACAAAGCACTGGTCCTCTAACATCCAATGCTTGTCAGTTAAGATGAGAAACGTGTGAGCTTCATGAACGATGTAATTCCTTTGAGCTGAAAAGTGACTGCCCTTACCTGAAACGACGTCTTGATTGTAGGAAGACTCAGAGCCTGGGCTTGAACTCTATTTCTGAAGGGAAACACACAGCAGAGTTCTCATCCATGGATCACACTCTCCTTTAGAGCAAGAAGAAAGCTATTGCTTTCTAGAATCTCTAATACCGCAGGAAACGTGAGTGTTCTCAGTACAAAAGAACGGTGATTCATACACATACGGACTATATCTAGTCCAACTGTGCTTCTGAAACTGAAACAAAGCACTGGTCCTCTAACATCCAATGCTTCTCAGTTAAGATGAGAAACGTGTGACCTTCGTGAACGATGTTGTTCGTTTGAACTGAAACGTGACTGCCCTTACCTTAAACCAAGTCTTTCTTGTAGGAAGACACAGAGCCTGGGCTTTAACTCCATGTCTGAAGGGAAACACACAGCAGAGTTCTCATCCATGGATCACACTCTGCTTTAGGGCAAGAAGAACGCTATTGCTTTCTAGAGTCTCTACTACCGCTGGAAAATTGAGTGTGCTGGGAACAAAAGAACTGTGTTTCCTGCAAATAGGGACCATATCTAGTCCAACTCTGCTTCTGAAACTGATACAAATCAGTGGTCCTCTAACATCCAATGCTTGTCAGTTAAGATGAGAAACGTGTGAGCCTCATGAAAGATGTAGTTCCTTTGAGCTGAAAAGTGACTGCCCTTACCTGAAACGATGTCTTGATTGTAGGAATACACAGAGCCTGGGATTTAACTCCATTTCTGAAGGGAAACACACAGAACCGTTCCCTTCAATGGATCACTCTCTGCTTTAGAGCAAGAAGAACGCTATTACCTTGTAGAATCTCAAAGAGATCAGGAAACTTGAGTGTGCTGAGTATAAATGAACGGTTTTTCCTACACATAAGGATCATATCTAGTGCAACTCTGCTTCTGAAACTGATACAAAGCACTGGTCCTCTAACATCCAATGCTTGTCAGTTAAGATGTGAAACGTGTGAACTTCGTGAACGATGTAGTCCCTTTGAGCTGAAAAGTGACTGCCCTTACCTGAAACGAATTCTTGCTTGTAGGAAGTCTCAGAGCCTGTGATTTAACTCCATTTCTGAAGAGAAACATACAACACAGTTCTCATCCATGGATCACACTCTGCTTTAGAGCAAGAAGCACGCTCTTGCTTTCTAGAGTCTCTAAGACAGCAGGAAACATGAGTGTGATGAGAACAAAAGAATGGTGTTTCCTATACATACGGACCATATCTAGTCCAACTATGTTTCTGAAACTGATACAAAGTACTGGTCCTCTAACGTTCAATGCTTGGCAGTTAAGATGAGAAACGTGTGAGCTTCGTGAACGATGTAGTTCGTTTGAGCTGAAAAGTGACTGCCCTTACCTGAAACGAAGTCTTGATTGTAGGAAGACTCAGAGCCAGGGCTTTAACTCCATTCCTGAAGGGAAACACACAGCAGACTTCTGATCCATGGATCACACTCTGCTTTAGGGCAAGAAGAACGCTAATGCTTTCTAGAATCTCTAATACCAAAGGAAACGTAAGTGTGCTCAGAACAAAAGAACGGTGATTCATACAAATACGAACTAAATCTAGTCCAACTCTGCTTCTGAAACTGAAAAAAACCACAGGGCCTCTAATATCCAATGCTTGTCAGTTAAGATGAGAAACGTGTGAGCTTCATGAACGATTCAGTTCCTTTGAGCTGAAAAGTGACTGCCCTTACCTGAAACGATGTCTTGATTGTAGGAATACTCAGAGCCTGGGAATTCACTCCATTTCTGAAGGGAAACACACAGAATCGTTCTCATCAATGGATCACACTCTGGTTTCGAGCAAGAAGAACGCTATTGCTTTCTAGAGTCTCTAATACCGCAGGAAAATTGAGTGTGCTGGGAACAAAAAAACTGTGTTTCCTACACATACAGACCATATCTAGTCCAACTCTGCTTCTGAAACTGATACAAAGCTCTGGTCCTCTAACATCCGATGCTTGTCACTTAAGATGAGAAACGTGTGACCTTCGTGAATGATGTAGTTCGTTTGAGCTGCAAAGTGACTGCCCTTACCTGAAACAATGTCTTGCTTGTAGGAAGACACAGAGCCTGGGATTTAACTCTATTTCGGAAGGGAAACACACAACACAGTTCTCATCCATGGATCACACTATGCTTTAGAGCAAGAAGTAAGCTCTTGCTTTCTAGAATCTCTAATACAGCAGGAAATATGAGTGTGCTCACAAGAAAAGAAATGTGTTTCCTACACATAACGACCATATCTAGTCCAACTATGCTTCTGAAACTGATACAAAGCTCTGGTCCACTAACATCCAATGCTTGGCAGTTAAGATGTGAAACGTGTGAGTTTCATGAACAATGTAGTTCTTTTGAGCTGAAAAGGGACTGCCCTTATCTGAAACGAATTCTTGCTTGTAGGAAGTCTCAGAGCCTGGGATTTAACTCCATTTCTGAAGTGAAACACACAGCAGAGTTCTCATGCATTGTTCACACACTGCTTTAGAGCAAGAAGCAGGCTCTTGCTTTCTAGAGTCTCTAAGAGAGCAGGAAACATGAGTGTGATGAGAACAAAAGAACGGTGTTTCCTACACATACGGACCATATCTAGTCCAACTATGCTTCTGAAACTGATACAAAGCACTGGTCCTCTAACATCCAATGCTTGTCAGTTAAGATGAAAAACATGTGAGCTTCGTGAACTATGTAGTTCCTTTGAGCTGAAAAGTGACTGCCCTTACCTGAAACGAAGTATTGCTTGTAGGGAGACACAGAGCCTGTGATTTAACCCCATTTCTGAAGTGAAACACACAGCAGAGTTCTCATGCAATGATCACAATCTGCTTTAGAGCAAGAAGCACGCTCTTGCTTTCTAGATTCTCTAAGACAGCATGAAACATGAGTGTGCTGAGAAAAAAAGAACGGTGTTTACTACACATACAAAACATATCTAGTCCAACTCTGCTTCTGAAACTGATACAAAGCACTGTTCCTCTAACATCCAATGCTTGTCAGTTAAGATGAGAAACGTGTGAGCTTCATGAACGATGTAGTTCCTTTGAGCTGAAAAGTGACTGCCCTTACCTGAAACGATGTCTTGATTGTAGGAAGACACAGAGCCTGGGATTTAACTCCTCTTCTGAAGGGAAACACACAGAATCGTTCTCATCAATGGATCACACTCTGCTTTAGAGCAAGAAGAACGCTATTGCTTTCTAGAGTCTCTACTACCACAGGAAACTTGAGTGTGTTGGGAACAAAGGAACGGTGTTTCCTACACATACGGACCATATCTAGTCCAACTCTGCTTCTGAAACTGAAACAAACCACAGGTCCTCTAACATCCAATGCTTGTCAGATAAGATGAGAATCGTGTGAGCTTCATGAACGATGTAGTTCCTTTGATCTGAAAAGTGACTGCCCTTACCTGAAACGATGTCTTGATTGTAGGAATACACAGAGCCTGGGATTTGACTCCATTTATGAAAGGAAACACACAGCAGACTTCTCATCCATGGATCACACTCTGCTTTAGGGCAAGAAGAACGCTATTGCTTTCTAGAGGCTCTAATACAGCAGGAAACTTGAGTGTGCTCAGAACAAAAGAACTGTGTTTCCTACACATACGGACCAAATCTAGTCCAACTCTGCATCTGAAACTGATACAAAGCTCTGGTCCTCTAACATCCAATGCTTGGCAGTTAAGATGAGAAACGTGTGAGCTTTGTGAACGATGTAGTTCTTTCGAGCTGAAACGTGACTGCCCTTACCTGAAACGAAGTCTTGCTTGTAGGAAGACACAGAGCCTGGGATTTAACTCCATTTCTGAAGTTAAACACACAACACAGTTCTCATCCTTGGATCACACTCTGCTTTAGAGCAAGAAGCACACTCTTGCTTTCTAGAGTCTCTAATACAGCAAGACACGTGAGTGTGCTCAGAAGTAAAGAACTGTGTTTCCGATACATACGGACCATATCTAGTCCAACTCTGCTTGAAATTGATACGAAGCAAAGGTACTCTAACATCCAATGCTTCTCAGTTAAGAAGAGAAACCTGTGAGCTTCGTGAACGATATAGTTCGTTTGAGCTGTAAAGTAAATGCGCTTACCTGAAACGAAATCTTGCTTATAGGAAGACTCAGAGCCAGGGATTTAACTCCATTTCTGAAGTGAAACACACAACAGAGTTCTCATCCATTGATCACACTCTGCTTTAGGGCAAGAAGAACGCTATTGCTTTCTAGAGTCTCAAATACAGCAGGAAATTTGAGTGTGCTCAGAACAAAAGAACTGTGTTTCCAACACTTATGGACCAAATCTAGTCCAACTCTGCTTCTGAAACTGATACAAAGCTCTGGTCCTCTAACATCCGATGCTTGTCAGTTAAGATGAGAAACGTGTGAGATTCATGAAAGATGTAGTGCGTTTGAGCTGAAAAGTGACTGCCCTTACCTGAAACGAAGTCTTGATTGTAGGAAGACTCAGAGCCTGAGCTTTAACTCCATTTCTGAAGGGAAACACACAGCAGAGTTCTCATCCACGGATCACACTCTGCTTTAGGGCAAGAAGAACGCTATTGCTTTCTAGAGTCTCTAATACCGCAGGAAACTTAAGTGTGCTCAGAACAAAAGTACGGTGTTTCTTACAAATACGAACTAAATCTGGTCCAACTCTGCTTCTGAAACTGAAACAAACCACAGGTCCTCTAACATCCAATGCTTGTCAGTTAAGTTGAGAAACGTTTGAGCTTCGATAACGATGTAGTTCGTTTGTGATGAAAAGTGACTGCCCTTACCTGAAACGAAGTCTTGCTTGTAGGAAGACACAGAGCCTGTGATTTAACCCCATTTCTGAAGTAAAACACACAGCAGAGTTCTCATGCATTGATCACAATCTGCTTTAGAGCAAGAAGCACGCTCTTGCTTTCTATATTCTCTAAGACAGCAGGAAACATGAGTGTGCTGTGAAAAAAAGAACGGTGTTTACTACACATACGGACCATATCTAGTCCAACTCTGCTTCTGAAACTGATACAAAGCACTGGTCCTCTAACATCCAATGCTTGTCAGTTAAGATGAGAAACATGTGAGCCTCATGAACGATGTAGTTCCTTTGAGCTGAAAAGTGACTGCCCTTACCTGAAACGATGTCTTGATTGTAGGAATACACAGAGCCTGGGATTTAACTCCATTTCTGAAGGGAAACACACAGAATCGTTCACTTCAATGGATCACACTCTGCTTTAGAGCAAGAAGAACGCTATTGCTTTCTAGAGTCTCTACTACCGCTGGAAACTTGAGTGTGCTGGGAACAAAAGAACTGTGTTTCCTGCAAATAGGGACCATATCTAGTCCAACTCTGCTTCTGAAACTGATACAAAGCACTGGTCCTCTAACATCCAATGCTTGTCAATTAAGATGAGAAACGTGTGAGCCTCATGAACGATGTAGTTCCTTTGAGCTGAAAAGTGACTGCCCTTACCTGAAACGATGTCTTGATTGTAGGAATACACAGAGCCTGTGATTTAACTCCATTTCTGAAGGAAAACACACAGAATCGTTCCCTTCAATGGATCACTCTCTGCTTTAGAGCAAGAAGAACGCTATTACTTTGTAGAATCTCAAAGAGATCAGGAAACTTGAGTGTGCTGAGTATAAATGAACGGTTTTTCCTACACATAAGGATCATATCTAGTGCAACTCTGCTTCTGAAACTGATACAAAGCACTGGTCCTCTAACATCCAATGCTTGTCAGTTAAGATGTGAAACGTGTGAACTTCGTGAACGATGTAGTCCCTTTGAGCTGAAAAGTGACTGCCCTTACCTGAAACGAATTCTTGCTTGTAGGAAGTCTCAGAGCCTGTGATTTAACTCCATTTCTGAAGAGAAACATACAACACAGTTCTCATCCATGGATCACACTCTGCTTTAGAGCAAGAAGCACGCTCTTGCTTTCTAGAGTCTCTAAGACAGCAGGAAACATGAGTGTGATGAGAACAAAAGAACGTTGTTTCCTATACATACGGACCATATCTAGTCCAACTATGTTTCTGAAACTGATACAAAGTACTGGTCCTCTAACGTCCAATGCTTGGCAGTTAAGATGAGAAACGTGTGAGCTTCGTGAACGATGTAGTTCCTTTGAGCTGAAAAGTGACTGCCCTTACCTGAAACGAAGTCTTGATTGTAGGAAGACTCAGAGCCCGGGCTTTAACTCCATTTCTGAAGGGAAACACACAGCAGACTTCTCATCCATGGATCACACTCTGCTTTAGGGCAAGAAGAACGCTATTGCATTCTAGAGTCTCAAATACAGCAGAAACTTGAGTGTGCTCAGAACAAAAGAACTGTGTTTCCTACACATACGGACCAAATCTAGTCCAACTCTGCATCTGAAACTGATACAAACCTCTGGTACTCTAACATCCGATGCTTGTCAGTTAAGATGAGGAACGTGTGAGATTCGTGAAAGATGTAGTTCTTTTGAGCTGAAAAGTGACTGCCCTTACCTGAAACGAAGTCTTGATTGTAGGAAGACTCAGATCCTGGGCTTTAACTCCATTTCTGAAGGGAAACACACAGCAGAGTTCTCATCCACGGATCACACTCTGCTTTAGGGCAAGAAGAACGCTAATGCTTTCTAGAGTCTCTAATACCAAAGGAAAAGTAAGTGTGCTCAGAACAAAAGAACGGTGATTCATACAAATACGAACTAAATCTAGTCCAACTCTGCTTCTGAAACTGAAACAAACCACAGGGCCTCTAATATCCAATGCTTGTCAGTTAAGATGAGAAACGTGTGAGCCTTATGAACGATGCAGTTCCTTTGAGCTGAAAAGTGACTGCCCTTACCTGAAACGATGTCTTGATTGTAGGAATACACAGAGCCTGGGAATTCACTCCATTTCTGAAGGGAAACACACAGAATCGTTCTCATCAATGGATCACACTCTGGTTTCGAGCAAGAAGAACGCTATTGCTTTCTAGATTCTCTAATACCGCAGGAAAATTGAGTGTGCTGGGAACAAAAGAACTGTGTTTCCTACACATACGGACCATATCTAGTCCAACTCTGCTTCTGAAACTGATACAAAGCTCTGGTCCTCTAACATCCGATGCTTGTCACTTAAGATGAGAAACGTGTGACCTTCGTGAATGATGTAGTTCGTTTGAGCTGCAAAGTGTCTGCCCTTACCTGAAACAATGTCTTGCTTGTAGGAAGACACAGAGCCTGGGATTTAACTCCATTTTGGAAGGGAAACACACAACACAGTTCTCATCCATGGATCACATTATGCTTTAGAGCAAGAAGTAAGCTCTTGCTTTCTAGAGTCTCTAATACAGCAGGAAATATGAGTGTGCTCACAAGAAAAGAAATGTGTTTCCTACACATAACGACCATATCTAGTCCAACTATTCTTCTGAAACTGATACAAATCTCTGGTCCTCTAAGATCCAATGCTTGTCAGTTAAGATGAAAAACATGTGAGCTTCGTGAACTATGTAGTTCCTTTGAGGTGAAAAGTGACTGCCCTTACCTGAAACGAAGTATTGCTTGTAGGAAGACACAGAGCCTGTGATTTAACCCCATTTCTGAAGTGAAACACACAGCAGAGTTCTCATGCAATGATCACAATCTGCTTTAGAGCAAGAAGCACGCTCTTGCTTTCTAGATTCTCTAAGACAGCATGAAACATGAGTGTGCTGAGAAAAAAAGAACGGTGTTTACTACACATACAAACCATATCTAGTCCAACTCTGCTTCTGAAACTGATACAAAGCACTGGTCCTCTAACATCCAATGCTTGTCAGGTAAGATGAGAAACGTGTGAGCCTCATGAACGATGTAGTTCCTTTGAGCTGAAAAGTGACTGCCCTTACCTGAAACGATGTCTTGATTGTAGGAATACACAGAGCCTGGGATTTACCTCCATTTCTGAAGGGAAACACACAGAATCGTTCCCTTCAATGGATCACTCTCTGCTTTAGAGCAAGAAGAAAGCTATTACTTTGTAGAATCTCAAAGAGATCAGGAAACTTGAGTGTGCTGAGTATAAATGAACGGTTTTTCCTACACATAAGGATCATATCTAGTGCAACTCTGCTTCTGAAACTGATACAAAGCACTGGTCCTCTAACATCCAATGCTTGTCAGTTAAGATGTGAAACGTGTGAACTTCGTGAACGATGTAGTCCCTTTGAGCTGAAAAGTGACTGCCCTTACCTGAAACGAATTCTTGCTTGTAGGAAGTCTCAGAGCCTGTGATTTAACTCCATTTCTGAAGAGAAACATACAACACAGTTCTCATCCATGGATCACACTCTGCTTTAGAGCAAGAAGCACGCTCTTGCTTTCTAGAGTCTCTAAGACAGCAGGAAACATGAGTGTGATGAGAACAAAAGAACGGTATTTCCTATATTTACGGACCATATCTAGTCCAACTATGTTTCTGAAACTGATACAAAGTACTGGTCCTCTAACGTCCAATGCTTGGCAGTTAAGATGAGAAACGTGTGAGCTTCGTGAACAATGTAGTTCGTTTGAGCTGAAAAGTGACTGCCCTTACCTGAAACGAAGTCTTGATTGTAGGAAGACTCAGAGCCCGGGCTTTAACTCCATTTCTGAAGGGAAACACACAGCAGACTTCTCATCCATGGATCACACTCTGCTTTAGGGCAAGAAGAACGCTATTGCATTCTAGAGTCTCAAATACAGCAGAAACTTGAGTGTGCTCAGAACAAAAGAACTGTGTTTCCTACACATACGGACCAAATCTAGTCCAACTCTGCATCTGAAACTGATACAAACCTCTGGTACTCTAACATCCGATGCTTGTCAGTTAAGATGAGGAACGTGTGAGATTCGTGAAAGATGTAGTTCTTTTGAGCTGAAAAGTGACTGCCCTTACCTGAAACGAAGTCTTGATTGTAGGAAGACTCAGATCCTGGGCTTTAACTCCATTTCTGAAGGGAAACACACAGCAGAGTTCTCATCCACGGATCACACTCTGCTTTAGGGCAAGAAGAACGCTAATGCTTTCTAGAGTCTCTAATACCAAAGGAAAAGTAAGTGTGCTCAGAACAAAAGAACGGTGATTCATACAAATACGAACTAAATCTAGTCCAACTCTGCTTCTGAAACTGAAACAAACCACAGGGCCTCTAATATCCAATGCTTGTCAGTTAAGATGAGAAACGTGTGAGCCTTATGAACGATGCAGTTCCTTTGAGCTGAAAAGTGACTGCCCTTACCTGAAACGATGTCTTGATTGTAGGAATACACAGAGCCTGGGAATTCACTCCATTTCTGAAGGGAAACACACAGAATCGTTCTCATCAATGGATCACACTCTGGTTTCGAGCAAGAAGAACGCTATTGCTTTCTAGATTCTCTAATACCGCAGGAAAATTGAGTGTGCTGGGAACAAAAGAACTGTGTTTCCTACACATACGGACCATATCTAGTCCAACTCTGCTTCTGAAACTGATACAAAGCTCTGGTCCTCTAACATCCGATGCTTGTCACTTAAGATGAGAAACGTGTGACCTTCGTGAATGATGTAGTTCGTTTGAGCTGCAAAGTGTCTGCCCTTACCTGAAACAATGTCTTGCTTGTAGGAAGACACAGAGCCTGGGATTTAACTCCATTTTGGAAGGGAAACACACAACACAGTTCTCATCCATGGATCACATTATGCTTTAGAGCAAGAAGTAAGCTCTTGCTTTCTAGAGTCTCTAATACAGCAGGAAATATGAGTGTGCTCACAAGAAAAGAAATGTGTTTCCTACACATAACGACCATATCTAGTCCAACTATTCTTCTGAAACTGATACAAATCTCTGGTCCTCTAAGATCCAATGCTTGTCAGTTAAGATGAAAAACATGTGAGCTTCGTGAACTATGTAGTTCCTTTGAGGTGAAAAGTGACTGCCCTTACCTGAAACGAAGTATTGCTTGTAGGAAGACACAGAGCCTGTGATTTAACCCCATTTCTGAAGTGAAACACACAGCAGAGTTCTCATGCAATGATCACAATCTGCTTTAGAGCAAGAAGCACGCTCTTGCTTTCTAGATTCTCTAAGACAGCATGAAACATGAGTGTGCTGAGAAAAAAAGAACGGTGTTTACTACACATACAAACCATATCTAGTCCAACTCTGCTTCTGAAACTGATACAAAGCACTGGTCCTCTAACATCCAATGCTTGTCAGGTAAGATGAGAAACGTGTGAGCCTCATGAACGATGTAGTTCCTTTGAGCTGAAAAGTGACTGCCCTTACCTGAAACGATGTCTTGATTGTAGGAATACACAGAGCCTGGGATTTACCTCCATTTCTGAAGGGAAACACACAGAATCGTTCCCTTCAATGGATCACTCTCTGCTTTAGAGCAAGAAGAAAGCTATTACTTTGTAGAATCTCAAAGAGATCAGGAAACTTGAGTGTGCTGAGTATAAATGAACGGTTTTTCCTACACATAAGGATCATATCTAGTGCAACTCTGCTTCTGAAACTGATACAAAGCACTGGTCCTCTAACATCCAATGCTTGTCAGTTAAGATGTGAAACGTGTGAACTTCGTGAACGATGTAGTCCCTTTGAGCTGAAAAGTGACTGCCCTTACCTGAAACGAATTCTTGCTTGTAGGAAGTCTCAGAGCCTGTGATTTAACTCCATTTCTGAAGAGAAACATACAACACAGTTCTCATCCATGGATCACACTCTGCTTTAGAGCAAGAAGCACGCTCTTGCTTTCTAGAGTCTCTAAGACAGCAGGAAACATGAGTGTGATGAGAACAAAAGAACGGTATTTCCTATATTTACGGACCATATCTAGTCCAACTATGTTTCTGAAACTGATACAAAGTACTGGTCCTCTAACGTCCAATGCTTGGCAGTTAAGATGAGAAACGTGTGAGCTTCGTGAACAATGTAGTTCGTTTGAGCTGAAAAGTGACTGCCCTTACCTGAAACGAAGTCTTGATTGTAGGAAGACTCAGAGCCAGGGCTTTAACTCCATTTCTGAAGGGAAACACACAGCAGACTTCTCATCCATGGATCACACTCTGCTTTAGGGCAAGAAGAACGCTATTGCTTTCTAGAGTCTCAAATACAGCAGAAACTTGAGTGTGCTCAGAACAAAAGAACTGTGTTTCCTACACATATGGACCAAATCTAGTCCAACTCTGCATCTGAAACTGATACAAACCTCTGGTACTCTAACATCCGATGCTTGTCAGTTAAGATGAGGAACGTGTGAGATTCGTGAAAGATGTAGTTCGTTTGAGCTGAAAAGTGACTGCCCTTACCTGAAACGAAGTCTTGATTGTAGGAAGACTCAGAGCCTGGGCTTTAACTCCATTTCTGAAGGGAAACACACAGCAGAGTTCTCATCCACGGATCACACTCTGCTTCAGGGCAAGAAGAACGCTAATGCTTTCTAGAGTCTCTAATACCAAAGGAAAAGTAAGTGTGCTCAGAACAAAAGAACGGTGATTCATACAAATACGAACTAAATCTAGTCCAACTCTGCTTCTGAAACTGAAACAAACCACAGGGCCTCTAATAGCCAATGCTTGTCAGTTAAGATGAGAAACGTGTGAGCTTCATGAACGATGCAGTTCCTTTGAGCTGAAAAGTGACTGCCCTTACCTGAAACGATGTCTTGATTGTAGGAATACACAGAGCCTGGGAATTCACTCCATTTCTGAAGGGAAACACACAGAATCGTTCTCATCAATGGATCACAGTCTGGTTTCGAGCAAGAAGAACGCTATTGCTTTCTAGAGTCCCTAATACCGCAGGAAAATTGAGTGTGCTGGGAACAAAAGAACTGTGTTTCCTACACATACGGACCATATCTAGTCCAACTCTGCTTCTGAAACTGATACAAAGCTCTGGTCCTCTAACATCCGATGCTTGTCACTTAAGATGAGAAACGTGTGACCTTCGTAAATGATGTAGTTCGTTTGAGCTGCAAAGTGACTGCCCTTACCTGAAACAATGTCTTGCTTGTAGGAAGACACAGAGCCTGGGATTTAACTCCATTTCGGAAGGGAAACACACAACACAGTTCTCATCCATGGATCACACTATGCTTTAGAGCAAGAGGTAAGCTCTTGCTTTCTAGAGTCTCTAATACAGCAGGAAATATGAGTGTGCTCACAAGAAAAGAAATGTGTTTCCTACACATAACGACCATATCTAGTCCAACTATGCTTCTGAAACTGATACAAAGCTCTGGTCCTCTAACATCCAATGCTTGGCACTTAAGATGTGAAACGTGTGAGTTTCATGAACAATGTAGTTCTTTTGAGCTGAAAAGGGACTGCCCTTACCTGAAACGAATTCTTGCTTGTAGGAAGTCTCAGAGCCTGGGATTTAACTCCATTTCTGAAGTGAAACACACAGCAGAGTTCTCATGCATTGTTCACACACTGCTTTAGAGCAAGAAGCAGGCTCTTGCCTTCTAGAGTCTCTAAGAGAGCAGGAAACATGAGTGTGATGAGAACAAAAGAACGGTGTTTCCTACACATACGGACCATATCTAGTCCAACTATGCTTCTGAAACTGATACAAAGCACTGGTCCTCTAACATCCAATGCTTGTAGGTTAAGATGAAAAACATGTGAGCTTCGTGAACTATGTAGTTCCTTTGAGCTGAAAAGTGACTGCCCTTACCTGAAACGATGTCTTGATTGTAGGAAGACACAGAGCCTGGGATTTAACTCCTCTTCTGAAGGGAAACACACAGAATCGTTCTCATCAATGGATCACACTCTGCTTTAGAGCAAGAAGAACGCTATTGCTTTCTAGAGTCTCTACTACCACAGGAAACTTGAGTGTGTTGGGAACAAAGGAACGGTGTTTCCTACACATACGGACCATATCTAGTCCAACTCTGCTTCTGAAACTGATTCAAAGCTCTGGTCCTGTAACATCCTATTCTTGTCAGGTAAGATGAGAAACGTGTGAGATTCGTGAATGATGTAGTTCGTTTGAGCTGAAACGTGACTGCCCTTACCTGAAACGAAGTCTTGCTTGTAGGAAGACACAGAACCTGGGATTTAACCCCATTTCTTAAGTGAAACACACAGCAGAGTTCACATCCATTGTTCACACTCTGCTTTAGAGCAAGAAGCACGCTCTTGCTTTCTAGAGTCTCTAAGACAGCAGGAAACATGAGTGTGATGAGAACAAAACAACGGTATTTCCTACACATACGGACCATATCTAGTACAACTATGCTTCTGAAACTGATACAAAGCACTGGTTCTCTAACATCCAATGCTTGGCAGTTAAGATGAGAAACGTGTGAGCTTCGTGAACGATGTAGTTCGTTTGAGCTGAAAAATGACTGCCCTTACCTGAAACAAGTCTTGCTTTTAGGAGGACACAGAGCCTGGGATTTAACCCCATTTCTTAAGTGAAACACACAGCACAGTTCTCATGCATTGATCACAATCTGCTTTAGAGCAAGAAGCACGCTCTTGCTGTCTAGATTCTCTAAGACAGTATGAAACGTGAGTGTGCTGAGAACAAAAGAACGGAGTTTCCTACACATACGGACCATATCTAGTACAACTCTGCTTCTGAAACTGATACAAAGCACTGGTAATATAACATCCAATGCTTCTCAGCTAAGATGAGAAACCTGTGAGATTCGTGAAAGATGTAATTCCTTTGAGCTGAAAAGTGACTGCCCTTACCTGAAATGAATTTCTGATTGTAGGAAGACTCAGAGCCTGGGATTTATTCCATTTCTGAAGGGAAACACACAGAATCGTTCTCATCCATTGATCACACTCTGCTTTAGAGCAAGAAGAACGGTATTGCTTTCTAGAGTCTCTGCTACCGCAGGAAACTTGAGTGTGATCAGAAAAAAAGAACGATGTTTCTTATACATACGGACTATATCTAGTCCAACTCTGCTTCTGAAACTGAAACAAACCACAGGGCCTCTAACATCCAATGCTTGTCAGTTAAGATGAGAAACGTGTGATATACGTGAACGATGTAGTTCGTTTGAGCTGAAAAGTACCTGCCCTTACCTGAAACCAAGTCTTGCTTGTAGGTAGACACAGAGCCTGGGATTTAACTCCATTTCTGAAGGGAAACACACAGCAGAGTTCTCATCCATTGATCACACTCTGCTATAGAGCAAGAAGAACGCTATTGCTTTCTAGAGTCTCTACTACCGCAGGTAACTTGAGTGTGCTCAGAACAAAAGAACGGTGTTTCCTACACATACGGGCTATATCTAGTCCAAGCCTGCTTCTGAAACTGAAACAAACCACAGGTCCTCTAACATCCAATGCTTGTCAGTTAAGATGAGAAACGTGTGAGCTTCGTGAACAATGTAGTTCGTTTGAGCTGAAACGTAACTGCCCTTACCTGAAACCAAGTCTTGCTTGTAGGAAGACACAGAGCCTGGGATTTAACTCCGTTTCTGAAGGGAAACACACAGCAGAGTTCTCATCCATTGATAACACTCTGCTTTAGAGCAAGAAGAATGCTTTTGCTTTCTAGATTCTCAAATACAGCAGGAAACTTGAGTGTGCTCAGAACAAAAGAACTGTGTTTCCTACACATACGGACCATATCTAGTCCAACTCTGCTTCTGAAACTGATACAAAGCTCTGGTCCTCTAACATCCGATGCTTGTCACTTACGATGAGAAACGTGTTACCTTTGTGAACTATGTAGTTCGTTTGAGATGAAAAGTGACTGCCCTTACCTGAAACGAAGTCTTGCTTGTAGGAAGACACAGAGCATGGGATTTAACTCCATTTCGGAAGGGAAACACACAACACAGTTCTCACCCATGGATCACACTCTGCTTTAGAGCAAGAAGTACGCTCTTGCTTTCTAGAGTCTCTAATACAGCAGGAAATATGAGTGTGCTCAGAAGAAAAGAACCCTGTTTCCTATACATACGGACCATATCTAGTTCAACTCTGCTTGAAATTGATACAAAGCAAAGGTCCTCTAACATCCAATGATTCTCAGTTAAGATGAGAAACCTGTGAGATTCGTGAAAGATGTAGTTCCTTTGAGCTGAAAAGTGACTGCCCTTACCTGAAACGAATTCTTGCTTGTAGGAAGACTCAGAGCCTGGGATTTAACCCCATTTCTGAAGTGAAACACACAGCAGAGTTCTCATGCAATGATCACAATCTGCTTTAGAGCAAGAAGCACGCTCTTGCTTTCTAGATTCTCTAAGACAGCAGGAAACATGAGTGTGCTGAGAAAAAAAGAACGGTGTTTACTACACAAACAAACCATATCTAGTCCAACTCTGCTTCTGAAACTGATACAAAGCACTGGTCCTCTAACATCCAATGCTTGTCAGTTAAGATGAGAAACTTGTGAGCTTCATGAACGATGTAGTTCCTTTGAGCTGAAAAGTGACTGCCATTACCTGAAACGATGTCTTGATTGTAGGAAGACAGAGAGCCTGGGATTTAACTCCACTTCTGAATGGAAACACACAGAATCGTTCTCATCAATGGATCACACTCTGCTTAGAGCAAGAAGAAGGCTATTGCTTTCTAGAGTCTCTACTACCGCAGGAAACTTGAGTGTGCTGGGAACAAAGGAACGGTGTTTCCTACACATACGGACCATATCTAGTCCAACTCTGCTTCTTAAACTGATTCAAAGCTCTGGTCCTGTAACATCCTATGCTTGTCAGTTAAGATGAGAAACGTGTGAGCTTCGTGAATGATGTAGTTCGTTTGAGCTGAAACGTGACTGCCCTTACCTGAAACGAAGTCTTGCTTGTAGGAAGACACAGAGCCTGGGATTTAACTCCATTTCTGAAGGGAAAAACACAACACAGTTCTTATCCATGGATCACACTCTGTTTTAGAGCAAGAAGCACGCTCTTGCTTTCTAGAATCTCTAATACAGCAGGAAACGTGAGTGTGCTCAGGAGAAAAGAACCGTGTTTCCGATACATACGGACCATATCTAGTTCAACTCTGCTTGAAATTGATACAAAGCAAAGGTCCTCTAACATCCAATGCTTCTCAGTTAAGAAGAGAAACCTGTGAGCTTCGTGAACGATATAGTTCGTTTGAAACGAAGTCTTGCTTATAGGAAGACTCAGAGCCAGGGATTTAACTCCATTTCTGAAGTGAAACACACAACAGAGTTCTCATCCATTGATCATACTCTGCTTTAGAGCAAGAAGCACCCTCTAGCTTTCTAGAATCTCGAAGAGTGCAGGAAACTTGAGTGTGCTGAGTACAAATGAACGGTGTTTCCTACACATAAGGATCATATCTAGTCCAACTCTGCTTCTGAAAATGATAAAAAGCACTGGTCCTCTAACATCCAATGCTTGTCAGTTAAGATGTGAAACGTGTGCGCTTCGTGAACGATGTAGTTCCTTTGTGGTGAAAAGTGACTGCCCTTACCTGAAACGAATTCTTGCTTGTAGGAAGTCTCAGAGCCTGGGATTTAACTCCATTTCTGAAGTGAAACACACAGCAGAGTTCTCATCCATTGTTCACACACTGTTTTAGAGCAAGAAACAGGCTCTTGCTTTCTAGAGTCTCTAAGAGAGCAGGAAACATGACTGTGATGAGAACAATAGAACGATGTTTCCTACACATACGGACCATATCTAGTCCAACTATGCTTCTGAAACTGATAAAAAGCACTGGTCCTCTAACATCCAATGCTTGTCAGTTAAGATGTGAAACGTGTGAGCTTCGTGAACGATGTAGTTCGTTTGAGCTGAAAAGTGACTGCCCTTACCTGAAACGAATTCTTGATTGTAGGAAGACTCAGAGCCTGGGCTTTAACTCCATTTCTGAAGGGAAACACACAGCAGACTTCTCATCCATGGATCACACTCTGCTTTAGGGCAAAAAGAAAGCTATTGCTTTCTAGAGTCTCTACTACTGCAGGAAACTTGAGTGTGCTGGGAACTAAAGAACGGTGTTTCCTACACATACGGACCATATCTAGTCCAACTCTGCTTCTGAAACTGATACAAAGCACTGATCCTCTAACATCCAATGCTTGTCAGTTAAGATGAGAAACGTGTGAGCTTCATGAACGATGTAGTTCCTTTGAGCTGATATGTGACTGCCCTTACCTGAAATGACGTCTTGATTGTAGGAAGACTCAGAGCCTGGGCTTGAACTCTATTTCTGATGGGAAACACAAAGGAGAGTTCTCAGCCATGGATCACACTCTGCTTTAGAGCAAGAAGAACGCTATTGCTTTCTAGATTCTCTAATACCACAGGAAACGTGAGTGTTCTCAGAACAAGAGAACTGTGTTTCCTACACATACAGACGATATCTAGTCCAACTCTGCTTCTGAAACTGATATAAAGCTCTGGTCCTCTAACATCCGATGCTTGTCAGTTAAGATGAGAAACGTGTGAACTTTGTGAACTATGTAGTTCGTTTGAGCTGAAACGTGACTGCCCTTTCCTGAAATGAAATCTTGCTTGTAGGAAGACACAGAGCCTGGGATTTAACTCCATTTCTGAAGGGAAACACACAACACATTTCTCAGCCATGGATCACACTCTGCTTTAGAGCAAGAAGCACGCTCTTGCTTTCTAGAGTCTCTAATACAGCAGGAAACGTGAGTGTGCTCAGAAGAAAAGAACCGTGTTTCTGATACATACGGACCATATCTAGTTCAACTCTGCTTGAAATTGATACAAAGCAAAGGTCCTCTAACATCCAATGTTTCTCAGTTAAGAAGAGAAACCTGTGAGCTTCGTGAACGATAAAGTTCTTTTGAGCTGTAAAGTAAATGCCCTTGCCTGAAACGAAGTCTTGCTTATAGGAAGACTCAGAGCCAGGGATTTAACTCCATTTCTGAACTGAAACACACAACAGAGTTCGCATCCATTGATCACACTCTGCTTTAGAGCAATAAGTACGCTCTAGATTTCTAGAATCTCGAAGAGAGCAGGAAACTTGAGTGTGCTGAGTACAAATGAACAGTGTTTCCTACACATAAGCATCATATCTAGTCCAACTCTGCTTCTGAAACTGATACAAAGCACTGGTCCTCTAACATCCAATCCTTGTCAGTTAAGATGAAAAACATGTGAGCTTCGTGAACAATGTAGTTCCTTTGAGCTGAAAAGTGACTGCCTTTACCTGAAACGAAGTCTTGCTTGTAGGAAGACACAGAGCCTGGGATTTAACTCCATTTCTGAAGGGAAACATACAACACTGTTCTCATCCATGGATCACACTCTGCTTTAGAGCAAGAAGCACGCATACGGACCATATCTAGTCCAACTATGTATCTGAAACTGATACAATGCACTGG
Source organism: Onychomys leucogaster (assembly GCA_949786385.1). Classification (NCBI taxonomy): domain Eukaryota; kingdom Metazoa; phylum Chordata; class Mammalia; order Rodentia; family Cricetidae; genus Onychomys; species Onychomys leucogaster. Next base: position 1,789,753 of record CATKUP010000009.1, on the reverse strand, counting down.
TACTCTAACATCCAATGCTTGGCAGTTAAGATGAGAAACGTGTGAGCTTCATGAACGATGAGGTTCCTTTGAGCTGAAAAGTGCCTGCCCTTACCTGAAAGGATGTCTTGATTGTAGGAAGACACAGAGCCTTGGATTTAACTCCATTTCTGAAGGGAAACACACAGAATCGTTCTCATCAATGGATCACACTCTGCTTTAGTGCAAGAAGAACGCTATTGCTTTCTAGAGTCTCTACTACCACAGGAAACTTGAGTGTGCTGGGAACAAATGAACTGTGTTTCCTACACATACGGACCATATCTAGTCCAACTCTGCTTCTGAAACTGATACAAAGCTCTGGTCCTCTAACATCCGATGCTTGTCACTTAAGATGAGAAACGTGTGAGCTTCGTGAACGATGTAGTTCGTTTCAGCTGAAAAGTGACTGCCCTTACCTGAAACGAAGTCGTGCTTGTAGGAAGACTCAAAGCCTGGGATTTAACTCCATTTCTGAAGTGAAACACACAGCAGAGTTCTCATCCATTGTTCACACTCTGCTTTAGAGCAAGAAGCACGCTCTTGCTTTCTAGAATCTCTAAGACAGCAGGAAACATGAGTGTGATGAGAACAAAACAATAGTATTTCCTACACATACGGACCATATCAAGTACAACTATGCTTCTGAAACTGATACAAAGCACTGGTCCTCTAACATCCAATGCTTGGCAGTTAAGATGAGAAACGTGTTAGCTTCGTGAACGATGTAGTTCGTTTGAGCTGAAAAATGACTGCCCTAACCTGAAACAAGTCTTGCTTGTAGGAAGACACAGAGCCTGGGATTTAACTCCATTTCTGAAGTGAAACACAGAGCAGAGTTCTCATCCATTGTTCACACTCTGCTTTAGAGCAAGAAGAACGCTCTTTCTTTCTAGAGTCTCTAAGACAGCAGGAAACATGAGTGTGATGAGAACAAAACAACGGTATTTCCTACACATACGGACCATATCTAGTACAACTATGCTTCTGAAACTGATACAAAGCACTGGTCCTCTAACATCCAATGCTTGGCAGTTAAGATGAGAAACATGTGAGCTTAGTGAAAGATGTAGTTCGTTTGAGCTGAAAAATGACTGCCCTTACCTGAAACGAATTCTTGATTATAGGAAGACTCAGAGCCTGGGATTTAACTCCATTTCTGAAGTGAAACACAGAGCAGAGTTCTCATCCATTGTTAACACTCTGCTTTACAGCAAGAAGCATGCTCTTGCTTTCTAGATTCTCTAAGACAGCAGGAAACGTGAGTGTGCTGAGAACAAAAGAACGGTGCTTCCTACACATACGGACCAAATCTAGTCCAACTCTGCTTCTGAAACTGATACAAAGCTCTGGTCCTCTAACATCCGATCCTTGTCAGTTAAGATGAGAAACGTGTGAGATTTGTGAACGATGTAGTTCGTTTGAGCTGAAAAGTGACTGCCCTTACCTGAAACGAAGTCTTGATTGTAGGAAAACTCAGAGCCTGGGCTTTAACTCTATTTCTGAAGGGAATCACACAGCAGAGTTCTCATGCATGGATCACACTCTGCTTTAGGGCAAGAAGAACGCTATTGCTTTCTAGAGTCTCTAATACCGCAGGAAACGTAAGTGTGCTCAGAACAAAAGAACAGTGTTTCATACACATACAGACTATATCTAGTCCAACTCTGCTTCTGAAATTGAAACAAACCACAGGTCCTCTAACATCCAATGCTTGTAAGTTAATATGAGAAACGTGTGAGCTTCGTGTACGATGTAGTTCGTTTGTGCTGAAAAGTGACTGCCCTTACCTGAAACAAGTCTTGCTTGTAGGAAGACACAGAGCCTGGGATTTAACCCCATTTCTTAAGTGAAACACACAGCAGAGTTCTCATGCATTGATCACAATCTGCTTTAGAGCAAGAAGCACGCTCTTGCTGTCTAGATTCTCTAAGAGAGCAGGAAACGTGAGTGTGCTGAGAACAAAAGAACGGTGTTTCCTACACATACGGACCGTATCTAGTACAACTCTGCTTCTGAAACTGATACAAAGCACTGGTCCTATAACATCCAATGCTTCTCAGTTAAGATGAGAAACCTGTGAGATTCGTGAAAGATGTAGTTCCTTTGAGATCAAAAGTGACTGCCCTTTCCTGAAACGAATTCTTGCTTGTAGGAAGACTAAGAGCCTGGGATTTAACTCCATTTCTGAAGGGAAACACACAACACAGTTCTCATCCATGGATCACACTCTGCTTTAGAGCAAGAAGCACGCTCTTGTTTTCTAGAGTCTCTAAGACAGCAGGAGACATGAGTGTGCTGAGAAAAAAAGAACAGTGGTTCCTACACATATGGACCATATCAAGTCCAACTCTGCTTCTGAAACTGAAACAAACCACAGGTCCTCTAACTTCCAATGCTTGTCAGTTAAGATGAGAAACGTATGAGCTTCGTGTGCGATGTAGTTCGTTTGTGGTGAAAAGTGACTGCCCTTACCTGAAACGATGTCTTGCTTGTAGGAAGACACAGAGACTTGGATTTAACTCCATTTCGGAAGGGAAACACACAACACAGTTCTCATCCATGGATCACACTCTGCTTTAGAGCAAGAAGTACACTCTTGCTTTCTAGAGTCTCTAATACAGCAGGAAATGTGAGTGTGCTCAGAAGAAAAGAACCGTGTTTCCTATACATACAGACCATATCTAGTTCAACTCTGCTTGAAAATGATACAAAGCAAAGGTCCTCTAACATCCAATGCTTCTCAGTTAAGATGAGAAACCTGTGAGATTCGTGAAAGATGTAGTTCCTTTGAGCTGAAAAGTGACTGCCCTTACCTGAAACGAATTCTTGCTTGTAGGAAGACTCAGAGCCTGGGATTTAACTCCATTTCTGAAGTGAAACACACAGCAGAGTTATCATTCATTGTTCACACTCTGCTTTAGAGCAAGAAGAAGGCTGTTGCTTTCTAAAGTCTCTAACACAGCAGGAAACATGAGTTTGATGAGAACAAAAGAACAGTGTTTCCTACACATACCGACCATATCTAGTTCAACTCTGCTTGAAATTGATGCAAAGCAAAGGTCCTCTAACATCCAATGCTTGTCAGTTAAGATGTTAAACGTGTAACCTTCGTGAACGATGTAGTTCATTTGTGCTGAAAGGTGACTGCCCTTACCTGAAATGAAGTCTTGCTTGTAGGAAGACACACAGCCTGGGATTTAACTCCATTTCTGAAGGGAAACACAAAACACAGTTGTCATCCATGGATCACACTCTGCATTAGAGCAAGAAGCAGGTTCTTGCTTTCTAGAGTCTCTAAGCCTGCAGGAAACGTGTTTGTGCTGAGAACAGAAGAACGGTGTTTCCTACACATACGGACCATATCTAGTTCAACTCTGCCTCTGAAATTGATACAGAGCACAAGTCCTCTAACATCCAATGCTTATCATTTAAGATGAGAAACGTGTGAGCTTCGTGAACGATGTAGGTCGTTTGAGCTGAAAAGTGACTGCATGTAGTTCGTTTGAGCTGAAAAGTGACTGCCCTTAACTAAAAAGGAAGTCTTGCTTGTAGGAAGACACAGAGCCTGGGATTTAACTCCATTTCTGAAGGGAAACACACCACATAGTTCTCATCCATGGATCACACTCTGCTTTAGAGCAAGAAGCAGGCTCTTCCTTTCTAGAGTCTCTAATACAACAGGAAACGTGATTGTGCTCAGAACAAAAGAAAGGTGTTTCCTACACATACGGACCATATCTAGTCCAACTCTGCTTCTGAAACTGATACAAAGCACTGATCCTCTAACAACCAATGCTTGTCAGTTAAGATGTGAAACGTGTGAGCTTCGTGAACGATGTAGTTCGTTTGAGCTGAAAAGTGACTGCCCTTACCTGAAACGAAGTCTTGATTGTAGGAAGACTCAGAGCCTGGGCTTTAACTCCATTTCTGAAGGGAAACACACAGCAGACTTCTCATCCAAGGATCACACTCTGCTTTAGGGCAAAAAGAAAGCTATTGCTTTCTAGAGTCTCTACTACCGCAGGAAACTTGAGTGTGCTGGGAACTAAAGAACGGTGTTTCCTACACATACGGACCATATCTAGTCCAACTCTGCTTCTGAAACTGATACAAAGCACTGATCCTCTAACATCCAATGCTTGTCAGTTAAGATGAGAAACGTGTGAGCTTCATGAACGATGTAGTTCCTTTGAGCTGATATGTGACTGCCCTTACCTGAAATGACGTCTTCATTGTAGGAAGACTCAGAGCCTGGGCTTGAACTCTATTTCTGATGGGAAACACAAAGGAGAGTTCTCAGCCATGGATCACACTCTGCTTTAGATCAAGAAGAACGCTATTGCTTTCTAGAGTCTCTAATACCACAGGAAACGTGAGTGTTCTCAGAACAAGAGAACTGTGTTTCCTACACATACGGACGATATCTAGTCCAACTCTGCTTCTGAAACTGATACAAAGCTCTGGTCCTCTAACATCCGATGCTTGTCAGTTAAGATGAGAAACGTGTGAACTTTGTGAACTATGTAGTTCGTTTGAGCTGAAACGTGACTGCCCTTTCCTGAAATGAAATCTTGCTTGTAGGAAGACACAGAGCCTGGGATTTAACTCCATTTCTGAAGGGAAACACACAACACATTTCTCAGCCATGGATCACACTCTGCTTTAGAGCAATAAGCACGCTCTAGCTTTCTAGAATCTCGAAGAGAGCAGGAAACTTGAGTGTGCTGAGTACAAATGAAGAGTGTTTCCTACACATTAGCATCATATCTAGTCCAACTCTGCTTCTGAAACTGATACAAAGCACTGGTCCTCTAACATCCAATCCTTGTCAGTTAAGATGAAAAACATGTGAGCTTCGTGAACAATGTAGTTCCTTTGAGCTGAAAAGTGACTGCCTTTACCTGAAACGAAGTCTTGCTTGTAGGAAGACACAGAGCCTGGGATTTAACTCCATTTCTGAAGGGAAACATACAACACAGTTCTCATCCATGGATCACACTCTGCTTTAGAGCAAGAAGCACGCATACGGACCATATCTAGTCCAACTATGTATCTGAAACTGATACAATGCACTGGTACTCTAACATCCAATGCTTGGCAGTTAAGATGAGAAACGTGTGAGCTTCATGAACGATGAGGTTCCTTTGAGCTGAAAAGTGCCTGCCCTTACCTGAAACGATGTCTTGATTGTAGGAAGACACAGAGCCTTGGATTTAACTCCATTTCTGAAGGGAAACACACAGAAACGTTCTCATCAATGGATCACACTCTGCTTTAGTACAAGAAGAACGCTATTGCTTTCTAGAGTATCTACTACCACAGGAAACTTGAGTGTGCTGGGAACAAATGAACTGTGTTTCCTACACATACGGACCATATCTAGTCCAACTCTGCTTCTGAAACTGATACAAAGCTCTGGTCCTCTAACATCCGATGCTTGTCACTTAAGATGAGAAACGTGTGAGCTTCGTGAACGATGTAGTTCGTTTCAGCTGAAAAGTGACTGCCCTTACCTGAAACGAAGTCGTGCTTGTAGGAAGACTCAAAGCCTGGGATTTAACTCCATTTCTGAAGTGAAACACACAGCAGAGTTCTCATCCATTGTTCACACTCTGCTTTAGAGCAAGAAGCACGCTCTTGCTTTCTAGAATCTCTAAGACAGCAGGAAACATGAGTGTGATGAGAACAAAACAATAGTATTTCCTACACATACAGACCATATCTAGTACAACTATGCTTCTGAAACTGATACAAAGCACTGGTCCTCTAACATCCAATGCTTGGCAGTTAAGATGAGAAACGTGTTAGCTTCGTGAACGATGTAGTTCGTTTGAGCTGAAAAATGACTGCCCTTACCTGAAACAAGTCTTGCTTGTAGGAAGACACAGAGCCTGGGATTTAACTCCATTTCTGAAGTGAAACACAGAGCAGAGTTCTCATCCATTGTTCACACTCTGCTTTAGAGCAAGAAGAACGCTCTTTCTTTCTAGAGTCTCTAAGACAGCAGGAAACATGAGTGTGATGAGAACAAAACAACGGTATTTCCTACACATACGGACCATATCTAGTACAACTATGCTTCTGAAACTGATACAAAGCACTGGTCCTCTAACATCCAATGCTTGGCAGTTAAGATGAGAAACATGTGAGCTTAGTGAAAGATGTAGTTCGTTTGAGCTGAAAAATGACTGCCCTTACCTGAAACGAATTCTTGATTATAGGAAGACTCAGAGCCTGGTATTTAACTCCATTTCTGAAGTGAAACACAGAGCAGAGTTCTCTTCCATTGTTAACACTCTGCTTTACAGCAAGAAGCATGCTCTTGCTTTCTAGATTCTCTAAGACAGCAGGAAACGTGAGTGTGCTGAGAACAAAAGAACGGTGCTTCCTACACATACGGACCATATCTAGTCCAACTCTGCTTCTGAAACTGATACAAAGCTCTGGTCCTCTAACATCCGATCCTTGTCAGTTAAGATGAGAAACGTGTGAGATTTGTGAACGATGTAGTTCGTTTGAGCTGAAAAGTGACTGCCCTTACCTGAAACGAAGTCTTGATTGTAGGAAAACTCAGAGCCTGGGCTTTAACTCTATTTCTGAAGGGAATCACACAGCAGAGTTCTCATGCATGGATCACACTCTGCTTTAGGGCAAGAAGAACGCTATTGCTTTCTAGAGTCTCTAATACCGCAGGAAACGTAAGTGTGCTCAGAACAAAAGAACAGTGTTTCATACACATACAGACTATATCTAGTCCAACTCTGCTTCTGAAACTGAAACAAACCACAGGTCCTCTAACATCCAATGCTTGTAAGTTAATATGAGAAACGTGTGAGCTTCGTGTACGATGTAGTTCGTTTGTGCTGAAAAGTGACTGCCCTTACCTGAAACAAGTCTTGCTTGTAGGAAGACACAGAGCCTGGGATTTAACCCCATTTCTTAAGTGAAACACACAGCAGAGTTCTCATGCATTGATCACAATCTGCTTTAGAGCAAGAAGCACGCTCTTGCTGTCTAGATTCTCTAAGAGAGCAGGAAACGTGAGTGTGCTGAGAACAAAAGAACGGTGTTTCCTACACATACGGACCATATCTAGTACAACTCTGCTTCTGAAACTGATACAAAGTACTGGTCCTATAACATCCAATGCTTCTCAGTTAAGATGAGAAACCTGTGAGATTCGTGAAAGATGTAGTTCCTTTGAGATCAAAAGTGACTGCCCTTACCTGAAACAAGTCTTGCTTGTAGGAAGACACAGAGCCTGGGATTTAACTCCATTTCTGAAGTGAAACACAGAGCAGAGTTCTCATCCATTGTTCACACTCTGCTTTAGAGCAAGAAGAACGCTCTTTCTTTCTAGAGTCTCTAAGACAGCAGGAAACATGAGTGTGATGAGAACAAAACAACGGTATTTCCTACACATACGGACCATATCTAGTACAACTATGCTTCTGAAACTGATACAAAGCACTGGTCCTCTAACATCCAATGCTTGGCAGTTAAGATGAGAAACATGTGAGCTTAGTGAAAGATGTAGTTCGTTTGAGCTGAAAAATGACTGCCCTTACCTGAAACGAATTCTTGATTATAGGAAGACTCAGAGCCTGGGATTTAACTCCATTTCTGAAGTGAAACACAGAGCAGAGTTCTCTTCCATTGTTAACCCTCTGCTTTACAGCAAGAAGCATGCTCTTGCTTTCTAGATTCTCTAAGACAGCAGGAAACGTGAGTGTGCTGAGAACAAAAGAACGGTGCTTCCTACACATACGGACCAAATCTAGTCCAACTCTGCTTCTGAAACTGATACAAAGCTCTGGTCCTCTAACATCCGATCCTTGTCAGTTAAGATGAGAAACGTGTGAGATTTGTGAACGATGTAGTTCGTTTGAGCTGAAAAGTGACTGCCCTTACCTGAAACGAAGTCTTGATTGTAGGAAAACTCAGAGCCTGGGCTTTAACTCTATTTCTGAAGGGAATCACACAGCAGAGTTCTCATGCATGGATCACACTCTGCTTTAGGGCAAGAAGAACGCTATTGCTTTCTAGAGTCTCTAATACCGCAGGAAACGTAAGTGTGCTCAGAACAAAAGAACAGTGTTTCATACACATACAGACTATATCTAGTCCAACTCTGCTTCTGAAATTGAAACAAACCACAGGTCCTCTAACATCCAATGCTTGTAAGTTAATATGAGAAACGTGTGAGCTTCGTGTACGATGTAGTTCGTTTGTGCTGAAAAGTGACTGCCCTTACCTGAAACAAGTCTTGCTTGTAGGAAGACACAGAGCCTGGGATTTAACCCCATTTCTTAAGTGAAACACACAGCAGAGTTCTCATGCATTGATCACAATCTGCTTTAGAGCAAGAAGCACGCTCTTGCTGTCTAGATTCTCTAAGAGAGCAGGAAACGTGAGTGTGCTGAGAACAAAAGAACGGTGTTTCCTACACATACAGACCATATCTAGTACAACTCTGCTTCTGAAACTGATACAAAGCACTGGTCCTATAACATCCAATGCTTCTCAGTTAAGATGAGAAACCTGTGAGATTCGTGAAAGATGTAGTTCATTTGAGATCAAAAGTGACTGCCCTTTCCTGAAACGAATTCTTGCTTGTAGGAAGAGTAAGAGCCTGGGATTTAACTCCATTTCTGAAGGGAAACACACAACACAGTTCTCATCCATGGATCACACTCTGCTTTAGAGCAAGAAGCACGCTCTTGTTTTCTAGAGTCTCTAAGACAGCAGGAGACATGAGTGTGCTGAGAAAAAAAGAACAGTGGTTCCTACACATACGGACCATATCAAGTCCAACTCTGCTTCTGAAACTGAAACAAACCACAGGTCCTCTAACTTCCAATGCTTGTCAGTTAAGATGAGAAACGTATGAGCTTCGTGTGCCATGTAGTTCGTTTGTGGTGAAAAGTGACTGCCCTTACCTGAAACGATGTCTTGCTTGTAGGAAGACACAGAGCCTTGGATTTAACTCCATTTCGGAAGGGAAACACACAACACAGTTCTCATCCATGGATCACACTCTGCTTTAGAGCAAGAAGTACACTCTTGCTTTCTAGAGTCTCTAATACAGCAGGAAATGTGAGTGTGCTCAGAAGAAAAGAACCGTGTTTCCTATACATACGGACCATATCTAGTTCAACTCTGCTTGAAAATGATACAAAGCAAAGGTCCTCTAACATCCAATGCTTCTCAGTTAAGATGAGAAACCTGTGAGATTCGTGAAAGATGTAGTTCCTTTGAGCTGAAAAGTGACTGCCCTTACCTGAAACGAATTCTTGCTTGTAGGAAGACTCAGAGCCTGGGATTTAACTCCATTTCTGAAGTGAAACACACAGCAGAGTTCTCATTCATTGTTCACACTCTGCTTTAGAGCAAGAAGCAGGCTGTTGCTTTCTAAAGTCTCTAACACAGCAGGAAACATGAGTTTGATGAGAACAAAAGAACAGTGTTTCCTACACATACCGACCATATCTAGTTCAACTCTGCTTGAAATTGATGCAAAGCAAAGGTTCTCTAACATCCAATGCTTGTCAGTTAAGATGTTAAACGTGTAACCTTCGTGAACGATGTAGTTCATTTGTGCTGAAAGGTGACTGCCCTTACCTGAAATGAAGTCTTGCTTGTAGGAAGACACACAGCCTGGGATTTAACTCCATTTCTGAAGGGAAACACACAACACAGTTGTCATCCATGGATCACACTCTGCTTTAGAGCAATAAGCAGGTTCTTGCTTTCTAGAGTCTCTAAGACTGCAGGAAACGTGTTTGTGCTGAGAACAGAAGAACAGTGTTTCCTACACATACGGACCATATCTAGTTCAACTCTGCCTCTGAAATTGATACAGAGCACAAGTCCTCTAACATCCAATGCTTATCATTTAAGATGAGAAACGTGTGAGCTTCGTGAACGATGTAGGTCGTTTGAGCTGAAAAGTGACTGCATGTAGTTCGTTTGAGCTGAAAAGTGACTGCCCTTAACTAAAAAGGAAGTCTTGCTTGTAGGAAGACACAGAGCCTGGGATTTAACTCCATTTCTGAAGGGAAACACACCACATAGTTCTCATCCATGGATCACACTCTGCTTTAGAGCAAGAAGCAGGCTCTTCCTTTCTAGAGTCTCTAATACAACAGGAAACGTGAGTGCTCAGAACAAAAGAACTGTGTTTCCTACACATACAGACTTATCTAGGTCATCGCTTCTTCTGAAACAGAAACAAAGCACAGGTCCTGTAACATCCAATGCTTTTCAATTAAGACCGAGAAACGTGTGAGCTTTGTGTACGATGTAGTTCCTTTGACCTGTTAAGTAAATGCCCTTACCTGAAACGAAGTCTTGCTTGTAGGAAGACTCAAGCCTGGGGTTTAACACCATTTCTGAAGTGGAACACAAAGCAGAGTTCTCATCCATTGATCACACTCTGCTTTAGAGAAAGAAGCACGCTCTTGCTTTCTAGAGTCTCTAAGACTGCAGGAAACGTGATTGTGCTGAGAACAGAAGAACAGTGTTTCCTACACATACTGACCATATCTAGTCCAACTCTGCCTCTGAAATTCATACAAAGCACAGGTCCTCTAACATCCAATGCTTGTCATTTAAGATGAGAAACTTGTGAGCTTTGTGAACGATGTAGTTCATTTCAGCTGAAAAGTGACTGCCCTTACGTGAAACAAAGTCTTGCTTGTAGGAAAACACAGAGCCTGTGATTTAACTCCATTTCTGAGGGGAAACACAAAGCACAGTTCTCATCCATGAATCACTCTTTGCTTTAGAGCAAGAAGGACGCTATTGCTTTCTAGAGTCTCTACTACAGCAGGAAACGTGAGTGTGCTCATAACAAAAGAACGGTGTTTCCTACACATACGGACCATATCTAGTCCAACTCTGCCTCTGAAATTGATACAAGCACAGGTCCTCTAACATCCAATGCTTGTCATTTAAGATGAGAAACGAGTGAGCTTTGTGAACGATGTAGTACGTTTGAGCTAAAAGTGACTGCCCTTACCTGAAACGAAATATTGCTTGTAGGAAGACTCAGAGCCTGGGATTTAACTCCATTTCTGAAGTGGAACACACAGCAGAGTTCTCATCCATGGATCACACTCTGCTTTAGAGCAAGATGAACGCTCTGGCTTTCTAGAGTCTCTAAGACAACAGGAAACGTGAGTGTGCTGAGAACAAAAGAACGGTGTTTCCTACACATACGGAACATATCTAGTCCAACTCTGCTTCTGAAATTGATACAAGCACAGGTCGTGTAACATGCAATGCTTTTTAATTAAGACTGAGGAACGTGTGAGCTTCATGAACGATGTAGTTCGTCTGAGCTGAAAAGTGACTGCATGTAGTTCGTTTGAGCTGAAAAGTGACTGCCCTTAACTAAAAAGGAAGTCTTGCTTGTAGGAAGACACAGAGCCTGGGATTTAACTCCATTTCTGAAGGGAAACACACCGCATAGTTCTCATCCATGGATCACACTCTGCTTTAGAGCAAGAAGCAGGCTCTTCCTTTCTAGAGTCTCTAATACAACAGGAAACATGATTGTGCTCAGAACAAAAGAACTGTGTTTCCTACACATATGGACTTATCTAGGTCATCGCTTCTTCTGAAACAGAAACAAAGCACAGTTCCTGTAACATCCAATGCTTTTCAATTAAGACCGAGAAACGTGTGAGCTTTGTGTACGATGTAGTTCCTTTGACCTGTTAAGTAAATGCACTTACCTGAAACGATGTCTTGCTTGTAGGAAGACTCAAGCCTGGGATTTAACTCCATTTCTGAAGTGGAACACACAGCAGAGTTCTCATCCATTGATCACACTCTGCTTTAGAGCAAGAAGAACACTATTGCTTTCTAGAGTCTCTAATATAGCAGGAAACCTGAGTGTGCTCATAACAAAAGAACGGTGTTTCCTACACATACGGACCATATCGAGTTCAACTCTGCTTCTGAAACTGAACCAAACCACAGTTCCTATAACATCCAATGCTTGTCAGTGTAGTTGAGAAACGTGTGAGCTTCGTGAACGATGTAGTACATTTGAGCTGTAAAGTACCTGCCCTTACCTGAAACGAAGTCTTGCTTGTAGGAAGACACAGAGCCTGGGATTTAACTCCATTTCTGAAGGGAAACACACCGCATAGTTCTCATCCATGGATCAAACTCTGCTTTAGAGCAAGAAGCACGCTCTTGCTTTCTAGAGTCTCTAAGACTGCAGGAAACGTGATTGTGCTGAGAACAGAAGAACAGTGTTTCCTACACATACTGACCATATCTAGTCCAACTCTGCCTCTGAAATTCATACAAAGCACAGGTCCTCTAACATCCAATGCTTGTCATTTAAGATGAGAAACTTGTGAGCTTCGTGAACGATGTAGTTCATTTCACCTGAAAAGTGACTGCCCTTACCTGAAACAAAGTCTTGCTTGTAGGAAAACACAGAGCCTGTGATTTAACTCCATTTCTGAGGGGAAACACAAAGCACAGTTCTCATCCATGAATCACACTCTGCTTTAGAGCAAGAAGCACGCTCTTGCTTTCTAGAATCTCTAAGACAGCAGGAAACATGAGTGTGATGAGAACAAAACAATAGTATTTCCTACACATACGGACCATATCTAGTACAACTATGCTTCTGAAACTGATACAAAGCACTGGTCCTCTAACATCCAATGCTTGGCAGTTAAGATGAGAAACGTGTTAGCTTCGTGAACGATGTAGTTCGTTTGAGCTGAAAAATGACTGCCCTTACCTGAAACAAGTCTTGCTTGTAGGAAGACACAGAGCCTGGGATTTAACTCCATTTCTGAAGTGAAACACAGAGCAGAGTTCTCATCCATTGTTCACACTCTGCTTTAGAGCAAGAAGAACGCTCTTTCTTTCTAGAGTCTCTAAGACAGCAGGAAACGTGAGTGTGCTGAGAACAAAAGAACGGTGCTTCCTACACATACGGACCAAATCTAGTCCAACTCTGCTTCTGAAACTGATACAAAGCTCTGGTCCTCTAACATCTGATCCTTGTCAGTTAAGATGAGAAACGTGTGAGATTTGTGAACGATGTAGTTCGTTTGAGCTGAAAAGTGACTGCCCTTACCTGAAACGAAGTCTTGATTGTAGGAAAACTCAGAGCCTGGGCTTTAACTCTATTTCTGAAGGGAATCACACAGCAGAGTTCTCATGCATGGATCACACTCTGCTTTAGGGCAAGAAGAACGCTATTGCTTTCTAGAGTCTCTAATACCGCAGGAAACGTAAGTGTGCTCAGAACAAAAGAACAGTGTTTCATACACATACAGACTATATCTAGTCCAACTCTGCTTCTGAAACTGAAACAAACCACAGGTCCTCTAACATCCAATGCTTGTAAGTTAATATGAGAAACGTGTGAGCTTCGTGTACGATGTAGTTCGTTTGTGCTGAAAAGTGACTGCCCTTACCTGAAACAAGTCTTGCTTGTAGGAAGACACAGAGCCTGGGATTTAACCCCATTTCTTAAGTGAAACACACAGCAGAGTTCTCATGCATTGATCACAATCTGCTTTAGAGCAAGAAGCACGCTCTTGCTGTCTAGATTCTCTAAGAGAGCAGGAAACGTGTGTGTGCTGAGAACAAAAGAACGGTGTTTCCTACACATACGGACCATATCTAGTACAACTCTGCTTCTGAAACTGATACAAAGCACTGGTCCTATAACATCCAATGCTTCTCAGTTAAGATGAGAAACCTGTGAGATTCGTGAAAGATGTAGTTCCTTTGAGATCAAAAGTGACTGCCCTTTCCTGAAACGAATTCTTGCTTGTAGGAAGACTAAGAGCCTGGGATTTAACTCCATTTCTGAAGGGAAACACACAACACAGTTCTCATCCATGGATCACACTCTGCTTTAGAGCAAGAAGCACGCTCTTGTTTTCTAGAGTCTCTAAGACAGCAGGAGACATGAGTGTGCTGAGAAAAAAAGAACAGTGGTTCCTACACATACGGACCATATCAAGTCCAACTCTGCTTCTGAAACTGAAACAAACCACAGGTCCTCTAACTTCCAATGCTTGTCAGTTAAGATGAGAAACGTATGAGCTTCGTGTGCGATGTAGTTCGTTTGTGGTGAAAAGTGACTGCCCTTATCTGAAACGATGTCTTGCTTGTAGGAAGACACAGAGCCTTGGATTTAACTCCATTTCGGAAGGGAAACACACAACACAGTTGTCATCCATGGATCACACTCTGCTTTAGAGCAAGAAGTACACTCTTGCTTTCTAGAGTCTCTAATACAGCAGGAAATGTGAGTGTGCTCAGAAGAAAAGAACCGTGTTTCCTATACATACGGACCATATCTAGCTCAACTCTGCTTGAAAATGATACAAAGCAAAGGTCCTCTAACATCCAATGCTTCTCAGTTAAGATGAGAAACCTGTGAGATTCGTGAAAGATGTAGTTCCTTTGAGCTGAAAAGTGACTGCCCTTACCTGAAACGAATTCTTGCTTGTAGGAAGACTCAGAGCCTGGGATTTAACTCCATTTCTGAAGTGAAACACACAGCAGAGTTCTCATTCATTGTTCACACTCTGCTTTAGAGCAAGAAGCAGGCTGTTGCTTTCTAAAGTCTCTAACACAGCAGGAAACATGAGTTTGATGAGAACAAAAGAACAGTGTTTCCTACACATACCGACCATATCTAGTTCAACTCTGCTTGAAATTGATGCAAAGCAAAGGTCCTCTAACATCCAATGCTTGTCAGTTAAGATGTTAAACGTGTAACCTTCGTGAACGATGTAGTTCATTTGTGCTGAAAGGTGACTGCCCTTACCTGAAATGAAGTCTTGCTTGTAGGAAGACACACAGCCTGGGATTTAACTCCATTTCTGAAGGGAAACACACAACACAGTTGTCATCCATGGATCACACTCTGCTTTAGAGCAATAAGCAGGTTCTTGCTTTCTAGAGTCTCTAAGACTGCAGGAAACGTGTTTGTGCTGAGAACAGAAGAACAGTGTTTCCTACACATACGGACCATATCTAGTTCAACTCTGCCTCTGAAATTGATACAGAGCACAAGTCCTCTAACATCCAATGCTTATCATTTAAGATGAGAAACGTGTGAGCTTCGTGAACGATGTAGGTCGTTTGAGCTGAAAAGTGACTGCATGTAGTTCGTTTGAGCTGAAAAGTGACTGCCCTTAACTAAAAAGGAAGTCTTGCTTGTAGGAAGACACAGAGCCTGGGATTTAACTCCATTTCTGAAGGGAAACACACCACATAGTTCTCATCCATGGATCACACTCTGCTTTAGAGCAAGAAGCAGGCTCTTCCTTTCTAGAGTCTCTAATACAACAGGAAACGTGAGTGCTCAGAACAAAAGAACTGTGTTTCCTACACATACGGACTTATCTAGGTCATCGCTTCTTCTGAAACAGAAACAAAGCACAGGTCCTGTAACATCCAATGCTTTTCAATTAAGACCGAGAAACGTGTGAGCTTTGTGTACGATGTAGTTCCTTTGACCTGTTAAGTAAATGCCCTTACCTGAAACGAAGTCTTGCTTGTAGGAAGACTCAAGCCTGGGGTTTAACTCCATTTCTGAAGTGGAACACAAAGCAGAGTTCTCATCCATTGATCACACTCTGCTTTAGAGAAAGAAGCACGCTCTTGCTTTCTAGAGTCTCTAAGACTGCAGGAAACGTGATTGTGCTGAGAACAGAAGAACAGTGTTTCCTACACATACTGACCATATCTAGTCCAACTCTGCCTCTGAAATTCATACAAAGCACAGGTCCTCTAACATCCAATGCTTGTCATTTAAGATGAGAAACTTGTGAGCTTCGTGAACGATGTAGTTCATTTCAGCTGAAAAGTGACTGCCCTTACGTGAAACAAAGTCTTGCTTGTAGGAAAACACAGAGCCTGTGATTTAACTCCATTTCTGAGGGGAAACACAAAGCACAGTTCTCATCCATGAATCACTCTTTGCTTTAGAGCAAGAAGGACGCTATTGCTTTCTAGAGTCTCTACTACAGCAGGAAACGTGAGTGTGCTCATAACAAAAGAACGGTGTTTCCTACACATACGGACCATATCTAGTCCAACTCTGCCTCTGAAATTGATACAAGCACAGGTCCTCTAACATCCAATGCTTGTCATTTAAGATGAGAAACGAGTGAGCTTTGTGAACGATGTAGTACGTTTGAGCTAAAAGTGACTGCCCTTACCTGAAACGAAATATTGCTTGTAGGAAGACTCAGAGCCTGGGATTTAACTCCATTTCTGAAGTGGAACACACAGCAGAGTTCTCATCCATGGATCACACTCTGCTTTAGAGCAAGATGAACGCTCTGGCTTTCTAGAGTCTCTAAGACAACAGGAAACGTGAGTGTGCTGAGAACAAAAGAACGGTGTTTCCTACACATACGGAACATATCTAGTCCAACTCTGCTTCTGAAATTGATAGAAGCACAGGTCGTGTAACATGCAATGCTTTTTAATTAAGACTGAGGAACGTGTGAGCTTCATGAACGATGTAGTTCGTCTGAGCTGAAAAGTGACTGCATGTAGTTCGTTTGAGCTGAAAAGTGACTGCCCTTAACTAAAAAGGAAGTCTTGCTTGTAGGAAGACACAGAGCCTGGGATTTAACTCCATTTCTGAAGGGAAACACACCGCATAGTTCTCATCCATGGATCACACTCTGCTTTAGAGCAAGAAGCAGGCTCTTCCTTTCTAGAGTCTCTAATACAACAGGAAACATGATTGTGCTCAGAACAAAAGAACTGTGTTTCCTACACATATGGACTTATCTAGGTCATCGCTTCTTCTGAAACAGAAACAAAGCACAGTTCCTGTAACATCCAATGCTTTTCAATTAAGACCGAGAAACGTGTGAGCTTTGTGTACGATGTAGTTCCTTTGACCTGTTAAGTAAATGCACTTACCTGAAACGATGTCTTGCTTGTAGGAAGACTCAATCCTGGGATTTAACTCCATTTCTGAAGTGGAACACACAGCAGAGTTCTCATCCATTGATCACACTCTGCTTTAGAGCAAGAAGAACACTATTGCTTTCTAGAGTCTCTAATATAGCAGGAAACCTGAGTGTGCTCATAACAAAAGAACGGTGTTTCCTACACATACGGACCATATCGAGTTCAACTCTGCTTCTGAAACTGAACCAAACCACAGTTCCTATAACATCCAATGCTTGTCAGTGTAGTTGAGAAACGTGTGAGCTTCGTGAACGATGTAGTACATTTGAGCTGTAAAGTACCTGCCCTTACCTGAAACGAAGTCTTGCTTGTAGGAAGACTCAAGCCTGGGGTTTAACTCCATTTCTGAAGTGGAACACACAGCAGTGTTCTCATCCATTGATCACACTCTGCTTTAGAGCAAGAAGCACGCTCTTGCTTTCTAGAGTCTCTAAGACTGCAGGAAACGTGATTGTGCTGAGAACAGAAGAACAGTGTTTCCTACACATACTGACCATATCTAGTTCAACTCTGCCTCTGAAATTCATACAAAGCACAGGTCCTCTAACATCCAATGCTTGTCATTTAAGATGAGAAACTTGTGAGCTTCGTGAACGATGTAGTTCATTTCAGCTGAAAAGTGACTGCCCTTACCTGAAACAAAGTCTTGCTTGTAGGAAAACACAGAGCCTGTGATTTAACTCCATTTCTGAGGGGAAACACAAAGCACAGTTCTCATCCATGAATCACACTCTGCTTTAGAGCAAGAAGCACGCTCTTGCTTTCTAGAATCTCTAAGACAGCAGGAAACATGAGTGTGATGAGAACAAAACAATAGTATTTCCTACACATACGGACCATATCTAGTACAACTATGCTTCTGAAACTGATACAAAGCACTGGTCCTCTAACATCCAATGCTTGGCAGTTAAGATGAGAAACGTGTTAGCTTCGTGAACGATGTAGTTCGTTTGAGCTGAAAAATGACTGCCCTTACCTGAAACAAGTCTTGCTTGTAGGAAGACACAGAGCCTGGGATTTAACTCCATTTCTGAAGTGAAACACAGAGCAGAGTTCTCATCCATTGTTCACACTCTGCTTTAGAGCAAGAAGAACGCTCTTTCTTTCTAGAGTCTCTAAGACAGCAGGAAACATGAGTGTGATGAGAACAAAACAACGGTATTTCCTACACATACGGACCATATCTAGTACAACTATGCTTCTGAAACTGATACAAAGCACTGGTCCTCTAACATCCAATGCTTGGCAGTTAAGATGAGAAACATGTGAGCTTAGTGAAAGATGTAGTTCGTTTGAGCTAAAAAATGACTGCCCTTACCTGAAACGAATTCTTGAATATAGGAAGACTCAGAGCCTGGGATTTAACTCCATTTCTGAAGTGAAACACAGAGCAGAGTTCTCTTCCATTGTTAACCCTCTGCTTTACAGCAAGAAGCATGCTCTTGCTTTCTAGATTCTCTAAGACAGCAGGAAACGTGAGTGTGCTGAGAACAAAAGAACGGTGCTTCCTACACATACGGACCAAATCTAGTCCAACTCTGCTTCTGAAACTGATACAAAGCTCTGGTCCTCTAACATCCGATCCTTGTCAGTTAAGATGAGAAACGTGTGAGATTTGTGAACGATGTAGTTCGTTTGAGCTGAAAAGTGACTGCCCTTACCTGAAACGAAGTCTTGATTGTAGGAAAACTCAGAGCCTGGGCTTTAACTCTATTTCTGAAGGGAATCACACAGCAGAGTTCTCATGCATGGATCACACTCTGCTTTAGGGCAAGAAGAACGCTATTGCTTTCTAGAGTCTCTAATACCGCAGGAAACGTAAGTGTGCTCAGAACAAAAGAACAGTGTTTCATACACATACAGACTATATCTAGTCCAACTCTGCTTCTGAAACTGAAACAAACCACAGGTCCTCTAACATCCAATGCTTGTAAGTTAATATGAGAAACGTGTGAGCTTCGTGTACGATGTAGTTCGTTTGTGCTGAAAAGTGACTGCCCTTACCTGAAACAAGTCTTGCTTGTAGGAAGACACAGAGCCTGGGATTTAACCCCATTTCTTAAGTGAAACACACAGCAGAGTTCTCATGCATTGATCACAATCTGCTTTAGAGCAAGAAGCACGCTCTTGCTGTCTAGATTCTCTAAGAGAGCAGGAAACGTGTGTGTGCTGAGAACAAAAGAACGGTGTTTCCTACACATACGGACCATATCTAGTACAACTCTGCTTCTGAAACTGATACAAAGCACTGGTCCTATAACATCCAATGCTTCTCAGTTAAGATGAGAAACCTGTGAGATTCGTGAAAGATGTAGTTCCTTTGAGATCAAAAGTGACTGCCCTTTCCTGAAACGAATTCTTGCTTGTAGGAAGACTAAGAGCCTGGGATTTAACTCCATTTCTGAAGGGAAACACACAACACAGTTCTCATCCATGGATCACACTCTGCTTTAGAGCAAGAAGCACGCTCTTGTTTTCTAGAGTCTCTAAGACAGCAGGAGACATGAGTGTGCTGAGAAAAAAAGAACAGTGGTTCCTACACATACGGACCATATCAAGTCCAACTCTGCTTCTGAAACTGAAACAAACCACAGGTCCTCTAACTTCCAATGCTTGTCAGTTAAGATGAGAAACGAATGAGCTTCGTGTGCGATGTAGTTCGTTTGTGGTGAAAAGTGACTGCCCTTACCTGAAACGATGTCTTGCTTGTAGGAAGACACAGAGCCTTGGATTTAACTCCATTTCGGAAGGGAAACACACAACACAGTTCTCATCCATGGATCACACTCTGCTTTAGAGCAAGAAGTACACTCTTGCTTTCTAGAGTCTCTAATACAGCAGGAAATGTGAGTGTGCTCAGAAGAAAAGAACCGTGTTTCCTATACATACGGACCATATCTAGCTCAACTCTGCTTGAAAATGATACAAAGCAAAGGTCCTCTAACATCCAATGCTTCTCAGTTAAGATGAGAAACCTATGAGATTCGTGAAAGATGTAGTTCCTTTGAGCTGAAAAGTGACTGCCCTTACCTGAAACGAATTCTTGCTTGTAGGAAGACTCAGAGCCTGGGATTTAACTCCATTTCTGAAGTGAAACACACAGCAGAGTTCTCATTCATTGTTCACACTCTGCTTTAGAGCAAGAAGCAGGCTGTTGCTTTCTAAAGTCTCTAACACAGCAGGAAACATGAGTTTGATGAGAACAAAAGAACAGTGTTTCCTACACATACCGACCATATCTAGTTCAACTCTGCTTGAAATTGATGCAAAGCAAAGGTCCTCTAACATCCAATGCTTGTCAGTTAAGATGTTAAACGTGTAACCTTCGTGAACGATGTAGTTCATTTGTGCTGAAAGGTGACTGCCCTTACCTGAAATGAAGTCTTGCTTGTAGGAAGACACACAGCCTGGGATTTAACTCCATTTCTGAAGGGAAACACAAAACACAGTTGTCATCCATGGATCACACTCTGCTTTAGAGCAAGAAGCAGGTTCTTGCTTTCTAGAGTCTCTAAGACTGCAGGAAACGTGTTTGTGCTGAGAACAGAAGAACAGTGTTTCCTACACATACGGACCATATCTAGTTCAACTCTGCCTCTGAAATTGATACAGAGCACAAGTCCTCTAACATCCAATGCTTATCATTTAAGATGAGAAACGTGTGAGCTTCGTGAACGATGTAGGTCGTTTGAGCTGAAAAGTGACTGCATGTAGTTCGTTTGAGCTGAAAAGTGACTGCCCTTAACTAAAAAGGTAGTCTTGCTTGTAGGAAGACACAGAGCCTGGGATTTAACTCCATTTCTGAAGGGAAACACACCGCATAGTTCTCATCCATGGATCACACTCTGCTTTAGAGCAAGAAGCAGGCTCTTCCTTTCTAGAGTCTCTAATAAAACAGGAAACGTGATTGTGCTCAGAACAAAAGAACTGTGTTTCCTACACATACGGACTTATCTAGGTCATCGCTTCTTCTGAAACAGAAACAAAGCACAGGTCCTGTAACATCCAATGCTTTTCAATTAAGACCGAGAAACGTGTGAGCTTTGTGTACGATGTAGTTCCTTTGACCTGTTAAGTAAATGCCCTTACCTGAAACGAAGTCTTGCTTGTAGGAAGACTCAAGCCTGGGGTTTAACTCCATTTCTGAAGTGGAACATAAAGCAGAGTTCTCATCCATTGATCACACTCTGCTTTAGAGAAAGAAGAACACTATTGCTTTCTAGAGTCTCTAATACAGCAGGAAACCTGAGTGTGCTCACAACAAAAGAACGGTGTTTCCTACACATACGGACCATATCGAGTTCAACTCTGCTTCCGAAACTGAACCAAACCACAGTTCCTATAACATCCAATGCTTGTCAGTTTAGTTGAGAAACGTGTGAGCTTCGTGAACGATGTAGTACATTTGAGCTGTAAAGTACCTGCCCTTACCTGAAACGAAGTCTTGCTTGTAGGAAGACTCAAGCCTGGGGTTTAACTCCATTTCTGAAGTGGAACACACAGCAGTGTTCTCATCCATTGATCACACTCTGCTTTAGAGCAAGAAGCACGCTCTTGCTTTCTAGAGTCTCTAAGACTGCAGGAAACGTGATTGTGCTGAGAACAGAAGAACAGTGTTTCCTACACATACTGACCATATCTAGTCCAACTCTGCCTCTGAAATTCATACAAAGCACAGGTCCTCTAACATCCAATGCTTGTCATTTAAGATGAGAAACTTGTGAGCTTCGTGAACGATGTAGTTCATTTCAGCTGAAAAGTGACTGCCCTTACCTGAAACAAAGTCTTGCTTGTAGGAAAACACAGAGCCTGTGATTTAACTCCATTTCTGAGGGGAAACACAAAGCACAGTTCTCATCCATGAATCACACTCTGCTTTAGAGCAAGAAGGACGCTATTGCTTTCTAGAGTCTCTACTACAGCAGGAAACATGAGTGTGCTCATAACAAAAGAACGGTGTTTCCTACACATACGGACCATATCTAGTCCAACTCTGACTATGAAATTGATACAAGCAAGGGTCCTCTAACATCTAATTCTTGTCATTTAAGATGAGAAACGAGTGAGCTTCGTGAACGATGTAGTTCGTTTGAGCTGAAAAGTGACTGCCCTTACCTGAAACGAAGTCTTGATTGTAGGAAAACTCAGAGCCTGGGCTTTAACTCCATTTCTGAAGGGAATCACACAGCAGAGTTCTCATGCATGGATCACACTCTGCTTTAGGGCAAGAAGAACGCTATTGCTTTCTAGAGTCTCTAATACCGCAGGAAACGTAAGTGTGCTCAGAACAAAAGAACAGTGTTTCATACACATACAGACTATATCTAGTCCAACTCTGCTTCTGAAACTGAAACAAACCACAGGTCCTCTAACATCCAATGCTTGTAAGTTAATATGAGAAACGTGTGAGCTTCGTGTACGATGTAGTTCGTTTGTGCTGAAAAGTGACTGCCCTTACCTGAAACAAGTCTTGCTTGTAGGAAGACACAGAGCCTGGGATTTAACCCCATTTCTTAAGTGAAACACACAGCAGAGTTCTCATGCATTGATCACAATCTGCTTTAGAGCAAGAAGCACGCTCTTGCTGTCTAGATTCTCTAAGAGAGCAGGAAACATGAGTGTGCTGAGAACAAAGAACGGTGTTTCCTACACATACGGACCATATCTAGTACAACTCTGCTTCTGAAACTGATACAAAGCACTGGTCCTATAACATCCAATGCTTCTCAGTTAAGATGAGAAACCTGTGAGATTCGTGAAAGATGTAGTTCCTTTGAGATCAAAAGTGACTGCCCTTACCTGAAACAAGTCTTGCTTGTAGGAAGACACAGAGCCTGGGATTTAACTCCATTTCTGAAGTGAAACACAGAGCAGAGTTCTCATCCATTGTTCACACTCTGCTTTAGAGCAAGAAGAACGCTCTTTCTTTCTAGAGTCTCTAAGACAGCAGGAAACATGAGTGTGATGAGAACAAAACAACGGTATTTCCTACACAAACGGACCATATCTAG
This sequence comes from Onychomys leucogaster, assembly GCA_949786385.1. NCBI lineage: Eukaryota > Metazoa > Chordata > Mammalia > Rodentia > Cricetidae > Onychomys > Onychomys leucogaster. The sequence goes on along the minus strand of CATKUP010000009.1, from coordinate 1,766,735 downwards.
TACAACTATGCTTCTGAAACTGATACAAAGCACTGGTCCTCTAACATCCAATGCTTGGCAGTTAAGATGAGAAACATGTGAGCTTAGTGAAAGATGTAGTTCGTTTGAGCTGACAAAAAATGACTGCCCTTACCTGAAACGAATTCTTGATTATAGGAAGACTCAGAGCCTGGTATTTAACTCCATTTCTGAAGTGAAACACAGAGCAGAGTTCTCTTCCATTGTTAACACTCTGCTTTACAGCAAGAAGCATGCTCTTGCTTTCTAGATTCTCTAAGATAGCAGGAAACGTGAGTGTGCTGAGAACAAAAGAACGGTGCTTCCTACACATACGGACCAAATCTAGTCCAACTCTGCTTCTGAAACTGATACAAAGCTCTGGTCCTCTAACATCCGATCCTTGTCAGTTAAGATGAGAAACGTGTGAGATTTGTGAACGATGTAGTTCGTTTGAGCTGAAAAGTGACTGCCCTTACCTGAAACGAAGTCTTGATTGTAGGAAAACTCAGAGCCTGGGCTTTAACTCTAATTCTGAAGGGAATCACACAGCAGAGTTCTCATGCATGGATCACACTCTGCTTTAGGGCAAGAAGAACGCTATTGCTTTCTAGAGTCTCTAATACCGCAGGAAACGTAAGTGTGCTCAGAACAAAAGAACAGTGTTTCATACACATACAGACTATATCTAGTCCAACTCTGCTTCTGAAACTGAAACAAACCACAGGTCCTCTAACATCCAATGCTTGTAAGTTAATATGAGAAACGTGTGAGCTTCGTGTACGATGTAGTTCGTTTGTGCTGAAAAGTGACTGCCCTTACCTGAAACAAGTCTTGCTTGTAGGAAGACACAGAGCCTGGGATTTAACCCCATTTCTTAAGTGAAACACACAGCAGAGTTCTCATGCATTGATCACAATCTGCTTTAGAGCAAGAAGCACGCTCTTGCTGTCTAGATTCTCTAAGAGAGCAGGAAACGTGTGTGTGCTGAGAACAAAAGAACGGTGTTTCCTACACATACGGACCATATCTAGTACAACTCTGCTTCTGAAACTGATACAAAGCACTGGTCCTATAACATCCAATGCTTCTCAGTTAAGATGAGAAACCTGTGAGATTCGTGAAAGATGTAGTTCCTTTGAGATCAAAAGTGACTGCCCTTTCCTGAAACGAATTCTTGCTTGTAGGAAGACTAAGAGCCTGGGATTTAACTCCATTTCTGAAGGGAAACACACAACACAGTTCTCATCCATGGATCACACTCTGCTTTAGAGCAAGAAGCACGCTCTTGTTTTCTAGAGTCTCTAAGACAGCAGGAGACATGAGTGTGCTGAGAAAAAAAGAACAGTGGTTCCTACACATACGGACCATATCAAGTCCAACTCTGCTTCTGAAACTGAAACAAACCACAGGTCCTCTAACTTCCAATGCTTGTCAGTTAAGATGAGAAACGTATGAGCTTCGTGTGCGATGTAGTTCGTTTGTGGTGAAAAGTGACTGCCCTTACCTGAAACGATGTCTTGCTTGTAGGAAGACACAGAGCCTTGGATTTAACTCCATTTCGGAAGGGAAACACACAACACAGTTCTCATCCATGGATCACACTCTGCTTTAGAGCAAGAAGTACACTCTTGCTTTCTAGAGTCTCTAATACAGCAGGAAATGTGAGTGTGCTCAGAAGAAAAGAACCGTGTTTCCTATACATAAGGACCATATCTAGCTCAACTCTGCTTGAAAATGATACAAAGCAAAGGTCCTCTAACATCCAATGCTTCTCAGTTAAGATGAGAAACCTGTGAGATTCGTGAAAGATGTAGTTCCTTTGAGCTGAAAAGTGACTGCCCTTACCTGAAACGAATTCTTGCTTGTAGGAAGACTCAGAGCCTGGGATTTAACTCCATTTCTGAAGTGAAACACACAGCAGAGTTCTCATTCATTGTTCACACTCTGCTTTAGAGCAAGAAGCAGGCTGTTGCTTTCTAAAGTCTCTAACACAGCAGGAAACATGAGTTTGATGAGAACAAAAGAACAGTGTTTCCTACACATACCGACCATATCTAGTTCAACTCTGCTTGAAATTGATGCAAAGCAAAGGTCCTCTAACATCCAATGCTTGTCAGTTAAGATGTTAAACGTGTAACCTGCGTGAACGATGTAGTTCATTTGTGCTGAAAGGTGACTGCCCTTACCTGAAATGAAGTCTTGCTTGTAGGAAGACACACAGCCTGGGATTTAACTCCATTTCTGAAGGGAAACACAAAACACAGTTGTCATCCATGGATCACACTCTGCTTTAGAGCAAGAAGCAGGTTCTTGCTTTCTAGAGTCTCTAAGACTGCAGGAAACGTGTTTTGCTGAGAACAGAAGAACAGTGTTTCCTACACATACGGACCATATCTAGTTCAACTCTGCCTCTGAAATTGATACAGAGCACAAGTCCTCTAACATCCAATGCTTATCATTTAAGATGAGAAACGTGTGAGCTTCGTGAACGATGTAGGTCGTTTGAGCTGAAAAGTGACTGCATGTAGTTCGTTTGAGCTGAAAAGTGACTGCCCTTAACTAAAAAGGTAGTCTTGCTTGTAGGAAGACACAGAGCCTGGGATTTAACTCCATTTCTGAAGGGAAACACACCGCATAGTTCTCATCCATGGATCACACTCTGCTTTAGAGCAAGAAGCAGGCTCTTCCTTTCTAGAGTCTCTAATAAAACAGGAAACGTGATTGTGCTCAGAACAAAAGAACTGTGTTTCCTACACATACGGACTTATCTAGGTCATCGCTTCTTCTGAAACAGAAACAAAGCACAGGTCCTGTAACATCCAATGCTTTTCAATTAAGACCGAGAAACGTGTGAGCTTTGTGTACGATGTAGTTCCTTTGACCTGTTAAGTAAATGCCCTTACCTGAAACGAAGTCTTGCTTGTAGGAAGACTCAAGCCTGGGGTTTAACTCCATTTCTGAAGTGGAACATAAAGCAGAGTTCTCATCCATTGATCACACTCTGCTTTAGAGAAAGAAGAACACTATTGCTTTCTAGAGTCTCTAATACAGCAGGAAACCTGAGTGTGCTCACAACAAAAGAACGGTGTTTCCTACACATACGGACCATATCGAGTTCAACTCTGCTTCTGAAACTGAACCAAACCACAGTTCCTATAACATCCAATGCTTGTCAGTTTAGTTGAGAAACGTGTGAGCTTCGTGAACGATGTAGTACATTTGAGCTGTAAAGTACCTGCCCTTACCTGAAACGAAGTCTTGCTTGTAGGAAGACTCAAGCCTGGGGTTTAACTCCATTTCTGAAGTGGAACACACAGCAGTGTTCTCATCCATTGATCACACTCTGCTTTAGAGCAAGAAGCACGCTCTTGCTTTCTAGAGTCTCTAAGACTGCAGGAAACGTGATTGTGCTGAGAACAGAAGAACAGTGTTTCCTACACATACTGACCATATCTAGTCCAACTCTGCCTCTGAAATTCATACAAAGCACAGGTCCTCTAACATCCAATGCTTGTCATTTAAGATGAGAAACTTGTGAGCTTCGTGAACGATGTAGTTCATTTCAGCTGAAAAGTGACTGCCCTTACCTGAAACAAAGTCTTGCTTGTAGGAAAACACAGAGCCTGTGATTTAACTCCATTTCTGAGGGGAAACACAAAGCACAGTTCTCATCCATGAATCACACTCTGCTTTAGAGCAAGAAGGACGCTATTGCTTTCTAGAGTCTCTACTACAGCAGGAAACATGAGTGTGCTCATAACAAAAGAACGGTGTTTCCTACACATACGGACCATATCTAGTCCAACTCTGACTATGAAATTGATACAAGCAAGGGTCCTCTAACATCTAATTCTTGTCATTTAAGATGAGAAACGAGTGAGCTTCGTGAACGATGTAGTACGTTTGAGCTGAAAAGTGACTGCCCTTACCTGAAACGAAATATTGCTTGTAGGAAGACTCAGAGCCTGGGATTTAACTCCATTTCTGAAGTGGAACACACAGCAGAGTTCTCATCCATGGATCACACTCTGCTTTAGAGCAAGAAGAACGCTCTGGCTTTCTAGAGTCTCTAAGACAACAGGAAACGTGAGTGTGCTGAGAACAAAAGGACGGTGTTTCTTACACATTCGGACCATATCTAGTCCAACTCTGCCTCTGAAACTGATACAAGCACAGGTCCTCTAAAATTCAATGCTTGTAATTTAAGATGAGAAACGAGTGAGGTTTGTGAACGATGTAGTACGTTTGAGCTGAAAAGTGACTGCCCTTACCTGAAACAAAATATTGCTTGTAGGAAGACTCAGAGCCTGCCTTTTAACTCTATTTCTTAAGTGAAACACACAGCAGAGTTCCCATCTACAGAACACACTCTGCTTAGAGCAAGAAGCACGCTCTTCATTTCTAGAGTCTCTAATACACCAGGAAACGTGATTGTGCTCAGAACAAAAGAACTGTGTTTCCTACACACACGGCCTTATCTAGTTCAACACTTCTTCTGAAACTGACACAAAGCACAGGTCCTGTAACATACAATGCTTTTCAATTAAGACCAAGAAATGTGTGAGCTTCGTGTCCGATGTAGTTCGTTTGAGCTGTAAAGTAATTGCCCTTACCTGAAACGAAGTCTTGCTTGTAGGAAGACTCAGAGCCTGGGATTTAACTCCATTTCTGAAGTGGAACACACAGCAGAGTTCTCATCCATGGATCACACTCTGCTTTAGAGCAAGAAGAACGCTCTGGCTTTCTAGAGTCCCTAAGACAACAGGAAAAGTGAGTGTGCTGAGAACAAAAGAACGGTGTTTCTTACACATTCGGACCATATCTAGTCCAACTCTGCCTCTGAAATTGATACAAGCACAGGTCCTCTAAAATCCAATGCTTGTAATTTAAGATGAGAAACAAGTGACCTTTGTGAACGATGTAGTACATTTGAGATGAAAAGTGACTGCCCTTACCTGAAACGAAGTCTTGTTTTTAGTAAAACACAGAGCCTGTGATTTAACTCCATTTCTGAGGGGAAACACAAAGCACAGTTCTCATCCATGAATCACACTCTGCTTTAGAGCAAGAAGGACGCTATTGCTTTCTAGATTCTCTACTACAGAAGGAAACGTGAGTGTGCTCATAACAAAAGAACGGTGTTTCCTACACATACGGACCATATCTAGTCCAACTCTGCCTCTGAAATTGATACAAGCACGGGTCCTCTAACATCCAGTTCTTGTCATTTAAGATGAGAAACGAGTGAGCTTCATGAACGATGTAGTACGTTTGAGCTGAAAAGTGACTACCCTTACCTGAAACAAAATATTGCTTGTAGGAAGACTCAGAGCCTGGGATTTAACTCCATTTCTGAAGTGGAACACACAGCAGAGTTCTCGTCCATGGATCACACTCTGCTTTAGAGCAAGAAGCAGGCTGTTGCTTTCTAAAGTCTCTAACACAGCAGGAAACATGAGTTTGATGAGAACAAAAGAACAGTGTTTCCTACACATACCGACCATATCTAGTTCAACTCTGCTTGAAATTGATGCAAAGCAAAGGTCCTCTAACATCCAATGCTTGTCAGTTAAGATGTTAAACGTGTAACCTTCGTGAACGATGTAGTTCATTTCAGCTGAAAAGTGACTGCCCTTACCTGAAACGAAATATTGCTTGTAGGAAGACTCAAGCCTGGGGTTTAACTCCATTTCTGAAGTGGAACACACAGCAGTGTTCTCATCCATTGATCACACTCTGCTTTAGAGCAAGAAGCACGCTCTTGCTTTCTAGAGTCTCTAAGACTGCAGGAAACGTGATTGTGCTGAGAACAGAAGAACAGTGTTTCCTACACATACTGACCATATCTAGTCCAACTCTGCCTCTGAAATTCATACAAAGCACAGGTCCTCTAACATCCAATGCTTGTCATTTAAGATGAGAAACTTGTGAGCTTCGTGAACGATGTAGTTCATTTCAGCTGAAAAGTGACTGCCCTTACCTGAAACAAAGTCTTGCTTGTAGGAAAACACAGAGCCTGTGATTTAACTCCATTTCTGAGGGGAAACACAAAGCACAGTTCTCATCCATGAATCACACTCTGCTTTAGAGCAAGAAGGACGCTATTGCTTTCTAGAGTCTCTACTACAGCAGGAAACATGAGTGTGCTCATAACAAAAGAACGGTGTTTCCTACACATACGGACCATATCTAGTCCAACTCTGACTATGAAATTGATACAAGCAAGGGTCCTCTAACATCTAATTCTTGTCATTTAAGATGAGAAACGAGTGAGCTTCGTAAACGATGTAGTACGTTTGAGCTGAAAAGTGACTGCCCTTACCTGAAACGAAATATTGCTTGTAGGAAGACTCAGAGCCTGGGATTTAACTCCATTTCTGAAGTGGACACACAGCAGAGTTCTCATCCATGGATCACACTCTGCTTTAGAGCAAGAAGAACGCTCTGGCTTTCTAGAGTCTCTAAGACAACAGGAAACGTGAGTGTGCTGAGAACAAAAGAACGGTGTTTCTTACACATTCGGACCATATCTAGTCCAACTCTGCCTCTGAAATTGATACAAGCACAGGTCCTCTAAAATCCAATGCTTGTAATTTAAGATGAGAAACGAGTGAGGTTTGTGAACGATGTAGTACGTTTGAGCTGAAAAGTGACTGCCCTTACCTGAAACAAAATATTGCTTGTAGGAAGACTCAGAGCCTGCCTTTTAACTCTATTTCTTAAGTGAAACCCACAGCAGAGTTCTCATCTACAGAACACACTCTGCTTAGAGCAAGAAGCACGCTCTTCATTTCTAGAGTCTCTAATACACCAGGAAACGTGATTGTGCTCAGAACAAAAGAACTGTGTTTCCTACACACACGGCCTTATCTAGTTCAACACTTCTTCTGAAACTGACACAAAGCACAGGTCCTGTAACATACAATGCTTTTCAATTAAGACCAAGAAATGTGTGAGCTTCGTGTCCGATGTAGTTCGTTTGAGCTGTAAAGTAATTGCCCTTACCTGAAACGAAGTCTTGCTTGTAGGAAGACTCAGAGCCTGGGATTTAACTCCATTTCTGAAGTGGAACACACAGCAGAGTTCTCATCCATGGATCACACTCTGCTTTAGAGCAAGAAGAACGCTCTGGCTTTCTAGAGTCCCTAAGACAACAGGAAAAGTGAGTGTGCTGAGAACAAAAGAACGGTGTTTCTTACACATTCGGACCATATCTAGTCCAACTCTGCCTCTGAAATTGATACAAGCACAGGTCCTCTAAAATCCAATGCTTGTAATTTAAGATGAGAAACGAGTGACCTTTGTGAACGATGTAGTACATTTGAGATGAAAAGTGACTGCCCTTACCTGAAACGAAGTCTTGTTTTTAGTAAAACACAGAGCCTGTGATTTAACTCCATTTCTGAGGGGAAACACAAAGCACAGTTCTCATCCATGAATCACACTCTGCTTTAGAGCAAGAAGGACGCTATTGCTTTCTAGATTCTCTACTACAGAAGGAAACGTGAGTGTGCTCATAACAAAAGAACGGTGTTTCCTACACATACGGACCATATCTAGTCCAACTCTGCCTCTGAAATTGATACAAGCACGGGTCCTCTAACATCCAGTTCTTGTCATTTAAGATGAGAAACGAGTGAGCTTCATGAACGATGTAGTACGTTTGAGCTGAAAAGTGACTACCCTTACCTGAAACAAAATATTGCTTGTAGGAAGACTCAGAGCCTGGGATTTAACTCCATTTCTGAAGTGGAACACACAGCAGAGTTCTCGTCCATGGATCACACTCTGCTTTAGAGCAAGAAGCAGGCTGTTGCTTTCTAAAGTCTCTAACACAGCAGGAAACATGAGTTTGATGAGAACAAAAGAACAGTGTTTCCTACACATACCGACCATATCTAGTTCAACTCTGCTTGAAATTGATGCAAAGCAAAGGTCCTCTAACATCCAATGCTTGTCAGTTAAGATGTTAAACGTGTAACCTTCGTGAACGATGTAGTTCATTTCAGCTGAAAAGTGACTGCCCTTACCTGAAACGAAATATTGCTTGTAGGAAGACTCAGAGCCTGGGATTTAACTCCATTTCTGAAGTGGAACACACAGCAGAGTTCTCATCCATGGATCACACTCTGCTTTAGAGCAAGATGAACGCTCTGGCTTTCTAGAGTCTCTAAGACAACAGGAAACGTGAGTGTGCTGAGAACAAAAGAACGGTGTTTCCCACACATATGGAACATATCTAGTCCAACTCTGCTTCTGAAATTGATACAAGCACAGGTCCTGTAACATGCAATGCTTTTCAATTAAGACTGAGGAACGTGTGAGCTTCATGAACGATGTAGTTCGTCTGAGCTGAAAAGTGACTGCATGTAGTTCGTTTGAGCTGAAAAGTGACTGCCCTTAACTAAAAAGGAAGTCTTGCTTGTAGGAAGACACAGAGCCTGGGATTTAACTCCATTTCTGAAGGGAAACACACCGCATAGTTCTCATCCATGGATCACACTCTGCTTTAGAGCAAGAAGCAGGCTCTTCCTTTTTAGAGTCTCTAATACAACAGGAAACGTGATTGTGCTCAGAACAAAAGAACTGTGTTTCCTACACATAGGGACTTATCTAGGTCATCGCTTCTTCTGAAACAGAAACAAAGCACAGGTCCTGTAACATCCAATGCTTTTCAATTAAGACCGAGAAACGTGTGAGCTTTGTGTACGATGTAGTTCCTTTGACTTGTTAAGTAAATGCACTTACCTGAAACGATGTCTTGCTTGTAGGAAGACTCAAGCCTGGGATTTAACTCCATTTCTGAAGTGGAACACACAGCAGAGTTCTCATCCATTGATCACACTCTGCTTTAGAGCAAGAAGAACACTATTGCTTTCTAGAGTCTCTAATACAGCAGGAAACCTGAGTGTGCTCATAACAAAAGAACGGTGTTTCCTACACATACGGACCATATCGAGTTCAACTCTGCTTCTGAAACTGAACCAAACCACAGTTCCTATAACATCCAATGCTTGTCAGTTTAGATGAGAAACGTGTGAGCTTCGTGAACGATGTAGTACATTTGAGCTGTAAAGTACCTGCCCTTACCTGAAACGAAGTCTTGCTTGTAGGAAGACTCAAGCCTGGGGTTTAACTCCATTTCTGAAGTGGAACACACAGCAGAGTTCTCATCCATTGATCACACTCTGCTTTAGAGCACGAAGCACGCTCTTGCTTTCTAGAGTCTCTAAGACTGCAGGAAACGTGATTGTGCTGAGAACAGAAGAACAGTGTTTCCTACACATACTGACCATATCTAGTCCAACTCTGCCTCTGAAATTCATACAAAGTACAGGTCCTCTAACATCCAATGCTTGTCATTTAAGATGAGAATCTTGTGAGCTTCGTGAACGAAGTAGTTCATTTCAGCTGAAAAGTGACTGCCCTTACCTGAAATGAAGTCTTGCTTTTAGGAAAACACAGAGCCTGTGATTTAACTCCATTTCTGAGGGGAAACACAAAGCACAGTTCTCATCCATGAATCACACTCTGCTTTAGAGCAAGAAGGACGCTATTGCTTTCTAGATTCTCTACTACAGCAGGAAACGTGAGTGTGCTCATAACAAAAGAACGGTGTTTCCTACACATACAGACCATATAGAGTCCAACTCTGCCTTTGAAATTGATACAAGCACGGGTCCTCTAACATCCAATTCTTGTCATTTAAGATGAGAATCGAGTGAGCTTCGTGAACGATGTAGTACGTTTGAGCTGAAAAGTGACTGCCCTTACCTGAAACAAAATATTGCTTGTAGGAAGACTCAGAGTCTGGGATTTAACTCCTTTTCTGAAGTGGAAAACACAGCAGAGTTCTCGTCCATGGATCACACTCTGCTTTAGAGCAAGAAGAACGCTCTGGCGTTCTAGAGTCTCTAAGACAACAGGAAACTTGAGTGTGCTGAGAACAAAAGAACGGTGTTTCTTACACATTCGGACCATATCTAGTCCAACTCTGCCTCTGAAATTGATACAAGCACAGGTCCTCTAAAATCCAATGCTTGTCATTTAAGATGAGAAACGAGTGAGCTTCGTGAATGATGTAGGGCGTTTGAGCTGAAAAATGACTGCCCTTACCTGAAACAAAATATTGCTTGTAGGAAGACTCAGAGCCTGGCCTTTAACTCTATTTCTGAAGTGAAACATACAGCAGAGTTCTCATCTACAGAACACACTCTACTTAGAGCAAGAAGCACGCTCTTCATTTCTAGAGTCTCTAATACACCAGGAAACGTGATTGTGCTCAGAACAAAAGAACTGTGTTTCCTACACACACGGCCTTATCTAGTTCAACTCTTCTTCTGAAACTGACACAAAGCACAGGTCATGTAACATACAATGCTTTTCAATTAAGACCAAGAAACGTGTGAGCTTCGTGTCCGATGTAGTTCGTTTGAGCTGTAAAGTAAATGCCCTTACCTGAAACGAAGTCTTGCTTGTAGGAAGACTCAGAGCCTGGGATTTAACTCCATTTCTGAAGTGGAACACACAGCAGTGTTCTCATCCATGGATCACACTCTGCTTTAGAGCAAGAAGAACGCTCTGGCTTTCTAGAGTCTCTAAGACAACAGGAAACGTGAGTGTGCTGAGAACAAAAGAACGGTGTTTCTTACACATTCGGACCATATCTAGTCCAACTCTGCCTCTGAAATTGATACAAGCACAGGTCCTCTAAAATCCAATGCTTGTAATTTAAGATGAGAAACGAGTGAGCTTTTTGAACGATGTAGTACATTTGAGCTGAAAAGTGACTGCCCTTACCTGAAACGAAGTCTTGCTTTTAGGAAGACTCAGAGCCTGCGATTTAACTCCATTTCTGAAGTGGAACACAAAGCACAGTTCTCATCCATGAATCACACTCTGCTTTAGAGCAAAAACCACGCTCTTCCTTTCTAGAGTCTCTAATACACCAGGAAACGTGATTGTGCTCAGAACAAAAGAACTACTTTCCTACACATAGGGACTTATCTAGGTCATCGCTTCTTCTGAAACAGGCACAAAGCACAGGTCCTGTAACATCCAATGCTTTTCAATTAAGATCGAGAAACGTGTGAGCTTTGTGTACGATGTAGTTCCTTTGACCTGTTAAGTAATTGCCATTACCTGAAACGATGTCTTGCTTGTAGGAAGACTCAAGCCTGGGATTTAACTCCATTTCTGAAGTGGAACACACAGCAGAGTTCTCATCCATTGATCACACTCTGCTTTAGAGCAAGAAGAACACTATTGCTTTCTAGAGTCTCTAATACAGCAGGAAACGTGAGTGTGCTCAGAACAAAAGAACGCTGTTTCCTACACATACAGACCGTATCTATTTCAGCTCTGCTTCTGAAACTGAAACAAACCACAGGTCCTCTAACATTCAATGATTGTCAGTTAAGATGAGAAACGTGTGAGCTTCGGGAACGATGTTGTTTGTTTGAGCTATAAAGTAAATGCCCTTACCTGAAACGAAGTCTTGCTTGTAGGAAGACTCAGTGTCTGTGCTTTAACTCCATTTCTGAAGTGACACACACAGCAGAGTTCTCATCCATAGATCACACTGTGCTTTAGAGCAAGAAGCACGCTCTTGCTTTCTAGAGTCTCTAAGACCGCTGGAAACGTGAGTGTGCTGAGAACAAAAGAATGGTGTTTCCTACACATTTGGACCATATCTAGTCCAAATCTGCTTCTGAAATTGATACAAGCACAGGTCCTCTAACATCCAATGCTTGTCAATTAAGATGAGAAACGAGTGAACTTTGTGAACGATGTAGTTTGTTTGAGGTGAAAATTGACTGCCCTTTCCTGAAATGAAATAGTGTTTGTAGAAAGACACAGAGCCTGGGATTTAACTCCATTTCTTAAGGGAAACACAGAGCATAGTTCTCATCCATGGATCACACTTTGCTTTAGAGCAAGAAGAACGCTCTTTCTTTCCTGATTCTCTAATACAGCAGGAAACTTGAGTGTGCTCAGAACAAAAGAAAGGTGTTTCCTTCACATACGGACCATATCTACTTCAACTCTGATTCTGAAACTGATACAAACCACAGGTACTCTAACATCCAATGCTTGTCAGTTTAGATGAGAAACGTGTGAGCTTCGTGAACGATGTAGTTCGTTTGAGCTGTAAAGTAACTGCCCTTACCTGAAACGAAGTCTTGCATGTAGGAAGACACAGAGCCTGGGATTTAACTCCATTTCTGAAGGGAAACACCCAGCACAGTTCTCTTCCATGAATCACACTCTGCTTTAGAGCAAGAAGCACACTCTTCCTTTCTAGAGTCTCTAATACAGCAGGAAACGTGATTGTGCTGAGAACAAAAGAACTGTGTTTCCTACACATAGGGACTTATCTAGTTCAACTCTTTTTCTGAATCTGACACAAAGCACAGGTCCTGTAACATCCAATGCTTTTCAATTAAGACCGAGAAACGTGTGAGCTTCGTGAACGATGTAGTTCGTTTGAGCTGAAAAGTAACTTCCCTTATCTGAAACGAATTCTTGCTTGTAGGAAGCCACAGAGCCTGGGATTTAACTCCATTTCTGAAGGGAAACACACAACATAGTTCTCATCCATGGATCACACTCTGCTTTAGAGCAAGAAGCACGCTCTTGCTTTCTAGAGTCTCTAATATAGCAGAAGACGTGAGTGTGCTCAGAACAAAAGAATGGTGTTTCCAACACATACGGACCCTATCTAGTCCAACTCTGCTTCTGAAATTGATACAAGCACAGGTCCTCTAACATCCAGTGCTTGTCAGTTAAGATGAGAAACGTGTGAGCTTCGTGAACGATGTAGTTCATTTGAGCTGTAAATTACCTGCGCTTACCTGAAACGATGTCCTGCTTGTAGGAAGACTCAGAGTCTGGGATAAAACTCCATTTGTGAAGTGAAACACACAGCATAGTTCTCATCCATGGATCACACTCTGCTTTAGAGCAAGAAGCACGTTCTTGCTTTCTAGAGTCTCTAAGACCGCGGGAAACGTGAGTGTGCTTTGAACAAAAGAATGGTGTTTCCTACACATACAGACCATATCTAGTCCAACTCTGCTTCTGAAACTGAAACAAACCACAGGTCCTCTAACATCAGATGCTTGTCAGTTAACATGAGAAACCTGTGAGCTTCGGGAATGATGTAGTTCGTTTGAGCTGTAAAGTACCTGCCCTTACCTGAAATGAAGTCTTGCTTGTAGGAAGACTCAGAGTCTGGGATTTAACTCCATTTCTTAACTGAAACACACAGCATAGTTCTCATCTACAGATCACACTCTGCTTTAGAGGAAGAAGCACGCTCTTCATTTCTAGAGTCTCTAATACACCAGGAAACGTGATTGTGCTCAGAACAAAAGAACTGTGTTTCCTACACATACGGACTTTTCTAGTTCAACACTTCTTCTGAAACTGACATAAAGCACAGATCCTGTAACCTCCAAAGCTTTTCAATTATGACCGAGAAACGTGTGAGCTTCGTGTCCGCTGTAGTTCGTTTGAGCTGTAAAGTAAATGCCCTTACCTGAAACGAAGTCTTGCTTGTAGGAAGACTCATAGCCTGGGATTTAACTCCATTTCAGAAGTGGAACACACAGCAGAGTTCTCATCCATTGATCACACTCTGCTTTAGAGCAAGAAGCATGCTCTTGCTATCTAGAGTCTCTAAGATTGTAGGAAACGTGATTGTGCTGAGAACAGAAGAACGGTGTTTCCTACACAAACGGACCTATCTAGTCCAACTCTGCCTCTGAAATTGATACAAAGCACAGGTCCTCTAACATCCAATGCTTATCATTTAGGATGAGAAACGTGTGAGGTTCATGAACGATGTAGGTCGTTTGAGTTGAAAAGTGACTGCCCTTACCTGAAACGAATTCTTGCTTGTAGGAAGACACAGAGCCTGGGATTTAACTCCATTTTTGAAGGGAAACACTCAGCACAGTTCACATTCATGAATCACACTCTGCTTTAGAGCAAGAAGAACTCTATTGCTTTCTAGAGTCTCTAATATAGCAGGAAACCTGAGTGTGCTCATAACAAAAGAACAGTGTTTTCTACACATACAGACGATATCTAGTTCAACTCTGCTTCTGAAAATGAAAGAAACCACAGGTCCTCTAACATCAAATGCTTGTCAGTTAACATGAGAAACGAGTGAGCTTCGTGAACGATGTAGTTCGTTTGAGCTGAAAAGTTACTGCTCTTACCTGAAACGAAGTAGTGTTTGTAGGAAGACAAAGAGCCTGGAATTTAACTCCATTTCTGAAGGGAAACACACAGCAAGTTCTCATCCATGGATCATAGTCTGCTTTAGAGCAAGAAGAACGCTCTTGCTTTCCTGAGTCTCTAATACAGCTAGAAAATTGAGTGTGCTCAGAACAAAAGAAAGGTGTTTCCTATACATACAGACGTTATCTAGTCCAACTGTGCCTCTGAAATTGATACAAAGCACAGGTCCTCTAACATCCAATGCTTATCATTTAATATGAGAAACGTGTGAGCTTCGTGAACGATGTAGGACGTTTGAGCTGAAAAGTGACTGCCCTTACCAGAAACGAAGTCTTACTTGTGGGAAGACACAGAGCCTGGGATTTAACACCATTTCTGAAAGGAAAAACACAGCATAGTTCTCATCCATGGATCACACTCTGCTTTAGAGCAAGAAGAACGTACTTGCTTTCTAGAGTCTCTAATACAGCAGGAAACATGAGTGTGCTCAGAACAAAAGAACGGTGTTTCCTACACATACGGACCTTATCTAGTTAAAATCTGCTTCTGAAACTGATACAAACCACAGGTCCTCTAACATCCAATGCTTGTCAGTTTAGATGAGAAACGTGTGAGGTTCGTGAACGATGTAGTTTGTTTGTGCTGTAAATGGACAGCCCTTACCTGAAACGAAGTCTTGTTTGTAGGAAGACACAGAGCCTGGGATTTAACTCCATTCCTGAAGGGAAACACACAGCACAGTTCCCATCCATGAATCACACTCTGCTTTAAAGCAAGAAGCACGCTCTTCCTTTCTAGAGTCTCTAATACAGCAGGAAACGTGTGCTCAGAACAAAAGAACGGTGTTTCCTACACATACAGACCGTATCTAGTTCAGCTCTGCTTCTGAAACTGAAACAAACCACAGGTCCTCTAACATTCAATGATTGTCAGTGAAGATGAGAAACGTGTGAGCTTCGGGAACGATGTTGTTTGTTTGAGCTATAAAGTAAATGCCCTTACCTGAAAGGAAGTCTTGCTTGTAGGAAGACTCAGAGTCTGGGCTTTAACTCCATTTCTTAAGTGACACACACAGCAGAGTTCTCATCCATAGATCACACTGTGCTTTAGAGCAAGAAGCACGCTCTTGCTTTCTAGATTCTCTAAGACCGCTGGAAACGTGAGTGTGCTGAGAACAAAAGAATGGTGTTTCGTACACATTCGGACCATATCTAGTCCAAATCTGCTTCTGAAATTGATATAAGCACAGGTCCTCTAACATTCAATGCTTGTCAATTAAGATGAGAAACGAGTGAACTTTGTGAACGATATAGTTTGTTTGAGGTGAAAATTGACTGCCCTTTCCTGAAATGAAGTCTTCCTTGTAGGACGACTCACAGCCTGGGATTTAACTCCATTTCTGAAGTGGAACACACAGCAGATTTCTCATCCATGGATTACACTCTGCTTTAGAGCAAGAAGAACGCTATTGCTTTCAGGAGTCTCTAATACAGCAGGAAATATGAGTGTCCTCAGAACAAAAGAACGGTGTTTCCTATACATATGGACCATATCTAGTTCAACTCTTCTTCTGAAACTGAAACAAACCACTGGCCCTCTAACATCAGATGCTTGTCAGTTATGTTGAGAAACGTGTGAGCTTCGGGAACGATGTAGTTCCTTTGAGCAGTAAAGTACCTGCGCTTACCTGAAATGAAGTCTTGCTTGTAGGAAGACTCAGAGTCTGGGATTTAACTCCATATCTGAAGTGAAACACACAGCAGAGTTCTCATCCATAGATCACGCTGTGCTTTAGAGCAAGAAGCACGCTCTTGCTTTCTAGAGTCTCTAAGACCTTGGGACACGTGAGTGTGGTTAGAACAAAAGAATGGTGTTTCCTACACATACGGACCATATCTAGTCCAACTCTGCTTCTGAAATTGATACAAGCACAGGTCCTCTAACATCCAATGCTTGTCATTTAAGATGAGAAACGAGTGAAATTTGTGAACGATGTAGTTCGTTAGAGCTGAAAATTGACTGCCCTTACCTGAAACGAAATAGTGTTTGTAGAAAGACACAGAGCCTGGGATTTAACTCCATTTCTGAAGGGCAACACACCGCAGAGTTCTCATCCATGGATCACACTCTGCTTTAGAGCAAGAAGAACGCTATTGCATTCAGGATTCTCTAATACAGCAGGAGATGTGAGTGTGCTCAAAACAAAATAATGTTGTTACCTACACATACGGAACATATCTAGTCCAACTCTGCTTCTGAAACTAAAAGAAACCACAGGTCCTCTAACATCCAGTGCTTGTCAATTAAGATGAGAATCATGTGAGATTCATGAACGATGTAGTTCGTTTGAGCTATAAAGTAAATGCCCTTACCTGAAACGCAGTCTTGCTTGTAGGAAGACTCAGAGCCTGGGATTTAACTCCATTTCTGAAGTGAAACACACAGCAGAGTTCTCATCCATTGAACACACTCTGATTTAGAGCAAGAAGCACGCTCTGGCTTTCTAGAGACTCTAAGATTGCAGGAAACGTGAGTGTGCTGAGAACAGAAGAACGGTGTTTCCTACACATACGGACCATATCTTGTCCAACTCTGCCTCTGAAATTGATACAAAGCACTGGTCCTCTAACATCCAATGCTTATCATTTAAGATGAGAAACGTGTGAGCTTCGTGAATGATGTAGTTCGTTTGAGCTGAAAAGTGACTGCCCTTACCTGAAACGAAGTCTTGCTTGTAGGAAGACACAGAGCCTGGGATTTTACTCCATTTCTGAAGGGAAGCAAACAGCATAGTTATCATCCATGGATCACACTCGGCTTTAGAGCAAGAAGCACGCTCTTGCTTTCTAGCGTCTCTAAGACCGCGGGAAAAGGAGTGTGGTTAGAACAAAAGAATGGTGTTTCCTACACATACGGACCATATCTACGCCAACTCTGCTTCTGAAATTGATACAAGCACAGGTCCTCTAACATCCAATGATTGTTAGTTAAGATGAGAAACATGTGTTCTTCGGGAGCGATGTAGTTTGTTTGAACTGTAAAGTACCTGCCCTTACCTAAAGGAAGTCTTGCATGTAGGAAGACTCAGAGTCTGGGATTTAACTCCATTTCTGAAGTGAAACACACAGCAGAGTTCTCATCCATAGATCACAATCTGCTTTAGAGCAAGAAGCACGCTCTTGCTTTCTAGAGTCTCTAAGACTTCAGGAATCGTGAGTGTGCTGAGAACAGAAGAACGGTGTTTCCTACACATACGGAAAGTCTAGTTCAACTCTGCTTCTGAAATTGATACAAGCAATGGTCCTCTAACATCAAATGCTTGTCATTTAAGATGAGAAACGAGTGAACTTTGTGAATGATGTAGTTCGTTAGAGCCGAAAATTGACTGCCCTTACATGAAACGAAATAGTGTTTGTAGAAAGACACAGAGCCTGGAATTTAACTCCATTTCCGAAGAGAAACACACAGTAGAGTTCTCATCCATGGATGACACTCTGATTAAAGCAAGAAGAACGCTCTTGCTTTCTAGATTCTCTAATACAGCAGGAAACATGAGTGTGCTCAGAACAAAAGAACGGTGTTTCCTACACATACGGACCATATCTAGCCAAACTCTGCTTCTGAAACTGAAACAAACCACAGGTCCTCTAACATCCAATGCTTGTCAGTTAAGATGAGAAACACGTGAGGTTCGTGAACGATGTAGTTCGTTTGAGCTGTAAATAACCTGCCCTTACCTGAAATGAAGTCTTTCTTGTAGGAAGACTCAGAGCCTGGCATTTAACTCCATTTCTGAAGTGAAACAAACAGCAGAGTTGTCATCTGTAGATCACACTCTGCTTTAGAGCAAGAAGCTCGCTCTTCCTTTCTAGAGCCTCTAATACACCAGGAAACGTGATGGTGCTCAGAACAAAATAACTGTGTTTCCTACACATACGGACTTATCTAGTTCAACTCTTCTTCTGAAACTGACACAAAGCACAGGTCCTGTATCATCCAATGCTTTTCAATTAAGACCGAGAAACGCTTGAGCTTAGTGTACAATGTAGTTCGTTTGAGCTGTAAAGTGACTGCCCTTACCTAAAACGAAATTTTGCTTGTAGGAATACACAGACCCTGGGATTTAACTCCATTTCTGAAGTGAAACACCCAGCATAGTTCTCATCCACGGATCACACTCTGCTTTAGAGCAAGAAGAACGCTATTGCTTTCTAGAGTCTCTAATATAGCAAGAAACTTGAGTGTGCTCAGAACAAAAGAGCGGTGTTTCCAACACATACGGACCATATCTAGTCCAACTCTGCTTCTGAAACTGAAACAAACCACAGGTCCTCTAACAACCAATGCTTGTCTGTTAAGATGAGAAACGTGTAAGCTTTGTGAACGATGTAGTTCGTTTGAGCTGTAAAGAACCTGCCCTTACCTGAAATGAAGTCTTGCTTGTAGGAAGACACAGAGCCTGGTTTTTAACTCCATTTCTGAAGGGAAACACACAGCACAGTTCTCATCCATGAATCACACTCTGCTTTAGAGCAAGAAGCACGCTCTTCCTTTCTAGAATCTCTAATACAGCAGGAAACGTGATTGCGCTCAGAACAAAAGAACTGTGTTTCCTACACATACGGACTTATCTAATTCAACTCTTCTTCTAAAACTAACACAAAGCACAGGTCCTGTAACATCCAATGCTTTTCAATTAAGACCGAGAAACGTGTGAGCTTCGTGAACGATGTAGTTCGTTTGAGCTGAAAAGTGACTGCCCTTACCTGAAACGAAGTCTTGCTTTAGGAAGACTCAGAGACTGGGATTTAACTCCATTTCTGAAGGGAAACACACAGCAGAGTTATCATCCATGGATCACACTATGCTTTAGAGCAAGAAGAACGCTATTGCTTTCTAGAGTCTCTAATACAGCAGGAAATGTGAGTGTGCTCAGAACAAAAGAACGGTGTTTCCTACACATACAGACCATATGTAGTCCAAATCTGCTTCTGAAACTGAAACAAACCAACGGTCCTCTAACATCCAATGATTGTCAGTTAAGATGAGAAACGTGTGTGCTTCGTGAACGATGTAGTTCGTTTGAGCTGTAAAGAACCTACCCTTATCTGAAATGAAGTCTTCCTTGTAGGGAAACTCAGAGCCTGGGATTTAACTCCATTTCTGAAGTGAAACACACATCATAGTTCTCATCTATAGATCACACACTGCTTTAGAGCAAGAAGCACGCACTTCCTTTCTAGAGTCTCCAATACACCAGGAAACGTGATTGTGCTCAGAACAAAAGAACTGGGTTTCCTACACATACGGACTCATCTAGTTCAACTCTTCTTCTGAAACTGACACAAAGCACAGGTCCTGTAACATCCAATGCTTTTCAATTAACACCGAGAAACATGTGAGCTTCGTGTCCGATGTAGTTCGTTTGAGCTGTAAAGTAAATGTCCTTACCTGAAACGAAGTCTTGCTTGTAGGACGACTCAGAGCCTGGGATTTAACTCCATTTCTGAAGTGGAACACACAGCAAAGTTCTCATCCATTGATCACACTCTGCTTTAGAGCAAGAAGCACGCTCTTGCTTTCTAGAGTCTCAAATGCAGCAGGAAACCTGAGTGTGCTGAGAACAAAAGAACGGTGTTTCCTACACATACAGACCATATCTAGTCCTTCTCTGCCTCTGAAATTGATACAATGCACAGGTCCTCTAACATCCAATGCTTGTCATTTAAGATGAGAAACGAGTGAACTTTGTGAACGATGTAGTTTGTTAGAGCTGAAAAGTGACTGTCCTTACCTGAAACGAAATAGTGTTTGTAGAAAGACACAGAGCCTGGAATTTAACTCCATTTCTGAAGGGAAACACACAGCAGAGTTCTCATCCATGGATCACACTCTGCTTTAGAGCAAAAAGCACGCTCTTGCTTTCTAGAGTCTCTAAGACAGCAGGAAACTTGAGTGTGCTGAGAACAAAAGACTGGTATTTCCTACACATACAGACCATCTCCAGTCAAACTCTGCTTCTGAAATTGAAACAAGCAATGGTTCTCTATCATCCAATGCTTGTCAGTTAAGATGAGAAACGTGTGAGCTTCGTGTACGATGTAGTTCGTTTGAGCTGTAAAGTACCAGCCCTTACCTGAAACGAAGTCTTGCTTGTAGAAAGACTCATAGCCTGGGATTTAACTACGTTTCTGAAGGGGAACACACAGCAGAGTTCTCATCCTTTGATCACACTCTACTTTAGAGCAAGAAGCACGCTCTTCCTTTCTAGAGTCTCTAATACAAAAGGAAACGTGATTGTGCTCAGAACAAAAGAACTGTGTTTCCTACACATACGTACTTATCTAGTTCAACTCTTCTTCTGAAACAGACACAAAGCACAGGTCTGGTAACATCCAATGCTTTTCAATTAAGACCGAGAAACATGTGAGCTTCGTGAACGATGTAGTTCGTTTGAGCTGAAAATGACTGCCATTACCTGAAACGAAGTCTTGCTTGTAGGAAGACTCAGAGACTGGGATTTAACTCCATTTCTGAAGGGAAACACACAGCAGAGTTCTCATCCATGGATCACACTCTGCTTTAGAGCAAGAAGAACGCTATTGCTTTCTAGAGTCTCTAATACAGCAGGAAATGTGAGTGTGCTCAGAACAAAAGAACGGTGTTTCCTACACATACGGACCATATGTAGTCCAAATCTCCTTGGAAACTGAAACAAACCACAGGTCCTCTAACATCCAATGCTTGTCAGTTAAGATGAGAAACGTGTGAGCTTCGTGAACGATGTAGTTCGTTTGAGCTGTAAAGAACCTGCCCTTACCTGAAATGAAGTCTTCCTTGTAGGGAAACTCGGAGCCTGGGATTTAACTCCATTTTTGAAGTGAAACACACAGAAGAGTTCTCATCTATAGATCACACTCTGCTTTAGAGCAAGAAGCATGCTCTTCCTTTCTAGAGTCTCTAATACACCAGGAAACGTGATTGTGCTCAGAAAAAAAGAACTGTGTTTCCTACACATACGGACTCATCTAGTTCAACTCTTCTTCTGAAACTGACACAAAGCACAGGTCCTGTAACATCCAATGCTTTTCAATTAACACCGAGAAACATGTGAGCTTCGTGTCCGATGTAGTTCGTTTGAGCTGTAAAGTAAATGTCCTTACCTGAAACGAAGTCATGCTTGTAGGACGACTCAGAGCCTGGGATTTAACTCCATTTCTGAAGTGGAACACACAGCAAAGTTCTCATCCATTGATCACACTCTGCTTTAGAGCAAGAAGCACGCTCTTGCTTTCTAGAGTCTCAAATGCAGCAGGAAACCTGAGTGTGCTGAGAACAAAAGAACGGTGTTTCCTACACATACAGACCATATCTAGTCCTTCTCTGCCTCTGAAATTGATACAATGCACAGGTCCTCTAACATCCAATGCTTGTCATTTAAGATGAGAAACGAGTGAACTTTGTGAACGATGTAGTTTGTTAGAGCTGAAAAGTGACTGTCCTTACCTGAAACGAAATAGTGTTTGTAGAAAGACACAGAGCCTGGAATTTAACTCCATTTCTGAAGGGAAACACACAGCAGAGTTCTCATCCATGGATCACACTCTGCTTTAGAGCAAAAAGCACGCTCTTGCTTTCTAGAGTCTCTAAGACAGCAGGAAACTAGAGTGTGCTGAGAACAAAAGACTGGAATTTCTTACACATACAGACCATCTCCAGTCAAACTCTGCTTCTGAAATTGATACAAGCAATGGTTCTCTATCATCCAATGCTTGTCAGTTAAGATGAGAAACGTGTGAGCTTCGTGAACGATGTAGTTCGTTTGAGCTATAAAGAACCTGCCCTTATCTGAAATGGAGTCTTCCTTGTAGGGAAACTCAGAGCCTGGGATTTAACTCCATTTCTGAAGTGAAACACACAGCATAGTTCTCATCTATAGATCACACTCTGCTTTAGAGCAAGAAGCACGCACTTCCTTTCTAGAGTCTCCAATACACCAGGAAACGTGATTGTGCTCAGAACAAAAGAACTATGTTTCCTACACATACGGTCTTATCTAGTTCAACTCTTCTTCTGAAACTGACACTAAGCACAGTTCCTGTAACATCCAATGCTTTTCATTTAAGACCGAGAAACGTGTGAGCTTCGTGTACGATGTAGTTCGTTTGAGCTGTAAAGTAAATGCCCTTTCCTGAAACAAAGTCTTGCTTGTAGGAAGACTCATAGCCTGGGATTTAACTCCATTTCTGAAGGGAAACACACAGCAGAGTTCTCATCCTTTGATCACACTCTACTTTAGAGCAAGAAGCACGCTCTTGCTTTCTAGAGTCTCAAATACAGCAGGAAAATTGAGTGTGCTCAGAACAAAAGAACGGTGTTTCCTACACATACGGACCATATCTAGTCCAACTCTGCTTCTGAAACTGAAACAAACCACAGGTCCTCAAACATCCAATGCTTGTCAGTTAAGATGAGAAACGTGTGAGCTTCGTCAACGATGTAGTTCGTTTGAGCAGTAAAGAACCTGCCCTACCTGAAATGAAGTCTTCCTTGTAGGAATACTCAGACCCTGGGATTTAACTCCATTTCTGAAGTGAAACACACTGCAGAGTTCTCATCTATAGATCACACTCTGTTTTAGAGCAAGAAGCATGCTCTTCCTTTCTAGAGTCTCTAATACACCAGGAAACGTGATTGTGCTCAGAACAAAAGAACTGTGTTTCCTACACATACGGACTTATCTAGTTCAACTCTTCTTCTGAAACTGACACAAAGTACAGGTCCTGTAACATCCAATGCTTTTCAATTAACACCGAGAAACTTGTGAGCTTCATGTCCGATGTAGTTCGTTTGAGCTGTAAAGTTAATGTCCTTACCTGAAACGAAGTCTTGCTTGTAGGACGACTCAGAGCCTGGGATTTAACTCCATTTCTGAAGTGAAACACACTGCAGAGTTCTCATCCGTGAATCACACTCTGCTTTAGAGCAAGGAGCACGCTCTTCCTTACTAGAATCTCTAATACAGCAGGAAACGTGATTGCGCTCAGAACAATAGAACTGTGTTTCCTACACATACGGACTTATCTAGTTCAACTCTTCTTCTAAAACTAACACAAAGCACAGGTCCTGTAACATCCAATGCTTTTCAATTAAGACCGAGAAACGTGTGAGCTTCGTGAACGATGTAGTTCATTTGAGCTGAAAAGTGACTGCCCTTACCTGAAACGAAGTCTTGCTTTAGGAAGACTCAGAGACTGGGATTTAACTCCATTTCTGAAGGGAAACACACAGCAGAGTTATCATCCATGGATCACACTATGCTTTAGAGCAAGAAGAACGCTATTGCTTTCTAGAGTCTCTAATACAGCAGGAAATGTGAGTGTGCTCAGAACAAAAGAACGGTATTTCCTACACATACGGACCATATGTAGTCCAAATCTGCTTCTGAAACTGAAACAAACCAACGGTCATCTAACATCCAATGATTGTCATTTAAGATGAGAAACGTGTGAGCTTCGTGAACGATGTAGTTCGTTTGAGCTGTAAAGAACCTACCCTTATCTGAAATGAAGTCTTCCTTGTAGGGAAACTCAGAGCCTGGGATTTAACTCCATTTCTGAAGTGAAACACACATCATAGTTCTCATCTATAGATCACACACTGCTTTAGAGCAAGAAGCACGCACTTCCTTTCTAGAGTCTCCAATACACCAGGAAACGTGATTGTGCTCAGAACAAAAGAACTGGGTTTCCTACACATACGGTCTTATCTAGTTCAACTCTTCTTCTGAAACTGACACAAAGCACAGGTCCGGTAACATCCAATGCTTTTCAATTAAGACCGAGAAACATGTGAGCTTCGTGAACGATGTAGTTCGTTTGAGCTGAAAAGTGACTGCCATTACCTGAAACGAAGTCTTGCTTGTAGAAAGACTCATAGCCTGGGATTTAACTACGTTTATGAAGGGGAACACACAGCAGAGTTCTCATCCTTTGATCACACTCTACTTTAGAGCAAGAAGCACGCTCTTGCTTTGTAGAGTCTCAAATACAGCAGGAAAATTGAGTGTGCTCAGAACAAAAGAACGGTGTTTCCTACACATACAGACCATATCTAGTCCAAATCTGCTTCTGAAACTGAAACAAACCCCAGGTCCTCAAACATCCAATGCTTGTCTCTTAAGATGAGAAACGTGTGAGCTTTGTGAACGATGTAGTTCGTTTGAGCAGTAAAGAACCTGCCCTTACCTGAAATGAAGTCTTCCTTGTAGGAAGACTCAGAGACTGGGATTTAACTCCATTTCTGAAGGGAAACACACAGCAGAGTTCTCATCCATGGATCACACTCTGCTTTAGAGCAAGAAGAACGCTATTGCTTTCTAGAGTCTCTAATACTTCAGGAAATGTGAGTGTGCTCAGAACAAAAGAACGGTGTTTCCTACACATACGGACCATATGTAGTCCAAATCTCCTTGGAAACTGAAACAAACCACAGGTCCTCTAACATCCAATGCTTGTCAGTTAAGATGAGAAACGTGTGAGCTTCGTGAACGATGTAGTTCGTTTGAGCTGTAAAGAACCTGCCCTTACCTGAAATGAAGTCTTCCTTGTAGGGAAACTCAGAGCCTGGGATTTAACTCCATTTTTGAAGTGAAACACACAGAAGAGTTCTCATCTATAGATCACACTCTGCTTTAGAGCAAGAAGCATGCTCTTCCTTTCTAGAGTCTCTAATAAACCAGGAAACGTGATTGTGGTCAGAAAAAAAGAACTGTGTTTCCTACACATACGGACTCATCTAGTTCAACTCTTCTTCTGAAACTGACACAAAGCACAGGTCCTGTAACATCCAATGCTTTTCAATTAACACCGAGAAACATGTGAGCTTCGTGTCCGATGTAGTTCGTTTGAGCTGTAAAGTAAATGTCCTTACCTGAAACGAAGTCTTGCTTGTAGGACGACTCAGAGCCTGGGATTTAACTCCATTTCTGAAGTGGAACACACAGCAAAGTTCTCATCCATTGATCACACTCTGCTTTAGAGCAAGAAGCACGCTCTTGCTTTCTAGAGTCTCAAATGCAGCAGGAAACCTGAGTGTGCTGAGAACAAAAGAACGGTGTTTCCTACACATACAGACCATATCTAGTCCTTCTCTGCCTCTGAAATTGATACAATGCACAGGTCCTCTAACATCCAATGCTTGTCATTTAAGATGAGAAACGAGTGAACTTTGTGAACGATGTAGTTTGTTAGAGCTGAAAAGTGACTGTCCTTACCTGAAACGAAATAGTGTTTGTAGAAAGACACAGAGCCTGGAATTTAACTCCATTTCTGAAGGGAAACACACAGCAGAGTTCTCATCCATGGATCACACTCTGCTTTAGAGCAAAAAGCACCCTCTTGCTTTCTAGAGTCTCTAAGACAGCAGGAAACTAGAGTGTGCTGAGAACAAAAGACTGGTATTTCTTACACATACAGACCATCTCCAGTCAAACTCTGCTTCTGAAATTGATACAAGCAATGGTTCTCTATCATCCAATGCTTGTCAGTTAAGATGAGAAACGTGTGAGCTTCGTGAACGATGTAGTTCGTTTGAGCTATAAAGTACCTGCCCTTATCTGAAATGGAGTCTTCCTTGTAGGGAAACTCAGAGCCTGGGATTTAACTCCATTTCTGAAGTGAAACACACAGCAGAGTTCTCATCCATAGATCACACTCTGCTTTAGAGCAAGAAGCACGCACTTCCTTTCTAGAGTCTCCAATACACCAGGAAACGTGATTGTGCTCAGAACAAAAGAACTATGTTTCCTACACATACGGTCTTATCTAGTTCAACTCTTCTTCTGAAACTGACACTAAGCACAGTTCCTGTAACATCCAATGCTTTTCATTTAAGACCGAGAAACGTGTGAGCTTCGTGTACGATGTAGTTCGTTTGAGCTGTAAAGTAAATGCCCTTTCCTGAAACAAAGTCTTGCTTGTAGGAAGACTCATAGCCTGGGATTTAACTCCATTTCTGAAGGGAAACACACAGCAGAGTTCTCATCCTTTGATCACACTCTACTTTAGAGCAAGAAGCATGCTCTTCCTTTCTAGAATCTCTAATACAGCAGGAAACGTGATTGCGCTCAGAACAAAAGAACTGTGTTTCCTACACATACGGACTTATCTAGTTCAACTCTTCTTCTAAAACTAACACAAAGCACAGGTCCTGTAACATCCAATGCTTTTCAATTAAGACCGAGAAACGTGTGAGCTTCGTGAACGATGTAGTTCATTTGAGCTGAAAAGTGACTGCCCTTACCTGAAACGAAGTCTTGCTTTAGGAAGACTCAGAGACTGGGATTTAACTCCATTTCTGAAGGGAAACACACAGCAGAGTTATCATCCATGGATCACACTATGCTTTAGAGCAAGAAGAACGCTATTGCTTTCTAGAGTCTCTAATACAGCAGGAAATGTGAGTGTGCTCAGAACAAAAGAACGGTGTTTCCTACACATACGGACCATATGTAGTCCAAATCTGCTTCTGAAACTGAAACAAACCAACGGTCCTCTAACATCCAATGATTGTCATTTAAGATGAGAAACGTGTGAGCTTCGTGAACGATGTAGTTCGTTTGAGCTGTAAAGAACCTACCCTTATCTGAAATGAAGTCTTCCTTGTAGGGAAACTCAGAGCCTGGGATTTAACTCCATTTCTGAAGTGAAACACACATCATAGTTCTCATCTATAGATCACACACTGCTTTAGAGCAAGAAGCACGCACTTCCTTTCTAGAGTCTCCAATACACCAGGAAACCTGATTGTGCTCAGAACAAAAGAACTGGGTTTCCTACACATACGGTCTTATCTAGTTCAACTCTTCTTCTGAAACTGACACAAAGCACAGGTCCGGTAACATCCAATGCTTTTCAATTAAGACCGAGAAACATGTGAGCTTCGTGAACGATGTAGTTCGTTTGAGCTGAAAAGTGACTGCCATTACCTGAAACGAAGTCTTGCTTGTAGAAAGACTCATAGCCTGGGATTTAACTACGTTTATGAAGGGGACACACAGCAGAGTTCTCATCCTTTGATCACACTCTACTTTAGAGCAAGAAGCACGCTCTTGCTTTGTAGAGTCTCAAATACAGCAGGAAAATTGAGTGTGCTCAGAACAAAAGAACGGAGTTTCCTACACATACAGACCATATCTAGTCCAAATCTGCTTCTGAAACTGAAACAAACCCCAGGTCCTCAAACATCCAATGCTTGTCTCTTAAGATGAGAAACGTGTGAGCTTTGTGAACGATGTAGTTCGTTTGAGCAGTAAAGAACCTGCCCTTACCTGAAATGAAGTCTTCCTTGTAGGAAGACTCAGAGCCTGGGATTTAACTCCATTTCTGAAGTGAAACACACAGCAGAGTTCTCATCTATAGATCACACTCTGTTTTAGAGCAAGAAGCATGCTCTTCCTTTCTAGAGTCTCTAATACAAAAGGAAACGGGATTGTGCTCAAACAAAAGAACTGTGTTTCCTACACATACGTACTTATCTAGTTCAACTCTTCTTCTGAAACTGACACAAAGCACAGGTCTGGTAACATCCAATGCTTTTCAATTAAGACCGAGAAACATGTGAGCTTCGTGAACGATGTAGTTCGTTTGAGCTGAAAAGTGACTGCCATTACCTGAAACGAAGTCTTGCTTGTAGGAAGACTCAGAGACTGGGATTTAACTCCATTTCTGAAGGGAAACACACAGCAGAGTTCTCATCCATGGATCACACTCTGCTTTAGAGCAAGAAGAACGCTATTGCTTTCTAGAGTCTCTAATACAGCAGGAAATGTGAGTGTGCTCAGAACAAAAGAACGGTGTTTCCTACACATACGGACCATATGTAGTCCAAATCTCCTTGGAAACTGAAACAAACCACAGGTCCTCTAACATCCAATGCTTGTCAGTTAAGATGAGAAACGTGTGAGCTTCGTGAACGATGTAGTTCGTTTGAGCTGTAAAGAACCTGCCCTTACCTGAAATGAAGTCTTCCTTGTAGGGAAACTCAGAGCCTGGGATTTAACTCCATTTTTGAAGTGAAACACACAGAAGAGTTCTCATCTATAGATCACACTCTGCTTTAGAGCAAGAAGCATGCTCTTCCTTTCTAGAGTCTCTAATAAACCAGGAAACGTGATTGTGCTCAGAAAAAAAGAACTGTGTTTCCTACACATACATACTCATCTAGTTCAACTCTTCTTCTGAAACTGACACAAAGCACAGGTCTGGTAACATCCAATGCTTTTCATTTAAGACCGAGAAACGTGTGAGCTTCGTGTACGATGTAGTTCGTTTGAGCTGTAAAGTAAATGCCCTTTCCTGAAACAAAGTCTTGCTTGTAGGAAGACTCATAGCCTGGGATTTAACTCCATTTCTGAAGGGAAACACACAGCAAAGTTCTCATCCATTGATCACACTCTGCTTTAGAGCAAGAAGCACGCTCTTGCTTTCTAGAATCTCAAATGCAGCAGGAAACCTGAGTGTGCTGAGAACAAAAGAACGGTGTTTCCTACACATACAGACCATATCTAGTCCTTCTCTGCCTCTGAAATTGATACAATGCACAGGTCCTCTAACATCCAATGCTTGTCATTTAAGATGAGAAACGAGTGAACTTTGTGAACGATGTAGTTTGTTAGAGCTGAAAAGTGACTGTCCTTACCTGAAACGAAATAGTGTTTGTAGAAAGACACAGAGCCTGGAATTTAACTCCATTTCTGAAGGGAAACACACAGCAGAGTTCTCATCCATGGATCACACTCTGCTTTAGAGCAAAAAGCACGCTCTTGCTTTCTAGAGTCTCTAAGACAGCAGGAAACTTGAGTGTGCTGAGAACAAAAGACTGGTATTTCCTACACATACAGACCATCTCCAGTCAAACTCTGCTTCTGAAATTGATACAAGCAATGGTTCTCTATCATCCAATGCTTGTCAGTTAAGATGAAAAACGTGTGAGCTTCGTGAACGATGTAGTTCGTTTGAGCTATAAAGAACCTGCCCTTATCTGAAATGGAGTCTTCCTTGTAGGGAAACTCAGAGCCTGGGATTTAACTCCATTTCTGAAGTGAAACACACAGCATAGTTCTCATCTATAGATCACACTCTGCTTTAGAGCAAGAAGCACGCACTTCCTTTCTAGAGTCTCCAATACACCAGGAAACGTGATTGTGCTCAGAACAAAAGAACTATGTTTCCTACACATACGGTCTTATCTAGTTCAACTCTTCTTCTGAAACTGACACTAAGCACAGTTCCTGTAACATCCAATGCTTTTCATTTAAGACCGAGAAACCTGTGAGCTTCGTGTACGATGTAGTTCGTTTGAGCTGTAAAGTAAATGCCCTTTCCTGAAACAAAGTCTTGCTTGTAGGAAGACTCATAGCCTGGGATTTAACTCCATTTCTGAAGGGAAACACACAGCAGAGTTCTCATCCTTTGATCACACTCTACTATAGAGCAAGAAGCACGCTCTTGCTTTCTAGAGTCTCAAATACAGCAGGAAAATTGAGTGTGCTCAGAACAAAAGAACGGTGTTTCCTACACATACGGACCATATCTAGTCCAACTCTGCTTCTGAAACTGAAACAAACCACAGCTCCTCAAACATCCAATGCTTGTCAGTTAAGATGAGAAACGTGTGAGCTTCGGGAACGATGTAGTTCTTTTGAGATGTAAAGAACCTGCCCTTACCTGAAATGAAGTCTTCCTTGTAGGAAGACTCAGAGCCTGGTATTTAACTCCATTTCTGAAGTGAAACACACAGCAGAGTTCTCTTCTATAGATCACACTCTGCTTTAGAGCAAGAAGCACGCTCTTCCTTTCTAGAGTCTCTAATACACCAGGAAACGTGATTGTGCTCAGAACAAAAGAACTGTATTTTCTACACATACGGACTTACCTAATTCAACTCTTCTTCTGAAACTGACACAAAGCACAGGTCCTGTAACATCCAATGCTTTTCAATTAAGACCTAGAAACGTGTGAGCTTCGTGTACGATATAGTTCGTTTGAGCTGTAAAGTGACTGCCCTTACCTGAAACGAAGTTTTGCTTGTAGGAAGACACAGAGCCTGGGATTTAACGCCATTTCTGAAGGGAAACACACAGCATTGTTCTCATCCATGGATCACACTCTGCTTTAGAGCAAGAAGAACGCTATTGCTTTCAGGAGTCTCTAATACAGCAGGAAATATGAGTGTGTTCAGAACAAAAGAATGGTGTTTCCTACACAGACGGACCATATCTAGTTCAACTCTGCTTCTGAAGCTCAAACAAACCACAGGTACTCTAACATCCAATGCTTGTCAGTTAAGATGAGAAACGTGTGAGCTTCATGAATGATGTAGTTCCTTTGAGCTGTAAAGTACCTGCCCTTACCTGAAACGAAGTCTTGCTTGCAGGAAGACTCAGATCCTGGGATTTAACTCCATTTCTGGAGTGAAACACCCTTCAGAGTTCTCATCTATAGATCACTCTCTACTTTAGAGCAAGAAGCACGCTCTAGGTTTCTAGAGTCTCTAAGACAGCAGGAAACATGAGTGTGCTGAGAACAAAAGAATGGTGTTACCTACACCTAAGGACAATATCTAATCCAACTCAGCTTCTGAAACTGACCCAAAGCACAGGTCTTGTAACATCCAATGCTTTTCAATTAACACCGAGAAACGTGTGAGCTTCGTGTCCGATGTAGTTCATTTGAGCTGTAAAGTAAATGTCCTTACCTGAAACGAAGTCTTGCTTGTAGGAGGACTCAGAGCCTGGGATTTAACTCCATTTCTGAAGTGAATCACACAGCAGAGTTCTCATCCATAGATCACACTCTGCTTTAGAGCAAGAAGCACGCTCTTCCTCTCTAGAGTCTCTAAGACAGCAGGAAACGTGAGTGTGCTGAGAACAAAAGACTGGTATTTCCTACACATACAGACCATATCTAGTCAAACTCTGCTTCTGAAATTGATACAAGCAATGGTTCTCTATCATACAATGCTTGTCAGTTAAGATGAGAAACGTGTGAGCTTCGGGAACGATGTAGTTCGTTTGAGGTGTAAAGAACCTGCCCTTATCTGAAATGAAGTCTTCCTTGTAGGGAAACTCAGAGCCTGGGATTTAACTCCATTTCTGAAGTGAAACACCCAGCAGAGTTCTCATCTATAGATCACTCTCTGCTTTAGAGCAAGAAGCACGCATTTCCTTTCTAGAGTCTCCAATACACCAGGAAACGTGATTGTGCTCAGAACAAAAGAACTGTGTTTCCTACACATACGGTCTTAGCTAGTTCAACTCTTCTTCTGAAACTGACACTAAGCACAGTTCCTGTAACATCCAATGCTTTTCATTTAAGACCGAGAAACGTGTGAGCTTCGTGTACGATGTAGTTCGTTTGAGCTGTAAAGTAAATGCCCTTACCTGAAACGAAGTCTTGCTTGTAGGAAGACTCATAGCATGGGATTTAACTCCATTTCTGAAGGGGAACACACAGCAGAGTTCTCATCCATTGTTCACCCTCTACTTTAGAGCAAGAAGCACGCTCTTGCTTTCTAGAGTCTCAAATACAGCAGGAAAATTGAGTGGGCTGAGACGAAAGAACGGTGTTTCCTACACATTCGGACCATATCTAGTCAAACACTGCCTCTGAAATTGATACCATGCTCAGGTCCTCTAACATCCAATGCTTAAAATTTAAGATGAGAAACGTGTGTGCTTCGTAAACGATGTAGTTCGTTTGAGCTGAAAAGTTACTGCCCTTACCTGAAACAAATTCTTGCTTGTAGGAAGACACAGAGGCTGGGATGTAACTCCATTTCTGAAGGGAAACACACAGCACAGTTCTCATCCATAGATCACACTCTGCTTTAGAGCAAGAAGCACGCTCTTGCTTTCTATAGTCTCTAAGACCACCGCGAAACGTGATAGTGCTGAGAACAAAAGAGTGGTGTTTCCTACACATACGGAACATATCTAGTCCAACTCTGCCTCTAAAATTGATACAAAGCACAGGTCCTCTAACATCCAATGCTTGTCATTTAAGATGAGAAACGAGTGAGTTTCGTGAACGATGTAGTACGTTTGAGCTGAAAAGTTACTGCCCTTAACTGAAACGAAGTAGTGTTTGTAGGAAGACACAGAGCCTGGAATTTAACTCCATTTCTGAAGGGAAACACACAGCAGAGTTCTCATCTATAGATCACACGCTGCTTTAGGGCAAGAAGCACGCTCTTCCTTTCTAGAGTCTCTAATACACCAGGAAACGTGATTGTGCTCAGAACAAAAGAACTGTGTTTCCTACACATATGGACTTATCTAGTTCAACCCTTCTTCTGAAACTGCCACAAAGCACTGGTCCTGTAACATCCAATGCTTTCCAATTAAGACCGAGAAACGTGTGAGCTTCGTGAATGATGTAGTTTGTTTGAGCTGCAAAGAACCTGCCCTTACCTGAAATGAAGTCTTCCTTGTAGGAAGACTCAGAGCCTGGGATTTAACTCCATTCCTGAAGTGAAACATACAGCAGAGTTCTCATCTATACATCACACTCTGCTTTAGAGCAAGAATCACGCTCTTCCTTTCTAGAGTCTCTAATACACCAGGAAAAGTGATTGTGCTCAGAACAAAAGAACGGTGTTTCCTACACATACGGACCATATCTAGTTCAACTCTGCTTCTGAAACTGATGCAAACCACAGGTCTTCTAATATCCAATGCTTGTCAGTTTAGATGAGAAATGTGTGAGCTTCGTGAACGATGTAGTTAGTTTGAGCTGAAAAGTAAATGCCCTAACCTGAAACAAATTCTTGCTTGTAGGAAGACACAGAGACTGGGATTTAACTCCATTTCTGAAGGGAAACACACAGCACAGTTCTCATCCATGAATCACACTATGCTTTAGAGCAAGAAGCACGCACTTCCTTTCTAGAGTCTCTAATACAGCAGGAAACGTGATTGTGCTCAGAACAAAAGAACTGTGTTTCCTACACATAAGGACTTATCTAGTTCAACTCTTCTTCTGAAACTGACACAAAGCACAGGTCCTGTAACATCCAATGCTTTTCAATGAAGACCGAGAAACATGTGAGCTTCTTGTACGATGTAGTTCGTTTGAGCTGTAAAGTAAATGTCCTTACCTGAAACGAAGTCTTGCTTGTAGGAAGACTCAGAGCCTGGGATTTAACTCCATTTCTGAAGAGGAACACACAGCAGAGTTCTCATCCATTCATCACACTCTGCTTTAGTGCAAGAAGCACGCTCTTGCTTTCTAGAGTCTCTAAGACCGCGGGAAACGTGAGAGTGCTGAGAACAAAAGAATGGTGTTTCCTACACATAAGGAACATATCTAGTCCAATTCTGCCTCTGAAATTGATACAAAGCACAGGTCCTATAACATCCAATGCTTATCATTTAAGATGAGAAACGTGTGAGCTTCGGGAACGATGTAGTTCCTTTGAGCTATAAGTACCTGCCCTTACCTGAAACGAAGTCTTGCTTGTAGGAAGAATCAGAGCCTGGGATTTAACTCCATTTCTGAAGTGCAACACACAGCAGAGTTCTCATCCATAGATCACACTCTGCTTTAGAGCAAGAAGCACGCTCTTGCTTTCTAGAGTCTCTAAGACCCCGGGAAACGTGAGAGTGCTGAGAACAAAAGAATGGTGTTTCCTACACATACGGAACATATCTAGTCCAACTCTGATTCTGAAATTGATACAAAGCACAGGTCCTCTAACATCCAATGCTTATCATTTAAGATGAGAAACGTGTGAGCTTCGTGAACGATGTTGTTCGTTTGAGCTGTAAAGAACCTGCCCTTACCTGAAATGAAGTCTTGCTTGTAGGAAGACAAAGAGCCTGGGATTTAACTCCATTTCTGAAGGGAAACCCACAGCAGAGTTCTCATCCATTGATCACACTCTGCTTTAGAGCAAGAAGCACGCAATTGCTTTCTAGAGTCTCTAAGACAGCAAGAAACTTGAGTGTGCTCAGAACAAAAGAACGGTGTTTCCTACACATACGGACTTATCTAGTTCAACACTTCTTCTGAAACTGAAACAAAGCACAGGTCCTGTAACATCCAATGCTTTTCAATTAACACCGAGAAACATGTGAGCTTCGTGTCCGATGTAGTTCGTTTGAGCTGTAAAGTAAATGTCCTTACCTGAAACGAAGTCTTGCTTGTAGGACGACTCAGAGCCTGGGATTTAACTCCATTTCTGAAGTGGAACACACAGCAAAGTTCTCATCCATTGATCACACTCTGCTTTAGAGCAAGAAGCACGCTCTTGCTTTCTAGAGTCTCAAATGCAGCAGGAAACCTGAGTGTGCTGAGAACAAAAGAACGGTGTTTCCTACACATACAGACCATATCTAGTCCTTCTCTGCCTCTGAAATTGATACAATGCACAGGTCCTCTAACATCCAATGCTTGTCATTTAAGATGAGAAACGAGTGAACTTTGTGAACGATGTAGTTTGTTAGAGCTGAAAAGTGACTGTCCTTACCTGAAACGAAATAGTGTTTGTAGAAAGACACAGAGCCTGGAATTTAACTCCATTTCTGAAGGGAAACACACAGCAGAGTTCTCATCCATGGATCACACTCTGCTTTAGAGCAAAAAGCACGCTCTTGCTTTCTAGAGTCTCTAAGACAGCAGGAAACTTGAGTGTGCTGAGAACAAAAGACTGGTATTTCCTACACATACAGACCATCTCCAGTCAAACTCTGCTTCTGAAATTGAAACAAGCAATGGTTCTCTATCATCCAATGCTTGTCAGTTAAGATGAGAAACGTGTGAGCTTCGTGTACGATGTAGTTCGTTTGAGCTGTAAAGTACCAGCCCTTACCTGAAACGAAGTCTTGCTTGTAGAAAGACTCATAGCCTGGGATTTAACTACGTTTCTGAAGGGGAACACACAGCAGAGTTCTCATCCTTTGATCACACTCTACTTTAGAGCAAGAAGCACGCTCTTCCTTTCTAGAGTCTCTAATACAAAAGGAAACGTGATTGTGCTCAGAACAAAAGAACTGTGTTTCCTACACATACGTACTTATCTAGTTCAACTCTTCTTCTGAAACAGACACAAAGCACAGGTCTGGTAACATCCAATGCTTTTCAATTAAGACCGAGAAACATGTGAGCTTCGTGAACGATGTAGTTCGTTTGAGCTGAAAATGACTGCCATTACCTGAAACGAAGTCTTGCTTGTAGGAAGACTCAGAGACTGGGATTTAACTCCATTTCTGAAGGGAAACACACAGCAGAGTTCTCATCCATGGATCACACTCTGCTTTAGAGCAAGAAGAACGCTATTGCTTTCTAGAGTCTCTAATACAGCAGGAAATGTGAGTGTGCTCAGAACAAAAGAACGGTGTTTCCTACACATACGGACCATATGTAGTCCAAATCTCCTTGGAAACTGAAACAAACCACAGGTCCTCTAACATCCAATGCTTGTCAGTTAAGATGAGAAACGTGTGAGCTTCGTGAACGATGTAGTTCGTTTGAGCTGTAAAGAACCTGCCCTTACCTGAAATGAAGTCTTCCTTGTAGGGAAACTCGGAGCCTGGGATTTAACTCCATTTTTGAAGTGAAACACACAGAAGAGTTCTCATCTATAGATCACACTCTGCTTTAGAGCAAGAAGCATGCTCTTCCTTTCTAGAGTCTCTAATACACCAGGAAACGTGATTGTGCTCAGAAAAAAAGAACTGTGTTTCCTACACATACGGACTCATCTAGTTCAACTCTTCTTCTGAAACTGACACAAAGCACAGGTCCTGTAACATCCAATGCTTTTCAATTAACACCGAGAAACATGTGAGCTTCGTGTCCGATGTAGTTCGTTTGAGCTGTAAAGTAAATGTCCTTACCTGAAACGAAGTCATGCTTGTAGGACGACTCAGAGCCTGGGATTTAACTCCATTTCTGAAGTGGAACACACAGCAAAGTTCTCATCCATTGATCACACTCTGCTTTAGAGCAAGAAGCACGCTCTTGCTTTCTAGAGTCTCAAATGCAGCAGGAAACCTGAGTGTGCTGAGAACAAAAGAACGGTGTTTCCTACACATACAGACCATATCTAGTCCTTCTCTGCCTCTGAAATTGATACAATGCACAGGTCCTCTAACATCCAATGCTTGTCATTTAAGATGAGAAACGAGTGAACTTTGTGAACGATGTAGTTTGTTAGAGCTGAAAAGTGACTGTCCTTACCTGAAACGAAATAGTGTTTGTAGAAAGACACAGAGCCTGGAATTTAACTCCATTTCTGAAGGGAAACACACAGCAGAGTTCTCATCCATGGATCACACTCTGCTTTAGAGCAAAAAGCACGCTCTTGCTTTCTAGAGTCTCTAAGACAGCAGGAAACTAGAGTGTGCTGAGAACAAAAGACTGGAATTTCTTACACATACAGACCATCTCCAGTCAAACTCTGCTTCTGAAATTGATACAAGCAATGGTTCTCTATCATCCAATGCTTGTCAGTTAAGATGAGAAACGTGTGAGCTTCGTGAACGATGTAGTTCGTTTGAGCTATAAAGAACCTGCCCTTATCTGAAATGGAGTCTTCCTTGTAGGGAAACTCAGAGCCTGGGATTTAACTCCATTTCTGAAGTGAAACACACAGCATAGTTCTCATCTATAGATCACACTCTGCTTTAGAGCAAGAAGCACGCACTTCCTTTCTAGAGTCTCCAATACACCAGGAAACGTGATTGTGCTCAGAACAAAAGAACTATGTTTCCTACACATACGGTCTTATCTAGTTCAACTCTTCTTCTGAAACTGACACTAAGCACAGTTCCTGTAACATCCAATGCTTTTCATTTAAGACCGAGAAACGTGTGAGCTTCGTGTACGATGTAGTTCGTTTGAGCTGTAAAGTAAATGCCCTTTCCTGAAACAAAGTCTTGCTTGTAGGAAGACTCATAGCCTGGGATTTAACTCCATTTCTGAAGGGAAACACACAGCAGAGTTCTCATCCTTTGATCACACTCTACTTTAGAGCAAGAAGCACGCTCTTGCTTTCTAGAGTCTCAAATACAGCAGGAAAATTGAGTGTGCTCAGAACAAAAGAACGGTGTTTCCTACACATACGGACCATATCTAGTCCAACTCTGCTTCTGAAACTGAAACAAACCACAGGTCCTCAAACATCCAATGCTTGTCAGTTAAGATGAGAAACGTGTGAGCTTCGTCAACGATGTAGTTCGTTTGAGCAGTAAAGAACCTGCCCTACCTGAAATGAAGTCTTCCTTGTAGGAATACTCAGACCCTGGGATTTAACTCCATTTCTGAAGTGAAACACACTGCAGAGTTCTCATCTATAGATCACACTCTGTTTTAGAGCAAGAAGCATGCTCTTCCTTTCTAGAGTCTCTAATACACCAGGAAACGTGATTGTGCTCAGAACAAAAGAACTGTGTTTCCTACACATACGGACTTATCTAGTTCAACTCTTCTTCTGAAACTGACACAAAGTACAGGTCCTGTAACATCCAATGCTTTTCAATTAACACCGAGAAACTTGTGAGCTTCATGTCCGATGTAGTTCGTTTGAGCTGTAAAGTTAATGTCCTTACCTGAAACGAAGTCTTGCTTGTAGGACGACTCAGAGCCTGGGATTTAACTCCATTTCTGAAGTGAAACACACTGCAGAGTTCTCATCCGTGAATCACACTCTGCTTTAGAGCAAGGAGCACGCTCTTCCTTACTAGAATCTCTAATACAGCAGGAAACGTGATTGCGCTCAGAACAATAGAACTGTGTTTCCTACACATACGGACTTATCTAGTTCAACTCTTCTTCTAAAACTAACACAAAGCACAGGTCCTGTAACATCCAATGCTTTTCAATTAAGACCGAGAAACGTGTGAGCTTCGTGAACGATGTAGTTCATTTGAGCTGAAAAGTGACTGCCCTTACCTGAAACGAAGTCTTGCTTTAGGAAGACTCAGAGACTGGGATTTAACTCCATTTCTGAAGGGAAACACACAGCAGAGTTATCATCCATGGATCACACTATGCTTTAGAGCAAGAAGAACGCTATTGCTTTCTAGAGTCTCTAATACAGCAGGAAATGTGAGTGTGCTCAGAACAAAAGAACGGTATTTCCTACACATACGGACCATATGTAGTCCAAATCTGCTTCTGAAACTGAAACAAACCAACGGTCATCTAACATCCAATGATTGTCATTTAAGATGAGAAACGTGTGAGCTTCGTGAACGATGTAGTTCGTTTGAGCTGTAAAGAACCTACCCTTATCTGAAATGAAGTCTTCCTTGTAGGGAAACTCAGAGCCTGGGATTTAACTCCATTTCTGAAGTGAAACACACATCATAGTTCTCATCTATAGATCACACACTGCTTTAGAGCAAGAAGCACGCACTTCCTTTCTAGAGTCTCCAATACACCAGGAAACGTGATTGTGCTCAGAACAAAAGAACTGGGTTTCCTACACATACGGTCTTATCTAGTTCAACTCTTCTTCTGAAACTGACACAAAGCACAGGTCCGGTAACATCCAATGCTTTTCAATTAAGACCGAGAAACATGTGAGCTTCGTGAACGATGTAGTTCGTTTGAGCTGAAAAGTGACTGCCATTACCTGAAACGAAGTCTTGCTTGTAGAAAGACTCATAGCCTGGGATTTAACTACGTTTATGAAGGGGAACACACAGCAGAGTTCTCATCCTTTGATCACACTCTACTTTAGAGCAAGAAGCACGCTCTTGCTTTGTAGAGTCTCAAATACAGCAGGAAAATTGAGTGTGCTCAGAACAAAAGAACGGTGTTTCCTACACATACAGACCATATCTAGTCCAAATCTGCTTCTGAAACTGAAACAAACCCCAGGTCCTCAAACATCCAATGCTTGTCTCTTAAGATGAGAAACGTGTGAGCTTTGTGAACGATGTAGTTCGTTTGAGCAGTAAAGAACCTGCCCTTACCTGAAATGAAGTCTTCCTTGTAGGAAGACTCAGAGACTGGGATTTAACTCCATTTCTGAAGGGAAACACACAGCAGAGTTCTCATCCATGGATCACACTCTGCTTTAGAGCAAGAAGAACGCTATTGCTTTCTAGAGTCTCTAATACTTCAGGAAATGTGAGTGTGCTCAGAACAAAAGAACGGTGTTTCCTACACATACGGACCATATGTAGTCCAAATCTCCTTGGAAACTGAAACAAACCACAGGTCCTCTAACATCCAATGCTTGTCAGTTAAGATGAGAAACGTGTGAGCTTCGTGAACGATGTAGTTCGTTTGAGCTGTAAAGAACCTGCCCTTACCTGAAATGAAGTCTTCCTTGTAGGGAAACTCAGAGCCTGGGATTTAACTCCATTTTTGAAGTGAAACACACAGAAGAGTTCTCATCTATAGATCACACTCTGCTTTAGAGCAAGAAGCATGCTCTTCCTTTCTAGAGTCTCTAATAAACCAGGAAACGTGATTGTGGTCAGAAAAAAAGAACTGTGTTTCCTACACATACGGACTCATCTAGTTCAACTCTTCTTCTGAAACTGACACAAAGCACAGGTCCTGTAACATCCAATGCTTTTCAATTAACACCGAGAAACATGTGAGCTTCGTGTCCGATGTAGTTCGTTTGAGCTGTAAAGTAAATGTCCTTACCTGAAACGAAGTCTTGCTTGTAGGACGACTCAGAGCCTGGGATTTAACTCCATTTCTGAAGTGGAACACACAGCAAAGTTCTCATCCATTGATCACACTCTGCTTTAGAGCAAGAAGCACGCTCTTGCTTTCTAGAGTCTCAAATGCAGCAGGAAACCTGAGTGTGCTGAGAACAAAAGAACGGTGTTTCCTACACATACAGACCATATCTAGTCCTTCTCTGCCTCTGAAATTGATACAATGCACAGGTCCTCTAACATCCAATGCTTGTCATTTAAGATGAGAAACGAGTGAACTTTGTGAACGATGTAGTTTGTTAGAGCTGAAAAGTGACTGTCCTTACCTGAAACGAAATAGTGTTTGTAGAAAGACACAGAGCCTGGAATTTAACTCCATTTCTGAAGGGAAACACACAGCAGAGTTCTCATCCATGGATCACACTCTGCTTTAGAGCAAAAAGCACCCTCTTGCTTTCTAGAGTCTCTAAGACAGCAGGAAACTAGAGTGTGCTGAGAACAAAAGACTGGTATTTCTTACACATACAGACCATCTCCAGTCAAACTCTGCTTCTGAAATTGATACAAGCAATGGTTCTCTATCATCCAATGCTTGTCAGTTAAGATGAGAAACGTGTGAGCTTCGTGAACGATGTAGTTCGTTTGAGCTATAAAGTACCTGCCCTTATCTGAAATGGAGTCTTCCTTGTAGGGAAACTCAGAGCCTGGGATTTAACTCCATTTCTGAAGTGAAACACACAGCAGAGTTCTCATCCATAGATCACACTCTGCTTTAGAGCAAGAAGCACGCACTTCCTTTCTAGAGTCTCCAATACACCAGGAAACGTGATTGTGCTCAGAACAAAAGAACTATGTTTCCTACACATACGGTCTTATCTAGTTCAACTCTT
Organism: Onychomys leucogaster; assembly: GCA_949786385.1. NCBI lineage: Eukaryota > Metazoa > Chordata > Mammalia > Rodentia > Cricetidae > Onychomys > Onychomys leucogaster. Next base: position 1,725,914 of record CATKUP010000009.1, on the reverse strand, counting down.
CTTCTGAAACTGACACTAAGCACAGTTCCTGTAACATCCAATGCTTTTCATTTAAGACCGAGAAACGTGTGAGCTTCGTGTACGATGTAGTTCGTTTGAGCTGTAAAGTAAATGCCCTTTCCTGAAACAAAGTCTTGCTTGTAGGAAGACTCATAGCCTGGGATTTAACTCCATTTCTGAAGGGAAACACACAGCAGAGTTCTCATCCTTTGATCACACTCTACTTTAGAGCAAGAAGCATGCTCTTCCTTTCTAGAATCTCTAATACAGCAGGAAACGTGATTGCGCTCAGAACAAAAGAACTGTGTTTCCTACACATACGGACTTATCTAGTTCAACTCTTCTTCTAAAACTAACACAAAGCACAGGTCCTGTAACATCCAATGCTTTTCAATTAAGACCGAGAAACGTGTGAGCTTCGTGAACGATGTAGTTCATTTGAGCTGAAAAGTGACTGCCCTTACCTGAAACGAAGTCTTGCTTTAGGAAGACTCAGAGACTGGGATTTAACTCCATTTCTGAAGGGAAACACACAGCAGAGTTATCATCCATGGATCACACTATGCTTTAGAGCAAGAAGAACGCTATTGCTTTCTAGAGTCTCTAATACAGCAGGAAATGTGAGTGTGCTCAGAACAAAAGAACGGTGTTTCCTACACATACGGACCATATGTAGTCCAAATCTGCTTCTGAAACTGAAACAAACCAACGGTCCTCTAACATCCAATGATTGTCATTTAAGATGAGAAACGTGTGAGCTTCGTGAACGATGTAGTTCGTTTGAGCTGTAAAGAACCTACCCTTATCTGAAATGAAGTCTTCCTTGTAGGGAAACTCAGAGCCTGGGATTTAACTCCATTTCTGAAGTGAAACACACATCATAGTTCTCATCTATAGATCACACACTGCTTTAGAGCAAGAAGCACGCACTTCCTTTCTAGAGTCTCCAATACACCAGGAAACCTGATTGTGCTCAGAACAAAAGAACTGGGTTTCCTACACATACGGTCTTATCTAGTTCAACTCTTCTTCTGAAACTGACACAAAGCACAGGTCCGGTAACATCCAATGCTTTTCAATTAAGACCGAGAAACATGTGAGCTTCGTGAACGATGTAGTTCGTTTGAGCTGAAAAGTGACTGCCATTACCTGAAACGAAGTCTTGCTTGTAGAAAGACTCATAGCCTGGGATTTAACTACGTTTATGAAGGGGACACACAGCAGAGTTCTCATCCTTTGATCACACTCTACTTTAGAGCAAGAAGCACGCTCTTGCTTTGTAGAGTCTCAAATACAGCAGGAAAATTGAGTGTGCTCAGAACAAAAGAACGGAGTTTCCTACACATACAGACCATATCTAGTCCAAATCTGCTTCTGAAACTGAAACAAACCCCAGGTCCTCAAACATCCAATGCTTGTCTCTTAAGATGAGAAACGTGTGAGCTTTGTGAACGATGTAGTTCGTTTGAGCAGTAAAGAACCTGCCCTTACCTGAAATGAAGTCTTCCTTGTAGGAAGACTCAGAGCCTGGGATTTAACTCCATTTCTGAAGTGAAACACACAGCAGAGTTCTCATCTATAGATCACACTCTGTTTTAGAGCAAGAAGCATGCTCTTCCTTTCTAGAGTCTCTAATACAAAAGGAAACGGGATTGTGCTCAAACAAAAGAACTGTGTTTCCTACACATACGTACTTATCTAGTTCAACTCTTCTTCTGAAACTGACACAAAGCACAGGTCTGGTAACATCCAATGCTTTTCAATTAAGACCGAGAAACATGTGAGCTTCGTGAACGATGTAGTTCGTTTGAGCTGAAAAGTGACTGCCATTACCTGAAACGAAGTCTTGCTTGTAGGAAGACTCAGAGACTGGGATTTAACTCCATTTCTGAAGGGAAACACACAGCAGAGTTCTCATCCATGGATCACACTCTGCTTTAGAGCAAGAAGAACGCTATTGCTTTCTAGAGTCTCTAATACAGCAGGAAATGTGAGTGTGCTCAGAACAAAAGAACGGTGTTTCCTACACATACGGACCATATGTAGTCCAAATCTCCTTGGAAACTGAAACAAACCACAGGTCCTCTAACATCCAATGCTTGTCAGTTAAGATGAGAAACGTGTGAGCTTCGTGAACGATGTAGTTCGTTTGAGCTGTAAAGAACCTGCCCTTACCTGAAATGAAGTCTTCCTTGTAGGGAAACTCAGAGCCTGGGATTTAACTCCATTTTTGAAGTGAAACACACAGAAGAGTTCTCATCTATAGATCACACTCTGCTTTAGAGCAAGAAGCATGCTCTTCCTTTCTAGAGTCTCTAATAAACCAGGAAACGTGATTGTGCTCAGAAAAAAAGAACTGTGTTTCCTACACATACATACTCATCTAGTTCAACTCTTCTTCTGAAACTGACACAAAGCACAGGTCTGGTAACATCCAATGCTTTTCATTTAAGACCGAGAAACGTGTGAGCTTCGTGTACGATGTAGTTCGTTTGAGCTGTAAAGTAAATGCCCTTTCCTGAAACAAAGTCTTGCTTGTAGGAAGACTCATAGCCTGGGATTTAACTCCATTTCTGAAGGGAAACACACAGCAAAGTTCTCATCCATTGATCACACTCTGCTTTAGAGCAAGAAGCACGCTCTTGCTTTCTAGAATCTCAAATGCAGCAGGAAACCTGAGTGTGCTGAGAACAAAAGAACGGTGTTTCCTACACATACAGACCATATCTAGTCCTTCTCTGCCTCTGAAATTGATACAATGCACAGGTCCTCTAACATCCAATGCTTGTCATTTAAGATGAGAAACGAGTGAACTTTGTGAACGATGTAGTTTGTTAGAGCTGAAAAGTGACTGTCATTACCTGAAACGAAATAGTGTTTGTAGAAAGACACAGAGCCTGGAATTTAACTCCATTTCTGAAGGGAAACACACAGCAGAGTTCTCATCCATGGATCACACTCTGCTTTAGAGCAAAAAGCACGCTCTTGCTTTCTAGAGTCTCTAAGACAGCAGGAAACTTGAGTGTGCTGAGAACAAAAGACTGGTATTTCCTACACATACAGACCATCTCCAGTCAAACTCTGCTTCTGAAATTGATACAAGCAATGGTTCTCTATCATCCAATGCTTGTCAGTTAAGATGAAAAACGTGTGAGCTTCGTGAACGATGTAGTTCGTTTGAGCTATAAAGAACCTGCCCTTATCTGAAATGGAGTCTTCCTTGTAGGGAAACTCAGAGCCTGGGATTTAACTCCATTTCTGAAGTGAAACACACAGCATAGTTCTCATCTATAGATCACACTCTGCTTTAGAGCAAGAAGCACGCACTTCCTTTCTAGAGTCTCCAATACACCAGGAAACGTGATTGTGCTCAGAACAAAAGAACTATGTTTCCTACACATACGGTCTTATCTAGTTCAACTCTTCTTCTGAAACTGACACTAAGCACAGTTCCTGTAACATCCAATGCTTTTCATTTAAGACCGAGAAACCTGTGAGCTTCGTGTACGATGTAGTTCGTTTGAGCTGTAAAGTAAATGCCCTTTCCTGAAACAAAGTCTTGCTTGTAGGAAGACTCATAGCCTGGGATTTAACTCCATTTCTGAAGGGAAACACACAGCAGAGTTCTCATCCTTTGATCACACTCTACTATAGAGCAAGAAGCACGCTCTTGCTTTCTAGAGTCTCAAATACAGCAGGAAAATTGAGTGTGCTCAGAACAAAAGAACGGTGTTTCCTACACATACGGACCATATCTAGTCCAACTCTGCTTCTGAAACTGAAACAAACCACAGCTCCTCAAACATCCAATGCTTGTCAGTTAAGATGAGAAACGTGTGAGCTTCGGGAACGATGTAGTTCTTTTGAGATGTAAAGAACCTGCCCTTACCTGAAATGAAGTCTTCCTTGTAGGAAGACTCAGAGCCTGGTATTTAACTCCATTTCTGAAGTGAAACACACAGCAGAGTTCTCTTCTATAGATCACACTCTGCTTTAGAGCAAGAAGCACGCTCTTCCTTTCTAGAGTCTCTAATACACCAGGAAACGTGATTGTGCTCAGAACAAAAGAACTGTATTTTCTACACATACGGACTTACCTAATTCAACTCTTCTTCTGAAACTGACACAAAGCACAGGTCCTGTAACATCCAATGCTTTTCAATTAAGACCTAGAAACGTGTGAGCTTCGTGTACGATATAGTTCGTTTGAGCTGTAAAGTGACTGCCCTTACCTGAAACGAAGTTTTGCTTGTAGGAAGACACAGAGCCTGGGATTTAACGCCATTTCTGAAGGGAAACACACAGCATTGTTCTCATCCATGGATCACACTCTGCTTTAGAGCAAGAAGAACGCTATTGCTTTCAGGAGTCTCTAATACAGCAGGAAATATGAGTGTGTTCAGAACAAAAGAATGGTGTTTCCTACACAGACGGACCATATCTAGTTCAACTCTGCTTCTGAAGCTCAAACAAACCACAGGTACTCTAACATCCAATGCTTGTCAGTTAAGATGAGAAACGTGTGAGCTTCATGAATGATGTAGTTCCTTTGAGCTGTAAAGTACCTGCCCTTACCTGAAACGAAGTCTTGCTTGCAGGAAGACTCAGATCCTGGGATTTAACTCCATTTCTGGAGTGAAACACCCTTCAGAGTTCTCATCTATAGATCACTCTCTACTTTAGAGCAAGAAGCACGCTCTAGGTTTCTAGAGTCTCTAAGACAGCAGGAAACATGAGTGTGCTGAGAACAAAAGAATGGTGTTACCTACACCTAAGGACAATATCTAATCCAACTCAGCTTCTGAAACTGACCCAAAGCACAGGTCTTGTAACATCCAATGCTTTTCAATTAACACCGAGAAACGTGTGAGCTTCGTGTCCGATGTAGTTCATTTGAGCTGTAAAGTAAATGTCCTTACCTGAAACGAAGTCTTGCTTGTAGGAGGACTCAGAGCCTGGGATTTAACTCCATTTCTGAAGTGAATCACACAGCAGAGTTCTCATCCATAGATCACACTCTGCTTTAGAGCAAGAAGCACGCTCTTCCTCTCTAGAGTCTCTAAGACAGCAGGAAACGTGAGTGTGCTGAGAACAAAAGACTGGTATTTCCTACACATACAGACCATATCTAGTCAAACTCTGCTTCTGAAATTGATACAAGCAATGGTTCTCTATCATACAATGCTTGTCAGTTAAGATGAGAAACGTGTGAGCTTCGGGAACGATGTAGTTCGTTTGAGGTGTAAAGAACCTGCCCTTATCTGAAATGAAGTCTTCCTTGTAGGGAAACTCAGAGCCTGGGATTTAACTCCATTTCTGAAGTGAAACACCCAGCAGAGTTCTCATCTATAGATCACTCTCTGCTTTAGAGCAAGAAGCACGCATTTCCTTTCTAGAGTCTCCAATACACCAGGAAACGTGATTGTGCTCAGAACAAAAGAACTGTGTTTCCTACACATACGGTCTTAGCTAGTTCAACTCTTCTTCTGAAACTGACACTAAGCACAGTTCCTGTAACATCCAATGCTTTTCATTTAAGACCGAGAAACGTGTGAGCTTCGTGTACGATGTAGTTCGTTTGAGCTGTAAAGTAAATGCCCTTACCTGAAACGAAGTCTTGCTTGTAGGAAGACTCATAGCATGGGATTTAACTCCATTTCTGAAGGGGAACACACAGCAGAGTTCTCATCCATTGTTCACCCTCTACTTTAGAGCAAGAAGCACGCTCTTGCTTTCTAGAGTCTCAAATACAGCAGGAAAATTGAGTGGGCTGAGACGAAAGAACGGTGTTTCCTACACATTCGGACCATATCTAGTCAAACACTGCCTCTGAAATTGATACCATGCTCAGGTCCTCTAACATCCAATGCTTAAAATTTAAGATGAGAAACGTGTGTGCTTCGTAAACGATGTAGTTCGTTTGAGCTGAAAAGTTACTGCCCTTACCTGAAACAAATTCTTGCTTGTAGGAAGACACAGAGGCTGGGATGTAACTCCATTTCTGAAGGGAAACACACAGCACAGTTCTCATCCATAGATCACACTCTGCTTTAGAGCAAGAAGCACGCTCTTGCTTTCTATAGTCTCTAAGACCACCGCGAAACGTGATAGTGCTGAGAACAAAAGAGTGGTGTTTCCTACACATACGGAACATATCTAGTCCAACTCTGCCTCTAAAATTGATACAAAGCACAGGTCCTCTAACATCCAATGCTTGTCATTTAAGATGAGAAACGAGTGAGTTTCGTGAACGATGTAGTACGTTTGAGCTGAAAAGTTACTGCCCTTAACTGAAACGAAGTAGTGTTTGTAGGAAGACACAGAGCCTGGAATTTAACTCCATTTCTGAAGGGAAACACACAGCAGAGTTCTCATCTATAGATCACACGCTGCTTTAGGGCAAGAAGCACGCTCTTCCTTTCTAGAGTCTCTAATACACCAGGAAACGTGATTGTGCTCAGAACAAAAGAACTGTGTTTCCTACACATATGGACTTATCTAGTTCAACCCTTCTTCTGAAACTGCCACAAAGCACTGGTCCTGTAACATCCAATGCTTTCCAATTAAGACCGAGAAACGTGTGAGCTTCGTGAATGATGTAGTTTGTTTGAGCTGCAAAGAACCTGCCCTTACCTGAAATGAAGTCTTCCTTGTAGGAAGACTCAGAGCCTGGGATTTAACTCCATTCCTGAAGTGAAACATACAGCAGAGTTCTCATCTATACATCACACTCTGCTTTAGAGCAAGAATCACGCTCTTCCTTTCTAGAGTCTCTAATACACCAGGAAAAGTGATTGTGCTCAGAACAAAAGAACGGTGTTTCCTACACATACGGACCATATCTAGTTCAACTCTGCTTCTGAAACTGATGCAAACCACAGGTCTTCTAATATCCAATGCTTGTCAGTTTAGATGAGAAATGTGTGAGCTTCGTGAACGATGTAGTTAGTTTGAGCTGAAAAGTAAATGCCCTAACCTGAAACAAATTCTTGCTTGTAGGAAGACACAGAGACTGGGATTTAACTCCATTTCTGAAGGGAAACACACAGCACAGTTCTCATCCATGAATCACACTATGCTTTAGAGCAAGAAGCACGCACTTCCTTTCTAGAGTCTCTAATACAGCAGGAAACGTGATTGTGCTCAGAACAAAAGAACTGTGTTTCCTACACATAAGGACTTATCTAGTTCAACTCTTCTTCTGAAACTGACACAAAGCACAGGTCCTGTAACATCCAATGCTTTTCAATGAAGACCGAGAAACATGTGAGCTTCTTGTACGATGTAGTTCGTTTGAGCTGTAAAGTAAATGTCCTTACCTGAAACGAAGTCTTGCTTGTAGGAAGACTCAGAGCCTGGGATTTAACTCCATTTCTGAAGAGGAACACACAGCAGAGTTCTCATCCATTCATCACACTCTGCTTTAGTGCAAGAAGCACGCTCTTGCTTTCTAGAGTCTCTAAGACCGCGGGAAACGTGAGAGTGCTGAGAACAAAAGAATGGTGTTTCCTACACATAAGGAACATATCTAGTCCAATTCTGCCTCTGAAATTGATACAAAGCACAGGTCCTATAACATCCAATGCTTATCATTTAAGATGAGAAACGTGTGAGCTTCGGGAACGATGTAGTTCCTTTGAGCTATAAGTACCTGCCCTTACCTGAAACGAAGTCTTGCTTGTAGGAAGAATCAGAGCCTGGGATTTAACTCCATTTCTGAAGTGCAACACACAGCAGAGTTCTCATCCATAGATCACACTCTGCTTTAGAGCAAGAAGCACGCTCTTGCTTTCTAGAGTCTCTAAGACCCCGGGAAACGTGAGAGTGCTGAGAACAAAAGAATGGTGTTTCCTACACATACGGAACATATCTAGTCCAACTCTGATTCTGAAATTGATACAAAGCACAGGTCCTCTAACATCCAATGCTTATCATTTAAGATGAGAAACGTGTGAGCTTCGTGAACGATGTTGTTCGTTTGAGCTGTAAAGAACCTGCCCTTACCTGAAATGAAGTCTTGCTTGTAGGAAGACAAAGAGCCTGGGATTTAACTCCATTTCTGAAGGGAAACCCACAGCAGAGTTCTCATCCATTGATCACACTCTGCTTTAGAGCAAGAAGCACGCAATTGCTTTCTAGAGTCTCTAAGACAGCAAGAAACTTGAGTGTGCTCAGAACAAAAGAACGGTGTTTCCTACACATACGGACTTATCTAGTTCAACACTTCTTCTGAAACTGAAACAAAGCACAGGTCCTGTAACATCCAATGCTTTTAAATTAAGACCGAGAAACGTGTGAGCTTCAGGAACAATGTAGTTTGTTTGAGCTGTAAAGAACCTGCCCTTACCTGAAATGAAGTCTTCCTTGTAGGACGACTCAGAGCCTGGGATTTAACTCCACTTCTGAAGTGAAACATACAGCAGAGTTCTCATCTATACATCACACTCTGCTTTAGAGCAAGAAGTACGCACTTCCTTTCTAGAGTCTGTAATACAGCAGGAAACGTGATTGTGCTCAGAACAAAAGAACTGTGTTTCCTACACATAAGGACTTATCTAGTTCAACTCATCTTCTGAAACTGACACAAAGCACAGGTCCTGTAACATCCAATGCTTTTCAATGAAGACCGAGAAACGTGTGAGCTTCGTGTACGATGTAGTTCGCTTGAGCTGTAAAGTAAATGTCCTTAACTGAAACGAAGTCTTGCTTGTAGGAAGACTCAGAGCCTGGGATTTAACTCCATTTCTGAAGAGGAACACAGAGCAGAGTTCTCATCCATAGATCACTCTCTGCTTCAGAGCAAGAAGCACGCTCTTGCTTTCTAGAGTCTCGAAGACAGCAGGAAACGTGAGTGTGCTGAGAACAAAAGACTGGTATTTCCTACACATACAGACCATATCTAGTCAAACTCTGCTTCTGAAACTGATACAAACCACAGGTCCTCTAACATCCAATGCTTGTCAGTTAAGATGAGAAACATGTGAGCTTCGTGAACAATGTAGTTCGTTTGAGCTGTAAAGAACCTGCCCTTACCTGAAATGAAGTCTTCCTTGTAAGAAGACTCAGAGCCTGGTGTTTAACTCCATTTCTGAAGTGAAAAACACAGCAGAGTTCTCATCTATAGATCACACGCTGCTTTAGAGCAAGAAGCACGCTCTTCCTTTCTAGAGTCTCTAATACACCAGGAAACGTGATTGTGCTCAGAACAAAAGAACTGTGTTTCCTACACATATGGACTTATCTAGTTCAACCCTTCTTCTGAAACTGCCACAAAGCACTTGTCCTGTAACATCCAATGCTTTCCAATTAAGACCGAGAAACGTGTGAGCTTCGTGAATGATGTAGTTTGTTTGAGCTGTAAAGAACCTGCCCTTACCTGAAATGAAGTCTTCCTTGTAGGAAGACTCAGAGCCTGGGATTTAACTCCATTTCTGAAGTGAAACATACAGCAGAGTTCTCATCTATACATCACACTCTGCTTTAGAGCAAGAAGCACGCTCTTCCTTTCTAGAGTCTCTAATACAGCAGGAAACTTGAGTGTGCTGAGAACAAAAGAACGGTGTTTCCTACACATACGGACCATATCTAGTTCAACTCTGCTTCTGAAACTGATGCAAACCACAGGTCTTCTAATATCCAATGCTTGTCAGTTTAGATGAGAAACGTGTGAGCTTCGTGAACGATGTAGTTAGTTTGAGCTGAAAAGTAAATGCCCTTACCTGAAACAAATTCTTGCTTCTAGGAAGACACAGAGACTGGAATTTAACTCCATTTCTGAAGGGAAACACACAGCACAGTTCTCATCCATGAATCACACTCTGCTTTAGAGCAAGAAGCACGCACTTCCTTTCTAGAGTCTCTAATACAGCAGGAAACGTGATTGTGCTCAGAACAAAAGAACTGTGTTTCCTACGCATAAGGTCTTATCTAGTTCAACTCTTCTTCTGAAGCTGACACAAAGCACAGGTCCTGTAACATCCAATGCTTTTCAATGAAGACCGAGAAACATGTGAGCTTCTTGTACGATGTAGTTCGTTTGAGCTGTAAAGTAAATGTCTTACCTGACACGAAGTCTTGCTTGTAGGAAGACTCAGAGCCTGGGATTTAACTCCATTTCTGAAGAGGAACACACAGCAGAGTTCTCATCCATTCATCACACTCTGCTTTAGAGCAAGAAGCACGCTCTTGTTTTCTAGATTCTCTAATACAGCAGGAAACTTGAGTGTGCTGAGTACAAATGAATGGTGTTTCCTACCCATAAGGATCATATCTAGTCCAACTCTGCTTCTGAAACTGATACAAAGCACAGGTCCTCTAACATCCAATGCTTGTCATTTAGATGAGAAATGAGTGAGCTTCGTGAACGATGTAGTACGTTTGAGCTGAAAAGTTACTGCCCTTAACTGAAACGAAGTAGTGTTTGTAGGAAGACACAGAGCCTGGAATTTAACTCCATTTCTGAAGGGAAACACACAGCAGAGTTCTCATCCATGGATCACACTCTGCTTTAGAGCAAGAAGAACGCTATTGCTTTCTAGAGTCTCTAAGACAGCAAGAAACATGAGTGTGCTCAGAACAAAAGAACGGTGTTTCCTACACACACGGAACATATCTAGTTCAACTCTTCTTCTGAAACTGAAACAAAGCACAGGTCATGTTACATCCAATGCTTTTCAATTAAGACCAAGAAACGTGTGAGCTTCATGAACGATGTAGTTTGTTTGAGCTGTAAAGAACCTGCCCTTACCTGAAATGAAGTCTTCCTTGTAGGAAGACTCAGAGCCTGGGATTTAACTCCATTTCTGAAGTGAAACATACAGCAGAGTTCTCATCTATACATCACACTCGGCTTTAGAGCAAGAAGCACGCACTTCCTTTCTAGAGTCTGTAATACAGCAGGAAACGTGATTGTGCTGAGAACAAAAGAACTGTGTTTCCTACACATAAGGACTTATCTAGTTCAACTCTTCTTCTGAAACTGACACAAAGCACAGGTCCTGTAACATCCAATGCTTTTCAATGAAGACCGAGAAACGTGTGAGCTTCGTGTACGATGTAGTTCGCTTGAGCTGTAAAGTAAATGTCCTTAACTGAAACGAAGTCTTGCTTGTAGGAAGACTCAGAGCCTGGGATTTAACTCCATTTCTGAAGAGGAACACACAGCAGAGTTCTCATCCATTGATCACACTCTGCTTTAGAGCAAGAAGCATGCTCTTGCTTTCTAGAGTCTCTAATACAGCAGGAAACTTGAGTGTGCTGAGAACAAAAGAACTGTGTTTCCTACACATACGGACCATATCTAGTCCAATTCTGCCTCTGAAATTGATACAAAGCACAGGTCTTCTAACATCCAATGCTTATCATTTAAGATGAGAAACGTGTGAGCTTCGTGAACGATGTAGTTCGTTTGAGCTGAAAAGTGATTGCCCTTACCTGAAACGAAGTCTTGCTTGTAGGAAGACAAAGAGTCTGGGATTTAACTCCATTTCTGAAGGGAAACACACAGCATAGTTCTCATCCATGGATCACACTCTGCTTTAGAGCAAGAAGAACGCTCTTGCTTTCTAGAGTCTCTAATACAGCAGGAAACGTGAGTGTGCTCAGAAGAAAAGAACAGTGTTTCCTACACATACGGGCCATATCTAGTTCAACTCTGCTTCTGAAACTGAAACAAACCACAGGTCCTGTAACATCCAATGCTTGACAGTTAAGATGAGAAACGTGTGAGCTTCGGGAACGATGTATTTCGTTTGAGCTGTAAAGTACCTGCCCTTACCTGAAACGAAGTCTTGCTTGTAGGAAGACTTAGAGACTGGGATTTAACTCCATTTCTGAAGTGAAACACACAACAGAGTTCTCACCCATAGATCACACTCTGCTTTAGAGCAAGAAGCACGCTCTTGCTTTCTAGAGTCTCTAAGACCGCCGGGAAACGTGAGAGTGCTGAGAACAAAAGAATGGTGTTTCCTACACATACGGAACATATCTAGTCCAACTCTGCCTCTGAAATTGATACAAAGCACAGGTCCTCTAACATCCAATGCTTGTCATTTAAGATGAGAAACGAGTGAGCTTCGTCAACGATGTAGTACGTTTGAGCTGAAAAGTTACTGCCCTTAACTGAAACGAAGTAGTGTTTGTAGGAAGACACAGAGCCTGGAATTTAACTCCATTTCTGAAGGGAAACACACAGCAGAGTTCTCATCCATGGATCACACTCTGCTTTAGAGCAAGAAGAACGCTATTGCTTTCTAGAGTCTCTAAGACAGCAAGAAACATGAGTGTGCTCAGAACAAAAGAACGGTGTTTCCTACACACACGGAACATATCTAGTTCAACTCTTCTTCTGAAACTGAAACAAAGCACAGGTCCTGTTACATCCAATGCTTTTCAATTAAGACCAAGAAACGTGTGAGCTTCATGAACGATGTAGTTTGTTTGAGCTGTAAAGAACCTGCCCTTACCTGAAATGAAGTCTTCCTTGTAGGAAGACTCAGAGCCTGGGATTTAACTCCATTTCTGAAGTGAAACATACAGCAGAGTTCTCATCTATACATCACACTCGGCTTTAGAGCAAGAAGCACGCACTTCCTTTCTAGAGTCTGTAATACAGCAGGAAACGTGATTGTGCTCAGAACAAAAGAACTGTGTTTCCTACACATAAGGACTTATCTAGTTCAACTCATCTTCTGAAACTGACACAAAGCACAGGTCCTGTAACATCCAATGCTTTTCAATGAAGACCGAGAAACGTGTGAGCTTCGTGTACGATGTAGTTCGCTTGAGCTGTAAAGTAAATGTCCTTAACTGAAACGAAGTCTTGCTTGTAGGAAGACTCAGAGCCTGGGATTTAACTCCATTTCTGAAGAGGAACACAGAGCAGAGTTCTCATCCATAGATCACTCTCTGCTTCAGAGCAAGAAGCACGCTCTTGCTTTCTAGAGTCTCGAAGACAGCAGGAAACGTGAGTGTGCTGAGAACAAAAGACTGGTATTTCCTACACATACAGACCATATCTAGTCAAACTCTGCTTCTGAAACTGATACAAACCACAGGTCCTCTAACATCCAATGCTTGTCAGTTAAGATGAGAAACATGTGAGCTTCGTGAACAATGTAGTTCGTTTGAGCTGTAAAGAACCTGCCCTTACCTGAAATGAAGTCTTCCTTGTAAGAAGACTCAGAGCCTGGTGTTTAACTCCATTTCTGAAGTGAAAAACACAGCAGAGTTCTCATCTATAGATCACACGCTGCTTTAGAGCAAGAAGCACGCTCTTCCTTTCTAGAGTCTCTAATACACCAGGAAACGTGATTGTGCTCAGAACAAAAGAACTGTGTTTCCTACACATATGGACTTATCTAGTTCAACCCTTCTTCTGAAACTGCCACAAAGCACTTGTCCTGTAACATCCAATGCTTTCCAATTAAGACCGAGAAACGTGTGAGCTTCGTGAATGATGTAGTTTGTTTGAGCTGTAAAGAACCTGCCCTTACCTGAAATGAAGTCTTCCTTGTAGGAAGACTCAGAGCCTGGGATTTAACTCCATTTCTGAAGTGAAACATACAGCAGAGTTCTCATCTATACATCACACTCTGCTTTAGAGCAAGAAGCACGCTCTTCCTTTCTAGAGTCTCTAATACAGCAGGAAACTTGAGTGTGCTGAGAACAAAAGAACGGTGTTTCCTACACATACGGACCATATCTAGTTCAACTCTGCTTCTGAAACTGATGCAAACCACAGGTCTTCTAATATCCAATGCTTGTCAGTTTAGATGAGAAACGTGTGAGCTTCGTGAACGATGTAGTTAGTTTGAGCTGAAAAGTAAATGCCCTTACCTGAAACAAATTCTTGCTTCTAGGAAGACACAGAGACTGGAATTTAACTCCATTTCTGAAGGGAAACACACAGCACAGTTCTCATCCATGAATCACACTCTGCTTTAGAGCAAGAAGCACGCACTTCCTTTCTAGAGTCTCTAATACAGCAGGAAACGTGATTGTGCTCAGAACAAAAGAACTGTGTTTCCTACGCATAAGGTCTTATCTAGTTCAACTCTTCTTCTGAAGCTGACACAAAGCACAGGTCCTGTAACATCCAATGCTTTTCAATGAAGACCGAGAAACATGTGAGCTTCTTGTACGATGTAGTTCGTTTGAGCTGTAAAGTAAATGTCTTACCTGACACGAAGTCTTGCTTGTAGGAAGACTCAGAGCCTGGGATTTAACTCCATTTCTGAAGAGGAACACACAGCAGAGTTCTCATCCATTCATCACACTCTGCTTTAGAGCAAGAAGCACGCTCTTGTTTTCTAGATTCTCTAATACAGCAGGAAACTTGAGTGTGCTGAGTACAAATGAATGGTGTTTCCTACCCATAAGGATCATATCTAGTCCAACTCTGCTTCTGAAACTGATACAAAGCACAGGTCCTCTAACATCCAATGCTTGTCATTTAGATGAGAAATGAGTGAGCTTCGTGAACGATGTAGTACGTTTGAGCTGAAAAGTTACTGCCCTTAACTGAAACGAAGTAGTGTTTGTAGGAAGACACAGAGCCTGGAATTTAACTCCATTTCTGAAGGGAAACACACAGCAGAGTTCTCATCCATGGATCACACTCTGCTTTAGAGCAAGAAGAACGCTATTGCTTTCTAGAGTCTCTAAGACAGCAAGAAACATGAGTGTGCTCAGAACAAAAGAACGGTGTTTCCTACACACACGGAACATATCTAGTTCAACTCTTCTTCTGAAACTGAAACAAAGCACAGGTCATGTTACATCCAATGCTTTTCAATTAAGACCAAGAAACGTGTGAGCTTCATGAACGATGTAGTTTGTTTGAGCTGTAAAGAACCTGCCCTTACCTGAAATGAAGTCTTCCTTGTAGGAAGACTCAGAGCCTGGGATTTAACTCCATTTCTGAAGTGAAACATCCAGCAGAGTTCTCATCTATACATCACACTCGGCTTTAGAGCAAGAAGCACGCACTTCCTTTCTAGAGTCTGTAATACAGCAGGAAACGTGATTGTGCTGAGAACAAAAGAACTGTGTTTCCTACACATAAGGACTTATCTAGTTCAACTCTTCTTCTGAAACTGACACAAAGCACAGGTCCTGTAACATCCAATGCTTTTCAATGAAGACCGAGAAACGTGTGAGCTTCGTGTACGATGTAGTTCGCTTGAGCTGTAAAGTAAATGTCCTTAACTGAAACGAAGTCTTGCTTGTAGGAAGACTCAGAGCCTGGGATTTAACTCCATTTCTGAAGAGGAACACACAGCAGAGTTCTCATCCATTGATCACACTCTGCTTTAGAGCAAGAAGCATGCTCTTGCTTTCTAGAGTCTCTAATACAGCAGGAAACTTGAGTGTGCTGAGAACAAAAGAACTGTGTTTCCTACACATACGGACCATATCTAGTCCAATTCTGCCTCTGAAATTGATACAAAGCACAGGTCTTCTAACATCCAATGCTTATCATTTAAGATGAGAAACGTGTGAGCTTCGTGAACGATGTAGTTCGTTTGAGCTGAAAAGTGATTGCCCTTACCTGAAACGAAGTCTTGCTTGTAGGAAGACAAAGAGTCTGGGATTTAACTCCATTTCTGAAGGGAAACACACAGCATAGTTCTCATCCATGGATCACACTCTGCTTTAGAGCAAGAAGAACGCTCTTGCTTTCTAGAGTCTCTAATACAGCAGGAAACGTGAGTGTGCTCAGAAGAAAAGAACAGTGTTTCCTACACATACGGGCCATATCTAGTTCAACTCTGCTTCTGAAACTGAAACAAACCACAGGTCCTGTAACATCCAATGCTTGACAGTTAAGATGAGAAACGTGTGAGCTTCGGGAACGATGTATTTCGTTTGAGCTGTAAAGTACCTGCCCTTACCTGAAACGAAGTCTTGCTTGTAGGAAGACTTAGAGACTGGGATTTAACTCCATTTCTGAAGTGAAACACACAACAGAGTTCTCACCCATAGATCACACTCTGCTTTAGAGCAAGAAGCACGCTCTTGCTTTCTAGAGTCTCTAAGACCGCCGGGAAACGTGAGAGTGCTGAGAACAAAAGAATGGTGTTTCCTACACATACGGAACATATCTAGTCCAACTCTGCCTCTGAAATTGATACAAAGCACAGGTCCTCTAACATCCAATGCTTGTCATTTAAGATGAGAAACGAGTGAGCTTCGTCAACGATGTAGTACGTTTGAGCTGAAAAGTTACTGCCCTTAACTGAAACGAAGTAGTGTTTGTAGGAAGACACAGAGCCTGGAATTTAACTCCATTTCTGAAGGGAAACACACAGCAGAGTTCTCATCCATGGATCACACTCTGCTTTAGAGCAAGAAGAACGCTATTGCTTTCTAGAGTCTCTAAGACAGCAAGAAACATGAGTGTGCTCAGAACAAAAGAACGGTGTTTCCTACACACACGGAACATATCTAGTTCAACTCTTCTTCTGAAACTGAAACAAAGCACAGGTCCTGTTACATCCAATGCTTTTCAATTAAGACCAAGAAACGTGTGAGCTTCATGAACGATGTAGTTTGTTTGAGCTGTAAAGAACCTGCCCTTACCTGAAATGAAGTCTTCCTTGTAGGAAGACTCAGAGCCTGGGATTTAACTCCATTTCTGAAGTGAAACATACAGCAGAGTTCTCATCTATACATCACACTCGGCTTTAGAGCAAGAAGCACGCACTTCCTTTCTAGAGTCTGTAATACAGCAGGAAACGTGATTGTGCTGAGAACAAAAGAACTGTGTTTCCTACACATAAGGACTTATCTAGTTCAACTCTTCTTCTGAAACTGACACAAAGCACAGGTCCTGTAACATCCAATGCTTTTCAATGAAGACCGAGAAACGTGTGAGCTTCGTGTACGATGTAGTTCGCTTGAGCTGTAAAGTAAATGTCCTTAACTGAAACGAAGTCTTGCTTGTAGGAAGACTCAGAGCCTGGGATTTAACTCCATTTCTGAAGAGGAACACACAGCAGAGTTCTCATCCATTGATCACACTCTGCTTTAGAGCAAGAAGCATGCTCTTGCTTTCTAGAGTCTCTAATACAGCAGGAAACTTGAGTGTGCTGAGAACAAAAGAACTGTGTTTCCTACACATACGGACCATATCTAGTCCAATTCTGCCTCTGAAATTGATACAAAGCACAGGTCTTCTAACATCCAATGCTTATCATTTAAGATGAGAAACGTGTGAGCTTCGTGAACGATGTAGTTCGTTTGAGCTGAAAAGTGATTGCCCTTACCTGAAACGAAGTCTTGCTTGTAGGAAGACAAAGAGTCTGGGATTTAACTCCATTTCTGAAGGGAAACACACAGCATAGTTCTCATCCATGGATCACACTCTGCTTTAGAGCAAGAAGAACGCTCTTGCTTTCTAGAGTCTCTAATACAGCAGGAAACGTGAGTGTGCTCAGAAGAAAAGAACAGTGTTTCCTACACATACGGGCCATATCTAGTTCAACTCTGCTTCTGAAACTGAAACAAACCACAGGTCCTGTAACATCCAATGCTTGACAGTTAAGATGAGAAACGTGTGAGCTTTGGGAACGATGTATTTCGTTTGAGCTGTAAAGTACCTGCCCTTACCTGAAACGAAGTCTTGCTTGTAGGAAGACTTAGAGACTGGGATTTAACTCCATTTCTGAAGTGAAACACACAACAGAGTTCTCACCCATAGATCACACTCTGCTTTAGAGCAAGAAGCACGCTCTTGCTTTCTAGAGTCTCTAAGACCGCCGGGAAACGTGAGAGTGCTGAGAACAAAAGAATGGTGTTTCCTACACATACGGAACATATCTAGTCCAACTCTGCCTCTGAAATTGATACAAAGCACAGGTCCTCTAACATCCAATGCTTGTCATTTAAGATGAGAAACGAGTGAGCTTCGTCAACGATGTAGTACGTTTGAGCTGAAAAGTTACTGCCCTTAACTGAAACGAAGTAGTGTTTGTAGGAAGACACAGAGCCTGGAATTTAACTCCATTTCTGAAGGGAAACACACAGCAGAGTTCTCATCCATGGATCACACTCTGCTTTAGAGCAAGAAGAACGCTATTGCTTTCTAGAGTCTCTAAGACAGCAGGAAATTTGAGTGTGCTCAGAACAAAAGAACGGTGTTTCCTACACATATGGACTTATCTAGTTCAACTCTTCTTCTGAAACTGAAACAAAGCACAGGTCCTGTAACATCCAATGCTTTTCAATTAAGACCGACAAACGTGTGAGCTTCATGAATGATGTAGTTTGTTTGAGCTGTAAAGAACCTGACCTTACCTGAAATGAAGTCTTCCTTGTAGGAAGACTCAGAGCCTGGGATTTAACTCCATTTCTGAAGTGCAACACACAGCAGAGTTCTCATCTATAGATCACACTCTGTTTAGAGCAAGAAGCACGCTCTTGCTTTCTAGAGTCTCTAAGACTGCGGGAAACGTGAGAGTGCTGAGAACAAAAGAATGGTGTTTCCTACACATACGGAACATATCTAGTCCAACTCTGCCTCTGAAATTGATACAAAGCACAGGTCCTCTAACATCCAATGCTTATCATTTAAGATGAGAAACGTGTGAGCTTCGTGAACGATGTAGTTCGTTTGAGCTGAAAAGTGATTGCCCTTACCTGAAACGAAGTCTTGCTTGTAGGAAGACAAAGAGCCTGGGATTTAACTCCATTTCTGAAGGGAAACACACAGCATAGTTCGCATCCATGGATCACACTCTGCTTTAGAGCAAGAAGAACGCTCTTGCTTTCTAGAGTCTCTAATACAGCAGGAAACGTGAGTGTGCTCAGAACAAAAGAACAGTGTTTCCTACACATACGGGCCATATCTAGTTCAACTCTGCTTCTGAAACTGAAACAAACCACAGGTCCTGTAACATCCAATGCTTGACAGTTAAGATGAGAAACGTGTGAGCTTCGGGAACGATGTAGTTCGTTTGAGCAGTAAAGAACCTGCCCTTACCTGAAATGAAGTCTTCCTTGTAGGAAGACTCAGAGCCTGGGATTTAACTCCATTTCTGAAGTGAAACACACAGCAGAGTTCTCATCTATAGATCATACTCTGCTTTGGAGCAAGAAGCATGCTCTTCCTTTCTAGAGTCTCTAATACACCAGGAAACGTGATTGCGCTCAGAACAAAAGAACTGTGTTTCCTACACATACGGACCATATCTAGTTCAACTCTTCTTCTGAAACTGACACAAAGCACAGGTCCTGTAACATCCAATGCTTTTCAATTAACACTGAGAAACGTGTGAGCTTCGTGTCTGATGTAGTTCGTTTGAGCTGTAAAGTAAATGTCCTTACCTGAAACGAAGTCTTGCTTGTAGGACGACTCAGAGCCTGGGATTTAACTCCATTTCTGAAGTGGAACACACAGCAAAGTTCTCATCCATTGATCACACTCTGCTTTAGAGCAAGAAGCAGGCTCTTGCTTTCTAGAGTCTCAAATGAAGCAGGAAACCTGAGTGTGCTGAGAACAAAAGAACGGTGTTTCCTACTCATACGGACCATATAAAGTTCAACTCTGCGTCTGAAACTGATACAAACCACAGGTCTTCTAACATCCAATGCTTGTCAGTTAAGATTAGAAACGTGTGAGCTTCGTGAACGATGTAGTTCGTTTGAGCTGTAAAGAACCTGCCCTTACCTGAAATGAAGTCTTCCTTGAAGGAAGACTCAGAGCCTGGTGTTTAACTCCATTTCTGAAGTGAAACACACAGCAGAGTTCTCATCTATAGATCACACTCTGCTATAGAGCAAGAAGCACGCTCTTGTTTTCTAGATTCTCTAATACAGCAGGAAACTTGAGTGTGCTGAGTACAAATGAATGGTGTTTCCTACCCATAAGGATCATATCTAGTCCAACTCTGCTTCTGAAACTGATACAAAGCACAGGTCCTCTAACATCCAATGCTTGTCATTTAGATGAGAAATGAGTGAGCTTCGTGAACGATGTAGTACGTTTGAGCTGAAAAGTTACTGCCCTTAACTGAAACGAAGTAGTGTTTGTAGGAAGACACAGAGCCTGGAATTTAACTCCATTTCTGAAGGGAAACACACAGCAGAGTTCTCATCCATGGATCACACTCTGCTTTAGAGCAAGAAGAACGCTATTGCTTTCTAGAGTCTCTAAGACAGCAAGAAACATGAGTGTGCTCAGAACAAAAGAACGGTGTTTCCTACACACACGGAACATATCTAGTTCAACTCTTCTTCTGAAACTGAAACAAAGCACAGGTCCTGTTACATCCAATGCTTTTAAATTAAGACCAAGAAACGTGTGAGCTTCATGAACGATGTAGTTTGTTTGAGCTGTAAAGAACCTGCCCTTACCTGAAATGAAGTCTTCCTTGTAGGAAGACTCAGAGCCTGGGATTTAACTCCATTTCTGAAGTGAAACATACAGCAGAGTTCTCATCTATACATCACACTCGGCTTTAGAGCAAGAAGCACGCACTTCCTTTCTAGAGTCTGTAATACAGCAGGAAACGTGATTGTGCTGAGAACAAAAGAACTGTGTTTCCTACACATAAGGACTTATCTAGTTCAACTCTTCTTCTGAAACTGACACAAAGCACAGGTCCTGTAACATCCAATGCTTTTCAATGAAGACCGAGAAACGTGTGAGCTTCGTGTACGATGTAGTTCGCTTGAGCTGTAAAGTAAATGTCCTTAACTGAAACGAAGTCTTGCTTGTAGGAAGACTCAGAGCCTGGGATTTAACTCCATTTCTGAAGAGGAACACACAGCAGAGTTCTCATCCATTGATCACACTCTGCTTTAGAGCAAGAAGCATGCTCTTGCTTTCTAGAGTCTCTAATACAGCAGGAAACTTGAGTGTGCTGAGAACAAAAGAACTGTGTTTCCTACACATACGGACCATATCTAGTCCAATTCTGCCTCTGAAATTGATACAAAGCACAGGTCTTCTAACATCCAATGCTTATCATTTAAGATGAGAAACGTGTGAGCTTCGTGAACGATGTAGTTCGTTTGAGCTGAAAAGTGATTGCCCTTACCTGAAACGAAGTCTTGCTTGTAGGAAGACAAAGAGTCTGGGATTTAACTCCATTTCTGAAGGGAAACACACAGCATAGTTCTCATCCATGGATCACACTCTGCTTTAGAGCAAGAAGAACGCTCTTGCTTTCTAGAGTCTCTAATACAGCAGGAAACGTGAGTGTGCTCAGAACAAAAGAACAGTGTTTCCTACACATACGGGCCATATCTAGTTCAACTCTGCTTCTGAAACTGAAACAAACCACAGGTCCTGTAACATCCAATGCTTGACAGTTAAGATGAGAAACGTGTGAGCTTCGGGAACGATGTATTTCGTTTGAGCTGTAAAGTACCTGCCCTTACCTGAAACGAAGTCTTGCTTGTAGGAAGACTTAGAGACTGGGATTTAACTCCATTTCTGAAGTGAAACACACAACAGAGTTCTCACCCATAGATCACACTCTGCTTTAGAGCAAGAAGCACGCTCTTGCTTTCTAGAGTCTCTAAGACCGCCGGGAAACGTGAGAGTGCTGAGAACAAAAGAATGGTGTTTCCTACACATACGAACATATCTAGTCCAACTCTGCCTCTGAAATTGATACAAAGCACAGGTCCTCTAACATCCAATGCTTGTCATTTAAGATGAGAAACGAGTGAGCTTCGTCAACGATGTAGTACGTTTGAGCTGAAAAGTTACTGCCCTTAACTGAAACGAAGTAGTGTTTGTAGGAAGACACAGAGCCTGGAATTTAACTCCATTTCTGAAGGGAAACACACAGCAGAGTTCTCATCCATGGATCACACTCTGCTTTAGAGCAAGAAGAACGCTATTGCTTTCTAGAGTCTCTAAGACAGCAGGAAATTTGAGTGTGCTCAGAACAAAAGAACGGTGTTTCCTACACATATGGACTTATCTAGTTCAACTCTTCTTCTGAAACTGAAACAAAGCACAGGTCCTGTAACATCCAATGCTTTTCAATTAAGACCGAGAAACGTGTGAGCTTCATGAATGATGTAGTTTGTTTGAGCTGTAAAGAACCTGACCTTACCTGAAATGAAGTCTTCCTTGTAGGAAGACTCAGAGCCTGGGATTTAACTCCATTTCTGAAGTGCAACACACAGCAGAGTTCTCATCTATAGATCACACTCTGTTTAGAGCAAGAAGCACGCTCTTGCTTTCTAGAGTCTCTAAGACTGCGGGAAACGTGAGAGTGCTGAGAACAAAAGAATGGTGTTTCCTACACATACGGAACATATCTAGTCCAACTCTGCCTCTGAAATTGATACAAAGCACAGGTCCTCTAACATCCAATGCTTATCATTTAAGATGAGAAACGTGTGAGCTTCGTGAACGATGTAGTTCGTTTGAGCTGAAAAGTGATTGCCCTTACCTGAAACGAAGTCTTGCTTGTAGGAAGACAAAGAGCCTGGGATTTAACTCCATTTCTGAAGGGAAACACACAGCATAGTTCGCATCCATGGATCACACTCTGCTTTAGAGCAAGAAGAACGCTCTTGCTTTCTAGAGTCTCTAATACAGCAGGAAACGTGAGTGTGCTCAGAACAAAAGAACAGTGTTTCCTACACATACGGGCCATATCTAGTTCAACTCTGCTTCTGAAACTGAAACAAACCACAGGTCCTGTAACATCCAATGCTTGACAGTTAAGATGAGAAACGTGTGAGCTTCGGGAACGATGTATTTCGTTTGAGCTGTAAAGTACCTGCCCTTACCTGAAACGAAGTCTTGCTTGTAGGAAGACTTAGAGACTGGGATTTAACTCCATTTCTGAAGTGAAACACACAACAGAGTTCTCACCCATAGATCACACTCTGCTTTAGAGCAAGAAGCACGCTCTTGCTTTCTAGAGTCTCTAAGACCGCCGGGAAACGTGAGAGTGCTGAGAACAAAAGAATGTTGTTTCCTACACATACGGAACATATCTAGTCCAACTCTGCCTCTGAAATTGATACAAAGCACAGGTCCTCTAACATCCAATGCTTGTCATTTAAGATGAGAAACGAGTGAGCTTCGTCAACGATGTAGTACGTTTGAGCTGAAAAGTTACTGCCCTTAACTGAAACGAAGTAGTGTTTGTAGGAAGACACAGAGCCTGGAATTTAACTCCATTTCTGAAGGGAAACACACAGCAGAGTTCTCATCCATGGATCACACTCTGCTTTAGAGCAACAAGAACGCAATTGCTTTCTAGAGTCTCTAAGACAGCAGGAAATTTGAGTGTGCTCAGAACAAAAGAACGGTGTTTCCTACACATATGGACTTATCTAGTTCAACTCTTCTTCTGAAACTGAAACAAAGCACAGGTCCTGTAACATCCAATGCTTTTCAATTAAGACCGACAAACGTGTGAGCTTCATGAATGATGTAGTTTGTTTGAGCTGTAAAGAACCTGACCTTACCTGAAATGAAGTCTTCCTTGTAGGAAGACTCAGAGCCTGGGATTTAACTCCATTTCTGAAGAGGAACAAACAGCAGAGTTCTCATCCATTCATCACACTCTGCTTTAGAGCAAGAAGCACGCTCTTGCTTTCTAGAGTCTCTAATACAGCAGGAAACTTGAGTGTGCTGAGAACAAAAGAACGGTGTTTCCTACACATACGGACCATATCTAGTCCAACTCTGCCTCTGAAATTGATACAAAGCACAGGTCCTCTAACATCCAATGCTTATCATTTAAGATGAGAAACGTGTGAGCTTCGGAACGATGTGGTTCGTTTGAGTTGTAAATTACCTGCCCTTACCTGAAATGAAGTCTTGCTTTCAGGAAGACTTAGAGACTGGGATTTAACTCCATTTCTGAAGTGAAAAACACAGCAGAGTTGGCATCCATAGATCACACTCTGCTTTAGAGCAAGAAGCACGCTCTTGCTTTCTAGAGCCTCTAAGACCGCGGGAAACGTGAGAGTGCTGAGAACAAAAGAATGGTGTTTCCTACACATAAGGACCATATCTAGTCCAACTCTGCCTCTGAAATTGATACAAAGCACAGGTCCTCTAACATCCAATGCTTATCATTTAAGATGAGAAACGAGTGAGCTTCGTGAAGGATGTAGTACGTTTGAGCTGAAAAGTTACTGCCCTTAACTGAAATGAAGTAGTGTTTGTAGGAAGACACAGAGCCTGGAATTTAACTCCATTTCTGAAGGAAAAAACACACAGCAGAGTTCTCATCCAAGGATCACACTCTGCTTTAGAGCAAGAAGAACGCTATTGCTTTCTAGAGTCTCTAAGACAACAAGAAACTTGAGTGTGCTCAGAACAAAAGAACGGTGTTTCCTACACATACGGACTTATCTAGTTCAACTCTTCTTCTGAAACTGAAACAAAGCACAGGTCCTGTAACATCCAATGCTTTTCAATTAAGACCGAGAAACGTGTGAGCTTCGGGAACGATGTAGTTTGTTTGAGCTGTAAAGAACCTGCCCTTACCTGAAATGAAGTCTTCCTTATAGGAAGACTTAGAGACTGGGATTTAACTCCATTTCTGAAGTGAAACACACAGCAGAGTTGGCATCCATAGATCACACTCTGCTTTAGAGCAAGAAGCACACTCTTGCTTTCTAGAGACTCTAAGACCCCGGGAAACGTGAGAGTGCTGAGAACAAAAGAATGGTGTTTCCTACACATACGGAACATATCTAGTCCAACTCTGCCTCTGAAATTGATACAAAGCACAGGTCCTCTAACATCCAATGCTTGTCATTTAAGATGAGAAACGAGTGAGCTTCGTCAACGATGTAGTACGTTTGAGCTGAAAAGTTACTGCCCTTAACTGAAACGAAGTAGTGTTTGTAGGAAGACACAGAGCCTGGAATTTAACTCCATTTCTGAAGGGAAACACACAGCAGAGTTCTCATCCATGGATCACACTCTGCTTTAGAGCAAGAAGAACGCTATTGCTTTCTAGAGTCTCTAAGACAGCAGGAAATTTGAGTGTGCTCAGAACAAAAGAACGGTGTTTCCTACACATATGGACTTATCTAGTTCAACTCTTCTTCTGAAACTGAAACAAAGCACAGGTCCTGTAACATCCAATGCTTTTCAATTAAGACCGACAAACGTGTGAGCTTCATGAATGATGTAGTTTGTTTGAGCTGTAAAGAACCTGACCTTACCTGAAATGAAGTCTTCCTTGTAGGAAGACTCAGAGCCTGGGATTTAACTCCATTTCTGAAGTGCAACACACAGCAGAGTTCTCATCTATAGATCACACTCTGTTTAGAGCAAGAAGCACGCTCTTGCTTTCTAGAGTCTCTAAGACTGCGGGAAACGTGAGAGTGCTGAGAACAAAAGAATGGTGTTTCCTACACATACGGAACATATCTAGTCCAACTCTGCCTCTGAAATTGATACAAAGCACAGGTCCTCTAACATCCAATGCTTATCATTTAAGATGAGAAACGTGTGAGCTTCGTGAACGATGTAGTTCGTTTGAGCTGAAAAGTGATTGCCCTTACCTGAAACGAAGTCTTGCTTGTAGGAAGACAAAGAGCCTGGGATTTAACTCCATTTCTGAAGGGAAACACACAGCATAGTTCGCATCCATGGATCACACTCTGCTTTAGAGCAAGAAGAACGCTCTTGCTTTCTAGAGTCTCTAATACAGCAGGAAACGTGAGTGTGCTCAGAACAAAAGAACAGTGTTTCCTACACATACGGGCCATATCTAGTTCAACTCTGCTTCTGAAACTGAAACAAACCACAGGTCCTGTAACATCCAATGCTTGACAGTTAAGATGAGAAACGTGTGAGCTTCGGGAACGATGTATTTCGTTTGAGCTGTAAAGTACCTGCCCTTACCTGAAACGAAGTCTTGCTTGTAGGAAGACTTAGAGACTGGGATTTAACTCCATTTCTGAAGTGAAACACACAACAGAGTTCTCACCCATAGATCACACTCTGCTTTAGAGCAAGAAGCACGCTCTTGCTTTCTAGAGTCTCTAAGACCGCCGGGAAACGTGAGAGTGCTGAGAACAAAAGAATGGTGTTTCCTACACATACGGAACATATCTAGTCCAACTCTGCCTCTGAAATTGATACAAAGCACAGGTCCTCTAACATCCAATGCTTGTCATTTAAGATGAGAAACGAGTGAGCTTCGTCAACGATGTAGTACGTTTGAGCTGAAAAGTTACTGCCCTTAACTGAAACAAAGTAGTGTTTGTAGGAAGACACAGAGCCTGGAATTTAACTCCATTTCTGAAGGGAAACACACAGCAGAGTTCTCATCCATGGATCACACTCTGCTTTAGAGCAAGAAGAACGCAATTGCTTTCTAGAGTCTCTAAGACAGCAGGAAATTTGAGTGTGCTCAGAACAAAAGAACGGTGTTTCCTACACATATGGACTTATCTAGTTCAACTCTTCTTCTGAAACTGAAACAAAGCACAGGTCCTGTAACATCCAATGCTTTTCAATTAAGACCGACAAACGTGTGAGCTTCATGAATGATGTAGTTTGTTTGAGCTGTAAAGAACCTGACCTTACCTGAAATGAAGTCTTCCTTGTAGGAAGACTCAGAGCCTGGGATTTAACTCCATTTCTGAAGAGGAACAAACAGCAGAGTTCTCATCCATTCATCACACTCTGCTTTAGAGCAAGAAGCACGCTCTTGCTTTCTAGAGTCTCTAATACAGCAGGAAACTTGAGTGTGCTGAGAACAAAAGAACGGTGTTTCCTACACATACGGACCATATCTAGTCCAACTCTGCCTCTGAAATTGATACAAAGCACAGGTCCTCTAACATCCAATGCTTATCATTTAAGATGAGAAACGTGTGAGCTTCGGAACGATGTGGTTCGTTTGAGTTGTAAATTACCTGCCCTTACCTGAAATGAAGTCTTGCTTTCAGGAAGACTTAGAGACTGGGATTTAACTCCATTTCTGAAGTGAAACACACAGCAGAGTTGGCATCCATAGATCACACTCTGCTTTAGAGCAAGAAGCACGCTCTTGCTTTCTAGAGACTCTAAGACCGCGGGAAACGTGAGAGTGCTGAGAACAAAAGAATGGTGTTTCCTACACATACGGACCATATCTAGTCCAACTCTGCCTCTGAAATTGATACAAAGCACAGGTCCTCTAACATCCAATGCTTATCATTTAAGATGAGAAACAAGTGAGCTTCGTGAAGGATGTAGTACGTTTGAGCTGAAAAGTTACTGCCCTTAACTGAAATGAAGTAGTGTTTGTAGGAAGACACAGAGCCTGGAATTTAACTCCATTTCTGAAGGAAAAAACACACAGCAGAGTTCTCATCCAAGGATCACACTCTGCTTTAGAGCAAGAAGAACGCTATTGCTTTCTAGAGTCTCTAAGACAACAAGAAACTTGAGTGTGCTCAGAACAAAAGAACGGTGTTTCCTACACATACGGACTTATCTAGTTCAACTCTTCTTCTGAAACTGAAACAAAGCACAGGTCCTGTAACATCCAATGCTTTTCAATTAAGACCGAGAAACGTGTGAGCTTCGGGAACGATGTAGTTTGTTTGAGCTGTAAAGAACCTGCCCTTACCTGAAATGAAGTCTTCCTTATAGGAAGACTTAGAGACTGGGATTTAACTCCATTTCTGAAGTGAAACACACAGCAGAGTTGGCATCCATAGATCACACTCTGCTTTAGAGCAAGAAGCACGCTCTTGCTTTCTAGAGACTCTAAGACCCCGGGAAACGTGAGAGTGCTGAGAACAAAAGAATGGTGTTTCCTACACATACGGAACATATCTAGTCCAATTCTGCCTCTGAAATTGATACAAAGCACAGGTCCTATAACATCCAATGCTTATCATTTAAGATGAGAAACGTGTGAGCTTCGGGAACGATGTAGTTCCTTTGAGCTATAAGTACCTGCCCTTACCTGAAACGAAGTCTTGCTTGTAGGAAGACTCAGAGCCTGGGATTTAACTCCATTTCTGAAGTGCAACACACAGCAGAGTTCTCATCCATAGATCACACTCTGCTTTAGAGCAAGAAGCACGCTCTTGCTTTCTAGAGTCTCTAAGACCCCGGGAAACGTGAGAGT
The DNA here is from genome assembly GCA_949786385.1 of Onychomys leucogaster. Classification (NCBI taxonomy): domain Eukaryota; kingdom Metazoa; phylum Chordata; class Mammalia; order Rodentia; family Cricetidae; genus Onychomys; species Onychomys leucogaster. Next base: position 1,697,847 of record CATKUP010000009.1, on the reverse strand, counting down.
GCTGAGAACAAAAGAATGGTGTTTCCTACACATACGGAACATATCTAGTCCAACTCTGACTCTGAAATTGATACAAAGCACAGGTCCTCTAACATCCAATGCTTATCATTTAAGATGAGAAACGTGTGAGCTTCGTGAACGATGTAGTTCGTTTGAGCTGTAAAGAACCTGCCCTTACCTGAAATGAAGTCTTGCTTGTAGGAAGACAAAGAGCCTGGGATTTCACTCCATTTCTGAAGGGAAACCCACAGCAGAGTTCTCATCCATTGATCACACTCTGCTTTAGAGCAAGAAGCACGCAATTGCTTTCTAGAGTCTCTAAGACAGCAAGAAACTTGAGTGTGCTCAGAACAAAAGAACGGTGTTTCCTACACATACGGACTTATCTAGTTCAACACTTCTTCTGAAACTGAAACAAAGCACAGGTCCTGTAACATCCAATGCTTTTAAATTAAGACCGAGAAACGTGTGAGCTTCAGGAACGATGTAGTTTGTTTGAGCTGTAAAGAACCTGCCCTTACCTGAAATGAAGTCTTCCTTGTAGGACGACTCAGAGCCTGGGATTTAACTCCACTTCTGAAGTGAAACATACAGCAGAGTTCTCATCTATACATCACACTCTGCTTTAGAGCAAGAAGTACGCACTTCCTTTCTAGAGTCTGTAATACAGCAGGAAACGTGATTGTGCTCAGAACAAAAGAACTGTGTTTCCTACACATAAGGACTTATCTAGTTCAACTCTTCTTCTGAAACTGACACAAAGCACAGGTCCTGTAACATCCAATGCTTTTCAATGAAGACCGAGAAACGTGTGAGCTTCGTGTACGATGTAGTTCGCTTGAGCTGTAAGTAAATGTCCTTAACTGAAACGAAGTCTTGCTTGTAGGAAGACTCAGAGCCTGGGATTTAACTCCATTTCTGAAGAGGAACACACAGCAGAGTTCTCATCCATAGATCACGATCTGCTTCAGAGCAAGAAGCACACTCTTGCTTTCTAGAGTCTCTAAGACAGCAGGAAACGTGAGTGTGCTGAGAACAAAAGACTGGTATTTCCTACACATACAGACCATATCTAGTCAAACTCTGCTTCTGAAACTGATACAAACCACAGGTCCTCTAACATCCAATGCTTGTCAGTTAAGATGAGAAACATGTGAGCTTCGTGAACAATGTAGTTCGTTTGAGCTGTAAAGAACCTGCCCTTACCTGAAATGAAGTCTTCCTTGTAAGAAGACTCAGAGCCTGGTGTTTAACTCCATTTCTGAAGGGAAAAAACACAGCAGAGTTCTCATCTATAGATCACACGCTGCTTTAGAGCAAGAAGCACGCTCTTCCTTTCTAGAGTCTCTAATACACCAGGAAACGTGATTGTGCTCAGAACAAAAGAACTGTGTTTCCTACACATATGGACTTATCTAGTTCAACCCTTCTTCTGAAACTGCCACAAAGCACTTGTCCTGTAACATCCAATGCTTTCCAATTAAGACCCAGAAACATGTGAGCTTCGTGTCCGATGTAGTTTGTTTGAGCTGTAAAGAACCTGCCCTTACCTGAAATGAAGTCTTCCTTGTAGGAAGATTCAGAGCCTGGGATTTAACTCCATTTCTGAAGTGAAAAATACAGCAGAGTTCTCATCCATGGATCACACTCTGCTTTAGAGCAAGAAGCACGCTCTTCCTTTCTAGAGTCTCTAATACACCAGGAAAAGTGATTGTGCTCAGAACAAAAGAACAGTGTTTCCTACACATACGGACCATATCTAGTTCAACTCTGCTTCTGAAACTGATGCAAACCACAGGTCTTCTAATATCCAATGCTTGTCAGTTTAGATGAGAAACGTGTGAGCTTCGCGAACGATGTAGTTAGTTTGAGCTGAAAAGTAAATGCCCTTACCTGAAACAAATTCTTGCTTGTAGGAAGACACAGAGACTGGGATTTAACTCCATTTCTGAAGGGAAACACACAGCACAGTTCTCATCCATGAATCACACTCTGCTTTAGAGCAAGAAGCACGCACTTCCTTTCTAGAGTCACTAATACAGCAGGAAACGTGATTGTGCTCAGAACAAAAGAACGGTGTTTCCTACACATACGGACTTATCTAGTTCAACTCTTCTTCTGAAACTGAAACAAAGCACAGGTCCTGTAACATCCAATGCTTTTCAATTAAGACCGAGAAACGTGTGAGCTTCGGGAACGATGTAGTTTGTTTGAGCTGTAAAGAACCTGCCCTTACCTGAAATGAAGTCTTCCTTATAGGAAGACTTAGAGACTGGGATTTAACTCCATTTCTGAAGTGAAACACACAGCAGAGTTGGCATCCATAGATCACACTCTGCTTTAGAGCAAGAAGCACGCTCTTGCTTTCTAGAGACTCTAAGACCCCGGGAAACGTGAGAGTGCTGAGAACAAAAGAATGGTGTTTCCTACACATACGGAACATATCTAGTCCAATTCTGCCTCTGAAATTGATACAAAGCACAGGTCCTATAACATCCAATGCTTATCATTTAAGATGAGAAACGTGTGAGCTTCGGGAACGATGTAGTTCCTTTGAGCTATAAGTACCTGCCCTTACCTGAAACGAAGTCTTGCTTGTAGGAAGACTCAGAGCCTGGGATTTAACTCCATTTCTGAAGTGCAACACACAGCAGAGTTCTCATCCATAGATCACACTCTGCTTTAGAGCAAGAAGCACGCTCTTGCTTTCTAGAGTCTCTAAGACCCCGGGAAACGTGAGAGTGCTGAGAACAAAAGAATGGTGTTTCCTACACATACGGAACATATCTAGTCCAACTCTGACTCTGAAATTGATACAAAGCACAGGTCCTCTAACATCCAATGCTTATCATTTAAGATGAGAAACGTGTGAGCTTCGTGAACGATGTAGTTCGTTTGAGCTGTAAAGAACCTGCCCTTACCTGAAATGAAGTCTTGCTTGTAGGAAGACAAAGAGCCTGGGATTTCACTCCATTTCTGAAGGGAAACCCACAGCAGAGTTCTCATCCATTGATCACACTCTGCTTTAGAGCAAGAAGCACGCAATTGCTTTCTAGAGTCTCTAAGACAGCAAGAAACTTGAGTGTGCTCAGAACAAAAGAACGGTGTTTCCTACACATACGGACTTATCTAGTTCAACACTTCTTCTGAAACTGAAACAAAGCACAGGTCCTGTAACATCCAATGCTTTTAAATTAAGACCGAGAAACGTGTGAGCTTCAGGAACGATGTAGTTTGTTTGAGCTGTAAAGAACCTGCCCTTACCTGAAATGAAGTCTTCCTTGTAGGACGACTCAGAGCCTGGGATTTAACTCCACTTCTGAAGTGAAACATACAGCAGAGTTCTCATCTATACATCACACTCTGATTTAGAGCAAGAAGTACGCACTTCCTTTCTAGAGTCTGTAATACAGCAGGAAACGTGATTGTGCTCAGAACAAAAGAACTGTGTTTCCTACACATAAGGACTTATCTAGTTCAACTCTTCTTCTGAAACTGACACAAAGCACAGGTCCTGTAACATCCAATGCTTTTCAATGAAGACCGAGAAACGTGTGAGCTTCGTGTACGATGTAGTTCGCTTGAGCTGTAAGTAAATGTCCTTAACTGAAACGAAGTCTTGCTTGTAGGAAGACTCAGAGCCTGGGATTTAACTCCATTTCTGAAGAGGAACACACAGCAGAGTTCTCATCCATAGATCACGATCTGCTTCAGAGCAAGAAGCACACTCTTGCTTTCTAGAGTCTCTAAGACAGCAGGAAACGTGAGTGTGCTGAGAACAAAAGACTGGTATTTCCTACACATACAGACCATATCTAGTCAAACTCTGCTTCTGAAACTGATACAAACCACAGGTCCTCTAACATCCAATGCTTGTCAGTTAAGATGAGAAACATGTGAGCTTCGTGAACAATGTAGTTCGTTTGAGCTGTAAAGAACCTGCCCTTACCTGAAATGAAGTCTTCCTTGTAAGAAGACTCAGAGCCTGGTGTTTAACTCCATTTCTGAAGGGAAAAAACACAGCAGAGTTCTCATCTATAGATCACACGCTGCTTTAGAGCAAGAAGCACGCTCTTCCTTTCTAGAGTCTCTAATACACCAGGAAACGTGATTGTGCTCAGAACAAAAGAACTGTGTTTCCTACACATATGGACTTATCTAGTTCAACCCTTCTTCTGAAACTGCCACAAAGCACTTGTCCTGTAACATCCAATGCTTTCCAATTAAGACCCAGAAACATGTGAGCTTCGTGTCCGATTTAGTTTGTTTGAGCTGTAAAGAACCTGCCCTTACCTGAAATGAAGTCTTCCTTGTAGGAAGATTCAGAGCCTGGGATTTAACTCCATTTCTGAAGTGAAAAATACAGCAGAGTTCTCATCCATGGATCACACTCTGCTTTAGAGCAAGAAGCACGCTCTTCCTTTCTAGAGTCTCTAATACACCAGGAAAAGTGATTGTGCTCAGAACAAAAGAACAGTGTTTCCTACACATACGGACCATATCTAGTTCAACTCTGCTTCTGAAACTGATGCAAACCACAGGTCTTCTAATATCCAATGCTTGTCAGTTTAGATGAGAAACGTGTGAGCTTCGCGAACGATGTAGTTAGTTTGAGCTGAAAAGTAAATGCCCTTACCTGAAACAAATTCTTGCTTGTAGGAAGACACAGAGACTGGGATTTAACTCCATTTCTGAAGGGAAACACACAGCACAGTTCTCATCCATGAATCACACTCTGCTTTAGAGCAAGAAGCACGCACTTCCTTTCTAGAGTCACTAATACAGCAGGAAACGTGATTGTGCTCAGAACAAAAGAACTGTTTTTCCTACACATAAGGACTTATCTAGTTCAACTCTTCTTCTGAAACTGACACAAAGCACAGGTCCTGTAACATCCAATGCTTTTCAATGAAGACCGAGAAACATGTGAGCTTCTTGTACCATGTAGTTCGTTTGAGCTGTAAAGTAAATGTCCTAACCTGAAACGAAGTCTTGCTTGTAGGAAGACTCAGAGCCTGGGATTTAACTCCATTTCTGAAGAGGAACAAACAGCAGAGTTCTCATCCATGAATCACACTCTGCTTTAGAGCAAGAAGCACGCTCTTGCTTTCTAGAGTCTCTAATACAGCAGGAAACTTGAGTGTGCTGAGAACAAAAGAACGGTGTTTCCTACACATACGGACCATATCTAGTCCAACTCTGCCTCTGAAATTGATACAAAGCACAGGTCCTCTAACATCCAATGCTTATCATTTAAGATGAGAAACGTGTGAGCTTCGGAACGATGTGGTTCGTTTGAGTTGTAAATTACCTGCCCTTACCTGAAATGAAGTCTTGCTTTCAGGAAGACTTAGAGACTGGGATTTAACTCCATTTCTGAAGTGAAACACACAGCAGAGTTGGCATCCATAGATCACACTCTGCTTTAGAGCAAGAAGCATGCTCTTGCTTTCTAGAGCCTCTAAGACCGCGGGAAACGTGAGAGTGCTGAGAACAAAAGAATGGTGTTTCGTACACATACGGACCATATCTAGTCCAACTCTGCCTCTGAAATTGATACAAAGCACAGGTCCTCTAACATCCAATGCTTATCATTTAAGATGAGAAACGAGTGAGCTTCGTGAAGGATGTAGTACGTTTGAGCTGAAAAGTTACTGCCCTTAACTGAAATGAAGTAGTGTTTGTAGGAAGACACAGAGCCTGGAATTTAACTCCATTTCTGAAGGAAAAAACACACAGCAGAGTTCTCATCCAAGGATCACACTCTGCTTTAGAGCAAGAAGAACGCTATTGCTTTCTAGAGTCTCTAAGACAACAAGAAACTTGAGTGTGCTCAGAACAAAAGAACGGTGTTTCCTACACATACGGACTTATCTAGTTCAACTCTTCTTCTGAAACTGAAACAAAGCACAGGTCCTGTAACATCCAATGCTTTTCAATTAAGACCGAGAAACGTGTGAGCTTCGGGAACGATGTAGTTTGTTTGAGCTGTAAAGAACCTGCCCTTACCTGAAATGAAGTCTTCCTTATAGGAAGACTTAGAGACTGGGATTTAACTCCATTTCTGAAGTGAAACACACAGCAGAGTTGGCATCCATAGATCACACTCTGCTTTAGAGCAAGAAGCACGCTCTTGCTTTCTAGAGACTCTAAGACCCCGGGAAACGTGAGAGTGCAGAGAACAAAAGAATGGTGTTTTTTACACATACAGAACATATCTAGTCCAATTCTGCCTCTGAAATTGATACAAAGCACAGGTCCTATAACATCCAATGCTTATCATTTAAGATGAGAAACGTGTGAGCTTCGGGAACGATGTAGTTCCTTTGAGCTATAAGTACCTGCCCTTACCTGAAACGAAGTCTTGCTTGTAGGAAGACTCAGAGCCTGGGATTTAACTCCATTTCTGAAGTGCAACACACAGCAGAGTTCTCATCCATAGATCACACTCTGCTTTAGAGCAAGAAGCACGCTCTTGCTTTCTAGAGTCTCTAAGACCCCGGGAAACGTGAGAGTGCTGAGAACAAAAGAATGGTGTTTCCTACACATACGGAACATATCTAGTCCAACTCTGACTCTGAAATTGATACAAAGCACAGGTCCTCTAACATCCAATGCTTATCATTTAAGATGAGAAACGTGTGAGCTTCGTGAACGATGTAGTTCGTTTGAGCTGTAAAGAACCTGCCCTTACCTGAAATGAAGTCTTGCTTGTAGGACGACTCAGAGCCTGGGATTTAACTCCACTTCTGAAGTGAAACATACAGCAGAGTTCTCATCTATACATCACACTCTGCTTTAGAGCAAGAAGTACGCACTTCCTTTCTAGAGTCTGTAATACAGCAGGAAACGTGATTGTGCTCAGAACAAAAGAACTGTGTTTCCTACACATAAGGACTTATCTAGTTCAACTCTTCTTCTGAAACTGACACAAAGCACAGGTCCTGTAACATCCAATGCTTTTCAATTAAGACTGAGAAACGTGTGAGCTTCGGGAACGATGTAGTTTGTTTGAGCTGTAAAGAACCTGCCCTTACCTGAAATGAAGTCTTCCTTATAGGAAGACTTAGAGACTGGGATTTAACTCCATTTCGGAAGTGAAACACACAGCAGAGTTGGCATCCATAGATCACACTCTGCTTTAGAGCAAGAAGCACGCTCTTGCTTTCTAGAGACTCTAAGACCCCGGGAAACGTGAGAGTGCTGAGAACAAAAGAATGGTGTTTCCTACACATACGGAACATATCTAGTCCAATTCTGCCTCTGAAATTGATACAAAGCACAGGTCCTATAACATCCAATGCTTATCATTTAAGATGAGAAACGTGTGAGCTTCGGGAACGATGTAGTTCCTTTGAGCTATAAGTACCTGCCCTTACCTGAAACGAAGTCTTGCTTGTAGGAAGACTCAGAGCCTGGGATTTAACTCCATTTCTGAAGTGCAACACACAGCAGAGTTCTCATCCATAGATCACACTCTGCTTTAGAGCAAGAAGCACGCTCTTGCTTTCTAGAGTCTCTAAGACCCCGGGAAACGTGAGAGTGCTGAGAACAAAAGAATGGTGTTTCCTACACATACGGAACATATCTAGTCCAACTCTGACTCTGAAATTGATACAAAGCACAGGTCCTCTAACATCCAATGCTTATCATTTAAGATGAGAAACGTGTGAGCTTCGGGAACGATGTACTTCGTTTGAGTTGCAAAGTACCTGCCCTTACCTGAAACGAAGTCTTGCTTTCAGGAAGACATAGAGACTGGGATTTAACTCCATTTCTGAAGAGAAACACACAGCAGAGTTGGCCTCCATAGATCACACTCTGCTTTAGAGCAAGAAGCACGCTCTTGCTTTCTAGAATCTCTAAGACCGCCGGGAAAGGTGAGAGTGCTGAGAACAAAAGAATGGTGTTTCCTACACATACGGAACATATCTAGTCCAATTCTGCCTCTGAAATTGATACAAAGCACAGGTCCTCTAACATCCAATGCTTATCATTTAGATGAGAAATGAGTGAGCTTCGTGAACAATGTAGTACATTTGAGCTGAAAAGTTACTGCCCTTAACTGAAACGAAGTAGTGTTTGTAGGAAGACACAGAGCCTGGAATTTAACTCCATTTCTGAAGGGAAACACACAGCATAGTTCTCATCCATGGATCACACTCTGCTTTAGAGCAAGAAGAACGCTCTTGCTTTCTAGAGACTCTAAGACCGCGGGAAACGTGAGAGTGCTGAGAACAAAAGAATGGTGTTTCCTACACATACGGACCATATCTAGTCCAACTCTGCCTCTGAAATTGATACAAAGCACAGGTCCTCTAACATCCAATGCTTATCATTTAAGATGAGAAACGAGTGAGCTTCGTGAACGATGTAGTACGTTTGAGCTGAAAAGTTACTGCCCTTAACTGAAATGAAGTAGTGTTTGTAGGAAGACACAGAGCCTGGAATTTAACTCCATTTCTGAAGGAAAAAACACACAGCAGAGTTCTCATCCATGGATCACACTCTGCTTTAGAGCAAGAAGAACGCTATTGCTTTCTAGAGTCTCTAAGACAGCAAGAAACTTGAGTGTGCTCAGAACAAAAGAACGGTGTTTCCTACACATACGGACTTATCTAGTTCAACTCTTCTTCTGAAACTGAAACAAAGCACAGGTCCTGTAACATCCAATGCTTTTCAATTAAGACCGAGAAACGTGTGAGCTTCGGGAACGATGTAGTTTGTTTGAGCTGTAAAGAACCTGCCCTTACCTCAAATGAAGTCTTGCTTGTAGGAAGACTCAGAGCCTGGGATTTAACTCCATCTCTGAAGTGAAACATACAGCAGAGTTCTCATCTATACATCACACTCTGCTTTAGAGCAAGAAGCACGCTCTTCCTTTCTAGAGTCTGTAATACAGCAGGAAACGTGATTGTGCTCAGAACAAAAGAACTGTGTTTCCTACACATAAGGACTTATCTAGTTCAACTCTTCTTCTGAAACTGACACAAAGCACAGGTCCTGTAACATCCAATGCTTTTCAATGAAGACCGAGAAACGTGTGAGCTTCGTGTACGAGGTAGTTCGCTTGAGCTGTAAAGTAAATGTCCTTAACTGAAACGAAGTCTTGCTTGTAGGAAGACTCAGAGCCTGGGATTTAACTCCATTTCTGAAGAGGAACACACAGCAGAGTTCTCATCCATGAATCACACTCTGCTTTAGAGTAAGAAGCACGCTCTTCCTTTCTAGAGTATCTAATACAGCAGGAAACGTGATTGTGCTCAGAACAAAAGAACTGGGTTTCCTACACATAAGGACTTATCTAGTTCAACTCTACTTCTGAAACTGACACAAAGCACAGGTCCTGTAACATCCAATGCTTTTCAATGAAGACCGAGAAACATGTGAGCTTCTTGTACGATGTAGTTCATTTGAGCTGTAATGTAAATGTCCTTACCTGAAACGAAGTCTTGCTTGTAGGAAGACTCAGAGCCTGGGATTTAACTCCATTTCTGAAGAGGAACAAACAGCAGAGTTCTCATCCATGAATCACACTCTGCTTTAGAGCAAGAAGCACGCTCTTGCTTTCTAGAGTCTCTAATACAGCAGGAAACTTGAGTGTGCTGAGAACAAAAGAACGGTGTTTCCTACACATACGGACCATATCTAGTCCAACTCTGCCTCTGAGATTGATACAAAGCACAGGTCCTCTAACATCCAATGCTTATCATTTAAGATGAGAAACGTGTGAGCTTCGTGAACGATGTAGTTCGTTTGAGGTGAAAAGTGACTGCCCTTACCTGAAACGAAGTCTTGCTTGTAGGAAGACACAGAGCCTGATATTTAACTCCATTTCTGAAGGGAAACACACAGCACAGTACTCATCCATGAATCACACTCTGCTTTAGAGCAAGAAGCACGCTCTTCCTTTCTAGATTCTCTAATTCACCACTGAACATGATTGTGCTCAGCACAAAAGAACTGTGTTTCCTATACATAAGGACTTATCTAGTTCAACTCTTCTTCTGAAACTGATACAAAGCACAGGCCCTCTAACATCCAATGCTTATCATTTAAGATGAGAAACGTGTGAGCTTCATGAACGATGTAGTTCTTTGAGATTTAAAGTGACTGCCCTTACCTGAAACGAAGTCTTGCTTGTAGGAAGACACAGAGCCTGGGATATAACTCCATTTCTTAAGGCAAACACACAGCATAGTTCTCATCCATGGATCACACTCTGCTTTATAGGAAGAAGCATGCTCTTGCTTTCTAGAGTCTCTAATACAGCAGGAAAAGTGAGTGTGCTCAAAACAAAAGAACGGTGTTTCCTACACATACGGACTGTATCTAGTTCAACTCTCCTTCTGAAACTGAAACAAACCACAGGTCCACTAAAATCCAATGCTTGTCAGTTAACATGGGAAAGGTGTGAGCTTCATGAATGATGTAGTTCTTTTGCGCGGTAAAGTTCCTGCCCTTACCTGAAACGAAGGCTTGCTTGTAGGAAGACTCAGAGCCTGGGATTTAACTCCATTTCTGAAGAGAAACACACAGCAGAGTTCTCATCTATAGATCACACTCTGCTTTAGAGCAAGAAGCATGCTCTTCCTTTCTAGAGTCTCTAACACACCAGGAAACTTGATTGTGCTCAGAACAAAAGAACTGTGTTTCATAAACATATGGACATATCTAGTTCAACTCTTCTTCTGAAACTGAAACAAACCACAGGTCCTCTAACATCCAATGCTTGTCAGTTAAGATGAGAAACATGAGAGCTTACTGTACGATGTAGTTCCTTTTAGGTGTAAAGATCCTGCCCTTACCTGATATGAAGTCTTCCTTGTAGGAAGACTCAGAGCCTGGGATTTAACTCCATTTCTGAAGGGAAACACACAGCAGAGTTCTCATCTATAGATCACACTCTGCTTTAGAGCAAGGAGCATGCTTTTCCTTTCTAGAGTCTCTAACACACCAGGAAATGTGATTTTGCTCAGAACAAAAGAACTGTGTTTCCTACACATACGGACTTATCTAGTTCAACTCTTCTGAAACTGACACAAACCACAGGTCTTCTAATATCCAATGCTTGTCAGTTTAGATGAGAAACGTTTGAGCTTTGTGAACGATGTAGTTCGTTTCAGCTGAAAAGTAACTGCCCTTACCTGAAACAAATTCTTGCTTGTAGGAAGACACAGAGCCTGGGATTTAACTCCATTTCTGAAGTGAAACACACAGCAGAGTTCTCATCCATTGATCACACTCTGCTTTAGAGCAAGAAGCACGCTCTTGCTTTCTGGAGTCTCTAAGACTGCAGGAAACGTGAGTGTGCTGAGAACAGAAGAACGGTGTTTCTTACACATACGGACCATATCTAGGTCAACTCTCCCCCTGAAATTGATATAAAGCACAGGTCCTCTAACATCCAATGCTTATCATTTAAGATGAGAAACGTGTGAGCTTCGTGAACGATGTAGTTCATTTGAGCTGAAAAGTTACTGCCCTTACCTGAAACGAAGTCTTGCTTGTAGGAAGACACAGAGCCTGGGATTTAACTCCATTTCTGAGATGGAACACACAGCATAGTTCTCATCTATACATCACACTCTGCTTTAGAGCAAGAAGCACCCACTTCCTTTCTAGAGTCTGTAATACAGCAGGAAACGTGATTGTGCTCAGAACAAAAGAACTGTGTTTCCTACACATAAGGACTTATCTAGTTCAACTCTTCTTCTGAAACTGACACAAAGCACAGGTCCTGTAACATCCAATGCTTTTCAATGAAGACCGAGAAATGTGTGAGCTTCGTGTACGATGTAGATCGCTTGAGCTGTAAAGTAAATGTCCTTAACTGAAACGAAGTCTTGCTTGTAGGAAGACTAAGAGCCTGGGATTTAACTCCATTTCTGAAGAGGAACACACAGCAGAGTTCTCATCCATAGATCACTCTCTGCTTTAGAGCAAGAAGCACGCTCTTGCTTTCTAGAGTCTCTAATACAGCAGGAAACTTGAGTGTGCTGAGAACAAAAGAACGGTGTTTCCTACACATACGGACCATATCTAGTCCAACTCTGCCTCTGAAATTGATACAAAGCACACGTCCTCTAACATCCAATGCTTATCATTTGAGATGAGAAACGTGTGAGCTTCGGGAACGATGTTGTTCGTTTGAGCTGTAAAGAACCTGCCCTTACCTGAAATGAAGTATTCCTTGTAGGAAGACTCAGAGCCTGGGATTTAACTCCATTTCTGAAGTGAAACATACAGCAGAGTTCTCATCTATACATCACACTCTGCTTTAGAGCAAGAAGCACGCACTTCCTTTCTAGAGTTTCTAATACACCAGGAAACGTTATTGTGCTCAGAACAAAAGAACGGTATTTCCTACACATACGGACCATATCTAGTTCACCTCTGCTTCTGAAACTGATACAAACCACAGGTCTCCTAATATCCAATGCTTGTCAGTTTAGATGAGAAACGTGTGAGCTTCGTGAACGATGTAGTTCGTTTGAGCTGTAAAGTAAATGTCCTTACCTGAAACGAAGTCTTGCTTGTAGGAAGACACAGAGACTGGGATTTAACTCCATTTCTGAAAGGAAACACACAGCACAGTTCTCATCCATGAATCACACTCTGCTTTAGAGCAAGAAGCACGCTCTTCCTTTCTAGAGTATCTAATACAGCAGGAAACATGATTGTGCTCAGAACAAAAGAACTGTGTTTCCTACACATAAGGACTTATCTAGTTCAACTCTTCTTCTGAAACTGAAACAAAGCACAGGTCCTGTAACATCCAATGCTTTCCAATGAAGACCGAGAAACATGTGAGATTCTTGTACAATGTAGTTCGTTTGAGCTGTAATGTAAATGTCCTTACCTGAAAGGAAGTCTTGCTTGTAGGAAGACTCAGAGCCTGGGATTTAACTCCATTTCTGAAGAGGAACAAACAGCAGAGTTCTCATGCATTCATCACACTCTGCTTTAGAGCAAGAAGCACGCTCTTGCTTTCTAGAGTCTCTAATACAGCAGGAAACTTGAGTATGCTGAGAACAAAAGAACGGTGTTTCCTACACATACGGACCATATCTAGTCCAACTCTGCCTCTGAAATTGATACAACGCACAGGTCCTCTAACATCTAATGCTTATCATTTAAGATGAGAAACGTGTGAGCTTCGGGAACGATGTAGTTCGTTTGAGTTGTAAAGTACCTGCCCTTACCTGAAACGAAGTCTTGCTTTCAGGAAGACTTAGAGACTGGGATTTAACTCCATTTCTGAAGTGAAACACACAGCAGAGTTGGCATCCATAGATCACACTCTGCTTTAGAGCAAGAAGCACGCTCTTGCTTGCTAGAGCCTCTAAGACCACGGGAAACGTGAGAGTGCTGAGAACAAAAGAATGGTGTTTCCTACACATACGGACCATATCTAGTCCAACTCTGCCTCTGAAATTGATACAAAGCACAGGTCCTCTAACATCCAATGCTTATCATTTAAGATCAGAAACGAGTGAGGTTCGTGAACGATGTAGTACGTTTGAGCTGAAAAGTTACTGCCCTTAACTGAAATGAAGTAGTGTTTGTAGGAAGACTCAGAGCCTGGGATTTAACTTCATTTCTGAAGAGAAACACACAGCAGAGTTCTCATCTATAGATCACACTCTGCTTTAGAGCAAGAAGCATGCTCTTCCTTTCTAGAGTCTCTAACACACCAGGAAACTTGATTGTGCTCAGAACAAAAGAACTGTGTTTCATAAACATACGGACATATCTAGTTCAACTCTTCTTCTGAAACTGAAACAAACCACAGGTCCTCTAACATCCAATGCTTGTCAGTTAAGATGAGAAACATGAGAGCTTACTGTACGATGTAGTTCCTTTTAGGTGTAAAGATCCTGCCCTTACCTGAAACGAAGGCTTGCTTGTAGGAAGACTCAGATCCTGTGATTTAACTCCATTTCTGAAGTGAAACACACAGCATAGTTCTCATCTATAGATCACACTCTGCTTTAGAGCAAGAAGCATGCTCTTGCTTTCTAGAATCTCTAACTTTGCAGAAAACGTAAGTGTGCTGAGAACAGAGGAACAGTGTTTCCTACACATACGGACCATATCTAGGTCAACTCTGCCTCTGAAATTGATATAAAGCACAGGTCCTCTAACATCCAATGCTTATCATTTAAGATGAGAAACTTGTGAGCTTCATGAATGATGTAGTTCATTTGAGCTGAAAAGTGACTGCCCTTACCTGAAACGAAGTCTTGCTTGTAGGAAGACACAGAGCCTGGGATTTACCTCCATTTCTGAAGGGAAACACAAAGCATAGTTCTCATCCATGGATCACACTCTGATTTAGAGCAAGAAGAACGCTCTTGCTTTCTAGAGTCTCTAAGACCGCGGGAAATGTGAGTGTGGTGAGAACAAAAGAATGGTGTTACCTACACATACGGACCATATGTAGTCCAACTCTGCTTCTGAAATTGATACAAGCACAGGTCCTCTACCATCCAATGCTTGTCATTTAAGATGATAAACGAGTGAAATTTGTGAACGATGTAGTTCGTTTGATCTGACTGCCCTTACCTGAAACGAAATAGTGTTTGTAGAAAGACACAAAACCTGAAATTTAACTCCACTTCTGAAGGGAAACACAGCATAGTTCTCATCCATGGATCACACTCTTCTTTAGAGCAAGAAGAACGCTATTGCCTTCTAGAGTCTCTAATACAGCAGGAAACGTGAGTGTTCTCAGAACATAATAACGGTGTTTCCTACACATAAGGACCATATCTAGTCCAACTCTGCTTCTGAAACTGAAACAAACCACAGGTCCTTTAACATCCAATGCTTGTCAGTTAAGATGAGAAACATGTGAGCTTCGTGAACGATGTAGTTCGTTTGAGCTGTAAAGAACCTGCCCTTACCTGAAATAAAGTCTTCCTTGTAGGAACACTCAGATCCTGGGATTTAACTCCATTTCTGAAGTGAAACACACAGCATAGTTTTCATCTATAGATCACATTCTGCTTTAGAGCAAGAAGCACGCTCTTGCTTTCTAGAGTCTCTAAGACTGCAGGAAACTTGAGTGTGCTGAGAACAGAAGAACGGTGTTTCCTGCACATACAGATCATATCTAGTCCAACTCTGCCTTTGAAATTGATACAAAGCAAAGGTCCTCTAACATCCAATGCTTATCATTTAAGATGAGAAATGTGTGAGCTTCGTGAACGATGTAGTTCGTTTGAGGTGAAAAGTGATTGTCCTTACCTGAAACGAAATAGTGTTTGTAGAAAGACACAAAACCTGAAATTTAACTCCACTTCTGAAGGGAAACACACAGCATAGTTCTCATCCATGGATCACACTCTGCTTTAGAGCAAGAAGAACGCTCTTGCTTTCTAGCGTCTCTAATATAGCAGGAAACGTGAGTGTGCTCAGAACAAAGAACGGTGTTTCCTACACATACGGACCATATCTAGTTATACTCTACTTCTGAAACTGAACAAACCACAGGTCCTCTAACATCCAATGCTTGTCAGTTAAGATTATGAACATGTGAGGTTCATGAACGATGTAGTTCGTTTGAGCTGTAAAGAACCTGCCCCTACCTGAAATGAAGTCTTCCTTGTAGGAAGACTCAGATCCTGGGATTTAACTCCATTTCTGAAGTGAAACACACAGCAGAGTTCTCATCCTTAGATCACACTCTGCTTTAGAGCAAGAAGCACGCTCTTGCTTTCCAGAGTCTCTAATACAGCAGGATACTTGAGTGTGCTCAGAACAAAAGAACTGTGTTTCCTACACATACGTACTTATCTAGTTCAACTCTTCTTCTGAAACTGACACAAAGCACAGGTCCTGTAACATCCAATGCTTATCATTTAAGATGAGAAATGTGTGAGCTTCGTGAAGGATGTAGTTCGTTTGAGGTGAAAAGTGACTGCCCTTACCTGAAACGAAGTCTCTCTTGTAGGAAGACTCAGAGCCTGCGATTTAACTCCATTTCTGAAGGGAAACACACAGCAGAGTTCTCATCCATTGATCACACTCTGCTTTAGGTCAAGAAGAACGCTCTTGCTTTCTAGAGTCTCTAAGACCGCGGGAAACGTGAGTGTGGTGAGAACAAAAGAATGGTGTTACCTATCATACGGACCATATTTAGTCCAACTCTGCTTCTGAAATTGATACAAGCACAGGTCCTCTACCATCCAATGCTTGTCATTTAAGATGAGAAACGAGTGAACTTTGTGAACGATGTAGTTCGTTTGATCTGACTGCCCTTACCTGAAACGAAATAGTGTTTGTAGAAAGACACAAAACCTGAAATTTAACTCCACTTCTGAAGGGAAACACACAGCATAGTTCTCATCCATGGATCACTCTCTTCTTTAGAGCAAGAAGAACGCTATTACCTTCTAGAGTCTCTAATACAGCAGGAAACGTGAGTGTTCTCAGAACATAATAACGGTGTTTCCTACACATAAGGACCATATCTAGTCCAACTCTGCTTCTGAAACTGAAACAAACCACAGGTCCTTTAACATCCAATGCTTGTCAGTTAAGATGAGAAACATGTGAGCTTCGTGAACGATGTAGTTCGTTTGAGCTGTAAAGAACCTGCCCTTACCTGAAATAAAGTCTTCCTTGTAGGAACACTCAGATCCTGGGATTTAACTCCATTTCTGAAGTGAAACACACAGCATAGTTTTCGTCTATAGATCACATTCTGCTTTAGAGCAAGAAGCATGCTCTTGCTTTCTAGAGTCTCTATGACTGCAGGAAACGTGAGTGTGCTGAGAACAGAGGAACAGTGTTTCGTACACATACGGACCATATCTAGGTCAACTCTTCCTCTGAAATTAATATAAAGCACAGGTCCTCTAACATCCAATGCTTATCATTTAAGATGAGAAACGTGTCAGCTTCGTGAACGATGTAGTTCATTTGATCTGAAAAGTGACTGCCCTTACCTGAAACGAAGTCTTGCTTGTAGGAAGACACAGAGCCTGGGATTTAACTCCATTTCTGAAGGGAAACACAAAGCATAGTTCTCATCCATGGATCACACTCTGCTTTAGAGCAAGAAGCACGCTCTTGCTTTCTAGAGTCTATAATACAGCAGGAAACGTGAGTGTGATCAGAACAAAAGAACGTTGTTTCCTACACATACGGACCATATCTAGTCCAACTCTGCTTCAGAAACTGAAACAAACCACAGGTCCTCTAACATCCAATGCTTGTCAGTTAAGATGAGAAACATGTGAGCTTCATGAACGATGTAGTTCGTTTGAGCTGTAAAGAACCTGCCCTTACCTGAAATGAAGTCTTCCTTGTAGGAAGACACAGAGCCTGGGATTTAACTCCATTTCTGAAGGGAAACACACAGCACAGTTCTCATCTATAGATCACACTCTGCTTTAGAGCAAGAAGCACGCTCTTGCTTTCTAGAGTCTCTAAGACTACAGGAAACGTGAGTGTGCTGAGAACAGAAGAACGGTGTTTCCTACACAAACGGATCATATCTAGTCCAACTCTGCCTTTGAAATTGATACAAAGCAAATGTCCTCTAACATCCAATGCTTATCATTTAAGATGAGAAATGTGTGAGCTTCGTGAACGATGTAGTTCATTTCAGCTGAAAAGTGACTGCCCTTACCTGAAACGAAGTCTTGCTTGTAGGAAGACACAGAGCCTGGGATTTAACTTCATTTCTGAAGTGAAACACACAGCAGAGTTCTCATCCTTAGATCACACTCTGCTTTAGAGCATGAAGCACGCTCTTGCTTTCCAGAGTCTCTAATACAGCAGGATACTTGAGTGTGCTCAGAACAAAGGAACTGTGTTTCCTACACATACACACTTATCTAGTTCAACTCTTCTTCTGAAACTGACACAAAGCACAGGTCCTGTAACATCCAATGCTTTTCAATTAAGACCGAGAAACGTGTGAGCTTCGTGTATGATGTAGTTCGTTTGAGATGTAAAGTAAATGCCCTTACCTTAAACGAAGTCTTGCTTGTAGGAAGACTTAGAACCTGGGATTTAACTCCATTTCTGAAGTGAAACACACAGCAGAGTTCTCATCCATTGATCACACTCTGCTTTAGAGCAAGAAGCACGCTCTTGCTTTCTAGAGTCTCTAAGACTGCCAGAAACGAGAGTGTGCTGAGAACAGAAGAACGGTGTTTCCTACACATACGGACCATATCTAGTCCAACTCTGCCTTTGAAATTGATACAAAGCAAAGGTCCTCTAACATCCAATGCTTATCATTTAAGGAGAGTAATGTGTGAGCTTCGTGAACGATGTAGTTCATTTGAGCTGAAAAGTGACTGCCCTTACCTGAAACGAAGTCTTGCTTGTAGGAAGACACAGAGCCTGGGATTTACCTCCATTTCTGAAGGGAAACACAAAGCATAGTTCTCATCAATGGATCACACTCTGCTTTAGAGCAAGAAGCATGCTCTTTTTTTCTAGAGTCTCTAATACAGCAGGAAACGTGAGTGTGCTCAGAACAAAAGAACGGTGTTTCCTACACATACGGACCATATCTAGTCCAACTCTGCTTCAGAAACTGAAACAAACCACAGGTCCTCTAACATCCAATGCTTGTAACTTAAGATGAGAAACATGTGAGCTTCATGAACGATGTAGTTCGTTTGAGCTGTAAAGAACCTGCCCTTACCTGAAATGAAGTCTTCCTTGTAGGAAGACACAGAGCCTGTGATTTAACTCCATTTCTGAAGGGAAACACACAGCACAGTTCTCATCTATAGATCACACTCTGCTTTAGAGCAAGAAGCATGCTCTTGCTTTCTAGAGTCTCTAACTTTGCAGAAAACGTAAGTGTGCTGAGAACAGAAGAACAGTGTTTCCTACACATACGGACCATATCTAGGTCAACTCTGCCTTTGAAATTGATACAAAGCAAAGGTCCTCTAACATCCAATGCTTATCATTTAAGATGAGAAATGTGTGAGCTTCGTGAACGATGTAGTTCGTTTGAGGTGAAAAGTGATTGTCCTTACCTGAAACGAAATAGTGTTTGTAGAAAGACACAAAACCTGAAATTTAACTCCACTTCTGAAGGGAAACACACAGCATAGTTCTCATCCATGGATCACACTCTGCTTTAGAGCAAGAAGAACGCTCTTGCTTTCTAGCGTCTCTAATATAGCAGGAAACGTGAGTGTGCTCAGAACAAAGAACGGTGTTTCCTACACATACGGACCATATCTAGTTATACTCTACTTCTGAAACTGAACAAACCACAGGTCCTCTAACATCCAATGCTTGTCAGTTAAGATTATGAACATGTGAGGTTCATGAACGATGTAGTTCGTTTGAGCTGTAAAGAACCTGCCCCTACCTGAAATGAAGTCTTCCTTGTAGGAAGACTCAGATCCTGGGATTTAACTCCATTTCTGAAGTGAAACACACAGCAGAGTTCTCATCCTTAGATCACACTCTGCTTTAGAGCAAGAAGCACGCTCTTGCTTTCCAGAGTCTCTAATACAGCAGGATACTTGAGTGTGCTCAGAACAAAAGAACTGTGTTTCCTACACATACGTACTTATCTAGTTCAACTCTTCTTCTGAAACTGACACAAAGCACAGGTCCTGTAACATCCAATGCTTATCATTTAAGATGAGAAATGTGTGAGCTTCGTGAAGGATGTAGTTCGTTTGAGGTGAAAAGTGACTGCCCTTACCTGAAACGAAGTCTCTCTTGTAGGAAGACTCAGAGCCTGCGATTTAACTCCATTTCTGAAGGGAAACACACAGCAGAGTTCTCATCCATTGATCACACTCTGCTTTAGGTCAAGAAGAACGCTCTTGCTTTCTAGAGTCTCTAAGACCGCGGGAAACGTGAGTGTGGTGAGAACAAAAGAATGGTGTTACCTATCATACGGACCATATTTAGTCCAACTCTGCTTCTGAAATTGATACAAGCACAGGTCCTCTACCATCCAATGCTTGTCATTTAAGATGAGAAACGAGTGAACTTTGTGAACGATGTAGTTCGTTTGATCTGACTGCCCTTACCTGAAACGAAATAGTGTTTGTAGAAAGACACAAAACCTGAAATTTAACTCCACTTCTGAAGGGAAACACACAGCATAGTTCTCATCCATGGATCACTCTCTTCTTTAGAGCAAGAAGAACGCTATTACCTTCTAGAGTCTCTAATACAGCAGGAAACGTGAGTGTTCTCAGAACATAATAACGGTGTTTCCTACACATAAGGACCATATCTAGTCCAACTCTGCTTCTGAAACTGAAACAAACCACAGGTCCTTTAACATCCAATGCTTGTCAGTTAAGATGAGAAACATGTGAGCTTCGTGAACGATGTAGTTCGTTTGAGCTGTAAAGAACCTGCCCTTACCTGAAATAAAGTCTTCCTTGTAGGAACACTCAGATCCTGGGATTTAACTCCATTTCTGAAGTGAAACACACAGCATAGTTTTCGTCTATAGATCACATTCTGCTTTAGAGCAAGAAGCATGCTCTTGCTTTCTAGAGTCTCTATGACTGCAGGAAACGTGAGTGTGCTGAGAACAGAGGAACAGTGTTTCGTACACATACGGACCATATCTAGGTCAACTCTTCCTCTGAAATTAATATAAAGCACAGGTCCTCTAACATCCAATGCTTATCATTTAAGATGAGAAACGTGTCAGCTTCGTGAACGATGTAGTTCATTTGATCTGAAAAGTGACTGCCCTTACCTGAAACGAAGTCTTGCTTGTAGGAAGACACAGAGCCTGGGATTTAACTCCATTTCTGAAGGGAAACACAAAGCATAGTTCTCATCCATGGATCACACTCTGCTTTAGAGCAAGAAGCACGCTCTTGCTTTCTAGAGTCTATAATACAGCAGGAAACGTGAGTGTGATCAGAACAAAAGAACGTTGTTTCCTACACATACGGACCATATCTAGTCCAACTCTGCTTCAGAAACTGAAACAAACCACAGGTCCTCTAACATCCAATGCTTGTCAGTTAAGATGAGAAACATGTGAGCTTCATGAACGATGTAGTTCGTTTGAGCTGTAAAGAACCTGCCCTTACCTGAAATGAAGTCTTCCTTGTAGGAAGACACAGAGCCTGGGATTTAACTCCATTTCTGAAGGGAAACACACAGCACAGTTCTCATCTATAGATCACACTCTGCTTTAGAGCAAGAAGCACGCTCTTGCTTTCTAGAGTCTCTAAGACTACAGGAAACGTGAGTGTGCTGAGAACAGAAGAACGGTGTTTCCTACACAAACGGATCATATCTAGTCCAACTCTGCCTTTGAAATTGATACAAAGCAAATGTCCTCTAACATCCAATGCTTATCATTTAAGATGAGAAATGTGTGAGCTTCGTGAACGATGTAGTTCATTTCAGCTGAAAAGTGACTGCCCTTACCTGAAACGAAGTCTTGCTTGTAGGAAGACACAGAGCCTGGGATTTAACTTCATTTCTGAAGTGAAACACACAGCAGAGTTCTCATCCTTAGATCACACTCTGCTTTAGAGCATGAAGCACGCTCTTGCTTTCCAGAGTCTCTAATACAGCAGGATACTTGAGTGTGCTCAGAACAAAGGAACTGTGTTTCCTACACATACACACTTATCTAGTTCAACTCTTCTTCTGAAACTGACACAAAGCACAGGTCCTGTAACATCCAATGCTTTTCAATTAAGACCGAGAAACGTGTGAGCTTCGTGTATGATGTAGTTCGTTTGAGATGTAAAGTAAATGCCCTTACCTTAAACGAAGTCTTGCTTGTAGGAAGACTTAGAACCTGGGATTTAACTCCATTTCTGAAGTGAAACACACAGCAGAGTTCTCATCCATTGATCACACTCTGCTTTAGAGCAAGAAGCACGCTCTTGCTTTCTAGAGTCTCTAAGACTGCCAGAAACGAGAGTGTGCTGAGAACAGAAGAACGGTGTTTCCTACACATACGGACCATATCTAGTCCAACTCTGCCTTTGAAATTGATACAAAGCAAAGGTCCTCTAACATCCAATGCTTATCATTTAAGGAGAGTAATGTGTGAGCTTCGTGAACGATGTAGTTCATTTGAGCTGAAAAGTGACTGCCCTTACCTGAAACGAAGTCTTGCTTGTAGGAAGACACAGAGCCTGGGATTTACCTCCATTTCTGAAGGGAAACACAAAGCATAGTTCTCATCAATGGATCACACTCTGCTTTAGAGCAAGAAGCATGCTCTTTTTTTCTAGAGTCTCTAATACAGCAGGAAACGTGAGTGTGCTCAGAACAAAAGAACGGTGTTTCCTACACATACGGACCATATCTAGTCCAACTCTGCTTCAGAAACTGAAACAAACCACAGGTCCTCTAACATCCAATGCTTGTAACTTAAGATGAGAAACATGTGAGCTTCATGAACGATGTAGTTCGTTTGAGCTGTAAAGAACCTGCCCTTACCTGAAATGAAGTCTTCCTTGTAGGAAGACACAGAGCCTGTGATTTAACTCCATTTCTGAAGGGAAACACACAGCACAGTTCTCATCTATAGATCACACTCTGCTTTAGAGCAAGAAGCATGCTCTTGCTTTCTAGAGTCTCTAACTTTGCAGAAAACGTAAGTGTGCTGAGAACAGAAGAACAGTGTTTCCTACACATACGGACCATATCTAGGTCAACTCTGCCTTTGAAATTGATACAAAGCAAAGGTCCTCTAACATCCAATGCTTATCATTTAAGGAGAGAAATGTGTGAGCTTCGTGAACGATGTAGTTCATTTGAGCTGAAAAGTGACTGCCCTTACCTGAAACGAAGTCTTGCTTGTAGGAAGACACAGAGCCTGGGATTTACCTCCATTTCTGAAGGGAAACACAAAGCATAGTTCTCATCCATGGATCACACTCTGCTTTAGAGCAAGAAGCACGCTCTTTTTTTCTAGAGTCTCTAATACAGCAGGAAACATGAGTGTGCTCAGAACAAAAGAACGGTGTTTCCTACACATACGGACCATATCTAGTCCAACTCTGCTTCAGAAACTGAAACAAACCACAGGTCCTCTAACATCCAATGCTTGTAACTTAAGATGAGAAACATGTGAGCTTCATGAACGATGTAGTTCTTTTGAGCTGTAAAGAACCTGCCCTTACCTGAAATGAAGTCTTCCTTGTAGGAAGACACAGAGCCTGTGATTTAACTCCATTTCTGAAGGGAAACACACAGCACAGTTCTCATCTATAGATCACACTCTGCTTTAGAGCAAGAAGCATGCTCTTGCTTTCTAGAGTCTCTAACTTTGCAGAAAACGTAAGTGTGCTGAGAACAGAAGAACAGTGTTTCCTACACATACGGACCATATCTAGGTCAACTCTGCCTCTGAAATTGATATAAAGCACAGGTCCTCTAACATCCAATGCTTATAATTTAAGATGAGAAACTTGTGAGCTTCATGAACGATGTAGTTCATTTGAGCTGAAAAGTGACTGCCCTTACCTGAAACGAAGTCTTGCTTGTAGGAAGACACAGAGCCTGGGATTTAACTCCATTTCTGAAGGGAAACACACAGCATAGTTCTCATCCATGGATCACACTCGGCTTTAGAGCAAGAAGAACGCTCTTGCTTTCTAGAGTCTCTAATATAGCAGGAAACGTGAGTGTGCTCAGAACAAAGAACGGTGTTTCCTACACATACGGACCATATCTAGTTATACTCTACTTCTGAAACTGAAACAAACCACAGGTCCTCTAACATCCAATGCTTGTCAGTTAAGATTATGAACATGTGAGCTTCGTGAACGATGTAGTTCGTTTGAGCTGTAAAGAACCTGCCCTTACCTGAAATGAAGTCTTCCTTGTAGGAAGACTCAGATCCTGGGATTTAACTCCATTTCTGAAGTGAAACACACAGCAGAGTTCTCATCCTTAGATCACACTCTGCTTTAGAGCAAGAAGCACGCTCTTGCTTTCCAGAGTCTCTAATACAGCAGGATACTTGAGTGTGCTCAGAACAAAAGAACTGAGTTTCCTACACATACGTACTTATCTAGTTCAACTCTTCTTCTGAAACTGACACAAAGCACAGGTCCTGTAACATCCAATGCTTATCATTTAAGATGAGAAATGTGTGAGCTTCGTGAAGGATGTAGTTCGTTTGAGGTGAAAAGTGACTGCCCTTACCTGAAACGAAGTCTCTCTTGTCGGAAGACTCAGAGCCTGCGATTTAACTCCATTTCTGAAGGGAAACACACAGCAGAGTTCTCATCCATTGATCACACTCTGCTTTAGAGCAAGAAGAACGCTCTTGCTTTCTAGAGTCTCTAAGACCGCGGGAAATGTGAGTGTGGTGAGAACAAAAGAATGGTGTTACCTACACATACGGACCATATGTAGTCCAACTCTGCTTCTGAAATTGATACAAGCACAGGTCCTCTACCGTCCAATGCTTGTCATTTAAGATGAGAAACGAGTGAAATTTGTGAACGATGTAGTTCGTTTGATCTGACTGCCCTTACCTGAAACGAAATAGTGTTTGTAGAAAGACACAAAACCTGAAATTTAACTCCACTTCTGAAGGGAAACACACAGCATAGTTCTCATCCATGGATCACACTCTTCTTTAGAGCAAGAAGAACGCTATTGCCTTCTAGAGTCTCTAATACAGCAGGAAACGTGAGTGTTCTCAGAACATAATAACGGTGTTTCCTACACATAAGGACCATATCTAGTCCAACTCTGCTTCTGAAACTGAAACAAACCACAGGTCCTTTAACATCCAATGCTTGTCATTTAAGATGAGAAACATGTGAGCTTCGTGAACGATGTAGTTCGTTTGAGCTGTAAAGAACCTGCCCTTACCTGAAATAAAGTCTTCCTTGTAGGAACACTCAGATCCTGGGATTTAACTCCATTTCTGAAGTGAAACACACAGCATAGTTTTCATCTATAGATCACATTCTGCTTTAGAGCAAGAAGCATGCTCTTGCTTTCTAGAGTCTCTAAGACTGCAGGAAACGTGAGTGTGCTGAGAACAGAAGAACGGTGTTTCCTGCACATACAGATCATATCTAGTCCAACTCTGCCTTTGAAATTGATACAAAGCAAAGGTCCTCTAACATCCAATGCTTATCATTTAAGATGAGAAATGTGTGAGCTTCGTGAACGATGTAGTTCGTTTGAGGTGAAAAGTGATTGTCCTTACCTGAAACGAAATAGTGTTTGTAGAAAGACACAAAACCTGAAATTTAACTCCACTTCTGAAGGGAAACACACAGCATAGTTCTCATCCATGGATCACACTCTGCTTTAGAGCAAGAAGAACACTCTTGCTTTATAGAGTCTCTAATATAGCAGGAAACGTGAGTGTGCTCAGAAAAAAGAACGGTGTTTCCTACACATACGGACCATATCTAGTTATACTCTACTTCTGAAACTGAAACAAACCACAGGTCCTCTAACATCCAATGCTTGTCAGTTAAGATTATGAACATGTGAGGTTCGTGAACGATGTAGTTCGTTTGAGCTGTAAAGAACCTGCCCCTACCTGAAATGAAGTCTTCCTTGTAGGAAGACTCAGATCCTGGGATTTAACTCCATTTCTGAAGTGAAACACACAGCAGAGTTCTCATCCTTAGATCACACTCTGCTTTAGAGCAAGAAGCACGCTCTTGCTTTCTAGAGTCTATAATACAGCAGGAAACGTGAGTGTGATCAGAACAAAAGAACCTTGTTTCCTACACATACGGACCATATCTAGTCCAACTCTGCTTCAGAAACTGAAACAAACCACAGGTCCTCTAACATCCAATGCTTGTCAGTTAAGATGAGAAACATGTGAGCTTCATGAACGATGTAGTTCGTTTGAGCTGTAAAGAACCTGCCCTTACCTGAAATGAAGTCTTCCTTGTAGGAAGACACAGAGCCTGGGATTTAACTCCATTTCTGAAGGGAAACACACAGCACAGTTCTCATCTATAGATCACACTCTGCTTTAGAGCAAGAAGCACGCTGTTGCTTTCTAGAGTCTCTAAGACTGCAGGAAACGTGAGTGTGCTGAGAACAGAAGAACGGTGTTTCCTACACATACGGATCATATCTAGTCCAACTCTGCCTTTGAAATTGATACAAAGCAAATGTCCTCTAACATCCAATGCTTATCATTTAAGATGAGAAATGTGTGAGCTTCGTGAACGATGTAGTTCATTTGAGCTGAAAAGTGACTGCCCTTACCTGAAACGAAGTCTTGCTTGTAGGAAGACACAGAGCCTGGGATTTACCTCCATTTCTGAAGGGAAACACAAAGCATAGTTCTCATCCATGGATCACACTCTGCTTTAGAGCAAGAAGCATGCTCTTTTTTTCTAGAGTCTCTAATACAGCAGGAAACGTGAGTGTGCTCAGAACAAAAGAACGGTGTTTCCTACACATACGGACCATATCTAGTCCAACTCTGCTTCAGAAACTGAAACAAACCACAGGTCCTCTAACATCCAATGCTTGTAACTTAAGATGAGAAACATGTGAGCTTCATGAACGATGTAGTTCGTTTGAGCTGTAAAGAACCTGCCCTTACCTGAAATGAAGTCTTCCTTGTAGGAAGACACAGAGCCTGTGATTTAACTCCATTTCTGAAGGGAAACACACAGCACAGTTCTCATCTATAGATCACACTCTGCTTTAGAGCAAGAAGCATGCTCTTGCTTTCTAGAGTCTCTAACTTTGCAGAAAACGTAAGTGTGCTGAGAACAGAAGAACAGTGTTTCCTACACATACGGACCATATCTAGGTCAACTCTGCCTTTGAAATTGATACAAAGCAAAGGTCCTCTAACATCCAATGCTTATCATTTAAGGAGAGAAATGTGTGAGCTTCGTGAACGATGTAGTTCATTTGAGCTGAAAAGTGACTGCCCTTACCTGAAACGAAGTCTTGCTTGTAGGAAGACACAGAGCCTGGGATTTACCTCCATTTCTGAAGGGAAACACAAAGCATAGTTCTCATCCATGGATCACACTCTGCTTTAGAGCAAGAAGCACGCTCTTTTTTTCTAGAGTCTCTAATACAGCAGGAAACGTGAGTGTGCTCAGAACAAAAGAACGGTGTTTCCTACACATACGGACCATATCTAGTCCAACTCTGCTTCAGAAACTGAAACAAACCACAGGTCCTCTAACATCCAATGCTTGTAACTTAAGATGAGAAACATGTGAGCTTCATGAACGATGTAGTTCTTTTGAGCTGTAAAGAACCTGCCCTTACCTGAAATGAAGTCTTCCTTGTAGGAAGACACAGAGCCTGTGATTTAACTCCATTTCTGAAGGGAAACACACAGCACAGTTCTCATCTATAGATCACACTCTGCTTTAGAGCAAGAAGCATGCTCTTGCTTTCTAGAGTCTCTAACTTTGCAGAAAACGTAAGTGTGCTGAGAACAGAAGAACAGTGTTTCCTACACATACGGACCATATCTAGGTCAACTCTGCCTCTGAAATTGATATAAAGCACAGGTCCTCTAACATCCAATGCTTATAATTTAAGATGAGAAACTTGTGAGCTTCATGAACGATGTAGTTCATTTGAGCTGAAAAGTGACTGCCCTTACCTGAAACGATGTCTTGCTTGTAGGAAGACACAGAGCCTGGGATTTAACTCCATTTCTGAAGGGAAACACACAGCATAGTTCTCATCCATGGATCACACTCGGCTTTAGAGCAAGAAGAACGCTCTTGCTTTCTAGAGTCTCTAATATAGCAGGAAACGTGAGTGTGCTCAGAACAAAGAACGGTGTTTCCTACACATACGGACCATATCTAGTTATACTCTACTTCTGAAACTGAAACAAACCACAGGTCCTCTAACATCCAATGCTTGTCAGTTAAGATTATGAACATGTGAGCTTCGTGAACGATGTAGTTCGTTTGAGCTGTAAAGAACCTGCCCTTACCTGAAATGAAGTCTTCCTTGTAGGAAGACTCAGATCCTGGGATTTAACTCCATTTCTGAAGTGAAACACACAGCAGAGTTCTCACCCTTAGATCACACTCTGCTTTAGAGCAAGAAGCACGCTCTTGCTTTCCAGAGTCTCTAATACAGCAGGATACTTGAGTGTGCTCAGAACAAAAGAACTGAGTTTCCTACACATACGTACTTATCTAGTTCAACTCTTCTTCTGAAACTGACACAAAGCACAGGTCCTGTAACATCCAATGCTTATCATTTAAGATGAGAAATGTGTGAGCTTCGTGAAGGATGTAGTTCGTTTGAGGTGAAAAGTGACTGCCCTTACCTGAAACGAAGTCTCTCTTGTAGGAAGACTCAGAGCCTGCGATTTAACTCCATTTCTGAAGGGAAACACACAGCAGAGTTCTCATCCATTGATCACACTCTGCTTTAGAGCAAGAAGAACGCTCTTGCTTTCTAGAGTCTCTAAGACCGCGGGAAATGTGAGTGTGGTGAGAACAAAAGAATGGTGTTACCTACACATACGGACCATATGTAGTCCAACTCTGCTTCTGAAATTGATACAAGCA
The DNA here is from genome assembly GCA_949786385.1 of Onychomys leucogaster. Classification (NCBI taxonomy): domain Eukaryota; kingdom Metazoa; phylum Chordata; class Mammalia; order Rodentia; family Cricetidae; genus Onychomys; species Onychomys leucogaster. The sequence goes on along the minus strand of CATKUP010000009.1, from coordinate 1,669,354 downwards.
CAGGTCCTCTACCGTCCAATGCTTGTCATTTAAGATGAGAAACGAGTGAAATTTGTGAACGATGTAGTTCGTTTGATCTGACTGCCCTTACCTGAAACGAAATAGTGTTTGTAGAAAGACACAAAACCTGAAATTTAACTCCACTTCTGAAGGGAAACACACAGCATAGTTCTCATCCATGGATCACACTCTTCTTTAGAGCAAGAAGAACGCTATTGCCTTCTAGAGTCTCTAATACAGCAGGAAACGTGAGTGTTCTCAGAACATAATAACGGTGTTTCCTACACATAAGGACCATATCTAGTCCAACTCTGCTTCTGAAACTGAAACAAACCACAGGTCCTTTAACATCCAATGCTTGTCATTTAAGATGAGAAACATGTGAGCTTCGTGAACGATGTAGTTCGTTTGAGCTGTAAAGAACCTGCCCTTACCTGAAATAAAGTCTTCCTTGTAGGAACACTCAGATCCTGGGATTTAACTCCATTTCTGAAGTGAAACACACAGCATAGTTTTCATCTATAGATCACATTCTGCTTTAGAGCAAGAAGCATGCTCTTGCTTTCTAGAGTCTCTAAGACTGCAGGAAACGTGAGTGTGCTGAGAACAGAAGAACGGTGTTTCCTGCACATACAGATCATATCTAGTCCAACTCTGCCTTTGAAATTGATACAAAGCAAAGGTCCTCTAACATCCAATGCTTATCATTTAAGATGAGAAATGTGTGAGCTTCGTGAACGATGTAGTTCGTTTGAGGTGAAAAGTGATTGTCCTTACCTGAAACGAAATAGTGTTTGTAGAAAGACACAAAACCTGAAATTTAACTCCACTTCTGAAGGGAAACACACAGCATAGTTCTCATCCATGGATCACACTCTGCTTTAGAGCAAGAAGAACACTCTTGCTTTATAGAGTCTCTAATATAGCAGGAAACGTGAGTGTGCTCAGAAAAAAGAACGGTGTTTCCTACACATACGGACCATATCTAGTTATACTCTACTTCTGAAACTGAAACAAACCACAGGTCCTCTAACATCCAATGCTTGTCAGTTAAGATTATGAACATGTGAGGTTCGTGAACGATGTAGTTCGTTTGAGCTGTAAAGAACCTGCCCCTACCTGAAATGAAGTCTTCCTTGTAGGAAGACTCAGATCCTGGGATTTAACTCCATTTCTGAAGTGAAACACACAGCAGAGTTCTCATCCTTAGATCACACTCTGCTTTAGAGCAAGAAGCACGCTCTTGCTTTCTAGAGTCTATAATACAGCAGGAAACGTGAGTGTGATCAGAACAAAAGAACCTTGTTTCCTACACATACGGACCATATCTAGTCCAACTCTGCTTCAGAAACTGAAACAAACCACAGGTCCTCTAACATCCAATGCTTGTCAGTTAAGATGAGAAACATGTGAGCTTCATGAACGATGTAGTTCGTTTGAGCTGTAAAGAACCTGCCCTTACCTGAAATGAAGTCTTCCTTGTAGGAAGACACAGAGCCTGGGATTTAACTCCATTTCTGAAGGGAAACACACAGCACAGTTCTCATCTATAGATCACACTCTGCTTTAGAGCAAGAAGCACGCTCTTGCTTTCTAGAGTCTCTAAGACTGCAGGAAACGTGAGTGTGCTGAGAACAGAAGAACGGTGTTTCCTACACATACGGATCATATCTAGTCCAACTCTGCCTTTGAAATTGATACAAAGCAAATGTCCTCTAACATCCAATGCTTATCATTTAAGATGAGAAATGTGTGAGCTTCGTGAACGATGTAGTTCATTTCAGCTGAAAAGTGACTGCCCTTACCTGAAACGAAGTCTTGCTTGTAGGAAGACACAGAGCCTGGGATTTAACTTCATTTCTGAAGTGAAACACACAGCAGAGTTCTCATCCTTAGATCACACTCTGCTTTAGAGCAAGAAGCACGCTCTTGCTTTCCAGATTCTCTAATACAGCAGGATACTTGAGTGTGCTCAGAACAAAAGAACTGTGTTTCCTACACATACACACTTATCTAGTTCAACTCTTCTTCTGAAACTGACACAAAGCACAGGTCCTGTAACATCCAATGCTTTTCAATTAAGAACGAGAAACGTGTGAGCTTCGTGTACGATGTAGTTCGTTTGAGATGTAAAGTAAATGCCCTTACCTTAAACGAAGTCTTGCTTGTAGGAAGACTCAGAACCTGGGATTTAACTCCATTTCTGAAGTGAAACACACAGCAGAGTTCTCATCCATTGATCACACTCTGCTTTAGAGCAAGAAGCACGCTCTTGCTTTCTAGAGTCTCTAAGACTGCAGGAAACGTGAGTGTGCTGAGAACAGAAGAACGGTGTTTCCTACACATACGGACCATATCTAGTCCAACTCTGCCTTTGAAATTGATACAAAGCAATGGTCCTCTAACATCCAATGCTTATCATTTAAGGAGAGAAATGTGTGAGCTTCGTGAACGATGTAGTTCCTTTGAGGTGAAAAGTGACTGCCCTTACCTGAAACGAAGTCTTGCTTGTAGGAAGACACAGAGCCTGGGATTTAACTTCATTTCTGAAGTGAAACACACAGCAGAGTTCTCATCCTTAGATCACACTCTGCTTTAGAGCAAGAAGCACGCTCTTGCTTTCCAGAGTCTCTAATACAGCAGGATACTTGAGTGTGCTCAGAACAAAAGAACTGTGTTTCCTACACATACACACTTATCTAGTTCAACTCTTCTTCTGAAACTGACACAAAGCACAGGTCCTGTAACATCCAATGCTTTTCAATTAAGAACGAGAAACGTGTGAGCTTCGTGTACGATGTAGTTCGTTTGAGATGTAAAGTAAATGCCCTTACCTTAAACGAAGTCTTGCTTGTAGGAAGACTCAGAACCTGGGATTTAACTCCATTTCTGAAGTGAAACACACAGCAGAGTTCTCATCCATTGATCACACTCTGCTTTAGAGCAAGAAGCACGCTCTTGCTTTCTAGAGTCTCTAAGACTGCAGGAAACGTGAGTGTGCTGAGAACAGAAGAACGGTGTTTCCTACACATACGGACCATATCTAGTCCAACTCTGCCTTTGAAATTGATACAAAGCAATGGTCCTCTAACATCCAATGCTTATCATTTAAGGAGAGAAATGTGTGAGCTTCGTGAACGATGTAGTTCCTTTGAGGTGAAAAGTGACTGCCCTTACCTGAAACGAAGTCTTGCTTGTAGGAAGACACAGAGCCTGGGATTTAACTCCATTTCTGAAGGGAAACACACAGCATAGTTCTCATCCATAGATCACACTCTGCTTTAGAGCAAGGAGCATGCTCTTGCTTTCTAGAGTCTCTAAGACCACAGGAAAGTGTGTGTGGTGAGAACAAAAGAATGGTGTTACCTACACATACGGACCATATGTAGTCCAACTCTGCTTCTGAAATTGATACAAGCACAGGTCCTCTAACATCCAATGCTTGTCATTTAAGATGAGAAACGAGTGAACTTTGTGAACGATGTAGTTCGTTTGATCTGACTGCCCTTACCTGAAACGAAATAGTGTTTGTAGAAAGACACAAAACCTGAAATTTAACTCCATTTGTGAAGGGAAACACACAGCATAGTTCTCATCCATGGATCACACTCTTCTTTAGAGCAAGAAGAACGCTATTGCCTTCTAGAGTCTCTAATACAGCAGGAAACGTGAGTGTTCTCAGAACATAATAACGGTGTTTCCTACACATAAGGACCATATCTAGTCCAACTCTGCTTCAGAAACTGAAACAAACCACAGGTCCTTTAACATCCATTGCTTGTCAGTTAAGATGAGAAACATGTGAGCTTCGTGAACGATGTAGTTCGTTTGAGCTGTAAAGAACCTGCCCTTACCTGAAATAAAGTCTTCCTTGTAGGAACACTCAGATCCTGGGATTTAACTCCATTTGTGAAGTGAAACACACAGCATAGTTCTCATCTATAGATCTCACTCTGCTTTAGAGCAAGAAGCATGCTCTTGCTTTCTAGAGTCTCTAAGACTGCAGGAAACGTGAGTGTGCTGAGAACAGAAGAACAGTGTTTCCTACACATACGGACCATATCTAGGTCAACTCTGCCTCTGAAATTGATATAAAGCACAGGTTCTCTAACATCCAATGCTTATCATTTAAGATGAGAAACGTGTGAGCTTAGTGAACGATGTAGTTCATTTGAGCTGAAAAGTGACAACCCTTACCTGAAACGAAGTCTTGCTTGTAGGAAGACACAGAGCCTGGGATTTAACTCCATTTCTGAAGGGAAACACAAAGCATAGTTCTCATCCATGGATCACACTCTGCTTTAGAGCAAGAAGAACGCTATTGCCTTCTAGAGGCTCTAATACAGCAGGAAACATGAGTGTTCTCAGAACATAATAACGGTGTTTCCTACACATAAGGACCATATCTAGGTCAACTCTGCCTCTGAAATTGATATAAAGCACAGGTCCTCTAACATCCAATGCTTATCCTTTAAGATGAGAAACGTGTGAGCTTCGTGAACGATGTAGTTCATTTCAGCTGAAAAGTGACTGCCCTTACCTGAAACGAAGTCTTGCTTGTAGGAAGACATAGAGCCTGGGATTTAACTTCATTTCTGAAGTGAAACACACAGCAGAGTTCTCATCCTTAGATCACACTCTGCTATAGAGCAAGAAGCACGCTCTTGCTACCCAGAGTCTCTAATACAGCAGGATACTTGAGTGTACTCAGAGCAAAAGAACTGTGTTTCCTACACATACACACTTATCTAGTTCAACTCTTCTTCTGAAACTGACACAAAGCACAGGTCCTGTAACATCCAATGCTTGTCAGTTAAGACTGAGAACCATGTGAGCTTCGGGAAATATGTAGTTCGTTTGAGCTGTAAAGTAAATGACCTTACCTGAAACGAAGTCTTGCTTGTAGGAAGACACAGAGCCTGGGATTTAACTCCATTTCTGAAGGGAAACACACAGCAGAGTTCTCATCCATAGATCACACTGTGCTTTAGAGCAAGAAGCACGCTCTTGCTTTCTAGAGTCTCTAATACAGCAGGAAACGTGAGTGGTCTCAGAACATAATAACTGTGTTTCCTACACATAAGGACCATATCTAGTCCAACTCTGCTTCTGAAACTGAAACAAACCACAGGTCCTCTAAAATCCAATGCTTGTCAGTTAAGATTATGAACATGTGAGCTTCGTGAACGATGTAGTTTGTTTGAGCTGTAAAGAACCTGCCCTTACCTGAAATGAAGTCTTCCTTGTAGGAAGACTCAGATCCTGGGATTTAACTCCATTTCTGAAGTGAAACACACAGCATAGTTCTCATCTATAGATCACACTCTGCTTTAGAGCAAGAAGCATGCACTTCCTTTCTAGAGTCTCTAATACAGCAGGAAACGTGAGGGTGCTCAGAACAAAAGAACTGTGTTTCCTACACATACGGACCATATCTAGTTCAACTCTGCTTCTGAAACTGAAACAAACCACAGTTCCTCTAACATCCAATGCTTATCATTTAAGATGAGAAACGTGTGAGCTTCGTGTACGATGTAGTTCGTTTGAGCTGTAAAGCAAATGCCCTTACCTGAAACGAAGTCTTGCTTGTAGGAAGACACAGAGCCTGGGATTTAACTCCATTTCTGAAGGGAAACACACAGCATAGTTCTCATCCATGGATCACACTCTGCTTTAGAGCAAGAAGAACGCTCTTGCTTTCTAGAGTCTCTAATACAGCAGGAAACGTGAGTGTGCTCAGAACAAAAGAACGGTGTTTCCTACACATACGGACCATATCTAGTCCAACTCTGCTTCAGAAACTGAAACAAACCGCAGGTCCTCTAACATCCAATGCTTGTCAGTTAAGATTATGAACATGTGAGCTTCGTGAACGATGTAGTTCGTTTGAGCTGTAAAGAACCTGCCCTTACCTGAATTGAAGTCTTCCTTGTAGGAAGACTCAGATCCTGGGATTTAACTCCATTTCTGAAGTGAAACACACAGCAGAGTTCTCATCCTTAGATCACACTCTGCTTTAGAGCAAGAAGCACGCTCTTGCTTTCCAGAGTCTCTAATACAGCAGGATACTTGAGTGTGCTCAGAACAAAAGAACTGTGTTTCCTACACATACCCACTTATCTAGTTCAACTCTTCTTCTGAAACTGACACAAAGCACAGGTCCTGTAACATCCAATGCTTTTCAATTAAGACCGAGAAACGTGTGAGCTTCGTGTACGATGTAGTTCGTTTGAGCTGTAAAGTAAATACCCTTACCTTAAACGAAGTCTTGCTTGTAGGAAGACTCAGAACCTGGGATTTAACTCCATTTCTGAAGTGAAACACACAGCAGAGTTCTCATCCTTAGATCACACTCTGCTTTAGAGCAAGAAGCACGCTCTTGCTTTCTAGAGTCTCTAAGACTGCAGGAAACGTGAGTGTGCTGAGAACAGAAGATCGGTGTTTCCTACACATACGGACCATATCTAGTCCAACTCTGCCTTTGAAATTGATACAAAGCAAAGGTCCTCTAACATCCAATGCTTATCATTTAAGATGAGAAATGTGTGAGCTTCGTGAACGATGTAGTTCGTTTGAGGTGAAAAGTGACTGCCCTTACCTGAAATGAAGTCTTGCTTGTAGGAAGACACAGAGCCTGGGATTTAACTCTATTTCTGAAGGGAAACACACAGCATAGTACTCATCCATGGATCACACTCTGCTTTAGAGCAAGAAGCACGCTCTTGCTTTCTAGAGTCTCTAATACAGCAGGAAACGTGAGGGTGATCGGAACAAAAGAACGGTGTTTCCTACACATACGGACCATATCTAGTCCAACTCTGCTTCAGAAACTGAAACAAACCGCAGGTCCTCTAACATCCAATGCTTGTCAGTTAAGATGAGAAACATGTGAGCTTCGTGAACGATGTAGTTCGTTTGAGCTGTAAAGAACCTGCCCTTACCTGAAATAAAGTCTTCCTTGTAGGAACACTCAGATCCTGGGATTTAACTCCATTTGTGAAGTGAAACACACAGCATAGTTCTCATCTATAGATCACACTCTGCTTTAGAGCAAGAAGCATGCTCTTGCTTTCTAGAGTCTCTAAGACTGCAGGAAACGTGAGTGTGCTGAGAACAGAAGAACAGTGTTTCCTACACATACGGACCATATCTAGGTCAACTCTGCCTCTGAAATTGATATAAAGCACAGGTTCTCTAACATCCAATGCTTATCATTTAAGATGAGAAACGTGTGAGCTTAGTGAACGATGTAGTTCATTTGAGCTGAAAAGTGACTGCCCTTACCTGAAACGAAGTCTTGCTTGTAGGAAGACACAGAGCCTGGGATTTAACTCCATTTCTGAAGGGAAACACAAAGCATAGTTCTCATCCATGGATCACACTCTGCTTTAGAGCAAGAAGAACGCTCTTGCTTTCTAGAGTCTCTAATACAGCAGGAAACGTGAGTGTGCTCAGAACAAAAGAACGGTGTTTCCTACACATACGGACCATATCTAGTCCAACTCTGCTTCAGAAACTGAAACAAACCACAGGTCCTCTAACATCCAATGCTTGTCAGTTAAGATGAGAAACATGTGAGCTTCATGAAAGATGTAGTTCGTTTGAGCTGTAAAGAACCTGCCCTTACCTGAAATGAAGTCTTCCTTGTAGCAAGACACAGAGCCTGGGATTTAACTCCATTTCTGAAGGGAAACACACAGCACAGTTCTCATCTATAGATCACACTCTGCTTTAGAGCAAGAAGCATGCTCTTGCTTTCTAGAGTCTCTAAATTGCAGAAAACGTAAGTGTGCTGAGAACAGAAGAACAGTGTTTCCTACACATACGGACCATATCTAGGTCAACTCTGCCTCTGAAATTGATATAAAGCACAGGTCCTCTAACATCCAATGCTTATCATTTAAGATGAGAAACGTGTGGGCTTCATGAACGATGTAGTTCATTTGAGCTGAAAAGTGACTGCCCTTACCTGAAACGATGTCTTCCTTGTAGGAAGACAAAGAGCCTGGGATTTAACTCCATTTCTGAAGGGAAACACACAGCATAGTTCTCATCCATGGATCACACTCTGCTTTAGAGCAAGAAGAACGCTATTGCCTTCTAGAGTCTCTAATACAGCAGGAAACATGAGTGTTCTCAGAACATAATAACGGTGTTTCCTACACATAAGGACCATATCTAGGTCAACTCTGCCTCTGAAATTGATATAAAGCACAGGTCCTCTAACATCCAATGCTTATCCTTTAAGATGAGAAACGTGTGAGCTTCGTGAATGATGTAGTTCATTTCAGCTGAAAAGTGACTGCCCTTACCTGAAACGAAGTCTTGCTTGTAGGAAGACATAGAGCCTGGGATTTAACTTCATTTCTGAAGTGAAACACACAGCAGAGTTCTCATCCTTAGATCACACTCTGCTATAGAGCAAGAAGCACGCTCTTGCTACCCAGAGTCTCTAATACAGCAGGATACTTGAGTGTACTCAGAGCAAAAGAACTGTGTTTCCTACACATACACACTTATCTAGTTCAACTCTTCTTCTGAAACTGACACAAAGCACAGGTCCTGTAACATCCAATGCTTGTCAGTTAAGACTGAGAAACATGTGAGCTTCGGGAAATATGTAGTTCGTTTGAGCTGTAAAGTAAATGACCTTACCTGAAATGAAGTCTTGCTTGTAGGAAGACACAGAGCCTGGGATTTAACTCCATTTCTGAAGGGAAACACACAGCACAGTTCTCATCCATAGATCACACTCTGCTTTAGAACAAGAAGCACGCTCTTGCTTTCTAGAGTCTCTAAGACTGCAGGAAACTTGAGTGTGCTGAGAACAGAAGAACGGTGTTTCCTACACATACGGACCATATCTAGTCCAACTCTGCCTTTGAAATTGATACAAAGCAAAGGTCCTCTAACATCCAAAGCTTATCATTTAAGGAGAGAAATGTGTGAGCTTCGTGAACGATGTAGTTCGTTTGAGGTGAAAAGTGACTGCCCTTACCTGAAACGAAGTCTTGCTTGTAGGAAGACACAGAGCCTGGGATTTAACTCTATTTCTGAAGGGAAACACACAGCATAGTACTCATCCATGGATCACACTCTGCTTTAGAGCAAGAAGCACGCTCTTGCTTTCTAGAGTCTCTAATACAGCAGGAAACGTTAGGGTGCTCAGAACAAAAGAACGGTGTTTCCTACACATACGGACCATATCTAGTTCAACTCTGCTTCTGAAACTGAAACAAATCACAGGTCCTCTAACATCCAATTCTTGTCAGTTAAGATGAGAACCATGTGAGCTTCGGGAACGATGTAGTTCGTTTGAGCTGTAAAGTACGTGCCCTTACCTGAAACGAAGTCTCTCTTGTAGGAAGACTCAGAGCCTGGGATTTAACTCCATTTCTGAAGGGAAACACACAGCAGAGTTCTCATCCATAGATCACACTCTGCTTTAGAGCAAGAAGCACGCTCTTGGTTTCTAGAGTCTCTAATACAGCAGGAAACGTGAGTGGTCTCAGAACATAATAACTGTGTTTCCTACACATAAAGACCATATCTAGTCCAACTCTGCTTCTGAAACTGAAACAAACCACAGGTCCTCTAAAATCCAATGCTTGTCAGTTAAGATTATGAACATGTGAGCTTCGTGAACGATGTAGTTCGTTTGAGCTGTAAAGAACCTGCCCTTACCTGAAATGAAGTCTTCCTTGTAGGAAGACTCAGATCCTGGGATTTAACTCCATTTCTGAAGTGAAACACACAGCATAGTTCTCATCTATAGATCACACTCTGCTTTAGAGCAAGAAGCATGCACTTCCTTTCTAGAGTCTCTAATACAGCAGGAAACGTGAGGGTGCTCAGAACAAAAGAACTGTGTTTCCTACACATACGGAACATATCTAGTTCAACTCTGCTTCTGAAACTGAAACAAACCACAGTTCCTCTAACATCCAATGCTTATCATTTAAGATGAGAAACGTGTGAGCTTCGTGTACGATGTAGTTCGTTTGAGCTGTAAAGCAAATGCCCTTACCTGAAACGAAGTCTTGCTTGTAGGAAGACACAGAGCCTGGGATTTAACTCCATTTCTGAAGGGAAACACACAGCATAGTTCTCATCCATGGATCACACTCTGCTTTAGAGCAAGAAGAACGCTCTTGCTTTCTAGAGTCTCTAATACAGCAGGAAACGTGAGTGTGCTCAGAACAAAAGAACGGTGTTTCCTACACATACGGACCATATCTAGTCCAACTCTGCTTCAGAAACTGAAACAAACCGCAGGTCCTCTAACATCCAATGCTTGTCAGTTAAGATTATGAACATGTGAGCTTCGTGAACGATATAGTTCGTTTGAGCTGTAAAGAACCTGCCCTTACCTGAATTGAAGTCTTCCTTGTAGGAAGACTCAGATCCTGGGATTTAACTCCATTTCTGAAGTGAAACACACAGCAGAGTTCTCATCCTTAGATCACACTCTGCTTTAGAGCAAGAAGCACGCTCTTGCTTTCCAGAGTCTCTAATACAGCAGGATACTTGAGTGTGCTCAGAACAAAAGAACTGTGTTTCCTACACATACCCACTTATCTAGTTCAACTCTTCTTCTGAAACTGACACAAAGCACAGGTCCTGTAACATCCAATGCTTTTCAATTAAGACCGAGAAATGTGTGAGCTTCGTGAAGGATGTAGTTCGTTTGAGGTGAAAAGTGACTGCCCTTACCTGAAACGAAGTCTCTCTTGTAGGAAGACTCAGAGCCTGCGATTTAACTCCATTTCTGAAGGGAAACACACAGCAGAGTTCTCATCCATTGATCACACTCTGCTTTAGAGCAAGAAGAACGCTCTTGCTTTCTAGAGTCTCTAAGACCGCGGGAAATGTGAGTGTGGTGAGAACAAAAGAATGGTGTTACCTACACATACGGACCATATGTAGTCCAACTCTGCTTCTGAAATTGATACAAGCACAGGTCCTCTACCGTCCAATGCTTGTCATTTAAGATGAGAAACGAGTGAAATTTGTGAACGATGTAGTTCGTTTGATCTGACTGCCCTTACCTGAAACGAAATAGTGTTTGTAGAAAGACACAAAACCTGAAATTTAACTCCACTTCTGAAGGGAAACACACAGCATAGTTCTCATCCATGGATCACACTCTTCTTTAGAGCAAGAAGAACGCTATTGCCTTCTAGAGTCTCTAATACAGCAGGAAACGTGAGTGTTCTCAGAACATAATAACGGTGTTTCCTACACATAAGGACCATATCTAGTCCAACTCTGCTTCTGAAACTGAAACAAACCACAGGTCCTTTAACATCCAATGCTTGTCAGTTAAGATGAGAAACATGTGAGCTTCGTGTATGATGTAGTTCGTTTGAGCTGTAAAGAACCTGCCCTTACCTGAAATAAAGTCTTCCTTGTAGGAACACTCAGATCCTGGGATTTAACTCCATTTCTGAAGTGAAACACACAGCATAGTTTTCATCTATAGATCACATTCTGCTTTAGAGCAAGAAGCATGCTCTTGCTTTCTAGAGTCTCTAAGACTGCAGGAAACGTGAGTGTGCTGAGAACAGAAGAACGGTGTTTCCTGCACATACAGATCATATCTAGTCCAACTCTGCCTTTGAAATTGATACAAAGCAAAGGTCCTCTAACATCCAATGCTTATCATTTAAGATGAGAAATGTGTGAGCTTCGTGAACGATGTAGTTCGTTTGAGGTGAAAAGTGATTGTCCTTACCTGAAACGAAATAGTGTTTGTAGAAAGACACAAAACCTGAAATTTAACTCCACTTCTGAAGGGAAACACACAGCATAGTTCTCATCCATGGATCACACTCTGCTTTAGAGCAAGAAGAACACTCTTGCTTTCTAGAGTCTCTAATATAGCAGGAAACGTGAGTGTGCTCAGAAAAAAGAACGGTGTTTCCTACACATACGGACCATATCTAGTTATACTCTACTTCTGAAACTGAAACAAACCACAGGTCCTCTAACATCCAATGCTTGTCAGTTAAGATTATGAACATGTGAGGTTCGTGAACGATGTAGTTCGTTTGAGCTGTAAAGAACCTGCCCCTACCTGAAATGAAGTCTTCCTTGTAGGAAGACTCAGATCCTGGGATTTAACACCATTTCTGAAGTGAAACACACAGCAGAGTTCTCATCCTTAGATCACACTCTGCTTTAGAGCAAGAAGCACGCTCTTGCTTTCTAGAGTCTATAATACAGCAGGAAACGTGAGTGTGATCAGAACAAAAGAACGTTGTTTCCTACACATACGGACCATATCTAGTCCAACTCTGCTTCAGAAACTGAAACAAACCACAGGTCCTCTAACATCCAATGCTTGTCAGTTAAGATGAGAAACATGTGAGCTTCATGAACGATGTAGTTCGTTTGAGCTGTAAAGAACCTGCCCTTACCTGAAATGAAGTCTTCCTTGTAGGAAGACACAGAGCCTGGGATTTAACTCCATTTCTGAAGGGAAACACACAGCACAGTTCTCATCTATAGATCACACTCTGCTTTAGAGCAAGAAGCACGCTCTTGCTTTCTAGAGTCTCTAAGACTGCAGGAAACGTGAGTGTGCTGAGAACAGAAGAACGGTGTTTCCTACACATACGGATCATATCTAGTCCAACTCTGCCTTTGAAATTGATACAAAGCAAATGTCCTCTAACATCCAATGCTTATCATTTAAGATGAGAAATGTGTGAGCTTCGTGAACGATGTAGTTCATTTAAGCTGAAAAGTGACTGCCCTTACCTGAAACGAAGTCTTGCTTGTAGGAAGACACAGAGCCTGGGATTTAACTTCATTTCTGAAGTGAAACACACAGCAGAGTTCTCATCCTTAGATCACACTCTGCTTTAGAGCAAGAAGCACGCTCTTGCTTTCCAGAGTCTCTAATACAGCAGGATACTTGAGTGTGCTCAGAACAAAAGAACTGTGTTTCCTACACATACACACTTATCTAGTTCAACTCTTCTTCTGAAACTGACACAAAGCACAGGTCCTGTAACATCCAATGCTTTTCAATTAAGAACGAGAAACGTGTGAGCTTCGTGTACGATGTAGTTCGTTTGAGATGTAAAGTAAATGCCCTTACCTTAAACGAAGTCTTGCTTGTAGGAAGACTCAGAACCTGGGATTTAACTCCATTTCTGAAGTGAAACACACAGCAGAGTTCTCATCCATTGATCACACTCTGCTTTAGAGCAAGAAGCACGCTCTTGCTTTCTAGAGTCTCTAAGACTGCAGGAAACGTGAGTGTGCTGAGAACAGAAGAACGGTGTTTCCTACACATACGGACCATATCTAGTCCAACTCTGCCTTTGAAATTGATACAAAGCAATGGTCCTCTAACATCCAATGCTTATCATTTAAGGGAGAAATGTGTGAGCTTCGTGAACGATGTAGTTCCTCTGAGGTGAAAAGTGACTGCCCTTACCTGAAACGAAGTCTTGCTTGTAGGAAGACACAGAGCCTGGGATTTAACTCCATTTCTGAAGGGAAACACACAGCATAGTTCTCATCCATAGATCACACTCTGCTTTAGAGCAAGGAGCATGCTCTTGCATTCTAGAGTCTCTAAGACCACAGGAAAGTGTGTGTGGTGAGAACAAAAGAATGGTGTTACCTACACATACGGACCATATGTAGTCCAACTCTGCTTCTGAAATTGATACAAGCACAGGTCCTCTAACATCCAATGCTTGTCATTTAAGATGAGAAACGAGTGAACTTTGTGAACGATGTATTTCGTTTGATCTGACTGCCCTTACCTGAAACGAAATAGTGTTTGTAGAAAGACACAAAACCTGAAATTTAACTCCATTTGTGAAGGGAAACACACAGCATAGTTCTCATCCATGGATCACACTCTTCTTTAGAGCAAGAAGAACGCTATTGCCTTCTAGAGTCTCTAATACAGCAGGAAACGTGAGTGTTCTCAGAACATAATAACGGTGTTTCCTACACATAAGGACCATATCTAGTCCAACTCTGCTTCTGAAACTGAAACAAACCACAGGTCCTTTAACATCCATTGCTTGTCAGTTAAGATGAGAAACATGTGAGCTTCGTGAACGATGTAGTTCGTTTGAGCTGTAAAGAACCTGCCCTTACCTGAAATAAAGTCTTCCTTGTAGGAACACTCAGATCCTGGGATTTAACTCCATTTGTGAAGTGAAACACACAGCATAGTTCTCATCTATAGATCTCACTCTGCTTTAGAGCAAGAAGCATGCTCTTGCTTTCTAGAGTCTCTAAGACTGCAGGAAACGTGAGTGTGCTGAGAACAGAAGAACAGTGTTTCCTACACATACGGACCATATCTAGGTCAACTCTGCCTCTGAAATTGATATAAAGCACAGGTTCTCTAACATCCAATGCTTATCATTTAAGATGAGAAACGTGTGAGCTTAGTGAACGATGTAGTTCATTTGAGCTGAAAAGTGACTGCCCTTACCTGAAACGAAGTCTTGCTTGTAGGAAGACACAGAGCCTGGGATTTAACTCCATTTCTGAAGGGAAACACAAAGCATAGTTCTCATCCATGGATCACACTCTGCTTTAGAGCAAGAAGAACGCTCTTGCTTTCTAGAGTCTCTAATACAGCAGGAAACGTGAGTGTGCTCAGAACAAAAGAACGGTGTTTCCTACACATACGGACCATATCTAGTCCAACTCTGCTTCAGAAACTGAAACAAACCACAGGTCCTCTAACATCCAATGCTTGTCAGTTAAGATGAGAAACATGTGAGCTTCATGAAAGATGTAGTTCGTTTGAGCTGTAAAGAACCTGCCCTTACCTGAAATGAAGTCTTCCTTGTAGCAAGACACAGAGCCTGGGATTTAACTCCATTTCTGAAGGGAAACACACAGCACAGTTCTCATCTATAGATCACACTCTGCTTTAGAGCAAGAAGCATGCTCTTGCTTTCTAGAGTCTCTAAATTGCAGAAAACGTAAGTGTGCTGAGAACAGAAGAACAGTGTTTCCTACACATACGGACCATATCTAGGTCAACTCTGCCTCTGAAATTGATATAAAGCACAGGTCCTCTAACATCCAATGCTTATCATTTAAGATGAGAAACGTGTGGGCTTCATGAACGATGTAGTTCATTTGAGCTGAAAAGTGACTGCCCTTACCTGAAACGATGTCTTGCTTGTAGGAAGACAAAGAGCCTGGGATTTAACTCCATTTCTGAAGGGAAACACACAGCATAGTTCTCATCCATGGATCACACTCTGCTTTAGAGCAAGAAGAACGCTATTGCCTTCTAGAGGCTCTAATACAGCAGGAAACATGAGTGTTCTCAGAACATAATAACGGTGTTTCCTACACATAAGGACCATATCTAGGTCAACTCTGCCTCTGAAATTGATATAAAGCACAGGTCCTCTAACATCCAATGCTTATCCTTTAAGATGAGAAACGTGTGAGCTTTGTGAACGATGTAGTTCATTTCAGCTGAAAAGTGACTGCCCTTACCTGAAACGAAGTCTTGCTTGTAGGAAGACATAGAGCCTGGGATTTAACTTCATTTCTGAAGTGAAACACACAGCAGAGTTCTCATCCTTAGATCACACTCTGCTATAGAGCAAGAACCACGCTCTTGCTACCCAGAGTCTCTAATACAGCAGGATACTTGAGTGTACTCAGAGCAAAAGAACTGTGTTTCCTACACATACACACTTATCTAGTTCAACTCTTCTTCTGAAACTGACACAAAGCACAGGTCCTGTAACATCCAATGCTTGTCAGTTAAGACTGAGAAACATGTGAGCTTCGGGAAATATGTAGTTCGTTTGAGCTGTAAAGTAAATGACCTTACCTGAAATGAAGTCTTGCTTGTAGGAAGACACAGAGCCTGGGATTTAACTCCATTTCTGAAGGGAAACACACAGCACAGTTCTCATCCATAGATCACACTCTGCTTTAGAGCAAGAAGCACGCTCTTGCTTTCTAGAGTCTCTAAGACTGCAGGAAACTTGAGTGTGCTGAGAACAGAAGAACGGTGTTTACTACACATACGGACCATATCTAGTCCAACTCTGCCTTTGAAATTGATACAAAGCAAAGGTCCTCTAACATCCAAAGCTTATCATTTAAGGAGAGAAATGTGTGAGCTTCGTGAACGATGTAGTTCGTTTGAGGTGAAAAGTGACTGCCCTTACCTGAAACGAAGTCTTGCTTGTAGGAAGACACAGAGCCTGGGATTTAACTCTATTTCTGAAGGGAAACACACAGCATAGTACTCATCCATGGATCACACTCTGCTTTAGAGCAAGAAGCACGCTCTTGCTTTCTAGAGTCTCTAATACAGCAGGAAACGTTAGGGTGCTCAGAACAAAAGAACGGTGTTTCCTACACATACGGACCATATCTAGTTCAACTCTGCTTCTGAAACTGAAACAAATCACAGGTCCTCTAACATCCAATTCTTGTCAGTTAAGATGAGAACCATGTGAGCTTCGGGAACGATGTAGTTCGTTTGAGCTGTAAAGTACGTGCCCTTACCTGAAACGAAGTCTCTCTTGTAGGAAGACTCAGAGCCTGGGATTTAACTCCATTTCTGAAGGGAAACACACAGCAGAGTTCTCATCCATAGATCACACTCTGCTTTAGAGCAAGAAGCACGCTCTTGCTTTCTAGAGTCTCTAATACAGCAGGAAACGTGAGTGGTCTCAGAACATAATAACTGTGTTTCCTACACATAAGGACCATATCTAGTCCAACTCTGCTTCTGAAACTGAAACAAACCACAGGTCCTCTAAAATCCAATGCTTGTCAGTTAAGATTATGAACATGTGAGCTTCGTGAACGATGTAGTTCGTTTGAGCTGTAAAGAACCTGCCCTTACCTGAAATGAAATCTTCCTTGTAGGAAGACTCAGATCCTGGGATTTAACTCCATTTCTGAAGTGAAACACACAGCATAGTTCTCATCTATAGATCACACTCTGCTTTAGAGCAAGAAGCATGCACTTCCTTTCTAGAGTCTCTAATACAGCAGGAAACGTGAGGGTGCTCAGAACAAAAGAACTGTGTTTCCTACACATACGGACCATATCTAGTTCAACTCTGCTTCTGAAACTGAAACAAAACACAGTTCCTCTAACATCCAATGCTTATCATTTAAGATGAGAAACGTGTGAGCTTCGTGTACGATGTAGTTCGTTTGAGCTGTAAAGCAAATGCCCTTACCTGAAACGAAGTCTTGCTTGTAGGAAGACACAGAGCCTGGGATTTAACTCCATTTCTGAAGGGAAACACACAGCATAGTTCTCATCCATAGATCACACTCTGCTTTAGAGCAAGGAGCATGCTCTTGCTTTCTAGAGTCTCTAAGACCACAGGAAAGTGTGTGTGGTGAGAACAAAAGAATGGTGTTACCTACACATACGGACCATATGTAGTCCAACTCTGCTTCTGAAATTGATACAAGCACAGGTCCTCTAACATCCAATGCTTGTCATTTAAGATGAGAAACGAGTGAACTTTGTGAACGATGTAGTTCGTTTGATCTGACTGCCCTTACCTGAAACGAAATAGTGTTTGTAGAAAGACACAAAACCTGAAATTTAACTCCATTTGTGAAGGGAAACACACAGCATAGTTCTCATCCATGGATCACACTCTTCTTTAGAGCAAGAAGAACGCTATTGCCTTCTAGAGTCTCTAATACAGCAGGAAACGTGAGTGTTCTCAGAACATAATAACGGTGTTTCCTACACATAAGGACCATATCTAGTCCAACTCTGCTTCTGAAACTGAAACAAACCACAGGTCCTTTAACATCCATTGCTTGTCAGTTAAGATGAGAAACATGTGAGCTTCGTGAACGATGTAGTTCGTTTGAGCTGTAAAGAACCTGCCCTTACCTGAAATAAAGTCTTCCTTGTAGGAACACTCAGATCCTGGGATTTAACTCCATTTGTGAAGTGAAACACACAGCATAGTTCTCATCTATAGATCTCACTCTGCTTTAGAGCAAGAAGCATGCTCTTGCTTTCTAGAGTCTCTAAGACTGCAGGAAACGTGAGTGTGCTGAGAACAGAAGAACAGTGTTTCCTACACATACGGACCATATCTAGGTCAACTCTGCCTCTGAAATTGATATAAAGCACAGGTTCTCTAACATCCAATGCTTATCATTTAAGATGAGAAACGTGTGAGCTTAGTGAACGATGTAGTTCATTTGAGCTGAAAAGTGACTGCCCTTACCTGAAACGAAGTCTTGCTTGTAGGAAGACACAGAGCCTGGGATTTAACTCCATTTCTGAAGGGAAACACAAAGCATAGTTCTCATCCATGGATCACACTCTGCTTTAGAGCAAGAAGAACGCTCTTGCTTTCTAGAGTCTCTAATACAGCAGGAAACGTGAGTGTGCTCAGAACAAAAGAACGGTGTTTCCTACACATACGGACCATATCTAGTCCAACTCTGCTTCAGAAACTGAAACAAACCACAGGTCCTCTAACATCCAATGCTTGTCAGTTAAGATGAGAAACATGTGAGCTTCATGAAAGATGTAGTTCGTTTGAGCTGTAAAGAACCTGCCCTTACCTGAAATGAAGTCTTCCTTGTAGCAAGACACAGAGCCTGGGATTTAACTCCATTTCTGAAGGGAAACACACAGCACAGTTCTCATCTATAGATCACACTCTGCTTTAGAGCAAGAAGCATGCTCTTGCTTTCTAGAGTCTCTAAATTGCAGAAAACGTAAGTGTGCTGAGAACAGAAGAACAGTGTTTCCTACACATACGGACCATATCTAGGTCAACTCTGCCTCTGAAATTGATATAAAGCACAGGTCCTCTAACATCCAATGCTTATCATTTAAGATGAGAAACGTGTGGGCTTCATGAACGATGTAGTTCATTTGAGCTGAAAAGTGACTGCCCTTACCTGAAACGATGTCTTGCTTGTAGGAAGACAAAGAGCCTGGGATTTAACTCCATTTCTGAAGGGAAACACACAGCATAGTTCTCATCCATGGATCACACTCTGCTTTAGAGCAAGAAGAACGCTATTGCCTTCTAGAGGCTCTAATACAGCAGGAAACATGAGTGTTCTCAGAACATAATAACGGTGTTTCCTACACATAAGGACCATATCTAGGTCAACTCTGCCTCTGAAATTGATATAAAGCACAGGTCCTCTAACATCCAATGCTTATCCTTTAAGATGAGAAACGTGTGAGCTTCGTGAACGATGTAGTTCATTTCAGCTGAAAAGTGACTGCCCTTACCTGAAACGAAGTCTTGCTTGTAGGAAGACATAGAGCCTGGGATTTAACTTCATTTCTGAAGTGAAACACACAGCAGAGTTCTCATCCTTAGATCACACTCTGCTATAGAGCAAGAAGCACGCTCTTGCTACCCAGAGTCTCTAATACAGCAGGATACTTGAGTGTACTCAGAGCAAAAGAACTGTGTTTCCTACACATACACACTTATCTAGTTCAACTCTTCTTCTGAAACTGACACAAAGCACAGGTCCTGTAACATCCAATGCTTGTCAGTTAAGACTGAGAAACATGTGAGCTTCGGGAAATATGTAGTTCGTTTGAGCTGTAAAGTAAATGACCTTACCTGAAATGAAGTCTTGCTTGTAGGAAGACACAGAGCCTGAGATTTAACTCCATTTCTGAAGGGAAACACACAGCACAGTTCTCATCCATAGATCACACTCTGCTTTAGAGCAAGAAGCACGCTCTTGCTTTCTAGAGTCTCTAAGACTGCAGGAAACTTGAGTGTGCTGAGAACAGAAGAACGGTGTTTACTACACATACGGACCATATCTAGTCCAACTCTGCCTTTGAAATTGATACAAAGCAAAGGTCCTCTAACATCCAAAGCTTATCATTTAAGGAGAGAAATGTGTGAGCTTCGTGAACGATGTAGTTCGTTTGAGGTGAAAAGTGACTGCCCTTACCTGAAACGAAGTCTTGCTTGTAGGAAGACACAGAGCCTGGGATTTAACTCTATTTCTGAAGGGAAACACACAGCATAGTACTCATCCATGGATCACACTCTGCTTTAGAGCAAGAAGCACGCTCTTGCTTTCTAGAGTCTCTAATACAGCAGGAAACGTTAGGGTGCTCAGAACAAAAGAACG
The DNA here is from genome assembly GCA_949786385.1 of Onychomys leucogaster. Classification (NCBI taxonomy): domain Eukaryota; kingdom Metazoa; phylum Chordata; class Mammalia; order Rodentia; family Cricetidae; genus Onychomys; species Onychomys leucogaster. The sequence goes on along the minus strand of CATKUP010000009.1, from coordinate 1,649,227 downwards.
GTGTTTCCTACACATACGGACCATATCTAGTTCAACTCTGCTTCTGAAACTGAAACAAATCACAGGTCCTCTAACATCCAATTCTTGTCAGTTAAGATGAGAACCATGTGAGCTTCGGGAACGATGTAGTTCGTTTGAGCTGTAAAGTACGTGCCCTTACCTGAAACGAAGTCTCTCTTGTAGGAAGACTCAGAGCCTGGGATTTAACTCCATTTCTGAAGGGAAACACACAGCAGAGTTCTCATCCATAGATCACACTCTGCTTTAGAGCAAGAAGCACGCTCTTGCTTTCTAGAGTCTCTAATACAGCAGGAAACGTGAGTGGTCTCAGAACATAATAACTGTGTTTCCTACACATAAGGACCATATCTAGTCCAACTCTGCTTCTGAAACTGAAACAAACCACAGGTCCTCTAAAATCCAATGCTTGTCAGTTAAGATTATGAACATGTGAGCTTCGTGAACGATGTAGTTCGTTTGAGCTGTAAAGAACCTGCCCTTACCTGAAATGAAATCTTCCTTGTAGGAAGACTCAGATCCTGGGATTTAACTCCATTTCTGAAGTGAAACACACAGCATAGTTCTCATCTATAGATCACACTCTGCTTTAGAGCAAGAAGCATGCACTTCCTTTCTAGAGTCTCTAATACAGCAGGAAACGTGAGGGTGCTCAGAACAAAAGAACTGTGTTTCCTACACATACGGACCATATCTAGTTCAACTCTGCTTCTGAAACTGAAACAAAACACAGTTCCTCTAACATCCAATGCTTATCATTTAAGATGAGAAACGTGTGAGCTTCGTGTACGATGTAGTTCGTTTGAGCTGTAAAGCAAATGCCCTTACCTGAAACGAAGTCTTGCTTGTAGGAAGACACAGAGCCTGGGATTTAACTCCATTTCTGAAGGGAAACACACAGCATAGTTCTCATCCATAGATCACACTCTGCTTTAGAGCAAGGAGCATGCTCTTGCTTTCTAGAGTCTCTAAGACCACAGGAAAGTGTGTGTGGTGAGAACAAAAGAATGGTGTTACCTACACATACGGACCATATGTAGTCCAACTCTGCTTCTGAAATTGATACAAGCACAGGTCCTCTAACATCCAATGCTTGTCATTTAAGATGAGAAACGAGTGAACTTTGTGAACGATGTAGTTCGTTTGATCTGACTGCCCTTACCTGAAACGAAATAGTGTTTGTAGAAAGACACAAAACCTGAAATTTAACTCCATTTGTGAAGGGAAACACACAGCATAGTTCTCATCCATGGATCACACTCTTCTTTAGAGCAAGAAGAACGCTATTGCCTTCTAGAGTCTCTAATACAGCAGGAAACGTGAGTGTTCTCAGAACATAATAATGGTGTTTCCTACACATAAGGACCATATCTAGTCCAACTCTGCTTCTGAAACTGAAACAAACCACAGGTCCTTTAACATCCATTGCTTGTCAGTTAAGATGAGAAACATGTGAGCTTCGTGAACGATGTAGTTCGTTTGAGCTGTAAAGAACCTGCCCTTACCTGAAATAAAGTCTTCCTTGTAGGAACACTCAGATCCTGGGATTTAACTCCATTTGTGAAGTGAAACACACAGCATAGTTCTCATCTATAGATCTCACTCTGCTTTAGAGCAAGAAGCATGCTCTTGCTTTCTAGAGTCTCTAAGACTGCAGGAAACGTGAGTGTGCTGAGAACAGAAGAACAGTGTTTCCTACACATACGGACCATATCTAGGTCAACTCTGCCTCTGAAATTGATATAAAGCACAGGTTCTCTAACATCCAATGCTTATCATTTAAGATGAGAAACGTGTGAGCTTAGTGAACGATGTAGTTCATTTGAGCTGAAAAGTGACTGCCCTTACCTGAAACGAAGTCTTGCTTGTAGGAAGACACAGAGCCTGGGATTTAACTCCATTTCTGAAGGGAAACACAAAGCATAGTTCTCATCCATGGATCACACTCTGCTTTAGAGCAAGAAGAACGCTCTTGCTTTCTAGAGTCTCTAATACAGCAGGAAACGTGAGTGTGCTCAGAACAAAAGAACGGTGTTTCCTACACATACGGACCATATCTAGTCCAACTCTGCTTCAGAAACTGAAACAAACCACAGGTCCTCTAACATCCAATGCTTGTCAGTTAAGATGAGAAACATGTGAGCTTCATGAAAGATGTAGTTCGTTTGAGCTGTAAAGAACCTGCCCTTACCTGAAATGAAGTCTTCCTTGTAGCAAGACACAGAGCCTGGGATTTAACTCCATTTCTGAAGGGAAACACACAGCACAGTTCTCATCTATAGATCACACTCTGCTTTAGAGCAAGAAGCATGCTCTTGCTTTCTAGAGTCTCTAAATTGCAGAAAACGTAAGTGTGCTGAGAACAGAAGAACAGTGTTTCCTACACATACGGACCATATCTAGGTCAACTCTGCCTCTGAAATTGATATAAAGCACAGGTCCTCTAACATCCAATGCTTATCATTTAAGATGAGAAACGTGTGGGCTTCATGAACGATGTAGTTCATTTGAGCTGAAAAGTGACTGCCCTTACCTGAAACGATGTCTTGCTTGTAGGAAGACAAAGAGCCTGGGATTTAACTCCATTTCTGAAGGGAAACACACAGCATAGTTCTCATCCATGGATCACACTCTGCTTTAGAGCAAGAAGAACGCTATTGCCTTCTAGAGGCTCTAATACAGCAGGAAACATGAGTGTTCTCAGAACATAATAACGGTGTTTCCTACACATAAGGACCATATCTAGGTCAACTCTGCCTCTGAAATTGATATAAAGCACAGGTCCTCTAACATCCAATGCTTATCCTTTAAGATGAGAAACGTGTGAGCTTCGTGAACGATGTAGTTCATTTCAGCTGAAAAGTGACTGCCCTTACCTGAAACGAAGTCTTGCTTGTAGGAAGACATAGAGCCTGGGATTTAACTTCATTTCTGAAGTGAAACACACAGCAGAGTTCTCATCCTTAGATCACACTCTGCTATAGAGCAAGAAGCACGCTCTTGCTACCCAGAGTCTCTAATACAGCAGGATACTTGAGTGTACTCAGAGCAAAAGAACTGTGTTTCCTACACATACACACTTATCTAGTTCAACTCTTCTTCTGAAACTGACACAAAGCACAGGTCCTGTAACATCCAATGCTTGTCAGTTAAGACTGAGAAACATGTGAGCTTCGGGAAATATGTAGTTCGTTTGAGCTGTAAAGTAAATGACCTTACCTGAAATGAAGTCTTGCTTGTAGGAAGACACAGAGCCTGGGATTTAACTCCATTTCTGAAGGGAAACACACAGCACAGTTCTCATCCATAGATCACACTCTGCTTTAGAGCAAGAAGCACGCTCTTGCTTTCTAGAGTCTCTAAGACTGCAGGAAACTTGAGTGTGCTGAGAACAGAAGAACGGTGTTTACTACACATACGGACCATACCTAGTCCAACTCTGCCTTTGAAATTGATACAAAGCAAAGGTCCTCTAACATCCAAAGCTTATCATTTAAGGAGAGAAATGTGTGAGCTTCGTGAACGATGTAGTTCGTTTGAGGTGAAAAGTGACTGCCCTTACCTGAAACGAAGTCTTGCTTGTAGGAAGACACAGAGCCTGGGATTTAACTCTATTTCTGAAGGGAAACACACAGCATAGTACTCATCCATGGATCACACTCTGCTTTAGAGCAAGAAGCACGCTCTTGCTTTCTAGAGTCTCTAATACAGCAGGAAACGTTAGGGTGCTCAGAACAAAAGAACGGTGTTTCCTACACATACGGACCATATCTAGTTCAACTCTGCTTCTGAAACTGAAACAAATCACAGGTCCTCTAACATCCAATTCTTGTCAGTTAAGATGAGAACCATGTGAGCTTCGGGAACGATGTAGTTCGTTTGAGCTGTAAAGTACGTGCCCTTACCTGAAACGAAGTCTCTCTTGTAGGAAGACTCAGAGCCTGGGATTTAACTCCATTTCTGAAGGGAAACACACAGCAGAGTTCTCATCCATAGATCACACTCTGCTTTAGAGCAAGAAGCACGCTCTTGCTTTCTAGAGTCTCTAATACAGCAGGAAACGTGAGTGGTCTCAGAACATAATAACTGTGTTTCCTACACATAAGGACCATATCTAGTCCAACTCTGCTTCTGAAACTGAAACAAACCACAGGTCCTCTAAAATCCAATGCTTGTCAGTTAAGATTATGAACATGTGAGCTTCGTGAACGATGTAGTTCGTTTGAGCTGTAAAGAACCTGCCCTTACCTGAAATGAAATCTTCCTTGTAGGAAGACTCAGATCCTGGGATTTAACTCCATTTCTGAAGTGAAACACACAGCATAGTTCTCATCTATAGATCACACTCTGCTTTAGAGCAAGAAGCATGCACTTCCTTTCTAGAGTCTCTAATACAGCAGGAAACGTGAGGGTGCTCAGAACAAAAGAACTGTGTTTCCTACACATACGGACCATATCTAGTTCAACTCTGCTTCTGAAACTGAAACAAAACACAGTTCCTCTAACATCCAATGCTTATCATTTAAGATGAGAAACGTGTGAGCTTCGTGTACGATGTAGTTCGTTTGAGCTGTAAAGCAAATGCCCTTACCTGAAACGAAGTCTTGCTTGTAGGAAGACACAGAGCCTGGGATTTAACTCCATTTCTGAAGGGAAACACACAGCATAGTTCTCATCCATAGATCACACTCTGCTTTAGAGCAAGGAGCATGCTCTTGCTTTCTAGAGTCTCTAAGACCACAGGAAAGTGTGTGTGGTGAGAACAAAAGAATGGTGTTACCTACACATACGGACCATATGTAGTCCAACTCTGCTTCTGAAATTGATACAAGCACAGGTCCTCTAACATCCAATGCTTGTCATTTAAGATGAGAAACGAGTGAACTTTGTGAACGATGTAGTTCGTTTGATCTGACTGCCCTTACCTGAAACGAAATAGTGTTTGTAGAAAGACACAAAACCTGAAATTTAACTCCATTTGTGAAGGGAAACACACAGCATAGTTCTCATCCATGGATCACACTCTTCTTTAGAGCAAGAAGAACGCTATTGCCTTCTAGAGTCTCTAATACAGCAGGAAACGTGAGTGTTCTCAGAACATAATAACGGTGTTTCCTACACATAAGGACCATATCTAGTCCAACTCTGCTTCTGAAACTGAAACAAACCACAGGTCCTTTAACATCCATTGCTTGTCAGTTAAGATGAGAAACATGTGAGCTTCGTGAACGATGTAGTTCGTTTGAGCTGTAAAGAACCTGCCCTTACCTGAAATAAAGTCTTCCTTGTAGGAACACTCAGATCCTGGGATTTAACTCCATTTGTGAAGTGAAACACACAGCATAGTTCTCATCTATAGATCTCACTCTGCTTTAGAGCAAGAAGCATGCTCTTGCTTTCTAGAGTCTCTAAGACTGCAGGAAACGTGAGTGTGCTGAGAACAGAAGAACAGTGTTTCCTACACATACGGACCATATCTAGGTCAACTCTGCCTCTGAAATTGATATAAAGCACAGGTTCTCTAACATCCAATGCTTATCATTTAAGATGAGAAACGTGTGAGCTTAGTGAACGATGTAGTTCATTTGAGCTGAAAAGTGACTGCCCTTACCTGAAACGAAGTCTTGCTTGTAGGAAGACACAGAGCCTGGGATTTAACTCCATTTCTGAAGGGAAACACAAAGCATAGTTCTCATCCATGGATCACACTCTGCTTTAGAGCAAGAAGAACGCTCTTGCTTTCTAGAGTCTCTAATACAGCAGGAAACGTGAGTGTGCTCAGAACAAAAGAACGGTGTTTCCTACACATACGGACCATATCTAGTCCAACTCTGCTTCAGAAACTGAAACAAACCACAGGTCCTCTAACATCCAATGCTTGTCAGTTAAGATGAGAAACATGTGAGCTTCATGAAAGATGTAGTTCGTTTGAGCTGTAAAGAACCTGCCCTTACCTGAAATGAAGTCTTCCTTGTAGCAAGACACAGAGCCTGGGATTTAACTCCATTTCTGAAGGGAAACACACAGCACAGTTCTCATCTATAGATCACACTCTGCTTTAGAGCAAGAAGCATGCTCTTGCTTTCTAGAGTCTCTAAATTGCAGAAAACGTAAGTGTGCTGAGAACAGAAGAACAGTGTTTCCTACACATACGGACCATATCTAGGTCAACTCTGCCTCTGAAATTGATATAAAGCACAGGTCCTCTAACATCCAATGCTTATCATTTAAGATGAGAAACGTGTGGGCTTCATGAACGATGTAGTTCATTTGAGCTGAAAAGTGACTGCCCTTACCTGAAACGATGTCTTGCTTGTAGGAAGACAAAGAGCCTGGGATTTAACTCCATTTCTGAAGGGAAACACACAGCATAGTACTCATCCATGGATCACACTCTGCTTTAGAGCAAGAAGCATGCTCTTGCTTTCTAGAGTCTCTAATACAGCAGGAAACGTTAGGGTGCTCAGAACAAAAGAACGGTGTTTCCTACACATACGGACCATATCTAGTTCAACTCTGCTTCTGAAACTGAAACAAATCACAGGTCCTCTAACATCCAATTCTTGTCAGTTAAGATGAGAACCATGTGAGCTTCGGGAACGATGTAGTTCGTTTGAGCTGTAAAGTACGTGCCCTTACCTGAAACGAAGTCTCTCTTGTAGGAAGACTCAGAGCCTGGGATTTAACTCCATTTCTGAAGGGAAACACACAGCAGAGTTCTCATCCATAGATCACACTCTGCTTTAGAGCAAGAAGCACGCTCTTGCTTTCTAGAGTCTCTAATACAGCAGGAAACGTGAGTGGTCTCAGAACATAATAACTGTGTTTCCTACACATAAGGACCATATCTAGTCCAACTCTGCTTCTGAAACTGAAACAAACCACAGGTCCTCTAAAATCCAATGCTTGTCAGTTAAGATTATGAACATGTGAGCTTCGTGAACGATGTAGTTCGTTTGAGCTGTAAAGAACCTGCCCTTACCTGAAATGAAATCTTCCTTGTAGGAAGACTCAGATCCTGGGATTTAACTCCATTTCTGAAGTGAAACACACAGCATAGTTCTCATCTATAGATCACACTCTGCTTTAGAGCAAGAAGCATGCACTTCCTTTCTAGAGTCTCTAATACAGCAGGAAACGTGAGGGTGCTCAGAACAAAAGAACTGTGTTTCCTACACATACGGACCATATCTAGTTCAACTCTGCTTCTGAAACTGAAACAAAACACAGTTCCTCTAACATCCAATGCTTATCATTTAAGATGAGAAACGTGTGAGCTTCGTGTACGATGTAGTTCGTTTGAGCTGTAAAGCAAATGCCCTTACCTGAAACGAAGTCTTGCTTGTAGGAAGACACAGAGCCTGGGATTTAACTCCATTTCTGAAGGGAAACACACAGCATAGTTCTCATCCATGGATCACACTCTGCTTTAGAGCAAGAAGCATGCACTTCCTTTCTAGAGTCTCTAATACAGCAGGAAACGTGAGGGTGATCGGAACAAAAGAACGGTGTTTCCTACACATACGGACCATATCTAGTCCAACTCTGCTTCAGAAACTGAAGCAAACCGCAGGTCCTCTAACATCCAATGCTTGTCAGTTAAGATGAGAAACATGTGAGCTTCGTGAACGATGTAGTTCGTTTGAGCTGTAAAGAACCTGCCCTTACCTGAAATAAAGTCTTCCTTGTAGGAACACTCAGATCCTGGGATTTAACTCCATTTGTGAAGTGAAACACACAGCATAGTTCTCATCTATAGATCACACTCTGCTTTAGAGCAAGAAGCATGCTCTTGCTTTCTAGAGTCTCTAAGACTGCAGGAAACGTGAGTGTGCTGAGAACAGAAGAACAGTGTTTCCTACACATACGGACCATATCTAGGTCAACTCTGCCTCTGAAATTGATATAAAGCACAGGTTCTCTAACATCCAATGCTTATCATTTAAGATGAGAAACGTGTGAGCTTCGTGAACGATGTAGTTCATTTGAGCTGAAAAGTGACTGCCCTTACCTGAAACGAAGTCTTGCTTGTAGGAAGACACAGAGCCTGGGATTTAACTCCATTTCTGAAGGGAAACACAAAGCATAGTTCTCATCCATGGATCACACTCTGCTTTAGAGCAAGAAGAACGCTCTTGCTTTCTAGAGTCTCTAATACAGCAGGAAACGTGAGTGTGCTCAGAACAAAAGAACGGTGTTTCCTACACATACGGACCATATCTAGTCCAACTCTGCTTCAGAAACTGAAACAAACCACAGGTCCTCTAACATCCAATGCTTGTCAGTTAAGATGAGAAACATGTGAGCTTCATGAAAGATGTAGTTCGTTTGAGCTGTAAAGAACCTGCCCTTACCTGAAATGAAGTCTTCCTTGTAGCAAGACACAGAGCCTGGGATTTAACTCCATTTCTGAAGGGAAACACACAGCATAGTTCTCATCCATGGATCACACTCTGCTTTAGAGCTAGAAGCATGCACTTCCTTTCTAGAGTCTCTAATACAGCAGGAAACGTGAGGGTGCTCAGAACAAAAGAACTGTGTTTCCTACACATACGGACCATATCTAGTCCAACTCTGCTTCAGAAACTGAAACAAACCGCAGGTCCTCTAACATCCAATGCTTGTCAGTTAAGATTATGAACATGTGAGCTTCGTGAACGATGTAGTTCGTTTGAGCTGTAAAGAACCTGCCCTTACCTGAATTGAAGTCTTCCTTGTAGGAAGACTCAGATCCTGGGATTTAACTCCATTTCTGAAGTGAAACACACAGCAGAGTTCTCATCCTTAGATCACACTCTGCTTTAGAGCAAGAAGCACGCTCTTGCTTTCCAGAGTCTCTAATACAGCAGGATACTTGAGTGTGCTCAGAACAAAAGAACTGTGTTTCCTACACATACCCACTTATCTAGTTCAACTCTTCTTCTGAAACTGACACAAAGCACAGGTCCTGTAACATCCAATGCTTTTCAATTAAGACCGAGAAACGTGTGAGCTTCGTGTACGATGTAGTTCGTTTGAGCTGTAAAGTAAATGCCCTTACCTTAAACGAAGTCTTGCTTGTAGGAAGACTCAGAACCTGGGATTTAACTCCATTTCTGAAGTGAAACACACAGCAGAGTTCTCATCCTTAGATCACACTCTGCTTTAGAGCAAGAAGCACGCTCTTGCTTTCTAGAGTCTCTAAGACTGCAGGAAACGTGAGTGTGCTGAGAACAGAAGATCGGTGTTTCCTACACATACGGACCATATCTAGTCCAACTCTGCCTTTGAAATTGATACAAAGCAAAGGTCCTCTAACATCCAATGCTTATCATTTAAGATGAGAAATGTGTGAGCTTCGTGAACGATGTAGTTCGTTTGAGGTGAAAAGTGACTGCCCTTACCTGAAATGAAGTCTTGCTTGTAGGAAGACACAGAGCCTGGGATTTAACTCTATTTCTGAAGGGAAACACACAGCATAGTACTCATCCATGGATCACACTCTGCTTTAGAGCAAGAAGCACGCTCTTGCTTTCTAGAGTCTCTAATACAGCAGGAAACGTGAGGGTGATCGGAACAAAAGAACGGTGTTTCCTACACATACGGACCATATCTAGTCCAACTCTGCTTCAGAAACTGAAACAAACCGCAGGTCCTCTAACATCCAATGCTTGTCAGTTAAGATGAGAAACATGTGAGCTTCGTGAACGATGTAGTTCGTTTGAGCTGTAAAGAACCTGCCCTTACCTGAAATAAAGTCTTCCTTGTAGGAACACTCAGATCCTGGGATTTAACTCCATTTGTGAAGTGAAACACACAGCATAGTTCTCATCTATAGATCACACTCTGCTTTAGAGCAAGAAGCATGCTCTTGCTTTCTAGAGTCTCTAAGACTGCAGGAAACGTGAGTGTGCTGAGAACAGAAGAACAGTGTTTCCTACACATACGGACCATATCTAGGTCAACTCTGCCTCTGAAATTGATATAAAGCACAGGTTCTCTAACATCCAATGCTTATCATTTAAGATGAGAAACGTGTGAGCTTCGTGAACGATGTAGTTCATTTGAGCTGAAAAGTGACTGCCCTTACCTGAAACGAAGTCTTGCTTGTAGGAAGACACAGAGCCTGGGATTTAACTCCATTTCTGAAGGGAAACACAAAGCATAGTTCTCATCCATGGATCACACTCTGCTTTAGAGCAAGAAGAACGCTCTTGCTTTCTAGAGTCTCTAATACAGCAGGAAACGTGAGTGTGCTCAGAACAAAAGAACGGTGTTTCCTACACATACGGACCATATCTAGTCCAACTCTGCTTCAGAAACTGAAACAAACCACAGGTCCTCTAACATCCAATGCTTGTCAGTTAAGATGAGAAACATGTGAGCTTCATGAAAGATGTAGTTCGTTTGAGCTGTAAAGAACCTGCCCTTACCTGAAATGAAGTCTTCCTTGTAGCAAGACACAGAGCCTGGGATTTAACTCCATTTCTGAAGGGAAACACACAGCATAGTTCTCATCCATGGATCACACTCTGCTTTAGAGCAAGAAGCATGCACTTCCTTTCTAGAGTCTCTAATACAGCAGGAAACGTGAGGGTGCTCAGAACAAAAGAACTGTGTTTCCTACACATACGGACCATATCTAGTCCAACTCTGCTTCAGAAACTGAAACAAACCGCAGGTCCTCTAACATCCAATGCTTGTCAGTTAAGATTATGAACATGTGAGCTTCGTGAACGATGTAGTTCGTTTGAGCTGTAAAGAACCTGCCCTTACCTGAATTGAAGTCTTCCTTGTAGGAAGACTCAGATCCTGGGATTTAACTCCATTTCTGAAGTGAAACACACAGCAGAGTTCTCATCCTTAGATCACACTCTGCTTTAGAGCAAGAAGCACGCTCTTGCTTTCCAGAGTCTCTAATACAGCAGGATACTTGAGTGTGCTCAGAACAAAAGAACTGTGTTTCCTACACATACCCACTTATCTAGTTCAACTCTTCTTCTGAAACTGACACAAAGCACAGGTCCTGTAACATCCAATGCTTTTCAATTAAGACCGAGAAACGTGTGAGCTTCGTGTACGATGTAGTTCGTTTGAGCTGTAAAGTAAATGCCCTTACCTTAAACGAAGTCTTGCTTGTAGGAAGACTCAGAACCTGGGATTTAACTCCATTTCTGAAGTGAAACACACAGCAGAGTTCTCATCCTTAGATCACACTCTGCTTTAGAGCAAGAAGCACGCTCTTGCTTTCTAGAGTCTCTAAGACTGCAGGAAACGTGAGTGTGCTGAGAACAGAAGATCGGTGTTTCCTACACATACGGACCATATCTAGTCCAACTCTGCCTTTGAAATTGATACAAAGCAAAGGTCCTCTAACATCCAATGCTTATCATTTAAGATGAGAAACGTGTGAGCTTCGTGAACGATGTAGTTCATTTGAGCTGAAAAGTGACTGCCCTTACCTGAAACGAAGTCTTGCTTGTAGGAAGACACAGAGCCTGGGATTTAACTCCATTTCTGAAGGGAAACACAAAGCATAGTTCTCATCCATGGATCACACTCTGCTTTAGAGCAAGAAGAACGCTCTTGCTTTCTAGAGTCTCTAATACAGCAGGAAACGTGAGTGTGCTCAGAACAAAAGAACGGTGTTTCCTACACATACGGACCATATCTAGTCCAACTCTGCTTCAGAAACTGAAACAAACCACAGGTCCTCTAACATCCAATGCTTGTCAGTTAAGATGAGAAACATGTGAGCTTCATGAAAGATGTAGTTCGTTTGAGCTGTAAAGAACCTGCCCTTACCTGAAATGAAGTCTTCCTTGTAGCAAGACACAGAGCCTGGGATTTAACTCCATTTCTGAAGGGAAACACACAGCACAGTTCTCATCTATAGATCACACTCTGCTTTAGAGCAAGAAGCATGCTCTTGCTTTCTAGAGTCTCTAAATTGCAGAAAACGTAAGTGTGCTGAGAACAGAAGAACAGTGTTTCCTACACATACGGACCATATCTAGGTCAACTCTGCCTCTGAAATTGATATAAAGCACAGGTCCTCAAACATCCAATGCTTATCATTTAAGATGAGAAACGTGTGGGCTTCATGAACGATGTAGTTCATTTGAGCTGGAAAGTGACTGCCCTTACCTGAAACGATGTCTTGCTTGTAGGAAGACAAAGAGCCTGGGATTTAACTCCATTTCTGAAGGGAAACACACAGCATAGTTCTCATCCATGGATCACACTCTGCTTTAGAGCAAGAAGAACGCTATTGCCTTCTAGAGGCTCTAATACAGCAGGAAACATGAGTGTTCTCAGAACATAATAACGGTGTTTCCTACACATAAGGACCATATCTAGGTCAACTCTGCCTCTGAAATTGATATAAAGCACAGGTCCTCTAACATCCAATGCTTATCCTTTAAGATGAGAAACGTGTGAGCTTCGTGAACGATGTAGTTCGTTTGAGCTGTAAAGAACCTGCCCTTACCTGAAATAAAGTCTTCCTTGTAGGAACACTCAGATCCTGGGATTTAACTCCATTTGTGAAGTGAAACACACAGCATAGTTCTCATCTATAGATCACACTCTGCTTTAGAGCAAGAAGCATGCACTTCCTTTCTAGAGTCTCTAATACAGCAGGAAACGTGAGGGTGCTCAGAACAAAAGAACTGTGTTTCCTACACATACGGACCATATCTAGTTCAACTCTGCTTCTGAAACTGAAACAAACCACAGTTCCTCTAACATCCAATGCTTATCATTTAAGATGAGAAACGTGTGAGCTTCGTGTACGATGTAGTTCGTTTGAGCTGTAAAGCAAATGCCCTTACCTGAAACGAATTCTTGCTTGTAGGAAGACACAGAGCCTGGGATTTAACTCCATTTCTGAAGGGAAACACACAGCATAGTTCTCATCCATGGATCACACTCTGCTTTAGAGCAAGAAGAACGCTCTTGCTTTCTAGAGTCTCTAATACAGCAGGAAACGTGAGTGTGCTCAGAACAAAAGAACGGTGTTTCCTACACATACGGACCATATCTAGTCCAACTCTGCTTCAGAAACTGAAACAAACCGCAGGTCCTCTAACATCCAATGCTTGTCAGTTAAGATTATGAACATGTGAGCTTCGTGAACGATGTAGTTCGTTTGAGCTGTAAAGAACCTGCCCTTACCTGAATTGAAGTCTTCCTTGTAGGAAGACTCAGATCCTGGGATTTAACTCCATTTCTGAAGTGAAGCACACAGCAGAGTTCTCATCCTTAGATCACACTCTGCTTTAGAGCAAGAAGCACGCTCTTGCTTTCCAGAGTCTCTAATACAGCAGGATACTTGAGTGTGCTCAGAACAAAAGAACTGTGTTTCCTACACATACCCACTTATCTAGTTCAACTCTTCTTCTGAAACTGACACAAAGCACAGGTCCTGTAACATCCAATGCTTTTCAATTAAGACCGAGAAACGTGTGAGCTTCGTGTACGATGTAGTTCGTTTGAGCTGTAAAGTAAATTCCCTTACCTTAAACGAAGTCTTGCTTGTAGGAAGACTCAGAACCTGGGATTTAACTCCATTTCTGAAGTGAAACACACAGCAGAGTTCTCATCCTTAGATCACACTCTGCTTTAGAGCAAGAAGCATGCTCTTGCTTTCTAGAGTCTCTAAGACTGCAGGAAACGTGAGTGTGCTGAGAACAGAAGATCGGTGTTTCCTACACATACGGACCATATCTAGTCCAACTCTGCCTTTGAAATTGATACAAAGCAAAGGTCCTCTAACCTCCAATGCTTATCATTTAAGATGAGAAATGTGTGAGCTTCGTGAACGATGTAGTTCGTTTGAGGTGAAAAGTGACTGCCCTTACCTGAAATGAAGTCTTGCTTGTAGGAAGACACAGAGCCTGGGATTTAACTCTATTTCTGAAGGGAAACACACAGCATAGTACTCATCCATGGATCACACTCTGCTTTAGAGCAAGAAGCACGCTCTTGCTTTCTAGAGTCTCTAATACAGCAGGAAACGTGAGGGTGATCGGAACAAAAGAACGGTGTTTCCTACACATACGGACCATATCTAGTCCAACTCTGCTTCAGAAACTGAAACAAACCGCAGGTCCTCTAACATCCAATGCTTGTCAGTTAAGATGAGAAACATGTGAGCTTCATGAACGATGTAGTTCGTTTGATCTGTAAAGAACCTGCCCTTACCTGAAATGAAGTCTTCCTTGTAGGAAGACACAGAGCCTGGGATTTAACTCCATTTCTGAAGGGAAACACACAGCACAGTTCTCATCTATAGATCACACTCTGCTTTAGAGCAAGAAGCATGCTCTTGCTTTCTAGATTCTCTAACTTTGCAGAAAACGTAAGTGTGCTGAGAACAGAAAAACAGTGTTTCCTACACATACGGACCATATCTAGGTCAACTCTGCCTCTGAAATTGATATAAAGCACAGGTCCTCTAACATCCAATGCTTATCATTTAAGATGAGAAACGAGTGAGTTTCATGAACGATGTAGTTCATTTGAGCTGAAAAGTGACTGCCCTTACCTGAAACGATGTCTTGCTTGTAGGAAGACATAGAGCCTGGGATTTAACCCCATTTCTGAAGGGAAACACACAGCATAGTTCTCATCCGTGGATCACACTCTGCTTTAGAGCAAGAAGCACGCTCTTCCTTTCTAGAGTCTCTAATATAACAGGAAACGTGAGTGTGCTCAGAACAAAGAACGGTGTTTCCTACGCATACGGACCATATCTAGTTACACTCTACTTCTGAAACTGAAACAAACCGCAGGTCCTCTAACATCCAATGCTTGTCAGTTAAGATTATGAACATGTGAGCTTCGTGAACGATGTAGTTCGTTTGAGCTGTAAAGAACCTGCCCTTACCTGAATTGAAGTCTTCCTTGTAGGAAGACTCAGATCCTGGGATTTAACTCCATTTCTGAAGTGAAGCACACAGCAGAGTTCTCATCCTTAGATCACACTCTGCTTTAGAGCAAGAAGCACGCTCTTGCTTTCCAGAGTCTCTAATACAGCAGGATACTTGAGTGTGCTCAGAACAAAAGAACTGTGTTTCCTACACATACCCACTTATCTAGTTCAACTCTTCTTCTGAAACTGACACAAAGCACAGGTCCTGTAACATCCAATGCTTTTCAATTAAGACCGAGAAACGTGTGAGCTTCGTGTACGATGTAGTTCGTTTGAGCTGTAAAGTAAATGCCCTTACCTTAAACGAAGTCTTGCTTGTAGGAAGACTCAGAACCTGGGATTTAACTCCATTTCTGAAGTGAAACACACAGCAGAGTTCTCATCCTTAGATCACACTCTGCTTTAGAGCAAGAAGCACGCTCTTGCTTTCTAGAGTCTCTAAGACTGCAGGAAACGTGAGTGTGCTGAGAACAGAAGATCGGTGTTTCCTACACATACGGACCATATCTAGTCCAACTCTGCCTTTGAAATTGATACAAAGCAAAGGTCCTCTAACATCCAATGCTTATCATTTAAGATGAGAAATGTGTGAGCTTCGTGAACGATGTAGTTCGTTTGAGGTGAAAAGTGACTGCCCTTACCTGAAATGAAGTCTTGCTTGTAGGAAGACACAGAGCCTGGGATTTAACTCTATTTCTGAAGGGAAACACACAGCATAGTACTCATCCATGGATCACACTCTGCTTTAGAGCAAGAAGCACGCTCTTGCTTTCTAGAGTCTCTAATACAGCAGGAAACGTGAGGGTGCTCGGAACAAAAGAACGGTGTTTCCTACACATACGGACCATATCTAGTTCAACTCTGCTTCTGAAACTGAAACAAATCACAGGTCCTCTAACATCCAATGCTTGTCAGTTAAGATGAGAAACATGTGAGCTTTGGGAACGATGTAGTTCGTTTGAGCTGTAAAGTAAATGACCTTACCTGAAACGAAGTCTTACTTGTAGGAAGACTCAGAGCCTGGGATTTAACTCCATTTCTGAAGTTGAACACACAGCAGAGTTCTCATCCATTGATCACACTCTGCTTTAGAGCAAGAACCACGCTCTTGCTTTCTAGAGTCTCTAAGACCGCGGGAAACGTGAGTGTGGTGAGAACAAAAGAATGGTGTTACCTACACATACGGACCATATCTAGTCCAACTCTGCTTCAGAAACTGAAACAAACCAAAGGTCCTCTAACATCCAATGCTTGTCCGTTAAGATGAGAAACATGTGAGCTTCATGAAAGATGTAGTTCTTTTGAGCTGTAAAGAACCTGCCCTTACCTGAAATGAAGTCTTCCTTGTAGCATGACACAGAGCCTGGGATTTAACTCCATTTCTGAAGGGAAACACACAGCACAGTTCTCATCTATAGATCACACTCTGCTTTAGAGCAAGAAGCATGCTCTTGCTTTCTAGAGTCTCTAACTTTGCAGAAAACGTAAGTGTGCTGAGAACAGAAGAACAGTTTTTCCTACACATACAGACCATATCTAGGTCAACTCTGCCTCTGAAATTGATATAAAGCACAGATCCTCTAACATCCAGTGCTTATCATTTAAGATGAGAAACGTGTCGGCTTCATGAACGATGTAGTTCATTTGAGCTGAAAAGTGACTGCCCTTACCTGAAACTATATCTTGCTTGTAGGAAGACAAAGAGCCTGGGATTTAACTCCATTTCTGAAGAGAAACACACAGCATAGTTCTCATCTATAGATCACACTCTGCTTTAGAGCAAGAAGCATGCACTTCCTTTCTAGAGTCTCTAATACAGCAGGAAACGTGAGGGTGCTCAGAACAAAAGAACGGTGTTTCCTACACATACGGACCATATCTAGTCCAACTCTGCTTCAGAAACTGAAACAAAGCGCAGGTCCTCTAACATCCAATGCTTGTCAGTTAAGATGAGAAACATGTGAGCTTCATGAACGATGTAGTTCATTTGATCTGTAAAGAACCTGCCCTTACCTGAAATGAAGTCTTCCTTGTAGGAAGACACAGAGCCTGGGATTTAACTCCATTTCTGAAGGGAAACACACAGCACAGTTCTCATCTATAGATCACACTAAGCTTTAGAGCAAGAAGCATGCTCTTGCTTTCTAGAGTCTCTAACTTTGCAGAAAACGTAAGTGTGCTGAGAACAGAAGAACAGTGTTTCCTACACATACGGACCATATCTAGGTCAACTCTGCCTCTGAAATTGATATAAAGCACAGGTCCTCTAACATCCAATGCTTATCATCTAAGATGAGAAACGAGTGAGTTTCATGAACGATGTAGTTCATTTGAGCTGAAAAGTGACTGCCCTTACCTGAAACGATGTCTTGCTTGTAGGAAGACACAGAGCCTGGGATTTAACCCCATTTCTGAAGGGAAACACACAGCATAGTTCTCATCCATGGATCACACTCTGCTTTAGAGCAAGAAGAACGCTCTTCCTTTCTAGAGTCTCTAATATACCAGGAAACGTGAGTGTGCTCAGAACAAAGAACGGTGTTTCCTACACATACGGACCATATCTAGTTACACTCTACTTCTGAAACTGAAACAAACCACAGGTCCTCTAACGTCCAATGCTTGTCAGTTAAGATTATGAACATGTGAGCTTCGTGAACGATGTAGTTCGTTTGAGCTGTAAAGAACCTGCCCTTACCTGAATTGAAGTCTTCCTTGTAGGAAGACTCAGATCCTGGGATTTAACTCCATTTCTGAAGTGAAACACACAGCAGAGTTCTCATCCTTAGATCACACTCTGCTTTAGAGCAAGAAGCACGCTCTTGCTTTCCAGAGTCTCTAATACAGCAGGATACTTGAGTGTGCTCAGAACAAAAGAACTGTGTTTCCTACACATACCCACTTATCTAGTTCAACTCTTCTTCTGAAATTGATACAAGCACAGGTCCTCTAACATCCAATGCTTGTCAGTTAAGATGAGAAACATGTGTGGTTTGGGAACGATGTAGTTCGTTTGAGCTGTAAAGTAAATGACCTTACCTGAAACGAAGTCTTGCTTGTAGGAAGACTCAGAGCCTGGGATTTAACTCCATTTCTGAAGTGGAACACACAGCAGAGTTCTCATCCATTGATCACACTCTGCTTTAGAGCAAGAACCACGCTCTTGCTTTCTAGAGTCTCTAAGACCGCGGGAAACGTGAGTGTGGTGAGAACAAAAGAATGGTGTTACCTACACATACGGACCATATATAGTCCAACTCTGCTTCTGAAATTGATACAAGCACAGGTCCTCTAACATCCAATGCTTGTCATTTAAGATGAGAAACGACTGACCTTTGTGAACATTGTAGTTCCTTTGATCTGAAAACTGACTGCACTTACCTGAAACGAAATAGTGTTTGTAGAAAGACACAGAGTCTGAAATTTAACTCCATTTCTGAAGGGAAACACACAGCATAGTTCTCATCCATGGATCACACTCTTCTTTAGAGCAAGAAGAACGCTATTGCCATCTAGAGTCTCTAATACAGCAGGAAACATGAGTGTTCTCAGATCATAATAACGGTGTTTCCTACACATAAGGACCATATCTAGGTCAACTCTGCCTCTGAAATTGATATAAAGCACATGTCCTCTAACATCCAATGCTGATCATTTAAGATGAGAAACGTGTGAGCTTCGTGAACGATGTAGTTCATTTGAGCTGAAAAGTGACTGCCCTTACCTGAAACGAAGTCTTGCTTGTAGGAAGACACAAAGCCTGGGATTTAACTCCATTTCTGAAGGGAAACACACAGCATAGTTCTCATCCATGGATCACACTCTGCTTTAGAGCAAGAAGAACGCTCTTGCTTTCTAGAGTCTCTAATACAGCAGGAAACGTGAGTGTGCTCAGAACAAAAGAACGGTATTTCCTACACATACGGACCATATCTAGTCCAACTCTGCTTCAGAAACTGAAACAAACCACAGGTCCTCTAACATCCAATGCTTGTCAGTGAAGATGAGAAGCATGTGATCTTCGGGAACGATGTAGTTCGTTTCAGCTGTAAAGAACCTGCCCTTACCTGAAATGAAGTCTTCCTAGTAGGAAGACACAGAGCCTGGGATTTAACTCCATTTCTGAAGGGAAACACACAGCACAGTTCTCATCTATAGATCACACTCTGCTTTAGAGCAAGAAGAATGCTCTTCCTTTCTAGAGTCTCTAATACACCAGGAAACGTGATTGTGATCAGAACCAAAGAACTGTGTTTCCTACACATACGGATTTATGTAGTTCAACTCTTCTTCTGAAACTGACACAAAGCACAGGTCCTGTAACATCCAATGCTTTTCAATTAAGACTGAGAAACATGTGAGCTTCGTGTACTATGTAGTTCGTTTGAGCTGTAAAGTAAATGACCTTACCTGAAACGAAGTCTTTCTTGTAGGAAGACTCAGAGCATGGGATTTAACTCCATTTCTGAAGTGGAACACACAGCAGAGTTCTCATCCATTGATCACACTCTGCTTTAGAGCAAGAAGCACGCTCTTGCTTTCTAGAGTCTCTAAGAGTGCAGGAAACGTGAGTGTGCTGAGAACAGAAGAATGGTGTTTCCTACACATACGGACCATATCTAGTCCCACTCTGCTTCTGAAATTGATACAAGCACAGGTCCTCTAACATCCAATGCTTGTCATTTAAGATGAGAAACGAGTGACCTTTGTGAACGATGTAGTTCCTTTGATCTGAAAACTGACTGCCCTTACCTGAAATGAAATAGTGTTTGTAGAAAGACACAGAGCCTGAAATTTAACTCCATTTCTGAAGGGAAACACACAGCATAGTTCTCATCCATGGATCACACTCTTCTTTAGAGCAAGAAGAACGCTATTGCCTTCTAGAGTCTCTAATACAGCAGGAAACGTGAGTGTTCTCAGAACATAATAACTGTGTTTCCTACACATAAGGACCATATCTAGTCCAACTCTGCTTCTGAAACTGAAACAAACCACAGGTCCTCTAACATCCAATGCTTGTCAGTTAAGATTATGAACATGTGAGCTTCGTGAACGATGTAGTTCGTTTGAGCTGTAAAGAACCTGCCCTTACCTGAAATGAAGTCTTCCTTGTAGGAAGACACAGAGCCTGTGATTTAACTCCATTTCTGAAGGGAAACACACAGCACAGTTCTCATCTATAGATCACACTCTGCTTTAGAGCAAGAAGCATGCTCTTGCTTTCTAGAGTCCTAACTTTGAAGAAAACGTAAGTGTGCTGAGAACAGAAGAACAGTGTTTCCTACACATACGGACCATATCTAGGTCAACTCTGCCTCTGAAATTGATATAAAGCACAGGTCCTCTAACATCCAATGCTTATCATTTAAGATGTGAAACGAGTGAGCTTCATGAACGATGTAGTTCATTTGAGCTGAAAAGTGACTGCCCTTACCTGAAACGATGTCTTGCTTGTAGGAATACACAGAGCCTGGGATTTAACTCCATTTCTGAAGTGAAACACACAGCATAGTTCTCATCCATGGATCACACTCTGCTTTAGAGCAAGAAGAACGCTCTTCCTTTCTAGAGTCTCTAATATACCAGGAAACATGAGTGTGCACAGAACAAAGAACGGTGTTTCCTACACATACAGACCATATCTAGTTACACTCTACTTCTGAAACTGAAACAAACCACAGGTCCTCTAACATCCAATGCTTGTCAGTTAAGATTATGAACATGTGAGCTTCGTGAACGATGTAGTTCGTTTGAGCTGTAAAGAACCTGCCCTTACCTGAATTGAAGTCTTCCTTGTAGGAAGACTCAGATCCTGGGATTTAACTCCATTTCTGAAGTGAAACACACAGCAGAGTTCTCATCCTTAGATCACACTCTGCTTTAGACCAAGAAGCACGCTCTTGCTTTCCAGAGTCTCTAATACAGCAGGATACTTGAGTGTGCTCAGAACAAAAGAACTGTGTTTCCTACACATACCCACTTATATAGTTCAACTCTTCTTCTGACACTGACACAAAGCACAGGTCCTGTAACATCCAATGCTTATCATTTAAGATGAGAAATGTGTGAGCTTTGTGAACGATGTAGTTCGTTTGAGGTGAAAAGTGACTGCCCTTACCAGAATCGAAGTCTTGCTTGTAGGAAGACACAGAGCCTGGAATTTAACACTATTTTTGAAGGGAAACACACAGCATAGTACTCATCCATGGATCACACTCTGCTTTAGAGCAAGAAGCACGCTCTTGCTTTCTAGAGTCTCTAATACAGCAGGAAACGTGAGGGTGCTCAGAACAAAAGAACGGTGTTTCCTACACATACGGACCATATCTAGTTCAACTCTGCTTCTGAAACTGAAACAGATCACAGGTCCTCTAACATCCAATGCTTGTCAGTTAAGATGAGAAACATGTGAGCTTCGGGAACGATGTAGTTTGTTTGAGCTGTAAAGTAAATGACCTTACCTGAAACGAAGTCTTGCTTGTAGGAAGACTCAGAGCCTGGGATTTAACTCCATTTCTGAAGTGGAACACACAGCAGAGTTCTCATCCATTGATCACACTCTGCTTTAGAGCAAGAAGCACGCTCTTGCTTTCTAGAGTCTCTAAGAGTTCAGGAAACGTGAGTGTGCTGAGAACAGAAGAATGGTGTTTCCTACACATACGGACCATATCTAGTCCAACTCTGCCTCTGAAATTGATACAAAGCACAGGTCCTCTAACATCCAATGCTTATCATTTAAGATGAGAAATGTGTGAGCTTCGTGAACAATGTAGTTCGTTTGAGGTGAAAAGTGACTGCCCTTACCTGAAACGACGTCTCTCTTGTAGGAAGACTCAGAGCCTGCGATTTAACTCCATTTCTGAAGGGATACACACAGCAGAGTTCTCATGCATTGATCACACTCTGCTTTAGAGCAAGAAGCACGCTCTTGCTTTCTAGAGTCTCTAAGACCGCGGGAAACGTGAGTGTGGTGAGAACAAAAGAATGGTGTTACCTACACATACGGACCATATGTAGTCCAACTCTGCTTCTGAAATTGATACAAGCACAGGTCCTCTAACATCCAAGGCTTGTCATTTAAGATGAGAAACGACTGACCTTTGTGAACGATGTAGTTCCTTTGATCTGAAAACTGACTGCACTTACCTGAAACGAAATAGTGTTTGTAGAAAGACACAGAGTCTGAAAATTAACTCCATTTCTGAAGGGAAACACACAGCATAGTTCTCATCCATGGATCACACTCTTCTTTACAGCAAGAAGAACGCTATTGCCTTCTAGAGTCTCTAATACAGCAGGAAACGTGAGTGTGCTCAGAACAAAAGAACGGTGTTTCCTAACATACGGACCATATCTAGTCCAACTCTGCTTCAGAAACTGAAACAAACCACAGGTCCACTAACATCCAATGCTTGTCAGTGAAGGTGAGAAGCATGTGATCTTCGGGAACGATGTAGTTCGTTTCAGCTGTAAAGAACCTGCCCTTACCTGAAATGAAGTCTTCCTTGTAGGAAGACACAGAGCCTGGGATTTAACTCCATTTCTGAAGGGAAACACACAGCACAGTTCTCATCTATAGATCACACTCTGCTTTAGAGCAAGAAGCATGCACTTTCTTTCTAGAGTCTCTAATACACCAGGAAACGTGATTGTGATCAGAACCAAAGAACTGTGTTTCCTACACATACGGATTTATCTAGTTCAACTCTTCTTCTGAAACTGACACAAAGCACAGGTCCTGTAACATCCAATGCTTTTCAATTAACACTGAGAAACATGTGAGCTTCGTGTACTATGTAGTTCGTTTGAGCTGTAAAGTAAATGACCTTACCTGAAACGAAGTCTTTCTTGTAGGAAGACTCAGAGCCTGCGATTTAACACCATTTCTGAAGGGAAACACACAGCAGAGTTCTCATCCATTGATCACACTCTGCTTTGGAGCAAGAAGCACGGTCTTGATTTCTAGAGTCTCTAAGACCGCGGGAAACGTGAGTGTGGTGAGAACAAAAGAATGGTGTGACCTACACATACGGACCATATGTAGTCCTTCTCTGCTTCTGAAATTGATATAAAGCACAGGTCCTCTAACATCCAATGCTTATCATTTAAGATGAGAAACGTGTGAGCTTCATGAACGATGTAGTTCGTTTGAGCTGTAAAGAACCTGCCCTTACCTGAAATGAAGTCTTCCTTGTAGGAAGACACAGAGCCTGGGATTTAACTCCATTTCTGAAGTGAAACACACAGCATAGTTCTCATCTATAGATCACACTCTGCTTTAGAGCAAGAAGCATGCTCTTGCTTTCTAGAGTCTCTAAGACTGCAGGAAACGTGAGTGTGCTGAGAACAGAAGAACAGTGTTTCCTACACATACGGACCATATCTAGGTCAACTCTGCCTCTGAAATTGATATAAAGCACAGGTCCTCTAACATCCAATGCTTATCATTTAAGATGAGAAACGTGTGAGCTTTGTGAACGATGTAGTTCATTTGAGCTGAAAAGTGACTGCCCTTACCTGAAACGAAGTCTTGCTTGTAGGAAGACACAGAGCCTGGGATTTAACTCCATTTCTGAAGGGAAACACAAAGCATAGTTCTCATCCATGGATCACACTCTGCTTTAGAGCAAGAAGAACGCTCTTGCTTTCTAGAGTCTCTAATACAGCAGGAAACGTGAGTGTGCTCAGAACAAAAGAACGGTGTTTCCTACACATACGGACCATATCTAGTCCAACTCTGCATCAGAAACTGAAACAAACCAAAGGTCCTCTAACATCCAATGCTTGTCAGTTAAGATGAGAAACATGTGAGCTTCATGAACAATGTAGTTCGTTTCAGTTGTAAAGAACCTGCCCTTACCTGAAATGAAGTCTTCCTTGTAGGAAGACACAGAGCCTGGGATTTAACTCCATTTCTGAAGGGAAACACACAGCACAGTTCTCATCTATAGATCACACTCTGCTTTAGAGCAAGAAGCATGCTCTTGCTTTCTAGAGTCTCTAACTTTGCAGAAAACGTAAGTGTGCTGAGAACAGAAGACCAGTGTTTCCTACACATACGGACCATATCTATGTCAACTCTGCCTCTGAAATTGATATAAAGCACAGGTCCTCTAACATCCAATGCTTATCATTTAAGATGAGAAACGTGTGAGCTTCATGAACGATGTAGTTCGTTTGAGCTGTAAAGAACCTGCCCTTACCTGAAATGAAGTCTTCCTTGTAGGAAGACACAGAGCCTGAGATTTAACTCCATTTCTGAAGGGAAACACACAGCACAGTTCTCATCTATAGATCACACTCTGCTTTAGAGCAAGAAGCATGCTCTTGCTTTCTAGAGTCTCTAATACAGCAGGAAACGTGAGGGTGCTCAGAACAAAAGAACGGTGTTTCCTACACATACGGACCATATCTAGTTCAACTCTGCTTCTGAAACTGAAACAAATCACAGGTCCTCTAACATCCAATGCTTGTCAGTTAAGATGAGAAACATGTGAGCTTCGGGAACGATGTAGTTCGTTTGAGCTGTAAAGTAAATGACCTTACCTGAAACGAAGTCTTGCTTGTAGGAAGACTCAGAGCCTGGGATTTAACTCCATTTCTGAAGTGGAACACACAGCAGAGTTCTCATCCATTGATCACACTCTGCTTTAGAGCAAGAAGCACGCTCTTGCTTTCTAGAGTCTCTAAGAGTGCAGGAAACGTGAGTGTGCTGAGAACAGAAGAATGGTGTTTCCTACACATACGGACCATATCTAGTCCAACTCTGCCTCTGAAATTGATACAAAGCACAGGTCCTCTACATCCAATGCTTATCATTTAAGATGAGAAATGTGTGAGCTTCGTGAACGATGTAGTTCGTTTGAGGTGAAAAGTGACTGCCCTTACCTGAAACGACGTCTCTCTTGTAGGAAGACTCAGAGCCTGCGATTTAACTCCATTTCTGAAGGGATACACACAGAAGAGTTCTCATCCATTGATCACACTCTGCTTTAGAGCAAAAAGCACGCTCTTGCTTTCTAGAATCTCTAAGACCGTGGGAAACGTGAGTGTGGTGAGAACAAAAGAATGGTGTTACCTACACATACGGACCATATGTAGTCCAACTCTGCTTCTGAAATTGATACAAGCACAGGTCCTCTAACATCCAAGGCTTGTCATTTAAGATGAGAAACGAGTGACCTTTGTGAACGATGTAGTTCCTTTGATCTGAAAACTGACTGCCCTTACCTGAAACGAAATAGTGTTTGTAGAAAGACACAGAGCCTGAAATTTAACTCCATTTCTGAAGGGAAACACACAGCATAGTTCTCATCCATGGATCACACTCTTCTTTAGAGCAAGAAGAATGCTATTGCCTTCTAGAGTCTCTAATACAGCAGGAAACGTGAGTGTTCTCAGAACATAATAACTGTGTTTCCTACACATAAGGACCATATCTAGTCCATCTCTGCTTCTGAAACTGAAACAAACCACAGGTCGGTCCTCTAACATCCAATGCTTGTCAGTGAAGATGAGAAGCATGTGATCTTCGGGAACGATGTAGTTCGTTTCAGCTGTAAAGAACCTGCCCTTACCTGAAATGAAGTCTTCCTAGTAGGAAGACACAGAGCCTGGGATTTAACTCCATTTCTGAAGGGAAACACACAGCACAGTTCTCATCTATAGATCACACTCTGCTTTAGAGCAAGAAGAATGCTCTTCCTTTCTAGAGTCTCTAATACACCAGGAAACGTGATTGTGATCAGAACCAAAGAACTGTGTTTCCTACACATACGGATTTATGTAGTTCAACTCTTCTTCTGAAACTGACACAAAGCACAGGTCCTGTAACATCCAATGCTTTTCAATTAAGACTGAGAAACATGTGAGCTTCGTGTACTATGTAGTTCGTTTGAGCTGTAAAGTAAATGACCTTACCTGAAACGAAGTCTTTCTTGTAGGAAGACTCAGAGCATGGGATTTAACTCCATTTCTGAAGTGGAACACACAGCAGAGTTCTCATCCATTGATCACACTCTGCTTTAGAGCAAGAAGCACGCTCTTGCTTTCTAGAGTCTCTAAGAGTGCAGGAAACGTGAGTGTGCTGAGAACAGAAGAATGGTGTTTCCTACACATACGGACCATATCTAGTCCAACTCTGCTTCTGAAATTGATACAAGCACAGGTCCTCTAACATCCAATGCTTGTCATTTAAGATGAGAAACGAGTGACCTTTGTGAACGATGTAGTTCCTTTGATCTGAAAACTGACTGCCCTTACCTGAAATGAAATAGTGTTTGTAGAAAGACACAGAGCCTGAAATTTAACTCCATTTCTGAAGGGAAACACACAGCATAGTTCTCATCCATGGATCACACTCTTCTTTAGAGCAAGAAGAA
Source organism: Onychomys leucogaster (assembly GCA_949786385.1). Classification (NCBI taxonomy): domain Eukaryota; kingdom Metazoa; phylum Chordata; class Mammalia; order Rodentia; family Cricetidae; genus Onychomys; species Onychomys leucogaster. The sequence goes on along the minus strand of CATKUP010000009.1, from coordinate 1,622,911 downwards.
CGCTATTGCCTTCTAGAGTCTCTAATACAGCAGGAAACGTGAGTGTTCTCAGAACATAATAACTGTGTTTCCTACACATAAGGACCATATCTAGTCCAACTCTGCTTCTGAAACTGAAACAAACCACAGGTCCTCTAACATCCAATGCTTGTCAGTTAAGATTATGAACATGTGAGCTTCGTGAACGATGTAGTTCGTTTGAGCTGTAAAGAACCTGCCCTTACCTGAAATGAAGTCTTCCTTGTAGGAAGACACAGAGCCTGTGATTTAACTCCATTTCTGAAGGGAAACACACAGCACAGTTCTCATCTATAGATCACACTCTGCTTTACAGCAAGAAGCATGCTCTTGCTTTCTAGAGTCCTAACTTTGAAGAAAACGTAAGTGTGCTGAGAACAGAAGAACAGTGTTTCCTACACATACGGACCATATCTAGGTCAACTCTGCCTCTGAAATTGATATAAAGCACAGGTCCTCTAACATCCAATGCTTATCATTTAAGATGTGAAACGAGTGAGCTTCATGAACGATGTAGTTCATTTGAGCTGAAAAGTGACTGCCCTTACCTGAAACGATGTCTTGCTTGTAGGAATACACAGAGCCTGGGATTTAACTCCATTTCTGAAGTGAAACACACAGCATAGTTCTCATCCATGGATCACACTCTGCTTTAGAGCAAGAAGAACGCTCTTCCTTTCTAGAGTCTCTAATATACCAGGAAACATGAGTGTGCACAGAACAAAGAACGGTGTTTCCTACACATACAGACCATATCTAGTTACACTCTACTTCTGAAACTGAAACAAACCACAGGTCCTCTAACATCCAATGCTTGTCAGTTAAGATTATGAACATGTGAGCTTCGTGAACGATGTAGTTCGTTTGAGCTGTAAAGAACCTGCCCTTACCTGAATTGAAGTCTTCCTTGTAGGAAGACTCAGATCCTGGGATTTAACTCCATTTCTGAAGTGAAACACACAGCAGAGTTCTCATCCTTAGATCACACTCTGCTTTAGACCAAGACGCACGCTCTTGCTTTCCAGAGTCTCTAATACAGCAGGATACTTGAGTGTGCTCAGAACAAAAGAACTGTGTTTCCTACACATACCCACTTATATAGTTCAACTCTTCTTCTGACACTGACACAAAGCACAGGTCCTGTAACATCCAAGGCTTATCATTTAAGATGAGAAATGTGTGAGCTTTGTGAACGATGTAGTTCGTTTGAGGTGAAAAGTGACTGCCCTTACCTGAATCGAAGTCTTGCTTGTAGGAAGACACAGAGCCTGGAATTTAACACTATTTTTGAAGGGAAACACACAGCATAGTACTCATCCATGGATCACACTCTGCTTTAGAGCAAGAAGCACGCTCTTGCTTTCTAGAGTCTCTAATACAGCAGGAAACGTGAGGGTGCTCAGAACAAAAGAACGGTGTTTCCTACACATACGGACCATATCTAGTTCAACTCTGCTTCTGAAACTGAAACAGATCACAGGTCCTCTAACATCCAATGCTTGTCAGTTAAGATGAGAAACATGTGAGCTTCGGGAACGATGTAGTTCGTTTGAGCTGTAAAGTAAATGACCTTACCTGAAACGAAGTCTTGCTTGTAGGAAGACTCAGAGCCTGGGATTTAACTCCATTTCTGAAGTGGAACACACAGCAGAGTTCTCATCCATTGATCACACTCTGCTTTAGAGCAAGAAGCACGCTCTTGCTTTCTAGAGTCTCTAAGAGTTCAGGAAACGTGAGTGTGCTGAGAACAGAAGAATGGTGTTTCCTACACATACGGACCATATCTAGTCCAACTCTGCCTCTGAAATTGATACAAAGCACAGGTCCTCTAACATCCAATGCTTATCATTTAAGATGAGAAATGTGTGAGCTTCGTGAACAATGTAGTTCGTTTGAGGTGAAAAGTGACTGCCCTTACCTGAAACGACGTCTCTCTTGTAGGAAGACTCAGAGCCTGCGATTTAACTCCATTTCTGAAGGGATACACACAGCAGAGTTCTCATGCATTGATCACACTCTGCTTTAGAGCAAGAAGCACGCTCTTGCTTTCTAGAGTCTCTAAGACCGCGGGAAACGTGAGTGTGGTGAGAACAAAAGAATGGTGTTACCTACACATACGGACCATATGTAGTCCAACTCTGCTTCTGAAATTGATACAAGCACAGGTCCTCTAACATCCAAGGCTTGTCATTTAAGATGAGAAACGACTGACCTTTGTGAACGATGTAGTTCCTTTGATCTGAAAACTGACTGCACTTACCTGAAACGAAATAGTGTTTGTAGAAAGACACAGAGTCTGAAAATTAACTCCATTTCTGAAGGGAAACACACAGCATAGTTCTCATCCATGGATCACACTCTTCTTTACAGCAAGAAGAACGCTATTGCCTTCTAGAGTCTCTAATACAGCAGGAAACGTGAGTGTGCTCAGAACAAAAGAACGGTGTTTCCTAACATACGGACCATATCTAGTCCAACTCTGCTTCAGAAACTGAAACAAACCACAGGTCCACTAACATCCAATGCTTGTCAGTGAAGGTGAGAAGCATGTGATCTTCGGGAACGATGTAGTTCGTTTCAGCTGTAAAGAACCTGCCCTTACCTGAAATGAAGTCTTCCTTGTAGGAAGACACAGAGCCTGGGATTTAACTCCATTTCTGAAGGGAAACACACAGCACAGTTCTCATCTATAGATCACACTCTGCTTTAGAGCAAGAAGCATGCACTTCCTTTCTAGAGTCTCTAATACACCAGGAAACGTGATTGTGATCAGAACCAAAGAACTGTGTTTCCTACACATACGGATTTATCTAGTTCAACTCTTCTTCTGAAACTGACACAAAGCACAGGTCCTGTAACATCCAATGCTTTTCAATTAACACTGAGAAACATGTGAGCTTCGTGTACTATGTAGTTCGTTTGAGCTGTAAAGTAAATGACCTTACCTGAAACGAAGTCTTTCTTGTAGGAAGACTCAGAGCCTGCGATTTAACACCATTTCTGAAGGGAAACACACAGCAGAGTTCTCATCCATTGATCACACTCTGCTTTGGAGCAAGAAGCACGGTCTTGATTTCTAGAGTCTCTAAGACCGCGGGAAACGTGAGTGTGGTGAGAACAAAAGAATGGTGTGACCTACACATACGGACCATATGTAGTCCTTCTCTGCTTCTGAAATTGATATAAAGCACAGGTCCTCTAACATCCAATGCTTATCATTTAAGATGAGAAACGTGTGAGCTTCATGAACGATGTAGTTCGTTTGAGCTGTAAAGAACCTGCCCTTACCTGAAATGAAGTCTTCCTTGTAGGAAGACACAGAGCCTGGGATTTAACTCCATTTCTGAAGTGAAACACACAGCATAGTTCTCATCTATAGATCACACTCTGCTTTAGAGCAAGAAGCATGCTCTTGCTTTCTAGAGTCTCTAAGACTGCAGGAAACGTGAGTGTGCTGAGAACAGAAGAACAGTGTTTCCTACACATACGGACCATATCTAGGTCAACTCTGCCTCTGAAATTGATATAAAGCACAGGTCCTCTAACATCCAATGCTTATCATTTAAGATGAGAAACGTGTGAGCTTTGTGAACGATGTAGTTCATTTGAGCTGAAAAGTGACTGCCCTTACCTGAAACGAAGTCTTGCTTGTAGGAAGACACAGAGCCTGGGATTTAACTCCATTTCTGAAGGGAAACACAAAGCATAGTTCTCATCCATGGATCACACTCTGCTTTAGAGCAAGAAGAACGCTCTTGCTTTCTAGAGTCTCTAATACAGCAGGAAACGTGAGTGTGCTCAGAACAAAAGAACGGTGTTTCCTACACATACGGACCATATCTAGTCCAACTCTGCATCAGAAACTGAAACAAACCAAAGGTCCTCTAACATCCAATGCTTGTCAGTTAAGATGAGAAACATGTGAGCTTCATGAACAATGTAGTTCGTTTCAGTTGTAAAGAACCTGCCCTTACCTGAAATGAAGTCTTCCTTGTAGGAAGACACAGAGCCTGGGATTTAACTCCATTTCTGAAGGGAAACACACAGCACAGTTCTCATCTATAGATCACACTCTGCTTTAGAGCAAGAAGCATGCTCTTGCTTTCTAGAGTCTCTAACTTTGCAGAAAACGTAAGTGTGCTGAGAACAGAAGACCAGTGTTTCCTACACATACGGACCATATCTATGTCAACTCTGCCTCTGAAATTGATATAAAGCACAGGTCCTCTAACATCCAATGCTTATCATTTAAGATGAGAAACGTGTGAGCTTCATGAACGATGTAGTTCGTTTGAGCTGTAAAGAACCTGCCCTTACCTGAAATGAAGTCTACCTTGTAGGAAGACACAGAGCCTGAGATTTAACTCCATTTCTGAAGGGAAACACACAGCACAGTTCTCATCTATAGATCACACTCTGCTTTAGAGCAAGAAGCATGCTCTTGCTTTCTAGAGTCTCTAATACAGAAGGAAACGTGAGGGTGCTCAGAACAAAAGAACGGTGTTTCCTACACATACGGACCATATCTAGTTCAACTCTGCTTCTGAAACTGAAACAAATCACAGGTCCTCTAACATCCAATGCTTGTCAGTTAAGATGAGAAACATGTGAGCTTCGGGAACGATGTAGTTCGTTTGAGCTGTAAAGTAAATGACCTTACCTGAAACGAAGTCTTGCTTGTAGGAAGACTCAGAGCCTGGGATTTAACTCCATTTCTGAAGTGGAACACACAGCAGAGTTCTCATCCATTGATCACACTCTGCTTTAGAGCAAGAAGCACGCTCTTGCTTTCTAGAGTCTCTAAGAGTGCAGGAAACGTGAGTGTGCTGAGAACAGAAGAATGGTGTTTCCTACACATACGGACCATATCTAGTCCAACTCTGCCTCTGAAATTGATACAAAGCACAGGTCCTCTACATCCAATGCTTATCATTTAAGATGAGAAATGTGTGAGCTTCGTGAACGATGTAGTTCGTTTGAGGTGAAAAGTGACTGCCCTTACCTGAAACGACGTCTCTCTTGTAGGAAGACTCAGAGCCTGCGATTTAACTCCATTTCTGAAGGGATACACACAGAAGAGTTCTCATCCATTGATCACACTCTGCTTTAGAGCAAAAAGCACGCTCTTGCTTTCTAGAATCTCTAAGACCGTGGGAAACGTGAGTGTGGTGAGAACAAAAGAATGGTGTTACCTACACATACGGACCATATGTAGTCCAACTCTGCTTCTGAAATTGATACAAGCACAGGTCCTCTAACATCCAAGGCTTGTCATTTAAGATGAGAAACGAGTGACCTTTGTGAACGATGTAGTTCCTTTGATCTGAAAACTGACTGCCCTTACCTGAAACGAAATAGTGTTTGTAGAAAGACACAGAGCCTGAAATTTAACTCCATTTCTGAAGGGAAACACACAGCATAGTTCTCATCCATGGATCACACTCTTCTTTAGAGCAAGAAGAATGCTATTGCCTTCTAGAGTCTCTAATACAGCAGGAAACGTGAGTGTTCTCAGAACATAATAACTGTGTTTCCTACACATAAGGACCATATCTAGTCCAACTCTGCTTCTGAAACTGAAACAAACCACAGGTCGGTCCTCTAACATCCAATGCTTGTCAGTTAAGATTATGAACATGTGAGCTTCGTGAACGATGTAGTTCGTTTGAGCTGTAAAGAACCTGCCCTTACCTGAAATGAAATCTTCCTTGTAGGAAGACTCAGATCCTGGGATTTAACTCCATTTCTGAAGTGAAACACACAGCATAGTTCTCATCTATAGATCACACTCTGCTTTAGAGCAAGAAGCATGCACTTCCTTTCTAGAGTCTCTAATACAGCAGGAAACGTGAGGGTGCTCAGAACAAAAGAACTGTGTTTCCTACACATACGGACCATATCTAGTTCAACTCTGCTTCTGAAACTGAAACAAACCACAGTTCCTCTAACATCCAATGCTTATCATTTAAGATGAGAAACGTGTGAGCTTCGTGTACGATGTAGTTCGTTTGAGCTGTAAAGTAAATGCCCTTACCTGAAACGAAGTCTTGCTTGTAGGAAGACACAGAGCCTGGCATTTAACTCCATTTCTGAAGGGATACACACAGCATAGTTCTCATCCATGGATCACACTCTGCTTTAGAGCAAGAAGAACGCTCTTGCTTTCTAGAGTCTCTAATACAGCAGGAAACGTGAGTGTGCTCAGAACAAAAGAACGGTGTTTCTTACACATACGGACCATATCTAGTCCAACTCTGCTTCAGAAACTGAAACAAACCGCAGGTCCTCTAACATCCAATGCTTGTCAGTTAAGATGAGAAACATGTGAGCTTCATGAACGATGTAGTTCGTTTGATCTGTAAAGAACCTGCCCTTACCTGAAATGAAGTCTTCCGTGTAGGAAGACACAGAGCCTGCGATTTAACTCCATTTCTGAAGGGAAACACACAGCACAGTTCTCATCTATAGATCACACTCTGCTTTAGAGCAAGAAGCATGCTCTTGCTTTCTAGAGTCTCTAACTTTGAAGAAAACGTAAGTGTGCTGAGAACAGAAGAACAGTGTTTCCTACACATACGGACCATATCTAGGTCAACTCTGCCTCTGAAATTGATATAAAGCACAGGTCCTCTAACATCCAATGCTTATCATTTAGGATGAGAAACGAGTGAGCTTCATGAATGATGTAGTTCATTTGAGCTGAAAAGTGACTGCCCTTACCTGAAACGATGTCTTGCTTGTAGGAATACACAGAGCCTGTTATTTAACTCCATTTCTGAAGGGAAACACACAGCAGAGTTCTCATCCATGGATCACACTCTGCTTTAGAGCAAGAAGAACGCTCTTCCTTTCTAGATTCTCTAATATACCAGGAAACGTGAGTGTGCTCAGAACAAAGAACGGTGTTTCCTACACATACGGACCATATCTAGTTACACTCTACTTCTGAAACTGAAACAAACCACAGGTCCTCTAACATCCAATGCTTGTCAGTTAAGATTATGAACATGTGAGCTTCGTGAATGATGTAGTTCGTTTGAGCTGTAAAGAACCTGCCCTTACCTGAATTGAAGTCTTCCTTGTAGGAAGACTCAGATCCTGGGATTTAACTCCATTTCTGAAGTGAAACACACAGCAGAGTTCTCATCCTTAGATCACACTCTGCTTTAGAGCAAGAAGCACGCTCTTGCTTTCCAGAGTCTCTAATACAGCAGGATACTTGAGTGTGCTCAGAACAAAAGAACTGTGTTTCCTACACATACCCACTTATCTAGTTCAACTCTTCTTCGAAACTGACACAAAGCACAGGTCCTCTAACATCCAATGCTTATCATTTAAGATGAGAAATGTGTGAGCTTCGTGTACGATGTAGTTCGTTTGAGGTGAAAAGTGACTGCTCTTACCTGAAACGAAGTCTTGCTTGTAGGAAGACACAGAGCCTGGGATTTAACTCTATTTCTGAAGGGAAACACACAGCATAGTACTCATCCATGGATCACACTCTGCTTTAGAGCAAGAAGAACGCTCTTGCTTTCTAGAGTCTCTAATACAGCAGGAAACGTGAGGGTGCTCAGAACAAAAGAACGGTGTTTCCTACACATACGGACCATATCTAGTTCAACTCTGCTTCTGAAACTGAAACAAATCACAGGCCCTCTAACATCCAATGCTTGTCAGTTAAGATGAGAAACATGTGAGCTTCGGGAAAGATGTAGTTTGTTTGAGCTGTAAAGTAAATGACCTTACCTGAAATGAAGTCTTGCTTGTAGGAAGACTCAGAGCCTGGGATTTAACTCCATTTCTGAAGTGGAACACACAGCAGAGTTCTCATCCATTGATCACACTCTGCTTTAGAGCAAGAAGCACGCTCTTGCTTTCTAGAGTCTCTAAGAGTGCAGGAAACGTGAGTGTGCTGAGAACAGAAGAATGGTGTTTCCTACACATACGGACCATATCTAGTCCAACTCTGCCTCTGAAATTGATACAAAGCACAGGTCCTCTAACATCCAATGCTTATCATTTAAGATGAGAAATGTGTGAGCTTCATGAACGATGTAGTTCGTTTGAGGTGAAAAGTGACTGCCCTTACCTGAAACGAAGTCTCTCTTGTAGGAAGACTCAGAGCCTGCGATTTAATTCCATTTCTGAAGGGATACACACAGCAGAGTTCTCATGCATTGATCACACTCTGCTTTAGAGCAAGAAGCACGCTCTTTCTTTCTAGAGTCTCTAAGACAGCGGGAAACGTGAGTGTGGTGAGAACAAAAGAATGGTGTTTCCTACACATACGGACCATATGTAGTCCAACTCTGCTTCTGAAATTGATACAAGCACAGGTCCTCTAACATCCAAGGCTTGTCATTTAAGATGAGAAACGACTGACCTTTGTGAACGATGTAGTTCCTTTGATCTGAAAACTGACTGCCCTTACCTGAAACAAAATAGTGTTTGTAGAAAGACACAGAGTCTGAAATTTAACTCCATTTCTGAAGGGAAACACACAGCATAGTTCTCATCCATGGATCACACTCTTCTTTAGAGCAAGAAGAACGCTATTGCCTTCTAGAGTCTCTAATAAAGCAGGAAACATGAGTGTTCTCAGATCATAATAACGGTGTTTCCTACACATAAGGACCATATCTAGATCAACTCTGCCTCTGAAATTGATATAAAGCACAGGTCCTCTAACATCCAATGCTTATCATTTAAGATGAGAAACGTATGAGCTTCGTGAACGATGTAGATCATTTGAGCTGAAAAGTGACTGCCCTTTCCTGAAACGAAGTCTTGCTTGTAGGAAGACACAGAGCCTGGGATTTAACTCCATTTCTGAAGGGAAACACACAGCATAGTTCTCATCCATGGATCACACTCTGCTTTAGAGCAAGAAGAACGCTCTTGCTTTCTAGAGTCTCTAATACAGCAGGAAACGTGAGTGTGCTCAGAACAAAAGAACGGTGTTTCCTACACATACGGACCATATCTAGTCCAACTCTGCTTCAGAAACTGAAAAAAAACACAGGTCCTCTAACATCCAATGCTTGTCAGTGAAGATGAGAAGCATGTGATCTTCGGGAACGATGTAGTTCGTTTGAGCTGTAAAGAACCTGCCCTTACCTGAAATGAAGTCTTCCATGTAGGAAGACACAGAGCCTGGGATTTAACTCCATTTCTGATGGGAAACACACAGCACAGTTCTCATCTATAGATCACACTCTGCTTTAGAGCAAGAAGCATGCTCTTGCTTTCTAGAGTCTCTAACTTTGAAGAAAACCTAAGTGTGCTGAGAACAGAAGAACAGTGTTTCCTACACATACGGACCATATCTAGGTCAACTCTGCCTCTGAAATTGATATAAAGCACAGGTCCTCTAACATCCAATGCTTATCATTTAAGATGAGAAACGAGTGAGCTTCATGAACGATGTAGTTCATTTGAGCTGAAAAGTGACTGCCCTTACCTGAAACGATGTCTTGCTTGTAGGAATACACAGAGCCTGGGATTTAACTCCATTTCTGAAGGGAAACACACAGCAGAGTTCTCATCCATGGATCACACTCTGCTTTAGAGCAAGAAGAACGCTCTTCCTTTCTAGAGTCTCTAATATACCAGGAAACGTGAGTGTGCTCAGAACAAAGAACGGTGTTTCCTACACATACGGACCATATCTAGTTACACTCTACTTCTGAAACTGAAACAAACCACAGGTCCTCAAACATCCAATGCTTGTCAGTTAAGATTATGAACATGTGAGCTTCGTGAACGATGTAGTTCGTTTGAGCTGTAAAGAACCTGCCCTTACCTGAATTGAAGTCTTCCTTGTAGGAAGACTCAGATCCTGGGATTTAACTCCATTTCTGAAGTGAAACACACAGCAGAGTTCTCATCCTTAGATCACACTCTGCTTTAGAGCAAGAAGCACGCTCTTGCTTTCCAGAGTCTCTAATACAGCAGGATACTTGAGTGTGCTCAGAACAAAAGAACTGTGTTTCCTACACATACCCACTTATCTAGTTCAACTCTTCTTCTGAAACTGACACAAAGCACAGGTCCTCTAACATCCAATGCTTATCATTTAAGATGAGAAATGTGTGAGCTTCGTTAACGATGTATTTCGTTTGAGGTGAAAAGTGACTGCCCTTACCTGAAACGAAGTCTTGCTTGTAGGAAGACACAGAGCCTGGGATTTAACTCTATTTCTGAAGGGAAACACACAGCATAGTACTCATCCATGGATCACACTCTGCTTTAGAGCAAGAAGCACGCTTTTGCTTTCTAGAGTCTCTAATACAGCAGGAAACGTGAGGGTGCTCAGAACAAAAGAACGGTGTTTCCTACACATACGGACCATATCTAGTTCAACTCCGCTTCTGTAACTGAAACAAATCACAGGTCCTCTAACATCCAATGCTTGTCAGTTAAGATGAGAAACATGTGAGCTTCGGGAACGATGTAGTTTGTTTGAGCTGTAAAGTAAATGCCCTTACCTGAAACGAAGTCTTGCTTGTAGGAAGACTCAGAGCCTGGGATTTAACTCCATTTCTGAAGTGGAACACACAGCAGAGTTCTCATCCATTGATCACACTCTGCTTTAGAGCAAGAAGCACGCTCTTGCTTTCTAGAGTCTCTAAGACTGCAGGAAACGTGAGTGTGCTGAGAACAGAAGAATGGTGTTTCCTACACATACGGACCATATCTAGTCCAACTCTGCCTCTGAAATTGATACAAAGCACAGGTCCTCTAACATCCAATGCTTATCATTTAAGATGAGAAATGTGTGAGCTTCATGAACGATGTAGTTCGTTTGAGGTGAAAAGTGACTGCCCTTACCTGAAACGAAGTCTCTCTTGTAGGAAGACTCAGAGCCTGCGATTTAACTCCATTTCTGAAGGGATGCACACAGCAGAGTTCTCATGCATTGATCACACTCTGCTTTAGAGCAAGAAGCACGCTCTTGCTTTCTAGAGTCTCTAAGACCGCGGGAAACGTGAGTGTGGTGAGAACAAAAGAATGGTGTTACCTACACATACGGACCATATGTAGTCCAACTCTGCTTCTGAAATTGATACAAGCACAGGTCCTCTAACATCCAATGCTTGTCATTTAAGATGAGAAATGAGTGAACTTTGTAAATGATGTAGTTCGTTTGATCTGACTGCCCTTACCTGAAACGAAATAGTGTTTGTAGAAAGACACAAAACCTGAAATTTAACTCCATTTCTGAAGGGAAACATCAGCATAGTTCTCATCCATGGATCACACTCTTCTTTAGAGCAAGAACAACGCTATTGCCTTCTAGAGTCTCTAATACAGCAGGAAACGTGAGTGTTCTCAGAACATAATAACGGTGTTTCCTACACATAAGGACCATATCTAGTCCAACTCTGCTTCTGAAACTGAAACAAACCACAGGTCCTTTAACATCCAATGCTTGTCAGTTAAGATGAGAAAGATGTGAGCTTCGTGAACGATGTAGTTCGTTTGAGCTGTAAAGAACCTGCCCTTACCTGAAACGAAGTCTTGCTTGTAGGAAGACACAGAGCCTGGGATTTAACTCCATTTCTGAAGGGAAACACACAGCATAGTTCTCATCCATGGATCACACTCTTCTTTAGAGCAAGAAGAACGCTATTGCCTTCTAGAGTCTCTAATACAGCAGGAAACGTGAGTGTTCTCAGAACATAATAACTGTGTTTCCTACACATAAGGACCATATCTAGTCCAACTCTGCTTCTGAAACTGAAACAAACCACAGGTCCTCTAACATCCAATGCTTATCATTTAAGATGAGAAACGTGTGAGCTTCGTGTACGATGTAATTCGTTTGAGCTGTAAAGTAAATGCCCTTACCTGAAACGAAGTCTTGCTTGTAGGAAAACACAGAGCCTGGGATTTAACTTCCTTTCTGAAGTGAAACACACAGCAGAGTTCTCATCCTTAGATCACACTCTGCTTTAGAGCAAGAAGCACGCTCTTGCTTTCTAGAGTCTCTAATACAGCAGGAAACGTGAGGGTGCTCAGAACAATAGAACGGTGTTTCCTACACATACGGACCATATCTAGTCCAACTCTGCTTCAGAAACTGAAAAAAAACACAGGTCCTCTAACATCCAATGCTTGTCAGTGAAGATGAGAAGCATGTGATCTTCGGGAACGATGTAGTTCGTTTGAGCTGTAAAGAACCTGCCCTTACCTGAAATGAAGTCTTCCTTGTAGGAAGACACAGAGCCTGGGATTTAACTCCATTTCTGAAGGGAAACACACAGCACAGTTCTCATCTATAGATCACACTCTGCTTTAGAGCAAGAAGCATGCTCTTCCTTTCTAGAGTCTCTAATACACCAGGAAACTTGATTGTGATCAGAACCAAAGAACTGTGTTTCCTACACATACGGATTTATCTAGTTCAACTCTTCTTCTGAAACTGACACAAAGCACAGGTCCTGTAACATCCAATGCTTTTCAATTAAGACTGAGAAACATGTGAGCTTCGTGTACTATGTAGTTCGTTTGAGCTGTAAAGTAAATGACCTTACCTGAAACGAAGTCTTTCTTGTAGGAAGACTCAGAGCCTGCGATTTAACTCCATTTCTGAAGGGAAACACACAGCAGAGTTCTCTTCCTTAGATCACACTCTGCTTTAGAGCAAGAAGCACGCTCTTGCTTTCTAGAGTCTCTAAGACCGCGGGAAACGTGAGTGTGGTGAGAACAAAAGAATGGTGTTACCTACACATACGGACCATATGTAGTCCAACTCTGCTTCTGAAATTGATACAAGCACAGGTCCTCTAACATCCAATGCTTGTCATTTAAGATGAGAAATGAGTGAACTTTGTAAACCATGTAGTTCGTTTGATCTGACTGCCCTTACCTGAAACGAAATAGTGTTTGTAGAAAGACACAAAACCTGAAATTTAACTCCATTTCTAAAGGGATACACACAGCAGAGTTCTCATCCATTGATCACACTCTGCTTTAGAGCAAGAAGCACGCTCTTGCTTTCTAGAATCTCTAAGACCGCGGGAAACTTGAGTGTGGTGAGAACAAAAGAATGGTGTTTCCTACACATACGGACCATATCTAGTCCAACTCTGCTTCAGAAACTGAAACAAACCGCAGGTCCTCTAACATCCAATGCTTGTCAGTTAAGATGAGAAACATGTGAGCTTCATGAACGATGTAGTTCCTTTGATCTGTAAAGAACCTGCCCTTACCTGAAATGAAGTCTTCCTTGTAGGAAGACACAGAGCCTGGGATTTAACTCCATTTCTGAAGGGAAACACACAGCACAGTTCTCATCTATAGATCACACTCTGCTTTAGAGCAAGAAGCATGCTCTTGCTTTCTAGAGTCTCTAACTTTGAAGAAAACGTAAGTGTGCTGAGAACAGAAGAACAGTGTTTCCTACACATACGGACCATATCTAGGTCAACTCTGCCTCTGAAATTGATATAAAGCACAGGTCCTCTAACATCCAATGCTTATCATTTAAGATGAGAAACGAGTGAGCTTCATGAACGATGTAGTTCATTTGAGCTGAAAAGTGACTGCCCTTACCTGAAACGATGTCTTGCTTGTAGGAATACACAGAGCCTGGGATTTAACTCCATTTCTGAAGGGAAACACACAGCAGAGTTCTCATCCATGGATCACACTCTGCTTTAGAGCAAGAAGAACGCTCTTCCTTTCTAGAGTCTCTAATATACCAGGAAACGTGAGTGTGCTCAGAACAAAGAACGGTGTTTCCTACACATACGGACCATATCTAGTTACACTCTACTTCTGAAACTGAAACAAACCACAGGTCCTCTAACATCCAATGCTTGTCAGTTAAGATTATGAACATGTGAGCTTCGTGAACGATGTAGTTCGTTTGAGCTGTAAAGAACCTGCCCTTACCTGAATTGAAGTCTTCCTTGTAGGAAGACTCAGATCCTGGGATTTAACTCCATTTCTGAAGTGAAACACACAGCAGAGTTCTCATCCTTAGATCACACTCTGCTTTAGAGCAAGAAGCACGCTCTTGCTTTCCAGAGTCTCTAATACAGCAGGATACTTGAGTGTGCTCAGAACAAAAGAACTGTGTTTCCTACACATACCCACTTATCTAGTTCAACTCTTCTTCTGAAACTGACACAAAGCACAGGTCCTCTAACATCCAATGCTTATCATTTAAGATGAGAAATGTGTGAGCTTCGTTAACGATGTCTTTCGTTTGAGGTGAAAAGTGACTGCCCTTACCTGAAACGAAGTCTTTCTTGTAGGAAGACACAGAGCCTGGGATTTAACTCTATTTCTGAAGGGAAACACACAGCATAGTACTCATCCATGGATCACACTCTGCTTTAGAGCAAGAAGCACGCTCTTGCTTTCTAGAGTCTCTAATACAGCAGGAAACGTGAGGGTGCTCAGAACAAAAGAACGGTGTTTCCTACACATACGGACCATATCTAGTTCAACTCTGCTTCTGAAACTGAAACAAATCACAGGTCCTCTAACATCCAATGCTTGTCATTTAAGATGAGAAACATGTGAGCTTCGGGAACGATGTAGTTTGTTTGAGCTGTAAAGTAAATGACCTTACCTGAAACGAAGTCTTGCTTGTAGGAAGACTCAGAGCCTGGGATTTAACTCCATTTCTGAAGTGGAACACACAGCAGAGTTCTCATCCATTGATCACACTCTGCTTTAGAGCAAGAAGCACGCTCTTGCTTTCTAGAGTCTCTAAGACTGCAGGAAACGTGAGTGTGCTGAGAACAGAAGAATGGTGTTTCCTACACATACGGACCATATCTAGTCCAACTCTGCCTCTGAAATTGATACAAAGCACAGGTCCTCTAACATCCAATGCTTATCATTTAAGATGAGAAATGTGTGAGCTTCATGAACGATGTAGTTCGTTTGAGGTGAAAAGTGACTGCCCTTACCTGAAACGAAGTCTCTCTTGTAGGAAGACTCAGAGCCTGCGATTTAACTCCATTTCTGAAGGGATGCACACAGCAGAGTTCTCATGCATTGATCACACTCTGCTTTAGAGCAAGAAGCACGCTCTTGCTTTCTAGAGTCTCTAAGACCGCGGGAAACGTGTGTGTGTTGAGAACAAAAGAATGGTGTTACCTACACATACGGACCATATGTAGTCCAACTCTGCTTCTGAAATTGATACAAGCACAGGTCCTCTAACATCCAAGGCTTGTCATTTAAGATGAGAAACGACTGACCTTTGTGAACAATGTAGTTCCTTTGATCTGAAAACTGACTGCCCTTACCTGAAACGAAATAGTGTTTGTAGAAAGACACAGAGTCTGAAATTTAACTCCATTTCTGAAGGGAAACACACAGCATAGTTCTCATCCATGGATCACACTCTTCTTTAGAGCAAGAAGCATGCTCTTGCTTTCTAGAGTCTCTAAGACTGCAGGAAACGTGAGTGTGCTGAGAACAGAAGAAGAGTGTTTCCTACACATACGGACCATATCTAGGTCAACTCTGCCTCTGAAATTGATATAAAGCACAGGTCCTGTAACATCCAATGCTTATCTTTTAAGATGAGAAACGTGTGATCTTCGTGAACGATGTAGTTCATTTGAGGTGAAAAGTGACTGCCCTTACCTGAAACGAAGTCTTGCTTGTAGGAAGACACAGAGCCTGGGATTTAACTTCCTTTCTGAAGTGAAACACACAGCAGTGTTCTCATCCTTAGATCACACTCTGCTTTAGAGCAAGAAGCACGCTCTTGCTTTCTAGAGTCTCTAATACAGCAGGAAACGTGAGGGTGCTCAGAACAATAGAACGGTGTTTCCTACACATACGGACCATATCTAGTCCAACTCTGCTTCAGAAACTGAAAAAAAACACAGGTCCTCTAACATCCAATGCTTGTCAGTGAAGATGAGAAGCATGTGATCTTCGGGAACGATGTAGTTCGTTTGAGCTGTAAAGAACCTGCCCTTACCTGAAATGAAGTCTTCCTTGTAGGAAGACACAGAGCCTGGGATTTAACTCCATTTCTGAAGGGAAACACACAGCACAGTTCTCATCTATAGATCACACTCTGCTTTAGAGCAAGAAGCATGCTCTTCCTTTCTAGAGTCTCTAATACACCAGGAAACTTGATTGTGATCAGAACCAAAGAACTGTGTTTCCTACACATACGGATTTATCTAGTTCAACTCTTCTTCTGAAACTGACACAAAGCACAGGTCCTGTAACATCCAATGCTTTTCAATTAAGACTGAGAAACATGTGAGCTTCGTGTACTATGTAGTTCGTTTGAGCTGTAAAGTAAATGACCTTACCTGAAACGAAGTCTTTCTTGTAGGAAGACTCAGAGCCTGCGATTTAACTCCATTTCTGAAGGGAAACACACAGCAGAGTTCTCATCCATTGATCACACTCTGCTTTAGAGCAAGAAGCACGCTCTTGCTTTCTAGAGTCTCTAATACAGCAGGAAACGTGAGGGTGCTCAGAACAATAGAACGGTGTTTCCTACACATACGGACCATATCTAGTCCAACTCTGCTTCAGAAACTGAAAAAAAACACAGGTCCTCTAACATCCAATGCTTGTCAGTGAAGATGAGAAGCATGTGATCTTCGGGAACGATGTAGTTCGTTTGAGCTGTAAAGAACCTGCCCTTACCTGAAATGAAGTCTTCCTTGTAGGAAGACACAGAGCCTGGGATTTAACTCCATTTCTGAAGGGAAACACACAGCACAGTTCTCATCTATAGATCACACTCTGCTTTAGAGCAAGAAGCATGCTCTTCCTTTCTAGAGTCTCTAATACACCAGGAAACTTGATTGTGATCAGAACCAAAGAACTGTGTTTCCTACACATACGGATTTATCTAGTTCAACTCTTCTTCTGAAACTGACACAAAGCACAGGTCCTGTAACATCCAATGCTTTTCAATTAAGACTGAGAAACATGTGAGCTTCGTGTACTATGTAGTTCGTTTGAGCTGTAGGGTAAATGACCTTACCTGAAACGAAGTCTTTCTTGTAGGAAGACTCAGAGCCTGCGATTTAACTCCATTTCTGAAGGGAAACACACAGCAGAGTTCTCATCCATTGATCACACTCTGCTTTAGAGCAAGAAGCACGCTCTTGCTTTCTAGAGTCTCTAAGACCGCGGGAAACGTGAGTGTGGTGAGAACAAAAGAATGGTGTTACCTACACATACGGACCATATGTAGTCCAACTCTGCTTCTGAAATTGATACAAGCACAGGTCCTCTAACATCCAATGCTTGTCATTTAAGATGAGAAATGAGTGAACTTTGTAAACCATGTAGTTCGTTTGATCTGACTGCCCTTACCTGAAACGAAATAGTGTTTGTAGAAAGACACAAAACCTGAAATTTAACTCCATTTCTGAAGGGAAACACACAGCATAGTTCTCATCCATGGATCACACTCTTCTTTAGAGCAAGAAGAACGCTATTGCCTTCTAGAGTCTCTAATACAGCAGGAAACGTGAGTGTTCTCAGAACATAATAACGGTGTTTCCTACACATAAGGACCATATCTAGTCCAACTCTGCTTCTGAAACTGAAACAAACCACAGGTCCTTTAACATCCAATGCTTGTCAGTTAAGATGAGAAAGATGTGAGCTTCGTGAACGATGTAGTTCGTTTGAGCTGTAAAGAACCTGCCCTTACCTGAAACGAAGTCTTGCTTGTAGGAAGACACAGAGCCTGGGATTTAACTCCATTTCTGAAGGGAAACACACAGCATAGTTCTCATCCATGGATCACACTCTTCTTTAGAGCAAGAAGAACGCTCTTCCTTTCTAGAGTCTCTAATATACCAGGAAACGTGAGTGTGCTCAGAACAAAGAACGGTGTTTCCTACACATACGGACCATATCTAGTTACACTCTACTTCTGAAACTGAAACAAACCACAGGTCCTCTAACATCCAATGCTTGTCAGTTAAGATTATGAACATGTGAGCTTCGTGAACGATGTAGTTCGTTTGAGCTGTAAAGAACCTGCCCTTACCTGAATTGAAGTCTTCCTTGTAGGAAGACTCAGATCCTGGGATTTAACTCCATTTCTGAAGTGAAACACACAGCAGAGTTCTCATCCTTAGATCACACTCTGCTTTAGAGCAAGAAGCACGCTCTTGCTTTCCAGAGTCTCTAATACAGCAGGATACTTGAGTGTGCTCAGAACAAAAGAACTGTGTTTCCTACACATACCCACTTATCTAGTTCAACTCTTCTTCGAAACTGACACAAAGCACAGGTCCTCTAACATCCAATGCTTATCATTTAAGATGAGAAATGTGTGAGCTTCGTGTACGATGTAGTTCCTTTGAGGTGAAAAGTGACTGCTCTTACCTGAAACGAAGTCTCTCTTGTAGGAAGACTCAGAGCCTGCGATTTAATTCCATTTCTGAAGGGATACACACAGCAGAGTTCTCATGGATTGATCACACTCTGCTTTAGAGCAAGAAGCACGCTCTTGCTTTCTAGAGTCTCTAAGACAGCGGGAAACGTGAGTGTGGTGAGAACAAAAGAATGGTGTTTCCTACACATACGGACCATATGTAGTCCAACTCTGCTTCTGAAATTGATACAAGCACAGGTCCTCTAACATCCAAGGCTTGTCATTTAAGATGAGAAACGACTGACCTTTGTGAACGATGTAGTTCCTTTGATCTGAAAACTGACTGCCCTTACCTGAAACAAAATAGTGTTTGTAGAAAGACACAGAGTCTGAAATTTAACTCCATTTCTGAAGGGAAACACACAGCATAGTTCTCATCCATGGATCACACTCTTCTTTAGAGCAAGAAGAACGCTATTGCCTTCTAGAGTCTCTAATAAAGCAGGAAACATGAGTGTTCTCAGATCATAATAACGGTGTTTCCTACACATAAGGACCATATCTAGGTCAACTCTGCCTCTGAAATTGATATAAAGCACAGGTCCTCTAACATCCAATGCTTATCATTTAAGATGAGAAACGTATGAGCTTCGTGAACGATGTAGTTCATTTGAGCTGAAAAGTGACTGCCCTTACCTGAAACGAAGTCTTGCTTGTAGGAAGACACAGAGCCTGGGATTTAACTCCATTTCTGAAGGGAAACACACAGCATAGTTCTCATCCATGGATCACACTCTGCTTTAGAGCAAGAAGAACGCTCTTGCTTTCTAGAGTCTCTAATACAGCAGGAAACATGAGTGTGCTCAGAACAAAAGAACGGTGTTTCCTACACATACGGACCATATCTAGTCCAACTCTGCTTCAGAAATTAAAAAAAAACACAGGTCCTCTAACAGCCAATGCTTGTCAGTGAAGATGAGAAGCATGTGATCTTCGGGAACGATGTAGTTCGTTTGAGCTGTAAAGAACCTGCCCTTACCTGAAATGAAGTCTTCCATGTAGGAAGACACAGAGCCTGGGATTTAACTCCATTTCTGAAGGGAAACACACAGCACAGTTCTCATCTATAGATCACACTCTGCTTTAGAGCAAGAAGCATGCTCTTCCTTTCTAGAGTCTCTAATACACCAGGAAACTTGATTGTGATCAGAACCAAAGAACTGTGTTTCCTACACATACGGATTTATCTAGTTCAACTCTTCTTCTGAAACTGACACAAAGCACAGGTCCTGTAACATCCAATGCTTTTCAATTAAGACTGAGAAACATGTGAGCTTCGTGTACTATGTAGTTCGTTTGAGCTGTAAAGTAAATGACCTTACCTGAAACGAAGTCTTTCTTGTAGGAAGACTCAGAGCCTGCGATTTAACTCCATTTCTGAAGGGAAACACACAGCAGAGTTCTCATCCATTGATCACACTCTGCTTTAGAGCAAGAAGCACGCTCTTGCTTTCTAGAGTCTCTAATACAGCAGGAAACGTGAGGGTGCTCAGAACAATAGAACGGTGTTTCCTACACATACGGACCATATCTAGTCCAACTCTGCTTCAGAAACTGAAAAAAAACACAGGTCCTCTAACATCCAATGCTTGTCAGTGAAGATGAGAAGCATGTGATCTTCGGGAACGATGTAGTTCGTTTGAGCTGTAAAGAACCTGCCCTTACCTGAAATGAAGTCTTCCTTGTAGGAAGACACAGAGCCTGGGATTTAACTCCATTTCTGAAGGGAAACACACAGCACAGTTCTCATCTATAGATCACACTCTGCTTTAGAGCAAGAAGCATGCTCTTCCTTTCTAGAGTCTCTAATACACCAGGAAACTTGATTGTGATCAGAACCAAAGAACTGTGTTTCCTACACATACGGATTTATCTAGTTCAACTCTTCTTCTGAAACTGACACAAAGCACAGGTCCTGTAACATCCAATGCTTTTCAATTAAGACTGAGAAACATGTGAGCTTCGTGTACTATGTAGTTCGTTTGAGCTGTAGGGTAAATGACCTTACCTGAAACGAAGTCTTTCTTGTAGGAAGACTCAGAGCCTGCGATTTAACTCCATTTCTGAAGGGAAACACACAGCAGAGTTCTCATCCATTGATCACACTCTGCTTTAGAGCAAGAAGCACGCTCTTGCTTTCTAGAGTCTCTAAGACCGCGGGAAACGTGAGTGTGGTGAGAACAAAAGAATGGTGTTACCTACACATACGGACCATATGTAGTCCAACTCTGCTTCTGAAATTGATACAAGCACAGGTCCTCTAACATCCAATGCTTGTCATTTAAGATGAGAAATGAGTGAACTTTGTAAACCATGTAGTTCGTTTGATCTGACTGCCCTTACCTGAAACGAAATAGTGTTTGTAGAAAGACACAAAACCTGAAATTTAACTCCATTTCTGAAGGGAAACACACAGCATAGTTCTCATCCATGGATCACACTCTTCTTTAGAGCAAGAAGAACGCTATTGCCTTCTAGAGTCTCTAATACAGCAGGAAACGTGAGTGTTCTCAGAACATAATAACGGTGTTTCCTACACATAAGGACCATATCTAGTCCAACTCTGCTTCTGAAACTGAAACAAACCACAGGTCCTTTAACATCCAATGCTTGTCAGTTAAGATGAGAAAGATGTGAGCTTCGTGAACGATGTAGTTCGTTTGAGCTGTAAAGAACCTGCCCTTACCTGAAACGAAGTCTTGCTTGTAGGAAGACACAGAGCCTGGGATTTAACTCCATTTCTGAAGGGAAACACACAGCATAGTTCTCATCCATGGATCACACTCTTCTTTAGAGCAAGAAGAACGCTCTTCCTTTCTAGAGTCTCTAATATACCAGGAAACGTGAGTGTGCTCAGAACAAAGAACGGTGTTTCCTACACATACGGACCATATCTAGTTACACTCTACTTCTGAAACTGAAACAAACCACAGGTCCTCTAACATCCAATGCTTGTCAGTTAAGATTATGAACATGTGAGCTTCGTGAACGATGTAGTTCGTTTGAGCTGTAAAGAACCTGCCCTTACCTGAATTGAAGTCTTCCTTGTAGGAAGACTCAGATCCTGGGATTTAACTCCATTTCTGAAGTGAAACACACAGCAGAGTTCTCATCCTTAGATCACACTCTGCTTTAGAGCAAGAAGCACGCTCTTGCTTTCCAGAGTCTCTAATACAGCAGGATACTTGAGTGTGCTCAGAACAAAAGAACTGTGTTTCCTACACATACCCACTTATCTAGTTCAACTCTTCTTCGAAACTGACACAAAGCACAGGTCCTCTAACATCCAATGCTTATCATTTAAGATGAGAAATGTGTGAGCTTCGTGTACGATGTAGTTCCTTTGAGGTGAAAAGTGACTGCTCTTACCTGAAACGAAGTCTCTCTTGTAGGAAGACTCAGAGCCTGCGATTTAATTCCATTTCTGAAGGGATACACACAGCAGAGTTCTCATGGATTGATCACACTCTGCTTTAGAGCAAGAAGCACGCTCTTGCTTTCTAGAGTCTCTAAGACAGCGGGAAACGTGAGTGTGGTGAGAACAAAAGAATGGTGTTTCCTACACATACGGACCATATGTAGTCCAACTCTGCTTCTGAAATTGATACAAGCACAGGTCCTCTAACATCCAAGGCTTGTCATTTAAGATGAGAAACGACTGACCTTTGTGAACGATGTAGTTCCTTTGATCTGAAAACTGACTGCCCTTACCTGAAACAAAATAGTGTTTGTAGAAAGACACAGAGTCTGAAATTTAACTCCATTTCTGAAGGGAAACACACAGCATAGTTCTCATCCATGGATCACACTCTTCTTTAGAGCAAGAAGAACGCTATTGCCTTCTAGAGTCTCTAATAAAGCAGGAAACATGAGTGTTCTCAGATCATAATAACGGTGTTTCCTACACATAAGGACCATATCTAGGTCAACTCTGCCTCTGAAATTGATATAAAGCACAGGTCCTCTAACATCCAATGCTTATCATTTAAGATGAGAAACGTATGAGCTTCGTGAACGATGTAGTTCATTTGAGCTGAAAAGTGACTGCCCTTACCTGAAACGAAGTCTTGCTTGTAGGAAGACACAGAGCCTGGGATTTAACTCCATTTCTGAAGGGAAACACACAGCATAGTTCTCATCCATGGATCACACTCTGCTTTAGAGCAAGAAGAACGCTCTTGCTTTCTAGAGTCTCTAATACAGCAGGAAACATGAGTGTGCTCAGAACAAAAGAACGGTGTTTCCTACACATACGGACCATATCTAGTCCAACTCTGCTTCAGAAATTAAAAAAAAACACAGGTCCTCTAACAGCCAATGCTTGTCAGTGAAGATGAGAAGCATGTGATCTTCGGGAACGATGTAGTTCGTTTGAGCTGTAAAGAACCTGCCCTTACCTGAAATGAAGTCTTCCATGTAGGAAGACACAGAGCCTGGGATTTAACTCCATTTCTGAAGGGAAACACACAGCACAGTTCTCATCTATAGATCACACTCTGCTTTAGAGCAAGAAGCATGCTCTTCCTTTCTAGAGTCTCTAATACACCAGGAAACTTGATTGTGATCAGAACCAAAGAACTGTGTTTCCTACACATACGGATTTATCTAGTTCAACTCTTCTTCTGAAACTGACACAAAGCACAGGTCCTGTAACATCCAATGCTTTTCAATTAAGACTGAGAAACATGTGAGCTTTGTGTACTATGTAGTTCGTTTGAGCTGTAAAGTAAATGACCTTACCTGAAACGAAGTCTTTCTTGTAGGAAGACTCAGAGCCTGCGATTTAACTCCATTTCTGAAGGGAAACCCACAGCAGAGTTCTCATCCATTGATCACACTCTGCTTTAGAGCAAGAAGCACGCTCTTGCTTTCTAGAGTCTCTAAGACCGCAGGAAACGTGAGTGTGGTGAGAACAAAAGAATGGTGTTACCTACACATACGGACCATATGTAGTCCAACTCTGCTTCTGAAATTGATACAAGCACAGGTCCTCTAACATCCAATACTTGTCATTTAAGATGAGAAATGAGTGAACTTTGTAAACGATGTAGTTCGTTTGATCTGACTGCCCTTACCTGAAACGAAATAGTGTTTGTAGAAAGACACAAAACCTGAAATTTAACTCCATTTCTGAAGGGAAACATCAGCATAGTTCTCATCCATGGATCACACTCTTCTTTAGAGCAAGAACAACGCTATTGCCTTCTAGAGTCTCTAATACAGCAGGAAACGTGAGTGTTCTCAGAACATAATAACGGTGTTTCCTACACATAAGGACCATATCTAGTCCAACTCTGCTTCTGAAACTGAAACAAACCACAGGTCCTTTAACATCCAATGCTTGTCAGTTAAGATGAGAAAGATGTGAGCTTCGTGAACGATGTAGTTCGTTTGAGCTGTAAAGAACCTGCCCTTACCTGAAACGAAGTCTTGCTTGTAGGAAGACACAGAGCCTGGGATTTAACTCCATTTCTGAAGGGAAACACACAGCATAGTTCTCATCCATGGATCACACTCTTCTTTAGAGCAAGAAGAACGCTATTGCCTTCTAGAGTCTCTAATACAGCAGGAAACGTGAGTGTTCTCAGAACATAATAACTGTGTTTCCTACACATAAGGACCATATCTAGTCCAACTCTGCTTCTGAAACTGAAACAAACCACAGGTCCTCTAACATCCAATGCTTATCATTTAAGATGAGAAACGTGTGAGCTTCGTGTACGATGTAATTCGTTTGAGCTGTAAAGTAAATGCCCTTACCTGAAACGAAGTCTTGCTTGTAGGAAGACACAGAGCCTGGGATTTAACTTCCTTTCTGAAGTGAAACACACAGCAGAGTTCTCATCCTTAGATCACACTCTGCTTTAGAGCAAGAAGCACGCTCTTGCTTTCTAGAGTCTCTAATACAGCAGGAAACGTGAGGGTGCTCAGAACAATAGAACGGTGTTTCCTACACATACGGACCATATCTAGTCCAACTCTGCTTCAGAAACTGAAAAAAAACACAGGTCCTCTAACATCCAATGCTTGTCAGTGAAGATGAGAAGCATGTGATCTTCGGGAACGATGTAGTTCGTTTGAGCTGTAAAGAACCTGCCCTTACCTGAAATGAAGTCTTCCTTGTAGGAAGACACAGAGCATGGGATTTAACTCCATTTCTGAAGGGAAACACACAGCACAGTTCTCATCTATAGATCACACTCTGCTTTAGAGCAAGAAGCATGCTCTTCCTTTCTAGAGTCTCTAATACACCAGGAAACTTGATTGTGATCAGAACCAAAGAACTGTGTTTCCTACACATACGGATTTATCTAGTTCAACTCTTCTTCTGAAACTGACACAAAGCACAGGTCCTGTAACATCCAATGCTTTTCAATTAAGACTGAGAAACATGTGAGCTTCGTGTACTATGTAGTTCGTTTGAGCTGTAAAGTAAATGACCTTACCTGAAACGAAGTCTTTCTTGTAGGAAGACTCAGAGCCTGCGATTTAACTCCATTTCTGAAGGGAAACACACAGCAGAGTTCTCATCCATTGATCACACTCTGCTTTAGAGCAAGAAGCACGCTCTTGCTTTCTAGAGTCTCTAAGACCGCGGGAAACGTGAGTGTGGTGAGAACAAAAGAATGGTGTTACCTACACATACGGACCATATGTAGTCCAACTCTGCTTCTGAAATTGATACAAGCACAGGTCCTCTAACATCCAATGCTTGTCATTTAAGATGAGAAATGAGTGAACTTTGTAAACCATGTAGTTCGTTTGATCTGACTGCCCTTACCTGAAACGAAATAGTGTTTGTAGAAAGACACAAAACCTGAAATTTAACTCCATTTCTGAAGGGATACACACAGCAGAGTTCTCATCCATTGATCACACTCTGCTTTAGAGCAAGAAGCACGCTCTTGCTTTCTAGAATCTCTAAGACCGCGGGAAACGTGAGTGTGGTGAGAACAAAAGAATGGTGTTTCCTACACATACGGACCATATCTAGTCCAACTCTGCTTCAGAAACTGAAACAAACCGCAGGTCCTCTAACATCCAATGCTTGTCAGTTAAGATGAGAAACATGTGAGCTTCATGAACGATGTAGTTCCTTTGATCTGTAAAGAACCTGCCCTTACCTGAAATGAAGTCTTCCTTGTAGGAAGACACAGAGCCTGGGATTTAACTCCATTTCTGAAGGGAAACACACAGCACAGTTCTCATCTATAGATCACACTCTGCTTTAGAGCAAGAAGCATGCTCTTGCTTTCTAGAGTCTCTAACTTTGAAGAAAACGTAAGTGTGCTGAGAACAGAAGAACAGTGTTTCCTACACATACGGACCATATCTAGGTCAACTCTGCCTCTGAAATTGATATAAAGCACAGGTCCTCTAACATCCAATGCTTATCATTTAAGATGAGAAACGAGTGAGCTTCATGAACGATGTAGTTCATTTGAGCTGAAAAGTGACTGCCCTTACCTGAAACGATGTCTTGCTTGTAGGAATACACAGAGCCTGGGATTTAACTCCATTTCTGAAGGGAAACACACAGCAGAGTTCTCATCCATGGATCACACTCTGCTTTAGAGCAAGAAGAACGCTCTTCCTTTCTAGAGTCTCTAATATACCAGGAAACGTGAGTGTGCTCAGAACAAAGAACGGTGTTTCCTACACATACGGACCATATCTAGTTACACTCTACTTCTGAAACTGAAACAAACCACAGGTCCTCTAACATCCAATGCTTGTCAGTTAAGATTATGAACATGTGAGCTTCGTGAACGATGTAGTTCGTTTGAGCTGTAAAGAACCTGCCCTTACCTGAATTGAAGTCTTCCTTGTAGGAAGACTCAGATCCTGGGATTTAACTCCATTTCTGAAGTGAAACACACAGCAGAGTTCTCATCCTTAGATCACACTCTGCTTTAGAGCAAGAAGCACGCTCTTGCTTTCCAGAGTCTCTAATACAGCAGGATACTTGAGTGTGCTCAGAACAAAAGAACTGTGTTTCCTACACATACCCACTTATCTAGTTCAACTCTTCTTCTGAAACTGACACAAAGCACAGGTCCTCTAACATCCAATGCTTATCATTTAAGATGAGAAATGTGTGAGCTTCGTTAACGATGTATTTCGTTTGAGGTGAAAAGTGACTGCCCTTACCTGAAACGAAGTCTTGCTTGTAGGAAGACACAGAGCCTGGGATTTAACTCTATTTCTGAAGGGAAACACACAGCATAGTACTCATCCATGGATCACACTCTGCTTTAGAGCAAGAAGCACGCTCTTGCTTTCTAGAGTCTCTAATACAGCAGGAAACGTGAGGGTGCTCAGAACAAAAGAACAGTGTTTCCTACACATACGGACCATATCTAGTTCAACTCTGCTTCTGAAACTGAAACAAATCACAGGTCCTCTAACATCCAATGCTTGTCATTTAAGATGAGAAACATGTGAGCTTCGGGAACGATGTAGTTTGTTTGAGCTGTAAAGTAAATGACCTTACCTGAAACGAAGTCTTGCTTGTCGGAAGACTCAGAGCCTGGGATTTAACTCCATTTCTGAAGTGGAACACACAGCAGAGTTCTCATCCATTGATCACACTCTGCTTTAGAGCAAGAAGCACGCTCTTGCTTTCTAGAGTCTCTAAGACTGCAGGAAACGTGAGTGTGCTGAGAAAAGAAGAATGGTGTTTCCTACACATACGGACCATATCTAGTCCAACTCTGCCTCTGAAATTGATACAAAGCACAGGTCCTCTAACATCCAATGCTTATCATTTAAGATGAGAAATGTGTGAGCTTATTGAACGATGTAGTTCGATTGAGGTGAAAAGTGACTGCCCTTACCTGAAACGAAGTCTCTCTTGTAGGAAGACTCAGAGCCTGCGATTTAACTCCATTTCTGAAGGGATGCACACAGCAGAGTTCTCATGCATTGATCACACTCTGCTTTAGAGCAAGAAGCACGCTCTTGCTTTCTAGAGTCTCTAAGACTGCGGGAAACGTGTGTGTGTGTTGAGAACAAAAGAATGGTGTTACCTACACATACGGACCATATGTAGTCCAACTCTGCTTCTGAAATTGATACAAGCACAGGTCCTCTAACATCCAAGGCTTGTCATTTAAGATGAGAAACGACTGACCTTTGTGAACAATGTAGTTCCTTTGATCTGAAAACTGACTGCCCTTACCTGAAACGAAATAGTGTTTGTAGAAAGACACAGAGTCTGAAATTTAACTCCATTTCTGAAGGGAAACACACAGCATAGTTCTCATCCATGGATCACACTCTTCTTTAGAGCAAGAAGCATGCTCTTGCTTTCTAGAGTCTCTAAGACTGCAGGAAACGTGAGTGTGCTGAGAACAGAAGAAGAGTGTTTCCTACACATACGGACCCTATCTAGGTCAACTCTGCCTCTGAAATTGATATAAAGCACAGGTCCTGTAACATCCAATGCTTATCATTTAAGATGAGAAACAAGTGAGCTTCATGAACAATGTAGTTCGTTTGAGCTGTAAAGAACCTGCCCTTACCTGAAATGAAGTCTTCCTTGTAGGAAGACACAGAGCCTGGGATTTAACTCCATTTCTGAAGGGAAACACACAGCACAGTTCTCATCTATAGATCACACTCTGCTTTAGAGCAAGAAGCATGCTCTTGCTTTCTAGAGTCTCTAACTTTGCAGAAAACGTAAGTGTGCTGAAAACAGAAGACCAGTGTTTCCTACACATACGGACCATATCTAGGTCAACTCTGCCTCTGAAATTGATATAAAGCACAGGTCCTCTAACATCCAATGCTTATCATTTAAGATGAGAAACGTGTGAGCTTCATGAACGATGTAGTTCATTTGAGCTGAAAAGTGACTGCCCTTACCTGAAACGATGTCTTGCTTGTAGGAAGACACAGAGCCTGGGATTTAACTCCATTTCTGAAGGGAAACACACAGCATAGTTCTCATCTATGGATCACACTCTGCTTTAGAGCAAGAAGAACGCTATTGCCTTCTAGAGTCTCTAATACAGCAGGAAACATGAGTGTTCTCAGAACATAATAACGGAGTTTTCCTACATAAGGACCATATCTAGGTCAACTCTGCCTCTGAAATTGATATAAAGCACAGGTCCTCTAACATCCAATGCTTATCTTTTAAGATGAGAAACGTGTGAGCTTCGTGAACGATGTAGTTCATTTGAGGTGAAAAGTGACTGCCCTTACCTGAAACGAAGTCTTGCTTGTAGGAAGACACAGAGCCTGGGATTTAACTTCCTTTCTGAAGTGAAACACACAGCAGAGTTCTCATCCTTAGATCACACTCTGCTTTAGAGCAAGAAGCACGCTCTTGCTTTCTAGAGTCTCTAATACAGCAGGAAACATGAGGGTGCTCAGAACAATAGAACGGTGTTTCCTACACATACGGACCTTATCTAGTCCAACTCTGCTTCAGAAACTGAAAAAAAACACAGGTCCTCTAACATCCAATGCTTGTCAGTGAAGATGAGAAGCATGTGATCTTCGGGAACGATGTAGTTCGTTTGAGCTGTAAAGAACCTGCCCTTACCTGAAATGAAGTCTTCCTTGTAGGAAGACACAGAGCCTGGGATTTAACTCCATTTCTGAAGGGAAACACACAGCACAGTTCTCATCTATAGATCACACTCTGCTTTAGAGCAAGAAGCATGCTCTTCCTTTCTAGAGTCTCTAATACACCAGGAAACTTGATTGTGATCAGAACCAAAGAACTGTGTTTCCTACACATACGGATTTATCTAGTTCAACTCTTCTTCTGAAACTGACACAAAGCACAGGTCCTGTAACATCCAATGCTTTTCAATTAAGACTGAGAAACATGTGAGCTTCGTGTACTATGTAGTTCGTTTGAGCTGTAAAGTAAATGACCTTACCTGAAACGAAGTCTTTCTTGTAGGAAGACTCAGAGCCTGCGATTTAACTCCATTTCTGAAGGGAAACACACAGCAGAGTTCTCATCCATTGATCACACTCTGCTTTAGAGCAAGAAGCACGCTCTTGCTTTCTAGAGTCTCTAAGACCGCGGGAAACGTGAGTGTGGTGAGAACAAAAGAATGGTGTTACCTACACATACGGACCATATGTAGTCCAACTCTGCTTCTGAAATTGATACAAGCACAGGTCCTCTAACATCCAATGCTTGTCATTTAAGATGAGAAATGAGTGAACTTTGTAAACGATGTAGTTCGTTTGATCTGACTGCCCTTACCTGAAACGAAATAGTGTTTGTAGAAAGACACAAAACCTGAAATTTAACTCCATTTCTGAAGGGAAACACACAGCATAGTTCTCATCCATGGATCACACTCTTCTTTAGAGCAAGAAGAACGCTATTGCCTTCTAGAGTCTCTAATACAGCAGGAAACGTGAGTGTTCTCAGAACATAATAACGGTGTTTCCTACACATAAGGACCATATCTAGTCCAACTCTGCTTCTGAAACTGAAACAAACCACAGGTCCTTTAACATCCAATGCTTGTCAGTTAAGATGAGAAAGATGTGAGCTTCGTGAACGATGTAGTTCGTTTGAGCTGTAAAGAACCTGCCCTTACCTGAAATGAAGTCTTCCTTGTAGGAAGACACAGAGCCTGGGATTTAACTCCATTTCTGAAGGGAAACACACAGCACAGTTCTCATCTATAGATCACACTCTGCTTTAGAGCAAGAAGCATGCTCTTCCTTTCTAGAGTCTCTAATACACCAGGAAACTTGATTGTGATCAGAACCAAAGAACTGTGTTTCCTACACATACGGATTTATCTAGTTCAACTCTTCTTCTGAAACTGACACAAAGCACAGGTCCTGTAACATCCAATGCTTTTCAATTAAGACTGAGAAACATGTGAGCTTCGTGTACTATGTAGTTCGTTTGAGCTGTAAAGTAAATGACCTTACCTGAAACGAAGTCTTTCTTGTAGGAAGACTCAGAGCCTGCGATTTAACTCCATTTCTGAAGGGAAACACACAGCAGAGTTCTCATCCATTGATCACACTCTGCTTTAGAGCAAGAAGCAAGCTCTTGCTTTCTAGAGTCTCTAAGACCGCGGGAAACGTGAGTGTGGTGAGAACAAAAGAATGGTGTTACCTACACATACGGACCATATGTAGTCCAACTCTGCTTCTGAAATTGATACAAGCACAGGTCCTCTAACATCCAATGCTTGTCATTTAAGATGAGAAATGAGTGAACTTTGTAAACGATGTAGTTCCTTTGATCTGACTGCCCTTACCTGAAACGAAATAGTGTTTGTAGAAAGACACAAAACCTGAAATTTAACTCCATTTCTGAAGGGAAACACACAGCATAGTTCTCATCCATGGAACACACTCTTCTTTAGAGCAAGAAGAACGCTATTGCCTTCTAGAGTCTCTAATACAGCAGGAAACGTGAGTGTTCTCAGAACATAATAACGGTGTTTCCTACACATAAGGACCATATCTAGTCCAACTCTGCTTCTGAAACTGAAACAAACCACAGGTCCTTTAACATCCAATGCTTGTCAGTTAAGATGAGAAAGATGTGAGCTTCGTGAACGATGTAGTTCGTTTGAGCTGTAAAGAACCTGCCCTTACCTGAAACGAAGTCTTGCTTGTAGGAAGACACAGAGCCTGGGATTTAACTCCATTTCTGAAGGGAAACACACAGCATAGTTCTCATCCATGGATCACACTCTTCTTTAGAGCAAGAAGAACGCTATTGCCTTCTAGAGTCTCTAATACAGCAGGAAACGTGAGTGTTCTCAGAACATAATAACTGTGTTTCCTACACATAAGGACCATATCTAGTCCAACTCTGCTTCTGAAACTGAAACAAACCACAGGTCCTCTAACATCCAATGCTTGTCAGTTAAGATTATGAACATGTGAGCTTCGTGAACAATGTAGTTCGTTTGAGCTGTAAAGAACCTGCCCTTACCTGAAATGAAGTCTTCCTTGTAGGAAGACTCAGATCCTGGGATTTAACTCCATTTCTGAAGTGAAACACACAGCATAGTTCTCATCTATAGATCACACTCTGCTTTAGAGCAAGAAGCATGCACTTCCTTTCTAGAGTCTCTAATAGAGCAGGAAACGTGAGGGTGCTCAGAACAAAAGAACTGTGTTTCCTACACATACGGACCATATCTAGTTCAACTCTGCTTCTGAAACTGAAACAAACCACAGTTCCTCTAACATCCAATGCTTATCATTTAAGATGAGAAACGTGTGAGCTTCGTGTACGATGTAGTTCGTTTGAGCTGTAAAGTAAATGCCCTTACATGAAACGAAGTCTTGCTTGTAGGAAGACAAAGAGCCTGGGATTTAACTCCATTTCTGAAGGGAAACACACAGCATAGTTCTCATCCATGGATCACACTCTGCTTTAGAGCAAGAAGAACGCTCTTGCTTTCTAGAGTCTCTAATACAGCAGGAAACGTGAGTGTGCTCAGAACAAAAGAACGGTGTTTCCTACACATACGGACCATATCTAGTCCAACTCTGCTTCAGAAACTGAAACAAACCACAAGTCCTCTAACATCCAATGATTGTCAGTTAAGATGAGAAACATGTGAGCTTCGGGAACGATGTAGTTTGTTTGAGCTGTAAAGTAAATGACCTTACCTGAAACGAAGTCTTGCTTGTAGGAAGACTCAGAGCCTGGGATTTAACTCCATTTCTGAAGTGGAACACACATCAGAGTTCTCATCCATTGATCACACTCTGCTTTAGAGGAAGAAGCACGCTCTTGCTTTCTAGAGTCTCTAAGAGTGCAGGAAACGTGAATGTGCTGAGAACAGAAGAATGGTGTTTCCTACACATACGGACCATATCTAGTCCAACTCTGCCTCTGAAATTGATACAAAGCACAGGTCCTCTAACATCCAATGCTTATCATTTAAGATGAGAAATGTGTGAGCTTCGTGAACGATGTAGTTCGTTTGAGGTGAAAAGTGACTGCCCTTACCTGAAACGAAGTCTCTCTTGTAGGAAGACTCAGAGCCTGCGATTTAACTCCATTTCTGAAGGGATACACACAGCAGAGTTCTCATCCATTGATCACACTCTGCTTTAGAGCAAGAAGCACGCTCTTGCTTTCTAGAATCTCTAAGACCGCGGGAAACGTGAGTGTGGTGAGAACAAAATAATGGTGTTTCCAACACATACGGACCATATCTAGTCCAACTCTGCTTCAGAAACTGAAACAAACCACAGGTCCTCTAACATCCAATGCTTGTCAGTTAAGATGAGAAACATGTGAGCTTCATGAACGATGTAGTTCGTTTGATCTGTAAAGAACCTGCCCTTACCTGAAATGAAGTCTTCCTTGTAGGAAGACACAGAGCCTGGGATTTAACTCCATTTCTGAAGGGAAACACACAGCACAGTTCTCATCTATAGATCACACTCTGCTTTAGAGCAAGAAGCATGCTCTTGCTTTCTAGAGTCTCTAACTTTGAAGAAAACGTAAGTGTGCTGAGAACAGAAGAACAGTGTTTCCTACACATACGGACCATATCTAGGTCAACTCTGCCTCTGAAATTGATATAAAGCTCAGGTCCTCTAACATCCAATGCTTATCATTTAAGATGAGAAACGAGTGAGCTTCATGAACGATGTAGTTCATTTGAGCTGAAAAGTGACTGCCCTTACCTGAAACGATGTCTTGCTTGTAGGAATACACAGAGCCTGGGATTTAACTCCATTTCTGAAGGGAAACACACAGCAGAGTTCTCATCCATGGATCACACTCTGCTTTAGAGCAAGAAGAACGCTCTTCCTTTCTAGAGTCTCTAATACAGCAGGAAACGTGAGTGTGCTCAGAACAAAGAACGGTGTTTCCTACACATACGGACCATATCTAGTTACACTCTACTTCTGAAACTGAAACAAACCACAGGTCCTCTAACATCCAATGCTTGTCAGTTAAGATTATGAACATGTGAGCTTCGTGAACGATGTAGTTCGTTTGAGCTGTAAAGAACCTGACCTTACCTGAATTGAAGTCTTCCTTGTAGGAAGACTCAGATCCTGGGATTTAACTCCATTTCTGAAGTGAAACACACAGCAGAGTTCTCATCCTTAGATCACACTCTGCTTTAGAGCAAGAAGCACGCTCTTGCTTTCTAGAGTCTCTAAGACCGCAGGAAAGTCTGTGTGGTGAGAACAAAAGAATGGTGTTACCTACACATACGGACCCTATGTAGTCCAACTCTGCTTCTGAAATTGATACAAGCACAGGTCCTATAACATCCAATGCTTGTCATTTAAGATGAGAAACGAGTGACCTTTGTGAACGATGTAGTTCCTTTGATCTGAAAACTGACTGCCCTTACCTGAAACGAAATAGTGTTGGTAGAAAGACACAGAGCCTGAAATTTAACTCCATTTCTGAAGGGAAACACACAGCATAATTCTCATCCATGGATCACACTCTTCTTTAGAGCAAGAAGAACGCTATTGCCTTCTAGAGTCTCTAATACAGCAGGAAACGTGAGTGTTCTCAGAACATAATAACTGTGTTTCCTACACATAAGGACCATATCTAGTCCAACTCCGCTTCTGAAACTGAAACAAACCACAGGTCCTCTAACATCCAATGCTTGTCAGTTAAGATTATGAACATGTGAGCTTCGTGAACGATGTAGTTCGTTTGAGCTGTAAAGAACCTGCCCTTACCTGAAATGAAGTCTTCCTTGTAGGAAGACTCAGATCCTGGGATTTAACTCCATTTCTGAAGTGAAACACACAGCAGAGTTCTCATCCATTGATCACACTCTGCTTTAGAGCAAGAAGCACGCTCTTGCTTTCTAGAGTCTCTAAGACTGCAGGAAACGTGAGTGTGCTGAGAACAGAAGAACGGTGTTTCCTACATATACGGACCATATCTAGTCCAACTCTGCCTTTGAAATTGATACAAAGCAAAGGTCCTCTAACATCCAATGCTTATCATTTAAGATGAGAAATGTGTGAGCTTCGTAAACGATGTAGTTCGTTTGAGGTGATAAGTGACTGCCCTTACCTGAAACGAAGTCTCTCTTGTAGGAAGACTCAGAGCCTGCGATTTAACTCCATTTCTGAAGGGATACACACAGCAGAGTTCTCATCTATAGATCACACTCTGCTTTAGAGCAAGAAGCATGCACTTCCTTTCTAGAGTCTCTAATACAGCAGGAAACGTGAGGGTGCTCAGAACAAAAGAACTGTGTTTCCTACACATACGGACCATATCTAGTTCAACTCTGCTTCTGAAACTGAAACAAACCACAGTTCCTCTAACATCCAATGCTTGTCAGTTAAGATGAGAAACGTGTGAGCTTCGTGTACGATGTAGTTTTTTGAGCTGTAAAGTAAATGCCCTTACCTGAAACGAAGTCTTGCTTGTAGGAAGAATCAGATCCTGGGATTTAACTCCATTTCTGAAGTGAAACACACAGCAGAGTTCTCATCCATTGATCACACTCTGCTTTAGAGCAAGAAGCACGCTCTTGCTTTCTAGAGTCTCTAAGACTGCAGGAAACGTGAGTGTGCTGAGAACAGAAGAACGGTGTTTCCTACACATACGGACCATATCTAGTCCAACTCTGCCTTTGAAATTGATACAAAGCAAAGGTCCTCTAACATCCAATGCTTATCATTTAAGATGAGAAATGTGTGAGCTTCGTGAACGATGTAGTTCGTTTGAGGTGATAAGTGACTGCCCTTACCTGAAACGAAGTCTTGATTGTAGGAAGACACAGAGCCTGGGATTTAACTCTATTTCTGAAGGGAAACACACAGCATAGTACTCATCCATGGATCACACTCTTCTTTAGAGCAAGAAGAACGCTATTGCCTTCTAGAGTCTCTAATGCAGCAGGAAACGTGAGTGTTCTCAGAACATAATAACTGTGTTTCCTACACATAAGGACCATATCTAGTCCAACTCCGCTTCTGAAACTGAAACAAACCACAGGTCCTCTAACATCCAATGCTTGTCAGTTAAGATTATGAACATGTGAGCTTCGTGAACGATGTAGTTCGTTTGAGCTGTAAAGAACCTGCCCTTACCTGAAATGAAATCTTCCTTGTAGGAAGACTCAGATCCTGGGAATTAACTCAATTTCTGAAGTGAAACACACAGCATAGTTCTCATCTATAGATCACACTCTGCTTTAGAGCAAGAAGCATGCACTTCCTTTCTAGAGTCTCTAATACAGCAGGAAATGTGAGTGTGCTCAGAACAAAAGAACTGTGTTTCCTATACATACGGACCATATCTAGTTCAACTCTGCTTCTGAAACTGAAACAAACCACAGTTCCTCTAACATCCAATGCTTCTCAGTTAAGATGAGAAACGTGTGAGCTTCGTGTACGATGTTGTTCGTTTGAGCTGTAAGTAAATGCCCTTACCTGAAACGAAGTCTTGCTTGTAGGAAGACGCAGAGCCTGGGATTTAACTCCATTTCTGAAGTGAAACACACAGCAGTGTTCTCATCCATTGATGACACTCTGCTTTAGAACAAGAAGCACGCTCTTGCTTTCTAGAGTCTCTAAGACAGCAGGAAACGTGAGTGTGCTGAGAACAAAAGAACTGTGTTTCCTACACATCCGGACCATATCGAGTCCAACTCTACTTCTTAAACTGATACAAAGCACTGGTCCTCTAACATCCAATGCTTTTCTGTTAAGATGAGAAATGTGTGAGCTCAGTGAACGATGTAGTTCGTTTGTGCTGAAAAGTGACTGCCCTTACCTGAAACGAAATAGTGTTTGTGGAAGGACACAGAGCCTGGAATTCAACTCCATTTCTGAAGGGAAACACACAGCATAGTTCTCATCCATGGATCACACTCTGCTTTAGAGCAAGAAGCATGCTCTTCCTTTCGAGAGTCTCTAATACACCAGGAAACGTGATTGTGCTCAGAACAAAAGAACTGTGTTTCCTAAACATACGGACTTATCTAGTTCAACACTTCTTCTGAAACTGACACAAAGCACAGGTCCTGTAACATCCAATGCTTTTCAATTAAGACCGTGAAACGTGTGAGCTTCGTGTACTATGTAGTTCGTTTGAGCTGTAAATTAATGCCCTTACCTGAAATGAAGTCTTGCTTGTAGGATGACTCAGAGCCTGGGATTTAACTCCATTTCTGAAGTGAAACACACAGCAGAGTTCTCATCCATTGATCACACTCTGCTTTAGAGCAAGACGCACGCTCTTGCTTTCTAGAGTCTCTAAGACTGCAGGAAACGTGACTGTGCTGAGAACAGAAGAACAGTGTTTCCTACACATAAGGACAATATCTAGGTCAACACTGCCTCTGAAATTGATATAAAGCACAGGTCCTCTAACATCCAATGCTTATCATTTAAGATGAGAAACGTGTGAGCTTTGTGAACGATGTAGTTCTTGAGCTGAAAATTGACTGCCCTTACCTGAAACGATATAGTGTTTTTGGAAAGACACAGAGCCTGGAATTCAACTCCATTTCTGAAGTGAAACACACAGCAGAGTTCTCATCTATAGCTCACACTCTGCTTTAGAGAAAGAAGCATGCTCTTCCTTTCGAGAGTCTCTAATACACCAGGAAACGTGATTGTGCTCAGAACAAAAGAAATGTGTTTCCTAAACATACGGACTTATCTAGTTCAACTCTTCTTCTGAAACTGACACAAAGCACACGTCCTGTAACATCCAATGCTTTTCAATTAAAACCGAGAAACGTGTGAGCTTCGTGTACGATGTAGTTCGTTTGAGCTGTTAAGTAAATGCCCTTACCAGAAACGAAGTCTTGCTTGTAGGAAGACTCAGAGCGTGGATTTAACTCCATTTCTGAAGTGAAACACACAGCAGAGTTCTCATCCATAGATCACACTCTGTTTTAGAGCAAGAAGCACGCTCTTGCTTTCTAGAGTCTCTAAGACCGCGGGAAACTTGATTGTGCTGAAAACAAAAGAATGGTGTTTCCTACACATACGGACAATATCTAGTCCAACTCTGCTTCTGAAATTGATACGAGGACAGGTCCTCTAACATCGTATGCTTGTAATTTAAGATGAGAAACGAGTGAACTTTGTGAACGATGTAGTTCTTTTGAGCTGAAAATTGACTGCCCTTACCTGAAACGAAATAGTGTTTGTGGAAAGACACAGAGCCTGGAATTCAACACCATTTCTGAAGGGAAACACACAGCATAGTTCTCATCCATGGATCACACACTGCTTTAGAGCAAGAAGCACGCTCTTGTTTTCTAGAGTCTCTAAGACTGCAGGAAACGTGAGTGTGCTGAGAATAGAAGAACGGTGTTTCCTACACATACGGACCATATCTAGTCCAACTCTGCCATTGAAATTGATACAAAGCAAAGGTCCTCTAACATCCAATGCTTATCATTTAAGATGAGAAATGTGTGAGCTTCGTGAACGATGTAGTTCGTTTGAGCTGTAAGAACCTGCCCTTACCTGACATGAAGTCTTCCTTGTTGGAAGACTAGGATCCTGGGAATTAACTCCATTTCTGAAGTGAAACACACAGCAGAGTTCTCATCTATAGATCACACTCTGCTTTAGAGCAAGAAGCACACACTTCCTTTCTAGATTCTCTAATACACCAGGAAACGTGACTGTGCTGAGAACAGAAGAACAGTGTTTCCTACACATAAGGACAATATCTAGGTCAACACTGCCTCTGAAATTGATATAAAGCACAGGTCCTCTAACATCCAATGCTTATAATTTAAGATGAGAAACGTGTGAGCTTTGTGAACGATGTAGTTCTTGAGCTGAAAATTGACTGCCCTTACCTGAAACGATATAGTGTTTGTGGAAAGACACAGAGCCTGGAATTCAACTCCATTTCTGAAGTGGAACACACAGCACAGTTCGGATCCATTGATCACACTCTGCTTTAGAGCAAGAAGCACGGACTTGCTTTCTAGATTCTCTAAGACCGCGGGAAACTTGAGTGTGCTGAGAACAAAAGAATGGTGTTTCCTACACATACGGACCATATCTAGTCCAACTCTGCTTCTGAAATTGATATGAGCACAGGTCCTCTAACATCCAATGCTTGTCATTTAAGATGAGAAACGAATAATCTTTGTGAACGATGTAGTTCGTTTGATCTGAAAATTGACTGCCCTTACCTGAAACGAAATAGTATTTGTAGAAAGACACAGAGCCTGGAATTTAACTCCATTTCTGAAGGGAAACACACAGCATAGTTCTCATCCATGGATCACACTCTGCTTTGGAGCAAGAAGAACGCTCTTGCTTTCTAGAGTCTCTAATACAGCAGGAAACATGAGTGTTCTCAGAACAATATGAAGGTGTTTCCTACACATACAGACCATATCTATTCCAACTCTGCTTCTGAACCTGAAACAAACCAAAGGTCCTCTAACATCCAATGCTTGTCAGTTAAGATGAGAAACATGTGAGCTTCGTGAACGATGTAGTTCTTTTGAGCTGAAAAGTGCCTGCCATTACCTGACATGAAGTTTTCCTTGTTGGAAGACTCAGATCCTGGGATTTAACTCCAGTTCTGAAGGGAAACACACAGCATAGTTATCATCCAGGGATCACACTCTGCTTTAGAGCAAGAAGAATGCTATTGCTTTCTAGATTCTCTAATACAGCAGGAAACGTGTGTGTGCTCAGAACAAAAAAACGGTGTTCCCTACACATATGGACCATATCTAGTCCAAATCGGCTTCTGAAACTGAAACAAACCACACGTCCTCTAACATCCAATGCTTGTCCGTTAAGATGAGAAAGCTGTGAGCTTCGTGAACGATGAAGTTCGTTTGAGCTGTAAAGTAACTGCCCTTACCTGAAACAAAGTCTTGCTTGTAGGAAGACTCAGAGCCTGGGATTTAACTCTATTTCTGAAAGGAAACACACAGCACAGTTCTCATCCATGAAACACACTCTGCTATAGAGCAAGAAGCACGCTCTTCCTTTCTAGAGGCTCTAATACAGCAGGAAACGTGATTGTGCTCAGAACAAAAGAACTGTGTTTCCTACACATACGGACCATATCTAGTTCAACTCTTCTTCTGAAAATGACACAAAACACATGTCCTGTAACATCAATTGCATTACAATTAAGACCGAGAAACTTGTGAGCTTCGTGTATGATATAGATCGTTTGACCTGTAAAGTACCTGCCCATACCTGAAACGAAGTCTTGCTGGAAGGAAGACTCAGAGCCTGGGATTTAACTCCATTTCTGAAGTGGAACACACAGCAGAGTTCTCATTCATTGATTACACTCTGCTTTAGAGCAAGAAGCACGCTCTTGCTCTCTAGAGTCTCTAAGAAAGCAGGAAACGTGAGTGTGCTGAGAACAAAAGAACGGTGTTTCCTACACATAAGGACCATATCTAGTCCAACTCTGCCTTGAAATTGATACAAAGCACAGGTCCTCTATCATCCAATGCTTGTCATTTAAGATGAGAAAGGTGTGAGCTTCGTGAACGATGTAGTTCGTTTGAGCTGAAAAGTGACTGCCCTTACCTGAAACGAAGTCTTGCATGTAGGAAGACACAGAGCCTGGGGTTTAACTCCATTTCTGAAGGGAAACACACAGCAGACTTCTCATCCATTGATCACACTCTACTTTATAGCAAGAAGCATGCTCTTCCTTTCTAAAGTCTCTAATACAGCAGGAAACGTGATTGTGCTCAGAACAAAAGAACGGTGTTTCCTATACATACAGACCATATCTAGTTCAACTCTGCTTCTGAAAATGACACAAAGCACAGGTCCTGTAACATACAATGCTTTTCAATTAAGACCGAGAAACGTGTGAGCTTCGGGAACTATGTAGTTCCTTTGAGCTGTAAACTACCTGCCCTTACCTGAAACGAACTCTTGCTTGTAGGAAGTCACAGAGCCTGGGATTTAACTCCATTTCTGAAGTGAAACACACAGCAGTGTTCTCATCCATTGATCACACTCTGCTTTAGAGCAAGAAGCACGCTCTAGGTTTCTAGAGTCTCTAATAAAGCAGGAAACATGAGTGTGCTCAGAACAAAAGAACTGTGTTTCCTACATATACGAACCATATCTAGTCCAACTCTGCTTCTAAAATTGAAACAAACCAAGGTCCTGTAACATCCAATGCTTTTCAATTAAGACCTAGAATCCTGTTAGCTGAGTGAACAATGTAGTTCGTTTGAGCTGTAAAGTAACTGCCCTTACCTGAAACAAAGTCTTGCTTGTAGGCACACTCAGAGCCTGGGATTTAACTCCATTTCTGAAGTGAAACACAGCAGAGTTCTCATCCATTGATCACACTCTGCTTTAGAGCAAGAAGCACGCTCTTGCTTTCTAGAGTCTCTAAGACAGCAGGAAACGTGAGTGTGCTGAGAACAAAAGAACGGTGTTTCCTACAAATACGGACCTTATCTAGTCAAACTTTGCCTCTGAAATTGATAGAAAGCACAGGTTCTATAACATCCAATGTTTTCATTTAAGATGAGAAACGTGTGAGCTTCATGAACGATGTAGTTCCTATAGGCTGAAAAGTGCCTGCCCTTACCTGAAATGAAGTCTTGAGTGTAGGAAGACACAGAGCCTGGGATTTAACTCCAGTTCTGAAGGGATACACACAGCATAGTTCTCATCCATGGATCACACTCTGCTTTAGAGCAAGAAGCACGCTCTTCCTTTCTAGAGTCTCTAATACAGCAGGAAACCTGAGTGTGCTCAGAACAAAAGAACGGTGTTTTCTACACATACGGACCATAACTAGTTCAACTCCTCTTCTGAAACTGACGCAAAGCAAAGGTCAAGTAAAATCCAATGCTTTTCAATTAGGACCGAGAAACGTGTGAGCTTTGTGTACGATGTAGTTCATTTGACCTGTAAAGTAACTGCCCTTACCTGAAACGAAGTCTTGATTCTAGGAAGACACAGAGCCTGGGATTTAACTCCAGTTCTGAAGGGAAACACACAGCATAGTTCTCATCCATGGATCACACACTGGTTTAGAGCAAGAAGCACGCTCTTGCTGGCTAGAGTCTCTAGTACAGCAGGAAACGTGAGTGTGCTCAGAACAAAGAACGGTGTTTCCTACACATACAGACAATATCTATTCCAACTCTGCTTCTGACACTGAAACAAACCACAGGTCCTCTAACATCCAATGCTTGTCCATTAAGATGAGAAACGTGTGAGCTTCGTGAACGATGAAGTTCGTTTGAGCTGTAAAGTAACTGCCCTTACCTGAAACGAAGTCTTGCTTGTAGGAAGACTCAGAGCGTGGATTTAGCTCCATTTCTGAAGTGAAACACACAGCAGAGTTCTCATCCATAGATCACACTCTGTTTTAGAGCAAGAAGCACGCTCTTGCTTTCTAGAGTCTCTAAGACCGCGGGAAACTTGATTGTGCTGAAAACAAAAGAATGGTGTTTCCTACACATACGGACAATATCTAGTCCAACTCTGCTTCTGAAATTGATACGAGGACAGGTCCTCTAACATCGTATGCTTGTAATTTAAGATGAGAAACGAGTGAACTTTGTGAACGATGTAGTTCTTTTGAGCTGAAAATTGACTGCCCTTACCTGAAACGAAATAGTGTTTGTGGAAAGACACAGAGCCTGGAATTCAACACCATTTCTGAAGGGAAACACACAGCATAGTTCTCATCCATGGATCACACACTGCTTTAGAGCAAGAAGCACGCTCTTGTTTTCTAGAGTCTCTAAGACTGCAGGAAACGTGAGTGTGCTGAGAATAGAAGAACGGTGTTTCCTACACATACGGACCATATCTAGTCCAACTCTGCCATTGAAATTGATACAAAGCAAAGGTCCTCTAACATCCAATGCTTATCATTTAAGATGAGAAATGTGTGAGCTTCGTGAACGATGTAGTTCGTTTGAGCTGTAAGAACCTGCCCTTACCTGACATGAAGTCTTCCTTGTTGGAAGACTAGGATCCTGGGAATTAACTCCATTTCTGAAGTGAAACACACAGCAGAGTTCTCATCTATAGATCACACTCTGCTTTAGAGCAAGAAGCACACACTTCCTTTCTAGATTCTCTAATACACCAGGAAACGTGACTGTGCTGAGAACAGAAGAACAGTGTTTCCTACACATAAGGACAATATCTAGGTCAACACTGCCTCTGAAATTGATATAAAGCACAGGTCCTCTAACATCCAATGCTTATAATTTAAGATGAGAAACGTGTGAGCTTTGTGAACGATGTAGTTCTTGAGCTGAAAATTGACTGCCCTTACCTGAAACGATATAGTGTTTGTGGAAAGACACAGAGCCTGGAATTCAACTCCATTTCTGAAGTGGAACACACAGCACAGTTCGGATCCATTGATCACACTCTGCTTTAGAGCAAGAAGCACGGACTTGCTTTCTAGATTCTCTAAGACCGCGGGAAACTTGAGTGTGCTGAGAACAAAAGAATGGTGTTTCCTACACATACGGACCATATCTAGTCCAACTCTGCTTCTGAAATTGATATGAGCACAGGTCCTCTAACATCCAATGCTTGTCATTTAAGATGA
This sequence comes from Onychomys leucogaster, assembly GCA_949786385.1. Classification (NCBI taxonomy): domain Eukaryota; kingdom Metazoa; phylum Chordata; class Mammalia; order Rodentia; family Cricetidae; genus Onychomys; species Onychomys leucogaster. The sequence goes on along the minus strand of CATKUP010000009.1, from coordinate 1,579,982 downwards.
GAAACGAATAAACTTTGTGAACGATGTAGTTCGTTTGATCTGAAAATTGACTGCCCTTACCTGAAACGAAATAGTATTTGTAGAAAGACACAGAGCCTGGAATTTAACTCCATTTCTGAAGGGAAACACACAGCATAGTTCTCATCCATGGATCACACTCTGCTTTGGAGCAAGAAGAGCGCTCTTGCTTTCTAGAGTCTCTAATACAGCAGGAAACATGAGTGTTCTCAGAACAATATGAAGGTGTTTCCTACACATACAGACCATATCTAGTCCAACTCTGCTTCTGAACCTGAAACAAACCAAAGGTCCTCTAACATCCAATGCTTGTCAGTTAAGATGAGAAACATGTGAGCTTCGTGAACGATGTAGTTCTTTTGAGCTGAAAAGTGCCTGCCATTACCTGACATGAAGTTTTCCTTGTTGGAAGACTCAGATCCTGGGATTTAACTCCAGTTCTGAAGGGAAACACACAGCATAGTTATCATCCAGGGATCACACTCTGCTTTAGAGCAAGAAGAATGCTATTGCTTTCTAGATTCTCTAATACAGCAGGAAACGTGTGTGTGCTCAGAACAAAAAAACGGTGTTCCCTACACATATGGACCATATCTAGTCCAAATCGGCTTCTGAAACTGAAACAAACCACACGTCCTCTAACATCCAATGCTTGTCCGTTAAGATGAGAAAGCTGTGAGCTTCGTGAACGGTGAAGTTCGTTTGAGCTGTAAAGTAACTGCCCTTACCTGAAACAAAGTCTTGCTTGTAGGAAGACTCAGAGCCTGGGATTTAACTCTATTTCTGAAAGGAAACACACAGCACAGTTCTCATCCATGAAACACACTCTGCTATAGAGCAAGAAGCACGCTCTTCCTTTCTAGAGGCTCTAATACAGCAGGAAACGTGATTGTGCTCAGAACAAAAGAACTGTGTTTCCTACACATACGGACCATATCTAGTTCAACTCTTCTTCTGAAAATGACACAAAACACATGTCCTGTAACATCAATTGCATTACAATTAAGACCGAGAAACTTGTGAGCTTCGTGTATGATATAGATCGTTTGACCTGTAAAGTACCTGCCCATACCTGAAACGAAGTCTTGCTGGAAGGAAGACTCAGAGCCTGGGATTTAACTCCATTTCTGAAGTGGAACACACAGCAGAGTTCTCATTCATTGATTACACTCTGCTTTAGAGCAAGAAGCACGCTCTTGCTCTCTAGAGTCTCTAAGAAAGCAGGAAACGTGAGTGTGCTGAGAACAAAAGAACGGTGTTTCCTACACATAAGGACCATATCTAGTCCAACTCTGCCTTGAAATTGATACAAAGCACAGGTCCTCTATCATCCAATGCTTGTCATTTAAGATGAGAAAGGTGTGAGCTTCGTGAACGATGTAGTTCGTTTGAGCTGAAAAGTGACTGCCCTTACCTGAAACGAAGTCTTGCATGTAGGAAGACACAGAGCCTGGGGTTTAACTCCATTTCTGAAGGGAAACACACAGCAGACTTCTCATCCATTGATCACACTCTACTTTATAGCAAGAAGCATGCTCTTCCTTTCTAAAGTCTCTAATACAGCAGGAAACGTGATTGTGCTCAGAACAAAAGAACGGTGTTTCCTATACATACAGACCATATCTAGTTCAACTCTGCTTCTGAAAATGACACAAAGCACAGGTCCTGTAACATACAATGCTTTTCAATTAAGACCGAGAAACGTGTGAGCTTCGGGAACTATGTAGTTCCTTTGAGCTGTAAACTACCTGCCCTTACCTGAAACGAACTCTTGCTTGTAGGAAGTCACAGAGCCTGGGATTTAACTCCATTTCTGAAGTGAAACACACAGCAGTGTTCTCATCCATTGATCACACTCTGCTTTAGAGCAAGAAGCACGCTCTAGGTTTCTAGAGTCTCTAATAAAGCAGGAAACATGAGTGTGCTCAGAACAAAAGAACTGTGTTTCCTACATATACGAACCATATCTAGTCCAACTCTGCTTCTAAAATTGAAACAAACCAAGGTCCTGTAACATCCAATGCTTTTCAATTAAGACCTAGAATCCTGTTAGCTGAGTGAACAATGTAGTTCGTTTGAGCTGTAAAGTAACTGCCCTTACCTGAAACAAAGTCTTGCTTGTAGGCACACTCAGAGCCTGGGATTTAACTCCATTTCTGAAGTGAAACACAGCAGAGTTCTCATCCATTGATCACACTCTGCTTTAGAGCAAGAAGCACGCTCTTGCTTTCTAGAGTCTCTAAGACAGCAGGAAACGTGAGTGTGCTGAGAACAAAAGAACGGTGTTTCCTACAAATACGGACCTTATCTAGTCAAACTTTGCCTCTGAAATTGATAGAAAGCACAGGTTCTATAACATCCAATGTTTTCATTTAAGATGAGAAACGTGTGAGCTTCATGAACGATGTAGTTCCTATAGGCTGAAAAGTGCCTGCCCTTACCTGAAATGAAGTCTTGAGTGTAGGAAGACACAGAGCCTGGGATTTAACTCCAGTTCTGAAGGGATACACACAGCATAGTTCTCATCCATGGATCACACTCTGCTTTAGAGCAAGAAGCACGCTCTTCCTTTCTAGAGTCTCTAATACAGCAGGAAACCTGAGTGTGCTCAGAACAAAAGAACGGTGTTTTCTACACATACGGACCATAACTAGTTCAACTCCTCTTCTGAAACTGACGCAAAGCAAAGGTCAAGTAAAATCCAATGCTTTTCAATTAGGACCGAGAAACGTGTGAGCTTTGTGTACGATGTAGTTCATTTGACCTGTAAAGTAACTGCCCTTACCTGAAACGAAGTCTTGATTCTAGGAAGACACAGAGCCTGGGATTTAACTCCAGTTCTGAAGGGAAACACACAGCATAGTTCTCATCCATGGATCACACACTGGTTTAGAGCAAGAAGCACGCTCTTGCTGGCTAGAGTCTCTAGTACAGCAGGAAACGTGAGTGTGCTCAGAACAAAGAACGGTGTTTCCTACACATACAGACAATATCTATTCCAACTCTGCTTCTGACACTGAAACAAACCACAGGTCCTCTAACATCCAATGCTTGTCCATTAAGATGAGAAACGTGTGAGCTTCGTGAACGATGAAGTTCGTTTGAGCTGTAAAGTAACTGCCCTTACCTGAAACGAAGTCTTGCTTGTAGGAAGACTCAGAGCGTGGATTTAGCTCCATTTCTGAAGTGAAACACACAGCAGAGTTCTCATCCATAGATCACACTCTGTTTTAGAGCAAGAAGCACGCTCTTGCTTTCTAGAGTCTCTAAGACCGCGGGAAACTTGATTGTGCTGAAAACAAAAGAATGGTGTTTCCTACACATACGGACAATATCTAGTCCAACTCTGCTTCTGAAATTGATACGAGGACAGGTCCTCTAACATCGTATGCTTGTAATTTAAGATGAGAAACGAGTGAACTTTGTGAACGATGTAGTTCTTTTGAGCTGAAAATTGACTGCCCTTACCTGAAACGAAATAGTGTTTGTGGAAAGACACAGAGCCTGGAATTCAACACCATTTCTGAAGGGAAACACACAGCATAGTTCTCATCCATGGATCACACACTGCTTTAGAGCAAGAAGCACGCTCTTGTTTTCTAGAGTCTCTAAGACTGCAGGAAACGTGAGTGTGCTGAGAATAGAAGAACGGTGTTTCCTACACATACGGACCATATCTAGTCCAACTCTGCCATTGAAATTGATACAAAGCAAAGGTCCTCTAACATCCAATGCTTATCATTTAAGATGAGAAATGTGTGAGCTTCGTGAACGATGTAGTTCGTTTGAGCTGTAAGAACCTGCCCTTACCTGACATGAAGTCTTCCTTGTTGGAAGACTAGGATCCTGGGAATTAACTCCATTTCTGAAGTGAAACACACAGCAGAGTTCTCATCTATAGATCACACTCTGCTTTAGAGCAAGAAGCACACACTTCCTTTCTAGATTCTCTAATACACCAGGAAACGTGACTGTGCTGAGAACAGAAGAACAGTGTTTCCTACACATAAGGACAATATCTAGGTCAACACTGCCTCTGAAATTGATATAAAGCACAGGTCCTCTAACATCCAATGCTTATAATTTAAGATGAGAAACGTGTGAGCTTTGTGAACGATGTAGTTCTTGAGCTGAAAATTGACTGCCCTTACCTGAAACGATATAGTGTTTGTGGAAAGACACAGAGCCTGGAATTCAACTCCATTTCTGAAGTGGAACACACAGCACAGTTCGGATCCATTGATCACACTCTGCTTTAGAGCAAGAAGCACGGACTTGCTTTCTAGATTCTCTAAGACCGCGGGAAACTTGAGTGTGCTGAGAACAAAAGAATGGTGTTTCCTACACATACGGACCATATCTAGTCCAACTCTGCTTCTGAAATTGATATGAGCACAGGTCCTCTAACATCCAATGCTTGTCATTTAAGATGAGAAACGAATAAACTTTGTGAACGATGTAGTTCGTTTGATCTGAAAATTGACTGCCCTTACCTGAAACGAAATAGTATTTGTAGAAAGACACAGAGCCTGGAATTTAACTCCATTTCTGAAGGGAAACACACAGCATAGTTCTCATCCATGGATCACACTCTGCTTTGGAGCAAGAAGAGCGCTCTTGCTTTCTAGAGTCTCTAATACAGCAGGAAACATGAGTGTTCTCAGAACAATATGAAGGTGTTTCCTACACATACAGACCATATCTAGTCCAACTCTGCTTCTGAACCTGAAACAAACCAAAGGTCCTCTAACATCCAATGCTTGTCAGTTAAGATGAGAAACATGTGAGCTTCGTGAACGATGTAGTTCTTTTGAGCTGAAAAGTGCCTGCCATTACCTGACATGAAGTTTTCCTTGTTGGAAGACTCAGATCCTGGGATTTAACTCCAGTTCTGAAGGGAAACACACAGCATAGTTATCATCCAGGGATCACACTCTGCTTTAGAGCAAGAAGAATGCTATTGCTTTCTAGATTCTCTAATACAGCAGGAAACGTGTGTGTGCTCAGAACAAAAAAACGGTGTTCCCTACACATATGGACCATATCTAGTCCAAATCGGCTTCTGAAACTGAAACAAACCACACGTCCTCTAACATCCAATGCTTGTCCGTTAAGATGAGAAAGCTGTGAGCTTCGTGAACGGTGAAGTTCGTTTGAGCTGTAAAGTAACTGCCCTTACCTGAAACAAAGTCTTGCTTGTAGGAAGACTCAGAGCCTGGGATTTAACTCTATTTCTGAAAGGAAACACACAGCACAGTTCTCATCCATGAAACACACTCTGCTATAGAGCAAGAAGCACGCTCTTCCTTTCTAGAGGCTCTAATACAGCAGGAAACGTGATTGTGCTCAGAACAAAAGAACTGTGTTTCCTACACATACGGACCATATCTAGTTCAACTCTTCTTCTGAAAATGACACAAAACACATGTCCTGTAACATCAATTGCATTACAATTAAGACCGAGAAACTTGTGAGCTTCGTGTATGATATAGATCGTTTGACCTGTAAAGTACCTGCCCATACCTGAAACGAAGTCTTGCTGGAAGGAAGACTCAGAGCCTGGGATTTAACTCCATTTCTGAAGTGGAACACACAGCAGAGTTCTCATTCATTGATTACACTCTGCTTTAGAGCAAGAAGCACGCTCTTGCTCTCTAGAGTCTCTAAGAAAGCAGGAAACGTGAGTGTGCTGAGAACAAAAGAACGGTGTTTCCTACACATAAGGACCATATCTAGTCCAACTCTGCCTTGAAATTGATACAAAGCACAGGTCCTCTATCATCCAATGCTTGTCATTTAAGATGAGAAAGGTGTGAGCTTCGTGAACGATGTAGTTCGTTTGAGCTGAAAAGTGACTGCCCTTACCTGAAACGAAGTCTTGCATGTAGGAAGACACAGAGCCTGGGGTTTAACTCCATTTCTGAAGGGAAACACACAGCAGACTTCTCATCCATTGATCACACTCTACTTTAGAGCAAGAAGCATGCTCTTCCTTTCTAAAGTCTCTAATACAGCAGGAAACGTGATTGTGCTCAGAACAAAAGAACGGTGTTTCCTATACATACAGACCATATCTAGTTCAACTCTGCTTCTGAAAATGACACAAAGCACAGGTCCTGTAACATACAATGCTTTTCAATTAAGACCGAGAAACGTGTGAGCTTCGGGAACTATGTAGTTCCTTTGAGCTGTAAACTACCTGCCCTTATCTGAAACGAACTCTTGCTTGTAGGAAGTCACAGAGCCTGGGATTTAACTCCATTTCTGAAGTGAAACACACAGCAGTGTTCTCATCCATTGATCACACTCTGCTTTAGAGCAAGAAGCACGCTCTAGGTTTCTAGAGTCTCTAATAAAGCAGGAAACATGAGTGTGCTCAGAACAAAAGAACTGTGTTTCCTACATATACGAACCATATCTAGTCCAACTCTGCTTCTAAAATTGAAACAAACCAAGGTCCTGTAACATCCAATGCTTTTCAATTAAGACCTAGAATCCTGTTAGCTGAGTGAACAATGTAGTTCGTTTGAGCTGTAAAGTAACTGCCCTTACCTGAAACAAAGTCTTGCTTGTAGGCACACTCAGAGCCTGGGATTTAACTCCATTTCTGAAGTGAAACACAGCAGAGTTCTCATCCATTGATCACACTCTGCTTTAGAGCAAGAAGCACGCTCTTGCTTTCTAGAGTCTCTAAGACAGCAGGAAACGTGAGTGTGCTGAGAACAAAAGAACGGTGTTTCCTACAAATACGGACCTTATCTAGTCAAACTTTGCCTCTGAAATTGATAGAAAGCACAGGTTCTATAACATCCAATGTTTTCATTTAAGATGAGAAACGTGTGAGCTTCATGAACGATGTAGTTCCTATAGGCTGAAAAGTGCCTGCCCTTACCTGAAATGAAGTCTTGAGTGTAGGAAGACACAGAGCCTGGGATTTAACTCCAGTTCTGAAGGGATACACACAGCATAGTTCTCATCCATGGATCACACTCTGCTTTAGAGCAAGAAGCACGCTCTTCCTTTCTAGAGTCTCTAATACAGCAGGAAACCTGAGTGTGCTCAGAACAAAAGAACGGTGTTTTCTACACATACGGACCATAACTAGTTCAACTCCTCTTCTGAAACTGACGCAAAGCAAAGGTCAAGTAAAATCCAATGCTTTTCAATTAGGACCGAGAAACGTGTGAGCTTTGTGTACGATGTAGTTCATTTGACCTGTAAAGTAACTGCCCTTACCTGAAACGAAGTCTTGATTCTAGGAAGACACAGAGCCTGGGATTTAACTCCAGTTCTGAAGGGAAACACACAGCATAGTTCTCATCCATGGATCACACACTGGTTTAGAGCAAGAAGCACGCTCTTGCTGGCTAGAGTCTCTAGTACAGCAGGAAACGTGAGTGTGCTCAGAACAAAGAACGGTGTTTCCTACACATACAGACAATATCTATTCCAACTCTGCTTCTGACACTGAAACAAACCACAGGTCCTCTAACATCCAATACTTGTCCATTAAGATGAGAAACGTGTGAGCTTCGTGAACGATGAAGTTCGTTTGAGCTGTAAAGTAACTGCCCTTACCTGAAACAAAGTATTGATTGTAGGGAGACTCAGAGCCTGGGATTTAACTCCATTTCTGAAGGGAAACACACAGCAGACTTCTCATCCATTGATCACACTCTGCTTTAGAGCAAGAAGCACGCTCTTCCTTTCTAGAGTCTCTAATACAGCAGGAAACATGAGTGTGCTCAGAACAAAAGAACTGTGTTTCCTACATATACGGACCATATCTAGTCCAACTCTGCTTCTAAAATTGAAACAAACCAAGGTCCTGTAACATCCAATGCTTTTCAATTAAGACCTAGAATCCTGTTAGCTGAGTGAACAATGTAGTTCGTTTGAGCTGTAAAGTAACTGCCCTTACCTGAAACAAAGTCTTGCTTGTAGGAACACTCAGAGCCTGGGATTTAACTCCATTTCTGAAGTGAAACACAGCAGAGTTCTCATCCATTGATCACACTCTGCTTTAGAGCAAGAAGCACGCTCTTGCCTTCTAGAGTCTCTAAGACAGCAGGAAACGTGAGTGTGCTGAGAACAAAAGAACGGTGTTTCCTACAAATACGGACCTTATCTAGTCCAACTTTGCCTCTGAAATTGATACAAAGCACAGTTTCTATAACATCCAATGTTTTCATTTAAGATGAGAAACGTGTGAGCTTCATGAACGATGTAGTTCCTATAGGCTGAAAAGTGCCTGCCCTTACCTGAAATGAAGTCTTGCTTGTAGGAAGACACAGAGCCTGGGATTTAACTCCAGTTCTGAAGGGATACACACAGCATAGTTCTCATCCATGGATCACACTCTGCTTTAGAGCAAGAAGCACGCTCTTCCTTTCTAGAGTCTCTAATACAGCAGGAAACCTGAGTGTGCTCAGAACAAAAGAACGGTGTTTTCTACACACACGGACCATAACTAGTTCAACTCCTCTTCTGAAACTGACGCAAAGCAAAGGTCAAGTAAAATCCAATGCTTTTCAATTAGGACCGAGAAACGTGTGAGCTTTGTGTACGATGTAGTTCATTTGACCTGTAAAGTAACTGCCCTTACCTGAAACGAAGTCTTGATTCTAGGAAGACACAGAGCCTGGGATTTAACTCCAGTTCTGAAGGGAAACACACAGCATAGTTCTCATCCATGGATCACACACTGGTTTAGAGCAAGAAGCACGCTCTTGCTGGCTAGAGTCTCTAGTACAGCAGGAAACGTGAGTGTGCTCAGAACAAAGAACGGTGTTTCCTACACATACAGACAATATCTATTCCAACTCTGCTTCTGACACTGAAACAAACCACAGGTCCTCTAACATCCAATGCTTGTCCATTAAGATGAGAAACGTGTGAGCTTCGTGAACGATGAAGTTCGTTTGAGCTGTAAAGTAACTGCCCTTACCTGAAACAAAGTATTGATTGTAGGGAGACTCAGAGCCTGGGATTTAACTCCATTTCTGAAGTGAAACACACAGCAGTTATCTCATCCATTGTTCACACTCTGCTTTAGAGCAAGAAGCACGCTCTAGGTTTCTAGAGTCTCTAATAAAGCAGGAAACATGAGTGTGCTCAGAACAAAAGAACTGTGTTTCCTACATATACGAACCATATCTAGTCCAACTCTGCTTCTAAAATTGAAACAAACCAAGGTCCTGTAACATCCAATGCTTTTCAATTAAGACCTAGAATCCTGTTAGCTGAGTGAACAATGTAGTTCGTTTGAGCTGTAAAGTAACTGCCCTTACCTGAAACGAAGTCTTGCTTGTAGGAACACTCAGAGCCTGGGATTTAACTCCATTTCTGAAGTGAAACACAGCAGAGTTCTCATCCATTGATCACACTCTGCTTTAGAGCAAGAAGCACGCTCTTGCCTTCTAGAGTCTCTAAGACAGCAGGAAACGTGAGTGTGCTGAGAACAAAAGAACGGTGTTTCCTACAAATACGGACCTTATCTAGTCCAACTTTGCCTCTGAAATTGATACAAAGCACAGGTTCTATAACATCCAATGTTTTCATTTAAGATGAGAAACGTGTGAGCTTCATGAACGATGTAGTTCCTATAGGCTGAAAAGTGCCTGCCCTTACCTGAAATGAAGTCTTGCTTGTAGGAAGACACAGAGCCTGGGATTTAACTCCAGTTCTGAAGGGATACACACAGCATAGTTCTCATCCATGGATCACACTCTGCTTTAGAGCAAGAAGCACGCTCTTCCTTTCTAGAGTCTCTAATACAGCAGGAAACCTGAGTGTGCTCAGAACAAAAGAACGGTGTTTTCTACACATACGGACCATAACTAGTTCAACTCCTCTTCTGAAACTGACGCAAAGCAAAGGTCATGTAAAATCCAATGCTTTTCAATTAGGACCGAGAAACGTGTGAGCTTTGTGTACGATGTAGTTCATTTGACCTGTAAAGTAACTGCCCTTACCTGAAACGAAGTCTTGATTCTAGGAAGACACATAGCCTGGGATTTAACTCCAGTTCTGAAGGGAAACACACAGCATAGTTCTCATCCATGGATCACACACTGGTTTAGAGCAAGAAGCACGCTCTTGCTGGCTAGAGTCTCTAGTACAGCAGGAAACGTGAGTGTGCTCAGAACAAAGAACGGTGTTTCATACACATACAGACAATATCTATTCCAACTCTGCTTCTGACACTGAAACAAACCACAGGTCCTCTAACATCCAATGCTTGTCCATTAAGATGAGAAACGTGTGAGCTTCGTGAACGATGAAGTTCGTTTGAGCTGTAAAGTAACTGCCCTTACCTGAAACAAAGTATTGATTGTAGGGAGACTCAGAGCCTGGGATTTAACTCCATTTCTGAAGGGAAACACACAGCAGACTTCTCATCCATTGATCACACTCTGCTTTAGAGCAAGAAGCACGCTCTTCCTTTCTAGAGTCTCTAATACAGCAAGAAACATGAGTGTGCTCAGAACAAAAGAACTGTGTTTCCTACCTATACGGACCATATCTAGTCCAACTCTGCTTCTAAAATTGAAACAAACCAAGGTCCTGTAACATCCAATGCTTTTCAATTAAGACCTAGAATCCTGTTAGCTGAGTGAACAATGTAGTTCGTTTGAGCTGTAAAGTAACTGCCCTTACCTGAAACGAAGTCTTGCTTGTAGGAACACTCAGAGCCTGGGATTTAACTCCATTTCTGAAGTGAAACACAGCAGAGTTCTCATCCATTGATCACACTCTGCTTTAGAGCAAGAAGCACGCTCTTGCCTTCTAGAGTCTCTAAGACAGCAGGAAACGTGAGTGTGCTGAGAACAAAAGAACGGTGTTTCCTACAAATACGGACCTTATCTAGTCCAACTTTGCCTCTGAAATTGATACAAAGCACAGGTTCTATAACATCCAATGTTTTCATTTAAGATGAGAAACGTGTGAGCTTCATGAACGATGTAGTTCCTATAGGCTGAAAAGTGCCTGCCCTTACCTGAAATGAAGTCTTGCTTGTAGGAAGACACAGAGCCTGGGATTTAACTCCAGTTCTGAAGGGATACACACAGCATAGTTCTCATCCATGGATCACACTCTGCTTTAGAGCAAGAAGCACGCTCTTCCTTTCTAGAGTCTCTAATACAGCAGGAAACCTGAGTGTGCTCAGAACAAAAGAACGGTGTTTTCTACACATACGGACCATAACTAGTTCAACTCCTCTTCTGAAACTGACGCAAAGCAAAGGTCATGTAAAATCCAATGCTTTTCAATTAGGACCGAGAAACGTGTGAGCTTTGTGTACGATGTAGTTCATTTGACCTGTAAAGTAACTGCCCTTACCTGAAACGAAGTCTTGATTCCAGGAAGACACAGAGGCTGGGATTTAACTCCAGTTCTGAAGGGAAACACACAGCATAGTTCTCATCCATGGATCACACACTGGTTTAGAGCAAGAAGCACGCTCTTGCTGGCTAGAGTCTCTAGTACAGCAGGAAACGTGAGTGTGCTCAGAACAAAGAACGGTGTTTCCTACACATACAGACAATATCTATTCCAACTCTGCTTCTGACACTGAAACAAACCACAGGTCCTCTAACATCCAATGCTTGTCCATTAAGATGAGAAACGTGTGAGCTTCGTGAACGATGAAGTTCGTTTGAGCTGTAAAGTAACTGCCCTTACCTGAAACAAAGTATTGATTGTAGGGAGACTCAGAGCCTGGGATTTAACTCCATTTCTGAAGGGAAACACACAGCAGACTTCTCATCCATTGATCACACTCTGCTTTAGAGCAAGAAGCACGCTCTTCCTTTCTAGAGTCTCTAATACAGCAGGAAACATGAGTGTGCTCAGAACAAAAGAACTGTGTTTCCTACATATACGGACCATATCTAGTCCAACTCTGCTTATGAAACTGAAACAAACCTCAGGTCCTGTAACATCCAATGCTTTTCAATTAAGACCTAGCAACCTGTTAGCTGAGTGAACGATGTAGTTCGTTTGAGCTGTAAAGTAACTGCCCTTATTGAAACGAAGTCTTGCTTGTAGGAAGACTCAGAGCCTGGGATTTAACTTCATTTCTGAAGTGGAACGCACAGCAGAGTTCTAATCCATTGATCACACTCTGCTTTAGAGCAAGAAGCACGCTCTTGCTTTCTAGAGTCTCTAGTACAGCAGGAAACATGAGTGTGCTCAGAACAAAAGAACGGTGTTTCCTACATATACGGACCATATCTAGTCCAACTCTGCTTCTGAAACTGAAACAAACCACAGGTCCTCTAACATCCAATGCTTGTCCGTTAAGATGAGAAACGTGTGAGCTTCGTGAATGATGAATTTCGTTTGAGTTGTAAAGTAACTGCCCTTACCTGAAACTAAGTCTTGCTTGTAGGAAGACTCAGAGCCTGGGATTTAACTCCATTTCTGAAGTGAAACACCCAGCAGTCTTCTCATCCATTGATCACACTCTGCTTTAGAGCAAGAAGCACGCTCTTCCTTCCTAGAGTCTCTAATAGAGCAGGAAACGTGATTGTGCTCAGAACAAAAGAACTATGTTTCCTACACATACGGACCATATCTTCTTCAACTCTTCTTCTGACACTGATAGAAAGCACAGGTCCTGTAACATCCAATGCCTTTAAATTAAGACCAAAACGTGTGAGCTTCGTGTACAATGTAGTTCGTTTGACCTGTAAAGTAACTGGCCTTACCTGAAACGAAGTCTTGCATTTAGGAAGACTCAGAGCCTGGAATTTAACTCCATTTCTGAAGGGAAACACACAGCATAGTTCTCTTCCATGGATCACACTCCGCTTTAGAGCAAGAAGCATGCTCTAGCTTTCTAGAGTCTCTAAGACAGCGCTAAATGTGAGTGTGCTGAGGAAAAAAGAACGGTGTTTGCTACACATACGGATCATATCCAGTCCAACTGTGCCTCTGAAATTGATACACAGCACAGGTCCTCTAACATCCAATGCTTGTCTTTTAACATGAGAAACGTGTGAGCTTCATGAATGATGTAGTTCGTTTGAGCTGAAAAGTGACTGCCCTTACCTGAAATGAATTCTTGCTTTTAGGAAGACACAGAGCCTGGAATTTAACTCCATTTCTGAAGGGAAACACACAGCATAGTTCTCATCCATGTATCACACTCTACTTTAGAGCAAGAAGCGCACTCTTGCTTTCTAGAGTCTCTAATACAGCAGGAAACATGAGTTTGCTCAGAACAAGAGAACGGTGCTTCCTACATATACGGAACATATCTAGTCCAACTCTGCTTCTGAAACTGATACAAACCAGAGGTCCTCTAACATCCAATGCTTGTCATTTTAGATGAGAAACGAGTGAGCTTTGTGAACGATGTAGTTCGTTTGAGCTGTAAAGTAACTGCCCTTACCTGAAACGAATTCTTGCTTGTAGTAAGAATCAGAGCCTGGATTTAACTCCATTTCTGAAGAGAAACACACAGCATAGATCTCATCGATGGATCAAACTCTGCTTTAGAGCAAGAAGCACGCTCTAGCTTTCTAGAGTCTCTAAGACAGCAGTAAACATGAGTGTGCTGAGGACAAAAGAACGGTGTTTCCTACACATACGGACCATATCTAGTGCAACTGTGCCTCTGAAATTGATACAAAGCATAGGTCCTCTAACATCCAATGCTTTCATTTAAGATGAGATACGTGTGAGATTTGTGAACGATGTAGTTCATTTGAGCTGAAAAGTGACTGCCCTTACCTGAAACGAAGTCTTGCTTGTATGAAGACACAGAGCCTGGAATTTAACTCCTTTTCTGAAGGGAAACACACAGCATAGTTCTCATCCATGGATTACACTCTGCTTTAGAGCAAGAAGCACGCTCTTGCTTTCTAGAGTCTCTAATACAGCAGGAAACATGAGTGTGCTCAGAACAAAAGAACGGTGTTTCCTATACATACAGACCATATCTAGTTCAACTCTGCTTCTGAAAATGACACAAAGCACAGGTTCTGTAACATACAATGCTTTTCAATTAAGACCGAGAAACGTGTGAGCTTCGGGAACTATGTAGTTCCTTTGAGCTGTAAACTACCTGCCCTTACCTGAAACGAACTCCTGCTTGTAGGAAGTCACAGAGCCTGGGATTTAACTCCATTTCTGAAGTGAAACACACAGCAGTGTTCTCATCCATTGTTCACACTCTGCTTTAGAGCAAGAAGCACGCTCTAGGTTTCTAGAGTCTCTAATAAAGCAGGAAACATGAGTGTGCTCAGAACAAAAGAACTGTGTTTCCTACATATACGAACCATATCTAGTCCAACTCTGCTTCTAAAATTGAAACAAACCAAGGTCCTGTAACATCCAATGCTTTTCAATTAAGACCTAGAATCCTGTTAGCTGAGTGAACAATGTAGTTCGTTTGAGCTGTAAAGTAACTGCCCTTACCTGAAACGAAGTCTTGCTTGTAGGAACACTCAGAGCCTGGGATTTAACTCCATTTCTGAAGTGAAACACAGCAGAGTTCTCATCCATTGATCACACTCTGCTTTAGAGCAAGAAGCACGCTCTTGCTTTCTAGAGTCTCTAAGACAGCAGGAAACGTGAGTGTGCTGAGAACAAAAGAACGGTGTTTCCTACAAATACGGACCTTATCTAGTCAAACTTTGCCTCTGAAATTGATACAAAGCACAGGTTCTATAACATCCAATGTTTTCATTTAAGATGAGAAACGTGTGAGCTTCATGAACGATGTAGTTCCTATAGGCTGAAAAGTGCCTGCCCTTACCTGAAATGAAGTCTTGCTTGTAGGAAGACACAGAGCCTGGGATTTAACCCCAGTTCTGAAGGGATACACACAGCATAGTTCTCATCATGGATCACACTCTGCTTTAGAGCAAGAAGCACGCTCTTCCTTTCTAGAGTCTCTAATACAGCAGGAAACCTGAGTGTGCTCAGAACAAAAGAACGGTGTTTTCTACACATACGGACCATAACTAGTTCAACTCCTCTTCTGAAACTGACGCAAAGCAAAGGTCAAGTAAAATCCAATGCTTTTCAATTAGGACCGAGAAACGTGTGAGCTTTGTGTACGATGTAGTTCATTTGACCTGTAAAGTAACTGCCCTTACCTGAAACGAAGTCTTGATTCTAGGAAGACACAGAGCCTGGGATTTAACTCCAGTTCTGAAGGGAAACACACAGCATAGTTCTCATCCATGGATCACACACTGGTTTAGAGCAAGAAGCACGCTCTTGCTGGCTAGAGTCTCTAGTACAGCAGGAAACGTGAGTGTGCTCAGAACAAAGAACGGTGTTTCCTACACATACAGACAATATCTATTCCAACTCTGCTTCTGACACTGAAACAAACCACAGGTCCTCTAACATCCAATGCTTGTCCATTAAGATGAGAAACGTGTGAGCTTCGTGAATGATGAATTTCGTTTGAGTTGTAAAGTAACTGCCCTTACCTGAAACTAAGTCTTGCTTGTAGGAAGACTCAGAGCCTGGGATTTAACTCCATTTCTGAATTGAAACACCCAGCAGTCTTCTCATCCATTGATCACACTCTGCTTTAGACCAAAAGCACGATCTTCCTTCCTAGAGTCTCTAATAGAGCAGGAAACGTGATTGTGCTCAGAACAAAAGAACTATGTTTCCTACACATACGGACCATATCTTCTTCAACTCTTCTTCTGACACTGATAGAAAGCACAGGTCCTGTAACATCCAATGCCTTTAAATTAAGACCAAGAAACGTGTGAGCTTCGTGTACAATGTAGTTCGTTTGACCTGTAAAGTAACTGCCCTTACCTGAAACGAAGTCTTGCTTTTAGGAAGACTCAGAGCCTGTAATTTAACTCCATTTCTGAAGGGAAACACACAGCATAGTTCTCTTCCATGGATCACATTCCGCTTTAGTGCAAGAAGCATGCTCTAGCTTTCTAGAGTCTCTAAGACAGCGCTAAACTTGAGTGTGCTGAGGAAAAAAGAACGGTGTTTGCTACACATACGGATCATATCCAGTCCAACTGTGCCTCTGAAATTGATACACATCACAGGTCCTCTAACATCCAATGCTTGTCTTTTAACATGAGAAACGTGTGAGCTTCATGAATGATGTAGTTCGTTTGAGCTGAAAAGTGACTGCCCTTACCTGAAACGAAGTCTTGCTTTTAGGAAGACACAGAGCCTGGAACTTAACTCCATTTCTGAAGGGAAACACACAGCATAGTTCTCATCCATGTATCACACTCTACTTTAGAGCAAGAAGCACACTCTTGCTTTCTAGAGTCTCTAATACAGCAGGAAACATGAGTGTGCTCAGAACAAGAGAACGGTGCTTCCTACATATACGGAACATATCTAGTCCAACTCTGCTTCTGAAACTGATACAAACCAGAGGTCCTCTAACATCCAATGCTTGTCATTTTAGATGAGAAACGAGTGAGCTTCGTGAACGATGTAGTTCGTTTGAGCTGTAAAGTAACTGCCCTTACCTGAAACGAATTCTTGCTTGTAGTAAGAATCAGAGCCTGGAATTTAACTCCATTTCTGAAGAGAAACACACAGCATAGTTCTCATCGATGGATCAAACTCTGCTTTAGAGCAAGAAGCACGCTCTAGCTTTCTAGAGTCTCTAAGACAGCAGTAAACATGAGTGTGCTGAGGACAAAAGAACGGTGTTTCCTACACATACGGACCATATCTAGTGCAACTGTGCCTCTGAAATTGATACAAAGCATAGGTCCTCTAACATCCAATGCTTTCATTTAAGATGAGATACGTGTGAGATTTGTGAACGATGTAGTTCGTTTGAGCTGAAAAGTGACTGCCCTTACCTGAAACGAAGTCTTGCTTGTATGAAGACACAGAGCCTGGAATTTAACTCCTTTTCTGAAGGGAAACACACAGCATAGTTCTCATCCATGGATTACACTCTGCTTTAGAGCAAGAAGCACGCTCTTGCTTTCTAGAGTCTCTAATACAGCAGGAAACATGAGTGTGCTCAGAACAAATAATGGTGTTTCCTAAATATACGGACCATATCTAGTCAAACTCTGCTTCTGAAACTGAAACAAACCACAGGTCCTGTAACATCCAATGCTTTTCAATTAACCTAGAAACGTGTGAGCTTTGTGTACGATGTAGTTCGTTTGAGGTGTAAAGTGACTGCCCTTACCTGAAACGAAGTCTTGCTTGTAGGAAAACTCAGAGCCTGGAATTTAACTCCATTTCTGAAGGGAAACACACAGCATAGTTCTCATCCATGGATCACACTCCGCTTTAGAGCAAGAAGCACGCTCTAGCTTTCTAGAGTCTCTAAGACAGCAGTAAACGTGAGTGTGCTGAGGACAAAAGAACGGTGTTTCCTACACATAAGGACCATATCTAGTCCAACTGTGCCTCTGAAATTGATACACAGCACATGTCCTCTAACATCCAATGCTTGTCTGTTAAGAAGAGAAACGTGTGAGCTTCGTGAACGATGAATTTCGTTTGAGCTGTAAAGTAACTGGCCTTACCTGGAACTAAGTCTTGCTTGTAGGAAGATTCGGAGCCTGGGATTTAACTCCATTTCTGAAGTGAAACACCCAGCAGTCTTCTCATCCCTTGACCACACTCTGCTTTAGAGCAAGAATAACGCTCTTCCTTTCTAGAGTCTCTAATAGAGCAGGAAAAGTGATTGTGCTCAGAACAAAAGAACTATGTTTCCTACACATACAGACCATATCTAGTTCAACTCTTCTTCTGAAACTGACACAAAGCACAGGTCCTGTAACATCCAATGCCTTTCAATTAAGACCAAGAAACGTGTGAGCTTCGTGTACAATGTAGTTCGTTTGACCTGTAAAGTAACTGGCCTTACCTGAAACGAAGTCTTGCATGTAGGAAGAATCAGAGCCTGGAATTTAACTCCATTTCTGCAGGGAAACACACAGCATAGTTCTCCTCCATGGATCACACTATGGTTTAGAGCAAGAAGCACGCTCTTGCTTTCTAGAGTCTCTAGTACAGCAGGAAACGTGAGTGTGCTCAGAACAAAAGAACAGTGTTTCCTAATATATGGAACATATCTAGTCCAACTCTGCTTCTGAAACTGATACAAACCAGAGGTCCTCTAACATCCAATGCTTGTCATTTTAGATGAGAAACGAGTGAGCTTCGTGAACGATGTAGTTCGTTTGAGCTGTAAAGTAACTGCCCTTACCTGAAACGAATTCTTGCTTGTAGTAAGAATCAGAGCCTGGAATTTAACTCCATTTCTGAAGAGAAACACACAGCATAGTTCTCATCGATGGATCAAACTCTGCTTTAGAGCAAGAAGCACGCTCTAGCTTTCTAGAGTCTCTAAGACAGCATTAAACATGAGTGTGCTGAGGACAAAAGAACGGTGTTTCCTACACATACGGACCATATCTAGTCCAACTGTGCCTCTGAAATTGATACACAGCACACGTCCTCTAACATCCAATGCTTGTCTGTTAAGAAGAGAATCGTGTGAGTTTCGTGAACGATGTAGTTCGTTTGAGCTGTAAAGTAATGGCCCTTACCTGAAACGAAGTCTTGCTGGTAGGAAGACTCAGACCCTGGGCTTTCACTCCATTTCTGAAGTGAAAGATACAGCAGAGTTCTCATCCACTGATCACACTCTGTTTTAGAGCAAGAAGCATGCTCTTGCTTTCTAGATTCTCTTTGACAGCAGGAAACGTGAGTGTGCTGAGAACAAAAGAACGGTGTTTCCTACACAAACAGACGAAATCTAGTCCAACTCTGCTTCTGAAACTGATAAAAAGCACAGGTCCTGTAACTTCCAATGCCTTTCAATTAAGACCAAGAAACGTGTGAGCTTCGTGTACAATGTTGTTCGTTTGACCTGTAAAGTAACTGGCCTTACCTGAAACGAAGTCTTGCTTGTAGGAAGACTCAGAGCCTGGGATTTAACTTCATTTCTGAAGTGGAACACACAGCAGAGTTCTCATCTATTGATCACACTCTGCTTTAGAGCAAGAAGCACGCTCTTGATTTCTAGAGTCTCTAAGACAGCAGGAAACGTGAGTGTGCTGAAAACAAAAGAACGGTGTTTCCTACAAATACGGACCTTATCTAGTCCAACTCTGCCTCTGAAATTGATACAAATCACTGGTCCTCTACAATACAATGCTTGTCAGTTAAGATGGGAAACCTGTTAGCTGAGTGAACGATGTAGTTTGTTTGAGATGAAAAGTCACTGCCCTTAACTGAAACAAAGTCTTGCTTGTAGGAAGACACAGAGCCTGGGATTTAACTCCATTTCTGAAGTGAAACACCCAGCAGAGTTCTCATCCATAGATCACACTCTGCTTTAGAGTAAGAAGCACGCTCTTGCTTTCTAGGTTCTCTAAGACACCAGGAAACGTGAGTGTGCTGAGAACAAAAGAATGGTGGTTCCTACAAATACGGACCATATCTAGTCCAACTCTGCCTCTGAAATTGATACAAAGCAATGGTCGTCTAACATCCAATGCTTGTCATTTAAGATGAGAAACATATGAGCTTTGTGAATGATGTAGTTCGTTTGAGCTGAAAAGTGCCTGCCCTTACCTGAAACGAAGTCTTGCTTGTAGGAAGACACAGAGCCTGGGATTTAACTCCATTTCTGAAGGGAAACACACAGAATAGTTATCATCCATGGATCACACTCTGCTTTAGAGCAAGAACCACGCTCTTGCTTTCTAGAGTATCTAATACAGCAGAAAATATGAGTGTGCTCAGAACAAAAGAACAGTGTTTCCTGCATATACGGACCATATCTAGTCCAACTCTGCTTCTGAAACTGAAACAAACCACAGGTCCTGTATCATCTAATGCTTTTCAATTAAGAACGAGAAACGTGTGAGCTTCGTGTACGATGTAGTTCGTTTGACCTGAAAAGTAACTGGCCTTACCTGAAACGAAGTCTTGCTTGTAGGAAGACTCAGAGCCTGGGATTTAACTTCATTTCTGAAGTGGAACACACAGCAGAGTTCTCATCCATTGATCACACTCTGTTTTAGAGCAAGAAGCATGCTCTTGATTTCTAGAGTCTCTAAGACAGCAGGAAACATGAGTGTGCTCAGAACAAAATAACGGTGTTTCCTAAATATACGGACCATATCTAGTCAAACTCTGCTTCTGAAACTGAAACAAACCACAGGTCCTGTAACATCCAATGCTTTTCAATTAACCTAGAAACGTGTGAGCTTTGTGTATGATGTAGTTCGTTTGAGGTGTAAAGTGACTGACCTTACCTGAAACGAAGTCTTGCTTGTAGGAAGACTAGAGCCTGGAATTTAACTCCATTTCTGCAGGGAAACACACAGCATAGTTCTCCTCCATGGATCACACTCTGCTTTAGAGCAAGAAGCTCGCTCTTGCTTTCTAGAGTCTCTAGTACAGCAGGAAACGTGAGTGTGCTCAGAACAAAAGAACGGTGTTTCCTACATATACGGAACATATCTAGTCCAACTCTGCTTCTGAAACTGATGCAAACCAGAGGTCCTCTAACATCCAATGCTTGTCATTTTAGATGAGAAACGAGTGAGCTTCGTGAACGATGTAGTTCGTTTGAGCTGTAAAGTAACTGCCCTTACCTGAAACGAATTCTTGCTTGTAGGAAGACTAGAGCCTGGAATTTAACTCCATTTCTGAAGGGAAACACACAGCATAGTTCTCATCCATGGATCACACTCCGCTTTAGAGCAAGAAGCACGCTCTAGCTTTCTAGAGTCTCTAAGACAGCAGTAAACGTGAGTGTGCTGAGGACAAAAGAACGGTGTTTCCTACACATAAGGACCATATCTAGTCCAACTGTGCCTCTGAAATTGAAACACAGCACATGTCCTCTAACATCCAATGCTTGTCTGTTAAGAAGAGAAACGTGTGAGCTTCGTGAACGATGAATTTTGTTTGAGCTGTAAAGTAACTGGCCTTACCTGAAACTAAGTCTTGCTTGTAGGAAGACTCGGAGCCTGGGATTTAACTCCATTTCTGAAGTGAAACACCCAGCAGTCTTCTCATCCATTGATCACACTCTGCTTTAGAGCAAGAATAACGCTCTTCCTTTCTAGAGTCTCTAATAGAGCAGGAAAAGTGATTGTGCTCAGAACAAAAGAACTATGTTTCCTACACATACGGACCATATCTAGTTCAACTCTTCTTCTGAAACTGACACAAAGCACAGGTCCTGTAACATCCAATGCCTTTCAATTAAGACCAAGAAACGTGTGAGCTTCGTGTACAATGTAGTTCGTTTGACCTGTAAAGTAACTGGCCTTACCTGAAACGAAGTCTTGCATGTAGGAAGAATCAGAGCCTGGAATTTAACTCCATTTCTGCATGGAAACACACAGCATAGTTCTCCTCCATGGATCACACTATGGTTTAGAGCAAGAAGCACGCTCTTGCTTTCTAGAGTCTCTAGTACAGCAGGAAACGTGAGTGTGCTCAGAACAAAAGAACTGTGTTTCCTACACATACTGACCATATCTAGTTCAACTCTTCTTCTGAAACTGACACAAAGCACAGGTCCTCTAACATCCAATGCTTGTCTGTGAAGAAGAGAAACGTGTGAGTTTCGGGAACGATGTAGTTCGTTTGAGCTGTAAAGTAATGGCCCTTACATGAAACGAAGTCTTGCTGGTAGGAAGACTCAGAGCCTGGGCTTTAACTCCATTTCTGAAGTGAAAGACACCGCAGAGTTCTCATCCACTGATCACACTCTGTTTTAGAGCAAGAAGCATGCTTTTGCTTTCTAGATTCTCTTTGACAGCAGGAAACGTGAGTGTGCTGAGAACAAAAGAACGGTGTTTCCTACACAAACAGACGAAATCTAGTCCAACTCTGCTTCTGAAACTGATACAAAGCACAGGTCCTGTAACTTCCAATGCCTTTCAATTAAGACCAAGAAACGTGTGAGCTTCGTGTACAATGTTGTTCGTTTGACCTGTAAAGTAACTGGCCTTACCTGAAACGAAGTCTTGCTTGTAGGAAGACTCAGAGCCTGGGATTTAACTTCATTTCTGAAGTGGAACACACAGCAGAGTTCTCATCTATTGATCACACTCTGCTTTAGAGCAAGAAGCACGCTCTTGATTTCTAGAGTCTCTAAGACAGCAGGAAACGTGAGTGTGCTGAAAACAAAAGAACGGTGTTTCCTACAAATACGGACCTTATCTAGTCCAACTCTGCCTCTGAAATTGATACAAATCACTGGTCCTCTACTATCCAATGCTTGTCAGTTAAGATGGGAACCTTGTTAGCTGAGTGAACGATGTAGTTTGTTTGAGATGAAAAGTCACTGCCCTTACCTGAAACAAAGTCTTGCTTGTAGGAAGACACAGAGCCTGGGATTTAACTCCATTTCTGAAGTGAAACACCCAGCAGAGTTCTCATCCATAGATCACACTCTGCTTTAGAGTAAGAAGCACGCTCTTGCTTTCTAGATTCTCTAAGACACCAGGAAACGTGAGTGTGCTGAGAACAAAAGAATGGTGGTTCCTACAAATACGGACCATATCTAGTCCAACTCTGCCTCTGAAATTGATACAAAGCAATGGTCGTCTAACATCCAATGCTTGTCATTTAAGATGAGAAACGTATGAGCTTTGTGAATGATGTAGTTCGTTTGAGCTGAAAAGTGCCTGCCCTTACCTGAAACGAAGTCTTGCTTGTAGGAAGACACAGAGCC
Organism: Onychomys leucogaster; assembly: GCA_949786385.1. Taxonomy (NCBI): domain Eukaryota; kingdom Metazoa; phylum Chordata; class Mammalia; order Rodentia; family Cricetidae; genus Onychomys; species Onychomys leucogaster. The sequence goes on along the minus strand of CATKUP010000009.1, from coordinate 1,557,274 downwards.
TGGGATTTAACTCCATTTCTGAAGGGAAACACACAGAATAGTTATCATCCATGGATCACACTCTGCTTTAGAGCAAGAACCACGCTCTTGCTTTCTAGAGTATCTAATACAGCAGAAAACATGAGTGTGCTCAGAACAAAAGAACAGTGTTTCCTGCATATACGGACCATATCTAGTCCAACTCTGCTTCTGAAACTGAAACAAACCACTGGTCCTGTATCATCCAATGCTTTTCAATTAAGAACGAGAAACGTGTGAGCTTCGTGTACGATGTAGTTCGTTTGATCTGAAAAGTAACTGGCCTTACCTGAAACGAAGTCTTGCTTGTAGGAAGACTCAGAGCCAGGGATTTAACTTCATTTCTGAAGTGGAACACACAGCAGAGTTCTCATCCATTGATCACACTCTGTTTTAGAGCAAGAAGCATGCTCTTGATTTCTAGAGTCTCTAAGACAGCAGGAAACGTGAGTGTGCTGAAAACAAAAGAACGGTGTTTCCTACAAATACGGACCTTATCTAGTCCAACTCTGCCTCTCAAATTGATAAAAAGCACAGGTCCTCTAACATCCAATGCTTTCATTTAAGAGGAGAAATGTGTGAGCTTCGTGAATGATGTAGTTCTTTGGAGCTAAAAAGTGCCTGCCCTTACCTGAAACGAAGTCTTGCTTGTAGGAAGACACAGAGCCTGGGATTTAACTCGATTTCTGAAGGGAAACACACAGAATAGTTATCATCCATGGATCACACTCTGCTTTAGAGCAAGAAGAATTCTATTTCTTTCTAGAGTCTCTAGTACAGCAGGAAACGTGAGTGTGCTCAGAATAAAAGAACGGTATTTCCTACACATACGAACCAAATCTAGCTCAACTCCTCTTCTGAAACTGACACAAAGCACAGGTGAAGTAACATCCAATGCTTTTCAATTAAGACTGAGAAATGTGTGAGCTTCCTGTATGATGTAGTTCGTTGGACCTGTAATGTAACTGCCCTTACCTGAAACAAAGTCTTGATTCTAGGAAGACACAGAGCCTGGGATTTAACTCCATTTCTGAAGGGAAACACAAAGCATAGTTCTCATCCATGGATCACACTCTGCTTTAGAGCAAGAAGCACGGTCTTGCTTTCTAGAGTCTCTAGTACAGCAGGAAAGGTGAGTGTGCTCCGAACAAAAGAACGGTGTTTCCTACACATACGGACCATATCTAGTCCAACTCTGCTTCTGAAACTGACACAAAGCACAGGTCCTGTAACATCCAATGCCTTTCAATTAAGACCAAGAAACGTGTGAGCTTCGTGTACAATGTAGTTCGTTTGACCTGTAGAGTAACTGGCCTTACCTGAAACGAAGTCTTACATGTAGGAAGACTCAGAGCCTGGAATTTAACTCCATTTCTGAAGGGAAACACACAGCATAGTTCTCATCCATGGATCAAACTCTGCTTTAGAGCAAGAAGCACGCACTTGCTTTCTATAGTCTCTAACACAGCAGGAAACAGGAGTGTTCTCAGAACAAAAGAACGGTGTTTCCTAAATATACGGACCATATCTAGTCCAACTCTGCTTCTGAAACTGAAACAAACCACAGGTCCTTTAACATCCAATGCTTTTCAATAAACCTAGAAACGTGTGAGCTTTGTGTACGATGTAGTTCCTTTGAGGTGTAAAGTGACTGCCCTTTCCTGAAACGAAGTCTTGCTTGTAGGAAGACTCAGAGCCTGGAATTTAACTCCATTTCTGAAGGGAAACACACAGCATAGTTCTCATCCATGGATCACACTCTGCTTTAGAGCAAGAAGCACGCTCTTGATTTCTAGAGTCTCTAAGACAGCAGGAACGTGAGTGTGCTGAAAACAAAAGAACGGTGTTTCCTACAAATACAGACCTTATCTAGTCCAACTCTGCCTCTCAAATTGATACAAAGCACAGGTCCTCTAACATCCAATGCTTTCATTTAAGATGAGAAACGTGTGAGCTTTGTGAACAATGTAGTTCGTTTGAGCTGAAAAGTGTCTGCCCTTACCTGAAACGAAGTCTTGCTTGTAGGAAGTCACAGACACTGAGATTTTACTCCATTTCTGAAGTGAAAGACACAGCAGAGTTATCATCCACTGATCACACTCTGTTTTAGAGCAAGAAGCACGCTCTTGCTTTGTAGATACTCTAAGACAGCAGGAAACGTGAGTGTGCTAAGAACAAAAGAATGGTGGTTCCTACACATACGGACCATATCTAGTCCAACTCTGCTTCTGAAACTGAAATAAACCACAGGTCCTCTAACATCCAATGCTTGTCCGTTAAGAGGAGAAACGTGTGACCTTCGTGAACGATGAATTTCGTTTGAGCTGTAAAGTAACTGCCCTTACCTGAAACTAGGTCTTGCTTGTAGGAAGACTCAGAGCCTGGGATTTAACTCCATTTCTGTAGTGAAAGACCCAGCAGTCTTCTCATGCATTGATCAGACTCTGCTTTAGAGCAAGAATAACGCTCTTCCTTTCTAGAGTCTCTAATAGAGCAGGAAAAGTGATTGTGCTCAGAACAAAAGAACTATGTTTCCTACACATACGGACCATATCTAGTTCAACTCTTCTTCTGAAACTGACACAAAGCACAGGTCCTGTAACATCCAATGCCTTTCAATTAAGACCAAGAAACGTGTGAGCTTCGTGTACAATGTAGTTCGTTTGACCTGTAAAGTATCTGGCCTTACCTGAAACGAAGTCTTGCATGTAGGAAGAATCAGAGCCTGGAATTTAACTCCATTTCTGAAGGGAAACACACAGCATAGTTCTCATCCATGGATCACACTCCGCTTTAGAGCAAGAAGCACGCTCTAGCTTTCTAGAGTCTCTAAGACAGCACTAAACGTGAGTGTGCTGAGGAGAAAAGAATGGTGTTTCCTACACATTCGGATCATATCCAGTACAACTGTGGCTCTGAAATTGATACACAGCACACGTCCTCTAACATCCAATGCTTGTCTGTTAAGAAGAGAAACGTGTGAGTTTCGTGAACGATGTAGTTCGTTTGAGCTGTAAAGTAATGGCCCTTACCTGAAACGAAGTCTTGCTGGTAGGAAGACTCAGAGCCTGGGCTTTAACTCCATTTCTGAAGTGAAAGACACAGCAGAGATCTCATCCACTGATCACACTCTGTTTTAGAGCAAGAAGCACGCTCTTGCTTTCTAGATTCTCTTTGACAGCAGGAAACGTGAGTGTGCTGAGAAAAAAAGAACGGGGTTTCCTACAAAAACAGACGAAATCTAGTCCAACTCTGCTTCGGAAACTGATACAAAGCACTGGTCCTCTAACATCCAATGCTTGTCAGGTAAGATGGGAAACGTGTTAGCTGAGTGAACGATGTAGTTCGTTTGAGCTGAAAAGTGACTGCCCTTACCTGAAACGAAGTCTTGCTTGTAGGAAGACTCAGAGCCTGGAATTTAACTCCATTTCTGAAGAGAAACCCAGAGCATAGTTCTCATCCATGGATCAAACTCTGCTTTAGAGCAAGAAGCACGCTCTAGCTTTCTAGAGTCTCTAAGACTGCAGTAAACATGAGTGTGCTGAGGACAAAAGAACGGTGTTTCCTACACATACGGACCATATCTAGTCCAACTCTGCTTCTGAAATTGACACAAAGCACAGGTCCTGTAACATCCAATGCCTTTCAATTAAGACCAAGAAACGTGTGAGCTTCGTGTACAATGTAGTTCGTTTGACCTGTAAAGTAACTGGCCTTACCTGAAACGAAGTCTTGCATGTAGGAAGACTCAGAGCCTGGAATTTAACTCCATTTCTGAAGGGAAACACACAGCATAGTTCTCATCCATGGATCAAACTCTGCTTTAGAGCAAGAAGCACGCTCTTGCTTTCTACAGTCTTAAATAAAGCAGGAAACAGGAGTGTTCTCAGAACAAAAGAACGGTGTTTCCTAAATATACGGACCATATCTAGTCCAACTCTGCTTCTGAAACTGAAACAAACCACAGGTCCTGTAACATCCAATGCTTTTCAATTAACCTAGAAACGTGTGAGCTTTGTGTACGATGTAGTTCGTTTGAGGTGTAAAGTGACTGCCCTTTCCTGAAACGAAGTCTTGCTTGTAGGAAGACTCAGAGCCTGGAATTTAACTCCATTTCTGAAGGGAAACACACAGCATAGTTCTCATCCATGGATCACACTCTGCTTTAGAGCAAGAAGCACGCTCTAGCTTTCTAGAGTCTCTAAGACAGCAGTAAACATGAGTGTGCTGAGGACAAATAACGGTGTTTCCTACACATACGGACCATATCTAGTCCAACTGTGCCTCTGAAATTGATACACAGCACAGGTCCTCTAACATCCAATGCTTGTCTGTTAAGAAGTGAATCCTGTGAGTTTCGTGAACGATGTAGTTCGTTTGAGCTGTAAAGTAATGGCCCTTACCTGAAACGAAGTCTTGCTGGTAGGAAGACTCAGAGCCTGGGAATTAACTTCATTTCTGAAGTGGAACACACAGCAGAGTTCTCATCCATTGATCACACTCTGCTTTAGAGCAAGAAGCACGCTCTTGCTTTCTAGAGTCTCTAAGACAGCAGGAACGTGAGTGTGCTGAAAACAAAAGAACGGTGTTTCCTACAAATACAGACCTTATCTAGTCCAACTCTGCCTCTCAAATTGATACAAAGCACAGGTCCTCTAACATCCAATGCTTTCATTTAAAATGAGAAACGTGTGAGCTTCGTGAACGATGTAGTTCGTTTGAGCTGAAAAGTGTCAGCCCTTACCTGAAACGAAGTCTTGCTTGTAGGAAGTCACAGACACTGAGATTTTATTCCATTTCTGAAGTGAAAGACACAGCAGAGTTATCATCCACTGATCACACTCTGTTTTAGAGCAAGAAGCACGAACTTGATTTCTAGACTCTCTAAGACAGCAGGGAACGTGAGTGTGCTGAAATCAGAAGAATGGTGTTTCCTAAAAATACGGACCTTATCTAGTCCAACTGTGCCTCTCAAATTGATGCAAAACACAGGTCCTCTAACATCAAATGCTTTCATTTAAGATGAGAAACGTGTGAGCTTTGTGAACAATGTAGTTCGTTTGAGGTGAAAAGTGACTGCCCTTACCTGAAACGAAGTCTTGCTTGTTGGAAGTCACAGAGACTGAGATTTTATTCCATTTCTGAAGTGAAAGACACAGCAGAGTTATCATCCACTGATCAAACTCTGTTTTAGAGCAAGAAGCACGATCTTGATTTCTAGATTCTCTAAGACAGCAGGGAACGTGAGTGTGCTGAAATCAGAAGAATGGTGTTTCCTAAAAATACGGACCTTATCTAGTCCAACTGTGCCTCTCAAATTGATGCAAAACACAGGTCCTCTAACATCCAATGCTTTCATTTAAGATGAGAAACGTGTGAGCTTTGTGAACAATGTAGTTCGTTTGAGCTGAAAAGTGTCTGCCCTTACCTGAAACGAAGTCTTGCTTGTAGGAAGTCACAGACACTGAGATTTTACTCCATTTCTGAAGTGAAAGACACAGCAGAGTTATCATCCACTGATCACACTCTGTTTTAGAGCAAGAAGCACGCTCTTGCTTTGTAGATACTCTAAGACAGCAGGAAACGTGAGTGTGCTAAGAACAAAAGAATGGTGGTTCCTACACATACGGACCATATCTAGTCCAACTCTGCTTCTGAAACTGAAATAAACCACAGGTCCTCTAACATCCAATGCTTGTCCGTTAAGAGGAGAAACGTGTGACCTTCGTGAACGATGAATTTCGTTTGAGCTGTAAAGTAACTGCCCTTACCTGAAACTAGGTCTTGCTTGTAGGAAGACTCAGAGCCTGGGATTTAACTCCATTTCTGTAGTGAAAGACCCAGCAGTCTTCTCATGCATTGATCACACTCTGCTTTAGAGCAAGAATAACGCTCTTCCTTTCTAGAGTCTCTAATAGAGCAGGAAAAGTGATTGTGCTCAGAACAAAAGAACTATGTTTCCTACACATACGGACCATATCTAGTTCAACTCTTCTTCTGAAACTGACACAAAGCACAGGTCCTGTAACATCCAATGCCTTTCAATTAAGACCAAGAAACGTGTGAGCTTCGTGTACAATGTAGTTCGTTTGACCTGTAAAGTATCTGGCCTTACCTGAAACGAAGTCTTGCATGTAGGAAGAATCAGAGCCTGGAATTTAACTCCATTTCTGAAGGGAAACACACAGCATAGTTCTCATCCATGGATCACACTCCGCTTTAGAGCAAGAAGCACGCTCTAGCTTTCTAGATTCTCTAAGACAGCAGGAATCGTGAGGGTGCTGAGAACAAAAGAACGGTGTTTCCTACACATAGGGACCAAATCTAGTCCAACTCTGCTTCTGAAACTGATACAAAGCACTGGTCCTCTAACATCCAATGCTTGCCAGTTAAGATGGGAAACCTGTTAGCTGTGTGAACGATGTAGTTCTTTTGAGCTGAGAAGTGACTGCCCTTACCTGAAACGAAGTCTTGCTTGTAGGAAGACACAGAGCCTGGAATTTAACTCCATTTCTGATGTGAAACACCCAGCAGAGTTCTCATCCATTTTTTACACTCTGCTTTTGAGCAAGAAGCACGCTCTTGCTTTCTAGATTCTCTAAGACAGCAGGAAACGTGAGTGTGCTGAGAACAAAAGAACTGTGGTTCCTACACATACGGACCATATCTAGTCCAACTCTGTCTCTGAAATTGATACAAAGCACTGGTCCTCTAACGTCCAATGCTTGTCATTTAAGATGAGAAACGTGTGAGGTTCGTGAATGATGTAGTTCCTTTGAGCTGAAAAGTGCCTGCCCTTACCTGAAACGAAGTCTTGCTTGTAGGAAGACACAGAGCCTGGAATTTAACTCTATTTCTGAAGGGAAACACACAGCATAGTTATCTTCCATGGTTCACTCTCTGCTTTAGAGCAAGAAGAATTCTATTGCTTTCTAGAGTCTCTAGTACAGCAGGAAATGTGAGTGTGCTCAAAACAAAAGAACCGTGTTTCCTACACATACGGACCATATCTAGTTCAACTCCTATTCTGAAACTGACACAAAGCCCAGGTCAAGTAACATCCAATGCTTTTCAATTAAGACCGAGATACGTGTGAGCTTCGTGTAGGATGTAGTTCGTTTGACCTGTAAAGTAACTGCCCTTACCTGAAACGAAGTCTTGATTCTAGGAAGACACAGAGCCTGGGATTTAACTCCATTTCTGAAGGGATACACACAGCATAGTTCTCATCCATGGATCACATTCTGCTTTAGAGCAAGAAGCACGCTCTTGCTTTCTAGATTCTGTAGTACAGCTTGAAACGTGAGTGTGCTCAGAACAAAAGTACGGTGTTTCCTACATATACGGACCATATCTAGTCCAACTCTGCTTCTGAAACTGAAACGAACCACAGGTCCTCTAACATCCAATGCTTGTCCGTTAATATGAGAAACGTGTGAGCTTCGTGAACGATGAAGTTCGTTTGAGCTGTAAAGTAACTGCCCTTACCTGAAACAAAGTCTTGCTTGTAGGAAGACTCAGAGCCTGGGATTTAACTCCATTTCTGACGTGAAACATCCAGCAGAGTTCTCATCCATTGATCACACTCTGCTTTAGAGCAAGAAGCACGCTCTTGATATCTAGAGTCTCTAAGACAGCAGAAAACGTGAGTGTGCTGAAAAAAAAAGAACGGTGTTTCCCACAAATACGGACTTTATCTAGTCCAACTATGCCTCTGAAATTGATACAAATCACAGGTCCTCTAACATCCAATGCTTTCATTTAAGATGAGAAACATGTGAGCTTTGTGAACGATGTAGTTCATTTGAGCTGAAAAGTGATTGCCCTTACCTGAAAAGAAGTCTTGCTTGTAGGAAGCCACAGAGCCTGGAATTTAACTCCATTTCTGAAGGGAAACACACAGCATGGTTCTCATCCATGGAGCACACTCTGCTTTAGAGCAAGAAGCACGCTCTTGCTTTCTAGAATCTCTAATACAGCAGGAAACATGAGTGTGCTCAGAACAAAAGTACGGTGTTTCCTACATATACGGACCATATCTACTCCAACTCTGCTTGTGAAACTGAAACAAACCACAGGTCCTGTAACATCCAATGCTTTTCAATTAACCTAGAAACGTGTGAGGTTCGTGTACGATGTAGTTCTTTTATCCTGTAAAGTAACTGCCATAACTTGAAACGAAGTCTTGATTGTAGCAAGACACAGAGCCGGGTATTTAACTCCATTTCTGAAGGGAAACACACAGCATAGTTGTCATCCATGGTTCACAATCTGCTTTCGAACAAGAAGCACGATCTTGCTGGCTAGAGTCTCTAGTACAGCAGGAAACGTGAGTGTTCTCAGAACAAAAGAACGGTGTTTCCTACACATACGGACCATATCTAGTTCAACTCCTCTTCTGAAACTGACACAAAGCACAGGTCAAGTAACATCCAATGCTTTTCAATTAAGACCGAGAAACGTGTGAGCTTCGTGTACGATGTAGTTCGTTTGACCTGTAAAGTAACTGCCCTTACCTGAAACGAAGTCTTGATTGTAGGAAGACACAGAGCCTGGGATTTAACTCCCTTTCTGGAGGGAAACACACAGCATAGTTCTCATCAATGGATCACACTCTGCTTTAGAGCAAGAAGCACGCTCTTGCTTTCTAGAGTCTCTAGTACAGCAGGAAACGTGAGTGTGCTCAGAACAAAAGAACGGTGTTTCCTACATATATGGACCATATCTAGTCCAATTCTGCTTCTGAAACTGAAACAAACCACAGGTCCTCTAACATCCAATGCTTCTCCATTAAGATGAGAAACGTGTGAGCTTCGTGAACGATGAAGTTCGTTTGAGCTGTAAATTAACTGCCCTTACCTGAAACAAATTCTTGCTTGTAGGAAGACTCAGAGCCTGGGATTTAACTCCATTTCTGAAGTGAAACACGCAGCAGACTTCTCATCCATTGATCACACTCTGCTTTAGAGCAAGAAGCACGCTCTTCCTTTCTAGAGTCTCTAATAGAGCAGGAAACGTGATTGTGCTCAGAACAAAAGAACTATGTTTCCTACACATACGGACCATATCTATTTCAACTCTTCTTCTGAAACTGACACAAAGCACAGGTCCTGTAACATCCAATGCCTTTCAATTAAGACCAAGAAACGTGTGAGCTTCGTGTACAATGTGTTTCGTTTGACCTGTAAAGTAACTGGCCTTACATGAAATGAATTCTTGATTGTAGGAAGACTCAGAGCCTGGGATTTAACTCCATTTCTGAAGGGAAACACCCAGCACAGTTCTCTTCCATGAATCACACTCTGCTTTAGAGCAAGAAGCACGCTCTTCCTTTGTAGAGTCGCTAATACAGCAGGAAACGGGATTGTGCTCAGAACAAAAGAACTGTGTTTCCTACACATACGGACCATATCTAGTTCAACTCTTCTTCTGAAACTGACACAAAGCACAGGTCCTCTAACATCCAATGCTTGACGTTTAAGATGAGAAACGTGTGAGCATCATGAAAGATGTAGTTCTTTTGAGCTGAAAAGTGACTGCCATTACCTGAAACGATGTCTTGCTTATAGGAAGACTCAGAGCCTGGGATTTAACTCCATTTCTGAAGTGAAACACACCGCAGAGTTCTCATCCTTAGATCACACTCTGCTTTAGAGCAAGAAGCACGCTCTTGCTTTCCAGAGTCTCTAATACAGCAGGATACTTGAGTGTGCTCAGAACAATGAACTGTGTTTCCTACACATATGGACCATATCTAGTTCAACTCTTCTTCTGAAGCTGATATAAAGCACTGTTCCTGTAACATGCAATGCTTTTCAATTAAGACCGAGAAACGTGTGAGCTTCGTGTATAATGTAGTTCTTTTGAGATGTAAAGTAACTCCCCTTACCTGAAACGATATCTTGCTTGTAAGAAGACTCAAAGCCTGGGATTTAACTCCATTTCTGAAGTGGAACACACTGTAGAGTTCTCATCCATTGATCACACTCTGCTTTAGAGCAAAAAGCACACTCTTGCTTTCTAGAGTCTCTAAGACAGCAGGAAACATGAGTGTGCTGAGAACAAATGAACGGTGTTTCCTACACATACGGGCCATATCTAGTCCAACTCTGCTTCTGAAAGTGAAACAAACCACAGTTCCTCTAACATCCAATGCTTGTCCGTTAAGATGAGAAACTTGTGAGCTTCGTGAACAATGTAGTTCGTTTGAGCTGTAAAGTAACTGCCATTAACTGAAACGAAGTCTTGCTTGTAGGAAGACTCAGAGCCTGGGATTTAACTCCATTTCTGAAGGGAAACACACAGCATAGTTCTCATCCATGGATCACACTCTGCTTTAGAGCAAGAAGCTCGCTCTTGCTTTCTAGAGTCTCTAATAGAGCTGGAAACTTGAGTGTGCTCAGATCAATAGAACGGTGTTTCCTACATATACAGACCATATCTAGTCCAATTCTGCTTCCGAAACTGAAACAAACCACAGGTCCTCTAACATCCAATGCTTTTCTGTCAAGATGAGAAACATGTGAGCTTTGTGAACAATGTAGTTCGTTTGAGCTTTAAAGTATCTGCCCTTAACTGAAACGAAGTCTTGCTTGTAGGAAGACTCAGAGCCTGGGATTTAACTCCATTTCTGAAGGGAAACACACAGCAGAGTTCTCATCCATAGGTCACACTCTGCTTTAGAGCAAGAAGCACGCTCTTACTTTTAGAGTCTCTAAGACAGCAGGAAACATGAGTGTGCTGAGAACAAAAGAACAGTTTTTCCTACATATACGGACAATATCTATTCCAACACTGCTTCTGAAACTGAAACAAAGCACTGGTCCTCTAACATGCAATGCTTGGCAGTTAAGATGAGAAACAATTTAGCTTCGTGAACGATGTAGTTTGTTTGAGCTGAAAAGTGACTGCCCTTACGTGAAATGAAGACCTTTTTGTAGGAAGACACAAAGCCTAGGATTTAACTCCATTTCTGAAGGGAAACACCCAGCACAGTTCTCTTCCATGAATCACACTCTGCTTTAGAGCAAGAAGCACGCTCTTCCTTTCTAGAGTCTCTAATACAGGAGGAAACGTGATTGTGCTCAGAACAAAAGAACTGTGTTTCCTACACATACTGACCATATCTAGTTCAACTCTTCTTCTGAAACTGACAAAAAGCACAGGTCCTCTAACATCCAAAGCTTGTCATTTAAGATGAGAAACGTGTGAGCATCATGAAAGGTAGTTCTTTTGAGCTGAAAAGTGACTGCCATTACCTGAAACGAAGTCTTGCTTGTAGGAAGACTCAGAGCCTGGGATTTAACTCGAGTTCTGAGGTGAAACACACAGCAGAGTTCTCATCCTTAGATCACACTCTGCTTTAGAGCAAGAAGCACGCTCTTCCTTTCTAGAGTCGCTAATACAGCAGGAAATGTGATTGTGCTCAGAACAAAAGAACTGTGTTTCCTACACATATGGACCATATCTAGTTCAACTCTTCTTCTGAAGCTGATATAAAGCACTGTTCCTGTAACATGCAATGCTTTTCAATTAAGACTGAGAAACGTGTGAGCTTCGTGTATAATGTAGTTCTTTTGAGATGTAAAGTAACTGCCCTTACCTGAAACGATATCTTGCTTCTAAGAAGACTCAAAGCCTGGGATTTAACTCCATTTCTGAAGTGGAACACACTGCAGAGTTCTCATCCATTGATCACACTCTGCTTTAGAGCAAGAAGCACGCTCTTGCTTTCTAGAGTCTATAAGACAGCAGGAAACATGAGTGTGCTGAGAACAAAAGAACGGTGTTTCCTACACATACGGGCCATATTTAGTCCAATTCTCCTTCTGAAAGTGAAACAAACCACAGGTCCTCTAACATCCAATGATTGTCCGTTAAGATGAGAAACTTGTGAGCTTCGTGAACAATGTAGTTCGTTTGAGCTGTAAAGTATCTGCCCTTAACTGAAACGAAGTCTTGCTTGTAGGAAGACTCAGAGCCTGGGATTTAACTCCATTTCTGAAGGGAAACACACAGCAGAGTTCTCATCCATAGGTCACACTCTGCTTTAGAGCAAGAAGCACGCTCTTGCTTTTAGAGTCTCTAAGACAGCAGGAAACGTGAGTGTGCTGAGAACAAAAGAACAGTTTTTCCTACATATACGGACAATATCTATTCCAACTCTGCTTCTGAAACTGAAACAAAGCACTGGTCCTCTAACATGCAATGCTTGGCAGTTAAGATGAGAAACGATTTAGCTTCGTGAACGATGTAGTTTGTTTGAGCTGAAAAGTGACTGCCCTTACGTGAAATGAAGACTTTTTTGTAGGAAGACACAAAGCCTGGGATTTAACTCCATTTCTGAAGGGAAACACCCAGCACAGTTCTCTTCCATGAATCACACTCTGCTTTAGAGCAAGAAGCACGCTCTTCCTTTCTAGAGTCTCTAATACAGGAGGAAACATGATTGTGCTCAGAACAAAAGAACTGTGTTTCCTACACATACTGACCATATCTAGTTCAACTCTTCTTCTGAAACTGACAAAAAGCACAGGTCCTCTAACATCCAATGCTTGTCATTTAAGATGAGAAACGTGTGAGCATCATGAAAGGTAGTTCTTTTGAGCTGAAAAGTGACTGCCATTACCTGAAACGAAGTCTTGCTTGTAGGAAGACTCAGAGCCTGGGATTTAACTCGATTTCTGAAGTGAAACACACAGCAGAGTTCTCATCCTTAGATCACACTCTGCTTTAGAGCAAGAAGCACACTCTTCCTTTCTAGAGTCGCTAATACAGCAGGAAACGTGATTGTGCTCAGAACAAAAGAACTGTGTTTCCTACACATATGGACCATATCTAGTTCAACTCTTCTTCTGAAGCTGATATAAAGCACTGTTCCTGTGACATCCAATGCTTTTCAATTAAGACCGAGAAACGTGTGAGCTTCGTGTGTAATGTAGTTCTTTTGAGATGTAAAGTAACTGCCCTTACCTGAAAGGATATGTTGCTTGTAAGAAGACTCAGAGCCTGGGATTTAACTCCATTTCTGAAGTGGAACACACAGCAGAGTTCTCATCCATTGATCACACTCTGCTTTAGAGCAAGAAGCACGCTCTTGCTTTCTAGAGTCTCTAAGACAGCAGGAAAAATGAGTGTGCTTAGAACAAAAGAACGGTGTTTCCTACACATACGGGCCATATCTAGTCCAACTCTGCTTCTGAAAGTGAAACAAACCACAGGTCCTCTAACATCCAATGCTTGTCCTTTAAGATGAGAAACTTGTGAGCTTCGTGAACAATGTAGTTCGTTTGAGCTGTAAAGTAACTGCCCTTAACTGAAACGAAGTCTTGCTTGTAGGAAGACTCAGAGCCTGGGATTTAACTCCATTTCTGAAGTGAAACACACAGCAGAGTTCTCATCCATAGATCACACTCTGCTTTAGAGCAAGAAGCACGCTCTTGCTTTCTAGAGTCTCTAAGACAGCAGGAAAAGTGAGTGTGCTGAGAACAAAAGAACAGTGTTTCCTACACATACGGACCATATCTAGTCCAACTCTGCTTCTGAAACTGATACAAAGCACTGGTCCTCTAACATGCAATGCTTGGCAGTTAAGATGAGAAACGTGTTAGCTTCGTAAACGATGTAGTTTGTTTTAGCTGAAAAGTGACTGCCCTTACCTGAAACGAAGTCTTGTTTGTAGGAAGACTCAGAGCCTGGGATTTAACTCCATTTCTGAAGTGAATCACACAGCAGAGTTCTCATCCATAGATCACACTCTGATTTAGAGCAAGAAGCACGCTCTAGCTTTCTAGAGTCTCTAAGACAGCATGAAACATGAGTGTGATGAGAACAAAAGAAAGGTTTTTCCTACACATACAGACCGTATCTAGTTCATCTCTGCTTCTGAAACTGAAACAAACCAGAGGTCCTCTAACAACCAATGCTTTTCAGTTTAGATGAGAAACGCGTGGGCTTCGTGAACAATGCAGTTTTTTTGAGCTGTAAAGTAACTGCCCTTACCTGAAAAGAAGTCTTGCTTGTAGGAAGACTCAGAGCCTGGGATTTAACTCCATTTCTGAAGTGGAACACACAGCAGAGTTCTCATCCATTGATCACACTCTGCTTTAGAGCAAGAAGCACGCTCTTGATTTCTAGAGTCTCTAAGACAGCAGGAACGTGAGTGTGCTGAAAACAAAAGAACGGTGTTTCCTACAAATACAGACCTTATCTAGTCCAACTCTGCCTCTCAAATTAATACAAAGCACAGGTCCTCTAACATCCAATGCTTTCATTTAAGATGAGAAACGTGTGAGCTTTGTGTACGATGTAGTTCGTTTGAGCTGAAAAGTGTCAGCCCTTACCTGAAACGAAGTCTTGCTTGTAGGAAGTCACAGACACTGAGATTTTATTCCATTTCTGAAGTGAAAGACACAGCAGAGTTATCATCCACTGATCACACTCTGTTTTAGAGCAAGAAGCACGATCTTGATTTCTAGATTCTCTAAGACAGCAGGGAACGTGAGTGTGCTGAAATCAGAAGAATGGTGTTTCCTAAAAATACGGACCTTATCTAGTCCAACTGTGCCTCTCAAATTGATGCAAAACACAGGTCCTCTAACATCAAATGCTTTCATTTAAGATGAGAAACGTGTGAGCTTTGTGAACAATGTAGTTCGTTTGAGGTGAAAAGTGACTGCCCTTACCTGAAACGAAGTCTTGCTTGTAGGAAGTCACAGAGACTGGGATTTAACTCCATTTCTGAAGTGAAACACCCAGCAGAGTTATCATCCATTGATCACACTCTGTTTTAGAGCAAGAAGCACGCTCTTGCTTTCTAGATTCTCTAAGAGAGCAGGAGACGTGAGTGTGCTGAGAACCAAAGAATGGTGGTTCCTACACAGACGGACCATATCTAGTCCAACTCTACCTCTGAAATTGATACAAAGCACTGGTCCTCTAACATCCAATGCTTGTCAGTTAAGATGGGAAACCTGTTAGCTGAGTGAACGATGTAGTTCGTTTGAGCTGAAAAGTGACTGCCCTCACCTGAAACGAAGTCTTTCTTGTAGGAAGACACAGAGCCTGGGATTTAACTCCATTTCTGATGTGAAACACCCAGCAGAGTTCTCATCCATTTTTTACACTCTGCTTTTGAGCAAGAAGCACGCTCTTGCTTTCTAGATTCTCTAAGACAGCAGGAAACGTGAGTGTGCTGAGAACAAAAGAACTGTGGTTCCTACACATACGGACCATATCTAGTCCAACTCTGTCTCTGAAATTGATACAAAGCACTGGTCCTCTAACGTCCAATGCTTGTCATTTAAGATGAGAAACGTGTGAGGTTCGTGAATGATGTAGTTCGTTTGAGCTGAAAAGTGCCTGCCCTTACCTGAAACGAAGTCTTGCTTGTAGGAAGACACAGAGCCTGGGATTTAACTCTATTTCTGAAGGGAAACACACAGCATAGTTATCTTCCATGGTTCACTCTCTGCTTTAGAGCAAGAAGAATTCTATTGCTTTCTAGAGTCTCTAGTACAGCAGGAAATGTGAGTGTGCTCAAAACAAAAGAACCGTGTTTCCTACACATACGGACCATATCTAGTTCAACTCCTATTCTGAAACTGACACAAAGCACAGGTCCTGTAACATCCAATGCCTTTCAATTAAGACAAAGAAACGTGTGAGCTTCGTGTACAATGTATTTTGTTTGACCTGAAAAGTAACTGGCCTTACCTGAAACGAAGTCTTGCTTGTAGGAAGACTCAGAGCCTGGGAATTAACTTCATTTCTGAAGTGGAACACACAGCAGAGTTCTCATCCATTGATAACACTCTGCTTTAGAGCAAGAAGCACGCTCTTGATTTCTAGAGTCTCTAAGACAGCAGGAACGTGAGTGTGCTGAAAACAAAAGAACGGTGTTTCCTACAAATACAGACCTTATCTAGTCCAACTCTGCCTCTCAAATTAATACAAAGCACAGGTAGTCTAACATCCAATGCTTTCATTTAAGATGAGAAACGTGTGAGCTTTGTGAACAATGTAGTTCGTTTGAGCTGAAAAGTGACTGCCCTTACCTGAAACGATGTCTTGCTTGTAGGAAGACACAGAGCCTGGGATTTAACTCCATTTCTGAAGGGAAACACACAGCATAGTTCTCATCCATGGATCACACTCTGCTTTAGAGCAAGAAGACCGCTCTTGCTTTCTAGAATCTCTAATAGAGCAGGAAACTTGCGTGTGCTCAGAACAAAAGAACAGTGTTTCCTACACATACGGACCATATCTAGTTCAACTCTGCTTCTGAAACTGAAACAAACCACAGGTCCTCTAACATTCAGTGCTTGTCACTTAAGATGAGAAACGTGTGAGCTTTGTGAACCATGTAGGTCGTTTGAGCTGAAAAGTGACTGCCATTACCTGAAACGAAGTCTTGCTTGTAGGAAGACTCAGAGCCTGGGATATAACTCCATTTCTAAGTGAAACACTCAGCAGACTTCTCATCCATTGACGACACTCTGCTTTAGAGCAAGAAGCACGCTCTTCCTTTCTAGAGTCTCTAATAGAGCAGGAAACGTGATTGTGCTAAAAATAAAAGAACTATGTTTCCTACACATAGGGACCATATCTAGTTCAACTCTTCTTCTGAAAATGACACAAAGCACAGGTCCTGTAACATCCAATGCCTTTCAATTAAGACAAAGAAACGTGTGAGCTTCGTGTACAATGTAGTTTGTTTGACCTGAAAAGTAACTGGCCTTACCTGAAACGAAGTCTTGCTTGTAGGAAGACTCAGAGCCTGGGATTTAACTCCATTTCTGAAGTGGAACACACAGCAGAGTTCTCATCCATTGATCACACTCTGTTTTAGAGCAAGAAGCACGATCTTGATTTCTAGATTCTCTAAGACAGCAGGGAATGTGAGTGTGCTGAAATCAGAAGAATGGTGTTTCCTAAAAATACGGACCTTATATAGTCCAACTGTGCCTCTCAAATTGATGCAAAACACAGGTCCTCTAACATCAAATGCTTTCATTTAAGATGAGAAACGTGTGAGCTTTGTGAACAATGTAGTTCGTTTGAGGTGAAAAGTGACTGCCCTTACCTGAAACGAAGTCTTGCTTGTAGGAAGTCACAGAGACTGAGATTTTATTCCATTTCTGAAGTGAAAGACACAGCAGAGTTATCATCCACTGATCAAACTCTGTTTTAGAGCAAGAAGCACGTTCTTGATTTCTAGATTCTCTAAGACATCAGGGAACGTGAGTCTGCTGAAATCAGAAGAATGGTGTTTCCTAAAAATACGGACCTTATCTAGTCCAACTGTGCCTCTCAAATTGATGCAAAACACAGGTCCTCTAACATCAAATGCTTTCATTTAAGATGAGAAACGTGTGAGCTTTGTGAACAATGTAGTTCGTTTGAGGTGAAAAGTGACTGCCCTTACCTGAAACGAATTCTTGCTTGTAGGAAGTCACAGAGACTGGGATTTAACTCCATTTCTGAAGTGAAACACCCAGCAGAGTTATCATCCATTGATCACATTCTGTTTTAGAGCAAGAAGCACGATCTTGCTTTCTAGATTCTCTAAGACAGCAGGAATCGTGAGGGGGCTGAGAACAAAAGAACGGTGTTTCCTACACATAGGGACCAAATCTAGTCCAACTCTGCTTCTGAAACTGATACAAAGCACTGGTCCTCTAACATCCAATGCTTGTCAGTTAAGATGGGAAACCTGTTAGCTGTGTGAACTATGTAGTTCTTTTGAGCTGAAAAGTGACTGCCCTTACCTGAAACGAAGTCTTGCTTGTAGGAAGACACAGAGCCTGGAATTTAACTCCATTTCTGATGTGAAACACCCAGCAGAGTTCTCATCCATTTATTACACTCTGCTTTTGAGCAAGAAGCACGCTCTTGCTTTCTAGATTCTCTAAGACAGCAGGAAACGTGAGTGTGCTGAGAACAAAAGAACAGTTTTTCCTACATATACGGACAATATCTATTCCAACACTGCTTCTGAAACTGAAACAAAGCACTGGTCCTCTAACATGCAATGCTTGGCAGTTAAGATGAGAAACAATTTAGCTTCGTGAACGATGTAGTTTGTTTGAGCTGAAAAGTGACTGCCCTTACGTGAAATGAAGACTTTTTTGTAGGAAGACACAAAGCCTGGGATTTAACTCCATTTCTGAAGGGAAACACCCAGCACAGTTCTCTTCCATGAATCACACTCTGCTTTAGAGCAAGAAGCACGCTCTTCCTTTCTAGAGTCTCTAATACAGGAGGAAACATGATTGTGCTCAGAACAAAAGAACTGTGTTTCCTACACATACTGACCATATCTAGTTCAACTCTTCTGCTGAAACTGACAAAAAGCACAGGTCCTCTAACATCCAAAGCTTGTCATTTAAGATGAGAAACGTGTGAGCATCATGAAAGGTAGTTCTTTTGAGCTGAAAAGTGACTGCCATTACCTGAAACGAAGTCTTGCTTGTAGGAAGACTCAGAGCCTGGGATTTAACTCGATTTCTGAAGTGAAACACACAGCAGAGTTCTCATCCTTAGATCACACTCTGCTTTAGAGCAAGAAGCACGCTCTTCCTTTCTAGAGTCGCTAATACAGCAGGAAACGTGATTGTGCTCAGAACAAAAGAACTGTGTTTCCTACACATATGGACCATATCTAGTTCAACTCTTCTTCTGAAGCTGATATAAAGCACTGTTCCTGTAACATGCAATGCTTTTCAATTAAGACTGAGAAACGTGTGAGCTTCGTGTATAATGTAGTTCTTTTGAGATGTAAAGTAACTGCCCTTACCTGAAACGATATCTTGCTTGTAAGAAGACTCAAAGCCTGGGATTTAACTCCATTTCTGAAGTGGAACACACTGCAGAGTTCTCATCCATTGATCACACTCTGCTTTAGAGCAAGAAGCACGCTCTTGCTTTCTAGAGTCTATAAGACAGCAGGAAACATGAGTGTGCTGAGAACAAAAGAACGGTGTTTCCTACACATACGGGCCATATCTAGTCCAATTCTCCTTCTGAAAGTGAAACAAACCACAGGTCCTCTAACATCCAATGATTGTCCGTTAAGATGAGAAACTTGTGAGCTTCGTGAACAATGTAGTTCGTTTGAGCTGTAAAGTATCTGCCCTTAACTGAAACGAAGTCTTGCTTGTAGGAAGACTCAGAGCCTGGGATTTAACTCCATTTCTGAAGGGAAACACACAGCAGAGTTCTCATCCATAGGTCACACTCTGCTTTAGAGCAAGAAGCACGCTCTTGCTTTTAGAGTCTCTAAGACAGCAGGAAACGTGAGTGTGCTGAGAACAAAAGAACAGTTTTTCCTACATATACGGACAATATCTATTCCAACTCTGCTTCTGAAACTGAAACAAAGCACTGGTCCTCTAACATGCAATGCTTGGCAGTTAAGATGAGAAACGATTTAGCTTCGTGAACGATGTAGTTTGTTTGAGCTGAAAAGTGACTGCCCTTACGTGAAATGAAGACTTTTTTGTAGGAAGACACAAAGCCTGGGATTTAACTCCATTTCTGAAGGGAAACACCCAGCACAGTTCTCTTCCATGAATCACACTCTGCTTTAGAGCAAGAAGCACGCTCTTCCTTTCTAGAGTCTCTAATACAGGAGGAAACATGATTGTGCTCAGAACAAAAGAACTGTGTTTCCTACACATACTGACCATATCTAGTTCAACTCTTCTTCTGAAACTGACAAAAAGCACAGGTCCTCTAACATCCAATGCTTGTCATTTAAGATGAGAAACGTGTGAGCATCATGAAAGGTAGTTCTTTTGAGCTGAAAAGTGACTGCCATTACCTGAAACGAAGTCTTGCTTGTAGGAAGACTCAGAGCCTGGGATTTAACTCGATTTCTGAAGTGAAACACACAGCAGAGTTCTCATCCTTAGATCACACTCTGCTTTAGAGCAAGAAGCACACTCTTCCTTTCTAGAGTCGCTAATACAGCAGGAAACGTGATTGTGCTCAGAACAAAAGAACTGTGTTTCCTACACATATGGACCATATCTAGTTCAACTCTTCTTCTGAAGCTGATATAAAGCACTGTTCCTGTAACATCCAATGCTTTTCAATTAAGACCGAGAAACGTGTGAGCTTCGTGTGTAATGTAGTTCTTTTGAGATGTAAAGTAACTGCCCTTACCTGAAAGGATATGTTGCTTGTAAGAAGACTCAGAGCCTGGGATTTAACTCCATTTCTGAAGTGGAACACACAGCAGAGTTCTCTTCCATTGATCACACTCTGCTTTAGAGCAAGAAGCACGCTCTTGCTTTCTAGAGTCTCTAAGACAGCAGGAAAAATGAGTGTGCTTAGAACAAAAGAACGGTGTTTCCTACACATACGGGCCATATCTAGTCCAACTCTGCTTCTGAAAGTGAAACAAACCACAGGTCCTCTAACATCCAATGCTTGTCCTTTAAGATGAGAAACTTGTGAGCTTCGTGAACAATGTAGTTCGTTTGAGCTGTAAAGTAACTGCCCTTAACTGAAACGAAGTCTTGCTTGTAGGAAGACTCAGAGCCTGGGATTTAACTCCATTTCTGAAGTGAAACACACAGCAGAGTTCTCATCCATAGATCACACTCTGCTTTAGAGCAAGAAGCACGCTCTTGCTTTCTAGAGTCTCTAAGACAGCAGGAAAAGTGAGTGTGCTGAGAACAAAAGAACAGTGTTTCCTACACATACGGACCATATCTAGTCCAACTCTGCTTCTGAAACTGATACAAAGCACTGGTCCTCTAACATGCAATGCTTGGCAGTTAAGATGAGAAACGTGTTAGCTTCGTAAACGATATAGTTTGTTTTAGCTGAAAAGTGACTGCCCTTTCCTGAAACGAAGTCTTGTTTGTAGGAAGACTCAGAGCCTGGGATTTAACTCCATTTCTGAAGTGAATCACACAGCAGAGTTCTCATCCATAGATCACACTCTGATTTAGAGCAAGAAGCACGCTCTAGCTTTCTATTGTCTCTAAGACAGCATGAAACATGAGTGTGATGAGAACAAAAGAAAGGTTTTTCCTACACATACAGACCGTATCTAGTTCATCTCTGCTTCTGAAACTGAAACAAACCAGAGGTCCTCTAACAACCAATGCTTTTCAGTTTAGATGAGAAACGCGTGGGCTTCGTGAACAATGCAGTTTTTTTGAGCTGTAAAGTAACTGCCCTTACCTGAAAAGAAGTCTTGCTTGTAGGAAGACTCAGAGCCTGGGATTTAACTCCATTTCTGAAGTGGAACACACAGCAGAGTTCTCATCCATTGATCACACTCTGCTTTAGAGCAAGAAGCACGCTCTTGATTTCTAGAGTCTCTAAGACAGCAGGAACGTGAGTGTGCTGAAAACAAAAGAACGGTGTTTCCTACAAATACAGACCTTATCTAGTCCAACTCTGCCTCTCAAATTAATACAAAGCACAGGTCCTCTAACATCCAATGCTTTCATTTAAGATGAGAAACGTGTGAGCTTTGTGTACGATGTAGTTCGTTTGAGCTGAAAAGTGTCAGCCCTTACCTGAAACGAAGTCTTGCTTGTAGGAAGTCACAGACACTGAGATTTTATTCCATTTCTGAAGTGAAAGACACAGCAGAGTTATCATCCACTGATCACACTCTGTTTTAGAGCAAGAAGCACGATCTTGATTTCTAGATTCTCTAAGACAGCAGGGAACGTGAGTGTGCTGAAATCAGAAGAATGGTGTTTCCTAAAAATACGGACCTTATCTAGTCCAACTGTGCCTCTCAAATTGATGCAAAACACAGGTCCTCTAACATCAAATGCTTTCATTTAAGATGAGAAACGTGTGAGCTTTGTGAACAATGTAGTTCGTTTGAGGTGAAAAGTGACTGCCCTTACCTGAAACGAAGTCTTGCTTGTAGGAAGTCACAGAGACTGGGATTTAACTCCATTTCTGAAGTGAAACACCCAGCAGAGTTATCATCCATTGATCACACTCTGTTTTAGAGCAAGAAGCACGCTCTTGCTTTCTAGATTCTCTAAGACAGCAGGAATCATGAGGGTGCTGAGAACAAAAGAACGGTGTTTCCTACACATAGGGACCAAATCT
Source organism: Onychomys leucogaster (assembly GCA_949786385.1). Taxonomy (NCBI): domain Eukaryota; kingdom Metazoa; phylum Chordata; class Mammalia; order Rodentia; family Cricetidae; genus Onychomys; species Onychomys leucogaster. The sequence continues at coordinate 1,535,167 of CATKUP010000009.1, read as the reverse complement.
AGTCCAACTCTGCTTCTGAAACTGATACAAAGCACTGGTCCTCTAACATCCAATGCTTGTCAGTTAAGATGGGAAACCTGTTAGCTGTGTGAACGATGTAGTTCTTTTGAGCTGAAAAGTGACTGCCCTTACCTGAAACGAATTCTTGCTTGTAGGAAGACACAGAGCCTGGAATTTAACTCCACTTCTGAAGTGAAAGACACAGCAGAGTTATCATCTACTGATCACACTCTGTTTTAGAGCAAGAAGCATGCTCTTGATTTCTAGATTCTCTAAGACAGCAGGAGACGTGAGTGTGCTGAGAACCAAAGAATGGTGGTTCCTACACAGACGGACCATATCTAGTCCAACTCTACCTCTGAAATTGATACAAAGTACTGGTCCTCTAACATCCAATGCTTGTCACTTAAGATGGGAAACCTGTTAGCTGAGTGAACGATGTAGTTCGTTTGAGCTGAAAAGTGACTGCCCTCACCTGAAACGAAGTCTTTCTTGTAGGAAGACACAGAGCCTGGGATTTAACTCCATTTCTGATGTGAAACACCCAGCAGAGTTCTCATCCATTTTTTACACTCTGCTTTTGAGCAAGAAGCACGCTCTTGCTTTCTAGATTCTCTAAGACAGCAGGAAACGTGAGTGTGCTGAGAACAAAAGAACTGTGGTTCCTACACATACGGACCATATCTAGTCCAACTCTGTCTCTGAAATTGATACAAAGCACTGGTCCTCTAACGTCCAATGCTTGTCATTTAAGATGAGAAACGTGTGAGGTTCGTGAATGATGTAGTTCGTTTGAGCTGAAAAGTGCCTGCCCTTACCTGAAACGAAGTATTGCTTGTAGGAAGACACAGAGCCTGGGATTTAACTCTATTTCTGAAGGGAAACACACAGCATAGTTATCTTCCATGGTTCACTCTCTGCTTTAGAGCAAGAAGAATTCTATTGCTTTCTAGAGTCTCTAGTACAGCAGGAAATGTGAGTGTGCTCAAAACAAAAGAACCGTGTTTCCTACACATACGGACCTTATCTAGTCCAACTCTGCCTCTCAAATTAATACAAAGCACAGGTAGTCTAACATCCAATGCTTTCATTTAAGATGAGAAACGTGTGAGCTTTGTGAACAATGTAGTTCGTTTGAGCTGAAAAGTGACTGCCCTTACCTGAAACGATGTCTTGCTTGTAGGAAGACACAGAGCCTGGGATTTAACTCCATTTCTGAAGGGAAACACACAGCATAGTTCTCATCCATGGATCACACTCTGCTTTAGAGCAAGAAGACCGCTCTTGCTTTCTAGAATCTCTAATAGAGCAGGAAACTTGAGTGTGCTCAGAACAAAAGAACAGTGTTTCCTACACATACGGACCATATCTAGTTCAACTCTGCTTCTGAAACTGAAACAAACCACAGGTCCTCTAACATCCAGTGCTTGTCACTTAAGATGAGAAACGTGTGAGCTTTGTGAACCATGTAGGTCGTTTGAGCTGAAAAGTGACTGCCATTACCTGAAACGAAGTCTTGCTTGTAGGAAGACTCAGAGCCTGGGATATAACTCCATTTCTAAGTGAAACACTCAGCAGACTTCTCATCCATTGACGACACTCTGCTTTAGAGCAAGAAGCACGCTCTTCCTTTCTAGAGTCTCTAATAGAGCAGGAAACGTGATTGTGCTAAAAATAAAAGAACTATGTTTCCTACACATAGGGACCATATCTAGTTCAACTCTTCTTCTGAAAATGACACAAAGCACAGGTCCTGTAACATCCAATGCCTTTCAATTAAGACAAAGAAACGTGTGAGCTTCGTGTACAATGTAGTTTGTTTGACCTGAAAAGTAACTGGCCTTACCTGAAACGAAGTCTTGCTTGTAGGAAGACTCAGAGCCTGGGATTTAACTCCATTTCTGAAGTGGAACACACAGCAGAGTTCTCATCCATTGATCACACTCTGTTTTAGAGCAAGAAGCACGATCTTGATTTCTAGATTCTCTAAGACAGCAGGGAACGTGAGTGTGCTGAAATCAGAAGAATGGTGTTTCCTAAAAATACGGACCTTATATAGTCCAACTGTGCCTCTCAAATTGATGCAAAACACAGGTCCTCTAACATCAAATGCTTTCATTTAAGATGAGAAACGTGTGAGCTTTGTGAACAATGTAGTTCGTTTGAGGTGAAAAGTGACTGCCCTTACCTGAAACGAAGTCTTGCTTGTAGGAAGTCACAGAGACTGAGATTTTATTCCATTTCTGAAGTGAAAGACACAGCAGAGTTATCATCCACTGATCAAACTCTGTTTTAGAGCAAGAAGCACGATCTTGATTTCTAGATTCTCTAAGACAGCAGGGAACGTGAGTGTGCTGAAATCAGAAGAATGGTGTTTCCTAAAAATACGGACCTTATCTAGTCCAACTGTGCCTCTCAAATTGATGCAAAACACAGGTCCTCTAACATCAAATGCTTTCATTTAAGATGAGAAACGTGTGAGCTTTGTGAACAATGTAGTTCGTTTGAGGTGAAAAGTGACTGCCCTTACCTGAAACGAATTCTTGCTTGTAGGAAGTCACAGAGACTGGGATTTAACTCCATTTCTGAAGTGAAACACCCAGCAGAGTTATCATCCATTGATCACATTCTGTTTTAGAGCAAGAAGCACGATCTTGCTTTCTAGATTCTCTAAGACAGCAGGAATCGTGAGGGGGCTGAGAACAAAAGAACGGTGTTTCCTACACATAGGGACCAAATCTAGTCCAACTCTGCTTCTGAAACTGATACAAAGCACTGGTCCTCTAACATCCAATGCTTGTCAGTTAAGATGGGAAACCTGTTAGCTGTGTGAACTATGTAGTTCTTTTGAGCTGAAAAGTGACTGCCCTTACCTGAAACGAAGTCTTGCTTGTAGGAAGACACAGAGCCTGGAATTTAACTCCATTTCTGATGTGAAACACCCAGCAGAGTTCTCATCCATTTTTTACACTCTGCTTTTGAGCAAGAAGCACGCTCTTGCTTTCTAGATTCTCTAAGACAGCAGGAAACATGAGTGTGCTGAGAACAAAAAACTGTGGTTCCTACACATAAGGACCATATCTAGTCCAACTCTGTCTCTGAAATTGATACAAAGCACTGGTCCTCTAACGTCCAATGCTTGTCATTTAAGATGAGAAACGTGTGAGGTTCGTGAATGATGTAGTTCGTTTGAGCTGAAAAGTGCCTGCCCTTACCTTAAACGAAGTCTTGCTTGTAGGAAGACACAGAGCCTGGAATTTAACTCTATTTCTGAAGGGAAACACACAGCATAGTTATCTTCCATGGTTCACTCTCTGCTTTAGAGCAAGAAGAATTCTATTGCTTTCTAGAGTCTCTAGTACAGCAGGAAATGTGAGTGTGCTCAAAACAAAAGAACCGTGTTTCCAACACATACAGACCATATCTAGTTCAACTCCTATTCTGAAACTGACACAAAGCACAGGTCAAGTAACATCCAATGCTTTTCAATTAAGACCGAGAAACGTGTGAGCTTCGTGTGTAATGTAGTTCTTTTGAGATGTAAAGTAACTGCCCTTACCTGAAAGGATATGTTGCTGGTAAGAAGACTCAGAGCCTGGGATTTAACTCCATTCCTGAAGTGGAACACACAGCAGAGTTCTCATCCATTGATCACACTCTGCTTTAGAGCAAGAAGCACGCTCTTGCTTTCTAGAGTCTCTAAGACAGCAGGAAAAATGAGTGTGCTTAGAACAAAAGAACGGTGTTTCCTACACATACGGGCCATATCTAGTCCAACTCTGCTTCTGAAAGTGAAACAAACCACAGGTCCTCTAACATCCAATGCTTGTCCTTTAAGATGAGAAACTTGTGAGCTTCGTGAACAATGTAGTTCGTTTGAGCTGTAAAGTAACTGCCCTTAACTGAAACGAAGTCTTGCTTGTAGGAAGACTCAGAGCCTGGGATTTAACTCCATTTCTGAAGTGAAACACACAGCAGAGTTCTCATCCATAGATCACACTCTGCTTTAGAGCAAGAAGCACGCTCTTGCTTTCTAGAGTCTCTAAGACAGCAGGAAAAGTGAGTGTGCTGAGAACAAAAGAACAGTGTTTCCTACACATACGGACCATATCTAGTCCAACTCTGCTTCTGAAACTGATACAAAGCACTCGTCCTCTAACATGCAATGCTTGGCAGTTAAGATGAGAAACGTGTTAGCTTCGTAAACGATGTAGTTTGTTTTAGCTGAAAAGTGACTGCCCTTACCTGAAACGAAGTCTTGTTTGTAGGAAGACTCAGAGCCTGGGATTTAACTCCATTTCTGAAGTGAATCACACAGCAGAGTTCTCATCCATAGATCACACTCTGATTTAGAGCAAGAAGCACGCTCTAGCTTTCTAGAGTCTCTAAGACAGCATGAAACATGAGTGTGATGAGAACAAAAGAAATGTTTTTCCTACACATACAGACCATATCTAGTTCATCTCTGCTTCTGAAACTGAAACAAACCAGAGGTCCTCTAACAACCAATGCTTTTCAGTTTAGATGAGAAACGCGTGGGCTTCGTGAACAATGCAGTTTTTTTGAGCTGTAAAGTAACTGCCCTTACCTGAAAAGAAGTCTTGCTTGTAGGAAGACTCAGAGCCTGGGATTTAACTCCATTTCTGAAGTGGAACACACAGCAGAGTTCTCATCCATTGATCACACTCTGCTTTAGAGCAAGAAGCACGCTCTTGATTTCTAGAGTCTCTAAGACAGCAGGAACGTGAGTGTGCTGAAAACAAAAGAACGGTGTTTCCTACAAATACAGACCTTATCTAGTCCAACTCTGCCTCTCAAATTAATACAAAGCACAGGTCCTCTAACATCCAATGCTTTCATTTAAGATGAGAAACGTGTGAGCTTTGTGAACGATGTAGTTCGTTTGAGCTGAAAAGTGTCAGCCCTTACCTGAAACGAAGTCTTGCTTGTAGGAAGTCACAGAGACTGAGATTTTATTCCATTTCTGAAGTGAAAGACACAGCAGAGTTATCATCCACTGATCAAACTCTGTTTTAGAGCAAGAAGCACGATCTTGATTTCTAGATTCTCTAAGACAGCAGGAATCGTGAGGGTGCTGAGAACAAAAGAACGGTGTTTCCTACACATAGGGACCAAATCTAGTCCAACTCTGCTTCTGAAACTGATACAAAGCACTGGTCCTCTAACATCCAATGCTTGTCAGTTAAGATGGGAAACCTGTTAGCTGTGTGAACGATGTAGTTCTTTTGAGCTGAAAAGTGACTGCCCTTACCTGAAACGAAGTCTTGCTTGTAGGAAGACACAGAGCCTGGAATTTAACTCCATTTCTGATGTGAAACACCCAGCAGAGTTCTCATCCATTTTTTACACTCTGCTTTAGAGCAAGAAGCACGCTCTTGCTTTCTAGATTCTCTAAGACAGCAGGAAACGTGAGTGTGCTGAGAACAAAAAACTGTGGTTCCTACACATACGGACCATATCTAGTCCAACTCTGTCTCTGAAATTGATACAAAGCACTGGTCCTCTAACGTCCAATGCTTGTCATTTAAGATGAGAAACATGTGAGTTTGTGAACGATGTAGTTCGTTTGAGCTGAAAAGTGATTGCCCTTACCTGAAAAGAAGTCTTGCTTGTAGGAAGCCACAGAGCCTGGAATTTAACTCCATTTCTGAAGGGAAACACACAGCATGGTTCTCATCCATGGAGCACACTCTGCTTTAGAGCAAGAAGCACGCTCTTGCTTTCTAGAGTCTCTAATACAGCAGGAAACATGAGTATGCTCAGAACAAAAGTACGGTGTTTCCTACATATACGGACCATATCTACTCCAACTCTGCTTGTGAAACTGAAACAAACCACAGGTCCTGTAACATCCAATGCTTTTCAATTAACCTAGAAACGTGTGAGGTTCGTGTACGATGTAGTTCTTTTATCCTGTAAAGTAACTGCCATAACTTGAAACGAAGTCTTGATTGTAGCAAGACACAGAGCCGGGTATTTAACTCCATTTCTGAAGGGAAACACACAGCATAGTTGTCATCCATGGTTCACAATCTGCTTTCGAACAAGAAGCACGATCTTGCTGGCTAGAGTCTCTAGTACAGCAGGAAACGTGAATGTTCTCAGAACAAAAGAACGGTGTTTCCTACACATACGGACCATATCTAGTTCAACTCCTCTTCTGAAACTGACACAAAGCACAGGTCAAGTAACATCCAATGCTTTTCAATTAAGAACGAGAAACGTGTGAGCTTCATGTACGATGTAGTTCGTTTGACCTGTAAAGTAACTGCCCTTACCTGAAACGAAGTCTTGATTGTAGGAAGACACAGAGCCTGGGATTTAACTCCCTTTCTGGAGGGAAACACACAGCATAGTTCTCATCAATGGATCACACTCTGCTTTAGAGCAAGAAGCACGCTCTTGCTTTCTAGAGTCTCTAGTACAGCAGGAAACGTGAGTGTGCTCAGAACAAAAGAACGGTGTTTCCTACATATATGGACCATATCTAGTCCAATTCTGCTTCTGAAACTGAAACAAACCACAGGTCCTCTAACATCCAATGCTTCTCCATTAAGATGAGAAACGTGTGAGCTTCGTGAACGATGAAGTTCGTTTGAGCTGTAAATTAACTGCCCTTACCTGAAACAAATTCTTGCTTGTAGGAAGACTCAGAGCCTGGGATTTAACTCCATTTCTGAAGTGAAACACGCAGCAGACTTCTCATCCATTGATCACACTCTGCTTTAGAGCAAGAAGCACGCTCTTCCTTTCTAGAGTCTCTAATAGAGCAGGAAACGTGATTGTGCTCAGAACAAAAGAACTATGTTTCCTACACATACGGACCATATCTATTTCAACTCTTCTTCTGAAACTGACACAAAGCACAGGTCCTGTAACATCCAATGCCTTTCAATTAAGACCAAGAAACGTGTGAGCTTCGTGTACAATGTATTTCGTTTGACCTGTAAAGTAACTGGCCTTACATGAAATGAATTCTTGATTGTAGGAAGACTCAGAGCCTGGGATTTAACTCCATTTCTGAAGGGAAACACCCAGCACAGTTCTCTTCCATGAATCACACTCTGCTTTAGAGCAAGAAGCACGCTCTTCCTTTGTAGAGTCGCTAATACAGCAGGAAACGGGATTGTGCTCAGAACAAAAGAACTGTGTTTCCTACACATACGGACCATATCTAGTTCAACTCTTCTTCTGAAACTGACACAAAGCACAGGTCCTCTAACATCCAATGCTTGACGTTTAAGATGAGAAACGTGTGAGCATCATGAAAGATGTAGTTCTTTTGAGCTGAAAAGTGACTGCCATTACCTGAAACGATGTCTTGCTTATAGGAAGACTCAGAGCCTGGGATTTAACTCCATTTCTGAAGTGAAACACTCAGCAGAGTTCTCATCCTTAGATCACACTCTGCTTTAGAGCAAGAAGCACGCTCTTGCTTTCCAGAGTCTCTAATACAGCAGGATACTTGAGTGTGCTCAGAACAATGAACTGTGTTTCCTACACATATGGACCATATCTAGTTCAACTCTTCTTCTGAAGCTGATATAAAGCACTGTTCCTGTAACATCCAATGCTTTTCAATTAAGACCGAGAAACGTGTGAGCTTCGTGTATAATGTAGTTCTTTTGAGATGTAAAGTAACTCCCCTTACCTGAAATGATATCTTGGTTGTAAGAAGACTCAAAGCCTGGGATTTAACTCCATTTCTGAAGTGGAACACACTGCAGAGTTCTCATCCATTGATCACACTCTGCTTTAGAGCAAAAAGCACACTCTTGCTTTCTAGAGTCTTTAAGACAGCAGGAAACATGAGTGTGCTGAGAACAAATGAACGGTGTTTCCTACACATACGGGCCATATCTAGTCCAACTCTGCTTCTGAAAGTGAAACAAACCACAGTTCCTCTAACATCCAATGCTTGTCCGTTAAGATGAGAAACTTGTGAGCTTCGTGAACAATGTAGTTCGTTTGAGCTGTAAAGTAACTGCCATTAACTGAAACGAAGTCTTGCTTGTAGGAAGACTCAGAGCCTGGGATTTAACTCCATTTCTGAAGGGAAACACACAGCATAGTTCTCATCCATGGGTCACACTCTGCTTTAGAGCAAGAAGCACGCTCTTGCTTTCTAGAGTCTCTAAGACAGCAGGAAAAGTGAGTGTGCTGAGAACAAAAGAACAGTTTTTCCTACATATACGGACCATATCTAGTGCAACTCTGCTTCTGAAACTGAAACAAAGCACTGGTCCAATAACATGCAATGCTTGGCAGTTAAGATGAGAAACGATTTAGCTTCGTGAACGATGTAGTTTGTTTGAGCTGAAAAGTGACTGCCCTTACGTGAAATGAAGACTTTTTTGTAGGAAGACACAAAGCTTGGGATTTAACTCCATTTCTGAAGGGAAACACCCAGCACAGTTCTCTTCCATGAATCACACTCTGCTTTAGAGCAAGAAGCATGCTCTTCCTTTCTAGAGTGTCTAATACAGCAGGAAACGTGATTGTGCTCAGAACAAAAGAACTGTGTTTCCTACACATACTGACCATATCTAGTTCAACTCTTCTTCTGAAACTGACACAAAGCACAGGTCCTCTAACATCCAATGCTTGACATTTAAGATGAGAAACGTGTGAGCATCATGAAAGATGTAGTTCCTTTGAGCTGAAAAGTGACTGCCATTACCGGAAACGAAGTCTTGCTTATAGGAAGACTCAGAGCCTGGGATTTAACTCCATTTCTGAAGTGAAACACACAGCAGAGTTCTCATCCTTAGATCACACTCTGCTTTAGAGCAAGAAGCATGCTCTTGCTTTCCAGAATCTCTAATACAGCAGGATACTTGAGTGTGCTCAGAACAATGAACTGTGTTTCCTACACATATGGACCATATCTAGTTCAACTCTTCTTCTGAAGCTGATATAAAGCACTGTTCCTGTAACATGCAATGCTTTTCAATTAAGACCGAGAAACGTGTGAGCTTCGTGTATAATGTAGTTCTTTTGAGATGTAAAGTAACTGCCCTTACCTGAAACGATATCTTGCTTGTAAGAAGACTCAAAGCCTGGGATTTAACTCCATTTCTGAAGTGGAACACACTGCAGAGTTCTCATCCATTGATCACACTCTGCTTTAGAGCAAGAAGCATGCTCTTGCTTTCTAGAGTCTCTAAGACAGCAGGAAACATGAGTGTGCTGAGAACAAAAGAACGGTGTTTCCTACACATACGGGCCATATCTAGTCCAACTCTGCTTCTGAAAGTGAAACAAACCACAGGTCCTCTAACATCCAATGATAGTCCGTTAAGATGAGAAACTTGTGAGCTTCGTGAACAATGTAGTTCGTTTGAGCTTTAAAGTATCTGCCCTTAACTGAAACGAAGTCTTGCTTGTAGGAAGACTCAGAGCCTGGGATTTAACTCCATTTCTGAAGTGAAACACACAGCAGAGTTCTCATCCATAGATCACACTCTGCTTTAGAGCAAGAAGCACGCTCTTGCTTTCTAGATTCTCTAAGACAGCAGGAAAAGTGAGTGTGCTGAGAACAAAAGAACAGTGTTTCCTACACATACGGACCATATCTAGTCCAACTCTGCTTCTGAAACTGATACAAAGCACTGGTCCTCTAACATGCAATGCTTGGCAGTTAAGATGAGAAACGTGTTAGCTTCGTAAACGATGTAGTTTGTTTTAGCTGAAAAGTGACTGCCCTTACCTGAAACGAAGTCTTGTTTGTAGGAAGACTCAGAGCCTGGGATTTAACTCCATTTCTGAAGTGAATCACACAGCAGAGTTCTCATCCATAGATCACACTCTGATTTAGAGCAAGAAGCACGCTCTAGCTTTCTAGAGTCTCTAAGACAGCATGAAACATGAGTGTTATGAGAACAAAAGAAAGGTTTTTCCTACACATACAGACCATATCTAGTTCATCTCTGCTTCTGAAACTGAAACAAACCAGAGGTCCTCTAACAACCAATGCTTTTCAGTTTAGATGAGAAACGCGTGGGCTTCGTGAACGATGCAGTTTTTTTGAGCTGTAAAGTAACTGCCCTTACCTGAAAAGAAGTCTTGCTTGTAGGAAGACTCAGAGCCTGGGATTTAACTCCATTTCTGAAGTGAAACACACAGCATAGTTCTCATCCATTGATCACACTCTGCTTTAGAGCAAGAAGCACGCTCTTGATTTCTAGAGTCTCTAAGACAGCAGGAACGTGAGTGTGCTGAAAACAAAAGAACGGTGTTTCCTACAAATACAGACCTTATCTAGTCCAACTCTGCCTCTCAAATTAATACAAAGCACAGGTCCTCTAACATCCAATGCTTTCATTTAAGATGAGAAACGTGTGAGCTTTGTGAACGATGTAGTTCGTTTGAGCTGAAAAGTGTCAGCCCTTACCTGAAACGAAGTCTTGCTTGTAGGAAGTCACAGACACTGAGATTTTATTCCATTTCTGAAGTGAAAGACACAGCAGAGTTATCATCCACTGATCACACTCTGTTTTAGAGCAAGAAGCACGATCTTGATTTCTAGTTTCTCTAAGACAGCAGGGAACGTGAGTGTGCTGAAATCAGAAGAATGGTGTTTCCTAAAAATACGGACCTTATCTAGTCCAACTGTGCCTCTCAAATTGATGCAAAACACAGGTCCTCTAACATCAAATGCTTTCATTTAAGATGAGAAACGTGTGAGCTTTGGGAACAATGTAGTTCGTTTGAGGTGAAAAGTGACTGCCCTTACCTGAAACGAAGTCTTGCTTGTAGGAAGTCACAGAGACTGGGATTTAACTCCATTTCTGAAGTGAAACACCCAGCAGAGTTATCATCCATTGATCACACTCTGTTTTAGAGCAAGAAGCACGCTCTTGCTTTCTAGATTCTCTAAGACAGCAGGAATCATGAGGGTGCTGAGAACAAAAGAACGGTGTTTCCTACACATAGGGACCAAATCTAGTCCAACTCTGCTTCTGAAACTGATACAAAGCACTGATCCTCTAACATCCAATGCTTGTCAGTTAAGATGGGAAACCTGTTAGCTGTGTGAACGATGTAGTTCTTTTGACCTGAAAAGTGACTGCCCTTACCTGAAACGAAGTCTTGCTTGTAGGAAGACACAGAGCCTGGAATTTAACTCCATTTCTGAAGTGAAAGACACAGCAGAGTTATCATCTACTGATCACACTCTGTTTTAGAGCAAGAAGCATGCTCTTGATTTCTAGATTCTCTAAGACAGCAGGAGACGTGAGTGTGCTGAGAACCAAAGAATGGTGGTTCCTACACAGACGGACCATATCTAGTCCAACTCTACCTCTGAAATTGATACAAAGCACTGGTCCTCTTACATCCAATGCTGGTCAGTTAAGATGGGAAACCTGTGAGCTCAGTGAACGATGTAGTTCATTTGAGCTGAAAAGTGACTGCCCTCACCTGAAACGAAGTCTTTCTTGTAGGAAGACACAGAGCCTGGGATTTAACTCCATTTCTGATGTGAAACACCCAGCAGAGTTCTCATCCATTTTTTACACTCTGCTTTTGAGCAAGAAGCACGCTCTTGCTTTCTAGATTCTCTAAGACAGCAGGAAACGTGAGTGTGCTGAGAACAAAAGAACTGTGGTTCCTACACATACGGACCATATCTAGTCCAACTCTGTCTCTGAAATTGATACAAAGCACTGGTCCTCTAACGTCCAATGCTTGTCATTTAAGATGAGAAACGTGTGAGGTTCGTGAATGATGTAGTTCGTTTGAGCTGAAAAGTGCCTGCCCTTACCTGAAACGAAGTCTTGCTTGTAGGAAGACACAGAGCCTGGGATTTAACTCTATTTCTGAAGGGAAACACACAGCATAGTTATCTTCCATGGTTCACTCTCTGCTTTAGAGCAAGAAGAATTCTATTGCTTTCTAGAGTCTCTAGTAGAGCAGGAAATGTGAGTGTGCTCAAAACAAAAGAACCGTGTTTCCTACACATACGGACCATATCTAGTTCAACTCTTCTTCTGAAAATGACACAAAGCACAGGTCCTGTAACATCCAATGCCTTTCAATTAAGACAAAGAAACGTGTGAGCTTCGTGTACAATGTAGTTTGTTTGACCTGAAAAGTAACTGGCCTTACCTGAAACGAAGTCTTGCTTGTAGGAAGACTCAGAGCCTGGGAATTAACTTCATTTCTGAAGTGGAACACACAGCAGAGTTCTCATCCATTGATCACACTCTGCTTTAGAGCAAGAAGCACGCTCTTGCTTTCTAGAGTCTCTAAGACAGCAGGAACGTGAGTGTGCTGAAAACAAAAGAACGGTGTTTCCTACAAATACAGACCTTATCTAGTCCAACTCTGCCTCTCAAATTGATACAAAGCACAGGTCCTCTAACATCCAATGCTTTCATTTAAGATGAGAAACGTGTGAGCTTTGTGAACGATGTAGTTCGTTTGAGCTGAAAAGTGTCAGCCCTTACCTGAAACGAAGTCTTGCTTGTAGGAAGTCACAGACACTGAGATTTTATTCCATTTCTGAAGTGAAAGACACAGCAGAGTTATCATCCACTGATCACACTCTGTTTTAGAGCAAGAAGCACGATCTTGATTTCTAGATTCTCTAAGACAGCAGGGAACGTGAGTGTGCTGAAATCAGAAGAATGGTGTTTCCTAAAAATACGGACCTTATCTAGTCCAACTGTGCCTCTCAAATTGATGCAAAACACAGGTCCTCTAACATCAAATGCTTTCATTTAAGATGAGAAACGTGTGAGCTTTGTGAACAATGTAGTTCGTTTGAGGTGAAAAGTGACTGCCCTTACCTGAAACGAAGTCTTGCTTGTAGGAAGTCACAGAGACTGGGATTTAACTCCATTTCTGAAGTGAAACACCCAGCAGAGTTATCATCCATTGATCACATTCTGTTTTAGAGCAAGAAGCACGATCTTGCTTTCTAGATTCTCTAAGACAGCAGGAATCGTGAGGGTGCTGAGAACAAAAGAACGGTGTTTCCTACACATACGGACCATATCTAGTCCAACTCTGTCTCTGAAATTGATACAAAGCACTGGTCCTCTAACGTCCAATGCTTGTCATTTAAGATGAGAAACGTGTGTGGTTCGTGAATGATGTAGTTCGTTTGAGCTGAAAAGTGCCTGCCCTTACCTGAAATGAAGTCTTGCTTGTAGGAAGACACAGAGCCTGGGATTTAACTCTATTTCTGAAGGGAAACACACAGCATAGTTATCTTCCATGGTTCACTCTCTGCTTTAGAGCAAGAAGAATTCTATTGCTTTCTAGAGTCTCTAGTACAGCAGGAAATGTGAGTGTGCTCAAAACAAAAGAACCGTGTTTCCTACACATACGGACCATATCTAGTTCAAGTCCTATTCTGAAACTGACACAAAGCACAGGTCAAGTAACATCCAATGCTTTTCAATTAAGACCGAGATACGTGTGAGCTTCGTGTAGGATGTAGTTCGTTTGACCTGTAAAGTAACTGCCCTTACCTGAAACGAAGTCTTGATTCTAGGAAGACACAGAGCCTGGGATTTAACTCCATTTCTGAAGGGATACACACAGCATAGTTCTCATCCATGGATCACACTCTGCTTTAGAACAAGAAGCACGCTCTTGCTTTCCAGAATCTCTAATACAGCAGGATACTTGAGTGTGCTCAGAACAAAAGAACTGTGTTTCCTACACATATGGACCATATCTAGTTCAACTCTTCTTCTGAAGCTGATATAAAGCACTGTTCCTGTAACATGCAATGCTTTTCAATTAAGACCGAGAAACGTGTGAGCTTCGTGTATAATGTAGTTCTTTTGAGATGTAAAGTAACTGCCCTTACCTGAAACGATATCTTGCTTGTAAGAAGACTCAAAGCCTGGGATTTAACTCCATTTCTGAAGTGGAACACACTGCAGAGTTCTCATCCATTGATCACACTCTGCTTTAGAGCAAGAAGCATGCTCTTGCTATCTAGACTCTCCAAGACAGCATGAAACATGAGTGTGATGAGAACAAAAGAAAGGTGTTTCCTACACATACGGACCATATCTAGTCCAACTCTGCTTCTGAAACTGATACAAAGCACAGGTCCTCCTACATCCAATGCTTGTCATTTAAGATGAGAAACGTGTTAGCTTCATGAACGATGTAGTTCGTTTGAGCTGAAAAGTGACTGCCCTTACCTGAAACGAAGTGTTTCATGTAGGAAGACACAGGGCCTGGGATTTAACTCCATTTCTGAAGGGAAACACACAGCATAGTTCTCATCCTTGGATCACACTCTGCTTTAGAGCAAGAAGCATGCTCTTGCTTTCTAGTGTCTCTAATACAGCAGGAAACGTGAGTGTGCTCAGAACAAAGAACGGTGTTTCCTACACATACAGACCATATCTAGTTCATCTCTGCTTCTGAAACTGAAACGAACCACAGGTCCTCTAACATCCAATGCTTGTCCGTTAATATGAGAAACGTGTGAGCTTCGTGAACGATGAAGTTCGTTTGAGCTGTAAAGTAACTGCCCTTACCTGAAACAAAGTCTTGCTTGTAGGAAGACTCAGAGCCTGGGATTTAACTCCATTTCTGACGTGAAACACCCAGCAGAGTTCTCATCCATTGATCACACTCTGCTTTAGAGCAAGAAACACGCTCTTGATATCTAGAGTCTCTAAGACAACAGAAAACGTGAGTGTGCTGAAAACAAAAGAACGGTGTTTCCCACAAATACGGACTTTATCTAGTCCAACTATGCCTCTGAAATTGATACAAATCACAGGTCCTCTAACATCCAATGCTTTCATTTAAGATGAGAAACATGTGAGCTTTGTGAACGATGTAATTCTTTTGAGCTGAAAAGTGATTGCCCTTACCTGAAAAGAAGTCTTGCTTGTAGGAAGCCACAGAGCCTGGAATTTAACTCCATTTCTGAAGGGAAACACACAGCATGGTTCTCATCCATGGAGCACACTCTGCTTTAGAGCAAGAAGCACGCTCTTTCTTTCTAGAGTCTCTAATACAGCAGGAAACATGAGTGTGCTCAGAACAAAAGTACGGTGTTTCCTACATATACGGACCAAATCTACTCCAACTCTGCTTGTGAAACTGAAACAAACCACAGGTCCTGTAACATCCAATGCTTTTCAATTAACCTAGAAACGTGTGAGGTTCGTGTACGATGTAGATCTTTTATCCTGTAAAGTAACTGCCATAACTTGAAACGAAGTCTTGATTGTAGCAAGACACAGAGCCGGGTATTTAATTCCATTTCTGAAGGGAAACACACAGCATAGTTGTCATCCATGGTTCACAATCTGCTTTCGAACAAGAAGCACGCTCTTACTGGCTAGAGTCTCTAGTACAGCAGGAAACGTGAATGTTCTCAGAACAAAAGAACGGTGTTTCCTACACATACGGACCATATCTAGTTCAACTCCTCTTCTGAAACTGACACAAAGCACAGGTCAAGTAACATCCAATGCTTTTCAATTAAGACCGAGAAACGTGTGAGCTTCGTGTACGATGTAGTTCGTTTGACCTGTAAAGTAACTGCCCTTACCTGAAACGAAGTCTTGATTGTAGGAAGACACAGAGCCTGGGATTTAACTCCCTTTCTGGAGGGAAACACACAGCATAGTTCTCATCAATGGATCACACTCTGCATTAGAGCAAGAAGCACGCTCTTGCTTTCTAGATTCTCTAGTACAGCAGGAAACGTGAGTGTGCTCAGAACAAAAGAACGGTGTTTCCTACATATATGGACCATATCTAGTCCAATTCTGCTTCCGAAACTGAAACAAACCACAGGTCCTCTAACATCCAATGCTTCTCCATTAAGATGAGAAACGTGTGAGCTTCGTGAACGATGAAGTTCGTTTGAGCTGTAAATTTACTGCCCTTACCTGAAACAAATTCTTGCTTGTAGGAAGACTCAGAGCCTGGGATTTAACTCCATTTCTGAACTGAAACACGCAGCAGAATTCTCATCCATTGATCACACTCTGCTTTAGAGCAAGAAGCACGCTCTTCCTTTCTAGAGTCTCTAATAGAGCAGGAAACGTGATTGTGCTCAGAACAAAAGAACTATGTTTCCTACACATACGGGCCATATCTATTTCAACTCTTCTTCTGAAACTGACACAAAGCACAGGTCCTGTAACATCCAATGCCTTTCAATTAAGACCAAGAAACGTGTGAGCTTCGTGTACAATGTATTTCGTTTGACCTGTAAAGTAACTGGCCTTACATGAAATGAATTCTTGATTGTAGGAAGACTCAGAGCCTGGGATTTAACTCCATTTCTGAAGGGAAACACCCAGCACAGTTCTCTTCCATGAATCACACTCTGCTTTAGAGCAAGAAGCACGCTCTTCCTTTGTAGAGTCGCTAATACAGCAGGAAACGGGATTGTGCTCAGAACAAAAGAACTGTGATTCCTACACATACTGACCATATCTAGTTCAACTCTTCTTCTGAAACTGACACAAAGCACAGGTCCTCTAACATCCAATGCTTGACGTTTAAGATGAGAAACGTGTGAGCATCATGAAAGATGTAGTTCTTTTGAGCTGAAAAGTGACTGCCATTACCTGAAACGATGTCTTGCTTATAGGAAGACTCAGAGCCTGGGATTTAGCTCCATTTCTGAAGTGAAACACACAGCAGAGTTCTCATCCTTAGATCACACTCTGCTTTAGAGCAAGAAGCACGCTCTTGCTTTCCAGAGTCTCTAATACAGCAGGATACTTGAGTGTGCTCAGAACAATGAACTGTGTTTCCTCCACATATGGACCATATCTAGTTCAACTCTTCTTCTGAAGCTGATATAAAGCACTGTTCCTGTAACATCCAATGCTTTTCAATTAAGACCGAGAAACGTGTGAGCTTCGTGTATAATGTAGTTCTTTTGAGATGTAAACTAACTCCCCTTACGTGAAACGATATCTTGCTTGTAAGAAGACTCAAAGCCTGGGATTTAACTCCATTTCTGAAGTGGAACACACTGCAGAGTTCTCATCCATTGATCACACTCTGCTTTAGAGCAAAAAGCACACTCTTGCTTTCTAGAGTCTCTAAGACAGCAGGAAACATGAGTGTGCTGAGAACAAATGAACGGTGTTTCCTACACATACGGGCCATATCTAGTCCAACTCTGCTTCTGAAAGTGAAACAAACCACAGTTCCTCTAACATCCAATGCTTGTCCGTTAAGATGAGAAACTTGTGAGCTTCGTGAACAATGTAGTTCGTTTGAGCTGTAAAGTAACTGCCATTAATGAAACGAAGTCTTGCTTGTAGGAAGACTCAGAGCCTGGGATTTAACTCCATTTCTGAAGGGAAACACACAGCATAGTTCTCATCTATGGATCACACTCTGCTTTAGAGCAAGAAGCTCGCTCTTGCTTTCTAGAGTCTCTAATACAGCTGGAAACCTGAGTGTGCTCAGATCAAAAGAACGGTGTTTCCTACATATACAGACCATATCTAGTCCAATTCTGCTTCCGAAACTGAAACAAACCACAGGTCCTCTAACATCCAATGCTTGTCTGTCAAGATGAGAAACATGTGAGCTTTGTGAACGATGTAGTTCGTTTGAGCTGTAAAGTAAGTGCCCTTACCAGAAACGAAGTCTTGCTTGTAGGAAGACTCAGAGCCTGGGATTTAACTCCATTTCTGAAGTGAAATACACAGCAGAGTTCTCATCCATAGATCACACTCTGCTTTAGAGCAAGAAGCACGCTCTTGCTTTCTAGAGTCTCTAAGACAGCAGGAAAAGTGAGTGTGCTGAGAACAAAAGAACAGTGTTTCCTACACATACGGACCATATCTAGTCCAACTCTGCTTCTGAAGCTGATACAAAGCACAGGTCCTCTAACATCCAATGCTTGACATTTAAGATGAGAAACGTGTGAACATCATGAAAGATGTAGTTCTTTTGAGCTGAAAAGTGACTGCCATTAACTGAAACGAAGTCTTGCTTATAGGAAGACTCAGAGCCGGGGATTTAACTCCATTTCTGAAGTGGAACACACAGCAGAGTTCTCATCCTTAGATCACACTCTGCTTTAGAGCAAGAAGCACGCTCTTGCTTTCCAGAGTCTCTAATACAGCAGGATACTTGAGTGTGCTCAGAACAATGAACGGTGTTTCCTACACATATGGACCATATCTAGTTCAACTCTTCTTCTGAAGCTGATATAAAGCACTGTTCCTGTAACATCCAATGCTTTTCAATTAAGACCGAGAAACGTGTGAGCTTCGTGTATAATGTAGTTCTTTTGAGATGTAAAGTAACTCCCCTTACCTGAAACGATATCTTGCTTGTAAGAAGACTCAAAGCCTGGGATTTAACTCCATTTCTGAAGTGGAACACACTGCAGAGTTCTCATCCATTGATCACACTCTGCTTTAGAGCAAAAAGCACACTCTTGCTTTCTAGAGTCTCTAAGACAGCAGGAAACATGAGTGTGCTGAGAACAAATGAACGGTGTTTCCTACACATACGGGCCATATCTAGTCCAACTCTGCTTCTGAAAGTGAAACAAACCACAGTTCCTCTAACATCCAATGCTTGTCCGTTAAGATGAGAAACTTGTGAGCTTCGTGAACAATGTAGTTCGTTTGAGCTGTAAAGTAACTGCCATTAACTGAAATGAAGTCTTGCTTGTAGGAAGACTCAGAGCCTGGGATTTAACTCCATTTCTGAAGGGAAACACACAGCATAGTTCTCATCCATGGATCACACTCTGCTTTAGAGCAAGAAGCTCGCTCTTGCTTTCTAGAGTCTCTAATACAGCTGGAAACCTGAGTGTGCTCAGATCAAAAGAACGGTGTTTCCTACATATACAGACCATATCTAGTCCAATTCTGCTTCCGAAACTGAAACAAACCACAGATCCTCTAACATCCAATGCTTGTCTGTCAAGATGAGAAACATGTGAGCTTTGTGAACGATGTAGTTCGTTTGAGCTGTAAAGTAAGTGCCCTTACCAGAAACGAAGTCTTGCTTGTAGGAAGACTCAGAGCCTGGGATTTAACTCCATTTCTGAAGTGAAACACACAGCAGAGTTCTCATCCATAGATCACACTCTGCTTTAGAGCAAGAAGCACGCTCTTGCTTTCTAGAGTCTCTAAGACAGCAAGAAAAGTGAGTGTGCTGAGAACAAAAGAACAGTGTTTCCTACACATACGGACCATATCTAGTCCAACTCTGCTTCTGAAGCTGATACAAAGCACAGGTCCTCTAACATCCAATGCTTGACATTTAAGATGAGAAACGTGTGAACATCATGAAAGATGTAGTTCTTTTGAGCTGAAAAGTGACTGCCATTACCTGAAAAGAAGTCTTGCTTATAGGAAGACTCAGCGCCGGGGATTTAACTCCATTTCTGAAGTGGAACACACAGCAGAGTTCTCATCCTTAAATCACACTCTGCTTTCGAGCAAGAAGCACGCTCTTGCTTTCCAGAATCTCTAATACAGCAGGATACTTGAGTGTGCTCAGAACAAAAGAACTGTGTTTCCTACACATATGGACCATATCTAGTTCAACTCTTCTTCTGAAGCTGATATAAAGCACTGTTCCTGTAACATCCAATGCTTTTCAATTAAGACCGAGAAACGTGTGAGCTTCGTGTATAATGTAGTTCTTTAGAGATGTAAAGTAACTCCCCTTATCTGAAAGGATATCTTGCTTGTAAGAAGACTCAAAGCCTGGGATTTAACTCCATTTCTGAAGTGGAACACACTGCAGAGTTCTCATCCATTGATCACACTCTGCTTTAGTGCAAGAAGCACGCTCTTGCTTTCTAGAGTCTCTAATACAGCTGGAAACCTGAGTGTGCTCAGATCAAAAGAACGGTGTTTCCTACATATACAGACCATATCTAGTCCAATTCTGCTTCTGAAACTGAAACAAACCACAGGTCCTCTAACATCCAATGCTTGTCTGTCAAGGTGAGAAACATGTGAGCTTTGTGAACGATGTAGTTCGTTTGAGCTGTAAAGTAACTGCCCTTACATGAAATGAAGACTTTTTTGTAGGAAGACACAAAGCCTGGGATTTAACACCATTTCTGAAGGGAAACACCCAGCACAGTTCTCTTCCATGAATCACACTCTGCTTTAGAGCAAGAAGCACGCTCTTCCTTTGTAGAGTCGCTAATACAGCAGGAAACGGGATTGTGCTCAGAACAAAAGAACTGTGTTTCCTACACATACTGACCATATCTAGTTCAACTCTTCTTCTGAAACTGACACAAAGCACAGGTCCTCTAACATCCAATGCTTGACGTTTAAGATGAGAAACGTGTGAGCATCATGAAAGATGTAGTTCTTTTGAGCTGAAAAGTGACTGCCATTACCTGAAACGATGTCTTGCTTATAGGAAGACTCAGAGCCTGGGATTTAGCTCCATTTCTGAAGTGAAACACACAGCAGAGTTCTCATCCTTAGATCACACTCTGCTTTAGAGCAAGAAGCACGCTCTTGCTTTCCAGAGTCTCTAATACAGCAGGATACTTGAGTGTGCTCAGAACAATGAACTGTGTTTCCTCCACATATGGACCATATCTAGTTCAACTCTTCTTCTGAAGCTGATATAAAGCACTGTTCCTGTAACATCCAATGCTTTTCAATTAAGACCGAGAAACGTGTGAGCTTCGTGTATAATGTAGTTCTTTTGAGATGTAAAGTAACTCCCCTTACGTGAAACGATATCTTGCTTGTAAGAAGACTCAAAGCCTGGGATTTAACTCCATTTCTGAAGTGGAACACACTGCAGAGTTCTCATCCATTGATCACACTCTGCTTTAGAGCAAAAAGCACACTCTTGCTTTCTAGAGTCTCTAAGACAGCAGGAAACATGAGTGTGCTGAGAACAAATGAACGGTGTTTCCTACACATACGGGCCATATCTAGTCCAACTCTGCTTCTGAAAGTGAAACAAACCACAGTTCCTCTAACATCCAATGCTTGTCCGTTAAGATGAGAAACTTGTGAGCTTCGTGAACAATGTAGTTCGTTTGAGCTGTAAAGTAACTGCCATTAACTGAAACGAAGTCTTGCTTGTAGGAAGACTCAGAGCCTGGGATTTAACTCCATTTCTGAAGGGAAACACACAGCATAGTTCTCATCCATGGATCACACTCTGCTTTAGAGCAAGAAGCTCGCTCTTGCTTTCTAGAGTCTCTAATACAGCTGGAAACCTGAGTGTGCTCAGATCAAAAGAACGGTGTTTCCTACATATACAGACCATATCTAGTCCAATTCTGCTTCCGAAACTGAAACAAACCACAGGTCCTCTAACATCCAATGCTTGTCTGTCAAGATGAGAAACATGTGAGCTTTGTGAACGATGTAGTTCGTTTGAGCTGTAAAGTAAGTGCCCTTACCAGAAACGAAGTCTTGCTTGTAGGAAGACTCAGAGCCTGGGATTTAACTCCATTTCTGAAGTGAAACACACAGCAGAGTTCTCATCCATAGATCACACTCTGCTTTAGAGCAAGAAGCACGCTCTTGCTTTCTAGAGTCTCTAAGACAGCAGGAAAAGTGAGTGTGCTGAGAACAAAAGAACAGTGTTTCCTACACATACGGACCATATCTAGTCCAACTCTGCTTCTGAAGCTGATACAAAGCACAGGTCCTCTAACATCCAATGCTTGACATTTAAGATGAGAAACGTGTGAACATCATGAAAGATGTAGTTCTTTTCAGCTGAAAAGTGACTGCCATTAACTGAAACGAAGTCTTGCTTATAGGAAGACTCAGAGCCGGGGATTTAACTCCATTTCTGAAGTGGAACACACAGCAGAGTTCTCATCCTTAGATCACACTCTGCTTTAGAGCAAGAAGCACGCTCTTGCTTTCCAGAGTCTCTAATACAGCAGGATACTTGAGTGTGCTCAGAACAATGAACTGTGTTTCCTACACATATGGACCATATCTAGTTCAACTCTTCTTCTGAAGCTGATATAAAGCACTGTTCCTGTAACATCCAATGCTTTTCAATTAAGACCGAGAAACGTGTGAGCTTCGTGTATAATGTAGTTCTTTTGAGATGTAAAGTAACTCCCCTTACCTGAAACGATATCTTGCTTGTAAGAAGACTCAAAGCCTGGGATTTAACTCCATTTCTGAAGTGGAACACACTGCAGAGTTCTCATCCATTGATCACACTCTGCTTTAGAGCAAAAAGCACACTCTTGCTTTCTAGAGTCTCTAAGACAGCAGGAAACATGAGTGTACTGAGAACAAATGAACAGTGTTTCCTACACATACGGGCCATATCTAGTCCAACTCTGCTTCTGAAAGTGAAACAAACCACAGTTCCTCTAACATCCAATGCTTGTCCGTTAAGATGAGAAACTTGTGAGCTTCGTGAACAATGTAGTTCGTTTGAGCTGTAAAGTAACTGCCATTAACTGAAATGAAGTCTTGCTTGTAGGAAGACTCAGAGCCTGGGATTTAACTCCATTTCTGAAGGGAAACACACAGCATAGTTCTCATCCATGGATCACACTCTGCTTTAGAGCAAGAAGCTCGCTCTTGCTTTCTAGAGTCTCTAATACAGCTGGAAACCTGAGTGTGCTCAGATCAAAAGAACGGTGTTTCCTACATATACAGACCATATCTAGTCCAATTCTGCTTCCGAAACTGAAACAAACCACAGGTCCTCTAACATCCAATGCTTGTCTGTCAAGATGAGAAACATGTGAGCTTTGTGAACGATGTAGTTCGTTTGAGCTGTAAAGTAAGTGCCCTTACCAGAAACGAAGTCTTGCTTGTAGGAAGACTCAGAGCCTGGGATTTAACTCCATTTCTGAAGTGAAACACACAGCAGAGTTCTCATCCATAGATCACACTCTGCTTTAGAGCAAGAAGCACGCTCTTGCTTTCTAGAGTCTCTAAGACAGCAGGAAAAGTGAGTGTGCTGAGAACAAAAGAACAGTGTTTCCTACACATACGGACCATATCTAGTCCAACTCTGCTTCTGAAGCTGATACAAAGCACAGGTCCTCTAACATCCAATGCTTGACATTTAAGATGAGAAACGTGTGAACATCATGAAAGATGTAGTTCTTTTGAGCTGAAAAGTGACTGCCATTACCTGAAAAGAAGTCTTGCTTATAGGAAGACTCAGCGCCGGGGATTTAACTCCATTTCTGAAGTGGAACACACAGCAGAGTTCTCATCCTTAGATCACACTCTGCTTTCGAGCAAGAAGCACGCTCTTGCTTTCCAGAGTCTCTAATACATCAGGATACTTGAGTGTGCTCAGAACAAAAGAACTGTGTTTCCTACACATATGGACCATATCTAGTTCAACTCTTCTTCTGAAGCTGATATAAAGCACTGTTCCTGTAACATGCAATGCTTTTCAATTAAGACCGAGAAACGTGTGAGCTTCGTGTATAATGTAGTTCTTTTGAGATGTAAAGTAACTGCCCTTACCTGAAACGATATCTTGCTTGTAAGAAGACTCAAAGCCTGGGATTTAACTCCATTTCTGAAGTGGAACACACTGCAGAGTTCTCATCCATTGATCACACACTGCTTTAGAGCAAGAAGCATGCTCTTGCTATCTAGACTCTCCAAGACAGCATGAAACATGAGTGTGATGAGAACAAAAGAAAGGTGTTTCCTACACATACGGACCATATCTAGTCCAACTCTGCTTCTGAAACTGATACAAAGCACAGGTCCTCCTACATCCAATGCTTGTCATTTAAGATGAGAAACGTGTTAGCTTCGTGAACGATGTAGTTCGTTTGAGCTGAAAAGTGACTGCCCTTACCTGAAACGAAGTGTTTCTTGTAGGAAGACACAGGGCCTGGGATTTAACTCCATTTCTGAAGGGAAACACACAGCATAGTTCTCATCCTTGGATCACACTCTGCTTTAGAGCAAGAAGCATGCTCTTGCTTTCTAGTGTCTCTAATACAGCAGGAAACGTGAGTGTGCTCAGAACAAAGAACGGTGTTTCCTACACATACAGACCATATCTAGTTCATCTCTGCTTCTGAAACTGAAACAAACCAGATGTCCTCTAACAACCAATGCTTTTCAGTTTAGATGTTAAACGTGTGAGCTTCATGAACGATGTAGTTCGTTTGAGCTGTAAAGTAACTGCCCTTACCTGCAAAGAAGTCTTGCTTGTAGGAAGACTCAGAGCCTGGGATTTAACTCCATTTCTGAAGTGAAACACACAGCAGAGTTCTCATCCATAGGTCACACTCTGCTTTAGAGCAAGAAGCACACTCTTGCTTTTAGAGTCTCTAAGACAGCAGGAAACGTGAGTGTGCTGAGAACAAAAGAACAGTTTTTCCTACATATACGGACAATATCTATTCCAACTCTGCTTCTGAAACTGAAACAAAGCACTGGTCCTCTAACATGCAATGCTTGGCAGTTAAGATGAGAAACGATTTAGCTTCGTGAACGATGTAGTTTGTTTGAGGTGAAAAGTGACTGCCCTTACGTGAAATGAAGACTTTTTTGTAGGAAGACACAAAGCCTGGGATTTAACTCCATTTCTGAAGGGAAACACCCAGCACAGTTCTCTTCCATGAATCACACTCTGCTTTAGAGCAAGAAGCACGCTCTTCCTTTCTAGAGTCTCTAATACAGGAGGAAACATGATTGTGCTCAGAACAAAAGAACTGTGTTTCCTACACATACTGACCATATCTAGTTCAACTCTTCTTCTGAAACTGACAAAAAGCACAGGTCCTCTAACATCCAATGCTTGTCATTTAAGATGAGAAACGTGTGAGCATCATGAAAGGTAGTTCTTTTGAGCTGAAAAGTGACTGCCATTACCTGAAACGAAGTCTTGCTTGTAGGAAGACTCAGAGCCTGGGATTTAACTCGATTTCTGAAGTGAAACACACAGCAGAGTTCTCATCCTTAGATCACACTCTGCTTTAGAGCAAGAAGCACGCTCTTCCTTTCTAGAGTCGCTAATACAGCAGGAAACGTGATTGTGCTCAGAACAAAAGAACTGTGTTTCCTACACATATGGACCATATCTAGTTCAACTCTTCTTCTGAAGCTGATATAAAGCACTGTTCCTGTAACATCCAATGCTTTTCAATTAAGACCGAGAAACGTGTGAGCTTCGTGTGTAATGTAGTTCTTTTGAGATGTAAAGTAACTGCCCTTACCTGAAAGGATATGTTGCTTGTAAGAAGACTCAGAGCCTGGGATTTAACTCCATTTCTGAAGGGGAACACACAGCAGAGTTCTCATCCATAGATCACACTCTGCTTTACAGCAAGAAGCACGCTCTTGCTTTCTAGAGTCTCTAAGACAGCAGGAAAAGTGAGTGTGCTGGGAACAAAAGAACAGTGTTTCCTACACATACGGACCATATCTAGTCCAACTCTGCTTCTGAAACTGATACAAAGCACTGGTCCTCTAACATGCAATGCTTGGCAGTTAAGATGAGAAACGTGTTAGCTTCGTAAACGATGTAGTTTGTTTGAGCTGAAAAGTGACTGCCCTTACCTGAAACGAAGTCTTGTTTGTAGGAAGACTCAGAGCCTGGGATTTAACTCCATTTCTGAAGTGAATCACACAGCAGAGTTCTCATCCATAGATCACACTCTGATTTAGAGCAAGAAGCATGCTCTAGCTTTCTAGAGTCTCTAAGACAGCATGAAACATGAGTGTGATGAGAACAAAAGAAAGGTTTTTCCTACACATACAGACCATATCTAGTTCATCTCTGCTTCTGAAACTGAAACAAACCAGAGGTCCTCTAACAACCAATGCTTTTCAGTTTAGATGAGAAACGCGTGGGCTTCGTGAACAATGCAGTTTTTTTGAGCTGTAAAGTAACTGCCCTTACCTGAAAAGAAGTCTTGATTGTAGGTAGACTCAGAGCCTGGGATTTAACTCCATTTCTGAAGGGAAACACACAGCATAGTTCTCATCCATGGATCACACTCTGCTTTAGAGCAAGAAGCTCGCTCTTGCTTTCTAGAGTCTCTAATACAGCTGGAAACCTGAGTGTGCTCAGATCAAAAGAACGGTGTTTCCTACATATACAGACCATATCTAGTCCAATTCTGCTTCCGAAACTGAAACAAACCACAGGTCCTCTAACATCCAATGCTTGTCTGTCAAGATGAGAAACATGTGAGCTTTGTGAACGATGTAGTTCATTTGAGCTGTAAAGTAAGTGCCCTTACCAGAAACGAAGTCTTGCTTGTAGGAAGACTCAGAGCCTGGGATTTAACTCCATTTCTGAAGTGAAACACACAGCATAGTTCTCATCCATTGATCACACTCTGCTTTAGAGCAAGAAGCACGCTCTTGCTTTCTGGAGTCTCTAGGACAGCAGGAAACTTGAGTGTGATCAGAACAAAAGAACGGTGTTTCCTACACATAGGGACCATATCTAGTTCAACTCTGCTTCTGAAACTGAAACAAACCACAGGTCCTCTAACATCCAATGATTGTCCGTTAAGATGACAAACTTGTGAGGTCGTGAACAATGTAGTTCCTTTGAGCTGTAAAGTATCTGCCCTTAACTGAAACGAAGTCTTGCTTGTAGGAAGACTCAGAGCCTGGGATTTAACTCCATTTCTGAAGGGAAACACACAGCAGAGTTCTCATCCATAGATCACATTCTGCTTTAGAGCAAGAAGCACGCTCTTGCTTTCTAGAGTCTCTAAGACAGCAGGAAACGTGAGTGTGCTGAGAACAAAAGAACAGTTTTTCCTACATATACGGACCATATCTAGTCCAACTCTGCTTCTGAAACTGAAACAAAGCACTGGTCCTCTAACATGCCATGCTTGGCAGTTAAGATGAGAAACGATTTAGCTTCGTGAACGATGTAGTTTCTTTGAGCTGAAAAGTGACTGCCCTTACGTGAAATGAAGACTTTTTTGTAGGAAGACACAAAGCCTGGGATTTAACTCCATTTTTGAAGTGAAACACACAGCATAGTTCTCATCCTTTGATCACACTCTGTTTTAGAGCAAGAAGCAAGCTCTTGCTTTCTAGAGTCTCTAAGACAGCAGGAAATATGAGTGTGCTGAGAACAAAAGAACGGTGTTTCCTACACATACAGACCATATCTAGTACCACACTGCCTCTGAAATTGATCCAAAGCACAGGTCCTGTAACATCCAATGCCTTTCATTAAGACAAAGAAACGTGTGAGCTTCGTGTACAATGTAGTTTGTTTGAACTGAAAAGTAACTGGCCTTACCTGAAACGAAGTCTTGCTTGTAGGAAGACTCAGAGCCTGGGAATTAACTTCATTTCTGAAGTGGAACACACAGCAGAGTTCTCATCCATTGATCACACTCTGCTTTAGAGCAAGAAGCACGCTCTTGATTTCTAGAGTCTCTAAGACAGCAGGAACGTGAGTGTGCTGAAAACAAAAGAACGGTGTTTCCTACAAATACAGACCTTATCTAGTCCAACTCTGCCTCTCAAATTAATACAAAGCACAGGTAGTCTAACATCCAATGCTTTCATTTAAGATGAGAAACGTTTGAGCTTTGTGAACAATGTAGTTCGTTTGAGCTGAAAAGTGACTGCCCTTACCTGAAACGATGTCTTGCCTGTAGGAAGACACAGAGCCTGTGATTTAACTCCATTTCTGAAGGGAAACACACAGCATAGTTCTCATCCATGGATCACACTCTGCTTTAGAGCAAGAAGACCGCTCTTGCTTTCTAGAATCTCTAATAGAGCAGGAAACTTGAGTGTGCTCAGAACAAAAGAACAGTGTTTCCTACACATACGGACCATATCTAGTTCAACTCTGCTTCTGAAAATGACACAAAGCACAGGTCCTGTAACATCCAATGCCTTTCAATTAAGACAAAGAAACGTGTGAGCTTCGTGTACAATGTACTTTGTTTGACCTGAAAAGTAACTGGCCTTACCTGAAACGAAGTCTTGCTTGTAGGAAGACTCAGAGCCTGGGAATTAACTTCATTTCTGAAGTGGAACACACAGCAGTGTTCTCATCCATTGATCACACTCTGCTTTAGAGCAAGAAGCACGCTCTTGATTTCTAGAGTCTCTAAGACAGCAGGAACGTGAGTGTGCTGAAAACAAAAGAACGGTGTTTCCTACAAATACAGACCTTATCTAGTCCAACTCTGCCTCTCAAATTAATACAAAGCACAGGTCCTCTAACATCCAATGCTTTCATTTAAGATGAGAAACGTGTGAGCTTTGTGAACGATGTAGTTCGTTTGAGCTGAAAAGTGTCAGCCCTTACCTGAAACGAAGTCTTGCTTGTAGGAAGTCACAGACACTGAGATTTTATTCCATTTCTGAAGTGAAAGACACAGCAGAGTTATCATCCACTGATCACACTCTGTTTTAGAGCAAGAAGCACAATCTTGATTTCTAGATTCTCTAAGACAACAGGGAACGTGAGTGTGCTGAAATCAGAAGAATGGTGTTTCCTAAAAATACGGACCTTATCTAGTCCAACTGTGCCTCTCAAATTGATGCAAAACAAAGGTCCTCTAACATCAAATGCTTTCATTTAAGATGAGAAACGTGTGAGCTTTGTGAACAATGTAGTTCGTTTGAGGTGAAAAGTGACTGCCCTTACCTGAAACGAAGTCTTGCTTGTAGGAAGTCACAGAGACTGGGATTTAACTCCATTTCTGAAGGGAAACACACAGCATAGTTCTCATCCTTGGATCACACTCTGCTTTAGAGCAAGAAGCAAGCCCTTGCTTTCTAGAGTCTCTAAGACCACAGGAAACTTGACTGTGATCAGAACAAAAGAACGGTGTTTCCTACACATACAGACCATATCTAGTTCATCTCTGCTTCTGAAACTGAAACAAACCAGAGGTCCTCTAACAACCAATGCTTTTCAGTTTAGATGTGAAACGTGTGAGCTTCGTGAACAATGTAGTTCGTTTGAGCTGTAAAGTAACTGCCCTTACCTGAAAAGAAGTCTTGCTTGTATGAAGACTAAAAGCCTGGGATTTAACTCCATTTCTGAGGTGAAACACACAGCATAGTTCTCATCCATTGATCACACTCTGCTTTAGAGCAAGAAGCAAGCTCTTGCTTTCTAGAGTCTCTAAGACAGCAGGAAACATGAGTGTGCTGAGAACAAAAGAACGGTGTTTCCTACACATACGGACCATATCTAGTTCAACTCTGCTTCTGAAACTGAAAGAAACCACAGGTCCTCTAACATCCAGTGCTTGTCACTTTAGATGAGAAACGTGTGAGCTTTGTGAACGATGTAGGTCGTTTGAGCTGAAAAGTGACTGCCATTACCTGAAACGAAGTCTTGCTTGTAGGAAGACTCAGAGCCTGGGATATAACTCCATTTCTAAGTGAAACACTCAGCAGACTTCTCATCCATTGACGACACTCTGCTTTAGAGCAAGAAGCACGCTCTTCCTTTCTAGAGTCTCTAATAGAGCAGGAAACGTGATTGTGCTAAAAATAAAAGAACTATGTTTCCTACACATACGGACCATATCTAGTTCAACACTTCTTCTGAAAATGACACAAAGCACAGGTCCTGTAACATCCAATGCCTTTCAATTAAGACAAAGAAACGTGTGAGCTTCGTGTACAATGTAGTTTGTTTGACCTGAAAAGTAACTGGCCTTACCTGAAACGAAGTCTTGCTTGTAGGAAGACTCAGAGCCTGGGAATTAACTTCATTTCTGAAGTGGAACACACAGCAGAGTTCTCATCCATTGATCACACTCTGCTTTAGAGCAAGAAGCACGCTCTTGATTTCTAGAGTCTCTAAGACAGCAGGAACGTGAGTGTGCTGAAAACAAAAGAACGGTGTTTCCTACAAATACAGACCTTATCTAGTCCAACTCTGCCTCTCAAATTAATACAAAGCACAGGTCCTCTAACATCCAATGCTTTCATTTAAGATGAGAAACGAGTGAGCTTTGTGAAAAATGTAGTTCGTTTGAGCTGAAAAGTGTCAGCCCTTACCTGAAACGAAGTCTTGCTTGTAGGAAGTCACAGACACTGAGATTTTATTCCATTTCTGAAGTGAAAGACACAGCAGAGTTATCATCCACTGATCACACTCTGTTTTAGAGCAAGAAGCACGATCTTGATTTCTAGATTCTCTAAGACAGCAGGGAACGTGAGTGTGCTGAAATCAGAAGAATGGTGTTTCCTAAAAATACGGACCTTATCTAGTCCAACTGTGCCTCTCAAATTGATGCAAAACACAGGTCCTCTAACATCAAATGCTTTCATTTAAGATGAGAAACGTGTGAGCTTTGTGAACAATGTAGTTCGTTTGAGGTGAAAAGTGACTGCCCTTACCTGAAACGAAGTCTTGCTTGTAGGAAGTCACAGAGACTGGGATTTAACTCCATTTCTGAAGTGAAACACCCAGCAGAGTTATCATCCATTGATCACACTCTGTTTTAGAGCAAGAAGCACGATCTTGCTTTCTAGATTCTCTAAGACAGCAGGAATCGTGAGGGTGCTGAGAACAAAAGAACGGTGTTTCCTACACATAGGGACCAAATCTAGTCCAACTCTGCTTCTGAAACTGATACAAAGCACTGGTCCTCTAACATCCAATGCTTGTCAGTTAAGATGGGAAACCTGTTAGCTGTGTGAACGATGTAGTTCTTTTGAGCTGAAAAGTGACTGCCCTTACCTGAAACGAAGTCTTGCTTGTAGGAAGACACAGAGCCTGAAATTTAACTCCATTTCTGAAGTGAAAGACACAGCAGAGTTATCATCTACTGATCACACTCTGTTTTAGAGCAAGAAGCATGCTCTTGATTTCTAGATTCTCTAAGACAGCAGGAGACGTGAGTGTGCTGAGAACCAAAGAATGGTGATTCCTACACAGACGGACCATATCTAGTCCAACTCTATCTCTGAAATTGATACAAAGCACTGGTTCTCTAACATCCAATGCTTGTCAGTTAAGATGGGAAACCTGTTAGCTGAGTGAACGATGTAGTTCGTTTGAGCTGAAAAGTGACTGCCCTCACCTGAAACGAAGTCTTTCTTGTAGGAAGACACAGAGCCTGGGATTTAACTCCATTTCTGATGTGAAACACCCAGCAGAGTTCTCATCCATTTTTTACACTCTGCTTTTGAGCAAGAAGCACGCTCTTGCTTTCTAGATTCTCTAAGACAGCAGGAAACGTGAGTGTTCTGAGAACAAAAGAACTGTGGTTCCTACACATACGGACCATATCTAGTCCAACTCTGTCTCTGAAATTGATACAAAGCACTGGTCCTCTAACGTCCAGTGCTTGTCATTTAAGATGAGAAACGTGTGAGGTTCGTGAATGATGTAGTTCGTTTGAGCTGAAAAGTGCCTGCCCTTACCTGAAACGAAGTCTTGCATGTAGGAAGACACAGAGCCTGGGATTTAACTCTATTTCTGAAGGGAAACACACAGCATAGTTATCTTCCATGGTTCACTCTCTGCTTTAGAGCAAGAAGAATTCTATTGCTTTCTAGAGTCTCTAGTACAGCAGGAAATGTGAGTGTGCTCAAAACAAAAGAACCGTGTTTCCTACACATACGGACCATATCTAGTCAACTCCTATTCTGAAACTGACACAAAGCACAGGTCAAGTAACATCCAATGCTTTTCAATTAAGACCGAGATACGTGTGAGCTTCGTGTAGGATGTAGTTCGTTTGACCTGTAAAGTAACTGCCCTTACCTGAAACGAAGTCTTGATTCTAGGAAGACACAGAGCCTGGGATTTAACTCCATTTCTGAAGGGATACACACAGCATAGTTCTCATCCATGGATCACACTCTGCTTTAGAGCAAGAAGCACGCTCTTGCTTTCTAGATTCTCTAGTACAGCTTGAAACGTGAGTGTGCTCAGAACAAAAGAACGGTGTTTCCTACATATACGGACCATATCTAGTCCAACTCTGCTTCTGAAACTGAAACGAACCACAGGTCCTCTAACATCCAATGCTTGTCCATTAATATGAGAAACGTGTGAGCTTTGTGAACGATGAAGTTCGTTTGAGCTGTAAAGTAACTGCCCTTACCTGAAACAAAGTCTTGCTTGTAGGAAGACTCAGAACCTGGGATTTAACTCCATTTCTGACGTGAAACACCCAGCAGATTTCTCATCCATTGATCACACTCTGCTTTAGAGCAAGAAGCACGCTCTTGATATCTAGAGTCTCTAAGACAGCAGAAAACGTGAGTGTGCTGAAAACAAAAGAACGGTGTTTCCCACAAATACGGACTTTATCTAGTCCAACTATGCCTCTGAAATTGATACAAATCACAGGTCCTCTAACATCCAATGCTTTCATTTAAGATGAGAAACATGTGAGCTTTGTGAACGATGTAGTTCGTTTGAGCTGAAAAGTGATTGCCCTTACCTGAAAAGAAGTCTTGCTTGTAGGAAGCCACAGAGCCTGGAATTTAACTCCATTTCTGAAGGGAAACACACAGCATGGTTCTCATCCATGGAGCACACTCTGCTTTAGAGCAAGAAGCACGCTCTTCCTTTCTAGAGTCTCTAACACAGGAGGAAACATGATTGTGCTCAGAACAAAAGAACTGTGTTTCCTACACATACTGACCATATCTAGTTCAACTCTTCTTCTGAAACTGACAAAAAGCACAGGTCCTCTAACATCCAATGCTTGTCATTTAAGATGAGAAACGTGTGAGCATCATGAAAGGTAGTTCTTTTGAGCTGAAAAGTGACTGCCATTACCTGAAACGAAGTCTTGCTTGTAGGAAGACTCAGAGCCTGGGATTTAACTCCATTTCTGAAGTGAAACACACAGCAGAGTTCTCATCCTTAGATCACACTCTGCTTTAGAGCAAGAAGCACGCTCTTCCTTTCTAGAGTCGCTAATACAGCAGGAAACGTGATTGTGCTCAGAACAAAAGAACTGTGTTTCCTACACATATGGACCATATCTAGTTCAACTCTTCTTCTGAAGCTGATATAAAGCACTGTTCCTGTAACATGCAATGCTTTTCAATTAAGACCGAGAAACGTGTGAGCTTCGTGTATAATGTAGTTCTTTTGAGATGTAAAGTAACTGCCCTTACCTGAAACGATATCTTGCTTGTAAGAAGACTCAAAGCCTGGGATTTAACTCCATTTCTGAAGTGGAACACACTGCAGAGTTCTCATCCATTGATCACACTCTGCTTTAGAGCAAGAAGCACGCTCTTGCTTTCTAGAATCTCCAAAACAGCATGAAACATGAGTGTGCTGAGAACAAAAGAACGGTGTTTCCTACACATACGGGCCATATCTAGTCCAATTCTCCTTCTGAAAGTGAAACAAACCACAGGTCCTCTAACATCCAATGATTGTCCGTTAAGATGAGAAACTTGTGAGCTTCGTGAACAATGTAGTTCGTTTGAGCTGTAAAGTATCTGCCCTTAACTGAAACGAAGTCTTGCTTGTAGGAAGACTCAGAGCCTGGGATTTAACTCCATTTCTGAAGGGAAACACACAGCAAAGTTCTCCTCCATAGGTCACACTCTGCTTTAGAGCAAGAAGCACGCTCTTGCTTTTAGAGTCTCTAAGACAGCAGGAAACGTGAGTGTGCTGAGAACAAAAGAACAGTTTTTCCTACATATACGGACAATATCTATTCCAACTCTGCTTCTGAAACTGAAACAAAGCACTGGTCCTCTAACATACAATGCTTGGCAGTTAAGATGAGAACGATTTAGCTTCGTGAACGATGTAGTTTGTTTGAGCTGAAAAGTGACTGCCCTTACGTGAAATGAAGACTTTTTTGTAGGAAGACACAAAGCCTGGGATTTAACTCCATTTCTGAAGGGAAACACCCAGCACAGTTCTCTTCCATGAATCACACTCTGCTTTAGAGCAAGAAGCAGGCTCTTCCTTTCTAGAGTCTCTAATACAGGAGGAAACATGATTGTGCTCAGAACAAAAGAACTGTGTTTCCTACACATACTGACCATATCTAGTTCAACTCTTCTTCTGAAACTGACAAAAAGCACAGGTCCTCTAACATCCAATGCTTGTCATTTAAGATGAGAAACGTGTGAGCATCATGAAAGGTAGTTCTTTTGAGCTGAAAAGTGACTGCCATTACCTGAAACGAAGTCTTGCTTGTAGGAAGACTCAGAGCCTGGGAATTAACTTCATTTCTGAAGTGGAACACACAGCAGTGTTCTCATCCATTGATCACACTCTGCTTTAGAGCAAGAAGCACGCTCTTGATTTCTAGAGTCTCTAAGACAGCAGGAACCTGAGTGTGCTGAAAACAAAAGAACGGTGTTTCCTACAAATACAGACCTTATCTAGTCCAACTCTGCCTCTCAAATTAATACAAAGCACAGGTCCTCTAACATCCAATGCTTTCATTTAAGATGAGAAACGTGTGAGCTTTGTGAACAAGGTAGTTCGTTTGAGCTGAAAAGTGTCAGCCCTTACCTGAAACGAAGTCTTGCTTGTAGGAAGTCACAGACACTGAGATTTTATTCCATTTTGAAGTGAAAGACACAGCAGAGTTATCATCCACTGATCACACTCTGTTTTAGAGCAAGAAGCACGATCTTGATTTCTAGATTCTCTAAGACAACAGGGAACGTGAGTGTGCTGAAATCAGAAGAATGGTGTTTCCTAAAAATACGGACCTTATCTAGTCCAACTGTGCCTTTCAAATTGATGCAAAACAAAGGTCCTCTAACATCAAATGCTTTCATTTAAGATGAGAAACGTGTGAGCTTTGTGAACAATATAGTTCGTTTGAGGTGAAAAGTGACTGCCCTTACCTGAAACGAAGTCTTGCTTGTAGGAAGTCACAGAGACTGGGATTTAACTCCATTTCTGAAGGGAAACACACAGCATAGTTCTCATCCTTGGATCACACTCTGCTTTAGAGCAAGAAGCAAGCCCTTGCTTTCTAGAGTCTCTAAGACCACAGGAAACTTGACTGTGATCAGAACAAAAGAACGGTGTTTCCTACACATACAGACCATATCTAGTTCATCTCTGCTTCTGAAACTGAAACAAACCAGAGGTCCTCTAACAACCAATGCTTTTCAGTTTAGATGTGAAACGTGTGAGCTTCGTGAACAATGTAGTTCGTTTGAGCTGTAAAGTAACTGCCCTTACCTGAAAAGAAGTCTTGCTTGTATGAAGACTAAAAGCCTGGGATTTAACTCCATTTCTGAAGTGAAACACACAGCATAGTTCTCATCCATTGATCACACTCTGCTTTAGAGCAAGAAGCAAGCTCTTGCTTTCTAGAGTCTCTAAGACAGCAGGAAACATGAGTGTGCTGAGAACAAAAGAACGGTGTTTCCTACACATACGGACCATATCTAGTTCAACTCTGCTTCTGAAACTGAAAGAAACCACAGGTCCTCTAACATCCAGTGCTTGTCACTTAAGATGAGAAACGTGTGAGCTTTGTGAACGATGTAGGTCGTTTGAGCTGAAAAGTGACTGCCATTACCTGAAACGAAGTCTTGCTTGTAGGAAGACTCAGAGCCTGGGATATAACTCCATTTCTAAGTGAAACACTCAGCAGACTTCTCATCCATTGACGACACTCTGCTTTAGAGCAAGAAGCACGCTCTTCCTTTCTAGAGTCTCTAATAGAGCAGGAAACGTGATTGTGCTAAAAATAAAAGAACTATGTTTCCTACACATACGGACCATATCTAGTTCAACACTTCTTCTGAAAATGACACAAAGCACAGGTCCTGTAACATCCAATGCCTTTCAATTAAGACAAAGAAACGTGTGAGATTCGTGTACAATGTAGTTTGTTTGACCTGAAAAGTAACTGGCCTTACCTGAAACGAAGTCTTGCTTGTAGGAAGACTCAGAGCCTGGGAATTAACTTCATTTCTGAAGTGGAACACACAGCAGAGTTCTCATCCATTGATCACACTCTGCTTTAGAGCAAGAAGCACGCTCTTGATTTCTGGAGTCTCTAAGACAGCAGGAACGTGAGTGTGCTGAAAACAAAAGAACGGTGTTTCCTACAAATACAGACCTTATCTAGTCCAACTCTGCCTCTCAAATTAATACAAAGCACAGGTCCTCTAACATCCAATGCTTTCATTTAAGATGAGAAACGAGTGAGCTTTGTGAAAAATGTAGTTCGTTTGAGCTGAAAAGTGTCAGCCCTTACCTGAAACGAAGTCTTGCTTGTAGGAAGTCACAGACACTGAGATTTTATTCCATTTCTGAAGTGAAAGACACAGCAGAGTTATCATCCACTGATCACACTCTGTTTTAGAGCAAGAAGCACTATCTTGAATTCTAGATTCTCTAAGACAGCAGGGAACGTGAGTGTGCTGAAATCAGAAGAATGGTGTTTCCTAAAAATAGGGACCTTATCTAGTCCAACTGTGCCTCTCAAATTGATGCAAAACACAGGTCCTCTAACATCAAATGCTTTCATTTAAGATGAGAAACGTGTGAGGTTTTTGAACAATGTAGTTCGTTTGAGGTGAAAAGTGACTGCCCTTACCTGAAACGAAGTCTTGCTTGTAGGAAGTCACAGAGACTGGGATTTAACTCCATTTCTGAAGTGAAACACCCAGCAGAGTTATCATCCATTGATCACACTCTGTTTTAGAGCAAGAAGCACGATCTTGCTTTCTAGATTCTCTAAGACAGCAGGAATCGTGAGGGTGCTGAGAACAAAAGAACGGTGTTTCCTACACATAGGGACCAAATCTAGTCCAACTCTGCTTCTGAAACTGATACAAAGCACTGGTCCTCTAACATCCAATGCTTGTCAGTTAAGATGGGAAACCTGTTAGCTGTGTGAACGATGTAGTTCTTTTGAGCTGAAAAGTGACTGCCCTTACCTGAAACGAAGTCTTGCTTGTAGGAAGACACAGAGCCTGGAATTTAACTCCATTTCTGAAGTGAAAGACACAGCAGAGTTATCTTCTACTGATCACACTCTGTTTTAGAGCAAGAAGCATGCTCTTGATTTCTAGATTCTCTAAGACAGCAGGAGACGTGAGTGTGCTGAGAACCAAAGAATGGTGGTTCCTACACAGACGGACCATATCTAGTCCAACTCTACCTCTGAAATTGATACAAAGCACTGGTTCTCTAACATCCAATGCTTGTCAGTTAAGATGGGAAACCTGTTAGCTGAGTGAACGATGTAGTTCGTTTGAGCTAAAAAGTGACTGCCCTCACCTGAAACGAAGTCTTTCTTATAGGAAGACACAGAGCCTGGGATTTAACTCCATTTCTGATGTGAAACACCCAGCAGAGTTCTCATCCATTTTTTACACTCTGCTTTTGAGCAAGAAGCACGCTCTTGCTTTCTAGATTCTCTAAGACAGCAGGAAACGTGAGTGTTCTGAGAACAAAAGAACTGTGGTTCCTACACATACGGACCATATCTAGTCCAACTCTGTCTCTGAAATTGATACAAAGCACTGGTCCTCTAACGTCCAATGCTTGTCATTTAAGATGAGAAACGTGTGAGGTTCGTGAATGATGTAGTTCGTTTGAGCTGAAAAGTGCCTGCCCTTACCTGAAACGAAGTCTTGCATGTAGGAAGACACAGAGCCTGGGATTTAACTCTATTTCTGAAGGGAAACACACAGCATAGTTATCTTCCATGGTTCACTCTCTGCTTTAGAGCAAGAAGAATTCTATTGCTTTCTAGAGTCTCTAGTACAGCAGGAAATGTGAGTGTGCTCAAAACAAAAGAACCGTGTTTCCTACACATACGGACCATATCTAGTTCAACTCCTATTCTGAAACTGACACAAAGCACAGGTCAAGTAACATCCAATGCTTTTCAATTAAGACCGAGATACGTGTGAGCTTCGTGTAGGATGTAGTTCGTTTGACCTGTAAAGTAACTGCCCTTACCTGAAACGAAGTCTTGATTCTAGGAAGACACAGAGCCTGGGATTTAACTCCATTTCTGAAGGGATACACACAGCATAGTTCTCATCCATGGAACACACTCTGCTTTAGAGCAAGAAGCACGCTCTTGCTTTCTAGATTCTCTAGTACAGCTTGAAACGTGAGTGTGCTCAGAACAAAAGAACGGTGTTTCCTACATATACGGACCATATCTAGTCCAACTCTGCTTCTGAAACTGAAACGAACCACAGGTCCTCTAACATCCAATGCTTGTCCGTTAATATGAGAAACGTGTGAGCTTCGTGAACGATGAAGTTTGTTTGAGCTGTAAAGTAACTGCCCTTACCTGAAACAAAGTCTTGCTTGTAGGAAGACTCAGAACCTGGGATTTAACTCCATTTCTGACGTGAAAAACCCAGCAGATTTCTCATCCATTGATCACACTCTGCTTTAGAGCAAGAAGCACGCTCTTGATATCTAGAGTCTCTAAGACAGCAGAAAACGTGAGTGTGCTGAAAACAAAAGAACGGTGTTTCCCACAAATACGGACTTTATCTAGTCCTACTATGCCTCTGAAATTGATACAAATCACAGGTCCTCTAACATCCAATGCTTTCATTTAAGATGAGAAACATGTGAGCTTTGTGAACGATGTAGTTCGTTTGAGCTGAAAAGTGATTGCCCTTACCTGAAATGAAGTCTTGCTTGTAGGAAGACACAGAGCCTGGGATTTAACTCCATTTCTGAAGGGATACACACAGCATAGTTCTCATCCATGGATCACACTCTGCTTTAGAACAAGAAGCACACTCTTGCTTTCCAGAATCTCTAATACAGCAGGATACTTGAGTGTGCTCAGAACAAAAGAACTGTGTTTCCTACACATATGGACCATATCTAGTTCAACTCTTCTTCTGAAGCTGATATAAAGCACTGTTCCTGTAATATGCAATGCTTTTCAATTAAGACCGAGAAACGTGTGAGCTTCGTGTATAATGTAGTTCTTTTGAGATGTAAAGTAACTTCCCTTACCTGAAACGATATCTTGCTTGTAAGAAGACTCAAAGCCTGGGATTTAACTCCATTTCTGAAGTGGAACACACTGCAGAGTTCTCATCCATTGATCACACTCTGCTTTAGAGCAAGAAGCACGCTCTTGCTATCTAGACTCTCCAAGACAGCATGAAACATGAGTGTGCTGAGAAAAAAAGAAAGGTGTTTCCTACACATACGGACCATATCTAGTCCAACTCTGCTTCTGAAACTGATACAAAGCACAGGTCCTCCTACATCCAATGCTTGTCATTTAAGATGAGAAACGTGTTAGCTTCGTGAACGATGTAGTTCGTTTGAGCTGAAAAGTGACTGCCCTTACCTGAAACGAAGTGTTTCTTGTAGGAAGACACAGGGCCTGGGATTTAACTCCATTTCTGAAGGGAAACACACAGCATAGTTCTCATCATTGGATCACACTCTGCTTTAGAGCAAGAAGCATGCTCTTGCTTTCTAGTGTTTCTAATACAGCAGGAAACGTGAGTGTGCTCAGAACAAAGAACGGTGTTTCCTACACATACAGACCATATCTAGTTCATCTCTGCTTCTGAAAATGAAACGAACCACAGGTCCTCTAACATCCAATGCTTGTCCGTTAATATGAGAAACGTGTGAGCTTCGTGAACGATGAAGTTCGTTTGAGCTGTAAAGTAACTGCCCTTACCTGAAACAAAGTCTTGCTTGTAGGAAGACTCAGAGCCTGGGATTTAACTCCATTTCTGACGTGAAACACCCAGCAGAGTTCTCATCCATTGATCACACTCTGCTTTAGAGCAAGAAACACGCTCTTGATATCTAGAGTCTCTAAGACAGCAGAAAACGTGAGTGTGCTGAAAACAAAAGAACGGTGTTTCCCACAAATACGGACTTTATCTAGTCCAACTATGCCTCTGAAATTGATACAAATCACAGGTCCTCTAACATCCAATGCTTTCATTTAAGATGAGAAACATGTGAGCTTTGTGAACGATGTAGTTCGTTTGAGCTGAAAAGTGATTGCCCTTACCTGAAAAGAAGTCTTGCTTGTAGGAAGCCACAGAGCCTGGAATTTAACTCCATTTCTGAAGGGAAACACACAGCATGGTTCTCATCCATGGAGCACACTGTGCTTTAGAGCAAGAAGCACGCTCTTGCTTTCTAGAGTCTCTAATACAGCAGGAAACATGAGTGTGCTCAGAACAAAAGTACGGTGTTTCCTACATATACGGACCAAATCTACTCCAACTCTGCTTGTGAAACTGAAACAAACCACAGGTCCTGTAACATCCAATGCTTTTCAATTAACCTAGAAACGTGTGAGGTTCGTGTACGATGTAGATCTTTTATCCTGTAAAGTAACTGCCATAACTTGAAACGAAGTCTTGATTGTAGCAAGACACAGAGCCGGGTATTTAACTCCATTTCTGAAGGGAAACACACAGCATAGTTGTCATCCATGGTTCACAATCTGCTTTCGAACAAGAAGCACGCTCTTGCTGGCTAGAGTCTCTAGTACAGCAGGAAACGTGAATGTTCTCAGAACAAAAGAACGGTGTTTCCTACACATACGGACCATATCTAGTTCAACTCCTCTTCTGAAACTGACACAAAGCACAGGTCAAGTAACATCCAATGCTTTTCAATTAAGACCGAGAAACGTGTGAGCTTCGTGTACGATGTAGTTCGTTTGACCTGTAAAGTAACTGCCCTTACCTGAAACGAAGTCTTGATTCTAGGAAGACACAGAGCCTGGGATTTAACTCCCTTTCTGGAGGGAAACACACAGCATAGTTCTCATCAATGGATCACACTCTGCATTAGAGCAAGAAGCACGCTCTTGCTTTCTAGAGTCTCTAGTACAGCAGGAAAAGTGAGTGTGCTCAGAACAAAAGAACGGTGTTTCCTACATATATGGACCATATCTAGTCCAATTCTGCTTCTGAAACTGAAACAAACCACAGGTCCTCTAACATCCAATGCTTCTCCATTAAGATGAGAAACGTGTGAGCTTCGTGAACGATGAAGTTCGTTTGAGCTGTAAATTTACTGCCCTTACCTGAAACAAATTCTTGCTTGTAGGAAGACTCAGAGCCTGGGATTTAACTCCATTTCTGAAGTGAAACACGCAGCAGACTTCTCATCCATTGATCACACTCTGCTTTAGAGCAAGAAGCACGCTCTTCCTTTCTAGAGTCTCTAATAGAGCAGGAAACGTGATTGTGCTCAGAACAAAAGAACTATGTTTCCTACACATACGGACCATATCTATTTCAACTCTTCTTCTGAAACTGACACAAAGCACAGGTCCTGTAACATCCAATGCCTTTCAATTAAGACCAAGAAACGTGTGAGCTTCGTGTACAATGTATTTCGTTTGACCTGTAAAGTAACTGGCCTTACATGAAATGAATTCTTGATTGTAGGAAGACTCAGAGCCTGGGATTTAACTCCATTTCTGAAGGGAAACACCCAGCACAGTTCTCTTCCATGAATCACACTCTGCTTTAGAGCAAGAAGCACGCTCTTCCTTTGTAGAGTCGCTAATACAGCAGGAAACGGGATTGTGCTCAGAACAAAAGAACTGTGTTTCCTACACATACTGACCATATCTAGTTCAACTCTTCTTCTGAAACTGACACAAAGCACAGGTCCTCTAACATCCAATGCTTGAAGTTTAAGATGAGAAACGTGTGAGCATCATGAAAGATGTAGTTCTTTTGAGCTGAAAAGTGACTGCCATTACCTGAAACGATGTCTTGCTTATAGGAAGACTCAGAGCCTGGGATTTAACTCCATTTCTGAAGTGAAACACACAGCAGAGTTCTCATCCTTAGATCACACTCTGCTTTAGAGCAAGAAGCACGCTCTTGCTTTCCAGAGTCTCTAATACAGCAGGATACTTGAGTGTGCTCAGAACAACGAACTGTGTTTCCTACACATATGGACCATATCTAGTTCAACTCTTCTTCTGAAGCTGATAAAAAGTACTGTTCCTGTAACATCCAATGCTTTTCAATTAAGACCGAGAAACGTGTGAGCTTCGTGTATAATGTAGTTCTTTTAAGATGTAAAGTAACTCCCCTTACCTGAAACGATATCTTGCATGTAAGAAGACTCAAAGCCTGGGATTTAACTCCAATTCTGAAGTGGAACACACTGCAGAGTTCTCATCGATTGATCACACTCTGCTTTAGAGCAAAAAGCACACTCTTGCTTTCTAGAGTCTCTAAGACAGCAGGAAACATGAGTGTGCTGAGAACAAATGAACGGTGTTTCCTACACATACGGGCCATATCTAGTCCAACTCTGCTTCTGAAAGTGAAACAAACCACAGTTCCTCTAACATCCAATGCTTGTCCGTTAAGATGAGAAACTTGTGAGCTTCGTGAACAATGTAGTTCGTTTGAGCTATAAAGTAACTGCCATTAACTGAAACGAAGTCTTGCTTGTAGGAAGACTCAGAGCCTGGGATTTAACTCCATTTCTGAAGGGAAACACACAGCATAGTTCTCATCCATGGATCACACTCTGCTTTAGAGCAAGAAGCTCGCTCTTGCTTTCTAGAGTCTCTAATACAGCTGGAAACCTGAGTGTGCTCAGATCAAAAGAACGGTGTTTCCTACATATACAGACCATATCTAGTCCAATTCTCCTTCCGAAACTGAAACAAACCACAGGTCCTCTAACATCCAATGCTTGTCTGTCAAGATGAGAAACATGTGAGCTTTGTGAACGATGTAGTTCGTTTGAGCTGTAAAGTAAGTGCCCTTACCAGAAACGAAGTCTTGCTTGTAGGAAGACTCAGAGCCTGGGATTTAACTCCATTTCTGAAGTGAAACACACAGCAGAGTTCTCATCCATAGATCACACTCTGCTTTAGAGCAAGAAGCACGCTCTTGCTTTCTAGAGTCTCTAAGACAGCAGGAAAAGTGAGTGTGCTGAGAACAAAAGAACAGTGTTTCCTACACATACGGACCATATCTAGTCCAACTCTGCTTCTGAAGCTGATACAAAGCACAGGTCCTCTAACATCCAATGCTTGACATTTAAGATGAGAAACGTGTGAACATCATGAAAGATGTAGTTCTTTTGAGCTGAAAAGTGACTGCCATTACCTGAAACGAAGTCTTGCTTATAGGAAGACTCAGAGCCGGGGATTTAACTCCATTTCTGAAGTGGAACACACAGCAGAGTTCTCATCCTTAGATCACACTCTGCTTTAGAGCAAGAAGCACGCTCTTGCTTTCCAGAGTCTCTAATACAGCAGGATACTTGAGTGTGCTCAGAACAATGAACTGTGTTTCCTACACATATGGACCATATCTAGTTCAACTCTTCTTCTGAAGCTGATATAAAGCACTGTTCCTGTAACATCCAATGCTTTTCAATTAAGACTGAGAAAAGTGTGAGCTTCGTGTATAATGTAGTTCTTTTGAGATGTAAAGTAACTCCCCTTACCTGAAACGATATCTTGCTTGTAAGAAGACTCAAAGCCTGGTATTTAACTCCATTTCTGAAGTGGAACACACTGCAGAGTTCTCATCCATTGATCACACTCTGCTTTAGAGCAAAAAGCACACTCTTGCTTTCTAGAGTCTCTAAGACAGCAGGAAACATGAGTGTGCTGAGAACAAATGAACGGTGTTTCCTACACATACGGGCCATATCTAGTCCAACTCTGCTTCTGAAAGTGAAACAAACCACAGTTCCTCTAACATCCAATGCTTGTCCGTTAAGATGAGAAACTTGTGAGCTTCGTGAACAATGTAGTTCGTTTCAGCTGTAAAGTAACTGCCATTAACTGAAACGAAGTCTTGCTTGTAGGAAGACTCAGAGCCTGGGATTTAACTCCATTTCTGAAGGGAAACACACAGCATAGTTCTCATCCATGGATCACACTCTGCTTTAGAGCAAGAAGCTCGCTCTTGCTTTCTAGAGTCTCTAATACAGCTGGAAACCTGAGTGTGATCAGATCAAAAGAACGGTGTTTCCTACATATACAGACCATATCTAGTCCAATTCTGCTTCTGAAACTGAAACAAACCACAGGTCCTCTAACATCCAATGCTTGTCTGTCAAGATGAGAAACATGTGAGCTTTGTGAACGATGTAGTTCGTTTGAGCTGTAAAGTAAGTGCCCTTACCAGAAACGAAGTCTTGCTTGTAGGAAGACTCAGAGCCTGGGATTTAACTCCATTTCTGAAGTGAAACACACAGCAGAGTTCTCATCCATAGATCACACTCTGCTTAAGAGCAAGAAGCACGCTCTTGCTTTCTAGAGTCTCTAAGACAGCAGGAAAAGTGAGTGTGCTGAGAACAAAAGAACAGTGTTTCCTACACATACGGACCATATCTAGTCCAACTCTGCTTCTGAAGCTGATACAAAGCACAGGTCCTCTAACATCCAATGCTTGACATTTAAGATGAGAAACGTGTGAACATCATGAAAGATGTAGTTCTTTTGAGCTGAAAAGTGACTGCCATTACCTGAAAAGAAGTCTTGCTTATAGGAAGACTCAGAGCCGGGGATTTAACTCCATTTCTGAAGTGGAACACACAGCAGAGTTCTCATCCTTAGATCACACTCTGCTTTCGAGCAAGAAGCACGCTCTTGCTTTCCAGAGTCTCTAATACAGAAGGATACTTGAGTGTGCTCAGAACAAAAGAACTGTGTTTCCTACACATATGGACCATATCTA
This sequence comes from Onychomys leucogaster, assembly GCA_949786385.1. Classification (NCBI taxonomy): domain Eukaryota; kingdom Metazoa; phylum Chordata; class Mammalia; order Rodentia; family Cricetidae; genus Onychomys; species Onychomys leucogaster. Next base: position 1,490,609 of record CATKUP010000009.1, on the reverse strand, counting down.
GTTCAACTCTTCTTCTGAAGCTGATATAAAGCACTGTTCCTGTAACATCCAATGCTTTTCAATTAAGACCGAGAAACGTGTGAGCTTCGTGTATAATGTAGTTCTTTAGAGATGTAAAGTAACTCCCCTTATCTGAAAGGATATCTTGCTTGTAAGAAGACTCAAAGCATGGGATTTAACTCCATTTCTGAAGTGGAACACACTGCAGAGTTCTCATCCATTGATCACACTCTGCTTTAGTGCAAGAAGCACGCTCTTGCTTTCTAGAGTCTCTAATACAGCTGGAAACGTGAGTGTGCTCAGATCAAAAGAACGGTGTTTCCTACATATACAGACCATATCTAGTCCAATTCTGCTTCTGAAACTGAAACAAACCACAGGTCCTCTAACATCCAATGCTTGTCTGTCAAGGTGAGAAACATGTGAGCTTTGTGAACGATGTAGTTCGTTTGAGCTGTAAAGTAACTGCCCTTACATGAAATGAAGACTTTTTTGTAGGAAGACACAAAGCCTGGGATTTAACTCCATTTCTGAAGGGAAACACCCAGCACAGTTCTCTTCCATGAATCACACTCTGCTTTAGAGCAAGAAGCACGCTCTTCCTTTCTAGAGTCTCTAATACAGCAGGAAACGTGATTGTGCTCAGAACAAAAGAACGGTGTTTCCTACACATACTGACCATATCTATTTCAACTCTTCTTCTGAAACTGACACAAAGCACAGGTCCTCTAACATCCAATGCTTGACATTTAAGATGAGAAACGTGTGAGCATCATGAAAGATGTAGTTCCTTTGAGCTGAAAAGTGACTGCCATTACCTGAAACGAAGTCTTGCTTATAGGAAGACTCAGAGCCTGGGATTTAACTCGATTTCTGAAGTGAAATACACAGCAGAGTTCTCATCCTTAGATCACACTCTGCTTTAGAACAAGAAGCACGCTCTTGCTTTCCAGAATCTCTAATACAGCAGGATACTTGAGTGTGCTCAGAACAAAAGAACTGTGTTTCCTACACATATGGACCATATCTAGTTCAACTCTTCTTCTGAAGCTGATATAAAGCACTGTTCCTGTAACATGCAATGCTTTTCAATTAAGACCGAGAAACGTGTGAGCTTCGTGTATAATGTAGTTCTTTTGAGATGTAAAGTAACTGCCCTTACCTGAAATGATATCTTGCTTGTAAGAAGACTCAAAGCCTGGGATTAAACTCCATTTCTGAAGTGGAACACACTGCAAAGTTCTCATCCATTGATCACACTCTGCTTTAGAGCAAGAAGCATGCTCTTGCTATCTAGACTCTCCAAGACAGCATGAAACATGAGTGTGATGAGAACAAAAGAAAGGTGTTTCCTACACATACGGACCATATCTAGTCCAACTCTGCTTCTGAAACTGATACAAAGCACAGGTCCTCCTACATCCAATGCTTGTCATTTAAGATGAGAAACGTGTTAGCTTCGTGAACGATGTAGTTCGTTTGAGCTGAAAAGTGACTGCCCTTACCTGAAACGAAGTGTTTCTTGTAGGAAGACACAGGGCCTGGGATTTAACTCCATTTCTGAAGGGAAACACACAGCATAGTTCTCATCCTTGGATCACACTCTGCTTTGGAGCAAGAAGCATGCTCTTGCTTTCTAGTGTCTCTAATACAGCAGGAAACGTGAGTGTGCTCAGAACAAAGAACGGTGTTTCCTACACATACAGACCATATCTAGTTCATCTCTGCTTCTGAAACTGAAACAAACCAGATGTCCTCTAACAACCAATGCTTTTCAGTTTAGATGTTAAACGTGTGAGCTTCATGAACGATGTAGTTCGTTTGAGCTGTAAAGTAACTGCCCTTACCTGCAAAGAAGTCTTGCTTGTAGGAAGACTCAGAGCCTGGGATTTAACTCCATTTCTGAAGTGAAACACACAGCAGAGTTCTCATCCATAGGGCACACTCTGCTTTAGAGCAAGAAGCACGCTCTGGCTTTCTAGAGTCTCTAAGACAGCAGGAAACTTGAGTGTGATCAGAACAAAAGAACGGTGTTTCCTACACATAGGGACCATATCTAGTTCAACTCTGCTTCTGAAACTGAAACAAACCACAGTTCCTCTAACATCCAATGCTTGTCAGTTAAGATGAGACACGTGTGAGCTTTCTGAATGATGTAGTACCTTTGAGCTGAAAAGTGACTCCCCTTACCTGAAACGAAGTCTTTCTTGTAGGAAGACTCAGAGCCTGGGATTTAACTCCATTTTTGAAGTGAAACACATAGCAGAGTTCTCATCCATAGATCACACTCTGCTTTAGAGCAAGAAGCACGCTCTTGCTTTCTAGAGTCTCTAAGACAGCAGGAAACGTGAGTGTGCTGAGAACAAAAGAACAGTTTTTCCTACATATACGGACCATATCTAGTCCAACTCTGCTTCTGAAACTGAAACAAAGCACTGGTCCTCTAACATGCCATGCTTGGCAGTTAAGATGAGAAACGATTTAGCTTCGTGAACGATGTAGTTTGTTTGAGCTGAAAAGTGACTGCCCTTACGTGAAATGAAGACTTTTTTGTAGGAAGACACAAAGCCTGGGATTTAACTCCATTTCTGAAGGGAAACACCCAGCACAGTTCTCTTCCATGAATCACACTCTGCTTTAGAGCAAAGAAGCACGCTCTTACTTTCTAGAGTCTCTAATACAGGAGGAAACATGATTGTGCTCAGAACAAAAGAACTGTGTTTCCTACACATACTGACCATATCTAGTTCAACTCTTCTTCTGAAACTGACAAAAAGCACAGGTCCTCTAACATCCAATGCTTGTCATTTAAGATGAGAAACGTGTGAGCATCATGAAAGGTAGTTCTTTTGAGCTGAAAAGTGACTGCCATTACCTGAAACGAAGTCTTGCTTGTAGGAAGACTCAGAGCCTGGGATTTAACTCGATTTCTGAAGTGAAACACACAGCAGAGTTCTCATCCTTAGATCACACTCTGCTTTAGAGCAAGAAGCACGCTCTTCCTTTCTAGAGTCGCTAATACAGCAGGAAACGTGATTGTGCTCAGAACAAAAGAACTGTGTTTCCTACACATATGGACCATATCTAGTTCAACTCTTCTTCTGAAGCTGATATAAAGCACTGTTCCTGTAACATGCAATGCTTTTCAATTAAGACCGAGAAACGTGTGAGCTTCGTGTATAATGTAGTTCTTTTGAGATGTAAAGTAACTGCCCTTACCTGAAACGATATCTTGCTTGTAAGAAGACTCAAAGCCTGGGATTTAACTCCATTTCTGAAGTGGAACACACTGCAGAGTTCTCATCCATTGATCACACTCTGCTTTAGAGCAAGAAGCACGCTCTTGCTTTCTAGAGTCTCTAAGACAGCAGGAAACATGAGTGTGCTGAGAACAAAAGAACGGTGTTTCCTACACATACGGGCCATATCTAGTCCAACTCTGCTTCTGAAAGTGAAACAAACCACAGGTCCTCTAACATCCAATGATTGTCCGTTAAGATGAGAAACTTGTGAGCTTCGTGAACAATGTAGTTCGTTTGAGCTGTAAAGTAACTGCCCTTAACTGAAACGAAGTCTTGCTTGTAGGAAGACTCAGAGCCTGGGATTTAACTCCATTTCTGAAGGGAAACACACAGCAGAGTTCTCATCCATAGATCACATTCTGCTTTAGAGCAAGAAGCATGCTCTTGCTTTCTAGAGTCTCTAAGACAGCAGGAAACGTGAGTGTGCTGAGAACAAAAGAACAGTTTTTCCTACATATACGGACCATATCTAGTCCAACTCTGCTTCTGAAACTGAAACAAAGCACTGGTCCTCTAACATGCCATGCTTGGCAGTTAAGATGAGAAACGATTTAGCTTCGTGAACGATGTAGTTTGTTTGAGCTGAAAAGTGACTGCCCTTACGTGGAATGAAGACTTTTTTGTAGGAAGACACAAAGCCTGGGATTTAACTCCATTTCTGAAGGGAAACACCCAGCACAGTTCTCTTCCATGAATCACACTCTGCTTTAGAGCAAGAAGCACGCTCTTCCTTTCTAGAGTCACTAATACAGCAGGAAACGTGATTGTGCTCAGAACAAAAGAACTGTGTTTCCTACACATACTGAGCATATCTAGTTCAACTCTTCTTCTGAAACTGACACAAAGCACATGTCCTCTAACATCCAATGGTTGTCATTTAAGATGAGAAACGTGTGAGCATCATGAAAGGTAGATCTTTTGAGCTGAAAAGTGACTGCCATTACCTGAAACGAAGTCTTGCTTGTAGGAAGACTCAGAGCCTGGGATTTAACTCCATTTCTGAAGTGAAACACACAGCAGAGTTCTCATCCTTAGATCACACTCTGCTTTAGAGCAAGAAGCACGCTCTTGCTTTCCAGTGTCTCTAGTACATCAGGATACTTGAGTGTGCTCAGAACAAAAGAACTGTGTTTCCTACACATATGGACCATATCTAGTTCAACTCTTCTTCTGAAGCTGATATAAAGCACTGTTCCTGTAACATCCAATGCTTTTCAATTAAGACCGAGAAACGTGTGAGCTTCGTGTATAATGTAGTTCTTTTGAGATGTAAAGTCACTGCCCTTACCTGAAACGATATCTTGCTTGTAAGAAGACTCAGAGCCTGGGATTTAACTCCATTTCTGAAGTGGAACACACAGCAGAGTTCTCATCCATTGATCACACTCTGCTTTAGAGCAAGAAGCACGCTCTTGCTTTCTAGAGTCTATAAGACAGCAGGAAACATGAGTGTGCTGAGAACAAAAGAACGGTGTTTCCTACACATACGGGCCATATCTAGTCAAACTCTGCTTCTGAAAGTGAAACAAACCACAGGTCCTCTAACATCCAATGCTTGTCAGTTAAGATGAGAAACGTGTTAGCTTCGTGAACGATGTAGTTTGTTTGAGCTGAAAAGTGACTGTCCTTACCTGAAACGAAGTCTTTCTTGTAGGAAGACACAGAGCCTGATATTTAACTCCATTTCTGAAGGGAAACACACAGCATATTTCTCATCCTTGGATCACACTCTGCTTTAGAGCAAGAAGCAAGCTCTTGCTTTCTAGAGTCTCTAAGACAGCAGGAAACTTGACTGTGATCAGAACAAAAGAACGGTGTTTCCTACACATACAGACCATATCTAGTTCATCTCTGCTTCTGAAACTGAAACAAACCAGAGGTCCTCTAACAACCAATGCTTTTCAGTTTAGATGTGAAACGTGTGAGCTTTGTGAACGATGTAGTTCGTTTGAGCTGTAAAGTAACTGCCCTTACCTGAAACGATGTCTTGCTTGTAGGAAGACACAGAGCCTGGGATTTAACTCCATTTCTGAAGGGAAACACACAGCATAGTTCTCATCCATGGATCACACTCTGCTTTAGAGCAAGAAGACCGCTCTTGCTTTCTAGAATCTCTAATAGAGCAGGAAACTTGAGTGTGCTCAGAACAAAAGAACAGTGTTTCCTACACATACGGACCATATCTAGTTCAACTCTGCTTCTAAAAATGACACAAAGCACAGGTCCTGTAACATCCAATGCCTTTCAATTAAGACAAAGAAACGTGTGAGCTTCGTGTACAATGTACTCTGTTTGACCTGAAAAGTAACTGGCCTTACCTGAAACGAAGTCTTGCTTGTAGGAAGACTCAGAGCCTGGGAATTAACTTCATTTCTGAAGTGGAACACACAGCAGAGTTCTCATCCATTGATCACACTCTGCTTTAGAGCAAGAAGCAGGCTCTTGATTTCTAGAGTCTCTAAGACAGCAGGAACGTGAGTGTGCTGAAAACAAAAGAACGGTGTTTCCTACAAATACAGACCTTATCTAGTCCAACTCTGCCTCTCAATTTAATACAACGCACAGGTCCTCTAACATCCAATGCTTTCATTTAAGATGAGAAACGAGTGAGCTTTGTGAAAAATGTAGTTCGTTTGAGCTGAAAAGTGTCAGCCCTTACCTGAAACGAAGTCTTGCTTGTAGGAAGTCACAGACACTGAGATTTTATTCCATTTCTGAAGTGAAAGACACAGCAGAGTTATCCTCCACTGATCACACTCTGTTTTAGAGCAAGAAGCACGATCTTGATTTCTAGATTCTCTAAGACAGCAGGGAACGTGAGTGTGCTGAAATCAGAAGAATGGTGTTTCCTAAAAATACGGACCTTATCTAGTCCAACTGTGCCTCTCAAATTGATGTAAAACACAGGTCCTCTAACATCAAATGCTTTCATTTAAGATGAGAAACGTGTGAGCTTTGTGAACAATGTAGTTCGTTTGAGGTGAAAAGTGACTGCCCTTACCTGAAACGAAGTCTTGCTTGTAGGAAGTCACAGAGACTGGGATTTAACTCCATTTCTGAAGTGAAACACCCAGCAGAGTTATCATCCATTGATCACACTCTGTTTTAGAGCAAGAAGCACGCTCTTGCTTTCTAGATTCTCTAAGACAGCAGGAATCGTGAGGGTGCTGAGAACAAAAGAACGGTGTTTCCTACACATAGGGACCAAATCTAGTCCAACTCTGCTTCTGAAACTGATACAAAGCACTGGTCCTCTAACATCCAATGCTTGTCAGTTAAGATGGGAAACCTGTTAGCTGTGTGAACGATGTAGTTCTTTTGAGCTGAAAAGTGACTGCCCTTACCTGAAACGAAGTCTTGCTTGTAGGAAGACACAGAGCCTGGAATTTAACTCCATTTCTGAAGTGAAAGACACAGCAGAGTTATCATCTACTGATCACACTCTGTTTTAGAGCAAGAAGCATGCTCTTGATTTTTAGATTCTCTAAGACAGCAGGAGACGTGAGTAGGCTGAGAACCAAAGAATGGTGGTTCCTACACAGACGGACCATATCTAGTCCAACTCTACCTCTGAAATTGATACAAAGCACTGGTTCTCTAACATCCAATGCTTGTCAGTTAAGATGGGAAACCTGTTAGCTGAGTGAACGATGTAGTTCGTTTGAGCTGAAAAGTGACTGCCCTTACCTGAAACGAAGTCTTGATTCTAGGAAGACACAGAGCCTGGGATTTAACTCCATTTCTGAAGGGATACACACAGCATAGTTCTCATCCATGGATCACACTCTGCTTTAGAGCAAGAAGCACGCTCTTGCTTTCTAGATTCTCTAGTACAGCTTGAAACGTGAGTGTGCTCAGAACAAAAGAACGGTGTTTCCTACATATACGGACCATATCTAGTCCAACTCTGCTTCTGAAACTGAAACGAACCACAGGTCCTCTAACATCCAATGCTTGTCCGTTAATATGAGAAACGTGTGAGCTTCGTGAACGATGAAGTTCGTTTGAGCTGTAAAGTAACTGCCCTTACCTGAAACAAAGTCTTGCTTGTAGGAAGACTCAGAACCTGGGATTTAACTCCATTTCTGACGTGAAACACCCAGCAGAGTTCTCATTCATTGATCACACTCTGCTTTAGAGCAAGAAGCACGCTCCTGATATCTAGATTCTCTAAGACAGCAGAAAACGTGAGTGTGCTGAAAACAAAAGAACGGTGTTTCCCACAAATACGGACATTATCTAGTCCAACTATGCCTCTGAAATTGATACAAATCACAGGTCCTCTAACATCCAATGCTTTCATTTAAGATGAGAAACATGTGAGCTTTGTGAACGATGTAGTTCGTTTGAGCTGAAAAGTGATTGCCCTTACCTGAAAAGAAGTCTTGCTTGTAGGAAGCCACAGAGCCTGGAATTTAACTCCATTTCTGAAGGGAAACACACAGCATGGTTCTCATCCATGGAGCACACTCTGCTTTAGAGCAAGAAGCACGCTCTTGCTTTCTAGAGTCTCTAATACAGCAGGAAACATGAGTGTGCTCAGAACAAAAGAACGGTGTTTCCTACATATACGGACCATATCTACTCCAACTCTGCTTGTGAAACTGAAACAAACCACAGGTCCTGTAACATCCAATGCTTTTCAATTAACCTAAAAACGTGTGAGGTTCGTGTACGATGTAGTTCTTTTATCCTGTAAAGTAACTGCCATAACTTGAAACGAAGTCTTGATTGTAGCAAGACACAGAGCCGGGTATTTAACTCCATTTCTGAAGGGAAACACACAGCATAGTTGTCATCCATGGTTCACAATCTGCTTTCGAACAAGAAGCACGCTCTTGCTGGCTAGAGTCTCTAGTACAGTAGGAAACGTGAGTGTTCTCAGAACAAAAGAACGGTGTTTCCTACACATACGGACCATATCTAGTTCAACTCCTCTTCTGAAACTGACACAAAGCACAGGTCAAGTAACATCCAATGCTTTTCAATTAAGACCGAGAAACGTGTGAGCTTCGTGTACGATGTAGTTCGTTTGACCTGTAAAGTAACTGCCCTTACCTGAAACGAAGTCTTGATTGTAGGAAGACACAGAGCCTGGGATTTAACTCCCTTTCTGGAGGGAAACACACAGCATAGTTCTCATCAATGGATCACACTCTGCTTTAGAGCAAGAAGCACGCTCTTGCTTTCTAGAGTCTCTAGTACAGCAGGAAACGTGAGTGTGCTCAGAACAAAAGAACGGTGTTTCCTACATATATGGACCATATCTAGTCCAATTCTGCTTCTGAAACTGAAACAAACCACAGGTCCTCTAACATCCAATGCTTGTCTGTCAAGATGAGAAACATGTGAGCTTTGTGAACGATGTAGTTCGTTTGAGCTGTAAAGTAACTGCCCTTACCAGAAACGAAGTCTTTCTTGTAGGAAGACTCAGAGCCTGGGATTTAACTCCATTTCTGAAGTGAAACACACAGCAGAGTTCTCATCCATAGATCACATTCTGCTTTAGAGCAAGATGCACGCTCTTGCTTTCTAGAGTCTCTAAGACAGCAGGAAAAGTGAGTGTGCTGAGAACAAAAGAACAGTGTTTCCTACACATACGGACCATATCAAGTCCAACTCTGCTTCTGAAGCTGATACAAAGCACAGGTCCTCTAACATCCAATGCTTGACATTTAAGATGAGAAACGTGTGAGCATCATGAAAGATGTAGTACTTTTGAGCTGAAAAGTGACTGCCATTACCTGAAACGAAGTCTTGCTTATAGGAAGACTCAGAGCCTGGGATTTAACTCCATTTCTGAAGTGGAACACACAGCAGAGTTCTCATCCTTAGATCACACTCTGCTTTCGAGCAAGAAGCACGCTCTTGCTTTCCAGAGTCTCTAATACAGCAGGATACTTGAGTGTGCTCAGAACAAAAGAACTGTGTTTCCTACACATATGGACCATATCTAGTTCAACTCTTCTTCTGAAGGTGATATAAGCACTGTTCATGTAACATCCAATGCTTTTCAATTAAGACCGAGAAACGTGTGAGCTTCGTGTATAATGTTGTTCTTTAGAGATGTAAAGTAACTCCCCTTATCTGAAAGGATATCTTGCTTGTAAGAAGACTCAAAGCCTGGGATTTAACTCCATTTCTGAAGTGGAACACACTGCAGAGTTCTCATCCATTGATCACACTCTGCTTTAGTGCAAGAAGCACGCTCTTGCTTTCTAGAGTCTCTAAGACAGCAGGAAACATGAGTGTGCTGAGAACAATTGAACGGTGTTTCCTACACATACGGGCCATATCTAGTCCAACTCTGTTTCTGAAAGTGAAACAAACCACAGTTCCTCTAACATCCAATGCTTGTCCGTTAAGATGAGAAACTTGTGAGCTTCGTGAACGATGTAGTTCGTTAGAGCTGTAAAGTAACTGCCCTTAACTGAAACGAAGTCTTGATTGTAGGAAGACTCAGAGCCTGGGATTTAACTCCATTTCTGAAGTGAAACACACAGCAGAGTTCTCATCCATAGATCACACTCTGCTTTAGAGCAAGAAGCACGCTCTTGCTTTCTAGAGTCTCTAAGACAGCAGGAAAAGTGAGTGTGCTGAGAACAAAAGAACAGTGTTTCCTACACATACAGACCATATCTAGTCCAACTCTGCTTCTGAAACTGATACAAAGCACTGGTCCTCTAACATGCAATGCTTGGCAGTTAAGATGAGAAACGTGTTAGCTTCGTAAACGATGTAGTTTGTTTTAGCTGAAAAGTGACTGCCCTTACCTGAAACGAAGTCTTGTTTGTAGGAAGACTCAGAGCCTGGGATTTAACTCCATTTCTGAAGTGAATCACACAGCAGAGTTTTCATCCATAGATCACACTCTGATTTAGAGCAAGAAGCACGCTCTAGCTTTCTAGAGTCTCTAAGACAGCATGAAACATGAGTGTGATGAGAACAAAAGAAAGGTTTTTCCTACACATACAGACCATATCTAGTTCATCTCTGCTTCTGAAACTGAAACAAACCAGAGGTCCTCTAACAACCAATGCTTTTCATTTTAGATGAGAAACGCGTGGGCTTCGTGAACGATGCAGTTTTTTTGAGCTGTAAAGTAACTGCCCTTACCTGAAAAGAAGTCTTGCTTGTAGGAAGACTCAGAGCCTGGGATTTAACTCCATTTCTGAAGTGAAACACACAGCATAGTTCTCATCCATTGATCACACTCTGCTTTAGAGCAAGAAGCACGCTCTTGCTTTCTAGAGTCTCTAAGACAGCAGGAAACTTGAGTGTGATCAGAACAAAAGAACGGTGTTTCCTACACATAGGGACCATATCTAGTTCAACTCTGCTTCTGAAATTGAAACAAACCACAGTTCCTCTAACATCCAATGCTTGTCAGTTAAGATGAGACACGTGTGAGCTTTCTGAATGATGTAGTTCCTTTGAGCTGAAAAGTGACTCCCCTTACCTGAAACGAAGTCTTTCTTGTAGGAAGACTCAGAGCCTGGGATTTAACTCCATTTTTGAAGTGAAACACATAGCAGAGTTCTCATCCATAGATCACACTCTGCTTAAGAGCAAGAAGCACGCTCTTGCTTTCTAGAGTCTCTAAGACAGCAGGAAACGTGAGTGTGCTGAGAACAAAAGAACAGTTTTTCCTACATATACGGACCATATCTAGTCCAACTCTGCTTCTGAAACTGAAACAAAGCACTGGTCCTCTAACATGCCATGCTTGGCAGTTAAGATGAGAAACGCTTTAGCTTCGTGAACGATGTAGTTTCTTTGAGCTGAAAAGTGACTGCCCTTACGTGAAATGAAGACTTTTTTGTAGGAAGACACAAAGCCTGGGATTTAACTCCATTTCTGAAGGGAAACACCCAGCACAGTTCTCTTCCATGAATCACACTCTGCTTTAGAGCAAGAAGCACGCTCTTCCTTTCTAGAGTCACTAATACAGCAGGAAACGTGATTGTGCTCAGAACAAATGAACTGTGTTTCCTACACATACTGACCATATCTAGTTCAACTCTTCTTCTGAAACTGACACAAAGCACAGGTCCTCTAACATCCAATGCTTGTCATTTAAGATGAGAAACGTGTGAGCATCATGAAAGGTAGTTCTTTTGAGCTGAAAAGTGACTGCCATTACCTGAAACGAAGTCTTGCTTGTAGGAAGACTCAGAGCCTGGGATTTAACTCCATATCTGAAGTGAAACACACAGCAGAGTTCTCATCCTTAGATCACACTCTGCTTTAGAGCAAGAAGCACGCTCTTGCTTTCTAGTGTCTCTAGTACAGCAGGATACTTGAGTGTGCTCAGAACAAAAGAACTGTGTTTCCTACACATATGGACCATATCTAGTTCAACTCTTCTTCTGAAGCTGATATAAAGCACTGTTCCTGTAACATCCAATGCTTTTCAATTAAGACCGAGAAACGTGTGAGCTTCGTGTATAATGTAGTTCTTTTGAGATGTAAAGTCACTGCCCTTACCTGAAACGATATCTTGCTTGTAAGAAGACTCAGAGCATGGGATTTAACTCCATTTCTGAAGTGGAACACACAGCAGAGTTCTCATCCATTGATCACACTCTGCTTTAGAGCAAGAAGCACGCTCTTGCTTTCTAGAGTCTATAAGACAGCAGGAAACATGAGTGTGCTGAGAACAAAAGAACGGTGTTTCCTACACATACGGACCATATCTAGTCCAACTCTGCTTCTGAAAGTGAAACAAACCACAGGTCCTCTAACATCCAATGCTTGTCAGTTAAGATGAGAAACGTGTTAGCTTCGTGAACGATGTAGTTTGTTTGAGCTGAAAAGTGACTGTCCTTACCTGAAACGAAGTCTTTCTTGTAGGAAGACACAGAGCCTGATATTTAACTCCATTTCTGAAGGGAAACACACAGCATATTTCTCATCCTTGGATCACACTCTGCTTTAGAGCAAGAAGCAAGCTCTTGCTTTCTAGAGTCTCTAAGACAGCAGGAAACTTGACTGTGACCAGAACAAAAGAACGGTGTTTCCTACACATACAGACCATATCTAGTTCATCTCTGCTTCTGAAACTGAAACAAACCAGAGGTCCTCTAACAACCAATGCTTTTCAGTTTAGATGTGAAACGTGTGAGCTTCGTGTAGGATGTAGTTCGTTTGACCTGTAAAGTAACTGCCCTTACCTGAAAAGAAGTCTTGCTTGTAGGAAGACTCAGAGCCTGGGATTTAACTCCATTTCTGAAGTGAAACACACAGCATAGTTCTCATCCATTGATCACACTCTGCTTTAGAGCAAGAAGCACGCTCTTGCTTTCTAGAGTCTCTAAGACAGCAGGAAACTTGAGTGTGATCAGAACAAAAGAACGGTGTTTCCTACACATATGGACCATATCTAGTTCAACTCTGCTTCTGAAATTGAAACAAACCTCAGTTCCTCTAACATCCAATGCTTGTCAGTTAAGATGAGACACGTGTGAGCTTTCTGAATGATGTAGTTCCTTTGAGCTGAAAAGTGACTGCCATTACCTGAAACGAAGTCTTGCTTGTAGGAAGACTCAGAGCCTGGGATTTAACTCCATATCTGAAGTGAAACACACAGCAGAGTTCTCATCCTTAGATCACACTCTGCTTTAGAGCAAGAAGCACGCTCTTGCTTTCTAGTGTCTCTAGTACAGCAGGATACTTGAGTGTGCTCAGAACAAAAGAACTGTGTTTCCTACACATATGGACCATATCTAGTTCAACTCTTCTTCTGAAGCTGATATAAAGCACTGTTCCTGTAACATCCAATGCTTTTCAATTAAGACCGAGAAACGTGTGAGCTTCGTGTATAATGTAGTTCTTTTGAGATGTAAAGTCACTGCCCTTACCTGAAACGATATCTTGCTTGTAAGAAGACTCAGAGCATGGGATTTAACTCCATTTCTGAAGTGGAACACACAGCAGAGTTCTCATCCATTGATCACACTCTGCTTTAGAGCAAGAAGCACGCTCTTGCTTTCTAGAGTCTATAAGACAGCAGGAAACATGAGTGTGCTGAGAACAAAAGAACGGTGTTTCCTACACATACGGACCATATCTAGTCCAACTCTGCTTCTGAAAGTGAAACAAACCACAGGTCCTCTAACATCCAATGCTTGTCAGTTAAGATGAGAAACGTGTTAGCTTCGTGAACGATGTAGTTTGTTTGAGCTGAAAAGTGACTGTCCTTACCTGAAACGAAGTCTTTCTTGTAGGAAGACACAGAGCCTGATATTTAACTCCATTTCTGAAGGGAAACACACAGCATATTTCTCATCCTTGGATCACACTCTGCTTTAGAGCAAGAAGCAAGCTCTTGCTTTCTAGAGTCTCTAAGACAGCAGGAAACTTGACTGTGACCAGAACAAAAGAACGGTGTTTCCTACACATACAGACCATATCTAGTTCATCTCTGCTTCTGAAACTGAAACAAACCAGAGGTCCTCTAACAACCAATGCTTTTCAGTTTAGATGTGAAACGTGTGAGCTTCGTGTAGGATGTAGTTCGTTTGACCTGTAAAGTAACTGCCCTTACCTGAAACGAAGTCTTGATTCTAGGAAGACACAGAGCCTGGGATTTAACTCCATTTCTGAAGGGATACACACAGCATAGTTCTCATCCATGGATCACACTCTGCTTTAGAGCAAGAAGCACGCTCTTGCTTTCTAGATTCTCTAGTACAGCTTGAAACGTGAGTGTGCTCAGAACAAAAGAACGGTGTTTCCTACATATACGGACCATATCTAGTCCAACTCTGCTTCTGAAACTGAAAGGAACCACAGGTCCTCTAACATCCAATGCTTGTCCGTTAATATGAGAAACGTGTGAGCTTCGTGAACGATGAAGTTCGTTTGAGCTGTAAAGTAACTGCCCTTACCTGAAACAAAGTCTTGCTTGTAGGAAGACTCAGAACCTGTGATTTAACTCCATTTCTGACGTGAAACACCCAGCAGAGTTCTCATTCATTGATCACACTCTGCTTTAGAGCAAGAAGCACGCTCCTGATATCTAGATTCTCTAAGACAGCAGAAAACGTGAGTGTGCTGAAAACAAAAGAACGGTGTTTCCCACAAATACGGACTTTATCTAGTCCAACTATGCCTCTGAAATTGATACAAATCACAGGTCCTCTAACATCCAATGCTTTCATTTAAGATGAGAAACATGTGAGCTTTGTGAACGATGTAGTTCGTTTGAGCTGAAAAGTGATTGCCCTTACCTGAAAAGAAGTCTTGCTTGTAGGAAGCCACAGAGCCTGGAATTTAACTCCATTTCTGAAGGGAAACACACAGCATGGTTCTCATCCATGGAGCACACTCTGCTTTAGAGCAAGAAGCACGCTCTTGCTTTCTAGAGTCTCTAATACAGCAGGAAACATGAGTGTGCTCAGAACAAAAGAACGGTGTTTCCTACATATACGGACCATATCTACTCCAACTCTGCTTGTGAAACTGAAACAAACCACAGGTCCTGTAACATCCAATGCTTTTCAATTAACCTAAAAACGTGTGAGGTTCGTGTACGATGTAGTTCTTTTATCCTGTAAAGTAACTGCCATAACTTGAAACGAAGTCTTGATTGTAGCAAGACACAGAGCCGGGTATTTAACTCCATTTCTGAAGGGAAACACACAGCATAGTTGTCATCCATGGTTCACAATCTGCTTTCGAACAAGAAGCACGCTCTTGCTGGCTAGAGTCTCTAGTACAGCAGGAAACGTGAGTGTTCTCAGAACAAAAGAACGGTGTTTCCTACACATACGGACCATATCTAGTTCAACTCCTCTTCTGAAACTGACACAAAGCACAGGTCAAGTAACATCCAATGCTTTTCAATTAAGACCGAGAAACGTGTGAGCTTCGTGTACGATGTAGTTCGTTTGACCTGTAAAGTAACTGCCCTTACCTGAAACGAAGTCTTGATTGTAGGAAGACACAGAGCCTGGGATTTAACTCCCTTTCTGGAGGGAAACACACAGCAGAGTTCTCATCAATGGATCACACTCTGCTTTAGAGCAAGAAGCACGCTCTTGCTTTCTAGAGTCTCTAGTACAGCAGGAAACGTGAGTGTGCTCAGAACAAAAGAACGGTGTTTCCTACATATATGGACCATATCTAGTCCAATTCTGCTTCTGAAACTGAAACAAACCACAGGTCCTCTAACATCCAATGCTTCTCCATTAAGATGAGAAACGTGTGAGCTTCGTGAACGATGAAGTTCGTTTGAGCTGTAAATTAACTGCCCTTACCTGAAACAAATTCTTGCTTGTAGGAAGACTCAGAGCCTGGGATTTAACTCCATTTTTGAAGTGAAACACATAGCAGAGTTCTCATCCATAGATCACACTCTGCTTTAGAGCAAGAAGCACGCTCTTGCTTTCTAGAGTCTCTAAGACAGCAGGAAACGTGAGTGTGCTGAGAACAAAAGAACAGTTTTTCCTACATATACGGACCATATCTAGTCCAACTCTGCTTCTGAAACTGAAACAAAGCACTGGTCCTCTAACATGCCATGCTTGGCAGTTAAGATGAGAAACGATTTAGCTTCGTGAACGATGTAGTTTGTTTGAGCTGAAAAGTGACTGCCCTTACGTGAAATGAAGACTTTTTTGTAGGAAGACACAAAGCCTGGGATTTAACTCCATTTCTGAAGGGAAACACCCAGCACAGTTCTCTTCCATGAATCACACTCTGCTTTAGAGCAAGAAGCACGCTCTTCCTTTCTAGAGTCTCTAATACAGCAGGAAACGTGATTGTGCTCAGAACAAAAGAACTGTGTTTCCTACACATACTGACCATATCTAGTTCAACTCTTCTTCTGAAACTGACACAAAGCACAGGTCCTCTAACATCCAATGCTTGACATTTAAGATGAGAAACGTGTGAGCATCATGAAAGATGTAGTTCCTTTGAGCTGAAAAGTGACTGCCATTACCTGAAACGAAGTCTTGCTTATAGGAAGACTCAGAGCCTGGGATTTAACTCGATTTCTGAAGTGAAACACACAGCAGAGTTCTCATCCTTAGATCACACTCTGCTTTAGAGCAAGAAGCACGCTCTTGCTTTCCAGAATCTCTAATACAGCAGGATACTTGAGTGTGCTCAGAACAAAAGAACTGTGTTTCCTACACATATGGACCATATCTAGTTCAACTCTTCTTCTGAAGCTGATATAAAGCACTGTTCCTGTAACATGCAATGCTTTTCAATTAAGACCGAGAAACGTGTGAGCTTCGTGTATAATGTAGTTCTTTGGAGATGTAAAGTAACTGCCCTTACCTGAAACCATATCTTGCTTGTAAGAAGACTCAAAGCCTGGGATTTAACTCCATTTCTGAAGTGGAACACACTGCAGAGTTCTCATCCATTGATCACACTCTGCTTTAGAGCAAGAAGCACGCTCTTGCTTTCTAGAATCTCCAAAACAGCATGAAACATGAGTGTGATGAGAAGAAAAGAAAGGTGTTTCCTACACATACGGACCATATCTAGTCCAACTCTGCTTCTGAAACTGATACAAAGCACAGGTCCTCCTACATCCAATGCTTGTCATTTAAGATGAGAAACTTGTGAGCTTCGTGAACAATGTAGTTCGTTTGAGCTGTAAAGTAACTGCCATTAACTGAAACGAAGTCCTGCTTGTAGGAAGACTCAGAGCCTGGGATTTAACTCCATTTCTGAAGGGAAACACCCAGCACAGTTCTCTTCCATGAATCACACTCTGCTTTAGAGCAAGAAGCACGCTCTTCCTTTCTAGAGTCTCTAATACAGCAGGAAACGTGATTGTGCTCAGAACAAAAGAACTGTGTTTCCTACACATACTGACCATATCTAGTTCAACTCTTCTTCTGAAACTGAAACAAAGCACAGGTCCTCTAACATCCATTGCTTGACGTTTAAGATGAGAAACGTGTGAGCATCATGAAAGATGTAGTTCTTTGAGCTGAAAAGTGACTGCCATTACCTGAAACGAAGTCTTGCTTATAGGAAGACTCAGATCCTGGGATTTAACTCCATTTCTGAAGTGAAACACACAGCAGAGTTCTCATCCTTAGATCACACTCTGCTTTAGAGCAAGAAGCACGCTCTTGCTTTCCAGAGTCTCTAATACAGCAGGATACTTGAGTGTGCTCAGAACAATGAACTGTGTTTCCTACACATATGGACCATATCTAGTTCAACTCTTCTTCTGAAGCTGATATAAAGCACTGTTCCTGTAACATCCAATGCTTTTCAATTAAGACCGAGAAACGTGTGAGCTTCGTGTATAATGTAGTTCTTTTGAGATGTAAAGTAACTCCCCTTACCTGAAACGATATCTTGCTTGTAAGAAGACTCAAAGCCTGGGATTTAACTCCATTTCTGAAGTGGAACACACTGCAGAGTTCTCATCCATTGATCACACTCTGCTTTAGAGCAAAAAGCACACTCTTGCTTTCTAGAGTCTCTAAGACAGCAGGAAACATGAGTGTGATCAGAACAAAATAACAGAGTTTCCTACACATACGGGCCATATCTAGTCCAACTCTGCTTCTGAAAGTGAAACAAACCACAGGTCCTCTAACATCCAATGATTGTCCGTTAAGATGAGAAACTTGTGAGCTTCGTGAACAATGTAGTTCGTTTGAGCTGTAAAGTAACTGCCCTTAACTGAAACGAAGTCTTGCTTGTAGGAAGACTCAGAGCCTGGGATTTAACTCCATTTCTGAAGGGAAACACACAGCAGAGTTCTCATCCATAGGTCACACTCTGCTTTAGAGCAAGAAGCACGCTCTTGCTTTTAGAGTCTCTAAGACAGCAGGAAACGTGAGTGTGCTGAGAACAAAAGAACAGTTTTTCCTACATATACGGACAATATCTATTCCAACTCTGCTTCTGAAACTGAAACAAAGCACTGGTCCTCTAACATGCAATGCTTGGCAGTTAAGATGAGAAACATTTTAGCTTCGTGAACGATGTAGTTTGTTTGAGCTGAAAAGTGACTGCCCTTACGTGAAATGAAGACTTTTTTGTAGGAAGACACAAAGCCTGGGATTTAACTCCATTTCTGAAGGGAAACACCCAGCACAGTTCTCTTCCATGAATCACACTCTGCTTTAGAGCAAGAAGCACGCTCTTCCTTTCTAGAGTCTCTAATACAGGAGGAAACATGATTGTGCTCAGAACAAATGAACTGTGTTTCCTACACATACTGACCATATCTAGTTCAACTCTTCTTCTAAAACTGACAAAAAGCACAGGTCCTCTAACATCCAATGCTTGTCATTTAAGATGAGAAACGTGTGAGCATCATGAAAGGTAGTTCTTTTGAGCTGAAAAGTGACTGCCATTACCTGAAACGAAGTCTTGCTTGTAGGAAGACTCAGAGCCTGGGATTTAACTCCATTTCTGAAGTGGAACACACAGCAGAGTTCTCATCCTTAGATCACACTCTGCTTTAGAGCAAGAAGCACGCTCTTGCTTTCCAGAGTCTCTAATACAGCAGGATACTTGAGTGTGCTCAGAACAAAAGAACTGTGTTTCCTACACATATGGACCATATCTAGTTCAACTCTTCTTCTGAAGCTGATATAAAGCACTGTTCCTGTAACATGCAATGCTTTTCAATTAAGACCGAGAAACGTGTGAGCTTCGTGTGTAATGTAGTTCTTTTGAGATGTAAAGTAACTGCCCTTACCTGAAAGGATATGTTGCTCCTAAGAAGACTCAGAGCCTGGGATTTAACTCCATTTCTGAAGTGGAACACACAGCAGAGTTCTCATCCATTGATCACACTCTGCTTTAGAGCAAGAAGCACGCTCTTGCTTTCTAGAGTCTCTAAGACAGCAGGAAAAATGAGTGTGCTGAGAACAAAAGAACGGTGTTTCCAACACATACGGGCCATATCTAGTCCAACTCTGCTTCTGAAAGTGAAACAAACCACAGGTCCTCTAACATCCAATGCTTGTCCTTTAAGATGAGAAACTTGTGAGCTTCGTGAACAATGTAGTTCGTTTGAGCTGTAAAGTAACTGCCCTTAACTGAAACGAAGTCTTGCTTGTAGGAAGACTCAGAGCCTGGGATTTAACTCCATTTCTGAAGTGAAACACACAGCAGAGTTCTCATCCATAGATCACACTCTGCTTTAGAGCAAGAAGCACGCTCTTGCTTTCTAGAGTCTCTAAGACACCAGGAAAAGTGAGTGTGCTGAGAACAAAAGAACAGTGTTTCCTACACATACGGACCATATCTAGTTCAACTCTGCTTCTGAAACTGAAACAAAGCACTGGTCCTCTAACATGCCATGCTTGGCAGTTAAGATGAGAAACGATTTAGCTTCGTGAACGATGTAGTTTGTTTGAGCTGAAAAGTGACTGCCCTTACGTGAAATGAAGACTTTTTTGTAGGAAGACACAAAGCCTGGGATTTAACTCCATTTCTGAAGGGAAACACCCAGCACAGTTCTCTTCCATGAATCACATTCTGCTTTAGAGCAAGAAGCACGCTCTTCCTTTCTAGAGTCACTAATACAGCAGGAAACGTGATTGTGCTCAGAACAAAAGAACTGTGTTTCCTACACATACTGACCATATCTAGTTCAACTCTTCTTCTGAAACTGACACAAAGCACAGGTCCTCTAACATCCAATGCTTGTCATTTAAGATGAGAAACGTGTGAGCATCATGAAAGGTAGTTCTTTTGAGCTGAAAAGTGACTGCCATTACCTGAAACGAAGTCTTGCTTGTAGGAAGACTCAGAGCCTGGGATTTAACTCCATTTCTGAAGTGAAACACACAGCAGAGTTCTCATCCTTAGATCACACTCTGCTTTAGAGCAAGAAGCACGCTCTTGCTTTCCAGTGTCTCTAGTACAGCAGGATACTTGAGTGTGCTCAGAACAAAAGAACTGTGTTTCCTACACATATGGACCATATCTAGTTCAACTCTTCTTCTGAAGCTGATATAAAGCACTGTTCCTGTAACATCCAATGCTTTTCAATTAAGACCGAGAAACCTGTGAGCTTCGTGTATAATGTAGTTCTTTTGAGATGTAAAGTCACTGCCCTTACCTGAAAGGATATCTTGCTTGTAAGAAGACTCAGAGCATGGGATTTAACTCCATTTCTGAAGTGGAACACACAGCAGAGTTCTCATCCATTGATCACACTCTGCTTTAGAGCAAGAAGCACGCTCTTGCTTTCTAGAGTCTATAAGACAGCAGGAAACATGAGTGTGCTGAGAACAAAAGAACGGTGTTTCCTACACATACGGGCCATATCTAGTCCAACTCTGCTACTGAAAGTGAAACAAACCACAGGTCCTCTAACATCCAATGCTTGTCCTTTAAGATGAGAAACTTGTGAGCTTCGTGAACAATGTAGTTCGTTTGAGCTGTAAAGTAACTGCCCTTAACTGAAGCGAAGTCTTGCTTGTAGGAAGACTCAGAGGCTGGGATTTAACTCCATTTCTGAAGTGAAACACACAGCAGAGTTCTCATCCATAGATCACACTCTGCTTTAGAGCAAGAAGCACGCTCTTGCTTTCTAGATTCTCTAAGACAGCAGGAAAAGTGAGTGTGCTGAGAACAAAAGAACAGTGTTTCCTACACATACGGACCATATCTAGTCCAACTCTGCTTCTGAAACTGATACAAAGCACTGGTCCTCTAACATGCAATGCTTGGCAGTTAAGATGAGAAACGTGTTAGCTTCGTAAACGATGTAGTTTGTTTTAGCTGAAAAGTGACTTTCCTTACCTGAAACGAAGTCTTGTTTGTAGGAAGACTCAGAGCCTGGGATTTAACTCCATTTCTGAAGTGAATCACACAGCAGAGTTCTCATCCATAGATCACACTCTGATTTAGATCAAGAAGCACGCTCTAGCTTTCTAGAGTCTCTAAGACAGCATGAAACATGAGTGTGATGAGAACAAAAGAAAGGTTTTTCCTACACATACAGACCATATCTAGTTCATCTCTGCTTCTGAAACTGAAAAAAACCAGAGGTCCTCTAACAACCAATGCTTTTCAGTTTAGATGAGAAACGCGTGGGCTTCGTGAACGATGCAGTTTTTTGAGCTGTAAAGTAACTGCCCTTACCTGAAAAGAAGTCTTGCTTGTAGGAAGACTCAGAGCCTGGGATTTAACTCCATTTCTGAAGTGAAACACACAGCATAGTTCTCATCCATTGATCACACTCTGCTTTAGAGCAAGAAGCACGCTCTTCCTTTCTAGAGTCTCTAATACAGCAGGAAACGTGATTGTGCTCAGAACAAAAGAACTGTGTTTCCTACACATACTGACCATATCTAGTTCAACTCTTCTTCTGAAACTGACACAAAGCACAGGTCCTCTAACATCCAATGCTTGACATTTAAGATGAGAAACGTGTGAGCATCATGAAAGATGTAGTTCCTTTGAGCTGAAAAGTGACTGCCATTACCTGAAACGAAGTCTTGCTTATAGGAAGACTCAGAGCCTGGGATTTAACTCGATTTCTGAAGTGAAACACACAGCAGAGTTCTCATCCTTAGATCACACTCTGCTTTAGAGCAAGAAGCACGCTCTTGCTTTCCAGAATCTCTAATACAGCAGGATACTTGAGTGTGCTCAGAACAAAAGAACTGTGTTTCCTACACATATGGACCATATCTAGTTCAACTCTTCTTCTGAAGCTGATATAAAGCACTGTTCCTGTAACATGCAATGCTTTTCAATTAAGACCGAGAAACGTGTGAGCTTCGTGTATAATGTAGTTCTTTGGAGATGTAAAGTA
This sequence comes from Onychomys leucogaster, assembly GCA_949786385.1. NCBI lineage: Eukaryota > Metazoa > Chordata > Mammalia > Rodentia > Cricetidae > Onychomys > Onychomys leucogaster. The sequence goes on along the minus strand of CATKUP010000009.1, from coordinate 1,468,544 downwards.
ACTGCCCTTACCTGAAACCATATCTTGCTTGTAAGAAGACTCAAAGCCTGGGATTTAACTCCATTTCTGAAGTGGAACACACTGCAGAGTTCTCATCCATTGATCACACTCTGCTTTAGAGCAAGAAGCACGCTCTTGCTTTCTAGAATCTCCAAAACAGCATGAAACATGAGTGTGATGAGAAGAAAAGAAAGGTGTTTCCTACACATACGGACCATATCTAGTCCAACTCTGCTTCTGAAACTGATACAAAGCAAAGGTCCTCCTACATCCAATGCTTGTCATTTAAGATGAGAAACTTGTGAGCTTCGTGAACAATGTAGTTCGTTTGAGCTGTAAAGTAACTGCCCTTAACTGAAACGAAGTCTTGCTTGTAGGAAGACTCAGAGCCTGGGATTTAACTCCATTTCTGAAGTGAAACACACAGCAGAGTTCTCATCCATAGATCACACTCTGCTTTAGAGCAAGAAGCACGCTCTTGCTTTCTAGAGTCTCTAAGACACCAGGAAAAGTGAGTGTGCTGAGAACAAAAGAACAGTGTTTCCTACACATACGGACCATATCTAGTTCAACTCTGCTTCTGAAACTGAAACAAAGCACTGGTCCTCTAACATGCCATGCTTGGCAGTTAAGATGAGAAACGATTTAGCTTCGTGAACGATGTAGTTTGTTTGAGCTGAAAAGTGACTGCCCTTACGTGAAATGAAGACTTTTTTGTAGGAAGACACAAAGCCTGGGATTTAACTCCATTTCTGAAGGGAAACACCCAGCACAGTTCTCTTCCATGAATCACACTCTGCTTTAGAGCAAGAAGCACGCTCTTCCTTTCTAGAGTCACTAATACAGCAGGAAACGTGATTGTGCTCAGAACAAAAGAACTGTGTTTCCTACACATACTGACCATATCTAGTTCAACTCTTCTTCTGAAACTGACACAAAGCACAGGTCCTCTAACATCCAATGCTTGTCATTTAAGATGAGAAACGTGTGAGCATCATGAAAGGTAGTTCTTTTGAGCTGAAAAGTGACTGCCATTACCTGAAACGAAGTCTTGCTTGTAGGAAGACTCAGAGCCTGGGATTTAACTCCATTTCTGAAGTGAAACACACAGCAGAGTTCTCATCCTTAGATCACACTCTGCTTTAGAGCAAGAAGCACGCTCTTGCTTTCCAGTGTCTCTAGTACAGCAGGATACTTGAGTGTGCTCAGAACAAAAGAACTGTGTTTCCTACACATATGGACCATATCTAGTTCAACTCTTCTTCTGAAGCTGATATAAAGCACTGTTCCTGTAACATCCAATGCTTTTCAATTAAGACCGAGAAACGTGTGAGCTTCGTGTATAATGTAGTTCTTTTGAGATGTAAAGTCACTGCCCTTACCTGAAACGATATCTTGCTTGTAAGAAGACTCAGAGCATGGGATTTAACTCCATTTCTGAAGTGGAACACACAGCAGAGTTCTCATCCATTGATCACACTCTGCTTTAGAGCAAGAAGCACGCTCTTGCTTTCTAGAGTCTATAAGACAGCAGGAAACATGAGTGTGCTGAGAACAAAAGAACGGTGTTTCCAACACATACGGGCCATATCTAGTCCAACTCTGCTACTGAAAGTGAAACAAACCACAGGTCCTCTAACATCCAATGCTTGTCCTTTAAGATGAGAAACTTGTGAGCTTCGTGAACAATGTAGTTCGTTTGAGCTGTAAAGTAACTGCCCTTAACTGAAGCGAAGTCTTGCTTGTAGGAAGACTCAGAGGCTGGGATTTAACTCCATTTCTGAAGTGAAACACACAGCAGAGTTCTCATCCATAGATCACACTCTGCTTTAGAGCAAGAAGCACGCTCTTGCTTTCTAGATTCTCTAAGACAGCAGGAAAAGTGAGTGTGCTGAGAACAAAAGAACAGTGTTTCCTACACATACGGACCATATCTAGTCCAACTCTGCTTCTGAAACTGATACAAAGCACTGGTCCTCTAACATGCAATGCTTGGCAGTTAAGATGAGAAACGTGTTAGCTTCGTGAACGATGTAGTTTGTTTGAGCTGAAAAGTGACTGCCCTTACGTGAAATGAAGACTTTTTTGTAGGAAGACACAAAGCCTGGGATTTAACTCCATTTCTGAAGGGAAACACCCAGCACAGTTCTCTTCCATGAATCACACTCTGCTTTAGAGCAAGAAGCATGCTCTTCCTTTCTAGAGTCTCTAATACAGCAGGAAACGTGATTGTGCTCAGAACAAAAGAACTGTGTTTCCTACACATACTGACCATATCTAGTTCAACTCTTCTTCTGAAACTGACACAAAGCACAGGTCCTCTAACATCCAATGCTTGACATTTAAGATGAGAAACGTGTGAGCATCATGAAAGATGTAGTTCCTTTGAGCTGAAAAGTGACTGCCATTACCTGAAACGAAGTCTTGCTTATAGGAAGACTCAGAGCCTGGGATTTAACTCGATTTCTGAAGTGAAACACACAGCAGAGTTCTCATCCTTAGATCACACTCTGCTTTAGAGCAAGAAGCACGCTCTTGCTTTCCAGAATCTCTAATACAGCAGGATACTTGAGTGTGCTCAGAACAAAAGAACTGTGTTTCCTACACATATGGACCATATCTAGTTCAACTCTTCTTCTGAAGCTGATATAAAGCACTGTTCCTGTAACATGCAATGCTTTTCAATTAAGACCGAGAAACGTGTGAGCTTCGTGTATAATGTAGTTCTTTGGAGATGTAAAGTAACTGCCCTTACCTGAAACCATATCTTGCTTGTAAGAAGACTCAAAGCCTGGGATTTAACTCCATTTCTGAAGTGGAACACACTGCAGAGTTCTCATCCATTGATCACACTCTGCTTTAGAGCAAGAAGCACGCTCTTGCTTTCTAGAATCTCCAAAACAGCATGAAACATGAGTGTGATGAGAAGAAAAGAAAGGTGTTTCCTACACATACGGACCATATCTAGTCCAACTCTGCTTCTGAAACTGATACAAAGCACAGGTCCTCCTACATCCAATGCTTGTCATTTAAGATGAGAAACTTGTGAGCTTCGTGAACAATGTAGTTCGTTTGAGCTGTAAAGTAACTGCCATTAACTGAAACGAAGTCCTGCTTGTAGGAAGACTCAGAGCCTGGGATTTAACTCCATTTCTGAAGGGAAACACCCAGCACAGTTCTCTTCCATGAATCACACTCTGCTTTAGAGCAAGAAGCACGCTCTTCCTTTCTAGAGTCTCTAATACAGCAGGAAACGTGATTGTGCTCAGAACAAAAGAACTGTGTTTCCTACACATACGGACCATATCTAGTTCAACTCTTCTTCTGAAACTGAAACAAAGCACAGGTCCTCTAACATCCATTGCTTGACGTTTAAGATGAGAAACGTGTGAGCATCATGAAAGATGTAGTTCTTTGAGCTGAAAAGTGACTGCCATTACCTGAAACGAAGTCTTGCTTATAGGAAGACTCAGATCCTGGGATTTAACTCCATTTCTGAAGTGAAACACACAGCAGAGTTCTCATCCTTAGATCACACTCTGCTTTAGAGCAAGAAGCACGCTCTTGCTTTCCAGAGTCTCTAATACAGCAGGATACTTGAGTGTGCTCAGAACAATGAACTGTGTTTCCTACACATATGGACCATATCTAGTTCAACTCTTCTTCTGAAGCTGATATAAAGCACTGTTCCTGTAACATCCAATGCTTTTCAATTAAGACCGAGAAACGTGTGAGCTTCGTGTATAATGTAGTTCTTTTGAGATGTAAAGTAACTCCCCTTACCTGAAACGATATCTTGCTTGTAAGAAGACTCAAAGCCTGGGATTTAACTCCATTTCTGAAGTGGAACACACTGCAGAGTTCTCATCCATTGATCACACTCTGCTTTAGAGCAAAAAGCACACTCTTGCTTTCTAGAGTCTCTAAGACAGCAGGAAACATGAGTGTGATCAGAACAAAATAACGGAGTTTCCTACACATACGGGCCATATCTAGTCCAACTCTGCTTCTGAAAGTGAAACAAACCACAGGTCCTCTAACATCCAATGATTGTCCGTTAAGATGAGAAACTTGTGAGCTTCGTGAACAATGTAGTTCGTTTGAGCTGTAAAGTAACTGCCCTTAACTGAAACGAAGTCTTGCTTGTAGGAAGACTCAGAGCCTGGGATTTAACTCCATTTCTGAAGGGAAACACACAGCAGAGTTCTCATCCATAGGTCACACTCTGCTTTAGAGCAAGAAGCACGCTCTTGCTTTTAGAGTCTCTAAGACAGCAGGAAACGTGAGTGTGCTGAGAACAAAAGAACAGTTTTTCCTACATATACGGACAATATCTATTCCAACTCTGCTTCTGAAACTGAAACAAAGCACTGGTCCTCTAACATGCAATGCTTGGCAGTTAAGATGAGAAACATTTTAGCTTCGTGAACGATGTAGTTTGTTTGAGCTGAAAAGTGACTGCCCTTACGTGAAATGAAGACTTTTTTGTAGGAAGACACAAAGCCTGGGATTTAACTCCATTTCTGAAGTGGAACACACAGCAGAGTTCTCATCCTTAGATCACACTCTGCTTTAGAGCAAGAAGCACGCTCTTGCTTTCCAGAGTCTCTAATACAGCAGGATACTTGAGTGTGCTCAGAACAAAAGAACTGTGTTTCCTACACATATGGACCATATCTAGTTCAACTCTTCTTCTGAAGCTGATATAAAGCACTGTTCCTGTAACATGCAATGCTTTTCAATTAAGACCGAGAAACGTGTGAGCTTCGTGTGTAATGTAGTTCTTTTGAGATGTAAAGTAACTGCCCTTACCTGAAAGGATATGTTGCTCCTAAGAAGACTCAGAGCCTGGGATTTAACTCCATTTCTGAAGTGGAACACACAGCAGAGTTCTCATCCATTGATCACACTCTGCTTTAGAGCAAGAAGCACGCTCTTGCTTTCTAGAGTCTCTAAGACAGCAGGAAAAATGAGTGTGCTGAGAACAAAAGAACGGTGTTTCCAACACATACGGGCCATATCTAGTCCAACTCTGCTTCTGAAAGTGAAACAATCCACAGGTCCTCTAACATCCAATGCTTGTCCTTTAAGATGAGAAACTTGTGAGCTTCGTGAACAATGTAGTTCGTTTGAGCTGTAAAGTAACTGCCCTTAACTGAAACGAAGTCTTGCTTGTAGGAAGACTCAGAGCCTGGGATTTAACTCCATTTCTGAAGTGAAACACACAGCAGAGTTCTCATCCATAGATCACACTCTGCTTTAGAGCAAGAAGCACGCTCTTGCTTTCTAGAGTCTCTAAGACACCAGGAAAAGTGAGTGTGCTGAGAACAAAAGAACAGTGTTTCCTACACATACGGACCATATCTAGTTCAACTCTGCTTCTGAAACTGAAACAAAGCACTGGTCCTCTAACATGCCAAGCTTGGCAGTTAAGATGAGAAACGATTTAGCTTCGTGAACGATGTAGTTTGTTTGAGCTGAAACGTGACTGCCCTTACGTGAAATGAAGACTTTTTTGTAGGAAGACACAAAGCCTGGGATTTAACTCCATTTCTGAAGGGAAACACCCAGCACAGTTCTCTTCCATGAATCACACTCTGCTTTAGAGCAAGAAGCACGCTCTTCCTTTCTAGAGTCACTAATACAGCAGGAAACGTGATTGTGCTCAGAACAAAAGAACTGTGTTTCCTACACATACTGACCATATCTAGTTCAACTCTTCTTCTGAAACTGACACAAAGCACAGGTCCTCTAACATCCAATGCTTGTCATTTAAGATGAGAAACGTGTGAGCATCATGAAAGGTAGTTCTTTTGAGCTGAAAAGTGACTGCCATTACCTGAAACGAAGTCTTGCTTGTAGGAAGACTCAGAGCCTGGGATTTAACTCCATTTCTGAAGTGAAACACACAGCAGAGTTCTCATCCTTAGATCACACTCTGCTTTAGAGCAAGAAGCACGCTCTTGCTTTCCAGTGTCTCTAGTACAGCAGGATACTTGAGTGTGCTCAGAACAAAAGAACTGTGTTTCCTACACATATGGACCATATCTAGTTCAACTCTTCTTCTGAAGCTGATATAAAGCACTGTTCCTGTAACATCCAATGCTTTTCAATTAAGACCGAGAAACGTGTGAGCTTCGTGTATAATGTAGTTCTTTTGAGATGTAAAGTCACTGCCCTTACCTGAAACGATATCTTGCTTGTAAGAAGACTCAGAGCATGGGATTTAACTCCATTTCTGAAGTGGAACACACAGCAGAGTTCTCATCCATTGATCACACTCTGCTTTAGAGCAAGAAGCACGCTCTTGCTTTCTAGAGTCTACAAGACAGCAGGAAACATGAGTGTGCTGAGAACAAAAGAACGGTGTTTCCTACACATACGGGCCATATCTAGTCCAACTCTGCTTCTGAAAGTGAAACAAACCACAGGTCCTCTAACATCCAATGCTTGTCAGTTAAGATGAGAAACGTGTTAGCTTCGTGAACGATGTAGTTTGTTTGAGCTGAAAAGTGACTGTCCTTACCTGAAACGAAGTCTTTCTTGTAGGAAGACACAGAGCCTGATATTTAACTCCATTTCTGAAGGGAAACACACAGCATATTTCTCATCCTTGGATCACACTCTGCTTTAGAGCAAGAAGCAAGCTCTTGCTTTCTAGAGTCTCTAAGACATCAGGAAACTTGACTGTGACCAGAACAAAAGAACGGTGTTTCCTACACATACAGACCATATCTAGTTCATCTCTGCTTCTGAAACTGAAACGAACCAGAGGTCCTCTAACAACCAATGCTTTTCAGTTTAGATGTGAAACGTGTGAGCTTCGTGAACGATGTAGTTTGTTTGAGCTGTAAAGTAACTGCCCTTACCTGAAACGAAGTCTTGCATGTAGGAAGACACAGAGCCTGGGATTTAACTCTATTTCTGAAGGGAAACACACAGCATAGTTATCTTCCATGGTTCACTCTCTGCTTTAGAGCAAGAAGAATTCTATTGCTTTCTAGAGTCTCTAGTACAGCAGGAAATGTGAGTGTGCTCAAAACAAAAGAACCGTGTTTCCTACACATACGGACCATATCTAGTTCAACTCCTATTCTGAAACTGACACAAAGCACAGGTCAAGTAAAATCCAATGCTTTTCAATTAAGACCGAGATACGTGTGAGCTTCGTGTAGGATGTAGTTCGTTTGACCTGTAAAGTAACTGCCCTTACCTGAAACGAAGTCTTGATTCTAGGAAGACACAGAGCCTGGGATTTAACTCCATTTCTGAAGGGATACACACAGCATAGTTCTCATCCATGGATCACACTCTGCTTTAGAGCAAGAAGCACGCTCTTGCTTTCTAGATTCTCTAGTACAGCTTGAAACGTGAGTGTGCTCAGAACAAAAGAACGGTGTTTCCTACATATACGGACCATATCTAGTCCAACTCTGCTTCTGAAACTGAAATGAACCACAGGTCCTCTAACATCCAATGCTTGTCCGTTAATATGAGAAACGTGTGAGCTTCGTGAATGATGAAGTTCGTTTGAGCTGTAAAGTAACTGCCCTTACCTGAAACAAAGTCTTGCTTGTAGGAAGACTCAGAACCTGGGATTTAACTCCATTTCTGACGTGAAACACCCAGCAGAGTTCTCATTCATTGATCACACTCTGCTTTAGAGCAAGAAGCACGCTCCTGATATCTAGATTCTCTAAGACAGCAGAAAACGTGAGTGTGCTGAAAACAAAAGAACGGTGTTTCCCACAAATACAGACTTTATCTAGTCCAACTATGCCTCTGAAATTGATACAAATCACAGGTCCTCTAACATCCAATGCTTTCATTTAAGATGAGAAACATGTGAGCTTTGTGAACGATGTAGTTCGTTTGAGCTGAAAAGTGATTGCCCTTACCTGAAAAGAAGTCTTGCTTGTAGGAAGCCACAGAGCCTGGAATTTAACTCCATTTCTGAAGGGAAACACACAGCATGGTTCTCATCCATGGAGCACACTCTGCTTTAGAGCAAGAAGCACGCTCTTGCTTTCTAGAGTCTCTAATACAGCAGGAAACATGAGTGTGCTCAGAACAAAAGAACGGTGTTTCCTACATATACGGACCATATCTACTCCAACTCTGCTTGTGAAACTGAAACAAACCACAGGTCCTGTAACATCCAATGCTTTTCAATTAACCTAAAAACGTGTGAGGTTCGTGTACGATGTAGTTCTTTTATCCTGTAAAGTAACTGCCATAACTTGAAACGAAGTCTTGATTGTAGCAAGACACAGAGCCGGGTATTTAACTCCATTTCTGAAGGGAAACACACAGCATAGTTGTCATCCATGGTTCACAATCTGCTTTCGAACAAGAAGCACGCTCTTGCTGGCTAGAGTCTCTAGTACAGTAGGAAACGTGAGTGTTCTCAGAACAAAAGAACGGTGTTTCCTACAACTACGGACCATATCTAGTTCAACTCCTCTTCTGAAACTGACACAAAGCACAGGTCAAGTAACATCCAATGCTTTTCAATTAAGACCGAGAAACGTGTGAGCTTCGTGTACGATGTAGTTCGTTTGACCTGTAAAGTAACTGCCCTTACCTGAAACGAAGTCTTGATTGTAGGAAGACACAGAGCCTGGGATTTAACTCCCTTTCTGGAGGGAAACACACAGCATAGTTCTCATCAATGGATCACACTCTGCTTTAGAGCAAGAAGCACGCTCTTGCTTTCTAGAGTCTCTAGTACAGCAGGAAACGTGAGTGTGCTCAGAACAAAAGAACGGTGTTTCCTACATATATGGACCATATCTAGTCCAATTCTGCTTCTGAAACTGAAACAAACCACAGGTCCTCTAACATCCAATGCTTCTCCATTAAGATGAGAAATGTGTGAGCTTCGTGAACGATGAAGTTCGTTTGAGCTGTAAATTAACTGCCCTTACCTGAAACAAATTCTTGCTTGTAGGAAGACTCAGAGCCTGGGATTTAACTCCATTTCTGAAGTGAAACACGCAGCAGACTTCTCATCCATTGATCACACTCTGCTTTAGAGCAAGAAGCACGCTCTTCCTTTCTAGAGTCTCAAATAGAGCAGGATACTTGAGTGTGCTCAGAACAAAAGAACTGTGTTTCCTACACATATGGACCATATCTAGTTCAACTCTTCTTCTGAAGCTGATATAAAGCACTGTTCCTGTAACATCCAATGCTTTTCAATTAAGACCTAGAAACGTGTGAGCTTTGTGTGTAATGTAGTTCTTTTGAGATGTAAAGTAACTGCCCTTACCTGAAAGGATATGTTGCTTGTAAGAAGACTCAGAGCCTGGGATTTAACTCCATTTCTGAAGTGGAACACACAGCAGAGTTCTCATCCATTGATCACACTCTGCTTTAGAGCAAGAAGCACACTCTTGCTTTCTAGAGTCTCTAAGACAGCAGGAAAAATGAGTGTGCTGAGAACAAAAGAACGGTGTTTCCTACACATACGGGCCATATCTAGTCCAACTCTGCTACTGAAAGTGAAACAAACCACAGGTCCTCTAACATCCAATGCTTGTCCTTTAAGATGAGAAACTTGTGAGCTTCGTGAACAATGTAGTTCGTTTGAGCTGTAAAGTAACTGCCCTTAACTGAAGCGAAGTCTTGCTTGTAGGAAGACTCAGAGCCTGGGATTTAACTCCATTTCTGAAGTGAAACACACAGCAGAGTTCTCATCCATAGATCATACTCTGCTTTAGAGCAAGAAGCACGCTCTTGCTTTCTAGATTCTCTAAGACAGCAGGAAAAGTGAGTGTGCTGAGAACAAAGGAACAGTGTTTCCTACACATACGGACCATATCTAGTCCAACTCTGCTTCTGAAACTGATACAAAGCACTGGTCCTCTAACATGCAATGCTTGGCAGTTAAGATGAGAAACGTGTTAGCTTCGTAAACGATGTAGTTTGTTTTAGCTGAAAAGTGACTTTCCTTACCTGAAACGAAGTCTTGTTTGTAGGAAGACTCAGAGCCTGGGATTTAACTCCATTTCTGAAGTGAATCACACAGCAGAGTTCTCATCCATAGATCACACTCTGATTTAGATCAAGAAGCACGCTCTAGCTTTCTAGAGTCTCTAAGACAGCATGAAACATGAGTGTGATGAGAACAAAAGAAAGGTTTTTCCTACACATACAGACCATATCTAGTTCATCTCTGCTTCTGAAACTGAAAAAAACCAGAGGTCCTCTAACAACCAATGCTTTTCAGTTTAGATGAGAAACGTGTGGGATTCGTGAACGATGCAGTTTTTTGAGCTGTAAAGTAACTGCCCTTACCTGAAAAGAAGTCTTGCTTGTAGGAAGACTCAGAGCCTGGGATTTAACTCCATATCTGAAGTGAAACACACAGCATAGTTCTCATCCATTGATCACACTCTGCTTTAGAGCAAGAAGCACGCTCTTGCTTTCTAGAGTCTCTAAGACAGCAGGAAACTTGAGTGTGATCAGAACAAAAGAACGGTGTTTCCTACACATACGGACCATATCTAGTCCAACTCTGCTTCTGAAACTGATACAAAGCACAGGTCCTCCTACATCCAATGCTTGTCATTTAAGATGAGAAACTTGTGAGCTTCGTGAACAATGTAGTTCGTTTGAGCTGTAAAGTAACTGCCATTTACTGAAACGAAGTCCTGCTTGTAGGAAGACTCAGATCCTGGGATTTAACTCCATTTCTGAAGTGAAACACACAGCAGAGTTCTCATCCTTAGATCACACTCTGCTTTAGAGCAAGAAGCACGCTCTTGCTTTCCAGAGTCTCTAATACAGCAGGATACTTGAGTTGCTCAGAACAATGAACTGTGTTTCCTACACATATGGACCATATCTAGTTCAACTCTTCTTCTGAAGCTGATATAAAGCACTGTTCCTGTAACATCCAATGCTTTTCAATTAAGACCGAGAAACGTGTGAGCTTCGTGTATAATGTAGTTCTTTTGAGATGTAAAGTAACTCCCCTTACCTGAAACGATATCTTGCTTGTAAGAAGACTCAAAGCCTGGGATTTAACTCCATTTCTGAAGTGGAACACACTGCAGAGTTCTCATCCATTGATCACACTCTGCTTTAGAGCAAGAAGCAAGCTCTTGCTTTCTAGAGTCTCTAAGACATCAGGAAACTTGACTGTGACCAGAACAAAAGAACGGTGTTTCCTACACATACAGACCATATCTAGTTCATCTCTGCTTCTGAAACTGAAACGAACCAGAGGTCCTCTAACAACCAATGCTTTTCAGTTTAGATGTGAAACGTGTGAGCTTCGTGAACGATGTAGTTCGTTTGAGCTGTAAAGTAACTGCCCTTACCTGAAACGAAGTCTTGCATGTAGGAAGACACAGAGCCTGGGATTTAACTCTATTTCTGAAGGGAAACACACAGCATAGTTATCTTCCATGGTTCACTCTCTGCTTTAGAGCAAGAAGAATTCTATTGCTTTCTAGAGTCTCTAGTACAGCAGGAAATGTGAGTGTGCTCAAAACAAAAGAACCGTGTTTCCTACACATACGGACCATATCTAGTTCAACTCCTATTCTGAAACTGACACAAAGCACAGGTCAAGTAAAATCCAATGCTTTTCAATTAAGACCGAGATACGTGTGAGCTTCGTGTAGGATGTAGTTCGTTTGACCTGTAAAGTAACTGCCCTTACCTGAAACGAAGTCTTGATTCTAGGAAGACACAGAGCCTGGGATTTAACTCCATTTCTGAAGGGATACACACAGCATAGTTCTCATCCATGGATCACACTCTGCTTTAGAGCAAGAAGCACGCTCTTGCTTTCTAGATTCTCTAGTACAGCTTGAAACGTGAGTGTGCTCAGAACAAAAGAACGGTGTTTCCTACATATACGGACCATATCTAGTCCAACTCTGCTTCTGAAACTGAAATGAACCACAGGTCCTCTAACATCCAATGCTTGTCCGTTAATATGAGAAACGTGTGAGCTTCGTGAATGATGAAGTTCGTTTGAGCTGTAAAGTAACTGCCCTTACCTGAAACAAAGTCTTGCTTGTAGGAAGACTCAGAACCTGGGATTTAACTCCATTTCTGACGTGAAACACCCAGCAGAGTTCTCATTCATTGATCACACTCTGCTTTAGAGCAAGAAGCACGCTCCTGATATCTAGATTCTCTAAGACAGCAGAAAACGTGAGTGTGCTGAAAACAAAAGAACGGTGTTTCCCACAAATACAGACTTTATCTAGTCCAACTATGCCTCTGAAATTGATACAAATCACAGGTCCTCTAACATCCAATGCTTTCATTTAAGATGAGAAACATGTGAGCTTTGTGAACGATGTAGTTCGTTTGAGCTGAAAAGTGATTGCCCTTACCTGAAAAGAAGTCTTGCTTGTAGGAAGCCACAGAGCCTGGAATTTAACTCCATTTCTGAAGGGAAACACACAGCATGGTTCTCATCCATGGAGCACACTCTGCTTTAGAGCAAGAAGCACGCTCTTGCTTTCTAGAGTCTCTAATACAGCAGGAAACATGAGTGTGCTCAGAACAAAAGAACGGTGTTTCCTACATATACGGACCATATCTACTCCAACTCTGCTTGTGAAACTGAAACAAACCACAGGTCCTGTAACATCCAATGCTTTTCAATTAACCTAAAAACGTGTGAGGTTCGTGTACGATGTAGTTCTTTTATCCTGTAAAGTAACTGCCATAACTTGAAACGAAGTCTTGATTGTAGCAAGACACAGAGCCGGGTATTTAACTCCATTTCTGAAGGGAAACACACAGCATAGTTGTCATCCATGGTTCACAATCTGCTTTCGAACAAGAAGCACGCTCTTGCTGGCTAGAGTCTCTAGTACAGTAGGAAACGTGAGTGTTCTCAGAACAAAAGAACGGTGTTTCCTACAACTACGGACCATATCTAGTTCAACTCCTCTTCTGAAACTGACACAAAGCACAGGTCAAGTAACATCCAATGCTTTTCAATTAAGACCGAGAAACGTGTGAGCTTCGTGTACGATGTAGTTCGTTTGACCTGTAAAGTAACTGCCCTTACCTGAAACGAAGTCTTGATTGTAGGAAGACACAGAGCCTGGGATTTAACTCCCTTTCTGGAGGGAAACACACAGCATAGTTCTCATCAATGGATCACACTCTGCTTTAGAGCAAGAAGCACGCTCTTGCTTTCTAGAGTCTCTAGTACAGCAGGAAACGTGAGTGTGCTCAGAACAAAAGAACGGTGTTTCCTACATATATGGACCATATCTAGTCCAATTCTGCTTCTGAAACTGAAACAAACCACAGGTCCTCTAACATCCAATGCTTCTCCATTAAGATGAGAAATGTGTGAGCTTCGTGAACGATGAAGTTCGTTTGAGCTGTAAATTAACTGCCCTTACCTGAAACAAATTCTTGCTTGTAGGAAGACTCAGAGCCTGGGATTTAACTCCATTTCTGAAGTGAAACACGCAGCAGACTTCTCATCCATTGATCACACTCTGCTTTAGAGCAAGAAGCACGCTCTTCCTTTCTAGAGTCTCAAATAGAGCAGGATACTTGAGTGTGCTCAGAACAAAAGAACTGTGTTTCCTACACATATGGACCATATCTAGTTCAACTCTTCTTCTGAAGCTGATATAAAGCACTGTTCCTGTAACATCCAATGCTTTTCAATTAAGACCTAGAAACGTGTGAGCTTTGTGTGTAATGTAGTTCTTTTGAGATGTAAAGTAACTGCCCTTACCTGAAAGGATATGTTGCTTGTAAGAAGACTCAGAGCCTGGGATTTAACTCCATTTCTGAAGTGGAACACACAGCAGAGTTCTCATCCATTGATCACACTCTGCTTTAGAGCAAGAAGCACACTCTTGCTTTCTAGAGTCTCTAAGACAGCAGGAAAAATGAGTGTGCTGAGAACAAAAGAACGGTGTTTCCTACACATACGGGCCATATCTAGTCCAACTCTGCTACTGAAAGTGAAACAAACCACAGGTCCTCTAACATCCAATGCTTGTCCTTTAAGATGAGAAACTTGTGAGCTTCGTGAACAATGTAGTTCGTTTGAGCTGTAAAGTAACTGCCCTTAACTGAAGCGAAGTCTTGCTTGTAGGAAGACTCAGAGCCTGGGATTTAACTCCATTTCTGAAGTGAAACACACAGCAGAGTTCTCATCCATAGATCATACTCTGCTTTAGAGCAAGAAGCACGCTCTTGCTTTCTAGATTCTCTAAGACAGCAGGAAAAGTGACTGTGCTGAGAACAAAGGAACAGTGTTTCCTACACATACGGACCATATCTAGTCCAACTCTGCTTCTGAAACTGATACAAAGCACTGGTCCTCTAACATGCAATGCTTGGCAGTTAAGATGAGAAACGTGTTAGCTTCGTAAACGATGTAGTTTGTTTTAGCTGAAAAGTGACTTTCCTTACCTGAAACGAAGTCTTGTTTGTAGGAAGACTCAGAGCCTGGGATTTAACTCCATTTCTGAAGTGAATCACACAGCAGAGTTCTCATCCATAGATCACACTCTGATTTAGATCAAGAAGCACGCTCTAGCTTTCTAGAGTCTCTAAGACAGCATGAAACATGAGTGTGATGAGAACAAAAGAAAGGTTTTTCCTACACATACAGACCATATCTAGTTCATCTCTGCTTCTGAAACTGAAAAAAACCAGAGGTCCTCTAACAACCAATGCTTTTCAGTTTAGATGAGAAACGTGTGGGCTTCGTGAACGATGCAGTTTTTTGAGCTGTAAAGTAACTGCCCTTACCTGAAAAGAAGTCTTGCTTGTAGGAAGACTCAGAGCCTGGGATTTAACTCCATATCTGAAGTGAAACACACAGCATAGTTCTCATCCATTGATCACACTCTGCTTTAGAGCAAGAAGCACGCTCTTGCTTTCTAGAGTCTCTAAGACAGCAGGAAACTTGAGTGTGATCAGAACAAAAGAACGGTGTTTCCTACACATACGGACCATATCTAGTCCAACTCTGCTTCTGAAACTGATACAAAGCACAGGTCCTCCTACATCCAATGCTTGTCATTTAAGATGAGAAACTTGTGAGCTTCGTGAACAATGTAGTTCGTTTGAGCTGTAAAGTAACTGCCATTAACTGAAACGAAGTCCTGCTTGTAGGAAGACTCAGATCCTGGGATTTAACTCCATTTCTGAAGTGAAACACACAGCAGAGTTCTCATCCTTAGATCACACTCTGCTTTAGAGCAAGAAGCACGCTCTTGCTTTCCAGAGTCTCTAATACAGCAGGATACTTGAGTGTGCTCAGAACAATGAACTGTGTTTCCTACACATATGGACCATATCTAGTTCAACTCTTCTTCTGAAGCTGATATAAAGCACTGTTCCTGTAACATCCAATGCTTTTCAATTAAGACCGAGAAACGTGTGAGCTTCGTGTATAATGTAGTTCTTTTGAGATGTAAAGTAACTCCCCTTACCTGAAACGATATCTTGCTTGTAAGAAGACTCAAAGCCTGGGATTTAACTCCATTTCTGAAGTGGAACACACTGCAGAGTTCTCATCCATTGATCACACTCTGCTTTAGAGCAAAAAGCACACTCTTGCTTTCTAGAGTCTCTAAGACAGCAGGAAACATGAGTGTGATCAGAACAAAAGAACGGTGTTTCCTACACATACAGACCATATCTAGTTCATCTCTGCTTCTGAAACTGAAACGAACCAGAGGTCCTCTAACAACCAATGCTTTTCAGTTTAGATGTGAAACGTGTGAGCTTCGTGAACGATGTAGTTCGTTTGAGCTGTAAAGTAACTGCCCTTACCTGAAACGAAGTCTTGCATGTAGGAAGACACAGAGCCTGGGATTTAACTCTATTTCTGAAGGGAAACACACAGCATAGTTATCTTCCATGGTTCACTCTCTGCTTTAGAGCAAGAAGAATTCTATTGCTTTCTAGAGTCTCTAGTACAGCAGGAAATGTGAGTGTGCTCAAAACAAAAGAACCGTGTTTCCTACACATACGGACCATATCTAGTTCAACTCCTATTCTGAAACTGACACAAAGCACAGGTCAAGTAAAATCCAATGCTTTTCAATTAAGACCGAGATACGTGTGAGCTTCGTGTAGGATGTAGTTCGTTTGACCTGTAAAGTAACTGCCCTTACCTGAAACGAAGTCTTGATTCTAGGAAGACACAGAGCCTGGGATTTAACTCCATTTCTGAAGGGATATACACAGCATAGTTCTCATCCATGGATCACACTCTGCTTTAGAGCAAGAAGCACGCTCTTGCTTTCTAGATTCTCTAGTACAGCTTGAAACGTGAGTGTGCTCAGAACAAAAGAACGGTGTTTCCTACATATACGGACCATATCTAGTCCAACTCTGCTTCTGAAACTGAAATGAACCACAGGTCCTCTAACATCCAATGCTTGTCCGTTAATATGAGAAACGTGTGAGCTTCGTGAATGATGAAGTTCGTTTGAGCTGTAAAGTAACTGCCCTTACCTGAAACAAAGTCTTGCTTGTAGGAAGACTCAGAACCTGGGATTTAACTCCATTTCTGACGTGAAACACCCAGCAGAGTTCTCATTCATTGATCACACTCTGCTTTAGAGCAAGAAGCACGCTCCTGATATCTAGATTCTCTAAGACAGCAGAAAACGTGAGTGTGCTGAAAACAAAAGAACGGTGTTTCCCACAAATACAGACTTTATCTAGTCCAACTATGCCTCTGAAATTGATACAAATCACAGGTCCTCTAACATCCAATGCTTTCATTTAAGATGAGAAACATGTGAGCTTTGTGAACGATGTAGTTCGTTTGAGCTGAAAAGTGATTGCCCTTACCTGAAAAGAAGTCTTGCTTGTAGGAAGCCACAGAGCCTGGAATTTAACTCCATTTCTGAAGGGAAACACACAGCATGGTTCTCATCCATGGAGCACACTCTGCTTTAGAGCAAGAAGCACGCTCTTGCTTTCTAGAGTCTCTAATACAGCAGGAAACATGAGTGTGCTCAGAACAAAAGAACGGTGTTTCCTACATATACGGACCATATCTACTCCAACTCTGCTTGTGAAACTGAAACAAACCACAGGTCCTGTAACATCCAATGCTTTTCAATTAACCTAAAAACGTGTGAGGTTCGTGTACGATGTAGTTCTTTTATCCTGTAAAGTAACTGCCATAACTTGAAACGAAGTCTTGATTGTAGCAAGACACAGAGCCGGGTATTTAACTCCATTTCTGAAGGGAAACACACAGCATAGTTGTCATCCATGGTTCACAATCAGCTTTCGAACAAGAAGCACGCTCTTGCTGGCTAGAGTCTCTAGTACAGTAGGAAACGTGAGTGTTCTCAGAACAAAAGAACGGTGTTTCCTACACATACGGACCATATCTAGCTCAACTCCTCTTCTGAAACTGACACAAAGCACAGGTCAAGTAACATCCAATGCTTTTCAATTAAGACCGAGAAACGTGTGAGCTTCGTGTACGATGTAGTTCGTTTGACCTGTAAAGTAACTGCCCTTACCTGAAACGAAGTCTTGATTGTAGGAAGACACAGAGCCTGGGATTTAACTCCCTTTCTGGAGGGAAACACACAGCATAGTTCTCATCAATGGATCACACTCTGCTTTAGAGCAAGAAGCACGCTCTTGCTTTCTAGAGTCTCTAGTACAGCAGGAAACGTGAGTGTGCTCAGAACAAAAGAACGGTGTTTCCTACATATATGGACCATATCTAGTCCAATTCTGCTTCTGAAACTGAAACAAACCACAGGTCCTCTAACATCCAATGCTTCTCCATTAAGATGAGAAATGTGTGAGCTTCGTGAACGATGAAGTTCGTTTGAGCTGTAAATTAACTGCCCTTACCTGAAACAAATTCTTGCTTGTAGGAAGACTCAGAGCCTGGGATTTAACTCCATTTCTGAAGTGAAACACGCAGCAGACTTCTCATCCATTGATCACACTCTGCTTTAGAGCAAGAAGCACGCTCTTCCTTTCTAGAGTCTCAAATAGAGCAGGATACTTGAGTGTGCTCAGAACAAAAGAACTGTGTTTCCTACACATATGGACCATATCTAGTTCAACTCTTCTTCTGAAGCTGATATAAAGCACTGTTCCTGTAACATCCAATGCTTTTCAATTAAGACCTAGAAACGTGTGAGCTTTGTGTGTAATGTAGTTCTTTTGAGATGTAAAGTAACTGCCCTTACCTGAAAGGATATGTTGCTTGTAAGAAGACTCAGAGCCTGGGATTTAACTCCATTTCTGAAGTGGAACACACAGCAGAGTTCTCATCCATTGATCACACTCTGCTTTAGAGCAAGAAGCACACTCTTGCTTTCTAGAGTCTCTAAGACAGCAGGAAAAATGAGTGTGCTGAGAACAAAAGAACGGTGTTTCCTACACATACGGGCCATATCTAGTCCAACTCTGCTACTGAAAGTGAAACAAACCACAGGTCCTCTAACATCCAATGCTTGTCCTTTAAGATGAGAAACTTGTGAGCTTCGTGAACAATGTAGTTCGTTTGAGCTGTAAAGTAACTGCCCTTAACTGAAGCGAAGTCTTGCTTGTAGGAAGACTCAGAGCCTGGGATTTAACTCCATTTCTGAAGTGAAACACACAGCAGAGTTCTCATCCATAGATCATACTCTGCTTTAGAGCAAGAAGCACGCTCTTGCTTTCTAGATTCTCTAAGACAGCAGGAAAAGTGACTGTACTGAGAACAAAGGAACAGTGTTTCCTACACATACGGACCATATCTAGTCCAACTCTGCTTCTGAAACTGATACAAAGCACTGGTCCTCTAACATGCAATGCTTGGCAGTTAAGATGAGAAACGTGTTAGCTTCGTAAACGATGTAGTTTGTTTTAGCTGAAAAGTGACTTTCCTTACCTGAAACGAAGTCTTGTTTGTAGGAAGACTCAGAGCCTGGGATTTAACTCCATTTCTGAAGTGAATCACACAGCAGAGTTCTCATCCATAGATCACACTCTGATTTAGATCAAGAAGCACGCTCTAGCTTTCTAGAGTCTCTAAGACAGCATGAAACATGAGTGTGATGAGAACAAAAGAAAGGTTTTTCCTACACATACAGACCATATCTAGTTCATCTCTGCTTCTGAAACTGAAAAAAACCAGAGGTCCTCTAACAACCAATGCTTTTCAGTTTAGATGAGAAACGTGTGGGCTTCGTGAACGATGCAGTTTTTTGAGCTGTAAAGTAACTGCCCTTACCTGAAAAGAAGTCTTGCTTGTAGGAAGACTCAGAGCCTGGGATTTAACTCCATATCTGAAGTGAAACACACAGCATAGTTCTCATCCATTGATCACACTCTGCTTTAGAGCAAGAAGCACGCTCTTGCTTTCTAGAGTCTCTAAGACAGCAGGAAACTTGAGTGTGATCAGAACAAAAGAACGGTGTTTCCTACACATACGGACCATATCTAGTCCAACTCTGCTTCTGAAACTGATACAAAGCACAGGTCCTCCTACATCCAATGCTTGTCATTTAAGATGAGAAACTTGTGAGCTTCGTGAACAATGTAGTTCGTTTGAGCTGTAAAGTAACTGCCATTAACTGAAACGAAGTCCTGCTTGTAGGAAGACTCAGATCCTGGGATTTAACTCCATTTCTGAAGTGAAACACACAGCAGAGTTCTCATCCTTAGATCACACTCTGCTTTAGAGCAAGAAGCACGCTCTTGCTTTCCAGAGTCTCTAATACAGCAGGATACTTGAGTGTGCTCAGAACAATGAACTGTGTTTCCTACACATATGGACCATATCTAGTTCAACTCTTCTTCTGAAGCTGATATAAAGCACTGTTCCTGTAACATCCAATGCTTTTCAATTAAGACCGAGAAACGTGTGAGCTTCGTGTATAATGTAGTTCTTTTGAGATGTAAAGTAACTCCCCTTACCTGAAACGATATCTTGCTTGTAAGAAGACTCAAAGCCTGGGATTTAACTCCATTTCTGAAGTGGAACACACTGCAGAGTTCTCATCCATTGATCACACTCTGCTTTAGAGCAAAAAGCACACTCTTGCTTTCTAGAGTCTCTAAGACAGCAGGAAACATGAGTGTGATCAGAACAAAATAACGGAGTTTCCTACACATACGGGCCATATCTAGTCCAACTCTGCTTCTGAAAGTGAAACAAACCACAGGTCCTCTAACATCCAATGATTGTCCGTTAAGTGAGAAACTTGTGAGCTTCGTGAACAATGTAGCTCATTTGAGCTGTAAAGTAACTGCCCTTAACTGAAACGAAGTCTTGCTTGTAGGAAGACTCAGAGCCTGGGATTTAACTCCATTTCTGAAGGGAAACACACAGCAGAGTTCTCATCCATAGGTCACACTCTGCTTTAGAGCAAGAAGCACGCTCTTGCTTTTAGAGTCTCTAAGACAGCAGGAAACGTGAGTGTGCTGAGAACAAAAGAACAGTTTTTCCTACATGTACGGACAATATCTATTCCAACTCTGCTTCTGAAACTGAAACAAAGCACTGGTCCTCTAACATGCAATGCTTGGCAGTTAAGATGAGAAACATTTTAGCTTCGTGAACGATGTAGTTTGTTTGAGCTGAAAAGTGACTGCCCTTACGTGAAATGAAGACTTTTTTGTAGGAAGACACAAAGCCTGGGAATTAACTCCATTTCTGAAGGGAAACACCCAGCACAGTTCTCTTCCATGAATCACACTCTGCTTTAGAGCAAGAAGCACGCTCTTCCTTTCTAGAGTCTCTAATACAGGAGGAAACATGATTGTGCTCAGAACAAATGAACTGTGTTTCCTACACATACTGACCATATCTAGTTCAACTCTTCTTCTAAAACTGACAAAAAGCACAGGTCCTCTAACATCCAATGCTTGTCATTTAAGATGAGAAACGTGTGAGCATCATGAAAGGTAGTTCTTTTGAGCTGAAAAGTGACTGCCATTACCTGAAACGAAGGCTTGCTTGTAGGAAGACTCAGAGCCTGGGATTTAACTCCATTTCTGAAGTGGAACACACAGCAGAGTTCTCATCCTTAGATCACACTCTGCTTTAGAGCAAGAAGCACGCTCTTGCTTTCCAGAGTCTCTAATACAGCAGGATACTTGAGTGTGCTCAGAACAAAAGAACTGTGTTTCCTACACATATGGACCATATCTAGTTCAACTCTTCTTCTGAAGCTGATATAAAGCACTGTTCCTGTAACATGCAATGCTTTTCAATTAAGACCGAGAAACGTGTGAGCTTCGTGTGTAATGTAGTTCTTTTGAGATGTAAAGTAACTGCCCTTACCTGAAAGGATATGTTGCTCCTAAGAAGACTCAGAGCCTGGGATTTAACTCCATTTCTGAAGTGGAACACACAGCAGAGTTCTCATCCATTGATCACACTCTGCTTTAGAGCAAGAAGCACGCTCTTGCTTTCTAGAGTCTCTAAGACAGCAGGAAAAATGAGTGTGCTGAGAACAAAAGAACGGTGTTTTCAACACATACGGGCCATATCTAGTCCAACTCTGCTTCTGAAAGTGAAACAAACCACAGTTCCTCTAACATCCAATGCTTGTCCGTTAAGATGAGAAACTTGTGAGCTTCGTGAACGATGTAGTTCGTTAGATCTGTAAAGTAACTGCCATTAACTGAAACGCAGTCTTGCTTGTAGAAAGACTCAGAGCCTGGGATTTAACTCCATTTCTGAAGGGAAACACACAGCATAGTTCTCATCCATGGATCACACTGTGCTTTAGAGCAAGAAGCACGCTCTTGCTTTCTAGAGTCTCTAATACAGCTGGAAACCTGAGTGTGCTCAGATCAAAAGAACGGTGTTTCCTACATATACAGACCATATCTAGTCCAATTCTGCTTCTGAAACTGAAACAAACCACAGGTCCTCTAACATCCAATGCTTGTCTGTCAAGATGAGAAACATGTGAGCTTTGTGAACGATGTAGTTCGTTTGAGCTCTAAAGTAACTGCCCTTACCTGAAACGAAGTCTTGCTTGTAGGAAGACTCAGAGCCTGGGATTTAACTCCATTTCTGAAGTGAAACACACAGCAGAGTTCTCATCCATAGATCACACTCTGCTTTAGAGCAAGAAGCACGCTCTTGCTTTCTAGAGTCTCTAAGACAGCAGGAAAAGTGAGTGTGCTGAGAACAAAAGAACAGTGTTTCCTACATATACGGACCATATCTAGTCCAACTCTGCTTCTGAAGCTGATACAAAGCACAGGTCCTCTAACATCCAATGCTTGACATTTAAGATGAGAAACGTGTGAGCATCATGAAAGATGTAGTTCTTTTGAGCTGAAAAGTGACTGCCATTACCTGAAACGAAGTCTTGCTTATAGGAAGACTCAGAGCCGGGGATTTAACTCCATTTCTGAAGTGGAACACACAGCAGAGTTCTCATCCTTTGATCACACTCTGCTTTCGAGCAAGAAGCATGCTCTTGCTTTCCAGAGTCTCTAATAAAGCAGGATACTTGAGTGTGCTCAGAACAAAAGAACTGTGTTTCCTACACATATGGACCATATCTAGTTCAACTCTTCTTCTGAAGCTGATATGAAGCACTGTTCCTGTAACATCCAATGCTTTTCAATTAAGACCGAGAAACGTGTGAGCTTCGTGTATAATGTAGTTCTTTTGAGATGTAAAGTAACTCCCCTTATCTGAAAGGATATCTTGCTTGTAAGAAGACTCAAAGCCTGGGATTTAACTCCATTTCTGAAGTGGAACACACAGCAGAGTTCTCATCCTTTGATCACAGTCTGCTTTAGAGCAAGAAGCACGCTCTTGCTTTCTAGAGTCTCTAATACAGCTGGAAACCTGAGTGTGCTCTGAACAAAAGAACGGTGTTTCCTACACATACGGACCATATCTAGTCCAATTCTGCTTCTGAAACTGAAACAAACCACAGGTCCTCTAACAACCAATGCTTTTCAGTTTAGATGTGAAACATGTGAGCTTCGTGAACGATGTAGTTCGTTAGAGCTGTAAAGTAACTGCCCTTCCCTGAAACGAATTCTTGCTTGTAGGAAGACTCAGAGCCTGGGATTTAACTCCCTTTCTGAAGGGAAACACACAGCATAGTTCTCATCCATGGATCACACTCTGCTTTAGAACAAGAAGCACGCTCTTGCTTTCTAGATTTCTAATACAGCTGGAAACCTGAGTGTGCTCAGAACAAAAGAACGGTGTTTCCTACACATACGGACCATATCTAGTCCAATTCTGCTTCTGAAACTGAAACAAACCACAGGTCCTCTAACATCCAATGCTTGTCTGTCAAGATGAGAAACATGTGAGCTTCCTGAACGATGTAGTTTGTTTGAGCTGAAAAGTGACTGCCCTTACATGAAATGAAGACTTTTTTGTAGGAAGACACAAAGCCTGGGATTTAACTCCATTTCTGAAGGGAAACACCCAGCACAGTTCTCTTCCATGAATCACACTCTGCTTTAGAGCAAGAAGCACGCTCTTCCTTTCTAGAGTCTCTAATACAGCAGGAAACGTGATTGTGCTCAGAACAAAGAACTGTGTTTCCTACACATACTGACCATATCTAGTCCAACTCTGCTTCTGAAGCTGATACAAAGCACAGGTCCTCTAACATACAATGCTTGACATTTAAGATGAGAAACGTGTGAGCATCATGAAAGATGTAGTTCCTTTGAGCTGAAAAGTGACTGCCATTACCTGAAACGAAGTCTTGCTTATAGGAAGACTCAGAGCCTGGGATTTAACTCGATTTCTGAAGTGAAACACACAGCAGAGTTCTCATCCTTAGATCACACTCTGCTTTAGAGCAAGAAGCACGCTCTTGCTTTCCAGAATCTCTAATACAGCATGATACTTGAGTGTGCTCAGAACAAAAGAACTGTGTTTCCTACACATATGGACCATATCTAGGTCAACTCTTCTTCTGAAGCTGATATAAAGCACTGTTCCTGTAACATGCAATGCTTTTCAATTAAGACCGAGAAACGTGTGAGCTTCGTGTAATGTAGTTCTTTTGAGATGTAAAGTAACTGCCCTTACCTGAAACGATATCTTGCTTGTAAGAAGACTCAAAGCCTGGGATTTAACTCCATTTCTGAAGTGGAACACACTGCAGAGTTCTCATCCATTGATCACACTCTGCTTTAGAGCAAGAAGCACGCTCTTGCTTTCTAGAATCTCCAAAACAGCATGAAACATGAGTGTGATGAGAAGAAAAGAAAGGTGTTTCCTACACATACGGACCATATCTAGTCCAACTCTGCTTCTGAAACTGATACAATGCACAGGTCCTCCTACATCCAATGCTTGTCATTTAAGATGAGAAACGTGTTAGCTTCGTGAACGATGTAGTTCGTTTGAGCTGAAAAGTGACTGCCCTTACCTGAAACGAAGTGTTTCTTGTAGGAAGACACAGGGCCTGGGATTTAACTCCATTTCTGAAGGGAAACACACAGCATAGTTCTCATCCTTGGATCACACTCTGCTTTAGAGCAAGAAGCATGCTCTTGCTTTCTAGTGTCTCTAATACAGCAGGAAACGTGAGTGTGCTCAGAACAAAGAACGGTGTTTCCTACACATACAGACCATTTCTAGTTCATCTCTGCTTCTGAAACTGAAACAAACCAGATGTCCTCTAACAACCAATGCTTTTCAGTTTAGATGTGAAACGTGTGAGCTTCATGAACGATGTAGTTCGTTTGAGCTGTAAAGTAACTGCCCTTACCTGCAAAGATGTCTTGCTTGTAGGAAGACTCAGAGCCTGGGATTTAACTCCATTTCTGAAGTGAAACACACAGCATAGTTCTCATCCATTGATCACACTCTGCTTTAGAGCAAGAAGCACGCTCTTGCTTTCTAGAGTCTCTAAGACAGCAGGAAACTTGAGTGTGATCAGAACAAAAGAACGGTGTTTCCTAAACATAGGGACCATATCTAGTTCAACTCTGCTTCTGAAACTGAAACAAACCACAGTTCCTCTAACATCCAATGCTTCTCAGTTAAGATGAGACACGTGTGAGCTTTCTGAATGATGTAGTTCGTTTGAGCTGAAAAGTGACTCCCCTTACCTGAAACGAAGTCTTTCTTGTAGGAAGACTCAGAGCCTGGGATTTAACTCCATTTTTGAAGTGAAACACACAGCAGAGTTCTCATCCATAGGTCACACTCTGCTTTAGAGCTAGAAGCACGCTCTTGCTTTCTAGAGTCTCTAAGACAGCAGGAAACTTGAGTGTGATCAGAACAAAAGAACGGTGTTTCCTACACATAGGGACCATATCTAGTCCAACTCTGCTTCTGAAAGTGAAACAAACCACAGGTCCTCTAACATCCAATGATTGTCCGTTAAGATGAGAAACTTGTGAGCTTCGTGAACAATGTAGTTCGTTTGAGCTGTAAAGTAACTGCCCTTAACTGAAACGAAGTCTTGCTTGTAGGAAGACTCAGAGCCTGGGATTTAACTCCATTTCTGAAGGGAAACACACAGCAGAGTTCTCATCCATAGGTCACACTCTGCTTTAGAGCAAGAAGCACGCTCTTGCTTTTAGAGTCTCTAAGACAGCAGGAAACGTGAGTGTGCTGAGAACAAAAGAACAGTTTTTCCTACATATACGGACAATATCTATTCCAACTCTGCTTCTGAAACTGAAACAAAGCACTGGTCCTCTAACATGCAATGCTTGGCAGTTAAGATGAGAAACATTTTAGCTTCGTGAACGATGTAGTTTGTTTGAGCTGAAAAGTGACTGCCCTTACGTGAAATGAAGACTTTTTTGTAGGAAGACACAAAGCCTGGGATTTAACTCCATTTCTGAAGGGAAACACCCAGCACAGTTCTCTTCCATGAATCACACTCTGCTTTAGAGCAAGAAGCACGCTCTTCCTTTCTAGAGTCTCTAATACAGGAGGAAACATGATTGTGCTCAGAACAAAAGAACTGTGTTTCCTACACATACTGACCATATCTAGTTCAACTCTTCTTCTGAAACTGACAAAAAGCACAGGTCCTCTAACATCCAATGCTTGTCATTTAAGATGAGAAACGTGTGAGCATCATGAAAAGTAGTTCTTTTGAGCTGAAAAGTGACTGCCATTACCTGAAACGAAGTCTTGCTTGTAGGAAGACTCAGAGCCTGGGATTTAACTCCATTTCTGAAGTGAAACACACAGCAGAGTTCTCATCCTTAGATCACACTCTGCTTTAGAGCAAGAAGCACGCTCTTGCTTTCCAGAGTCTCTAATACAGCAAGATACTTGAGTGTGCTCAGAACAAAAGAACTGTGTTTCCTACACATATGGACCATATCTAGTTCAACTCTTCTTCTGAAGCTGATATAAAGCACTGTTCCTGTAACATCCAATGCTTTTCAATTAAGACCTAGAAACGTGTGAGCTTCGTGTGTAATGTAGTTCTTTTGAGATGTAAAGTAACTGCCCTTACCTGAAAGGATATGTTGCTTGTAAGAAGACTCAGAGCCTGGGATTTAACTCCATTTCTGAAGTGGAAAACACAGCAGAGTTCTCATCCATTGATCACACTCTGCTTTAGAGCAAGAAGCACGCTCTTGCTTTCTAGAGTCTCTAAGACAGCAGGAAACATGAGTGTGCTGAGAACAAAAGAACGGTGTTTCCTACACATACGGGCCATATCTAGTCCAACTCTGCTTCTGAATGTGAAACAAACCACAGGTCCTCTAACATCCAATGCTTGTCCTTTAAGATGAGAAACTTGTGAGCTTCGTGAACAATGTAGTTCTTTTGAGCTGTAAAGTAACTGCCCTTAACTGAAACGAAGTCTTGCTTGTAGGAAGACTCAGAGCCTGGGATTTAACTCCATTTCTGAAGTGAAACACACAGCAGAGTTCTCATCCATAGATCACACTCTGCTTTAGAGCAAGAAGCACGCTCTTTCTTTCTAGAGTCTCTAAGACAGCAGGAAAAGTGAGTGTGCTGAGAACAAAAGAACAGTGTTTCCTACACATACGGACCATATCTAGTCCAACTCTGCTTCTGAAACTGATACAAAGCACTGGTCCTCTAACATGCAATGCTTGGCAGTTAAGATGAGAAACGTGTTAGCTTCGTAATCGATGTAGTTTGATTTAGCTGAAAAGTGACTGCCCTTACCTGAAACGAAGTCTTGTTTGTAGGAAGACTCAGAGCCTGGGATTTAACTCCATTTCTGAAGTGAATCACACAGCAGAGTTCTCATCCATAGATCATACTCTGCTTTAGAGCAAGAAGCACGCACTTGCTTTCTAGATTCTCTAAGACAGCAGGAAAAGTGAGTGTGCTGAGAACAAAAGAACAGTGTTTCCTACACATACGGACCATATCTAGTCCAACTCTGCTTCTGAAACTGATACAAAGCACTGGTCCTCTAACATGCAATGCTTGGCAGTTAAGATGAGAAACGTGTTAGCTTCGTAAACGATGTAGTTTGTTTTAGCTGAAAAGTGACTTTCCTTACCTGAAACGAAGTCTTGTTTGTAGGAAGACTCAGAGCCTGGGATTTAACTCCATTTCTGAAGTGAATCACACAGCAGAGTTCTCATCCATAGATCACACTCTGATTTAGATCAAGAAGCACGCTCTAGCTTTCTAGAGTCTCTAAGACAGCATGAAACATGAGTGTGATGAGAACAAAAGAAAGGTTTTTCCTACACATACAGACCATATCTAGTTCATCTCTGCTTCTGAAACTGAAAAAAACCAGAGGTCCTCTAACAACCAATGCTTTTCAGTTTAGATGAGAAACGTGTGGGCTTCGTGAACGATGCAGTTTTTTGAGCAGTAAAGTAACTGCCCTTACCTGAAAAGAAGTCTTGCTTGTAGGAAGACTCAGAGCCTGGGATTTAACTCCATATCTGAAGTGAAACACACAGCATAGTTCTCATCCATTGATCACACTCTGCTTTAGAGCAAGAAGCACGCTCTTGCTTTCTAGAGTCTCTAAGACAGCAGGAAACTTGAGTGTGATCAGAACAAAAGAACGGTGTTTCCTACACATACGGACCATATCTAGTCCAACTCTGCTTCTGAAACTGATACAAAGCACAGGTCCTCCTACATCCAATGCTTGTCATTTAAGATGAGAAACTTGTGAGCTTCGTGAACAATGTAGTTCGTTTGAGCTGTAAAGTAACTGCCATTAACTGAAACGAAGTCCTGCTTGTAGGAAGACTCAGATCCTGGGATTTAACTCCATTTCTGAAGTGAAACACACAGCAGAGTTCTCATCCTTAGATCACACTCTGCTTTAGAGCAAGAAGCACGCTCTTGCTTTCCAGAGTCTCTAATACAGCAGGATACTTGAGTGTGCTCAGAACAATGAACTGTGTTTCCTACACATATGGACCATATCTAGTTCAACTCTTCTTCTGAAGCTGATATAAAGCACTGTTCCTGTAACATCCAATGCTTTTCAATTAAGACCGAGAAACGTGTGAGCTTCGTGTATAATGTAGTTCTTTTGAGATGTAAAGTAACTCCCCTTACCTGAAACGATATCTTGCTTGTAAGAAGACTCAAAGCCTGGGATTTAACTCCATTTCTGAAGTGGAACACACTGCAGAGTTCTCATCCATTGATCACACTCTGCTTTAGAGCAAAAAGCACACTCTTGCTTTCTAGAGTCTCTAAGACAGCAGGAAACATGAGTGTGATCAGAACAAAATAACGGAGTTTCCTACACATACGGGCCATATCTAGTCCAACTCTGCTTCTGAAAGTGAAACAAACCACAGGTCCTCTAACATCCAATGATTGTCCGTTAAGATGAGAAACTTGTGAGCTTCGTGAACAATGTAGCTCGTTTGAGCTGTAAAGTAACTGCCCTTAACTGAAACGAAGTCTTGCTTGTAGGAAGACTCAGAGCCTGGGATTTAACTCCATTTCTGAAGGGAAACACACAGCAGAGTTCTCATCCATAGGTCACACTCTGCTTTAGAGCAAGAAGCACGCTCTTGCTTTTAGAGTCTCTAAGACAGCAGGAAACGTGAGTGTGCTGAGAACAAAAGAACAGTTTTTCCTACATATACGGACAATATCTATTCCAACTCTGCTTCTGAAACTGAAACAAAGCACTGGTCCTCTAACATGCAATGCTTGGCAGTTAAGATGAGAAACATTTTAGCTTCGTGAACGATGTAGTTTGTTTGAGCTGAAAAGTGACTGCCCTTACGTGAAATGAAGACTTTTTTGTAGGAAGACACAAAGCCTGGGAATTAACTCCATTTCTGAAGGGAAACACCCAGCACAGTTCTCTTCCATGAATCACACTCTGCTTTAGAGCAAGAAGCACGCTCTTCCTTTCTAGAGTCTCTAATACAGGAGGAAACATGATTGTGCTCAGAACAAATGAACTGTGTTTCCTACACATACTGACCATATCTAGTTCAACTCTTCTTCTAAAACTGACAAAAAGCACAGGTCCTCTAACATCCAATGCTTGTCATTTAAGATGAGAAACGTGTGAGCATCATGAAAGGTAGTTCTTTTGAGCTGAAAAGTGACTGCCATTACCTGAAACGAAGTCTTGCTTGTAGGAAGACTCAGAGCCTGGGATTTAACTCCATTTCTGAAGTGGAACACACAGCAGAGTTCTCATCCTTAGATCACACTCTGCTTTAGAGCAAGAAGCACGCTCTTGCTTTCCAGAGTCTCTAATACAGCAGGATACTTGAGTGTGCTCAGAACAAAAGAACTGTGTTTCCTACACATATGGACCATATCTAGTTCAACTCTTCTTCTGAAGCTGATATAAAGCACTGTTCCTGTAACATGCAATGCTTTTCAATTAAGACCGAGAAACGTGTGAGCTTCGTGTGTAATGTAGTTCTTTTGAGATGTAAAATAACTGCCCTTACCTGAAAGGATATGTTGCTCCTAAGAAGACTCAGAGCCTGGGATTTAACTCCATTTCTGAAGTGGAACACACAGCAGAGTTCTCATCCATTGATCACACTCTGCTTTAGAGCAAGAAGCACGCACTTGCTTTCTAGATTCTCTAAGACAGCAGGAAAAGTGAGTGTGCTGAGAACAAAAGAACAGTGTTTCCTACACATACGGACCATATCTAGTCCAACTCTGCTTCTGAAACTGATACAAAGCACTGGTCCTCTAACATGCAATGCTTGGCAGTTAAGATGAGAAACGTGTTAGCTTCGTAATCGATGTAGTTTGATTTAGCTGAAAAGTGACTGCCCTTACCTGAAACGAAGTCTTGTTTGTAGGAAGACTCAGAGCCTGGGATTTAACTCCATTTCTGAAGTGAATCACACAGCAGAGTTCTCATCCATAGATCATACTCTGCTTTAGAGCAAGAAGCACGCACTTGCTTTCTAGATTCTCTAAGACAGCAGGAAAAGTGAGTGTGCTGAGAACAAAAGAACAGTGTTTCCTACACATACGGACCATATCTAGTCCAACTCTGCTTCTGAAACTGATACAAAGCACTGGTCCTCTAACATGCAATGCTTGGCAGTTAAGATGAGAAACGTGTTAGCTTCGTAAACGATGTAGTTTGTTTTAGCTGAAAAGTGACTTTCCTTACCTGAAACGAAGTCTTGTTTGTAGGAAGACTCAGAGCCTGGGATTTAACTCCATTTCTGAAGTGAATCACACAGCAGAGTTCTCATCCATAGATCACACTCTGATTTAGATCAAGAAGCACGCTCTAGCTTTCTAGAGTCTCTAAGACAGCATGAAACATGAGTGTGATGAGAACAAAAGAAAGGTTTTTCCTACACATACAGACCATATCTAGTTCATCTCTGCTTCTGAAACTGAAAAAAACCAGAGGTCCTCTAACAACCAATGCTTTTCAGTTTAGATGAGAAACGTGTGGGCTTCGTGAACGATGCAGTTTTTTGAGCAGTAAAGTAACTGCCCTTACCTGAAAAGAAGTCTTGCTTGTAGGAAGACTCAGAGCCTGGGATTTAACTCCATATCTGAAGTGAAACACACAGCATAGTTCTCATCCATTGATCACACTCTGCTTTAGAGCAAGAAGCACGCTCTTGCTTTCTAGAGTCTCTAAGACAGCAGGAAACTTGAGTGTGATCAGAACAAAAGAACGGTGTTTCCTACACATACGGACCATATCTAGTCCAACTCTGCTTCTGAAACTGATACAAAGCACAGGTCCTCCTACATCCAATGCTTGTCATTTAAGATGAGAAACTTGTGAGCTTCGTGAACAATGTAGTTCGTTTGAGCTGTAAAGTAACTGCCATTAACTGAAACGAAGTCCTGCTTGTAGGAAGACTCAGATCCTGGGATTTAACTCCATTTCTGAAGTGAAACACACAGCAGAGTTCTCATCCTTAGATCACACTCTGCTTTAGAGCAAGAAGCACGCTCTTGCTTTCCAGAGTCTCTAATACAGCAGGATACTTGAGTGTGCTCAGAACAATGAACTGTGTTTCCTACACATATGGACCATATCTAGTTCAACTCTTCTTCTGAAGCTGATATAAAGCACTGTTCCTGTAACATCCAATGCTTTTCAATTAAGACCGAGAAACGTGTGAGCTTCGTGTATAATGTAGTTCTTTTGAGATGTAAAGTAACTCCCCTTACCTGAAACGATATCTTGCTTGTAAGAAGACTCAAAGCCTGGGATTTAACTCCATTTCTGAAGTGGAACACACTGCAGAGTTCTCATCCATTGATCACACTCTGCTTTAGAGCAAAAAGCACACTCTTGCTTTCTAGAGTCTCTAAGACAGCAGGAAACATGAGTGTGATCAGAACAAAATAACGGAGTTTCCTACACATACGGGCCATATCTAGTCCAACTCTGCTTCTGAAAGTGAAACAAACCACAGGTCCTCTAACATCCAATGATTGTCCGTTAAGATGAGAAACTTGTGAGCTTCGTGAACAATGTAGCTCGTTTGAGCTGTAAAGTAACTGCCCTTAACTGAAACGAAGTCTTGCTTGTAGGAAGACTCAGAGCCTGGGATTTAACTCCATTTCTGAAGGGAAACACACAGCAGAGTTCTCATCCATAGGTCACACTCTGCTTTAGAGCAAGAAGCACGCTCTTGCTTTTAGAGTCTCTAAGACAGCAGGAAACGTGAGTGTGCTGAGAACAAAAGAACAGTTTTTCCTACATATACGGACAATATCTATTCCAACTCTGCTTCTGAAACTGAAACAAAGCACTGGTCCTCTAACATGCAATGCTTGGCAGTTAAGATGAGAAACATTTTAGCTTCGTGAACGATGTAGTTTGTTTGAGCTGAAAAGTGACTGCCCTTACGTGAAATGAAGACTTTTTTGTAGGAAGACACAAAGCCTGGGAATTAACTCCATTTCTGAAGGGAAACACCCAGCACAGTTCTCTTCCATGAATCACACTCTGCTTTAGAGCAAGAAGCACGCTCTTCCTTTCTAGAGTCTCTAATACAGGAGGAAACATGATTGTGCTCAGAACAAATGAACTGTGTTTCCTACACATACTGACCATATCTAGTTCAACTCTTCTTCTAAAACTGACAAAAAGCACAGGTCCTCTAACATCCAATGCTTGTCATTTAAGATGAGAAACGTGTGAGCATCATGAAAGGTAGTTCTTTTGAGCTGAAAAGTGACTGCCATTACCTGAAACGAAGTCTTGCTTGTAGGAAGACTCAGAGCCTGGGATTTAACTCCATTTCTGAAGTGGAACACACAGCAGAGTTCTCATCCTTAGATCACACTCTGCTTTAGAGCAAGAAGCACGCTCTTGCTTTCCAGAGTCTCTAATACAGCAGGATACTTGAGTGTGCTCAGAACAAAAGAACTGTGTTTCCTACACATATGGACCATATCTAGTTCAACTCTTCTTCTGAAGCTGATATAAAGCACTGTTCCTGTAACATGCAATGCTTTTCAATTAAGACCGAGAAACGTGTGAGCTTCGTGTGTAATGTAGTTCTTTTGAGATGTAAAATAACTGCCCTTACCTGAAAGGATATGTTGCTCCTAAGAAGACTCAGAGCCTGGGATTTAACTCCATTTCTGAAGTGGAACACACAGCAGAGTTCTCATCCATTGATCACACTCTGCTTTAGAGCAAGAAGCACGCTCTTGCTTTCCAGAGTCTCTAATACAGCAGGATACTTGAGTGTGCTCAGAACAAAAGAACTGTGTTTCCTACACATATGGACCATATCTAGTTCAACTCTTCTTCTGAAGCTGATATAAAGCACTGTTCCTGTAACATGCAATGCTTTTCAATTAAGACCGAGAAACGTGTGAGCTTCGTGTGTAATGTAGTTCTTTTGAGATGTAAAGTAACTGCCCTTACCTGAAAGGATATGTTGCTCCTAAGAAGACTCAGAGCCTGGGATTTAACTCCATTTCTGAAGTGGAACACACAGCAGAGTTCTCATCCATTGATCACACTCTGCTTTAGAGCAAGAAGCACGCTCTTGCTTTCTAGAGTCTCTAAGACAGCAGGAAAAATGAGTGTGCTGAGAACAAAAGAACGGTGTTTCCAACACATACGGGCCATATCTAGTCCAACTCTGCTTCTGAAAGTGAAACAAACCACAGTTCCTCTAACATCCAATGCTTGTCCGTTAAGATGAGAAACTTGTGAGCTTCGTGAACGATGTAGTTCGTTAGATCTGTAAAGTAACTGCCATTAACTGAAACGCAGTCTTGCTTGTAGAAAGACTCAGAGCCTGGGATTTAACTCCATTTCTGAAGGGAAACACACAGCATAGTTCTCATCCATGGATCACACTGTGCTTTAGAGCAAGAAGCACGCTCTTGCTTTCTAGAGTCTCTAATACAGCTGGAAACCTGAGTGTGCTCAGATCAAAAGAACGGTGTTTCCTACATATACGGACCATATCTAGTCCAACTCTGCTTCTGAAGCTGATACAAAGCACAGGCCCTCTAACATCCAATGCTTGACATTTAAGATTAGAAACGTGTGAGCATCATGAAAGATGTAGTTCTTTTGAGCTGAAAAGTGACTGCCATTACCTGAAACGAAGTCTTGCTTATAGGAAGACTCAGAGCCGGGGATTTAACTCCATTTCTGAAGTGGAACACACAGCAGAGTTCTCATCCTTTGATCACACTCTGCTTTCGAGCAAGAAGCATGCTCTTGCTTTCCAGAGTCTCTAATAAAGCAGGATACTTGAGTGTGCTCAGAACAAAAGAACTGTGTTTCCTACACATATGGACCATATCTAGTTCAACTCTTCTTCTGAAGCTGATATGAAGCACTGTTCCTGTAACATCCAATGCTTTTCAATTAAGACCGAGAAACGTGTGAGCTTCGTGTATAATGTAGTTCTTTAGAGATGTAAAGTAACTCCCCTTATCTGAAAGGATATCTTGCTTGTAAGAAGACTCAAAGCCTGGGATTTAACTCCATTTCTGAAGTGGAACACACTGCAGAGTTCTCATCCATTGATCACACTCTGCTTTAGTGCAAGAAGCACGCTCTTGCTTTCTAGAGTCTCTAAGACAGCAGGAAACATGAGTGTGCTGACAACAAATGAACGGTGTTTCCTACACATACGGGCCATATCTAGTCCAACTCTGCCTCTGAAAGTGAAACAAACCACAGGTCCTCTAACATCCAATGCTTGTCTGTCAAGATGAGAAACATGTGAGCTTCCTGAACGATGTAGTTTGTTTGAGCTGAAAAGTGACTGCCCTTACATGAAATGAAGACTTTTTTGTAGGAAGACACAAAGCCTGGGATTTAACTCCATTTCTGAAGGGAAACACCCAGCACAGTTCTCTTCCATGAATCACACTCTGCTTTAGAGCAAGAAGCACGCTCTTCCTTTCTAGAGTCTCTAATACAGCAGGAAACGTGATTGTGCTCAGAACAAAGAACTGTGTTTCCTACACATACTGACCATATCTAGTCCAACTCTGCTTCTGAAGCTGATACAAAGCACAGGTCCTCTAACATACAATGCTTGACATTTAAGATGAGAAACGTGTGAGCATCATGAAAGATGTAGTTCCTTTGAGCTGAAAAGTGACTGCCATTACCTGAAACGAAGTCTTGCTTATAGGAAGACTCAGAGCCTGGGATTTAACTCGATTTCTGAAGTGAAACACACAGCAGAGTTCTCATCCTTAGATCACACTCTGCTTTAGAGCAAGAAGCACGCTCTTGCTTTCCAGAATCTCTAATACAGCATGATACTTGAGTGTGCTCAGAACAAAAGAACTGTGTTTCCTACACATATGGACCATATCTAGGTCAACTCTTCTTCTGAAGCTGATATAAAGCACTGTTCCTGTAACATGCAATGCTTTTCAATTAAGACCGAGAAACGTGTGAGCTTCGTGTAATGTAGTTCTTTTGAGATGTAAAGTAACTGCCCTTACCTGAAACGATATCTTGCTTGTAAGAAGACTCAAAGCCTGGGATTTAACTCCATTTCTGAAGTGGAACACACTGCAGAGTTCTCATCCATTGATCACACTCTGCTTTAGAGCAAGAAGCACGCTCTTGCTTTCTAGAATCTCCAAAACAGCATGAAACATGAGTGTGATGAGAAGAAAAGAAAGGTGTTTCCTACACATACGGACCATATCTAGTCCAACTCTGCTTCTGAAACTGATACAATGCACAGGTCCTCCTACATCCAATGCTTGTCATTTAAGATGAGAAACGTGTTAGCTTCGTGAACGATGTAGTTCGTTTGAGCTGAAAAGTGACTGCCCTTACCTGAAACGAAGTGTTTCTTGTAGGAAGACACAGGGCCTGGGATTTAACTCCATTTCTGAAGGGAAACACACAGCATAGTTCTCATCCTTGGATCACACTCTGCTTTAGAGCAAGAAGCATGCTCTTGCTTTCTAGTGTCTCTAATACAGCAGGAAACGTGAGTGTGCTCAGAACAAAGAACGTTGTTTCCTACACATACAGACCATTTCTAGTTCATCTCTGCTTCTGAAACTGAAACAAACCAGATGTCCTCTAACAACCAATGCTTTTCAGTTTAGATGTGAAACGTGTGAGCTTCATGAACGATGTAGTTCGTTTGAGCTGTAAAGTAACTGCCCTTACCTGCAAAGATGTCTTGCTTGTAGGAAGACTCAGAGCCTGGGATTTAACTCCATTTCTGAAGTGAAACACACAGCATAGTTCTCATCCATTGATCACACTCTGCTTTAGAGCAAGAAGCACGCTCTTGCTTTCTAGAGTCTCTAAGACAGCAGGAAACTTGAGTGTGATCAGAACAAAAGAACGGTGTTTCCTAAACATAGGGACCATATCTAGTTCAACTCTGCTTCTGAAACTGAAACAAACCACAGTTCCTCTAACATCCAATGCTTCTCAGTTAAGATGAGACACGTGTGAGCTTTCTGAATGATGTAGTTCGTTTGAGCTGAAAAGTGACTCCCCTTACCTGAAACGAAGTCTTTCTTGTAGGAAGACTCAGAGCCTGGGATTTAACTCCATTTTTGAAGTGAAACACACAGCAGAGTTCTCATCCATTGATCACACTCTGCTTTAGAGCAAGAAGCACGCTCTTGCTTTCTAGAGTCTCTAAGACAGCAGGAAACTTGAGTGTGATCAGAACAAAAGAACGGTGTTTCCTACACATACGGACCATATCTAGTCCAACTCTGCTTCTGAAACTGATACAAAGCACAGGTCCTCCTACATCCAATGCTTGTCATTTAAGATGAGAAACTTGTGAGCTTCGTGAACAATGTAGTTCGTTTGAGCTGTAAAGTAACTGCCATTAACTGAAACGAAGTCCTGCTTGTAGGAAGACTCAGATCCTGGGATTTAACTCCATTTCTGAAGTGAAACACACAGCAGAGTTCTCATCCTTAGATCACACTCTGCTTTAGAGCAAGAAGCACGCTCTTGCTTTCCAGAGTCTCTAATACAGCAGGATACTTGAGTGTGCTCAGAACAATGAACTGTGTTTCCTACACATATGGACCATATCTAGTTCAACTCTTCTTCTGAAGCTGATATAAAGCACTGTTCCTGTAACATCCAATGCTTTTCAATTAAGACCGAGAAACGTGTGAGCTTCGTGTATAATGTAGTTCTTTTGAGATGTAAAGTAACTCCCCTTACCTGAAACGATATCTTGCTTGTAAGAAGACTCAAAGCCTGGGATTTAACTCCATTTCTGAAGTGGAACACACTGCAGAGTTCTCATCCATTGATCACACTCTGCTTTAGAGCAAAAAGCACACTCTTGCTTTCTAGAGTCTCTAAGACAGCAGGAAACATGAGTGTGATCAGAACAAAATAACGGAGTTTCCTACACATACGGGCCATATCTAGTCCAACTCTGCTTCTGAAAGTGAAACAAACCACAGGTCCTCTAACATCCAATGATTGTCCGTTAAGATGAGAAACTTGTGAGCTTCGTGAACAATGTAGCTCGTTTGAGCTGTAAAGTAACTGCCCTTAACTGAAACGAAGTCTTGCTTGTAGGAAGACTCAGAGCCTGGGATTTAACTCCATTTCTGAAGGGAAACACACAGCAGAGTTCTCATCCATAGGTCACACTCTGCTTTAGAGCAAGAAGCACGCTCTTGCTTTTAGAGTCTCTAAGACAGCAGGAAACGTGAGTGTGCTGAGAACAAAAGAACAGTTTTTCCTACATATACGGACAATATCTATTCCAACTCTGCTTCTGAAACTGAAACAAAGCACTGGTCCTCTAACATGCAATGCTTGGCAGTTAAGATGAGAAACATTTTAGCTTCGTGAACGATGTAGTTTGTTTGAGCTGAAAAGTGACTGCCCTTACGTGAAATGAAGACTTTTTTGTAGGAAGACACAAAGCCTGGGAATTAACTCCATTTCTGAAGGGAAACACCCAGCACAGTTCTCTTCCATGAATCACACTCTGCTTTAGAGCAAGAAGCACGCTCTTCCTTTCTAGAGTCTCTAATACAGGAGGAAACATGATTGTGCTCAGAACAAATGAACTGTGTTTCCTACACATACTGACCATATCTAGTTCAACTCTTCTTCTAAAACTGACAAAAAGCACAGGTCCTCTAACATCCAATGCTTGTCATTTAAGATGAGAAACGTGTGAGCATCATGAAAGGTAGTTCTTTTGAGCTGAAAAGTGACTGCCATTACCTGAAACGAAGTCTTGCTTGTAGGAAGACTCAGAGCCTGGGATTTAACTCCATTTCTGAAGTGGAACACACAGCAGAGTTCTCATCCTTAGATCACACTCTGCTTTAGAGCAAGAAGCACGCTCTTGCTTTCCAGAGTCTCTAATACAGCAGGATACTTGAGTGTGCTCAGAACAAAAGAACTGTGTTTCCTACACATATGGACCATATCTAGTTCAACTCTTCTTCTGAAGCTGATATAAAGCACTGTTCCTGTAACATGCAATGCTTTTCAATTAAGACCGAGAAACGTGTGAGCTTCGTGTGTAATGTAGTTCTTTTGAGATGTAAAGTAACTGCCCTTACCTGAAAGGATATGTTGCTCCTAAGAAGACTCAGAGCCTGGGATTTAACTCCATTTCTGAAGTGGAACACACAGCAGAGTTCTCATCCATTGATCACACTCTGCTTTAGAGCAAGAAGCACGCTCTTGCTTTCCAGAGTCTCTAATACAGCAGGATACTTGAGTGTGCTCAGAACAAAAGAACTGTGTTTCCTACACATATGGACCATATCTAGTTCAACTCTTCTTCTGAAGCTGATATAAAGCACTGTTCCTGTAACATGCAATGCTTTTCAATTAAGACCGAGAAACGTGTGAGCTTCGTGTGTAATGTAGTTCTTTTGAGATGTAAAGTAACTGCCCTTACCTGAAAGGATATGTTGCTCCTAAGAAGACTCAGAGCCTGGGATTTAACTCCATTTCTGAAGTGGAACACACAGCAGAGTTCTCATCCATTGATCACACTCTGCTTTAGAGCAAGAAGCACGCTCTTGCTTTCTAGAGTCTCTAAGACAGCAGGAAAAATGAGTGTGCTGAGAACAAAAGAACGGTGTTTCCAACACATACGGGCCATATCTAGTCCAACTCTGCTTCAGAAAGTGAAACAAACCACAGTTCCTCTAACATCCAATGCTTGTCCGTTAAGATGAGAAACTTGTGAGCTTCGTGAACGATGTAGTTCGTTAGATCTGTAAAGTAACTGCCATTAACTGAAACGCAGTCTTGCTTGTAGAAAGACTCAGAGCCTGGGATTTAACTCCATTTCTGAAGGGAAACACACAGCATAGTTCTCATCCATGGATCACACTGTGCTTTAGAGCAAGAAGCACGCTCTTGCTTTCTAGAGTCTCTAATACAGCTGGAAACCTGAGTGTGCTCAGATCAAAAGAACGGTGTTTCCTACATATACGGACCATATCTAGTCCAACTCTGCTTCTGAAGCTGATACAAAGCACAGGTCCTCTAACATCCAATGCTTGACATTTAAGATGAGAAACGTGTGAGCATCATGAAAGATGTAGTTCTTTTGAGCTGAAAAGTGACTGCCATTACCTGAAACGAAGTCTTGCTTATAGGAAGACTCAGAGCCGGGGATTTAACTCCATTTCTGAAGTGGAACACACAGCAGAGTTCTCATCCTTTGATCACACTCTGCTTTCGAGCAAGAAGCATGCTCTTGCTTTCCAGAGTCTCTAATAAAGCAGGATACTTGAGTGTGCTCAGAACAAAAGAACTGTGTTTCCTACACATATGGGCCATATCTAGTTCAACTCTTCTTCTGAAGCTGATATGAAGCACTGTTCCTGTAACATCCAATGCTTTTCAATTAAGACCGAGAAACGTGTGAGCTTCGTGTATAATGTAGTTCTTTTGAGATGTAAAGTAACTCCCCTTATCTGAAAGGATATCTTGCTTGTAAGAAGACTCAAAGCCTGGGATTTAACTCCATTTCTGAAGTGGAACACACTGCAGAGTTCTCATCCATTGATCACACTCTGCTTTAGTGCAAGAAGCACGCTCTTGCTTTCTAGAGTCTCTAAGACAGCAGGAAACATGAGTGTGCTGACAACAAATGAACGGTGTTTCCTACACATACGGGCCATATCTAGTCCAACTCTGCCTCTGAAAGTGAAACAAACCACAGGTCCTCTAACATCCAATGCTTGTCTGTCAAGATGAGAAACATGTGAGCTTCCTGAACGATGTAGTTTGTTTGAGCTGAAAAGTGACTGCCCTTACATGAAATGAAGACTTTTTTGTAGGAAGACACAAAGCCTGGGATTTAACTCCATTTCTGAAGGGAAACACCCAGCACAGTTCTCTTCCATGAATCACACTCTGCTTTAGAGCAAGAAGCACGCTCTTCCTTTCTAGAGTCTCTAATACAGCAGGAAACGTGATTGTGCTCAGAACAAAGAACTGTGTTTCCTACACATACTGACCATATCTAGTCCAACTCTGCTTCTGAAGCTGATACAAAGCACAGGTCCTCTAACATACAATGCTTGACATTTAAGATGAGAAACGTGTGAGCATCATGAAAGATGTAGTTCCTTTGAGCTGAAAAGTGACTGCCATTACCTGAAACGAAGTCTTGCTTATAGGAAGACTCAGAGCCTGGGATTTAACTCGATTTCTGAAGTGAAACACACAGCAGACTTCTCATCCTTAGATCACACTCTGCTTTAGAGCAAGAAGCACGCTCTTGCTTTCCAGAATCTCTAATACAGCATGATACTTGAGTGTGCTCAGAACAAAAGAACTGTGTTTCCTACACATATGGACCATATCTAGTTCAACTCTTCTTCTGAAGCTGATATAAAGCACTGTTCCTGTAACATGCAATGCTTTTCAATTAAGACCGAGAAACGTGTGAGCTTCGTGTAATGTAGTTCTTTTGAGATGTAAAGTAACTGCCCTTACCTGAAACGATATCTTGCTTGTAAGAAGACTCAAAGCCTGGGATTTAACTCCATTTCTGAAGTGGAACACACTGCAGAGTTCTCATCCATTGATCACACTCTGCTTTAGAGCAAGAAGCACGCTCTTGCTTTCTAGAATCTCCAAAACAGCATGAAACATGAGTGTGATGAGAAGAAAAGAAAGGTGTTTCCTACACATACGGACCATATCTAGTCCAACTCTGCTTCTGAAACTGATACAATGCACAGGTCCTCCTACATCCAATGCTTGTCATTTAAGATGAGAAACGTGTTAGCTTCGTGAACGATGTAGTTCGTTTGAGCTGAAAAGTGACTGCCCTTACCTGAAACGAAGTGTTTCTTGTAGGAAGACACAGGGCCTGGGATTTAACTCCATTTCTGAAGGGAAACACACAGCATAGTTCTCATCCTTGGATCACACTCTGCTTTAGAGCAAGAAGCATGCTCTTGCTTTCTAGTGTCTCTAATACAGCAGGAAACGTGAGTGTGCTCAGAACAAAGAACGGTGTTTCCTACACATACAGACCATTTCTAGTTCATCTCTGCTTCTGAAACTGAAACAAACCAGATGTCCTCTAACAACCAATGCTTTTCAGTTTAGATGTGAAACGTGTGAGCTTCATGAACGATGTAGTTCGTTTGAGCTGTAAAGTAACTGCCCTTACCTGCAAAGATGTCTTGCTTGTAGGAAGACTCAGAGCCTGGGATTTAACTCCATTTCTGAAGTGAAACACACAGCATAGTTCTCATCCATTGATCACACTCTGCTTTAGAGCAAGAAGCACGCTCTTGCTTTCTAGAGTCTCTAAGACAGCAGGAAACTTGAGTGTGATCAGAACAAAAGAACGGTGTTTCCTAAACATAGGGACCATATCTAGTTCAACTCTGCTTCTGAAACTGAAACAAACCACAGTTCCTCTAACATCCAATGCTTCTCAGTTAAGATGAGACACGTGTGAGCTTTCTGAATGATGTAGTTCGTTTGAGCTGAAAAGTGACTCCCCTTACCTGAAACGAAGTCTTTCTTGTAGGAAGACTCAGAGCCTGGGATTTAACTCCATTTTTGAAGTGAAACACACAGCAGAGTTCTCATCCATAGGTCACACTCTGCTTTAGAGCTAGAAGCACGCTCTTGCTTTCTAGAGTCTCTAAGACAGCAGGAAACTTGAGTGTGATCAGAACAAAAGAACGGTGTTTCCTACACATAGGGACCATATCTAGTCCAACTCTGCTTCTGAAAGTGAAACAAACCACAGGTCCTCTAACATCCAATGATTGTCCGTTAAGATGAGAAACTTGTGAGCTTCGTGAACAATGTAGTTCGTTTGAGCTGTAAAGTAACTGCCCTTAACTGAAACGAAGTCTTGCTTGTAGGAAGACTCAGAGCCTGGGATTTAACTCCATTTCTGAAGGGAAACACACAGCAGAGTTCTCATCCATAGGTCACACTCTGCTTTAGAGCAAGAAGCACGCTCTTGCTTTTAGAGTCTCTAAGACAGCAGGAAACGTGAGTGTGCTGAGAACAAAAGAACAGTTTTTCCTACATATACGGACAATATCTATTCCAACTCTGCTTCTGAAACTGAAACAAAGCACTGGTCCTCTAACATGCAATGCTTGGCAGTTAAGATGAGAAACATTTTAGCTTCGTGAACGATGTAGTTTGTTTGAGCTGAAAAGTGACTGCCCTTACGTGAAATGAAGACTTTTTTGTAGGAAGACACAAAGCCTGGGATTTAACTCCATTTCTGAAGGGAAACACCCAGCACAGTTCTCTTCCATGAATCACACTCTGCTTTAGAGCAAGAAGCACGCTCTTCCTTTCTAGAGTCTCTAATACAGGAGGAAACATGATTGTGCTCAGAACAAAAGAACTGTGTTTCCTACACATACTGACCATATCTAGTTCAACTCTTCTTCTGAAACTGACAAAAAGCACAGGTCCTCTAACATCCAATGCTTGTCATTTAAGATGAGAAACGTGTGAGCATCATGAAAAGTAGTTCTTTTGAGCTGAAAAGTGACTGCCATTACCTGAAACGAAGTCTTGCTTGTAGGAAGACTCAGAGCCTGGGATTTAACTCCATTTCTGAAGTGAAACACACAGCAGAGTTCTCATCCTTAGATCACACTCTGCTTTAGAGCAAGAAGCACGCTCTTGCTTTCCAGAGTCTCTAATACAGCAAGATACTTGAGTGTGCTCAGAACAAAAGAACTGTGTTTCCTACACATATGGACCATATCTAGTTCAACTCTTCTTCTGAAGCTGATATAAAGCACTGTTCCTGTAACATCCAATGCTTTTCAATTAAGACCTAGAAACGTGTGAGCTTCGTGTGTAATGTAGTTCTTTTGAGATGTAAAGTAACTGCCCTTACCTGAAAGGATATGTTGCTTGTAAGAAGACTCAGAGCCTGGGATTTAACTCCATTTCTGAAGTGGAAAACACAGCAGAGTTCTCATCCATTGATCACACTCTGCTTTAGAGCAAGAAGCACGCTCTTGCTTTCTAGAGTCTCTAAGACAGCAGGAAACATGAGTGTGCTGAGAACAAAAGAACGGTGTTTCCTACACATACGGGCCATATCTAGTCCAACTCTGCTTCTGAATGTGAAACAAACCACAGGTCCTCTAACATCCAATGCTTGTCCTTTAAGATGAGAAACTTGTGAGCTTCGTGAACAATGTAGTTCTTTTGAGCTGTAAAGTAACTGCCCTTAACTGAAACGAAGTCTTGCTTGTAGGAAGACTCAGAGCCTGGGATTTAACTCCATTTCTGAAGTGAAACACACAGCAGAGTTCTCATCCATAGATCACACTCTGCTTTAGAGCAAGAAGCACGCTCTTGCTTTCTAGAGTCTCTAAGACAGCAGGAAAAGTGAGTGTGCTGAGAACAAAAGAACAGTGTTTCCTACACATACGGACCATATCTAGTCCAACTCTGCTTCTGAAACTGATACAAAGCACTGG
Source organism: Onychomys leucogaster (assembly GCA_949786385.1). Classification (NCBI taxonomy): domain Eukaryota; kingdom Metazoa; phylum Chordata; class Mammalia; order Rodentia; family Cricetidae; genus Onychomys; species Onychomys leucogaster. The sequence goes on along the minus strand of CATKUP010000009.1, from coordinate 1,424,746 downwards.
TCCTCTAACATGCAATGCTTGGCAGTTAAGATGAGAAACGTGTTGGCTTCGTAATCGATGTAGTTTGATTTAGCTGAAAAGTGACTGCCCTTACCTGAAACGAAGTCTTGTTTGTAGGAAGACTCAGAGCCTGGGATTTAACTCCATTTCTGAAGTGAATCACACAGCAGAGTTCTCATCCATAGATCACACTCTGATTTAGAGCAAGAAGCACGCTCTAGCTTTCTAGAGTCTCTAAGACAGCATGAAACATGAGTGTGATGAGAACAAAAGAAAGGTTTTTCCTACACATACAGACCATATCTAGTTCATCTCTGCTTCTGAAACTGAAACAAACCAGAGGTCCTCTAACAACCAATGCTTTTCAGTTTAGATGAGAAACGCGTGGGATTCGTGAACGATGCAGTTTTTTGAGCTGTAAAGTAACTGCCCTTACCTGAAAAGAAGTCTTGCTTGTAGGAAGACTCAGAGCCTGGGATTTAACTCCATTTCTGAAGTGAAACACACAGCATAGTTCTCATCCTTGGATCACACTCTGCTTTAGAGCAAGAAGCACGCTCTTGCTTTCTAGAGTCTCTAAGACAGCAGGAAACTTGAGTGTGATCAGAACAAAAGAACGGTGTTTCCTACACATAGGGACCATATCTAGTTCAACTCTGCTTCTGAAACTGAAACAAACCACAGTTCCTCTAACATCCAATGCTTGTCATTTAAGATGAGAAACGTGTGAGCATCATGAAAGGTTGTTCTTTTGAGCTGAAAAGTGACTGCCATTACCTGAAACGAAGTCTTGCTTGTAGGAAGACTCAGAGCCTGGGATTTAACTCCATTTCTGAAGTGAAACACACAGCAGAGTTCTCATCCTTAGATCACACTCTGCTTTAGAGCAAGAAGCACGCTCTTGCTTTCCAGAATCTCTAATACAGCAGGATACTTGAGTGTGCTCAGAACAAAAGAACTGTGTTTCCTACACATATGGACCATATCTAGTTCAACTCTTCTTCTGAAGCTGATATAAAGCACTGTTCCTGTAACATGTAATGCTTTTCAATTAAGACCGAGAAACGTGTGAGCTTCGTGTAATGTAGTTCTTTTGAGATGTAAAGTAACTGCCCTTACCTGAAACGAAGTCTTGCTTGTAAGAAGACTCAAAGCCTGGGATTTAACTCCATTTCTGAAGTGGAACACACTGCAGAGTTCTCATCCATTGATCACACTCTGCTTTAGAGCAAGAAGCACGCTCTTGCTTTCTAGAATCTCCAAAACAGCATGAAACATGAGTGTGATGAGAAGAAAAGAAAGGTATTTCCTACACATACAGACCATATCTAGTCCAACTCTGCTTCTGAAACTGATACAAAGCACAGGTCCTCCTACATCCAATGCTTGTCATTTAAGATGAGAAACGTGTTAGCTTCGTGAACGATGTAGTTCGTTTGAGCTGAAAAGTGACTGCCCTTACCTGAAACGAAGTGTTTCTTGTAGGAAGACACAGGGCCTTGGATTTAATTCCATTTCTGAAGGGAAACACACAGCATAGTTCTCATCCTTGGATCACACTCTGCTTTAGAGCAAGAAGCATGCTCTTGCTTTCTAGTGTCTCTAATACAGCAGGAAACGTGAGTGTGCTCAGAACAAAGAACGGTGTTTCCTACACATACAGACCATATCTAGTTCATCTCTGCTTCTGAAACTGAAACAAACCAGATGTCCTCTAACAACCAATGCTTTTCAGTTTAGATGTGAAACGTGTGAGCTTCATGAACGATGTAGTTCGTTTGAGCTGTAAAGTAACTGCCCTTACCTGCAAAGATGTCTTGCTTGTAGGAAGACTCAGAGCCTGGGATTTAACTCCATTTCTGAAGTGAAACACACAGCAGAGTTCTCATCCATTGATCACACTCTGCTTTAGAGCAAGAAGCACGCTCTTGCTTTCTAGAGTCTCTAAGACAGCAGGAAACTTGAGTGTGATCAGAACAAAAGAACGGTGTTTCCTACACATAGGGACCATATCTAGTTCAACTCTGCTTCTGAAACTGAAACAAACCACAGTTCCTCTAACATCCAATGCTTCTCAGTTAAGATGAGACACGTGTGAGCTTTCTGAATGATGTAGTTCGTTTGAGCTGAAAAGTGACTCCCCTTACCTGAAACGAAGTCTTTCTTGTAGGAAGACTCAGAGCCTGGGATTTAACTCCATTTTTGAAGTGAAACACACAGCAGAGTTCTCATCCATAGGTCACACTCTGCTTTAGAGCAAGAAGCACGCTGTTGCTTTCTAGAGTCTCTAAGACAGCAGGAAACGTGAGTGTGCTGAGAACAAAAGAACAGTTTTTCCTACATATATGGACCATATCTCGTCCAACTCTGCTTCTGAAACTGAAACAAAGCACTGGTCCTCTAACATGCCATGCTTGGCAGTTAAGATGAGAAACGATTTAGCTTCGTGAACGATGTAGTTTGTTTGTGCTGAAAAGTGACTGCCCTTACGTGAAATGAAGACTTTTTGGTAGGAAGACACAAAGCTTGGGATTTAACTCCATTTCTGAAGGGAAACACCAAGCACAGTTCTCTTCCATGAATCACACTCTGCTTTAGAGCAAGAAGCACGCTCTTCCTTTCTAGAGTCTCTAATACAGCAGGAAACGTGATTGTGCTCAGAACAAAAGAACTGTGTTTCCTACACATACTGACCATATCTAGTTCAACTCTTCTTCTGAAACTGACACAAAGCACAGGTCCTCTAACATCCAATGCTTGACATTTAAGATGAGAAACGTGTGAGCATCATAAAAGATGTAGTTCCTTTGAGCTGAAAATTGACTGCCATTACCTGAAACGAAGTCTTGCTTATAGGAAGACTCAGAGCCTGGGATTTAACTCCATTTCTGAAGTGAAAAACACAGCAGAGTTCTCATCCTTAGATCACACTCTGCTTTCGAGCAAGAAGCACACTCTTGCTTTCGAGAGTCTCTAATACAGCAGGATACTTGAGTGTGCTCAGAACAAAAGAACTGTGTTTCGTACACATATGGACCATATCTAGTTCAACTCTTCTTCTGAAGCTGATATAAAGCACTGTTCCTGTAACATCCAATAATTTTCAATTAAGACCGAGAAACGTGTGAGCTTCGTGTATAATGTAGTTCTTTAGAGATGTAAAGTAACTCCCCTTATCTGAAAGGATATCTTGCTTGTAAGAAGACTCAAAGCCTGGGATTTAACTCCATTTCTGAAGTGGAACACACTGCAGAGTTCTCATCCATTGATCACACTCTGCTTTAGTGCAAGAAGCACGCTCTTGCTTTCTAGAGTCTCTAAGACAGCAGGAAACATGAGTGTGCTGAGAACAAATGAACGGTGTTTCCTACACATACGGGCCATATCTAGTCCAACTCTGCTTCTGAAAGTGAAACAAACCACAGTTCCTCTAACATCCAATGCTTGTCCGTTAAGATGAGAAACTTGTGAGCTTCGTGAACGATGTAGTTCGTTAGAGCTGTAAAGTAACTGCCATTAACTGAAACGAAGTCTTGCTTGTAGGAAGACTCAGAGCCTGGGATTTAACTCCATTTCTGAAGGGAAACACACAGCATAGTTCTCATCCATGGATCACACTCTGCTTTAGAGCAAGAAGCACGCTCTTGCTTTCTAGAGTCTCTAATACAGCTGGAAAACTGAGTGTGCTCAGATCAAAAGAACGGTGTTTCCTACATATACAGACCATATCTAGTCCAATTCTGCTTCTGAAACTGAAACAAACCACAGGTCCTCTAACATCCAATGCTTGTCTGTCAAGATGAGAAACATGTGAGATTTGTGAACGATGTACTTCGTTTGAGCTGTAAAGTAACTGCCCTTACCAGAAACGAAGTCTTGCTTGTAGGAAGACTCAGAGCCTGGGATTTAACTCCATTTCTGAAGTGAAACACACAGCAGAGTTCTCATCCATAGATCACACTCTGCTTTAGAGCAAGAAGCACGCTCTTGCTTTCTAGAGTCTCTAAGACAGCAGGAAAAGTGAGTGTGCTGAGAACAAAAGAACAGTGTTTCCTACATATACGGACCATATCTAGTCCAACTCTGCTTCTGAAGCTGATACAAAGCACAGGTCCTCTAACATCCAATGCTTGACATTTAAGATGAGAAACGTGTGAGCATCATGAAAGATGTAGTTCTTTTGAGCTGAAAAGTGACTGCCATTACCTGAAACGAAGTCTTGCTTATAGGAAGACTTAGAGCCGGGGATTTAACTCCATTTCTGAAGTGGAACACACAGCAGAGTTCTCATCCTTAGATCACACTCTGCTTTCGAGCAAGAAGCACGCTCTTGCTTTCCAGAGTCTCTAATAAAGCAGGATACTTGAGTGTGCTCAGAACAAAAGAACTGTGTTTCCTACACATATGGACCATATCTAGTTCAACTCATCTTCTGAAGCTGATATAAAGCACTGTTCCTGTAACATCCAATGCTTTTCAATTAAGACCGAGAAACTTGTGAGCTTCGTGTATAATGTAGTTCTTTAGAGATGTAAAGTAACTCCCCTTATCTGAAAGGATATCTTGCTTGTAAGAAGACTCAAAGCCTGGGATTTAACTCCATTTCTGAAGTGGAACACACTGCAGAGTTCTCATCCATTGATCACACTCTGCTTTAGTGCAAGAAGCACGCTCTTGCTTTCTAGAGTCTCTAAGACAGCAGGAAACATGAGTGTGCTGAGAACAAATGAACGGTGTTTCCTACACATAAGGGCCATATCTAGTCCAACTCTGCTTCTGAAAGTGAAACAAACCACAGTTCCTCTAACATCCAATGCTTGTCCGTTAAGATGAGAAACTTGTGAGCTTCGTGAACGATGTAGTTCGTTAGAGCTGTAAAGTAACTGCCATTAACTGAAACGAAGTCTTGCTTGTAGGAAGACTCAGAGCCTGGGATTTAACTCCATTTCTGAAGGGAAACACACAGCATAGTTCTCATCCATGGATCACACTCTGCGTTAGAGCAAGAAGCACGCTCTTGCTTTCTAGAGTCTCTAATACAGCTGGAAAACTGAGTGTGCTCAGATCAAAAGAACGGTGTTTCCTACATATACAGACCATATCTAGTCCAATTCTGCTTCTGAAAGTGAAACAAACCACAGGTCCTCTAACATCCAATGCTTGTCTGTCAAGATGAGAAACATGTGAGCTTTGTGAATGATGTAGTTCGTTTGAGCTGTAAAGTAACTGCCCTTACCTGAAACGAAGTCTTGCTTGTAGGAAGCCTCAGAGCCTGGGATTTAACTCCATTTCTGAAGTAAAACACACAGCAGAGTTCTCATCCATAGATCACACTCTGCTTTAGTGCAAGAAGCAAGCTCTTGCTTTCTAGAGTCTCTAAGACTGCAGGAAACATGAGTGTGCTGAGAACAAATGAACGGTGTTTCCTACACATACGGGCCATATCTAGTCCAACTCTGCTTCTGAAAGTGAAACAAACCACAGGTCCTCTAACATCCAATGCTTGTCTGTCAAGATGAGAAACATGTGAGCTTCCTGAACGATGTAGTTTGCTTGAGCTGAAAAGTGACTGCCCTTACATGAAATGAAGACTTTTTTGTAGGAAGACACAAAGCCAGGGATTTAACTCCATTTCTGAAGGGAAACACCCAGCACAGTTCTCTTCCATGAATCACACTCTGCTTTAGAGCAAGAAGCACGCTCTTCCTTTCTAGAGTCTCTAATACAGCAGGAAACGTGATTGTGCTCAGAACAAAAGAACTGTGTTTCCTACACATACTGACCATATCTAGTTCAACTCTTCTTCTGAAACTGACACAAAGCACAGGTCCTCTAACATCCAATGCTTGACATTTAAGATGAGAAACGTGTGAGCATCATGAAAGATGTAGTTCCTTTGAGCTGAAAAGTGACTGCCATTACCTGAAACGAAGTCTTGCTTATAGGAAGACTCAGAGCCTGGGATTTAACTCGATTTCTGAAGTGAAACACACAGCAGAGTTCTCATCCTTAGATCACACTCTGCTTTAGAGCAAGAAGCACGCTCTTGCTTTCCAGAATCTCTAATACAGCAGGATACTTGAGTGTGCTCAGAACAAAAGAACTGTGTTTCCTACACATATGGACCATATCTAGTTCAACTCTTCTTCTGAAGCTGATATAAAGCACTGTTCCTGTAACATGCAATGCTTTTCAATTAAGACCGAGAAACGTGTGAGCTTCGTGTATAATGTAGTTCTTTTGAGATGTAAAGTAACTGCCCTTACCTGAAATGATATCTTGCTTGTAAGAAGACTCAAAGCCTGGGATTTAACTCCATTTCTGAAGTGGAACACACTGCAGAGTTCTCATCCATTGATCACACTCTGCTTTAGAGCAAGAAGCACGCTCTTGCTTTCTAGAATCTCCAAAACAGCATGAAACATGAGTGTGATGAGAAGAAAAGAAAGGTGTTTCCTACACATACGGACCATATCTAGTCCAACTCTGCTTCTGAAACTGATACAAATCACAGGTCCTCCTACATCCAATGCTTGTCATTTAAGATGAGAAACTTGTGAGCTTCGTGAACAATGTAGTTCGTTTGAGCTGTAAAGTAACTGGCATTAACTGAAACGAAGTCCTGCTTGTAGGAAGACTCAGAGCCTGGGATTTAACTCCATTTCTGAAGGGAAACACCCAGCACAGTTCTCTTCCATGAATCACACTCTGCTTTAGAGCAAGAAGCACGTTCTTCCTTTCTAGAGTCTCTAATACAGCAGGAAACGTGATTGTGCTCAGAACAAAAGAACTGTGTTTCCTACACATACTGACCATATCTAGTTCAACTCTTCTTCTGAAACTGACACAAAGCACAGGTCCTCTAACATCCAATGCTTGACGTTTAAGATGAGAAACGTGTGAGCATCATGAAAGATGTAGTTCTTTGAGCTGAAAAGTGACTGCCATTACCAGAAACGAAGTCTTGCTTATAGGAAGACTCAGAGCCTGGGATTTAACTCCATTTCTGAAGTGAAACACACAGCAGAGTTCTCATCCTTAGATCACACTCTGCTTTAGAGCAAGAAGCACGCTCTTGCTTTCCAGAGTCTCTAATACAGCAGGATACTTGCGTGTGCTCAGAACAATGAACTGTGTTTCCTACACATATGGACCATATCTAGTTCAACTCTTCTTCTGAAGCTGATATAAAGCACTGTTCCTGTAACATCCAATGCTTTTCAATTAAGACCGAGAAACGTGTGAGCTTCGTGTATAATATAGTTCTTTTGAGATGTAAAGTAACTCCCCTTACCTGAAATGATATCTTGCTTGTAAGAAGACTCAAAGCCTGGGATTTAACTCCATTTCTGAAGTGGAACACACTGCAGAGTTCTCATCCATTGATCACACTCTGCTTTAGATTAAAAAGCACACTCTTGCTTTCTAGAGTCTCTAAGACAGCAGGAAACATGAGTGTGCTGAGAACAAATGAACGGTGTTTCCTACACATACGGGCCATATCTAGTCCAACTCTGCTTCTGAAAGTGAAACAAACCACAGTTCCTCTAACATCCAATGCTTGTCCGTTAAGATGAGAAACTTGTGAGCTTCGTGAACAATGTAGTTCGTTTGAGCTGTAAAGTAACTGCCATTAACTGAAACGAAGTCTTGCTTGTAGGAAGACTCAGAGCCTGGGATTTATCTCCATTTCTGAAGGGAAACACACAGCATAGTTCTCATCCATGGATCACACTCTGCTTTAGAGCAAGAAGCTCGCTCTTGCTTTCTAGAGTCTCTAATACAGCTGGAAACCTGAGTGTGCTCAGATCAAAAGAACGGTGTTTCCTACATATTCAGACCATATCTAGTCCAATTCTGCTTCCGAAACTGAAACAAACCACAGGTCCTCTAACATCCAATGCTTGTCTGTCAAGATGAGAAACATGTGAGCTTTGTGAACGATGTAGTTCGTTTGAGCTGTAAAGTAACTGCCCTTACCAGAAACGAAGTCTTGCTTGTAGGAAGACTCAGAGCCTGGGATTTAACTCCATTTCTGAAGTGAAACACACAGCAGAGTTCTCATCCATAGATCACACTCTGCTTTAGAGCAAGAAGCACGCTCTTGCTTTCTAGAGTCTCTAAGACAGCAGGAAAAGTGAGTGTGCTGAGAACAAAAGAACAGTGTTTCCTACACATACGGACCATATCTAGTTCAACTCTGCTTCTGAAACTGAAACAAACCACAGTTCCTCTAACATCCAATGCTTCTCAGTTAAGATGAGACACGTGTGAGCTTTCTGAATGATGTAGTTCGTTTGAGCTGAAAAGTGACTCCCCTTACCTGAAACGAAGTCTTTCTTGTAGGAAGACTCAGAGCCTGGGATTTAACTCCATTTTTGAAGTGAAACACACAGCAGAGTTCTCATCCATAGGTCACACTCTGCTTTAGAGCTAGAAGCACGCTCTTGCTTTCTAGAGTCTCTAAGACAGCAGGAAACTTGAGTGTGATCAGAACAAAAGAACGGTGTTTCCTACACATAGGGACCATATCTAGTCCAACTCTGCTTCTGAAAGTGAAACAAACCACAGGTCCTCTAACATCCAATGATTGTCCGTTAAGATGAGAAACTTGTGAGCTTCGTGAACAATGTAGTTCGTTTGAGCTGTAAAGTAACTGCCCTTAACTGAAACGAAGTCTTGCTTGTAGGAAGACTCAGAGCCTGGGATTTAACTCCATTTCTGAAGGGAAACACACAGCAGAGTTCTCATCCATAGGTCACACTCTGCTTTAGAGCAAGAAGCACGCTCTTGCTTTTAGAGTCTCTAAGACAGCAGGAAACGTGAGTGTGCTGAGAACAAAAGAACAGTTTTTCCTACATATACGGACAATATCTATTCCAACTCTGCTTCTGAAACTGAAACAAAGCACTGGTCCTCTAACATGCAATGCTTGGCAGTTAAGATGAGAAACATTTTAGCTTCGTGAACGATGTAGTTTGTTTGAGCTGAAAAGTGACTGCCCTTACGTGAAATGAAGACTTTTTTGTAGGAAGACACAAAGCCTGGGATTTAACTCCATTTCTGAAGGGAAACACCCAGCACAGTTCTCTTCCATGAATCACACTCTGCTTTAGAGCAAGAAGCACGCTCTTCCTTTCTAGAGTCTCTAATACAGGAGGAAACATGATTGTGCTCAGAACAAAAGAACTGTGTTTCCTACACATACTGACCATATCTAGTTCAACTCTTCTTCTGAAACTGACAAAAAGCACAGGTCCTCTAACATCCAATGCTTGTCATTTAAGATGAGAAACGTGTGAGCATCATGAAAAGTAGTTCTTTTGAGCTGAAAAGTGACTGCCATTACCTGAAACGAAGTCTTGCTTGTAGGAAGACTCAGAGCCTGGGATTTAACTCCATTTCTGAAGTGAAACACACAGCAGAGTTCTCATCCTTAGATCACACTCTGCTTTAGAGCAAGAAGCACGCTCTTGCTTTCCAGAGTCTCTAATACAGCAAGATACTTGAGTGTGCTCAGAACAAAAGAACTGTGTTTCCTACACATATGGACCATATCTAGTTCAACTCTTCTTCTGAAGCTGATATAAAGCACTGTTCCTGTAACATCCAATGCTTTTCAATTAAGACCTAGAAACGTGTGAGCTTCGTGTGTAATGTAGTTCTTTTGAGATGTAAAGTAACTGCCCTTACCTGAAAGGATATGTTGCTTGTAAGAAGACTCAGAGCCTGGGATTTAACTCCATTTCTGAAGTGGAAAACACAGCAGAGTTCTCATCCATTGATCACACTCTGCTTTAGAGCAAGAAGCACGCTCTTGCTTTCTAGAGTCTCTAAGACAGCAGGAAACATGAGTGTGCTGAGAACAAAAGAACGGTGTTTCCTACACATACGGGCCATATCTAGTCCAACTCTGCTTCTGAATGTGAAACAAACCACAGGTCCTCTAACATCCAATGCTTGTCCTTTAAGATGAGAAACTTGTGAGCTTCGTGAACAATGTAGTTCTTTTGAGCTGTAAAGTAACTGCCCTTAACTGAAACGAAGTCTTGCTTGTAGGAAGACTCAGAGCCTGGGATTTAACTCCATTTCTGAAGTGAAACACACAGCAGAGTTCTCATCCATAGATCACACTCTGCTTTAGAGCAAGAAGCACGCTCTTTCTTTCTAGAGTCTCTAAGACAGCAGGAAAAGTGAGTGTGCTGAGAACAAAAGAACAGTGTTTCCTACACATACGGACCATATCTAGTCCAACTCTGCTTCTGAAACTGATACAAAGCACTGGTCCTCTAACATGCAATGCTTGGCAGTTAAGATGAGAAACGTGTTAGCTTCGTAATCGATGTAGTTTGATTTAGCTGAAAAGTGACTGCCCTTACCTGAAACGAAGTCTTGTTTGTAGGAAGACTCAGAGCCTGGGATTTAACTCCATTTCTGAAGTGAATCACACAGCAGAGTTCTCATCCATAGATCATACTCTGCTTTAGAGCAAGAAGCACGCACTTGCTTTCTAGATTCTCTAAGACAGCAGGAAAAGTGAGTGTGCTGAGAACAAAAGAACAGTGTTTCCTACACATACGGACCATATCTAGTCCAACTCTGCTTCTGAAACTGATACAAAGCACTGGTCCTCTAACATGCAATGCTTGGCAGTTAAGATGAGAAACGTGTTAGCTTCGTAAACGATGTAGTTTGTTTTAGCTGAAAAGTGACTTTCCTTACCTGAAACGAAGTCTTGTTTGTAGGAAGACTCAGAGCCTGGGATTTAACTCCATTTCTGAAGTGAATCACACAGCAGAGTTCTCATCCATAGATCACACTCTGATTTAGATCAAGAAGCACGCTCTAGCTTTCTAGAGTCTCTAAGACAGCATGAAACATGAGTGTGATGAGAACAAAAGAAAGGTTTTTCCTACACATACAGACCATATCTAGTTCATCTCTGCTTCTGAAACTGAAAAAAACCAGAGGTCCTCTAACAACCAATGCTTTTCAGTTTAGATGAGAAACGTGTGGGCTTCGTGAACGATGCAGTTTTTTGAGCAGTAAAGTAACTGCCCTTACCTGAAAAGAAGTCTTGCTTGTAGGAAGACTCAGAGCCTGGGATTTAACTCCATATCTGAAGTGAAACACACAGCATAGTTCTCATCCATTGATCACACTCTGCTTTAGAGCAAGAAGCACGCTCTTGCTTTCTAGAGTCTCTAAGACAGCAGGAAACTTGAGTGTGATCAGAACAAAAGAACGGTGTTTCCTACACATACGGACCATATCTAGTCCAACTCTGCTTCTGAAACTGATACAAAGCACAGGTCCTCCTACATCCAATGCTTGTCATTTAAGATGAGAAACTTGTGAGCTTCGTGAACAATGTAGTTCGTTTGAGCTGTAAAGTAACTGCCATTAACTGAAACGAAGTCCTGCTTGTAGGAAGACTCAGATCCTGGGATTTAACTCCATTTCTGAAGTGAAACACACAGCAGAGTTCTCATCCTTAGATCACACTCTGCTTTAGAGCAAGAAGCACGCTCTTGCTTTCCAGAGTCTCTAATACAGCAGGATACTTGAGTGTGCTCAGAACAATGAACTGTGTTTCCTACACATATGGACCATATCTAGTTCAACTCTTCTTCTGAAGCTGATATAAAGCACTGTTCCTGTAACATCCAATGCTTTTCAATTAAGACCGAGAAACGTGTGAGCTTCGTGTATAATGTAGTTCTTTTGAGATGTAAAGTAACTCCCCTTACCTGAAACGATATCTTGCTTGTAAGAAGACTCAAAGCCTGGGATTTAACTCCATTTCTGAAGTGGAACACACTGCAGAGTTCTCATCCATTGATCACACTCTGCTTTAGAGCAAAAAGCACACTCTTGCTTTCTAGAGTCTCTAAGACAGCAGGAAACATGAGTGTGATCAGAACAAAATAACGGAGTTTCCTACACATACGGGCCATATCTAGTCCAACTCTGCTTCTGAAAGTGAAACAAACCACAGGTCCTCTAACATCCAATGATTGTCCGTTAAGATGAGAAACTTGTGAGCTTCGTGAACAATGTAGCTCGTTTGAGCTGTAAAGTAACTGCCCTTAACTGAAACGAAGTCTTGCTTGTAGGAAGACTCAGAGCCTGGGATTTAACTCCATTTCTGAAGGGAAACACACAGCAGAGTTCTCATCCATAGGTCACACTCTGCTTTAGAGCAAGAAGCACGCTCTTGCTTTTAGAGTCTCTAAGACAGCAGGAAACGTGAGTGTGCTGAGAACAAAAGAACAGTTTTTCCTACATATACGGACAATATCTATTCCAACTCTGCTTCTGAAACTGAAACAAAGCACTGGTCCTCTAACATGCAATGCTTGGCAGTTAAGATGAGAAACATTTTAGCTTCGTGAACGATGTAGTTTGTTTGAGCTGAAAAGTGACTGCCCTTACGTGAAATGAAGACTTTTTTGTAGGAAGACACAAAGCCTGGGAATTAACTCCATTTCTGAAGGGAAACACCCAGCACAGTTCTCTTCCATGAATCACACTCTGCTTTAGAGCAAGAAGCACGCTCTTCCTTTCTAGAGTCTCTAATACAGGAGGAAACATGATTGTGCTCAGAACAAATGAACTGTGTTTCCTACACATACTGACCATATCTAGTTCAACTCTTCTTCTAAAACTGACAAAAAGCACAGGTCCTCTAACATCCAATGCTTGTCATTTAAGATGAGAAACGTGTGAGCATCATGAAAGGTAGTTCTTTTGAGCTGAAAAGTGACTGCCATTACCTGAAACGAAGTCTTGCTTGTAGGAAGACTCAGAGCCTGGGATTTAACTCCATTTCTGAAGTGGAACACACAGCAGAGTTCTCATCCTTAGATCACACTCTGCTTTAGAGCAAGAAGCACGCTCTTGCTTTCCAGAGTCTCTAATACAGCAGGATACTTGAGTGTGCTCAGAACAAAAGAACTGTGTTTCCTACACATATGGACCATATCTAGTTCAACTCTTCTTCTGAAGCTGATATAAAGCACTGTTCCTGTAACATGCAATGCTTTTCAATTAAGACCGAGAAACGTGTGAGCTTCGTGTGTAATGTAGTTCTTTTGAGATGTAAAGTAACTGCCCTTACCTGAAAGGATATGTTGCTCCTAAGAAGACTCAGAGCCTGGGATTTAACTCCATTTCTGAAGTGGAACACACAGCAGAGTTCTCATCCATTGATCACACTCTGCTTTAGAGCAAGAAGCACGCTCTTGCTTTCCAGAGTCTCTAATACAGCAGGATACTTGAGTGTGCTCAGAACAAAAGAACTGTGTTTCCTACACATATGGACCATATCTAGTTCAACTCTTCTTCTGAAGCTGATATAAAGCACTGTTCCTGTAACATGCAATGCTTTTCAATTAAGACCGAGAAACGTGTGAGCTTCGTGTGTAATGTAGTTCTTTTGAGATGTAAAGTAACTGCCCTTACCTGAAAGGATATGTTGCTCCTAAGAAGACTCAGAGCCTGGGATTTAACTCCATTTCTGAAGTGGAACACACAGCAGAGTTCTCATCCATTGATCACACTCTGCTTTAGAGCAAGAAGCACGCTCTTGCTTTCTAGAGTCTCTAAGACAGCAGGAAAAATGAGTGTGCTGAGAACAAAAGAACGGTGTTTCCAACACATACGGGCCATATCTAGTCCAACTCTGCTTCTGAAAGTGAAACAAACCACAGTTCCTCTAACATCCAATGCTTGTCCGTTAAGATGAGAAACTTGTGAGCTTCGTGAACGATGTAGTTCGTTAGATCTGTAAAGTAACTGCCATTAACTGAAACGCAGTCTTGCTTGTAGAAAGACTCAGAGCCTGGGATTTAACTCCATTTCTGAAGGGAAACACACAGCATAGTTCTCATCCATGGATCACACTGTGCTTTAGAGCAAGAAGCACGCTCTTGCTTTCTAGAGTCTCTAATACAGCTGGAAACCTGAGTGTGCTCAGATCAAAAGAACGGTGTTTCCTACATATACGGACCATATCTAGTCCAACTCTGCTTCTGAAGCTGATACAAAGCACAGGCCCTCTAACATCCAATGCTTGACATTTAAGATTAGAAACGTGTGAGCATCATGAAAGATGTAGTTCTTTTGAGCTGAAAAGTGACTGCCATTACCTGAAACGAAGTCTTGCTTATAGGAAGACTCAGAGCCGGGGATTTAACTCCATTTCTGAAGTGGAACACACAGCAGAGTTCTCATCCTTTGATCACACTCTGCTTTCGAGCAAGAAGCATGCTCTTGCTTTCCAGAGTCTCTAATAAAGCAGGATACTTGAGTGTGCTCAGAACAAAAGAACTGTGTTTCCTACACATATGGACCATATCTAGTTCAACTCTTCTTCTGAAGCTGATATGAAGCACTGTTCCTGTAACATCCAATGCTTTTCAATTAAGACCGAGAAACGTGTGAGCTTCGTGTATAATGTAGTTCTTTTGAGATGTAAAGTAACTCCCCTTATCTGAAAGGATATCTTGCTTGTAAGAAGACTCAAAGCCTGGGATTTAACTCCATTTCTGAAGTGGAACACACTGCAGAGTTCTCATCCATTGATCACACTCTGCTTTAGTGCAAGAAGCACGCTCTTGCTTTCTAGAGTCTCTAAGACAGCAGGAAACATGAGTGTGCTGAGAACAAAAGAACGGTGTTTCCTACACATACGGGCCATATCTAGTCCAACTCTGCTTCTGAAAGTGAAACAAACCACAGGTCCTCTAACATCCAATGCTTGTCTGTCAAGATGAGAAACATGTGAGCTTCCTGAACGATGTAGTTTGTTTGAGCTGAAAAGTGACTGCCCTTACATGAAATGAAGACTTTTTTGTAGGAAGACACAAAGCCTGGGATTTAACTCCATTTCTGAAGGGAAACACCCAGCACAGTTCTCTTCCATGAATCACACTCTGCTTTAGAGCAAGAAGCACGCTCTTCCTTTCTAGAGTCTCTAATACAGCAGGAAACGTGATTGTGCTCAGAACAAAGAACTGTGTTTCCTACACATACTGACCATATCTAGTCCAACTCTGCTTCTGAAGCTGATACAAAGCACAGGTCCTCTAACATACAATGCTTGACATTTAAGATGAGAAACGTGTGAGCATCATGAAAGATGTAGTTCCTTTGAGCTGAAAAGTGACTGCCATTACCTGAAACGAAGTCTTGCTTATAGGAAGACTCAGAGCCTGGGATTTAACTCGATTTCTGAAGTGAAACACACAGCAGAGTTCTCATCCTTAGATCACACTCTGCTTTAGAGCAAGAAGCACGCTCTTGCTTTCCAGAATCTCTAATACAGCATGATACTTGAGTGTGCTCAGAACAAAAGAACTGTGTTTCCTACACATATGGACCATATCTAGGTCAACTCTTCTTCTGAAGCTGATATAAAGCACTGTTCCTGTAACATGCAATGCTTTTCAATTAAGACCGAGAAACGTGTGAGCTTCGTGTAATGTAGTTCTTTTGAGATGTAAAGTAACTGCCCTTACCTGAAACGATATCTTGCTTGTAAGAAGACTCAAAGCCTGGGATTTAACTCCATTTCTGAAGTGGAACACACTGCAGAGTTCTCATCCATTGATCACACTCTGCTTTAGAGCAAGAAGCACGCTCTTGCTTTCTAGAATCTCCAAAACAGCATGAAACATGAGTGTGATGAGAAGAAAAGAAAGGTGTTTCCTACACATACGGACCATATCTAGTCCAACTCTGCTTCTGAAACTGATACAATGCACAGGTCCTCCTACATCCAATGCTTGTCATTTAAGATGAGAAACGTGTTAGCTTCGTGAACGATGTAGTTCGTTTGAGCTGAAAAGTGACTGCCCTTACCTGAAACGAAGTGTTTCTTGTAGGAAGACACAGGGCCTGGGATTTAACTCCATTTCTGAAGGGAAACACACAGCATAGTTCTCATCCTTGGATCACACTCTGCTTTAGAGCAAGAAGCATGCTCTTGCTTTCTAGTGTCTCTAATACAGCAGGAAACGTGAGTGTGCTCAGAACAAAGAACGTTGTTTCCTACACATACAGACCATTTCTAGTTCATCTCTGCTTCTGAAACTGAAACAAACCAGATGTCCTCTAACAACCAATGCTTTTCAGTTTAGATGTGAAACGTGTGAGCTTCATGAACGATGTAGTTCGTTTGAGCTGTAAAGTAACTGCCCTTACCTGCAAAGATGTCTTGCTTGTAGGAAGACTCAGAGCCTGGGATTTAACTACATTTCTGAAGTGAAACACACAGCATAGTTCTCATCCATTGATCACACTCTGCTTTAGAGCAAGAAGCACGCTCTTGCTTTCTAGAGTCTCTAAGACAGCAGGAAACTTGAGTGTGATCAGAACAAAAGAACGGTGTTTCCTAAACATAGGGACCATATCTAGTTCAACTCTGCTTCTGAAACTGAAACAAACCACAGTTCCTCTAACATCCAATGCTTCTCAGTTAAGATGAGACACGTGTGAGCTTTCTGAATGATGTAGTTCGTTTGAGCTGAAAAGTGACTCCCCTTACCTGAAACGAAGTCTTTCTTGTAGGAAGACTCAGAGCCTGGGATTTAACTCCATTTTTGAAGTGAAACACACAGCAGAGTTCTCATCCATTGATCACACTCTGCTTTAGAGCAAGAAGCACGCTCTTGCTTTCTAGAGTCTCTAAGACAGCAGGAAACTTGAGTGTGATCAGAACAAAAGAACGGTGTTTCCTACACATACGGACCATATCTAGTCCAACTCTGCTTCTGAAAGTGAAACAAACCACAGGTCCTCTAACATCCAATGCTTGTCTGTCAAGATGAGAAACATGTGAGCTTCCTGAACGATGTAGTTTGTTTGAGCTGAAAAGTGACTGCCCTTACATGAAATGAAGACTTTTTTGTAGGAAGACACAAAGCCTGGGATTTAACTCCATTTCTGAAGGGAAACACCCAGCACAGTTCTCTTCCATGAATCACACTCTGCTTTAGAGCAAGAAGCACGCTCTTCCTTTCTAGAGTCTCTAATACAGCAGGAAACGTGATTGTGCTCAGAACAAAGAACTGTGTTTCCTACACATACTGACCATATCTAGTCCAACTCTGCTTCTGAAGCTGATACAAAGCACAGGTCCTCTAACATACAATGCTTGACATTTAAGATGAGAAACGTGTGAGCATCATGAAAGATGTAGTTCCTTTGAGCTGAAAAGTGACTGCCATTACCTGAAACGAAGTCTTGCTTATAGGAAGACTCAGAGCCTGGGATTTAACTCGATTTCTGAAGTGAAACACACAGCAGAGTTCTCATCCTTAGATCACACTCTGCTTTAGAGCAAGAAGCACGCTCTTGCTTTCCAGAATCTCTAATACAGCATGATACTTGAGTGTGCTCAGAACAAAAGAACTGTGTTTCCTACACATATGGACCATATCTAGGTCAACTCTTCTTCTGAAGCTGATATAAAGCACTGTTCCTGTAACATGCAATGCTTTTCAATTAAGACCGAGAAACGTGTGAGCTTCGTGTAATGTAGTTCTTTTGAGATGTAAAGTAACTGCCCTTACCTGAAACGATATCTTGCTTGTAAGAAGACTCAAAGCCTGGGATTTAACTCCATTTCTGAAGTGGAACACACTGCAGAGTTCTCATCCATTGATCACACTCTGCTTTAGAGCAAGAAGCACGCTCTTGCTTTCTAGAATCTCCAAAACAGCATGAAACATGAGTGTGATGAGAAGAAAAGAAAGGTGTTTCCTACACATACGGACCATATCTAGTCCAACTCTGCTTCTGAAACTGATACAATGCACAGGTCCTCCTACATCCAATGCTTGTCATTTAAGATGAGAAACGTGTTAGCTTCGTGAACGATGTAGTTCGTTTGAGCTGAAAAGTGACTGCCCTTACCTGAAACGAAGTGTTTCTTGTAGGAAGACACAGGGCCTGGGATTTAACTCCATTTCTGAAGGGAAACACACAGCATAGTTCTCATCCTTGGATCACACTCTGCTTTAGAGCAAGAAGCATGCTCTTGCTTTCTAGTGTCTCTAATACAGCAGGAAACGTGAGTGTGCTCAGAACAAAGAACGTTGTTTCCTACACATACAGACCATTTCTAGTTCATCTCTGCTTCTGAAACTGAAACAAACCAGATGTCCTCTAACAACCAATGCTTTTCAGTTTAGATGTGAAACGTGTGAGCTTCATGAACGATGTAGTTCGTTTGAGCTGTAAAGTAACTGCCCTTACCTGCAAAGATGTCTTGCTTGTAGGAAGACTCAGAGCCTGGGATTTAACTACATTTCTGAAGTGAAACACACAGCATAGTTCTCATCCATTGATCACACTCTGCTTTAGAGCAAGAAGCACGCTCTTGCTTTCTAGAGTCTCTAAGACAGCAGGAAACTTGAGTGTGATCAGAACAAAAGAACGGTGTTTCCTAAACATAGGGACCATATCTAGTTCAACTCTGCTTCTGAAACTGAAACAAACCACAGTTCCTCTAACATCCAATGCTTCTCAGTTAAGATGAGACACGTGTGAGCTTTCTGAATGATGTAGTTCGTTTGAGCTGAAAAGTGACTCCCCTTACCTGAAACGAAGTCTTTCTTGTAGGAAGACTCAGAGCCTGGGATTTAACTCCATTTTTGAAGTGAAACACACAGCAGAGTTCTCATCCATTGATCACACTCTGCTTTAGAGCAAGAAGCACGCTCTTGCTTTCTAGAGTCTCTAAGACAGCAGGAAACTTGAGTGTGATCAGAACAAAAGAACGGTGTTTCCTACACATACGGACCATATCTAGTCCAACTCTGCTTCTGAAACTGATACAAAGCACAGGTCCTCCTACATCCAATGCTTGTCATTTAAGATGAGAAACTTGTGAGCTTCGTGAACAATGTAGTTCGTTTGAGCTGTAAAGTAACTGCCATTAACTGAAACGAAGTCCTGCTTGTAGGAAGACTCAGATCCTGGGATTTAACTCCATTTCTGAAGTGAAACACACAGCAGAGTTCTCATCCTTAGATCACACTCTGCTTTAGAGCAAGAAGCACGCTCTTGCTTTCCAGAGTCTCTAATACAGCAGGATACTTGAGTGTGCTCAGAACAATGAACTGTGTTTCCTACACATATGGACCATATCTAGTTCAACTCTTCTTCTGAAGCTGATATAAAGCACTGTTCCTGTAACATCCAATGCTTTTCAATTAAGACCGAGAAACGTGTGAGCTTCGTGTATAATGTAGTTCTTTTGAGATGTAAAGTAACTCCCCTTACCTGAAACGATATCTTGCTTGTAAGAAGACTCAAAGCCTGGGATTTAACTCCATTTCTGAAGTGGAACACACTGCAGAGTTCTCATCCATTGATCACACTCTGCTTTAGAGCAAAAAGCACACTCTTGCTTTGTAGAGTCTCTAAGACAGCAGGAAACATGAGTGTGATCAGAACAAAATAACGGAGTTTCCTACACATACGGGCCATATCTAGTCCAACTCTGCTTCTGAAAGTGAAACAAACCACAGGTCCTCTAACATCCAATGATTGTCCGTTAAGATGAGAAACTTGTGAGCTTCGTGAACAATGTAGCTCGTTTGAGCTGTAAAGTAACTGCCCTTAACTGAAACGAAGTCTTGCTTGTAGGAAGACTCAGAGCCTGGGATTTAACTCCATTTCTGAAGGGAAACACACAGCAGAGTTCTCATCCATAGGTCACACTCTGCTTTAGAGCAAGAAGCACGCTCTTGCTTTTAGAGTCTCTAAGACAGCAGGAAACGTGAGTGTGCTGAGAACAAAAGAACAGTTTTTCCTACATATACGGACAATATCTATTCCAACTCTGCTTCTGAAACTGAAACAAAGCACTGGTCCTCTAACATGCAATGCTTGGCAGTTAAGATGAGAAACATTTTAGCTTCGTGAACGATGTAGTTTGTTTGAGCTGAAAAGTGACTGCCCTTACGTGAAATGAAGACTTTTTTGTAGGAAGACACAAAGCCTGGGAATTAACTCCATTTCTGAAGGGAAACACCCAGCACAGTTCTCTTCCATGAATCACACTCTGCTTTAGAGCAAGAAGCACGCTCTTCCTTTCTAGAGTCTCTAATACAGGAGGAAACATGATTGTGCTCAGAACAAATGAACTGTGTTTCCTACACATACTGACCATATCTAGTTCAACTCTTCTTCTAAAACTGACAAAAAGCACAGGTCCTCTAACATCCAATGCTTGTCATTTAAGATGAGAAACGTGTGAGCATCATGAAAGGTAGTTCTTTTGAGCTGAAAAGTGACTGCCATTACCTGAAACGAAGTCTTGCTTGTAGGAAGACTCAGAGCCTGGGATTTAACTCCATTTCTGAAGTGGAACACACAGCAGAGTTCTCATCCTTAGATCACACTCTGCTTTAGAGCAAGAAGCACGCTCTTGCTTTCCAGAGTCTCTAATACAGCAGGATACTTGAGTGTGCTCAGAACAAAAGAACTGTGTTTCCTACACATATGGACCATATCTAGTTCAACTCTTCTTCTGAAGCTGATATAAAGCACTGTTCCTGTAACATGCAATGCTTTTCAATTAAGACCGAGAAACGTGTGAGCTTCGTGTGTAATGTAGTTCTTTTGAGATGTAAAGTAACTGCCCTTACCTGAAAGGATATGTTGCTCCTAAGAAGACTCAGAGCCTGGGATTTAACTCCATTTCTGAAGTGGAACACACAGCAGAGTTCTCATCCATTGATCACACTCTGCTTTAGAGCAAGAAGCACGCTCTTGCTTTCTAGAGTCTCTAAGACAGCAGGAAAAATGAGTGTGCTGAGAACAAAAGAACGGTGTTTCCAACACATACGGGCCATATCTAGTCCAACTCTGCTTCAGAAAGTGAAACAAACCACAGTTCCTCTAACATCCAATGCTTGTCCGTTAAGATGAGAAACTTGTGAGCTTCGTGAACGATGTAGTTCGTTAGATCTGTAAAGTAACTGCCATTAACTGAAACGCAGTCTTGCTTGTAGAAAGACTCAGAGCCTGGGATTTAACTCCATTTCTGAAGGGAAACACACAGCATAGTTCTCATCCATGGATCACACTGTGCTTTAGAGCAAGAAGCACGCTCTTGCTTTCTAGAGTCTCTAATACAGCTGGAAACCTGAGTGTGCTCAGATCAAAAGAACGGTGTTTCCTACATATACGGACCATATCTAGTCCAACTCTGCTTCTGAAGCTGATACAAAGCACAGGTCCTCTAACATCCAATGCTTGACATTTAAGATTAGAAACGTGTGAGCATCATGAAAGATGTAGTTCTTTTGAGCTGAAAAGTGACTGCCATTACCTGAAACGAAGTCTTGCTTATAGGAAGACTCAGAGCCGGGGATTTAACTCCATTTCTGAAGTGGAACACACAGCAGAGTTCTCATCCTTTGATCACACTCTGCTTTCGAGCAAGAAGCATGCTCTTGCTTTCCAGAGTCTCTAATAAAGCAGGATACTTGAGTGTGCTCAGAACAAAAGAACTGTGTTTCCTACACATATGGGCCATATCTAGTTCAACTCTTCTTCTGAAGCTGATATGAAGCACTGTTCCTGTAACATCCAATGCTTTTCAATTAAGACCGAGAAACGTGTGAGCTTCGTGTATAATGTAGTTCTTTTGAGATGTAAAGTAACTCCCCTTATCTGAAAGGATATCTTGCTTGTAAGAAGACTCAAAGCCTGGGATTTAACTCCATTTCTGAAGTGGAACACACTGCAGAGTTCTCATCCATTGATCACACTCTGCTTTAGTGCAAGAAGCACGCTCTTGCTTTCTAGAGTCTCTAAGACAGCAGGAAACATGAGTGTGCTGACAACAAATGAACGGTGTTTCCTACACATACGGGCCATATCTAGTCCAACTCTGCCTCTGAAAGTGAAACAAACCACAGGTCCTCTAACATCCAATGCTTGTCTGTCAAGATGAGAAACATGTGAGCTTCCTGAACGATGTAGTTTGTTTGAGCTGAAAAGTGACTGCCCTTACATGAAATGAAGACTTTTTTGTAGGAAGACACAAAGCCTGGGATTTAACTCCATTTCTGAAGGGAAACACCCAGCACAGTTCTCTTCCATGAATCACACTCTGCTTTAGAGCAAGAAGCACGCTCTTCCTTTCTAGAGTCTCTAATACAGCAGGAAACGTGATTGTGCTCAGAACAAAGAACTGTGTTTCCTACACATACTGACCATATCTAGTCCAACTCTGCTTCTGAAGCTGATACAAAGCACAGGTCCTCTAACATACAATGCTTGACATTTAAGATGAGAAACGTGTGAGCATCATGAAAGATGTAGTTCCTTTGAGCTGAAAAGTGACTGCCATTACCTGAAACGAAGTCTTGCTTATAGGAAGACTCAGAGCCTGGGATTTAACTCGATTTCTGAAGTGAAACACACAGCAGAGTTCTCATCCTTAGATCACACTCTGCTTTAGAGCAAGAAGCACGCTCTTGCTTTCCAGAATCTCTAATACAGCATGATACTTGAGTGTGCTCAGAACAAAAGAACTGTGTTTCCTACACATATGGACCATATCTAGTTCAACTCTTCTTCTGAAGCTGATATAAAGCACTGTTCCTGTAACATGCAATGCTTTTCAATTAAGACCGAGAAACGTGTGAGCTTCGTGTAATGTAGTTCTTTTGAGATGTAAAGTAACTGCCCTTACCTGAAACGATATCTTGCTTGTAAGAAGACTCAAAGCCTGGGATTTAACTCCATTTCTGAAGTGGAACACACTGCAGAGTTCTCATCCATTGATCACACTCTGCTTTAGAGCAAGAAGCACGCTCTTGCTTTCTAGAATCTCCAAAACAGCATGAAACATGAGTGTGATGAGAAGAAAAGAAAGGTGTTTCCTACACATACGGACCATATCTAGTCCAACTCTGCTTCTGAAACTGATACAATGCACAGGTCCTCCTACATCCAATGCTTGTCATTTAAGATGAGAAACGTGTTAGCTTCGTGAACGATGTAGTTCGTTTGAGCTGAAAAGTGACTGCCCTTACCTGAAACGAAGTGTTTCTTGTAGGAAGACACAGGGCCTGGGATTTAACTCCATTTCTGAAGGGAAACACACAGCATAGTTCTCATCCTTGGATCACACTCTGCTTTAGAGCAAGAAGCATGCTCTTGCTTTCTAGTGTCTCTAATACAGCAGGAAACGTGAGTGTGCTCAGAACAAAGAACGGTGTTTCCTACACATACAGACCATTTCTAGTTCATCTCTGCTTCTGAAACTGAAACAAACCAGATGTCCTCTAACAACCAATGCTTTTCAGTTTAGATGTGAAACGTGTGAGCTTCATGAACGATGTAGTTCGTTTGAGCTGTAAAGTAACTGCCCTTACCTGCAAAGATGTCTTGCTTGTAGGAAGACTCAGAGCCTGGGATTTAACTCCATTTCTGAAGTGAAACACACAGCATAGTTCTCATCCATTGATCACACTCTGCTTTAGAGCAAGAAGCACGCTCTTGCTTTCTAGAGTCTCTAAGACAGCAGGAAACTTGAGTGTGATCAGAACAAAAGAACGGTGTTTCCTAAACATAGGGACCATATCTAGTTCAACTCTGCTTCTGAAACTGAAACAAACCACAGTTCCTCTAACATCCAATGCTTCTCAGTTAAGATGAGACACGTGTGAGCTTTCTGAATGATGTAGTTCGTTTGAGCTGAAAAGTGACTCCCCTTACCTGAAACGAAGTCTTTCTTGTAGGAAGACTCAGAGCCTGGGATTTAACTCCATTTTTGAAGTGAAACACACAGCAGAGTTCTCATCCATAGGTCACACTCTGCTTTAGAGCTAGAAGCACGCTCTTGCTTTCTAGAGTCTCTAAGACAGCAGGAAACTTGAGTGTGATCAGAACAAAAGAACGGTGTTTCCTACACATAGGGACCATATCTAGTCCAACTCTGCTTCTGAAAGTGAAACAAACCACAGGTCCTCTAACATCCAATGATTGTCCGTTAAGATGAGAAACTTGTGAGCTTCGTGAACAATGTAGTTCGTTTGAGCTGTAAAGTAACTGCCCTTAACTGAAACGAAGTCTTGCTTGTAGGAAGACTCAGAGCCTGGGATTTAACTCCATTTCTGAAGGGAAACACACAGCAGAGTTCTCATCCATAGGTCACACTCTGCTTTAGAGCAAGAAGCACGCTCTTGCTTTTAGAGTCTCTAAGACAGCAGGAAACGTGAGTGTGCTGAGAACAAAAGAACAGTTTTTCCTACATATACGGACAATATCTATTCCAACTCTGCTTCTGAAACTGAAACAAAGCACTGGTCCTCTAACATGCAATGCTTGGCAGTTAAGATGAGAAACATTTTAGCTTCGTGAACGATGTAGTTTGTTTGAGCTGAAAAGTGACTGCCCTTACGTGAAATGAAGACTTTTTTGTAGGAAGACACAAAGCCTGGGATTTAACTCCATTTCTGAAGGGAAACACCCAGCACAGTTCTCTTCCATGAATCACACTCTGCTTTAGAGCAAGAAGCACGCTCTTCCTTTCTAGAGTCTCTAATACAGGAGGAAACATGATTGTGCTCAGAACAAAAGAACTGTGTTTCCTACACATACTGACCATATCTAGTTCAACTCTTCTTCTGAAACTGACAAAAAGCACAGGTCCTCTAACATCCAATGCTTGTCATTTAAGATGAGAAACGTGTGAGCATCATGAAAAGTAGTTCTTTTGAGCTGAAAAGTGACTGCCATTACCTGAAACGAAGTCTTGCTTGTAGGAAGACTCAGAGCCTGGGATTTAACTCCATTTCTGAAGTGAAACACACAGCAGAGTTCTCATCCTTAGATCACACTCTGCTTTAGAGCAAGAAGCACGCTCTTGCTTTCCAGAGTCTCTAATACAGCAAGATACTTGAGTGTGCTCAGAACAAAAGAACTGTGTTTCCTACACATATGGACCATATCTAGTTCAACTCTTCTTCTGAAGCTGATATAAAGCACTGTTCCTGTAACATCCAATGCTTTTCAATTAAGACCTAGAAACGTGTGAGCTTCGTGTGTAATGTAGTTCTTTTGAGATGTAAAGTAACTGCCCTTACCTGAAAGGATATGTTGCTTGTAAGAAGACTCAGAGCCTGGGATTTAACTCCATTTCTGAAGTGGAAAACACAGCAGAGTTCTCATCCATTGATCACACTCTGCTTTAGAGCAAGAAGCACGCTCTTGCTTTCTAGAGTCTCTAAGACAGCAGGAAACATGAGTGTGCTGAGAACAAAAGAACGGTGTTTCCTACACATACGGGCCATATCTAGTCCAACTCTGCTTCTGAATGTGAAACAAACCACAGGTCCTCTAACATCCAATGCTTGTCCTTTAAGATGAGAAACTTGTGAGCTTCGTGAACAATGTAGTTCTTTTGAGCTGTAAAGTAACTGCCCTTAACTGAAACGAAGTCTTGCTTGTAGGAAGACTCAGAGCCTGGGATTTAACTCCATTTCTGAAGTGAAACACACAGCAGAGTTCTCATCCATAGATCACACTCTGCTTTAGAGCAAGAAGCACGCTCTTGCTTTCTAGAGTCTCTAAGACAGCAGGAAAAGTGAGTGTGCTGAGAACAAAAGAACAGTGTTTCCTACACATACGGACCATATCTAGTCCAACTCTGCTTCTGAAACTGATACAAAGCACTGGTCCTCTAACATGCAATGCTTGGCAGTTAAGATGAGAAACGTGTTGGCTTCGTAATCGATGTAGTTTGATTTAGCTGAAAAGTGACTGCCCTTACCTGAAACGAAGTCTTGTTTGTAGGAAGACTCAGAGCCTGGGATTTAACTCCATTTCTGAAGTGAATCACACAGCAGAGTTCTCATCCATAGATCACACTCTGATTTAGAGCAAGAAGCACGCTCTAGCTTTCTAGAGTCTCTAAGACAGCATGAAACATGAGTGTGATGAGAACAAAAGAAAGGTTTTTCCTACACATACAGACCATATCTAGTTCATCTCTGCTTCTGAAACTGAAACAAACCAGAGGTCCTCTAACAACCAATGCTTTTCAGTTTAGATGAGAAACGCGTGGGATTCGTGAACGATGCAGTTTTTTGAGCTGTAAAGTAACTGCCCTTACCTGAAAAGAAGTCTTGCTTGTAGGAAGACTCAGAGCCTGGGATTTAACTCCATTTCTGAAGTGAAACACACAGCATAGTTCTCATCCTTGGATCACACTCTGCTTTAGAGCAAGAAGCACGCTCTTGCTTTCTAGAGTCTCTAAGACAGCAGGAAACTTGAGTGTGATCAGAACAAAAGAACGGTGTTTCCTACACATAGGGACCATATCTAGTTCAACTCTGCTTCTGAAACTGAAACAAACCACAGTTCCTCTAACATCCAATGCTTGTCATTTAAGATGAGAAACGTGTGAGCATCATGAAAGGTTGTTCTTTTGAGCTGAAAAGTGACTGCCATTACCTGAAACGAAGTCTTGCTTGTAGGAAGACTCAGAGCCTGGGATTTAACTCCATTTCTGAAGTGAAACACACAGCAGAGTTCTCATCCTTAGATCACACTCTGCTTTAGAGCAAGAAGCACGCTCTTGCTTTCCAGAATCTCTAATACAGCAGGATACTTGAGTGTGCTCAGAACAAAAGAACTGTGTTTCCTACACATATGGACCATATCTAGTTCAACTCTTCTTCTGAAGCTGATATAAAGCACTGTTCCTGTAACATGTAATGCTTTTCAATTAAGACCGAGAAACGTGTGAGCTTCGTGTAATGTAGTTCTTTTGAGATGTAAAGTAACTGCCCTTACCTGAAACGAAGTCTTGCTTGTAAGAAGACTCAAAGCCTGGGATTTAACTCCATTTCTGAAGTGGAACACACTGCAGAGTTCTCATCCATTGATCACACTCTGCTTTAGAGCAAGAAGCACGCTCTTGCTTTCTAGAATCTCCAAAACAGCATGAAACATGAGTGTGATGAGAAGAAAAGAAAGGTATTTCCTACACATACAGACCATATCTAGTCCAACTCTGCTTCTGAAACTGATACAAAGCACAGGTCCTCCTACATCCAATGCTTGTCATTTAAGATGAGAAACGTGTTAGCTTCGTGAACGATGTAGTTCGTTTGAGCTGAAAAGTGACTGCCCTTACCTGAAACGAAGTGTTTCTTGTAGGAAGACACAGGGCCTTGGATTTAATTCCATTTCTGAAGGGAAACACACAGCATAGTTCTCATCCTTGGATCACACTCTGCTTTAGAGCAAGAAGCATGCTCTTGCTTTCTAGTGTCTCTAATACAGCAGGAAACGTGAGTGTGCTCAGAACAAAGAACGGTGTTTCCTACACATACAGACCATATCTAGTTCATCTCTGCTTCTGAAACTGAAACAAACCAGATGTCCTCTAACAACCAATGCTTTTCAGTTTAGATGTGAAACGTGTGAGCTTCATGAACGATGTAGTTCGTTTGAGCTGTAAAGTAACTGCCCTTACCTGCAAAGATGTCTTGCTTGTAGGAAGACTCAGAGCCTGGGATTTAACTCCATTTCTGAAGTGAAACACCAGCATAGTTCTCATCCATTGATCACACTCTGCTTTAGAGCAAGAAGCACGCTCTTGCTTTCTAGAGTCTCTAAGACAGCAGGAAACTTGAGTGTGATCAGAACAAAAGAACGGTGTTTCCTACACATAGGGACCATATCTAGTTCAACTCTGCTTCTGAAACTGAAACAAACCACAGTTCCTCTAACATCCAATGCTTCTCAGTTAAGATGAGACACGTGTGAGCTTTCTGAATGATGTAGTTCGTTTGAGCTGAAAAGTGACTCCCCTTACCTGAAACGAAGTCTTTCTTGTAGGAAGACTCAGAGCCTGGGATTTAACTCCATTTTTGAAGTGAAACACACAGCAGAGTTCTCATCCATAGGTCACACTCTGCTTTAGAGCAAGAAGCACGCTGTTGCTTTCTAGAGTCTCTAAGACAGCAGGAAACGTGAGTGTGCTGAGAACAAAAGAACAGTTTTTCCTACATATATGGACCATATCTCGTCCAACTCTGCTTCTGAAACTGAAACAAAGCACTGGTCCTCTAACATGCCATGCTTGGCAGTTAAGATGAGAAACGATTTAGCTTCGTGAACGATGTAGTTTGTTTGTGCTGAAAAGTGACTGCCCTTACGTGAAATGAAGACTTTTTGGTAGGAAGACACAAAGCTTGGGATTTAACTCCATTTCTGAAGGGAAACACCAAGCACAGTTCTCTTCCATGAATCACACTCTGCTTTAGAGCAAGAAGCACGCTCTTCCTTTCTAGAGTCTCTAATACAGCAGGAAACGTGATTGTGCTCAGAACAAAAGAACTGTGTTTCCTACACATACTGACCATATCTAGTTCAACTCTTCTTCTGAAACTGACACAAAGCACAGGTCCTCTAACATCCAATGCTTGACATTTAAGATGAGAAACGTGTGAGCATCATAAAAGATGTAGTTCCTTTGAGCTGAAAATTGACTGCCATTACCTGAAACGAAGTCTTGCTTATAGGAAGACTCAGAGCCTGGGATTTAACTCCATTTCTGAAGTGAAAAACACAGCAGAGTTCTCATCCTTAGATCACACTCTGCTTTCGAGCAAGAAGCACACTCTTGCTTTCGAGAGTCTCTAATACAGCAGGATACTTGAGTGTGCTCAGAACAAAAGAACTGTGTTTCGTACACATATGGACCATATCTAGTTCAACTCTTCTTCTGAAGCTGATATAAAGCACTGTTCCTGTAACATCCAATAATTTTCAATTAAGACCGAGAAACGTGTGAGCTTCGTGTATAATGTAGTTCTTTAGAGATGTAAAGTAACTCCCCTTATCTGAAAGGATATCTTGCTTGTAAGAAGACTCAAAGCCTGGGATTTAACTCCATTTCTGAAGTGGAACACACTGCAGAGTTCTCATCCATTGATCACACTCTGCTTTAGTGCAAGAAGCACGCTCTTGCTTTCTAGAGTCTCTAAGACAGCAGGAAACATGAGTGTGCTGAGAACAAATGAACGGTGTTTCCTACACATACGGGCCATATCTAGTCCAACTCTGCTTCTGAAAGTGAAACAAACCACAGTTCCTCTAACATCCAATGCTTGTCCGTTAAGATGAGAAACTTGTGAGCTTCGTGAACGATGTAGTTCGTTAGAGCTGTAAAGTAACTGCCATTAACTGAAACGAAGTCTTGCTTGTAGGAAGACTCAGAGCCTGGGATTTAACTCCATTTCTGAAGGGAAACACACAGCATAGTTCTCATCCATGGATCACACTCTGCTTTAGAGCAAGAAGCACGCTCTTGCTTTCTAGAGTCTCTAATACAGCTGGAAAACTGAGTGTGCTCAGATCAAAAGAACGGTGTTTCCTACATATACAGACCATATCTAGTCCAATTCTGCTTCTGAAACTGAAACAAACCACAGGTCCTCTAACATCCAATGCTTGTCTGTCAAGATGAGAAACATGTGAGATTTGTGAACGATGTACTTCGTTTGAGCTGTAAAGTAACTGCCCTTACCAGAAACGAAGTCTTGCTTGTAGGAAGACTCAGAGCCTGGGATTTAACTCCATTTCTGAAGTGAAACACACAGCAGAGTTCTCATCCATAGATCACACTCTGCTTTAGAGCAAGAAGCACGCTCTTGCTTTCTAGAGTCTCTAAGACAGCAGGAAAAGTGAGTGTGCTGAGAACAAAAGAACAGTGTTTCCTACATATACGGACCATATCTAGTCCAACTCTGCTTCTGAAGCTGATACAAAGCACAGGTCCTCTAACATCCAATGCTTGACATTTAAGATGAGAAACGTGTGAGCATCATGAAAGATGTAGTTCTTTTGATCTGAAAAGTGACTGCCATTACCTGAAACGAAGTCTTGCTTATAGGAAGACTTAGAGCCGGGGATTTAACTCCATTTCTGAAGTGGAACACACAGCAGAGTTCTCATCCTTAGATCACACTCTGCTTTCGAGCAAGAAGCACGCTCTTGCTTTCCAGAGTCTCTAATAAAGCAGGATACTTGAGTGTGCTCAGAACAAAAGAACTGTGTTTCCTACACATATGGACCATATCTAGTTCAACTCATCTTCTGAAGCTGATATAAAGCACTGTTCCTGTAACATCCAATGCTTTTCAATTAAGACCGAGAAACGTGTGAGCTTCGTGTATAATGTAGTTCTTTAGAGATGTAAAGTAACTCCCCTTATCTGAAAGGATATCTTGCTTGTAAGAAGACTCAAAGCCTGGGATTTAACTCCATTTCTGAAGTGGAACACACTGCAGAGTTCTCATCCATTGATCACACTCTGCTTTAGTGCAAGAAGCACGCTCTTGCTTTCTAGAGTCTCTAAGACAGCAGGAAACATGAGTGTGCTGAGAACAAATGAACGGTGTTTCCTACACATAAGGGCCATATCTAGTCCAACTCTGCTTCTGAAAGTGAAACAAACCACAGTTCCTCTAACATCCAATGCTTGTCCGTTAAGATGAGAAACTTGTGAGCTTCGTGAACGATGTAGTTCGTTAGAGCTGTAAAGTAACTGCCATTAACTGAAACGAAGTCTTGCTTGTAGGAAGACTCAGAGCCTGGGATTTAACTCCATTTCTGAAGGGAAACACACAGCATAGTTCTCATCCATGGATCACACTCTGCGTTAGAGCAAGAAGCACGCTCTTGCTTTCTAGAGTCTCTAATACAGCTGGAAAACTGAGTGTGCTCAGATCAAAAGAACGGTGTTTCCTACATATACAGACCATATCTAGTCCAATTCTGCTTCTGAAAGTGAAACAAACCACAGGTCCTCTAACATCCAATGCTTGTCTGTCAAGATGAGAAACATGTGAGCTTTGTGAATGATGTAGTTCGTTTGAGCTGTAAAGTAACTGCCCTTACCTGAAACGAAGTCTTGCTTGTAGGAAGCCTCAGAGCCTGGGATTTAACTCCATTTCTGAAGTAAAACACACAGCAGAGTTCTCATCCATAGATCACACTCTGCTTTAGTGCAAGAAGCAAGCTCTTGCTTTCTAGAGTCTCTAAGACTGCAGGAAACATGAGTGTGCTGAGAACAAATGAACGGTGTTTCCTACACATACGGGCCATATCTAGTCCAACTCTGCTTCTGAAAGTGAAACAAACCACAGGTCCTCTAACATCCAATGCTTGTCTGTCAAGATGAGAAACATGTGAGCTTCCTGAACGATGTAGTTTGCTTGAGCTGAAAAGTGACTGCCCTTACATGAAATGAAGACTTTTTTGTAGGAAGACACAAAGCCAGGGATTTAACTCCATTTCTGAAGGGAAACACCCAGCACAGTTCTCTTCCATGAATCACACTCTGCTTTAGAGCAAGAAGCACGCTCTTCCTTTCTAGAGTCTCTAATACAGCAGGAAACGTGATTGTGCTCAGAACAAAAGAACTGTGTTTCCTACACATACTGACCATATCTAGTTCAACTCTTCTTCTGAAACTGACACAAAGCACAGGTCCTCTAACATCCAATGCTTGACATTTAAGATGAGAAACGTGTGAGCATCATGAAAGATGTAGTTCCTTTGAGCTGAAAAGTGACTGCCATTACCTGAAACGAAGTCTTGCTTATAGGAAGACTCAGAGCCTGGGATTTAACTCGATTTCTGAAGTGAAACACACAGCAGAGTTCTCATCCTTAGATCACACTCTGCTTTAGAGCAAGAAGCACGCTCTTGCTTTCCAGAATCTCTAATACAGCAGGATACTTGAGTGTGCTCAGAACAAAAGAACTGTGTTTCCTACACATATGGACCATATCTAGTTCAACTCTTCTTCTGAAGCTGATATAAAGCACTGTTCCTGTAACATGCAATGCTTTTCAATTAAGACCGAGAAACGTGTGAGCTTCGTGTATAATGTAGTTCTTTTGAGATGTAAAGTAACTGCCCTTACCTGAAATGATATCTTGCTTGTAAGAAGACTCAAAGCCTGGGATTTAACTCCATTTCTGAAGTGGAACACACTGCAGAGTTCTCATCCATTGATCACACTCTGCTTTAGAGCAAGAAGCACGCTCTTGCTTTCTAGAATCTCCAAAACAGCATGAAACATGAGTGTGATGAGAAGAAAAGAAAGGTGTTTCCTACACATACGGACCATATCTAGTCCAACTCTGCTTCTGAAACTGATACAAATCACAGGTCCTCCTACATCCAATGCTTGTCATTTAAGATGAGAAACTTGTGAGCTTCGTGAACAATGTAGTTCGTTTGAGCTGTAAAGTAACTGGCATTAACTGAAACGAAGTCCTGCTTGTAGGAAGACTCAGAGCCTGGGATTTAACTCCATTTCTGAAGGGAAACACCCAGCACAGTTCTCTTCCATGAATCACACTCTGCTTTAGAGCAAGAAGCACGTTCTTCCTTTCTAGAGTCTCTAATACAGCAGGAAACGTGATTGTGCTCAGAACAAAAGAACTGTGTTTCCTACACATACTGACCATATCTAGTTCAACTCTTCTTCTGAAACTGACACAAAGCACAGGTCCTCTAACATCCAATGCTTGACGTTTAAGATGAGAAACGTGTGAGCATCATGAAAGATGTAGTTCTTTGAGCTGAAAAGTGACTGCCATTACCAGAAACGAAGTCTTGCTTATAGGAAGACTCAGAGCCTGGGATTTAACTCCATTTCTGAAGTGAAACACACAGCAGAGTTCTCATCCTTAGATCACACTCTGCTTTCGAGCAAGAAGCACGCTCTTGCTTTCCAGAGTCTCTAATACAGCAGGATACTTGCGTGTGCTCAGAACAATGAACTGTGTTTCCTACACATATGGACCATATCTAGTTCAACTCTTCTTCTGAAGCTGATATAAAGCACTGTTCCTGTAACATCCAATGCTTTTCAATTAAGACCGAGAAACGTGTGAGCTTCGTGTATAATATAGTTCTTTTGAGATGTAAAGTAACTCCCCTTACCTGAAATGATATCTTGCTTGTAAGAAGACTCAAAGCCTGGGCTTTAACTCCATTTCTGAAGTGGAACACACTGCAGAGTTCTCATCCATTGATCACACTCTGCTTTAGATTAAAAAGCACACTCTTGCTTTCTAGAGTCTCTAAGACAGCAGGAAACATGAGTGTGCTGAGAACAAATGAACGGTGTTTCCTACACATACGGGCCATATCTAGTCCAACTCTGCTTCTGAAAGTGAAACAAACCACAGTTCCTCTAACATCCAATGCTTGTCCGTTAAGATGAGAAACTTGTGAGCTTCGTGAACAATGTAGTTCGTTTGAGCTGTAAAGTAACTGCCATTAACTGAAACGAAGTCTTGCTTGTAGGAAGACTCAGAGCCTGGGATTTATCTCCATTTCTGAAGGGAAACACACAGCATAGTTCTCATCCATGGATCACACTCTGCTTTAGAGCAAGAAGCTCGCTCTTGCTTTCTAGAGTCTCTAATACAGCTGGAAACCTGAGTGTGCTCAGATCAAAAGAACGGTGTTTCCTACATATTCAGACCATATCTAGTCCAATTCTGCTTCCGAAACTGAAACAAACCACAGGTCCTCTAACATCCAATGCTTGTCTGTCAAGATGAGAAACATGTGAGCTTTGTGAACGATGTAGTTCGTTTGAGCTGTAAAGTAACTGCCCTTACCAGAAACGAAGTCTTGCTTGTAGGAAGACTCAGAGCCTGGGATTTAACTCCATTTCTGAAGTGAAACACACAGCAGAGTTCTCATCCATAGATCACACTCTGCTTTAGAGCAAGAAGCACGCTCTTGCTTTCTAGAGTCTCTAAGACAGCAGGAAAAGTGAGTGTGCTGAGAACAAAAGAACAGTGTTTCCTACACATACGGACCATATCTAGTCCAACTCTGCTTCTGAAGCTGATACAAAGCACAGGTCCTCTAACATCCAATGCTTGACATTTAAGATGAGAAACGTGTGAGCATCATGAAAGATGTAGTTCTTTTGAGCTGAAAAGTGACTGCCATTACCTGAAACGAAGTCTTGCTTATAGGAAGACTCAGAGCCAGGGATTTAACTCCATTTCTGAAGTGGAACACACAGCATAGTTCTCATCCTTAGATCACACTCTGCTTTTGAGGAAGAAGCACGCTCTTGCTTTCCAGAGTCTCTAATAAAGCAGGATACTTGAGTGTGCTCAGAACAAAAGAACTGTGTTTCCTACACATATGGACCATATCTAGTTCAACT
This sequence comes from Onychomys leucogaster, assembly GCA_949786385.1. NCBI lineage: Eukaryota > Metazoa > Chordata > Mammalia > Rodentia > Cricetidae > Onychomys > Onychomys leucogaster. The sequence goes on along the minus strand of CATKUP010000009.1, from coordinate 1,390,497 downwards.
CTTCTTCTGACCCTGATATAAAGCACTGTTCCTGTAACATCCAATGCTTTTCAATTAAGACCGAGAAACGTGTGAGCTTCGTGTATAATGTAGTTCTTTAGAGATGTAAAGTAACTCCCCTTATCTGAAAGGATATCTTGCTTGTAAGAAGACTCAAAGCCTGGGATTTAACTCCATTTCTGAAGTGGAACACACTGCAGAGTTCTCATCCATTGATCACACTCTGCTTTAGTGCAAGAAGCACGCTCTTGCTTTCTAGAGTCTCTAAGACAGCAGGAAACATGAGTGTGCTGAGAACAAATGAACGGTGTTTCCTACACATACGGGCCATATCTAGTCCAACTCTGTTTCTGAAAGTGAAACAAACCACAGTTCCTCTAACATCCAATGCTTGTCCGTTAAGCTGAGAAACTTGTGAGCTTCGTGAACGATGTAGTTCGTTAGAGCTGTAAAGTAACTGCCATTAACTGAAACGAAGTCTTGCTTGTAGGAAGACTCAGAGCCTGGGATTTAACTCCATTTCTGAAGGGAAACACACAGCATAGTTCTCATCCATGGATCACACTCTGCTTTAGAGCAAGAAGCACGCTCTTGCTTTCTAGAGTCTCTAATACAGCTGGAAACCTGAGTGTGCTCAGATAAAAAGAACGGTGTTTCCTACATATACAGACCATATCTAGTCCAATTCTGCTTCTGAAACTGAAACAAACCACAGGTCCTCTAACATCCAATGCTTGTCTGTCAAGATGAGAAACATGTGAGCTTTGTGAACGATGTAGTTCGTTTGAGCTGTAAAGTAACTGCCCTTACCTGAAACGAAGTCTTGCTTGTAGGAAGACTCAGAGCCTGGGATTTAACTCCATTTCTGAAGTGAAACACACAGCAGAGTTCTCATCCATAGATCACACTCTGCTTTAGAGCAAGAAGCACGCTCTTGCTTTCTAGAGTCTCTAAGACACCAGGAAAAGTGAGTGTGCTGAGAACAAAAGAACAGTGTTTCCTACATATACGGACCATATCTAGGCCAACTCTGCTTCTGAAGCTGATACAAAGCACAGGTCCTCTAACATCCAATGCTTGACATTTAAGATGAGAAACGTGTGAGCATCATGAAAGATGTAGTTCTTTTGAGCTGAAAAGCGACTGCCATTACCTGAAACGAAGTCTTGCTTATAGGAAGACTCAGAGCCGGGGATTTAACTCCATTTCTGAAGTGGAACACACAGCAGAGTTCTCATCCTTAGATCACACTCTGCTTTCGAGCAAGAAGCACGCTCTTGCTTTCCAGAGTCTCTAATAAAGCAGGATACTTGAGTGTGCTGAGAACAAATGAACGGTGTTTCCTACACATACGGGCCATATCTAGTCCAACTCTGCTTCTGAAAGTGAAACAAACCACAGGTCCTCTAACATCCAATGCTTTTCTGTCAAGATGAGAAACATGTGAGCTTCCTGAACGATGTAGTTTGTTTGAGCTGAAAAGTGACTGCCCTTACATGAAATGAAGACTTTTTTGTAGGAAGACACAAAGCCTGGGATTTAACTCCATTTCTGAAGGGAAACACCCAGCACAGTTCTCTTCCTTGAATCACACTCTGCTTTAGAGCAAGAAGCACGCTCTTCCTTTCTAGAGACTCTAATACAGCAGGAAACGTGATTGTGCTCAGAACAAAAGAACTGTGTTTCCTACACATACTGACCATATCTAGTTCAACTCTTCTTCTGAAACTGACACAAAGCACCGGTCCTCTAACATCCAATGCTTGACATTTAAGATGAGAAACGTGTGAGCATCATGAAAGATGTAGTTCCTTTGAGCTGAAAAGTGACTGCCATTACCTGAAACGAAGTCTTGCTTATAGGAAGACTCAGAGCCTGGGATTTAACTCCATTTCTGACGTGAAACACACAGCAGAGTTCTCATCCTTAGATCACACTCTGCTTTAGAGCAAGAAGCACGCTCTTGCTTTCCAGAGTCTCTAATACAGCAGGATACTTGAGTGTGCTCAGAACAATGAACTGTGTTTCCTACACATATGGACCATATCTAGTTCAACTCTTCTTCTGAAGCTGATATAAAGCACTGTTCCTGTAACATCCAATGCTTTTCAATTAAGATCGAGAAACGTGTGAGCTTCGTGTATAATGTAGTTCTTTTGAGATGTAAAGTAACTCCCCTTATCTGGAAGGATATCTTGCTTGTAAGAAGACTCAAAGCCTGGGATTTAACTCCATTTCTGAAGTGGAACACACTGCAGAGTTCTCATCCATTGATCACACTCTGCTTTAGTGCAAGAAGCACGCTCTTGCTTTCTAGAGTCTCTAAGACAGCAGGAAACATGAGTGTGCTGAGAACAAATGAACGGTGTTTCCTACACATACGGGCCATATCTAGTCCAACTCTGCTTCTGAAAGTGAAACAAACCACAGGTCCTCTAACATCCAATGCTTGTCTGTCAAGATGAGAAACATGTGAGCTTCCTGAACGATGTAGTTTGTTTGAGCTGAAAAGTGACTGCCCTTACATGAAATGAAGACTTTTTTGTAGGAAGACACAAAGCCTGGGATTTAACTCTATTTCTGAAGGGAAACACCCAGCACAGTTCTATTCCATGAATCACACTCTGCTTTAGAGCAAGAAGCACGCTCTTCCTTTCTAGAGTCTCTAATACAGCAGGAAACATGATTGTGCTCAGAACAAAAGAACTGTGTTTCCTACACATACTGACCATATCTAGTTCAACTCTTCTTCTGAAACTGACACAAAGCACAGGTCCTCTAACATCCAATGCTTGACATTTAAGATGAGAAACGTGTGAGCATCATGAAAGATGTAGTTCCTTTGAGCTGAAAAGTGACTGCCATTACCTGAAACGAAGTCTTGCTTATAGGAAGACTCAGAGCCTGGGATTTAACTCGATTTCTGAAGTGAAACACACAGCAGAGTTCTCATCCTTAGATCACACTCTGCTTTAGAGTAAGAAGCACGCTCTTGCTTTCCAGAATCTCTAATACAGCAGGATACTTGAGTGTGCTCAGATCAAAAGAACTGTGTTTCCTACACATATGGACCATATCTAGTTCAACTCTTCTTCTGAAGCTGATATAAAGCACTGTTCCTGTAACATGCAATGCTTTTCAATTAAGACCGAGAAACGTGTGAGCTTCGTGTATAATGTAGTTCTTTTGAGATGTAAAGTAACTGCCCTTACCTGAAAGGATATCTTGTTTGTAAGAAAACTCAGAGCCTGGGATTTAACTCCATTTCTGAAGTGGAACACACTGCAGAGTTCTCATCCATTGATCACACTCTGCTTTAGAGCAAGAAGCACGCTCTTGCTTTCTAGAATCTCCAAAACAGCATGAAACATGAGTGTGATGAGAAGAAAAGAAAGGTGTTTCCTACACATACGGACCATATCTAGTCCAACTCTGCTTCTGAAACTGATACAAAGCACAGGTCCTCCTACATCCAATGCTTGTCATTTAAGATGAGAAACTTGTGAGCTTCGTGAACAATGTAGTTCGTTTGAGCTGTAAAGTAACTGCCATTAACTGAAACGAAGTCCTGCTTGTAGGAAGACTCAGAGCCTCGGATTTAACTCCATTTCTGAAGGGAAACACCCAGCACAGTTCTCTTCCATGAATCACACTCTGCTTTAGAGCAAGAAGCACGCACTTCCTTTCTAGAGTCTCTAATACAGCAGGAAACGTGATTGTGCTCAGAACAAAAGAACTGTGTTTCCTACACATACTGACCATATCTAGTTCAACTCTTCTTCTGAAACTGACACAAAGCACAGGTCCTCTAACATCCAATGCTTGACGTTTAAGATGAGAAACGTGTGAGCATCATGAAAGATGTAGTACTTTGAGCTGAAAAGTGACTGCCATTACCTGAAACGAAGTCTTGCTTATAGGAAGACTCAGAGCCTGGGATTTAACTCCATTTCTGAAGTGAAACACACAGCAGAGTTCTCATCCTTAGATCACACTCTGCTTTAGAGCAAGAAGCACGATCTTGCTTTCCAGAGTCTCTAATACAGCAGGATACTTGCGTGTGCTCAGAACAATGAACTGTCTCTCCTACACATATGGACCTAATCTAGTTCAACTCTTCTTCTGAAGCTGATATAAAGCACTGTTCCTGTAACATCCAATGCTTTTCAATTAAGACCGAGAATCGTGTGAGCTTCGTGTATAATGTAGTTCTTTTGAGATGTAAAGTAACTCCCCTTACATGAAACGATATCTTGCTTGTAAGAAGACTCAAAGCCTGGGATTTAACTCCATTTCTGAAGGGAAACACACAGCATAGTTCTCATCCATGGATCACACTCTGCTTTAGAGCAAGAATCTCGCTCTTGCTTTCTAGAGTCTCTAATACAGCTGGAAACCTGAGTGTGCTCAGATCAAAAGAACGGTGTTTCCTACATATTCAGACCATATCTAGTCCAATTCTGCTTCCGAAACTGAAACAAACCACAGGTCCTCTAACCTCCAATGCTTGTCTGTCAAGATGAGAAACATGTGAGCTTTGTGAACGATGTAGTTCGTTTGAGCTGTAAAGTAACTGCCCTTACCTGAAACGAAGTCTTGCTTGTAGGAAGACTCAGAGCCTGGGATTTAACTCCATTTCTGAAGTGAAACACACAGCAGAGTTCTCATCCATAGATCACACTCTGCTTTAGAGCAAGAAGCACGCTCTTGCTTTCTAGATTCTCTAAGACAGCAGGAAAAGTGAGTGTGCTGAGAACAAAAGAACAGTGTTTCCTACACATATGGACCATATCTAGTCCAACTCTGCTTCTGAAGCTGATACAAAGCACAGGTCCTCTAACATCCAATGCTTGACATTTAAGATGAGAAACGTGTGAGCATCATGAAAGATGTAGTTCTTTTGAGCTGAAAAGTGACTGCCATTACCTGAAAAGAAGTCTTGCTTATAGGAAGACTCAGAGCCTGGGATTTAACTCCATTTCTGAAGTGGAACACACAGCAGAGTTCTCATCCTTAGATCACACTCTGCTTTCGAGCAAGAAGCACGCTCTTGCTTTCCAGAGTCTCTAATACAGCAGGATACTTGAGTGTGCTCAGAACAAAAGAACTGTGTTTCCTACACATATGGACCATATCTAGTTCAACTCTTCTTCTGAATCTGATATAAAGCACTGTTCCTGTAACATCCAATGCTTTTCAATTAAGACCGAGAAACGTGTGAGCTTCGTGTATAATGTAGTTCTTTAGAGATGTAAAGTAACTCCCCTTATCTGAAAGGATATCTTGCTTGTAAGAAGACTCAAAGCCTGGGATTTAACTCTATTTTTGAAGTGGAACACACTGCAGAGTTCTCATCCATTGATCACACTCTGCTTTAGTGCAAGAAGCACGCTCTTGCTTTCTAGAGTCTCTAAGACAGCAGGAAACATGAGTGTGCTGAGAACAAATGAACGGTGTTTCCTACACATACGGGCCATATCTAGTCCAACTCTGTTTCTGAAAGTGAAACAAACCACAGTTCCTCTAACATCCAATGCTTGTCCGTTAAGCTGAGAAACTTGTGAGCTTCGTGAACAATGTAGTTCTTTTGAGCTGTAAAGTAACTGCCATTAACTGAAACGAAGTCTTGCTTGTAGGAAGACTCAGAGCCTGGGATTTAACTCCTTTTCGGAAGGGAAACACACAGCATAGTTCTCATCCATGGATCACACTCTGCTTTAGAGCAAGAAGCACGCTCTTGCTTTCTAGAGTCTCTAATACAGCTGGAAACCTGAGTGTGCTCAGATCAAAAGAACGGTGTTTCCTACATATACAGACCATATCTAGTCCAATTCTGCTTCTGAAACTGAAACAAACCACAGGTCCTCTAACATCCAATGCTTGTCTGTCAAGATGAGAAACATGTGAGCTTTGTGAACGATGTAGTTCGTTTGAGCTGTAAAGTAACTGCCCTTACCTGAAACGAAGTCTTGCTTGTAGGAAGACTCAGAGCCTGGGATTTAACTCCATTTCTGAAGTGAAACACACAGCAGAGTTCTCATCCATAGATCACACTCTGCTTTAGACCAAGAAGCACGCTCTTGCTTTCTAGAGTATCTAAGACAGCAGGAAAAGTGAGTGTGCTGAGAACAAAAGAACAGTGTTTCCTACATATACGGACCATATCTAGGCCAACTCTGCTTCTGAAGCTGATACAAAGCACAGGTCCTCTAACATCCAATGCTTGACATTTAAGATGAGAAACGTGTGAGCATCATGAAAGATGTAGTTCTTTTGAGCTGAAAAGTGACTGCCATTACCTGAAACGAAGTCTTGCTTATAGGAAGACTCAGAGCCGGGGATTTAACTCCATTTCTGAAGTGGAACACACAGCAGAGTTCTCATCCTTAGATCACAGTCTGCTTTCGAGCAAGAAGCACGCTCTTGCTTTCCAGAGTCTCTAATAAAGCAGGATACTTGAGTGTGCTGAGAACAAATGAACGGTGTTTCCTACACATACGGGCCATATCTAGTAAAACTCTTCTTCTGAAAGTGAAACAAACCACAGGTCCTCTAACATCCAATGCTTGTCTGTCAAGATGAGAAACATGTGAGCTTCCTGAACGATGTAGTTTGTTTGAGCTGAAAAGTGACTGCCCTTACATGAAATGAAGACTTTTTTGTAGGAAGACACAAAGCCTGGGATTTAACTCCATTTCTGAAGGGAAACACCCAGCACAGTTCTCTTCCATGAATCACACTCTGCTTTAGAGCAAGAAGCACGCTCTTCCTTTCTAGAGTCTCTAATACAGCAGGAAACGTGATTGTGCTCAGAACAAAAGAACTGTGTTTCCTACACATACTGACCATATCTAGTTCTACTCTTCTTCTGAAACTGACACAAAGCACAGGTCCTCTAACATCCAATGCTTGACATTTAAGATGAGAAACGTGTGAGCATCATGAAAGATGTAGTTCCTTTGAGCTGAAAAGTGACTGCCATTACCTGAAACGAAGTCTTGCTTATAGGAAGACTCAGAGCCTGGGATTTAACTCCATTTCTGAAGTGAAACACACAACAGAGTTCTCATCCTTAGATCACACTCTGCTTTAGAGCAAGAAGCACGCTCTTGCTTTCCAGAATCTCTAATACAGCAGGATAATTGAGTGTGCTCAGAACAAAAGAACTGTGTTTCCTACACATATGGACCATATCTAGTTCAACTCTTCTTCTGAAGCTGATATAAAGCACTGTTCCTGTAACATGCAATGCTTTTCAATTAAGACCGAGAAACGTGTGAGCTTCGTGTATAATGTAGTTCTTTTGAGATGTAAAGTAACTGCCCTTACCTGAAAGGATATCTTGCTTGTAATCAAACTCAAAGCCTGGGATTTAACTCCATTTCTGAAGTGGAACACACTGCACAGTTCTCATCCATTGATCACACTCTGCTTTAGAGCAAGAAGCACGCTCTTGCTTTCTAGAATCTCCAAAACAGCATGAAACATGAGTGTGATGAGAAGAAAAGAAAGGTGTTTCCTACACATACGGACCATATCTAGTCCAACTCTGCTTCTGAAACTGATACAAAGCACAGGTCCTCCTACATCCAATGCTTGTCATTTAAGATGAGAAACTTGTGAGCTTCGTGAACAATGTAGTTCGTTTGAGCTGTAAAGTAACTGCCATTAACTGAAACGAAGTCCTGCTTGTAGGAAGACTCAGAGCCTCGGATTTAACTCCATTTCTGAAGGGAAACACCCAGCACAGTTCTCTTCCATGAATCACACTCTGCTTTAGAGCAAGAAGCACGCTCTTCCTTTCTAGAGTCTCTAATACAGCAGGAAACGTGATTGTGCTCAGAACAAAGAACTGTGTTTCCTACACATACTGACCATATCTAGTTCAACTCTTCTTCTGAAACTGACACAAAGCACAGGTCCTCTAACATCCAATGCTTGACGTTTAAGATGAGAAACGTGTGAGCATCATGAAAGATGTAGTTCTTTGAGCTGAAAAGTGACTGCCATAACCTGAAACGAAGTCTTGCTTATAGGAAGACTCAGAGCCTGGGATTTAACTCCATTTCTGAAGTGAAACACACAGCAGAGTTCTCATCCTTAGATCACACTCTGCTTTAGAGCAAGAAGCACGCTCTTGCTTTCCAGAGTCTCTAATACAGCAGGATACTTGCGTGTGCTCAGAACAATGAACTGTGTTTCCTACACATATGGACCTAATCTAGTTCAACTCTTCTTCTGAAGCTGATATAAAGCACTGTTCCTGTAACATCCAATGCTTTTCAATTAAGACCGAGAAACGTGTGAGCTTCGTGTATAATGTAGTTCTTTTGAGATGTAAAGTAACTCCCCTTACATGAAACGATATCTTGCTTGTAAGAAGACTCAAAGCCTGGGATTTAACTCCATTTCTGAAGTGGAACACACTGCAGAGTTCTCATCCATTGATCACACTCTGCTTTAGAGCAAAAAGCACACTCTTGCTTTCTAGAGTCTCTAAGACAGCAGGAAACATGAGAGTGCTGAGAACAAATGAACGGTGTTTCCTACACATACGGGCCATATCTAGTACAACTCTGCTTCTGAAAGTGAAACAAACCACAGTTCCTCTAACATCCAATGCTTGTCCGTTAAGATGAGAAACTTGTGAGCTTCGTGAACAATGTAGTTCGTTTGAGCTGTAAAGTAACTGCCATTAACTGAAACGAAGTCTTGCTTGTAGGAAGACTCAGAGCCTGGGATTTAACTCCATTTCTGAAGGGAAACACACAGCATAGTTCTCATCCATGGATCACACTCTGCTTTAGAGCAAGAAGCTCGCTCTTGCTTTCTAGAGTCTCTAATACAGCTGGAAACCTGAGTGTGCTCAGATCAAAAGAACGGTGTTTCCTACATATTCAGACCATATCTAGTCCAATTCTGCTTCCGAAACTGAAACAAACCACAGGTCCTCTAACCTCCAATGCTTGTCTGTCAAGATGAGAAACATGTGAGCTTTGTGAACGATGTAGTTCGTTTGAGCTGTAAAGTAACTGCCCTTACCAGAAACGAAGTCTTGCTTGTAGGAAGACTCAGAGCCTGGGATTTAACTCCATTTCTGAAGTGAAACACACAGCAGAGTTCTCATCCATAGATCACACTCTGCTTTAGAGCAAGAAGCACGCTCTTGCTTTCTAGAGTCTCTAAGACAGCAGGAAAAGTGAGTGTGCTGAGAACAAAAGAACAGTGTTTCCTACACATATGGACCATATCTAGTCCAACTCTGCTTCTGAAGCTGATACAAAGCACAGGTCCTCTAACATCCAATGCTTGACATTTAAGATGAGAAACGTGTGAGCATCATGAAAGATGTAGTTCTTTTGAGCTGAAAAGTGACTGCCATTACCTGAAACGAAGTCTTGCTTATAGGAAGACTCGGAGCCTGGGATTTAACTCCATTTCTGAAGTGGAACACACAGCAAAGTTCTCATCCTTAGATCACACTCTGCTTTCGAGCAAGAAGCACGCTCTTGCTTTCCAGAGTCTCTAATACAGCAGGATACTTGAGTGTGCTCAGAACAAAAGAACTGTGTTTCCTACACATATGGACCATATCTAGTTCAACTCTTCTTCTGAAGCTGATATAAAGCACTGTTCCTGTAACATCCAATGCTTTTCAATTAAGACCGAGAAACGTGTGAGCTTCGTGTATAATGTAGTTCTTTAGAGATGTAAAGTAACTCCCCTTATCTGAAAGGATATCTTGCTTGTAAGAAGACTCAAAGCCTGGGATTTAACTCCATTTTTGAAGTGGAACACACTGCAGAGTTCTCATCCATTGATCACACTCTGCTTTAGTGCAAGAAGCACGCTCTTGCTTTCTAGAGTCTCTAAGACAGCAGGAAACATGAGTGTGCTGAGAACAAATGAACGGTGTTTCCTACACATACGGGCCATATCTAGTCCAACTCTGTTTCTGAAAGTGAAACAAACCACAGTTCCTCTAACATCCAATGCTTGTCCGTTAAGATGAGAAACTTGTGAGCTTCGTGAACGATGTAGTTCGTTAGAGCTGTAAAGTAACTGCCATTAACTGAAACGAAGTCTTGCTTGTAGGAAGACTTAGAGCCTGGGATTTAACTCCATTTCTGAAGGGAAACACACAGCATAGTTCTCATCCATGGATCACACTCTGCTTTAGAGCAAGAAGCACGCTCTTGCTTTCTAGAGTCTCTAATACAGCTGGAAACCTGAGTGTGCTCAGATCAAAAGAACGGTGTTTCCTACATATACAGACCATATCTAGTCCAATTCTGCTTCTGAAACTGAAACAAACCACAGGTCCTCTAACATCCAATGCTTGTCTGTCAAGATGAGAAACATGTGAGCTTTGTGAACGATGTAGTTCGTTTGAGCTGTAAAGTAACTGCCCTTACCAGAAACGAAGTCTTGCTTGTAGGAAGACTCAGAGCCTGGGATTTAACTCCATTTCTGAAGTGAAACACACAGCAGAGTTCTCATCCATAGATCACACTCTGCTTTAGAGCAAGAAGCACGCTCTTGCTTTCTAGAGTCTCTAAGACAGCAGGAAAAGTGAGTGTGCTGAGAACAAAAGAACAGTGTTTCCTACACATATGGACCATATCTAGTCCAACTCTGCTTCTGAAGCTGATACAAAGCACAGGTCCTCTAACATCCAATGCTTGACATTTAAGATGAGAAACGTGTGAGCATCATGAAAGATGTAGTTCTTTTGAGCTGAAAAGTGACTGCCATTACCTGAAACGAAGTCTTGCTTATAGGAAGACTCGGAGCCTGGGATTTAACTCCATTTCTGAAGTGGAACACACAGCAAAGTTCTCATCCTTAGATCACACTCTGCTTTCGAGCAAGAAGCACGCTCTTGCTTTCCAGAGTCTCTAATACAGCAGGATACTTGAGTGTGCTCAGAACAAAAGAACTGTGTTTCCTACACATATGGACCATATCTAGTTCAACTCTTCTTCTGAAGCTGATATAAAGCACTGTTCCTGTAACATCCAATGCTTTTCAATTAAGACCGAGAAACGTGTGAGCTTCGTGTATAATGTAGTTCTTTAGAGATGTAAAGTAACTCCCCTTATCTGAAAGGATATCTTGCTTGTAAGAAGACTCAAAGCCTGGGATTTAACTCCATTTTTGAAGTGGAACACACTGCAGAGTTCTCATCCATTGATCACACTCTGCTTTAGTGCAAGAAGCACGCTCTTGCTTTCTAGAGTCTCTAAGACAGCAGGAAACATGAGTGTGCTGAGAACAAATGAACGGTGTTTCCTACACATACGGGCCATATCTAGTCCAACTCTGTTTCTGAAAGTGAAACAAACCACAGTTCCTCTAACATCCAATGCTTGTCCGTTAAGATGAGAAACTTGTGAGCTTCGTGAACGATGTAGTTCGTTAGAGCTGTAAAGTAACTGCCATTAACTGAAACGAAGTCTTGCTTGTAGGAAGACTTAGAGCCTGGGATTTAACTCCATTTCTGAAGGGAAACACACAGCATAGTTCTCATCCATGGATCACACTCTGCTTTAGAGCAAGAAGCACGCTCTTGCTTTCTAGAGTCTCTAATACAGCTGGAAACCTGAGTGTGCTCAGATCAAAAGAACGGTGTTTCCTACATATACAGACCATATCTAGTCCAATTCTGCTTCTGAAACTGAAACAAACCACAGGTCCTCTAACATCCAATGCTTGTCTGTCAAGATGAGAAACATGTGAGCTTTGTGAACGATGTAGTTCGTTTGAGCTGTAAAGTAACTGCCCTTACCAGAAACGAAGTCTTGCTTGTAGGAAGACTCAGAGCCTGGGATTTAACTCCATTTCTGAAGTGAAACACACAGCAGAGTTCTCATCCATAGATCACACTCTGCTTTAGAGCAAGAAGTACGCTCTTGCTTTCTAGAGTCTCTAAGACAGCAGGAAAAGTGAGTGTGCTGAGAACAAAAGAACTGTGTTTCCTACACATATGGACCATATCTAGTTCAACTCTTCTTCTGAAGCTGATATAAAGCACTGTTCCTGTAACATCCAATGCTTTTCAATTAAGACCGAGAAAAGTGTGAGCTTCGTGTATAATGTAGTTCTTTAGAGATGTAAAGTAACTCCCCTTATCTGAAAGGATATCTTGCTTGTAAGAAGACTCAAAGCCTGGGATTTAACTCCATTTCTGAAGTGGAACACACTGCAGAGTTCTCATCCATTGATCACACTCTGCTTTAGTGCAAGAAGCACGCTCTTGCTTTCTAGAGTCTCTAAGACAGCAGGAAACATGAGTGTGCTGAGAACAAATGAACGGTGTTTCCTACACATACGGGCCATATCTAGTCCAACTCTGTTTCTGAAAGTGAAACAAACCACAGTTCCTCTAACATCCAATGCTTGTCCGTTAAGATGAGAAACTTGTGAGCTTCGTGAACGATGTAGTTCGTTTGAGCTGTAAAGTAACTGCCATTAACTGAAACGAAGTCCTGCTTGTAGGAAGACTCAGAGCCTCGGATTTAACTCCATTTCTGAAGGGAAACACCCAGCACAGTTCTCTTCCATGAATCACACTCTGCTTTAGAGCAAGAAGCACGCTCTTCCTTTCTAGAGTCTCTAATACAGCAGGAAACGTGATTGTGCTCAGAACAAAAGAACTGTGTTTCCTACACATACTGACCATATCTAGTTCAACTCTTCTTCTGAAACTGACACAAAGCACAGGTCCTCTAACATCCAATGCTTGACGTTTAAGATGAGAAACGTGTGAGCATCATGAAAGATGTAGTTCTTTGAGCTGAAAAGTGACTGCCATTACCTGAAACGAAGTCTTGCTTATAGGAAGACTCAGAGCCTGGGATTTAACTCCATTTCTGAAGTGAAACACACAGCAGAGTTCTCATCCTTAGATCACACTCTGCTTTAGAGCAAGAAGCACGCTCTTGCTTTCCAGAGTCTCTAATACAGCAGGATACTTGCGTGTGCTCAGAACAATGAACTGTGTTTCCTACACATATGGACCTAATCTAGTTCAACTCTTCTTCTGAAGCTGATATAAAGCACTGTTCCTGTAACATCCAATGCTTTTCAATTAAGACCGAGAAACGTGTGAGCTTCGTGTATAATGTAGTTCTTTTGAGATGTAAAGTAACTCCCCTTACATGAAACGATATCTTGCTTGTAAGAAGACTCAAAGCCTGGGATTTAACTCCATTTCTGAAGTGGAACACACTGCAGAGTTCTCATCCATTGATCACACTCTGCTTTAGAGCAAAAAGCACACTCTTGCTTTCTAGAGTCTCTAAGACAGCAGGAAACATGAGAGTGCTGAGAACAAATGAACGGTGTTTCCTACACATACGGGCCATATCTAGTACAACTCTGCTTCTGAAAGTGAAACAAACCACAGTTCCTCTAACATCCAATGCTTGTCCGTTAAGATGAGAAACTTGTGAGCTTCGTGAACAATGTAGTTCGTTTGAGCTGTAAAGTAACTGCCATTAACTGAAACGAAGTCTTGCTTGTAGGAAGACTCAGAGCCTGGGATTTAACTCCATTTCTGAAGGGAAACACACAGCATAGTTCTCATCCATGGATCACACTCTGCTTTAGAGCAAGAAGCTCGCTCTTGCTTTCTAGAGTCTCTAATACAGCAGGAAACCTGAGTGTGCTCAGATCAAAAGAACGGTGTTTCCTACATATTCAGACCATATCTAGTCCAATTCTGCTTCCGAAACTGAAACAAACCACAGGTCCTCTAACCTCCAATGCTTGTCTGTCAAGATGAGAAACATGTGAGCTTTGTGAACGATGTAGTTCGTTTGAGCTGTAAAGTAACTGCCCTTACCAGAAACGAAGTCTTGCTTGTAGGAAGACTCAGAGCCTGGGATTTAACTCCATTTCTGAAGTGAAACACACAGCAGAGTTCTCATCCATAGATCACACTCTGCTTTAGAGCAAGAAGCACGCTCTTGCTTTCTAGAGTCTCTAAGACAGCAGGAAAAGTGAGTGTGCTGAGAACAAAAGAACAGTGTTTCCTACACATATGGACCATATCTAGTCCAACTCTGCTTCTGAAGCTGATACAAAGCACAGGTCCTCTAACATCCAATGCTTGACATTTAAGATGAGAAACGTGTGAGCATCATGAAAGATGTAGTTCTTTTGAGCTGAAAAGTGACTGCCATTACCTGAAACGAAGTCTTGCTTATAGGAAGACTCGGAGCCTGGGATTTAACTCCATTTCTGAAGTGGAACACACAGCAAAGTTCTCATCCTTAGATCACACTCTGCTTTCGAGCAAGAAGCACGCTCTTGCTTTCCAGAGTCTCTAATACAGCAGGATACTTGAGTGTGCTCAGAACAAAAGAACTGTGTTTCCTACACATATGGACCATATCTAGTTCAACTCTTCTTCTGAAGCTGATATAAAGCACTGTTCCTGTAACATCCAATGCTTTTCAATTAAGACCGAGAAACGTGTGAGCTTCGTGTATAATGTAGTTCTTTAGAGATGTAAAGTAACTCCCCTTATCTGAAAGGATATCTTGCTTGTAAGAAGACTCAAAGCCTGGGATTTAACTCCATTTTTGAAGTGGAACACACTGCAGAGTTCTCATCCATTGATCACACTCTGCTTTAGTGCAAGAAGCACGCTCTTGCTTTCTAGAGTCTCTAAGACAGCAGGAAACATGAGTGTGCTGAGAACAAATGAACGGTGTTTCCTACACATACGGGCCATATCTAGTCCAACTCTGTTTCTGAAAGTGAAACAAACCACAGTTCCTCTAACATCCAATGCTTGTCCGTTAAGATGAGAAACTTGTGAGCTTCGTGAACGATGTAGTTCGTTAGAGCTGTAAAGTAACTGCCATTAACTGAAACGAAGTCTTGCTTATAGGAAGACTTAGAGCCTGGGATTTAACTCCATTTCTGAAGGGAAACACACAGCATAGTTCTCATCCATGGATCACACTCTGCTTTAGAGCAAGAAGCACGCTCTTGCTTTCTAGAGTCTCTAATACAGCTGGAAACCTGAGTGTGCTCAGATCAAAAGAACGGTGTTTCCTACATATACAGACCATATCTAGTCCAATTCTGCTTCTGAAACTGAAACAAACCACAGGTCCTCTAACATCCAATGCTTGTCTGTCAAGATGAGAAACATGTGAGCTTTGTGAACGATGTAGTTCGTTTGAGCTGTAAAGTAACTGCCCTTACCTGAAACGAAGTCTTGCTTGTAGGAAGACTCAGAGCCTCGGATTTAACTCCATTTCTGAAGGGAAACACCCAGCACAGTTCTCTTCCATGAATCACACTCTGCTTTAGAGCAAGAAGCACGCTCTTCCTTTCTAGAGTCTCTAATACAGCAGGAAACGTGATTGTGCTCAGAACAAAAGAACTGTGTTTCCTACACATACTGACCATATCTAGTTCAACTCTTCTTCTGAAACTGACACAAAGCACAGGTCCTCTAACATCCAATGCTTGACGTTTAAGATGAGAAACGTGTGAGCATCATGAAAGATGTAGTTCTTTGAGCTGAAAATTGACTGCCATTACCTGAAACGAAGTCTTGCTTATAGGAAGACTCAGAGCCTGGGATTTAACTCCATTTCTGAAGTGAAACACACAGCAGAGTTCTCATCCTTAGATCACACTCTGCTTTAGAGCAAGAAGCACGCTCTTGCTTTCCAGAGTCTCTAATACAGCAGGATACTTGCGTGTGCTCAGAACAATGAACTGTGTTTCCTACACATATGGACCTAATCTAGTTCAACTCTTCTTCTGAAGCTGATATAAAGCACTGTTCCTGTAACATCCAATGCTTTTCAATTAAGACCGAGAAACGTGTGAGCTTCGTGTATAATGTAGTTCTTTTGAGATGTAAAGTAACTCTCCTTACATGAAACGATATCTTGCTTGTAAGAAGACTCAAAGCCTGGGATTTAACTCCATTGCTGAAGTGGAACACACTGCAGAGTTCTCATCCATTGATCACACTCTGCTTTAGAGCAAAAAGCACACTCTTGCTTTCTAGAGTCTCTAAGACAGCAGGAAACATGAGAGTGCTGAGAACAAATGAACGGTGTTTCCTACACATACGGGCCATATCTAGTACAACTCTGCTTCTGAAAGTGAAACAAACCACAGTTCCTCTAACATCCAATGCTTGTCCGTTAAGATGAGAAACTTGTGAGCTTCGTGAACAATGTAGTTCGTTTGAGCTGTAAAGTAACTGCCATTAAATGAAACGAAGTCTTGCTTGTAGGAAGACTCAGAGCCTGGGATTTAACTCCATTTCTGAAGGGAAACACACAGCATAGTTCTCATCCATGGATCACACTCTGCTTTAGAGCAAGAAGCTCGCTCTTGCTTTCTAGAGTCTCTAATACAGCTGGAAACCTGAGTGTGCTCAGATCAAAAGAACGGTGTTTCCTACATATTCAGACCATATCTAGTCCAATTCTGCTTCCGAAACTGAAACAAACCACAGGTCCTCTAACATCCAATGCTTGTCTGTCAAGATGAGAAACATGTGAGCTTTGTGAACGATGTAGTTCGTTTGAGCTGTAAAGTAACTGCCCTTACCAGAAACGAAGTCTTGCTTGTAGGAAGACTCAGAGCCTGGGATTTAACTCCATTTCTGAAGTGAAACACACAGCAGAGTTCTCATCCATAGATCACACTCTGCTTTAGAGCAAGAAGCACGCTCTTGCTTTCTAGAGTCTCTAAGACAGCAGGAAAAGTGAGTGTGCTGAGAACAAAAGAACAGTGTTTCCTACACATATGGACCATATCTAGTCCAACTCTGCTTCTGAAGCTGATACAAAGCACAGGTCCTCTAACATCCAATGCTTGACATTTAAGATGAGAAACGTGTGAGCATCGTGAAAGATGTAGTTCTTTTGAGCTGAAAAGTGACTGCCATTACCTGAAACGAAGTCTTGCTTATAGGAAGACTCAGAGCCTGGGATTTAACTCCATTTCTGAAGTGGAACACACAGCAGAGTTCTCATCCTTAGATCACACTCTGCTTTCCAGCAAGAAGCACGCTCATGCTTTCCAGAGTATCTAATACAGCAGGATACTTGAGTGTGCTCAGAACAAAAGAACTGTGTTTCCTACACATATGGACCATATCTAGTTCAACTCTTCTTCTGAAGCTGATATAAAGCACTGTTCCTGTAACATCCAATGCTTTTCAATTAAGACCGAGAAACGTGTGAGCTTCGTGTATAATGTAGTTCTTTAGAGATGTAAAGTAACTCCCCTTATCTGAAAGGATATCTTGCTTGTAAGAAGACTCAAAGCCTGGGATTTAACTCCACTTCTGAAGTGGAACACACTGCAGAGTTCTCATCCATTGATCACACTCTGCTTTAGTGCAAGAAGCACGCTCTTGCTTTCTAGAGTCTCTAAGACAGCAGGAAACATGAGTGTGCTGAGAACAAATGAACGGTGTTTCCTACACATACGGGCCATATCTAGTCCAACTCTGTTTCTGAAAGTGAAACAAACCACAGTTCCTCTAACATCCAATGCTTGTCCGTTAAGATGAGAAACTTGTGAGCTTCGTGAACGATGTAGTTCGTTAGAGCTGTAAAGTAACTGCCATTAACTGAAACGAAGTCTTGCTTGTAGGAAGACTTAGAGCCTGGGATTTAACTCCATTTCTGAAGGGAAACACACAGCATAGTTCTCATCCATGGATCACACTCTGCTTTAGAGCAAGAAGCACGCTCTTGCTTTCTAGAGTCTCTAATACAGCTGGAAACCTGAGTGTGCTCAGATCAAAAGAACGGTGTTTCCTACATATACAGACCATATCTAGTCCAATTCTGCTTCTGAAACTGAAACAAACCACAGGTCCTCTAACATCCAATGCTTGTCTGTCAAGATGAGAAACATGTGAGCTTTGTGAACGATGTAGTTCGTTTGAGCTGTAAAGTAACTGCCCTTACCTGAAACGAAGTCTTGCTTGTAGGAAGACTCAGAGCCTGGGATTTAACTCCATTTCTGAAGTGAAACACACAGCAGAGTTCTCATCCTTAGATCACACTCTGCTTTAGAGCAAGAAGCACGCTCTTGCTTTCTAGAGTCTCTAAGACAGCAGGAAAAGTGAGTGTGCTGAGAACAAAAGAACAGTGTTGCCTACATATACGGACCATATCTAGTCCAACTCTGCTTCTGAAGCTGATACAAAGCACAGGTCCTCTAACATCCAATGCTTGACATTTAAGATGAGAAACGTGTGAGCATCATGAAAGATGTAGTTCTTTTGAGCTGAAAAGTGACTGCCATTACCTGAAACGAAGTCTTGCTTATAGGAAGACTCAGAGCCGGGGATTTAACTCCATTTCTGAAGTGGAACACACAGCAGAGTTCTCATCCTTAGATCACACTCTGCTTTCGAGCAAGAAGCACGCTCTTGCTTTCCAGAGTCTCTAATAAAGCAGGATACTTGAGTGTGCTCAGAACAAAAGAACTGTGTTTCCTACACATATGTACCATATCTAGTTCAACTCTTCTTCTGAAGCTGATATAAAGCACTGTTCCTGTAACATCCAATGCTTTTCAATTAAGATCGAGAAACGTGTGAGCTTCGTGTATATTGTAGTTCTTTTGAGATGTAAAGTAACTCCCCTTACCTGAAACGATATCTTGCTTGTAAGAAGACTCAAAGCCTGGGATTTAACTCCATTTCTGAAGTGGAACACACTGCAGAGTTCTCATCCATTGATCACACTCTGCTTTAGAGCAAAAAGCACACTCTTGCTTTCTAGAGTCTCTAAGACAGCAGGAAACATGAGTGTGCTGAGAACAAATGATTGGTGTTTCCTACACATACGGGCCATATCTAGTCCAACTCTGCTTCTGAAAGTGAAACAAACCACAGTTCCTCTAACATCCAATGCTTGTCCGTTAAGATGAGAAACTTGTGAGCTTCGTGAACAATGTAGTTCGTTTGAGCTGTAAAGTAACTGCCATTAACTGAAACGAAGTCTTGCTTGTAGGAAGACTCAGAGCCTGGGATTTAACTCCATTTCTGAAGGGAAACACACAGCATAGTTCTCATCCTTGGATCACACTCTGCTTTAGAGCAAGAAGCATGCTCTTGCTTTCTAGTGTCTCTAATACAGCAGGAAACGTGAGTGTGCTCAGAACAAAGAACGGTGTTTCCTACACATACAGACCATATCTAGTTCATCTCTGCTTCTGAAACTGAAACAAACCAGATGTCCTCTAACAACCAATGCTTTTCAGTTTAGATGTGAAACGTGTGAGCTTCATGAACGATGTAGTTCGTTTGAGCTGTAAAGTAACTGCCCTTACCTGCAAAGAAGTCTTGCTTGTAGGAAGACTCAGAGCCTGGGATTTAACTCCATTTCTGAAGTGAAACACACAGCATAGTTCTCATCCATTGATCACACTCTGCTTTAGAGCAAGAAGCACGCTCTTGCTTTCTAGAGTCTCTAAGACAGCAGGAAACTTGAGTGTGATCAGAACAAAAGAACGGTGTTTCCTACACATAGGGACCATATCTAGTTCAACTCTGCTTCTGAAACTGAAACAAACCACAGTTCCTCTAACATCCAATGCTTCTCAGTTAAGATGAGACACGTGTGAGCTTTCTGAATGATGTAGTTCGTTTGAGCTGAAAAGTGACTCCCCTTACCTGAAACGAAGTCTTTCTTGTAGGAAGACTCAGAGCCTGGGATTTAACTCCATTTTTGAAGTGAAACACACAGCAGAGTTCTCATCCATAGGTCACTCTCTGCTTTAGAGCAAGAAGCACGCTCTTGCTTTCTAGAGTCTCTAAGACAGCAGGAAACGTGAGTGTGCTGAGAACAAAAGAACAGTTTTTCCTACACATACGGGCCATATCTAGTCCAACTCTGCTTCTGAAAGTGAAACAAACCACAGGTCCTCTAACATCCAATGCTTTTCTGTCAAGATGAGAAACATGTGAGCTTCCTGAACGATGTAGTTTGTTTGAGCTGAAAAGTGACTGCCCTTACATGAAATGAAGACTTTTTTGTAGGAAGACACAAAGCCTGGGATTTAACTCCATTTCTAAAGGGAAACACCCAGCACAGTTCTCTTCCATGAATCACACTCTGCTTTAGAGCAAGAAGCACGCTCTTCCTTTCTAGAGTCTCTAATACAGCAGGAAACGTGATTGTGCTCAGAACAAAAGAACTGTGTTTCCTACACATACTGACCATATCTAGTTCAACTCTTCTTCTGAAACTGACACAAAGCACAGGTCCTCTAACATCCAATGCTTGACATTTAAGATGAGAAACGTGTGAGCATCATGAAAGATGTAGTTCCTTTGAGCTGAAAAGTGACTGCCATTACCTGAAACGAAGTCTTGCTTATAGGAAGACTCAGAGCCTGGGATTTAACTCGATTTCTGAAGTGAAACACACAGCAGAGTTCTCATCCTTAGATCACACTCTGCTTTAGAGCAAGAAGCACGCTCTTGCTTTCCAGAATCTCTAACCCAGCAGGATACTTGAGTGTGCTCAGAACAAAAGAACTGTGTTTCCTACACATATGGACCATATCTAGTTCAACTCTTTTTCTGAAGCTGATATAATGCACTGTTCCTGTAACATGCAATGCTTTTCAATTAAGACCGAGAAACGTGTGAGCTTCGTGTATAATGTAGTTCTTTTGAGATGTAAAGTAACTGCCCTTACCTGAAAAGATTTCTTGCTTGTAAGAAGACTCAAAGCCTGGGATTTAACTCCATTTCTGAAGTGGAACACACTGCAGAGTTCTCATCCATTGATCACACTCTGCTTTAGAGGAAGAAGCACGCTCTTGCTTTCTAGAGTCTCTAAGACAGCAGGAAACATGAGTGTGCTGAGAACAAAAGAACGGTGTTTCCTACACATACGGGCCATATCTGTCCAACTCTGCTTCTGAAAGTGAAACAAACCACAGGTCCTCTAACATCCAATGATTGTCCGTTAAGATGAGAAACTTGTGAGCTTCGTGAACAATGTAGTTCGTTTGAGCTGTAAAGTAACTGCCCTTAAATGAAACGAAGTCTTGCTTGTAGGAAGACTCAGAGCCTGGGATTTAACTCCATTTCTGAAGGGAAACACAGAGCAGAGTTCTCATCCATAGGTCACACTCTGCTTTAGAGCAAGAAGCACGCTCTTGCTTTTAGAGTCTCTAAGACAGCAGGAAAGGTGAGTGTGCTGAGAACAAAAGAACAGTTTTTCCTACATATACGGACAATATCTATTCCAACTCTGCTTCTGAAACTGAAACAAAGCACTGGTCCTCTAACATGCAATGCTTGGCAGTTAAGATGAGAAACGATTTAGCTTCGTGAACGATGTAGTTTGTTTGAGCTGAAAAGTGACTGCCCTTACGTGAAATGAAGACTTTTTTGTAGGAAGACACAAAGCCTGGGATTTAACTCCATTTCTGAAGGGAAACACCCAGCACAGTTCTCTTCCATGAATCACACTCTGCTTTAGAGCAAGAAGCACGCTCTTCCTTTCTAGAGTCTCTAATACAGGAGGAAACATGATTGTGCTCAGAACCAAAGAACTGTGTTTCCTACACATACTGACCATATCTAGTTCAACTCTTCGTCTGAAACTGACACAAAGCACAGGTCCTCTAACATCCAATGCTTGACATTTTAGATGAGAAACGTGTGAGCATCATGAAAGATGTAGTTCCTTTGAGCTGAAAAGTGACTGCCATTACCTGAAACGAAGTCTTGCTTATAGGAAGACTCAGAGCCTGGGATTTAACTCGATTTCTGAAGTGAAACACACAGCAGAGTTCTCATCCTTAGATCACACTCTGCTTTAGAGCAAGAAGCACGCTCTTGCTTTCCAGAATCTCTAATACAGCAGGATACTTGAGTGTGCTCAGAACAAAAGAACTGTGCTTCCTACACATATGGACCATATCTAGTTCAACTCTTCTTCTGAAGCTGATATAAAGCACTGTTCCTGTAACATGCAATGCTTTTCAATTAAGACCGAGAAACGTGTGAGCTTCGTGTATAATGTAGTTCTTTTGAGATGTAAAGTAACTGCCCTTACCTGAAACGATATCTTGCTTGTAAGAAGACTCAAAGCCTGGGATTTAACTCCATTTCTGAAGTGGAACACACTGCAGAGTTCTCATCCATTGATCACACTCTGCTTTAGAGCAAGAAGCACGCTCTTGCTTTCTAGAATCTCCAAAACAGCATGAAACATGAGTGTGATGAGAAGAAAAGAAAGGTGTTTCCTACACATACGGACCATATCTAGTCCAACTCTTCTTCTGAAAATGATACAAAGCACAGGTCCTCCTACATCCAATGCTTGTCATTTAAGATGAGAAACGTGTTAGCTTCGTGAACGATGTAGTTCGTTTGAGCTGAAAAGTGACTGCCCTTACCTGAAACGAAGTGTTTCTTGTAGGAAGACACAGGGCCTGGGATTTAACTCCATTTCTGAAGGGAAACAAACAGCATAGTTCTCATCCTTGGATCACACTCTGCTTTAGAGCAAGAAGCATGCTCTTGCTTTCTAGTGTCTCTAATACAGCAGGAAACGTGAGTGTGCTCAGAACAAAGAACGGTGTTTCCTACACATACAGACCATATCTAGTTCATCTCTGCTTCTGAAACTGAAACAAACCAGATGTCCTCTAACAACCAATGCTTTTCAGTTTAGATGTGAAACGTGTGAGCTTCATGAACGATGTAGTTCGTTTGAGCTGTAAAGTAACTGCCCTTACCTGCAAAGAAGTCTTGCTTGTAGGAAGACTCAGAGCCTGGGATTTAACTCCATTTCTGAAGTGAAACACACAGCATAGTTCTCATCCATTGATCACACTCTGCTTTAGAGCAAGAAGCACGCTCTTGCTTTCTAGAGTCTCTAAGACAGCAGGAAACTTGAGTGTGATCAGAACAAAAGAACGGTGTTTCCTACACATAGGGACCATATCTAGTTCAACTCTGCTTCTGAAACTGAAACAAACCACAGTTCCTCTAACATCCAATGCTTCTCAGTTAAGATGAGACACGTGTGAGCTTTCTGAATGATGTAGTTCGTTTGAGCTGAAAAGTGACTCCCCTTACCTGAAACGAAGTCTTTCTTGTAGGAAGACTCAGAGCCTGGGATTTAACTCCATTTTTGAAGTGAAACACACAGCAGAGTTCTCATCCATAGGTCACACTCTGCTTTAGAGCAAGAAGCACGCTCTTGCTTTCTAGAGTCTCTAAGACAGCAGGAAACGTGAGTGTGCTGAGAACAAAAGAACAGTTTTTCCTACACATACGGGCCATATCTTTTCCAACTCTGCTTCTGAAAGTGAAACAAACCACAGTTCCTCTAACATCCAATGCTTGTCCGTTAAGCTGAGAAACTTGTGAGCTTCGAGAACGATGTAGTTCCTTAGAGCTGTAAAGTAACTGCCATTAACTGAAAAGAAGTCTTGCTTGTACGAAGACTCAGAGCCTGGGATTTAACTCCATTTCTGAAGGGAAACACACAGCATAGTTCTCATCCATGGATCACACTCTGCTTTAGAGCAAGAAGCACGCTCTTGCTTTCTAGAGTCTCTAATACAGCTGGAAACCTGTGTGTGCTCAGATCAAAAGAACGGTGTTTCCTACATATACAGACCATATCTAGTCCAATTCTGCTTCTGAAACTGAAACAAACCACAGGTCCTCTAACATCCAATGCTTGTCTGTCAAGATGAGAAACATGTGAGCTTTGTGAACGATGTAGATCGTTTGAGCTGTAAAGTAACTGCCCTTACCTGAAACGAAGTCTTGCTTGTAGGAAGACTCAGAGCCTGGGATTTAACTCCATTTCTGAAGTGAAACACACAGCAGAGTTCTCATCCATAGATCACACTCTGCTTTAGAGCAAGAAGCACGCTCTTGCTTTCTAGAGTCTCTAAGACAGCAGGAAAAGTGAGTGTGCTGAGAACAAAAGAACAGTGTTTCCTACATATACGGACTATATCTAGTCCAACTCTGCTTCTGAAGCTGATACAAAGCACAGGTCCTCTAACATCCAATGCTTGACATTTAAGATGAGAAACGTGTGAGCATCATGAAAGATGTCTTTTGAGCTGAAAAGTGACTGCCATTACCTGAAACGAAGTCTTGCTTATAGGAAGACTCAGAGCCGGGGATTTAACTCCATTTCTGAAGTGGAACACACAGCAGAGTTCTCATCCTTAGATCACACTCTGCTTTCGAGCAAGAAGCACGCTCTTGCTTTCCAGAGTCTCTAATAAAGCAGGATACTTGAGTGTGCTCAGAACAAAAGAACTGTGTTTCCTACACATATAGACCATATCTAGTTCAACTCATCTTCTGAAGCTGATATAAAGCACTGTTCCTGTAACATCCAATGCTTTTCAATTAAGACCGAGAAACGTGTGAGCTTCGTGTATAATGTAGTTCTTTTGAGATGTAAAGTAACTCCCCTTATCTGAAAGGATATCTTGCTTGTAAGAAGACTCAAAGCCTGGGATTTAACTCCATTTCTGAAGTGGAACACACTGCAGAGTTCTCATCCATTGATCACACTCTGCTTTAATGCAAGAAGGACGCTCTTGCTTTCTAGAGTCTCTAAGACAGCAGGAAACATGAGTGTGCTGAGAACAAATGAACGGTGTTTCCTACACATACGGGCCATATCTAGTCCAACCCTGCTTCTGAAAGTGAAACAAACCACAGGTCCTCTAACATCCAATGCTTGTCTGTCAAGATGAGAAACATGTGAGCTTCCTGAACGATGTAGTTTGTTTGAGCTGAAAAGTGACTGCCCTTACATGAAATGAAGACTTTTTTGTAGGAAGACACAAAGCCTGGGATTAAACTCCATTTCTGAAGGGAAACACCCAGCACAGTTCTCTTCCATGAATCACACTCTGCTTTAGAGCAAGAAGCACGCTCTTCCTTTCTAGAGTCTCTAATACAGCAGGAAACGTGAGTGTGCTGAGAACAAATGAACGGTGTTTCCTACACATACTGGCCATATCTAGTCCAACTCTGCTTCTGAAAGTGAAACAAACCACAGTTCCTCTAACATCCAATGCTTGTCCGTTAAGATGAGAAACTTGTGAGCTTCGTGAACAATGTAGTTCGTTTGAGCTGTAAAGTAACTGCCATTAACTGAAAGGAAGTCTTGATTGTAGGAAGACTCAGAGCCTGGGATTTAACTCCATTTCTGAAGGGAAACACACAGCATAGTTCTCATCCTTGGATCACACTCTGCTTTAGAGCAAGAAGCATGCTCTTGCTTTCTAGTGTCTCTAATACAGCAGGAAACGTGAGTGTGCTCAGAACAAAGAACGGTGTTTCCTACACATACAGACCATATCTAGTTCATCTCTGCTTCTGAAACTGAAACAAACCAGATGTCCTCTAACAACCAATGCTTTTCAGTTTAGATGTGAAACGTGTGAGCTTCATGAACGATGTAGTTCGTTTGAGCTGTAAAGTAACTGCCCTTACCTGCAAAGAAGTCTTGCTTGTAGGAAGACTCAGAGCCTGGGATTTAACTCCATTTCTGAAGTGAAACACACAGCATAGTTCTCATCCATTGATCACACTCTGCTTTAGAGCAAGAAGCACGCTCTTGCTTTCTAGAGTCTCTAAGACAGCAGGAAACTTGAGTGTGATCAGAACAAAAGAACGGTGTTTCCTACACATAGGGACCATATCTAGTTCAACTCTGCTTCTGAAACTGAAACAAACCACAGTTCCTCTAACATCCAATGCTTCTCAGTTAAGATGAGACACGTGTGAGCTTTCTGAATGATGTAGTTGGTTTGAGCTGAAAAGTGACTCCCCTTACCTGAAACGAAGTCTTTCTTGTAGGAAGACTCAGAGCCTGGGATTTAACTCCATTTTTGAAGTGAAACACACAGCAGAGTTCTCATCCATAGGTCACTCTCTGCTTTAGAGCAAGAAGCACGCTCTTGCTTTCTAGAGTCTCTAAGACAGCAGGAAACGTGAGTGTGCTGAGAACAAAAGAACAGTTTTTCCTACACATACGGGCCATATCTAGTCCAACTCTGCTTCTGAAAGTGAAACAAACCACAGGTCCTCTAACATCCAATGCTTGTCTGTAAATGAGAAACATGTGAGCTTCCTGAACGATGTAGTTTGTTTGAGCTGAAAAGTGACTGCCCTTTCATGAAATGAAGAATTTTTTGTAGGAAGACACAAAGCCTGGGATTTAACTCCATTTCTAAAGGGAAACACCCAGCACAGTTCTCTTCCATGAATCACACTCTGCTTTAGAGCAAGAAGCACGCTCTTCCTTTCTAGAGTCTCTAATACAGCAGGAAACGTGATTGTGCTCAGAACAAAAGAACTGTGTTTCCTACACATACTGACCATATCTAGTTCAACTCTTCTTCTGAAACTGACACAAAGCACAGGTCCTCTAACATCCAATGCTTGACATTTAAGATGAGAAACGTGTGAGCATCATGAAAGATGTAGTTCCTTTGAGCTGAAAAGTGACTGCCATAACCTGAAACGAAGTCTTGCTTATAGGAAGACTCAGAGCCTGGGATTTAACTCGATTTCTGAAGTGAAACACACAGCAGAGTTCTCATCCTTAGATCACACTCTGCTTTAGAGCAAGAAGCACGCTCTTTCTTTCCAGAATCTCTAACACAGCAGGATACTTGAGTGTGCTCAGAACAAAAGAACTGTGTTTCCTACACATATGGACCATATCTAGTTCAACTCTTCTTCTGAAGCTGATATAATGCACTGTTCCTGTAACATGCAATGCTTTTCAATTAAGACCGAGAAACGTGTGAGCTTCGTGTATAATGTAGTTCTTTTGAGATGTAAAGTAACTGCCCTTACCTGAAAAGATTTCTTGCTTGTAAGAAGACTCAAAGCCTGGGATTTAACTCCATTTCTGAAGTGGAACACACTGCAGAGTTCTCATCCATTGATCACACTCTGCTTTAGAGGAAGAAGCACGCTCTTGCTTTCTAGAGTCTCTAAGACAGCAGGAAACATGAGTGTGCTGAGAACAAAAGAATGGTGTTTCCTACACATACGGGCCATATCTGTCCAACTCTGCTTCTGAAAGTGAAACAAACCACAGGTCCTCTAACATCCAATGATTGTCCGTTAAGATGAGAAACTTGTGAGCTTCGTGAACAATGTAGTTCGTTTGAGCTGTAAAGTAACTGCCCTTAAATGAAACGAAGTCTTGCTTGTAGGAAGACTCAGAGCCTGGGATTTAACTCCATTTCTGAAGGGAAACACACAGCAGAGTTCTCATCCATAGGTCACACTCTGCTTTAGAGCAAGAAGCACGCTCTTGCTTTTAGAGTCTCTAAGACAGCAGGAAAGGTGAGTGTGCTGAGAACAAAAGAACAGTTTTTCCTACATATACGGACAATATCTAGTCCAACTCTGCTTCTGAAACTGAAACAAAGCACTGGTCCTCTAACATGCAATGCTTGGCAGTTAAGATGAGAAACGATTTAGCTTCGTGAACGATGTAGTTTGTTTGAGCTGAAAAGTGACTGCCCTTACGTGAAATGAAGACTTTTTTGTAGGAAGACACAAAGCCTGGGATTTAACTCCATTTCTGAAGGGAAACACCCAGCACAGTTCTCTTCCATGAATCACACTCTGCTTTAGAGCAAGAAGCACGCTCTTCCTTTCTAGAGTCTCTAATACAGGAGGAAACATGATTGTGCTCAGAACAAAAGAACTGTGTTTCCTACACATACTGACCATATCTAGTTCAACTCTTCGTCTGAAACTGACACAAAGCACAGGTCCTCTAACATCCAATGCTTGTCATTTAAGATGAGAAACGTGTGAGCATCATGAAAGGTAGTTCTTTTGAGCTGAAAAGTGACTGCCATTACCTGAAACGAAGTCTTGCTTGTAGGAAGACTCAGAGCCTGGGATTTAACTCCATTTCTGAAGTGAAACACACAGCAGAGTTCTCATCCTTAGATCACACTCTGCTTTAGAGCAAGAAGCACGCTCTTGCTTTCCAGAGTCTCTAATACAGCAGGATACTTGAGTGTGCTCAGAAGAAAAGAACTGTGTTTCCTACACATATGGACCATATCTAGTTCAACTCTTCTTCTGAAGCTGATATAAAGCACTGTTCCTGTAACATCCAATGCTTTTCAATTAAGACCGAGAAACGTGTGAGCTTCGTGTGTAATGTAGCTCTTTTGAGATGTAAAGTAACTGCCCTTACCTGAAAGGATATGTTGCTTGTAAGAAGACTCAGAGCCTGGGATTTAACTCCATTTCTGAAGTGGAACACACAGCAGAGTTCTCATCCATTGATCACAGTCTGCTTTAGAGCAAGAAGCGCGCTCTTGCTTTCTAGAGTCTCTAAGACAGCAGGAAAAATGAGTGTGCTGAGAACAAAAGAACGGTGTTTCCTACACATACGGGCCATATCTAGTCCAACTCTGCTTCTGAAAGTGAAACAAACCACAGGTCCTCTAACATCCAATGCTTGTCCTTTAAGATGAGAAACTTGTGAGCTTCGTGAACAATGTAGTTCGTTTGAGCTGTAAAGTAACTGCCCTTAACTGAAACGAAGTCTTGCTTGTAGGAAGACTCAGAGCCTGGGATTTAACACCATTTCTGAAGTGAAACACACAGCAGAGTTCTCATCCATAGATCACACTCTGCTTTAGAGCAAGAAGCACGCTCTTGCTTTCTAGAGTCTCTAAGACAGCAGGAAAAGTGAGTGTGTTGAGAACAAAAGAACAGTGTTTCCTACACATACGGACCATATCTAGTCCAACTCTGCTTCTGAAACTGATACAAAGCACTGGTCCTCTAACATGCAATGCTTGGCAGTTAAGATGAGAAACGTGTTAGCTTCGTAAACGATTTAGTTTGTTTTAGCTGATAAGTGACTGCCCTTACCTGAAACGAAGTCTTGTTTGTAGGAAGACTCAGAGCCTGGGATTTAACTCGATTTCTGAAGTGAAACACACAGCAGAGTTCTCATCCTTAGATCACACTCTGCTTTAGAGCAAGAAGCACGCTCTTTCTTTCCAGAATCTCTAACACAGCAGGATACTTGAGTGTGCTCAGAACAAAAGAACTGTGTTTCCTACACATATGGACCATATCTAGTTCAACTCTTCTTCTGAAGCTGATATAATGCACTGTTCCTGTAACATGCAATGCTTTTCAATTAAGACCGAGAAACGTGTGAGCTTCGTGTATAATGTAGTTCTTTTGAGATGTAAAGTAACTGCCCTTACCTGAAAAGATTTCTTGCTTGTAAGAAGACTCAAAGCCTGGGATTTAACTCCATTTCTGAAGTGGAACACACTGCAGAGTTCTCATCCATTGATCACACTCTGCTTTAGAGGAAGAAGCACGCTCTTGCTTTCTAGAGTCTCTAAGACAGCAGGAAACATGAGTGTGCTGAGAACAAAAGAATGGTGTTTCCTACACATACGGGCCATATCTGTCCAACTCTGCTTCTGAAAGTGAAACAAACCACAGGTCCTCTAACATCCAATGATTGTCCGTTAAGATGAGAAACTTGTGAGCTTCGTGAACAATGTAGTTCGTTTGAGCTGTAAAGTAACTGCCCTTAAATGAAACGAAGTCTTGCTTGTAGGAAGACTCAGAGCCTGGGATTTAACTCCATTTCTGAAGGGAAACACACAGCAGAGTTCTCATCCATAGGTCACACTCTGCTTTAGAGCAAGAAGCACGCTCTTGCTTTTAGAGTCTCTAAGACAGCAGGAAAGGTGAGTGTGCTGAGAACAAAAGAACAGTTTTTCCTACATATACGGACAATATCTAGTCCAACTCTGCTTCTGAAACTGAAACAAAGCACTGGTCCTCTAACATGCAATGCTTGGCAGTTAAGATGAGAAACGATTTAGCTTCGTGAACGATGTAGTTTGTTTGAGCTGAAAAGTGACTGCCCTTACGTGAAATGAAGACTTTTTTGTAGGAAGACACAAAGCCTGGGATTTAACTCCATTTCTGAAGGGAAACACCCAGCACAGTTCTCTTCCATGAATCACACTCTGCTTTAGAGCAAGAAGCACGCTCTTCCTTTCTAGAGTCTCTAATACAGGAGGAAACATGATTGTGCTCAGAACAAAAGAACTGTGTTTCCTACACATACTGACCATATCTAGTTCAACTCTTCGTCTGAAACTGACACAAAGCACAGGTCCTCTAACATCCAATGCTTGTCATTTAAGATGAGAAACGTGTGAGCATCATGAAAGGTAGTTCTTTTGAGCTGAAAAGTGACTGCCATTACCTGAAACGAAGTCTTGCTTGTAGGAAGACTCAGAGCCTGGGATTTAACTCCATTTCTGAAGTGAAACACACAGCAGAGTTCTCATCCTTAGATCACACTCTGCTTTAGAGCAAGAAGCACGCTCTTGCTTTCCAGAGTCTCTAATACAGCAGGATACTTGAGTGTGCTCAGAAGAAAAGAACTGTGTTTCCTACACATATGGACCATATCTAGTTCAACTCTTCTTCTGAAGCTGATATAAAGCACTGTTCCTGTAACATCCAATGCTTTTCAATTAAGACCGAGAAACGTGTGAGCTTCGTGTGTAATGTAGCTCTTTTGAGATGTAAAGTAACTGCCCTTACCTGAAAGGATATGTTGCTTGTAAGAAGACTCAGAGCCTGGGATTTAACTCCATTTCTGAAGTGGAACACACAGCAGAGTTCTCATCCATTGATCACAGTCTGCTTTAGAGCAAGAAGCGCGCTCTTGCTTTCTAGAGTCTCTAAGACAGCAGGAAAAATGAGTGTGCTGAGAACAAAAGAACGGTGTTTCCTACACATACGGGCCATATCTAGTCCAACTCTGCTTCTGAAAGTGAAACAAACCACAGGTCCTCTAACATCCAATGCTTGTCCTTTAAGATGAGAAACTTGTGAGCTTCGTGAACAATGTAGTTCGTTTGAGCTGTAAAGTAACTGCCCTTAACTGAAACGAAGTCTTGCTTGTAGGAAGACTCAGAGCCTGGGATTTAACACCATTTCTGAAGTGAAACACACAGCAGAGTTCTCATCCATAGATCACACTCTGCTTTAGAGCAAGAAGCACGCTCTTGCTTTCTAGAGTCTCTAAGACAGCAGGAAAAGTGAGTGTGTTGAGAACAAAAGAACAGTGTTTCCTACACATACGGACCATATCTAGTCCAACTCTGCTTCTGAAACTGATACAAAGCACTGGTCCTCTAACATGCAATGCTTGGCAGTTAAGATGAGAAACGTGTTAGCTTCGTAAACGATTTAGTTTGTTTTAGCTGATAAGTGACTGCCCTTACCTGAAACGAAGTCTTGTTTGTAGGAAGACTCAGAGCCTGGGATTTAACTCCATTTCTGAAGTGAATCACACAGCAGAGTTCTCATCCATAGATCACACTCTGCTTTAGAGCAAGAAGCACGCTCTTGCTTTCTAGAGTCTCTAAGACAGCAGGAAACTTGAGTGTGATCAGAACAAAAGAACGGAGTTTCCTACACATAGGGACCATATCTAGTTCAACTCTGCTTCTGAAACTGAAACAAACCACAGTTCCTCTAACATCCAATGCTTGTCAGTTAAGATGAGACACGTGTGAGCTTTCTGAATGATGTAGTTCCTTTGAGCTGAAAAGTGACTCCCCTTACCTGAAACGAAGTCTTTCTTGTAGGAAGACTCAGAGCCTGGGATTTAACTCCATTTTTGAAGTGAAACACATAGCAGAGTTCTCATCCATAGATCACACTCTGCTTTAGAGCAAGAAGCACGCTCTTGCTTTCTAGAGTCTCTAAGACAGCAGGAAACGTGAGTGTGCTGAGAACAAAAGAACAGTTTTTCCTACATATATGGACCATATCTAGTCCAACTCTGCTTCTGAAACTGAAACAAAGCACTGGTCCTCTAACATACCATGCTTGGCAGTTAAGATGAGAAACGATTTAGCTTCGTGAACGATGTAGTTTGTTTGAGCTGAAAAGTGACTGCCCTTTCGTGAAATGAAGACTTTTTTGTAGGAAGACACAAAGCCTGGGATTTAACTCCATTTCTGAAGGGAAACACCCAGCACAGTTCTCTTCCATGAATCACACTCTGCTTTAGAGCAAGAAGCACGCTCTTCCTTTCTAGAGTCACTAATACAGCAGGAAACGTGATTGTGCTCAGAACAAAAGAACTGTGTTTCCTACACATACTGACCATATCTAGTTCAACTCTTCTTCTGAAACTGACACAAAGCACAGGTCCTCTAACATCCAATGCTTGACGTTTAAGATGAGAAACGTGTGAGCATCATGAAAGATGTAGTTCTTTGAGCTGAAAAGTGACTGCCATTACCTGAAACGAAGTCTTGCTTATAGGAAGACTCAGAGCCTGGGATTTAACTCCATTTCTGAAGTGAAACACACAGCAGAGTTCTCAATCTTAGATCACACTCTGCTTTAGAGCAAGAAGCACGCTCTTGCTTTCCAGTGTCTCTAGTACAGCAGGATACTTGAGTGTGCTCAGAACAAAAGAACTGTGTTTCCTACACATATGGACCATATCTAGTTCAACTCATCTTCTGAAGCTGATATAAAGCACTGTTCCTGTAACATCCAATGATTTTCAATTAAGACCGAGAAACGTGTGAGCTTCGTGTATAATGTAGTTCTTTTGAGATGTAAAGTCCCTGCCCTTACCTGAAACGATATCTTGCTTGTAAGAAGACTCAGAGCATGGGATTTAACTCCATTTCTGAAGTGGAACACACAGCAGAGTTCTCATCCATTGATCACACTCTGCTTTAGAGCAAGAAGCACGCTCTTTCTTTCCAGAATCTCTAACACAGCAGGATACTTGAGTGTGCTCAGAACAAAAGAACTGTGTTTCCTACACATATGGACCATATCTAGTTCAACTCTTCTTCTGAAGCTGATATAATGCACTGTTCCTGTAACATGCAATGCTTTTCAATTAAGACCGAGAAACGTGTGAGCTTCGTGTATAATGTAGTTCTTTTGAGATGTAAAGTAACTGCCCTTACCTGAAAAGATTTCTTGCTTGTAAGAAGACTCAAAGCCTGGGATTTAACTCCATTTCTGAAGTGGAACACACTGCAGAGTTCTCATCCATTGATCACACTCTGCTTTAGAGGAAGAAGCACGCTCTTGCTTTCTAGAGTCTCTAAGACAGCAGGAAACATGAGTGTGCTGAGAACAAAAGAATGGTGTTTCCTACACATACGGGCCATATCTGTCCAACTCTGCTTCTGAAAGTGAAACAAACCACAGGTCCTCTAACATCCAATGATTGTCCGTTAAGATGAGAAACTTGTGAGCTTCGTGAACAATGTAGTTCGTTTGAGCTGTAAAGTAACTGCCCTTAAATGAAACGAAGTCTTGCTTGTAGGAAGACTCAGAGCCTGGGATTTAACTCCATTTCTGAAGGGAAACACACAGCAGAGTTCTCATCCATAGGTCACACTCTGCTTTAGAGCAAGAAGCACGCTCTTGCTTTTAGAGTCTCTAAGACAGCAGGAAAGGTGAGTGTGCTGAGAACAAAAGAACAGTTTTTCCTACATATACGGACAATATCTAGTCCAACTCTGCTTCTGAAACTGAAACAAAGCACTGGTCCTCTAACATGCAATGCTTGGCAGTTAAGATGAGAAACGATTTAGCTTCGTGAACGATGTAGTTTGTTTGAGCTGAAAAGTGACTGCCCTTACGTGAAATGAAGACTTTTTTGTAGGAAGACACAAAGCCTGGGATTTAACTCCATTTCTGAAGGGAAACACCCAGCACAGTTCTCTTCCATGAATCACACTCTGCTTTAGAGCAAGAAGCACGCTCTTCCTTTCTAGAGTCTCTAATACAGGAGGAAACATGATTGTGCTCAGAACAAAAGAACTGTGTTTCCTACACATACTGACCATATCTAGTTCAACTCTTCGTCTGAAACTGACACAAAGCACAGGTCCTCTAACATCCAATGCTTGTCATTTAAGATGAGAAACGTGTGAGCATCATGAAAGGTAGTTCTTTTGAGCTGAAAAGTGACTGCCATTACCTGAAACGAAGTCTTGCTTGTAGGAAGACTCAGAGCCTGGGATTTAACTCCATTTCTGAAGTGAAACACACAGCAGAGTTCTCATCCTTAGATCACACTCTGCTTTAGAGCAAGAAGCACGCTCTTGCTTTCCAGAGTCTCTAATACAGCAGGATACTTGAGTGTGCTCAGAAGAAAAGAACTGTGTTTCCTACACATATGGACCATATCTAGTTCAACTCTTCTTCTGAAGCTGATATAAAGCACTGTTCCTGTAACATCCAATGCTTTTCAATTAAGACCGAGAAACGTGTGAGCTTCGTGTGTAATGTAGCTCTTTTGAGATGTAAAGTAACTGCCCTTACCTGAAAGGATATGTTGCTTGTAAGAAGACTCAGAGCCTGGGATTTAACTCCATTTCTGAAGTGGAACACACAGCAGAGTTCTCATCCATTGATCACAGTCTGCTTTAGAGCAAGAAGCGCGCTCTTGCTTTCTAGAGTCTCTAAGACAGCAGGAAAAATGAGTGTGCTGAGAACAAAAGAACGGTGTTTCCTACACATACGGGCCATATCTAGTCCAACTCTGCTTCTGAAAGTGAAACAAACCACAGGTCCTCTAACATCCAATGCTTGTCCTTTAAGATGAGAAACTTGTGAGCTTCGTGAACAATGTAGTTCGTTTGAGCTGTAAAGTAACTGCCCTTAACTGAAACGAAGTCTTGCTTGTAGGAAGACTCAGAGCCTGGGATTTAACACCATTTCTGAAGTGAAACACACAGCAGAGTTCTCATCCATAGATCACACTCTGCTTTAGAGCAAGAAGCACGCTCTTGCTTTCTAGAGTCTCTAAGACAGCAGGAAAAGTGAGTGTGTTGAGAACAAAAGAACAGTGTTTCCTACACATACGGACCATATCTAGTCCAACTCTGCTTCTGAAACTGATACAAAGCACTGGTCCTCTAACATGCAATGCTTGGCAGTTAAGATGAGAAACGTGTTAGCTTCGTAAACGATTTAGTTTGTTTTAGCTGATAAGTGACTGCCCTTACCTGAAACGAAGTCTTGTTTGTAGGAAGACTCAGAGCCTGGGATTTAACTCCATTTCTGAAGTGAATCACACAGCAGAGTTCTCATCCATAGATCACACTCTGCTTTAGAGCAAGAAGCACGCTCTTGCTTTCTAGAGTCTCTAAGACAGCAGGAAACTTGAGTGTGATCAGAACAAAAGAACGGTGTTTCCTACACATAGGGACCATATCTAGTTCAACTCTGCTTCTGAAACTGAAACAAACCACAGTTCCTCTAACATCCAATGCTTGTCAGTTAAGATGAGACACGTGTGAGCTTTCTGAATGATGTAGTTCCTTTGAGCTGAAAAGTGACTCCCCTTACCTGAAACGAAGTCTTTCTTGTAGGAAGACTCAGAGCCTGGGATTTAACTCCATTTTTGAAGTGAAACACATAGCAGAGTTCTCATCCATAGATCACACTCTGCTTTAGAGCAAGAAGCACGCTCTTGCTTTCTAGAGTCTCTAAGACAGCAGGAAACGTGAGTGTGCTGAGAACAAAAGAACAGTTTTTCCTACATATATGGACCATATCTAGTCCAACTCTGCTTCTGAAACTGAAACAAAGCACTGGTCCTCTAACATACCATGCTTGGCAGTTAAGATGAGAAACGATTTAGCTTCGTGAACGATGTAGTTTGTTTGAGCTGAAAAGTGACTGCCCTTTCGTGAAATGAAGACTTTTTTGTAGGAAGACACAAAGCCTGGGATTTAACTCCATTTCTGAAGGGAAACACCCAGCACAGTTCTCTTCCATGAATCACACTCTGCTTTAGAGCAAGAAGCACGCTCTTCCTTTCTAGAGTCACTAATACAGCAGGAAACGTGATTGTGCTCAGAACAAAAGAACTGTGTTTCCTACACATACTGACCATATCTAGTTCAACTCTTCTTCTGAAACTGACACAAAGCACAGGTCCTCTAACATCCAATGCTTGACGTTTAAGATGAGAAACGTGTGAGCATCATGAAAGATGTAGTTCTTTGAGCTGAAAAGTGACTGCCATTACCTGAAACGAAGTCTTGCTTATAGGAAGACTCAGAGCCTGGGATTTAACTCCATTTCTGAAGTGAAACACACAGCAGAGTTCTCAATCTTAGATCACACTCTGCTTTAGAGCAAGAAGCACGCTCTTGCTTTCCAGTGTCTCTAGTACAGCAGGATACTTGAGTGTGCTCAGAACAAAAGAACTGTGTTTCCTACACATATGGACCATATCTAGTTCAACTCATCTTCTGAAGCTGATATAAAGCACTGTTCCTGTAACATCCAATGATTTTCAATTAAGACCGAGAAACGTGTGAGCTTCGTGTATAATGTAGTTCTTTTGAGATGTAAAGTCCCTGCCCTTACCTGAAACGATATCTTGCTTGTAAGAAGACTCAGAGCATGGGATTTAACTCCATTTCTGAAGTGGAACACACAGCAGAGTTCTCATCCATTGATCACACTCTGCTTTAGAGCAAGAAGCACGCTCTTGCATTGTAGAGTCTATAAGACAGCAGGAAACATGTGTGTGCTGAGAACAAAAGAACGGTGTTTCCTACACATACGGGCCATATCTAGTCCAACTCTGCTTCTGAAAGTGAAACAAACCACAGGTCCTCTAACATCCAATGATTGTCCGTTAAGATGAGAAACTTGTGAGCTTCCTGAACAATGTAGTTCGTTTGAGCTGTAAAGTAACTGCCCTTAACTGAAACGATGTCTTGCTTGTAGGAAGACTCAGAGCCTGGGATTTAACTCCATTTCTGAAGTGAAACACACAGCAGAGTTCTCATCCATGGATCACACTCTGCTTTAGAGCAAGAAGCACGCTCTTGCTTTCTAGAGTCTCTAATACAGCTGGAAAACTGAGTGTGCTCAGAACAAAAGAACGGTGTTTCCTACACATACTGACCATATCTAGTTCAACCCGTCTTCTTCTGAAATTGACATAAAGCACAGGTCCTCTAACATCCAATGCTTGTCATTTAAGATGAGAAACGTGTGAGCATCATGAAAGGTAGTTCTTTTGAGCTGAAAAGTGACTGCCATTTCCTGAAACGAAGTCTTGCTTGTAGGAAGACTCAGAGCCTGGGATTTAACTCCATTTCTGAAGTGAAACACACAGCAGAGTTCTCATCCTTAGATCACACTCTGCTTTAGAGCAAGAAGCACGCTCTTGCTTTCCAGAGTCTCTAATACAGCAAGATACTTGAGTGTGCCCCGAACAAAAGAACTGTGTTTCCTACACATATGGACCATATCTAGTTCAACTCTTCTTCTGAAGCTGATATAAAGCACTGTTCCTGTAACATGCAATGCTTTTCAATTAAGACCGAGAAACGTGTGAGCTTCGTGTATAATGTAGTTCTTTTGAGATGTAAAGTAACTGCCCTTACCTGAAACGATATCTTGCTTGTAAGAAGACTCAGAGCCTGGGATTTAACTCCATTTCTGAAGTGAAACACACAGCAGAGTTCTCATCCATGGATCACACTCTGCTTTAGAGCAAGGAGCTCGCTCTTGCTTTCTAGAGTCTCTAATACAGCTGGAAACATGAGTGTGCTCAGAACAAAAGAACGGTGTTTCCTACACATACGGACCATATCTAGTCCAATTCTGCTTCTGAAACTGAAACAAACCACAGGTCCTCTAACATCCAATGCTTGTCAGTTAAGATGAGAAACGTGTTAGCTTCGTGAACGATGTAGTTTGTTTGAGCTGAAAAGTGACTGCCCTTACCTGAAACGAAGTCTTGCTTGTAGGAAGACACAGAGCCTGGGATTTAACTCCATTTCTGAAGGGAAACACACAGCATAGTTCTCATCCTTGGATCACACTCTGCTTTAGAGCAAGAAGCAAGCTCTTGCTTTCTAGAGTCTCTAAGACAGCAGGAAACTTGACTGTGATCAGAACAAAAGAACGGTGTTTCCTACACATACAGACCATATCTAGTTCATCTCTGCTTCTGAAACTGAAACAAACCAGAGGTCCTCTAACAACCAATGCTTTTCAGTTTAGATGTGAAACGTGTGAGCTTCGTGAACGATGTAGTTCGTTATAGCTGTAAAGTAACTGCCCTTCCCTGAAATGAAGTCTTGCTTGTAGGAAGACTCAGAGCCTGGGATTTAACTCCCTTTCTGAAGGGAAACACACAGCATAGTTCTCATCCATGGATCACACTCTGCTTTAGAGCAAGAAGCACGCTCTTGCTTTCTAGAGTCACTAATACAGCTGGAAACCTGAGTGTGCTCAGAACAAAAGAACGGTGTTTCCTACACATACGGACCATATCTAGTACAATTCTGCTTCTGAAACTGAACCAAACCACAGGTCCTCTAACATCCAATGCTTGTCTGTCAAGATGAGAAACATGTGAGCTTTGTGAACGATATAGTTCATTTGAGCTCTAAAGTAACTGCCCTTACGTGAAATGAAGACTTTTTTGTAGGAAGACACAAAGCCTGGGATTTAACTCCATTTCTGAAGGGAAACACCCAGCACAGTTCTCTTCCATGAATCACACTCTGCTTTAGAGCAAGAAGCACGCTCTTCCTTTCTAGAGTCTCCAATACAGCAGGAAATGTGATTGTGCTCAGAACAAAAGAACTGTGTTTCCTACACATACTGACCATATCTAGTTGAACTCTTCTTCTGAAACTGACATAAAGCACAGGTCCTCTAACATCCAATGCTTGTCAGTTAAGATGAGACACGTGTGAGCTTTCTGAATGATGTAGTTCCTTTGAGCTGAAAAGTGACTCCCCTTACCTGAAACGAAGTCTTTCTTGTAGGAAGACTCAGAGCCTGGGATTTAACTCCCTTTCTGAAGGGAAACACACAGCATAGTTCTCATCCATGGATCACACTCTGCTTTAGAACAAGAAGCACGCTCTTGCTTTCTAGAGTCACTAATACAGCTGGAAACCTGAGTGTGCTCAGAACAAAAGAACGGTGTTTCCTACACATACGGACCATATCTAGTCCAATTCTGCTTCTGAAACTGAAACAAACCACAGGTCCTCTAACATCCAATGCTTGTCTGTCAAGATGAGAAACATGTGAGCTTTGTGAACGATGTAGTTCATTTGAGCTGTAAAGTAACTGCCCTTACGTGAAATGAAGACTTTTTTGTAGGAAGACACAAAGCCTGGGATTTAACTCCATTTCTGAAGGGAAACACCCAGCACAGTTCTCTTCCATGAATCACACTATGCTTTAGGGCAAGAAGCACGCTCTTCCTTTCTAGAGTCTCTAATACAGCAGGAAACGTGATTGTGCTCAGAACAAAAGAACTGTGTTTCCTACACATACTGACCATATCTAGTTGAACTCTACTTCTGAAACTGACATAAAGCACAGGTCCTCTAACATCCAATGCTTGTCATTTAAGATGAGAAACGTGTGAGCATCATGAAAGGTAGTTCTTTTGAGCTGAAAAGTGACTGCCATTACCTGAAACGAAGTCTTGCTTGTAGGAAGACTCAGAGCCTGGGATTTAACTCCATTTCTGAAGTGAAACACACAGCAGAGTTCTCATCCTTAGATCACACTCTGCTTTAGAGCAAGAAGCACGCTCTTGCTTTCCAGAGTCTCTAATACAGCAGGATACTTGAGTGTGCTCAGAACAAAAGAACTGTGTTTCCTACACATATGGACCATATCTAGTTCAACTCTTCTTCTGAAGCTGATATAAAGCACTGTTCCTGTAACATCCAATGCTTTTCAATTAAGACCGAGAAACATGTGAGCTTTGTGTATTATGTAGTTCTTTTGAGATGTAAAGTAACTGCCCTTACCTGAAACGATATCTTGCTTGTACCAAGACTCAGACCCTGGGATTTAACTCCATTTCTGAAGTGGAACACACAGCAGAGTTCTCATCCATTGATCACACTCTGCTTTAGAGCAAGAAGCACACTCTTGCTTTCTAGATTCTCTAAGACAGCAGGAAACATGAGTGTGCTGAGAACAAAAGAACGGTGTTTCCTACACATACGGGCCATATCTAGGCCAACTCTGCTTCAGAAAGTGAAACAAACCACAAGTCCTCTAACATCCAATGCTTGTCCTTTAAGATGAGAAACTTCTGAGCTTCGTGAACAATGTAGTTCGTTTGAGCTGTAAAGTAACTGCCCTTAACTGAAACGAAGTCTTGCTTGTTGGAAGACTCAGAGCCTGGGATTTAACTCCATTTCTGAAGTGAAACACACAGCAGAGTTCTCATCCATAGATCACACTCTGCTTTAGAGCAAGAAGCACGCTCTTGCTTTCTAGAGTCTCTAAGACATCAGGAAAAGTGAGTGTGCTGAGAACAAAAGAACAGTGTTTCCTACACATACGGACCATATCTAATCCAACTCTGCTTCTGAAACTGATACAAAGCACCTGTCCTCTAACATGCAATGCTTGGCATTTAAGATGAGAAACGTGTTAGCTTCGTGAACGATGTAGTTTGTTTGAGCTGTAAAGTAACTGCCCTTACCTGAAAAGAAGTGTTGCTTGTAGGAAGACTCAGAGCCTAGGATTTAACTCCATTTCTGAAGTGAAACACACAGCATAGTTCTCATCCATTGATCACACTCTGCTTTAGAGCAAGAAGCACGCTCTTGCGTTCTAGAGTCTCTAAGACAGCAGGAAACTTGAGTGAGATCAGAACAAAAGAACGGTGTTTCCTACACATAGCGACCATATCTAGTTCAACTCTGCTTCTGAAACAGAAACAAACCACAGTTCCTTTAACATCCAATGCTTGTCACTTAAAATGAGAAACGTGTGAGATTTCTGAACGATGTAGTTCGTTTGAGCTGAAAAGTGACTCCCCTTACCTGAAACGAATTCTTTCTTGTAGGAAGACTCAGTGCCTGGGATTAAACTCCATTTTTGAAGTGAAACACACAGCAGAGTTCTCATCCATAGGTCACACTCTGCTTTAGAGCAAGAAGCATGCTCTTGCTTTCCAGAGTCTCTAATACAGCAGGAAACGTGATTGTGCTCAGAACAAAAGAACTGTGTTTCCTACACATACTGACCATATCTAGTTCAACTCTTCTTCTGAAACTGACACAAAGCACAGGTCCTCTAACATCCAATGCTTGACATTTAAGATGAGAAACGTGTGAGCATCATGAAAGATGTAGTTCTTTTGAGCTGAAAAGTGACTGCCATTACCTGAAACGAAGTCTTGCTTATAGGAAGACTCAGAGCCTGGGATTTAACTCCATTTCTGAAGTGAAACACACAGCAGAGTTCTCATCCTTAGATCACACTCTGCTTTAGAGCAAGAAGCACGCTCTTGCTTTCCAGAGTCTCTAATACAGCAGGATACTTGAGTGTGCTCAGAACAAGAGAACTGTGTTTCCTACACATATGGACCATATCTAGTTCAACTCTTCTTCTGAAGCTGATATAAAGCACTGTTCCTGTAACATCCAATGCTTTTCAATTAAGACCGAGAAACGTGTGAGCTTCGTGTATAATGTAGTTCTTTTGAGATGTAAAGTAACTGCCCTTACCTGAAACGATATCTTGCTTGTAAGAAGACTCAAAGCCTGGGATTTAACTCCATTTCTGAAGTGGAACACACTGCAGAGTTCTCATCCTTTGATCACACTCTGCTTTAGAGCAAGAAGCACGCTCTTGCTTTCTAGAGTCTCTAATACAGCTGGAAACCTGAGTGTGCTCAGAACAAAAGAACGGTGTTTCCTACACATACGGACCATATCTAGTCCAATTCTGCTTCTGAAACTGAAACAAACCACAGGTCCTCTAACAACCAATGCTTTTCAGTTTAGATGTGAAACGTGTGAGCTTCGTGAACGATGTAGTTCGTTAGAGCTGTAAAGTAACTGCCCTTCCCTGAAACGAATTCTTGCTTGTAGGAAGACTCAGGGCCTGGGATTTAACTCCCTTTCTGAAGGGAAACACACAGCATAGTTCTCATCCATGGATCACACTCTGCTTTAGAACAAGAAGCACGCTCTTGCTTTCTAGAGTCACTAATACAGCTGGAAACCTGAGTGTGCTCAGAACAAAAGAACGGTGTTTCCTACACATACGGACCATATCTAGTCCAATTCTGCTTCTGAAACTGAAACAAACCACAGGTCCTCTAACATCCAATGCTTGTCTGTCAAGATGAGAAACATGTGAGCTTTGTGAACGATGTAGTTCATTTGAGCTGTAAAGTAACTGCCCTTACGTGAAATGAAGACTTTTTTGTAGGAAGACACAAAGCCTGGGATTTAACTCCATTTCTGAAGGGAAACACCCAGCACAGTTCTCTTCCATGAATCACACTCTGCTTTAGGGCAAGAAGCACGCTCTTCCTTTCTAGAGTCTCTAATACAGCAGGAAACGTGATTGTGCTCAGAACAAAAGAACTGTGTTTCCTACACATACTGACCATATCTAGTTGAACTCTACTTCTGAAACTGACATAAAGCACAGGTCCTCTAACATCCAATGCTTGTCATTTAAGATGAGAAACGTGTGAGCATCATGAAAGGTAGTTCTTTTGAGCTGAAAAGTGACTGCCATTACCTGAAACGAAGTCTTGCTTGTAGGAAGACTCAGAGCCTGGGATTTAACTCCATTTCTGAAGTGAAACACACAGCAGAGTTCTCATCCTTAGATCACACTCTGCTTTAGAGCAAGAAGCACGCTCTTGCTTTCCAGAGTCTCTAATACAGCAGGATACTTGAGTGTGCTCAGAACAAAAGAACTGTGTTTCCTACACATATGGACCATATCTAGTTCAACTCTTCTTCTGAAGCTGATATAAAGCACTGTTCCTGTAACATCCAATGCTTTTCAATTAAGACCGAGAAACATGTGAGCTTTGTGTATTATGTAGTTCTTTTGAGATGTAAAGTAACTGCCCTTACCTGAAACGATATCTTGCTTGTACCAAGACTCAGACCCTGGGATTTAACTCCATTTCTGAAGTGGAACACACAGCAGAGTTCTCATCCATTGATCACACTCTGCTTTAGAGCAAGAAGCACACTCTTGCTTTCTAGATTCTCTAAGACAGCAGGAAACATGAGTGTGCTGAGAACAAAAGAACGGTGTTTCCTACACATACGGGCCATATCTAGGCCAAATCTGCTTCAGAAAGTGAAACAAACCACAGGTCCTCTAACATCCAATGCTTGTCCTTTAAGATGAGAAACTTCTGAGCTTCGTGAACAATGTAGTTCGTTTGAGCTGTAAAGTAACTGCCCTTAACTGAAACGAAGTCTTGCTTGTTGGAAGACTCAGAGCCTGGGATTTAACTCCATTTCTGAAGTGAAACACACAGCAGAGTTCTCATCCATAGATCACACTCTGCTTTAGAGCAAGAAGCACGCTCTTGCTTTCTAGAATCTCTAAGACATCAGGAAAAGTGAGTGTGCTGAGAACAAAAGAACAGTGTTTCCTACACATACGGACCATATCTAATCCAACTCTGC
This sequence comes from Onychomys leucogaster, assembly GCA_949786385.1. Classification (NCBI taxonomy): domain Eukaryota; kingdom Metazoa; phylum Chordata; class Mammalia; order Rodentia; family Cricetidae; genus Onychomys; species Onychomys leucogaster. The sequence goes on along the minus strand of CATKUP010000009.1, from coordinate 1,346,940 downwards.
TTCTGAAACTGATACAAAGCACCTGTCCTCTAACATGCAATGCTTGGCAGTTAAGATGAGAAACGTGTTAGCTTCGTGAACGATGTAGTTTGTTTGAGCTGTAAAGTAACTGCCCTTACCTGAAAAGAAGTGTTGCTTGTAGGAAGACTCAGAGCCTAGGATTTAACTCCATTTCTGAAGTGAAACACACAGCATAGTTCTCATCCATTGATCACACTCTGCTTTAGAGCAAGAAGCACGCTCTTGCTTTCTAGAGTCTCTAAGACAGCAGGAAACTTGAGTGTGATCAGAACAAAAGAACGGTGTTTCCTACACATAGCGACCATATCTAGTTCAACTCTGCTTCTGAAACTGAAACAAACCACAGTTCCTTTAACATCCAATGCTTGTCACTTAAAATGAGAAACGTGTGAGATTTCTGAACGATGTAGTTCGTTTGAGCTGAAAAGTGACTCCCCTTACCTGAAACGAATTCTTTCTTGTAGGAAGACTCAGTGCCTGGGATTAAACTCCATTTTTGAAGTGAAACACACAGCAGAGTTCTCATCCATAGGTCACACTCTGCTTTAGAGCAAGAAGCATGCTCTTGCTTTCCAGAGTCTCTAATACAGCAGGAAACGTGATTGTGCTCAGAACAAAAGAACTGTGTTTCCTACACATAATGACCATATCTAGTTCAACTCTTCTTCTGAAACTGACACAAAGCACAGGTCCTCTAACATCCAATGCTTGACATTTAAGATGAGAAACGTGTGAGCATCATGAAAGATGTAGTTCTTTTGAGCTGAAAAGTGACTGCCATTACCTGAAACGAAGTCTTGCTTATAGGAAGACTCAGAGCCTGGGATTTAACTCCATTTCTGAAGTGAAACACACAGCAGAGTTCTCATCCATAGATCACACTCTGCTTTAGAGCAAGAAGCACGCTCTTGCTTTCCAGAGTCTCTAATACAGCAGGATACTTGAGTGTGCTCAGAACAAGAGAACTGTGTTTCCTACACATATGGACCATATCTAGTTCAACTCTTCTTCTGAAGCTGATATAAAGCACTGTTCCTGTAACATCCAATGCTTTTCAATTAAGACCGAGAAACGTATGAGCTTCGTGTATAATGTAGTTCTTTTGAGATGTAAAGTAACTGCCCTTACCTGAAACGATATCTTGCTTGTAAGAAGACTGAAAGCCTGGGATTTAACTCCATTTCTGAAGTGGAACACACTGCAGAGTTCTCATCCATTGATCACACTCTGCTTTAGAGGAAGAAGCATGCTCTTGCTTTCTAGAGTCTCTAAGACAGCAGGAAACATGAGTGTGCTGAGAACAAAAGAACGGTGTTTCCTACACATACGGGCCACATCTAGTCCAACACTGCTTCTGAAAGTGAAACAAACCACAGGTCCTCAAACGTCCAATGATTGTCCGTTAAGATGAGAATCTTGTGAGCTTCGTGAACAATGTAGTTCGTTTGAGCTATAAAGTAACTGCCCTTAACTGAAACGAAGTCTTGCTTGTAGGAAGACTCAGAGCCTGGGATTTAACTCCATTTCTGAAGGGAAACACCCAGCACAGTTCTCTTCCATGAATCACACTCTGCTTTAGAGCAAGAAGCACGCTCTTCCTTTATAGAGTATCTAATACAGCAGGAAACGTGATTGTGCTCAGAACAAAAGAACTGTGTTTCCTACACATACTGACCATATCTAGTTGAACTCTTCTTCTGAAACTGACATAAAGCACAGGTCCTCTAACATCCAATGCTTGTCATTTAAGATGAGAAACGTGTGAGCATCATGAAAGGTAGTTCTTGTGAGCTGAAAAGTGACTGCCATTACCTGAAACGAAGTCTTGCTTGTTAGGAAGACTCAGAGCCTGGGATTTAACTCCATTTCTGAAGTGAAACACACAGCAGAGTTCTCATCCTTAGATCACACTCTGCTTTAGAGCAAGAAGCACGCTCTTGCTTTCTAGAGTCTCTAATACAGCAGGATATTTGAGTGTGCTCAGAACAAAAGAACTGTGTTTCCTACACATATGGACCATATCTAGTTCAACTCTTCTTCTGAAGCTGATATAAAGCACTGTTCCTGTAACATCCAATGCTTTTCAATTAAGACCGAGAAACATGTGAGCTTTGTGTATTATGTAGTTCTTTTGAGATGTAAAGTAACTGCCCTTACCTGAAATGATATCTTGCTTGTACCAAGACTCAGACCCTGGGATTTAACTCCATTTCTGAAGTGGAACACACAGCAGACTTCTCATCCATTGATCACACTCTGCTTTAGAGCAAGAAGCACGCTCTTGCTTTCTAGATTCTCTAAGACAGCAGGAAACATGAGTGTGCTGAGAACAAAAGAACGGTGTTTCCTACACATACGGGCCATATCTAGGCCAACTCTGCTTCAGAAAGTGAAACAAACCACAGGTCCTCTAACATCCAATGCTTGACATTTAAGATGAGAAACGTGTGAGCATCATGAAAGATGTAGTTCTTTTGAGCTGAAAAGTGACTGCCATTACCTGAAACGAAGTCTTGCTTATAGGAAGACTCAGAGCCTGGGATTTAACTCCATTTCTGAAGTGAAACACACAGCAGAGTTCTCATCCTTAGATCACACTCTGCTTTAGAGCAAGAAGCACGCTCTTGCTTTCCAGAGTCTCTAATACAGCAGGATACTTGAGTGTGCTCAGAACAAGAGAACTGTGTTTCCTACACATATGGACCATATCTAGTTCAACTCTTCTTCTGAAGCTGATATAAAGCACTGTTCCTGTAACATCCAATGCTTTTCAATTAAGACCGAGAAACGTGTGAGCTTCGTGTATAATGTAGTTCTTTTGAGATGTAAAGTAACTGCCCTTACCTGAAATGATATCTTGCTTGTAAGAAGACTCAAAGCCTGGGATTTAACTCCATTTCTGAAGTGGAACACACTGCAGAGTTCTCATCCTTTGATCACAGTCTGCTTTAGAGCAAGAAGCACGCTCTTGCTTTCTAGAGTCTCTAATACAGCTGGAAACCTGAGTGTGCTCTGAACAAAAGAACGGTGTTTCCTACACATACGGACCATATCTAGTCCAATTCTGCTTCTGAAACTGAAACAAACCACAGGTCCTCTAACAACCAATGCTTTTCAGTTTAGATGTGAAACATGTGAGCTTCGTGAACGATGTAGTTCGTTAGAGCTGTAAAGTAACTGCCCTTCCCTGAAACGAATTCTTGCTTGTAGGAAGACTCAGAGCCTGGGATTTAACTCCCTTTCTGAAGGGAAACACACAGCATAGTTCTCATCCATGGATCACACTCTGCTTTAGAACAAGAAGCACGCTCTTGCTTTCTAGAGTCACTAATAAAGCTGGAAACCTGAGTGTGCTCAGAACAAAAGAACGGTGTTTCCTACACATACGGACCATATCTAGTCCAATTCTGCTTCTGAAACTGAAACAAACCACAGGTCCTCTAACATCCAATGCTTGTCTGTCAAGATGAGAAACATGTGAGCTTTGTGAACGATGTAGTTCATTTGAGATGTAAAGTAACTGCCCTTACGTGAAATGAAGACTTTTTTGTAGGAAGACACAAAGCCTGGGATTTAACTCCATTTCTGAAGGGAAACACCCAGCACAGTTCTCTTCCATGAATCACACTCTGCTTTAGAGCAAGAAGCACGCTCTTCCTTTCTAGAGTCTCTAATACAGCAGGAAACGTGATTGTGCTCAGAACAAAAGAACTGTGTTTCCTACACATAATGACCATATCTAGTTCAACTCTTCTTCTGAAACTGACATAAAGCACAGGTCCTCTAACATCCAATGCTTGTCATTTAAGATGAGAAACGTGTGAGCATCATGAAAGGTAGTTCTTTTGAGCTGAAAAGTGACTGCCATTACCTGAAACGAAGTCTTGCTTGTAGGAAGACTCAGAGCCTGGGATTTAACTCCATTTCTGAAGTGAAACACACAGCAGAGTTCTCATCCTTAGATCACACTCTGCTTTAGAGCAAGAAGCACGCTCTTCCTTTCCAGAGTCTCTAATACACCAGGATACTTGAGTGTGCTCAGAACAAAAGAACTGTGTTTCCTACACATATGGACCATATCTAGTTCAACTCTTCTTCTGAAGCTGATATAAAGCACTGTTCCTGTAACATCCAATGCTTTTCAATTAAGACCGAGAAACATGTGAGCTTTGTGTATTATGTAGTTCTTTTGAGATGTAAAGTAACTGCCCTTACCTGAAATGATATCTTGCTTGTACCAAGACTCAGACCCTGGGATTTAACTCCATTTCTGAAGTGGAACACACAGCAGACTTCTCATCCATTGATCACACTCTGCTTTAGAGCAAGAAGCACGCTCTTGCTTTCTAGATTCTCTAAGACAGCAGGAAACATGAGTGTGCTGAGAACAAAAGAACGGTGTTTCCTACACATACGGGCCATATCTAGGTCAACTCTGCTTCAGAAAGTGAAACAAACCACAGGTCCTCTAACATCCAATGCTTGTCCTTTAAGATGAGAAACTTCTGAGCTTCGTGAACAATGTAGTTCGTTTGAGCTGTAAAGTAACTGCCCTTAACTGAAACGAAGTCTTGCTTGTTGGAAGACTCAGAGCCTAGGATTTAACTCCATTTCTGAAGTGAAACACACAGCATAGTTCTCATCCATTGATCACACTCTGCTTTAGAGCAAGAAGCACGCTCTTGCTTTCTAGAGTCTCTAAGACAGCAGGAAACTTGAGTGTGATCAGAACAAAAGAACGGTGTTTCCTACACATAGCGACCATATCTAGTTCAACTCTGCTTCTGAAACTGAAACAAACCACAGTTCCTTTAACATCCAATGCTTGTCACTTAAAATGAGAAACGTGTGAGATTTCTGAACGATGTAGTTCGTTTGAGCTGAAAAGTGACTCCCCTTACCTGAAACGAATTCTTTCTTGTAGGAAGACTCAGTGCCTGGGATTAAACTCCATTTTTGAAGTGAAACACACAGCAGAGTTCTCATCCATAGGTCACACTCTGCTTTAGAGCAAGAAGCATGCTCTTGCTTTCCAGAGTCTCTAATACAGCAGGAAACGTGATTGTGCTCAGAACAAAAGAACTGTGTTTCCTACACATACTGACCATATCTAGTTCAACTCTTCTTCTGAAACTGACACAAAGCACAGGTCCTCTAACATCCAATGCTTGACATTTAAGATGAGAAACGTGTGAGCATCATGAAAGATGTAGTTCTTTTGAGCTGAAAAGTGACTGCCATTACCTGAAACGAAGTCTTGCTTATAGGAAGACTCAGAGCCTGGGATTTAACTCCATTTCTGAAGTGAAACACACAGCAGAGTTCTCATCCTTAGATCACACTCTGCTTTAGAGCAAGAAGCACGCTCTTGCTTTCCAGAGTCTCTAATACAGCAGGATACTTGAGTGTGCTCAGAACAAGAGAACTGTGTTTCCTACACATATGGACCATATCTAGTTCAACTCTTCTTCTGAAGCTGATATAAAGCACTGTTCCTGTAACATCCAATGCTTTTCAATTAAGACCGAGAAACGTGTGAGCTTCGTGTATAATGTAGTTCTTTTGAGATGTAAAGTAACTGCCCTTACCTGAAACGATATCTTGCTTGTAAGAAGACTCAAAGCCTGGGATTTAACTCCATTTCTGAAGTGGAACACACTGCAGAGTTCTCATCCTTTGATCACACTCTGCTTTAGAGCAAGAAGCACGCTCTTGCTTTCTAGAGTCTCTAATACAGCTGGAAACCTGAGTGTGCTCAGAACAAAAGAACGGTGTTTCCTACACATACGGACCATATCTAGTCCAATTCTGCTTCTGAAACTGAAACAAACCACAGGTCCTCTAACAACCAATGCTTTTCAGTTTAGATGTGAAACGTGTGAGCTTCGTGAACGATGTAGTTCGTTAGAGCTGTAAAGTAACTGCCCTTCCTTGAAACGAATTCTTGCTTGTAGGAAGACTCAGAGCCTGGGATTTAACTCCCTTTCTGAAGGGAAACACACAGCATAGTTCTCATCCATGGATCACACTCTGCTTTAGAACAAGAAGCACGCTCTTGCTTTCTAGAGTCACTAATACAGCTGGAAACCTGAGTGTGCTCAGAACAAAAGAACGGTGTTTCCTACACATACGGACCATATCTAGTCCAATTCTGCTTCTGAAACTGAAACAAACCACAGGTCCTCTAACATCCAATGCTTGTCTGTCAAGATGAGAAACATGTGAGCTTTGTGAACGATGTAGTTCATTTGAGCTGTAAAGTAACTGCCCTTACGTGAAATGAAGACTTTTTTGTAGGAAGACACAAAGCCTGGGATTTAACTCCATTGCTGAAGGGAAACACCCAGCACAGTTCTCTTCCATGAATCACACTCTGCTTTAGAGCAAGAAGCACGCTCTTCCTTTCTAGAGTCTCTAATACAGCAGGAAACGTGATTGTGCTCAGAACAAAAGAACTGTGTTTCCTACACATACTGACCATATCTAGTTGAACTCTACTTCTGAAACTGACATAAAGCACAGGTCCTCTAACATCCAATGCTTGTCATTTAAGATGAGAAACGTGTGAGCATCATGAAAGGTAGTTCTTTTGAGCTGAAAAGTGACTGCCATTACCTGAAACGAAGTCTTGCTTGTAGGAAGACTCAGAGCCTGGGATTTAACTCCATTTCTGAAGTGAAACACACAGCAGAGTTCTCATCCTTAGATCACACTCTGCTTTAGAGCAAGAAGCACGCTCTTGCTTTCCAGAGTCTCTAATACAGCAGGATACTTGAGTGTGCTCAGAACAAAAGAACTGTGTTTCCTACACATATGGACCATATCTAGTTCAACTCTTCTTCTGAAGCTGATATAAAGCACTGTTCCTGTAACATCCAATGCTTTCCAATTAAGACCGAGAAACATGTGAGCTTTGTGTATTATGTAGTTCTTTTGAGATGTAAAGTAACTGCCCTTACCTGAAACGATATCTTGCTTGTACCAAGACTCAGACCCTGGGATTTAACTCCATTTCTGAAGTGGAACACACAGCAGAGTTCTCATCCATTGATCACACTCTGCTTTAGAGCAAGAAGCACACTCTTGCTTTCTAGATTCTCTAAGACAGCAGGAAACATGAGTGTGCTGAGAACAAAAGAACGGTGTTTCCTACACATACGGGCCATATCTAGTCCAACTCTGCTTCAGAAAGTGAAACAAACCACAAGTCCTCTAACATCCAATGCTTGTCCTTTAAGATGAGAAACTTCTGAGCTTCGTGAACAATGTAGTTCGTTTGAGCTGTAAAGTAACTGCCCTTAACTGAAACGAAGTCTTGCTTGTAGGAAGACTCAGAGCCTGGGATTTAACTCCATTTCTGAAGTGAACCACACAGCAGAGTTCTCATCCATAGATCACACTCTGCTTTAGAGCAAGAAGCACGCTCTTGCTTTCTAGAGTCTCTAAGACAGCAGGAAAAGTGAGTGTCCTGAGAACAAAAGAACAGTGTTTCCTACACATACGGACCATATCTAATCCAACTCTGCTTCTGAAACTGATACAAAGCACCTGTCCTCTAACATGCAATGCTTGGCAGTTAAGATGAGAAACGTGTTAGCTTCGTGAACGATGTAGTTTGTTTGAGCTGTAAAGTAACTGCCCTTACCTGAAAAGAAGTGTTGCTTGTAGGAAGACTCAGAGCCTAGGATTTAACTCCATTTCTGAAGTGAAACACACAGCATAGTTCTCATCCATTGATCACACTCTGCTTTAGAGCAAGAAGCACGCTCTTGCTTTCTAGAGTCTCTAAGACAGCAGGAAACTTGAGTGTGATCAGAACAAAAGAACGGTGTTTCCTACACATAGCGACCATATCTAGTTCAACTCTGCTTCTGAAATTGAAACAAACCACAGTTCCTTTAACATCCAATGCTTGTCAGTTAAAATGAGAAACGTGTGAGATTTCTGAACGATGTAGTTCGTTTGAGCTGAAAAGTGACTCCCCTTACCTGAAACGAATTCTTTCTTGTAGGAAGACTCAGAGCCTGGGATTAAACTCCATTTTTGAAGTGAAACACACAGCAGAGTTCTCATCCATAGGTCACACTCTGCTTCAGAGCAAGAAGCATGCTCTTGCTTTCCAGAGTCTCTAATACAGCAGGAAACGTGATTCTGCTCAGAACAAAAGAACTGTGTTTCCTACACATAATGACCATATCTAGTTCAACTCTTCTTCTGAAACTGACACAAAGCACAGGTCCTCTAACATCCAATGCTTGACATTTAAGATGAGAAACGTGTGAGCATCATGAAAGATGTAGTTCTTTTGAGCTGAAAAGTGACTGCCATTACCTGAAACGAAGTCTTGCTTATAGGAAGACTCAGAGCCTGGGATTTAACTCCATTTCTGAAGTGAAACACACAGCAGAGTTCTCATCCTTAGATCACACTCTGCTTTAGAGCAAGAAGCACGCTCTTGCTTTCCAGAGTCTCTAATACAGCAGGATACTTGAGTGTGCTCAGAACAAGAGAACTGTGTTTCCTACACATATGGACCATATCTAGTTCAACTCTTCTTCTGAAGCTGATATAAAGCACTGTTCCTGTAACATCCAATGCTTTTCAATTAAGACCGAGAAACGTCTGAGCTTCGTGTATAATGTAGTTCTTTTGAGATGTAAAGTAACTGCCCTTACCTGAAACGATATCTTGCTTGTAAGAAGACTCAAAGCCTGGGATTTAACTCCATTTCTGAAGTGGAACACACTGCAGAGTTCTCAGACATTGATCACACTCTGCTTCAGAGGAAGAAGCATGCTCTTGCTTTCTAGAGTCTCTAAGACAGCAGGAAACATGAGTGTGCTGAGAACAAAAGAACGGTGTTTCCTACACATACAGGCCACATCTAGTCCAACACTGCTTCTGAAAGTGAAACAAACCACAGGTCCTCAAACATCCAATGATTGTCCGTTAAGATGAGAATCTTGTGAGCTTCGTGAACAATGTAGTTCGTTTGAGCTATAAAGTAACTGCCCTTAACTGAAACGAAGTCTTGCTTGTAGGAAGACTCAGAGCCTGGGATTTACCTCCATTTCTGAAGGGAAACACACAGCATAGTTCTCATCCATGGATCACACTCTGCTTTAGAGCAACAAGCACGCTCTTGCTTTCTAGAGTCTCTAATAAAGCTGGAAACCTGAGTGTGCTCAGAACAAAAGAACGGTGTTTCCTACACTTACTGACCATATCTAGTTCAACCCGTCTTCTTCTGAAACTGACATAAAGCACAGGTCGTCTAACATCCAATGCTTGTCATTTAAGATGAGAAACGTGTGAGCATCATGAAAGGTAGTTCTTTTGAGCTGAAAAGTGACTGCCATTTCCTGAAACGAAGTCTTGCTTGTAGGAAGACTCAGAGCCTTGGATTTAACTCCATTTCTGAAGTGAAACACACAGCAGAGTTCTCATCCTTAGATCACACTCTGCTTTAGAGCAAGAAGCACGCTCTTGCTTTCCAGAGTCTCTAATAAAGCAGGATACTTGAGTGTGCCCCGAACAAAAGAACTGTGTTTCCTACACATATGGACCATATCTAGTTCAACTCTTCTTCTGAAGCTGATATAAAGCACTGTTCCTGTAACATCCAATGCTTTTCAATTAAGACCGAGAAACGTGTGAGCTTCGTGTATAATGTAGTTCTTTTGATATGTAAAGTAAATGCCCTTACCTGAAACGATATCTTGCTTGTAAGAAGACTCAGAGCCTGGGATTTAACTCCCTTTCTGAAGTGAAACACACAGCAGAGTTCTCATCCATGGATCACACTCTGCTTTAGAGCAAGGAGCTCGCTCTTGCTTTCTAGAGTCTCTAATACAGCTGGAAACCTGAGTGTGCTCAGAACAAAAGAACGGTGTTTCCTACACATACGGACCATATCTAGTCCAATTCTGCTTCTGAAACTGAAACAAACCACAGGTGCTCTAACATCCAATGCTTGTCAGTTAAGATGAGAAACGTGTTAGCTTCGTGAACGATGTAGTTTGTTTGAGCTGAAAAGTGACTGCCCTTACCTGAAACGAAGTCTTTCTTGTAGGAAGACACAGAGCCTGGGATTTAACTCCATTTCTGAAGGGAAACACACAGCATAGTTCTCATCCTTGGATCACACTCTGCTTTAGAGCAAGAAGCAAGCTCTTGCTTTCTAGAGTCTCTAAGACAGCAGGAAACTTGACTGTGATCAGAACAAAAGAACGGTGTTTCCTACATATACAGACCATATCTAGTTCAACTCTGCTTCTGAAACTGAAACAAACCAGAGGTCCTCTAACAACCAATGCTTTTCAGTTTAGATGTGAAACGTGTGAGCTTCGTGAACGATGTTGTTCGTTAGAGCTGTAAAGTAACTGCCCTTCCCTGAAATGAAGTCTTGCTTGTAGGAAGACTCAGAGCCTGGGATTTAACTCCCTTTCTGAAGGGAAACACACAGCATAGTTCTCATCCATGGATCACACTCTGCTTTAGAGCAAGAAGCACGCTCTTGCTTTCTAGAGTCACTAATACAGCTGGAAACCTGAGTGTGCTCAGAACAAAAGAACGGTGTTTCCTACACATACGGACCATATCTAGTCCAATTCTGCTTCTGAAACTGAACCAAACCACAGGTCCTCTAACATCCAATGCTTGTCTGTCAAGATGAGAAACATGTGAGCTTTGTGAACGATATAGTTCATTTGAGCTCTAAAGTAACTGCCCTTACGTGAAATGAAGACTTTTTTGTAGGAAGACACAAAGCCTGGGATTTAACTCCATTTCTGAAGGGAAACACCCAGCACAGTTCTCTTCCATGAATCACACTCTGCTTTAGAGCAAGAAGCACGCTCTTGCTTTCTAGAGTCTCCAATACAGCAGGATATTTGAGTGTGCTCAGAACAAAAGAACTGTGTTTCCTACACATATGGACCATATCTAGTTCAACTCTTCTTCTGAAGCTGATATAAAGCACTGTTCCTGTAACATCCAATGCTTTTCAATTAAGACCGAGAAACATGTGAGCTTTGTGTATTATGTAGTTCTTTTGAGATGTAAAGTAACTGCCCTTACCTGAAATGATATCTTGCTTGTACCAAGACTCAGACCCTGGGATTTAACTCCATTTCTGAAGGGGAACACACAGCAGAGTTCTCATCCATTGATCACACTCTGCTTTAGAGCAAGAAGCTCGCTCTTGCTTTCTAGATTCTCTAAGACAGCAGGAAACATGAGTGTGCTGAGAACAAAAGAACGGTGTTTCCTACACATACGGGCCATATCTAGGCCAACTGTGCTTCAGAAAGTGAAACAAACCACAAGTCCTCTAACATCCAATGCTTGTCCTTTAAGATGAGAAACTTCTGAGCTTCGTGAACAATGTAGTTCGTTTGAGCTGTAAAGTAACTGCCCTTAACTGAAACGAAGTCTTGCTTGTTGGAAGACTCAGAGCCTGGGATTTAACTCCATTTCTGAAGTGAAACACACAGCAGAGTTCTCATCCATAGATCACACTCTGCTTTAGAGCAAGAAGCACGCTCTTGCTTTCTAGAGTCTCTAAGACAGCAGGAAAAGTGAGTGTGCTGAGAACAAAAGAACAGTGTTTCCTACACATACGGACCATATCTAATCCAACTCTGCTTCTGAAACTGATACAAAGCACCTGTCCTCTAACATGCAATGCTTGGCATTTAAGATGAGAAACGTGTTAGCTTCGTGAACGATGTAGTTTGTTTGAGCTGTAAAGTAACTGCCCTTACCTGAAAAGAAGTGTTGCTTGTAGGAAGACTCAGAGCCTAGGATTTAACTCCATTTCTGAAGTGAAACACACAGCATAGTTCTCATCCATTGATCACACTCTGCTTTAGAGCAAGAAGCACGCTCTTGCTTTCTAGAGTCTCTAAGACAGCAGGAAACTTGAGTGTGATCAGAACAAAAGAACGGTGTTTCCTACACATAGCGACCATATCTAGTTCAACTCTGCTTCTGAAACTGAAACAAACCACAGTTCCTTTAACATCCAATGCTTGTCACTTAAAATGAGAAACGTGTGAGATTTCTGAACGATGTAGTTCGTTTGAGCTGAAAAGTGACTCCCCTTACCTGAAACGAATTCTTTCTTGTAGGAAGACTCAGTGCCTGGGATTAAACTCCATTTTTGAAGTGAAACACACAGCAGAGTTCTCATCCATAGGTCACACTCTGCTTTAGAGCAAGAAGCATGCTCTTGCTTTCCAGAGTCTCTAATACAGCAGGAAACGTGATTGTGCTCAGAACAAAAGAACTGTGTTTCCTACACATACTGACCATATCTAGTTCAACTCTTCTTCTGAAACTGACACAAAGCACAGGTCCTCTAACATCCAATGCTTGACATTTAAGATGAGAAACGTGTGAGCATCATGAAAGGTGTAGTTCTTTTGAGCTGAAAAGTGACTGCCAATACCTGAAATGAAGTCTTGCTTATAGGAAGACTCAGAGCCTGGGATTTAACTCCATTTCTGAAGTGAAACACACAGCAGAGTTCTCTTCCTTAGATCACACTCTGCTTTAGAGCAAGAAGCACGCTCTTGCTTTCCAGAGTCTCTAATACAGCAGGATACTTGAGTGTGCTCAGAACAAGAGAACTGTGTTTCCTACACATATGGACCATATCTAGTTCAACTCTTCTTCTGAAGCTGATATAAAGCACTGTTCCTGTAACATCCAATGCTTTTCAATTAAGACCGAGAAACGTGTGAGCTTCGTGTATAATGTAGTTCTTTTGAGATGTAAAGTAACTGCCCTTACCTGAAACGATATCTTGCTTGTAAGAAGACTCAAAGCCTGGGATTTAACTCCATTTCTGGAGTGGAACACACTGCAGAGTTCTCATCCTTTGATCACACTCTGCTTTAGAGCAAGAAGCACGCTCTTGCTTTCTAGAGTCTCTAATACAGCTGGAAACCTGAGTGTGCTCAGAACAAAAGAACGGTGTTTCCTACACATACGGACCATATCTAGTCCAATTCTGCTTCTGAAACTGAAACAAACCACAGGTCCTCTAACATCCAATGCTTGTCTGTCAAGATGAGAAACATGTGAGCTTTGTGAACGATGTAGTTCATTTGAGCTGTAAAGTAACTGCCCTTACGTGAAATGAAGACTTTGTTGTAGGAAGACACAAAGCCTGGGATTTAACTCAATTTCTGAAGGGAAACCCCCAGCACAGTTCTCTTCCATGAATCACACTCTGCTTTAGAGCAAGAAGCACGCTCTTCCTTTCTAGACTCTCTAATACAGCAGGAAACGTGATTGTGCTCAGAACAAAAGAACTGTGTTTCCTACACATACTGACCATATCTAGTTGAACTCTTCTTCTGAAACTGACATAAAGCACAGGACCTCTAACATCCAATGCTTGTTATTTAAGATGAGAAACGTGTGAGCATCATGAAAGGTAGTTCTTTTGAGCTGAAAAGTGACTGCCATTACCTGAAACGAAGTCTTGCTTGTAGGAAGACTCAGAGCCTGGGATTTAACTCCATTTCTGAAGTGAAACACACAGCAGAGTTCTCATCCTTAGATCACACTCTGCTTTAGAGAAAGAAGCACGCTCTTGCTTTCCAGAGTCTCTAATAAAGCAGGATATTTGAGTGTGCTCACAACAAAAGAACTGTGTTTCCTACACATATGGACCATATCTAGTTCAACCCTTCTTCTGAAGCTGATATAAAGCACTGTTCCTGTAACATCCAATGCTTTTCAATTAAGACCGAGAAACGTGTGAGCTTTGTGTGTTATGTAGTTCTTTTGAGATGTAAAGTAACTGCCCTTACCTGAAACGATATCTTGCTTGTAAGAAGACTCAGACGCTGGGATTTAACTCCATTTCTGAAGTGGAACACACAGCAGAGTTCTCATCCATTGATCACACTCTGCTTTAGAGCAAGAAGCACGCTCTTGCTTTCTAGATTCTCTAAGACAGCAGGAAACATGAGTGTGCTGAGAACAAAAGATCGGTGTTTCCTACACATACGGGCCATATCTAGTCCAACTCTGCTTCAGAAAGTGAAACAAAGCACAAGTCTTCTAACATCCAATGCTTGTCCTTTAAGATGAGAAACTTGTGAGCTTCGTGAACAATGTAGTTCGTTTGAGCTGTAAAGTAACTGCCCTTAACTGAAACGAAGTCTTGCTTGTAGGAAGACTCAGAGCCTGGGATTTAACTCCATTTCTGAAGTGAAACACACAGCAGAGTTCTCATCCATAGATCACACTCTGCTTTAGAGCAAGAAGCACGCTCTTGCTTTCTAGATTCTCTAAGACAGCAAGAAAAGTGAGTGTGCTGAGAACAAAAGAACAGTGTTTCCTACACATACGGACCATATCTAATCCAACTCTGCTTCTGAAACTGATACAAAGCACCTGTCCTCTAACATGCAATGCTTGGCAGTTAAGATGAGAAACGTGTTAGCTTCTTCTGAAACTGACATAAAGCACAGGTCCTCTAACATCCAATGCTTGTCATTTAAGATGAGAAACGTGTGAGCATCATGAAAGGTAGTTCTTTTGAGCTGAAAAGTGACTGCCATTACCTGAAACGAAGTCTTGCTTGTAGGAAGACTCAGATCCTGGGATTTAACTCCATTTCTGAAGTGAAACACACAGCAGAGTTCTCATCCATAGATCACACTCTGATTTAGAGCAAGAAGCACGCTCTAGCTTTCTAGAGTCTCTAAGACAACATGAAACATGAGTGTGATGAGAACAAAAGAAAGGTGTTTCCTACACATACAGACCATATCTAGTTCATCTCTGCTTCTGAAACTGAAACAAACCAGAGGTCCTCTAACAACCAATGCTTTTCAGTTTAGATGAGAAATGCGTGAGCTTCGTGAACGATGTAGTTTGTTTGAGCTGTAAAGTAACTGCCCTTACCTGAAAAGAAGTCTTGCTTGTAGGAAGACTCAGAGCCTGGGATTTAACTCCATTTCTGAAGTGAAACACACAGCATAGTTCTCATCCATTGATCACACTCTGCTTTAGAGCAAGAAGCACGCTCTTGCTTTCTAGAGTCTCTAAGAAGGCAGGAAACTTGAGTGTGATCAGAACAAAAGAACGGTGTTTCCTACACATAGGGACCATATCTAGTTCAACTCTGCTTCTGAAACTGAAAGAAACCACAGTTCCTCTAACATCCAATGCTTGTCAGTTAAGATGAGACACGTGTGAGCTTTCTGAATGATGTAGTTCTTTTCCTACATATATGGACCATATCTAGTCCAACTCTGCCTCTGAAACTGGAACAAAGCACTGATCCTCTAACATGCAATGCTTGGCAGTTAAGATGAGAAATTATTTAGCTTCGTGAACGATGTAGTTTGTTTGAGCTGAAAAGTGACTGCCCTTACGTGAAATGAAGACTTTTTTGTAGGAAGACACAAAGCCTGGGATTTAACTCCATTTCTAAGGGAAACACCCAGCACAGTTCTCTTCCATGAATCACACTCTGCTTTAAAGCAAGAAGCACGCTCTTCCTTTCTAGAGTCTCTAATACAGCAGGAAACTTGATTGTGCTCAGAACAAAAGAACTGTGTTTCCTACACATACTGACCATATCTAGTTCAACTCTTCTTCTGAAACTGACACAAAGCACAGGTCCTCTAACATCCAATGCTTGACATTTAACATGAGAAACGTGTGAGCATCATGAAAGATGTAGTTCTTTTGAGCTGAAAAGTGACTGCCATTACCTGAAACGAAGTCTTGCTTATAGGAAGACTCAGAGCCTGGGATTTAACTCCATTTCTGAAGTGAAACACACAGCAGAGTTCTCATCCATTGATCACACTCTGCTTTAGAGCAAGAAGCATGCTCTTGCTTTCTAGAGTCTCTAAGACAGCAGGAAACTTGAGTGTGATCAGAACAAAAGAACGGTGTTTCCTACACATACGGACCATATCTAGTCCAATTCTGCTTCTGAAACTGAAACAAACCACAGGTCCTCTAACATCCAATGCTTGTCTGTCAAGATGAGAAACATGTGAGCTTTGTGAACGATGTAGTTCATTTGAGCTGTAAAGTAACTGCCCTTACGTGAAATGAAGACTTTGTTGTAGGAAGACACAAAGCCTGGGATTTAACTCAATTTCTGAAGGGAAACCCCCAGCACAGTTCTCTTCCATGAATCACACTCTGCTTTAGAGCAAGAAGCACGCTCTTCCTTTCTAGACTCTCTAATACAGCAGGAAACGTGATTGTGCTCAGAACAAAAGAACTGTGTTTCCTACACATACTGACCATATCTAGTTGAACTCTTCTTCTGAAACTGACATAAAGCACAGGACCTCTAACATCCAATGCTTGTTATTTAAGATGAGAAACGTGTGAGCATCATGAAAGGTAGTTCTTTTGAGCTGAAAAGTGACTGCCATTACCTGAAACGAAGTCTTGCTTGTAGGAAGACTCAGAGCCTGGGATTTAACTCCATTTCTGAAGTGAAACACACAGCAGAGTTCTCATCCTTAGATCACACTCTGCTTTAGAGAAAGAAGCACGCTCTTGCTTTCCAGAGTCTCTAATAAAGCAGGATATTTGAGTGTGCTCACAACAAAAGAACTGTGTTTCCTACACATATGGACCATATCTAGTTCAACCCTTCTTCTGAAGCTGATATAAAGCACTGTTCCTGTAACATCCAATGCTTTTCAATTAAGACCGAGAAACGTGTGAGCTTTGTGTGTTATGTAGTTCTTTTGAGATGTAAAGTAACTGCCCTTACCTGAAACGATATCTTGCTTGTAAGAAGACTCAGACGCTGGGATTTAACTCCATTTCTGAAGTGGAACACACAGCAGAGTTCTCATCCATTGATCACACTCTGCTTTAGAGCAAGAAGCACGCTCTTGCTTTCTAGATTCTCTAAGACAGCAGGAAACATGAGTGTGCTGAGAACAAAAGATCGGTGTTTCCTACACATACGGGCCATATCTAGTCCAACTCTGCTTCAGAAAGTGAAACAAAGCACAAGTCTTCTAACATCCAATGCTTGTCCTTTAAGATGAGAAACTTGTGAGCTTCGTGAACAATGTAGTTCGTTTGAGCTGTAAAGTAACTGCCCTTAACTGAAACGAAGTCTTGCTTGTAGGAAGACTCAGAGCCTGGGATTTAACTCCATTTCTGAAGTGAAACACACAGCAGAGTTCTCATCCATAGATCACACTCTGCTTTAGAGCAAGAAGCACGCTCTTGCTTTCTAGATTCTCTAAGACAGCAAGAAAAGTGAGTGTGCTGAGAACAAAAGAACAGTGTTTCCTACACATACGGACCATATCTAATCCAACTCTGCTTCTGAAACTGATACAAAGCACCTGTCCTCTAACATGCAATGCTTGGCAGTTAAGATGAGAAACGTGTTAGCTTCTTCTGAAACTGACATAAAGCACAGGTCCTCTAACATCCAATGCTTGTCATTTAAGATGAGAAACGTGTGAGCATCATGAAAGGTAGTTCTTTTGAGCTGAAAAGTGACTGCCATTACCTGAAACGAAGTCTTGCTTGTAGGAAGACTCAGATCCTGGGATTTAACTCCATTTCTGAAGTGAAACACACAGCAGAGTTCTCATCCATAGATCACACTCTGATTTAGAGCAAGAAGCACGCTCTAGCTTTCTAGAGTCTCTAAGACAACATGAAACATGAGTGTGATGAGAACAAAAGAAAGGTGTTTCCTACACATACAGACCATATCTAGTTCATCTCTGCTTCTGAAACTGAAACAAACCAGAGGTCCTCTAACAACCAATGCTTTTCAGTTTAGATGAGAAATGCGTGAGCTTCGTGAACGATGTAGTTTGTTTGAGCTGTAAAGTAACTGCCCTTACCTGAAAAGAAGTCTTGCTTGTAGGAAGACTCAGAGCCTGGGATTTAACTCCATTTCTGAAGTGAAACACACAGCATAGTTCTCATCCATTGATCACACTCTGCTTTAGAGCAAGAAGCACGCTCTTGCTTTCTAGAGTCTCTAAGAAGGCAGGAAACTTGAGTGTGATCAGAACAAAAGAACGGTGTTTCCTACACATAGGGACCATATCTAGTTCAACTCTGCTTCTGAAACTGAAAGAAACCACAGTTCCTCTAACATCCAATGCTTGTCAGTTAAGATGAGACACGTGTGAGCTTTCTGAATGATGTAGTTCGTTTCCTACATATATGGACCATATCTAGTCCAACTCTGCCTCTGAAACTGGAACAAAGCACTGATCCTCTAACATGCAATGCTTGGCAGTTAAGATGAGAAATTATTTAGCTTCGTGAACGATGTAGTTTGTTTGAGCTGAAAAGTGACTGCCCTTACGTGAAATGAAGACTTTTTTGTAGGAAGACACAAAGCCTGGGATTTAACTCCATTTCTAAGGGAAACACCCAGCACAGTTCTCTTCCATGAATCACACTCTGCTTTAAAGCAAGAAGCACGCTCTTCCTTTCTAGAGTCTCTAATACAGCAGGAAACTTGATTGTGCTCAGAACAAAAGAACTGTGTTTCCTACACATACTGACCATATCTAGTTCAACTCTTCTTCTGAAACTGACACAAAGCACAGGTCCTCTAACATCCAATGCTTGACATTTAACATGAGAAACGTGTGAGCATCATGAAAGATGTAGTTCTTTTGAGCTGAAAAGTGACTGCCATTACCTGAAACGAAGTCTTGCTTATAGGAAGACTCAGAGCCTGGGATTTAACTCCATTTCTGAAGTGAAACACACAGCAGAGTTCTCATCCTTAGATCACACTCTGCTTTAGAGCAAGAAGCACGCTCTTGCTTTCCAGAGTCTCTAATACAGCAGGATACTTGAGTGTGTTCAGAACAAAAGAACTGTGTTTCCTACACATATGGACCATATCTAGTTCAACTCTTCTTCTGAAGCTGATATAGAGCACTGTTCCTGTAACATCCAATGCTTTTCAATTAAGACCGAGAAACGTGTGAACTTCGTGTATAATGTAGTTCTTTTGAGATGTAAAGTAACTGCCCTTACCTGAAACGATATCTTGCTTGTAAGAAGACTCAAAGCCTGGGATTTAACTCCATTTCTGAAGTGGAACACACTGCAGAGTTCTCATCCATTGATCACACTCTGCTTTAGAGCAAGAAGCACGCTCTTTCTTTCTAGAGTCTCTAAGACAGCAGGAAACATGAGTGTGCTGAGAACAAAAGAACGGTGTTTCCTACACATACGGGCCATATCTAGTCCAACTCTGATTCTGAAAGTGAAACAAACCACATGTCCTCTAACATCCAATGATTGTCAGTTAAGATGAGAAACTTGTGAGCTTCGTGAACAATGTAGTTCATTTGAGCTGTAAAGTAACTGCCCTTAACTGAAACGAAGTCTTGCTTGTAGGAAGACTCAGAGCCTGGGATTTAACTCCATTTCTGAAGGGAAACACACAGCATAGTTCTCATAAATGGATCACACTCTGCTTTAGATCAAGAAGCACGCTCTTGCTTTCTAGAGTCTCTAATAAAGCTGGAAACCTGAGTGTGCTCAGAACAAAAGAACGGTGTTTCCTACATATACGGACCATATCTAGTCCAATTCTGCTTCTGAAACTGAAACAAACCCCAGGACCTCTAACATCCAATGCTATTCTGTCAAGATGAGAAACATGTGAGGTTTGTGAACGATGTAGTTCTTTTGAGAGGTAAAGTAACTGCCCTTACCTGAAACGATATCTTGCTTGTAAGAAGACTCAGAGCCTGGGATTTAACTCCTTTTCTGAAGTGGAACACACAGCAGAGTTCTCATCCATTGATCACACTCTGCTTTAGAGCAAGAAGCACGCTCTTGCTTTCTAGAGTCTCTAAGACAGCAGGAAACATGAGTGTGCTGAGAACAAAAGAACGGTGTTTCCTACACATACGGGCCATATCTAGTCCAACTCTGCTTCTGAAAGTGAAACAAACCACAGGTCCTCTAACATGCAATGCTTGGCAGTTAAGATGAGAAACGTGTTAGCTTCGTGAACGATGTAGTTTGTTTGAGCTGAAAAGTAACTGCCCTTACCTGAAGCGAAGTCTTGCTTGTAGGAAGACTCAGAGCCTGGGAGTTAACACCATTTCTGAAGTGAAACACACAGCAGATTTCTCATCCTTAGATCACACTCTGCTTTAGAGCAAGAAGCACGTTCTTGCTTTCCAGAGTCTCTAATACAGCAGGATACTTGAGTGTGCTCAGAACAAAAGAACTGTGTTTCCTACACATATGGACCATATCTAGTTCAACTCTTCTTCTGATGCTGATATAAAGCACTGTTCCTGTAACATCCAATGCTTTTCAATTAAGACCGAGAAACGTGTGATCTTCGTGTATAATGTAGTTCTTTTGAGATGTAAAGTAACTGCCCTTACCTGAAACGATATCTTGCTTGTATGAAGACTCAAAGCCTGGGATTTAACTCCATTTCTGAAGTGGAACACACTGCAGAGTTCTCATCCATTGATCACACTCTGCTTTAGAGCAAGAAGCACGCTCTTGCTTTCTAGAGTCTCTAAGACAGCAGGAAAAGTGAGTGTGCTGAGAACAAAAGAACAGTGTTTCCTACACATACAGACCATATCTAGTCCAACTCTGCTTCTGAAACTGATACAAAGCACTGGTCCTCTAACATGCAATGCTTGGCAGTTAAGATGAGAAACGTGTTAGCTTCGTGAACGATGTAGTTTGTTTGAGCTGAAAAGTGACTGCCCTTACCTGAAACGAAGTCTTGCTTGTAGGAAGACTCAGAGCCTGGGATTTAACTCCATTTCTGAAGTGAAACACACAACAGAGTTCTCATCCTTAGATCACACTCTGCTTTCGAGCAAGAAGCACGCTCTTGCTTTCCAGAGTCTCTAATACAGCAGGATACTTGAGTGTGCTCAGAACAAAAGAACTGTGTTTCCTACACATATGCACCATATATAGTTCAACTCTTCTTCTGAAGCTGATATAAAGCACTGTTCCTGTAACCTCCAATGCTTTTCAATTAAGACCGAGAAACGTGTGAGCTTCGTGTATAATGTAGTTCTTTTGAGATGTAAAGTAACTGCCCTTACCTGAAACGATATCTTGCTTGTAAGAAGACTCAGAGCCTGGGATTTAACTCCATTTCTGAAGGGAAACACACAGCATAGTTCTCATCCTTGGATCACACTCTGCTTTAGAGCAAGAAGCAAGCTCTTGCTTTCTAGAGTCTCTAAGACAGCAGGAAACTTGACTGTGATCAGAACAAAAGAACGGTGTTTCCTACATATACAGACCATATCTAGTTCAACTCTGCTTCTGAAACTGAAACAAACCAGAGGTCCTCTAACAACCAATGCTTTTCAGTTTAGATGTGAAACGTGTGAGCTTCGTGAACGATGTTGTTCGTTAGAGCTGTAAAGTAACTGCCCTTCCCTGAAATGAAGTCTTGCTTGTAGGAAGACTCAGAGCCTGGGATTTAACTCCCTTTCTGAAGGGAAACACACAGCATAGTTCTCATCCATGGATCACACTCTGCTTTAGAGCAAGAAGCACGCTCTTGCTTTCTAGAGTCACTAATACAGCTGGAAACCTGAGTGTGCTCAGAACAAAAGAACGGTGTTTCCTACACATACGGACCATATCTAGTACAATTCTGCTTCTGAAACTGAACCAAACCACAGGTCCTCTAACATCCAATGCTTGTCTGTCAAGATGAGAAACATGTGAGCTTTGTGAACGATATAGTTCATTTGAGCTCTAAAGTAACTGCCCTTACGTGAAATGAAGACTTTTTTGTAGGAAGACACAAAGCCTGGGATTTAACTCCATTTCTGAAGGGAAACACCCAGCACAGTTCTCTTCCATGAATCACACTCTGCTTTAGAGCAAGAAGCACGCTCTTGCTTTCTAGAGTCTCCAATACAGCAGGATATTTGAGTGTGCTCAGAACAAAAGAACTGTGTTTCCTACACATATGGACCATATCTAGTTCAACTCTTCTTCTGAAGCTGATATAAAGCACTGTTCCTGTAACATCCAATGCTTTTCAATTAAGACCGAGAAACATGTGAGCTTTGTGTATTATGTAGTTCTTTTGAGATGTAAAGTAACTGCCCTTACCTGAAATGATATCTTGCTTGTACCAAGACTCAGACCCTGGGATTTAACTCCATTTCTGAAGGGGAACACACAGCAGAGTTCTCATCCATTGATCACACTCTGCTTTAGAGCAAGAAGCTCGCTCTTGCTTTCTAGATTCTCTAAGACAGCAGGAAACATGAGTGTGCTGAGAACAAAAGAACGGTGTTTCCTACACATACGGGCCATATCTAGGCCAACTCTGCTTCAGAAAGTGAAACAAACCACAAGTCCTCTAACATCCAATGCTTGTCCTTTAAGATGAGAAACTTCTGAGCTTCGTGAACAATGTAGTTCGTTTGAGCTGTAAAGTAACTGCCCTTAACTGAAACGAAGTCTTGCTTGTAGGAAGACTCAGAGCCTGGGATTTAACTCCATTTCTGAAGTGAAACACACAGCAGAGTTCTCATCCATAGATCACACTCTGCTTTAGAGCAAGAAGCACGCTCTTGCTTTCTAGAGTCTCTAAGACAGCAGGAAAAGTGAGTGTGCTGAGAACAAAAGAACAGTGTTTCCTACACATACGGACCATATCTAATCCAACTCTGCTTCTGAAACTGATACAAAGCACCTGTCCTCTAACATGCAATGCTTGGCATTTAAGATGAGAAACGTGTTAGCTTCGTGAACGATGTAGTTTGTTTGAGCTGTAAAGTAACTGCCCTTACCTGAAAAGAAGTGTTGCTTGTAGGAAGACTCAGAGCCTAGGATTTAACTCCATTTCTGAAGTGAAACACACAGCATAGTTCTCATCCATTGATCACACTCTGCTTTAGAGCAAGAAGCACGCTCTTGCTTTCTAGAGTCTCTAAGACAGCAGGAAACTTGAGTGTGATCAGAACAAAAGAACGGTGTTTCCTACACATAGCGACCATATCTAGTTCAACTCTGCTTCTGAAACTGAAACAAACCACAGTTCCTTTAACATCCAATGCTTGTCACTTAAAATGAGAAACGTGTGAGATTTCTGAACGATGTAGTTTGTTTGAGCTGAAAAGTGACTCCCCTTACCTGAAATGAATTCTTTCTTGTAGGAAGACTCAGTGCCTGGGATTAAACTCCATTTTTGAAGTGAAACACACAGCAGAGTTCTCATCCATAGGTCACACTCTGCTTTAGAGCAAGAAGCATGCTCTTGCTTTCCAGAGTCTCTAATACAGCAGGAAACGTGATTGTGCTCAGAACAAAAGAACTGTGTTTCCTACACATACTGACCATATCTAGTTCAACTCTTCTTCTGAAACTGACACAAAGCACAGGTCCTCTAACATCCAATGCTTGACATTTAAGATGAGAAACGTGTGAGCATCATGAAAGGTGTAGTTCTTTTGAGCTGAAAAGTGACTGCCATTACCTGAAATGAAGTCTTGCTTATAGGAAGACCCAGAGCCTGGGATTTAACTCCATTTCTGAAGTGAAACACACAGCAGAGTTCTCTTCCTTAGATCACACTCTGCTTTAGAGCAAGAAGCACGCTCTTGCTTTCCAGAGTCTCTAATACAGCAGGATACTTGAGTGTGCTCAGAACAAGAGAACTGTGTTTCCTACACATATGGACCATATCTAGTTCAACTCTTCTTCTGAAGCTGATAGAAAGCACTGTTCCTGTAACATCCAATGCTTTTCAATTAAGACCGAGAAACGTGTGAGCTTCGTGTATAATGTAGTTCTTTTGAGATGTAAAGTAACTGCCCTTACCTGAAACGATATCTTGCTTGTAAGAAGACTCAAAGCCTGGGATTTAACTCCATTTCTGGAGTGGAACACACTGCAGAGTTCTCATCCTTTGATCACACTCTGCTTTAGAGCAAGAAGCACGCTCTTGCTTTCTAGAGTCTCTAATACAGCTGGAAACCTGAGTGTGCTCAGAACAAAAGAACGGTGTTTCCTACACATACGGACCATATCTAGTCCAATTCTGCTTCTGAAACTGAAACAAACCACAGGTCCTCTAACATCCAATGCTTGTCTGTCAAGATGAGAAACATGTGAGCTTTGTGAACGATGTAGTTCATTTGAGCTGTAAAGTAACTGCCCTTACGTGAAATGAAGACTTTGTTGTAGGAAGACACAAAGCCTGGGATTTAACTCAATTTCTGAAGGGAAACCCCCAGCACAGTTCTCTTCAATGAATCACACTCTGCTTTAGAGCAAGAAGCACGCTCTTCCTTTCTAGACTCTCTAATACAGCAGGAAACGTGATTGTGCTCAGAACAAAAGAACTGTGTTTCCTACACATACTGACCATATCTAGTTGAACTCTTCTTCTGAAACTGACATAAAGCACAGGACCTCTAACATCCAATGCTTGTTATTTAAGATGAGAAACGTGTGAGCATCATGAAAGGTAGTTCTTTTGAGCTGAAAAGTGACTGCCATTACCTGAAACGAAGTCTTGCTTGTAGGAAGACTCAGAGCCTGGGATTTAACTCCCTTTCTGAAGTGAAACACACAGCAGAGTTCTCATCCTTAGATCACACTCTGCTTTAGAGAAAGAAGCACGCTCTTGCTTTCCAGAGTCTCTAATAAAGCAGGATATTTGAGTGTGCTCACAACAAAAGAACTGTGTTTCCTACACATATGGACCATATCTAGTTCAACCCTTCTTCTGAAGCTGATATAAAGCACTGTTCCTGTAACATCCAATGCTTTTCAATTAAGACCGAGAAACGTGTGAGCTTTGTGTATTATGTAGTTCTTTTGAGATGTAAAGTAACTGCCCTTACCTGAAACGATATCTTGCTTGTAAGAAGACTCAGACGCTGGGATTTAACTCCATTTCTGAAGTGGAACACACAGCAGAGTTCTCATCCATTGATCACACTCTGCTTTAGAGCAAGAAGCACGCTCTTGCTTTCTAGATTCTCTAAGACAGCAGGAAACATGAGTGTGCTGAGAACAAAAGATCGGTGTTTCCTACACATACGGGCCATATCTAGTCCAACTCTGCTTCAGAAAGTGAAACAAAGCACAAGTCTTCTAACATCCAATGCTTGTCCTTTAAGATGAGAAACTTCTGAGCTTCGTGAACAATGTAGTTCGTTTGAGCTGTAAAGTAACTGCCCTTAACTGAAACGAAGTCTTGCTTGTAGGAAGACTCAGAGCCTGGGATTTAACTCCATTTCTGAAGTGAAACACACAGCAGAGTTCTCATCCATAGATCACACTCTGCTTTAGAGCAAGAAGCACGCTCTTGCTTTCTAGAATCTCTAAGACAGCAAGAAAAGTGAGTGTGCTGAGAACAAAAGAACAGTGTTTCCTACACATACGGACCATATCTAATCCAACTCTGCTTCTGAAACTGATACAAAGCACCTGTCCTCTAACATGCAATGCTTGGCAGTTAAGATGAGAAACGTGTTAGCTTCTTCTGAAACTGACATAAAGCACAGGTCCTCTAACATCCAATGCTTGTCATTTAAGATGAGAAACGTGTGAGCATCATGAAAGGTAGTTCTTTTGAGCTGAAAAGTGACTGCCATTACCTGAAACGAAGTCTTGCTTGTAGGAAGACTCAGATCCTGGGATTTAACTCCATTTCTGAAGTGAAACACACAGCAGAGTTCTCATCCATAGATCACACTCTGATTTAGAGCAAGAAGCACGCTCTAGCTTTCTAGAGTCTCTAAGACAACATGAAACATGAGTGTGATGAGAACAAAAGAAAGGTGTTTCCTACACATACAGACCATATCTAGTTCATCTCTGCTTCTGAAACTGAAACAAACCAGAGGTCCTCTAACAACCAATGCTTTTCAGTTTAGATGAGAAATGCGTGAGCTTCGTGAACGATGTAGTTTGTTTGAGCTGTAAAGTAACTGCCCTTACCTGAAAAGAAGTCTTGCTTGTAGGAAGACTCAGAGCCTGGGATTTAACTCCATTTCTGAAGTGAAACACACAGCATAGTTCTCATCCATTGATCACACTCTGCTTTAGAGCAAGAAGCACGCTCTTGCTTTCTAGAGTCTCTAAGAAGGCAGGAAACTTGAGTGTGATCAGAACAAAAGAACGGTGTTTCCTACACATAGGGACCATATCTAGTTCAACTCTGCTTCTGAAACTGAAAGAAACCACAGTTCCTCTAACATCCAATGCTTGTCAGTTAAGATGAGACACGTGTGAGCTTTCTGAATGATGTAGTTCGTTTCCTACATATATGGACCATATCTAGTCCAACTCTGCTTCTGAAACTGGAACAAAGCACTGATCCTCTAACATGCAATGCTTGGCAGTTAAGATGAGAAATTATTTAGCTTCGTGAACGATGTAGTTTGTTTGAGCTGAAAAGTGACTGCCCTTACCTGAAACGAAGTCTTGCTTGTAGGAAGACTCAGAGCCTGGGATTTAACTCCATTTCTGAAGTGAAACACACAACAGAGTTCTCATCCTTAGATCACACTCTGCTTTCGAGCAAGAAGCACGCTCTTGCTTTCCAGAGTCTCTAATACAGCAGGATACTTGAGTGTGCTCAGAACAAAAGAACTGTGTTTCCTACACATATGCACCATATATAGTTCAACTCTTCTTCTGAAGCTGATATAAAGCACTGTTCCTGTAACCTCCAATGCTTTTCAATTAAGACCGAGAAACGTGTGAGCTTCGTGTATAATGTAGTTCTTTTGAGATGTAAAGTAACTGCCCTTACCTGAAACGATATCTTGCTTGTAAGAAGACTCAAAGCCTGGGATTTAACTCCATTTCTGAAGTGGAACACACTGCAGAGTTCTCATCCATTGATCACACTCTGCTTTAGAGCAAGAAGCACGCTCTTGCTTTCTAGAGTCTCTAAGACAGCAGGAAACATGAGTGTGCTGAGAACAAAAGAACGGTGTTTCCTACACATACGGGCCATATCTAGTCCAACTCTGATTCTGAAAGTGAAACAAACCACATGTCCTCTAACATCCAATGATTGTCCGTTAAGATGAGAAACTTGTGAGCTTCATGAACAATGTTGTTCGTTTGAGCTGTAAAGTAACTGCCCTGAACTGAAATGAAGTCTTGCTTGTAGGAAGACTCAGAGGCTGGGATTTAACTCCATTTCTGAAGGGAAACACACAGCATAGTTCTCATCCATGGATCACACTCTGCTTTAGAGCAAGAAGCACGCTCTTGCTTTCTAGAGTCTCTAATACAGCTGGAAACCTGAGTGTGCTCAGAACAAAAGAACGGTGTTTCCTACCCATACGCACCATATCTAGTCCAATTCTGCTTCTGAAACTGAAACAAACCACAGGTCCTCTAACATCCAATGCTTGTCTGTCAAGATGAGAAACATGTGAGCTTTGTGAACGATGTAGTTCATTTGAGCTGTAAAGTAACTGCCCTTACCAGAAACAAAGTCTTGCTTGTAGGAAGACTCAGAGCCTGGGATTTAACTCCATTTCTGAAGTGAAACACACAGCAGAGTTCCCATCCATAGGACACACTCTGCTTTAGAGCAAGAAGCACGCTCTTGCTTTCTAGAGTCTCTAAGGCAGCAGGAAACATGAGTGTGCTGAGAACAAAAGAACAGTTTTTCCTACATATACGGACCATATCTAGTCCAACTCTGCTTCTGAAACTGAAACAATGCACTGGTCCTCTAACATGCAATGCTTGGCAGTTAAGATGGGAAACGATATAGCTTTGTGAACAATGTAGTTTGTTTGAGCTGAAAAGTGACTGCCCTTACGTGAAATGAAGACCTTTTTGTAGGAAGACTCAGAGCCTGGGATTTAACTCCATTTCTGAAGGGAAACACCCAGCACAGTTCTCTTCCATGAATCACACTCTGCTTTAGAGCAAGAAGCACGCTCTTCCTTTCTAGAGTCTCTAATACAGCAGGAAACCTGATTGTGCTCAGAACAAAAGATCTCTGTTTCCTACACATACTGACCCTATCTAGTTCAACTCTTCTTCTGAAACTGACACAAAGCACAGGTCCTCTAACATCCAATGCTTGTCATTTAAGATGAGATACGTGTGAGCATCATGAAAGGTAGTTCTTTTGAGCTGAAAAGTGACTGCCATTACCTGAAACGAAGTCTTGCTTGTAGGAAGACTCAGAGCCTGGGATTTAACTCCATTTCTGAAGTGAAACACACAGCAGAGTTCTCATCCTTAGATCACACTCTGCTTTAGAGCAAGAAGCATGCTCTTGCTTTCTAGAGTCTCTAAGACAGCAGGAAACATGAGTGTGCTGAGAACAAAAGAACGGAGTTTCCTACACATATGGGCCATATCTAGTCCAACTCTGCTTCTGAAAGTGAAACAAACCACAGGTCCTCTAACATCCAATGCTTGTCCGTTAAGATGAGAAACTTGTGAGCTTCGTGAACAATGTAGTTCGTTTGAGCTGTAAAGTAACTGTCCTTAACTGAAACGAAGTCTTGCTTGTTGGAAGACTCAGAGCCTGGGATTTAACTCCCTTTCTGAAGGGAAACACAGAGCATAGTTCTCATCCATGGATCACACTCTGCTTTAGAGCAAGAAGCACGCTCTTACTTTCTAGAGTCTCTAATACAGCTGGAAACCTGAGTGTGCTCAGAACAAAAGAACGGTGTTTCCTACACATACGCACCATATCTAGTCCAATTCTGCTTCTGAAACTGAAACAAACCACAGGTCCTCTAACATCCAGTGCTTGTCTGACAAGATGAGAAACATGGGAGCTTTGTGAACGATGTAGATCATTTGAGCTGTAAAGTAACTGCCCTTACCAGAAATGAAGTCTTGCTTGTAGGAAGACTCAGAGCCTGGGATTTAACTCCATTTCTGAAGTGAAACACACAGCAGAGTTCTCATCTTTAGATCACACTCTGCTTTAGAGCAAGAAGCACGCTCTTGCTTTCCAGAGTCTCTAATACAGCAGGATACTTGAGTGTGTTCAGAACAAAAGAACTGTGTTTCCTACACATATGGACCATATCTAGTTCAACTCTTCTTCTGAAGCTGATATAGAGCACTGTTCCTGTAACATCGAATGCTTTTCAATTAAGACCGAGAAACGTGTGAGCTTCGTGTATAATGTAGTTCTTTTGAGATGTAAAGTAACTGCCCTTACCTGAAACGATATCTTGCTTGTAAGAAGACTCAAAGCCTGGGATTTAACTCCATTTCTGAAGTGGAACACACTGCAGAGTTCTCATCCATTGATCACACTCTGCTTTAGAGCAAGAAGCACGCTCTTTCTTTCTAGAGTCTCTAAGACAGCAGGAAACATGAGTGTGCTGAGAACAAAAGAACGGTGTTTCCTACACATACGGGCCATATCTAGTCCAACTCTGATTCTGAAAGTGAAACAAACCACATGTCCTCTAACATCCAATGATTGTCCGTTAAGAGGAGAAACTTGTGAGCTTCGTGAACAATGTAGTTCGTTTGAGCTGTAAAGTAACTGCCCTGAACTGAAACGAAGTCTTGCTTGTAGGAAGACTCAGAGCCTGGGATTTAACTCCATTTCTGAAGGGAAACACACAGCATAGTTCTCATCCATGGAACACACTCTGCTTTAGAGCAAGAAGCACCCTCTTGCTTTCTAGAGTCTCTAACAAAGCTGGAAACCTGAGTGTGCTCAGAACAAAAGAACGGTGTTTCCTACATATACGGACCATATCTAGTCCAATTCTGCTTCTGAAACTGAAACAAACCCCAGGTCCTCTAACATCCAATGCTTGTCTGTCAAGATGAGAAACATGTGAGGTTTGTGAACGATGTAGTTCGTTTGAGCAGTAAAGTAACTGCCCTTCCCTGAAACGAAGTCTTGCTTGTAGGAAGACTCAGAGCCTGGGATTTAACTCCCTTTCTGAAGGGAAACACACAGCATAGTTCTCATCCATGGATCACACTCTGCTTTAGAGCAAGAAGCACGCTCTTGCTTTCTAGAGTCTCTAATACAGCTGGAAACTTGAGTGTGCTCAGAACAAAAGAACGGTGTTTCCTACCCATACGCACCATATCTAGTCCAATTCTGCTTCTGAAACTGAAACAAACCACAGGTCCTCTAACATCCAATGCTTGTCTGTCAAGATGAGAAACATGTGAGCTTTGTGAACGATGTAGTTCATTTGAGCTGTAAAGTAACTGCCCTTACCAGAAATGAAGTCTTGCTTGTAGGAAGACTCAGAGCCTGGGATTTAACTCCATTTCTGAAGTGAAACACACAGCAGAGTTCCCATCCATAGGACACACTCTGCTTTAGTGCAAGAAGCACGCTCTTGCTTTCTAGAGTCTCTAAGACAGCAGGAAACATGAGTGTGCTGAGAACAAAAGAACAGTTTTTCCTACATATACGGACCATATCTAGTCCAACTCTGCTTCTGAAACTGAAACAATGCACTGGTCCTCTAACATGCAATGCTTGGCAGTTAAGATGAGAAACGATTTAGCTTCGTGAATGATGTAGTTTGTTTGAGCTGAAAAGTGACTGCCCTTACTTGAAATGAAGACTTTTTTGTAGGAAGACACAAAGCCTGGGATTTAACTCCATTTCTGAAGGGAAACACCCTGCACAGTTCTCTTCCATGAATCACACTCTGCTTTAGAGCAAGAAGCACGCTCTTCCTTTCTAGAGTCTCTAATACAGCAGGAAACCTGATTGTGCTCAGAACAAAAGAACTGTGTTTCCTACACATACTGACCCTATCTAGTTCAACTCTTCTTCTGAAACTGACACAAAGCACAGGTCCTCTAACATCCAATGCTTGTCATTTAAGATGAGATAAGTGTGAGCATCATGAAAGGTAGTTCTTTTGAGCTGAAAAGTGACTGCCATTACCTGAAACGAAGTCTTGCTTGTAGGAAGACTCAGAGCCTGGGATTTAACTCCATTTCTGAAGTGAAACACACAGCAGAGTTCTCATCCTTAGATCACACTCTGCTTTAGAGCAAGAAGCATGCTCTTGCTTTCTAGAGTCTCTAAGACAGCAGGAAACATGAGTGTGCTGAGAACAAAAGAACGGAGTTTCCTACACATATGGGCCATATCTAGTCCAACTCTGCTTCTGAAATTGAAACAAACCACAGGTCCTCTAACATCCAATGCTTGTCCGATAAGATGAGAAACTTGTGAGCTTCGTGAACAATGTAGTTCGTTTGAGCTGTAAAGTTACTGTCCTTAACTGAAACGAAGTCTTGCTTGTAGGAAGACTCAGAGCCTGGGATTTAACTCCATTTCTGAAGTGAAACACACAGCAGAGTTCTCATCCATAGATCACACTCTGCTTTAGAGCAAGAAGCACGCTCTTGCTTTCTAGAATCTCTAAGACAGCAAGAAAAGTGAGTGTGCTGAGAACAAAAGAACAGTGTTTCCTACACATACGGACCATATCTAATCCAACTCTGCTTCTGAAACTGATACAAAGCACCTGTCCTCTAACATGCAATGCTTGGCAGTTAAGATGAGAAACGTGTTAGCTTCTTCTGAAACTGACATAAAGCACAGGTCCTCTAACATCCAATGCTTGTCATTTAAGATGAGAAACGTGTGAGCATCATGAAAGGTAGTTCTTTTGAGCTGAAAAGTGACTGCCATTACCTGAAACGAAGTCTTGCTTGTAGGAAGACTCAGATCCTGGGATTTAACTCCATTTCTGAAGTGAAACACACAGCAGAGTTCTCATCCATAGATCAGACTCTGATTTAGAGCAAGAAGCACGCTCTAGCTTTCTAGAGTCTCTAAGACAACATGAAACATGAGTGTGATGAGAACAAAAGAAAGGTGTTTCCTACACATACAGACCATATCTAGTTCATCTCTGCTTCTGAAACTGAAACAAACCAGAGGTCCTCTAACAACCAATGCTTTTCAGTTTAGATGAGAAATGCGTGAGCTTCGTGAACGATGTAGTTTGTTTGAGCTGTAAAGTAACTGCCCTTACCTGAAAAGAAGTCTTGCTTGTAGGAAGACTCAGAGCCTGGGATTTAACTCCATTTCTGAAGTGAAACACACAGCATAGTTCTCATCCATTGATCACACTCTGCTTTAGAGCAAGAAGCACGCTCTTGCTTTCTAGAGTCTCTAAGAAGGCAGGAAACTTGAGTGTGATCAGAACAAAAGAACGGTGTTTCCTACACATAGGGACCATATCTAGTTCAACTCTGCTTCTGAAACTGAAAGAAACCACAGTTCCTCTAACATCCAATGCTTGTCAGTTAAGATGAGACACGTGTGAGCTTTCTGAATGATGTAGTTCGTTTCCTACATATATGGACCATATCTAGTCCAACTCTGCTTCTGAAACTGGAACAAAGCACTGATCCTCTAACATGCAATGCTTGGCAGTTAAGATGAGAAATTATTTAGCTTCGTGAACGATGTAGTTTGTTTGAGCTGAAAAGTGACTGCCCTTACCTGAAACGAAGTCTTGCTTGTAGGAAGACTCAGAGCCTGGGATTTAACTCCATTTCTGAAGTGAAACACACAACAGAGTTCTCATCCTTAGATCACACTCTGCTTTCGAGCAAGAAGCACGCTCTTGCTTTCCAGAGTCTCTAATACAGCAGGATACTTGAGTGTGCTCAGAACAAAAGAACTGTGTTTCCTACACATATGCACCATATATAGTTCAACTCTTCTTCTGAAGCTGATATAAAGCACTGTTCCTGTAACCTCCAATGCTTTTCAATTAAGACCGAGAAACGTGTGAGCTTCGTGTATAATGTAGTTCTTTTGAGATGTAAAGTAACTGCCCTTACCTGAAACGATATCTTGCTTGTAAGAAGACTCAAAGCCTGGGATTTAACTCCATTTCTGAAGTGGAACACACTGCAGAGTTCTCATCCATTGATCACACTCTGCTTTAGAGCAAGAAGCATGCTCTTGCTTTCTAGAGTCTCTAAGACAGCAGGAAACATGAGTGTGCTGAGAACAAAAGAACGGTGTTTCCTACACATACGGGCCATATCTAGTCCAACTCTGATTCTGAAAGTGAAACAAACCACATGTCCTCTAACATCCAATGATTGTCCGTTAAGATGAGAAACTTGTGAGCTTCATGAACAATGTTGTTCGTTTGAGCTGTAAAGTAACTGCCCTGAACTGAAATGAAGTCTTGCTTGTAGGAAGACTCAGAGGCTGGGATTTAACTCCATTTCTGAAGGGAAACACACAGCATAGTTCTCATCCATGGATCACACTCTGCTTTAGAGCAAGAAGCACGCTCTTGCTTTCTAGAGTCTCTAATACAGCTGGAAACCTGAGTGTGCTCAGAACAAAAGAACGGTGTTTCCTACCCATACGCACCATATCTAGTCCAATTCTGCTTCTGAAACTGAAACAAACCACAGGTCCTCTAACATCCAATGCTTGTCTGTCAAGATGAGAAACATGTGAGCTTTGTGAACGATGTAGTTCATTTGAGCTGTAAAGTAACTGCCCTTACCAGAAACAAAGTCTTGCTTGTAGGAAGACTCAGAGCCTGGGATTTAACTCCATTTCTGAAGTGAAACACACAGCAGAGTTCCCATCCATAGGACACACTCTGCTTTAGAGCAAGAAGCACGCTCTTGCTTTCTAGAGTCTCTAAGGCAGCAGGAAACATGAGTGTGCTGAGAACAAAAGAACAGTTTTTCCTACATATACGGACCATATCTAGTCCAACTCTGCTTCTGAAACTGAAACAATGCACTGGTCCTCTAACATGCAATGCTTGGCAGTTAAGATGGGAAACGATATAGCTTTGTGAACAATGTAGTTTGTTTGAGCTGAAAAGTGACTGCCCTTACGTGAAATGAAGACCTTTTTGTAGGAAGACTCAGAGCCTGGGATTTAACTCCATTTCTGAAGGGAAACCCCCAGCACAGTTCTCTTCCATGAATCACACTCTGCTTTAGAGCAAGAAGCACGCTCTTCCTTTCTAGAGTCTCTGATACAGCAGGAAACGTGATTGTGCTCAGAACAAAAGAACTGTGTTTCCTACACATACTGACCATATCTAGTTCAACTCTTCTTCTGAAACTGACACAAAGCACAGGTCCTCTAACATCCAGTGCTTGACATTTAACATGAGAAACGTGTGAGCATCATGAAAGATGTAGTTCTTTTGAGCTGAAAAGTGACTGCCATTACCTAAAACGAAGTATTTCTTATAGGAAGACTCAGAGCCTGGGATTTAACTCCATTTCTGAAGTAAAACACACAGCAGAGTTCTCATCCTTAGATCACACTCTGCTTTAGAGCAAGAAGCACGCTCTTGCTTTCCAGAGTCTCTAATACAGCAGGATACTTGAGTGTGCTCAGAACAAAAGAACTGTGTTTCCTACACATATGCACCATATCTTGTTCAACTCTTCTTCTGAAGCTGATATAAAGCACTGTTCCTGTAACATGCAATGCTTTTCAATTAAGACCGAGAAACGTGTGAGCTTCATGTATAATGTAGTTCTTTTGAGATGTAAAGTAACTGCCCTTACCTGAAAAGATATCTTGCTTGTAAGAAGACTCAAAGCCTGGGATTTAACTCCATTTCTGAAGTGGAACACACTGCAGAGTTCTCATCCATTGATCACACTCTGCTTTAGAGCAAGAAGCACGCTCTTGCTTTCTAGAGTCTCTAAGACAGCAGGAAACATGAGTGTGCTGAGAACAAAAGAACGGTGTTTCCTACACATACGGGCCATATCTAGTCCAAATCTGATTCTGAAAGTGAAACAAACCACATGTCCTCTAACATCCAATGATTGTCCGTTAAGATGAGAAATGTGAGCTTCGTGAACAATGTAGTTCGTTTGAGCTGTAAAGTAACTGCCCTGAACTGAAATGAAGTCTTGCTTGTAGGAAGACTCAGAGCCTGGGATTTAACTCCATTTCTGAAGGGAAACACACAGCATAGTTCTCATCCATGGATCACACTCTGCTTTAGAGCAAGAAGCACGCTCTTGCTTTCTAGAGTCTCTAACAAAGCTGGAAACCTGAGTGTGCTCAGAACAAAAGAACGGTGTTTCCTACATATACGGACCATATCTAGTCCAATTCTGCTTCTGAAACTGAAACAAACCCGAGGTCCTCTAACATCCAATGCTTGTCTGTCAAGATGAGAAACATGTGAGGTTTGTGAACGATGTAGTTCGTTTGAGCAGTAAAGTAACTGCCCTTCCCTAAAACGAAGTCTTGCTTGTAGGAAGACTCAGAGCCTGGGATTTAACTCCCTTTCTGAAGGGAAACACACAGCATAGTTCTCATCCATGGATCACACTCTGCTTTAGAGCAAGAAGCACGCTCTTGCTTTCTAGAGTCTCTAATACAGCTGGAAACCTGAGTGTGCTCAGAACAAAAGAACGGTGTTTCCTACCCATACGCACCATATCTAGTCCAATTCTGCTTCTGAAACTGAAACAAACCACAGGTCCTCTAACATCCAATGCTTGTCTGTCAAGATGAGAAACATGTGAGCTTTTTGAACGATGTAGTTCATTTGAGGTGTAAAGTAACTGCCCTTACCAGAAACAAAGTCTTGCTTGTAGGAAGACACAGAGCCTGGGATTTAACTCCATTTCTGAAGTGAAACACACAGCAGAGTTCCCATCCATAGGACACACTCTGCTTTAGAGCAAGAAGCACGCTCTTGCTTTCTAGAGTCTCTAAGACAGCAGGAAACATGAGTGTGCTGAGAACAAAAGAACAGTTTTTCCTACATATACGGACCATATCTAGTCCAACTCTGCTTCTGAAACTGAAACAATGCACTGGTCCTCTAACATGCAATGCTTGGCAGTTAAGATGAGAAACGATTTAGCTTCGTGAACGATGTAGTTTGTTTGAGCTGAAAAGTGACTGCCCTTACTTGAAATGAAGACTTTTTTGTAGGAAGACACAAAGCCTGGGATTTAACTCCATTTCTGAAGGGAAACACCCTGCACAGTTCTCTTCCATGAATCACACTCTGCTTTAGAGCAAGAAGCACGCTCTTCCTTTCTAGAGTCTCTAATACAGCAGGAAACCTGATTGTGCTCAGAACAAAAGAACTCTGTTTCCTACACATACTGACCCTATCTAGTTCAACTCTTCTTCTGAAACTGACACAAAGCACAGGTCCTCTAACATCCAATGCTTGTCATTTAAGATGAGATACGTGTGAGCATCATGAAAGGTAGTTCTTTTGAGCTGAAAAGTGACTGCCATTACCTGAAACGAAGTCTTGCTTGTAGGAAGACTCAGAGCCTGGGATTTAACTCCATTTCTGAAGTGAAACACACAGCAGAGTTCTCATCCTTAGATCACACTCTGCTTTAGAGCAAGAAGCATGCTCTTGCTTTCTAGAGTCTCTAAGACAGCAGGAAACATGAGTGTGCTGAGAACAAAAGAACGGAGTTTCCTACACATATGGGCCATATCTAGTCCAACTCTGCTTCTGAAAGTGAAACAAACCACAGGTCCTCTAACATCCAATGCTTGTCCGTTAAGATGAGAAACTTGTGAGCTTCGTGAACAATGTAGTTCGTTTGAGCTGTAAAGTAACTGTCCTTAACTGAAACGAAGTCTTGCTTGTTGGAAGACTCAGAGCCTGGGATTTAACTCCCTTTCTGAAGGGAAACACACAGCATAGTTCTCATCCATGGATCACACTCTGCTTTAGAGCAAGAAGCACGCTCTTGCTTTCTAGAGTCTCTAACAAAGCTGGAAACCTGAGTGTGCTCAGAACAAAAGAACGGTGTTTCCTACATATACGGACCATATCTAGTCCAATTCTGCTTCTGAAACTGAAACAAACCCGAGGTCCTCTAACATCCAATGCTTGTCTGTCAAGATGAGAAACATGTGAGGTTTGTGAACGATGTAGTTCGTTTGAGCAGTAAAGTAACTGCCCTTCCCTGAAACGAAGTCTTGCTTGTAGGAAGACTCAGAGCCTGGGATTTAACTCCCTTTCTGAAGGGAAACACACAGCATAGTTCTCATCCATGGATCACACTCTGCTTTAGAGCAAGAAGCACGCTCTTGCTTTCTAGAGTCTCTAATACAGCTGGAAACCTGAGTGTGCTCAGAACAAAAGAACGGTGTTTCCTACCCATACGCACCATATCTAGTCCAATTCTGCTTCTGAAACTGAAACAAACCACAGGTCCTCTAACATCCAATGCTTGTCTGTCAAGATGAGAAACATGTGAGCTTTTTGAACGATGTAGTTCATTTGAGGTGTAAAGTAACTGCCCTTACCAGAAACAAAGTCTTGCTTGTAGGAAGACACAGAGCCTGGGATTTAACTCCATTTCTGAAGTGAAACACACAGCAGAGTTCCCATCCATAGGACACACTCTGCTTTAGAGCAAGAAGCACGCTCTTGCTTTCTAGAGTCTCTAAGACAGCAGGAAACATGAGTGTGCTGAGAACAAAAGAACAGTTTTTCCTACATATACGGACCATATCTAGTCCAACTCTGCTTCTGAAACTGAAACAATGCACTGGTCCTCTAACATGCAATGCTTGGCAGTTAAGATGAGAAACGATTTAGCTTCGTGAACGATGTAGTTTGTTTGAGCTGAAAAGTGACTGCCCTTACTTGAAATGAAGACTTTTTTGTAGGAAGACACAAAGCCTGGGATTTAACTCCATTTCTGAAGGGAAACACCCTGCACAGTTCTCTTCCATGAATCACACTCTGCTTTAGAGCAAGAAGCACGCTCTTCCTTTCTAGAGTCTCTAATACAGCAGGAAACCTGATTGTGCTCAGAACAAAAGAACTCTGTTTCCTACACATACTGACCCTATCTAGTTCAACTCTTCTTCTGAAACTGACACAAAGCACAGGTCCTCTAACATCCAATGCTTGTCATTTAAGATGAGATACGTGTGAGCATCATGAAAGGTAGTTCTTTTGAGCTGAAAAGTGACTGCCATTACCTGAAACGAAGTCTTGCTTGTAGGAAGACTCAGAGCCTGGGATTTAACTCCATTTCTGAAGTGAAACACACAGCAGAGTTCTCATCCTTAGATCACACTCTGCTTTAGAGCAAGAAGCATGCTCTTGCTTTCTAGAGTCTCTAAGACAGCAGGAAACATGAGTGTGCTGAGAACAAAAGAACGGAGTTTCCTACACATATGGGCCATATCTAGTCCAACTCTGCTTCTGAAAGTGAAACAAACCACAGGTCCTCTAACATCCAATGCTTGTCCGTTAAGATGAGAAACTTGTGAGCTTCGTGAACAATGTAGTTCGTTTGAGCTGTAAAGTAACTGTCCTTAACTGAAACGAAGTCTTGCTTGTTGGAAGACTCAGAGCCTGGGATTTAACTCCCTTTCTGAAGGGAAACACAGAGCATAGTTCTCATCCATGGATCACACTCTGCTTTAGAGCAAGAAGCACGCTCTTACTTTCTAGAGTCTCTAATACAGCTGGAAACCTGAGTGTGCTCAGAACAAAAGAACGGTGTTTCCTACACATACGCACCATATCTAGTCCAATTCTGCTTCTGAAACTGAAACAAACCACAGGTCCTCTAACATCCAGTGCTTGTCTGACAAGATGAGAAACATGGGAGCTTTGTGAACGATGTAGATCATTTGAGCTGTAAAGTAACTGCCCTTACCAGAAATGAAGTCTTGCTTGTAGGAAGACTCAGAGCCTGGGATTTAACTCCATTTCTGAAGTGAAACACACAGCAGAGTTCTCATCTTTAGATCACACTCTGCTTTAGAGCAAGAAGCACGCTCTTGCTTTCCAGAGTCTCTAATACAGCAGGATACTTGAGTGTGTTCAGAACAAAAGAACTGTGTTTCCTACACATATGGACCATATCTAGTTCAACTCTTCTTCTGAAGCTGATATAGAGCACTGTTCCTGTAACATCCAATGCTTTTCAATTAAGACCGAGAAACGTGTGAGCTTCGTGTATAATGTAGTTCTTTTGAGATGTAAAGTAACTGCCCTTACCTGAAACGATATCTTGCTTGTAAGAAGACTCAAAGCCTGGGATTTAACTCCATTTCTGAAGTGGAACACACTGCAGAGTTCTCATCCATTGATCACACTCTGCTTTAGAGCAAGAAGCACGCTCTTTCTTTCTAGAGTCTCTAAGACAGCAGGAAACATGAGTGTGCTGAGAACAAAAGAACGGTGTTTCCTACACATACGGGCCATATCTAGTCCAACTCTGATTCTGAAAGTGAAACAAACCACATGTCCTCTAACATCCAATGATTGTCCGTTAAGAGGAGAAACTTGTGAGCTTCGTGAACAATGTAGTTCGTTTGAGCTGTAAAGTAACTGCCCTGAACTGAAACGAAGTCTTGCTTGTAGGAAGACTCAGAGCCTGGGATTTAACTCCATTTCTGAAGGGAAACACACAGCATAGTTCTCATCCATGGATCACACTCTGCTTTAGAGCAAGAAGCACGCTCTTGCTTTCTAGAGTCTCTAACAAAGCTGGAAACCTGAGTGTGCTCAGAACAAAAGAACGGTGTTTCCTACATATACGGACCATATCTAGTCCAATTCTGCTTCTGAAACTGAAACAAACCCCAGGTCCTCTAACATCCAATGCTTGTCTGTCAAGATGAGAAACATGTGAGGTTTGTGAACGATGTAGTTCGTTTGAGCAGTAAAGTAACTGCCCTTCCCTGAAACGAAGTCTTGCTTGTAGGAAGACTCAGAGCCTGGGATTTAACTCCCTTTCTGAAGGGAAACACACAGCATAGTTCTCATCCATGGATCA
The DNA here is from genome assembly GCA_949786385.1 of Onychomys leucogaster. Classification (NCBI taxonomy): domain Eukaryota; kingdom Metazoa; phylum Chordata; class Mammalia; order Rodentia; family Cricetidae; genus Onychomys; species Onychomys leucogaster. The sequence goes on along the minus strand of CATKUP010000009.1, from coordinate 1,307,154 downwards.
CACTCTGCTTTAGAGCAAGAAGCACGCTCTTGCTTTCTAGAGTCTCTAATACAGCTGGAAACTTGAGTGTGCTCAGAACAAAAGAACGGTGTTTCCTACCCATACGCACCATATCTAGTCCAATTCTGCTTCTGAAACTGAAACAAACCACAGGTCCTCTAACATCCAATGCTTGTCTGTCAAGATGAGAAACATGTGAGCTTTGTGAACGATGTAGTTCATTTGAGCTGTAAAGTAACTGCCCTTACCAGAAATGAAGTCTTGCTTGTAGGAAGACTCAGAGCCTGGGATTTAACTCCATTTCTGAAGTGAAACACACAGCAGAGTTCCCATCCATAGGACACACTCTGCTTTAGTGCAAGAAGCACGCTCTTGCTTTCTAGAGTCTCTAAGACAGCAGGAAACATGAGTGTGCTGAGAACAAAAGAACAGTTTTTCCTACATATACGGACCATATCTAGTCCAACTCTGCTTCTGAAACTGAAACAATGCACTGGTCCTCTAACATGCAATGCTTGGCAGTTAAGATGAGAAACGATTTAGCTTCGTGAATGATGTAGTTTGTTTGAGCTGAAAAGTGACTGCCCTTACTTGAAATGAAGACTTTTTTGTAGGAAGACACAAAGCCTGGGATTTAACTCCATTTCTGAAGGGAAACACCCTGCACAGTTCTCTTCCATGAATCACACTCTGCTTTAGAGCAAGAAGCACGCTCTTCCTTTCTAGAGTCTCTAATACAGCAGGAAACCTGATTGTGCTCAGAACAAAAGAACTGTGTTTCCTACACATACTGACCCTATCTAGTTCAACTCTTCTTCTGAAACTGACACAAAGCACAGGTCCTCTAACATCCAATGCTTGTCATTTAAGATGAGATAAGTGTGAGCATCATGAAAGGTAGTTCTTTTGAGCTGAAAAGTGACTGCCATTACCTGAAACGAAGTCTTGCTTGTAGGAAGACTCAGAGCCTGGGATTTAACTCCATTTCTGAAGTGAAACACACAGCAGAGTTCTCATCCTTAGATCACACTCTGCTTTAGAGCAAGAAGCATGCTCTTGCTTTCTAGAGTCTCTAAGACAGCAGGAAACATGAGTGTGCTGAGAACAAAAGAACGGAGTTTCCTACACATATGGGCCATATCTAGTCCAACTCTGCTTCTGAAATTGAAACAAACCACAGGTCCTCTAACATCCAATGCTTTCCGATAAGATGAGAAACTTGTGAGCTTCGTGAACAATGTAGTTCATTTGAGCTGTAAAGTAACTGTCCTTAACTGAAACGAAGTCTTGCTTGTTGGAAGACTCAGAGCCTGGGATTTAACTCCCTTTCTGAAGGGAAACACAGAGCATAGTTCTCATCCATGGATCACACTCTGCTTTAGAGCAAGAAGCATGCTCTTACTTTCTAGAGTCTCTAATACAGCTGGAAACCTGAGTGTGCTCAGAACAAAAGAACGGTGTTTCCAACACATACGCACCATATCTAGTCCAATTCTGCTTCTGAAACTGAAACAAACCACAGGTCCTCTAACATCCAGTGCTTGTCTGTCAAGATGAGAAACATGGGAGCTTTGTGAACGATGTAGACCATTTGAGCTGTAAAGTAACTGCCCTTACCAGAAATGAAGTCTTGCTTGTAGGAAGACTCAGAGCCTGGGATTTAACTCCATTTCTGAAGTGAAACACACAGCAGAGTTCTCATCCTTAGATCACACTCTGCTTTAGAGCAAGAAGCACGCTCTTGCTTTCCAGAGTCTCTAATACAGCAGGATACTTGAGTGTGTTCAGAACAAAAGAACTGTGTTTCCTACACATATGGACCATATCTAGTTCAACTCTTCTTCTGAAGCTGATATAGAGCACTGTTCCTGTAACATCCAATGCTTTTCAATTAAGACCGAGAAACGTGTGAGCTTCGTGTATAATGTAGTTCTTTTGAGATGTAAAGTAACTGCCCTTACCTGAAACGATATCTTGCTTGTAAGAAGACTCAAAGCCTGGGATTTAACTCCATTTCTGAAGTGGAACACACTGCAGAGTTCTCATCCATTGATCACACTCTGCTTTAGAGCAAGAAGCATGCTCTTTCTTTCTAGAGTCTCTAAGACAGCAGGAAACATGAGTGTGCTGAGAACAAAAGAACGGTGTTTCCTACACATACGGGCCATATCTAGTCCAACTCTGCTTCTGAAAGTGAAACAAACCACATGTCCTCTAACATCCAATGATTGTCCGTTAAGATGAGAAACTTGTGAGCTTCGTGAACAATGTAGTTCGTTTGAGCTGTAAAGTAACTGCCCTGAACTGAAACGAAGTCTTGCTTGTAGGAAGACTCAGAGCCTGGGATTTAACTCCATTTCTGAAGGGAAACACACAGCATAGTTCTCATCCATGGATCACACTCTGCTTTAGAGCAAGAAGCACGCTCTTGCTTTCTAGAGTCTCTAACAAAGCTGGAAACCTGAGTGTGCTCAGAACAAAAGAACGGTGTTTCCTACATATACGGACCATATCTAGTCCAATTCTGCTTCTGAAACTGAAACAAACCCCAGGTCCTCTAACATCCAATGCTTGTCTGTCAAGATGAGAAACATGTGAGGTTTGTGAACGATGTAGTTCGTTTGAGCAGTAAAGTAACTGCCCTTCCCTGAAACGAAGTCTTGCTTGTAGGAAGACTCAGAGCCTGGGATTTAACTCCCTTTCTGAAGGGAAACACAAAGCATAGTTCTCATCCATGGATCACACTCTGCTTTAGAGCAAGAAGCACGCTCTTGCTTTCTAGAGTCTCTAATACAGCTGGAAACTTGAGTGTGCTCAGAACAAAAGAACGGTGTTTCCTACCCATACGCACCATATCTAGTCCAATTCTGCTTCTGAAACTGAAACAAACCACAGGTCCTCTAACATCCAATGCTTGTCTGTCAAGATGAGAAACATGTGAGCTTTGTGAACGATGTAGTTCATTTGAGCTGTAAAGTAACTGCCCTTACCAGAAATGAAGTCTTGCTTGTAGGAAGACTCAGAGCCTGGGATTTAACTCCATTTCTGAAGTGAAACACACAGCAGAGTTCCCATCCATAGGACACACTCTGCTTTAGTGCAAGAAGCACGCTCTTGCTTTCTAGAGTCTCTAAGACAGCAGGAAACATGAGTGTGCTGAGAACAAAAGAACAGTTTTTCCTACATATATGGACCATATCTAGTCCAACTCTGCTTCTGAAACTGAAACAAAGCACTGGTCCTCTAACATGCAATGCTTGGCAGTTAAGATGAGAAACGATTTAGCTTCGGGAACGATGTAGATTGTTTGAGCTGAAAAGTGACTGCCCTTACTTGAAATGAAGACTTTTTTGAAGGAAGACACAAAGCCTGGGATTTAACTCCATTTCTGAAGGGAAACACCCTGCACAGTTCTCTTCCATGAATCACACTCTGCTTTAGAGCAAGAAGCACGCTCTTCCTTTCTAGAGTCTCTAATACAGCAGGAAACCTGATTGTGCTCAGAACAAAAGAACTGTGTTTCCTACACATACTGACCCTATCTAGTTCAACTCTTCTTCTGAAACTGACACAAAGCACAGGTCCTCTAACATCCAATGCTTGTCATTTAAGATGAGAAACGTGTGAGCATCATGAAAGGTAGTTCTTTTGAGCTGAAAAGTGACTGCCATTACCTGAAACGAAGTCTTGCTTGTAGGAAGACTCAGAGCCTGGGATTTAACTCCCTTTCTGAAGTGAAACACACAGCAGAGTTCTCATCCTTAGATCACACTCTGCTTTAGAGCAAGAAGCATGCTCTTGCTTTCTAGAGTCTCTAAGACAGCAGGAAACATGAGTGTGCTGAGAACAAAAGAACAGAGTTTCCTACACATATGGGCCATATCTAGTCCAACTCTGCTTCTGAAAGTGAAACAAACCACAGGTCCTCTAACATCCAATGCTTGTCCGTTAAGATGAGAAACTTGTGAGCTTCGTGAACAATGTAGTTCGTTTGAGCTGTAAAGTAACTGTCCTTAACTGAAACGAAGTCTTGCTTGTTGGAAGACTCAGAGCCTGGGATTTAACTCCCTTTCTGAAGGGAAACACAGAGTGTAGTTCTCATCCATGGATCACACTCTGCTTTAGAGCAAGAAGCACGCTCTTACTTTCTAGAGTCTCTAATACAGCTGGAAACCTGAGTGTGCTCAGAACAAAAGAACGGTGTTTCCTACACATACGCACCATATCTAGTCCAATTCTGCTTCTGAAACTGAAACAAACCACAGGTCCTCTAACATCCAGTGCTTGTCTGTCAAGATGAGAAACATGGGAGCTTTGTGAATGATGTAGATCATTTGAGCTGTAAAGTAACTGCCCTTACCAGAAATGAAGTCTTGCTTGTAGGAAGACTCAGAGCCTGGGATTTAACTCCATTTCTGAAGTGAAACACACAGCAGAGTTCTCATCCTTAGATCACACTCTGCTTTAGAGCAAGAAGCACGCTCTTTCTTTCTAGAGTCTCTAAGACAGCAGGAAACATGAGTGTGCTGAGAACAAAAGAACGGTGTTTCCTACACATACGGGCCATATCTAGTCCAACTCTGCTTCTGAAAGTGAAACAAACCACATGTCCTCTAACATCCAATGATTGTCCGTTAAGATGAGAAACTTGTGAGCTTCGTGAACAATGTAGTTCGTTTGAGCTGTAAAGTAACTGCCCTGAACTGAAACGAAGTCTTGCTTGTAGGAAGACTCAGAGCCTGGGATTTAACTCCATTTCTGAAGGGAAACACACAGCATAGTTCTCATCCATGGATCACACTCTGCTTTAGAGCAAGAAGCACGCTCTTGCTTTCTAGAGTCTCTAACAAAGCTGGAAACCTGAGTGTGCTCAGAACAAAAGAACGGTGTTTCCTACATATACGGACCATATCTAGTCCAATTCTGCTTCTGAAACTGAAACAAACCCCAGGTCCTCTAACATCCAATGCTTGTCTGTCAAGATGAGAAACATGTGAGGTTTGTGAACGATGTAGTTCGTTTGAGCAGTAAAGTAACTGCCCTTCCCTGAAACGAAGTCTTGCTTGTAGGAAGACTCAGAGCCTGGGATTTAACTCCCTTTCTGAAGGGAAACACACAGCATAGTTCTCATCCATGGATCACACTCTGCTTTAGAGCAAGAAGCACGCTCTTGCTTTCTAGAGTCTCTAATACAGCTGGAAACCTGAGTGTGCTCAGAACAAAAGAACGGTGTTTCCTACCCATACGCACCATATCTAGTCCAATTCTGCTTCTGAAACTGAAACAAACCACAGGTCCTCTAACATCCAATGCTTGTCTGTCAAGATGAGAAACATGTGAGCTTTGTGAACGATGTAGTTCATTTGAGCTGTAAAGTAACTGCCCTTACCAGAAATGAAGTCTTGCTTGTAGGAAGACTCAGAGCCTGGGATTTAACTCCATTTCTGAAGTGAAACACACAGCAGAGTTCCCATCCATAGGACACACTCTGCTTTAGTGCAAGAAGCACGCTCTTGCTTTCTAGAGTCTCTAAGACAGCAGGAAACATGAGTGTGCTGAGAACAAAAGAACAGTTTTTCCTACATATACGGACCATATCTAGTCCAACTCTGCTTCTGAAACTGAAACAATGCACTGGTCCTCTAACATGCAATGCTTGGCAGTTAAGATGAGAAACGATTTAGCTTCGTGAATGATGTAGTTTGTTTGAGCTGAAAAGTGACTGCCCTTACTTGAAATGAAGACTTTTTTGTAGGAAGACACAAAGCCTGGGATTTAACTCCATTTCTGAAGGGAAACACCCTGCACAGTTCTCTTCCATGAATCACACTCTGCTTTAGAGCAAGAAGCACGCTCTTCCTTTCTAGAGTCTCTAATACAGCAGGAAACCTGATTGTGCTCAGAACAAAAGAACTGTGTTTCCTACACATACTGACCCTATCTAGTTCAACTCTTCTTCTGAAACTGACACAAAGCACAGGTCCTCTAACATCCAATGCTTGTCCGTTAAGATGAGAAACTTGTGAGCTTCGTGAACAATGTAGTTCGTTTGAGCTGTAAAGTAACTGTCCTTAACTGAAACGAAGTCTTGCTTGTTGGAAGACTCAGAGCCTGGGATTTAACTCCCTTTCTGAAGGGAAACACAGAGTGTAGTTCTCATCCATGGATCACACTCTGCTTTAGAGCAAGAAGCACGCTCTTACTTTCTAGAGTCTCTAATACAGCTGGAAACCTGAGTGTGCTCAGAACAAAAGAACGGTGTTTCCTACACATACGCACCATATCTAGTCCAATTCTGCTTCTGAAACTGAAACAAACCACAGGTCCTCTAACATCCAGTGCTTGTCTGTCAAGATGAGAAACATGGGAGCTTTGTGAATGATGTAGATCATTTGAGCTGTAAAGTAACTGCCCTTACCAGAAATGAAGTCTTGCTTGTAGGAAGACTCAGAGCCTGGGATTTAACTCCATTTCTGAAGTGAAACACACAGCAGAGTTCTCATCCTTAGATCACACTCTGCTTTAGAGCAAGAAGCACGCTCTTTCTTTCTAGAGTCTCTAAGACAGCAGGAAACATGAGTGTGCTGAGAACAAAAGAACGGTGTTTCCTACACATACGGGCCATATCTAGTCCAACTCTGCTTCTGAAAGTGAAACAAACCACATGTCCTCTAACATCCAATGATTGTCCGTTAAGATGAGAAACTTGTGAGCTTCGTGAACAATGTAGTTCGTTTGAGCTGTAAAGTAACTGCCCTGAACTGAAACGAAGTCTTGCTTGTAGGAAGACTCAGAGCCTGGGATTTAACTCCATTTCTGAAGGGAAACACACAGCATAGTTCTCATCCATGTATCACACTCTGCGTTAGAGCAAGAAGCACGCTCTTGCTTTCTAGAGTCTCTAACAAAGCTGGAAACCTGAGTGTGCTCAGAACAAAAGAACGGTGTTTCCTACATATACGGACCATATCTAGTCCAATTCTGCTTCTGAAACTGAAACAAACCCCAGGTCCTCTAACATCCAATGCTTGTCTGTCAAGATGAGAAACATGTGAGGTTTGTGAACGATGTAGTTCGTTTGAGCAGTAAAGTAACTGCCCTTCCCTGAAACGAAGTCTTGCTTGTAGGAAGACTCAGAGCCTGGGATTTAACTCCCTTTCTGAAGGGAAACACACAGCATAGTTCTCATCCATGGATCACACTCTGCTTTAGAGCAAGAAGCACGCTCTTGCTTTCTAGAGTCTCTAATACAGCTGGAAACCTGAGTGTGCTCAGAACAAAAGAACGGTGTTTCCTACCCATACGCACCATATCTAGTCCAATTCTGCTTCTGAAACTGAAACAAACCACAGGTCCTCTAACATCCAATGCTTGTCTGTCAAGATGAGAAACATGTGAGCTTTGTGAACGATGTAGTTCATTTGAGCTGTAAAGTAACTGCCCTTACCAGAAATGAAGTCTTGCTTGTAGGAAGACTCAGAGCCTGGGATTTAACTCCATTTCTGAAGTGAAACACACAGCAGAGTTCCCATCCATAGGACACACTCTGCTTTAGTGCAAGAAGCACGCTCTTGCTTTCTAGAGTCTCTAAGACAGCAGGAAACATGAGTGTGCTGAGAACAAAAGAACAGTTTTTCCTACATATACGGACCATATCTAGTCCAACTCTGCTTCTGAAACTGAAACAATGCACTGGTCCTCTAACATGCAATGCTTGGCAGTTAAGATGAGAAACGATTTAGCTTCGTGAATGATGTAGTTTGTTTGAGCTGAAAAGTGACTGCCCTTACTTGAAATGAAGACTTTTTTGTAGGAAGACACAAAGCCTGGGATTTAACTCCATTTCTGAAGGGAAACACCCTGCACAGTTCTCTTCCATGAATCACACTCTGCTTTAGAGCAAGAAGCACGCTCTTCCTTTCTAGAGTCTCTAATACAGCAGGAAACCTGATTGTGCTCAGAACAAAAGAACTGTGTTTCCTACACATACTGACCCTATCTAGTTCAACTCTTCTTCTGAAACTGACACAAAGCACAGGTCCTCTAACATCCAATGCTTGTCATTTAAGATGAGATAAGTGTGAGCATCATGAAAGGTAGTACTTTTGAGCTGAAAAGTGACTGCCATTACCTGAAACGAAGTCTTGCTTGTAGGAAGACTCAGAGCCTGGGATTTAAATCCATTTCTGAAGTGAAACACACAGCAGAGTTCTCATCCTTAGATCACACTCTGCTTTAGAGCAAGAAGCATGCTCTTGCTTTCTAGAGTCTCTAAGACAGCAGGAAACATGAGTGTGCTGAGAACAAAAGAACGGAGTTTCCTACACATATGGGCCATATCTAGTCCAACTCTGCTTCTGAAATTGAAACAAACCACAGGTCCTCTAACATCCAATGCTTGTCCGATAAGATGAGAAACTTGTGAGCTTCGTGAACAATGTAGTTCGTTTGAGCTGTAAAGTAACTGTCCTTAACTGAAACGAAGTCTTGCTTGTTGGAAGACTCAGAGCCTGGGATTTAACTCCCTTTCTGAAGGGAAACACAGAGCATAGTTCTCATCCATGGATCACACTCTGCTTTAGAGCAAGAAGCACGCTCTTACTTTCTAGAGTCTCTAATACAGCTGGAAACCTGAGTGTGCTCAGAACAAAAGAACGGTGTTTCCAACACATACGCACCATATCTAGTCCAATTCTGCTTCTGAAACTGAAACAAACCACAGGTCCTCTAACATCCAGTGCTTGTCTGTCAAGATGAGAAACATGGGAGCTTTGTGAACGATGTAGACCATTTGAGCTGTAAAGTAACTGCCCTTACCAGAAATGAAGTCTTGCTTGTAGGAAGACTCAGAGCCTGGGATTTAACTCCATTTCTGAAGTGAAACACACAGCAGAGTTCTCATCCTTAGATCACACTCTGCTTTAGAGCAAGAAGCACGCTCTTGCTTTCCAGAGTCTCTAATACAGCAGGATACTTGAGAGTGTTCAGAACAAAAGAACTGTGTTTCCTACACATATGGACCATATCTAGTTCAACTCTTCTTCTGAAGCTGATATAGAGCACTGTTCCTGTAACATCCAATGCTTTTCAATTAAGACCGAGAAACGTGTGAGCTTCGTGTATAATGTAGTTCTTTTGAGATGTAAAGTAACTGCCCTTACCTGAAACGATATCTTGCTTGTAAGAAGACTCAAAGCCTGGGATTTAACTCCATTTCTGAAGTGGAACACACTGCAGAGTTCTCATCCATTGATCACACTCTGCTTTAGAGCAAGAAGCACGCTCTTTCTTTCTAGAGTCTCTAAGACAGCAGGAAACATGAGTGTGCTGAGAACAAAAGAACGGTGTTTCCTACACATACGGGCCATATCTAGTCCAACTCTGCTTCTGAAAGTGAAACAAACCACATGTCCTCTAACATCCAATGATTGTCCGTTAAGATGAGAAACTTGTGAGCTTCGTGAACAATGTAGTTCGTTTGAGCTGTAAAGTAACTGCCCTTAACTGAAACGAAGTCTTGCTTGTAGGAAGACTCAGAGCCTGGGATTTAACTCCATTTCTGAAGGGAAACACACAGCATAGTTCTCATCCATGGATCACACTCTGCTATAGAGCAAGAAGCACGCTCTTGCTTTCTAGAGTCTCTAACAAAGCTGGAAACCTGAGTGTGCTCAGAACAAAAGAACGGTGTTTCCTACATATACGGACCATATCTAGTCCAATTCTGCTTCTGAAACTGAAACAAACCCCAGGTCCTCTAACATCCAATGCTTGTCTGTCAAGATGAGAAACATGTGAGGTTTGTGAACGATGTAGTTCGTTTGAGCAGTAAAGTAACTGCCCTTCCCTGAAACGAAGTGTTGCTTGTAGGAAGACTCAGAGCCTGGGATTTAACTCCCTTTCTGAAGGGAAACACACAGCATAGTTCTCATCCATGGATCACACTCTGCTTTAGAGCAAGAAGCATTCTCTTGCTTTCTAGAGTCTCTAATACAGCTGGAAACCTGAGTGTGCTCAGAACAAAATAACGGTGTTTCCTACCCATACGCACCATATCTAGTCCAATTCTGCTTCTGAAACTGAAACAAACCACAGGTCCTCTAACATCCAATGCTTGTCTGTCAAGATGAGAAACATGTGAGCTTTGTGAACGATGTAGTTCATTTGAGCTGTAAAGTAACTGCCCTTACCAGAAACAAAGTCTTGCTTGTAGGAAGACTCAGAGCCTGGGATTTAACTCCATTTCTGAAGTGAAACACACAGCAGAGTTCCCATCCATAGGACACACTCTGCTTTAGAGCAAGAAGCACGCTCTTGCTTTCTCGAGTCTCTAAGACAGCAGGAAACATGAGTGTGCTGAGAACAAAAGAACAGTTTTTCCTACATATATGGACCATATCTAGTCCAACTCTGCTTCTGAAACTGAAACAAAGCACTGTTCCTCTAACATGCAATGCTTGGCAGTTAAGATGAGAAATGATTTAGCTTCGTGAACAATGTAGTTTGTTTGAGCTGTAAAGTAACTGCCCTTACCTGAAAAAAAGTCTTGCTTGTAGGAAGACTCAGAGCCTGGGATTTAACTCCATTTCTGAAGGGAAACACCCAGCCCAGTTCTCTTCCATGAAGCACACTCTGCTTTAGAGCAAGAAGCACGCTCTTCCTTTCTAGAGTCTCTGATACAGCAGGAAACGTGATTGTGCTCAGAACAAAAGAACTGTGTTTCCTACACATACTGACCATATCTAGTTCAACTCTTCTTCTGAAACTGACACAAAGCACAGGTCCTCTAACATCCAATGCTTGACATTTAACATGAGAAACGTGTGAGCATCATGAAAGATGTAGTTCTTTTGAGCTGAAAAGTGACTGCCATTACCTAAAACGAAGTCTTTCTTATAGGAAGACTCAGAGCCTGGGATTTAACTCCATTTCTGAAGTGAAACACACAGCAGAGTTCTCATCCTTAGATCACACTCTGCTTTAGAGCAAGAAGCACGCTCTTGCTTTCCAGAGTCTCTAATACAGCAGGATACTTGAGTGTGCTCAGAACAAAAGAACTGTGTTTCCTACACATATGCACCATATCTTGTTCAACTCTTCTTCTGAAGCTGATATAAAGCACTGTTCCTGTAACATGCAATGCTTTTCAATTAAGACCGAGAAACGTGTGAGCTTTGTGTATAATGTAGTTCTTTTGAGATGTAAAGTAACTGCCCTTACCTGAAACGATATCTTGCTTGTAAGCAGACTCAAAGCCTGGGATTTAACTCCATTTCTGAAGTGGAACACACTGCAGAGTTCTCATCCATTGATCACACTCTGCTTTAGAGCAAGAAGCACGCTCTTTCTTTCTAGAGTCTCTAAGACAGCAGGAAACATGAGTGTGCTGAGAACAAAAGAACGGTGTTTCCTACACATACGGGCCATATCTAGTCCAACTCTGCTTCTGAAAGTGAAACAAACCACATGTCCTCTAACATCCAATGATTGTCCGTTAAGATGAGAAACTTGTGAGCTTCGTGAACAATGTAGTTCGTTTGAGCTGTAAAGTAACTGCCCTGAACTGAAACGAAGTCTTGCTTGTAGGAAGACTCAGAGCCTGGGATTTAACTCCATTTCTGAAGTGAAACACACCGCAGAGTTCTCATCCATAGATCACACTCTGATTTAGAGCAAGAAGCACGCTCTAGCTTTCTAGAGTCTCTAAGACAGCAGGAAACATGAGTGTGCTCAGAACAAAAGAACGGTGTTTCCTACATATACTGACCATATCTAGTCCAATTCTGCTTCTGAAACTGAAACAAACCCCAGGTCCTCTAACATCCAATGCTTGTCTCTCAAGATGAGAAACATGTGAGGTTTGTGAATGATGTAGTTCGTTTGAGCAGTAAAGTAACTGCCCATCCCTGAAACGAAGTCTTGCTTGTAGGAAGACTCAGAGCCTGGGATTTAACTCCCTTTCTGAAGGGAAACACACAGCATAGTTCTCATCCATGGATCACACTCTGCTTTAGAGCAAGAAGCACGCTCTTGCTTTCTAGAGTCTCTAATACAGCTGGAAACCTGAGTGTGCTCAGAACAAAAGAACGGTGTTTCCTACACATACGCACCACATCTAGTCCAATTCTGCTTCTGAAACTGAAACAAACCACAGGTCCTCTAACATCCAATGCTTGTCTGTCAAGGTGAGAAACATGTGAGGTTTGTGAACGATGTAGTTCATTTGAGCTGTAAAGTAACTGCCCTTACCAGAAACAAAGTCTTGCTTGTAGGAAGACTCAGAGCCTGGGATTTAACTCCATTTCTGAAGTGAAACACACAGCAGAGTTCCCATCCATAGGACACACTCTGCTTTAGAGCAAGAAGCACGCTCTTGCTTTCTAGAGTCTCTAAGACAGCAGGAAACATGAGTGTGCTGAGAACAAAAGAACAGTTTTTCCTACATATACGGACCATATCTAGTCCAACTCTGCTTCTGAAACTGAAACAATGCACTGGTCCTCTAACATGCAATGCTTGGCAGTTAAGATGAGAAACGATTTAGCTTTGTGAACGATGTAGTTTGTTTGAGCTGAAAAGTGACTGCCCTTACGTGAAATGAAGACTTTTTTGTAGGAAGACACAAAGACTGGGATTTAACTCCATTTCTGAAGGGAAACACCCAGCACAGTTCTCTTCCATGAATCACACTCTGCTTTAGAGCAAGACGCCCGCTCTTCCTTTCTAGAGTCTCTAATACAGCAGGAAACCTGATTGTGCTCAGAACAAAAGAACTGTGTTTCCTACACATACTGACCATATCTAGTTCAACTCTTCTTCTGAAACTGACACAAAGCACAGGTCCTCTAACATCCAATGCTTGTCATTTAAGATTAGAAACGTGTGAGCATCATGAAAGGTAGTTCTTTTGAGCTGAAAAGTGACTGCCATTAACTGAAACGAAGTCTTGCTTGTAGGAAGACTCAGAGCCTGGGATTTAACTCCATTTCTGAAGTGAAACACACAGCAGAGTTCTCATCCTTAGATCACACTCTGCTTTAGAGCAAGAAGCATGCTCTTGCTTTCTAGAGTCTCTAAGACAGCAGGAAACATGAGTGTGCTGAGAACAAAAGAACAGAGTTTCCTACACATATGGGCCATATCTAGTCCAACTCTGCTTCTGAAAGTGAAACAAACCACAGGTCCTCTAACATCCAATGCTTGTCCGTTAAGATGAGAAACTTGTGAGCTTCGTGAACAATGTAGTTCGTTTGAGCTGTAAAGTAACTGTCCTTAACTGAAACGAAGTCTTGCTTGTAGGAAGACTCAGAGCCTGGGATTTAACTCCCTTTCTGAAGGGAAACACAGAGCATAGTTCACATCCATGGATCACACTCTGCTTTAGAGCAAGAAGCACGCTCTTACTTTCTAGATTCTCTAATACAGCTGGAAACCTGAGTGTGCTCAGAACAAAAGAACTGTGTTTCCTACACATATGGACCATATCTAGTTCAACACTTCTTCTGAAGCTGATATAAAGCACTGTTCCTGTAACATCCAATGCTTTTCACTTAAGACCAAGAAACGTGTGAGCTTCGTGTATAATGTAGTTCTTTTGAGATGTAAAGTAACTGCCCTTACCTGAAACGATATCTTGCTTGTAAGAAGACTCAAAGCCTGGGATTTAACTCCATTTCTGAAGTGGAACACACTGCAGAGTTCTCATCCATTGATCACACTCTGCTTTAGAGCAAGAAGCACGCTCTTGCTTTCTAGAGTCTCTAAGACAGCAGGAAACATGAGTGTGCTGAGAACAAAAGAACAGTGTTTCCTACACATACAGACCATATCTAGTCCAACTCTGCTTCTGAAACTGATACAAAGCACTGGTCCTCTAACATGCAATGCTTGGCAGTTAAGATGAGAAACGTGTTAGCTTCGTGAATGATGTAGTTTGTTTGAGCTGAAAAGTGACTGCCCTTACCTGAAACGAAGTCTTGCTTGTAGGAAGACTCAGAGCCTGGGATATAACTCCATTTCTGAAGAGAAACACACAGTAGAGTTCTCATCCATAGATCACACTCTGATTTAGAGCAAGAAGCACGCTCTAGCTTTCTAGAGTCTCTAAGAGAGCATGAAACATGAGTGTGATGAGAACAAAAGAAAGGTGTTTCCTACACATACAGACCATATCTAGTTCATCTCTGCTTCTGAAACTGAAACAAACCAGAGGTCCTCTAACAACCAATGCTTTTCAGTTTAGATGAGAAATGCGTGAGCCTCGTGAACGATGTAGTTTGTTTGAGCCTTAAAGTAACTGCCCTTACCTGAAAAGAAGTCTTGCTTGTAGGAAGACTGAGAGCCTGGGATTTAACTCCATTTCTGAAGTGAAACACACAGCAGAGTTCTCATCCATTGATCACACTCTGCTTTAGTGCAAGAAGCACGCTCTTGCTTTCTAGAGTCTCTAAGACAGCAGGAAAATTGAGTGTGATCAGAACAAAGAATGGTGTTTCCTACACATAGGGACCATATCTAGTTCAACTCTGCTTCTGAAACTGAAACAAACCACAGTTCCTCTAACATCCAATGCTTGTCATTTAAGATGAGAAACGTGTGAGCTTCGTGAATGATGTAGTTCATTTCAGCTGTAAAGTGACTGCCATTACCTGAAACGAAGTCTTGCGTGTATGATGACATAGAGCGTGGGATTGAACTCCATTTCTGAAGTGAAACACACAGCAGAGTTCTCATCCATAGATCACACTCTGCTTTAGAGCAAGAAGCACGCTCTTGCTTTCTAGAGTCTCTAAGACAGCAGGAAACGTGAGTGTGCTGAGAAAAAAAGAATGGTGTTTCCTACACATACAGACCATATTAGTCCAACACTGCTTCTGAAACTGTTACAAAGCACTGGTCCTCTAACATCCAATGCTTGTCCGTAAAGATGAGAAACATGTGAGCCATGTGAACGAAGTAGTTCGTTTGTGCTGTAAAGTAACTGCCCTTACCTGAAACAAAGTCTTGCATGTAGGAAGACTCAGAGCCTGGGATTTAACACCATTTCTGAATTGAAACACACAGCATAGTTCTCATGCATGGATCAAACTCTGCTCTAGAGCAAAAAGCACGCTCTTGCTTTCTAGAGTCTCTAAAACAGCAGGAAACTTGAGTGTGCTCAGATAAAAAGAACTGTGTTTCATACACATATGGACCATATCTAGTCCAACTCTGCTTCTGAAACTGATACAAAGCACTGGTCCTCTAACATGCAATGCTTGGCAGTTAAGATGAGTAACGTGTTAGCTTCGTGAACGATGTAGTTTGTTTGAGCTGAAAAGTGACTGCCCTTCCCTGAAACGAAGTCTTGCTTTTAGCAAGACTCAGAGCCTGGGATTTAACTCCATTTCTGAAGTGAAACACACAGCAGAGTTCTCATCCATAGGTCACACTCTGCTTTAGAGCAAGAAGCACGCTCTTGCTTTCTAGAGTCTCTATGACAGCAGGAAACGTGAGTGTGCTGAGAACAAAAGAACAGTTTTTCCTACATATACGGACCATATCTAGTCCAACTCTGCTTCTGAAACTAGAACAAAGCACTGGTCCTCTATCATGCAATGCTTGGCAGTTAAGGTGAGAAACGATTTAGCTTCGTGAACGATGTAGTTTGTTTGAGCTGAAAAGTGACTGCCCTTACGTGAAATGAAGACTTTTTTGTAGGAAGACACAAAGCCTGGGATTTAACTCCATTTCTGAAGGGAAACACCCAGCACAGTTCTCTTCCATGAATCACACTCTGCTTTAGAGCAAGAAGGACGCTCTTCCTTTCTAGAGTCTCTAATACAGCAGGAAACGTGATTGTGCTCAGAACAAAAGAACTGTGTTTCCTACACATACTGACCATATTTGGTTCAACTCTTCTTCTGAAACTGACACAAAGCACAGGTCCTCTAACATCCAATGCTTGACATTTAAGGTGAGAAACGTGTGAGCATCATGGAAGATGTAGTTCTTTTGAGCTTAAAAGTGACTGCCATTACCTGAAACGAAGTCTTGCTTATAGAAAGACTCAGAGCCTGGGATTTAACTCCATTACTGAAGTGAAACACACAGCAGAGTTCTCATCCATAGATCACACTCTGCTTTAGAGCAAGAAGCACGCTCTAGCTTTCTAGAGTCTCTAAGAGAGCATGAAACATGAGTGTGATGAGAACAAAAGAAAGGTGTTTCCTACACATACAGACCATATCTAGTTCATCTCTGCTTCTGAAACTGAAACAAACCAGAGGTCCTCTAACAACCAATGCTTTTCAGTTTAGATGAGAAATGCGTGAGCCTCGTGAACGATGTAGTTTGTTTGAGCCTTAAAGTAACTGCCCTTACCTGAAAAGAAGTCTTGCTTGTAGGAAGACTGAGAGCCTGGGATTTAACTCCATTTCTGAAGTGAAACACACAGCAGAGTTCTCATCCATTGATCACACTCTGCTTTAGTGCAAGAAGCACGCTCTTGCTTTCTAGAGTCTCTAAGACAGCAGGAAAATTGAGTGTGATCAGAACAAAGAATGGTGTTTCCTACACATAGGGACCATATCTAGTTCAACTCTGCTTCTGAAACTGAAACAAACCACAGTTCCTCTAACATCCAATGCTTGTCATTTAAGATGAGAAACGTGTGAGCTTCGTGAATGATGTAGTTCATTTCAGCTGTAAAGTGACTGCCATTACCTGAAACGAAGTCTTGCGTGTATGATGACATAGAGCGTGGGATTGAACTCCATTTCTGAAGTGAAACACACAGCAGAGTTCTCATCCATAGATCACACTCTGCTTTAGAGCAAGAAGCACGCTCTTGCTTTCTAGAGTCTCTAAGACAGCAGGAAACGTGAGTGTGCTGAGAAAAAAAGAATGGTGTTTCCTACACATACAGACCATATTAGTCCAACACTGCTTCTGAAACTGTTACAAAGCACTGGTCCTCTAACATCCAATGCTTGTCCGTAAAGATGAGAAACATGTGAGCCATGTGAACGAAGTAGTTCGTTTGTGCTGTAAAGTAACTGCCCTTACCTGAAACAAAGTCTTGCATGTAGGAAGACTCAGAGCCTGGGATTTAACACCATTTCTGAATTGAAACACACAGCATAGTTCTCATGCATGGATCAAACTCTGCTCTAGAGCAAAAAGCACGCTCTTGCTTTCTAGAGTGTCTAAAACAGCAGGAAACTTGAGTGTGCTCAGATAAAAAGAACTGTGTTTCATACACATATGGACCATATCTAGTCCAACTCTGCTTCTGAAACTGATACAAAGCACTGGTCCTCTAACATGCAATGCTTGGCAGTTAAGATGAGTAACGTGTTAGCTTCGTGAACGATGTAGTTTGTTTGAGCTGAAAAGTGACTGCCCTTCCCTGAAACGAAGTCTTGCTTTTAGCAAGACTCAGAGCCTGGGATTTAACTCCATTTCTGAAGTGAAACACACAGCAGAGTTCTCATCCATAGGTCACACTCTGCTTTAGAGCAAGAAGCACGCTCTTGCTTTCTAGAGTCTCTATGACAGCAGGAAACGTGAGTGTGCTGAGAACAAAAGAACAGTTTTTCCTACATATACGGACCATATCTAGTCCAACTCTGCTTCTGAAACTAGAACAAAGCACTGGTCCTCTATCATGCAATGCTTGGCAGTTAAGGTGAGAAACGATTTAGCTTCGTGAACGATGTAGTTTGTTTGAGCTGAAAAGTGACTGCCCTTACGTGAAATGAAGACTTTTTTGTAGGAAGACACAAAGCCTGGGATTTAACTCCATTTCTGAAGGGAAACACCCAGCACAGTTCTCTTCCATGAATCACACTCTGCTTTAGAGCAAGAAGGACGCTCTTCCTTTCTAGAGTCTCTAATACAGCAGGAAACGTGATTGTGCTCAGAACAAAAGAACTGTGTTTCCTACACATACTGACCATATTTGGTTCAACTCTTCTTCTGAAACTGACACAAAGCACAGGTCCTCTAACATCCAATGCTTGACATTTAAGGTGAGAAACGTGTGAGCATCATGGAAGATGTAGTTCTTTTGAGCTTAAAAGTGACTGCCATTACCTGAAACGAAGTCTTGCTTATAGAAAGACTCAGAGCCTGGGATTTAACTCCATTACTGAAGTGAAACACACAGCAGAGTTCTCATCCATAGATCACACTCTGCTTTAGAGCAAGAAGCACGCTCTAGCTTTCTAGAGTCTCTAAGAGAGCATGAAACATGAGTGTGATGAGAACAAAAGAAAGGTGTTTCCTACACATACAGACCATATCTAGTTCATCTCTGCTTCTGAAACTGAAACAAACCAGAGGTCCTCTAACAACCAATGCTTTTCAGTTTAGATGAGAAATGCGTGAGCCTCGTGAACGATGTAGTTTGTTTGAGCCTTAAAGTAACTGCCCTTACCTGAAAAGAAGTCTTGCTTGTAAGAAGACTGAGAGCCTGGGATTTAACTCCATTTCTGAAGTGAAACACACAGCAGAGTTCTCATCCATTGATCACACTCTGCTTTAGTGCAAGAAGCACGCTCTTGCTTTCTAGAGTCTCTAAGACAGCAGGAAAATTGAGTGTGATCAGAACAAAGAATGGTGTTTCCTACACATAGGGACCATATCTAGTTCAACTCTGCTTCTGAAACTGAAACAAACCACAGTTCCTCTAACATCCAATGCTTGTCATTTAAGATGAGAAACGTGTGAGCTTCGTGAATGATGTAGTTCATTTCAGCTGTAAAGTGACTGCCATTACCTGAAACGAAGTCTTGCGTGTATGATGACATAGAGCGTGGGATTGAACTCCATTTCTGAAGTGAAACACACAGCAGAGTTCTCATCCATAGATCACACTCTGCTTTAGAGCAAGAAGCACGCTCTTGCTTTCTAGAGTCTCTAAGACAGCAGGAAACGTGAGTGTGCTGAGAAAAAAAGAATGGTGTTTCCTACACATACAGACCATATTAGTCCAACACTGCTTCTGAAACTGTTACAAAGCACTGGTCCTCTAACATCCAATGCTTGTCCGTAAAGATGAGAAACATGTGAGCCATGTGAACGAAGTAGTTCGTTTGTGCTGTAAAGTAACTGCCCTTACCTGAAACAAAGTCTTGCATGTAGGAAGACTCAGAGCCTGGGATTTAACACCATTTCTGAATTGAAACACACAGCATAGTTCTCATGCATGGATCAAACTCTGCTCTAGAGCAAAAAGCACGCTCTTGCTTTCTAGAGTCTCTAAAACAGCAGGAAACTTGAGTGTGCTCAGATAAAAAGAACTGTGTTTCATACACATATGGACCATATCTAGTCCAACTCTGCTTCTGAAACTGATACAAAGCACTGGTCCTCTAACATGCAATGCTTGGCAGTTAAGATGAGTAACGTGTTAGCTTCGTGAACGATGTAGTTTGTTTGAGCTGAAAAGTGACTGCCCTTCCCTGAAACGAAGTCTTGCTTTTAGCAAGACTCAGAGCCTGGGATTTAACTCCATTTCTGAAGTGAAACACACAGCAGAGTTCTCATCCATAGGTCACACTCTGCTTTAGAGCAAGAAGCACGCTCTTGCTTTCTAGAGTCTCTATGACAGCAGGAAACGTGAGTGTGCTGAGAACAAAAGAACAGTTTTTCCTACATATACGGACCATATCTAGTCCAACTCTGCTTCTGAAACTAGAACAAAGCACTGGTCCTCTATCATGCAATGCTTGGCAGTTAAGGTGAGAAACGATTTAGCTTCGTGAACGATGTAGTTTGTTTGAGCTGAAAAGTGACTGCCCTTACGTGAAATGAAGACTTTTTTGTAGGAAGACACAAAGCCTGGGATTTAACTCCATTTCTGAAGGGAAACACCCAGCACAGTTCTCTTCCATGAATCACACTCTGCTTTAGAGCAAGAAGGACGCTCTTCCTTTCTAGAGTCTCTAATACAGCAGGAAACGTGATTGTGCTCAGAACAAAAGAACTGTGTTTCCTACACATACTGACCATATTTGGTTCAACTCTTCTTCTGAAACTGACACAAAGCACAGGTCCTCTAACATCCAATGCTTGACATTTAAGGTGAGAAACGTGTGAGCATCATGGAAGATGTAGTTCTTTTGAGCTTAAAAGTGACTGCCATTACCTGAAACGAAGTCTTGCTTATAGAAAGACTCAGAGCCTGGGATTTAACTCCATTACTGAAGTGAAACACACAGCAGAGTTCTCATCCATAGATCACACTCTGCTTTAGAGCAAGAAGCACGCTCTAGCTTTCTAGAGTCTCTAAGAGAGCATGAAACATGAGTGTGATGAGAACAAAAGAAAGGTGTTTCCTACACATACAGACCATATCTAGTTCATCTCTGCTTCTGAAACTGAAACAAACCAGAGGTCCTCTAACAACCAATGCTTTTCAGTTTAGATGAGAAATGCGTGAGCCTCGTGAACGATGTAGTTTGTTTGAGCCTTAAAGTAACTGCCCTTACCTGAAAAGAAGTCTTGCTTGTAGGAAGACTGAGAGCCTGGGATTTAACTCCATTTCTGAAGTGAAACACACAGCAGAGTTCTCATCCATTGATCACACTCTGCTTTAGTGCAAGAAGCACGCTCTTGCTTTCTAGAGTCTCTAAGACAGCAGGAAAATTGAGTGTGATCAGAACAAAGAATGGTGTTTCCTACACATAGGGACCATATCTAGTTCAACTCTGCTTCTGAAACTGAAACAAACCACAGTTCCTCTAACATCCAATGCTTGTCATTTAAGATGAGAAACGTGTGAGCTTCGTGAATGATGTAGTTCATTTCAGCTGTAAAGTGACTGCCATTACCTGAAACGAAGTCTTGCGTGTATGATGACATAGAGCGTGGGATTGAACTCCATTTCTGAAGTGAAACACACAGCAGAGTTCTCATCCATAGATCACACTCTGCTTTAGAGCAAGAAGCACGCTCTTGCTTTCTAGAGTCTCTAAGACAGCAGGAAACGTGAGTGTGCTGAGAAAAAAAGAATGGTGTTTCCTACACATACAGACCATATTAGTCCAACACTGCTTCTGAAACTGTTACAAAGCACTGGTCCTCTAACATCCAATGCTTGTCCGTAAAGATGAGAAACATGTGAGCCATGTGAACGAAGTAGTTCGTTTGTGCTGTAAAGTAACTGCCCTTACCTGAAACAAAGTCTTGCATGTAGGAAGACTCAGAGCCTGGGATTTAACACCATTTCTGAATTGAAACACAGAGCATAGTTCTCATGCATGGATCAAACTCTGCTCTAGAGCAAAAAGCACGCTCTTGCTTTCTAGAGTCTCTAAAACAGCAGGAAACTTGAGTGTGCTCAGATAAAAAGAACTGTGTTTCATACACATATGGACCATATCTAGTCCAACTCTGCTTCTGAAACTGATACAAAGCACTGGTCCTCTAACATGCAATGCTTGGCAGTTAAGATGAGTAACGTGTTAGCTTCGTGAACGATGTAGTTTGTTTGAGCTGAAAAGTGACTGCCCTTCCCTGAAACGAAGTCTTGCTTTTAGCAAGACTCAGAGCCTGGGATTTAACTCCATTTCTGAAGTGAAACACACAGCAGAGTTCTCATCCATAGGTCACACTCTGCTTTAGAGCAAGAAGCACGCTCTTGCTTTCTAGAGTCTCTATGACAGCAGGAAACGTGAGTGTGCTGAGAACAAAAGAACAGTTTTTCCTACATATACGGACCATATCTAGTCCAACTCTGCTTCTGAAACTAGAACAAAGCACTGGTCCTCTATCATGCAATGCTTGGCAGTTAAGGTGAGAAACGATTTAGCTTCGTGAACGATGTAGTTTGTTTGAGCTGAAAAGTGACTGCCCTTACGTGAAATGAAGACTTTTTTGTAGGAAGACACAAAGCCTGGGATTTAACTCCATTTCTGAAGGGAAACACCCAGCACAGTTCTCTTCCATGAATCACACTCTGCTTTAGAGCAAGAAGGACGCTCTTCCTTTCTAGAGTCTCTAATACAGCAGGAAACGTGATTGTGCTCAGAACAAAAGAACTGTGTTTCCTACACATACTGACCATATTTGGTTCAACTCTTCTTCTGAACCTGACACAAAGCACAGGTCCTCTAACATCCAATGCTTGACATTTAAGGTGAGAAACGTGTGAGCATCATGGAAGATGTAGTTCTTTTGAGCTTAAAAGTGACTGCCATTACCTGAAACGAAGTCTTGCTTATAGAAAGACTCAGAGCCTGGGATTTAACTCCATTACTGAAGTGAAACACACAGCAGAGTTCTCATCCATAGATCACACTCTGCTTTAGAGCAAGAAGCACGCTCTTGCTTTCCAGAGTCTCTAAGACAGCAGGAAAATTGAGTGTGCTGAGAACAAATGAACAGTGTTTCCTACACATAGGGACCATATCTAGTTCAACTCTGCTTCTGAAACTGAAACAAACCACAGTTCCTCTAACATCCAATGCTTGTCAATTAAGATGAGAAACGTGTGAGCTTCCTGAACGATGTAGTTCCTTTGAGCTGTAAAGTGACTCCCCTTACCTGAAACGAAGTCTTTCTTGTAGGAAGACTCAGAGCCTGGGATTTAACTCCATTTCTGAAGTGAAACACACAGCAGAGTTCTCATCCATAGGTCACACACTGCTTAAGAGCAAGAAGCACGCTCTTGCTTTCTAGAGTCTCTAAGACAGCAGGAAACGTTAGTGTGCTCAGAACAAAAGAACGGTCTTTCCTGAACATACGGACCATATCTAGTCCAACTCAGCTTCTGAAACTGATACAAACCACTGGTCCTCTCACATGCAATGCTTGGCAGTTAAGATGAGAAACGTGTTAGCTTCGTGAACGATGTAGTTTGTTTGAGCTGAAACGTGACTGCCCTTACCTGAAACGAAGTCTTGCTTGTAGGAAGACTCAGAGCCTGGGATTTAACTCCATTTCTGAAGTGAAACACACAGCAGAGTTCTCATCCATAGATCACACTCTGATTTAGAGCAAGACGTACGCTCTTGCTTTCTAGAGTCTCTAAGACAGCATGAAACATGAGTGTGATGAGAACAAAAGTAAGGTGTTTCCTACACATACGGACCATATCTAGTCCAACTCTGCTTCTGAAACTGATACAAAGCACAGGTCCTCTAACATCCAATGCTTGTCAGTTAAGATGAGAAACGTGTTAGCTCCGTGAACGATGTAGTTCGTTTGAGCTGAAAAGTGACTGCCCTTACCTGAAACGAAGTCTTTCTTGTGGGAAGACTCAGAGCCTGGGATTTAACTCCATTTCTGAAGGGAAACACCCAGCACAGTTCTCTTCCATGAATCACACTCTACTTTAGAGCAAGAAGCACGCTCTTCCTTTCTAGAGTCTCTAATAGAGCAGGAAACGTGATTGTGCTCAGAACAAAAGAACTGTGTTTCCTACACATACTGACCATATTTAGTTCAACTCTTCTTCTGAAACTGACACAAAGCACAGGTCCTCTAACATCCAATGCTTGACATTTAAGATGAGAAACGTGTGAGCATCATGAAAGATGTAGTTCTTTTGAGCTGAAAAGTGACTGCCATTACCTGAAACGAAGTCTTGCTTATAGGAAGACTCAGAGCCTGGGATTTAACTCCATTTCTGAAGTGAAACACACAGCATAGTTCTCTACCATAGATCACACTCTGCTTTATAGCAAGAAGCACGCTCTTGTCTTCTAGAGTCTCTAAGAAAGCAGGAAAAGTGAGTGTGCTGAGAACAAAAGAACAGTGTTTCCTACACATACGGACCATATCTAGTCCAACTCTGCTTCTGAAACTGATACAAAGCACTGGTCCTCTAACATGCAATGCTTGGCAGTTAAGATGAGAAACGTGTTAGCTTCGTGAACGATGTAGTTTGTTTGAGCTGAAAAGTGACTGCCCTTCCCTGAAACGAAGTCTTGCTTTTAGGAAGACTCAGAGCCTGGCATTTAACTCCATTTCTGAAGGGAAACACACAGCATAGTTCTCATCCATTGATCACAATCTGCTTCAGAGCAAGAAGCACACTCTTGCTTTCTAGATTCTCTAATACAGCAGGAAACGTGGTTGTGCTCAGACCAAAGAACTGTGTTTTTGACACATACGGACCATATCTAGTCCAACTCTGCATGTGAAACTGAAACAAACCACAAGTCCACAAATATCCAATGCTTGTCAGTTAAGGTGATAAACTTGTGAGTTTCGTGAACGATGTAGTTCGTTTGAGCTGAAAAGTGACTGCCCTTCCCTGAAACGAAGTCGTGCATGTTGGAAGACACAAAGCCTGGGATTTAACTCCATTTCTGAAGGGAAACACACAGCATAGTTCTCATCCATGGATCACACTCTGCTTCAGAGCAAGAAGCACACTCTTGCTTTCTAGATTCTCTAATGCAGCAGGAAACCTGGTTGTGCTCAGAACAAAAGAACTGTGTTTCCGACACATACGGACCATATCTAGTCCAAATCTCCTTGTGAAACTGAAACAAACCACAGGTCCACTAACATCCAATGCTTGTCAGTTAAGATGATAAACTTGTGAACTTCGTGAACGATGTAGTTCGTTTTAGCTATAAGTAACTAACCTTACCTGAAACGAATTCTTGTTTGTAGGAAGACTCAGGGCCTGGGATTTAACTCCATTTCTGAAGTGAAACACACAGCCGGGTTCTCATCCATTGATCACACTCTGCTTTAGAGCAAGAACCACGCTCTAGCTTTCTAGATTCTCTCAGACAGCAGGAAACGTGAGTGTGCTGAGAACAAAAGAATGGTGTTTCCTACACATACTGACCATATCTAGTCCATCTCTGCTTCTGAAACTGAGAAAATGCACTGGTCCACTAACATCCAATGCTTGTCATTTAAGATGAGAAACGTGTGAGCTTCGTGAACAATGTAGTTCATTTGAGCTGAAAAGTGTCTGCCATTACTTGAAAGGAATTCTTGCTTGTAGGAAGACACAGAGCCTGGAATTTAACTCCATTTCTGAAGGGAAACACACAACAGAGTTCTCATATATAGATCACACTCTGCCTATGAGCAAGAAGCACATTCTAGCTTTCTAGATTCTCTAAGACATCAGGAAACGTGAGTGTGCTGAGAACAAAAGAACGGTGTTTCCTACACATATGGACCATATCTAGTCCAACTCTGCTTCTGAAACTGATACAAAGCACTGGTCCTCTAAAATCCAATGCTTGTCAGTTAAGATGAGAAACGTGTGAGCTTTGTGAACGATGTAGTTCTTTTGAGCTGAAAAGTGACTGCCCTTCCCGGAAACGAAGTCTTGCATGTTGGAAGACACAGAGCCTGGGATTTAACTCCATTTCTGAAGGGAAACACACAGCATAGTTCTCATCCATGGATCACACTCTGCTTCAGAGCAAGAAGCACACTCTTGCTTTCTAGATTCTCTAATACAGCAGGAAACGTGGTTGTGCTCAGAACAAAAGAACTGTGTTTTCGACACATACGGACCATATCTAGTCCAACTCTGCTGGTGAAACTGAAACAAACCACAGGTCTACTAACATCCAATGCTTGTCAGTTAAGATGATAAACTTGTGAGCTTCGTGAATGATGTAGTTCATTTGAGATGTAAAGTAACTGCCCTTACCTGAAAAGAAGTCCTGCTTGTAGGAAGACTCAGAGCCTGGGATTTATCTCCATTTCTGAAGTGAAACACACAGCAGAGTTCTCATCCATAGGTCACACTCTGCTTTAGAGCAAGAAGCACGCTCTTGCTTTCTAGAGTCTCTAAGACAGCAGGAAACATGAGTGTG
Organism: Onychomys leucogaster; assembly: GCA_949786385.1. NCBI lineage: Eukaryota > Metazoa > Chordata > Mammalia > Rodentia > Cricetidae > Onychomys > Onychomys leucogaster. Next base: position 1,281,373 of record CATKUP010000009.1, on the reverse strand, counting down.
CTGAGAACAAAAGAACAGTTTTTCCTACATATACGGACCATATCTAGTCCAACTCTGCTTCTGAAACTGATACAAAGCACTGGTCCTCTAACATGCAATGCTTGGCAGTTAAGATGAGAAACGTGTTAGCTTCGTGAACGATGTAGTTTGTTTGAGCTGAAAAGTGACTGCCCTTCCCTGAAACGAAGTCTTGCTTTTAGGAAGACTCAGAGCCTGGCATTTAACTCCATTTCTGAAGGGAAACACACAGCATAGTTCTCATCCATTGATCACAATCTGCTTCAGAGCAAGAAGCACACTCTTGCTTTCTAGATTGTCTAATACAGCAGGAAACGTGGTTGTGCTCAGACCAAAGAACTGTGTTTTTGACACATACGGACCATATCTAGTCCAACTCTGCATGTGAAACTGAAACAAACCACAAGTCCACAAATATCCAATGCTTGTCAGTTAAGGTGATAAACTTGTGAGTTTCGTGAACGATGTAGTTCGTTTGAGCTGAAAAGTGACTGCCCTTCCCTGAAACGAAGTCGTGCATGTTGGAAGACACAAAGCCTGGGATTTAACTCCATTTCTGAAGGGAAACACACAGCATAGTTCTCATCCATGGATCACACTCTGCTTCAGAGCAAGAAGCACACTCTTGCTTTCTAGATTCTCTAATGCAGCAGGAAACCTGGTTGTGCTCAGAACAAAAGAACTGTGTTTCCGACACATACGGACCATATCTAGTCCAAATCTCCTTGTGAAACTGAAACAAACCACAGGTCCACTAACATCCAATGCTTGTCAGTTAAGATGATAAACTTGTGAACTTCGTGAACGATGTAGTTCGTTTTAGCTATAAGTAACTAACCTTACCTGAAACGAATTCTTGTTTGTAGGAAGACTCAGGGCCTGGGATTTAACTCCATTTCTGAAGTGAAACACACAGCCGGGTTCTCATCCATTGATCACACTCTGCTTTAGAGCAAGAACCACGCTCTAGCTTTCTAGATTCTCTCAGACAGCAGGAAACGTGAGTGTGCTGAGAACAAAAGAATGGTGTTTCCTACACATACTGACCATATCTAGTCCATCTCTGCTTCTGAAACTGAGAAAATGCACTGGTCCACTAACATCCAATGCTTGTCATTTAAGATGAGAAACGTGTGAGCTTCGTGAACGATGTAGTTCATTTGAGCTGAAAAGTGTCTGCCATTACTTGAAAGGAATTCTTGCTTGTAGGAAGACACAGAGCCTGGAATTTAACTCCATTTCTGAAGGGAAACACACAACAGAGTTCTCATATATAGATCACACTCTGCCTATGAGCAAGAAGCACATTCTAGCTTTCTAGATTCTCTAAGACATCAGGAAACGTGAGTGTGCTGAGAACAAAAGAACGGTGTTTCCTACACATATGGACCATATCTAGTCCAACTCTGCTTCTGAAACTGATACAAAGCACTGGTCCTCTAAAATCCAATGCTTGTCAGTTAAGATGAGAAACGTGTGAGCTTTGTGAACGATGTAGTTCTTTTGAGCTGAAAAGTGACTGCCCTTCCCGGAAACGAAGTCTTGCATGTTGGAAGACACAGAGCCTGGGATTTAACTCCATTTCTGAAGGGAAACACACAGCATAGTTCTCATCCATGGATCACACTCTGCTTCAGAGCAAGAAGCACACTCTTGCTTTCTAGATTCTCTAATACAGCAGGAAACGTGGTTGTGCTCAGAACAAAAGAACTGTGTTTTCGACACATACGGACCATATCTAGTCCAACTCTGCTTGTGAAACTGAAACAAACCACAGGTCTACTAACATCCAATGCTTGTCAGTTAAGATGATAAACTTGTGAGCTTCGTGAATGATGTAGTTCATTTGAGATGTAAAGTAACTGCCCTTACCTGAAAAGAAGTCCTGCTTGTAGGAAGACTCAGAGCCTGGGATTTATCTCCATTTCTGAAGTGAAACACACAGCAGAGTTCTCATCCATAGGTCACACTCTGCTTTAGAGCAAGAAGCACGCTCTTGCTTTCTAGAGTCTCTAAGACAGCAGGAAACATGAGTGTGCTGAGAACAAAAGAACAGTTTTTCCTACATATACGGACCATATCTAGTCCAACTCTGCTTCTGAAACTGAAACAAAGCACTGGTCCTCTATCATGCAATGCTTGGCAGTTAAGATGAGAAATGATTTAGCTTCGTGAACGATCTAGTTTGTTTGAGCTGAAAAGTGACTGCCCTTACGTGAAATGAAGACTTTTTTGTAGGAAGACACAAAGCCTGGGATTTAACTCCATTTCTGAAGGGAAACACACAGCACAGTTCTCATCCATAGATCACACTCTGCTTTAGAGCAAGAAGCACGCTCTTGCTTTCTAGAGTCTCTAAGACAGCAGGAAAAGTGAGTGTGCTGAGAACAAAAGAACAATGTTTCATACACATACGGACCATATCTAGTCCAACTCTGCTTCTGAAACTGATACAAAGCACTGGTCCTCTAACATGCAATGCTTGGCAGTTAAGATGAGTAACGTGTTAGCTTCGTGAACAATGTAGTTTGTTTGAGCTGAAAAGTGACTGCCCTTCCCTGAAACGAAGTCTTGCTTTTAGCAAGACTCAGAGCCTGGGATTTAACTCCATTTCTGAAGTGAAACACACAGCAGAGTTCTCATCCATAGGTCACACTCTGCTTTAGAGCAAGAAGCACGCTCTTGCTTTCTAGAGTCTCTATGACAGCAGGAAACGTGAGTGTGCTGAGAACAAAAGAACAGTTTTTCCTACATATACGGACCATATCTAGTCCAACTCTGCTTCTGAAACTAGAACAAAGCACTGGTCCTCTATCATGCAATGCTTGGCAGTTAAGGTGAGAAACGATTTAGCTTCGTGAACGATGTAGTTTGTTTGAGCTGAAAAGTGACTGCCCTTACGTGAAATGAAGACTTTTTTGTAGGAAGACACAAAGCCTGGGATTTAACTCCATTTCTGAAGGGAAACACCCAGCACAGTTCTCTTCCATGAATCACACTCTGCTTTAGAGCAAGAAGCACACTCTTCCTTTCTAGAGTCTCTAATACAGCAGGAAACGTGATTGTGCTCAGAACAAAAGAACTGTGTTTCCTACACATACTGACCATATTTAGTTCAACTCTTCTTCTGAAACTGACACAAAGCACAGGTCCTCTAACATCCAATGCTTGACATTTAAGGTGAGAAACGTGTGAGCATCATGTAAGATGTAGTTCTTTTGAGCTTAAAAGTGACTGCCATTACCTGAAACGAAGTCTTGCTTATAGGAAGACTCAGAGCCTGGGATTTAACTCCATTTCTGAAGTGAAACACACAGCAGAGTTCTCATCCATAGATCACACTCTGCTTTAGAGCAAGAAGCACGCTCTTGCTTTCCAGAGTCTCTAAGACAGCAGGAAAATTGAGTGTGCTGAGAACAAAAGAACAGTGTTTCCTACACATAGGGACCATATCTAGTTCAACTCTGCTTCTGAAACTGAAACAAACCACAGTTCCTCTAACATCCAATGCTTGTCAATTAAGATGAGAAACGTGTGAGCTTCCTGAACGATGTAGTTCCTTTGAGCTGTAAAGTGACTCCCCTTACCTGAAACGAAGTCTTTCTTGTAGGAAGACTCAGAGCCTGGGATTTAACTCCATTTCTGAAGTGAAACACACAGCAGAGTTCTCATCCATAGGTCACACTCTGCTTTAGAGCAAGAAGCACGCTCTTGCTTTCTAGAGTCTCTAAGACAGCAGGAAACGTTAGTGTGCTCAGAACAAAAGAACGGTCTTTCCTGCACATACGGACCATATCTAGTCCAACTCAGCTTCTGAAACTGATACAAAGCACTGGTCCTCTAACATGCAATGCTTGGCAGTTAAGATGAGAAACGTGTTAGCTTCGTGAACGATGTAGTTTGTTTGAGCTGAAACGTGACTGCCCTTACCTGAAACGAAGTCTTGCTTGTAGGAAGACTCAGAGCCTGGGATTTAACTCCATTTCTGAAGTGAAACACACAGCAGAGTTCTCATCCATAGATCACACTCTGATTTAGAGCAAGACGTACGCTCTTGCTTTCTAGAGTCTCTAAGACAGCATGAAACATGAGTGTGATGAGAACAAAATTAAGGTGTTTCCTACACATACGGACCATATCTAGTCCAACTCTGCTTCTGAAACTGATACAAAGCACAGGTCCTCTAACATCCAATGCTTGTCAGTTAAGATGAGAAACGTGTTAGCTCCGTGAACGATGTAGTTTGTTTGAGCTGAAAAGTGACTGCCCTTACCTGAAACGAAGTCTTTCTTGTAGGAAGACACAGAGCCTGGGATTTAACTCCATTTCTGAAGGGAAACACACAGCATAGTTCTCATCCTTGGCTCACACTCTGCTTTAGAGCAAGAAGCATGCTCTTGCTTTCTAGTGTCTCAAATACAGCAGGAAACGTGAGTGTGCTAAGAACAAAGAACGGTGTTTCCTACACATACAGACCATATCTAGTCCATCTCTGCTTCTGAAACTGAAACAAACCAGAGGTCCTCTAACAACCAATGCTTTTCAGTTTAGATGAGAAACGTGTGAGCCTCGTGAACGATGTAGTTCTTTTGAGCTGTAAAGTAACTGCCCTTACCTGAAAAGAAGTCCTGCTTGTAGGAAGACTCAGAGCCTGGGATTTAACTCCATTTCTGAAGTGAAACACACAGCATAGTTCTCATCCATTGATCACACTCTGCTTTAGAGCAAGAAGCACGCTCTTGCTTTCTAGAGTCTCTAAGAGAGCAGGAACTTGAGTTTGATCAGAACAAAAGAACGGTGTTTCCTACACATAGGGACCATATCTAGTTCAACTCTGCTTCTGAAACTGAAACAAACCACAGTTCCTCTAACATCCAATGCTTGTGAATTAAGATGAGAAACGTGTGAGCTTCCTGAACGATGTAGTTCCTTTGAGCTGTAAAGTGACTCCCCTTACCAGAAACGAAGTCTTTCTTGTAGGAAGACCCAGAGCCTGGGATTTAACTCCATTTCTGAAGGGAAACACCCAGCACAGTTCTCTTCCATGAATCACACTCTGCTTTAGAGCAAGAAGCACGCTCTTCCTTTCTAGAGTCTCTAATAGAGCAGGAAACGTGATTGTGCTCAGAACAAAAGAACTGTGTTTCCTACACATACTGACCATATTTAGTTCAACTCTTCTTCTGAAACTGACACAAAGCACAGGTCCTCTAACATCCAATGCTTGACATTTAAGATGAGAAACGTGTGCGCATCATGAAAGATGTAGTTCTTTTGAGCTGAAAAGTGACTGCCCTTCCCTGAAACGAAGTCTTGCTTTTAGGAAGACTCAGAGCCTGGGATTTAACTCCATTTCTGAAGTGAAACACACAGCAGAGTTCTCATCCATAGATCACACTCTGCTTTATAGCAAGAAGCACACTCTTGCTTTCTAGATTCTCTAATACAGCAGGAAACGTGGTTGTGCTCAGACCAAAGAACTGTGTTTTCGACACATACGGACCATATCTAGTCCAACTCTGCATGTGAAACTGAAACAAACCACAAGTCCACTAATATCCAATGCTTGTCAGTTAAGGTGATAAATTTGTGAGTTTCGTGAACGATGTAGTTCGTTTGAGCTGAAAAGTGACTGCCCTTCCCTGAAACGAAGTCGTGCATGTTGGAAGACACAAAGCCTGGGATTTAACTCCATTTCTGAAGGGAAACACACAGCATAGTTCTCATCCATGGATCACACTCTGCTTCAGAGCAAGAAGCACACTCTTGCTTTCTAGATTCTCTAATGCAGCAGGAAACCTGGTTGTGCTCAGAACAAAAGAACTGTGTTTCCGACACATCCGGACCATATCTAGTCCAAATCTCCTTGTGAAACTGAAACAAACCACAGGTCCACTAACATCCAATGCTTGTCAGTTAAGATGATAAACTTGTGAACTTCGTGAACGATGTAGTTCGTTTTAGCTATAAGTAACTAACCTTACCTGAAACGAATTCTTGTTTGTAGGAAGACTCAGGGCCTGGGATTTAACTCCATTTCTGAAGTGAAACACACAGCCGGGTTCTCATCCATTGATCACACTCTGCTTTAGAGCAAGAACCACGCTCTAGCTTTCTAGATTCTCTCAGACAGCAGGAAACGTGAGTGTGCTGAGAACAAAAGAATGGTGTTTCCTACACATACGGACCATATCTAGTCCATATCTGCTTCTGAAACTGAGAAAATGCACTGGTCCACTAACATCCAATGCTTGTCATTTAAGATGAGAAATGTGTGAGCTTCGTGAACGATGTAGTTCGTTTGAGCTGAAAAGTGTCTGCCATTACTTGAAAGGAATTCTTGCTTGTAGGAAGACACAGAGCCTGGAATTTAACTCCATTTCTGAAGGGAAACACACAACAGAGTTCTCATATATAGATCACACTCTGCCTTAGAGCAAGAAGCACATTCTAGCTTTCTAGATTCTCTAAGACATCAGGAAACGTGAGTGTGCTGAGAACAAAAGAACGGTGTTTCCTACACATATGGACCATATCTAGTCCAACTCTGCTTCTTAAACTGATACAAAGCACTGGTCCTCTAAAATCCAATGCTTGTCAGTTAAGATGAGAAACGTGTGAGCTTTGTGAACGATGTAGTTCTTTTGAGCTGAAAAGTGACTGCCCTTCCCGGAAACGAAGTCTTGCATGTTGGAAGACACAGAGCCTGGGATTTAACTCCATTTCTGAAGGGAAACACACAGCATAGTTCTCATCCATGGATCACACTCTGCTTCAGAGCAAGAAGCACACTTTTGCTTTCTAGATTCTCTAATACAGCAGGAAACGTGGTTGTGCTCAGAACAAAAGAACTGTGTTTTCGACACATACGGACCATATCTTGTCCAACTCTGCTTGTGAAACTGAAACAAACCACAGGTCCACTAACATCCAATGCTTGTCAGTTAAGATGATAAACTTGTGAGCTTCGTGAACGATGTAGTTCATTTGAGCTGTAAAGTAACTAACCTTACCTGAAACAAATTCTTGTTTGTAGGAAGACTCAGAGCCTGGGATTTAACTCCATTTCTGAAGTGAAACACACAGCTGAGTTCTCATCCATTGATCATACTCTGAATTAGAGCAAGAAGCACGCTCTAGCTTTCTAGAGTCTCTAAGACAGCAGGAAACGTGAGTGTGCTGAGAACAAAAGAACGGAGTTTCCTACACATACGGACCATATCTATTCCAACTCTGCTTCTGAAACGGATACAAAGCACTGGTCCTATAACATCCGATGCTTGTCAGTTAAGATGAGAAACGTGTGAGCTTCGTGAACGATGTAGTTGATTTGAGCTGTAAAGTAACTGCCGTTACCTGAAATGAATTCTTGTTTGTAGGAAGACTCAGAGCCTGGGATTTAACTCCATTTCTGAAGTGAAACACACAGCCGAGTTCTCATCCATTGATCACACTCTGCTTTAGAGCAAGAAGCATGCTCTAGCTTTCTAGAGTCTCTAAGAGAGCAGGAAACGTGAGTGTGCTGAGAACAAAAGAACGGTGTTTCCTACACATACGGACCATATCTAGTCCATCTCTGCTTCTGAAACTGAGACAAAGCACTGGTCCTCTAACATCCAATGCTTGTCAGTTAAGATGAGAAACGTGTTAGCTTCGTGAACGATGTAGTTCGTTTGAGCTGAAAAGTGACTGCCCTTACCTGAAACGAAGTCTTGAATGTTGGAAGACTCAGAGCCTAGGATTGAACTCCATTTCTGAAGGGAAACACACAGCAGAGTTCTCTTCCATGGATCACACTCTGCTTTAGAGAAAGAAGCACGCTCTTGCTTTCCAGAGTCAATAAGACAGCAGGAAACCTGAGTGTGATGAGAACAAAAGAACGGTGTTTCCTACACATACGGACCATATCTATTTCAACTCTGCTTCTGAAACTGATACAAAGCACTCGTCCTATGACATTCGATGCTTGTCAGTTAAGATGAGAATCGTGTGAGCTTCGTGAACGATGTAGTTCGTTTGACATGAAAAGTGACTGCCCTTCCCTGAAACCAAGTTTTGCATGTTGGAAGACACAGAGCCTGGGATTTAACTCCATTTCTGAAGGGAAACACACAGCATAGTTCTCATCCATGGATCACACTCTGCTTCAGAGCAAGAAGCACACTCTTGCTTTCTAGATTCTCTAATACAGCAGGAAACGTGGTTGTGCTCAGAACAAAAGAACTGTGTTTCCGACACATACGGACCATATCTAGTCCAACTCTGCTTATGAAACTGAAACAAACCACAGGTCCACTAACATCCAATGCTTGTCAGTTAAGATGATAAACTTGTGAGCTTCGTGAACGATGTAGTTCGTTTGAGCTGTAAAGTAACTGCCGTTACCTGAAACGAATTCTTGTTTGTAGGAAGACTCAGAGCCTGGGATTTAACTCCATTTCTGAAGTGAAACACACAGCCGAGTTCTCATCCATTGATCACACTCTGCTTTAGAGCAAGAAGCACACTCTACCTTTCTAGAGTCTCTAAGACAGCAGGAAACGTGAGTGTGCTGAGAACAAAAGAACGGTGTTTCTTACACATTCGGACCATATCGAGTCCAACTCTGCCTCTGAAATTGATACAAAGCAGAGGTCCTCCAGCATCCAATGCTTGTCATTTAAAATGAGAAACGTGTGAGCTAAGTGAACGATGTAGTTCGTTTGAGCTGTAAAGTAACTGCCATTATCTGAAACGAAGTGTTGCTTTTAGGAAGACTCAGAGCCTGGGGTTTAACTCCATTTCTGAAGTGAAACACACAGCAGAGTTCTCATATATAGATCACACTCTGCTTTAGAGCAAGAAGCACGCTCTTGCTTTCTAGAGTCTCTAATACAGCAGGAAACGTGGTTGTGTTCAGAACATAAGAACTGTGTTTCCTAAACATACGGACCATATGTAGTTCAACTCTGCTTGTGAAACTGAAACAAACCACAGGTCCACTAACATCCAATGCTTGTCTGTTAAAATGAGAAACGTGGGAGCTTCGTGAACGATGTAGTTGGTTTGAGCTGTAAAGTAACTGCCCTTACCTGAAACGAAGTGTTGCTTGTAGGAAGACTCAGATCCTGGGGTTTAACTCCATTTCTGAAGTGAAACACACAGCAGAGTTCTCATATATAGATCACACTCGGCTTTAAAGCAAGAAGCACGCTCTAGCATTCTAGAGTCTCTAAGACAGAAGGAAAAGTGAGTGTGCTGAGAACAAAAGAACGGTGTTTCCTACAAATACGGACCATATCTATTCCAACTCTGCCTCTGAAACTGATACAAAGCACTGGTCCTATAACATCCGATGCTTGTCAGTTAAGATGAGAAACGTGTGAGCTTCGTGAACGATGTAGTTCGTTTGACCTGAAAAGTGACTGCCCTTCCCTGAAACCAAGTCTTTCATGTTGGAAGACACAGAGCCTGGGATTTAACTCCATTTCTGAAGTGAAACACACAGCAGAGTTCTCATCCATAGATCACACTCTGCTTTATAGCAAGAAGCACACTCTTGCTTTCTAGATTCTCTAATACAGCAGGAAACGTGGTTGTGCTCAGACCAAAGAACTGTGTTTCCTACACATACGGACCATATCTAGTCCAACTCTGCATGTGAAACTGAAACAAACCACAAGTCCACTAATATCCAATGCTTGTCCGTTAAGGTGATAAATTTGTGAGTTTCGTGAACGATGTAGTTCGTTTGAGCTGAAAAGTGACTGCCCTTCCCTGAAACGAAGTCGTGCATGTTGGAAGACACAAAGCCTGGGATTTAACTCCATTTCTGAAGGGAAACACACAGCATAGTTCTCATCCATGGATCACACTCTGCTTCAGAGCAAGAAGCACACTCTTGCTTTCTAGATTCTCTAATGCAGCAGGAAACCTGGTTGTGCTCAGAACAAAAGAACTGTGTTTCCGACACATCCGGACCATATCTAGTCCAAATCTCCTTGTGAAACTGAAACAAACCACAGGTCCACTAACATCCAATGCTTGTCAGTTAAGATGATAAACTTGTGAACTTCGTGAACGATGTAGTTCGTTTTAGCTATAAGTAACTAACCTTACCTGAAACGAATTCTTGTTTGTAGGAAGACTCAGGGCCTGGGATTTAACTCCATTTCTGAAGTGAAACACACAGCCGGGTTCTCATCCATTGATCACACTCTGCTTTAGAGCAAGAACCACGCTCTAGCTTTCTAGATTCTCTCAGACAGCAGGAAACGTGAGTGTGCTGAGAACAAAAGAATGGTGTTTCCTACACATACGGACCATATCTAGTCCATCTCTGCTTCTGAAACTGAGAAAATGCACTGGTCCACTAACATCCAATGCTTGTCATTTAAGATGAGAAATGTGTGAGCTTCGTGAACGATGTAGTTCGTTTGAGCTGAAAAGTGTCTGCCATTACTTGAAAGGAATTCTTGCTTGTAGGAAGACACAGAGCCTGGAATTTAACTCCATTTCTGAAGGGAAACACACAACAGAGTTCTCATATATAGATCACACTCTGCCTTAGAGCAAGAAGCACCCTCTAGCTTTCTAGATTCTCTAAGACATCAGGAAACGTGAGTGTGCTGAGAACAAAAGAACGGTGTTTCCTACACATATGGACCATATCTAGTCCAACTCTGCTTCTTAAACTGATACAAAGCACTGGTCCTCTAAAATCCAATGCTTGTCAGTTAAGATGAGAAACGTGTGAGCTTTGTGAACGATGTAGTTCTTTTGAGCTGAAAAGTGACTGCCCTTCCCGGAAACGAAGTCTTGCATGTTGGAAGACACAGAGCCTGGGATTTAACTCCATTTCTGAAGGGAAACACACAGCATAGTTCTCATCCATGGATCACACTCTGCTTCAGAGCAAGAAGCACACTTTTGCTTTCTAGATTCTCTAATACAGCAGGAAACGTGGTTGTGCTCAGAACAAAAGAACTGTGTTTTCGACACATACGGACCATATCTTGTCCAACTCTGCTTGTGAAACTGAAACAAACCACAGGTCCACTAACATCCAATGCTTGTCAGTTAAGATGATAAACTTGTGAGCTTCGTGAATGATGTAGTTCGTTTGAGCTGTAAAGTAACTAAACTTACCTGAAACAAATTCTTTTTTGTAGGAAGACTCAGAGCCTGGGATTTAACTCCATTTCTGAAGTGAAACACAGAGCTGAGTTCTCATCCATTGATCATACTCTGAATTAGAGCAAGAAGCACGCTCTAGCTTTCTAGAGTCTCTAAGACAGCAGGAAACGTGAGTGTGCTGAGAACAAAAGAACGGTGTTTCCTACACATACGGACCATATCTATTCCAACTCTGCTTCTGAAACGGATAAAAAGCACTGGTCCTATAACATCCGATGCTTGTCAGTTAAGATGAGAAACGTGTGAGCTTCGTGAACGATGTAGTTGGTTTGAGCTGTAAAGTAACTGCCGTTACCTGAAACGAATTCTTGTTTGTAGGAAGACTCAGAGCCTGGGATTTAACTCCATTTCTGAAGTGAAACACACAGCCGAGTTCTCATCCATTGATCACACTCTGCTTTAGAGCAAGAAGCATGCTCTAGCTTTCTAGAGTCTCTAAGAGAGCAGGAAACGTGAGTGTGCTGAGAACAAAAGAACGGTGTTTCCTACACATACGGCCATATCTAGTCCATCTCTGCTTCTGAAACTGAGACAAAGCACTGGTCCTCTAACATCCAATGCTTGTCAGTTAAGATGAGAAACGTGTTAGCTTCGTGAACGATGTAGTTCGTTTGAGCTGAAAAGTGACTGCCCTTACCTGAAACGAAGTCTTGAATGTTGGAAGACTCAGAGCCTGGGATTGAACTCCATTTCTGAAGGGAAACACACAGCAGAGTTCTCTTCCATGGATCACACTCTGCTTTAGAGAAAGAAGCACGCTCTTGCTTTCCAGAGTCAATAAGACAGCAGGAAACCTGAGTGTGATGAGAACAAAAGAACGGTGTTTCCTACACGTACGGACCATATCTATTCCAACTCTGCTTCTGAAACTGATACAAAGCACTCGTCCTATGACATTCGATGCTTGTCAGTTAAGATGAGAATCGTGTGAGCTTCGTGAACGATGTAGTTCGTTTGACCTGAAAAGTGACTGCCCTTCCCTGAAACCAAGTTTTGCATGTTGGAAGACACAGAGCCTGGGATTTAACTCCATTTCTGAAGGGAAACACACAGCATAGTTCTCATCCATGGATCACACTCTGCTTCAGAGCAAGAAGCACACTCTTGCTTTCTAGATTCTCTAATACAGCAGGAAACGTGGTTGTGCTCAGAACAAAAGAACTGTGTTTCCGACACATACGGACCATATCTAGTCCAACTCTGCTTATGAAACTGAAACAAACCACAGGTCCACTAACATCCAATGCTTGTCAGTTAAGATGATAAACTTGTGAGCTTCGTGAACGATGTAGTTCGTTTGAGCTGTAAAGTAACTGCCGTTACCTGAAACGAATTCTTGTTTGTAGGAAGACTCAGAGCCTGGGATTTAACTCCATTTCTGAAGTGAAACACACAGCCGAGTTCTCATCCATTGATCACACTCTGCTTTAGAGCAAGAAGCACACTCTACCTTTCTAGAGTCTCTAAGACAGCAGGAAACGTGAGTGTGCTGAGAACAAAAGAACGGTGTTTCTTACACATTCGGACCATATCGAGTCCAACTCTGCCTCTGAAATTGATACAAAGCAGAGGTCCTCCAGCATCCAATGCTTGTCATTTAAAATGAGAAACGTGTGAGCTAAGTGAACGATGTAGTTCGTTTGAGCTGTAAAGTAACTGCCATTATCTGAAACGAAGTGTTGCTTTTAGGAAGACTCAGAGCCTGGGGTTTAACTCCATTTCTGAAGTGAAACACACAGCAGAGTTCTCATATATAGATCACACTCTGCTTTAGAGCAAGAAGCACGCTCTTGCTTTCTAGAGTCTCTAATACAGCAGGAAACGTGGTTGTGTTCAGAACATAAGAACTGTGTTTCCCAAACATACGGACCATATGTAGTTCAACTCTGCTTGTGAAACTGAAACAAACCACAGGTCCACTAACATCCAATGCTTGTCTGTTAAAATGAGAAACGTGGGAGCTTCGTGAACGATGTAGTTGGTTTGAGCTGTAAAGTAACTGCCCTTACCTGAAACGAAGTGTTGCTTGTAGGAAGACTCAGATCCTGGGGTTTAACTCCATTTCTGAAGTGAAACACACAGCAGAGTTCTCATATATAGATCACACTCGGCTTTAAAGCAAGAAGCACGCTCTAGCATTCTAGAGTCTCTAAGACAGAAGGAAACGTGAGTGTGCTGAGAACAAAAGAACGGTGTTTCCTACAAATACGGACCATATCTATTCCAACTCTGCCTCTGAAACTGATACAAAGCACTGGTCCTATAACATCCGATGCTTGTCAGTTAAGATGAGAAACGTGTGAGCTTCGTGAACGATGTAGTTCGTTTGAGCTGAAGAGTGACTGCCCTTACCTGAAACGAAGTCTTGAATGTTGGAAGACTCAGAGCCTGGGATTGAACTCCATTTCTGAAGGGAAACACACAGCAGAGTTCTCATATATAGATCACACTCGGCTTTAAAGCAAGAAGCACGCTCTAGCATTCTAGAGTCTCTAAGACAGCATGAAACGTGAGTGTGCTAAGAACAAAAGAACTGTGTTTCCTACACATACGGACCATATCTATTCCAACTCTGCCTCTGAAACTGATACAAAGCACTGGTCCTATAACATCCGATGCTTGTCAGTTAAGATGAGAAACGTGTGAGCTTCGTGAACGATGTAGTTCGTTTGACCTGAAAAGTGACTGCCCTTCCCTGAAACCAAGTCTTTCATGTTGGAAGACACAGAGCCTGGGATTTAACTCCATTTCTGAAGGGAAACACACAGCATAGTTCTCATCCATGGATCACACTCTGCTTCAGAGCAAGAAGCACACTCTTGCTTTCTAGATTCTCTAATGTAGCAGGAAACCTGGTTGTGCTCAGAACAAAAGAACTGTGTTTCCGACACATACGGACCATATCTAGTCCAAATCTCCTTGTGAAACTGAAACAAACCACAGGTCTACTAACATCCAATGCTTGTCACTTAAGATGATAAACTTGTGAACTTAGTGAACGATCTAGTTCGTTTTAGCTATAAGTAACTAACCTTACCTGAAACGAATTCTTGTTTGTAGGAAGACTCAGTGCCTGGTATTTAACTCCATTTCTGAAGTGAAACACACAGCCGGGTTCTCATCCATTGATCACACTCTGCTTTAGAGCAAGAACCACGCTCTAGCTTTCTAGATTCTCTCAGACAGCAGGAAACGTGAGTGTGCTGAGAACAAAAGAATGGTGTTTACTACACATACGGACCATATCTAGTCCAACTCTGCTTCTGAAACTGAGAAAATGCACTGGTCCACTAACATCCAATGCTTGTCATTTAAGATGAGAAACGTGTGAGCTTCGTGAACGAAGTAGTTCGTTTGAGCTGAAAAGTGTCTGCCATTACTTGAAAGGAATTCTTGCTTGTAGGAAGACACAGAGCCTGGAATTTAACTCCATTTCTGAAGGGAAACACACAACAGAGTTCTCATATATAGATCACACTCTGCCTTAGAGCAAGAAGCACCCTCTAGCTTTCTAGATTCTCTAAGACATCAGGAAACGTGAGTGTGCTGAGAACAAAAGAACGGTGTTTCCTACACATATGGACCATATCTAGTCCAACTCTGCTTCTTAAACTGATACAAAGCACTGGTCCTCTAAAATCCAATGCTTGTCAGTTAAGATGAGAAACGTGTGAGCTTCGTGAACGATGTAGTTCTTTTGAGCTGAAAAGTGACTGCCCTTCCCTGAAACGAAGTCTTGCATGTTGGAAGACACAGAGCCTGGGATTTAACTCCATTTCTGAAGGGAAACACACAGCATAGTTCTCATCCATGGATCACACTCTGCTTCAGAGCAAGAAGCACACTCTTGCTTTCTAGATTCTCTAATACAGCAGGAAACGTGGTTGTGCTCAGAACAAAAGAACTGTGTTTTCGACACATACGGACCATATCTAGTCCAACTCTGCTTGTGAAACTGAAACAAACCACAGGTCCACTAACATCCAATGCTTGTCAGTTAAGATGAGAAACGTCTGAGCTTCGTGAACGATGTAGTTCGTTTGAGCTGTAAAGTAACTGCCCTTACCTGAAACGAAGTCTTGCATGTAGGAAGACACTGAGCCTGGGATTTAACTCCATTTCTGAAGGCAAACACACAGCCGAGTTCTCATCCATGGATCACACTCTGCTTTAGAGCAAGAAGCACGCTCTTGCTTTCCAGAGTCAATAAGACAGCAGGAAACGTGAGTGTGCTGAGAAAAAAAGAACGGTGTTTCCTACAAATACGGACCATATCTAATCCAATTCTGCTTGGGAAAGTGAAACAAACCACAGGTCCACTAACATCCAATGCTTGTCAGTTAAAATGAGAAACGTGGGAGCTTCGTGAACGATGTAGTTGGTTTGAGCTGTAAAGTAACTGCCCTTACCTGAAACGAAGTCTTTTTTGTAGGAAGATTCAGAGCCTGTGATTTAACTCCATTTCTAAAGAGAAACAAACAGCAGAATTCTTATCCATTGATCACACTCTGCTTTAGAGCAAGAAGCACGCTCTAGCATTCTAGAGTCTCTAAGACAGCAGGAAACGTGAGTGTGCTGAGAAAAAAAGAACGGTGTTTCCTACAAATACGGACCATATCTATTCCAACTCTGCCTCTGAAACTGATACAAAGCACTGGTCCTATAACATCCGATGCTTGTCAGTTAAGATGAGAAACGTGTGAGCTTCGTGAACGATGTAGTTCGTTTGACCTGAAAAGTGACTGCCCTTCCCTGAAACCAAGTCTTTCATGTTGGAAGACACAGAGCCTGGGATTTAACTCCATTTCTGAAGGGAAACACACAGCATTGTTCTCATCCATGGATCACACTCTGCTTCTGAGCAAGAAGCACACTCTTGCTTTCAAGATTCTCTAATACAGCAGGAAACGTGGTTGTGCTCAGAACAAAAGAACTGTGTTTTCGACATACGGACCATATCTAGTCCAACTCTGCTTATGAAACTGAAACAAACCAGAGGTCCACTAACATCCAATCCTTGTCAGTTAAGATGATAAACTTGTGAGCTTCGTGAACAATGTAGTTAGTTTGAGCTATAAAGTAACTGCCTTTACCTGAAACTAATTCTTGTTTGTAGGAAGACTCAGACTCTGGGATTTAACTCCATTTCTGAAGTGAAACACACAGCCGAGTTCACATCCATTGATCACACTGTGCTTTAGAGCAAGAAGCATGCTCTAGCTTTCTAGATTCTCTAAGACAGCAGGAAACGTGAGTGTGCTGAGAACAGAAGAAAGGTGTTTCCTACACATATGGACCATATCTAGTCCATCTCTGCTTCTGAAACTGAGACAAAGCACTGGTCCTCTAACATCCAATGCTTGTCAGTTAAGATGAGAAACGTATTAGCTTCGGGAACGATGTAGTTCGTTTGAGCTGTAAAGTAACTGCCCTTATCTGAAACGAAGTGTTGCTTTTAGGAAGACTCAGAGCCTGGGGTTTAACTCCATTTCTGAAGTGAAACACACAGCAGAGTTCTCATATATAGATCACACTCTGCTTTACAACAAGAAGCACGCTCTTGCTTTCTAGAGTCTCTAATACAGCAGGAAACGTTGTTGTGCTCAGAACAAAAGAACTGTGTTTCTGACACATACGGACCATATCTAGTCCAACTCTGCTTATGAAACTGAAACAAACCACAGGTCCACTAACATCCAATGCTTGTCAGTTAAGATGATAAACTTGTGAGCTTTGTGAACGATGGAGTTCATTTGAGCTGTAAAGTAACTAACCTTACCTGAAACGAATTCTTGTTTGTAGGAAGACTCAGAGCCTGGAATTTAACTCCATTTCTGAAGTGAAACACACAGCCGAGTTCTCATCCATTGATCACACTCTGCTTTAGAGCAAGAAGCATGCTCTACCTTTCTAGAGTCTCTAAGACAGCAGGAAACGTGAGTGTGCTGAGAACAAAAGAACGGTGTTTCTTACACATTCGCACCATATCGAGTCCAACTCTGCCTCTGAAATTGATACAAAGCACAGGTCCTCCAGCATCCAATGCTTGTCATTTAAGATGAGAAACGTGTGAGCTAAGTGAACGATGTAGTTCGTTTGAGCTGTAAAGTAACTGCCCTTATCTGAAACGAAGTGTTGCTTTTAGGAAGACTCAGAGCCTGGGGTTTAACTCCATTTCTGAAGTGAAACACACAGCAGAGTTCTCATATATAGATCACACTCTGCTTTAGAACAAGAAGCACGCTCTTGCTTTCTAGAGTCTCTAATACAGCAGGAAACGTGGTTGTGCTCAGAACAAAAGAACTGTGTTTCCGACACATACGGACCATATCTAATCCAATTCTGCTTGTGAAAGTGAAACAAACCACAGGTCCACTAACATCCAATGCGTGTCAGTTAAAATGAGAAACGTGGGAGCTTCGTGAACGATGTAGTTGGTTTGAGCTGTAAAGTAACTGCCCTTACCTGAAACGAAGTCTTTTTTGTAGGAAGACTTAGAGCCTGTGATTTAACTCCATTTCTGAAGTGAAACAAACAGCAGAATTCTTATCCATTGATCACACTCTGCTTTAGAGCAAGAAGCACGCTCTAGCATTCTAGACTCTCTAAGACAGCAGGAAACGTGAGTGTGCTGAGAACAAAAGAACGGTGTTTCCTACAAATACAGACCATATCTAGTTCAACTCTGCTTGTGAAAGTGAAACAAACCACAGGTCCACTAACATCCAATGCTTGTCAGTTAAGATGAGAAACGTGTGAGCTTCGGGAACGATGTAGTTCGTTTGACCTGAAAAGTGACTGCCCTTCCCTGAAACCAAGTCTTTCATGTTGGAAGACACAGAGCCTGGGATTTAACTCCATTTCTGAAGGGAAACACACATCATTGTTCTCATCCATGGATCACACTCTGTTTCAGAGCAAGAAGCACACTCTTGCTTTCAAGATTCTCTAATACAGCAGGAAACGTGGTTGTGCTCAGAACAAAAGAACTGTGTTTTCGACATATGGACCATATCTAGTCCAACTCTGCTTATGAAACTGAAACAAACCACAGGTCCACTAACATCCAATCCTTGTCAGTTAAGATGATAAACTTGTGAGCTTCATGAACAATGTAGTTCGTTTGAGCTGTAAAGTAACTGCCTTTACCTGAAACGAATTCTTGTTTGTAGGAAGACGCAGAGCCTGGGATTTCACTCCATTTGTGAAGTGAAACACACAGCCGAGTTCTCATCCATAGATCACACTCTGCTTTAGAGCAAGAAGCATGCTCTAGCTTTCTAGAGTCTCTAAGACAGCAGGAAACGTGAGTGTGCTGAGAACAAAAGAACAGTGTTTCCTACACATACAGACCATATCTAGTCCATCTCTGCTTCTGAAACTGAGACAAAGCACTGGTCCTCTAACATCCAATGCTTGTCAGTTAAGATGAGAAACGTGTTAGCTTCTTGAACGATGTAGTTTGTTTGAGCTGAAAAGTGACTGCCCTTACCTGAAACGAAGTCTTGAATGTTGGAAGACACAGAGCCTCGGATTTAACTCCATTTCTGAAGGGAAACACACATCAGAGTTCTCATACATGGATCACACTCTGCTTCAGAGCAAGAAGCAAGCTCTTGCTTTCTAGATTCTCTAATACAGCAGGAAACGTGAGTATGCTGAGAACAAAAGAACATTGTTTCCTACACATACGGACCATATCTATTCCAACTCTGCTTCTGAAACTGATACAAAGCACTGGTCCTATAACATTCGATGCTTGTCAGTTAAGATGAGAAACGTGTTAGCTTCGTGAACAATGTAGTTTGTTTGAGCTGAAAAGTGACTGCCCTTCCCTGAAACGAAGTCTTGCATGTTGGAAGACACAGAGCCTGGTATTTAACTCCATTTCTGAAGGGAAACACACAGCAGAGTTTTCTTCCATGGATCACACTCTTCTTTAGAGCAAGAAGCACGCTCTTGCTTTCTAGATTCTCTAATACAGCAGCAAACGTGAGTGTGCTAAGAACAAATGAACGGTGTTTCCTACACATACGGACCATATCTATTCCAACTCTGCTTCTGAAACTGATAAAAAGCACTGGTCCTATAACATCCGATGCTTGTCAGTTAAGATGAGAAACGTGTGAGCTTCTTGAACGATGTAGTTCGTTTGAGCTGTAAAGTAACAGCCCTCCTGAAATGAAGTGTTGCTTGTAGGAAGACTCAGAGCCTGGGACTTAACTCCATTTCTGAAGGGAAACACACAGCGAGTTCTCATATATAGATCACAATCTGCTTTAGAGCAAGAAGCACGCTCTTGCTTTCTAGAATCTCTAAGACAGTAGGAAACATGAGTGTGCTGAGAACATAAGAACGGTGTTTCTTACACATTCGGACCATATCGAGTCCAATTCTGCCTTTAAAATTGACCAAAAGCACAGGTCCTCCAGCATCCAATGCTTGTCATTTAAGATGAGAAACGTGTGAGGTTCGTGAAGGATGTAGTTCCTTTGAGCTGAAAAGTGACTGCCCTTACTTTAAAGGAATTCTTGGTTGTAGAACGACACAGAGCCTGGAATTTAACTCCATTTCTGAAGTGAAACACACAGCAGAGTTCTCATCCATTGATCACACTCTGCTTTAGAGCAAGAAGCACGCTCTAGCTTTCTAGAGTCCCTAAGACAGCACGAAACGTGAGTGTGCTGAGAACAAAAGAACGGTGTTTCCCACACATACGGACCATTTCTAGTCCATCTCTGCTTCTGAAACTGAGAAAAAGCACTGGTCCTCTAACATCCAATGCTTGTCAGTTAAGATGAGAAACGTGTTAGCTTCGTGAACAATGTAGTTCGTTTCAGCTGAAAAGTGACTGCCCTTACCTGAAACGAAGTCTTGAGTGTTGGAAGACACAGAGCCTGGGATTTAACTCCATTATTGAAGGGAAACACATAGCAGAGTTCTCATCCATTGATCACACTCAGCTTTAAAGCAAGAAGGACGCTCTTGCTTTCTAGAGTCTCTAAGACAGCAGGAAACATGAGTGTGCTGTGAGGAAAAGAACGGTGTTTCTTACAAATTCGGACCTTATTGAGTCCAACTCTGCATCTGAAATTGATACAAAGCACAGGTCCTCCAGCATCCAATGCTTGTCATTTAAGATGGGAAACGTGTGAGCTTCGGGAACGATGTAGTTCATTTGAGCTGTAAAGTAACTGCCCTTACCTGAAACGAAGTCTTTTTTGTAGGAAGACTCAGAGCCTGGGATTTAACTCCTATTCTGAAGGGAAAAACACAGCAGAGATCTCATCCATTGATCACACAATGCTTTAGAGCAAGAAGCACGCTCTAGCTTTCTAGAGTCCCTAAGACAGCAGGAAACATGAGTGTGCTGAGAACAAAAGAACGGTTTTTCCTACACATACGGTCCATATCTACTCCAACTCTTCTTCTGGAAGTTATACAAAGCACTGGTCCTCTAACATCCAATTCTTGTCAGTTAAGATGGGAAACGTGTTAGCTTAGTGAACGATGTAGTTCGTTTTAGCTGAAAAGTGACTGCACTTACCTGAAAGGAAGTCTTGAGTGTTGGAAGACACAGAGCCTGGGATTTAACTCCATTTCTGAAGGGAAACACACAGCATATTTCTCATCCATGGATCACACTCTACTTCAGAGCAAGAAGCACGCTCTTGCTTTCTAGATTCTCTAATTCAGTAAGAAACGTGGTTGTGCTCAGAAAAAAAGAACTGTGTTTCCTCCACATACGGACCATATCTAGTCCAACTCTGCTTGTGGAAGTGAAATAAACCACAGGTCCACTAACATCCAATGTTTGTCAGTTAAGATGAGAAACGTGTGAGCTTTGTGAACGATGTAGTTCGTTTGAGCTGAAAAGTGACTGCCCTTCCCTGAAACGAAGTCTTGCATGTTGGAAGACACAGAGCCTGGGATTTAACTCCATTTCTGAAGAGAAACAGACAGCAGAGTTCTCATCCATTTATCACACTCTGCTTTAGAGCAAGAAGCATGCTCTAGCTTTCTAGAGTCTCTAAGACAGCAGGAAACATGAATGTGCTGAGAACAAAGAACGTTGTTTCCTGCACATACGGACCATATCTAGTCCAACTCTCCTTCTGAAACTAATACAAAGCACTGGTCCTCTAACATCCAATGCTTGTCAGTTAAGATGAGAAACGTGTTAGCTTCGTGAACGATGTAGTTCGTTTGAGCTGAAAAGTGACTGCCCTTCCCTGAAATGAAGTCTTGCATGTTGGAAGACACAGAGCCTGGGATTTAACTCCATTTCTGAAGGGAAACACACAGCAGAGTTCTCTTCCATGGATCACACTCTTCTTTAGAGCAAGAAGCACGCTCTTGCTTTCTAGATTCTCTAATACAGCAGCAAACGTGAGTGTGTTAAGGTCAAATGAACGGTGTTTCCTACACATACGGACCATATCTATTCCAAATCTGCTTCTGAAACTGATAAAAAGCACTGGTCCTATAACATCCGATGCTTGTCAGTTAAGATGAGAAATGTGTGAGCTTCTTGAACGATGTAGTTCGTTTGAGCTGTAAAGTAACAGCCCTCCTGAAACGAAGTGTTGCTTGTAGGAAGACTCAGAGCCTTGGATTTAACTCCATTTCTGAAGGGAAACACACAGCAGAGTTCTCATATATAGATCACACTCTGCTTTAGAGCAAGAAGTACGCTCTTGCTTTCTAGAATCTCTAAGACAGCAGGAAACATGAGTGTGCTGAGAACACAAGAACGGTGTTTCTTACACATTCGGACCATATCGAGTCCAATTCTGCCTCTGAAATTGACAAATAGCACAGGTCCTCCAGCATCCAATGCTTGTCATTTAAGATGAGAAACGTGTGAGCTTCGTGAAGGACGTAGTTCCTTTGAGCTGAAAAAGTGACTGCCCTTACTTTAAAGGAATTCTTGCTTGTAGGAAGACACAGAGCCTGGAATTTAACTCCATTTCTGAAGTGAAACACACAGCAGAGTTCTCATCCATTGATCACACTCTGCTTTAGAGCAAGAAGCATGCTCTACGTTTCTAGAGTCTCTAAGACAGCAGGAAACGTGAGTGTGCTGAGAACAAAAGAACGGTGTTTCTTACACATTCGGACCATATCGAGTCCAACTCTGCCTCTGAAATTGATACAAAGCACAGGTCCTCCAGCATCCAATGCTTGTCATTTAAGATGAGAAACGTGTGAGCTAAGTGAACAATGTAGTTCGTTTGAGCTGTAAAGTAACTGCCCTTATCTGAAACGAAGTGTTGCTTTTAGGAAGACTCAGAGCCTGGGGTTTAACTCCATTTCTGAAGTGAAACACACAGCAGAGTTCTCATATATAGATCACACTCTGCTTTAGAACAAGAAGCACGCTCTTGCTTTCTAGAGTCTCTAATACAGCAGGAAACGTGGTTGTGCTTAGAACAAAAGAACTGTGTTTCCGACACATACGGACCATATCTAATCCAATTCTGCTTGTGAAAGTGAAACAAACCACAGGTCCACTAACATCCAATGCGTGTCAGTTAAAATGAGAAACGTGGGAGCTTCGTGAACGATGTAGTTGGTTTGAGCTGTAAAGTAACTGCCCTTACCTGAAACGAAGTCTTTTTTGTAGGAAGACTTAGAGCCTGTGATTTAACTCCATTTCTGAAGTGAAACAAACAGCAGAATTCTTAACCATTGATCACACTCTGCTTTAGAGCAAGAAGCACGCTCTAGCATTCTAGAGTCTCTAAGACAGCAGGAAACGTGAGTGTGCTGAGAACAAAAGAACGGTGTTTCCTACAAATACGGACCATATCTAGTTCAACTCTGCTTGTGAAAGTGAAACAAACCACAGGTCCACTAACATCCAATGCTTGTCATTTAAGATGAGAAATGTGTGAGCTTCGGGAACGATGTAGTTCGTTTGACCTGAAAATTGACTGCCCTTCCCTGAAACCAAGTCTTTCATGTTGGAAGACACAGAGCCTGGTATTTAACTCCATTTCTGAAGGGAAACACACAGCAGAGTTTTCTTCCATGGATCACACTCTTCTTTAGAGCAAGAAGCACCCTCTTGCTTTCTAGATTCTCTAATACAGCAGCAAACGTGAGTGTGCTAAGAACAAATGAACGGTGTTTCCTACACATACGGACCATATCTATTCCAACTCTGCTTCTGAAACTGATAAAAAGCACTGGTCCTATAACATCCGATGCTTGTCAGTTAAGATGAGAAACGTGTGAGCTTCTTGAATGATGTAGTTCGTTTGAGCTGTAAAGTAACAGCCCTCCTGAAATGAAGTGTTGCTTGTAGGAAGACTCAGAGCCTGGGATTTAAATCCATTTCTGAAGGGAAACACACAGCGAGTTCTCATATATAGATCACAATCTGCTTTAGAGCAAGAAGCACGCTCTTGCTTTCTAGAATCTCTAAGACAGTAGGAAACATGAGTGTGCTGAGAACACAAGAACGGTGTTTCTTACACATTCGGACCATATCGAGTCCAATTCTGCCTCTAAAATTGACCAAAAGCACAGGTCCTCCAGCATACAATGCTTATCATTTAAGATGAGAAACGTGTGAGGTTCGTGAAGGATGTAGTTCCTTTGAGCTGAAAAGTGACTGCCCTTACTTTAAAGGAATTCTTGGTTGTAGAACGACACAGAGCCTGGAATTTAACTCCATTTCTGAAGTGAAACACACAGCAGAGTTCTCATCCATTGATCACACTCTGCTTTAGAGCAAGAAGCACGCTCTAGCTTTCTAGAGTCCCTAAGACAGCACGAAACGTGAGTGTGCTGAGAACAAAAGAACGGTGTTTCCTACACATACGGACCATTTCTAGTCCATCTCTGCTTCTGAAACTGAGAAAAAGCACTGGTCTTCTAACATCCAATGCTTGTCAGTTAAGATGAGAAACGTGTTAGCTTCGTGAACAATGTAGTTCGTTTCAGCTGAAAAGTGACTGCCCTTACCTGAAACGAAGTCTTGAGTGTTGGAAGACACAGAGCCTGGGATTTAACTCCATTATTGAAGGGAAACACATAGCAGAGTTCTCATCCATTGATCACACTCAGCTTAAAGCAAGAAGGACGCTCTTGCTTTCTAGAGTCTCTAAGACAGCAGGAAACATGAGTGTGCTGTGAGGAAAAGAATGGTGTTTCTTACAAATTCGGACCTTATTGAGTCCAACTCTGCCTCTGAAATTGATACAAAGCACAGGTCCTCCAGCATCCAATGCTTGTCATTTAAGATGGGAAACGTGTGAGCTTCGGGAACGATGTAGTTCATTTGAGCTGTAAAGTAACTGCCCTTACCTGAAACGAAGTCTTTTTTGTAGGAAGACTCAGAGCCTGGGATTTAACTCCTATTCTTAATGGAAAAACACAGCAGAGATCTCATCCATTGATCACACAATGCTTTTGAGCAAGAAGCACGCTCTAGCTTTCTAGAGTCCCTAAGACAGCAGGAAACATGAGTGTGCTGAGAACAAAAGAACGGTTTTTCCTACACATACGGTCCATATCTACTCCAACTCTTCTTCTCGAAGTTATACAAAGCACTGGTCCTCTAACATCCAATGCTTGTCAGTTAAGATGGGAAACGTGTTAGCTTAGTGAACGATGTAGTTCGTTTTAGCTGAAAAGTGACTGCACTTACCTGAAACGAAGTCTTGAGTGTTGGAAGACACAGAGCCTGGGATTTAACTCCATTTCTGAAGGGAAACACACAGCATATTTCTCATCCATGGATCACACTCTACTTCAGAGCAAGAAGCACGCTCTTGCTTTCTAGATTCTCTAATTCAGTAAGAAACGTGGTTGTGCTCAGAAAAAAAGAACTGTGTTTCCTCCACATACGGACCATATCTAGTCCAACTCTGCTTGTGGAACTGAAATAAACCACAGTTCCACTAACATCCAATGTTTGTCAGTTAAGATGAGAAACGTGTGAGCTTTGTGAACGATGTAGTTCGTTTGAGCTGAAAAGTGACTGCCCTTCCCTGAAACGAAGTCTTGCATGTTGGAAGACACAGAGCCTGGGATTTAACTCCATTGCTGAAGGGAAACACACAGCAGAGTTCTCTTCCATGGATCACACTCTGCTTTAGAGCAAGAAGCACGCTCTAACTTTCTAGAGTCTCTAAGACAGCAGGAAACGTGAGTGTGCTGAGAACAAAAGAACGGTGTTTCCTACACATACAGACCATATCTAGTCCAACTCTGCCTCTGAAATTGATACAAAGCACAGGTCCTCCAGCTTCCAATGCTTGTCATTTAAGATGAGAAACGTGTGAGCTTCGGGAACAATGTAGTTCGTTTGAGCTGTAAAGTAACTGCCCTTACCTGAAACGAAGTCATTTTGTAGGAAGACTCAGAGCCTGGTATTTAACTCCATTTCTGAAGGGAAACACACAGCAGAGTTCTCTTCCATTTATCACACTCTGCTTTAGAGCAAGAAGCATGCTCTAGCTTTCTAGAGTCTCTAAGACAGCAGGAAACATGAATGTGCTGAGAACAAAGAACGTTGTTTCCTGCACATACAGACCATATCTAGTCCAACTCTCCTTCTGAAACTAATACAAAGCACTGGTCCTCTAACATCCAATGCTTGTCAGTTAAGATGGGAAACGTGTTAGCTTAGTGAACGATGTAGTTCGTTTTAGCTGAAAAGTGACTGCACTTACCTGAAAGGAAGTCTTGAGTGTTGGAAGACACAGAGCCTGGGATTTAACTCCATTTCTGAAGGGAAACACACAGCATATTTCTCATCCATGGATCACACTCTACTTCAGAGCATGAAGCACGCTCTTGCTTTCTAGATTCTCTAATTCAGTAAGAAACGTGGTGATGCTCAGAAAAAAAGAACTGTGTTTCCTACACATACGGACCATATCTAGTCAAAATCTGATTGTGGAACTGAAATAAACCACAGGTCCACTAACATCCAATCCTTGTAAGTTAAGATGAGAAACGTGTGAGCTTTGTGAACGATGTAGTTCGTTTGAGCTGAAAAGTGACTGCCCTTACCTGAAACGAAGTCTTGCATGTTGGAAGACACAGAGCCTGGGATTTAACTCCATTGCTGAAGCGTAACACACAGCAGAGTTCTCTTCCATGGATCACACTCTGCTTTAGAGCAAGAAGCACGCTCTAACTTTCTAGAGTCTCTAAGACAGCAGGAAATGTGAGTGTGCTGAGAACAAAAGAACGGTGTTTCCTACAAATACGGACCATATCTATTCCAACTCTGCCTCTGAAACTGATACAAAGCACTGGTCCTATAACATCTGATGCTTGTCTGTTAAGATGAGAAATGTGTGAGCTTCGTGAACGATGTAGTTCGTTTGAGCTGGAAAGTAACTGCCCTTACCTGAAACCAAGTCTTTCATGTTGGAAGACACAGAGCCTGGGATTGAACTCCATTTCTGAAGGGAAACACACAGCAGAGTTCTCTTCCATGGATCACACTCTGCTTTAGAGAAAGAAGCACGCTCTTGCTTTCCAGAGTCAATAAGACAGCAGGAAACCTGAGTGTGATGAGAACAAAAGAACTGTGTTTCCTACACATACGGACCATATCTATTCCAACTCTGCTTCTGAAACTGATACAAAGCACTGGTCCTATGACATTCGATGCTTGTCAGTTAAGATGAGAAACATGTGAGCTTCGTGAACGATGTAGTTCGTTTGAGCTGAAAAGTGACTGCCCTTCCCTGAAACCAAGTCTTTCATGTTGGAAGACACAGAGCATGGGATTTAGCTCCATTTCTGAAGGGAAACACACAGCATAGTTCTCATCCATGGATCACAATCTGCTTCAGAGCAAGAAGCACACTCTTGCTTTCTAGATTCTCTAATACAGCAGGAAACGTGGTTGTGCTCAGAACAAAAGAACTGTGTTTCCGACACATACGGACCATATCTAGTCCAACTCTGCTTATGAAACTGAAACAAACCACAGGTCCACTAACATTCAAAGCTTTTCAGTTAAGATGATAAACTTGTGAGCTTCGTGAACGATGTAGTTCGTTTGAACTGTAAAGTAACTGCCGTTACCTGAAACGAATTCTTGTTTGTAGGAAGACTCAGAGCCTGGGATTTAACTCCATTTCTGAAGTGAAACACACAGCCAAGTTCTCATCCATTGATCACACTCTGCTTTAGAGCAAGAAGCATGCTCTACCTTTCTAGAGTCTCTAAGACAGCAGGAAACGTGAGTGTGCTGAGAACAAAAGAACGGTGTTTCTTACACATTCGGACCATATCGAGTCCAACTCTGCCTCTGAAATTGATACAAAGCACAGGTCCTCCAGCATCCAATGCTTGTCATTTAAGATGAGATACGTGTGAGCTAAGTGAACGATGTAGTTCGTTTGAGCTGTAAAGTAACTGCCCTTATCTGAAACGAAGTGTTGCTTTTAGGAAGACTCAGAACCTGGGGTTTAACTCCATTTCTGAAGTGAAACACACAGCAGAGTTCTCATATATAGATCACAATCTGCTTCAGAGCAAGAAGCACACTCTTGCTTTCTAGATTCTCTAATACAGCAGGAAACGTGGTTGTGCTCAGAACAAAAGAACTGTGTTTCCGACACATACGGACCATATCTAGTCCAACTCTGCTTATGAAACTGAAACAAACCACAGGTCCACTAACATCCAATGCTTTTCAGTTAAGATGATAAACTTGTGAGCTTCGTGAACGATGTAGTTCGTTAGAGCTGTAAAGTAACTGCCTTTACCTGAAACGAATTCTTGTTTGTAGGAAGACTCAGAGCCAGGGATTTAACTCCATTTCTGAAGTGAAACACATAGCCGAGTTCTCATCCATGGATCACACTCTGCTTTAGAGCAAGAAGCACGCTCTAGCTTTCTAGAGTCTCTAAGACAGCAGGAAACGTGAGTGTGCTGAGAACAAAAGAACGGTGTTTCCTACACATACGGACCATATCTAGTCCATCTCTGCATCTGAAACTGAGAAAAAGCACTGGTCCTCTAACATCCAATGCTTGTCAGTTAAGATGAGAAACGTGTTAGCTTCGTGAACGATGTAGTTCGTTTGAGCTGTAAAGTGACTGCCCTTCCCTGAAACCAAGTCTTTCATGTTGGAAGACACAGAGCCTGGGATTGAACTCCATTTCTGAAGGGAAACACACAGCAGAGTTCTCTTCCATGGATCACACTCTACTTTAGAGAAAGAAGCACGCTCTTGCTTTCCAGAGTCAATAAGACAGGAGGAAACCTGAGTGTGATGAGAACAAAAGAACTGTGTTTCCTACACATACGGACCACATCTAGTCCATCTCTGAATCTGAAACTGAGACAAAGCACTGGTCCTCTAACATCCAATGCTTGTCAGTTAAGATGAGAAACGTGTTAGCTTCGTGAACGATGTAGTTCGTTTGAGCTGAAAAGTGACTGCTCTTCCCTGAAACCAAGTGTTTCATGTTGGAAGACAAAGAGCCTGGGATTTAACTCCATTTCTGAAGGGAAACACAGAGCATTGTTCTCATCCATGGATCACACTCTGCTTCAGAGCAAGAAGCACACTCTTGCTTTCAAGATTCTCTAATACAGCAGGAAACGTGGTTGTGCTCAGAACAAAAGAACTGTGTTTCCGACACATACGGACCATATCTAGTCCAACTCTGCTTATGAAACTGAAACAAACCACAGGTCCACTAACATCCAAAGCTTTTCAGTTAAGATGATAAACTTGTGAGCTTCGTGAACGATGTAGTTCGTTTGAACTGTAAAGTAAATGCCGTTACCAGAAACGAATTCTTGTTTGTAGGAAGACTCAGAGCCTGGGATTTAACTCCATTTCTGAAGTGAAACACACAGCCAAGTTCTCATCCATTGATCACACTCTGCTTTAGAGCAAGAAGCATGCTCTACCTTTCTAGAGTCTCTAAGACAGCAGGAAACGTGAGTGTGCTGAGAACAAAAGAACGGTGTTTCTTACACATTCGGACCATATCGAGTCCAACTCTGCCTCTGAAATTGATACAAAGCACAGGTCCTCCAGCATCCAATGCTTGTCATTTAAGATGAGATACGTGTGAGCTAAGTGAACGATGTAGTTCGTTTGAGCTGTAAAGTAACTGCCCTTATCTGAAACGAAGTGTTGCTTTTAGGAAGACTCAGAGCCTGGGGTTTAACTCCATTTCTGAAGTGAAACACACAACAGAGTTCTCATATATAGATCACACTCTGCTTTAGAACAAGAAGCACGCTCTTGCTTTCTAGAGTCTCTAATACAGCAGGAAACGTGGTTGTGCTCAGAACAAAAGAACTGTGTTTTCGACATACGGACCATATCTAGTCCAACTCTGCTTATGAAACTGAAACAAACCACAGGTCCACTAACATCCAATCCTTGTCAGTTAGGATGATAAACTTGTGAGCTTCGTGAAAAATGTAGTTCGTTTGAGCTGTAACGTAACTGCCTTTACCTGAAACGAATTCTTGTTTGTAGGAAGACTCAGAGCCTGGGATTTCACTCCATTTGTGAAGTGAAACACACAGCGGAGTTCTCATCCATAGATCACACTCTGCTTTAGAGCAAGAAGCATGCTCTAGCTTTCTAGAGTCTCTAAGACAGCAGGAAACGTGAGTGTGCTGAGAACAAAAGAACAGTGTTTCCTACAAATACGGACCATATCTAGTCCATCTCTGCTTCTGAAACTGAGACAAAGCACTGGTCCTCTAACATCCAATGCTTGTCAGTTAAGATGAGAAACGTGTTAGCTTCATGAACGATGTAGTTCGTTTGAGCTGAAAAGTGACTGCCCTTACCTGAAACGAAGTCTAGAATGTTGGAAGACACAGAGCCTCAGATCTAACTCCATTTCTGAAGGGAAACACACATCAGAGTTCTCATACATGGATCACACTCTGCTTCAGAGCAAGAAGCACGCTCTTGCTTTCTAGATTCTCTAATACAGCAGGAAACTTGAGTGTGCTGAGAACAAAAGAACATTGTTTCCTACACATACGGACCATATCTATTCAAACTCTGCTTCTGAAACTGATACAAAGCACTGGTCCTATAACATTCGATGCTTGTCAGTTAAGATGAGAAACGTGTTAGCTTCGTGAACGATGTAGTTTGTTTGAGCTGAAAAGTGACTGCCCTTCCCTGAAACGAAGTCTTGCATGTTGGAAGACACAGAGCCTGGTATTTAACTCCATTTCTGAAGGGAAACACACAGCAGAGTTCTCTTCCATGGATCACACTCTTCTTTAGAGCAAGAAGCACGCTCTTGCTTTTTAGATTCTCTAATACAGCAGCAAACGTGAGTGTGCTAAGAACAAACGAACGGTGTTTCCTACACATATGGACCATATCTATTCCAACTCTGCTTCTGAAACTGATAAAAAGCACTGGTCCTATAACATCCGATGCTTGTCAGTTAAGATGAGAAACGTGTGAGCTTCTTGAACGATGTAGTTCGTTTGAGCTGTAAAGTAACAGCCCTCCTGATATGAAGTGTTGCTTGTAGGAAGACTCAGAGCCTGGGATTTAACTCCATTTCTGAAGTGAAACACACAGCCGAGTTCTCATCCATTGATCACACTCTGCTTTAGAGCAAGAAGCATGCTCTACCTTTCTAGAGTCTCTAAGACAGCAGGAAACGTGAGTGTGCTGAGAACAAAATAACGGTGTTTCTTACACATTCGCACCATATCGAGTCCAACTCTGCCTCTGAAATTGACAAATAGCACAGGTCCTCCAGCATCCAATGCTTGTCATTTAAGATGAGAAACGTGTGAGCTAAGTGAACGATGTAGTTCGTTTGAGCTGTAAAGTAACTGCCCTTATCTGAAACGAAGTGTTGCTTTTAGGAAGACTCAGAGCCTGGGGTTTAACTCCATTTCTGAAGTGAAACACACAGCAGAGTTCTCATATATAGATCACACTCTGCTTTAGAACAAGAAGCACGCTCTTGCTTTCTAGAGTCTCTAATACAGCAGGAAACGTGGTTGTGCTCAGAACAAAAGAACTGTGTTTCCGACACATACGGACCATATCTAATCCAATTCTGCTTGTGAAAGTGAAACAAACCACAGGTCCACTAACATCCAATGCGTGTCAGTTAAAATGAGAAACGTGGGAGCTTCGTGAACGATGTAGTTGGTTTGAGCTGTAAAGTAACTGCCCTTACCTGAAACGAAGTCTTTTTTGTAGGAAGACTTAGAGCCTGTGATTTAACTCCATTTCTGAAGTGAAACAAACAGCAGAATTCTTAACCATTGATCACACTCTGCTTTAGATCAAGAAGCACGCTCTAGCATTCTAGAGTCTCTAAGACAGCAGGAAACGTGAGTGTGCTGAGAACAAAAGAACGGTGTTTCCTACAAATACAGACCATATCTAGTTCAACTCTGCTTGTGACAGTGAAACAAACCACAGGTCCACTAACATCCAATGCTTGTCAGTTAAGATGAGAAACGTGTGAGCTTCGGGAACGATGTAGTTCGTTTGACCTGAAAATTGACTGCCCTTCCCTGAAACCAAGTCTTTCATGTTGGAAGACACAGAGCCTGGGATTTAACTCCATTTCTGAAGGGAAACACACAGCATTGTTCTCATCCATGGATCACACTCTGCTTCAGAGCAAGAAGCACACTCTTGCTTTCAAGATTCTCTAATACAGCAGGAAACGTGGTTGTGCTCAGAACAAAAGAACTGTGTTTTCGACATACGGACCATATCTAGTCCAACTCTGCTTATGAAACTGAAACAAACCACAGGTCCACTAACATCCAATCCTTGTCAGTTAAGATGATAAACTTGTGAGCTTCATGAACAATGTAGTTCGTTTGAGCTGTAAAGTAACTGCCTTTACCTGAAACGAATTCTTGTTTGTAGGAAGACTCAGAGCCTGGGATTTCACTCCATTTGTGAAGAGAAACACACAGCCGAGTTCTCATCCATAGATCACACTCTGCTTTAGAGCAAGAAGCATGCTCTAGCTTTCTAGAGTCTCTAAGACAGCAGGAAACGTGAGTGTGCTGAGAACAAAAGAACAGTGTTTCCTACACATACGGACCATATCTAGTCCATCTCTGCTTCTGAAACTGAGACAAAGCACTGGTCCTCTAACATCCAATGCTTGTCAGTTAAGATGAGAAACGTGTTAGCTTCATGAACGATGTAGTTCGTTTGAGCTGAAAAGTGACTGCCCTTACCTGAAACGAAGTCTTGAATGTTGGAAGACACAGAGCCTCGGATTTAACTCCATTTCTGAAGGGAAACACACATCAGAGTTCTCATACATGGATCACACTCTGCTTCAGAGCAAGAAGCACGCTCTTGCTTTCTAGATTCTCTAATACAGCAGGAAACGTGAGTGTGCTGAGAACAAAAGAACATTGTTTCCTACACATACGGACCATATCTATTCAAACTCTGCTTCTGAAACTGATACAAAGCACTGGTCCTATAACATTCGATGCTTGTCAGTTAAGATGAGAAACGTGTTAGCTTCGTGAACGATGTAGTTTGTTTGAGCTGAAAAGTGACTGCCCTTCCCTGAAACGAAGTCTTGCATGTTGGAAGACACAGAGCCTGGTATTTAACTCCATTTCTGAAGGGAAACACACAGCAGAGTTTTCTTCCATGGATCACACTCTTCTTTAGAGCAAGAAGCACGCTCTTGCTTTCTAGATTCTCTAATACAGCAGCAAACGTGAGTGTGCTAAGAACAAACGAACGGTGTTTCCTACACATACGGACCATATCTATTCCAACTCTGCTTCTGAAACTGATAAAAAGCACTGGTCCTATAACATCCGATGCTTGTCAGTTAAGATGAGAAACGTGTGAGCTTCTTGAACGATGTAGTTCGTTTGAGCTGTAAAGTAACAGCCCTCCTGATATGAAGTGTTGCTTGTAGGAAGACTCAGAGCCTGGGATTTAACTCCATTTCTGAAGTGAAACACACAGCCGAGTTCTCATCCATTGATCACACTCTGCTTTAGAGCAAGAAGCATGCTCTACCTTTCTAGAGTCTCTAAGACAGCAGGAAACGTGAGTGTGCTGAGAACAAAATAACGGTGTTTCGTACACATTCGCACCATATCGAGTCCAACTCTGCCTCTGAAATTGACAAATAGCACAGGTCCTCCAGCATCCAATGCTTGTCATTTAAGATGAGAAACGTGTGAGCTAAGTGAACGATGTAGTTCGTTTTAGCTGTAAAGTAACTGCCCTTATCTGAAACGAAGTGTTGCTTTTAGGAAGACTCTGAGCCTGGGGTTTAACTCCATTTCTGAAGTGAAACACACAGCAGAGTTCTCATATATAGATCACACTCTGCTTTAGAACAAGAAGCACACTCTTGCTTTCTAGAGTCTCTAATACAGCAGGAAACGTGGTTGTGCTCAGAACAAAAGAACTGTGTTTCCGACACATATGGACCATATCTAATCCAATTCTGCTTGTGAAAGTGAAACAAACCACAGGTCCACTAACATCCAATGCGTGTCAGTTAAAATGAGAAACGTGGGAGCTTCGTGAACGATGTAGTTGGTTTGAGCTGTAAAGTAACTGCCCTTACCTGAAACGAAGTCTTTTTTGTAGGAAGACTTAGAGCCTGTGATTTAACTCCATTTCTGAAGTGAAACAAACAGCAGAATTCTTAACCATTGATCACACTCTGCTTTAGATCAAGAAGCATGCTCTAGCATTCTAGAGTCTCTAAGACAGCAGGAAACGTGAGTGTGCTGAGAACAAAAGAACGGTGTTTCCTACAAATACAGACCATATCTAGTTCAACTCTGCTTGTGAAAGTGAAACAAACCACAGGTCCACTAACATCCAATGCTTGTCAGTTAAGATGAGAAACGTGTGAGCTTCGGGAACGATGTAGTTCGTTTGACCTGAAAATTGACTGCCCTTCCCTGAAACCAAGTCTTTCATGTTGGAAGACACAGAGCCTGGGATTTAACTCCATTTCTGAAGGGAAACACACAGCATTGTTCTCATCCATGGATCACACTCTGCTTCAGAGCAAGAAGCACACTCTTGCTTTCAAGATTCTCTAATACAGCAGGAAACGTGGTTGTGCTCAGAACAAAAGAACTGTGTTTTCGACATACGGACCATATCTAGTCCAACTCTGCTTATGAAACTGAAACAAACCACAGGTCCACTAACATCCAATCCTTGTCAGTTAAGATGATAAACTTGTGAGCTTCATGAACAATGTAGTTCGTTTGAGCTGTAAAGTAACTGCCTTTACCTGAAACGAATTCTTGTTTGTAGGAAGACTCAGAGCCTGGGATTTCACTCCATTTGTGAAGAGAAACACACAGCCGAGTTCTCATCCATAGATCACACTCTGCTTTAGAGCAAGAAGCATGCTCTAGCTTTCTAGAGTCTCTAAGACAGCAGGAAACGTGAGTGTGCTGAGAACAAAAGAACAGTGTTTCCTACACATACGGACCATATCTAGTCCATCTCTGCTTCTGAAACTGAGACAAAGCACTGGTCCTCTAACATCCAATGCTTGTCAGTTAAGATGAGAAACGTGTTAGCTTCATGAACGATGTAGTTCGTTTGAGCTGAAAAGTGACTGCCCTTACCTGAAACGAAGTCTTGAATGTTGGAAGACACAGAGCCTCGGATTTAACTCCATTTCTGAAGGGAAACACACATCAGAGTTCTCATACATGGATCACACTCTGCTTCAGAGCAAGAAGCACGCTCTTGCTTTCTAGATTCTCTAATACAGCAGGAAACGTGAGTGTGCTGAGAACAAAAGAACATTGTTTCCTACACATACGGACCATATCTATTCAAACTCTGCTTCTGAAACTGATACAAAGCACTGGTCCTATAACATTCGATGCTTGTCAGTTAAGATGAGAAACGTGTTAGCTTCGTGAACGATGTAGTTTGTTTGAGCTGAAAAGTGACTGCCCTTCCCTGAAACGAAGTCTTGCATGTTGGAAGACACAGAGCCTGGTATTTAACTCCATTTCTGAAGGGAAACACACAGCAGAGTTTTCTTCCATGGATCACACTCTTCTTTAGAGCAAGAAGCACGCTCTTGCTTTCTAGATTCTCTAATACAGCAGCAAACGTGAGTGTGCTAAGAACAAATGAACGGTGTTTCCTACACATACGGACCATATCTATTCCAACTCTGCTTCTGAAACTGATAAAAAGCACTGGTCCTATAACATCCGATGCTTGTCAGTTAAGATGAGAAACGTGTGAGCTTCTTGAAAGATGTAGTTCGTTTGAGCTGTAAAGTAACAGCCCTCCTGAAATGAAGTGTTGCTTGTAGGAAGACTCAGAGCCTGGGATTTAACTCCATTTCTGAAGGGAAACACACAGCATATTTCTCATCCATGGATCACACTCTACTTCAGAGCAAGAAGCACGCTCTTGCTTTCTAGATTCTTTAATTCAGTGAGATACGTGGTTGTGCTCAGAAAAAAAGAACTGTGTTTCCTCCACATACGGACCATATCTCGTCCACTCTGCTTGTGGAACTGAAATAAACCACAGGTCCACTAACATCCAATGTTTGTCAGTTAAGATGAGAAACGTGTGAGCTTTGTGAACGATGTAGTTCGTTTGAGCTGATAAGTGACTGCCCTTCCCTGAAACGAAGTCTTGCATGTTGGAAGACACAGAGCCTGGGATATAACTCCATTGCTGAAGCGTAACACACAGCAGAGTTCTCTTCCATGGATCACACTCTGATTTAGAGCAAGAAGCACGCTCTAACTTTCTAGAGTCTCTAAGACAGCAGGAAACGTGAGTGTGCTGAGAACAAAACAACGGTGTTTCCTACACATACGGACCATATCTAGTCCAACTCTGCCTCTGAAATTGATAAAAAGCACAGGTCCTCCAGCATCCAATGCTTGTTATTTAAGATGAGAAACGTGTGAGCTTCGTGAAGGACGTAGTTCATTTGAGCTGAAAAGTGACTGCCCTTATTGAAAGGAATTCTTGATTGTAGGAAGACTCAGAGCCTGGGATTTAACTCCATTTCTGAATGAAACACACAGCAGAGTTCTCATACATTGATCACACTCTGCTTTAGAGAAAGAAGCACGCTCTAGCTTTCTAGAGTCTCTAAGACAGCAGGAAACATGAGTGTGCTGAGAACAGAAGAACGGTGTTTCTTACACATTCGGACCATATCGAGTCCAATTCTTCCTCTGAAATTGACAAAAAGCACAGGTCCTCCAGCATCCAATGCTTGTCATTTAAGATGAGAAACGTGTTAGCTTCATGAACGATGTAGTTCGTTTTAGCTGAAAAGTGACTGCACTTACCTAAAACTAAGTCTTGAGTGTTGGAAGACACAGAGCCTGGGATTTAACTCCATTTCTGAAGGGAAACACACAGCATAGTTCTCATCCATGGATCACACTCTACTTCAGATCAAGAAGCACGCTCTTGCTTTCTAGATTCTCTAATTCAGTAGGAAACAGGGTTGTGCTCAGAAATAAAGAACTGTGTTTCCTACACATACGGACCATATCTAGTCCAACTCGGCTTGTGGAACTGAAATAAACCACAGGTCCACTAACATCCAATGCTTGTTAGTTAAGATGAGAAACGTGTGAACTTTATGAACGATGTAATTCGTTTGAGCTGTAAAGTAACAGCCCTCCTGAAACGAAGTGTTGCTTGTAGGAAGACGCAGAGCCTGGGGTTTAAGTCCATTTCTGAAGAGAAACACACAGCTGAGTTCTCATATATAGATCACACTCTGCTTTAGAGCAAGAAGCACGCTCTTGCATTCTAGAATCTCTAAGACAGCAGAAAACATGAGTGTGCTGAGAGCAAAAGAACGGTGTTTCCTACACATACAGACCATATCTAGTCCAATTCTGCCTCTGAAATTGATACAAAGAACAGGTCCTCCATTTTCCAATGCTTGTCATTTAAGATGAGAAACGTGTGAGCTTCTTGAACGATGTAGTTCGTTTGAGCTGTAAAGTAACAGCCCTCCTGAAATGAAGTGTTGCTTGTAGGAAGACTCAGAGCCTGGGATTTAACTCCATTTCTGAAGGGAAACACACAGCATATTTCTCATCCATGGATCACACTCTACTTCAGAGCAAGAAGCATGCTCTTGCTTTCTAGATTCTCTAATTCAGTAAGAAACGTGGTTGTGCTCCGAAAAAAAGAACTGTGTTTCCTCCACATACGGACCATATCTCGTCCAACTCTGCTTGTGAAACTGAAATAAACCACAGGTCCACTAACATCCAATGTTTGTCAGTTAAGATGAGAAACGTGTGAGCTTTGTGAACGATGTAGTTCGTTTGAGCTGAAAAGTGACTGCCCTTCCCTGAAACGAAGTCTTGCATGTTGGAAGACACAGAGCCTGGGATTTAACTCCATTGCTGAAGGGTACACACAGCAGAGTTCTCTTCCATGGATCACACTCTTCTTTAGAGCAAGAAGCACGCTCTTGCTTTCTAGATTCTCTAATACAGCAGCAAACGTGAGTGTGTTAAGAACAAATGAACGGTGTTTCCTACACATACGGACCATATCTATTCCAAATCTGCTTCTGAAACTGATAAAAAGCACTGGTCCTATAACATCCGATGCTTGTCAGTTAAGATGAGAAATGTGTGAGCTTCTTGAACGATGTAGTTCGTTTGAGCTGTAAAGTAACAGCCCTCCTGAAACGAAGTGTTGCTTGTAGGAAGACTCAGAGCCTGGGATTTAACTCCATTTCTGAAGGGAAACACACAGCAGAGTTCTCATATATAGATCACACTCTGCTTTAGAGCAAGAAGTACGCTCTTGCTTTCTAGAGTCTCTAATACAGCAGGAAACATGAGTGTGCTGAGAACCCAAGAACGGTGTTTCTTACACATTCGGACAATATCGAGTCCAATTCTTCCTCTGAAATTGACAAATAGCACAGGTCCTCCAGCATCCAATGCTTGTCATTTAAGATGAGAAACGTGTGAGCTTCGTGAAGGATGTAGTTCCTTTGAGCAGAAAAGTGACTGCCCTTACTTTAAAGGAATTCTTGCTTGTAGGAAGACACAGAGCCTGGAATTTAACTCCATTTCTGAAGTGAAACACACAGCAGAGTTCTCATCCATTGATCACACTCTGCTTTAGAGCAAGAAGCACGCTCCAGCTTTCTAGAGTCCCTAAGACAGCAGGAAACGTGAGTGTGCTGAGAACAAAAGAACGGTGTTTCCTACACATACGGACCATTTCTAGTCCATCTCTGCTTCTGAAACTGAATCAAAGCACTGGTCCTCTAACATCCAATGCTTGTCAGTTAAGATGAGAAACGTGTTAGCTTCGTGAACAATGTAGTTCTTTTGAGCTGAAAAGTGACTGCCCTTACCTGAAACGAAGTCTTGAGTGTTGGAAGACACAGAGCCAGGGATTTAACTCCATTTCTGAAGGGAAAAAAACAGCATATTTCTCATCCATGGATCACACTCTACTTCAGAGCAAGAAGCACGCTCTTGCTTTCTAGATTCTCTAATTCAGTAAGAAACGTGGTTGTGCTCAGAAAAAAAGAACTGTGTTTCCTACACATACGGACCATATCTAGTCAAAATCTGCTTGTGGAACTGAAATAAACCACAGGTCCACTAACATCCAATGCTTGTCAGTTAAGATGAGAAACGTGTGAGCTTTGTGAACGATGTAGTTCGTTTGAGCTGAAAAGTGACTGCCCTTCCCTGAAACGAAGTCTTGCATGTTGGAAGACACAGAGCCTGGGATTTAACTCCATTGCTGAAGCGTAACACACAGCAGAGTTCTCTTCCATGGATCACACTCTGATTTAGAGCAAGAAGCACGCTCTAACTTTCTAGAGTCTCTAAGACAGCAGGAAACGTGAGTGTGCTGAGAACAAAACAACGGTGTTTCCTACACATACGGACCATATCTAGTCCAACTCTGCTTCTGAAACTGATACAAAGCACTTACCCTCTAACATCCAATGCTTGTCAGTTAAGATGAGAAACGTGTGAGCTTCGTGAAGGACGTAGTTCATTTGAGCTGAAAAGTGACTGCCCTTTCTTGAAAGGATTTCTTGCTTGTAGGAAGACTCAGAACCTGGGATTTAACTCCATTTCTGAAGTGAAACACACAGCAGAGTTCTCATACATTGATCACACTCTGCTTTAGAGAAAGAAGCACGCTCTAGCTTTCTAGAGTCTCTAAGACAGCAGGAAATGTGAGTGTGCTGAGAACAAAAGAACGGTGTTTCCTACACATATGGACCATATCTAGTCCAACTCTGCTTCTGAAACTGATACAAAGCACTGGTCCTCTAACATCCAATGCTTGTCAGTTAAGATGAGAAACGTGTTAGCTTCGTGAACGATGTAGTTCGTTTGAGCTGAAAAGTGACTGCCCTTCCCTGAAACGAAGTCTTGCATGTTAGAAGCCACAGAGCCTGGGATTTAACTCCATTTCTGAAGGGAAACACACAGCAGAGTTCTCATATATAGATCACACTCTGCTTTAGAGCAAGAAGCACGCTCTTGCTTTCTAGAGTCTCTAAGACAGCAGGAAACATGAGTGTGCTGAGAACAGAAGAACGGTGTTTCTTACACATTCGGACCATATCGAGTCCAATTCTGCCTCTGAAATTGACAAAAAGCACAGGTCCTCCAGCATCCAATGCTTGTCATTTAAGATGAGAAACGTGTTAGCTTCATGAACGATGTAGTTCGTTTTAGCTGAAAAGTGACTGCACTTACCTAAAACTAAGTCTTGAGTGTTGGAAGACACAGAGCCTGGGATTTAACTCCATTTCTGAAGGGAAACACACAGCATAGTTCTCATCCATGGATCACACTCTACTTCAGATCAAGAAGCACGCTCTTGCTTTCTAGATTCTCTAATTCAGTAGGAAACAGGGTTGTGCTCAGAAATAAAGAACTGTGTTTCCTACACATACGGACCATATCTAGTCCAACTCGGCTTGTGGAACTGAAATAAACCACAGGTCCACTAACATCCAATGCTTGTTAGTTAAGATGAGAAACGTGTGAACTTTATGAACGATGTAGTTCGTTTGAGCTGTAAAGTAACAGCCCTCCTGAAACGAAGTGTTGCTTGTAGGAAGACGCAGAGCCTGGGGTTTAAGTCCATTTCTGAAGAGAAACACACAGCTGAGTTCTCATATATAGATCACACTCTGCTTTAGAGCAAGAAGCACGCTCTTGCATTCTAGAATCTCTAAGACAGCAGAAAACATGAGTGTGCTGAGAGCAAAAGAACGGTGTTTCCTACACATACAGACCATATCTAGTCCAATTCTGCCTCTGAAATTGATACAAAGAACAGGTCCTCCATTTTCCAATGCTTGTCATTTAAGATGAGAAACGTGTGAGCTTCTTGAACGATGTAGTTCGTTTGAGCTGTAAAGTAACAGCCCTCCTGAAATGAAGTGTTGCTTGTAGGAAGACTCAGAGCCTGGGATTTAACTCCATTTCTGAAGGGAAACACACAGCATATTTCTCATCCATGGATCACACTCTACTTCAGAGCAAGAAGCA
The DNA here is from genome assembly GCA_949786385.1 of Onychomys leucogaster. Taxonomy (NCBI): domain Eukaryota; kingdom Metazoa; phylum Chordata; class Mammalia; order Rodentia; family Cricetidae; genus Onychomys; species Onychomys leucogaster. Next base: position 1,240,654 of record CATKUP010000009.1, on the reverse strand, counting down.
TGCTCTTGCTTTCTAGATTCTCTAATTCAGTAAGAAACGTGGTTGTGCTCCGAAAAAAAGAACTGTGTTTCCTCCACATACGGACCATATCTCGTCCAACTCTGCTTGTGAAACTGAAATAAACCACAGGTCCACTAACATCCAATGTTTGTCAGTTAAGATGAGAAACGTGTGAGCTTTGTGAACGATGTAGTTCGTTTGAGCTGAAAAGTGACTGCCCTTCCCTGAAACGAAGTCTTGCATGTTGGAAGACACAGAGCCTGGGATTTAACTCCATTGCTGAAGGGAAACACACAGCAGAGTTCTCTTCCATGGATCACACTCTTCTTTAGAGCAAGAAGCACGCTCTTGCTTTCTAGATTCTCTAATACAGCAGCAAACGTGAGTGTGTTAAGAACAAATGAACGGTGTTTCCTACACATACGGACCATATCTATTCCAAATCTGCTTCTGAAACTGATAAAAAGCACTGGTCCTATAACATCCGATGCTTGTCAGTTAAGATGAGAAATGTGTGAGCTTCTTGAACGATGTAGTTCGTTTGAGCTGTAAAGTAACAGCCCTCCTGAAACGAAGTGTTGCTTGTAGGAAGACTCAGAGCCTGGGATTTAACTCCATTTCTGAAGGGAAACACACAGCAGAGTTCTCATATATAGATCACACTCTGCTTTAGAGCAAGAAGTACGCTCTTGCTTTCTAGAGTCTCTAAGACAGCAGGAAACATGAGTGTGCTGAGAACCCAAGAACGGTGTTTCTTACACATTCGGACAATATCGAGTCCAATTCTTCCTCTGAAATTGACAAATAGCACAGGTCCTCCAGCATCCAATGCTTGTCATTTAAGATGAGAAACGTGTGAGCTTCGTGAAGGATGTAGTTCCTTTGAGCAGAAAAGTGACTGCCCTTACTTTAAAGGAATTCTTGCTTGTAGGAAGACACAGAGCCTGGAATTTAACTCCATTTCTGAAGTGAAACACACAGCAGAGTTCTCATCCATTGATCACACTCTGCTTTAGAGCAAGAAGCACGCTCTAGCTTTCTAGAGTCCCTAAGACAGCAGGAAACGTGAGTGTGCTGAGAACAAAAGAACGGTGTTTCCTACACATACGGACCATTTCTAGTCCATCTCTGCTTCTGAAACTGAATCAAAGCACTGGTCCTCTAACATCCAATGCTTGTCAGTTAAGATGAGAAACGTGTTAGCTTCGTGAACAATGTAGTTCTTTTGAGCTGAAAAGTGACTGCCCTTACCTGAAACGAAGTCTTGAGTGTTGGAAGACACAGAGCCAGGGATTTAACTCCATTTCTGAAGGGAAAAAAACAGCATATTTCTCATCGATGGATCACACTCTACTTCAGAGCAAGAAGCACGCTCTTGCTTTCTAGATTCTCTAATTCAGTAAGAAACGTGGTTGTGCTCAGAAAAAAAGAACTGTGTTTCCTACACATACGGACCATATCTAGTCAAAATCTGCTTGTGGAACTGAAATAAACCACAGGTCCACTAACATCCAATGCTTGTCAGTTAAGATGAGAAACGTGTGAGCTTTGTGAACGATGTAGTTCGTTTGAGCTGAAAAGTGACTGCCCTTCCCTGAAACGAAGTCTTGCATGTTGGAAGACACAGAGCCTGGGATTTAACTCCATTGCTGAAGCGTAACACACAGCAGAGTTCTCTTCCATGGATCACACTCTGATTTAGAGCAAGAAGCACGCTCTAACTTTCTAGAGTCTCTAAGACAGCAGGAAACGTGAGTGTGCTGAGAACAAAACAACGGTGTTTCCTACACATACGGACCATATCTAGTCCAACTCTGCTTCTGAAACTGATACAAAGCACTTACCCTCTAACATCCAATGCTTGTCAGTTAAGATGAGAAACGTGTGAGCTTCGTGAAGGACGTAGTTCATTTGAGCTGAAAAGTGACTGCCCTTTCTTGAAAGGATTTCTTGCTTGTAGGAAGACTCAGAACCTGGGATTTTACTCCATTTCTGAATGAAACACACAGCAGAGTTCTCATACATTGATCACACTCTGCTTTAGAGAAAGAAGCACGCTCTAGCTTTCTAGAGTCTCTAAGACAGCAGGAAATGTGAGTGTGCTGAGAACAAAAGAACGGTGTTTCCTACACATATGGACCATATCTAGTCCAACTCTGCTTCTGAAACTGATACAAAGCACTGGTCCTCTAACATCCAATGCTTGTCAGTTAAGATGAGAAACGTGTTAGCTTTGTGAACGATGTAGTTCGTTTGAGCTGAAAAGTGACTGCCCTTCCCTGAAACGAAGTCTTGCATGTTAGAAGCCACAGAGCCTGGGATTTAACTCCATTTCTGAAGGGAAACACACAGCAGAGTTCTCATATATAGATCACACTCTGCTTTAGAGCAAGAAGCACGCTCTTGCTTTCTAGAGTCTCTAAGACAGCAGGAAACATGAGTGTGCTGAGAACAGAAGAACGGTGTTTCTTACACATTCGGACCATATCGAGTCCAATTCTGCCTCTGAAATTGACAAAAAGCACAGGTTCTCCAGCATCCAATGCTTGTCATTTAAGATGAGAAACGTGTTAGCTTCATGAACGATGTAGTTCGTTTTAGCTGAAAAGTGACTGCACTTACCTAAAACTAAGTCTTGAGTGTTGGAAGACACAGAGCCTGGGATTTAACTCCATTTCTGAAGGGAAACACACAGCATAGTTCTCATCCATGGATCACACTCTACTTCAGATCAAGAAGCACGCTCTTGCTTTCTAGATTCTCTAATTCAGTAGGAAACAGGGTTGTGCTCAGAAATAAAGAACTGTGTTTCCTACACATACGGACCATATCTAGTCCAACTCGGCTTGTGGAACTGAAATAAACCACAGGTCCACTAACATCCAATGCTTGTTAGTTAAGATGAGAAACGTGTGAACTTTATGAACGATGTAGTTCGTTTGAGCTGTAAAGTAACAGCCCTCCTGAAACGAAGTGTTGCTTGTAGGAAGACGCAGAGCCTGGGGTTTAAGTCCATTTCTGAAGAGAAACACACAGCTGAGTTCTCATATATAGATCACACTCTGCTTTAGAGCAAGAAGCACGCTCTTGCATTCTAGAATCTCTAAGACAGCAGAAAACATGAGTGTGCTGAGAGCAAAAGAACGGTGTTTCCTACACATACAGACCATATCTAGTCCAATTCTGCCTCTGAAATTGATACAAAGAACAGGTCCTCCATTTTCCAATGCTTGTCATTTAAGATGAGAAACGTGTGAGCTTCTTGAACGATGTAGTTCGTTTGAGCTGTAAAGTAACAGCCCTCCTGAAATGAAGTGTTGCTTGTAGGAAGACTCAGAGCCTGGGATTTAACTCCATTTCTGAAGGGAAACACACAGCATATTTCTCATCCATGGATCACACTCTACTTCAGAGCAAGAAGCATGCTCTTGCTTTCTAGATTCTCTAATTCAGTAAGAAACGTGGTTGTGCTCCGAAAAAAAGAACTGTGTTTCCTCCACATACGGACCATATCTCGTCCAACTCTGCTTGTGAAACTGAAATAAACCACAGGTCCACTAACATCCAATGTTTGTCAGTTAAGATGAGAAACGTGTGAGCTTTGTGAACGATGTAGTTCGTTTGAGCTGAAAAGTGACTGCCCTTCCCTGAAACGAAGTCTTGCATGTTGGAAGACACAGAGCCTGGGATTTAACTCCATTTCTGAAGGGAAACACACAGCAGAGTTCTCTTCCATGGATCACACTCTTCTTTAGAGCAAGAAGCACGCTCTTGCTTTCTAGATTCTCTAATACAGCAGCAAACGTGAGTGTGTTAAGAACAAATGAACGGTGTTTCCTACACATACGGACCATATCTATTCCAAATCTGCTTCTGAAACTGATAAAAAGCACTGGTCCTATAACATCCGATGCTTGTCAGTTAAGATGAGAAATGTGTGAGCTTCTTGAACGATGTAGTTCGTTTGAGCTGTAAAGTAACAGCCCTCCTGAAACGAAGTGTTGCTTGTAGGAAGACTCAGAGCCTGGGATTTAACTCCATTTCTGAAGGGAAACACACAGCAGAGTTCTCATATATAGATCACACTCTGCTTTAGAGCAAGAAGTACGCTCTTGCTTTCTAGAGTCTCTAAGACAGCAGGAAACATGAGTGTGCTGAGAACCCAAGAACGGTGTTTCTTACACATTCGGACAATATCGAGTCCAATTCTTCCTCTGAAATTGACAAATAGCACAGGTCCTCCAGCATCCAATGCTTGTCATTTAAGATGAGAAACGTGTGAGCTTCGTGAAGGATGTAGTTCCTTTGAGCAGAAAAGTGACTGCCCTTACTTTAAAGGAATTCTTGCTTGTAGGAAGACACAGAGCCTGGAATTTAACTCCATTTCTGAAGTGAAACACACAGCAGAGTTCTCATCCATTGATCACACTCTGCTTTAGAGCAAGAAGCACGCTCTAGCTTTCTAGAGTCCCTAAGACAGCAGGAAACGTGAGTGTGCTGAGAACAAAAGAACGGTGTTTCCTACACATACGGACCATTTCTAGTCCATCTCTGCTTCTGAAACTGAATCAAAGCACTGGTCCTCTAACATCCAATGCTTGTCAGTTAAGATGAGAAACGTGTTAGCTTCGTGAACAATGTAGTTCTTTTGAGCTGAAGAGTGACTGCCCTTACCTGAAACGAAGTCTTGAGTGTTGGAAGACACAGAGCCAGGGATTTAACTCCATTTCTGAAGGGAAAAAAACAGCATATTTCTCATCCATGGATCACACTCTACTTCAGAGCAAGAAGCACGCTCTTGCTTTCTAGATTCTCTAATTCAGTAAGAAACGTGGTTGTGCTCAGAAAAAAAGAACTGTGTTTCCTACACATACGGACCATATCTAGTCAAAATCTGCTTGTGGAACTGAAATAAACCACAGGTCCACTAACATCCAATGCTTGTCAGTTAAGATGAGAAACGTGTGAGCTTTGTGAACGATGTAGTTCGTTTGAGCTGAAAAGTGACTGCCCTTCCCTGAAACGAAGTCTTGCATGTTGGAAGACACAGAGCCTGGGATTTAACTCCATTGCTGAAGCGTAACACACAGCAGAGTTCTCTTCCATGGATCACACTCTGATTTAGAGCAAGAAGCACGCTCTAACTTTCTAGAGTCTCTAAGACAGCAGGAAACGTGAGTGTGCTGAGAACAAAACAACGGTGTTTCCTACACATACGGACCATATCTAGTCCAACTCTGCCTCTGAAATTGATAAAAAGCACAGGTCCTCCAGCATCCAATGCTTGTTATTTAAGATGAGAAACGTGTGAGCTTCGTGAAGGACGTAGTTCATTTGAGCTGAAAAGTGACTGCCCTTTCTTGAAAGGATTTCTTGCTTGTAGGAAGACTCAGAGCCTGGGATTTAACTCCATTTCTGAATGAAACACACAGCAGAGTTCTCATACATTGATCACACTCTGCTTTAGAGAAAGAAGCACGCTCTAGCTTTCTAGAGTCTCTAAGACAGCAGGAAATGTGAGTGTGCTGAGAACAAAAGAACGGTGTTTCCTACACATATGGACCATATCTAGTCCAACTCTGCTTCTGAAACTGATACAAAGCACTGGTCCTCTAACATCCAATGCTTGTCAGTTAAGATGAGAAACGTGTTAGCTTCGTGAACGATGTAGTTCGTTTGAGCTGAAAAGTGACTGCCCTTCCCTGAAACGAAGTCTTGCATGTTAGAAGCCACAGAGCCTGGGATTTAACTCCATTTCTGAAGGGAAACACACAGCAGAGTTCTCATATATAGATCACACTCTGCTTTAGAGCAAGAAGCACGCTCTTGCTTTCTAGAGTCTCTAAGACAGCAGGAAACATGAGTGTGCTGAGAACAGAAGAACGGTGTTTCTTACACATTCGGACCATATCGAGTCCAATTCTGCCTCTGAAATTGACAAAAAGCACAGGTCCTCCAGCATCCAATGCTTGTCATTTAAGATGAGAAACGTGTTAGCTTCATGAACGATGTAGTTCGTTTTAGCTGAAAAGTGACTGCACTTACCTAAAACTAAGTCTTGAGTGTTGGAAGACACAGAGCCTGGGATTTAACTCCATTTCTGAAGGGAAACACACAGCATAGTTCTCATCCATGGATCACACTCTACTTCAGATCAAGAAGCACGCTCTTGCTTTCTAGATTCTCTAATTCATTAGGAAACAGGGTTGTGCTCAGAAATAAAGAACTGTGTTTCCTACACATACGGACCATATCTAGTCCAACTCGGCTTGTGGAACTGAAATAAACCACAGGTCCACTAACATCCAATGCTTGTTAGTTAAGATGAGAAACGTGTGAACTTTATGAACGATGTAGTTCGTTTGAGCTGTAAAGTAACAGCCCTCCTGAAACGAAGTGTTGCTTGTAGGAAGACGCAGAGCCTGGGGTTTAAGTCCATTTCTGAAGAGAAACACACAGCTGAGTTCTCATATATAGATCACACTCTGCTTTAGAGCAAGAAGCACGCTCTTGCATTCTAGAATCTCTAAGACAGCAGAAAACATGAGTGTGCTGAGAGCAAAAGAACGGTGTTTCCTACACATACAGACCATATCTAGTCCAATTCTGCCTCTGAAATTGATACAAAGAACAGGTCCTCCATTTTCCAATGCTTGTCATTTAAGATGAGAAACGTGTGAGCTTCTTGAACGATGTAGTTCGTTTGAGCTGTAAAGTAACAGCCCTCCTGAAATGAAGTGTTGCTTGTAGGAAGACTCAGAGCCTGGGATTTAACTCCATTTCTGAAGGGAAACACACAGCATATTTCTCATCCATGGATCACACTCTACTTCAGAGCAAGAAGCATGCTCTTGCTTTCTAGATTCTCTAATTCAGTAAGAAACGTGGTTGTGCTCCGAAAAAAAGAACTGTGTTTCCTCCACATACGGACCATATCTCGTCCAACTCTGCTTGTGAAACTGAAATAAACCACAGGTCCACTAACATCCAATGTTTGTCAGTTAAGATGAGAAACGTGTGAGCTTTGTGAACGATGTAGTTCGTTTGAGCTGAAAAGTGACTGCCCTTCCCTGAAACGAAGTCTTGAATGTTGGAAGACACAGAGCCTGGGATTTAACTCCATTGCTGAAGGGAAACACACAGCAGAGTTCTCTTCCATGGATCACACTCTGCTTTAGAGCAAGAAGCACGCTCTAACTTTCTAGAGTCTCTAAGACAGCAAGAAACGTGAGTGTGCTGAGAACAAAAGAACGGTGTTTCCTACACATACAGACCATATCTAGTCCAACTCTCCTTCTGAAACTAATACAAAGCACTGGTCCTCTAACATCCAATGCTTGTCAGTTAAGATGAGAAACGTGTTAGCTTCGTGAACGATGTAGTTCGTTTGAGCTGAAAAGTGACTGCCCTTCCCTGAAATGAAGTCTTGCATGTTGGAAGACACAGAGCCTGGGATTTAACTCCATTTCTGAAGGGAAACACACAGCAGAGTTCTCTTCCATGGATCACACTCTTCTTTAGAGCAAGAAGCACGCTCTTGCTTTCTAGATTCTCTAATACAGCAGCAAACGTGAGTGTGTTAAGAAAAAAATGAACGGTGTTTCCTACACATACGGACCATATCTATTCCAAATCTGCTTCTGAAACTGATAAAAAGCACTGGTCCTATAATATCCGATGCTTGTCAGTTAAGAAGAGAAACGTGTGAGCTTCGTGAAGGATGTAGTTCCTTTGAGCTGAAAAGTAACTGCCCTTACCTGAAATGAAGTCTTTTTTGTAGGAAGACTCAGAGCCTGGGATTTAACTCCATTGCTGAAGGGAAACACACAGCAGAGTTCTCTTCCATGGATCACACTCTGCTTTAGAGCAAGAAGCATGCTCTAGCTTTCTAGAGTCTCTAAGACAGCAGGAAACGTGAGTGTGCTGAGAACAAAAGAACGGTGTTTCCTACACATACGGACCATATCTAGTCCAACTCTGCTTCTGAAACTGATACAAAACACTGGTCCTCTATAATCCAATGCTTGTCAGGTAAGATGAGAAACGTGTTAGCTTCGTGAACGATGTAGTTCGTTTGAGCTGAAAAGTGACTGCCCTTACCTGAAACGAAGTCTTGAGTGTTGGAAGACACAGAGCCTGGGATTTAACTCCATTTCTGAAGGGAAACACACAGCATAGTTCTCATCCATGGATCACACTCTGCTTTAGAGCAAGAAGCACGCTCTAGCTTTCTAGAGTCTCTAAGACAGCAGGAAACGTGAGTGTGCTGAGAACATAAGAACGGTGTTTCCTACACATACAGGCCATATCTAGTCCAATTCTGCCTCTGAAATTGATACAAAGAACAGGTCTTCCATTTTCCAATGCTTGTCATTTAAGATGAGAAACGTGTGAGCTTCGGGAACGATGTAGTTCGTTTGAGCTGTAAAGTAACTGCCCTTACCTGAAATGAAGTCTTTTTTGTAGGAAGACTCAGAGCCTGAGATTTAACTCCATTTCTGAAGGGAAACACACAGCAGAGTTCTCTTCCATGGATCACACTCTGCTTTAGAGCAGAAGCATGCTCTAGCTTTCTAGAGTCTCTAAGACAGCAGGAAACGTGAGTGTGCTGAGAACAAAAGAACGGTGTTTCCTACACATACAGACCATATCTATTCCAAGTCGGCTTCTGAAACTGATACAATGCACTGGTCCTATAATATCCGATGCTTGTCAGTTAAGAAGAGAAACGTGTGAGCTTCGTGAACGATGTAGTTCGTTTGAGCTGTAAAGTAACAGCCCTCCTGAAACGAAGTGTTGCTTGTAGGAAGACTCAGATCCTGGGATTTAACTCCATTTCTGAAGGGAATCACAGAGCAGAGTTCTAATATATAGATCACACTCTGCTTTAGAGCAAGAAGCACGCTCTTGCTTTCTAGAGTCTCTAAGACAGCAGGAAACGTGAGTGTGCTGAGAACAAAAGAACGGTGTTTCCTACACATACGGACCATATCTAGTCCAACTCTGCCTCTGAAATTGATACAAAGCATAGGTCCTCCAGCATCCAATGCTTGTCATTTAAGATGAGAAACGTGTGAGTTTCGGGAACGCTGTAGTTCCTTTGAGCTGTAAAGTAACTGCCCTTACCTGAAACCAAGTGTTGCTTGTAGGAAGACTCAGAGCCTGGAGTTTAACTCCATTTCTGAAGTGAAACACACAGCAGAGTTTTCATATATAGATCACACTCTGCTTTAGAGCAAGAAGCACGCTCTTGCATTCTAGAGTCTCTAAGACAGCATGAAATATGAGTGTGCTGAGAACACAAGAACGGTGTTTCTTACACATTCGGACCATATCGAGTCCAACTCTGCCTCTGAAATTGATAAAAAGCACAGGTCCTCCAGCATCCAATGCTTGTCATTTAAGATGAGAAAAGTGTGAGCTTCGTGAAGGATGTAGTACGTTTGAGCTGAAAAGTGACTGCCCTTACCCGAAAGGAATTCTTGCTTATAGGAAGACACAGAGCCTGGAATTTAACTCCATTTCTGAAGAGAAACACACAGCAGAGTTCTCATCCATTGATCACACTCTGCTTTAGAGCAAGAAGCACGCTCTAGCTTTCTAGAGTCCCTAAGACAGCAGGAAACGTGAGAGTGCTGAGAACAAAAGAACGGTGTTTCCTACACATACGGACCATATCTAGTCCAACTCTTCTTCTGAAACTGATACAAAGCACTGGGCCTCTAACATCCAATGCTTGTCAGTTAAGATGAGAAACGTGTTAGCTTCATGAACGATGTAGTTCGTTTGAGCTGAAAAGTGACTGCCCTTACCTGAAACGAAGTCTTGAGTGTTGGAAGACACAGAACCTTGGATTTAACTCCATTTCTGAAGGGAAACACACAGCATAGTTCTCATCCATGGATCACACTCTGCTTCAGAGCAAGAAGCAAGCTCTTGCTTTCTAGATTCTCTAATACAGCAGGAAACGTGGTTGTGTTCAGAAAAAAAGAACTGTGTTTCCTACACATACGGAACATATCTAGTCCAACTCTGCTTGTGGAACTGAAACAAAGCACAGGTCCACTAACATCCAATGCTTGTCAGTGAAGATGAGAAACTTGTGAGCTTTGTGAACGATGTAGTTCGTTTGAGCTTTAAAGTAACTGCCCTTACCTGAAACGAAGTCTTGTTTGTAGGAAGACTCAGAGCCTGGGATTTAACTCCATTTCTGAAGTGAAAAACACAGCAGAGTTCTCATCCATTGATCACACTCTGCTTTAGAGCAAGAAGCACTCTCTAGCCTTCTAGAATCTCTAAGACAGCAGGAAACGTGAGTGTGCTGGGAACAAAAGAACGGTGTTTCCTACACATATGGACCATATCTAGTCCAACTCTGCTTCTGAAACTGATACAAAGCACTGGTCCTCTAACATCCAATGCTTTACAGTTAAGATGAGAAACGTGTTAGCTTCGTGAACGATGTAGTTCGTTTGAGCTGAAAAGTGACTGCCATTCACTGAAACGAAGTCTTGCATGTTGGAAGACACAGAGCCTGGGATTTAACTCCATTTCTGAAGGGAAACACACAACAGAGTTCTCTTCCATGGATCACACTCTGCTTTAGAGCAAGAAGCACGCTCTTGCTTTCTAGATTCTCTAATACAGCAGCAAACGTGAGTGTGCTAAGAACAAATGAACGGTGTTTCCTACACATACGGACCATATCTATTCCAACTCTGCTTCTGAAACTGATACAAAGCACTGGTCCTATAATATCCGATGCTTGTCAGTTAAGATGAGAAACGTGTGAGCTTCGTGAACGATGTAGTTCGTTTGAGCAGTAAAGTAACAGCCCTCCTGAAACGAAGTGTTGCTTGTAGGAAGACTCAGTGCCTGGGATTTAACTCCATTTCTGAAGGGAAACACACAGCAGAGTTCTCATATATAGATCACACTGTGCTTTAGAGCAAGAAGCATTCTCTTGCATTCTAGAGTCTCTAAGACAGCAGGAAACATGAGTGTGCTGAGAACACAAGAACGGTGATTCTTACACATTCGGACCATATCAAGTCCAATTCTGCCTCGGAAATTGACAAAAAGCACAGGTCCTCCAGCATCAATTGCTTGTCATTTAAGATGAGAAACGTGTGAACTACGTGAAGGATGTAGTTCCTTTGAGCTGAAAAGTAACTGCCCTTACCTGAAATGAAGTCTTTTTTGTAGGAAGACTCAGAGCCTGGGATTTAACTCCATTGCTGAAGGGAAACACACAGCAGAGTTCTCTTCCATGGATCACACTCTGCTTTAGAGCAAGAAGCATGCTCTAGCTTTCTAGAGTCTCTAAGACAGCAGGAAACGTGAGTGTGCTGAGAACAAAAGAACGGTGTTTCCTACACATACGGACCATATCTAGTCCAACTCTGCTTCTGAAACTGATACAAAACACTGGTCCTCTATAATCCAATGCTTGTCAGGTAAGATGAGAAACGTGTTAGCTTCGTGAACGATGTAGTTCGTTTGAGCTGAAAAGTGACTGCCCTTACCTGAAACGAAGTCTTGAGTGTTGGAAGACACAGAGCCTGGGATTTAACTCCATTTCTGAAGGGAAACACACAGCATAGTTCTCATCCATGGATCACACTCTGCTTTAGAGCAAGAAGCACGCTCTAGCTTTCTAGAGTCTCTAAGACAGCAGGAAACATGAGTGTGCTGAGAAAAAAAGAACGGTGTTTCCTACACATACGGACCATTTCTAGTCCAACTCTGCCTCTGAAATTGATACAAAGAACAGGTCCTCCATTTTCCAATGCTTGTCATTTAAGATGAGAAATGTGTGAGCTTCGTTAACGATGTAGTTCGTTTGAGCTGTAAAGTAACAGCCCTCCTGAAACGAAGTGTTGCTTGTAGGAAGACTCAGATCCTGGAATTTAACTCCAATCCTGAAGTGAAACACACAGTAGAGTTCTCAGCCATTGATCACACTCTGCTTTAGAGCAAGAAGCACGCTCTAGCTTTCTAGAGTCCCTAAGACAGCCGGAAACGTGAGTGTGCTGAGAACAAAAGAACGGTGTTTCCTACACATACGGAAGATTTCTAGTCCATCTCTGGTTCTGAAACTGAGACAAAGCCCTGGTCCTCTAACATCCAATGCTTGTCAGTTAAGATGAGAAACGTGTTAGCTTCATGAACGATGTAGTTCGTTTGAGCTGAAAAGTGACTGCCCTTACCTGAAACGAAGTCTTGAGTGTTGGAAGACACAGAGCCTGGGATTTAACTCCATTTCTGAAGGGAAACACACAGCATAGTTCTCATCCATGGATCACACTCTGCTTCAGAGCAAGAAGCAAGCTCTTGCTTTCTAGATTCTCTAATACAGCAGGAAACGTGTTTGTGTTCAGAAAAAAAGAACTGTGTTTCCTACACATACGGAACATATCTAGTCCAACTCTGCTTGTGGAACTGAAACAAAGCACAGGTCCACTAACATCCAATGCTTGTCAGTGAAGATGAGAAACATGTGAGCTTTGTGAACGATGTAGTTGGTTTGAGCTTTAAAGTAACTGCCCTTACCTGTAACGAAGTCTTGTTTGTAGGAAGAGTCAGTGGGATTTAACTCCATTTCTGAAGGGAAACACACAGTAGAGTTCTCATCCATTGATCACACTCTGCTTTAGAGCAAGAAGCACGCTCTAGCTTTCTAGAGTCTCTAAGACAGCAGGAAACATGAGTGTGCTGAGAGCAAAAGAACGGTGTTTCTTACAAATTCGGACCTTATTGAGTCCAACTCTGCCTCTGAAATTGATACAAAGCACAGGTCCTCCAGCATCCAATGCTTGTCATTTAAGATGAGAAACGTGTGAGCTTCGGGAACTATGTAGTTCGTTTGAGCTGTAAAGTAACTGCCCTTACCTGAAACGAAGTCTTTTTTGTAGGAAGACTCCGAGCCTGGGATTTAACTCCTATTCTGAAGTGAAAAACACAGCAGAGTTCTCATCCATTGATCACACTCTGCTTTAGAGCAAGAAGCACGCTCTAGCTTTCTAGAGTCTCTAAGACAGCAGGAAACATGAGTGTGCTGAGAAAAAAAGAACGGTGTTTCCTACACATACGGACCATATCTAGTCCAACTCTGCTTCTGAAACTGATACAAAGCACTGGTCCTCTAAAATCCAATGCTTGTCAGTTAAGATGAGAAACGTGTTAGATTCGTGAACAATGTAGTTCGTTTGAGGTGAAAAGTGACTGCCCTTCCCTGAAACGAAGTCTTGCATGTTGGAAGACACAGAGCCTGGGATTTAACTCCATTTCTGAAGGGAAACACACAGCAGAGTTCTCTTCCATGGATCACACTCTGCTTTAGAGCAAGAAGCACGCTCTTGCTTTCTAGATTCTCTAATACAGCAGCAAACGTGAGTGTGCTAAGAACAAATGAACGGTGTTTCCTACACATACGGACCATATCTATTCCAACTCTGCTTCTGAAACTGATACAAAGCACTGGTCCTATAATATTCGATGCTTGTCAGTTAAGATGAGAAACGTGTGAGCTTCGTGAACGATATAGTTCGTTTGAGCAGTAAAGTAACAGCCTTCCTGAAACGAAGTGTTGTTTGTAGGAAGATTCAGAGCCTGGGATTTAACTCCATTTCTGAAGTGAAAAACACAGCAGAGTTCTCCTCCATTGATCACACTCTGGTTTAGAGCAAGAAGCACGCTCTAGCTTTCTAGAGTCTCTAAGACAGCAGGAAACGTGAGTGTGCTGAGAACAAAAGAACGGTGTTTCCTACACATATGGACCATATCTAGTCCACCTCTGCTTCTGAAACTGATACAAAGCACTGGTCCTCTAACATCCAATGCTTGTCAGTTAAGATGAGAAACGTTTTAGCTTCGTGAACGATGTAGTTCGTTTGAGCTGAAAAGGGACTGCCCTTCCCTAAAACGTAGTCTTGCATGTTGGAAGACACAGAGCCTGGGATTTAACTCCATTTCTGAAGGGAAACACACAGCAGAGTTCTCTTTCATGGATCACACTCTGCTTTAAAGCAAGAAGCACGCTCTTGCTCTCTAGATTCTCTAAAGCAACAACAAATATGAGTGTGCTAAGAACAAATGACCGGTGTTTCCTACACATACTGACCATATCTAGTCCAACTCTGCTTCTGAAATTGATACAAACCACTGGTCCTCTAACATCCAATGCTTGTCAGTTAACATGAGAAACGTGTGAGCTTCGGGAACGATGTAGTTCCTTTGAGCTGTAAAGTAACTGCCCTTACCTGAAACGAAGTGTTGCTTGTAGGAAGACTCAGAGCCTGGGGTTTAACCTCATTTCTGAAGTCAAACACACAGCAGAGTTCTCATATATTGATCACACTCTGCTTTAGAGCAAGAAGCACGCTCTTGCTTTCTAGAGTCTCTAAGACAGCAGGAAACATGAGTGTGCTGAGAACACAAGAACGGTGTTTCTTACACATTCGTACCATATCGAGTCCAAATCTGCCTCTGAAATTGATAAAAAGAACAGGTCCTCCAGCATAAAATGCTTGTCATTTAAGATGAGAAACGTGTGAGCTTCGTGAAGGATGTAGTTGGTTTGAGCTGAAAACTGACTGCCCTTACTTGAAAGGAATTCTTGCTTGAAGGAAGACACAGAGCCTGGAATTGAACTCCAGTTCTGAAGGGAAACACACAGCAGAGTTCTCATCCATTGATCACACTCTGCTTTAGAGCAAGAAGCACGCTCTAGCTTTCTAGAGTCTCTAAGACAGCAGGAAAAGTCAGTGTGCTGAGAACAAAAGAACGGTGTTTCCTACACATACAGACCATATCTAGTCCAACTCTGCCTCTGAAATTGATACAAAGCACAGGTCCTCCAGCATCCAATGCTTGTCATTTAAGATGAGAAACGTGTGAGCTTCGGGAATGATGTAGTTCCTTTGAGCTGTAAAGTAACTGCCCTTACCTGAAACCAAGTGTTGCTTGTAGGAAGACTCAGAGACTGGGGTTTAACTCCATTTCTGAAGTGAAACACACAGCAGAGTTCTCATATATAGATCACACTCTGCTTTAGAGCAAGAAGCACGCTTTTGCTTTCTAGAGTCTCTAAGACAGCAGGAAACATGAGTGTGCTGATAACACAAGAACGGTGTTTCTTACACATTCGGACCATTTCGAGTCCAACTCTGCCTCTCAAATTGATAAAAAGCACAGGTCCTCCAGCACCCAATGCTTGTCATTTAAGATGAGAAAAGTGTGAGCTTCGTGAAGGATGTAGTACGTTTGAGCTGAAAAGTGACTGCCCTTACCCGAAAGGAATTCTTGCTTATAGGAAGACACAGAGCCTGGAATTTAACTCCATTTCTGAAGTGAAACACACAGCAGAGTTCTCATCCATTGATCACACTCTGCTTTAGAGCAAGAAGCACGCTCTAGCTTTCTAGAGTCTCTAAGACAGCAGGAAACGTGAGTGTGCTGAGAACAAAAGAACGGTGTTTCCTACACATACGGACCATATCTAGTCCAACTCTGCCTCTGAAACTGATACAAAGCACAGGTCCTCCAGCATACAATGCTTGTCATTTAAGATGAGAAACGTGTGAGCTTCGGGAATGATGTAGTTCCTTTGAGATGTAAAGTAACTGCCCTTACCTGAAACGAAGTGTTGCTTGTAGGAAGACTCAGAGCCTGGGGTTTAACTCCATTTCTGAAGTGAAACACACAGCAGAGTTCTCATATATAGATCACAATCTGCTTTAGAGCAAGAAGCACTCTTTTGCTTTCTAGAGTCTCTAAGACAGCATGAAACATGAGTGTCCTGATAACACAAGAACAGTGTTTCTTACACATTCGGACCATATCGAGTCCAACTCTGCCTCTGAAATTGATAAAAAGCACAGGTTCTCCAGCATCCAATGCTTGTCATTTAAGATGAGAAAAGTGTGAGCTTCGTGAAGGATGTAGTTCGTTTGAGCTGAAAAGTGACTGCCCTTACCCGAAAGGAATTCTTGCTTGTAGGAAGACACAGAGCCTGGAATTTAACTCCATTTCTGAAGTGAAACACACAGCAGAGTTCTCATCCATTGATCACACTCTACTTTAGAGCAAGAAGCACGCTCTAGCTTTCTAGAGTCCCTAAGACAGCAGGAAACGTGAGTGTGCTAAGAACAAATGAACGGTGTTTCCTACACATATGGACCATATCTATTCCAACTCTGCTTCTGAAACTGATACAAAGCACTGGTCCTTTAACATCCAATGCTTGTCAGTTAAGATGAGAAACGTGTATGCTTCGTGAACGATGTAGTTCCTTTGAGCTGAAAAGTGACTGCCCTTCCCTGAAACGAAGTCTTGCATGTTTCAAGACACAGAGCCTGGGATTTAACTCAATTTCTGAAGGGAAAAACACAGCAGAGTTCTCTCCCATGGATCACACTCTGCTTTAGAGCAAGAAGCACGCTCTTGCTTTCTAGATTCTCTAATACAGCAGCAAACGTGAGTGTGCTAAGAACAAATGAACGGTATTTCCTACACATACGGATCATATCTATTCCAACTCTGCTTCCGAAACTGATACAAAGCACTGGTCCTATAACATCCGAAGCTTGTCAGTTAAGATGAGAAACGTGTGAGCTTCGTGAACGATGTAGTTCGTTTGAGCTGTAAAGTAACAGCCCTCCTGAAACGAAGTGTTGTTTGTAGGAATACTCAGAGCCTGGGATTTAACTCCATTTCTGAAGGGAAACACACAGCAGAGTTCTCATATATAGATCACACTCTGCTTTAGAGCAAGAAGCACGCTCTTGCTTTCTAGAGTCTCTAAGACAGCAGGAAACGTGAGTGTGCTGAGAACAAAAGAACGGTGTATCCTACACATACGGACCATATCTAGTCCAACTCTGCCTCTGAAATTCATACAAAGCACAGGTCCTCCACGATCCAATGCTTGTCATTTAAGATGAGAAACGTGTGAGCTTCGTGAAGGATGTAGTTCGTTTGAGCTGATAACTGACTGCCCTTACTTGAAAGGAATTCTTGCTTGTAGGAAGACACAGAGCCTGGAATTGAACTCCATTTCTGAAGGGATACACACAGCAGAGTTCTCATCCATTGATCACACTCTACTTTAGAGCAAGAAGCACGCTCTAGCTTTCTAGAGTCCCTAAGACAGCAGGAAACATGAGTGTGCTGAGAGCAAAAGAACGGTGTTTCTTACAAATTCTGACCTTATTGAGTGCAACTCTGCCTCAGAAATTGATACAAAGCACAGGTCCTCCAGCATCCAATGCTTGTCATTTAAGATGAGAAACGTGTGAGGTTCGGGAATGATGTAGTTCGTTTGAGCTGTAAAGTAACTGCCCTTACCTGAAACGACGTCTTTTTTGTAGGAAGACTCAGAGCCTGGGATTTAACTCCTATTCTGAAGTGAAAAACACAGCAGAGTTCTCATCCATTGATCACACTCTGCTTTAGAGCAAGAAGCACGCTCTAGCTTTCTAGAGTCTCTAAGACAGCAGGAAACGGGAGTGTGCTGAGAACAAAAGAACGGTGTTTCCTACACATACGGACCATATCTAGTCCAACTCTGCTTCTGAAACTGATACAAAGCACTGGTCCTCTAACATCCAATGCTTGTCAGTTAAGATGAGAAACGTGTTAGCTTCGTTATCGATGTAGTTCCTTTGAGATGAAAAGTGACTACCCTCCCTGAAAAGTAGACTTGCACGTTGGAAGACACAGAGCCAGGGATTTAACTCCATTTCTGAAGGGAAACACACAGCAGAGTTCTCTTCCATGGATCACACTCTGCTTTAAAGCCAGAAGCACGCTCTTGCTTTCTAGATTCTCTAATACAACAACAAACATGAGTGTGCTAAGAACAAATGACCGGTGTTTCCTACACATACCGACCATATCTATTCCAACTCTGCTTCTGAAACTGATACAAAGCACTGGTCCTATAACATCCGATGCTTGTCAGTTAAGATGAGAAACG
Organism: Onychomys leucogaster; assembly: GCA_949786385.1. Lineage (NCBI taxonomy): Eukaryota > Metazoa > Chordata > Mammalia > Rodentia > Cricetidae > Onychomys > Onychomys leucogaster. Next base: position 1,222,677 of record CATKUP010000009.1, on the reverse strand, counting down.
TGTGAGCTTCATGAACGATGTAGTTCGTTTGAGCTTAAAAGTGACTGCTCTTACCTGAAACGAAGTCTTGAGTGTTGGAAGACACAGAGCCTGGGATTAAACTCCATTTCTGAAGGGAAACACACAGCATATTTCTCATCCATGGATCACACTCTACTTCAGATCAAGAAGCACGCTCTTGCTTTCTAGAGTCCCTAGGACAGCAGGAAAAGTGAGTGCGCTGAGAACAAAAGAACAGTGTTTCCTACACATATGGACCATTTCTAGTCCATCTCTGCTTCTGAAACTGAGACAAAGCACTGGTCCTCTAACATCCAATACTTGTCAGTTAAGATGAGAAACGTTTTAGCTTCGTGAACGATGTAGTTCGTTTGAGCTGAAATGTGACTGCCCTTACCTGAAACGAAGTCTTGTTTGTAGGAAGACTCAGAGCCTGGGGTTTGACTCCATTTCTGAAGTGAAACACACAGCAGAGTTCTCATATATAGATCACACTCTGCTTTAGAGCAAGAAGCACGCTCTTGCTTTCTAGATTCTCTAAGACAGCAGGAAACATGAGTGTGGTGAGAACAAAAGAACGGTGTTTCTTACACATTAGGCCCATATCGAGTCCAACTCTGCCTATGAAATTGATAAAAAGCACAGGTCCTGCAGCATCCAATGCTTGTCATTTAAGATGAGAAACGTGTGAGCTTCGTGAAGGATGTAGTTCGTTTGAGCAGAAAAGGGACTGCCCTTACTTGAAAGGAATTCTTGCTTGTAGGAAGACATAGAGCCTGGAATTGAACTCCTTTTCTGAAGGGAAACACACAGCAGAGTTCTCATCCATTGATCACACTCTGCTTTAGAGCAAGAACCACGCTCTAGCTTTCTAGAGTCCCTAAGACAGCAGGAAACATGAGTGTGCTGAGAGCAAAAGAACGGTGTTTCTTACAAATTGGGACCGTATTGAGTCCAACTCTGCCTCTGAAATTGATACAAAGCACAGGTCCTCCAGCATCCAATGCTTGTCATTTAAGATGAGAAACGTGTGAGCTTCGGGAAAGATGTAGTTCGTTTGAGATGTAAAGTAACTGCCCTTACCTGAAACGAAGTCTTTTTTGTAGGAAGACTCAGAGACTGGGATTTAACTCCATTGCTGAAGGGAAACACACAGCAGAGTTCTCTTCCATGGATCACACTCTGCTTTAGAGCAAGAAGCACGCTCTAGCTTTCTAGATTCCCTAAGACAGCAGGAAACGTGAGAGTGCTGAGAACAAAAGAACGGTGTTTCCTACACTACGGACCATATCTATTCCAACTCTGCTTCGGAAACTGATACAAAGCACTGGTCCTATAACATCTGCTGCTTGTCAGGTAAGATGAGAAACGTGTGAGCTTTATGAACGATGTAGTTCGTTTGAGCTGTAAAGTAACAGCCCTCCTGAAACGAAGTGTTGCTTGTAGGAAGACTCAGAGCGTGGAATTTAACTCCTATTCTGAAGTGAAAAACACAGCAGAGTTCTCATCCATTGATCACACTCTGCTTTAGAGCAAGAAGCACGCTCTAGCTTTCTAGAGGCTCTAAGACAGCAGGAAACGTGAGTGTGCTGAGAACAAAAGAACGGTGTTTCCTACATATACGGATCATATCTAGTCCAACTCTGCTTCTGAAACTGATACAAAGCACTGGTCCTCTAACATCCAATGCTTGTCAGTTAAGATGAGAAACCTGTTAGCTTTGTGAACGATGTAGTTCCTTTGAGATGAAAAGTGACTGCCCTTACCTGAAACGTAGTCTTGCATGTTGGAAGACATAGAGGGGATTTAACTCCATTTCTGAAGGGAAACACACAGCAGAGTTCTCTTCCATCGATCACACTCTGCTTTAAAGCAAGAAGCACGCTCTTGCTTTCTAGATTCTCTAATACAACAGCAAACGTGAGTGTGCTAAGAACAAATGACCGGTGTTTCCTACACATACCGACCATATCTATTCCAACTCTGCTTCTGAAACTGATACAAAGCACTGGTCCTATAATATCCGATGCTTGTCAGTTAAGATGAGAAACGTGTGAGCTTCGTGAACGATGTAGTTCGTTTGAGCTGAATAGTGACTGCCCTTACCTGAAACGAAGTCTTGAGTGTTGGAAGACACAGAGCTTGGGATTTAACTCCATTTCTGAAGGGAAACACACAGCATATTTCTCATCCATGGATCACACTCTGCTTCAGAGCAAGAAGCACGCTCTTGCTTTCTAGATTCTCTAATACAGCAGGAAACGTGGTTGTGCTCAGAAAAAAAGAACTGTGTTTCCTACACATACGGACCATATCTAGTCCAACTCTGCTTGTGGAACTGAAACAAAGCACAGGTCAACTAACATCCAATGCTTGTCAGTGAAGATGAGAAACGTGTGAGCTTTGTGAATGATGTAGTTCGTTTGAGCTTTAAAGTAACTGCCCTTACCTGAAACGAAGTCTTGTTTGTAGGAAGACTCAGAGCCTGGGATTTAACTCCATTTCTGAAGTGAAACACACAGCAGAGTTCTCATCCATTGATCACACTCTGCTTTAGAGCAAGAAGCACGCTCTAGCTTTCTAGAGTCTCTAAGACAGCAGGAAACGTGAGTGTGCTGAGAACAAAAGAAAGGTGTTTCCTACACATACGGACCATATCTAGTCCAACTCTGCCTCTGAAATTGATACAAAGCACAGATCCTCCAGCATCCAATGCTTGTCATTTAAGATGAGAAACGTGTGAGCTTCGGGAACGATGTAGTTCCTTTGAGCTGTAAAGTAACTGCCCTTACCTGAAACGAAGTGTTGCTTGTAGAAAGACTCAGAGCCTGGGGTTTAACTCCATTTCTGAAGTGAAACACACAACAGTGTTCTCATATATAGATCACACTCTGCTTTAGAGCAAGATGCACGCTCTTGCTTTCTAGATTCTCTAATGAAGCAGCAAACGTGAGTGTGCTAAGAACAAATGAACGGTGTTTCCTACACATACGGACCATATCTATTCCAACTCTGCTTAGGAAACTGATACAAAGCACTGGTCCTATAACATCTGATGCTTGTCAGTTAAGATGAGAAACGTGTGAGCTTTATGAACGATGTAGTTCGTTTGAGCTGTAAAGTAACAGCCCTCCTGAAACGAAGTGTTGCTTATAGGAAGATTCAGAGCCTGGGGTTTAACTCCATTTCTGAAGGGAAACACACAGCTGAGTTCTCATATATAGATCACACTCTGCTTTAGAGCAAGAAGCACGCTCTTGCTTTCTAGACTCTCTAAGACAGCCGAAACATGAGTGTGCTGAGAACACAAGAACGGTGTTTAGTACACATATGGACCATATGTAGTCCAACTCTGCCTCTGAAATTGATACAAAGCACAGGTCCTCCAGCATCCAATTATTGTCATTTAAGATGAGAAACGTGTGAGCTTCAGGAACGATGTAGTTCGTTTGAGCTGTAAAGTAACTGCCCTTACCAGAAACGAAGTCTTTTTTGTAGGAAGACTCAGAGCCTGGGATTTAACTCCATTTCTGAAGTGAAAAACACAGCAGAGTTCTCATCCATTGATCACACTCTGCTTAAGAGCAAGAAGCACGCGCTAGCTTTCTAGAGTCTCTAAGAGAGCAGGAAACGTGAGTGTGCTGAGAACAAAAGAACGGTGTTTCCTACACATATGGACCATATCTAGTCCAACTCCGCTTCTGAAACTGATACAAAGCACTGGTCCTCTAACATCCAATGCTTTACAGTTAAGATGAGAAACGTGTTAGCTTCGTGAACGATGTAGTTCGTTTGAGCTGAATTGACTGCCCTTACCTGATACGAATTCTTTCTTGTAGGAAGACACAGAGCTTGGGATTTTACTCCATTTCTGAAGGGAAACACACAGCAGAGTTCTCTTCCATGGATCACACTCTGCTTTAGAGCAAGAAGCACGGTGTTGCTTTCTAGATTCTCTAATACAGCAGCAAACGTGAGTGTGCTAAGAACAAATGAACGGTGTTTCCTACACATACGGACCATATCTATTCCAACTCTGCTTCTGAAACTGATACAAAGCACTGGTCCTATAATATCCTATGCTTGTCAGTTAAGATGAGAAACGTGGGAGCTTCGTGAACAATGTAGTTCTTTTGAGCTCTAAAGTAACAGCCCTCCTGAAACGAATTGTTGCTTGTAAGAAGACTCAGAGCCTGCGATTTAACTCCATTTCTGAAGGGAAACACACACCAGAGTTCTCATATATAGATCACACTCTGCTTTAGAGCAAGAAGCACGCTCTTGCTTTCTAGAGTCTCTAAGACAGCAGGAAACGTGAGTGTGCTGAGAACAAAAGAACGGTGTTTCCTACACATAAGGACCATATCTATTCCAACTCTGCTTCTGAAACTGATACAAAGCACTGGTCCTCTAACATTCGATGCTTGTCAGTTAAGATGAGAAACGTGTGAGCTTCGTGAACGATGTAGTTTGTTTGAGCTGTAAAGTAAGTGCCCTTACTTTAAAGGAATTCTTGCTTGTAGGAAGACACAGAGCCTGGAATTGAACTCCATTTCTGAAGGGATACACACAGCAGAGTTCTCATCCATTGATCACACTCTACTTTAGAGCAAGAAGCACGCTCTAGCTTTCTAGAGTCCCTAAGACAGCAGGAAACATGAGTGTGCTGAGAGCAAAAGAACGGTGTTTCTTACAAATTCTGACCTTATTGAGTGCAACTCTGCCTCAGAAATTGATACAAAGCACAGGTCCTCCAGCATCCAATGCTTGTCATTTAAGATGAGAAATGTGTGAGCTTCGGGAACGATGTAGTTCGTTTGAGCTGTAAAGTAACTGCCCTTACCTGAAACGAAGTCTTTTTTGTAGGAAGACTCAGAGCCTGGGATTTAACTCCTATTCTGAAGTGAAAAACACAGCAGAGTTCTCTTCCATGGATCACACTCTGCTTTAAAGCCAGAAGCACGCTCTTGCTTTCTAGATTCTCTAATACAACAGCAAACATGAGTGTGCTAAGAACAAATGACCGGTGTTTCCTACACATACCGACCATATCTATTCCAACTCTGCTTCTGAAACTGATACAAAGCACTGGTCCTATAACATCCGATGCTTGTCAGTTAAGATGAGAAACGTGTGAGCTTCGTGAACGATGTAGTTCGTTTGAGCTTAAAAGTGACTGCTCTTACCTGAACCGAAGTCTTGAGTGTTGGAAGACACAGAGCCTGGGATTAAACTCCATTTCTGAAGGGAAACACACAGCATATTTCTCATCCATGGATCACACTCTGCTTCAGAGCAAGAAGCACGCTCTTGCTTTCTAGAGTCCCTAGGACAGCAGGAAACGTGAGTGTGCTGAGAACAAAAGAACAGTGTTTCCTACACATATGGACCATTTCTAGTCCATCTCTGCTTCTGAAACTGAGACAAAGCACTGGTCCTCTAACATCCAATACTTGTCAGTTAAGATGAGAAACGTTTTAGCTTCGTGAACGATGTAGTTCGTTTGAGCTGAAATGTGACTGCCCTTACCTGAAACGAAGTCTTGTTTGTAGGAAGACTCAGAGCCTGGGGTTTAACTCCATTTCTGAAGTGAAACACACAGCAGAGTTCTCATATATAGATCACACTCTGCTTTAGAGCAAGAAGCACGCTCTTGCTTTCTAGATTCTCTAAGACAGCAGGAAACATGAGTGTGGTGAGAACAAAAGAACGGTGTTTCTTACACATTAGGCCCTTATCGAGTCCAACTCTGCCTATGAAATTGATAAAAAGCACAGGTCCTCCAGCATCCAATGCTTGTCATTTAAGATGAGAAACGTGTGAGCTTCAGGAACGATGTAGTTCGTTTGAGATGTAAAGTAACTGCCCTTACCTGAAACGAAGTCTTTTTTGTAGGAAGACTCAGAGCCTGGGATTTAACTCCATTGCTGAAGGGAAACACACAGCAGAGTTCTCTTCCATGGATCACACTCTGCTTTAGAGCAAGAAGCACGCTCTAGCTTTCTAGATTCCCTAAGACAGCAGGAAACGTGAGAGTGCTGAGAACAAAAGAACGGTGTTTCCTACACATACGGACCATATCTATTCCAACTCTGCTTCGGAAACTGATACAAAGCACTGGTCCTATAACATCTGCTGCTTGTCAGGTAAGATGAGAAATGTGTGAGCTTTATGAACGATGTAGTTCGTTTGAGCTGTAAAGTAACAGCCCTCCTGAAACGAAGTGTTGCTTGTAGGAAGACTCAGAGCCTGGGATTTAACTCCTATTCTGAAGTGAAAAACACAGCAGAGTTCTCATCCATTGATCACACTCTGCTTTAGAGCAAGAAGCACGCTCTAGCTTTCTAGAGGCTCTAAGACAGCAGGAAACGTGAGTGTGCTGAGAACAAAAGAACGGTGTTTCCTACATATACGGACCTTATCTAGTCCAACTCTGCTTCTGAAACTGATACAAAGCACTGGTCCTCTAACATCCAATGCTTGTCAGTTAAGATGAGAAACCTGTTAGCTTTGTGAACGATGTAGTTCCTTTGAGATGAAAAGTGACTGCCCTTACCTGAAACGTAGTCTTGCATGTTGGAAGACATAGAGGGGATTTAACTCCATTTCTGAAGGGAAACACACAGCAGAGTTCTCTTCCATCGATCACACTCTGCTTTAAAGCAAGAAGCACGCTCTTGCTTTCTAGATTCTCTAATACAACAGCAAACGTGAGTGTGCTAAGAACAAATGACCGGTGTTTCCTACACATACCGACCATATCTATTCCAACTCTGCTTCTGAAACTGATACAAAGCACTGGTCCTATAATATCCGATGCTTGTCAGTTAAGATGAGAAACGTGTGAGCTTCGTGAACGATGTAGTTCGTTTGAGCTGAATAGTGACTGCCCTTACCTGAAACGAAGTCTTGAGTGTTGGAAGACACAGAGCTTGGGATTTAACTCCATTTCTGAAGGGAAACACACAGCATATTTCTCATCCATGGATCACACTCTGCTTCAGAGCAAGAAGCACGCTCTTGCTTTCTAGATTCTCTAATACAGCAGGAAACGTGTTTGTGTTCAGAAAAAAAGAACTGTGTTTCCTACACATACGGACCATATCTAGTCCAACTCTGCTTGTGGAACTGAAACAAAGCACAGGTCCACTAACATCCAATGCTTGTCAGTGAAGATGAGAAACGTGTGAGCTTTGTGAATGATGTAGTTCGTTTGAGCTTTAAAGTAACTGCCCTTACCTGAACCGAAGTCTTGTTTGTAGGAAGACTCAGAGCCTGGGATTTAACTCCATTTCTGAAGTGAAACACACAGCAGAGTTCTCATCCATTGATCACACTCTGCTTTAGAGCAAGAAGCACGCTCTAGCTTTCTAGAGTCTCTAAGACAGCAGGAAACGTGAGTGTGCTGAGAACAAAAGAAAGGTGTTTCCTACACATACGGACCATATCTAGTCCAACACTGCCTCTGAAATTGATACAAAGCACAGTGCTCCAGCATCCAATGATTGTCATTTAAGATGAGAAACGTGTGAGCTTCGGGAACGATGTAGTTCCTTTGAGCTGTAAAGTAACTGCCCTTACCTGAAACGAAGTGTTGCTTGTAGAAAGACTCAGAGCCTGGGGTTTAACTCCATTTCTGAAGTGAAACACACAACAGTGTTCTCATATATAGATCACACTCTGCTTTAGAGCAAGAAGCATGCTCTTGCTTTCTAGATTCTCTAATGAAGCAGCAAACGTGAGTGTGCTAAGAACAAATGAACGGTGTTTCCTACACATACGGACCATATCTATTCCAACTCTGCTTAGGAAACTGATACAAAGCACTGGTCCTATAACATCTGATGCTTGTCAGTTAAGATGAGAAACGTGTGAGCTTTATGAACGATGTAGTTCGTTTGAGCTGTAAAGTAACAGCCCTCCTGAAACGAAGTGTTGCTTGTAGGAAGACTCAGAGCCTGGGGTTTAACTCCATTTCTGAAGGGAAACACACAGCTGAGTTCTCATATATAGATCACACTCTGCTTTAGAGCAAGAAGCACGCTCTTGCTTTCTAGACTCTCTAAAACAGCCGAAACATGAGTGTGCTGAGAACACAAGAACGGTGTTTAGTACACATATGGACCATATGTAGTCCAACTCTGCCTCTGAAATTGATACAAAGCACAGGTCCTCCAGCATCCAATTATTGTCATTTAAGATGAGAAACGTGTGAGCTTCAGGAACGATGTAGTTCGTTTGAGCTGTAAAGTAACTGCCCTTACCAGAAACGAAGTCTTTTTTGTAGGAAGACTCAGAGCCTGGGATTTAACTCCATTTCTGAAGTGAAAAACACAGCAGAGTTCTCATCCATTGATCACACTCTGCTTAAGAGCAAGAAGCACGCGCTAGCTTTCTAGAGTCCCTAAGACAGCAGGAAACATGAGTGTGCTGAGAGCAAAAGAACGGTGTTTCTTACAAATTCTGACCTTATTGAGTGCAACTCTGCCTCAGAAATTGATACAAAGCACAGGTCCTCCAGCATCCAATGCTTGTCATTTAAGATGAGAAATGTGTGAGCTTCGGGAACGATGTAGTTCGTTTGAGCTGTAAAGTAACTGCCCTTACCTGAAACGAAGTCTTTTTTGTAGGAAGACTCAGAGCCTGGGATTTAACTCCTATTCTGAAGTGAAAAACACAGCAGAGTTCTCATCCATTGATCACACTCTGCTTTAGAGCAAGAAGCACGCTCTAGCTTTCTAGAGTCTCTAAGACAGCAGGAAACGGGAGTGTGCTGAGAACAAAAGAACGGTGTTTCCTACACATACGGACCATATCTAGTCCAACTCTGCTTCTGAAACTGATACAAAGCACTGGTCCTCTAACATCCAATGCTTGTCAGTTAAGATGAGAAACGTGTTAGCTTCGTTATCGATGTAGTTCCTTTGAGATGAAAAGTGACTACCCTCCCTGAAACGTAGACTTGCACGTTGGAAGACACAGAGCCTGGGATTTAACTCCATTTCTGAAGGGAAACACACAGCAGAGTTCTCTTCCATGGATCACACTCTGCTTTAAAGCCAGAAGCACGCTCTTGCTTTCTAGATTCTCTAATACAACAGCAAACATGAGTGTGCTAAGAACAAATGACCGGTGTTTCCTACACATACCGACCATATCTATTCCAACTCTGCTTCTGAAACTGATACAAAGCACTGGTCCTATAACATCCGATGCTTGTCAGTTAAGATGAGAAACGTGTGAGCTTCGTGAACGATGTAGTTCGTTTGAGCTTAAAAGTGACTGCTCTTACCTGAAACGAAGTCTTGAGTGTTGGAAGACACAGAGCCTGGGATTAAACTCCATTTCTGAAGGGAAACACACAGCATATTTCTCATCCATGGATCACACTCTGCTTCAGAGCAAGAAGCACGCTCTTGCTTTCTAGAGTCCCTAGGACAGCAGGAAACGTGAGTGTGCTGAGAACAAAAGAACAGTGTTTCCTACACATATGGACCATTTCTAGTCCATCTCTGCTTCTGAAACTGAGACAAAGCACTGGTCCTCTAACATCCAATACTTGTCAGTTAAGATGAGAAACGTTTTAGCTTCGTGAACGATGTAGTTCGTTTGAGCTGAAATGTGACTGCCCTTACCTGAAACGAAGTCTTGTTTGTAGGAAGACTCAGAGCCTGGGGTTTAACTCCATTTCTGAAGTGAAACACACAGCAGAGTTCTCATATATAGATCACACTCTGCTTTAGAGCAAGAAGCACGCTCTTGCTTTCTAGATTCTCTAAGACAGCAGGAAACATGAGTGTGGTGAGAACAAAAGAACGGTGTTTCTTACACATTAGGCCCTTATCGAGTCCAACTCTGCCTATGAAATTGATAAAAAGCACAGGTCCTCCAGCATCCAATGCTTGTCATTTAAGATGAGAAACGTGTGAGCTTCAGGAACGATGTAGTTCGTTTGAGATGTAAAGTAACTGCCCTTACCTGAAACGAAGTCTTTTTTGTAGGAAGACTCAGAGCCTGGGATTTAACTCCTATTCTGAAGTGAAAAACACAGCAGAGTTCTCATCCATTGATCACACTCTGCTTTAGAGCAAGAAGCACGCTCTAGCTTTCTAGAGGCTCTAAGACAGCAGGAAACGTGAGTGTGCTGAGAACAAAAGAACGGTGTTTCCTACATATACGGACCTTATCTAGTCCAACTCTGCTTCTGAAACTGATACAAAGCACTGGTCCTCTAACATCCAATGCTTGTCAGTTAAGATGAGAAACCTGTTAGCTTTGTGAACGATGTAGTTCCTTTGAGATGAAAAGTGACTGCCCTTACCTGAAACGTAGTCTTGCATGTTGGAAGACATAGAGGGGATTTAACTCCATTTCTGAAGGGAAACACACAGCAGAGTTCTCTTCCATCGATCACACTCTGCTTTAAAGCAAGAAGCACGCTCTTGCTTTCTAGATTCTCTAATACAACAGCAAACGTGAGTGTGCTAAGAACAAATGACCGGTGTTTCCTACACATACCGACCATATCTATTCCAACTCTGCTTCTGAAACTGATACAAAGCACTGGTCCTATAATATCTGATGCTTGTCAGTTAAGATGAGAAACGTGTGAGCTTCGTGAACGATGTAGTTCGTTTGAGCTGAATAGTGACTGCCCTTACCTGAAACGAAGTCTTGAGTGTTGGAAGACACAGAGCTTGGGATTTAACTCCATTTCTGAAGGGAAACACACAGCATATTTCTCATCCATGGATCACACTCTGCTTCAGAGCAAGAAGCACGCTCTTGCTTTCTAGATTCTCTAATACAGCAGGAAACGTGTTTGTGTTCAGAAAAAAAGAACTGTGTTTCCTACACATACGGACCATATCTAGTCCAACTCTGCTTGTGGAACTGAAACAAAGCACAGGTCCACTAACATCCAATGCTTGTCAGTGAAGATGAGAAACGTGTGAGCTTTGTGAATGATGTAGTTCGTTTGAGCTTTAAAGTAACTGCCCTTACCTGAACCGAAGTCTTTTTTGTAGGAAGACTCAGAGCCTGGGATTTAACTCCATTTCTGAAGTGAAACACACAGCAGAGTTCTCATCCATTGATCACACTCTGCTTTAGAGCAAGAAGCACGCTCTAGCTTTCTAGAGTCTCTAAGACAGCAGGAAACGTGAGTGTGCTGAGAACAAAAGAAAGGTGTTTCCTACACATACGGACCATATCTAGTCCAACACTGCCTCTGAAATTGATACAAAGCACAGTGCTCCAGCATCCAATGATTGTCATTTAAGATGAGAAACGTGTGAGCTTCGGGAACGATGTAGTTCCTTTGAGCTGTAAAGTAACTGCCCTTACCTGAAACGAAGTGTTGCTTGTAGAAAGACTCAGAGCCTGGGGTTTAACTCCATTTCTGAAGTGAAACACACAACAGTGTTCTCATATATAGATCACACTCTGCTTTAGAGCAAGAAGCATGCTCTTGCTTTCTAGATTCTCTAATGAAGCAGCAAACGTGAGTGTGCTAAGAACAAATGAACGGTGTTTCCTACACATACGGACCATATCTATTCCAACTCTGCTTAGGAAACTGATACAAAGCACTGGTCCTATAACATCTGATGCTTGTCAGTTAAGATGAGAAACGTGTGAGCTTTATGAACGATGTAGTTCGTTTGAGCTGTAAAGTAACAGCCCTCCTGAAACGAAGTGTTGCTTGTAGGAAGACTCAGAGCCTGGGGTTTAACTCCATTTCTGAAGGGAAACACACAGCTGAGTTCTCATATATAGATCACACTCTGCTTTAGAGCAAGAAGCACGCTCTTGCTTTCTAGACTCTCTAAAACAGCCGAAACATGAGTGTGCTGAGAACACAAGAACGGTGTTTAGTACACATATGGACCATATGTAGTCCAACTCTGCCTCTGAAATTGATACAAAGCACAGGTCCTCCAGCATCCAATTATTGTCATTTAAGATGAGAAACGTGTGAGCTTCAGGAACGATGTAGTTCGTTTGAGCTGTAAAGTAACTGCCCTTACCAGAAACGAAGTCTTTTTTGTAGGAAGACTCAGAGCCTGGGATTTAACTCCATTTCTGAAGTGAAAAACACAGCAGAGTTCTCATCCATTGATCACACTCTGCTTAAGAGCAAGAAGCACGCGCTAGCTTTCTAGAGTCCCTAAGACAGCAGGAAACATGAGTGTGCTGAGAGCAAAAGAACGGTGTTTCTTACAAATTCTGACCTTATTGAGTGCAACTCTGCCTCAGAAATTGATACAAAGCACAGGTCCTCCAGCATCCAATGCTTGTCATTTAAGATGAGAAATGTGTGAGCTTCGGGAACGATGTAGTTCGTTTGAGCTGTAAAGTAACTGCCCTTACCTGAAACGAAGTCTTTTTTGTAGGAAGACTCAGAGCCTGGGATTTAACTCCTATTCTGAAGTGAAAAACACAGCAGAGTTCTCATCCATTGATCACACTCTGCTTTAGAGCAAGAAGCACGCTCTAGCTTTCTAGAGTCTCTAAGACAGCAGGAAACGGGAGTGTGCTGAGAACAAAAGAACGGTGTTTCCTACACATACGGACCATATCTAGTCCAACTCTGCTTCTGAAACTGATACAAAGCACTGGTCCTCTAACATCCAATGCTTGTCAGTTAAGATGAGAAACGTGTTAGCTTCGTTATCGATGTAGTTCCTTTGAGATGAAAAGTGACTACCCTCCCTGAAACGTAGACTTGCACGTTGGAAGACACAGAGCCTGGGATTTAACTCCATTTCTGAAGGGAAACACACAGCAGAGTTCTCTTCCATGGATCACACTCTGCTTTAAAGCCAGAAGCACGCTCTTGCTTTCTAGATTCTCTAATACAACAGCAAACATGAGTGTGCTAAGAACAAATGACCGGTGTTTCCTACACATACCGACCATATCTATTCCAACTCTGCTTCTGAAACTGATACAAAGCACTGGTCCTATAACATCCGATGCTTGTCAGTTAAGATGAGAAACGTGTGAGCTTCGTGAACGATGTAGTTCGTTTGAGCTTAAAAGTGACTGCTCTTACCTGAAACGAAGTCTTGAGTGTTGGAAGACACAGAGCCTGGGATTAAACTCCATTTCTGAAGGGAAACACACAGCATATTTCTCATCCATGGATCACACTCTGCTTCAGAGCAAGAAGCACGCTCTTGCTTTCTAGAGTCCCTAGGACAGCAGGAAACGTGAGTGTGCTGAGAACAAAAGAACAGTGTTTCCTACACATATGGACCATTTCTAGTCCATCTCTGCTTCTGAAACTGAGACAAAGCACTGGTCCTCTAACATCCAATACTTGTCAGTTAAGATGAGAAACGTTTTAGCTTCGTGAACGATGTAGTTCGTTTGAGCTGAAATGTGACTGCCCTTACCTGAAACGAAGTCTTGTTTGTAGGAAGACTCAGAGCCTGGGGTTTAACTCCATTTCTGAAGTGAAACACACAGCAGAGTTCTCATATATAGATCACACTCTGCTTTAGAGCAAGAAGCACGCTCTTGCTTTCTAGATTCTCTAAGACAGCAGGAAACATGAGTGTGGTGAGAACAAAAGAACGGTGTTTCTTACACATTAGGCCCATATCGAGTCCAACTCTGCCTATGAAATTGATAAAAAGCACAGGTCCTCCAGCATCCAATGCTTGTCATTTAAGATGAGAAACGTGTGAGCTTCGTGAAGGATGTAGTTCGTTTGAACAGAAAAGGGACTGCCCTTACTTGAAAGGAATTCTTGCTTGTAGGAAGACATAGAGCCTGGAATTGAACTCCTTTTCTGAAGGGAAACACACAGCAGAGTTCTCATCCATTGATCACACTCTGCTTTAGAGCAAGAACCACGCTCTTGCTTTCTAGAGTCCCTAAGACAGCAGGAAACATGAGTGTGCTGAGAGCAAAAGAACGGTGTTTCTTACAAATTGGGACCGTATTGAGTCCAACTCTGCCTCTGAAATTGATACAAAGCACAGGTCCTCCAGCATCCAATGCTTGTTATTTAAGATGAGAAACGTGTGAGCTTCGGGAACGATGTAGTTCGTTTGAGATGTAAAGTAACTGCCCTTACCTGAAACGAAGTCTTTTTTGTAGGAAGACTCAGAGCCTGGGATTTAACTCCATTGCTGAAGGGAAACACACAGCAGAGTTCTCTTCCATGGATCACACTCTGCTTTAGAGCAAGAAGCACGCTCTAGCTTTCTAGATTCCCTAAGACAGCAGGAAACGTGAGAGTGCTGAGAACAAAAGAACGGTGTTTCCTACACATACGGACCATATCTATTCCAACTCTGCTTCGGAAACTGATTCAAAGCACTGGTCCTATAACATCTGCTGCTTGTCAGGTAAGATGAGAAACGTGTGAGCTTTATGAACGATGTAGTTCGTTTGAGCTGTAAAGTAACAGCCCTCCTGAAACGAAGTGTTGCTTGTAGGAAGACTCAGAGCCTGGAATTTAACTCCTATTCTGAAGTGATAAACACAGCAGAGTTCTCATCCATTGATCACACTCTGCTTTAGAGCAAGAAGCACGCTCTAGCTTTCTAGAGGCTCTAAGACAGCAGGAAACGTGAGTGTGCTGAGAACAAAAGAACGGTGTTTCCTACATATACGGACCATATCTAGTCCAACTCTGCTTCTGAAACTGATACAAAGCACTGGTCCTCTAACATCCAATGCTTGTCAGTTAAGATGAGAAACCTGTTAGCTTTGTGAACGATGTAGTTCCTTTGAGATGAAAAGTGACTGCCTTTACCTGAAACGTAGTCTTGCATGTTGGAAGACATAGAGGGGATTTAACTCCATTTCTGAAGGGAAACACACAGCAGAGTTCTCTTCCATCGATCACACTCTGCTTTAAAGCAAGAAGCACGCTCTTGCTTTCTAGATTCTCTAATACAACAGCAAACATGAGTGTGCTAAGAACAATTGACCGGTGTTTCCTACACATACCGACCATATCTATTCCAACTCTGCTTCTGAAACTGATACAAAGCACTGGTCCTATAATATCCGATGCTTGTCAGTTAAGATGAGAAACGTGTGAGCTTCGTGAACGATGTAGATCGTTTGAGCTGAATAGTGACTGCCCTTACCTGAAACGAAGTCTTGAGTGTTGGAAGACACAGAGCTTGGGATTTAACTCCATTTCTGAAGGGAAACACACAGCATATTTCTCATCCATGGATCACACTCTGCTTCAGAGCAAGAAGCACGCTCTTGCTTTCTAGATTCTCTAATACAGCAGGAAACGTGTTTGTGTTCAGAAAAAAAGAACTGTGTTTCCTACACATACGGACCATATCTAGTCCAACTCTGCTTGTGGAACTGAAACAAAGCACAGGTCCACTAACATCCAATGCTTGTCAGTGAAGATGAGAAACGTGTGAGCTTTGTGAATGATGTAGTTCGTTTGAGCTTTAAAGTAACTGCCCTTACCTGAAACGAAGTCTTGTTTGTAGGAAGACTCAGAGCCTGGGATTTAACTCCATTTCTGAAGTGAAACACACAGCAGAGTTCTCATCCATTGATCACACTCTGCTTTAGAGCAAGAAGCACGCTCTAGCTTTCTAGAGTCTCTAAGACAGCAGGAAACGTGAGTGTGCTGAGAACAAAAGAAAGGTGTTTCATACACATACGGACCATATCTAGTCCAACTCTGCCTCTGAAATTGATACAAAGCACAGATCCTCCAGCATCCAATGCTTGTCATTTAAGATGAGAAACGTGTGAGCTTCGGGAACGATGTAGTTCCTTTGAGCTGTAAAGTAACTGCCCTTACCTGAAACGAAGTGTTGCTTGTAGAAAGACTCAGAGCCTGGGGTTTAACTCCATTTCTGAAGTGAAACACACAACAGTGTTCTCATATATAGATCACACTCTGCTTTAGAGCAAGAAGCACGCTCTTGCTTTCTAGATTCTCTAATGAAGCAGCAAACGTGAGTGTGCTGAGAACAAAAGAACGGTGTTTCCTACACATATGGACCATATCTAGTCCAACTCCGCTTCTGAAACTGATACAAAGCACTGGTCCTCTAACATCCAATGCTTGTCAGTTAAGATGACAAACGTGTTAGCTTCGTGAACGATGTAGTTCGTTTGAGCTGAAGTGACTGCCCTTACCTGAAACGAAATCTTTCATGTAGGAAGACACAGAGCTTGGGATTTTACTCCATTTCTGAAGGGAAACACACAGCAGAGTTCTCTTCCATGGATCACACTCTGCTTTAGAGCAAGAAGCACGCTCTTGCTTTCTAGATTCTCTAATACAGCAGCAAACGTGAGTGTGCTAAGAACAAATGAACGGTGTTTCCTACACATACCGATCATATCTATTCCAACTCTGCTTCTGAAACTGATACAAAGCACTGGTCCTATAATATCCTATGCTTGTCAGTTAAGATGAGAAACGTGTGAGCTTCGTGAACAATGTAGTTCTTTTGAGCTCTAAAGTAACAGCCCTCCTGAAACGAATTGTTGCTTGTAGGAAGACTCAGAGCCTGCGATTTAACTCCATTTCTGAAGGGAAACACACAGCAGAGTTCTCATATATAGATCACACTCTGCTTTAGAGCAAGAAGCACGCTCTTGCTTTCTAGAGTCTCTAAGACAGCAGGAAACGTGAGTGTGCTGAGAACAAAAGAACGGTGTTTCCTACACATAAGGACCATATCTATTCCAACTCTGCTTCTGAAACTGATACAAAGCACTGGTCCTCTAACATTCGATGCTTGTCAGTTAAGATGAGAAACGTGTGAGCTTCGTGAACGATGTAGTTTGTTTGAGCTGTAAAGTAAGTGCCCTTACTTTAAAGGAATTCTTGCTTGTAGGAAGACACAGAGCCTGGAATTGAACTCCATTTCTGAAGGGAAACACACAGCAGAGTTCTCATCCATTGATCACACAATGATTTAGAGCAAGAAGCACGCTCTACCTCTCTAGAGTCCCAAAGACAGCAGGAAACGTGATTGTGCTGAGAACAAAAGAACGGTGTTTCCTACACATACAGACCATATCTAGTCCAACTCTGCTTCTGAAACTGATACAAAGCACTGATCCTCTAACATCCAATGCTTGTCAGTTAAGATGAGAAACGTTTTAGCTTCGTGAACGATGTAGTTCTTTTGAGCTGAAAAGTGACTGCCCTTCCCTGAAACGAAGTCTTGCATGTTGGAAGACACAATGCCTGGGATTCAACTCCATTGCTGAAGGGAAACACACAGCAGAGTTCTCTTCCATTGATAACACTCTGCTTTAGAGCAAGAAGTACGCTCTTGCTTTCTAGATTCTCTAATACAGCAGCAAACGTGAGTGTGCTAAGAACAAATGAACGGTGTTTCATACACATACGGACAATATCTAGTCCAACTCTGCTTCTGAAACTGATACAAAGCACTGCTCCTATAACATCCGATGCTTGTCAGTTTAGATGAGAAACGTGTTAGCTTCGTTTACGATGAAGTTCGTTTGAGCTGAAAAGTGACTGCCCTTACCTGAAACGAAGTCTTGAGTGTTGGAAGACTCAGTGCCAGGGGTTTAACTCCATTTCAAGGTGAAACACACAGCAGAGTTCTCATATATAGATCACACTCTGCTTTAGAGCAAGAAGCACGCTCTTGCTTTCTAGAGTCTATAAGACAGCAGGACACATGAGTGTGCTGAGAACACAAGAACGGTGTTTCTTACACATTAGGACCATATCGAGTCCAACTCTGGCTCTGAAATTGATAAAAACCACAAGTACTCCAGCATAAAATGCTTGTCATTTAAGATGAGAAACGTGTGAGCTTCGTGAACGATGTAGTTCGTTTGAGCTGATAACTGACTGCCCTTACTTGAAAGGAATTCTTGCTTGTAGGAAGACACAGAGCCTGGAATTGAACTCCATTTCTGAAGGGATACACACAGCAGAGTTCTCATCCATTGATCACACTCTACTTTAGAGCAAGAAGCACGCTCTAGCTTTCTAGAGTCCCTAAGACAGCAGGAAACATGAGTGTGCTGAGAGCAAAACAACGGTGTTTCTTACAAATTCTGACCTTATTGAGTGCAACTCTGCCTCAGAAATTGATACAAAGCACAGGTCCGCCAGCATCCAATGCTTGTCATTTAAGATGAGAAACGTGTGAGCTTCGGGAACGATGTAGTTCGTTTGAGCTGTAAAGTAACTGCCCTTACCTGAAACGAAGTCTTTTTTTTAGGAAGACTCAGAGCCTGTGATTTAACTCCATTTCTGAAGTGAAAAACACAGCAGAGTTCTCATCCATTGATCACACTCTGCTTTAGAGCAAGAAGCACGCTCTAGCTTTCTAGAGTCTTTAAGACAGCAGGAAACGGGAGTGTGCTGAGAACAAAAGAATGGTGTTTCCTACACATACGGACCATATCTAGTCCAACTCTGCTTCTGAAACTGATACAAAGCACTGGTCCTCTAACATCCAATGCTTGTCAGTTAAGATGAGAAACGTGTTAGCTTCGTTATCGATGTAGTTCCTTTGAGATGAAAAGTGACTACCCTCCATGAAACGTAGACTTGCACGTTGGAAGACACAGAGCCAGGGATTTAACTCCATTTCTGAAGGGATACACACAGCAGAGTTCTCTTCCATGGATCACACTCTGCTTTAAAGCCAGAAGCACGCTCTTGCTTTCTAGATTCTCTAATACAACAGCAAACATGAGTGTGCTAAGAAGAAATGACCGGTGTTTCCTACACATATGGACCATTTCTAGTCCATCTCTGCTTCTGAAACTGAGACAAAGCACTGGTCCTCTAACATCCAATACTTGTCAGTTAAGATGAGAAACGTTTTAGCTTCGTGAACGATGTAGTTCATTTGAGCTGAAATGTGACTGCCCTTACCTGAAACAAAGTCTTGATGTAGGAAGACTAAGGGCTTGGGATTTAACTCCATTTCTGAAGTGAAACACACAGCTGAGTTCTCATCAATTGATCACATTCTGCTTGAGAACAAGAAGCACGCTCTAGCTTTCTAGAGTCTCTAAGACAGCAGGAAACGTGAGTGTGCTGAGAACAAAAGAACGGTGTTTCCTACACATACAGACCATATCTATTCCAACTCTGCTTCTGAAACTGATACAAAGCACTGGTCCTATAACATCCGATGCTTGTCAGTTAAGATGAGACACTTGTGAGCTTCGTGAACGATGTAGTTCATTTGAGCTGTAAAGTATGTGCCCTTACCTGAAACGAAGTGTTGCTTGTAGGAAGACTCAGAGCCTGGGGTTTAACTCCATTTCTGAATTGAAACACACAGCAGAGTTCTCATATATAGATCACACTCTGCTTTAGAGCAAGAAGCACGCTCTAGCTTTCTAGAGTCTTTAAGACAGCAGGAAACGGGAGAGTGCTGAGAACAAAAGAACGGTGTTTCCTACACATACGGACCATATCTAGTCCAACTCTGCTTCTGAAACTGATACAAAGCACTGGTCCTCTAACATCCAATGCTTGTCAGTTAAGATGAGAAACGTGTTAGCTTCGTTATCGATGTAGTTCCTTTGAGATGAAAAGTGACTACCCTCCCTGAAACGTAGACTTGCACGTTGGAAGACACAGAGCCAGGGATTTAACTCCATTTCTGAAGGGAAACGCACAGGAGAGTTCTCTTCCATGGATCACACTCTGCTTTAAAGCCAGAAGCACGCTCTTGCTTTCTAGATTCTCTAATACAACAGCAAACATGAGTGTGCTAAGAACAAATGACCAGTGTTTCCTACACATATTGACCATTTCTAGTCCATCTCTGCTTCTGAAACTGAGACAAAGCACTGGTCCTCTAACATCCAATACTTGTCAGTTAAGATGAGAAACGTTTTAGCTTCGTGAACGATGTAGTTCATTTGAGCTGAAATGTGACTGCCCTTACCTGAAACGAAGTCTTGTTTGTAGGAAGACTAAGGGCTTGGGATTTAACTCCATTTCTGAAGTGAAACACACAGCTGAGTTCTCATCAATTGATCACATTCTGCTTGAGAACAAGAAGCACGCTCTAGCTTTCTAGAGTCTCTAAGACAGCAGGAAACGTGAGTGTGCTGAGAACAAAAGAACGGTGTTTCCTACACATACAGACCATATCTATTCCAACTCTGCTTCTGAAACTGATACAAAGCACTGGTCCTATAACATCCGATGCTTGTCAGTTAAGATGAGACACGTGTGAGCTTCGTGAACGATGTAGTTCATTTGAGCTGTAAAGTATGTGCCCTTACCTGAAAAGAAGTGTTGCTTGTAGGAAGACTCAGAGCCTGGGGTTTAACTCCATTTCTGAATTGAAACACACAGCAGAGTTCTCATATATAGATCACACTCTGCTTTAGAGCAAGAAGCACGCTCTTTCTTTCCTGATTCTCTAAGACAGCAGGAAACATGAGTGTGGTGAGAACAAAAGAACGGTGTTTCTTACATATTAGGCCCATATCGAGTCCAACTCTGCCTATGAAATTGATAAAAAGCACAGGTCCTCCAGCATCCAATGCTTGTCATTTAAGATGAGAAACGTGTGAGCTTCGTGAAGGATGTAGTTCGTTTGAGCAGAAAAGTGACTGCCCTTACTTGAAAGGAATTCTTGCTTGTAGGAAGACACAGAGCCTGGAATTGAACTCCTTTTCTGAAGGGAAACACACAGCAGAGTTCTCATCCATTGATCACACTCTGCTTTAGAGCAAGAACCACGCTCTAGCTTTCTAGAGTCCCTAAGACAGCAGGAAACATGAGTGTGCTGAGAGCAAAAGAACGGTGTTTCTTACAAATTGGGACCGTATTGAGTCCAACTCTGCCTCTGAAATTGATACAAAGCACAGGTCCTCCAGCATCCAATGCTTGTCATTTAAGACGAGAAACGTGTGAGCTTCGGGAACGATGTAGTTCCTTTGAGATGTAAAGTAACTGCCCTTACCTGAAAGGAATTCTTTTTTGTAGGAAGACTCAGAGACTGGGATTTAACTCCATTGCTGAAGGGAAACACACAGCAGAGTTCTCTTCCATGGATCACACTCTGCTTTAGAGCAAGAAGCACGCTCTAGCTTTCTAGATTCCCTAAGACAGCAGGAAACGTGAGAGTGCTGAGAACAAAAGAACGGTGTTTCCTACACATACGGACCATATCTATTCCAACTCTGCTTCGGAAACTGATACAAAGCACTGGTCCTATAACATCTGCTGCTTGTCAGGTAAGATGAGAAACGTGTGAGCTTTATGAACGATGTAGTTCGTTTGAGCTGTAAAGTAACAGCCCTCCTGAAACGAAGTGTTGCTTGTAGGAAGACTCAGAGCTTCGGGTTTAACTCCATTTCTGAAGGGAAACACACAGCTGAGTTCTCATATATAGATCACACTCTGCTTTAGAGCAAGAAGCACGCTCTTGCTTTCTGGAGTCTCTAAGACAGCAGGAAACATGAGTTTGCTGAGAACACAAGAACGGTGTTTAGTACACATTCGGACCATATCGAGTCCAACTCTGCCTCTGAAATTGATAAAAAGCACAAGTCCTCCAGCATCCAATGCTTGTTATTTAAGATGAGAAACGTGTGAGCTTCGTGAAGGATGTAGTTCGTTTGAGCTGAAAAGTGACTGCCCTTACTTGAAAGGAATTCTTGCTTGTAGGAAGACACAGATCCTGGAATTTAACTCCATTTCTTAAGTGAAACACACAGCATTGTTCTCATCAATTGATCACATTCTGCTTTAGAACAAGAAGCACGCTCTAGCTTTCTAGAGTCTCTAAGACAGCAGGAAACGTGAGTGTGATGAGAATAAAAGAACGGTGTTTCCTACACATACAGACCATATCTATTCCAACTCTGCTTCTGAAACTGATACAAAGCACTGGTCCAATAACATCCGATGCTTGTCAGTTAAGATGAGACACGTGTGAGCTTCGTGAACGATGTAGTTCGTTTGAGCTGTAAAGTAAGTGCCCTTCCCTGAAACGAAGTCTTGCATGTTGGAAGACACAATGCCTGGGATTCAACTCCATTGCTGAAGGGAAACACACAGCAGAGTTCTCTTCCATTGATAACACTCTGCTTTAGAGCAAGAAGTACGCTCTTGCTTTCTAGATTCTCTAATACAGCAGCAAACGTGAGTGTGCTAAGAACAAATGAACGGTGTTTCATACACATACGGACAATATCTAGTCCAACTCTGCTTCTGAAACTGATACAAAGCACTGCTCCTATAACATCCGATGCTTGTCAGTTTAGATGAGAAACGTGTTAGCTTCGTTTACGATGAAGTTCGTTTGAGCTGAAAAGTGACTGCCCTTACCTGAAACGAAGTCTTGAGTGTTGGAAGACTCAGTGCCAGGGGTTTAACTCCATTTCAAGGTGAAACACACAGCAGAGTTCTCATATATAGATCACACTCTGCTTTAGAGCAAGAAGCACGCTCTTGCTTTCTAGAGTCTATAAGACAGCAGGACACATGAGTGTGCTGAGAACACAAGAACGGTGTTTCTTACACATTAGGACCATATCGAGTCCAACTCTGGCTCTGAAATTGATAAAAACCACAAGTACTCCAGCATAAAATGCTTGTCATTTAAGATGAGAAACGTGTGAGCTTCGTGAACGATGTAGTTCGTTTGAGCTGATAACTGACTGCCCTTACTTGAAAGGAATTCTTGCTTGTAGGAAGACACAGAGCCTGGAATTGAACTCCATTTCTGAAGGGATACACACAGCAGAGTTCTCATCCATTGATCACACTCTACTTTAGAGCAAGAAGCACGCTCTAGCTTTCTAGAGTCCCTAAGACAGCAGGAAACATGAGTGTGCTGAGAGCAAAACAACGGTGTTTCTTACAAATTCTGACCTTATTGAGTGCAACTCTGCCTCAGAAATTGATACAAAGCACAGGTCCGCCAGCATCCAATGCTTGTCATTTAAGATGAGAAACGTGTGAGCTTCGGGAACGATGTAGTTCGTTTGAGCTGTAAAGTAACTGCCCTTACCTGAAACGAAGTCTTTTTTTTAGGAAGACTCAGAGCCTGTGATTTAACTCCATTTCTGAAGTGAAAAACACAGCAGAGTTCTCATCCATTGATCACACTCTGCTTTAGAGCAAGAAGCACGCTCTAGCTTTCTAGAGTCTTTAAGACAGCAGGAAACGGGAGTGTGCTGAGAACAAAAGAATGGTGTTTCCTACACATACGGACCATATCTAGTCCAACTCTGCTTCTGAAACTGATACAAAGCACTGGTCCTCTAACATCCAATGCTTGTCAGTTAAGATGAGAAACGTGTTAGCTTCGTTATCGATGTAGTTCCTTTGAGATGAAAAGTGACTACCCTCCATGAAACGTAGACTTGCACGTTGGAAGACACAGAGCCAGGGATTTAACTCCATTTCTGAAGGGATACACACAGCAGAGTTCTCTTCCATGGATCACACTCTGCTTTAAAGCCAGAAGCACGCTCTTGCTTTCTAGATTCTCTAATACAACAGCAAACATGAGTGTGCTAAGAAGAAATGACCGGTGTTTCCTACACATATGGACCATTTCTAGTCCATCTCTGCTTCTGAAACTGAGACAAAGCACTGGTCCTCTAACATCCAATACTTGTCAGTTAAGATGAGAAACGTTTTAGCTTCGTGAACGATGTAGTTCATTTGAGCTGAAATGTGACTGCCCTTACCTGAAACAAAGTCTTGATGTAGGAAGACTAAGGGCTTGGGATTTAACTCCATTTCTGAAGTGAAACACACAGCTGAGTTCTCATCAATTGATCACATTCTGCTTGAGAACAAGAAGCACGCTCTAGCTTTCTAGAGTCTCTAAGACAGCAGGAAACGTGAGTGTGCTGAGAACAAAAGAACGGTGTTTCCTACACATACAGACCATATCTATTCCAACTCTGCTTCTGAAACTGATACAAAGCACTGGTCCTATAACATCCGATGCTTGTCAGTTAAGATGAGACACTTGTGAGCTTCGTGAACGATGTAGTTCATTTGAGCTGTAAAGTATGTGCCCTTACCTGAAACGAAGTGTTGCTTGTAGGAAGACTCAGAGCCTGGGGTTTAACTCCATTTCTGAATTGAAACACACAGCAGAGTTCTCATATATAGATCACACTCTGCTTTAGAGCAAGAAGCACGCTCTAGCTTTCTAGAGTCTTTAAGACAGCAGGAAACGGGAGAGTGCTGAGAACAAAAGAACGGTGTTTCCTACACATACGGACCATATCTAGTCCAACTCTGCTTCTGAAACTGATACAAAGCACTGGTCCTCTAACATCCAATGCTTGTCAGTTAAGATGAGAAACGTGTTAGCTTCGTTATCGATGTAGTTCCTTTGAGATGAAAAGTGACTACCCTCCCTGAAACGTAGACTTGCACGTTGGAAGACACAGAGCCAGGGATTTAACTCCATTTCTGAAGGGAAACGCACAGGAGAGTTCTCTTCCATGGATCACACTCTGCTTTAAAGCCAGAAGCACGCTCTTGCTTTCTAGATTCTCTAATACAACAGCAAACATGAGTGTGCTAAGAACAAATGACCAGTGTTTCCTACACATATTGACCATTTCTAGTCCATCTCTGCTTCTGAAACTGAGACAAAGCACTGGTCCTCTAACATCCAATACTTGTCAGTTAAGATGAGAAACGTTTTAGCTTCGTGAACGATGTAGTTCATTTGAGCTGAAATGTGACTGCCCTTACCTGAAACGAAGTCTTGTTTGTAGGAAGACTAAGGGCTTGGGATTTAACTCCATTTCTGAAGTGAAACACACAGCTGAGTTCTCATCAATTGATCACATTCTGCTTGAGAACAAGAAGCACGCTCTAGCTTTCTAGAGTCTCTAAGACAGCAGGAAACGTGAGTGTGCTGAGAACAAAAGAACGGTGTTTCCTACACATACAGACCATATCTATTCCAACTCTGCTTCTGAAACTGATACAAAGCACTGGTCCTATAACATCCGATGCTTGTCAGTTAAGATGAGACACGTGTGAGCTTCGTGAACGATGTAGTTCATTTGAGCTGTAAAGTATGTGCCCTTACCTGAAAAGAAGTGTTGCTTGTAGGAAGACTCAGAGCCTGGGGTTTAACTCCATTTCTGAATTGAAACACACAGCAGAGTTCTCATATATAGATCACACTCTGCTTTAGAGCAAGAAGCACGCTCTTTCTTTCCTGATTCTCTAAGACAGCAGGAAACATGAGTGTGGTGAGAACAAAAGAACGGTGTTTCTTACATATTAGGCCCATATCGAGTCCAACTCTGCCTATGAAATTGATAAAAAGCACAGGTCCTCCAGCATCCAATGCTTGTCATTTAAGATGAGAAACGTGTGAGCTTCGTGAAGGATGTAGTTCGTTTGAGCAGAAAAGTGACTGCCCTTACTTGAAAGGAATTCTTGCTTGTAGGAAGACACAGAGCCTGGAATTGAACTCCTTTTCTGAAGGGAAACACACAGCAGAGTTCTCATCCATTGATCACACTCTGCTTTAGAGCAAGAACCACGCTCTAGCTTTCTAGAGTCCCTAAGACAGCAGGAAACATGAGTGTGCTGAGAGCAAAAGAACGGTGTTTCTTACAAATTGGGACCGTATTGAGTCCAACTCTGCCTCTGAAATTGATACAAAGCACAGGTCCTCCAGCATCCAATGCTTGTCATTTAAGACGAGAAACGTGTGAGCTTCGGGAACGATGTAGTTCCTTTGAGATGTAAAGTAACTGCCCTTACCTGAAAGGAATTCTTTTTTGTAGGAAGACTCAGAGACTGGGATTTAACTCCATTGCTGAAGGGAAACACACAGCAGAGTTCTCTTCCATGGATCACACTCTGCTTTAGAGCAAGAAGCACGCTCTAGCTTTCTAGATTCCCTAAGACAGCAGGAAACGTGAGAGTGCTGAGAACAAAAGAACGGTGTTTCCTACACATACGGACCATATCTATTCCAACTCTGCTTCGGAAACTGATACAAAGCACTGGTCCTATAACATCTGCTGCTTGTCAGGTAAGATGAGAAACGTGTGAGCTTTATGAACGATGTAGTTCGTTTGAGCTGTAAAGTAACAGCCCTCCTGAAACGAAGTGTTGCTTGTAGGAAGACTCAGAGCTTCGGGTTTAACTCCATTTCTGAAGGGAAACACACAGCTGAGTTCTCATATATAGATCACACTCTGCTTTAGAGCAAGAAGCACGCTCTTGCTTTCTGGAGTCTCTAAGACAGCAGGAAACATGAGTTTGCTGAGAACACAAGAACGGTGTTTAGTACACATTCGGACCATATCGAGTCCAACTCTGCCTCTGAAATTGATAAAAAGCACAAGTCCTCCAGCATCCAATGCTTGTTATTTAAGATGAGAAACGTGTGAGCTTCGTGAAGGATGTAGTTCGTTTGAGCTGAAAAGTGACTGCCCTTACTTGAAAGGAATTCTTGCTTGTAGGAAGACACAGATCCTGGAATTTAACTCCATTTCTTAAGTGAAACACACAGCATTGTTCTCATCAATTGATCACATTCTGCTTTAGAACAAGAAGCACGCTCTAGCTTTCTAGAGTCTCTAAGACAGCAGGAAACGTGAGTGTGATGAGAATAAAAGAACGGTGTTTCCTACACATACAGACCATATCTATTCCAACTCTGCTTCTGAAACTGATACAAAGCACTGGTCCAATAACATCCGATGCTTGTCAGTTAAGATGAGACACGTGTGAGCTTCGTGAACGATGTAGTTCGTTTGAGCTGTAAAGTAAGTGCCCTTACCTGACACGAAGTGTTGCTTGTAGGAAGACTCAGAGCCTGGGATTTAACTCCATTTCTGAAGTGAAACACACAGCAGAGTTCTCATATATAGATCACACTCTGCTTTAGAGCAAGAAGCACGCTCTTGCTTTCTAGAATCTCTAAGTCAGCAGGAAATATGAGTGTGGTGAGAACACGTGAACGGTGTTTCTTACACATTAGGACCATATCGAGTCCAACTCTGCCTATGAAATTGATAAAAAGCACAGGTCCTCCAGCATCCAATGCTTGTCATTTAAGATGAGAAACGTGTGAGCTTCGTGAAGGATGTAGTTCGTTTGAGCAGAAAAGTGACTGCCCTTACTTGAAAGGAATTCTTGCTTGTAGGAAGACACAGAGCCTGGAATTGAACTCCATTTGTGAAGGGAAACACACAGCAGAGTTCTCTTCCATTGATCACACTCTGCTTTAGAGCAAGAAGCACGCTCTAACTTTCTAGAGTCCCTAAGAAAGCAGGAAACATGAGTGTGCTGAGAGCAAAAGAACGGTGTTTCTTACAAATTCGGACCTTATTGAGTCCAACTCTGCCTCTGAAATTGATACAAAGCACAGGTCCTCCAGCATCCAATGCTTGTCATTTAAGATGAGAAACGTGTGAGCTTCGGGAACGATGTAGTTCGTTTGAGCTGTAAAGTAACTGCCCTTACCTGAAACGAAGTCTTTTTTGTAGGAAGACTCAGAGCCTGGGATTTAACTCCTATTCTGAAGTGAAAAACACAGCAGAGTTGTCATCCATTGATCACACTCTGCTTTAGAGCAAGAAGCACGCTCTAGCTTTCTAGAGGCTCTAAGACAGCAGAAAACGTGAGTGTGCTGAGAACAAAAGAACGGTGTTTCCTACATATACGGACCATATCTAGTCCAACTCTGCTTCTGAAACTGATACAAAGCACTGGTCCTCTAACATCCAATGCTTGTCAGTTAAGATGAGAAACCTGTTAGCTTTGTGAACGATGTAGTTCCTTTGAGATGAAAAGTGACTGCCCTTACCTGAAACGTAGTCTTGCATGTTGGAAGACATAGAGGGGATTTAACTCCATTTCTGAAGGGAAACACACAGCAGAGTTCTAATCCATCGATCACACTCTGCTTTAGAGCAAGAAGCACGCTCTTGCTTTCTAGATTCTCTAATACAACAGCAAACGTGAGTGTGCTAAGAACAAATGACCGGTGTTTCCTACACATACCGACCATATCTATTCCAACTCTGCTTCTGCAACTGATACAAAGCACTGGTCCTATAATATCCGATGCTTATTAGTTAAGATGAGAAACGTGTGAGCTTCGTGAATGATGAAGTTCGTTTGAGCTGAATAGTGACTGCCCTTACCTGAAACGAAGTCTTGAGTGTTGGAAGACACAGAGCTTGGGATTTAACTCCATTTCTGAAGGGAAACACACAGCATATTTCTAATCCATGGATCACACTCTGCTTCAGAGCAAGAAGCACGCTCTTGCTTTCTAGATTCTCTAATACAGCAGGAAACGTGTTTGTGTTCAGAAAAAAAGAACTGTGTTTCCTACACATACGGACCATATCTAGTCCAACTCTGCTTGTGGAACTGAAACAAAGCACAGGTCCACTAACATCCAATGCTTGTCAGTGAAGATGAGAAACGTGTGAGCTTTGTGAACGATGTAGTTCGTTTGAGCTTTAAAGTAACTGCCCTTACCTGAAACGAAGTCTTGTTTGTAGGAAGACTCAGAGCCTGGATTTAACTCCATTTCTGAAGTGAAACACACAGCAGAGTTCTCATCCATTGATCACACTCTGCTTTAGAGCAAGAAGCACGCTCTAGCTTTCTAGAGTCTCTAAGACAGCAGGAAACGTGAGTGTGCTAAGAACAAATGAACGGTGTTTCCTACACATACGGACCCTATCTATTCCAACTCTGCTTAGGAAACTGATACAAAGCACTGGTCCTATAACATCTGATGCTTGTCAGTTAAGATGAGAAACGTGTGAGCTTTATGAACGATGTAGATCGTTTGAGCTGTAAAGTAACAGCCCTCCTGAAACGAAGTGTTGCTTGTAGGAAGACTCAGAGCCTGGGGTTTAACTCCATTTCTGAAGGGAAACACACAGCTGAGTTCTCATATATAGATCACACTCTGCTTTAGAGCAAGAAGCAAGCTCTTGCTTTCTAGACTCTCTAAGACAGCCGAAACATGAGTGTGCTGAGAACACAAGAACGGTGTTTAGTACACATATGGACCATATGTAGTCCAACTCTGCCTCTGAAATTGATACAAAGCACAGGTCCTCCAGCATCCAATTATTGTCATTTAAGATGAGAAACGTGTGAGCTTCAGGAACGATGTAGTTTTTTGAGCTGTAAAGTAACTGCCCTTACCAGAAACGAAGTCTTTTTTGTAGGAAGACTCAGAGCCTGGGATTTAACTCCATTTCTGTAGTGAAAAACACAGCAGAGTTCTCATCCATTGATCACACTCTGCTTAAGAGCAAGAAGCACGCGCTAGCTTTCTAGAGTCTCTAAGAGAGCAGGAAACGTGAGTGTGCTGAGAACAAAAGAACGGTGGTTCCTACACATATGGACCATATCTAGTCCAACTCCGCTTCTGAAACTGATACAAAGCACTGGTCCTCTAACATCCAATGCTTGTCAGTTAAGATGAGAAACGTGTTAGCTTCGTGAACGATGTAGTTCGTTTGAGCTGAAGTGACTGCCCTTACCTGAAAAGAAATCTTTCTTGTAGGAAGACACAGAGCTTGGGATTTTACTCCATTTCTGAAGGGAAACACACAGCAGAGTTCTCTTCCATGGATCACACTCTGCTTTAGAGCAAGAAGCACGCTCTTGCTTTCTAGATTCTCTAATACAGCAGCAAACATGAGTGTGCTAAGAACAAATGAACGGTGTTTCCTACACATACGGACCATATCTATTCCAACTCTGCTTCTGAAACTGATACAAAGCACTGGTCCTATAATATCCGATGCTTGTCAGTTAAGATGAGAAACGTGTGAGCTTCGTGAACAATGTAGTTCTTTTGAGCTCTAAAGTAACAGCCCTCCTGAAACGAATTGTTGCTTGTAGGAAGACTCAGAGCCTGCGATTTAACTCCATTTCTGAAGGGAAACACACAGCAGAGTTCTCATATATAGATCACACTCTGCTTTAGAGCAAGAAGCACGCTCTTGCTTTCTAGAGTCTCTAAGACAGCAGGAAACATGGGTGTGCTGAGAACACAAGAACGGTGTTTCTTACACATTCGGACCATATCGAGTCCAATTCTGCCTCTGAAATTGACAAAAAGCACAGGTCCTCCAGCATCCAATGCTTGTCATTGAGGATGAGAAACGTGTCAGCTTCGTGATGCATGTACTTACTTTGAGCTGAAAAGTGACTGCCCTTACTTGAAAGGAATTCTTGCTTGTAGGAAGACACAGAACCTGGAATTTAACTCCATTTCTGAAGTGAAACACACAGCAGTGTTCTCATCCATTGATCACACTCTGCTTTAGAGCAAGAAGCACGCTCTAGCTTTCTAGAGTCCCTAAGACAGCAGGAATCGTGAGTATGCTGAGAACAAAAGAACGGTGTTTCCTACTCATACGGACCATTTGTAGTCCATCTCTGCTTCTGAAACTGAGACAAAGCACTGGTCCTCTAACATCCAATGCTTGTCAGTTAAGATGAGAAACGTGTTAGCTTCGTGAACGATGTAGTTCCTTTGAGATGAAAAGTGACTGCCCTTCCCTGAAACGCAGTCTTGCATGTTGGAAGACACAGAGCCAGGGATTTAACTCCATTTCTGAAGGGAAACACACAGCAGAGTTCTCTTCCATGGATCACACTCTGCTTTAAAGCAAGAAGCACGCTCTTGCATTCTAGATTCTCTAATACAAAAGCAAACGTGAGTGTGCTAAGAACCAATGACCGGTGGTTCCTACACATACGGACCATATCTATTCCAACTCTGCTTCTGAAACTGATACAAAGCACTGGTCCTATAACCTCCGATGCTTGTCAGTTAAGATGAGAAACGTGTGAGCTTCGTGAACGATGTAGTTCGTTTGAGCTGTAAAGTAACTGCCCTTACCTGAAACGAAGTCTTGAGTGTTGGAAGACTAAGTGCCTGGGATTTAACTCCATTTCTGAAGTGAAACACACAGCAGAATTCTCATCAATTGATCACATTCTGCTTTAGAACAAGAAGCACGCTCTAGCTTTCTAGAGTCTCTAAGACAGCAGGAAACGTGAGTGTGCTGAGAACAAAAGAACGGTGTTTCCTACACATAAGGACCATATCTATTCCAACTCTGCTTCTGAAACTGATACAAAGCACTGGTCCTCTAACATTCGATGCTTGTCAGTTAAGATGAGAAACGTGTGAGCTTCGTGAACGATGTAGTTTGTTTGAGCTGTAAAGTAAGTGCCCTTACCTGAAACGAAGTGTTGCTTGTAGGAAGACTCGGAGCCTGGCGTTTAACTCCATTTCTGAAGTGAAACACACAGCAGAGTTCACATATATAGATCACACTCTGCTTTAGAGCAAGCAACACGCTCTTGCTTTCTAGATTCTATAACACAGCAGGAAACATGAGTGTGCTGAGAACACAAGAACGGTGTTTCTTACACATTAGGACCATATCGAGTCCAACTCTGCCTATGAAATTGATAAAAAGCACAGGTCCTCCAGCATCCAATGCTTGTCATTTAAGATGAGAAACGTGTGAGCTTCGTGAAGGATGTAGTTCGTTTGAGCAGAAAAGTGACTGCCCTTACTTGAAAGGAATTCTTGCTTGTAGGAAGACACAGAGCCTGGAATTTAACTCCATTTCTGAAGTGAAACACACAGCAGAGTTCTCATCCATTGATCACACTCTGCTTTAGAGCAAGAAGCATGCTCTAGCTTTCTAGAGTCCCTAAGACAGCAGGAAACATGAGTGTGCTGAGAACAAAAGAACGGTGTTTCTTACACATTCGGACCATATCGAGTCCAACTCTGCCTCTGAAATTGATACAAAGCACAGGACCTCCAGGATCCAATGTTTGTCATTTAAGATGAGAAACGTGTGATCTTCGTGAACGATGTAGTTCGTTTTAGCTGTAAAGTACCTGCCCTTCCCTGAATCGAAGTCTTGTTTGTAGGAAGACTCAGAGCCTGGGATTTAACTCCATTTCTGAAGTGAAACACAAAGCAGAGTTCTCATCCATTGATCACACTCTGCTTTAGAGCAAGAAGCACGCTCTAGCTTTCTAGCGTCTTTAAGACATCAGGAAACGTGAGTGTGCTGAGAACAAAAGAACGGTGTTTCCTACACATATGGACCATATCTAGTCCAACTCTGCCTCTGAAATTGATACAAAGCACAGGTCCTCCAGCATCCAATTATTGTCATTTAAGATGAGAGACCTGTGAGCTTTGGGAACGATGTAGTTTTTTGAGCTGTAAAGTAACTGCCCTTACCAGAAACGAAGTCTTTCTTGTAGGAAGACTCAGAGCCTGGGATTTAACTCCATTTCTGAAGTGAAAAACACAGCAGAGTTCTCATCCATTGATCACACTCTGCTTTAGAGCAAGAAGCACGCTCTAGCTTTCTAGAGTCCCTAAGACAGCAGGAAACGTGAGTATGCTGAGAACAAAAGAACGGTGTTTCCTACACATACGGACCATTTCTAGTCCATCTCTGCTTCTGAAACTGAGAGAAAGCACTGGTCCTCTAACATCCAATGCTTGTCAGTTAAGATGAGAAACGTGTTAGCTTCGTGAAAGATGTAGTTCCTTTGAGATGAAAAGTGACTGCCCTTCCCTGAAACGTAGTTTTGCATGTTGGAAGACACAGAGCCAGGGATTTAACTCCATTTCTGAAGGGAAACACACAGCAGAGTTCTCTTCCATTGATCACACTCTGCTTTAGAGCAAGAAGCACGCTCTTGCTTTCTAGATTCTCTAATACAGCAGCAAACCTGAGTGTGCTAAGAACAAATGAACGGTGTTTCCTACACATACGGACCATATCTATTCCAACTCTGCTTCTGAAACTGATACAAAGCACTGGTCCTATAATATCCGATGCTTGTCAGTTAAGATGAGAAACGTGTGAGCTTCGTGAACAATGTAGTTCGTTTGAGTTCTAAAGTACCAGCCCTCCTGAAATGAATTGTTGCTTGTAGGAAGACTCTGAACCTGGGATTTAACTCCATTTCTGAATGGAAACACACAGCAGAGTTCTCATATATGGATCACACTCTGCTTTAGAGCAAGAAGCACGCTCTTGCTTTCTAGAGTCTCTAAGACAGCAGGAAACATGGGTGTGCTGAGAACACAAGAACGATGTTGCTTACACATTCGGACCATATCGAGTCCAACGCTGCCTCTGAAATTGATAAAAAGCACAGGTCCCCCTGCATAAAATGCTTGTCATTTAAGATGAGAAACGTGTGAGCTTCGTGAACGATGTAGTTCGTTTGAGCTGAAAAGTGACTGCCCTTACCTGAAACGAAGTCTTGGGTGTTAGAAGACACAGAGCATGGGATTTAACTCCATTTCTGAAGGGAAACACACAGCATATTTCTCATCCATGGATCACACTCTACTTCAGAGCAAGAAGCACGCTCTTGCTTTCTAGAATCTCTAATACAGCAGGATACGTGGTTGTGCTCAGAAAAAAAGAACTGTGTTTCCTACACATACGGAACATTTCTAGTCCAAATCTACTTGTGGAACTGAAACAAACCACAGGTCCACTAACATCCAATGCTTGTCAGTTAAGATGAGAAACGTGTTTGCTTCGTGAACGATGTAGTTCGTTTGAGCTGTAATGAAACTGCCCTTACCTGATTCGAAGTCTTGCTTGTAGGAAGACTCAGAGCCTGGGATTTAACTCCATTTCTGAAGTGAAACAAACAGCAGATTTCTCATCCATTGATCACACTCTGCTTTACAGCAAGAAGTACGCTCTAGCTTTCTAGCATCTCTAAGACATCAGGAAACGTGAGTGTGCTGAGAACAAAAGAACGGTGTTTCCTACACATATGGACCATATCTAGTCCAACTCTGCCTCTGAAATTGATACAAAGCACAGGTCCTCCAGCATCCAATTATTGTCATTTAAGATGAGAAACGTGTGAGCTTCGTGAACGATGTAGTTCCTTTGAGCTGTAAAGTAACTGCCCTTACCTTAAACGAAGTGTTCCTTATAGGAAGACTCAGAGCCTGGGGTTTAACTCCATTTCTGAAGTGAAACACACAGCAGAGTTCTCATATATAGATCACACTCTGCTTTAGAGCAAGAAGCATGCTCTTGCTTTCTAGACTACTAAGACAGCAGGAAACATGAGTGTGCTGAGAACACAAGAACGGTGTTTCTTACACATTAGGACCATATGGAGTCCAACTCTGCCTCTGAAATTGATAAAAAGCACAGGTCCTCCAGCATCCAATGCTTGTCATTTAAGATGAGAAACGTGTGAGCTTCGTGAATGATGTAGTTCGTTTGAGCTGAAAAGTGACTGCCCTAACTTGAAATGAATTCTTGCTTGTAGGAAGACACAGAGCCTGGAATTTAACTCCATTTCTGAAGGGAAACACACAGTAGAGTTCTCATCCATTGATCACACTCTGCTTTAGAGCAAGAAGCACGCTCTAGCTTTCTAGATCCCTAACACAGCAGGAAACATGAGTGTGCTGAGAACAAAAGAACGGTGTTTCTTACACATTTGGACCATATCGAGTCCAACTCTGCCTCTGAAATTGATACAAAGCACAGGTCCTCCAGGAACCAATGCTTGTCATTTAAGATGAGAAACGTGTGAGCTTCGCGAACGATGTAGTTCGTTTGAGCTGTAAAGTAACTGCCCTTCCCTGAAACGAAGTCCTGTTTGTAGGAAGACTCAGAGCCTGGGATTTAACTCCATTTCTGAAGTGAAACACACAGCAGAGTTCTCATCCATTGATCACACTCTGCTTTAGAGCAAGAAGCACGCTCTAGCTTTCTAGAGTCTCTAAGAGAGCAGGAAACGTGAGTGTGCTGAGAACAAAAGAACGGTGTTTCCTACACATATGGAAGATATCTAGTCCAACTCTGCTTCTGAAACTGATATAAAGCACTGGTCCTCTAACATCCAATGCTTGTCAATTAAGATGAGAAACGTGTTAGCTTCTTGAACGATGTAGTTCGTTTGAGCTGAAAAGTTACTGCCCTTCCCTGAAACGAAGTCTTGCATGTTGGAAGACACACAGCCTGGGATTTAACTCCATTTCTGAAGGGAAACACACAGCAGAGTTCTCTTCCATGGATCACACTCTGCTTTAGAGCAAGAAGCACGCTCTTGCTTTCTAGATTCTCTAATACAGCAGCAAACGTGAGTGTGCTAAGAACAAATGAACGGTGTTTCCTACACATTCGGACCATATCGAGTCCAACTCTGCCTCTGAAATTGATACAAAGCACAGGTCCTACAGGATCCAATGCTTGTCATTTAAGATGAGAAACATGTGAGCTTTGTGAACGATGTAGTTCTTTTAAGCTGAAAAGTGACTGCCCTTACCTGAAACGAAGTCTTGAGTGTTGGAAGACACAGAGCCTGGGATTTAACTCCATTTCTGAAGGGAAACACACAGCAGAGTTCTCATCCATGGATCACACTCTGCTTCAGAGCAAGAAGCACGCTCTTGCTTTCTAGATTCTCTAATACAGCAGGAAACGTGGTTGTGCTCAGAAAAAAAGAACGGTGTTTCCTACACATACGGACCATATCTAGTCCAAATCTGCTTGTGGAACTGAAACAAACCACAGGTCCACTAACATCCAATGCTTGTCAGTTAAACGTGTGAGCTTTGTGAACTATGTAGTTCGTTTGAGCTTTAAAGTAACTGCCCTTCCCTGAAACGAAGTCTTGTTTGTAGGAAGACTCAGAGCCTGGGATTTAACTTCATTTCTGACTTGAAACACACAGCAGAGTTCTCATCCATTGATCACACTCTGCTTTAAAGCAAGAAGGACGCTCTTGCTTTGTAGGTTCTCTAAGACAGCAGGAAACATGAGTGTGCTGAGAGCAACAGAACGGTGTTTCTTACACATTCGGACCGTATCGAGTCCAACTCTGCCTCTGAAATTGATACAAAGCACAGGTCCTCCAGCATCCAATGCTTGTCATTTAAGATGAGAAGCGTGTGAGCTTCGTGAATAATGTAGTTCGTTTGAGCTGTAAAGTAACTGCCCTTCCCTGAAACGAAGTCTTGTTTGTAGGAAGACTCAGAGCCTGGGATTTAACTCCATTTCTGAAGTGAAACACACAGCAGAGTTCTCATCCATTGATCACACTCTGCTTTAGAGCAAGAAGCACGCTCTAGCTTTCTAGACTCTCTAAGAGAGCAGGAAACGTGAGTGTGCTGAGAACAAAAAACGGTGTTTCCTACACATATGGACCATATCTAGTCCAACTCTGCTTCTGAAACTGATATAAAGCACTGGTCCTCTAACATCCAATGCTTGTCAGTTAAGATGAGAAACGTGTTAGCTTCTTGAACGATGTAGTTCGTTTGAGCTGAAAAGTTACTGCCTTTCCTTGAAACGAAGTCTTGCATGTTGGAAGACACACAGCCTGGGATTTAACTCCATTTCTGAAGGGAAACACACAGCAGAGTTCTGTTCCATGGATCACACTCTGCTTTAGAGCAAGAAGCACGCTCTTGCTTTCTAGATTCTCTAATACAGCAGCAAACGTGAGTGTGCTAAGAACAAATGAAAGGTGTTTCCTAAACATTCGGACCATATCGAGTCCAACTCTGCCTCTGAAATTGATACAAAGCACAGGTCCTCCAGGATCCAATGCTTGTCATTTAAGATGAGAAACATGTGAGCTTTGTGAATGATGTAGTTCTTTTAAGCTGAAAAGTGACTGCCCTTACCTGAAACGAAGTCTTGATTGTTGGAAGACACAGAGCCTGGGATTTAACTCCATTTCTGAAGGGAAACACACAGCAGAGTTCTCATCCATGGATCACACTCTGCTTCAGAGCAAGAAGCACGCTCTTGCTTTCTAGATTCTCTAATACAGCAGGAAACGTGGTTGTGCTCAGAAAAAAAGAACGGTGTTTCCTACACATATGGACCATATCTAGTCCAAATCTGCTTGTGGAACTGAAACAAACCACAGGTCCACTAACATCCAATGCTTGTCAGTTAAACGTGTGAGCTTTGTGAACGATATAGTTCGTTTGAGCTTTAAAGTAACTGCCCTTCCCTGAAACGAAGTCTTGTTTGTAGGAAGACTCAGAGCCTGGGATTTAACTTCATTTCTGACTTGAAACACACAGCAGAGTTCTCATCCATTGATCACACTCTGCTTTAAAGCAAGAAGGACGCTCTTGCTTTGTAGGATCTCTAAGACAGCAGGAAACATGAGTGTGCTGAGAGCAACAGAACGGTGTTTCTTACACATTCGGACCGTATCGAGTCCAACTCTGCCTCTGAAATTGATACAAAGCACAGGTCCTCCAGCATCCAATGCTTGTCATTTAAGATGAGAAGCGTGTGAGCTTCGTGAATGATGTAGTTCGTTTGAGCTGTAAGGAACTGCCCTTACCTGAAACGAAGTCTTGCTTGTAGGAAGACTCAGAGCCTGGGATTTAGCTCCATTTCTGAAGTGAAACTCACAGCAGAATTCTCATCCATAGATCACACTCTGTTTAGAGCAAGAACCACCCTCTTCCTTTCTAGAGTCTCTAATACAGCAGGAAACGTGATTGTGCTCATATCAAAAGAACTGTGTTTCCTAAACATACGGACCATATCTAGTTCAACTCTTATTCTGAAACTGACACAAAGCACAGGACCTGTAACATCCAATGCTTTTCAATTAAGACCGAGAAACATATGAGCTTTGTGTACGATGTAGTTCCTTTGAGCCGTAAAGTAACTGCCCTTACCTGAAATGAAGTCTTGATGTAGGAAGACACAGAACCTGGGATTTAACTCCATTTCTGAAGGGAAACACACAGCAGTGTTCTCATCCATTGATGACACTCTGCTTTAGAACAAGAAGCACGCTCTTGCTTTCTAGAGTCTCTAAGACAGCAGGAAACGTGAGTGTGCTGAGAACAAAAGAACCGTGTTTCCTACACATCCAGACCATATCTAGTCCAACTCTACTTCTTAAACTGATACAAAGCACTGGTCCTCTAACATCCAATGATTTCTGTTAAGATGAGAAATGTGTGAGCTCAGTGAACGATGTAGTTCATTTGTGCTGAAAAGTGACTGCCCTTACCTGAAACGAAGTCTTGCTTGTAGGAAGACACAGAGATTGGGATTTAACTCCATTTCTGAAGGGAAACACACAGCATAGTTCTCATCCATGGATCACAATCTGGTTTAGAGCGAGAAGCACGCTCTTGCTTTCTAGGGTCTCTAAAACAGCAGGAAACGTGAGTGTGCTGAGAACAAATGAACGGTGTTTCCTACACATATGGACCATATCTAGTCCAACTCTGCTTCTGAAACTCATACAAAGCACTGCTCCTCTAACATCCAATGCTTGTCAGTTAAGATGGGAAACATGTGAGCTTCATGAACGATGTAGTTCGTTTGAGCAGAAAAGGGACTGCCCTTACCTGAAACGAAGTCTTGCTTGTAGGAAGACTCAGAGCCTGGGATTTAACTCCATTTCTGAATGAAACACACAGCAGTGTTCTCATCCATTGATCACACTCTGCTTTAGAACAAGAAGCACGCTCTTGCTTTCTAGAGTCTCTAAGACAGCAGGAAACGTGAGTGTGCTGAGAACAAAAGAACGGTGTTTCCTACACATACGGACCATATCTAGTCCAACTCTGCTTCTGAAACTGATACAAAGCACTGGTCCTCTAACATCCAATGTTTGTCAGTTAAGATGAGAAATGTGTGAGCTCAGTGAACGATGTAGTTCGTTTGAGCTGAAAAGTTACTGACCTTACCTGAAATGAAGTCTTGCTTGTAGGAAGACCCAGAGATTGGGATTTAACTCCATTTCTGAAGGGAAACACACAGCATCGTTCTCATCCATGGATCACAATCTGGTTTAGAGCGAGAAGCACGCTCTTGCTTTCTAGAGTCTCTAACACAGCAGGAAACGTGAGTGTGCTGAGAACAAATGAACGGTGTTTCCTACACATACGGACCATATCTAGTCCAACTCTGCTTCTGAAACTCATACAAAGCACTGGTCCTCTAACATCCAATGCTTGTCCGTTAAGATGGGAAACGTGTGAGCTTCATGAACGATGTAGTTCGTTTGAGCAGAAAAGTGACTGCCCTTACCTTAAACGAATTCTTGCTTGTAGGAAGACTCAGAGCCTGGGATTTAACTCCATTTCTGAATTGAAACACACAGCAGTGTTCTCATCTATTGATCACACTCTGCTTTAGAACAAGAAGCACGCTCTTGCTTTCTATATTCTCTAAGACAGCAGGAAACATGAGTGTGCTGAGAACAAAAGAACGGAGTTTCCTACACATACGGACCATATCTATTCCAACTCTGCTTCTGAAACTCATACAAAGCACTGCTCCTCTAACATCCAATGCTTGTCAGTTAAGATGGGAAACGTGTGAGCTTCATGAACGATGTAGTTCGTTTGAGCAGAAAAGTGACTGCCCTTACCTTAAACGAAGTCTTGCTTGTAGGAAGACTCAGAGCCTGGGATTTAACTCCATTTCTGAATTGAAACACACAGCAGTGTTCTCATCCATTGATCACACTCTGCTTTAGAACAAGAAGCACGCTCTTGCTTTCTAGAGTCTCTAAGACAGCAGGAAACGTGAGTGTGCTGAGAACAAAAAAACGGTGTTTCCTACACATACGGACCATATCTAGTCCAACTCTGCTTCTGAAACTGATACAAAGCACTGGTCCTCTAACATCCAATGTTTGTCAGTTAAGATGAGAAACTTGTGAGCTTTGTGAATGATGTAGTTGCTTTGAACTGAAAAGTGACTGCCCTTACCTGAAACGAAGTCTTGCTTGTATGAAGACACAGAGACTGTGATTGAACTCCATTTCTGAAGGGAAACACACAGCATAGTTCTCATCCATGGATCACACTCTGCTTTAGAGCGAGAAGCACACTCTTGCTTTCTAGATTCTCTAAGACAGCAGGAAATCTGAGTGTGCCCAGAACAAAAGAACGGTGATTCCTACACATATGGACCATATCTAGTCCAAATCTACTTCTGAAACTGATACAAAGCACTGACCCTCTAACATCCAATGCTTGTCAGTTAAGATGAGAAATGTGTGAGCTCAGTGAACGATGTAGTTCGTTTGAACAGAAAAGTGACTGCCCTTACCTGAAACGAAGTCTTGCTTGTAGGAAGACTCAGAGCCTGGGATTTAACTCCATTTCTGAAGTGAAACACACAGCAGTGTTCTCATCCATTGATGACACTCTGCTTTAGAACAAGAAGCACGCTCTTGCTTTCTAGAGTCTCTAAGACAGCAGGAAACGTGAGTGTGCTGAGAACAAAAGAACCGTGTTTCCTACACATCCAGACCATATCTAGTCCAACTCTACTTCTTAAACTGATACAAAGCACTGGTCCTCTAACATCCAATGATTTCTGTTAAGATGAGAAATGTTTGAGCTCAGTGAACGATGTAGTTCGTTTGTGCTGAAAAGTGACTGCCCTTACCTGAAACGAAGTCTTGCTTGTAGGAAGACACAGAGATTGGGATTTAACTCCATTTCTGAAGGGAAACACACAGCATAGTTCTCATCCATGGATCACAATCTGGTTTAGAGCGAGAAGCACGCTCTTGCTTTCTAGAGTCTCTAACACAGCAGGAAACGTGAGTGTGCTGAGAACAAATGAACGGTGTTTCCTACACATATGGACCATATCTAGTCCAACTCTGCTTCTGAAACTCATACAAAGCACTGCTCCTCTAACATCCAATGCTTATCAGATAAGATGGGAATCGTGTGATTTTCATGAACGATGTAGTTCGTTTGAGCAGAAAAGGGACTGCCCTTACCTTAAACGAAGTCTTGCTTGTAGGAAGACTCAGAGCCTGGGATTTAACTCCATTTCTGAATGAAACACACAGCAGTGTTCTCATCCATTGATCACACTCTGCTTTAGAACAAGAAGCACGCTCTTGCTTTCTAGAGTCTCTAAGACAGCAGGAAACGTGAGTGTGCTGAGAACAAAAGAACGGTGTTTCCTACACATATGGACCATATCTAGTCCAACTCTGCTTCTGAAACTGATACAAAGCACTGGTCCTCTAACATCCAATGTTTGTCAGTTAAGATGAGAAACGTGTGAGCTTTGTGAATGATGTAGTTCCTTTGAACTGAAAAGTGACTGCCCTTACCTGAAACGAAGTCTTGCTTGTAGGAAGACACATAGCCTGGGATTTAACTCCATTTCTGAAGGGAAACACACAGCATAGTATTCATCCATGGATCACACTCTGCTTTAGAGCGAGAAGCACACTCTTGCTTTCTAGATTCTCTAAGACAGCTGGAAATCTGAGTGTGCCCAGAACAAAAGAACGGTGTTTCCTACACATATGGACCATATCTAGTCCAAATCTGCTTCTGAAACTGATACAAAGCACTGACCCTCTAACATCCAATGCTTGTCAGTTAAGATGAGAAATGTGTGAGCTCAGTGAACGATGTAGTTCGTTTGAGCAGAAAGTGACTGCCCTTACCTGAAACGAAGTCTTGCTTGTAGGAAGACTCAGAGCCTGGGATTTAACTCCATTTCTGAAGTGAAACACACAGCAGTGTTCTAATCCATTGATGACACTCTGCTTTAGAACAAGAAGCACGCTCTTGCTTTCTAGAGTATCCAAGACAGCAGGAAACGTGAGTGTGCTGAGAAGAAAAGAACCTGGTTTCCTACACATCCGGAAAATATCTAGTCCAACTCTACTTCTTAAACTGATACAAAGCACTGGTCCTCTAACATCCAATGCTTGTCTGTTAAGATGAGAAATGTGTGAGCTCAGTGAACGATGTAGTTAGTTTGAGCTGAAAAGGGTCTGCCCTTACCTGAAACGAAGTCTTGCTTGTAGGAAGACCCAGAGATTGGGATTTAACTCCATTTCTGAAGGGAAACACACAGCATAGTTCTCATCCATGGATCACAATCTGCTTTAGAGCGAGAAGCATGCTCTTGCTTTCTAGAGTCTCTAACACAGCAGGAAACGTGATTGTGCTGAAAACAAAAGAACGTTGTTTCCTACACATACGGACCATATCTAGTCCAACTCTGCTTCTGAAACTCATACAAAGCACTGCTCCTCTAACATCCAATGCTTGTCAGTTAAGATGGAAAACGTGTGAGCTTCATGAACGATGTAGTTCGTTTGAGCAGAAAAGTGACTGCCCTTACCTTAAACGAAGTCTTGCTTGTAGGAAGACTCAGAGCCTGGGATTTAACTCCATTTCTGAATTGAAACACAAAGCATAGTTCTCATCCATGGATCACACTCTGCTTTAGAGCGAGAAGCACGCTCTTGCTTTCTAGAGTCTCTAAGACAGCAGGAAACGTGAGTGTGCTGAGAACAAATGAACGGTGTTTCCTACACATACGGACCATATCTAGTCCAACTCTGCTTCTGAAACTGATACAAAGCACTGACCCTCTAACATCCAATGTTTGTCAGTTAAGATGAGAAACGTGTGAGCTTTGTGAATGATGTAGTTCCTTTGAACTGAAAAGTGACTGCCCTTACCTGAAACGAAGTATTGCTTGTAGGAAGACACAGAGCCTGTGATTTAACTCCATTTCTGAAGGGAAACACACAGCATAGTTCTCATCCATGGATCACACTCTGCTTTAGAGCGAGAAGCACACTCTTGCTTTCTAGATTCTCTAAGTCAGCAGGAAATCTGAGTGTGCCCAGAACAAAAGAACGGTGATTCCTACACATATGGACCATATCTAGTACAAATCTGCTTCTGAAACTGATACAAAGCACTGACCCTCTAACATCCAATGCTTGTCAGTTAAGATGAGAAATGTGTGA
Organism: Onychomys leucogaster; assembly: GCA_949786385.1. Classification (NCBI taxonomy): domain Eukaryota; kingdom Metazoa; phylum Chordata; class Mammalia; order Rodentia; family Cricetidae; genus Onychomys; species Onychomys leucogaster. The sequence continues at coordinate 1,179,890 of CATKUP010000009.1, read as the reverse complement.
GCTCAGTGAACGATGTAGTTCGTTTGAGCAGAAAAGTGACTGCCCTTACCTGAAACGAAGTCTTGCTTGTAGGAAGACTCAGAGCCTGGGATTTAACTCCATTTCTGAAGTGAAACACACAGCAGTGTTCTCATCCATTGATGACACTCTGCTTTAGAACAAGAAGTACGCTCTTGCTTTCTAGAGTCTCTAAGACAGCAGGAAACGTGAGTGTGCTGAGAACAAAAGAACCGTGTTTCCTACACATCCAGACCATATCTAGTACATCTCTACTTCTTAAACTGATACAAAGCACGGGTCCTCTAACATCCAATGATTTCTGTTAAGATGAGAAATGTGTGAGCTCAGTGAACGATGTAGTTCGTTTGTGCTGAAAAGTGACTGCCCTTACCTGAAACGAAGTCTGGCTTGTAGGAAGACACAGAGATTGGGATTTAACTCCATTTCTGAAGGGAAACACACAGCATAGTTCTCATCCATGGATCACAATCTGCTTTAGAGCGAGAAGCACGCTCTTGCTTTCTAGAGTCTCTAACACAGCAGGAAACGTGAGTATGCTGAGAACAAATGAACGGTGTTTCCTACACATATGGACCATATCTATTCCAACTCTGCTTCTGAAACTCATACAAAGCACTGCTCCTCTAACATCCAATGCTTGTCAGTTAAGATGGGAAACGTGTGAGCTTCATGAACGATGTAGTTCGTTTGAGCAGAAAAGTGACTGCCCTTACCTTAAACGAAGTCTTGCTTGTAGGAAGACTCAGAGCCTGGGATTTAACTCCATTTCTGAATTGAAACACACAGCATAGTTCTCATCCATGGATCACACTCTGCTTTAGAGCGAGAAGCACGCTCTTGCTTTCTAGAGTCTCTAAGACAGCAGGAAACGTGAGTGTGCTGAGAACAAATGAACGGTGTTTCCTACACATACGGACCATATCTAGTCCAACTCTGCTTCTGAAACTGATACAAAGCACTGACCCTCTAACATCCAATGTTTGTCAGTTAAGATGAGAAACGTGTGAGCTTTGTGAATGATGTAGTTCCTTTGAACTGAAAAGTGACTGCCCTTACCTGAAACGAAGTCTTGCTTGTAGGAAGACACAGAGCCTGTGATTTAACTCCATTTCTGAAGGGAAACACACAGCATAGTTCTCATCCATGGATCACACTCTGCTTTAGAGCGAGAAGCACACTCTTGCTTTCTAGATTCTCTAAGTCAGCAGGAAATCTGAGTGTGCCCAGAACAAAAGAACGGTGATTCCTACACATATGGACCATATCTAGTACAAATCTGCTTCTGAAACTGATACAAAGCACTGACCCTCTAACATCCAATGCTTGTCAGTTAAGATGAGAAATGTGTGAGCTCAGTGAACGATGTAGTTCGTTTGAGCAGAAAAGTGACTGCCCTTACCTGAAACGAAGTCTTGCTTGTAGGAAGACTCAGAGCCTGGGATTTAACTCCATTTCTGAAGTGAAACACACAGCAGTGTTCTCATCCATTGATGACACTCTGCTTTAGAACAAGAAGCACGCTCTTGCTTTCTAGAGTCTCTAAGACAGCAGGAAACGTGAGTGTGCTGAGAACAAAAGAACCGTGTTTCCTACACATCCAGACCATATCTAGTACATCTCTACTTCTTAAACTGATACAAAGCACTGGTCCTCTAACATCCAATGATTTCTGTTAAGATGAGAAATGTGTGAGCTCAGTGAACGATGTAGTTCGTTTGTGCTGAAAAGTGACTGCCCTTACCTGAAACGAAGTCTTGCTTGTAGGAAGACACAGAGATTGGGATTTAACTCCATTTCTGAAGGGAAACACACAGCATAGTTCTCATCCATGGATCACAATCTGGTTTAGAGCGAGAAGCACGCTCTTGCTTTCTAGAGTCTCTAACACAGCAGGAAACGTGAGTGTGCTGAGAACAAATGAACGGTGTTTCCTACACATATGGACCATATCTAGGCCAACTCTGCTTCTGAAACTCATACAAAGCACTGCTCCTCTAACATCCAATGCTTGTCAGTTAAGATGGGAAACGTGTGAGCTTCATGAACGATGTAGTTCGTTTGAGCAGAAAAGAGACTGCCCTTACCTGAAACGAAGTCTTGCTTGTAGGAAGACTCAGAGCCTGGGATTTAACTCCATTTCTGAATGAAACACACAGCAGTGTTCTCATCCATTGATCACACTCTGCTTTAGAACAAGAAGCACGCTCTTGCTTTCTAGAGTCTCTAAGACAGCAGGAAAAGTGAGTGTGCTGAGAACAAAAGAACGGTGTTTCCTACACATACGGACCATATCTAGTCCAACTCTGCTTCTGAAACTGATACAAAGCACTGGTCCTCTAACATCCAATGTTTGTCAGTTAAGATGAGAAATGTGTGAGCTCAGTGAACGATGTAGTTCGTTTGAGCTGAAAAGTGACTGCCCTTACCTGAAATGAAGTCTTGCTTGTAGGAAGACCCAGATATTGGGATTTAACTCCATTTCTGAAGGGAAACACACAGCATAGTTCTCATCCATGGATCACAATCTGGTTTAGAGCGAGAAGCACGCTCTTGCTTTCTAGAGTCTCTAACACAGCAGGAAACGTGAGTGTGCTGAGAACAAAAGAACGGTGTTTCCTACACATACGGACCATATCTAATCCAACTCTGCTTCTGAAACTCATACAAAGCACTGGTCCTCTAACATCCAATGCTTGTCCGTTAAGATGGGAAACGTGTGAGCTTCATGAACGATGTAGTTCGTTTGAGCAGAAAAGTGACTGCCCTTACCTTAAACGAATTCTTGCTTGTAGGAAGACTCAGAGCCTGGGATTTAACTCCATTTCTGAATTGAAACACACAGCAGTGTTCTCATCTATTGATCACACTCTGCTTTAGAACAAGAAGCACGCTCTTGCTTTCTATATTCTCTAAGACAGCAGGAAACATGAGTGTGCTGAGAACAAAAGAACGGTGTTTCCTACACATACGGACCATATCTAGTCCAACTCTGCTTCTGAAACTCATACAAAGCACTGCTCCTCTAACATCCAATGCTTGTCAGTTAAGATGGGAAACGTGTGAGCTTCATGAACGATGTAGTTCGTTTGAGCAGAAAAGTGACTGCCCTTACCTTAAACGAAGTCTTGCTTGTAGGAAGACTCAGAGCCTGGGATTTAACTCCATTTCTGAATTGAAACACACAGCAGTGTTCTCATCCATTGATCACACTCTGCTTTAGAACAAGAAGCACGCTCTTGCTTTCTAGAGTCTCTAAGACAGCAGGAAACGTGAGTGTGCTGAGAACAAAAAAACGGTGTTTCCTACACATACGGACCATATCTAGTCCAACTCTGCTTCTGAAACTGATACAAAGCACTGGTCCTCTAACATCCAATGTTTGTCAGTTAAGATGAGAAACTTGTGAGCTTTGTGAATGATGTAGTTGCTTTGAACTGAAAAGTGACTGCCCTTACCTGAAACGAAGTCTTGCTTGTATGAAGACACAGAGACTGTGATTTAACTCCATTTCTGAAGGGAAACACACAGCATAGTTCTCATCCATGGATCACACTCTGCTTTAGAGCGAGAAGCACACTCTTGCTTTCTAGATTCTCTAAGACAGCAGGAAATCTGAGTGTGCCCAGAACAAAAGAACGGTGATTCCTACACATATGGACCATATCTAGTCCAAATCTGCTTCTGAAACTGATACAAAGCACTGACCCTCTAACATCCAATGCTTGTCAGTTAAGATGAGAAATGTGTGATCTCAGTGAACGATGTAGTTCGTTTGAACAGAAAAGTGACTGCCCTTACCTGAAACGAAGTCTTGCTTGTAGGAAGACTCAGAGCCTGGGATTTAACTCCATTTCTGAAGTGAAACACACAGCAGTGTTCTCATCCATTGATGACACTCTGCTTTAGAACAAGAAGCACGCTCTTGCTTTCTAGAGTCTCTAAGACAGCAGGAAACGTGAGTGTGCTGAGAACAAAAGAACCGTGTTTCCTACACATCCAGACCATATCTAGTCCAACTCTACTTCTTAAACTGATACAAAGCACTGGTCCTCTAACATCCAATGATTTCTGTTAAGATGAGAAATGTTTGAGCTCAGTGAACGATGTAGTTCGTTTGTGCTGAAAAGTGACTGCCCTTACCTGAAACGAAGTCTTGCTTGTAGGAAGACACAGAGATTGGGATTTAACTCCATTTCTGAAGGGAAACACACAGCATAGTTCTCATCCATGGATCACAATCTGGTTTAGAGCGAGAAGCACGCTCTTGCTTTCTAGAGTCTCTAACACAGCAGGAAACGTGAGTGTGCTGAGAACAAATGAACGGTGTTTCCTACACATATGGACCATATCTAGTCCAACTCTGCTTCTGAAACTCATACAAAGCACTGCTCCTCTAACATCCAATGCTTATCAGTTAAGATGGGAATCGTGTGAGTTTCATGAACGATGTAGTTCGTTTGAGCAGAAAAGGGACTGCCCTTACCTTAAACGAAGTCTTGCTTTTAGGAAGACTCAGAGCCTGGGATTTAACTCCATTTCTGAATGAAACACACAGCAGTGTTCTCATCCATTGATCACACTCTGCTTTAGAACAAGAAGCACGCTCTTGCTTTCTAGAGTCTCTAAGACAGCAGGAAACGTGAGTGTGCTGAGAACAAAAGAACGGTGTTTCCTACACATATGGACCATATCTAGTCCAACTCTGCTTCTGAAACTGATACAAAGCACTGGTCCTCTAACATCCAATGTTTGTCAGTTAAGATGAGAAACGTGTGAGCTTTGTGAATGATGTAGTTCCTTTGAACTGAAAAGTGACTGCCCTTACCTGAAACGAAGTCTTGCTTGTAGGAAGACACATAGCCTGGGATTTAACTCCATTTCTGAAGGGAAACACACAGCATAGTATTCATCCATGGATCACACTCTGCTTTAGAGCGAGAAGCACACTCTTGCTTTCTAGATTCTCTAAGACAGCTGGAAATCTGAGTGTGCCCAGAACAAAAGAACGGTGTTTCCTACACATATGGACCATATCTAGTCCAAATCTGCTTCTGAAACTGATACAAAGCACTGACCCTCTAACATCCAATGCTTGTCAGTTAAGATGAGAAATGTGTGAGCTCAGTGAACGATGTAGTTCGTTTGAGCAGAAAGTGACTGCCCTTACCTGAAACGAAGTCTTGCTTGTAGGAAGACTCAGAGCCTGGGATTTAACTCCATTTCTGAAGTGAAACACACAGCAGTGTTCTCATCCATTGATGACACTCTGCTTTAGAACAAGAAGCACGCTCTTGCTTTCTAGAGTATCCAAGACAGCAGGAAACGTGAGTGTGCTGAGAAGAAAAGAACCTGGTTTCCTACACATCCGGAAAATATCTAGTCCAACTCTACTTCTTAAACTGATACAAAGCACTGGTCCTCTAACATCCAATGCTTGTCTGTTAAGATGAGAAATGTGTGAGCTCAGTGAGCGATGTAGTTAGTTTGAGCTGAAAAGGGTCTGCCCTTACCTGAAACGAAGTCTTGCTTGTAGGAAGACCCAGAGATTGGGATATAACTCCATTTCTGAAGGGAAACACACAGCATAGTTCTCATCCATGGATCACAATCTGCTTTAGAGCGAGAAGCATGCTCTTGCTTTCTAGAGTCTCTAACACAGCAGGAAACGTGATTGTGCTGAAAACAAAAGAACGTTGTTTCCTACACATACGGACCATATCTAGTCCAACTCTGCTTCTGAAACTCATACAAAGCACTGCTCCTCTAACATCCAATGCTTGTCAGTTAAGATGGAAAACGTGTGAGCTTCATGAACGATGTAGTTCGTTTGAGCAGAAAAGTGACTGCCCTTACCTTAAACGAAGTCTTGCTTGTAGGAAGACTCAGAGCCTGGGATTTAACTCCATTTCTGAATTGAAACACAAAGCATAGTTCTCATCCATGGATCACACTCTGCTTTAGAGCGAGAAGCACGCTCTTGCTTTCTAGAGTCTCTAAGACAGCAGGAAACGTGAGTGTGCTGAGAACAAATGAACGGTGTTTCCTACACATACGGACCATATCTAGTCCAACTCTGCTTCTGAAACTGATACAAAGCACTGACCCTCTAACATCCAATGTTTGTCAGTTAAGATGAGAAACGTGTGAGCTTTGTGAATGATGTAGTTCCTTTGAACTGAAAAGTGACTGCCCTTACCTGAAACGAAGTCTTGCTTGTAGGAAGACACAGAGCCTGTGATTTAACTCCATTTCTGAAGGGAAACACACAGCATAGTTCTCATCCATGGATCACACTCTGCTTTAGAGGGAGAAGCACACTCTTGCTTTCTAGATTCTCTAAGACAGCAGGAAATCTGAGTGTGCCCAGAACAAAAGAACGGTGATTCCTACACATATGGACCATATCTAGTACAAATCTGCTTCTGAAACTGATACAAAGCACTGACCCTCTAACATCCAATGCTTGTCAGTTAAGATGAGAAATGTGTGAGCTCAGTGAACGATGTAGTTCGTTTGAGCAGAAAAGTGACTGCCCTTACCTGAAACGAAGTCTTGCTTGTAGGAAGACTCAGAGCCTGGGATTTAACTCCATTTCTGAAGTGAAACACACAGCAGTGTTCTCATCCATTGATGACACTCTGCTTTAGAACAAGAAGCACGCTCTTGCTTTCTAGAGTCTCTAAGACAGCAGGAAACGTGAGTGTGCTGAGAACAAAAGAACCGTGTTTCCTACACATCCAGACCATATCTAGTACATCTCTACTTCTTAAACTGATACAAAGCACTGGTCCTCTAACATCCAATGATTTCTGTTAAGATGAGAAATGTGTGAGCTCAGTGAACGATGTAGTTCGTTTGTGCTGAAAAGTGACTGCCCTTACCTGAAACGAAGTCTTGCTTGTAGGAAGACACAGAGATTGGGATTTAACTCCATTTCTGAAGGGAAACACACAGCATAGTTCTCATCCATGGATCACAATCTGCTTTAGAGCGAGAAGCACGCTCTTGCTTTCTAGAGTCTCTAACACAGCAGGAAACGTGAGTGTGCTGAGAACAAATGAACGGTGTTTCCTACACATATGGACCATATCTATTCCAACTCTGCTTCTGAAACTCATACAAAGCACTGCTCCTCTAACATCCAATGCTTGTCAGTTAAGATGGGAAACGTGTGAGCTTCATGAACGATGTAGTTCGTTTGAGCAGAAAAGTGACTGCCCTTACCTTAAACGAAGTCTTGCTTGTAGGAAGACTCAGAGCCTGGGATTTAACTCCATTTCTGAATTGAAACACACAGCATAGTTCTCATCCATGGATCACACTCTGCTTTAGAGCGAGAAGCACGCTCTTGCTTTCTAGAGTCTCTAAGACAGCAGGAAACGTGAGTGTGCTGAGAACAAATGAACTGTGTTTCCTACACATACGGACCATATCTAGTCCAACTCTGCTTCTGAAACTGATACAAAGCACTGACCCTCTAACATCCAATGTTTGTCAGTTAAGATGAGAAACGTGTGAGCTTTGTGAATGATGTAGTTCCTTTGAAATGAAAAGTGACTGCCCTTACCTGAAACGAAGTCTTGCTTGTAGGAAGACACAGAGCCTGTGATTTAATTCCATTTCTGAAGGGAAACACACAGCATAGTTCTCATCCATGGATCACACTCTGCTTTAGAGTGAGAAGCACACTCTTGCTTTCTAGATTCTCTAAGTCAGCAGGAAATCTGAGTGTGCCCAGAACAAAAGAACGGTGATTCCTACACATATGGACCATATCTAGTACAAATCTGCTTCTGAAACTGATACAAAGCACTGACCCTCTAACATCCAATGCTTGTCAGTTAAGATGAGAAATGTGTGAGCTCAGTGAACGATGTAGTTCGTTTGAGCAGAAAAGTGACTGCCCTTACCTGAAACGAAGTCTTGCTTGTAGGAAGACTCAGAGCCTGGGATTTAACTCCATTTCTGAAGTGAAACACACAGCAGTGTTCTCATCCATTGATGACACTCTGCTTTAGAACAAGAAGCACGCTCTTGCTTTCTAGAGTCTCTAAGACAGCAGGAAACGTGAGTGTGCTGAGAACAAAAGAACCGTGTTTCCTACACATCCAGACCATATCTAGTACATCTCTGCTTCTGAAACTGATACAAAGCACTGGTCCTCTAACATCCAATGTTTGTCAGTTAAGATGAGAAACGTGTGAGCTTTGTGAATGATGTAGTTGCTTTGAACTGAAAAGTGACTGCCCTTACCTGAAACGAAGTCTTGCTTGTAGGAAGACACAGAGCCTGTGATTTAACTCCATTTCTGAAGGGAAACACACAGCATAGTTCTCATCCATGGATCACACTCTGCTTTAGAGCGAGAAGCACACTCTTGCTTTCTAGATTCTCTAAGACAGCAGGAAATCTGAGTGTGCCCAGAACAAAAGAACGGTGATTCCTACACATATGGACCATATCTAGTCCAAATCTGCTTCTGAAACTGATACAAAGCACTGACCCTCTAACATCCAATGCTTGTCAGTTAAGATGAGAAATGTGTGAGCTCAGTGAACGATGTAGTTCGTTTGAACAGAAAAGTGACTGCCCTTACCTGAAACGAAGTCTTGCTTGTAGGAAGACTCAGAGCCTGGGATTTAACTCCATTTCTGAAGTGAAACACACAGCAGTGTTCTCATCCATTGATGACACTCTGCTTTAGAACAAGAAGCACGCTCTTGCTTTCTAGAGTCTCTAAGACAGCAGGAAACGTGAGTGTGCTGAGAACAAAAGAACCGTGTTTCCTACACATCCAGACCATATCTAGTACAACTCTACTTCTTAAACTGATACAAAGCACTGGTCCTCTAACATCCAATGATTTCTGTTAAGATGAGAAATGTGTGAGCTCAGTGAACGATGTAGTTCGTTTGTGCTGAAAAGTGACTGCCCTTACCTGAAACGAAGTCTTGCTTGTAGGAAGACACAGAGATTGGGATTTAACTCCATTTCTGAAGGGAAACACACAGCATAGTTCTCATCCATGGATCACAATCTGGTTTAGAGCGAGAAGCACGCTCTTGCTTTCTAGAGTCTCTAACACAGCAGGAAACGTGAGTGTGCTGAGAACAAATGAACGGTGTTTCCTACACATATGGACCATATCTAGTCCAACTCTGCTTCTGAAACTCATACAAAGCACTGCTCCTCTAACATCCAATGCTTGACAGTTAAGATGGGAAACGTGTGAGCTTCATGAACGATGTAGTTCGTTTGAGCAGAAAAGGGACTGCCCTTACCTTAAACGAAGTCTTGCTTGTAGGAAGACTCAGAGCCTGGGATTTAACTCCATTTCTGAATTGAAACACACAGCAGTGTTCTCATCCATTGATCACACTCTGCTTTAGAACAAGAAGCACGCTCTTGCTTTCTAGAGTCTCTAACACAGCAGGAAACGTGAGTGTGCTGAGAACAAATGAACGGTGTTTCCTACACATACGGACCATATCTAGTCCAACTCTGCTTCTGAAACTGATACAAAGCACTGACCCTCTAACATCCAATGTTTGTCAGTTAAGATGAGAAACGTGTGAGCTTTGTGAATGATGTAGTTCCTTTGAACTGAAAAGTGACTGCCCTTACCTGAAACGAAGTCTTGCTTGTAGGAAGACACAGAGCCTGTGATTTAACTCCATTTCTGAAGGGAAACACACAGCATAGTTCTCATCCATGGATCACACTCTGCTTTAGAGCGAGAAGCACACTCTTGCTTTCTAGATTCTCTAAGTCAGCAGGAAATCTGAGTGTGCCCAGAACAAAAGAATGGTGATTCCTACACATATGGACCATATCTAGTCCAAATCTGCTTCTGAAACTGATACAAAGCACTGACCCTCTAACATCCAATGCTTGTCAGTTAAGATGAGAAATGTGTGAGCTCAGTGAACGATGTAGTTCGTTTGAGCAGAAAAGTGACTGCCCTTACCTGAAACGAAGTCTTGCTTGTAGGAAGACTCAGAGCCTGGGATTTAACTCCATTTCTGAAGTGAAACACACAGCAGTGTTCTCATCCATTGATGACACTCTGCTTTAGAACAAGAAGCACGCTCTTGCTTTCTAGAGTCTCTAAGACAGCAGGAAACGTGAGTGTGCTGAGAACAAAAGAACCTTGTTTCCTACACATCCAGACCATATCTAGTACAACTCTACTTCTTAAACTGATACAAAGCACTGGTCCTCTAACATCCAATGATTTCTGTTAAGATGAGAAATGTGTGAGCTCAGTGAACGATGTAGTTCGTTTGTGCTGAAAAGTGACTGCCCTTACCTGAAACGAAGTCTTGCTTGTAGGAAGACACAGAGATTGGGATTTAACTCCATTTCTGAAGGGAAACACACAGCATAGTTCTCATCCATGGATCACAATCTGGTTTAGAGCGAGAAGCACGCTCTTGCTTTCTAGAGTCTCTAACACAGCAGGAAACGTGAGTGTGCTGAGAACAAATGAACGGTGTTTCCTACACATATGGACCATATCTATTCCAACTCTGCTTCTGAAACTCATACAAAGCACTGCTCCTCTAACATCCAATGCTTGTCAGTTAAGATGGGAAACGTGTGAGCTTCATGAACGATGTAGTTCCTTTGAGCAGAAAAGTGACTGCCCTTACCTTAAACGAAGTCTTGCTTGTAGGAAGACTCAGAGCCTGGGATTTAACTCCATTTCTGAATTGAAACACACAGCAGTGTTCTCATCCATTGATCACACTCTGCTTTAGAACAAGAAGCACGCTCTTGCTTTCTAGAGTCTCTAAGAGAGCAGGAAACGTGAGTGTGCTGAGAACAAAAAAACGGTGTTTCCTACACATACGGACCATATCTAGTCCAACTCTGCTTCTGAAACTGATACAAAGCACTGGTCCTCTAACATCCAATGTTTGTCAGTTAAGATGAGAAACGTGTGAGCTTTGTGAATGATGTAGTTCCTTTGAACTGAAAAGTGACTGCCCTTACCTGAAACGAAGTCTTGCTTGTAGGAAGACACAGAGCCTGTGATTTAACTCCATTTCTGAAGGGAAACACACAGCATAGTTATCATCCATGGATCACACTCTGCTTTAGAGCGAGAAGCACACTCTTGCTTTCTAGATTCTCTAAGACAGCAGGAAATCTGAGTGTGCCCAGAACAAAAGAACGGTGATTCCTACACATATGGACCATATCTAGTCCAAATCTGCTTCTGAAACTGATACAAAGCACTGACCCTCTAACATCCAATGCTTGTCAGTTAAGATGAGAAATGTGTGAGCTCAGTGAACGATGTAGTTCGTTTGAGCAGAAAAGTGACTGCCCTTACCTGAAACGAAGTCTTGCTTGTAGGAAGACTCAGAGCCTGGGATTTAACTACATTTCTGAAGTGAAACACACAGCAGTGTTCTCATCCATTGATGACACTCTGCTTTAGAACAAGAAGCACGCTCTTGCTTTCTAGAGTCTCTAAGACAGCAGGAAACGTGAGTGTGCTGAGAACAAAAGAACCTTGTTTCCTACACATCCAGACCATATCTAGTCCAACTCTACTTCTTAAACTGATACAAAGCACTGCTCCTCTAACATCCAATGCTTTTCTGTTAAGATGAGAAATGTGTGAGCTCAGTGAACGATGTAGTTCGTTTGTGCTGAAAAGTGACTGCCCTTACCTGAAACGAAGTCTTGCTTGTAGGAAGACACAGAGATTGGGATGTAACTCCATTTCTGAAGGAAAACACACAGCATAGTTCTCATCCATGGATCACAATCTGGTTTAGAGCGAGAAGCACGCTCTTGCTTTCTAGAGTCTCTAACACAGCAGGAAACGTGAGTGTGCTGAGAACAAATGAACGGTGTTTCCTACACATATGGACCATATCTAGTCCAACTCTGCTTCTGAAACTCATACAAAGCACTGCTCCTCTAACATCCAATGCTTGTCAGTTAAGATGGGAAACGTGTGAGCTTCATGAACGATGTAGTTCGTTTGAGCAGAAAAGGGACTGCCCTTACCTTAAACGAAGTCTTGCTTGTAGGAAGACTCAGAGCCTGGGATTTAACTCCATTTCTGAATGAAACACACAGCAGTGTTCTCATCCATTGATCACACTCTGCTTTAGAACAAGAAGCACGCTCTTGCTTTCTAGAGTCTCTAAGACAGCAGGAAACGTGAGTGTGCTGAGAACAAAAGAACGGTTTTTCCTACACATACGGACCATATCTAGTCCAACTCTGCTTCTGAAACTGATACAAAGCACTGGTCCTCTAACATCCAATGTTTGTCAGTTAAGATGAGAAACGTGTGAGCTTTGTGAATGATGTAGTTCCTTTGAACTGAAAAGTGACTGCCCTTACCTGAAACGAAGTCTTGCTTGTAGGAAGACACAGAGCCTGGGATTTAACTCCATTTCTGAAGGGAAACACACAGCATAGTATTCATCCATGGATCACACTCTGCTTTAGAGCGAGAAGCACACTCTTGCTTTCTAGATTCTCTAAGACAGCAGGAAATCTGAGTGTGCCCAGAACAAAAGAACGGTGTTTCCTACACATATGGACCATATCTAGTCCAAATCTGCTTCTGAAACTGATACAAAGCACTGACCCTCTAACATACAATGCTTGTCAGTTAAGATGAGAAATGTGTGAGCTCAGTGAACGATGTAGTTCGTTTGAGCAGAAAGTGACTGCCCTTACCTGAAACGAAGTCTTGCTTGTAGGAAGACTCAGAGCCTGGGATTTAACTCCATTTCTGAAGTGAAACACACAGCAGTGTTCTCATCCATTGATGACACTCTGCTTTAGAACAAGAAGCACGCTCTTGTTTCTAGAGTATCCAAGACAGCAGGAAACGTGAGTGTGCTGAGAAGAAAAGAACCTGGTTTCCTACACATCCGGAGAATATCTAGTCCAACTCTACTTCTTAAACTGATACAAAGCACTGGTCCTCTAACATCCAATGCTTGTCTGTTAAGATGAGAAATGTGTGAGCTCAGTGAACGATGTAGTTCGTTTGAGCTGAAAAATGACTGCCCTTACCTGAAACGAAGTCTTGCTTTTAGGAAGACCCAGAGATTGGGATTTAACTCCATTTCTGAAGGGAAACACACAGCATAGTTCTCATCCATGGATCACAATCTGCTTTAGAGCGAGAAGCATGCACTTGCTTTCTTGAGTCTCTAACAGAGCAGGGAACGTGAGTGTGCTGAGAACAAAAGAACGTTGTTTCCTACACATACGGACCATATCTAGTCCAACTCTGCTTCTGAAACTGATACAAAGCACTGGTCCTCTAACATCCAATGTTTGTCAGTTAAGATGAGAAACGTGTGAGCTTTGTGAATGATGTAGTTCCTTTGAACTGAAAAGTGACTGCCCTTTCCTGAACGAAGTCTTGCTTGTAGGAAGACACAGAGCCTGGGATTTAACTCCATTTCTGAATTGAAACACACAGCAGTGTTCTCATCCATTGATCACACTCTGCTTTAGAACAAGAAGCACACTCTTGCTTTCTAGAATCTCTAAGACAGCATGAAACATGAGTGTGCTGAGAACAAAAGAACGGTGTTTCTTACACATACGGACCATATCTAGTCCAACTCTGCTTCTGAAACTGATACAAAGCACTGACCCTCTAACATCCAATGTTTGTCAGTTAAGATGAGAAACGTGTGAGCTTTGTGAATGATGTAGTTCCTTTGAACTGAAAACTGACTGCCCTTACCTGAAACGAAGTCTTGCTTGTAGGAAGACACAGAGCCTGTGATTGAACTCCATTTCTGAAGGGAAACACACAGCATAGTTCTCATCCATGGATCACACTCTGCTTTAGAGCGAGAAGCACACTCTTGCTTTCTAGATTCTCTAAGACAGCAGGAAATCTGAGTGTGCCCAGAACAAAAAATGGTGATTCCTACACATATGGACCATATCTAGTCCAAATCTGCTTCTGAAACTGATACAAAGCACTTACCCTCTAACATCCAATGCTTGTCAATTAAGATGAGAAATGTGTGAGCTCAGTGAACGATGTAGTTCGTTTGAGCAGAAAAGTGACTGCCCTTACCTGAAACGAAGTCTTGCTTGTAGGAAGACCCAGAGATTGGGATTTAACTCCATTTCTGAAGGGAAACACACAGCATAGTTCTCATCCATGGATCACAATCTGCTTTAGAACGAGAAGCATGCACTTGCTTTCTAGAGACTCTAACACAGCAGGAAACGTGACTGTGCTGAGAACAAAAGAACGTTGTTTCCTACACATACGGACCATATCTAGTCCAACTCTGCTTCTGAAACTCATACAAAGCACTGCTCCTCTAACATCCAATGCTTGACAGTTAAGATGGAAAACGTGTGAGCTTCATGAACGATGTAGTTCGTTTGAGCAGAAAAGTGACTGCCCTTACCTTAAACGAAGTCTTGCTTGTAGGAGGACTCAGAGCCTGGGATTTAACTCCATTTCTGAATTGAAACACACAGCAGTGTTCTCATCCATTGATCACACTCTGCTTTAGAACAAGAAGCACACTCTTGCTTTCTAGAATCTCTAAGACAGCATGAAACATGAGTGTGCTGAGAACAAAAGAATGGTGTTTCTTACACATACGGACCATATCTAGTCCAACTCTGCTTCTGAAACTGATACAAAGCACTGACCCTCTAACATCCAATGTATGTCAGTTAAGATGAGAAACATGTGAGCTTTGTGAATGATGTAGTTCCTTTGAACTGAAAAGTGACTGCCCTTACCTGAAACGAAGTCTTGCTTGTAGGAAGACACAGAGCCTGTGATTTAACTCCATTTCTGAAGGGAAACACACAGCATAGTTCTCATCCATGGATCACACTCTGCTTTAGAGCGAGAAGCACACTCTTGCTTTCTAGATTCTCTAAGACAGCAGGAAATCTGAGTGTGCCCAGAACAAAAGAATGGTGATTCCTACACATATGGACCATATCTAGTCCAAATCTGCTTCTGAAACTGATACAAAGCACTTACCCTCTAACATCCAATGCTTGTCAGTTAAGATGAGAAATGTGTGAGCTCAGTGAACGATGTAGTTCGTTTGAGCAGAAAAGGGACTGCCCTTACCTGAAACGAAGTCTTGCTTGTAGGAAGACTCAGAGCCTGGGATTTAACTCCATTTCTGAAGTGAAACACACAGCAGTGTTCTCATCCATTGATGACACTCTGCTTTAGAACAAGAAGCACGCTCTTGCTTTCTAGAGTCTCTAAGACAGCAGGAAACGTGAGTGTGCTGAGAACAAAAGAACTGTGTTTCCTACACATCTGGACCATATCTAGTCCAACTCTACTTCTTAAACTGATACAAAGCACTGGTCCTCTAACATCCAATGCTTTTCTGTTAAGATGAGAAATGTGTGAGCTCAGTGAACGATGTAGTTCGTTTGAGCAGAAAAGTGACTGCCCTTACCTTAAACGAAGTCTTACTTGTAGGAAGACTCAGAGCCTGGGATTTAACTCCATTTCTGAATTGAAACACACAGCAGTGTTCTCATCCATTGATCACACTCTGCTTTAGAACAAGAAGCACGCTCTTGCTTTCTAGAGTCTCTAAGACAGCAGGAAACGTGAGTGTGCTGAGAACAAAAGAACGGTGTTTCCTACACATACGGACCATATCTAGTCCAACTCTGCTTCTGAAACTGATACAAAGCACTGGTCCTCTAACATCCAATGTTTGTCAGTTAAGATGAGAAACGTGTGAGCTTTGTGAATGATGTAGTTCCTTTGAACTGAAAAGTGACTGCCCTTACCTGAAACGAAGTCTTGCTTGTAGGAAGACACAGAGCCTGGGATTTAACTCCATTTCTGAAGGGAAACACACAGCATAGTATTCATCCATGGATCACACTCTGCTTTAGAGCGAGAAGCACACTCTTGCTTTCTAGATTCTCTAAGACAGCAGGAAATCTGGGTGTGCCCAGAACAAAAAAACGGTGTTTCCTACACATATGGACCATATCTAGTCCAAATCTGCTTCTGAAACTGATACAAAGCACTGACCCTCTAACATCCAATGCTTGTCAGTTAAGATGAGAAATGTGTGAGCTCAGTGAACGATGTAGTTCATTTGAGCAGAAAAGTGACTGCCCTTACCTGAAACGAAGTCTTGCTTGTAGGAAGACTCAGAGCCTGGGATTTAACTCCATTTCTGAAGTGAAACACACAGCAGTGTTCTCATCCATTGATGACACTCTGCTTTAGAACAAGAAGCACGCTCTTGCTTTCTAGAGTCTCTAAGACAGCAGGAAACGTGAGTGTGCTGAGAACAAAAGAACCGTGTTTCCTACACATCCAGACCATATCTAGTCCAACTCTACTTCTTAAACTGATACAAAGCACTGGTCCTCTAACATCCAATGATTTCTGTTAAGATGAGAAATGTGTGAGCTCAGTGAACGATGTAGTTCGTTTGTGCTGAAAAGTGACTGCCCTTACCTGAAACGAAGTCTTGCTTGTAGGAAGACACAGAGATTGGGATTTAACTCCATTTCTGAAGGGAAACACACAGCATAGTTCTCATCCATGGATCACAATCTGGTTTAGAGCGAGAAGCACGCTCTTGCTTTCTAGAGTCTCTAACACAGCAGGAAACGTGAGTGTGCTGAGAACAAATGAACGGTGTTTCCTACACATATGGACCATATCTATTCCAACTCTGCTTCTGAAACTCATACAAAGCACTGCTCCTCTAACATCCAATGCTTGTCAGTTAAGATGGGAAACGTGTGAGCTTCATGAACGATGTAGTTTGTTTGAGCAGAAAAGTGACTGCCCTTACCTTAAACGAAGTCTTGCTTGTAGGAAGACTCAGAGCCTGGGATTTACCTCCATTTCTGAATTGAAACACACAGCAGTGTTCTCATCCATTGATCACACTCTGCTTTAGAACAAGAAGCACGCTCTTGCTTTCTAGAGTCTCTAAGAGAGCAGGAAACGTGAGTGTGCTGAGAACAAAAAAACGGTGTTTCCTACACATACGGACCATATCTAGTCCAACTCTGCTTCTGAAACTGATACAAAGCACTGGTCCTCTAACATCCAATGTTTGTCAGTTAAGATGAGAAACGTGTGAGCTTTGTGAATGATGTAGTTCCTTTGAACTGAAAAGTGACTGCCCTTACCTGAAACGAAGTCTTGCTTGTAGGAAGACACAGAGCCTGTGATTTAACTCCATTTCTGAAGGGAAACACACAGCATAGTTCTCATCCATGGATCACACTCTGCTTTAGAGCGAGAAGCACACTCTTGCTTACTAGATTCTCTAAGACAGCAGGAAATCTGTGTGTGCCCAGAACAAAAGAATGGTGATTCCTACACATATGGACCATATCTAGTCCAAATCTGCTTCTGAAACTGATACAAAGCACTGACCCTCTAACATCCAATGCTTGTCAGTTAAGATGAGAAATGTGTGAGCTCAGTGAACGATGTAGTTCGTTTGAGCAGAAAAGTGACTGCCCTTACCTGAAACGAAGTCTTGCTTGTAGGAAGACTCAGAGCCTGGGATTTAACTCCATTTCTGAAGTGAAACACACAGCAGTGTTCTCATCCATTGATGACACTCTGCTTTAGAACAAGAAGCACGCTCTTGCTTTCTAGAGTCTCTAAGACAGCAGGAAACGTGAGTGTGCTGAGAACAAAAGAACCTTGTTTCCTACACATCCAGACCATATCTAGTCCAACTCTACTTCTTAAACTGATACAAAGCACTGGTCCTCTAACATCCAATGCTTTTCTGTTAAGATGAGAAATGTGTGAGCTCAGTGAACGATGTAGTTCGTTTGTGCTGAAAAGTGACTGCCCTTACCTGAAACGAAGTCTTGCTTGTAGGAAGACACAGAGATTGGGATTTAACTCCATTTCTGAAGGAAAACACACAGCATAGTTCTCATCCATGGATCACAATCTGGTTTAGAGCGAGAAGCACGCTCTTGCTTTCTAGAGTCTCTAACACAGCAGGAAACGTGAGTGTGCTGAGAACAAATGAACGGTGTTTCCTACACATATGGACCATATCTAGTCCAACTCTGCTTCTGAAACTCATACAAAGCACTGCTCCTCTAACATCCAATGCTTGTCAGTTAAGATGGGAAACGTGTGAGCTTCATGAACGATGTAGTTCGTTTGAGCAGAAAAGGGACTGCCCTTACCTTAAACGAAGTCTTGCTTGTAGGAAGACTCAGAGCCTGGGATTTAACTCCATTTCTGAATGAAACACACAGCAGTGTTCTCATCCATTGATCACACTCTGCTTTAGAACAAGAAGCACGCTCTTGCTTTCTAGAGTCTCTAAGACAGCAGGAAACGTGAGTGTGCTGAGAACAAAAGAACGGTTTTTCCTACACATACGGACCATATCTAGTCCAACTCTGCTTCTGAAACTGATACAAAGCACTGGTCCTCTAACATCCAATGTTTGTCAGTTAAGATGAGAAACGTGTGAGCTTTGTGAATGATGTAGTTCCTTTGAACTGAAAAGTGACTGCCCTTACCTGAAACGAAGTCTTGCTTGTAGGAAGACACAGAGCCTGGGATTTAACTCCATTTCTGAAGGGAAACACACAGCATAGTTCTCATCCATGGATCACAATCTGCTTTAGAGCGAGAAGCATGCACTTGCTTTCTAGAGTCTCTAACACAGCAGGAAACGTGAGTGTGCTGAGAACAAAAGAACGTTGTTTCCTACACATACGGACCATATCTAGTCCAACTCTGCTTCTGAAACTCATACAAAGCACTGCTCCTCTAACATCCAATGCTTGACAGTTAAGATGGAAACGTGTGAGCTTCATGAACGATGTAGTTCGTTTGAGCAGAAAAGTGACTGCCCTTACCTTAAACGAAGTCTTGCTTGTAGGAAGACTCAGAGCCTGGGATTTAACTCCATTTCTGAATTGAAACACACAGCAGTGTTCTCATCCATTGATCACACTCTGCTTTAGAACAAGAAGCACACTCTTGCTTTCTAGAGTCTCTAAGACAGCAGGAAACATGAGTGTGCTGAGAACAAAAGAACGATGTTTCCTACACATACGGACCATATCTAGTCCAACTCTGCTTCTGAAACTGATACAAAGCACTGACCCTCTAACATCCAATGTTTGTCAGTTAAGATGAGAAACGTGTGAGCTTTGTGAATGATGTAGTTCCTTTGAACTGAAAAGTGACTGCCCTTTCCTGAACGAAGTCTTGCTTGTAGGAAGACACAGAGCCTGGGATTTAACTCCATTTCTGAATTGAAACACACAGCAGTGTTCTCATCCATTGATCACACTCTGCTTTAGAACAAGAAGCACACTCTTGCTTTCTAGAATCTCTAAGACAGCATGAAACATGAGTGTGCTGAGAACAAAAGAACGGTGTTTCTTACACATACGGACCATATCTAGTCCAACTCTGCTTCTGAAACTGATACAAAGCACTGACCCTCTAACATCCAATGTTTGTCAGTTAAGATGAGAAACGTGTGAGCTTTGTGAATGATGTAGTTCCTTTGAACTGAAAAGTGACTGCCCTTACCTGAAACGAAGTCTTGCTTGTAGGAAGACACAGAGCCTGTGATTTAACTCCATTTCTGAAGGGAAACACACAGCATAGTTCTCATCCATGGATCACACTCTGCTTTAGAGCGAGAAGCACACTCTTGCTTTCTAGATTCTCTAAGACAGCAGGAAATCTGAGTGTGCCCAGAACAAAAGAATGGTGATTCCTACACATATGGACCATATCTAGTCCAAATCTGCTTCTGAAACTGATACAAAGCACTTACCCTCTAACATCCAATGCTTGTCAATTAAGATGAGAAATGTGTGAGCTCAGTGAACGATGTAGTTCGTTTGAGCAGAAAAGTGACTGCCCTTACCTGAAACGAAGTCTTGCTTGTAGGAAGACTCAGAGCCTGGGATTTAACTCCATTTCTGAAGTGAAACACACAGCAGTGTTCTCATCCATTGATGACACTCTGCTTTAGAACAAGAAGCACGCTCTTGCTTTCTAGAGTCTCTAAGACAGTAGGAAACGTGAGTGTGCTGAGAACAAAAGAACTGTGTTTCCTACACATCCGGACCATATCTAGTCCAACTCTACTTCTTAAACTGATACAAAGCACTGGTCCTCTAACATCCAATGCTTTTCTGTTAAGATGAGAAATGTGTGAGCTCAGTGAACGATGTAGTTCGTTTGTGCTGAAAAGTGACTGCCCTTACCTGAAACGAAGTCTTGCTTGTAGGAAGACACAGAGATTGGGATTTAACTCCATTTCTGAAGGGAAACACACAGCATAGTTCTCATCCATGGATCACAATCTGCTTTAGAGCGAGAAGCATGCTCTTGCTT
Source organism: Onychomys leucogaster (assembly GCA_949786385.1). NCBI lineage: Eukaryota > Metazoa > Chordata > Mammalia > Rodentia > Cricetidae > Onychomys > Onychomys leucogaster. The sequence continues at coordinate 1,159,492 of CATKUP010000009.1, read as the reverse complement.
TCTAGAGTCTCTAACACAGCAGGAAACGTGAGTGTGCTGAGAAAAAATGAACGGTGTTTCCTACACATATGGACCATATCTAGTCCAACTCTGCTTCTGAAACTCATACAAAGCACTGCTCCTCTAACATCCAATGCTTGTCTGTTAAGATGAGAAATGTGTGAGCTCAGTGAACGATGTAGTTCGTTTGAGCTGAAAAGTGACTGCCCTTACCTGAAACGAAGTCTTGCTTGTAGGAAGACCCAGAGATTGGGATTTAACTCCATTTCTGAAGGGAAACACACAGCATAGTTCTCATCCATGGATCACAATCTGCTTTAGAACGAGAAGCATGCACTTGCTTTCTAGAGACTCTAACACAGCAGGAAACGTGAGTGTGCTGAGAACAAAAGAACGTTGTTTCCTACACATACGGACCATATCTAGTCCAAATCTGCTTCTGAAACTCATACAAAGCACTGCTCCTCTAACATCCAATGCTTGACAGTTAAGATGGAAAACGTGTGAGCTTCATGAACGATGTAGTTCGTTTGAGCAGAAAAGTGACTGCCCTTACCTTAAACGAAGTCTTGCTTGTAGGAAGACTCAGAGCCTGGGATTTAACTCCATTTCTGAATTGAAACACACAGCAGTGTTCTCATCCATTGATCACACTCTGCTTTAGAACAAGAAGCACACTCTTGCTTTCTAGAATATCTAAGACAGCATGAAACATGAGTGTGCTGAGAACAAAAGAATGGTGTTTCTTACACATACGGACCATATCTAGTCCAACTCTGCTTCTGAAACTGATACAAAGCACTGACCCTCTAACATCCAATGTTTGTCAGTTAAGATGAGAAACATGTGAGCTTTGTGAATGATGTAGTTCCTTTGAACTGAAAAGTGACTGCCCTTACCTGAAACGAAGTCTTGCTTGTAGGAAGACACAGAGCCTGTGATTTAACTCCATTTCTGAAGGGAAACACACAGCATAGTTCTCATCCATGGATCACACTCTGCTTTAGAGCCAGAAGCACACTCTTGCTTTCTAGATTCTCTAAGACAGCAGGAAATCTGAGTGTGCCCAGAACAAAAGAATGGTGATTCCTACACATATGGACCATATCTAGTCCAAATCTGCTTCTGAAACTGATACAAAGCACTTACCCTCTAACATCCAATGCTTGTCAGTTAAGATGAGAAATGTGTGAGCTCAGTGAACGATGTAGTTCGTTTGAGCAGAAAAGGGACTGCCCTTACCTGAAACGAAGTCTTGCTTGTGGGAAGACTCAGAGCCTGGGATTTAACTCCATTTCTGAAGTGAAACACACAGCAGTGTTCTCATCCATTGATGACACTCTGCTTTAGAACAAGAAGCACGCTCTTGCTTTCTAGAGTCTCTAAGACAGCAGGAAACGTGAGTGTGCTGAGAACAAAAGAACTGTGTTTCCTACACATCTGGACCATATCTAGTCCAACTCTACTTCTTAAACTGATACAAAGCACTGGTCCTCTAACATCCAATGCTTTTCTGTTAAGATGAGAAATGTGTGAGCTCAGTGAACGATGTAGTTCGTTTGAGCAGAAAAGTGACTGCCCTTACCTTAAACGAAGTCTTGCTTGTAGGAAGACTCAGAGCCTGGGATTTAACTCCATTTCTGAATTGAAACACACAGCAGTGTTCTCATCCATTGATCACACTCTGCTTTAGAACAAGAAGCACGCTCTTGCTTTCTAGAGTCTCTAACACAGCAGGAAACGTGAGTGTGCTGAGAACAAAAGAACGTTGTTTCCTACACATAGGGACCATATCTAGTCCAACTCTGCTTCTGAAACTGATACAAAGCACTGACCCTCTAACATCCAATGTTTGTCAGTTAAGATGAGAAACGTGTGAGCTTTGTGAATGATGTAGTTCCTTTGAACTGAAAAGTGACTGCCCTTACCTGAAACAAAGTCTTGCTTGTAGGAAGACACAGAGACTGTGATTTAACTCCATTTCTGAAGGGAAACACACAGCATAGTTCTCATCCATGGATCACACTCTGATTTAGAGCGAGAAGCACACTCTTGCTTTCTAGATTCTCTAAGACAGCAGGAAATCTGAGTGTGCCCAGAACAAAAGAACGGTGATTCCTACACATATGGACCATATCTAGTCCAAATCTGCTTCTGAAACTGATACAAAGCACTGACCCTCTAACATCCAATGCTTGTCAGTTAAGATGAGAAATGTGTGAGCTCAGTGAACGAAGTAGTTCATTTGAGCAGAAAAGTGACTGCCCTTACCTGAAACGAAGTCTTGCTTGTAGGAAGACTCAGAGCCTGGGATTTAACTACATTTCTGAAGTGAAACACACAGCAGTGTTCTCATCCATTGATGACACTCTGCTTTAGAACAAGAAGCACGCTCTTGCTTTCTAGAGTCTCTAAGACAGCAGGAAACGTGAGTGTGCTGAGAACAAAAGAACCTTGTTTCCTACACATCCAGACCATATCTAGTCCAACTCTACTTCTTAAACTGATACAAAGCACTGGTCCTCTAACATCCAATGATTTCTGTTAAGATGAGAAATGTGTGAGCTCAGTGAACGATGTAGTTCGTTTGTGCTGAAAAGTGACTGCCCTTACCATAAACGAAGTCTTGCTTGTAGGAAGACACAGAGATTGGGATTTAACTCCATTTCGGAAGGGAAACACACAGCATGGTTCTCATCCATGGATCACAATCTGGTTTAGAGCGAGAAGCACGCTCTTGCTTTCTAGAGTCTCTAACACAGCAGGAAACGTGAGTGTGCTGAGAACAAATGAACGGTGTTTCCTACACATATGGACCATATCTAGTCCAACTCTGCTTCTGAAACTCATACAAAGCACTGCTCCTCTAACATCCAATGCTTGTCAGTTAAGATGGGAAACGTGTGAGCTTCATGAACGATGTAGTTCGTTTGAGCAGAAAAGGGACTGCCCTTACCTTAAACGAAGTCTTGCTTGTAGGAAGACTCAGAGCCTGGGATTTAACTCCATTTCTGAATGAAACACACAGCAGTGTTCTCATCCATTGATCACACTCTGCTTTAGAACAAGAAGCACGCTCTTGCTTTCTAGAGTCTCTAAGACAGCAGGAAACGTGAGTGTGCTGAGAACAAAAGAACGGTGTTTCCTACACATACGGATCATATCTAGTCCAACTCTGCTTCTGAAACTGATACAAAGCACTGGTCCTCTAACATCCAATGTTTGTCAGTTAAGATGTGAAATGTGTGAGCTCAGTGAACGATGTAGTTCGTTTGAGCAGAAAGTGACTGCCCTTACCTGAAACGAAGTCTTGCTTGTAGGAAGACTCAGAGCCTGGGATTTAACTCCATTTCTGAAGTGAAACACACAGCAGTGTTCTCATCCATTGATGACACTCTGCTTTAGAACAGGAAGCACGCTCTTGCTTTCTAGAGTATCCAAGACAGCAGGAAACGTGAGTGTGCTAAGAAGAAAAGAACCTGGTTTCCTACACATCCGGAGAATATCTAGTCCAACTCTACTTCTTAAACTGATACAAAGCACTGGTCCTCTAACATCCAATGCTTGTCTGTTAAGATGAGAAATGTGTGAGCTCAGTGAACGATGTAGTTCGTTTGAGCTGAAAAGTGACTGCCCTTACCTGAAACGAAGTCTTGCTTGTAGGAAGACCCAGAGATTGGGATTTAACTCCATTTCTGAAGGGAAACACACAGCATAGTTCTCATCCATGGATCACAATCTGCTTTAGAGCGAGAAGCATGCACTTGCTTTCTAGAGTCTCTAACACAGCAGGAAACGTGAGTGTGCTGAGAACAAAAGAACGTTGTTTCCTACACATACGGACCATATCTAGTCCAACTCTGCTTCTGAAACTCATACAAAGCACTGCTCCTCTAACATCCAATGCTTGACAGTTAAGATGGAAAACGTGTGAGCTTCATGAACGATGTAGTTCGTTTGAGCAGAAAAGTGACTGCCCTTACCTTAAACGAAGTCTTGCTTGTAGGAAGACTCAGAGCCTGGGATTTAACTCCATTTCTGAATTGAAACACACAGCAGTGTTCTCATCCATTGATCACACTCTGCTTTAGAACAAGAAGCACACTCTTGCTTTCTAGAGTCTCTAAGACAGCAGGAAACATGAGTGTGCTGAGAACAAAAGAACGATGTTTCCTACACATACGGACCATATCTAGTCCAACTCTGCTTCTGAAACTGATACAAAGCACTGACCCTCTAACATCCAATGTTTGTCAGTTAAGATGAGAAACGTGTGAGCTTTGTGAATGATGTAGTTCCTTTGAACTGAAAAGTGACTGCCCTTTCCTGAACGAAGTCTTGCTTGTAGGAAGACACAGAGCCTGGGATTTAACTCCATTTCTGAATTGAAACACACAGCAGTGTTCTCATCCATTGATCACACTCTGCTTTAGAACAAGAAGCACACTCTTGCTTTCTAGAATCTCTAAGTCAGCATGAAACATGAGTGTGCTGAGAACAAAAGAACGGTGTTTCTTACACATACGGACCATATCTAGTCCAACTCTGCTTCTGAAACTGATACAAAGCACTGACCCTCTAACATCCAATGCTTGTCTGTTAAGATGAGAAATGTGTGAGCTCAGTGAACGATGTAGTTCGTTTGTGCTGAAAAGTGACTAACCTTACCTGAAACGAAGTCTTGCTTGTAGGAAGACACAGAGATTGGGATATAACTCCATTTCTGAAGGGAAACACACAGCATAGTTCTCATCCATGGATCACAATCGGCTTTAGAGCGAGAAGCATGCTCTTGCTTTCTAGAGTCTCTAACACAGCAGGAAACGTGAGTGTGCTGAGAACAAATGAACGGTGTTTCCTACACATATGGACCATATCTAGTCCAACTCTGCTTCCTAAACTCATACAAAGCACTGCTCCTCTAACATCCAATGCTTGTCTGTTAAGATGAGAAATGTGTGAGCTCAGTGAACGATGTAGTTCGTTTGAGCTGAAAAGTGACTGCCCTTACCTGAAACGAAGTCTTGCTTGTAGGAAGACACAGAGATTGGGATTTAACTCCATTTCTGAAGGGAAACACACAGCATAGTTCTCATCCATGGATCACAATCTGCTTTAGAGCGAGAATCACGCTCTTGCTTTCTAGAGTCTCTAACACAGCAGGAAACGTGAGTGTGCTGAGAACAAATTAACGGTGTTTCCTACACATATGGGCCATATCTATTCCAACTCTGCTTCTGAAACTCATACAAAGCACTGCTCCTCTAACATCCAATGCTTGTCAGTTAAGATGGGAAACGTGTGAGCTTCATGAACGATGTAGTTCGTTTGAGCAGAAAAGTGACTGCCCTTACCTTAAACGAAGTCTTGCTTGTAGGAAGACTCAGAGCCTGGGATTTAACTCCATTTCTGAATTGAAACACACAGCAGTGTTCTCATCCATTGATCACACTCTGCTTTAGAACAAGAAGCACGCTCTTGCTTTCTAGAGTCTCTAAGACAGCAGGAAACGTGAGTGTGCTGAGAACAAAAAAATGGTGTTTCCTACACATACGGACCATATCTAGTCCAACTCTGCTTCTGAAACTGATACAAAGCACTGGTCCTCTAACATCCAATGTTTGTCAGTTAAGATGAGAAACGTGTGAGCTTTGTGAATGATGTAGTTCCTTTGAACTGAAAAGTGACTGCCCTTACCTGAAACGAAGTCTTGCTTGTAGGAAGACACAGAGCCTGTGATTTAACTCCATTTCTGAAGGGAAACACACAGCATAGTTCTCATCCATGGATCACACTCTGCTTTAGAGCGAGAAGCACACTCTTGCTTTCTAGATTCTCTAAGACAGCAGGAAATCTGAGTGTGCCCAGAACAAAAGAACGGTGATTCCTACACATATGGACCATATCTAGTCCAAATCTGCTTCTGAAACTGATACAAAGCACTGACCCTCTAACATCCAATGCTTGTCAGTTAAGATGAGAAATGTGTGAGCTCAGTGAACGATGTAGTTCGTTTGAGCAGAAAAGTGACTGCCCTTACCTGAAACGAAGTCTTGCTTGTAGGAAGACTCAGAGCCTGGGATTTAACTCCATTTCTGAAGTGAAACACACAGCAGTGTTCTCATCCATTGATGACACTCTGCTTTAGAACAAGAAGCACGCTCTTGCTTTCTAGAGTCTCTAAGACAGCAGGAAACGTGAGTGTGCTGAGAACAAAAGAACCGTGTTTCCTACACATCCAGACCATATCTAGTCCAACTCTACTTCTTAAACTGATACAAAGCACTGGTCCTCTAACATCCAATGATTTCTGTTAAGATGAGAAATGTGTGAGCTCAGTGAACGATGTAGTTCGTTTGTGCTGAAAAGTGACTGCCCTTACCTGAAACGAAGTCTTGCTTGTAGGAAGACACAGAGATTGGGATTTAACTCCATTTCTGAAGGGAAACACACAGCATAGTTCTCATCCATGGATCACAATCTGGTTTAGAGCGAGAAGCACGCTCTTGCTTTCTAGAGTCTCTAACACAGCAGGATACGTGACTGTGCTGAGAACAAATGAACGGTGTTTCCTACACATATGGACCATATCTAGTCCAACTCTGCTTCTGAAACTCATACAAAGCACTGCTCCTCTAACATCCAATGCTTGACAGTTAAGATGGGAAACGTGTGAGCTTCATGAACGATGTAGTTCGTTTGAGCAGAAAAGGGACTGCCCTTACCTTAAACGAAGTCTTGCTTGTAGGAAGACTCAGAGCCTGGGATTTAACTTCCATTTCTGAATGAAACACACAGCAGTGTTCTCATCCATTGATGACACTCTGCTTTTGAACAAGAAGCACGCTCTTGCTTTCTAGAGTCTCTAAGACAGCAGGAAACGTAAGTGTGCCTAGAACAAAAGAACGGTGTTTCCTACACATAGGGACCATATCTAGTCCAACTCTGCTTCTGAAACTGATCCAAAGCACTGGTCCTCTAACATCCAATGTTTGTCAGTTAAGATGAGAAACGTGTGAGCTTTGTGAATGATGTAGTTCCTTTGAACTGAAAAGTGACTGCCCTTACCTGAAATGAAGTCTTGCTTGTAGGAAGACACAGAGCCTGGGATTTAACTCCATTTCTGAATTGAAACACACAGCAGTGTTCTCATCCATTGATCACACTCTGCTTTAGAACAAGAAGCACACTCTTGCTTTCTAGAGTCTCTAAGACAGCAGGAAACATGAGTGTGCTGAGAACAAAAGAACGATGTTTCCTACACATACGGACCATATCTAGTCCAACTCTGCTTCTGAAACTGATACAAAGCACTGACCCTCTAACATCCAATGTTTGTCAGTTAAGATGAGAAACGTGTGAGCTTTGTGAATGATGTAGTTCCTTTGAACTGAAAAGTGACTGCCCTTTCCTGAACGAAGTCTTGCTTGTAGGAAGACACAGAGCCTGGGATTTAACTCCATTTCTGAATTGAAACACACAGCAGTGTTCTCATCCATTGATCACACTCTGCTTTAGAACAAGAAGCACACTCTTGCTTTCTAGAATCTCTAAGTCAGCATGAAACATGAGTGTGCTGAGAACAAAAGAACGGTGTTTCTTACACATACGGACCATATCTAGTCCAACTCTGCTTCTGAAACTGATACAAAGCACTGACCCTCTAACATCCAATGTTTGTCAGTTAAGATGAGAAACGTGTGAGTTTTGTGAATGATGTAGTTCCTTTGAACTGAAAAGTGACTGCCCTTACCTGAAACGAAGTCTTGCTTGTAGGAAGACACAGAGCCTGGGATTTAACTCCATTTCTGAAGGGAAACACACAGCATAGTTCTCATCCTTGGATCACACTCTGCTTTAGAGCGAGAAGCACACTCTTGCTTTCTAGATTCTCTAAGACAGCAGGAAATCTGAGTGTGCCCAGAACAAAAGAATGGTGATTCCTACACATATGGACCATATCTAGTCCAAATCTGCTTCTGAAACTGATACAAAGCACTTACCCTCTAACATCCAATGCTTGTCAGTTAAGATGAGAAATGTGTGAGCTCAGTGAACGATGTAGTTCATTTGAGCAGAAAAGTGACTGCCCTTACCTGAAACGAAGTCTTGCTTGTAGGAAGACTCAGAGCCTGGGATTTAACTCCATTTCTGAAGTGAAACACACAGCAGTGTTCTCATCCATTGATGACACTCTGCTTTAGAACAAGAAGCACGCTCTTGCTTTCTAGAGTCTCTAAGACAGCAGGAAACGTGAGTGTGCTGAGAACAAAAGAACTGTGTTTCCTACACATCCGGACCATATCTAGTCCAACTCTACTTCTTAAACTGATACAAAGCACTGGTCCTCTAACATCCAATGCTTTTCTGTTAAGATGAGAAATGTGTGAGCTCAGTGAACGATGTAGTTCGTTTGTGCTGAAAAGTGACTAACCTTACCTGAAACGAAGTCTTGCTTGTAGGAAGACACAGAGATTGGGATTTAACTCCATTTCTGAAGGGAAACACACAGCATAGTTCTCATCCATGGATCACAATCGGCTTTAGAGCGAGAAGCATGCTCTTGCTTTCTAGAGTCTCTAACACAGCAGGAAACGTGAGTGTGCTGAGAACAAATGAATGGTGTTTCCTACACATATGGACCATATCTAGTCCAACTCTGCTTCTGAAACTCATACAAAGCACTGCTCCTCTAACATCCAATGCTTGTCTGTTAAGATGAGAAATGTGTGAGCTCAGTGAACGATGTAGTTCGTTTGTGCTGAAAAGTGACTAACCTTACCTGAAACGAAGTCTTGCTTGTAGGAAGACACAGAGATTGGGATTTAACTCCATTTCTGAAGGGAAACACACAGCATAGTTCTCATCCATGGATCACAATCGGCTTTAGAGCGAGAAGCATGCTCTTGCTTTCTAGAGTCTCTAACACAGCAGGAAACGTGAGTGTGCTGAGAACAAATGAACGGTGTTTCCTACACATATGGACCATATCTAGTCCAACTCTGCTTCTGAAACTCATACAAAGCACTGCTCCTCTAACATCCAATGCTTGTCTGTTAAGATGAGAAATGTGTGAGCTCAGTGAACGATGTAGTTCGTTTGAGCTGAAAAGTGACTGCCCTTACCTGAAACGAAGTCTTGCTTGTAGGAAGACACAGAGATTGGGATTTAACTCCATTTCTGAAGGGAAACACACAGCATAGTTCTCATCCATGGATCACAATCTGCTTTAGAGCGAGAATCACGCTCTTGCTTTCTAGAGTCTCTAACACAGCAGGAAACGTGAGTGTGCTGAGAACAAATGAACGGTGTTTCCTACACATATGGGCCATATCTATTCCAACTCTGCTTCTGAAACTCATACAAAGCACTGCTCCTCTAACATCCAATGCTTGTCAGTTAAGATGGGAAACGTGTGAGCTTCATGAACGATGTAGTTCTTTTGAGCAGAAAAGTGACTGCCCTTACCTGAAACGAAGTCTTGCTTGTAGGAAGACTCAGAGCCTGGGATTTAACTCCATTTCTGAATTGAAACACACAGCAGTGTTCTCATCCATTGATGACACTCTGCTTTAGAACAAGAAGCACGCTCTTGCTTTCTAGAGTCTCTAAGACAGCAGGAAACGTGAGTGTGCTGAGAACAAAAGAACTGTGTTTCCTACACATCCGGACCATATCTAGTCCAACTCTACTTCTTAAACTGATACAAAGCACTGGTCCTCTAACATCCAATGCTTTTCTGTTAAGATGAGAAATGTGTGAGCTCAGTGAACGATGTAGTTCGTTTGTGCTGAAAAGTGACTAACCTTACCTGAAACGAAGTCTTGCTTGTAGGAAGACACAGAGATTGGGATTTAACTCCATTTCTGAAGGGAAACACACAGCATAGTTCTCATCCATGGATCACAATCGGCTTTAGAGCGAGAAGCATGCTCTTGCTTTCTAGAGTCTCTAACACAGCAGGAAACGTGAGTGTGCTGAGAACAAATGAACGGTGTTTCCTACACATATGGACCATATCTAGTCCAACTCTGCTTCTGAAACTCATACAAAGCACTGCTCCTCTAACATCCAATGCTTGTCTGTTAAGATGAGAAATGTGTGAGCTCAGTGAACGATGTAGTTCGTTTGTGCTGAAAAGTGACTAACCTTACCTGAAACGAAGTCTTGCTTGTAGGAAGACACAGAGATTGGGATTTAACTCCATTTCTGAAGGGAAACACACAGCATAGTTCTCATCCATGGATCACAATCGGCTTTAGAGCGAGAAGCATGCTCTTGCTTTCTAGAGTCTCTAACACAGCAGGAAACGTGAGTGTGCTGAGAACAAATGAACGGTGTTTCCTACACATATGGACCATATCTAGTCCAACTCTGCTTCTGAAACTCATACAAAGCACTGCTCCTCTAACATCCAATGCTTGTCAGTTAAGATGGGAAACGTGTGAGCTTCATGAACGATGTAGTTCGTTTGAGCAGAAAAGTGACTGCCCTTACCTTAAACGAAGTCTTGCTTGTAGGAAGACTCAGAGCCTGGGATTTAACTCCATTTCTGAATTGAAACACACAGCAGTGTTCTCATCCATTGATCACACTCTGCTTTAGAACAAGAAGCACGCTCTTGCTTTCTAGAGTCTCTAAGACAGCAGGAAACGTGAGTGTGCTGAGAACAAAAAAATGGTGTTTCCTACACATACGGACCATATCTAGTCCAACTCTGCTTCTGAAACTGATACAAAGCACTGGTCCTCTAACATCCAATGTTTGTCAGTTAAGATGAGAAACGTGTGAGCTTTGTGAATGATGTAGTTCCTTTGAACTGAAAAGTGACTGCCCTTACCTGAAACGAAGTCTTGCTTGTAGGAAGACACAGAGCCTGTGATTTAACTCCATTTCTGAAGGGAAACACACAGCATAGTTCTCATCCATGGATCACACTCTGCTTTAGAGCGAGAAGCACACTCTTGCTTTCTAGATTCTCTAAGACAGCAGGAAATCTGAGTGTGCCCAGAACAAAAGAACGGTGATTCCTACACATATGGACCATATCTAGTCCAAATCTGCTTCTGAAACTGATACAAAGCACTGACCCTCTAACATCCAATGCTTGTCAGTTAAGATGAGAAATGTGTGAGCTCAGTGAATGATGTAGTTCGTTTGAGCAGAAAAGTGACTGCCCTTACCTGAAACGAAGTCTTGCTTGTAGGAAGACTCAGAGCCTGGGATTTAACTCCATTTCTGAAGTGAAACACACAGCAGTGTTCTCATCCATTGATGACACTCTGCTTTAGAACAAGAAGCACGCTCTTGCTTTCTAGAGTCTCTAAGACAGCAGGAAACGTGAGTGTGCTGAGAACAAAAGAACCGTGTTTCCTACACATCCAGACCATATCTAGTCCAACTCTACTTCTTAAACTGATACAAAGCACTGGTCCTCTAACATCCAATGATTTCTGTTAAGATGAGAAATGTGTGAGCTCAGTGAACGATGTAGTTCGTTTGTGCTGAAAAGTGACTGCCCTTACCTGAAACGAAGTCTTGCTTGTAGGAAGACACAGAGATTGGGATTTAACTCCATTTCTGAAGGGAAACACACAGCATAGTTCTCATCCATGGATCACAATCTGGTTTAGAGCGAGAAGCACGCTCTTGCTTTCTAGAGTCTCTAACACAGCAGGAAACGTGAGTGTGCTGAGAACAAATGAACGGTGTTTCCTACACATATGGACCATAATTAGTCCAACTCTGCTTCTGAAACTCATACAAAGCACTGCTCCTCTAACATCCAATGCTTGTCTGTTAAGATGAGAAATGTGTGAGCTCAGTGAACGATGTAGTTCGTTTGTGCTGAAAAGTGACTAACCTTACCTGAAACGAAGTCTTGCTTGTAGGAAGACACAGAGATTGGGATTTAACTCCATTTCTGAAGGGAAACACACAGCATAGTTCTCATCCATGGATCACAATCGGCTTTAGAGCGAGAAGCATGCTCTTGCTTTCTAGAGTCTCTAACACAGCAGGAAACGTGAGTGTGCTGAGAACAAATGAACGGTGTTTCCTACACATATGGACCATATCTAGTCCAACTCTGCTTCTGAAACTCATACAAAGCACTGCTCCTCTAACATCCAATGCTTGTCTGTTAAGATGAGAAATGTGTGAGCTCAGTGAACGATGTAGTTCGTTTGAGCTGAAAAGTGACTGCCCTTACCTGAAACGAAGTCTTGCTTGTAGGAAGACACAGAGATTGGGATTTAACTCCATTTCTGAAGGGAAACACACAGCATAGTTCTCATCCATGGATCACAATCTGCTTTAGAGCGAGAATCACGCTCTTGCTTTCTAGAGTCTCTAACACAGCAGGAAACGTGAGTGTGCTGAGAACAAATGAACGGTGTTTCCTACACATATGGGCCATATCTATTCCAACTCTGCTTCTGAAACTCATACAAAGCACTGCTCCTCTAACATCCAATGCTTGTCAGTTAAGATGGGAAACGTGTGAGCTTCATGAACGATGTAGTTCGTTTGAGCAGAAAAGTGACTGCCCTTACCTGAAACGAAGTCTTGCTTGTAGGAAGACTCAGAGCCTGGGATTTAACTCCATTTCTGAATTGAAACACACAGCAGTGTTCTCATCCATTGATGACACTCTGCTTTAGAACAAGAAGCACGCTCTTGCTTTCTAGAGTCTCTAAGACAGCAGGAAACGTGAGTGTGCTGAGAACAAAAGAACTGTGTTTCCTACACATCCGGACCATATCTAGTCCAACTCTACTTCTTAAACTGATACAAAGCACTGGTCCTCTAACATCCAATGCTTTTCTGTTAAGATGAGAAATGTGTGAGCTCAGTGAACGATGTAGTTCGTTTGAGCTGAAAAGTGACTAACCTTACCTGAAACGAAGTCTTGCTTGTAGGAAGACACAGAGATTGGGATTTAACTCCATTTCTGAAGGGAAACACACAGCATAGTTCTCATCCATGGATCACAATCGGCTTTAGAGCGAGAAGCATGCTCTTGCTTTCTAGAGTCTCTAACACAGCAGGAAACGTGAGTGTGCTGAGAACAAATGAACGGTGTTTCCTACACATATGGACCATATCTAGTCCAACTCTGCTTCTGAAACTCATACAAAGCACTGCTCCTCTAACATCCAATGCTTGTCTGTTAAGATGAGAAATGTGTGAGCTCAGTGAACGATGTAGTTCGTTTGTGCTGAAAAGTGACTAACCTTACCTGAAACGAAGTCTTGCTTGTAGGAAGACACAGAGATTGGGATTTAACTCCATTTCTGAAGGGAAACACACAGCATAGTTCTCATCCATGGATCACAATCGGCTTTAGAGCGAGAAGCATGCTCTTGCTTTCTAGAGTCTCTAACACAGCAGGAAACGTGAGTGTGCTGAGAACAAATGAACGGTGTTTCCTACACATATGGACCATATCTAGTCCAACTCTGCTTCTGAAACTCATACAAAGCACTGCTCCTCTAACATCCAATGCTTGTCAGTTAAGATGGGAAACGTGTGAGCTTCATGAACGATGTAGTTCGTTTGAGCAGAAAAGTGACTGCCCTTACCTTAAACGAAGTCTTGCTTGTAGGAAGACTCAGAGCCTGGGATTTAACTCCATTTCTGAATTGAAACACACAGCAGTGTTCTCATCCATTGATCACACTCTGCTTTAGAACAAGAAGCACGCTCTTGCTTTCTAGAGTCTCTAAGACAGCAGGAAACGTGAGTGTGCTGAGAACAAAAAAATGGTGTTTCCTACACATACGGACCATATCTAGTCCAACTCTGCTTCTGAAACTGATACAAAGCACTGGTCCTCTAACATCCAATGTTTGTCAGTTAAGATGAGAAACGTGTGAGCTTTGTGAATGATGTAGTTCCTTTGAACTGAAAAGTGACTGCCCTTACCTGAAACGAAGTCTTGCTTGTAGGAAGACACAGAGCCTGTGATTTAACTCCATTTCTGAAGGGAAACACACAGCATAGTTCTCATCCATGGATCACACTCTGCTTTAGAGCGAGAAGCACACTCTTGCTTTCTAGATTCTCTAAGACAGCAGGAAATCTGAGTGTGCCCAGAACAAAAGAACGGTGATTCCTACACATATGGACCATATCTAGTCCAAATCTGCTTCTGAAACTGATACAAAGCACTGACCCTCTAACATCCAATGCTTGTCAGTTAAGATGAGAAATGTGTGAGCTCAGTGAATGATGTAGTTCGTTTGAGCAGAAAAGTGACTGCCCTTACCTGAAACGAAGTCTTGCTTGTAGGAAGACTCAGAGCCTGGGATTTAACTCCATTTCTGAAGTGAAACACACAGCAGTGTTCTCATCCATTGATGACACTCTGCTTTAGAACAAGAAGCACGCTCTTGCTTTCTAGAGTCTCTAAGACAGCAGGAAACGTGAGTGTGCTGAGAACAAAAGAACCGTGTTTCCTACACATCCAGACCATATCTAGTCCAACTCTACTTCTTAAACTGATACAAAGCACTGGTCCTCTAACATCCAATGATTTCTGTTAAGATGAGAAATGTGTGAGCTCAGTGAACGATGTAGTTCGTTTGTGCTGAAAAGTGACTGCCCTTACCTGAAACGAAGTCTTGCTTGTAGGAAGACACAGAGATTGGGATTTAACTCCATTTCTGAAGGGAAACACACAGCATAGTTCTCATCCATGGATCACAATCTGGTTTAGAGCGAGAAGCACGCTCTTGCTTTCTAGAGTCTCTAACACAGCAGGAAACGTGAGTGTGCTGAGAACAAATGAACGGTGTTTCCTACACATATGGACCATAATTAGTCCAACTCTGCTTCTGAAACTCATACAAAGCACTGCTCCTCTAACATCCAATGCTTGACAGTTAAGATGGGAAACGTGTGAGCTTCATGAACGATGTAGTTCCTTTGAGCAGAAAAGGGACTGCACTTACCTTAAACGAAGTCTTGCTTGTAGGAAGACTCAGAGCCTGGGATTTAACTTCCATTTCTGAATGAAACACACAGCAGTGTTCTCATCCATTGATGACACTCTGCTTTTGAACAAGAAGCACGCTCTTGCTTTCTAGAGTCTCTAAGACAGCAGGAAACGTAAGTGTGCCTAGAACAAAAGAACGGTGTTTCCTACACATAGGGACCATATCTAGTCCAACTCTGCTTCTGAAACTGATCCAAAGCACTGGTCCTCTAACATCCAATGTTTGTCAGTTAAGATGAGAAACGTGTGAGCTTTGTGAATGATGTAGTTCCTTTGAACTGAAAAGTGACTGCCCTTACCTGAAATGAAGTCTTGCTTGTAGGAAGACACAGAGCCTGGGATTTAACTCCATTTCTGAAGGGAGACACACAGCATAGTATTCATCCATGGATCACACTCTGCTTTAGAGCGAGAAGCACACTCTTGCTTTCTAGATTCTCTAAGACAACAGGAAATATGAGTGTGCCCAGAACAAAAGAACGGTGTTTCCTACACATATGGACCATATCTAGTCCAAATCTGCTTCTGAAACTGATACAAAGCACTGGTCCTCTAACATCCAATGTTTGTCAGTTAAGATGAGAAACGTGTGAGCTTTGTGAATGATGTAGTTCCTTTGAACTGAAAAGTGACTGCCCTTACCTGAAACGAAGTCTTGCTTGTAGGAAGACACAGAGCCTGGGATTTAACTCCATTTCTGAAGGGAAACACACAGCATAGTTCTCATCCATGGATCACACTCTGCTTTAGAGCGAGAAGCACACTCTTGCTTTCTAGATTCTCTAAGACAGCAGGAAATCTGAGTGTGCCCAGAACAAAAGAACGGTGTTTCCTACACATATGGACCATATCTAGTCCAAATCTGCTTCTGAAACTGATACAAAGCACTGACCCTCTAACATCCAATGCTTGTCAGTTAAGATGAGAAATGTGTGAGCTCAGTGAACGATGTAGTTCGTTTGAGCAGAAAGTGACTGCCCTTACCTGAAACGAAGTCTTGCTTGTAGGAAGACTCAGAGCCTGGGATTTAACTCCATTTCTGAAGTGAAACACAGAGCAGTGTTCTCATCCATTGATGACTCTCTGCTTTAGAACAAGAAGCACGCTCTTGCTTTCTAGAGTCTCTAATACAGCAGGAAACGTGAGTGTGCTGAGAAGAAAAGAACCTGGTTTCCTACACATCCGGAGAATATCTAGTCCAACTCTACTTCTTAAACTGATATAAAGCACTGGTCCTCTAACATCCAATGCTTGTCTGTTAAGATGAGAAATGTGTGAGCTCAGTGAACGATGTAGTTCGTTTGAGCTGAAAAGTGACTGCCCTTACCTGAAACGAAGTCTTGCTTGTAGGAAGACCCAGAGATTGGGATTTAACTCCATTTCTGAAGGGAAACACACAGCATAGTTCTCATCCATGGATCACAATCTGGTTTAGAGCGAGAAGCATGCACTTGCTTTCTAGAGTCTCTAACACAGCAGGAAACGTGAGTGTGCTGAGAACAAAAGAACGTTGTTTCCTACACATACGGACCATATCTAGTCCAACTCTGGTTCTGAAACTCATACAAAGCACTGCTCCTCTAACATCCAATGCTTGACAGTTAAGATGGAAAACGTGTGAGCTTCATGAACGATGTAGTTCGTTTGAGCAGAAAAGTGACTGCCCTTACCTTAAACGAAGTCTTGCTTGTAGGAAGACTCAGAGCCTGGGATTTAACTCCATTTCTGAATTGAAACACACAGCAGTGTTCTCATCCATTGATCACACTCTGCTTTAGAACAAGAAGCACACTCTTGCTTTCTAGACTCTCTAAGACAGCAGGAAACATGAGTGTGCTGAGAACAAAAGAACGATGTTTCCTACACATACGGACCATATCTAGTCCAACTCTGCTTCTGAAACTGATACAAAGCACTGACCCTCTAACATCCAATGTTTGTCAGTTAAGATGAGAAACGTGTGAGCTTTGTGAATGATGTAGTTCCTTTGAACTGAAAAGTGACTGCCCTTTCCTGAACGAAGTCTTGCTTGTAGGAAGACACAGAGCCTGGGATTTAACTCCATTTCTGAATTGAAACACACAGCAGTGTTCTCATCCATTGATCACACTCTGCTTTAGAACAAGAAGCACACTCTTGCTTTCTAGAATCTCTAAGACAGCATGAAACATGAGTGTGCTGAGAACAAAAGAACGGTGTTTCTTACACATACGGACCATATCTAGTCCAACTCTGCTTCTGAAACTGATACAAAGCACTGACCCTCTAACATCCAATGTTTGTCAGTTAAGATGAGAAACGTGTGAGCTTTGTGAATGATGTAGTTCCTTTGAACTGAAAAGTGACTGCCCTTACCTGAAACGAAGTCTTGCTTGTAGGAAGACACAGAGCCTGTGATTTAACTCCATTTCTGAAGGGAAACACACAGCATAGTTCTCATCCTTGGATCACACTCTGCTTTAGAGCGAGAAGCACACTCTTGCTTTCTAGATTCTCTAAGACAGCAGGAAATCTGAGTGTGCCCAGAACAAAAGAATGGTGATTCCTACACATATGGACCATATCTAGTCCAAATCTGCTTCTGAAACTGATACAAAGCACTTACCCTCTAACATCCAATGCTTGTCAGTTAAGATGAGAAATGTGTGAGCTCAGTGAACGATGTAGTTCGTTTGAGCAGAAAAGTGACTGCCCTTACCTGAAACGAAGTCTTGCTTGTAGGAAGACTCAGAGCCTGGGATTTAACTCCATTTCTGAAGTGAAACACACAGCAGTGTTCTCATCCATTGATGACACTCTGCTTTAGAACAAGAAGCACGCTCTTGCTTTCTAGAGTCTCTAAGACAGCAGGAAACGTGAGTGTGCTGAGAACAAAAGAACTGTGTTTCCTACACATCCGGACCATATCTAGTCCAACTCTACTTCTTAAACTGATACAAAGCACTGGTCCTCTAACATCCAATGCTTTTCTGTTAAGATGAGAAATGTGTGAGCTCAGTGAACGATGTAGTTCGTTTGTGCTGAAAAGTGACTAACCTTACCTGAAACGAAGTCTTGCTTGTAGGAAGACACAGAGATTGGGATTTAACTCCATTTCTGAAGGGAAACACACAGCATAGTTCTCATCCATGGATCACAATCTGCTTTAGAGCGAGAAGCATGCTCTTGCTTTCTAGAGTCTCTAACACAGCAGGAAACGTGAGTGTGCTGAGAACAAATGAACGGTGTTTCCTACACATATGGACCATATCTAGTCCAACTCTGCTTCTGAAACTCATACAAAGCACTGCTCCTGTAACATCCAATGCTTGTCTGTTAAGATGAGAAATGTGTGAGCTCAGTGAAAGATGTAGTTCGTTTGAGCTGAAAAGTGACTGCCCTTACCTGAAACGAAGTCTTGCTTGTAGGAAGACACAGAGATTGGGATTTAACTCCATTTCTGAAGGGAAACACACAGCATAGTTCTCATCCATGGATCACAATCTGCTTTAGAGCGAGAAGCACGCTCTTGCTTTCTAGAGTCTCTAACACAGCAGGAAACGTGAGTGTGCTGAGAACAAATGAACGGAGTTTCCTACACATATGGACCATATCTACTCCAACTCTGCTTCTGAAACTCATACAAAGCACTGCTCCTCTAACATCCAATGCTTGTCAGTTAAGATGGGAAACGTGTGAGCTTCATGAACGATGTAGTTCTTTTGAGCAGAAAAGTGACTGCCCTTACCTGAAACGAAGTCTTGCTTGTAGGAAGACTCAGAGCCTGGGATTTAACTCCATTTCTGAATTGAAACACACAGCAGTGTTCTCATCCATTGATCACACTCTGCTTTAGAACAAGAAGCACGCTCTTGCTTTCTAGAGTCTCTAAGACAGCAGGAAACGTGAGTGTGCTGAGAACAAAAAAATGGTGTTTCCTACACATACGGACCATATCTAGTCCAACTCTGCTTCTGAAACTGATACAAAGCACTGGTCCTCTAACATCCAATGTTTGTCAGTTAAGATGAGAAACGTGTGAGCTTTGTGAATGATGTAGTTCCTTTGAACTGAAAAGTGACTGCCCTTACCTGAAACGAAGTCTTGCTTGTAAGAAGACACAGAGCCTGTGATTTAACTCCATTTCTGAAGGGAAACACACAGCATAGTTCTCATCCATGGATCACACTCTGCTTTAGAGCGAGAAGCACACTCTTGCTTTCTAGATTCTCTAAGACAGCAGGAAATCTGAGTGTGCCCAGAACAAAAGAACGGTGATTCCTACACATATGGACCATATCTAGTCCAAATCTGCTTCTGAAACTGATACAAAGCACTGACCCTCTAACATCCAATGCTTGTCAGTTAAGATGAGAAATGTGTGAGCTCAGTGAACGATGTAGTTCGTTTGAGCAGAAAAGTGACTGCCCTTACCTGAAACGAAGTCTTGCTTGTAGGAAGACTCAGAGCCTGGGATTTAACTCCATTTCTGAAGTGAAACACACAGCAGTGTTCTCATCCATTGATGACACTCTGCTTTAGAACAAGAAGCACGCTCTTGCTTTCTAGAGTCTCTAAGACAGCAGGAAACATGAGTGTGCTGAGAACAAAAGAACCGTGTTTCCTACACATCCAGACCATATCTGGTCCAACTCTACTTCTTAAACTGATACAAAGCACTGGTCCTCTAACATCCAATGATTTCTGTTAAGATGAGAAATGTGTGAGCTCAGTGAACGATGTAGTTCGTTTGTGCTGAAAAGTGACTGCCCTTACCTGAAACGAATTCTTGCTTGTAGGAAGACACAGAGATTGGGATTTAACTCCATTTCTGAAGGGAAACACACAGCATAGTTCTCATCCATGGTTCACAATCTGGTTTAGAACGAGAAGCACGCTCTTGCTTTCTAGAGTCTCTAACACAGCAGGAAACGTGAGTGTGCTGAGAACAAATGAACGGTGTTTCCTACACATATGGACCATATCTAGTCCAACTCTGCTTCTGAAACTCATACAAAGCACTGCTCCTCTAACATCCAATGCTTGACAGTTAAGATGGGAAACGTGTGAGCTTCATGAACGATGTAGTTCGTTTGAGCAGAAAAGGGACTGCCCTTACCTTAAACGAAGTCTTGCTTGTAGGAAGACTCAGAGCCTGGGATTTAACTCCATTTCTGAATGAAACACACAGCAGTGTTCTCATCCATTGATCACACTCTGCTTTAGAACAAGAAGCACGCTCTTGCTTTCTAGAGTCTCTAAGACAGCAGGAAACGTGAGTGTGCCTAGAACAAAAGAACGGTGTTTCCTACACATACGGACCATATCTAGTCCAACTCTGCTTCTGAAACTGATACAAAGCACTGGTCCTCTAACATCCAATGTTTGTCAGTTAAGATGAGAAACGTGTGAGCTTTGTGAATGATGTAGTTCCTTTGAACTGAAAAGTGACTGCCCTTACCTGAAACGAAGTCTTGCTTGTAGGAAGACACAGAGCCTGGGATTTAACTCCATTTCTGAAGGGAAACACACAGCATAGTATTCATCCATGGATCACACTCTGCTTTAGAGCGAGAAGCACACTCTTGCTTTCTAGATTCTCTAAGACAACAGGAAATATGAGTGTGCCCAGAACAAAAGAACGGTGTTTCCTACACATATGGACCATATCTAGTCCAATCTGCTTCTGAAACTGAAACAAAGCACTGACCCTCTAACATCCAATGTTTGTCAGTTAAGATGAGAAATGTGTGAGCTCAGTGAATGATGTAGTTCATTTGAGCAGAAAAGTGACTGCCCTTACCTGAAACGAAGTCTTGCTTGTAGGAAGGCTCAGAGCCTTGGATTTAACTCCATTTCTGAAGTGAAACACACAGCAGTGTTCTCATCAATTGATGACACTCTGCTTTAGAACAAGAAGCACGCTGTTGCATTCTAGAGTCTCTAAGACAGCAGGAAACCTGAGTGTGCTGAGAAGAAAAGAACCTTGTTTCCTACACATCCGGAAAATATCTAGTCCAACTCTACTTCTTAAACTGATACAAAGCACTGGTCCTCTAACATCCAATGCTTGTCAGTTAAGATGAGAAATGTGTGAGCTCAGTGATCGATGTAGTTCGTTTTGCAGAAAAGTGACTGCCCTTACCTGAAACGAAGTCTTGCTTGTAGGAAGACTCAGAGCCTGGGATTTAACTCCATTTCTGAAGTGAAACACACAGCAGTGTTCTCATCCATTGATGACACTCTGCTTTAGAACAAGAAGCACGCTCTTGCTTTCTAGAGTCTCTAAGACAGCAGGAAACGTGAGTGTGCTGAGAACAAAAGAACCGTGTTTCCTACACATCCAGACCATATCTAGTCCAACTCTACTTCTTAAACTGATACAAAGCACTGGTCCTCTAACATCCAATGATTTCTGTTAAGATGAGAAATGTGTGAGCTCAGTGAATGATGTAGTTCGTTTGTGCTGAAAAGTGACTGCCCTTACCTGAAACGAAGTCTTGCTTGTAGGGAGACACAGAGATTGGGATTTAACTCCATTTCTGAAGGGAAACACACAGCATAGTTCTCATCCATGGATCACAATCTGGTTTAGAGCGAGAAGCACGCTCTTGCTTTCTAGAGTCTCTAACACAGCAGGAAACGTGAGTGTGCTGAGAACAAATGAACGGTGTTTCCTACACATATGGACCATATCTAGTCCAACTCTGCTTCTGAAACTCATACAAAGCACTGCTCCTCTAACATCCAATGCTTGTCAGTTAAGATGGGAAACGTGTGAGCTTCATGAACGATGTAGTTCGTTTGAGCAGAAAAGGGACTGCCCTTACCTTAAACGAAGTCTTGCTTGTTGGAAGACTCAGAGCCTGGGATTTAACTCCATTTCTGAATGAAACACACAGCAGTGTTCTCATCCATTAATCACACTCTGCTTTAGAACAAGAAGCACGCTCTTGCTTTCTAGAGTCTCTAAGACAGCAGGAAACGTGAGAGTGCTGAGAACAAAAGAACGGTGTTTCCTACACATTCGGACCATATCTAGTCCAACTCTGCTTCTGAAACTGATACAAAGCACTGGTCCTCTAACATCCAATGTTTGTCAGTTAAGATGAGAAACGTGTGAGCTTTGTGAATGATGTAGTTCCTTTGAACTGAAAAGTGACTGCCCTTACCTGAAACGAAGTCTTGCTTGTAGGAAGACACAGAGCCTGGGATTTAACTCCATTTCTGAAGGGAAACACACAGCATAGTATTCATCCATGGATCACACTCTGCTTTAGAGCGAGAAGCACACTCTTGCTTTCTAGATTCTCTAAGACAACAGGAAATATGAGTGTGCCCAGAACAAAAGAACGGTGTTTCCTACACATATGGACCATATCTAGTCCAAATCTGCTTCTGAAACTGATACAAAGCACTTACCCTCTAACATCCAATGCTTGTCAGTTAAGATGAGAAATGTGTGAGCTCAGTGAACGATGTAGTTCGTTTGAGCAGAAAAGTGACTGCCCTTACCTGAAACGAAGTCTTGCTTGTAGGAAGACTCAGAGCCTGGGATTTAACTCCATTTCTGAAGTGAAACACACAGCAGTGTTCTCATCCATTGATGACACTCTGCTTTAGAACAAGAAGCACGCTCTTGCTTTCTAGAGTCTCTAAGACAGCAGGAAACGTGAGTGTGCTGAGAACAAAAGAACTGTGTTTCCTACACATCCGGACCATATCTAGTCCAACTCTACTTCTTAAACTGATACAAAGCACTGGTCCTCTAACATCCAATGCTTTTCTGTTAAGATGAGAAATGTGTGAGCTCAGTGAACGATGTAGTTCGTTTGTGCTGAAAAGTGACTAACCTTACCTGAAACGAAGTCTTGCTTGTAGGAAGACACAGAGATTGGGATTTAACTCCATTTCTGAAGGGAAACACACAGCATAGTTCTCATCCATGGATCACAATCTGCTTTAGAGCGAGAAGCATGCTCTTGCTTTCTAGAGTCTCTAACACAGCAGGAAACGTGAGTGTGCTGAGAACAAATGAACGGTGTTTCCTACACATATGGACCATATCTAGTCCAACTCTGCTTCTGAAACTCATACAAAGCACTGCTCCTGTAACATCCAATGCTTGTCTGTTAAGATGAGAAATGTGTGAGCTCAGTGAACGATGTAGTTCGTTTGAGCTGAAAAGTGACTGCCCTTACCTGAAACGAAGTCTTGCTTGTAGGAAGACACAGAGATTGGGATTTAACTCCATTTCTGAAGGGAAACACACAGCATAGTTCTCATCCATGGATCACAATCTGCTTTAGAGCGAGAAGCACGCTCTTGCTTTCTAGAGTCTCTAACACAGCAGGAAACGTGAGTGTGCTGAGAACAAATGAACGGAGTTTCCTACACATATGGACCATATCTACTCCAACTCTGCTTCTGAAACTCATACAAAGCACTGCTCCTCTAACATCCAATGCTTGTCAGTTAAGATGGGAAACGTGTGAGCTTCATGAACGATGTAGTTCGTTTGAGCAGAAAAGTGACTGCCCTTACCTTAAACGAAGTCTTGCTTGTAGGAAGACTCAGAGCCTGGGATTTAACTCCATTTCTGAATTGAAACACACAGCAGTGTTCTCATCCATTGATCACACTCTGCTTTAGAACAAGAAGCACGCTCTTGCTTTCTAGAGTCTCCAAGACAGCAGGAAACGTGAGTGTGCTGAGAACAAAAAAATGGTGTTTCCTACACATACGGACCATATCTAGTCCAACTCTGCTTCTGAAACTGATACAAAGCACTGGTCCTCTAACATCCAATGTTTGTCAGTTAAGATGAGAAACGTGTGAGCTTTGTGAATGATGTAGTTCCTTTGAACTGAAAAGTGACTGCCCTTACCTGAAACGAAGTCTTGCTTGTAAGAAGACACAGAGCCTGTGATTTAACTCCATTTCTGAAGGGAAACACACAGCATAGTTCTCATCCATGGATCACACTCTGCTTTAGAGCGAGAAGCACACTCTTGCTTTCTAGATTCTCTAAGACAGCAGGAAATCTGAGTGTGCCCAGAACAAAAGAATGGTGATTCCTACACATATGGACCATATCTAGTCCAAATCTGCTTCTGAAACTGATACAAAGCACTTACCCTCTAACATCCAATGCTTGTCAGTTAAGATGAGAAATGTGTGAGCTCAGTGAACGATGTAGTTCGTTTGAGCAGAAAAGTGACTGCCCTTACCTGAAACGAAGTCTTGCTTGTAGGAAGACTCAGAGCCTGGGATTTAACTCCATTTCTGAAGTGAAACACACAGCAGTGTTCTCATCCATTGATGACACTCTGCTTTAGAACAAGAAGCACGCTCTTGCTTTCTAGAGTCTCTAAGACAGCAGGAAACGTGAGTGTGCTGAGAACAAAAGAACTGTGTTTCCTACACATCCGGACCATATCTAGTCCAACTCTACTTCTTAAACTGATACAAAGCACTGGTCCTCTAACATCCAATGCTTTTCTGTTAAGATGAGAAATGTGTGAGCTCAGTGAACGATGTAGTTCGTTTGTGCTGAAAAGTGACTAACCTTACCTGAAACGAAGTCTTGCTTGTAGGAAGACACAGAGATTGGGATTTAACTCCATTTCTGAAGGGAAACACACAGCATAGTTCTCATCCATGGATCACAATCTGCTTTAGAGCGAGAAGCATGCTCTTGCTTTCTAGAGTCTCTAACACAGCAGGAAACGTGAGTGTGCTGAGAACAAATGAACGGTGTTTCCTACACATATGGACCATATCTAGTCCAACTCTGCTTCTGAAACTCATACAAAGCACTGCTCCTGTAACATCCAATGCTTGTCTGTTAAGATGAGAAATGTGTGAGCTCAGTGAACGATGTAGTTCGTTTGAGCTGAAAAGTGACTGCCCTTACCTGAAACGAAGTCTTGCTTGTAGGAAGACACAGAGATTGGGATTTAACTCCATTTCTGAAGGGAAACACACAGCATAGTTCTCATCCATGGATCACAATCTGCTTTAGAGCGAGAAGCACGCTCTTGCTTTCTAGAGTCTCTAACACAGCAGGAAACGTGAGTGTGCTGAGAACAAATGAACGGAGTTTCCTACACATATGGACCATATCTACTCCAACTCTGCTTCTGAAACTCATACAAAGCACTGCTCCTCTAACATCCAATGCTTGTCAGTTAAGATGGGAAACGTGTGAGCTTCATGAACGATGTAGTTCGTTTGAGCAGAAAAGTGACTGCCCTTACCTTAAACGAAGTCTTGCTTGTAGGAAGACTCAGAGCCTGGGATTTAACTCCATTTCTGAATTGAAACACACAGCAGTGTTCTCATCCATTGATCACACTCTGCTTTAGAACAAGAAGCACGCTCTTGCTTTCTAGAGTCTCCAAGACAGCAGGAAACGTGAGTGTGCTGAGAACAAAAAAATGGTGTTTCCTACACATACGGACCATATCTAGTCCAACTCTGCTTCTGAAACTGATACAAAGCACTGGTCCTCTAACATCCAATGTTTGTCAGTTAAGATGAGAAACGTGTGAGCTTTGTGAATGATGTAGTTCCTTTGAACTGAAAAGTGACTGCCCTTACCTGAAACGAAGTCTTGCTTGTAAGAAGACACAGAGCCTGTGATTTAACTCCATTTCTGAAGGGAAACACACAGCATAGTTCTCATCCATGGATCACACTCTGCTTTAGAGCGAGAAGCACACTCTTGCTTTCTAGATTCTCTAAGACAGCAGGAAATCTGAGTGTGCCCAGAACAAAAGAATGGTGATTCCTACACATATGGACCATATCTAGTCCAAATCTGCTTCTGAAACTGATACAAAGCACTTACCCTCTAACATCCAATGCTTGTCAGTTAAGATGAGAAATGTGTGAGCTCAGTGAACGATGTAGTTCGTTTGAGCAGAAAAGTGACTGCCCTTACCTGAAACGAAGTCTTGCTTGTAGGAAGACTCAGAGCCTGGGATTTAACTCCATTTCTGAAGTGAAACACACAGCAGTGTTCTCATCCATTGATGACACTCTGCTTTAGAACAAGAAGCACGCTCTTGCTTTCTAGAGTCTCTAAGACAGCAGGAAACGTGAGTGTGCTGAGAACAAAAGAACTGTGTTTCCTACACATCCGGACCATATCTAGTCCAACTCTACTTCTTAAACTGATACAAAGCACTGGTCCTCTAACATCCAATGCTTTTCTGTTAAGATGAGAAATGTGTGAGCTCAGTGAACGATGTAGTTCGTTTGTGCTGAAAAGTGACTAACCTTACCTGAAACGAAGTCTTGCTTGTAGGAAGACACAGAGATTGGGATTTAACTCCATTTCTGAAGGGAAACACACAGCATAGTTCTCATCCATGGATCACAATCTGCTTTAGAGCGAGAAGCATGCTCTTGCTTTCTAGAGTCTCTAACACAGCAGGAAACGTGAGTGTGCTGAGAACAAATGAACGGTGTTTCCTACACATATGGACCATATCTAGTCCAACTCTGCTTCTGAAACTCATACAAAGCACTGCTCCTGTAACATCCAATGCTTGTCTGTTAAGATGAGAAATGTGTGAGCTCAGTGAACGATGTAGTTCGTTTGAGCTGAAAAGTGACTGCCCTTACCTGAAACGAAGTCTTGCTTGTAGGAAGACACAGAGATTGGGATTTAACTCCATTTCTGAAGGGAAACACACAGCATAGTTCTCATCCATGGATCACAATCTGCTTTAGAGCGAGAAGCACGCTCTTGCTTTCTAGAGTCTCTAACACAGCAGGAAACGTGAGTGTGCTGAGAACAAATGAACGGAGTTTCCTACACATATGGACCATATCTACTCCAACTCTGCTTCTGAAACTCATACAAAGCACTGCTCCTCTAACATCCAATGCTTGTCAGTTAAGATGGGAAACGTGTGAGCTTCATGAACGATGTAGTTCGTTTGAGCAGAAAAGTGACTGCCCTTACCTTAAACGAAGTCTTGCTTGTAGGAAGACTCAGAGCCTGGGATTTAACTCCATTTCTGAATTGAAACACACAGCAGTGTTCTCATCCATTGATCACACTCTGCTTTAGAACAAGAAGCACGCTCTTGCTTTCTAGAGTCTCTAAGACAGCAGGAAACGTGAGTGTGCTGAGAACAAAAAAATGGTGTTTCCTACACATACGGACCATATCTAGTCCAACTCTGCTTCTGAAACTGATACAAAGCACTGGTCCTCTAACATCCAATGTTTGTCAGTTAAGATGAGAAACGTGTGAGCTTTGTGAATGATGTAGTTCCTTTGAACTGAAAAGTGACTGCCCTTACCTGAAACGAAGTCTTGCTTGTAAGAAGACACAGAGCCTGTGATTTAACTCCATTTCTGAAGGGAAACACACAGCATAGTTCTCATCCATGGATCACACTCTGCTTTAGAGCGAGAAGCACACTCTTGCTTTCTAGATTCTCTAAGACAGCAGGAAATCTGAGTGTGCCCAGAACAAAAGAACGGTGATTCCTACACATATGGACCATATCTATTCCAAATCTGCTTCTGAAACTGATACAAAGCACTGACCCTCTAACATCCAATGCTTGTCAGTTAAGATGAGAAATGTGTGAGCTCAGTGAACGATGTAGTTCGTTTGAGCAGAAAAGTGACTGCCCTTACCTGAAACGAAGTCTTGCTTGTAGGAAGACTCAGAGCCTGGGATTTAACTCCATTTCTGAAGTGAAACACACAGCAGTGTTCTCATCCATTGATGACACTCTGCTTTAGAACAAGAAGCACGCTCTTGCTTTCTAGAGTCTCTAAGACAGCAGGAAACGTGAGTGTGCTGAGAACAAAAGAACCGTGTTTCCTACACATCCAGACCATATCTGGTCCAACTCTACTTCTTAAACTGATACAAAGCACTGGTCCTCTAACATCCAATGATTTCTGTTAAGATGAGAAATGTGTGAGCTCAGTGAACGATGTAGTTCGTTTGTGCTGAAAAGTGACTGCCCTTACCTGAAACGAATTCTTGCTTGTAGGAAGACACAGAGATTGGGATTTAACTCCATTTCTGAAGGGAAACACACAGCATAGTTCTCATCCATGGTTCACAATCTGGTTTAGAACGAGAAGCACGCTCTTGCTTTCTAGAGTCTCTAACACAGCAGGAAACGTGAGTGTGCTGAGAACAAATGAACGGTGTTTCCTACACATATGGACCATATCTAGTCCAACTCTGCTTCTGAAACTCATACAAAGCACTGCTCCTCTAACATCCAATGCTTGACAGTTAAGATGGGAAACGTGTGAGCTTCATGAACGATGTAGTTCGTTTGAGCAGAAAAGGGACTGCCCTTACCTTAAACGAAGTCTTGCTTGTAGGAAGACTCAGAGCCTGAGATTTAACTCCATTTCTGAATGAAACACACAGCAGTGTTCTCATCCATTGATCACACTCTGCTTTAGAACAAGAAGCACGCTCTTGCTTTCTAGAGTCTCTAAGACAGCAGGAAACGTGAGTGTGCCTAGAACAAAAGAACGGTGTTTCCTACACATACGGACCATATCTAGTCCAACTCTGCTTCTGAAACTGATACAAAGCACTGGTCCTCTAACATCCAATGTTTGTCAGTTAAGATGAGAAACGTGTGAGCTTTGTGAATGATGTAGTTCCTTTGAACTGAAAAGTGACTGCCCTTACCTGAAACGAAGTCTTGCTTGTAGGAAGACACAGAGCCTGGGATTTAACTCCATTTCTGAAGGGAAACACACAGCATAGTATTCATCCATGGATCACACTCTGCTTTAGAGCGAGAAGCACACTCTTGCTTTCTAGATTCTCTAAGACAACAGGAAATATGAGTGTGCCCAGAACAAAAGAACGGTGTTTCCTACACATATGGACCATATCTAGTCCAATCTGCTTCTGAAACTGAAACAAAGCACTGACCCTCTAACATCCAATGTTTGTCAGTTAAGATGAGAAATGTGTGAGCTCAGTGAATGATGTAGTTCATTTGAGCAGAAAAGTGACTGCCCTTACCTGAAACGAAGTCTTGCTTGTAGGAAGGCTCAGAGCCTTGGATTTAACTCCATTTCTGAAGTGAAACACACAGCAGTGTTCTCATCAATTGATGACACTCTGCTTTAGAACAAGAAGCACGCTGTTGCATTCTAGAGTCTCTAAGACAGCAGGAAACCTGAGTGTGCTGAGAAGAAAAGAACCTTGTTTCCTACACATCCGGAAAATATCTAGTCCAACTCTACTTCTTAAACTGATACAAAGCACTGGTCCTCTAACATCCAATGCTTGTCAGTTAAGATGAGAAATGTGTGAGCTCAGTGATCGATGTAGTTCGTTTTGCAGAAAAGTGACTGCCCTTACCTGAAACGAAGTCTTGCTTGTAGGAAGACTCAGAGCCTGGGATTTAACTCCATTTCTGAAGTGAAACACACAGCAGTGTTCTCATCCATTGATGACACTCTGCTTTAGAACAAGAAGCACGCTCTTGCTTTCTAGAGTCTCTAAGACAGCAGGAAACGTGAGTGTGCTGAGAACAAAAGAACCGTGTTTCCTACACATCCAGACCATATCTAGTCCAACTCTACTTCTTAAACTGATACAAAGCACTGGTCCTCTAACATCCAATGATTTCTGTTAAGATGAGAAATGTGTGAGCTCAGTGAATGATGTAGTTCGTTTGTGCTGAAAAGTGACTGCCCTTACCTGAAACGAAGTCTTGCTTGTAGGGAGACACAGAGATTGGGATTTAACTCCATTTCTGAAGGGAAACACACAGCATAGTTCTCATCCATGGATCACAATCTGGTTTAGAGCGAGAAGCACGCTCTTGCTTTCTAGAGTCTCTAACACAGCAGGAAACGTGAGTGTGCTGAGAACAAATGAACGGTGTTTCCTACACATATGGACCATATCTAGTCCAACTCTGCTTCTGAAACTCATACAAAGCACTGCTCCTCTAACATCCAATGCTTGTCAGTTAAGATGGGAAACGTGTGAGCTTCATGAACGATGTAGTTCGTTTGAGCAGAAAAGGGACTGCCCTTACCTTAAACGAAGTCTTGCTTGTTGGAAGACTCAGAGCCTGGGATTTAACTCCATTTCTGAATGAAACACACAGCAGTGTTCTCATCCATTAATCACACTCTGCTTTAGAACAAGAAGCACGCTCTTGCTTTCTAGAGTCTCTAAGACAGCAGGAAACGTGAGAGTGCTGAGAACAAAAGAACGGTGTTTCCTACACATTCGGACCATATCTAGTCCAACTCTGCTTCTGAAACTGATACAAAGCACTGGTCCTCTAACATCCAATGTTTGTCAGTTAAGATGAGAAACGTGTGAGCTTTGTGAATGATGTAGTTCCTTTGAACTGAAAAGTGACTGCCCTTACCTGAAACGAAGTCTTGCTTGTAGGAAGACACAGAGCCTGGGATTTAACTCCATTTCTGAAGGGAAACACACAGCATAGTATTCATCCATGGATCACACTCTGCTTTAGAGCGAGAAGCACACTCTTGCTTTCTAGATTCTCTAAGACAACAGGAAATATGAGTGTGCCCAGAACAAAAGAACGGTGTTTCCTACACATATGGACCATATCTAGTCCAAATCTGCTTCTGAAACTGATACAAAGCACTTACCCTCTAACATCCAATGCTTGTCAGTTAAGATGAGAAATGTGTGAGCTCAGTGAACGATGTAGTTCGTTTGAGCAGAAAAGTGAATGCCCTTACCTGAAACGAAGTCTTGCTTGTAGGAAGACTCAGAGCCTGGGATTTAACTCCATTTCTGAAGTGAAACACACAGCAGTGTTCTCATCCATTGATGACACTCTGCTTTAGAACAAGAAGCACGCTCTTGCTTTCTAGAGTCTCTAAGACAGCAGGAAACGTGAGTGTGCTGAGAACAAAAGAACTGTGTTTCCTACACATCCGGACCATATCTAGTCCAACTCTACTTCTTAAACTGATACAAAGCACTGGTCCTCTAACATCCAATGCTTTTCTGTTAAGATGAGAAATGTGTGAGCTCAGTGAACGATGTAGTTCGTTTGTGCTGAAAAGTGACTAACCTTACCTGAAACGAAGTCTTGCTTGTAGGAAGACACAGAGATTGGGATTTAACTCCATTTCTGAAGGGAAACACACAGCATAGTTCTCATCCATGGATCACAATCTGCTTTAGAGCGAGAAGCATGCTCTTGCTTTCTAGAGTCTCTAACACAGCAGGAAACGTGAGTGTGCTGAGAACAAATGAACGGTGTTTCCTACACATATGGACCATATCTAGTCCAACTCTGCTTCTGAAACTCATACAAAGCACTGCTCCTGTAACATCCAATGCTTGTCTGTTAAGATGAGAAATGTGTGAGCTCAGTGAACGATGTAGTTCGTTTGAGCTGAAAAGTGACTGCCCTTACCTGAAACGAAGTCTTGCTTGTAGGAAGACACAGAGATTGGGATTTAACTCCATTTCTGAAGGGAAACACACAGCATAGTTCTCATCCATGGATCACAATCTGCTTTAGAGCGAGAAGCACGCTCTTGCTTTCTAGAGTCTCTAACACAGCAGGAAACGTGAGTGTGCTGAGAACAAATGAACGGAGTTTCCTACACATATGGACCATATCTACTCCAACTCTGCTTCTGAAACTCATACAAAGCACTGCTCCTCTAACATCCAATGCTTGTCAGTTAAGATGGGAAACGTGTGAGCTTCATGAACGATGTAGTTCGTTTGAGCAGAAAAGTGACTGCCCTTACCTTAAACGAAGTCTTGCTTGTAGGAAGACTCAGAGCCTGGGATTTAACTCCATTTCTGAATTGAAACACACAGCAGTGTTCTCATCCATTGATCACACTCTGCTTTAGAACAAGAAGCACGCTCTTGCTTTCTAGAGTCTCTAAGACAGCAGGAAACGTGAGTGTGCTGAGAACAAAAAAATGGTGTTTCCTACACATACGGACCATATCTAGTCCAACTCTGCTTCTGAAACTGATACAAAGCACTGGTCCTCTAACATCCAATGTTTGTCAGTTAAGATGAGAAACGTGTGAGCTTTGTGAATGATGTAGTTCCTTTGAACTGAAAAGTGACTGCCCTTACCTGAAACGAAGTCTTGCTTGTAAGAAGACACAGAGCCTGTGATTTAACTCCATTTCTGAAGGGAAACACACAGCATAGTTCTCATCCATGGATCACACTCTGCTTTAGAGCGAGAAGCACACTCTTGCTTTCTAGATTCTCTAAGACAGCAGGAAATCTGAGTGTGCCCAGAACAAAAGAACGGTGATTCCTACACATATGGACCATATCTATTCCAAATCTGCTTCTGAAACTGATACAAAGCACTGACCCTCTAACATCCAATGCTTGTCAGTTAAGATGAGAAATGTGTGAGCTCAGTGAACGATGTAGTTCGTTTGAGCAGAAAAGTGACTGCCCTTACCTGAAACGAAGTCTTGCTTGTAGGAAGACTCAGAGCCTGGGATTTAACTCCATTTCTGAAGTGAAACACACAGCAGTGTTCTCATCCATTGATGACACTCTGCTTTAGAACAAGAAGCACGCTCTTGCTTTCTAGAGTCTCTAAGACAGCAGGAAACGTGAGTGTGCTGAGAACAAAAGAACCGTGTTTCCTACACATCCAGACCATATCTGGTCCAACTCTACTTCTTAAACTGATACAAAGCACTGGTCCTCTAACATCCAATGATTTCTGTTAAGATGAGAAATGTGTGAGCTCAGTGAACGATGTAGTTCGTTTGTGCTGAAAAGTGACTGCCCTTACCTGAAACGAATTCTTGCTTGTAGGAAGACACAGAGATTGGGATTTAACTCCATTTCTGAAGGGAAACACACAGCATAGTTCTCATCCATGGTTCACAATCTGGTTTAGAACGAGAAGCACGCTCTTGCTTTCTAGAGTCTCTAACACAGCAGGAAACGTGAGTGTGCTGAGAACAAATGAACGGTGTTTCCTACACATATGGACCATATCTAGTCCAACTCTGCTTCTGAAACTCATACAAAGCACTGCTCCTCTAACATCCAATGCTTGACAGTTAAGATGGGAAACGTGTGAGCTTCATGAACGATGTAGTTCGTTTGAGCAGAAAAGGGACTGCCCTTACCTTAAACGAAGTCTTGCTTGTAGGAAGACTCAGAGCCTGAGATTTAACTCCATTTCTGAATGAAACACACAGCAGTGTTCTCATCCATTGATCACACTCTGCTTTAGAACAAGAAGCACGCTCTTGCTTTCTAGAGTCTCTAAGACAGCAGGAAACGTGAGTGTGCCTAGAACAAAAGAACGGTGTTTCCTACACATACGGACCATATCTAGTCCAACTCTGCTTCTGAAACTGATACAAAGCACTGGTCCTCTAACATCCAATGTTTGTCAGTTAAGATGAGAAACGTGTGAGCTTTGTGAATGATGTAGTTCCTTTGAACTGAAAAGTGACTGCCCTTACCTGAAACGAAGTCTTGCTTGTAGGAAGACACAGAGCCTGGGATTTAACTCCATTTCTGAAGGGAAACACACAGCATAGTATTCATCCATGGATCACACTCTGCTTTAGAGCGAGAAGCACACTCTTGCTTTCTAGATTCTCTAAGACAACAGGAAATATGAGTGTGCCCAGAACAAAAGAACGGTGTTTCCTACACATATGGACCATATCTAGTCCAATCTGCTTCTGAAACTGAAACAAAGCACTGACCCTCTAACATCCAATGTTTGTCAGTTAAGATGAGAAATGTGTGAGCTCAGTGAATGATGTAGTTCATTTGAGCAGAAAAGTGACTGCCCTTACCTGAAACGAAGTCTTGCTTGTAGGAAGGCTCAGAGCCTTGGATTTAACTCCATTTCTGAAGTGAAACACACAGCAGTGTTCTCATCAATTGATGACACTCTGCTTTAGAACAAGAAGCACGCTGTTGCATTCTAGAGTCTCTAAGACAGCAGGAAACCTGAGTGTGCTGAGAAGAAAAGAACCTTGTTTCCTACACATCCGGAAAATATCTAGTCCAACTCTACTTCTTAAACTGATACAAAGCACTGGTCCTCTAACATCCAATGCTTGTCAGTTAAGATGAGAAATGTGTGAGCTCAGTGATCGATGTAGTTCGTTTTGCAGAAAAGTGACTGCCCTTACCTGAAACGAAGTCTTGCTTGTAGGAAGACTCAGAGCCTGGGATTTAACTCCATTTCTGAAGTGAAACACACAGCAGTGTTCTCATCCATTGATGACACTCTGCTTTAGAACAAGAAGCACGCTCTTGCTTTCTAGAGTCTCTAAGACAGCAGGAAACGTGAGTGTGCTGAGAACAAAAGAACCGTGTTTCCTACACATCCAGACCATATCTAGTCCAACTCTACTTCTTAAACTGATACAAAGCACTGGTCCTCTAACATCCAATGATTTCTGTTAAGATGAGAAATGTGTGAGCTCAGTGAATGATGTAGTTCGTTTGTGCTGAAAAGTGACTGCCCTTACCTGAAACGAAGTCTTGCTTGTAGGGAGACACAGAGATTGGGATTTAACTCCATTTCTGAAGGGAAACACACAGCATAGTTCTCATCCATGGATCACAATCTGGTTTAGAGCGAGAAGCACGCTCTTGCTTTCTAGAGTCTCTAACACAGCAGGAAACGTGAGTGTGCTGAGAACAAATGAACGGTGTTTCCTACACATATGGACCATATCTAGTCCAACTCTGCTTCTGAAACTCATACAAAGCACTGCTCCTCTAACATCCAATGCTTGTCAGTTAAGATGGGAAACGTGTGAGCTTCATGAACGATGTAGTTCGTTTGAGCAGAAAAGGGACTGCCCTTACCTTAAACGAAGTCTTGCTTGTTGGAAGACTCAGAGCCTGGGATTTAACTCCATTTCTGAATGAAACACACAGCAGTGTTCTCATCCATTAATCACACTCTGCTTTAGAACAAGAAGCACGCTCTTGCTTTCTAGAGTCTCTAAGACAGCAGGAAACGTGAGAGTGCTGAGAACAAAAGAACGGTGTTTCCTACACATTCGGACCATATCTAGTCCAACTCTGCTTCTGAAACTGATACAAAGCACTGGTCCTCTAACATCCAATGTTTGTCAGTTAAGATGAGAAACGTGTGAGCTTTGTGAATGATGTAGTTCCTTTGAACTGAAAAGTGACTGCCCTTACCTGAAACGAAGTCTTGCTTGTAGGAAGACACAGAGCCTGGGATTTAACTCCATTTCTGAAGGGAAACACACAGCATAGTATTCATCCATGGATCACACTCTGCTTTAGAGCGAGAAGCACACTCTTGCTTTCTAGATTCTCTAAGACAACAGGAAATATGAGTGTGCCCAGAACAAAAGAACGGTGTTTCCTACACATATGGACCATATCTAGTCCAAATCTGCTTCTGAAACTGATACAAAGCACTTACCCTCTAACATCCAATGCTTGTCAGTTAAGATGAGAAATGTGTGAGCTCAGTGAACGATGTAGTTCGTTTGAGCAGAAAAGTGAATGCCCTTACCTGAAACGAAGTCTTGCTTGTAGGAAGACTCAGAGCCTGGGATTTAACTCCATTTCTGAAGTGAAACACACAGCAGTGTTCTCATCCATTGATGACACTCTGCTTTAGAACAAGAAGCACGCTCTTGCTTTCTAGAGTCTCTAAGACAGCAGGAAACGTGAGTGTGCTGAGAACAAAAGAACTGTGTTTCCTACACATCCGGACCATATCTAGTCCAACTCTACTTCTTAAACTGATACAAAGCACTGGTCCTCTAACATCCAATGCTTTTCTGTTAAGATGAGAAATGTGTGAGCTCAGTGAACGATGTAGTTCGTTTGTGCTGAAAAGTGACTAACCTTACCTGAAACGAAGTCTTGCTTGTAGGAAGACACAGAGATTGGGATTTAAATCCATTTCTGAAGGGAAACACACAGCATAGTTCTCATCCATGGATCACAATCTGCTTTAGAGCGAGAAGCATGCTCTTGCTTTCTAGAGTCTCTAACACAGCAGGAAACGTGAGTGTGCTGAGAACAAATGAACGGTGTTTCCTACACATATGGACCATATCTAGTCCAACTCTGCTTCTGAAACTCATACAAAGCACTGCTCCTGTAACATCCAATGCTTGTCTGTTAAGATGAGAAATGTGTGAGCTCAGTGAACGATGTAGTTCGTTTGAGCTGAAAAGTGACTGCCCTTACCTGAAACGAAGTCTTGCTTGTAGGAAGACACAGAGATTGGGATTTAACTCCATTTCTGAAGGGAAACACACAGCATAGTTCTCATCCATGGATCACAATCTGCTTTAGAGCGAGAAGCACGCTCTTGCTTTCTAGAGTCTCTAACACAGCAGGAAACGTGAGTGTGCTGAGAACAAATGAACGGAGTTTCCTACACATATGGACCATATCTACTCCAACTCTGCTTCTGAAACTCATACAAAGCACTGCTCCTCTAACATCCAATGCTTGTCAGTTAAGATGGGAAACGTGTGAGCTTCATGAACGATGTAGTTCGTTTGAGCAGAAAAGTGACTGCCCTTACCTTAAACGAAGTCTTGCTTGTAGGAAGACTCAGAGCCTGGGATTTAACTCCATTTCTGAATTGAAACACACAGCAGTGTTCTCATCCATTGATCACACTCTGCTTTAGAACAAGAAGCACGCTCTTGCTTTCTAGAGTCTCTAAGACAGCAGGAAACGTGAGTGTGCTGAGAACAAAAAAATGGTGTTTCCTACACATACGGACCATATCTAGTCCAACTCTGCTTCTGAAACTGATACAAAGCACTGGTCCTCTAACATCCAATGTTTGTCAGTTAAGATGAGAAACGTGTGAGCTTTGTGAATGATGTAGTTCCTTTGAACTGAAAAGTGACTGCCCTTACCTGAAACGAAGTCTTGCTTGTAAGAAGACACAGAGCCTGTGATTTAACTCCATTTCTGAAGGGAAACACACAGCATAGTTCTCATCCATGGATCACACTCTGCTTTAGAGCGAGAAGCACACTCTTGCTTTCTAGATTCTCTAAGACAGCAGGAAATCTGAGTGTGCCCAGAACAAAAGAACGGTGATTCCTACACATATGGACCATATCTATTCCAAATCTGCTTCTGAAACTGATACAAAGCACTGACCCTCTAACATCCAATGCTTGTCAGTTAAGATGAGAAATGTGTGAGCTCAGTGAACGATGTAGTTCGTTTGAGCAGAAAAGTGACTGCCCTTACCTGAAACGAAGTCTTGCTTGTAGGAAGACTCAGAGCCTGGGATTTAACTCCATTTCTGAAGTGAAACACACAGCAGTGTTCTCATCCATTGATGACACTCTGCTTTAGAACAAGAAGCACGCTCTTGCTTTCTAGAGTCTCTAAGACAGCAGGAAACGTGAGTGTGCTGAGAACAAAAGAACCGTGTTTCCTACACATCCAGACCATATCTGGTCCAACTCTACTTCTTAAACTGATACAAAGCACTGGTCCTCTAACATCCAATGATTTCTGTTAAGATGAGAAATGTGTGAGCTCAGTGAACGATGTAGTTCGTTTGTGCTGAAAAGTGACTGCCCTTACCTGAAACGAATTCTTGCTTGTAGGAAGACACAGAGATTGGGATTTAACTCCATTTCTGAAGGGAAACACACAGCATAGTTCTCATCCATGGTTCACAATCTGGTTTAGAACGAGAAGCACGCTCTTGCTTTCTAGAGTCTCTAACACAGCAGGAAACGTGAGTGTGCTGAGAACAAATGAACGGTGTTTCCTACACATATGGACCATATCTAGTCCAACTCTGCTTCTGAAACTCATACAAAGCACTGCTCCTCTAACATCCAATGCTTGACAGTTAAGATGGGAAACGTGTGAGCTTCATGAACGATGTAGTTCGTTTGAGCAGAAAAGGGACTGCCCTTACCTTAAACGAAGTCTTGCTTGTAGGAAGACTCAGAGCCTGAGATTTAACTCCATTTCTGAATGAAACACACAGCAGTGTTCTCATCCATTGATCACACTCTGCTTTAGAACAAGAAGCACGCTCTTGCTTTCTAGAGTCTCTAAGACAGCAGGAAACGTGAGTGTGCCTAGAACAAAAGAACGGTGTTTCCTACACATACGGACCATATCTAGTCCAACTCTGCTTCTGAAACTGATACAAAGCACTGGTCCTCTAACATCCAATGTTTGTCAGTTAAGATGAGAAACGTGTGAGCTTTGTGAATGATGTAGTTCCTTTGAACTGAAAAGTGACTGCCCTTACCTGAAACGAAGTCTTGCTTGTAGGAAGACACAGAGCCTGGGATTTAACTCCATTTCTGAAGGGAAACACACAGCATAGTATTCATCCATGGATCACACTCTGCTTTAGAGCGAGAAGCACACTCTTGCTTTCTAGATTCTCTAAGACAACAGGAAATATGAGTGTGCCCAGAACAAAAGAACGGTGTTTCCTACACATATGGACCATATCTAGTCCAATCTGCTTCTGAAACTGAAACAAAGCACTGACCCTCTAACATCCAATGTTTGTCAGTTAAGATGAGAAATGTGTGAGCTCAGTGAATGATGTAGTTCATTTGAGCAGAAAAGTGACTGCCCTTACCTGAAACGAAGTCTTGCTTGTAGGAAGGCTCAGAGCCTTGGATTTAACTCCATTTCTGAAGTGAAACACACAGCAGTGTTCTCATCAATTGATGACACTCTGCTTTAGAACAAGAAGCACGCTGTTGCATTCTAGAGTCTCTAAGACAGCAGGAAACCTGAGTGTGCTGAGAAGAAAAGAACCTTGTTTCCTACACATCCGGAAAATATCTAGTCCAACTCTACTTCTTAAACTGATACAAAGCACTGGTCCTCTAACATCCAATGCTTGTCAGTTAAGATGAGAAATGTGTGAGCTCAGTGATCGATGTAGTTCGTTTTGCAGAAAAGTGACTGCCCTTACCTGAAACGAAGTCTTGCTTGTAGGAAGACTCAGAGCCTGGGATTTAACTCCATTTCTGAAGTGAAACACACAGCAGTGTTCTCATCCATTGATGACACTCTGCTTTAGAACAAGAAGCACGCTCTTGCTTTCTAGAGTCTCTAAGACAGCAGGAAACGTGAGTGTGCTGAGAACAAAAGAACCGTGTTTCCTACACATCCAGACCATATCTAGTCCAACTCTACTTCTTAAACTGATACAAAGCACTGGTCCTCTAACATCCAATGATTTCTGTTAAGATGAGAAATGTGTGAGCTCAGTGAATGATGTAGTTCGTTTGTGCTGAAAAGTGACTGCCCTTACCTGAAACGAAGTCTTGCTTGTAGGGAGACACAGAGATTGGGATTTAACTCCATTTCTGAAGGGAAACACACAGCATAGTTCTCATCCATGGATCACAATCTGGTTTAGAGCGAGAAGCACGCTCTTGCTTTCTAGAGTCTCTAACACAGCAGGAAACGTGAGTGTGCTGAGAACAAATGAACGGTGTTTCCTACACATATGGACCATATCTAGTCCAACTCTGCTTCTGAAACTCATACAAAGCACTGCTCCTCTAACATCCAATGCTTGTCAGTTAAGATGGGAAACGTGTGAGCTTCATGAACGATGTAGTTCGTTTGAGCAGAAAAGGGACTGCCCTTACCTTAAACGAAGTCTTGCTTGTTGGAAGACTCAGAGCCTGGGATTTAACTCCATTTCTGAATGAAACACACAGCAGTGTTCTCATCCATTAATCACACTCTGCTTTAGAACAAGAAGCACGCTCTTGCTTTCTAGAGTCTCTAAGACAGCAGGAAACGTGAGAGTGCTGAGAACAAAAGAACGGTGTTTCCTACACATTCGGACCATATCTAGTCCAACTCTGCTTCTGAAACTGATACAAAGCACTGGTCCTCTAACATCCAATGTTTGTCAGTTAAGATGAGAAACGTGTGAGCTTTGTGAATGATGTAGTTCCTTTGAACTGAAAAGTGACTGCCCTTACCTGAAACGAAGTCTTGCTTGTAGGAAGACACAGAGCCTGGGATTTAACTCCATTTCTGAAGGGAAACACACAGCATAGTATTCATCCATGGATCACACTCTGCTTTAGAGCGAGAAGCACACTCTTGCTTTCTAGATTCTCTAAGACAACAGGAAATATGAGTGTGCCCAGAACAAAAGAACGGTGTTTCCTACACATATGGACCATATCTAGTCCAAATCTGCTTCTGAAACTGATACAAAGCACTTACCCTCTAACATCCAATGCTTGTCAGTTAAGATGAGAAATGTGTGAGCTCAGTGAACGATGTAGTTCGTTTGAGCAGAAAAGTGAATGCCCTTACCTGAAACGAAGTCTTGCTTGTAGGAAGACTCAGAGCCTGGGATTTAACTCCATTTCTGAAGTGAAACACACAGCAGTGTTCTCATCCATTGATGACACTCTGCTTTAGAACAAGAAGCACGCTCTTGCTTTCTAGAGTCTCTAAGACAGCAGGAAACGTGAGTGTGCTGAGAACAAAAGAACTGTGTTTCCTACACATCCGGACCATATCTAGTCCAACTCTACTTCTTAAACTGATACAAAGCACTGGTCCTCTAACATCCAATGCTTTTCTGTTAAGATGAGAAATGTGTGAGCTCAGTGAACGATGTAGTTCGTTTGTGCTGAAAAGTGACTAACCTTACCTGAAACGAAGTCTTGCTTGTATTGAGACACAGAGATTGGGATTTAACTCCATTTCTGAAGGGAAACACACAGCATAGTTCTCATCCATGGATCACAATCTGGTTTAGAGCGAGAAGCACGCTCTTGCTTTCTAGAGTCTCTAACACAGCAGGAAACGTGAGTGTGCTGAGAACAAATGAACGGTGTTTCCTACACATATGGACCATATCTAGTCCAACTCTGCTTCTGAAACTCATACAAAGCACTGCTCCTCTAACATCCAATGCTTGTCAGTTAAGATGGGAAACGTGTGAGCTTCATGAACGATGTAGTTCGTTTGAGCAGAAAAGGGACTGCCCTTACCTTAAACGAAGTCTTGCTTGTTGGAAGACTCAGAGCCTGGGATTTAACTCCATTTCTGAATGAAACACACAGCAGTGTTCTCATCCATTAATAACACTCTGCTTTAGAACAAGAAGCACGCTCTTGCTTTCTAGAGTCTCTAAGACAGCAGGAAACGTGAGAGTGCTGAGAACAAAAGAACGGTGTTTCCTACACATTCGGACCATATCTAGTCCAACTCTGCTTCTGAAACTGATACAAAGCACTGGTCCTCTAACATCCAATGTTTGTCAGTTAAGATGAGAAACGTGTGAGCTTTGTGAATGATGTAGTTCCTTTGAACTGAAAAGTGACTGCCCTTACCTGAAACGAAGTCTTGCTTGTAGGAAGACACAGAGCCTGGGATTTAACTCCATTTCTGAAGGGAAACACACAGCATAGTATTCATCCATGGATCACACTCTGCTTTAGAGCGAGAAGCACACTCTTGCTTTCTAGATTCTCTAAGACAACAGGAAATATGAGTGTGCCCAGAACAAAAGAACGGTGTTTCCTACACATATGGACCATATCTAGTCCAAATCTGCTTCTGAAACTGATACAAAGCACTTACCCTCTAACATCCAATGCTTGTCAGTTAAGATGAGAAATGTGTGAGCTCAGTGAACGATGTAGTTCGTTTGAGCAGAAAAGTGAATGCCCTTACCTGAAACGAAGTCTTGCTTGTAGGAAGACTCAGAGCCTGGGATTTAACTCCATTTCTGAAGTGAAACACACAGCAGTGTTCTCATCCATTGATGACACTCTGCTTTAGAACAAGAAGCACGCTCTTGCTTTCTAGAGTCTCTAAGACAGCAGGAAACGTGAGTGTGCTGAGAACAAAAGAACTGTGTTTCCTACACATCCGGACCATATCTAGTCCAACTCTACTTCTTAAACTGATACAAAGCACTGGTCCTCTAACATCCAATGCTTTTCTGTTAAGATGAGAAATGTGTGAGCTCAGTGAACGATGTAGTTCGTTTGTGCTGAAAAGTGACTAACCTTACCTGAAACGAAGTCTTGCTTGTAGGAAGACACAGAGATTGGGATTTAAATCCATTTCTGAAGGGAAACACACAGCATAGTTCTCATCCATGGATCACAATCTGCTTTAGAGCGAGAAGCATGCTCTTGCTTTCTAGAGTCTCTAACACAGCAGGAAACGTGAGTGTGCTGAGAACAAATGAACGGTGTTTCCTACACATATGGACCATATCTAGTCCAACTCTGCTTCTGAAACTCATACAAAGCACTGCTCCTGTAACATCCAATGCTTGTCTGTTAAGATGAGAAATGTGTGAGCTCAGTGAACGATGTAGTTCGTTTGAGCTGAAAAGTGACTGCCCTTACCTGAAACGAAGTCTTGCTTGTAGGAAGACACAGAGATTGGGATTTAACTCCATTTCTGAAGGGAAACACACAGCATAGTTCTCATCCATGGATCACAATCTGCTTTAGAGCGAGAAGCACGCTCTTGCTTTCTAGAGTCTCTAACACAGCAGGAAACGTGAGTGTGCTGAGAACAAATGAACGGTGTTTCCTACACATATGGACCATATCTACTCCAACTCTGCTTCTGAAACTCATACAAAGCACTGCTCCTCTAACATCCAATGCTTGTCAGTTAAGATGGGAAACGTGTGAGCTTCATGAACGATGTAGTCCGTTTGAGCAGAAAAGTGACTGCCCTTACCTTAAACGAAGTCTTGCTTGTAGGAAGACTCAGAGCCTGGGATTTAACTCCATTTCTGAATTGAAACAC
This sequence comes from Onychomys leucogaster, assembly GCA_949786385.1. Classification (NCBI taxonomy): domain Eukaryota; kingdom Metazoa; phylum Chordata; class Mammalia; order Rodentia; family Cricetidae; genus Onychomys; species Onychomys leucogaster. The sequence continues at coordinate 1,116,713 of CATKUP010000009.1, read as the reverse complement.
ACAGCAGTGTTCTCATCCATTGATCACACTCTGCTTTAGAACAAGAAGCACGCTCTTGCTTTCTAGAGTCTCTAAGACAGCAGGAAACGTGAGTGTGCTGAGAACAAAAAAATGGTGTTTCCTACACATACGGACCATATCTAGTCCAACTCTGCTTCTGAAACTGATACAAAGCACTGGTCCTCTAACATCCAATGTTTGTCAGTTAAGATGAGAAACGTGTGAGCTTTGTGAATGATGTAGTTCCTTTGAACTGAAAAGTGACTGCCCTTACCTGAAACGAAGTCTTGCTTGTAAGAAGACACAGAGCCTGTGATTTAACTCCATTTCTGAAGGGAAACACACAGCATAGTTCTCATCCATGGATCACACTCTGCTTTAGAGCGAGAAGCACACTCTTGCTTTCTAGATTCTCTAAGACAGCAGGAAATCTGAGTGTGCCCAGAACAAAAGAACGGTGATTCCTACACATATGGACCATATCTATTCCAAATCTGCTTCTGAAACTGATACAAAGCACTGACCCTCTAACATCCAATGCTTGTCAGTTAAGATGAGAAATGTGTGAGCTCAGTGAACGATGTAGTTCGTTTGAGCAGAAAAGTGACTGCCCTTACCTGAAACGAAGTCTTGCTTGTAGGAAGACTCAGAGCCTGGGATTTAACTCCATTTCTGAAGTGAAACACACAGCAGTGTTCTCATCCATTGATGACACTCTGCTTTAGAGCAAGAAGCACGCTCTTGCTTTCTAGAGTCTCTAAGACAGCAGGAAACGTGAGTGTGCTGAGAACAAAAGAACCGTGTTTCCTACACATCCAGACCATATCTGGTCCAACTCTACTTCTTAAACTGATACAAAGCACTGGTCCTCTAACATCCAATGATTTCTGTTAAATGAGAAATGTGTGAGCACAGTGAACGATGTAGTTCGTTTGTGCTGAAAAGTGACTGCCCTTACCTGAAACGAATTCTTGCTTGTAGGAAGACACAGAGATTGGGATTTAACTCCATTTCTGAAGGGAAACACACAGCATAGTTCTCATCCATGGTTCACAATCTGGTTTAGAACGAGAAGCACGCTCTTGCTTTCTAGAGTCTCTAACACAGCAGGAAACGTGAGTGTGCTGAGAACAAATGAACGGTGTTTCCTACACATATGGACCATATCTAGTCCAACTCTGCTTCTGAAACTCATACAAAGCACTGCTCCTCTAACATCCAATGCTTGACAGTTAAGATAGGAAACGTGTGAGCTTCATGAACGATGTAGTTCGTTTGAGCAGAAAAGGGACTGCCCTTACCTTAAACGAAGTCTTGCTTGTAGGAAGACTCAGAGCCTGGGATTTAACTGCATTTCTGAATGAAACACACAGCAGTGTTCTCATCCATTGATCACACGCTGCTTTAGAACAAGAAGCACGCTCTTGCTTTCTAGAGTCTCTAAGACAGCAGGAAACGTGAGTGTGCCTAGAACAAAAGAACGGTGTTTCCTACACATACGGACCATATCTAGTCCAACTCTGCTTCTGAAACTGATACAAAGCACTGGTCCTCTAACATCCAATGTTTGTCAGTTAAGATGAGAAACGTGTGAGCTTTGTGAATGATGTAGTTCCTTTGAACTGAAAAGTGACTGCCCTTACCTGAAACGAAGTCTTGCTTGTAGGAAGACACAGAGCCTGGGATTTAACTCCATTTCTGAAGGGAAACACACAGCATAGTATTCATCCATGGATCACACTCTGCTTTAGAGCGAGAAGCACACTCTTGCTTTCTAGATTCTCTAAGACAACAGGAAATATGAGTGTGCCCAGAACAAAAGAACGGTGTTTCCTACACATATGGACCATATCTAGTCCAAATCTGCTTCTGAAACTGAAACAAAGCACTGACCCTCTAACATCCAATGTTTGTCAGTTAAGATGAGAAACGTGTGAGCTTTGTGAATGATGTAGTTCCTTTGAACTGAAAAGTGACTGCCCTTACCTGAAATGAAGTCTTTCTTGTAGGAAGACACAGAGCCTGGGATTTAACTCCATTTCTGAAGGGAAACACACACCATAGTATTCATCCATGGATCACACTCTGCTTTAGAGCGAGAAGCACACTCTTGCTTTCTAGATTCTCTAAGACAGCAGGAAATCTGGGTGTGCCCAGAACAAAAGAACGGTGTTTCCTACACATATGGACCATATCTAGTCCAAATCTGCTTCTGAAACTGATACAAAGCACTGATCCTCTAACATCCAATGCTTGTCAGTTAAGATGAGAAATGTGTGAGCTCAGTGAATGATGTAGTTCATTTGAGCAGAAAAGTGACTGCCCTTACCTGAAACGAAGTCTTGCTTGTAGGAAGGCTCAGAGCCTTGGATTTAACTCCATTTCTGAAGTGAAACACACAGCAGTGTTCTCATCCATTGATGACACTCTGCTTTAGAACAAGAAGCACGCTCTTGCTTTCTAGAGTCTCTAAGACAGCAGGAAACGTGAGTGTGCTGAGAAGAAAAGAACCTTGTTTCCTACACATCCGGAAAATATCTAGTCCAACTCTACTTCTTAAACTGATACAAAGCACTGGTCCTCTAACATCCAATGATTTCTGTTAAGATGAGAAATGTGTGAGCTCAGTGAATGATGTAGTTCGTTTTTGCTGAAAAGTGACTGCCCTTACCTGAAACGAAGTCTTGCTTGTATTGAGACACAGAGATTGGGATTTAACTCCATTTCTGAAGGGAAACACACAGCATAGTTCTCATCCATGGATCACAATCTGGTTTAGAGCGAGAAGCACGCTCTTGCTTTCTAGAGTCTCTAACACAGCAGGAAACGTGAGTGTGCTGAGAACAAATGAACGGTGTTTCCTACACATATGGACCATATCTAGTCCAACTCTGCTTCTGAAACTCATACAAAGCACTGCTCCTCTAACATCCAATGCTTGTCAGTTAAGATGGGAAACGTGTGAGCTTCATGAACGATGTAGTTCGTTTGAGCAGAAAAGGGACTGCCCTTACCTTAAACGAAGTCTTGCTTGTTGGAAGACTCAGAGCCTGGGATTTAACTCCATTTCTGAATGAAACACACAGCAGTGTTCTCATCCATTAATAACACTCTGCTTTAGAACAAGAAGCACGCTCTTGCTTTCTAGAGTCTCTAAGACAGCAGGAAACGTGAGAGTGCTGAGAACAAAAGAACGGTGTTTCCTACACATTCGGACCATATCTAGTCCAACTCTGCTTCTGAAACTGATACAAAGCACTGGTCCTCTAACATCCAATGTTTGTCAGTTAAGATGAGAAACGTGTGAGCTTTGTGAATGATGTAGTTCCTTTGAACTGAAAAGTGACTGCCCTTACCTGAAACGAAGTCTTGCTTGTAGGAAGACACAGAGCCTGGGATTTAACTCCATTTCTGAAGGGAAACACACAGCATAGTATTCATCCATGGATCACACTCTGCTTTAGAGCGAGAAGCACACTCTTGCTTTCTAGATTCTCTAAGACAACAGGAAATATGAGTGTGCCCAGAACAAAAGAACGGTGTTTCCTACACATATGGACCATATCTAGTCCAAATCTGCTTCTGAAACTGATACAAAGCACTGACCCTCTAACATCCAATGCTTGTCAGTTAAGATGAGAAATGTGTGAGCTTTGTGAATGATGTAGTTCCTTTGAACTGAAAAGTGACTGCCCTTACCTGAAACGAAGTCTTGCTTGTAGGAAGACACAGAGCCTGTGATTTAACTCCATTTCTGAAGGGAAACACACACCATAGTATTCATCCATGGATCACACTCTGCTTTAGAGCGAGAAGCACACTCTTGCTTTCTAGATTCTCTAAGACAGCAGGAAATCTGGGTGTGCCCAGAACAAAAGAACGGTGTTTCCTACACATATGGACCATACCTAGTCCAAATCTGCTTCTGAAACTAATACAAAGCACTGACCCTCTAACATCCAATGCTTGTCAGTTAAGATGAGAAATGTGTGAGCTCAGTGAACGATGTAGTTCATTTGAGCAGAAAAGTGACTGCCCTTACCTGAAACGAAGTCTTGCTTGTAGGAAGACTCAGAGCCTGGGATTTAACTCCATTTCTGAAGTGAAACACAGAGCAGTGTTCTCATCCATTGATGACACTCTGCTTTAGAACAAGAAGCACGCACTTGCTTTCTAGAGTCTCTAAGACAGCAGGAAACGTGAGTGTGCTGAGAAGAAAAGAACCTTGTTTCCTACACATCCGGAAAATATCTAGTCCAACTCTACTTCTTAAACTGATACAAAGCACTGGTCCTCTAACATTCAATGCTTGTCTGTTAAGATGAGAAATGTGTGAGCTCAGTGAACGATGTAGTTAGTTTGAGGTGAAAAGTGACTGCCCTTACCTGAAACGAAGTCTTGCTTGAAGGAAGACCCAGAGATTGGGATTTAACTCCATTTCTGAAGGGAAACACACAGCATAGTTCTCATCCATGGATCACAATCTGCTTTAGAGCGAGAAGCACGCTCTTGCTTTCTAGAGTCTCTAACACAGCAGGAAACGTGAGTGTGCTGAGAACAAAAGAACGTTGTTTCCTACACATAGGGACCATATCTAGTCCAACTCTGCTTCTGAAACTGATACAAAGCACTGACCCTCTAACATCCAATGTTTGTCAGTTAAGATGAGAAACGTGTGAGCTTTGTGAATGATGTATTTCCTTCGAACTGAAAAGTGACTGCCCTTACCTGAAACAAAGTCTTGCTTGTAGGAAGACACAGAGCCTGTGATTTAACTCCATTTCTGAAGGGAAACACACAGCATAGTTCTCATCCATGGATCACACTCTGCTTTAGAGCGAGAAGCACACTCTTGCTTTCTAGATTCTCTAAGACAGCAGGAAATCTGAGTGTGCCCAGAACAAAAGAACGGTGATTCCTACACATATGGACCATATCTAGTCCAAATCTGCTTCTGAAACTGATACAAAGCACTGACCCTCTAACATCCAATGCTTGTCAGTTAAGATGAGAAATGTGTGAGCTCAGTGATCGATGTAGTTCGTTTTGCAGAAAAGTGACTGCCCTTACCTGAAACGAAGTCTTGCTTGTAGGAAGACTCAGAGCCTGGGATTTAACTCCATTTCAGAAGTGAAACACACAGCAGTGTTCTCATCCATTGATGACACTCTGCTTTAGAACAAGAAGCACGCTCTTGCTTTCTAGAGTCTCTAAGACAGCAGGAAACGTGAGTGTGCTGAGAACAAAAGAACCGTGTTTCCTACACATCCAGACCATATCTAGTCCAACTCTACTTCTTAAACTGATACAAAGCACTGGTCCTCTAACATCCAATGATTTCTGTTAAGATGAGAAATGTGTGAGCTCAGTGAACGATGTAGTTCGTTTGTGCTGAAAAGTGACTGCCCTTACCTGAAACGAAGTCTTGCTTGTAGGAAGACACAGAGATTGGGATTTAACTCCATTTCTGAAGGGAAGCACACAGCATAGTTCTCATCCATGGATCACAATCTGGTTTAGAGCGAGAAGCACGCTCTTGCTTTCTAGAGTCTCTAACACAGCAGGAAACGTGAGTGTGCTGAGAACAAAAGAACGGTGTTTCCTACACATACGGACCATATCTAGTCCAACTCAGGTTCTGAAACTGATACAAAGCACTGGTCCTCTAACATCCAATGTTTGTCAGTTAAGATGAGAAACGTGTGAGCTTTGTGAATGATGTAGTTCCTTTGAACTGAAAAGTGACTGCCCTTACCTGAAACGAAGTCTTGCTTGTAGGAAGACACAGAGCCTGGGATTTAACTCCATTTCTGAAGGGAAACACACAGCATAGTATTCATCCATGGATCACACTCTGCTTTAGAGCGAGAAGCACACTCTTGCTTTCTAGATTCTCTAAGACAGCAGGAAATCTGAGTGTGCCCAGAACAAAAGAACGGTGTTTCCTACACATATGGACCATATCTAGCCCAAATCTGCTTCTGAAACTGATACAAAGCACTGACCCTCTAACATCCAATGCTTGTCAGTTAAGATGAGAAATGTGTGAGCTCAGTGAACGATGTAGTTCGTTTGAGCAGAAAGTGACTGCCCTTACCTGAAACGAAGTCTTGCTTGTAGGAAGACTCAGAGCCTTGGATTTAACTCCATTTCTGAAGTGAAACACACAGCAGTGTTCTCATCCATTGATGACACTCTGCTTTAGAACAAGAAGCACGCTCTTGCTTTCTAGAGTATCCAAGACAGCAGGAAACGTGAGTGTGCTGAGAAGAAAAGAACCTGGTTTCCTACACATCCGGAAAATATCTAGTCTAACTCTACTTCTTAAACTGATACAAAGCACTGGTCCTCTAACATCCAATGCTTGTCTGTTAAGATGAGAAATGTGTGAGCTCAGTGAACGATGTAGTTCGTTTGAGCTGAAAAGTGACTGCCCTTACCTGAAACGAAGTCTTGCTTGTAGGAAGACCCAGAGATTGGGATTTAACTCCATTTCTGAAGGGAAACACACAGCATAGTTCTCATCCATGGATCACAATCTGCTTTAGAGCGAGAAGCATGCACTTGCTTTCTAGAGTCTCTAACACAGAAGGAAACGTGAGTGTGCTGAGAACAAAAGAACGTTGTTTCCTACACATACGGACCATATCTAGTCCAACTCTGCTTCTGAAACTCATACAAAGCACTGCTCCTCTAACTTCCAATGCTTGACAGTTAAGATGGAAAACGTGTGAGCTTCATGAACGATGTAGTTCGTTTGAGCAGAAAAGTGACTGCCCTTACCTTAAACGAAGTCTTGCTTGTAGGAAGACTCAGAGCCTGGGATTTAACTCCATTTCTGAATTGAAACACACAGCAGTGTTCTCATCCATTGATCACACTCTGCTTTACAACAAGAAGCACACTCTTGCTTTCTAGAGTCTCTAAGACAGCAGGAAACATGAGTGTGCTGAGAACAAAAGAACGATGTTTCCTACACATACGGACCATATCTAGTCCAACTCTGCTTCTGAAACTGATACAAAGCACTGACCCTCTAACATCCAATGTTTGTCAGTTAAGATGAGAAACGTGTGAGCTTTGTGAATGATGTAGTTCCTTTGAACTGAAAAGTGACTGCCCTTTCCTGAACGAAGTCTTGCTTGTAGGAAGACACAGAGCCTGGGATTTAACTCCATTTCTGAATTGAAACACACAGCAGTGTTCTCATCCATTGATCACACTCTGCTTTAGAACAAGAAGCACACTCTTGCTTTCTAGAATCTCTAAGACAGCATGAAACATGAGTGTGCTGAAAACAAAAGAACGGTGTTTCTTACACATACGGACCATATCTAGTCCAACTCTGCTTCTGAAACTGATACAAAGCACTGACCCTCTAACATCCAATGTTTGTCAGTTAAGATGAGAAACGTGTGAGCTTTGTGAATGATGTAGTTCCTTTGAACTGAAAAGTGACTGCCCTTACCTGAAACGAAGTCTTGCTTGTAGGAAGACACAGAGCCTCTGATTTAACTCCATTTCTGAAGGGAAACACACAGCATAGTTCTCATCCTTGGATCACACTCTGCTTTAGAGCGAGAAGCACACTCTTGCTTTCTAGATTCTCTAAGACAGCAGGAAATCTGAGTGTGCCCAGAACAAAAGAATGGTGATTCCTACACATATGGACCATATCTAGTCCAAATCTGCTTCTGAAAATGATACAAAGCACTTACCCTCTAACATCCAATGCTTGTCAGTTAAGATGAGAAATGTGTGAGCTCAGTGAACGATGTAGTTCGTTTGAGCAGAAAAGTGACTGCCCTTACCTGAAACGAAGTCTTGCTTGTAGGAAGACTCAGAGCCTGGGATTTAACTCCATTTCTGAAGTGAAACACACAGCAGTGTTCTCATCCATTGATGACACTCTGCTTTAGAACAAGAAGCACGCTCTTGCTTTCTAGAGTCTCTAAGACAGCAGGAAACGTGAGTGTGCTGAGAACAAAAGAACTGTGTTTCCTACACATCCGGACCATATCTAGTCCAACTCTACTTCTTAAACTGATACAAAGCACTGGTCCTCTAACATCCAATGCTTGTCTGTTAAGATGAGAAATGTGTGAGCTCAGTGAACGATGTAGTTCGTTTGTGCTGAAAAGTGACTAACCTTACCTGAAACGAAGTCTTGCTTGTAGGAAGACACAGAGATTGGGATTTAACTCCATTTCTGAAGGGAAACACACAGCATAGTTCTCATCCATGGATCACAATCTGCTTTAGAGCGAGAAGCATGCTCTTGCTTTCTAGAGTCTCTAACACAGCAGGAAACGTGAGTGTGCTGAGAACAAATGAACGGTGTTTCCTACACATATGGACCATATCTAGTCCAACTCTGCTTCTGAAACTCATACAAAGCACTGCTCCTCTAACATCCAATGCTTGTCTGTTAAGATGAGAAATGTGTGAGCTCAGTGAACGATGTAGTTCGTTTGAGCTGAAAAGTGACTGCCCTTACCTGAAACGAAGTCTTGCTTGTAGGAAGACCCAGAGATTGGGATTTAACTCCATTTCTGAAGGGAAACATACAGCATAGTTCTCATCCATGGATCACAATCTGCTTTAGAGCGAGAAGCACGCTCTTGCTTTCTAGAGTCTCTAACACAGCAGGAAACGTGAGTGTGCTGAGAACAAATGAACGGTGTTTCCTACACATATGGACCATATCTATTCCAACTCTGCTTCTGAAACTCATACAAAGCACTGCTCCTCTAACATCCAATGCTTGTCAGTTAAGATGGGAAACGTGTGAGCTTCATGAACGATGTAGTTCGTTTGAGCAGAAAAGTGACTGCCCTTACCTTAAACGAAGTCTTGCTTGTAGGAAGACTCAGAGCCTGGGATTTAACTCCATTTCTGAATGAAACACACAGCAGTGTTCTCATCCATTGATCACACTCTGCTTTAGAACAAGAAGCACGCTCTTGCTTTCTAGAGTCTCTAAGACAGCAGGAAACGTGAGTGTGCTGAGAACAAAAAAATGGTGTTTCCTACACATACGGACCATATCTAGTCCAACTCTGCTTCTGAAACTGATACAAAGCACTGGTCCTCTAACATCCAATGTTTGTCAGTTAAGATGAGAAACGTGTGAGCTTTGTGAATGATGTAGTTCCTTTGACCTGAAAAGTGACTGCCCTTACCTGAAACGAAGTCTTGCTTGTAGGAAGACACAGAGCCTGGGATTTAACTCCATTTCTGAAGGGAAACACACAGCATAGTTCTCATCCTTGGATCACACTCTGCTTTAGAGCGAGAAGCACACTCTTGCTTTCTAGATTCTCTAAGACAGCAGGAAATCTGAGTGTGCCCAGAACAAAAGAATGGTGATTCCTACACATATGGACCATATCTAGTCCAAATCTGCTTCTGAAACTGATACAAAGCACTTACCCTCTAACATCCAATGCTTGTCAGTTAAGATGAGAAATGTGTGAGCTCAGTGAACGATGTAGTTCGTTTGAGCAGAAAAGTGACTGCCCTTACCTGAAACGAAGTCTTGCTTGTAGGAAGACTCAGAGCCTGGGATTTAACTCCATTTCTGAAGTGAAACACACAGCAGTGTTCTCATCCATTGATGACACTCTGCTTTAGAACAAGAAGCACGCTCTTGCTTTCTAGAGTCTCTAAGACAGCAGGAAACGTGAGTGTGCTGAGAACAAAAGAACTGTGTTTCCTACACATCCGGACCATATCTAGTCCAACTCTACTTCTTAAACTGATACAAAGCACTGGTCCTCTGACATCCAATGCTTTTCTGTTAAGATGAGAAATGTGTGAGCTCAGTGAACGATGTAGTTCGTTTGTGCTGAAAAGTGACTGCCCTTACCTGAAACGAAGTCTTGCTTGTAGGAAGACACCGAGATTGGGATTTAACTCCATTTCTGAAGGGAAACACACAGCATAGTTCTCATCCATGGATCACAATCTGCTTTAGAGCGAGAAGCATGCTCTTGCTTTCTAGAGTCTGTAACACAGCAGGAAACGTGAGTGTGCTGAGAACAAATGAACGGTGTTTCCTACTCATATGGACCATATCTAGTCCAACTCTGCTTCTGAAACTCATACAAAGCACTGCTCCTCTAACATCCAATGCTTGTCTGTTAAGATGAGAAATGTGTGAGCTCAGTGAACGATGTAGTTCGTTTGAGCTGAAAAGTGACTGCCCTTACCTGAAACGAAGTCTTGCTTGTAGGAAGACACAGAGATTGGGATTTAACTCCATTTCTGAAGGGAAACACACAGCATAGTTCTCATCCATGGATCACAATCTGCTTTAGAGCGAGAAGCACGCTCTTGCTTTCTAGAGTCTCTAACACAGCAGGAAACGTGAGTGTGCTGAGAACAAATGAACGGTGTTTCCTACACATATGGACCATATCTATTCCAACTCTGCTTCTGAAACTCATACAAAGCACTGCTCCTCTAACATCCAATGCTTGTCAGTTAAGATGGGAAACGTGTGAGCTTCATGAACGATGTAGTTCGTTTGAGCAGAAAAGTGACTGCCCTTACCTTAAACGAAGTCTTGCTTGTAGGAAGACTCAGAGCCTGGGATTTAACTCCATTTCTGAATTGAAACACACAGCAGTGTTCTCATCCATTGATCACACTCTGCTTTACAACAAGAAGCACACTCTTGCTTTCTAGAGTCTCTAAGACAGCAGGAAACATGAGTGTGCTGAGAACAAAAGAACGATGTTTCCTACACATACGGACCATATCTAGTCCAACTCTGCTTCTGAAACTGATACAAAGCACTGACCCTCTAACATCCAATGTTTGTCAGTTAAGATGAGAAACGTGTGAGCTTTGTGTATGATGTAGTTCCTTTGAACTGAAAAGTGACTGCCCTTTCCTGAACGAAGTCTTGCTTGTAGGAAGACACGGAGCCTGGGATTTAACTCCATTTCTGAATTGAAACACACAGCAGTGTTCTCATCCATTGATCACACTCTGCTTTAGAACAAGAAGCACACTCTTGCTTTCTAGAATCTCTAAGACAGCATGAAACATGAGTGTGCTGAAAACAAAAGAACGGTGTTTCTTACACATACGGACCATATCTAGTCCAACTCTGCTTCTGAAACTGATACAAAGCACTGACCCTCTAACATCCAATGTTTGTCAGTTAAGATGAGAAACGTGTGAGCTTTGTGAATGATGTAGTTCCTTTGAACTGAAAAGTGACTGCCCTTACCTGAAACGAAGTCTTGCTTGTAGGAAGACACAGAGCCTCTGATTTAACTCCATTTCTGAAGGGAAACACACAGCATAGTTCTCATCCTTGGATCACACTCTGCTTTAGAGCGAGAAGCACACTCTTGCTTTCTAGATTCTCTAAGACAGCAGGAAATCTGAGTGTGCCCAGAACAAAAGAATGGTGATTCCTACACATATGGACCATATCTAGTCCAAATCTGCTTCTGAAAATGATACAAAGCACTTACCCTCTAACATCCAATGCTTGTCAGTTAAGATGAGAAATGTGTGAGCTCAGTGAACGATGTAGTTCGTTTGAGCAGAAAAGTGACTGCCCTTACCTGAAACGAAGTCTTGCTTGTAGGAAGACTCAGAGCCTGGGATTTAACTCCATTTCTGAAGTGAAACACACAGCAGTGTTCTCATCCATTGATGACACTCTGCTTTAGAACAAGAAGCACGCTCTTGCTTTCTAGAGTCTCTAAGACAGCAGGAAACGTGAGTGTGCTGAGAACAAAAGAACTGTGTTTCCTACACATCCGGACCATATCTAGTCCAACTCTACTTCTTAAACTGATACAAAGCACTGGTCCTCTAACATCCAATGCTTGTCTGTTAAGATGAGAAATGTGTGAGCTCAGTGAACGATGTAGTTCGTTTGTGCTGAAAAGTGACTAACCTTACCTGAAACGAAGTCTTGCTTGTAGGAAGACACAGAGATTGGGATTTAACTCCATTTCTGAAGGGAAACACACAGCATAGTTCTCATCCATGGATCACAATCTGCTTTAGAGCGAGAAGCATGCTCTTGCTTTCTAGAGTCTCTAACACAGCAGGAAACGTGAGTGTGCTGAGAACAAATGAACGGTGTTTCCTACACATATGGACCATATCTAGTCCAACTCTGCTTCTGAAACTCATACAAAGCACTGCTCCTCTAACATCCAATGCTTGTCTGTTAAGATGAGAAATGTGTGAGCTCAGTGAACGATGTAGTTCGTTTGAGCTGAAAAGTGACTGCCCTTACCTGAAACGAAGTCTTGCTTGTAGGAAGACCCAGAGATTGGGATTTAACTCCATTTCTGAAGGGAAACATACAGCATAGTTCTCATCCATGGATCACAATCTGCTTTAGAGCGAGAAGCACGCTCTTGCTTTCTAGAGTCTCTAACACAGCAGGAAACGTGAGTGTGCTGAGAACAAATGAACGGTGTTTCCTACACATATGGACCATATCTATTCCAACTCTGCTTCTGAAACTCATACAAAGCACTGCTCCTCTAACATCCAATGCTTGTCAGTTAAGATGGGAAACGTGTGAGCTTCATGAACGATGTAGTTCGTTTGAGCAGAAAAGTGACTGCCCTTACCTTAAACGAAGTCTTGCTTGTAGGAAGACTCAGAGCCTGGGATTTAACTCCATTTCTGAATGAAACACACAGCAGTGTTCTCATCCATTGATCACACTCTGCTTTAGAACAAGAAGCACGCTCTTGCTTTCTAGAGTCTCTAAGACAGCAGGAAACGTGAGTGTGCTGAGAACAAAAAAATGGTGTTTCCTACACATACGGACCATATCTAGTCCAACTCTGCTTCTGAAACTGATACAAAGCACTGGTCCTCTAACATCCAATGTTTGTCAGTTAAGATGAGAAACGTGTGAGCTTTGTGAATGATGTAGTTCCTTTGAACTGAAAAGTGACTGCCCTTACCTGAAACGAAGTCTTGCTTTTAGGAAGACAAAGAGCCTGTGATTTAACTCCATTTCTGAAGGGAAACACACAGCATAGTTCTCATCCATGGATCACACTCTGCTTTAGAGCAAGAAGCACACTCTTGCTTTCTAGATTCTCTAAGACAGCAGGAAATCTGAGTGTGCCCAGAACAAAAGAACGGTGATTCCTACACATATGGACCATATCTAGTCCAAATCTGCTTCTGAAACTGATACAAAGCACTGACCCTCTCACATCCAATGTTTGTCAGTTAAGATGAGAAACGTGTGAGCTTTGTGAATGATGTAGTTCCTTTGAACTGAAAAGTGACTGCCCTTTCCTGAACGAAGTCTTGCTTGTAGGAAGACACAGAGCCTGGGATTTAACTCCATTTCTGAATTGAAACAAACAGCAGTGTTCTCATCCATTGATCACACTCTGCTTTAGAACAAGAAGCACACTCTTGCTTTCTAGAATCTCTAAGACAGCATGAAACATGAGTGTGCTGAGAACAAAAGAACGGTGTTTCTTACACATACGGACCATATCTAGTCCAACTCTGCTTCTGAAACTGATACAAAGCACTGACCCTCTAACATCCAATGTTTGTCAGTTAAGATGAGAAACGTGTGAGCTTTGTGAATGATGTAGTTCCTTTGACCTGAAAAGTGACTGCCCTTACCTGAAACGAAGTCTTGCTTGTAGGAAGACACAGAGCCTGGGATTTAACTCCATTTCTGAAGGGAAACACACAGCATAGTTCTCATCCTTGGAACACACTCTGCTTTAGAGCGAGAAGCACACTCTTGCTTTCTAGATTCTCTAAGACAGCAGGAAATCTGAGTGTGCCCAGAACAAAAGAATGGTGATTCCTACACATATGGACCATATCTAGTCCAAATCTGCTTCTGAAACTGATACAAAGCACTTACCCTCTAACATCCAATGCTTGTCAGTTAAGATGAGAAATGTGTGAGCTCAGTGAACGATGTAGTTCGTTTGAGCAGAAAAGTGACTGCCCTTACCTGAAACGAAGTCTTGCTTGTAGGAAGACTCAGAGCCTGGGATTTAACTCCATTTCTGAAGTGAAACACACAGCAGTGTTCTCATCCATTGATGACACTCTGCTTTAGAACAAGAAGCACGCTCTTGCTTTCTAGAGTCTCTAAGACAGCAGGAAACGTGAGTGTGCTGAGAACAAAAGAACTGTGTTTCCTACACATCCGGACCATATCTAGTCCAACTCTACTTCTTAAACTGATACAAAGCACTGGTCCTCTGACATCCAATGCTTTTCTGTTAAGATGAGAAATGTGTGAGCTCAGTGAACGATGTAGTTCGTTTGTGCTGAAAAGTGACTGCCCTTACCTGAAACGAAGTCTTGCTTGTAGGAAGACACCGAGATTGGGATTTAACTCCATTTCTGAAGGGAAACACACAGCATAGTTCTCATCCATGGATCACAATCTGCTTTAGAGCGAGAAGCATGCTCTTGCTTTCTAGAGTCTGTAACACAGCAGGAAACGTGAGTGTGCTGAGAACAAATGAACGGTGTTTCCTACTCATATGGACCATATCTAGTCCAACTCTGCTTCTGAAACTCATACAAAGCACTGCTCCTCTAACATCCAATGCTTGTCTGTTAAGATGAGAAATGTGTGAGCTCAGTGAACGATGTAGTTCGTTTGAGCTGAAAAGTGACTGCCCTTACCTGAAACGAAGTCTTGCTTGTAGGAAGACACAGAGATTGGGATTTAACTCCATTTCTGAAGGGAAACACACAGCATAGTTCTCATCCATGGATCACAATCTGCTTTAGAGCGAGAAGCACGCTCTTGCTTTCTAGAGTCTCTAACACAGCAGGAAACGTGAGTGTGCTGAGAACAAATGAACGGTGTTTCCTACACATATGGACCATATCTATTCCAACTCTGCTTCTGAAACTCATACAAAGCACTGCTCCTCTAACATCCAATGCTTGTCAGTTAAGATGGGAAACGTGTGAGCTTCATGAACGATGTAGTTCGTTTGAGCAGAAAAGTGACTGCCCTTACCTTAAACGAAGTCTTGCTTGTAGGAAGACTCAGAGCCTGGGATTTAACTCCATTTCTGAATTGAAACACACAGCAGTGTTCTCATCCATTGATCACACTCTGCTTTAGAACAAGAAGCACGCTCTTGCTTTCTAGATTCTCTAAGACAGCAGGAAATCTGAGTGTGCCCAGAACAAAAGAACTGTGATTCCTACACATATGGACCATATCTAGTCCAAATCTGCTTCTGAAACTGATACAAAGCACTGACCCTCTAACATCCAATGCTTGTCAGTTAAGATGAGAAATGTGTGAGCTCAGTGAACGATGTAGTTCGTTTGAGCAGAAAAGTGACTGCCCTTACCTGAAACGAAGTCTTGCTTGTAGGAAGACTCAGAGCCTGGGATTTAACTCCATTTCTGAATTGAAACACACAGCAGTGTTCTCATCCATTGAAGACACTCTGCTTTGGAACAAGAAGCACGCTCTTGCTTTATAGAGTCTCTAAGACAGCAGGAAAGGTGAGTGTGCTGAGAACAAAAGAACTGTGTTTCCTACACATCCGGACCATATCTAGTCCAACTCTACTTCTTAAACTGATACAAAGCACTGGTCCTCTAACATCCAATGCTTTTCTGTTAAGATGAGAAATGTGTGAGCTCAGTGAACGATGTAGTTCGTTTGTGCTGAAAAGTGACTGCCCTTACCTGAAACGAAGTCTTGCTTGTAGGAAGACACAGAGATTGGGATTTAACTCCATTTCTGAAGGGAAACACACAGCATAGTTCTCATCCATGGATCACAATCTGCTTTAGAGCGAGAAGCATGCTCTTGCTTTCTAGAGTCTCTAACACAGCAGGACACGTGAGTGTGCTGAGAACAAATGAACGGTGTTTCCTACACATATGGACCATATCTAGTCCAACTCTGCTTCTGAAACTCATACAAAGCACTGCTCCTCTAACATCCAATGCTTGTCTGTTAAGATGAGAAATGTGTGAGCTCAGTGAACGATGTAGTTTGTTTGAGCTGAAAAGTGACTGCCCTTACCTGAAACGAAGTCTTGCTTGTAGGAAGACACAGAGATTGGGATTTAACTCCATTTCTGAAGGGAAACACACAGCATAGTCTCATCCATGGATCACAATCTGCTTTACAGCGAGAAGCATGCACTTGCTTTCTAGAGTCTCTAACACAGCAGGAAACGTGAGTGTGCTGAGAACAAAAGAACGTTGTTTCCTACACATACGGACCATATCTAGTCCAACTCTGCTTCTGAAACTCATACAAAGCACGGCTCCTCTAACATCCAATGCTTGACAGTTAAGATGGAAAACGTGTGAGCTTCATGAACGATGTAGTTTGTTTGAGCAGAAAAGTGACTGCCCTTACCTGAAACGAAGTCTTGCTTGTAGGAAGACTCAGAGCCTGGGATTTAACTCCATTTCTGAAGGGAAACACACAGCATAGTTCTCATCCATGGATCACACTCTGCTTTAGAGCGAGAAGCACACTCTTGCTTTCTAGATTCTCTAAGACAGCAGGAAACGTGAGTGTGCTGAGAACAAAAAAATGGTGTTTCCTACACATACGGACCATATCTAGTCCAACTCTGCTTCTGAAACTGATACAAAGCACTGGTCCTCTAACATCCAATGTTTGTCAGTTAAGATGAGAAACGTGTGAGCTTTGTGAATGATGTAGTTCCTTTGAACTGAAAAGTGACTGCCCTTACCTGAAACGAAGTCTTGCTTGTAGGAAGACACAGAGCCTGTGATTTAACTCCATTTCTGAAGGGAAACACACAGCATAGTTCTCATCCATGGATCACACTCTGCTTTAGAGCGAGAAGCACACTCTTGCTTTCTAGATTCTCTAAGACAGCAGGAAATCTGAGTGTGCCCAGAACAAAAGAACGGTGATTCCTACACATATGGACCATATCTAGTCCAAATCTGCTTCTGAAACTGATACAAAGCACTGATCCTCTAACATCCAATGCTTGTCAGTTAAGATGAGAAATGTGTGAGCTCAGTGAACGATGTAGTTCGTTTGAGCAGAAAAGTGACTGCCCTTACCTGAAACGAAGTCTTGCTTGTAGGAAGACTCAGAGCCTGGGATTTAACTCCATTTCTGAATTGAAACACACAGCAGTGTTCTCATCCATTGATGACACTCTGCTTTAGAACAAGAAGCACGCTCTTGCTTTCTAGAGTCTCTAAGACAGCAGGAAACGTGAGTGTGCTGAGAACAAAAGAACTGTGTTTCCTACACATCCGGACCATATCTAGTCCAACTCTACTTCTTAAACTGATACAAAGCACTGGTCCTCTAACATCCAATGCTTTTCTGTTAAGATGAGAAATGTGTGAGCTCAGTGAACGATGTAGTTCGTTTGTGCTGAAAAGTGACTGCCCTTACCTGAAACGAATTCTTGCTTGTAGGAAGACACAGAGATTGGGATTTAACTCCATTTCTGAAGGGAAACACACAGCATAGTTCTCATCCATGGATCACAATCTGCTTTAGAGCAAGAAGCATGCTTTTGCTTTCTAGAGTCTCTAACACAGCAGGACACGTGAGTGTGCTGAGAACAAATGAACGGTGTTTCCTACACATATGGACCATATCTAGTCCAACTCTGCTTCTGAAACTCATACAAAGCACTGCTCCTCTAACATCCAATACTTGTCTGTTAACATGAGAAATGTGTGAGCTCAGTGAACAATGTAGTTCGTTTGAGCTGAAAAGTGACTGCCCTTACCTGAAACGAAGTCTTGCTCGTAGGAAGACCCAGAGATTGGGATTTAACTCCATTTCTGAAGGGAAACACACAGCATAGTTCTCATCCATGGATCACAATCTGCTTTAGAGCGAGAAGCATGCACTTGCTTTCTAGAGTCTCTAACACAGCAGGAAACGTGAGTGTGCTGAGAACAAAAGAACGTTGTTTCCTACACATACGGACCATATCTAGTCCAACTCTGCTTCTGAAACTCATACAAAGCACTGCTCCTCTAACATCCAATGCTTCACAGTTAAGATGGAAAACGTGTGAGCTTCATGAATGATGTAGTTCGTTTGAGCAGAAAAGTGACTGCCCTTACCTTAAACGAAGTCTTGCTTGTAGGAAGACTCAGAGCCTGGGATTTAACTCCATTTCTGAAGTTAAACACACAGCAGTGTTCTCATCCATTGATCACACTCTGCTTTAGAACAAGAAGCACACTCTTGCTTTCTAGAGTCTCTAAGACAGCAGGAAACATGAGTGTGCTGAGAACAAAAGAACGATGTTTTCTACACATACGGATCATATCTAGTCCAACTCTGCTTCTGAAACTGATACAAAGCACTGACCCTCTAACATCCAATGTTTGTCAGTTAAGATGAGAAACGTGTGAGCTTTGTGAATGATGTAGTTCCTTTGAACTGAAAAGTGACTGCCCTTACCTGAACGAAGTCTTGCTTGTAGGAAGACACAGAGCCTGGGATTTAACTCCATTTCTGAATTGAAACACACAGCAGTGTTCTCATCCATTGACCACACTCTGCTTTAGAACAAGAAGCACACTCTTGCTTTCTAGAATCTCTAAGACAGCATGAAACATGAGTGTGCTGAGAACAAAAGAACGGTGTTTCTTACACATACGGACCATATCTAGTCCAACTCTGCTTCTGAAACTGATACAAAGCACTGACCCTCTAACATCCAATGTTTGTCAGTTAAGATGAGAAACGTGTGAGCTTTGTGAATGATGTAGTTCCTTTGAACTGAAAAGTGACTGCCCTTACCTGAAACGAAGTCTTGCTTGTAGGAAGACACAGAGCCTGTGATTTAACTCCATTTCTGAAGGGAAACACACAGCATAGTTCTCATCCATGGATCACACTCTGCTTTAGAGCGAGAAGCACACTCTTGCTTTCTAGATTCTCTAAGACAGCAGGAAATCTGAGTGTGCCCAGAACAAAAGAATGGTGATTCCTACACATATGGACCATATCTAGTCCAAATCTGCTTCTGAAACTGATACAAAGCACTTACCCTCTAACATCCAATGCTTGTCAGTTAAGATGAGAAATGTGTGAGCTCAGTGAACGATGTAGTTCGTTTGAGCAGAAAAGTGACTGCCCTTACCTGAAACGAAGTCTTGCTTGTAGGAAGACTCAGAGCCTGGGATTTAACTCCATTTCTGAAGTGAAACACACAGCAGTGTTCTCATCCATTGATGACACTCTGCTTTAGAACAAGAAGCACGCTCTTGCTTTCTAGAGTCTCTAAGACAGCAGGAAACGTGAGTGTGCTGAGAACAAAAGAACTGTGTTTCCTACACATCCGGACCATATCTAGTCCAACTCTACTTCTTAAACTGATACAAAGCACTGGTCCTCTAACATCCAATGCTTTTCTGTTAAGATGAGAAATGTGTGAGCTCAGTGAACGATGTAGTTCGTTTGTGCTGAAAAGTGACTGCCCTTACCTGTAACGAAGTCTTGCTTGTAGGAAGACACAGAGATTGGGATTTAACTCCATTTCTGAAGGGAAACACACAGCATAGTTCTCATCCATGGATCACAATCTGATTTAGAACGAGAAGCATGCTCTTGCTTTCTAGAGTCTCTAACACAGCAGGAAACGTGAGTGGGCTGAGAACAAAAGAACGGTGTTTCCTACACATACGGACCATATCTAGTCCAACTCTGCTTCTGAAACTGATACAAAGCACTGGTCCTCTAACATCCAATGTTTGTCAGTTAAGATGAGAAACGTGTGAGCTTTGTGAATGATGTAGTTCCTTTGAACTGAAAAGTGACTGCCCTTACCTGAAACGAAGTCTTGCTTGTAGGAAGACACAGAGCCTGGGATTTAACTCCATTTCTGAAGGGAAACACACAGCATAGTATTCATCCATGGATCACACTCTGCTTTAGAGCGAGAAGCACACTCTTGCTTTCTAGATTCTCTAAGACAGCAGGAAATCTGAGAGTGCCCAGAACAAAAGAACGGTGTTTCCTACACATATGGACCATATCTAGTCCAAATCTGCTTCTGAAACTGATACAAAGCACTGACCCTCTAACATCCAATGCTTGTCAGTTAAGATGAGAAATGTGTGAGCTCAGTGAACGATGTAGTTCGTTTGAGCAGAAAAGTGACTGCCCTTACCTGAAACGAAGTCTTCCTTGTAGGAAGACTCAGAGCCTGGGATTTAACTCCATTTCTGAAGTGAAACACAAAGCAGTGTTCTCATCCACTGATGACACTCTGCTTTAGAACAAGAAGCACGCTCTTGCTTTCTAGAGTCTCTAAGACAGCAGGAAACGTGAGTGTGCTGAGAAGAAAAGAACCTTGTTTCCTACACATCCGGAAAATATCTAGTCCAACTCTACTTCTTAAACTGATACAAAGCACTGGTCCTCTAACATCCAATGCTTGTCTGTTAAGATGAGAAATGTGTGAGCTCAGTGAACGATGTAGTTAGTTTGAGCTGAAAAGTGACTGCCCTTACCTGAAACGAAGTCTTGCTTGTAGGAAGACCCAGAGATTGGGATTTAACTCCATTTCTGAAGGGAAACACACAGCATAGTTCTCATCCATGGATCACAATCTGCTTTAGAGCGAGAAGCACGCTCTTGCTTTCTAGAGCCTCTAACACAGCAGGAAACGTGAGTGTGCTGAGAACAAAAGAACGTTGTTTCCTACACATACGGACCATATCTAGTCCAACTCTGCTTCTGAAACTGATACAAAGCACTGACCCTCTAACATCCAATGTTTGTCAGTTAAGATGAGAAACGTGTGAGCTTTGTGAATGATGTAGTTCCTTTGAACTGAAAAGTGACTGCCCTTACCTGAAACAAAGTCTTGCTTGTAGGAAGACACAGAGCCTGTGATTTAACTCCATTTCTGAAGGGAAACACACAGCATAGTTCTCATCCATGGATCACACTCTGCTTTAGAGCGAGAAGCACACTCTTGCTTTCTAGATTCTCTAAGACAGCAGGAAATCTGAGTGTGCCCAGAACAAAAGAACGGTGATTCCTACACATATGAACCATATCTAGTCCAAATCTGCTTCTGAAACTGATACAAAGCACTGACCCTCTAACATCCAATGCTTGTCAGTTAAGATGAGAAATGTGTGAGCTCAGTGTACGATGTAGTTCGTTTGAGCAGAAAAGTGACTGCCCTTACCTGAAACGAAGTCTTGCTTGTAGGAAGACTCAGAGCCTGGGATTTAACTCCATTTCTGAAGTGAAACACACAGCAGTGTTCTCATCCATTGATGACACTCTGCTTTAGAACAAGAAGCACGCTCTTGCTTTCTAGAGTCTCTAAGACAGCAGGAAACGTGAGTGTGCTGAGAACAAAAGAACCGTGTTTCCTACACATCCAGACCATATCTAGTCCAACTCTACTTCTTAAACTGATACAAAGCACTGGTCCTCTAACATCCAATGATTTCTGTTAAGATGAGAAATGTGTGAGCTCAGTGAACGATGTAGTTCGTTTGTGCTGAAAAGTGACTGCCCTTACCTGAAACGAAGTCTTGCTTGTAGGAAGACACAGAGATTGGGATTTAACTCCATTTCTGAAGGGAAACACACAGCATAGTTCTCATCCATGGATCACAATCTGGTTTAGAGCGAGAAGCACGCTCTTGCTTTCTAGAGTCTCTAACACAGCAGGAAACATGAGTGTGCTGAGAACAAATGAACGGTGTTTCCTACACATATGGACCATAACTAGTTCAACTCTGCTTCTGAAACTCATACAAAGCACTGCTCCTCTAACATCCAATGCTTGTCAGTTAAGATGGGAAACGTGTGAGCTTCATGAACGATGTAGTTCGTTTGAGCAGAAAAGTGACTGCCCTTACCTTAAACGAAGTCTTGCTTGTAGGAAGACTCAGAGCCTGGGATTTAACTCCATTTCTGAATTGAAACACACAGCAGTGTTCTCATCCATTGATCACACTCTGCTTTAGATCAAGAAGCACGCTCTTGCTTTCTAGAGTCTCTAAGAGAGCAGGAAACGTGAGTGTGCTGAGAACAAAACAACGGTGTTTCCTACACATACGGACCATATCTAGTCCAACTCTGCTTCTGAAACTGATACCAAGCACTGGTCCTCTAACATCCAATGTTTGTCAGTTAAGATGAGAAACGTGTGAGCTTTGTGAATGATGTAGTTCCTTTGAACTGAAAAGTGACTGCCCTTACCTGAAACGAAGTCTTGCTTGTAGGAAGACACAGAGCCTGTGATTTAACTCCATTTCTGAATGGAAACACACAGCATAGTTCTCATCCATGGATCACAATCTGGTTTAGAGCGAGAAGCACGCTCTTGCTTTCTAGAGTCTCTAACAGAGCAGGAAACGTGAGTGTGCTGAGAACAAATGAACGGTGTTTCCTACACATATGGACCATATCTAGTCCAACTCTGCTTCTGAAACTCATACAAAGCACTGCTCCTCTAACATCCATTGCTTGTCAGTTAAGATGGGAAACGTGTGAGCTTCATGAACGATGTAGTTCGTTTGAGCAGAAAAGTGACTGCCCTTACCTGAAACGAAGTCTTGCTTGTAGGAAGACTCAGAGCCTGGGATTTAACTCCATTTCTGAATTGAAACACACAGCAGTGTTCTCATCCATTGATCACACTCTGCTTTAGAACAAGAAGCACGCTCTTGCTTTCTAGAGTCTCTAAGACAGCAGGAAACGTGAGTGTGCTGAGAACAAAAGAACGGTGTTTCCTACACATACGGACCATATCTAGTCCAACTCTGCTTCTGAAACTGATACAAAGCACTGGTCCTCTAACATCCAATGTTTGTCAGTTAAGATGAGAAACGTGTGAGCTTTGTGAATGATGTAGTTCCTTTGAACTGAAAAGTGACTGCCCTTACCTGAAACGAAGTCTTGCTTGTAGGAAGACACAGAGCCTGTGATTTAACTCCATTTCTGAAGGGAAACACACAGCATAGTTCTCATCCATGGATCATACTCTGCTTTAGATCGAGAAGCACACTCTTGCTTTCTAGATTCTCTAAGACAGCAGGAAATCTGAGTGTGCCCAGAACAAAAGAACGGTGATTCCTACACATATGGACCATATCTAGTCCAAATCTGCTTCTGAAACTGATACAAAGCACTGACCCTCTAACATCCAATGCTTGTCAGTTAAGATGAGAAATGTGTGAGCTCAGTGAACGATGTAGTTCGTTTGAGCAGAAAAGTGACTGCCCTTAACTGAAACGAATTCTTGCTTGTAGGAAGACTCAGAGCCTGGGATTTAACTCCATTTCTGAAGTGAAACACACAGCAGTGTTCTCATCCATTAATGACACTCTGCTTTAGAACAAGAAGCACGCTCTTGCTTTCTAGAGTCTCTAAGACAGCAGGAAACGTGAGTGTGCTGAGAACAAAAGAACCGTGTTTCCTACACATCCAGACCATATCTAGTCCAACTCTACTTCTTAAACAGATACAAAGCACTGGTCCTCTAACATCCAATGATTTCTGTTAAGATGAGAAATGTGTGAGCTCAGTGAACGATGTAGTTCGTTTGTGCTAAAAAGTGACTGCCATTACCTGAAATGAAGTCTTGCTTGTAGGAAGACACAGAGATTGGGATTTAACTCCATTTCTGAAGGGAAACACACAGCATAGTTCTCATCCATGGATCACAATCTGCTTTAGAGCGAGAAGCACGCTCTTGCTTTCTAGAGTCTCTAACACAGCAGGAAACGTGAGTGTGCTGAGAACAAATGAACGGTGTTTCCTACACATATGGACCATATCTAGTCCAACTCTGCTTCTGAAACTCATACAAAGCACTGCTCCTCTAACATCCAATGCTTGTCATTTAAGATGGGAAACGTGTGAGCTTCATGAACGATGTAGTTCGTTTGAGCAGAAAAGTGACTGCCCTTACCTTAAATGAAGTCTTGCTTGTAGGAAGACTCAGAGCCTGGGATTTAACTCCATTTCTGAATTGAAACACACAGCAGTGTTCTCATCCATTGATCACACTCTGCTTTAGAACAAGAAGCACGCTCTTGCTTTCTAGAGTCTCTAAGACAGCAGGAAACGTGAGTGTGCTGAGAACAAAAGAACGGTGTTTCCTACACATACGGACCATATCTAGTCCAACTCTGCTTCTGAAACTGATACAAAGCACTGGTCCTCTAACATCCAATGTTTGTCAGTTAAGATGAGAAACGTGTGAGCTTTGTGAATGCTGTAGTTCCTTTGAACTGAAAAGTGACTGCCCTTACCTGAAACGAATTCTTGCTTGTAGGAAGACACAGAGCCTGGGATTTAACTCCATTTCTGAAGGGAAACACACAGCATAGTATTCATCCATGGATCACACTCTGCTTTAGAGTGAGAAGCACACTCTTGCTTTCTAGATTCTCTAAGACAGCAGGAAATCTGAGTGTGCCCAGAACAAAAGAACGGTGTTTCCTACACATATGGACCATATCTAGTCCAAATCTGCTTCTGAAACTGATACAAAGCACTGACCCTCTAACATCCAATGCTTGTCAGTTAAGATGAGAAATGTGTGAGCTCAGTGAACGATGTAGTTCGTTTGAGCAGAAAGTGACTGCCCTTACCTGAAACGAAGTCTTGCTTGTAGGAAGACTCAGAGCCTGGGATTTAACTCCATTTCTGAAGTGAAACACACAGCAGTGTTCTCATCCATTGATGACACTCTGCTTTAGAACAAGAAACACGCTCTTGCTTTCTAGAATCTCTAAGACAGCAGGAAACGTGAGTGTGCTGAGAAGAAAAGAACCTAGTTTCCTACACATCCGGAAAATATATAGTCCAACTCTACTTCTTAAACTGATACAAAGCACTGGTCCTCTAACATCCAATGCTTGTCTGTTAAGATGAGAAATGTGTGAGCTCAGTGAACGATGTAGTTCGTTTGAGCTGAAAAGTGGCTGCCCTTACCTGAAACGAAGTCTTGCTTGTAGGAATACCCAGAGATTGGGATTTAACTCCATTTCTGAAGGGAAACACACAGCATAGTTCTCATCCATGGATCACAATCTGCTTTAGAACAAGAAGCACGCTCTTGCTTTCTAGAGTCTCTAACACAGCAGGAAACGTGAGTGTGCTGAGAACAAAAGAACGGTGTTTCCTACACATACGGACCATATCTAGTCCAACTCAGGTTTTGAAACTCATACAAAGCACTGGTCCTCTAACATCCAATGCTTGTCAGTTAAGATGGGAAACGTGTGAGCTTCATGAATGATGTAGTTCGTTTGAGGAGAAAAGTGACTGCCCTTACCTTAAACGAAGTCTTGCTTGTAGGAAGACTCAGAGCCTGGGATTTAACTCCATTTCTGAATTGAAACACACAGCAGTGTTCTCATCCATTGACCACACTCTGCTTTAGAACGAGAAGCACGCTCTTGCTTTCTATATTCTCTACGACAGCAGGAAACATGAGTGTGCTGAGAACAAAAGAACCGTGTTTCCTACACATCCGGACCATATCTAGTCCAACTCTGCTTCTGAAACTGATACAAAGCACTGGTCCTCTAACATCCAATGCTTGTCTGTTAAGATGAGAAATGTGTGAGCTCAGTGAACGATGTAGTTCGTTTGAGCTGAAAAGTGACTGCCCTTACCTGATACGAAGTCTTGCTTGTAGGAAGACCCAGAGATGGGGATTTAACTCCATTTCTGAAGGGAAACACACAGCATCGTTCTCATCCATGGATCACAATCTGCTTTAGAGCGAGAAGCACGCTCTTGCTTTCTAGAGTCTCTAAGACAGCAGGAAACGTGAGTGTGCTGAGAACAAAAGAACGTTGTTTCCTACATATACAGACCATATCTAGTCCAACTCTGCTTCTGAAACTCAAACAAAGCACTGCTCCTCTAACATCGAATGCTTGTCAGTTAAGATGGGAAACGTGTGAGCTTCATGAACGATGTAGTTCGTTTGAGCAGAAAAGTGACTGCCCTTACCTTAAACGAAGTCTTGCTTGTAGGAAGACTCAGAGCCTGGGATTTAATCCATTTCTGAATTGAAACACACAGCAGTGTTCTCATCCATTGATCACACTCTGCTTTAGAACAAGACGCACGCTCTTGCTTTCTAGAGTCTCTAAGACAGCAGGAAACGTGAGTGTGCTGAGAACAAAAGAACGGTGTTTCCTACACATACGGACCATATCTAGTCCAACTCTGCTTCTGAAACTGATACAAAGCACTGGTCCTCTAACATCCAATGTTTGTCAGTTAAGATGAGAAACGTGTGAGCTTTGTGAATGCTGTAGTTCCTTTGAACTGAAAAGTGACTGCCCTTAACTGAAACGAAGTCTTGCTTGTAGGAAGACACAGAGCCTGGGATTTAACTCCATTTCTGAAGGGAAACACACAGCATAGTATTCATCCATGGATCACACTCTGCTTTAGAGCGAGAAGCACACTCTTGCTTTCTAGATTCTCTAAGACAGCAGGAAATCTGAGTGTGCCCAGAACAAAAGAACGGTGTTTCCTACACATATGGACCATATCTAGTCCAAATCTGCTTCTGAAAATGATACAAAGCACTGACCCTCTAACATCCAATGCTTGTCAGTTAAGATGAGAAATGTGTGAGCTCAGTGAACGATGTAGTTCGTTTGAGCAGAAAGTGACTGCCCTTACCTGAAACGAAGTCTTGCTTGTAGGAAGACTCAGAGCCTGGCATTTAACTCCATTTCTGAAGTGAAACACACAGCAGTGTTCTCATCCATTGATCACACTCGGCTTTAGAACAAGAAGCACGCTCTTGCTTTCTAGAATCTCTAAGACAGCAGGAAACGTGAGTGTGCTGAGAAGAAAAGAACCTTGTTTCCTACACATCCGGAAAATATCTATTCCAACTCTCCTTCTTAAACTGATACAAAGCACTGGTCCTCTAACATCCAATGCTTGTCTGTTAAGATGAGAAATGTGTGAGCTCAGTGAACGATGTAGTTCGTTTGAGGTGAAAAGTGGCTGCCCTTACCTGAAACGAAGTCTTGCTTGTAGGAAGACCCAGAGATTGGGATTTAACTCCATTTCTGAAGGGAAACACACAGCATAGTTCTCATCCATGGATCACAATCTGCTTTAGAACAAGAAGCACGCTCTTGCTTTCTAGAGTCTCTAACACAGCAGGAAACCTGAGTGTGCTGAGAACAAAAGAACGTTGTTTCCTACACATACGGACCATATCTAGTCCAACTCAGGTTCTGAAACTCATACAAAGCACTGGTCCTCTAACATCCAATGCTTGTCAGTTAAGATGGGAAACGTGTGAGCTTCATGAACGATGTAGTTCGTTTGAGCAGAAAAGTGACTGCCCTTACCTTAAACGAAGTCTTGCTTGTAGGAAGACTCAGAGCCTGGGATTTAACTCCATTTCTGAATTGAAACACACAGCAGTGTTCTCATCCATTGATCACACTCTGCTTTAGAACAAGACGCACGCTCTTGCTTTCTAGAGTCTCTAAGACAGCAGGAAACGTGAGTGTGCTGAGAACAAAAGAACGGTGTTTCCTACACATACGGACCATATCTAGTCCAACTCTGCTTCTGAAACTGATACAAAGCACTGGTCCTCTAACATCCAATGTTTGTCAGTTAAGATGAGAAACGTGTGAGCTTTGTGAATGCTGTAGTTCCTTTGAACTGAAAAGTGACTGCCCTTAACTGAAACGAAGTCTTGCTTGTAGGAAGACACAGAGCCTGGGATTTAACTCCATTTCTGAAGGGAAACACAGAGCATAGTATTCATCCATGGATCACACTCTGCTTTAGAGCGAGAAGCACACTCTTGCTTTCTAGATTCTCTAAGACAGCAGGAAATCTGAGTGTGCCCAGAACAAAAGAACGGTGTTTCCTACACATATGGACCATATCTAGTCCAAATCTGCTTCTGAAACTGATACAAAGCACTGACCCTCTAACATCCAATGCTTGTCAGTTAAGATGAGAAATGTGTGAGCTCAGTGAACGATGTAGTTCGTTTGAGCAGAAAGTGACTGCCCTTACCTGAAACGAAGTCTTGCTTGTAGGAAGACTCAGAGCCTGGCATTTAACTCCATTTCTGAAGTGAAACACACAGCAGTGTTCTCATCCATTGATCACACTCGGCTTTAGAACAAGAAGCACGCTCTTGCTTTCTAGAATCTCTAAGACAGCAGGAAACGTGAGTGTGCTGAGAAGAAAAGAACCTTGTTTCCTACACATCCGGAAAATATCTAGTCCAACTCTCCTTCTTAAACTGATACAAAGCACTGGTCCTCTAACATCCAATGCTTGTCTGTTAAGATGAGAAATGTGTGAGCTCAGTGAACGATGTAGTTCGTTTGAGGTGAAAAGTGGCTGCCCTTACCTGAAACGAAGTCTTGCTTGTAGGAAGACCCAGAGATTGGGATTTAACTCCATTTCTGAAGGGAAACACACAGCATAGTTCTCATCCATGGATCACAATCTGCTTTAGAACAAGAAGCACGCTCTTGCTTTCTAGAGTCTCTAACACAGCAGGAAACGTGAGTGTGCTGAGAACAAAAGAACGTTGTTTCCTACACATACGGACCATATCTAGTCCAACTCAGGTTCTGAAACTCATACAAAGCACTGGTCCTCTAACATCCAATGCTTGTCAGTTAAGATGGGAAACGTGTGAGCTTCATGAATGATGTAGTTCGTTTGAGCAGAAAAGTGACTGCCCTTACCTTAAATGAAGTCTTGCTTGTAGGAAGACAAAGAGCCTGGGATTTAACTCCATTTCTGAATTGAAACACACAGCAGTGTTCTCATCCATTGATCACACTCTGCTTTAGAACAAGAAGCACACTCTTGCTTTCTAGAGTCTCTTAAACAGCAGGAAACATGAGTGTGCTGAGAACAAAAGAACAGTGTTGCCTACACATAAGGACCATATCTAGTCCAACTCTGCTTCTGAAACTGATACAAAGCACTGACCCTCTAACATCCAATGTTTGTCAGTTAAGATGAGAAACGTGTGAGCTTTGTGAATGATGTAGTTCCTTTGAACTGAAAAGTGACTGCCCTTACCTGAAACGAAGTCTTGCTTGTAGGAAGACACAGAGCCTGTGATTTAACTCCATTTCTGAAGGGAAACACACAGCATAGTTCTCATCCATGGATCACACTCTGCTTTAGAGCGAGAAGCACACTCTTGCTCTCTAGATTCTCTAAGACAGCAGGAAATCTGAGTGTGCCCAGAACAAAAGAACGGTGATTCCTACACATATGGACCATATCTAGTCCAAATCTGCTTCTGAAACTGATACAAAGCACTGACCCTCTAACATCCAATGCTTGTCAGTTAAGATGAGAAATGTGTGAGCTCAGTGAACGATGTAGTTCGTTTGAGCAGAAAAGTGACTGCACTTACCTGAAACGAAGTCTTGCTTGTAGGAAGACTCAGAGCATGGGATTTAACTCCATTTCTGAAGTGAAACACACAGCAGTGTTCTCATCCATTGATGACACTCTGCTTTAGAACAAGAAGACCACTCTTGCTTTCTAGATTCTCTAAGACAGCAGGAAACGTGAGTGTGCTGAGAACAAAAGAATGGTGTTTCCTACACATACGGACCATATCTAGTCCAACTCTGCTTCTGAAACTGATACAAAGCACTGGTCCTCTAACATCCAATGTTTGTCAGTTAAGATGAGAAAAGTGTGAGCTTTGTGAATGATGCAGTTCCTTTGAACTGAAAAGTGACTGCCCTTACCTGAAACGAAGTCTTGCTTGTAGGAAGACACAGAGCCTGGGATTTAACTCTATTTCTGAAGGGAAACAAACAGCATAGTATTCATCCATGGATCACACTCTCCTTTAGAGCGAGAAGCACACTCTTGCTTTCTAGATTCTCTAAGACAGCAGGAAATCTGAGTGTGTCCAGAACAAAAGAACGGAGTTTCCTACACATATGGACCATGTCTAGTCCAAATCTGCTTCTGAAACTGATACAAAGCACTGACCCTCTAACATCCAATGCTTGTCAGTTAAGATGAGAAATGTGTGAGCTCAGTGAACGATGTAGTTCGTTTGAGCAGAAAGTGACTGCCCTTACCTGAAACGAAGTCTTGCTTGTAGGAAGACTCAGAGCCTGGGATTTAACTCCATTTCTGAAGTGAAACACACAGCAGTGTTCTCATCCATTGATGACACTCTGCTTTAGAACAAGAAGCACGCTCTTGCTTTCTAGAGTCTCTAAGACAGCAGGAAACGTGAGTGTGCTGAGAACAAAAGAACGGTGTTTCCTACACATACGGACCATATCTAGTCCAACTCAGGTTCTGAAACTCATACAAAGCACTGGTCCTCTAACATCCAATGCTTGTCAGTTAAGATGGGAAACGTGTGAGCTTCATGAATGATGTAGTTCGTTTGAGCAGAAAAGTGACTGCCCTTACCTTAAACAAAGTCTTGCTTGTAGGAAGACTCAGAGCCTGGGATTTAACTCCATTTCTGAATTGAAACACACAGCAGTGTTCTCATCCATTGACCACAATCTGCTTTAGAACGAGAAGCACGCTCTTTCTTTCTATATTCTCTATGACAGCAGGAAACATGAGTGTGCTGAGAACAAAAGAACCGTGTTTCCTACACATCCGGACCATATCTAGTCCAACTCTGCTTCTGAAACTGATACAAAGCACTGGTCCTCTAACATCCAATGCTTGTCTGTTAAGATGAGAAATGTGTGAGCTCAGTGAACGATGTAGTTCGTTTGAGCTGAAAAGTGACTGCCCTTACCTGAAACGAAGTCTTGCTTGTAGGAAGACCCAGAGATGGGGATTTAACTCCATTTCTGAAGGGAAACACACAGCATCGTTCTCATCCATGTATCACGATCTGCTTTAGAGCGAGAAGCACGCTCTTGCTTTCTAGAGTCTCTAACACAGCAGGAAACGTGAGTGTGCTGAGAACAAAAGAACGTTGTTTCCTACACATACGGACCATATCTAGTCCAACTCTGCTTCTGAAACTCATACAAAGCACTGCTCCTCTAACATCGAATGCTTTTCAGTTAAGATGGAAAACGTGTGAGCTTCATGAACGATGTAGTTCGTTTGAGCAGAAAAGTGACTGCCCTTACCTTAAACGAAGTCTTGCTTGTAGGAAGACTCAGAGCCTGGGATTTAACTCCATTTCTGAATTGAAACACACAGCAGTGTTCTCATCCATTGATCACACTCTGCTTTAGAACAAGAAGCACACTCTTGCTTTCTAGAGTCTCTAAGACAGCAGGAAACATGAGTGTGCTGCGAACAAAAGAACCGTGTTTCCTACACATCCGGACCATATCTAGTCCAACTCTGCTTCTGAAACTGATACAAAGCACTGCTCCTCTAACATCCAATGCTTGTCTGTTAAGATGAGAAATGTGTGAGCTCAGTGAACGATGTAGTTCGTTTGAGCAGAAATGTGACTGCCCTTACCTTAAACGAAGTCTTGCTTGTAGGAAGACTCAGAGCCTGGGATTTAACTCCATTTCTGAATTGAAACACACAGCAGTGTTCTCATCCATTGATGACTCTCTGCTTTAGAACAAGAAGCACACTCTTGCTTTCTAGAGTCTCTAAGACAGCAGGAAACATGAGTGTGCTGAGAACAAAAGAACGGTGTTTCCTACACATACGGACCATATCTAGTCCAACTCTGCTTCTGAAACTGATACAAAGCACTGACCCTCTAACATCCAATGTTTGTCGGTTAAGATGAGAAACGTGTGAGCTTTGTGAATGATGTAGTTCCTTTGAACTGAAAAGTGACTGCCCTTACCTGAAACGAAGTCTTGCTTGTAGGAAGACACAGAGCCTGGGATTAAACTCCATTTCTGAAGGGAAACACACAGCATAGTATTCATCCATGGATCACACTCTGCTTTAGAGCGAGAAGCACACTCTTGCTTTCTAGATTCTCTAAGACAGCAGGAAATCTGAGTGTGCCCAGAACAAAAGAACGGTGTTTCCTACACATATAGACCATATCTAGTCCAAATCTGCTTCTGAAACTGATACAAAGCACTGACCCTCTAACATCCAATGCTTGTCAGTTAAGATGAGAAATGTGTGAGCTCAGTGAACGATGTAGTTCGTTTGAGCAGAAAGTGACTGCCCTTACCTGAAACGAAGTCTTGCTTGTAGGAAGACCCAGAGATGGGGATTTAACTCCATTTCTGAAGGAAAACACACAGCATCATTCTCATCCATGGATCACAATCTGCATTACAGCGAGAAGCACGCTCTTGCTTTCTAGAGTCTCTAACACAGCAGGAAACGTGAGTGTGCTGAGAACAAAAGAACGTTGTTTCCTACACATACGGACCATATCTAGTCCAACTCTGCTTCTGAAACTCATACAAAGCACTGCTCCTCTAACATCGAATGCTTGTCAGTTAAGATGGAAAACGTGTGAGCTTCATGAACGATGTAGTTCGTTTGAGCAGAAAAGTGACTGCCCTTACCTTAAACGAAGTCTTGCTTGTAGGAAGACTCAGAGCCTGGGATTTAACTCCATTTCTGAATTGAAACACACATCAGTGTTCTCATCCATGGATCACACTATGCTTTAGAACAAGAAAACCACTCTTGCTTTCTAGAGTCTCTAAGACAGCAGGAAACATGAGTGTGCTGAGAACAAAAGAACGGTGTTTCCTACACATACGGACCATATCTAGTCCAACTCTGCTTCTGAAACTGATACAAAGCACTGACCCTCTAACATCCAATGTTTGTCGGTTAAGATGAGAAACGTGTGAGCTTTTTGAATGATGTAGTTCCTTTGAACTGAAAAGTGACTGCCCTTACCTGAAACGAAGTCTTGCTTGTAGGAAGACACAGAGCCTGGGATTTAACTCCATTTCTGAAGGGAAACACACAGCATAGTATTCATCCATGGATCACACTCTGCTTTAGAGCGAGAAGCACACTCTTGCTTTCTAGATTCTCTAAGACAGCAGGAAATCTGAGTGTGCCCAGAAGAAAAGAACGGTGTTTCCTACACATATGGACCATATCTAGTCCAAATCTGCTTCTGAAACTGATACAAAGCACTGACCCTCTAACATCCAATGCTTGTCAGTTAAGATGAGAAATGTGTGTGCTCAGTGAACGATGTAGTATGTTTGAGCAGAAAGTGACTGCCCTTACCTGAAACGAAGTCTTGCTTGTAGGAAGACCCAGAGCCTGGGATTTAACTCCATTTCTGAATTGAAACACACAGCAGTGTTCTCATCCATTGATCACACTCTGCTTTAGAACAAGAAGCACACTCTTGCTTTCTAGAGTCTCTAAGACAGCAGGAAACATGAGTGTGCTGAGAACAAAAGAACGGTGTTTCCTACACATACAGACAATATCTAGTCCAACTCTGCTTCTGAAACTGATACAAAGCACTGACCCTCTAACATCCAGTGCTTGTCAGTTAAGATGGAAAACGTGTGAGCTTCATGAATGATGTAGTTCGTTTGAGCAGAAAAGTGACTGCCCTTACCTTAAACGAAGTCTTGCTTGTAGGAAGACACAGAGCCTGGGATTTAACTCCATTTCTGAATTGAAACACACAGCAGTGTTCTCATCCATTGATCACACTCTGCTTTAGAACAAGAAGCACACTCTTGCTTTCTAGAGTCTCTAAGACAGCAGGAAACATGAGTGTGCTGAGAACAAAAGAACGGTGTTGCCTACACATAAGGACCATATCTAGTCCAACTCTGCTTCTGAAACTGATACAAAGCACTGACCCTCTAACATCCAATGTTTGTCAGTTAAGATGAGAAACGTGTGAGCTTTGTGAATGATGTAGTTCCTTTGAACTGAAAAGTGACTGCCCTTACCTGAAACGAATTCTTGCTTGTAGGAAGACACAGAGCCTGTGATTTAACTCCATTTCTGAAGGGAAACACACAGCATAGTTCTCATCCATGGATCACACTCTGCTTTAGAGCGAGAAGCACACTCTTGCTTTCTAGATTCTCTAAGACAGCAGGAAATCTGAGTGTGCCCAGAACAAAAGAACGGTGATTCCTACACATATGGACCATATCTAGTCCAAATCTGCTTCTGAAACTGATACAAAGCACTGACCCTCTAACATCCAATGCTTGTCAGTTAAGATGAGAAATGTGTGAGCTCAGTGAACGATGTAGTTCGTTTGAGCAGAAAAGTGACTGCACTTACCTGAAATGAAGTCTTGCTTGTAGGAAGACTCAGAGCCTGGGATTTAACTCCATTTCTGAAGTGAAACACACAGCAGTGTTCTCATCCATTGATGACACTCTGCTTTAGAACAAGAAGACCACTCTTGCTTTCTAGATTCTCTAAGACAGCAGGAAACGTGAGTGTGCTGAGAACAAAAGAATGGTGTTTCCTACACATATGGACCATATCTAGTCCAACTCTGCTTCTGAAACTGATACAAAGCACTGGTCCTCTAACATCCAATGTTTGTCAGTTAAGATGAGAAAAGTGTGAGCTTTGTGAATGATGTAGTTCCTTTGAACTGAAAAGTGACTGCCCTTACCTGAAACGAAGTCTTGCTTGTAGGAAGACACAGAGCCTGGGATTTAACTCCATTTCTGAAGGGAAACACACAGCATAGTTCTCATCCATGGATCACAATCTGGTTTAGAGCGAGAAGCACGCTCTTGCTTTCTAGAGTCTCTAACACAGCAGGAAACGTGAGTGTGCTGAGAACAAAAGAACGGTGTTTCCTACACATACAGACAATATCTAGTCCAACTCTGCTTCTGAAACTGATACAAAGCACTGACCCTCTAACATCCAATGCTTGTCAGTTAAGATGGGAAACGTGTGAGCTTCATGAACGATGTAGTTCGTTTGAGCAGAAAAGTGACTGCCCTTACCTTAAACGAAGTCTTGCTTGTAGGAAGACTCAGAGCCTGGGATTTAACTCCATTTCTGAATTGAAACACACAGCAGTGTTCTCATCCATTGATCACACTCTGCTTTAGAACAAGACGCACGCTCTTGCTTTCTAGAGTCTCTAAGACAGCAGGAAACGTGAGTGTGCTGAGAACAAAAGAACGGTGTTTCCTACACATACGGACCATATCTAGTCCAACTCTGCTTCTGAAACTGATACAAAGCACTGGTCCTCTAACATCCAATGTTTGTCAGTTAAGATGAGAAACGTGTGAGCTTTGTGAATGCTGTAGTTCCTTTGAACTGAAAAGTGACTGCCCTTAACTGAAACGAAGTCTTGCTTGTAGGAAGACACAGAGCCTGGGATTTAACTCCATTTCTGAAGGGAAACACACAGCATAGTATTCATCCATGGATCACACTCTGCTTTAGAGCGAGAAGCACACTCTTGCTTTCTAGATTCTCTAAGACAGCAGGAAATCTGAGTGTGCCCAGAACAAAAGAACGGTGTTTCCTACACATATGGACCATATCTAGTCCAAATCTGCTTCTGAAACTCATACAAAGCACTGACCCTCTAACATCCAATGCTTGTCAGTTAAGATGAGAAATGTGTGAGCTCAGTGAACGATGTAGTTCGTTTGAGCAGAAAGTGACTGCCCTTACCTGAAACGAAGTCTTGCTTGTAGGAAGACTCAGAGCCTGGCATTTAACTCCATTTCTGAAGTGAAACACACAGCAGTGTTCTCATCCATTGATCACACTCGGCTTTAGAACAAGAAGCACGCTCTTGCTTTCTAGAATCTCTAAGACAGCAGGAAACGTGAGTGTGCTGAGAAGAAAAGAACCTTGTTTCCTACACATCCGGAAAATATCTAGTCCAACTCTCCTTCTTAAACTGATACAAAGCACTGGTCCTCTAACATCCAATGCTTGTCTGTTAAGATGAGAAATGTGTGAGCTCAGTGAACGATGTAGTTCGTTTGAGGTGAAAAGTGGCTGCCCTTACCTGAAACGAAGTCTTGCTTGTAGGAAGACCCAGAGATTGGGATTTAACTCCATTTCTGAAGGGAAACACACAGCATAGTTCTCATCCATGGATCACAATCTGCTTTAGAACAAGAAGCACGCTCTTGCTTTCTAGAGTCTCTAACACAGCAGGAAACGTGAGTGTGCTGAGAACAAAAGAACGTTGTTTCCTACACATACGGACCATATCTAGTCCAACTCAGGTTCTGAAACTCATACAAAGCACTGGTCCTCTAACATCCAATGCTTGTCAGTTAAGATGGGAAACGTGTGAGCTTCATGAATGATGTAGTTCGTTTGAGCAGAAAAGTGACTGCCCTTACCTTAAATGAAGTCTTGCTTGTAGGAAGACAAAGAGCCTGGGATTTAACTCCATTTCTGAATTGAAACACACAGCAGTGTTCTCATCCATTGATCACACTCTGCTTTAGAACAAGAAGCACACTCTTGCTTTCTATAGTCTCTAAAACAGCAGGAAACATGAGTGTGCTGAGAACAAAAGAACGGTGTTGCCTACACATAAGGACCATATCTAGTCCAACTCTGCTTCTGAAACTGATACAAAGCACTGACCTTCTAACATCCAATGTTTGTCAGTTAAGATGAGAAACGTGTGAGCTTTGTGAATGATGTAGTTCCTTTGAACTGAAAAGTGACTGCCCTTACCTGAAACGAAGTCTTGCCTGTAGGAAGACACAGAGCCTGTGATTTAACTCCATTTCTGAAGGGAAACACACAGCATAGTTCTCATCCATGGATCACACTCTGCTTTAGAGCGAGAAGCACACTCTTGCTTTCTAGATTCTCTAAGACAGCAGGAAATCTGAGTGTGCCCAGAACAAAAGAACGGTGATTCCTACACATATGGACCATATCTAGTCCAAATCTGCTTCTGAAACTGATACAAAGCACTGACCCTCTAACATCCAATGCTTGTCAGTTAAGATGAGAAATGTGTGAGCTCAGTGAACGATGTAGTTCGTTTGTGCTGAAAAGTGACTGCCCTTACCTGAAACGAAGTCTTGCTTGTAGGAAGACACCGAGATTGGGATTTAACTCCATTTCTGAAGGGAAACACACAGCATAGTTCTCATCCATGGATCACAATCTGGTTTAGAGCGAGAAGCACGCTCTTGCTTTCTAGAGTCTCTAACACAGCAGGAAACGTGAGTGTGCTGAGAACAAAAGAACGGTGTTTCCTACACATACAGACAATATCTAGTCCAACTCTGCTTCTGAAACTGATACAAAGCACTGACCCTCTAACATCCAATGCTTGTCAGTTAAGATGGAAAACGTGTGAGCTTCATGAATGATGTAGTTCGTTTGAGCAGAAAAGTGACTGCCCTTACCTTAAACGAAGTCTTGCTTGTAGGAAGACACAGAGCCTGGGATTTAACTCCATTTCTGAATTGAAACACACAGCAGTGTTCTCATCCATTGATCACACTCTGCTTTAGAACAAGAAGCACACTCTTGCTTTCTAGAGTCTCTTAAACAGCAGGAAACATGAGTGTGCTGAGAACAAAAGAACGGTGTTGCCTACACATAAGGACCATATCTAGTCCAACTCTGCTTCTGAAACTGATACAAAGCACTGACCCTCTAACATCCAATGTTTGTCAGTTAAGATGAGAAACGTGTGAGCTTTGTGAATGATGTAGTACCTTGGAACTGAAAAGTGACTGCCCTTACCTGAAACGAAGTCTTGCTTGTAGGAAGACACAGAGCCTGTGATTTAACTCCATTTCTGAAGGGAAACACACAGCATAGTTCTCATCCATGGATCACACTCTGCTTTAGAGCGAGAAGCACACTCTTGCTCTCTAGATTCTCTAAGACAGCAGGAAATCTGAGTGTGCCCAGAACAAAAGAACGGTGATTCCTACACATATGGACCATATCTAGTCCAAATCTGCTTCTGAAACTGATACAAAGCACTGACCCTCTAACATCCAATGCTTGTCAGTTAAGATGAGAAATGTGTGAGCTCAGTGATCGATGTAGTTCGTTTGAGCAGAAAAGTGACTGCCCTTACCTGAAACGAAGTCTTGCTTGTAGGAAGACTCAGAGCCTGGGATTT
Source organism: Onychomys leucogaster (assembly GCA_949786385.1). Classification (NCBI taxonomy): domain Eukaryota; kingdom Metazoa; phylum Chordata; class Mammalia; order Rodentia; family Cricetidae; genus Onychomys; species Onychomys leucogaster. Next base: position 1,078,689 of record CATKUP010000009.1, on the reverse strand, counting down.
AACTCCATTTCTGAAGTGAAACACACAGCAGTGTTCTCATCCATTGATGACACTCTGCTTTAGAACAAGAAGACCACTCTTGCTTTCTAGATTCTCTAAGACAGCAGGAAACGTGAGTGTGCTGAGAACAAAAGAATGGTGTTTCCTACACATACGGACCATATCTAGTCCAACTCTGCTTCTGAAACTGATACAAAGCACTGGTCCTCTAACATCCAATGTTTGTCAGTTAAGATGAGAAAAGTGTGAGCTTTGTGAATGATGCAGTTCCTTTGAACTGAAAAGTGACTGCCCTTACCTGAAATGAAGTCTTGCTTGTAGGAAGACACAGAGCCTGGGATTTAACTCCATTTCTGAAGGGAAACAAACAGCATAGTATTCATCCATGGATCACACTCTCCTTTAGAGCGAGAAGCACACTCTTGCTTTCTAGATTCTCTAAGACAGCAGGAAATCTGAGTGTGTCCAGAACAAAAGAACGGAGTTTCCTACACATATGGACCATGTCTAGTCCAAATCTGCTTCTGAAACTGATACAAAGCACTGACCCTCTAACATCCAATGCTTGTCAGTTAAGATGAGAAATGTGTGAGCTCAGTGAACGATGTAGTTCGTTTGAGCAGAAAGTGACTGCCCTTACCTGAAACGAAGTCTTGCTTGTAGGAAGACTCAGAGCCTGGGATTTAACTCCATTTCTGAAGTGAAACACACAGCAGTGTTCTCATCCATTGATGACACTCTGCTTTAGAACAAGAAGCACGCTCTTGCTTTCTAGAGTCTCTAAGACAGCAGGAAACGTGAGTGTGCTGAGAACAAAAGAACGGTGTTTCCTACACATACGGACCATATCTAGTCCAACTCAGGTTCTGAAACTCATACAAAGCACTGGTCCTCTAACATCCAATGCTTGTCAGTTAAGATGGGAAACGTGTGAGCTTCATGAATGATGTAGTTCGTTTGAGCAGAAAAGTGACTGCCCTTACCTTAAACAAAGTCTTGCTTGTAGGAAGACTCAGAGCCTGGGATTTAACTCCATTTCTGAATTGAAACACACAGCAGTGTTCTCATCCATTGACCACAATCTGCTTTAGAACGAGAAGCACGCTCTTTCTTTCTATATTCTCTACGACAGCAGGAAACATGAGTGTGCTGAGAACAAAAGAACCGTGTTTCCTACACATCCGGACCATATCTAGTCCAACTCTGCTTCTGAAACTGATACAAAGCACTGGTCCTCTAACATCCAATGCTTGTCTGTTAAGATGAGAAATGTGTGAGCTCAGTGAACGATGTAGTTCGTTTGAGCTGAAAAGTGACTGCCCTTACCTGAAACGAAGTCTTGCTTGTAGGAAGACCCAGAGATGGGGATTTAACTCCATTTCTGAAGGGAAACACACAGCATCGTTCTCATCCATGGATCACAATCTGCTTTAGAACGAGAAGCACGCTCTTGCTTTCTAGAGTCTCTAACACAGCAGGAAACGTGAGTGTGCTGAGAACAAAAGAACGTTGTTTCCTACACATACGGACCATATCTAGTCCAACTCTGCTTCTGAAACTCATACAAAGCACTGCTCCTCTAACATCGAATGCTTTTCAGTTAAGATGGAAAACGTGTGAGCTTCATGAACGATGTAGTTCGTTTGAGCAGAAAAGTGACTGCCCTTACCTTAAACGAAGTCTTGCTTGTAGGAAGACTCAGAGCCTGGGATTTAACTCCATTTCTGAATTGAAACACACAGCAGTGTTCTCATCCATTGATCACACTCTGCTTTAGAACAAGAAGCACACTCTTGCTTTCTAGAGTCTCTAAGACAGCAGGAAACATGAGTGTGCTGCGAACAAAAGAACCGTGTTTCCTACACATCCGGACCATATCTAGTCCAACTCTGCTTCTGAAACTGATACAAAGCACTGCTCCTCTAACATCCAATGCTTGTCTGTTAAGATGAGAAATGTGTGAGCTCAGTGAACGATGTAGTTCGTTTGAGCAGAAAAGTGACTGCCCTTACCTTAAACGAAGTCTTGCTTGTAGGAAGACTCAGAGCCTGGGATTTAACTCCATTTCTGAATTGAAACACACAGCAGTGTTCTCATCCATTGATGACTCTCTGCTTTAGAACAAGAAGCACACTCTTGCTTTCTAGAGTCTCTCAGACAGCAGGAAACATGAGTGTGCTGAGAACAAAAGAACGGTGTTTCCTACACATACGGACCATATCTAGTCCAACTGTGCTTCTGAAACTGATACAAAGCACTGACCCTCTAACATCCAATGTTTGTCGGTTAAGATGAGAAACGTGTGAGCTTTGTGAATGATGTAGTTCCTTTGAACTGAAAAGTGACTGCCCTTACCTGAAACGAAGTCTTGCTTGTAGGAAGACACAGAGCCTGGGATTAAACTCCATTTCTGAAGGGAAACACACAGCATAGTATTCATCCATGGATCACACTCTGCTTTAGAGCGAGAAGCACACTCTTGCTTTCTAGATTCTCTAAGACAGCAGGAAATCTGAGTGTGCCCAGAACAAAAGAACGGTGTTTCCTACACATATAGACCATATCTAGTCCAAATCTGCTTCTGAAACTGATACAAAGCACTGACCCTCTAACATCCAATGCTTGTCAGTTAAGATGAGAAATGTGTGAGCTCAGTGAACGATGTAGTTCGTTTGAGCAGAAAGTGACTGCCCTTACCTGAAACGAAGTCTTGCTTGTAGGAAGACTCAGAGCCTGGGATTTAACTCCATTTCTGAAGTGAAACACACAGCAGTGTTCACATCCATTGATGACACTCTGCTTTAGAACAAGAAGCACGCTCTTGCTTTCTAGAGTCTCTAATACAGCAGGAAACGTGAGTGTGCTGAGAACAAAAGAACGGTGTTTCCTACACATATGGACCATATCTAGTCCAACTCAGGTTCTGAAACTCATACAAAGCACTGGTCCTCTAACATCCAATGCTTGTCAGTTAAGATGGGAAACGTGTGAGCTTCATGAATGATGTAGTTCATTTGAGCAGAAAAGTGACTGCCCTTACCTTAAACGAAGTCTTGCTTGTAGGAAGACTCAGAGCCTGGGATTTAACTCCATTTCTGAATGAAACACACAGCAGTGTTCTCATCCATTGACCACACTCTGCTTTAGAACGAGAAGCACGCTCTTGCTTTCTATATTCTCTACGACAGCAGGAAACATGAGTGTGCTGAGAACAAAAGAACCGTGTTTCCTACACATCCGGACCATATCTAGTCCAACTCTGCTTCTGAAACTGATACAAAGCACTGGTCCTCTAACATCCAATGCTTGTCTGTTAAGATGAGAAATGTGTGAGCTCAGTGAACGATGTAGTTCGTTTGAGCTGAAAAGTGACTGCCCTTACCTGAAACGAAGTCTTGCTTGTAGGAAGACCCAGAGATGGGGATTTAACTCCATTTTTGAAGGAAAACACACAGCATCATTCTCATCCATGGATCACAATCTGCTTTACAGCGAGAAGCACGCTCTTGCTTTCTAGAGTCTCTAACACAGCAGGAAACGTGAGTGTGCTGAGAACAAAAGAACGTTGTTTCCTACACATACGGACCATATCTAGTCCAACTCTGCTTCTGAAACTCATACAAAGCACTGCTCCTCTAACATCGAATGCTTGTCAGTTAAGATGGAAAACGTGTGAGCTTCATGAACGATGTAGTTCGTTTGAGCAGAAAAGTGACTGCCCTTACCTTAAACGAAGTCTTGCATGTAGGAAGACTCAGAGCCTGGGATTTAACTCCATTTCTGAATTGAAACACACAGCAGTGTTCTCATCCATGGATCACACTATGCTTTAGAACAAGAAAACCACTCTTGCTTTCTAGAGTCTCTAAGACAGCAGGAAACATGAGTGTGCTGAGAACAAAAGAACGGTGTTTCCTACACATACGGACCATATCTAGTCCAACTCTGCTTCTGAAACTGATACAAAGCACTGACCCTCTAACATCCAATGTTTGTCGGTTAAGATGAGAAACGTGTGAGCTTTTTGAATGATGTAGTTCCTTTGAACTGAAAAGTGACTGCCCTTACCTGAAACGAAGTCTTGCTTGTAGGAAGACACAGAGCCTGGGATTTAACTCCATTTCTGAAGGGAAACACACAGCATAGTATTCATCCATGGATCACACTCTGCTTTAGAGCGAGAAGCACACTCTTGCTTTCTAGATTCTCTAAGACAGCAGGAAATCTGAGTGTGCCCAGAACAAAAGAACGGTGTTTCCTACACATATGGACCATATCTAGTCCAAATCTGCTTCTGAAACTGATACAAATCACTGACCCTCTAACATCCAATGCTTGTCAGTTAAGATGAGAAATGTGTGTGCTCAGTGAACGATGTAGTATGTTTGAGCAGAAAGTGACTGCCCTTACCTGAAACGAAGTCTTGCTTGTAGGAAGACCCAGAGCCTGGGATTTAACTCCATTTCTGAATTGAAACACACAGCAGTGTTCTCATCCATTGATCACACTCTGCTTTAGAACAAGAAGCACACTCTTGCTTTCTAGAGTCTCTAAGACAGCAGGAAACATGAGTGTGCTGAGAACAAAAGAACGGTGTTTCCTACACATACAGACAATATCTAGTCCAACTCTGCTTCTGAAACTGATACAAAGCACTGACCCTCTAACATCCAGTGCTTGTCAGTTAAGATGGAAAACGTGTGAGCTTCATGAATGATGTAGTTCGTTTGAGCAGAAAAGTGACTGCCCTTACCTTAAACGAAGTCTTGCTTGTAGGAAGACACAGAGCCTGGGATTTAACTCCATTTCTGAATTGAAACACACAGCAGTGTTCTCATCCATTGATCACACTCTGCTTTAGAACAAGAAGCACACTCTTGCTTTCTAGAGTCTCTAAGACAGCAGGAAACATGAGTGTGCTGAGAACAAAAGAACGGTGTTGCCTACACATAAGGACCATATCTAGTCCAACTCTGCTTCTGAAACTGATACAAAGCACTGACCCTCTAACATCCAATGTTTGTCAGTTAAGATGAGAAACGTGTGAGCTTTGTGAATGATGTAGTTCCTTTGAACTGAAAAGTGACTGCCCTTACCTGAAACGAATTCTTGCTTGTAGGAAGACACAGAGCCTGTGATTTAACTCCATTTCTGAAGGGAAACACACAGCATAGTTCTCATCCATGGATCACACTCTGCTTTAGAGCGAGAAGCACACTCTTGCTTTCTAGATTCTCTAAGACAGCAGGAAATCTGAGTGTGCCCAGAACAAAAGAACGGTGATTCCTACACATATGGACCATATCTAGTCCAAATCTGCTTCTGAAACTGATACAAAGCACTGACCCTCTAACATCCAATGCTTGTCAGTTAAGATGAGAAATGTGTGAGCTCAGTGAACGATGTAGTTCGTTTGAGCAGAAAAGTGACTGCCCTTACCTGAAACGAAGTCTTGCTTGTAGGAAGACTCAGAGCCTGGGATTTAACTCCATTTCTGAATTGAAACACACAGCAGTGTTCTCATCCATTGATGACACTCTGCTTTAGAACAAGAAGACCACTCTTGCTTTCTAGATTCTCTAAGACAGCAGGAAACGTGAGTGTGCTGAGAACAAAAGAATGGTGTTTCCTACACATATGGACCATATCTAGTCCAACTCTGCTTCTGAAACTGATACAAAGCACTGGTCCTCTAACATCCAATGTTTGTCAGTTAAGATGAGAAAAGTGTGAGCTTTGTGAATGATGTAGTTCCTTTGAACTGAAAAGTGACTGCCCTTACCTGAAACGAAGTCTTGCTTGTAGGAAGACACAGAGCCTGGGATTTAACTCCATTTCTGAAGGGAAACACACAGCATAGTATTCATCCATGGATCACACTCTCCTTTAGAGCGAGAAGCACACTCTTGCTTTCTAGATTCTCTAAGACAGCAGGAAATCTGAGTGTGCCCAGAACAAAAGAACGGAGTTTCCTACACATATGGACCATATCTAGTCCAAATCTGCTTCTGAAACTGATACAAAGCACTGACCCTCTAACATCCAATGCTTGTCAGTTAAGATGAGAAATGTGTGAGCTCAGTGAACGATGTAGTTCGTTTGAGCAGAAAGTGACTGCCCTTACCTGAAACGAAGTCTTGCTTGTAGGAAGACTCAGAGCCTGGGATTTAACTCCATTTCTGAAGTGAAACACACAGCAGTGTTCTCATCCATTGATGACACTCTGCTTTAGAACAAGAAGCACGCTCTTGCTTTCTAGAGTCTCTAAGACAGCAGGAAACATGAGTGTGCTGAGAACAAAAGAACGGTGTTTCCTACACATACGGACCATATCTAGTCCAACTCTGCTTCTGAAACTGATACAAAGCACTGACGCTCTAACATCCAATGTTTGTCGGTTAAGATGAGAAACGTGTGAGCTTTGTGAATGATGTAGTTCCTTTGAACTGAAAAGTGACTGCCCTTACCTGAAACGAAGTCTTGCTTGTAGGAAGACACAGAGCCTGGGATTTAACTCCATTTCTGAAGGGAAACACACAGCATAGTATTCATCCATGGATCACACTCTGCTTTAGAGCGAGAAGCACACTCTTACTTTCTAGATTCTCTAAGACAGCAGGAAATCTGAGTGTGCCCAGAATAAAAGAACGGTGTTTCCTACACATATAGACCATATCTAGTCCAAATCTGCTTCTGAAACTGATACAAAGCACTGACCCTCTAACATCCAATGCTTGTCAGTTAAGATGAGAAATGTGTGAGCTCAGTGAACGATGTAGTTCGTTTGAGCAGAAAGTGACTGCCCTTACCTGAAACGAAGTCTTGCTTGTAGGAAGACTCAGAGCCTGGGATTTAACTCCATTTCTGAAGTGAAACACACAGCAGTGTTCACATCCATTGATGACACTCTGCTTTAGAACAAGAAGCACGCTCTTGCTTTCTAGAGTCTCTAATACAGCAGGAAACGTGAGTGTGCTGAGAACAAAAGAACGGTGTTTCCTACACATATGGACCATATCTAGTCCAACTCAGGTTCTGAAACTCATACAAAGCACTGGTCCTCTAACATCCAATGCTTGTCAGTTAAGATGGGAAACGTGTGAGCTTCATGAATGATGTAGTTCATTTGAGCAGAAAAGTGACTGCCCTTACCTTAAACGAAGTCTTGCTTGTAGGAAGACACAGAGCCTGGGATTTAACTCCATTTCTGAAGGGAAACACACAGCATAGTATTCATCCATGGATCACACTCTGCTTTAGAGCGAGAAGCACACTCTTGCTTTCTAGATTCTCTAAGACAGCAGGAAATCTGAGTGTGCCCAGAACAAAAGAACGGTGTTTCCTACACATATGGACCATATCTAGTCCAAATCTGCTTCTGAAACTGATACAAATCACTGACCCTCTAACATCCAATGCTTGTCAGTTAAGATGAGAAATGTGTGTGCTCAGTGAACGATGTAGTATGTTTGAGCAGAAAGTGACTGCCCTTACCTGAAATGAAGTCTTGCTTGTAGGAAGACCCAGAGCCTGGGATTTAACTCCATTTCTGAATTGAAACACACAGCAGTGTTCTCATCCATTGATCACACTCTGCTTTAGAACAAGAAGCACACTCTTGCTTTCTAGAGTCTCTAAGACAGCAGGAAACATGAGTGTGCTGAGAACAAAAGAACGGTGTTTCCTACACATACAGACAATATCTAGTCCAACTCTGCTTCTGAAACTGATACAAAGCACTGACCCTCTAACATCCAGTGCTTGTCAGTTAAGATGGAAAACGTGTGAGCTTCATGAATGATGTAGTTCGTTTGAGCAGAAAAGTGACTGCCCTTACCTTAAACGAAGTCTTGCTTGTAGGAAGACACAGAGCCTGGGATTTAACTCCATTTCTGAATTGAAACACACAGCAGTGTTCTCATCCATTGATCACACTCTGCTTTAGAACAAGAAGCACACTCTTGCTTTCTAGAGTCTCTAAGACAGCAGGAAACATGAGTGTGCTGAGAACAAAAGAACGGTGTTGCCTACACATAAGGACCATATCTAGTCCAACTCTGCTTCTGAAACTGATACAAAGCACTGACCCTCTAACATCCAATGTTTGTCAGTTAAGATGAGAAACGTGTGAGCTTTGTGAATGATGTAGTTCCTTTGAACTGAAAAGTGACTGCCCTTACCTGAAACGAAGTCTTGCTTGTAGGAAGACACAGAGCCTGTGATTTAACTCCATTTCTGAAGGGAAACACACAGCATAGTTCTCATCCATGGATCACACTCTGCTTTAGAGCGAGAAGCACACTCTTGCTTTCTAGATTCTCTAAGACAGCAGGAAATCTGAGTGTGCCCAGAACAAAAGAACGGTGATTCCTACACATATGGACCATATCTAGTCCAAATCTGCTTCTGAAACTGATACAAAGCACTGACCCTCTAACATCCAATGCTTGTCAGTTAAGATGAGAAATGTGTGAGCTCAGTGAACGATGTAGTTCGTTTGAGCAGAAAAGTGACTGCCCTTACCTGAAACGAAGTCTTGCTTGTAGGAAGACTCAGAGCCTGGGATTTAACTCCATTTCTGAAGTGAAACACACAGCAGTGTTCTCATCCATTGATGACACTCTGCTTTAGAACAAGAAGACCACTCTTGCTTTCTAGATTCTCTAAGACAGCAGGAAACGTGAGTGTGCTGAGAACAAAAGAATGGTGTTTCCTACACATATGGACCATATCTAGTCCAACTCTGCTTCTGAAACTGATACAAAGCACTGGTCCTCTAACATCCAATGTTTGTCCGTTAAGATGAGAAAAGTGTGAGCTTTGTGAATGATGTAGTTCCTTTGAACTGAAAAGTGACTGCCCTTACCTGAAACGAAGTCTTGCTTGTAGGAAGACACAGAGCCTGGGATTTAACTCCATTTCTGAAGGGAAACACACAGCATAGTATTCATCCATGGATCACACTCTCCTTTAGAGCGAGAAGCACACTCTTGCTTTCTAGATTCTCTAAGACAGCAGGAAATCTGAGTGTGCCCAGAACAAAAGAACGGAGTTTCCTACACATATGGACCATATCTAGTCCAAATCTGCTTCTGAAACTGATACAAAGCACTGACCCTCTAACATCCAATGCTTGTCAGTTAAGATGAGAAATGTGTGAGCTCAGTGAACGATGTAGTTCGTTTGAGCAGAAAGTGACTGCCCTTACCTGAAACGAAGTCTTGCTTGTAGGAAGACTCAGAGCCTGGGATTTAACTCCATTTCTGAAGTGAAACACACAGCAGTGTTCTCATCCATTGATGACACTCTGCTTTAGAACAAGAAGCACGCTCTTGCTTTCTAGAGTCTCTAAGACAGCAGGAAACATGAGTGTGCTGAGAACAAAAGAACGGTGTTTCCTACACATGCGGACCATATCTAGTCCAACTCTGCTTCTGAAACTGATACAAAGCACTGACCCTCTAACATCCAATGTTTGTCGGTTAAGATGAGAAACGTGTGAGCTTTGTGAATGATGTAGTTCCTTTGAACTGAAAAGTGACTGCCCTTACCTGAAACGAAGTCTTGCTTGTAGGAAGACACAGAGCCTGGGATTTAACTCCATTTCTGAAGGGAAACACACAGCATAGTATTCATCCATGGATCACACTCTGCTTTAGAGCGAGAAGCACACTGTTGCTTTCTAGATTCTCTAAGACAGCAAGAAATCTGAGTGTGCCCAGAACAAAAGAACGGTGTTTCCTACACATATAGACCATATCTAGTCCAAATCTGCTTCTGAAACTGATACAAAGCACTGACCCTCTAACATCCAATGCTTGTCAGTTAAGATGAGAAATGTGTGAGCTCAGTGAACGATGTAGTTCGTTTGAGCAGAAAGTGACTGCCCTTACCTGAAACGAAGTCTTGCTTGTAGGAAGACTCAGAGCCTGGGATTTAACTCCATTTCTGAAGTGAAACACACAGCAGTGTTCACATCCATTGATGACACTCTGCTTTAGAACAAGAAGCACGCTCTTGCTTTCTAGAGTCTCTAATACAGCAGGAAACGTGAGTGTGCTGAGAACAAAAGAACGGTGTTTCCTACACATATGGACCATATCTAGTCCAACTCAGGTTCTGAAACTCATACAAAGCACTGGTCCTCTAACATCCAATGCTTGTCAGTTAAGATGGGAAACGTGTGAGCTTCATGAATGATGTAGTTCATTTGAGCAGAAAAGTGACTGCCCTTACCTTAAACGAAGTCTTGCTTGTAGGAAGACTCAGAGCCTGGGATTTAACTCCATTTCTGAATTGAAACACACAGCAGTGTTCTCATCCATTGACCACACTCTGCTTTAGAACGAGAAGCACGCTCTTGCTTTCTATATTCTCTACGACAGCAGGAAACATGAGTGTGCTGAGAACAAAAGAACGGTGTTTCCTACACATACGGACCATATCTAGTCCAACTCTGCTTCTGAAACTGATACAAAGCACTGACGCTCTAACATCCAATGTTTGTCGGTTAAGATGAGAAACGTGTGAGCTTTGTGAATGATGTAGTTCCTTTGAACTGAAAAGTGACTGCCCTTACCTGAAACGAAGTCTTGCTTGTAGGAAGACACAGAGCCTGGGATTTAACTCCATTTCTGAAGGGAAACACACAGCATAGTATTCATCCATGGATCACACTCTGCTTTAGAGCGAGAAGCACACTCTTGCTTTCTAGATTCTCTAAGACAGCAGGAAATCTGAGTGTGCCCAGAACAAAAGAACGGTGTTTCCTACACATATAGACCATATCTAGTCCAAATCTGCTTCTGAAACTGATACAAAGCACTGACCCTCTAACATCCAATGCTTGTCAGTTAAGATGAGAAATGTGTGAGCTCAGTGAACGATGTAGTTCGTTTGAGCAGAAAGTGACTGCCCTTACCTGAAACGAAGTCTTGCTTGTAGGAAGACTCAGAGCCTGGGATTTAACTCCATTTCTGAAGTGAAACACACAGCAGTGTTCACATCCATTGATGACACTCTGCTTTAGAACAAGAAGCACGCTCTTGCTTTCTAGAGTCTCTAATACAGCAGGAAACGTGAGTGTGCTGAGAACAAAAGAACGGTGTTTCCTACACATATGGACCATATCTAGTCCAACTCAGGTTCTGAAACTCATACAAAGCACTGGTCCTCTAACATCCAATGCTTGTCAGTTAAGATGGGAAACGTGTGAGCTTCATGAATGATGTAGTTCATTTGAGTAGAAAAGTGACTGCCCTTACCTGAAACGAAGTCTTGCTTGTAGGAAGACTCAGAGCCTGGGATTTAACTCCATTTCTGAAGTGAAACACACAGCAGTGTTCTCATCCATTGATGACACTCTGCTTTAGAACAAGAAGCACGCTCTTGCTTTCTAGAGTCTCTAAGACAGCAGGAAACGTGAGTGTGCTGAGAACAAAAGAACGGTGTTTCCTACACATACAGACCATATCTAGTCCAACTCAGGTTCTGAAACTCATACAAAGCACTGGTCCTCTAACATCCAATGCTTGTCAGTTAAGATGAGAAATGTGTGTGCTCAGTGAACGATGTAGTATGTTTGAGCAGAAAGTGACTGCCCTTACCTGAAACGAAGTCTTGCTTGTAGGAAGACCCAGAGCCTGGGATTTAACTCCATTTCTGAATTGAAACACACAGCAGTGTTCTCATCCATTGATCACACTCTGCTTTAGAACAAGAAGCACACTCTTGCTTTCTAGAGTCTCTAAGACAGCAGGAAACATGAGTGTGCTGAGAACAAAAGAACGGTGTTTCCTACACATACAGACAATATCTAGTCCAACTCTGCTTCTGAAACTGATACAAAGCACTGACCCTCTAACATCCAGTGCTTGTCAGTTAAGATGGAAAACGTGTGAGCTTCATGAATGATGTAGTTCGTTTGAGCAGAAAAGTGACTGCCCTTACCTGAAACGAATTCTTGCTTGTAGGAAGACACAGAGCCTGTGATTTAACTCCATTTCTGAAGGGAAACACACAGCATAGTTCTCATCCATGGATCACACTCTGCTTTAGAGCGAGAAGCACACTCTTGCTTTCTAGATTCTCTAAGACAGCAGGAAATCTGAGTGTGCCCAGAACAAAAGAACGGTGATTCCTACACATATGGACCATATCTAGTCCAAATCTGCTTCTGAAACTGATACAAAGCACTGACCCTCTAACATCCAATGCTTGTCAGTTAAGATGAGAAATGTGTGAGCTCAGTGAACGATGTAGTTCGTTTGAGCAGAAAAGTGACTGCCCTTACCTGAAACGAAGTCTTGCTTGTAGGAAGACTCAGAGCCTGGGATTTAACTCCATTTCTGAATTGAAACACACAGCAGTGTTCTCATCCATTGATGACACTCTGCTTTAGAACAAGAAGACCACTCTTGCTTTCTAGATTCTCTAAGACAGCAGGAAACGTGAGTGTGCTGAGAACAAAAGAATGGTGTTTCCTACACATATGGACCATATCTAGTCCAACTCTGCTTCTGAAACTGATACAAAGCACTGGTCCTCTAACATCCAATGTTTGTCAGTTAAGATGAGAAAAGTGTGAGCTTTGTGAATGATGTAGTTCCTTTGAACTGAAAAGTGACTGCCCTTACCTGAAACGAAGTCTTGCTTGTAGGAAGACACAGAGCCTGGGATTTAACTCCATTTCTGAAGGGAAACACACAGCATAGTATTCATCCATGGATCACACTCTCCTTTAGAGCGAGAAGCACACTCTTGCTTTCTAGATTCTCTAAGACAGCAGGAAATCTGAGTGTGCCCAGAACAAAAGAACGGAGTTTCCTACACATATGGACCATATCTAGTCCAAATCTGCTTCTGAAACTGATACAAAGCACTGACCCTCTAACATCCAATGCTTGTCAGTTAAGATGAGAAATGTGTGAGCTCAGTGAACGATGTAGTTCGTTTGAGCAGAAAGTGACTGCCCTTACCTGAAACGAAGTCTTGCTTGTAGGAAGACTCAGAGCCTGGGATTTAACTCCATTTCTGAAGTGAAACACACAGCAGTGTTCTCATCCATTGATGACACTCTGCTTTAGAACAAGAAGCACGCTCTTGCTTTCTAGAGTCTCTAAGACAGCAGGAAACATGAGTGTGCTGAGAACAAAAGAACGGTGTTTCCTACACATACGGACCATATCTAGTCCAACTCTGCTTCTGAAACTGATACAAAGCACTGACGCTCTAACATCCAATGTTTGTCGGTTAAGATGAGAAACGTGTGAGCTTTGTGAATGATGTAGTTCCTTTGAACTGAAAAGTGACTGCCCTTACCTGAAACGAAGTCTTGCTTGTAGGAAGACACAGAGCCTGGGATTTAACTCCATTTCTGAAGGGAAACACACAGCATAGTATTCATCCATGGATCACACTCTGCTTTAGAGCGAGAAGCACACTCTTACTTTCTAGATTCTCTAAGACAGCAGGAAATCTGAGTGTGCCCAGAATAAAAGAACGGTGTTTCCTACACATATAGACCATATCTAGTCCAAATCTGCTTCTGAAACTGATACAAAGCACTGACCCTCTAACATCCAATGCTTGTCAGTTAAGATGAGAAATGTGTGAGCTCAGTGAACGATGTAGTTCGTTTGAGCAGAAAGTGACTGCCCTTACCTGAAACGAAGTCTTGCTTGTAGGAAGACTCAGAGCCTGGGATTTAACTCCATTTCTGAAGTGAAACACACAGCAGTGTTCACATCCATTGATGACACTCTGCTTTAGAACAAGAAGCACGCTCTTGCTTTCTAGAGTCTCTAATACAGCAGGAAACGTGAGTGTGCTGAGAACAAAAGAACGGTGTTTCCTACACATATGGACCATATCTAGTCCAACTCAGGTTCTGAAACTCATACAAAGCACTGGTCCTCTAACATCCAATGCTTGTCAGTTAAGATGGGAAACGTGTGAGCTTCATGAATGATGTAGTTCATTTGAGCAGAAAAGTGACTGCCCTTACCTTAAACGAAGTCTTGCTTGTAGGAAGACTCAGAGCCTGGGATTTAACTCCATTTCTGAATTGAAACACACAGCAGTGTTCTCATCCATGGATCACACTATGCTTTAGAACAAGAAAACCACTCTTGCTTTCTAGAGTCTCTAAGACAGCAGGAAACATGAGTGTGCTGAGAACAAAAGAACGGTGTTTCCTACACATACGGACCATATCTAGTCCAACTCTGCTTCTGAAACTGATACAAAGCACTGACCCTCTAACATCCAATGTTTGTCGGTTAAGATGAGAAACGTGTGAGCTTTTTGAATGATGTAGTTCCTTTGAACTGAAAAGTGACTGCCCTTACCTGAAACGAAGTCTTGCTTGTAGGAAGACACAGAGCCTGGGATTTAACTCCATTTCTGAAGGGAAACACACAGCATAGTATTCATCCATGGATCACACTCTGCTTTAGAGCGAGAAGCACACTCTTGCTTTCTAGATTCTCTAAGACAGCAGGAAATCTGAGTGTGCCCAGAACAAAAGAACGGTGTTTCCTACACATATGGACCATATCTAGTCCAAATCTGCTTCTGAAACTGATACAAATCACTGACCCTCTAACATCCAATGCTTGTCAGTTAAGATGAGAAATGTGTGTGCTCAGTGAACGATGTAGTATGTTTGAGCAGAAAGTGACTGCCCTTACCTGAAATGAAGTCTTGCTTGTAGGAAGACCCAGAGCCTGGGATTTAACTCCATTTCTGAATTGAAACACACAGCAGTGTTCTCATCCATTGATCACACTCTGCTTTAGAACAAGAAGCACACTCTTGCTTTCTAGAGTCTCTAAGACAGCAGGAAACATGAGTGTGCTGAGAACAAAAGAACGGTGTTTCCTACACATACAGACAATATCTAGTCCAACTCTGCTTCTGAAACTGATACAAAGCACTGACCCTCTAACATCCAGTGCTTGTCAGTTAAGATGGAAAACGTGTGAGCTTCATGAATGATGTAGTTCGTTTGAGCAGAAAAGTGACTGCCCTTACCTTAAACGAAGTCTTGCTTGTAGGAAGACACAGAGCCTGGGATTTAACTCCATTTCTGAATTGAAACACACAGCAGTGTTCTCATCCATTGATCACACTCTGCTTTAGAACAAGAAGCACACTCTTGCTTTCTAGAGTCTCTAAGACAGCAGGAAACATGAGTGTGCTGAGAACAAAAGAACGGTGTTGCCTACACATAAGGACCATATCTAGTCCAACTCTGCTTCTGAAACTGATACAAAGCACTGACCCTCTAACATCCAATGTTTGTCAGTTAAGATGAGAAACGTGTGAGCTTTGTGAATGATGTAGTTCCTTTGAACTGAAAAGTGACTGCCCTTACCTGAAACGAAGTCTTGCTTGTAGGAAGACACAGAGCCTGTGATTTAACTCCATTTCTGAAGGGAAACACACAGCATAGTTCTCATCCATGGATCACACTCTGCTTTAGAGCGAGAAGCACACTCTTGCTTTCTAGATTCTCTAAGACAGCAGGAAATCTGAGTGTGCCCAGAACAAAAGAACGGTGATTCCTACACATATGGACCATATCTAGTCCAAATCTGCTTCTGAAACTGATACAAAGCACTGACCCTCTAACATCCAATGCTTGTCAGTTAAGATGAGAAATGTGTGAGCTCAGTGAACGATGTAGTTCGTTTGAGCAGAAAAGTGACTGCCCTTACCTGAAACGAAGTCTTGCTTGTAGGAAGACTCAGAGCCTGGGATTTAACTCCATTTCTGAAGTGAAACACACAGCAGTGTTCTCATCCATTGATGACACTCTGCTTTAGAACAAGAAGACCACTCTTGCTTTCTAGATTCTCTAAGACAGCAGGAAACGTGAGTGTGCTGAGAACAAAAGAATGGTGTTTCCTACACATATGGACCATATCTAGTCCAACTCTGCTTCTGAAACTGATACAAAGCACTGGTCCTCTAACATCCAATGTTTGTCAGTTAAGATGAGAAAAGTGTGAGCTTTGTGAATGATGTAGTTCCTTTGAACTGAAAAGTGACTGCCCTTACCTGAAACGAAGTCTTGCTTGTAGGAAGACACAGAGCCTGGGATTTAACTCCATTTCTGAAGGGAAACACACAGCATAGTATTCATCCATGGATCACACTCTCCTTTAGAGCGAGAAGCACACTCTTGCTTTCTAGATTCTCTAAGACAGCAGGAAATCTGAGTGTGCCCAGAACAAAAGAACGGAGTTTCCTACACATATGGACCATATCTAGTCCAAATCTGCTTCTGAAACTGATACAAAGCACTGACCCTCTAACATCCAATGCTTGTCAGTTAAGATGAGAAATGTGTGAGCTCAGTGAACGATGTAGTTCGTTTGAGCAGAAAGTGACTGCCCTTACCTGAAACGAAGTCTTGCTTGTAGGAAGACTCAGAGCCTGGGATTTAACTCCATTTCTGAAGTGAAACACACAGCAGTGTTCTCATCCATTGATGACACTCTGCTTTAGAACAAGAAGCACGCTCTTGCTTTCTAGAGTCTCTAAGACAGCAGGAAACATGAGTGTGCTGAGAACAAAAGAACGGTGTTTCCTACACATACGGACCATATCTAGTCCAACTCTGCTTCTGAAACTGATACAAAGCACTGACCCTCTAACATCCAATGTTTGTCGGTTAAGATGAGAAACGTGTGAGCTTTGTGAATGATGTAGTTCCTTTGAACTGAAAAGTGACTGCCCTTACCTGAAACGAAGTCTTGCTTGTAGGAAGACACAGAGCATGGGATTTAACTCCATTTCTGAAGGGAAACACACAGCATAGTATTCATCCATGGATCACACTCTGCTTTAGAGCGAGAAGCACACTCTTGCTTTCTAGATTCTCTAAGACAGCAAGAAATCTGAGTGTGCCCAGAACAAAAGAACGGTGTTTCCTACACATATAGACCATATCTAGTCCAAATCTGCTTCTGAAACTGATACAAAGCACTGACCCTCTAACATCCAATGCTTGTCAGTTAAGATGAGAAATGTGTGAGCTCAGTGAACGATGTAGTTCGTTTGAGCAGAAAGTGACTGCCCTTACCTGAAACGAAGTCTTGCTTGTAGGAAGACTCAGAGCCTGGGATTTAACTCCATTTCTGAAGTGAAACACACAGCAGTGTTCACATCCATTGATGACACTCTGCTTTAGAACAAGAAGCACGCTCTTGCTTTCTAGAGTCTCTAATACAGCAGGAAACGTGAGTGTGCTGAGAACAAAAGAACGGTGTTTCCTACACATATGGACCATATCTAGTCCAACTCAGGTTCTGAAACTCATACAAAGCACTGGTCCTCTAACATCCAATGCTTGTCAGTTAAGATGGGAAACGTGTGAGCTTCATGAATGATGTAGTTCATTTGAGCAGAAAAGTGACTGCCCTTACCTTAAACGAAGTCTTGCTTGTAGGAAGACTCAGAGCCTGGGATTTAACTCCATTTCTGAATTGAAACACACAGCAGTGTTCTCATCCATTGACCACACTCTGCTTTAGAACGAGAAGCACGCTCTTGCTTTCTATATTCTCTACGACAGCAGGAAACATGAGTGTGCTGAGAACAAAAGAACGGTGTTTCCTACACATACGGACCATATCTAGTCCAACTCTGCTTCTGAAACTGATACAAAGCACTGACGCTCTAACATCCAATGTTTGTCGGTTAAGATGAGAAACGTGTGAGCTTTGTGAATGATGTAGTTCCTTTGAACTGAAAAGTGACTGCCCTTACCTGAAACGAAGTCTTGCTTGTAGGAAGACACAGAGCCTGGGATTTAACTCCATTTCTGAAGGGAAACACACAGCATAGTATTCATCCATGGATCACACTCTGCTTTAGAGCGAGAAGCACACTCTTGCTTTCTAGATTCTCTAAGACAGCAGGAAATCTGAGTGTGCCCAGAACAAAAGAACGGTGTTTCCTACACATATAGACCATATCTAGTCCAAATCTGCTTCTGAAACTGATACAAAGCACTGACCCTCTAACATCCAATGCTTGTCAGTTAAGATGAGAAATGTGTGAGCTCAGTGAACGATGTAGTTCGTTTGAGCAGAAAGTGACTGCCCTTACCTGAAACGAAGTCTTGCTTGTAGGAAGACTCAGAGCCTGGGATTTAACTCCATTTCTGAAGTGAAACACACAGCAGTGTTCACATCCATTGATGACACTCTGCTTTAGAACAAGAAGCACGCTCTTGCTTTCTAGAGTCTCTAATACAGCAGGAAACGTGAGTGTGCTGAGAACAAAAGAACGGTGTTTCCTACACATATGGACCATATCTAGTCCAACTCAGGTTCTGAAACTCATACAAAGCACTGGTCCTCTAACATCCAATGCTTGTCAGTTAAGATGGGAAACGTGTGAGCTTCATGAATGATGTAGTTCATTTGAGCAGAAAAGTGACTGCCCTTACCTGAAACGAAGTCTTGCTTGTAGGAAGACTCAGAGCCTGGGATTTAACTCCATTTCTGAAGTGAAACACACAGCAGTGTTCTCATCCATTGATGACACTCTGCTTTAGAACAAGAAGCACGCTCTTGCTTTCTAGAGTCTCTAAGACAGCAGGAAACGTGAGTGTGCTGAGAACAAAAGAACGGTGTTTCCTACACATACGGACCATATCTAGTCCAACTCAGGTTCTGAAACTCATACAAAGCACTGGTCCTCTAACATCCAATGCTTGTCAGTTAAGATGGGAAACGTGTGAGCTTCATGAATGATGTAGTTCGTTTGAGCAGAAAAGTGACTGCCCTTACCTTAAACAAAGTCATGCTTGTAGGAAGACTCAGAGCCTGGGATTTAACTCCATTTCTGAATTGAAACACACAGCAGTGTTCTCATCCATTGACCACACTCTGCTTTAGAACGAGAAGCACGCTCTTTCTTTCTATATTCTCTACGACAGCAGGAAACATGAGTGTGCTGAGAACAAAAGAACCGTGTTTCCTACACATCCGGACCATATCTAGTCCAACTCTGCTTCTGAAACTGATACAAAGCACTGGTCCTCTAACATCCAATGCTTGTCTGTTAAGATGAGAAATGTGTGAGCTCAGTGATCGATGTAGTTCGTTTGAGCTGAAAAGTGACTGCCCTTACCTGAAACGAAGTCTTGCTTGTAGGAAGACCCAGAGATTGGGATTTAACTCCAATTCTGAAGGGAAACACACAGCAGTGTTTTCATCCATTGATCACACTCTGCTTTAGAACAAGAAGCACACTCTTGCTTTCTAGAGTCTCTAAGACAGCAGGAAACGTGAGTGTGCTGAGAACAAAAGAACGGTGTTTCCTACACATACGGACCATATCTAGTCCAACTCTGCTTCTGAAACTGATACAAAGCACTGACCCTCTAACATCCAATGTTTGTCAGTTAAGATGAGAAACGTGTGAGCTTTGTGAATGATGTAGTTCCTTTGAACTGAAAAGTGACTGCCCTTACCTGAAACGAAGTCTTGCTTGTAGGAAGACTCAGAGCCTGGGATTTAACTCCATTTCTGAATTGAAACACACAGCAGTGTTCTCATCCATTGACCACACTCTGCTTTAGAACGAGAAGCACGCTCTTGCTTTCTATATTCTCTACGACAGCAGGAAACATGAGTGTGCTGCGAACAAAAGAACCGTGTTTCCTACACATCCGGACCATATCTAGTCCAACTCTGCTTCTGAAACTGATACAAAGCACTGCTCCTCTAACATCCAATGCTTGTCTGTTAAGATGAGAAATGTGTGAGCTCAGTGAACGATGTAGTTCGTTTGAGCAGAAAAGTGACTGCCCTTACTTTAAACGAAGTCTTGCTTGTAGGAAGACTCAGAGCCTGGGATTTAACTCCATTTCTGAATTGAAACACACAGCAGTGTTCTCATCCATTGATGACACTCTTTTTTAGAACAAGAAGCACGCTCTTGCTTTCTAGAGTCTCTAAGACAGCAGGAAACATGAGTGTGCTGAGAAGAAAAGAACCTTGTTTCCTACACATCCGGAAAATATCTAGTCCAACTCTACTTCTTAAACTGATACAAAGCACTGGTCCTCTAACATCCAATGTTTGTCAGTTGAGATGAGAAACGTGTGAGCTTTGTGAATGATGTAGTTCCTTTGAACTGAAAAGTGACTGCCCTTACCTGAAACGAAGTCTTGCTTGTAGGAAGACACAGAGCCTGGGATTTAACTCCATTTCTGAATTGAAACACACAGCAGTGTTCTCATCCATTGATCACACTCTGCTTTAGAACAAGAAGCACACTCTTGCTTTCTAGAGTCTCTAAGACAGCAGGAAACATGAGTGTGCTGAGAACAAAAGAACGGTGTTTCCTACACATACGGACCATATCTAGTCCAACTCTGCTTCTGAAACTGATACAAAGCACTGACCCTCTAACATCCAATGCTTGTCAGTTAAGATGAGAAATGTGTGAGCTCAGTGAACGATGTAGATCGTTTGAGCAGAAAGTGACTGCCCTTACCTGAAACGAAGTCTTGCTTGTAGGAAGACTCAGAGCCTGGGATTTAACTCCATTTCTGAAGTGAAACACACAGCAGTGTTCTCATCCATTGATGACACTCTGCTTTAGAACAAGAAGCACGCTCTTGCTTTCTAGAGTCTCTAAGACAGCAGGAAACATGAGTGTGCTGAGAACAAAAGAACGGTGTTTCCTACACATACGGACCATATCTAGTCCAACTCTGCTTCTGAAACTGATACAAAGCACTGACCCTCTAACATCCAATGTTTGTCGGTTAAGATGAGAAACGTGTGAGCTTTTTGAATGATGTAGTTCCTTTGAACTGAAAAGTGACTGCCCTTACCTGAAACGAAGTCTTGCTTGTAGGAAGACACAGAGCCTGGGATTTAACTCCATTTCTGAAGGGAAACACACAGCATAGTATTCATCCATGGATCACACTCTGCTTTAGAGCGAGAAGCACACTCTTGCTTTCTAGATTCTCTAAGACAGCAGGAAATCTGAGTGTGCCCAGAACAAAAGAACGGTGTTTCCTACACATATGGACCATATCTAGTCCAAATCTGCTTCTGAAACTGATACAAATCACTGACCCTCTAACATCCAATGCTTGTCAGTTAAGATGAGAAATGTGTGTGCTCAGTGAACGATGTAGTATGTTTGAGCAGAAAGTGACTGCCCTTACCTGAAACGAAGTCTTGCTTGTAGGAAGACCCAGAGCCTGGGATTTAACTCCATTTCTGAATTGAAACACACAGCAGTGTTCTCATCCATTGATCACACTCTGCTTTAGAACAAGAAGCACACTCTTGCTTTCTAGAGTCTCTAAGACAGCAGGAAACATGAGTGTGCTGAGAACAAAAGAACGGTGTTTCCTACACATACAGACAATATCTAGTCCAACTCTGCTTCTGAAACTGATACAAAGCACTGACCCTCTAACATCCAGTGCTTGTCAGTTAAGATGGAAAACGTGTGAGCTTCATGAATGATGTAGTTCGTTTGAGCAGAAAAGTGACTGCCCTTACCTTAAACGAAGTCTTGCTTGTAGGAAGACACAGAGCCTGGGATTTAACTCCATTTCTGAATTGAAACACACAGCAGTGTTCTCATCCATTGATCACACTCTGCTTTAGAACAAGAAGCACACTCTTGCTTTCTAGAGTCTCTAAGACAGCAGGAAACATGAGTGTGCTGAGAACAAAAGAACGGTGTTGCCTACACATAAGGACCATATCTAGTCCAACTCTGCTTCTGAAACTGATACAAAGCACTGACCCTCTAACATCCAATGTTTGTCAGTTAAGATGAGAAACGTGTGAGCTTTGTGAATGATGTAGTTCCTTTGAACTGAAAAGTGACTGCCCTTACCTGAAACGAATTCTTGCTTGTAGGAAGACACAGAGCCTGTGATTTAACTCCATTTCTGAAGGGAAACACACAGCATAGTTCTCATCCATGGATCACACTCTGCTTTAGAGCGAGAAGCACACTCTTGCTTTCTAGATTCTCTAAGACAGCAGGAAATCTGAGTGTGCCCAGAACAAAAGAACGGTGATTCCTACACATATGGACCATATCTAGTCCAAATCTGCTTCTGAAACTGATACAAAGCACTGACCCTCTAACATCCAATGCTTGTCATTTAAGATGAGAAATGTGTGAGCTCAGTGAACGATGTAGTTCGTTTGAGCAGAAAAGTGACTGCCCTTACCTGAAACGAAGTCTTGCTTGTAGGAAGACTCAGAGCCTGGGATTTAACTCCATTTCTGAAGTGAAACACACAGCAGTGTTCTCATCCATTGATGACACTCTGCTTTAGAACAAGAAGACCACTCTTGCTTTCTAGAGTCTCTAAGACAGCAGGAAACGTGAGTGTGCTGAGAACAAAAGAATGGTGTTTCCTACACATATGGACCATATCTAGTCCAACTCTGCTTCTGAAACTGATACAAAGCACTGGTCCTCTAACATCCAATGTTTGTCAGTTAAGATGAGAAAAGTGTGAGCTTTGTGAATGATGTAGTTCCTTTGAACTGAAAAGTGACTGCCCTTACCTGAAACGAAGTCTTGCTTGTAGGAAGACACAGAGCCTGGGATTTAACTCCATTTCTGAAGGGAAACACACAGCATAGTATTCATCCATGGATCACACTCTCCTTTAGAGCGAGAAGCACACTCTTGCTTTCTAGATTCTCTAAGACAGCAGGAAATCTGAGTGTGCCCAGAACAAAAGAACGGAGTTTCCTACACATATGGACCATATCTAGTCCAAATCTGCTTCTGAAACTGATACAAAGCACTGACCCTCTAACATCCAATGCTTGTCAGTTAAGAAGAGAAATGTGTGAGCTCAGTGAACGATGTAGTTCGTTTGAGCAGAAAGTGACTGCCCTTACCTGAAACGAAGTCTTGCTTGTAGGAAGACTCAGAGCCTGGGATTTAACTCCATTTCTGAATTGAAACACACAGCAGTGTTCTCATCCATTGACCACACTCTGCTTTAGAACGAGAAGCACGCTCTTTCTTTCTATATTCTCTACGACAGCAGGAAACATGAGTGTGCTGAGAACAAAAGAACCGTGTTTCCTACACATCCGGACCATATCTAGTCCAACTCTGCTTCTGAAACTGATACAAAGCACTGGTCCTCTAACATCCAATGCTTGTCTGTTAAGATGAGAAATGTGTGAGCTCAGTGAACGATGTAGTTCGTTTGAGCTGAAAAGTGACTGCCCTTACCTGAAACGAAGTCTTGCTTGTAGGAAGACCCAGAGATGGGGATTTAACTCCATTTCTGAAGGGAAACACACAGCATCGTTCTCATCCATGGATCACAATCTGCTTTAGAGCGAGAAGCACGCTCTTGCTTTCTAGAGTCTCTAACACAGCAGGAAACGTGAGTGTGCTGAGAACAAAAGAACGTTGTTTCCTACACATACGGACCATATCTAGTCCAACTCTGCTTCTGAAACTCATACAAAGCACTGCTCCTCTAACATCGAATGCTTTTCAGTTAAGATGGAAAACGTGTGAGCTTCATGAACGATGTAGTTCGTTTGAGCAGAAAAGTGACTGCCCTTACCTTAAACGAAGTCTTGCTTGTAGGAAGACTCAGAGCCTGGGATTTAACTCCATTTCTGAATTGAAACACACAGCAGTGTTCTCATCCATTGATCACACTCTGCTTTAGAACAAGAAGCACGCTCTTGCTTTCTAGAGTCTCTAAGACAGCAGGAAACGTGAGTGTGCTGAGAAGAAAAGAACCTTGTTTCCTACACATCCGGAAAATATCTAGTCCAAATCTACTTCTTAAACTGATACAAAGCACTGGTCCTTTAACATCCAATGCTTGTCTGTTAAGATGAGAAATGTGTGAGCTCAGTGAACGATGTAGTTCGTTTGAGCTGAAAAGTTACTGCCCTTACCTGAAACGAAGTCTTGCTTGTAGGAAGACCCAGAGATTGGGATTTAACTCCATTTCTGAAGGGAAACACACAGCAGTGTTCTCATCCATTGATCACACTCTGCTTTAGAACAAGAAGCACACTCTTGCTTTCTAGAGTCTCTAAGACAGCAGGAAACATGAGTGTGCTGAGAACAAAAGAACGGTGTTTCCTACACATACGGACCATATCTAGTCCAACTCTGCTTCTGAAACTGATACAAAGCACTGACCCTCTAACATCCAATGTTTGTCAGTTAAGATGAGAAACGTGTGAGCTTTGTGAATGATGTAGTTCCTTTGAACTGAAAAGTGACTGCCCTTACCTGAAACGAAGTCTTGCTTGTAGGAAGACTCAGAGCCTGGGATTTAACTCCATTTCTGAATTGAAACACACAGCAGTGTTCTCATCCATTGACCACACTCTGCTTTAGAACGAGAAGCACGCTCTTGCTTTCTATATTCTCTACGACAGCAGGAAACATGAGTGTGCTGCGAACAAAAGAACCGTGTTTCCTACACATCCGGACCATATCTAGTCCAACTCTGCTTCTGAAACTGATACAAAGCACTGCTCCTCTAACATCCAATGCTTGTCTGTTAAGATGAGAAATGTGTGAGCTCAGTGAACGATGTAGTTCGTTTGAGCAGAAAAGTGACTGCCCTTACCTTAAACGAAGTCTTGCTTGTAGGAAGACTCAGAGCCTGGATTTAACTCCATTTCTGAAGTGAAACACACAGCAGTGTTCTCATCCATTGATGACACTCTGCTTTAGAACAAGAAGCACGCTCTTGCTTTCTAGAGTCTCTAAGACAGCAGGAAACGTGAGTGTGCTGAGAAGAAAAGAACCTTGTTTCCTACACATCCGGAAAATATCTAGTCCAACTCTACTTCTTAAACTGATACAAAGCACTGGTCCTCTAACATCCAATGTTTGTCAGTTGAGATGAGAAACGTGTGAGCTTTGTGAATGATGTAGTTCCTTTGAACTGAAAAGTGACTGCCCTTACCTGAAACGAAGTCTTGCTTGTAGGAAGACACAGAGCCTGGGATTTAACTCCATTTCTGAATTGAAACACACAGCAGTGTTCTCATCCATTGATCACACTCTGCTTTAGAACAAGAAGCACACTCTTGCTTTCTAGAGTCTCTAAGACAGCAGGAAACATGAGTGTGCTGAGAACAAAAGAACGGTGTTTCCTACACATACGGACCATATCTAGTCCAACTCTGCTTCTGAAACTGATACAAAGCACTGACGCTCTAACATCCAATGCTTGTCAGTTAAGATGAGAAATGTGTGAGCTCAGTGAACGATGTAGATCGTTTGAGCAGAAAGTGACTGCCCTTACCTGAAACGAAGTCTTGCTTGTAGGAAGACTCAGAGCCTGGGATTTAACTCCATTTCTGAAGTGAAACACACAGCAGTGTTCTCATCCATTGATGACACTCTGCTTTAGAACAAGAAGCACGCTCTTGCTTTCTAGAGTCTCTAAGACAGCAGGAAACGTGAGTGTGCTGAGAACAAAAGAACGGTGTTTCCTACACATACGGACCATATCTAGTCCAACTCTGCTTCTGAAACTGATACAAAGCACTGACCCTCTAACATCCAATGTTTGTCGGTTAAGATGAGAAACGTGTGAGCTTTGTGAATGATGTAGTTCCTTTGAACTGAAAAGTGGCTGCCCTTACCTGAAACGAAGTCTTGCTTGTAGGAAGACACATAGCCTGGGATTTAACTCCATTTCTGAAGGGAAACACACAGCATAGTATTCATCCATGGATCACACTCTGCTTTAGAGTGAGAAGCACTCTCTTGCTTTCTAGATTCTCTAAGACAGCAGGAAATCTGAGTGTGCCCAGAACAAAAGAACGGTGTTTCCTACACATATGGACCATATCTAGTCCAAATCTGCTTCTGAAACTGATACAAAGCACTGACCCTCTAACATCCAATGCTTGTCAGTTAAGATGAGAAATGTGTGAGCTCAGTGAACGATGTAGATCGTTTGAGCAGAAAGTGACTGCCCTTACCTGAAACGAAGTCTTGCTTGTAGGAAGACTCAGAGCCTGGGATTTAACTCCATTTCTGAAGTGAAACACACAGCAGTGTTCTCATCCATTGATGACACTCTGCTTTAGAACAAGAAGCACGCTCTTGCTTTCTAGAGTCTCTAAGACAGCAGGAAACGTGAGTGTGCTGAGAAGAAAAGAAACTTGTTTCCTACACATCCAGAAAATATCTAGTCCAAATCTACTTCTTAAACTGATACAAAGCACTGGTCCTCTAACATCCAATGCTTGTCTGTTAAGATGTGTGAGCTCAGTGAACGATGTAGTTCGTTTGAGCTGAAAAGTGACTGCCCTTATCTGAAACGAAGTCTTGCTTGTAGGAAGACCCAGAGATTGGGATTTAACTCCATTTCTGAAGGGAAACACACAGCATAGTTCTCATCCATGGATCACAATCTGCTTTAGAGCGAGAAGCACGCTCTTGCTTTCTAGCGTCTCTAACATTGCAGGAAACGTGAGTGTGCTGAGAACAAAAGAACGGTGTTTCCTACACATACGGACCATATCTAGTCCAACTCAGGTTCTGAAACTCATACAAAGCACTGGTCCTCTAACATCCAATGCGTGTCAGTTAAGATGGGAAACGTGTGAGCTTCATGAATGATGTAGTTCGTTTGAGCAGAAAGTGACTGCCCTTACCTTAAACGAAGTCTTGCTTGTAGGAAGACTCAGAGCCTGGGATTTAACTCCATTTCTGAATTGAAACACACAGCAGTGTTCTCATCCATTGACCACACTCTGCTTTAGAACGAGAAGCACGCTCTTGCTTTCTATATTCTCTACGACAGCAGGAAACATGAGTGTGCTGAAAACAAAAGAACCGTGTTTCCTACACATCCGGACCATATCTAGTCCAACTCTGCTTCTTAAACTGATACAAAGCACTGGTCCTCTAACATCCAATGCTTGTCAGTTAAGATGGAAAACGTGTGAGCTTCATGAACGATGTAGTTCGTTTGAGCAGAGAAGTGACTGCCCTTACCTTAAACGAAGTCTTGCTTGTAGGAAGACTCAGAGCCTGGGATTTAACTCCAATTCTGAATTGAAACACACAGCAGTGTTCTCATCCATTGATCACACTCTGCTTTAGAACAAGAAGCACACTCTTGCTTTCTAGAGTCTCTAAGACAGCAGGAAACATGAGTGTGCTGAGAACAAAAGAACGGTGTTTCCTACACATAAGGACCATATCTAGTCCAAATCTGCTTCTGAAACTGATACAAAGCACTGACCCTCTAACATCCAATGTTTGTCAGTTAAGATGAGAAACGTGTGAGCTTTGTGAATGATGTAGTTCCTTTGAACTGAAAAGTGACTGCCCTTACCTGAAACGAAGTCTTGCTTGTAGGAAGACACAGAGCCTGGGATTTAACTCCATTTCTGAATTGAAACACACAGCAGTGTTCCCATCCATTGATCACACTCTGCTTTAGAACAAGAAGCACACTCTTGCTTTCTAGAGTCTCTAAGACAGCAGGAAACATGAGTGTGCTGAGAACAAAAGAACAGTGTTTCCTACACATACGGACCATATCTAGTCCAACTCTGCTTCTGAAACTGATACAAAGCACTGACCCTCTAACATCCAATGTTTGTCAGTTAAGATGAGAAACGTGTGAGCTTTGTGAATGATGTAGTTCCTTTGAACTGAAAAGTGACTGCCCTTACCTGAAACGAAGTCTTGCTTGTAGGAAGACACAGAGCCTGGGATTTAACTCCATTTCTGAATTGAAACACACAGCAGTGTTCTCATCCATTGATCACACTCTGCTTTAGAACAAGAAGCACACTCTTGCTTTCTAGAGTCTCTAAGACAGCAGGAAACATGAGTGTGCTGAGAACAAAAGAACGGTGTTTCCTACACATACGGACCATATCTAGTCCAACTCTGCTTCTGAAACTGATACAAAGCACTGACCCTCTAACATCCAATGCTTGTCAGTTAAGATGAGAAATGTGTGAGCTCAGTGAACGATGTAGTTCGTTTGAGCAGAAAAGTGACTGCCCTTACCTGAAACGAAGTCTTGCTTGTAGGAAGACTCAGAGCCTGGGATTTAACTCCATTTCTGAAGTGAAACACACAGCAGTGTTCTCATCCATTGATGACACTCTGCTTTAGAACAAGAAGCACGCTCTTGCTTTCTAGAGTCTCTAAGACAGCAGGAAACGTGAGTGTGCTGAGAACAAAAGAACGGTGTTTCCTACACATACGGACCATATCTAGTCCAACTCTGCTTCTGAAACTGATACAAAGCACTGACCCTCTAACATCCAATGTTTGTCGGTTAAGATGAGAAACGTGTGAGCTTTGTGAATGATGTAGTTCCTTTGAACTGAAAAGTGACTGCCCTTACCTGAAACGAAGTCTTGCTTGTAGGAAGACACAGAGCCTGGGATTTAACTCCATTTCTGAAGGGAAACACACAGCATAGTATTCATCCATGGATCACACTCTGCTTTAGAGTGAGAAGCACTCTCTTGCTTTCTAGATTCTCTAAGACAGCAGGAAATCTGAGTGTGCCCAGAACAAAAGAACGGTGTTTCCTACACATATGGACCATATCTAGTCCAAATCTGCTTCTGAAACTGATACAAAGCACTGACCCTCTAACATCCAATGCTTGTCATTTAAGATGAGAAATGTGTGAGCTCAGTGAACGATGTAGATCGTTTGAGCAGAAAGTGACTGTCCTTAACTGAAACGAAGTCTTGCTTGTAGGAAGACTCAGAGCCTGGGATTTAACTCCATTTCTGAAGTGAAACACACAGCAGTGTTCTCATCCATTGATGACACTCTGCTTTAGAACAAGAAGCACGCTCTTGCTTTCTAGAGTCTCTAAGACAGCAGGAAACGTGAGTGTGCTGAGAAGAAAAGAACCTTGTTTCCTACACATCCGGAAAATATCTAGTCCAAATCTACT
This sequence comes from Onychomys leucogaster, assembly GCA_949786385.1. NCBI lineage: Eukaryota > Metazoa > Chordata > Mammalia > Rodentia > Cricetidae > Onychomys > Onychomys leucogaster. The sequence goes on along the minus strand of CATKUP010000009.1, from coordinate 1,049,729 downwards.
TCTTAAACTGATACAAAGCACTGGTCCTCTAACATCCAATGCTTGTCTGTTAAGATGTGTGAGCTCAGTGAACGATGTAGTTCGTTTGAGCTGAAAAGTGACTGCCCTTACCTGAAACGAAGTCTTGCTTGTAGGAAGACCCAGAGATTGGGATTTAACTCCATTTCTGAAGGGAAACACACAGCATAGTTCTCACCCATGGATCACAATCTGCTTTAGAGCGAGAAGCACGCTCTTGCTTTCTATAGTCTCTAACACTGCAGGAAACGTGAGTGTGCTGAGAACAAAAGAACGGTGTTTCCTACACATACGGACCATATCTAGTCCAACTCAGGTTCTGAAACTCATACAAAGCACTGGTCCTCTAACATCCAATGCTTGTCAGTTAAGATGGGAAACGTGTGAGCTTCAAGAATGATGTAGTTCGTTTGAGCAGAAAGTGACTGCCCTTACCTTAAACGAAGTCTTGCTTGTAGGAAGACTCAGAGCCTGGGATTTAACTCCATTTCTGAATTGAAACACACAGCAGTGTTCTCATCCATTGACCACACTCTGCTTTAGAACGAGAAGCACGCTCTTGCTTTCTATATTCTCTACGACAGCAGGAAACATGAGTGTGCTGAAAACAAAAGAACCGTGTTTCCTACACATCCGGACCATATCTAGTCCAACTCTGCTTCTTAAACTGATACAAAGCACTGGTCCTCTAACATCCAATGCTTGTTGGTTAAGATGAGAAATGTGTGAGCTCAGTGAACGATGTAGTTTGTTTGAGCTAAAAAGTGACTGCCCTTACCTGAAACGAAGTCTTGCTTGTAGGAAGACCCAGAGATTGGGATTTAACTCCATTTCTGAAGGGAAACACACAGCATCGTTCTCATCCATGGATCACAATCTGCTTTAGAGCGAGAAGCACGCTCTTGCTTTCTAGATTCTCTAACACAGCAGGAAACGTGAGTGTGCTGAGAACAAAAGAACGGTGTTTCCTACACATACGGACCATATCTAGTCCAACTCTGCTTCTGAAACTCATACAAAGCACTGCTCCTCTAACATCCAATGCTTGTCAGTTAAGATGGAAAACGTGTGAGCTTCATGAACGATGTAGTTCGTTTGAGCAGAGAAGTGACTGCCCTTACCTTAAACGAAGTCTTGCTTGTAGGAAGACTCAGAGCCTGGGATTTAACTCCATTTCTGAATTGAAACACACAGCAGTGTTCTCATCCATTGATCACACTCTGCTTTAGAACAAGAAGCACACTCTTGCTTTCTAGAGTCTCTAAGACAGCAGGAAACATGAGTGTGCTGAGAACAAAAGAACGGTGTTTCCTACACATATGGACCATATCTAGTCCAAATCTGCTTCTGAAACTGATACAAAGCACTGACCCTCTAACATCCAATGTTTGTCAGTTAAGATGAGAAACGTGTGAGCTTTGTGAATGATGTAGTTCCTTTGAACTGAAAAGTGACTGCCCTTACCTGAAACGAAGTCTTGCTTGTAGGAAGATACAGAGCCTGGGATTTAACTCCATTTCTGAATTGAAACACACAGCAGTGTTCCCATCCATTGATCACACTCTGCTTTAGAACAAGAAGCACACTCTTGCTTTCTAGAGTCTCTAAGACAGCAGGAAACATGAGTGTGCTGAGAACAAAAGAACAGTGTTTCCTACACATACGGACCATATCTAGTCCAACTCTGCTTCTGAAACTGATACAAAGCACTGACCCTCTAACATCCAATGTTTGTCAGTTAAGATGAGAAACGTGTGAGCTTTGTGAATGATGTAGTTCCTTTGAACTGAAAAGTGACTGCCCTTACCTGAAACGAAGTCTTGCTTGTAGGAAGACACAGAGCCTGGGATTTAACTCCATTTCTGAAGGGAAACACACAGCATAGTATTCATCCATGGATCACACTCTGCTTTAGAGTGAGAAGCACTCTCTTGCTTTCTAGATTCTCTAAGACAGCAGGAAATCTGAGTGTGCCCAGAACAAAAGAACGGTGTTTCCTACACATATGGACCATATCTAGTCCAAATCTGCTTCTGAAACTGATACAAAGCACTGAGCCTCTAACATCCAATGCTTGTCATTTAAGATGAGAAATGTGTGAGCTCAGTGAACGATGTAGATCGTTTGAGCAGAAAGTGACTGTCCTTACCTGAAACGAAGTCTTGCTTGTAGGAAGACTCAGAGCCTGGGATTTAACTCCATTTCTGAAGTGAAACACACAGCAGTGTTCTCATCCATTGATGACACTCTGCTTTAGAACAAGAAGCACGCTCTTGCTTTCTAGAGTCTCTAAGACAGCAGGAAACGTGAGTGTGCTGAGAAGAAAAGAACCTTGTTTCCTACACATCCGGAAAATATCTAGTCCAAATCTACTTCTTAAACTGATACAAAGCACTGGTCCTCTAACATCCAATGCTTGTCTGTTAAGATGTGTGAGCTCAGTGAACGATGTAGTTCGTTTGAGCTGAAAAGTGACTGCCCTTACCTGAAACGAAGTCTTGCTTGTAGGAAGACCCAGAGATTGGGATTTAACTCCATTTCTGAAGGGAAACACACAGCATAGTTCTCATCCATGGATCACAATCTGCTTTAGAGCGAGAAGCACGCTCTTGCTTTCTAGAGTCTCTAACACTGCAGGAAACGTGAGTGTGCTGAGAACAAAAGAACGGTATTTCCTACACATACGGACCATATCTAGTCCAACTCAGGTTCTGAAACTCATACAAAGCACTGGTCCTCTAACATCCAATGCTTGTCAGTTAAGATGGGAAACGTGTGAGCTTCATGAATGATGTAGTTCGTTGAGCAGAAAGTGACTGCCCTTACCTTAAACGAAGTCTTGCTTGTAGGAAGACTCAGAGCCTGGGATTTAACTCCATTTCTGAATTGAAACACACAGCAGTGTTCTCATGCATTGACCACACTCTGCTTTAGAACGAGAAGCACGCTCTTGCTTTCTATATTCTCTACGACAGCAGGAAACATGAGTGTGCTGAAAACAAAAGAACCGTGTTTCCTACACATCCGGACCATATCTAGTCCAACTCTGCTTCTTAAACTGATACAAAGCACTGGTCCTCTAACATCCAATGCTTGTTGGTTAAGATGAGAAATGTGTGAGCTCAGTGAACGATGTAGTTTGTTTGAGCTAAAAAGTGACTGCCCTTACCTGAAACGAAGTCTTGCTTGTAGGAAGACCCAGAGATTGGGATTTAACTCCATTTCTGAAGGGAAACACACAGCATCGTTCTCATCCATGGATCACAATCTGCTTTAGAGCGAGAAGCACGCTCTTGCTTTCTAGATTCTCTAACACAGCAGGAAACGTGAGTGTGCTGAGAACAAAAGAACGGTGTTTCCTACACATACGGACCATATCTAGTCCAACTCTGCTTCTGAAACTCATACAAAGCACTGCTCCTCTAACATCCAATGCTTGTCAGTTAAGATGGAAAACGTGTGAGCTTCATGAACGATGTAGTTCGTTTGAGCAGAGAAGTGACTGCCCTTACCTTAAACGAAGTCTTGCTTGTAGGAAGACTCAGAGCCTGGGATTTAACTCCATTTCTGAATTGAAACACACAGCAGTGTTCTCATCCATTGATCACACTCTGCTTTAGAACAAGAAGCACACTCTTGCTTTCTAGAGTCTCTAAGACAGCAGGAAACATGAGTGTGCTGAGAACAAAAGAACGGTGTTTCCTACACATATGGACCATATCTAGTCCAAATCTGCTTCTGAAACTGATACAAAGCACTGACCCTCTAACATCCAATGTTTGTCAGTTAAGATGAGAAACGTGTGAGCTTTGTGAATGATGTAGTTCCTTTGAACTGAAAAGTGACTGCCCTTACCTGAAACGAAGTCTTGCTTGTAGGAAGACACAGAGCCTGGGATTTAACTCCATTTCTGAATTGAAACACAGCAGTGTTCCCATCCATTGATCACACTCTGCTTTAGAACAAGAAGCACACTCTTGCTTTCTAGAGTCTCTAAGACAGCAGGAAACATGAGTGTGCTGAGAACAAAAGAACAGTGTTTCCTACACATACGGACCATATCTAGTCCAACTCTGCTTCTGAAACTGATACAAAGCACTGACCCTCTAACATCCAATGTTTGTCAGTTAAGATGAGAAACGTGTGAGCTTTGTGAATGATGTAGTTCCTTTGAACTGAAAAGTGACTGCCCTTACCTGAAACGAAGTCTTGCTTGTAGGAAGACACAGAGCCTGTGATTTAACTCCATTTCTGAAGGGAAACACACAGCATAGTTCTCATCCATGGATCACACTCTGCTTTAGAGCGAGAAGCACACTCTTGCTTTCTAGATTCTCTAAGACAGCAGGAAATCTGAGTGTGCCCAGAACAAAAGAACGGTGATTCCTACACATATGGACCATATCTAGTCCAAATCTGCTTCTGAAACTGATACAAATCACTGACCCTCTAACATCCAATGCTTGTCACTTAAAATGAGAAATGTGTGAGCTCAGTGAACAATGTAGTTCGTTTGAGCAGAAAAGTGACTGCCCTTACCTGAAACGAAGTCTTGCTTGTAGGAAGACTCAGAGCCTGGCATTTAACTCCATTTCTGAAGTGAAACACACAGCAGTGTTCTCATCCATTGATGACACTCTGCTTTAGAACAAGAAGCACGCTCTTGCTTTCTAGAGTCTCTAAGACAGCAGGAAACGTGAGTGTGCTGAGAACAAAAGAACCGTGTTTCCTACACATCCGGACCATATCTAGTCCAACTCTACTTCTTAAACTGATACAAAGCACTGGTCCTCTAACATCCAATGCTTTTCTGTTAAGATGAGAAATGTGTGAGCTCAGTGAACGATGTAGTTCGTTTGTGCTGAAAAGTGACTGCCCTTACCTGAAACGAAGTCTTGCTTGTAGGAAGACACAGAGATTGGGATTTAACTCCATTTCTGAAGGGAAACACACAGCATAGTTCTCATCCATGGATCACAATCTGCTTTAGAGCGAGAAGCACGCTCTTGCTTTCTAGAGTCTCTAACACAGCAGGAAACGTGAGTGTGCTGAGAACAAATGAACGGTGTTTCCTACACATATGGACCATATCTAGTCCAACTATGCTTCTGAAACTCATACAAAGCACTGCTCCTCTAACATCCAATGCTTGTCAGTTAAGATGGGAAACGTGTGAGCTTCATGAACGATGTAGTTCGTTTGAGCAGAAAAGTGACTGCCCTTACCTTAAACGAAGTCTTGCTTGTAGGAAGACTCAGAGCCTGGGATTTAACTCCATTTCTGAATTGAAACACACAGCAGTGTTCTCATCCATTGATCACACTCTGCTTTAGAACAAGAAGCACGCTCTTGCTTTCTAGAATCTCTAAGACAGCAGGAAACGTGAGTGTGCTGAGAACAAAAGAACGGTGTTTCCTACACATATGGACCATATCTAGTCCAACTCTGCTTCTGAAACTCATACAAAGCACTGCTCCTCTAACATCCAATGCTTGTCAGTTAAGATGGAAAACGTGTGAGCTTCATGAACGATGTAGTTCGTTTGAGCAGAAAAGTGACTGCCCTTACCTTAAACGAAGTCTTGCTTGTAGGAAGACTCAGAGCCTGGGATTTAACTCCATTTCTGAATTGAAACACACAGCAGTGTTCTCATCCATTGATCACACTCTGCTTTAGAACAAGAAGCACGCTCTTGCTTTCTAGAGTCTCTAAGACAGCAGGAAACGTGAGTGTGCTGAGAACAAAAGAACGGTGTTTCCTACACATACGGACATATCTAGTCCAACTCTGCTTCTGAAACTGATACAAAGCACTGGTCCTCTAACATCCAATGTTTGTCAGTTAAGATGCGAAACGTGTGAGCTTTGTGAATGATGTAGTTCCTTTGAACTGAAAAGTGACTGCCCTTACCTGAAACGAAGTCTTGCTTGTAGGAAGACACAGAGCCTGTGATTTAACTCCATTTCTGAAGGGAAACACACAGCATAGTATTCATCCATGGATCACACTCTGCTTTAGAGCGAGAAGCACACACTTGCTTTCTAGATTCTCTAAGACAGCAGGAAATCTGAGTGTGCCCAGAACAAAAGTACGGTGTTTCCTACACATATGGACCATATCTTGTCCAAATCTGCTTCTGAAACTGATACAAAGCACTGACCCTCTAACATCCAATGCTTGTCAGTTAAGATGAGAAATGTGTGAGCTCAGTGAACGATGTAGTTCGTTTGAGCAGAAAAGTGACTGCCCTTACCTGAAACGAAGTCTTGCTTGTAGGAAGACTCAGAGCCTGGGATTTAACTCCATTTCTGAAGTGAAACACACAGCAGTGTTCTCATCCATTGATGACACTCTGCTTTAGAACAAGAAGCACGCTCTTGCTTTCTAGAGTCTCTAAGACAGCAGGAAACGTGAGTGTGCTGAGAAGAAAAGAACCTTGTTTCCTACACATCCGGAAAATATCTAGTCCAACTCTACTTCTTAAACTGATACAAAGCACTGGTCCTCTAACATCCCATGCTTGTCTGTTAAGATGAGAAATGTGTGAGCTCAGTGAACGATGTAGTTAGTTTGAGCTGAAAAGTGACTGCCCTTACCTGAAACGAAGTCTTGCTTGTAGGAAGACCCAGAGATTGGGATTTAACTCCATTTCTGAAGGGAAACACACAGCATAGTTCTCATCCATGGATCACACTCTGCTTTAGAGCGAGAAGCACGCTCTTGCTTTCTAGAGTCTCTAACACAGCAGGAAACGTGAGTGTGCTGAGAACAAAAGAACGTTGTTTCCTACACATATGGACCATATCTAGTCCAACTCTGCTTCTGAAACTCATACAAAGCACTGCTCCTCTAACATCCAATGCTTGTCAGTTAAGATGGAAAACGTGTGAGCTTCATGAACGATGTAGTTCGTTTGAGCAGAAAAGTGACTGCCCTTACCTTAAACGAAGTCTTGCTTGTAGGAAGACTCAGAGCCTGGGATTTAACTCCATTTCTGAATTGAAACACACAGCAGTGTTCTCATCCATTGATCACACTCTGCTTTAGAACAAGAAGCACGCTCTTGCTTTCTAGAGTCTCTAAGACAGCAGGAAACGTGAGTGTGCTGAGAACAAAAGAACGGTGTTTCCTACACATACGGACCATATCTAGTCCAACTCTGCTTCTGAAACTGATACAAAGCACTGGTCCTCTAACATCCAATGTTTGTCAGTTAAGATGAGAAACGTGTGAGCTTTGTGAATGATGTAGTTCCTTTGAACTGAAAAGTGACTGCCCTTACCTGAAACGAAGTCTTGCTTGTTGGAAGACACAGAGCCTGTGATTTAACTCCATTTCTGAAGGGAAACACACAGCATAGTATTCATCCATGGATCACACTCTGCTTTAGAGCGAGAAGCACACTCTTGCTTTCTAGATTCTCTAAGACAGCAGGAAATCTGAGTGTGCCCAGAACAAAAGTATGGTGTTTCCTACACATATGGACCATATCTAGTCCAAATCTGCTTCTGAAACTGATACAAAGCACTGACCCTCTAACATCCAATGCTTGTCAGTTAAGATGAGAAATGTGTGAGCTCAGTGAACGATGTAGTTCGTTTGAGCAGAAAAGTGACTGCCCTTACCTGAAACGAAGTCTTGCTTGTAGGAAGACTCAGAGCCTGGGATTTAACTCCATTTCTGAAGTGAAACACACAGCAGTGTTCTCATCCATTGATGACACTCTGCTTTAGAACAAGAAGCACGCTCTTGCTTTCTAGAGTCTCTAAGAAAGCAGGAAACGTGAGTGAGCTGAGAAGAAAAGAACCTTGTTTCCTACACATCCGGAAAATATCTAGTCCAACTCTACTTCTTAAACTGATACTAAGCACTGGTCCTCTAACATCCAATGCTTGTCTGTTAAGATGAGAAATGTGTGAGCTCAGTGAACGATGTAGTTAGTTTGAGCTGAAAAGTGACTGCCCTTACCTGAAACGAAGTCTTGCTTGTAGGAAGACCCAGAGATTGGGATTTAACTCCATTTCTGAAGGGAAACACACAGCATAGTTCTCATCCATGGATCACAATCTGCTTTAGAGCGAGAAGCACGCTCTTGCTTTCTAGAGTCTCTAACACAGCAGGAAACGTGAGTGTGCTGAGAACAAAAGAACGTTGTTTCCTACACATACGGACCATATCTAGTCCAACTCTGCTTCTGAAACTCATACAAAGCACTGCTCCTCTATCATCCAATGCTTGTCAGTTAAGATGGAAAACGTGTGAGCTTCATGAACGATGTAGTTCGTTTGAGCAGAAAAGTGACTGCCCTTACCTTAAACGAAGTCTTTCTTGTAGGAAGACTCAGAGCCTGGGATTTAACTCCATTTCTGAATTGAAACACACAGCATAGTTCTCATCCATGGATCACACTCTGCTTTAGAGTGAGAAGCACGCTCTTGCTTTCTAGAGTCTCTAACACAGCAGGAAACGTGAGTGTGCTGAGAACAAAAGAACGGTGTTTCCTACACATACGGACCATATCTAGTCCAACTCTGCTTCTGAAACTCATACAAAGCACTGCTCCTCTAACATCCAATGCTTGTCAGTTAAGATGGAAAACGTGTGAGCTTCATGAACGATGTAGTTCGTTTGAGCAGAAAAGTGACTGCCCTTACCTTAAACGAAGTCTTGCTTGTAGGAAGACTCAGAGCCTGGGATTTAACTCCATTTCTGAATTGAAACACACAGCAGTGTTCTCATCCACTGATCACACTCTGCTTTAGAACAAGAAGCACGCTCTTGCTTTCTAGAGTCTCTAAGACAGCAGGAAACATGAGTGTGCTCAGAACAAACGAACGGTGTTTCCTACACATACGGACCATATCTAGTCCAACTCTGATTCTGAAACTGATACAAAGCACTGGTCCTCTAACATCCAATGTTTGTCAGTTAAGATGAGAAACATGTGAGCTTTGTGAATGATGTAGTTCCTTTGAACTGAAAAGTGACTGCCCTTACCTGAAACGAAGTCTTGCTTGTAGGAAGACACAGAGCATGGGATTTAACTCCATTTCTGAAGGGAAAAACACAGCATAGTATTCATCCATGGATCACACTCTGCTTTAGAGCAAGAAGCACACTCTTGCTTTCTAGATTCTCTAAGACAGCAGGAAATCTGAGTGTGCCCAGAACAAAAGTACGGTGTTTCCTACACATATGGACCATGTCTAGTCCAAATCTGCTTCTGAAACTGATACAAAGCACTGACCCTCTAACATCCAATGCTTGTCAGTTAAGATGAGAAATGTGTGAGCTCAGTGAACGATGTAGTTCGTTTGAGCAGAAAAGTGACTGCCCTTACCTGAAACGAAGTCTTGCTTGTAGGAAGACTCAGAGCCTGGGATTTAACTCCATTTCTGAAGTGAAACACACAGCAGTGTTCTCATCCATTGATGACACTCTGCTTTAGAACAAGAAGCACGCTCTTGCTTTCTCGAGTCTCTAAGACAGCAGGAAACGTGAGTGTGCTGAGAAGAAAAGAACCTTGTTTCCTACACATCCGGAAAATATCTAGTCCAACTCTACTTCTTAAACTGATACAAAGCACTGGTCCTCTAACATCCAATGCTTGTCTGTTAAGATGAGAAATGTGTGAGCTCAGTGAACGATGTAGTTAGTTTGAGCTGAAAAGTGACTGCCCTTACCTGAAACGAAGTCTTGCTTGTAGGAAGACCCAGAGATTGGGATTTAACTCCATTTCTGAAGGGAAACACACAGCATAGTTCTCATCCATGGATCACACTCTGCTTTAGAGCGAGAAGCACGCTCTTGCTTTCTAGAGTCTCTAACACAGCAGGAAACATGAGTGTGCTGAGAACAAAAGAACGTTGTTTCCTACACATACGGACCATATCTAGTCCAACTCTGCTTCTGAAACTCATACAAAGCACTGCTCCTCTAACATCCAATGCTTGTCAGTTAAGATGGAAAACGTGTGAGCTTCATGAACGATGTAGTTCGTTTGAGCAGAAAAGTGACTGCCCTTACCTTAAACGAAGTCTTGCTTGTAGGAAGACTCAGAGCCTGGGATTTAACTCCATTTCTGAATTGAAACACACAGCAGTGTTCTCATCCATTGATCACACTCTGCTTTAGAACAAGAAGCACGCTCTTGCTTTCTAGAGTCTCTAAGACAGCAGGAAACGTGAGTGTGCTGAGAACAAAAGAACGGTGTTTCCTACACATACGGACATATCTAGTCCAACTCTGCTTCTGAAACTGATACAAAGCACTGGTCCTCTAACATCCAATGTTTGTCAGTTAAGATGCGAAACGTGTGAGCTTTGTGAATGATGTAGTTCCTTTGAACTGAAAAGTGACTGCCCTTACCTGAAACGAAGTCTTGCTTGTAGGAAGACACAGAGCCTGTGATTTAACTCCATTTCTGAAGGGAAACACACAGCATAGTATTCATCCATGGATCACACTCTGCTTTAGAGCGAGAAGCACACACTTGCTTTCTAGATTCTCTAAGACAGCAGGAAATCTGAGTGTGCCCAGAACAAAAGTACGGTGTTTCCTACACATATGGACCATATCTTGTCCAAATCTGCTTCTGAAACTGATACAAAGCACTGACCCTCTAACATCCAATGCTTGTCAGTTAAGATGAGAAATGTGTGAGCTCAGTGAACGATGTAGTTCGTTTGAGCAGAAAAGTGACTGCCCTTACCTGAAACGAAGTCTTGCTTGTAGGAAGACTCAGAGCCTGGGATTTAACTCCATTTCTGAAGTGAAACACACAGCAGTGTTCTCATCCATTGATGACACTCTGCTTTAGAACAAGAAGCACGCTCTTGCTTTCTAGAGTCTCTAAGACAGCAGGAAACGTGAGTGTGCTGAGAAGAAAAGAACCTTGTTTCCTACACATCCGGAAAATATCTAGTCCAACTCTACTTCTTAAACTGATACAAAGCACTGGTCCTCTAACATCCCATGCTTGTCTGTTAAGATGAGAAATGTGTGAGCTCAGTGAACGATGTAGTTAGTTTGAGCTGAAAAGTGACTGCCCTTACCTGAAACGAAGTCTTGCTTGTAGGAAGACCCAGAGATTGGGATTTAACTCCATTTCTGAAGGGAAACACACAGCATAGTTCTCATCCATGGATCACACTCTGCTTTAGAGCGAGAAGCACGCTCTTGCTTTCTAGAGTCTCTAACACAGCAGGAAACGTGAGTGTGCTGAGAACAAAAGAACGTTGTTTCCTACACATATGGACCATATCTAGTCCAACTCTGCTTCTGAAACTCATACAAAGCACTGCTCCTCTAACATCCAATGCTTGTCAGTTAAGATGGAAAACGTGTGAGCTTCATGAACGATGTAGTTCGTTTGAGCAGAAAAGTGACTGCCCTTACCTTAAACGAAGTCTTGCTTGTAGGAAGACTCAGAGCCTGGGATTTAACTCCATTTCTGAATTGAAACACACAGCAGTGTTCTCATCCATTGATCACACTCTGCTTTAGAACAAGAAGCACGCTCTTGCTTTCTAGAGTCTCTAAGACAGCAGGAAACGTGAGTGTGCTGAGAACAAAAGAACGGTGTTTCCTACACATACGGACCATATCTAGTCCAACTCTGCTTCTGAAACTGATACAAAGCACTGGTCCTCTAACATCCAATGTTTGTCAGTTAAGATGAGAAACGTGTGAGCTTTGTGAATGATGTAGTTCCTTTGAACTGAAAAGTGACTGCCCTTACCTGAAACGAAGTCTTGCTTGTTGGAAGACACAGAGCCTGTGATTTAACTCCATTTCTGAAGGGAAACACACAGCATAGTATTCATCCATGGATCACACTCTGCTTTAGAGCGAGAAGCACACTCTTGCTTTCTAGATTCTCTAAGACAGCAGGAAATCTGAGTGTGCCCAGAACAAAAGTATGGTGTTTCCTACACATATGGACCATATCTAGTCCAAATCTGCTTCTGAAACTGATACAAAGCACTGACCCTCTAACATCCAATGCTTGTCAGTTAAGATGAGAAATGTGTGAGCTCAGTGAACGATGTAGTTCGTTTGAGCAGAAAAGTGACTGCCCTTACCTGAAACGAAGTCTTGCTTGTAGGAAGACTCAGAGCCTGGGATTTAACTCCATTTCTGAAGTGAAACACACAGCAGTGTTCTCATCCATTGATGACACTCTGCTTTAGAACAAGAAGCACGCTCTTGCTTTCTAGAGTCTCTAAGAAAGCAGGAAACGTGAGTGAGCTGAGAAGAAAAGAACCTTGTTTCCTACACATCCGGAAAATATCTAGTCCAACTCTACTTCTTAAACTGATACTAAGCACTGGTCCTCTAACATCCAATGCTTGTCTGTTAAGATGAGAAATGTGTGAGCTCAGTGAACGATGTAGTTAGTTTGAGCTGAAAAGTGACTGCCCTTACCTGAAACGAAGTCTTGCTTGTAGGAAGACCCAGAGATTGGGATTTAACTCCATTTCTGAAGGGAAACACACAGCATAGTTCTCATCCATGGATCACAATCTGCTTTAGAGCGAGAAGCACGCTCTTGCTTTCTAGAGTCTCTAACACAGCAGGAAACGTGAGTGTGCTGAGAACAAAAGAACGTTGTTTCCTACACATACGGACCATATCTAGTCCAACTCTGCTTCTGAAACTCATACAAAGCACTGCTCCTCTATCATCCAATGCTTGTCAGTTAAGATGGAAAACGTGTGAGCTTCATGAACGATGTAGTTCGTTTGAGCAGAAAAGTGACTGCCCTTACCTTAAACGAAGTCTTTCTTGTAGGAAGACTCAGAGCCTGGGATTTAACTCCATTTCTGAATTGAAACACACAGCATAGTTCTCATCCATGGATCACACTCTGCTTTAGAGTGAGAAGCACGCTCTTGCTTTCTAGAGTCTCTAACACAGCAGGAAACGTGAGTGTGCTGAGAACAAAAGAACGGTGTTTCCTACACATACGGACCATATCTAGTCCAACTCTGCTTCTGAAACTCATACAAAGCACTGCTCCTCTAACATCCAATGCTTGTCAGTTAAGATGGAAAACGTGTGAGCTTCATGAACGATGTAGTTCGTTTGAGCAGAAAAGTGACTGCCCTTACCTTAAACGAAGTCTTGCTTGTAGGAAGACTCAGAGCCTGGGATTTAACTCCATTTCTGAATTGAAACACACAGCAGTGTTCTCATCCACTGATCACACTCTGCTTTAGAACAAGAAGCACGCTCTTGCTTTCTAGAGTCTCTAAGACAGCAGGAAACATGAGTGTGCTCAGAACAAACGAACGGTGTTTCCTACACATACGGACCATATCTAGTCCAACTCTGATTCTGAAACTGATACAAAGCACTGGTCCTCTAACATCCAATGTTTGTCAGTTAAGATGAGAAACATGTGAGCTTTGTGAATGATGTAGTTCCTTTGAACTGAAAAGTGACTGCCCTTACCTGAAACGAAGTCTTGCTTGTAGGAAGACACAGAGCATGGGATTTAACTCCATTTCTGAAGGGAAAAACACAGCATAGTATTCATCCATGGATCACACTCTGCTTTAGAGCAAGAAGCACACTCTTGCTTTCTAGATTCTCTAAGACAGCAGGAAATCTGAGTGTGCCCAGAACAAAAGTACGGTGTTTCCTACACATATGGACCATGTCTAGTCCAAATCTGCTTCTGAAACTGATACAAAGCACTGACCCTCTAACATCCAATGCTTGTCAGTTAAGATGAGAAATGTGTGAGCTCAGTGAACGATGTAGTTCGTTTGAGCAGAAAAGTGACTGCCCTTACCTGAAACGAAGTCTTGCTTGTAGGAAGACTCAGAGCCTGGGATTTAACTCCATTTCTGAAGTGAAACACACAGCAGTGTTCTCATCCATTGATGACACTCTGCTTTAGAACAAGAAGCACGCTCTTGCTTTCTCGAGTCTCTAAGACAGCAGGAAACGTGAGTGTGCTGAGAAGAAAAGAACCTTGTTTCCTACACATCCGGAAAATATCTAGTCCAACTCTACTTCTTAAACTGATACAAAGCACTGGTCCTCTAACATCCAATGCTTGTCTGTTAAGATGAGAAATGTGTGAGCTCAGTGAACGATGTAGTTAGTTTGAGCTGAAAAGTGACTGCCCTTACCTGAAACGAAGTCTTGCTTGTAGGAAGACCCAGAGATTGGGATTTAACTCCATTTCTGAAGGGAAACACACAGCATAGTTCTCATCCATGGATCACACTCTGCTTTAGAGCGAGAAGCACGCTCTTGCTTTCTAGAGTCTCTAACACAGCAGGAAACATGAGTGTGCTGAGAACAAAAGAACGTTGTTTCCTACACATACGGACCATATCTAGTCCAACTCTGCTTCTGAAACTCATACAAAGCACTGCTCCTCTAACATCCAATGCTTGTCAGTTAAGATGGAAAACGTGTGAGCTTCATGAACGATGTAGTTCGTTTGAGCAGAAAAGTGACTGCCCTTACCTTAAACGAAGTCTTGCTTGTAGGAAGACTCAGAGCCTGGGATTTAACTCCATTTCTGAATTGAAACACACAGCAGTGTTCTCATCCATTGATCACACTCTGCTTTAGAACAAGAAGCACGCTCTTGCTTTCTAGAGTCTCTAAGACAGCAGGAAACGTGAGTGTGCTGAGAACAAAAGAACGGTGTTTCCTACACATACGGACCATATCTAGTCCAACTCTGCTTCTGAAACTGATACAAAGCACTGGTCCTCTAACATCCAATGTTTGTCAGTTAAGATGAGAAACGTGTGAGCTTTGTGAATGATGTAGTTCCTTTGAACTGAAAAGTGACTGCCCTTACCTGAAACGAAGTCTTGCTTGTAGGAAGACACAGAGCCTGTGATTTAACTCCATTTCTGAAGGGAAACACACAGCATAGTATTCATCCATGGATCACACTCTGCTTTAGAGCGAGAAGCACACTCTTGCTTTCTAGATTCTCTAAGACAGCAGGAAATCTGAGTGTGCCCAGAACAAAAGTACGGTGTTTCCTACACATATGGGCCATATCTAGTCCAAATCTGCTTCTGAAACTGATACAAAGCACTGACCCTCTAACATCCAATGCTTGTCAGTTAAGATGAGAAATGTGTGAGCTCAGTGAACGATGTAGTTCGTTTGAGCAGAAAAGTGACTGCCCTTACCTGAAACGAAGTCTTGCTTGTAGGAAGACTCAGAGCCTGGGATTTAACTCCATTTCTGAAGTGAAACACACAGCAGTGTTCTCATCCATTGATGACACTCTGCTTTAGAACAAGAAGCACGCTCTTGCTTTCTAGAGTCTCTAAGACAGCAGGAAACGTGAGTGTGCTGAGAAGAAAAGAACCTTGTTTCCTACACATCCGGAAAATATCTACTCCAACTCTACTTCTTAAACTGATACTAAGCACTGGTCCTCTAACATCCAATGCTTGTCTGTTGAGATGAGAAATGTGTGAGCTCAGTGAACGATGTAGTTCGTTTGAGCAGAAAAGTGACTGCCCTTACCTTAAACGAAGTCTTTCTTGTAGGAAGACTCAGAGCCTGGGATTTAACTCCATATCTGAATTGAAACACACAGCATAGTTCTCATCCATGGATCACACTCTGCTTTAGAGTGATAAGCACGCTCTTGCTTTCTAGAGTCTCTAACACAGCAGGAAACGTGAGTGTGCTGAGAACAAAAGAACGTTGTTTCCTACACATACGGACCATATCTACTCCAACTCTGCTTCTGAAACTCATACAAAGCACTGTTCCTCTAACATCCAATTCTTGTCAGTTAAATTGGAAAACGTGTGAGCTTCATGAACGATGTAGTTCGTTTGAGCAGAAAAGTGACTGCCCTTACCTTAAACGAAGTCTTGCTTGTAGGAAGACTCAGAGCCTGGGATTTAACTCCATTTCTGAATTGAAACACACAGCAGTGTTCTCATCCATTGATCACACTCTGCTTTAGAACAAGAAGCACGCTCTTGCTTTCTAGAGTCTCTAAGACAGCAGGAAACGTGAGTGTGCTCAGAACAAACGAACGGTGTTTCCTACACATACGGACCATATCTAGTCCAACTCTGATTCTGAAACTGATACAAAGCACTGGTCCTCTAACATCCAATGTTTGTCAGTTAAGATGAGAAACGTGTGAGCTTTGTGAATGATGTAGTTCCTTTGAACTGAAAAGTGACTGCCCTTACCTGAAACGAAGTCTTGCTTGTAGGAAGACACAGAGCATGGGATTTAACTCCATTTCTGAAGGGAAAAACACAGCATAGTATTCATCCATGGATCACACTCTGCTTTAGAGCGAGAAGCACACTCTTGCTTTCTAGATTCTCTAAGACAGCAGGAAATCTGAGTGTACCCAGAACAAAAGTACGGTGTTTCCTACACATATGGACCATATCTAGTCCAAATCTGCTTCTGAAACTGATACAAAGCACTGACCCTCTAACATCCAATGCTTGTCAGTTAAGATGAGAAATGTGTGAGCTCAGTGAACGATGTAGTTCGTTTGAGCAGAAAAGTGACTGCCCTTACCTGAAACGAAGTCTTGCTTGTAGGAAGACTCAGAGCCTGGGATTTAACTCCATTTCTGAAGTGAAACACACAGCAGTGTTCTCATCCATTGATGACACTCTGCTTTAGAACAAGAAGCATGCTCTTGCTTTCTAGAATCTCTAAGACAGCAGGAAACGTGAGTGTGCTGAGAAGAAAAGAACCTTGTTTCCTACACATCCGGAAAATATCTAGTCCAACTCTACTTCTTAAACTGATACAAAGCACTGGTCCTCTAACATCCAATGCTTGTCTGTTAAGATGAGAAATGTGTGAGCTCAGTGAACGATGTAGTTCGTTTGAGCAGAAAAATGACTGCCCTTAACTGAAACGAAGACTTGCTTGTAGGAAGACTCAGAGCTTGGGATTAAACTCCATTTCTGAAGTGAAACACACAGCAGTGTAATCATCCTTTGATCACACTCTGCTTTAAAACAAGAAGCACGCTCTTGCTTTCTAGAGTCTCTAACACAGCAGGAAACGTGAGTGTGCTGAGAACAAAAGAACGGTGTTTCCTACATATACAGACCATATGTAGTCCAAATCTGCTTCTGAAACTGATACAAAGCACTGACCCTCTAACATCCAATGCTTGTCAGTTAAGATGAGAAACGTGTAAGCTTTGTGAACGATGTAGTTCGTTTGAGCAGAAAAGTGACTGCCCTTACGTGAATCGAAGTCTTGCTTGTAGGAAGACTCAGAGCCTGGGATTTAACTCCATTTCTGAAGTAAAACACACAGCAGTGTAATCATCCATTGATCACACTCTGCTTTAGAACAAGAAGCATGCTCTTGCTTTCTAGAGTCTCTAAGACAGCAGGAAACGTGAGTGTGCTGAGAACATAAGAACACTGTTTCCTACACATACGGACATGATATAGTCCAACTCTGCTTCTGAAACTGATACAAAGCAATGGTCCTCTAACATCCAATGCTTGTCTATTAAGATTAGAAACGTGTGAGCTCCGTGAAGGATGTAGTTCCTTTGCGCTGAAAAGTGACTGCCCTTACCTGAAAAGAAGTCTTGCTTGTAGGAAGACACAGAGCCTGGGATTTAACTCAATTTCTGAAGGGAAACACACAGCATAGTTCTCACCCATGGATCACACTCTGCTTTACAGCAAGAAGCACGCACTTGCTTTCTAGAGTCACTAATAGAGCAGGAAATCTGAGTGTGCCCAGAACAAAAGAACGGAGTTTCCTACACATATGGACCATATCTAGTCCAAATCTTCTTCTGAAACTGATACAAAGCACTGACCCTCTAACATCCAATGCTTGTCAGTTAAGATGAGAAACGTGTGAGCTCAGTGAACGATGTAGTTCGTTTGAGCAGAAAAGTGACTGCCCTTACCTGAAACGAAGTCTTGCTTGTAGGAAGACTCAGAGCCTGGGATTTAACTCCATTTCTGAAGGGAAACACACAGCATAGTTCTCATCCATGGATCACACTCTGCTTTAGAGCGAGAAGCACGCTCTTGCTTTCTAGATTCTCTAAGACAGCAGGAAACGTGAGTGTGCTGAGAACAAAAGAACGGTGTTTCCTATATATACAGACCATATGTAGTCCAAATCTGCTTCTGAAACTGATACAAAGCACTGACCCTCTAACATCCAATGCTTGTCAGTTAAGATGAGAAACGTGTGAGCTTTGTGAACGATGTAGTTCGTTTGAGCAGAAAAGTGACTGCCCTTACCTGAATCGAAGTCTTGCTTGTAGGAAGACTCAGAGCCTGGGATTTAACTCCATTTCTGAAGTAAAACACACAGCAGTGTAATCATCCATTGATCACACTCTGCTTTAGAACAAGAAGCACGCTCTTGCATTCTAGAGTCTCTAAGACAGCAGGAAACGTGTGTGTGTTGAGAACAAAAGAACGGTGTTTCCTACACATACGGACCATATCTAGTTCAACTCTGCTTCTGAAACTGATACAAAGCACTGGTCCTCTAACATCCAATGCTTATCTGTTGAGATGAGAAATGTGTGAGCTCCGTGAACGATGTAGTTCGTTTGAGCTGAAAAGTGACTGCCCTTACCTGAAACGAAGTCTTGCTTGTGGGAAGACACAGAGCCTGGGATTTAACTCCATTTCTGTAGGGAAACACACAGCATAGTTCTCATCCATGGATCACACTCTGCTTTAGAGCGAGAAGCACGCTCTTGCTCTCTAGAGTCTCTAAGACAGCAGGAAACGTGAGTGTGCTGAGAACAAAAGAACGGTGTTTCCTACACATACGGACCATATCTAGTCCAACTCTGCTTCTGAAACTGACACAAAGCACTGACCCTCTAACATCCAATGCTTGTCAGTTAAGATGAGAAACGTGTGATCTTCGTGAACGATGTAGTTCGTTTGAGCAGAAAAGTGACTGCCCTTTAACTGAAACGAAGACTTGCTTGTAGGAAGACTCAGAGCTTGGGATTTAACTCCATTTCTGAAGTGAAACACACAGCAGTGTAATCATCCATTGATCACACTCTGCTTTAGAACAAGAAGCACGCTCTTGCTTTCTAGAGTCTCTAACACAGCAGGAAACGTGAGTGTGCTGAGAACAAAAGAACGTTGTTTCCTACACATACGGACCATATCTAGTCCAACTCTGCTTCTGAAACTCATACAAAGCACTGCTCCTCTAACATCCAATGCTTGTCAGTTAAATTGGAAAACGTGTGAGCTTCATGAACGATGTAGTTCGTTTGAGCAGAAAAGTGACTGCCCTTACCTTAAACGAAGTCTTGCTTGTAGGAAGACTCAGAGCCTGGGATTTAACTCCATTTCTGAATTGAAACACACAGCAGTGTTCTCATCCATTGATCACACTCTGCTTTAGAACAAGAAGCACGCTCTTGCTTTCTAGAGTCTCTAAGACAGCAGGAAACGTGAGTGTGCTCAGAACAAACGAACGGTGTTTCCTACACATACGGACCATATCTAGTCCAACTCTGATTCTGAAACTGATACAAAGCACTGGTCCTCTAACATCCAATGTTTGTCAGTTAAGATGAGAAACGTGTGAGCTTTGTGAATGATGTAGTTCCTTTGAACTGAAAAGTGACTGCCCTTACCTGAAACGAAGTCTTGCTTGTAGGAAGACACAGAGCATGGGATTTAACTCCATTTCTGAAGGGAAAAACACAGCATAGTATTCATCCATGGATCACACTCTGCTTTAGAGCGAGAAGCACACTCTTGCTTTCTAGATTCTCTAAGACAGCAGGAAATCTGAGTGTGCCCAGAACAAAAGTACGGTGTTTCCTACACATATGGACCATATCTAGTCCAAATCTGCTTCTGAAACTGATACAAAGCACTGACCCTCTAACATCCAATGCTTGTCAGTTAAGATGAGAAATGTGTGAGCTCAGTGAACGATGTAGTTCGTTTGAGCAGAAAAGTGACTGCCCTTACCTGAAACGAAGTCTTGCTTGTAGGAAGACTCAGAGCCTGGGATTTAACTCCATTTCTGAAGTGAAACACACAGCAGTGTTCTCATCCATTGATGACACTCTGCTTTAGAACAAGAAGCATGCTCTTGCTTTCTAGAATCTCTAAGACAGCAGGAAACGTGAGTGTGCTGAGAAGAAAAGAACCTTGTTTCCTACACATCCGGAAAATATCTAGTCCAACTCTACTTCTTAAACTGATACAAAGCACTGGTCCTCTAACATCCAATGCTTGTCTGTTAAGATGAGAAATGTGTGAGCTCAGTGAACGATGTAGTTAGTTTGAGCTGAAAAGTGACTGCCCTTACCTGAAACGAAGTCTTGCTTGTAGGAAGACCCAGAGATTGGGATTTAACTCCATTTCTGAAGGGAAACACACAGCATAGTTCTCATCTATGGATCACAATCTGCTTTAGAGCGAGAAGCACGCTCTTGCTTTCTAGAGTCTCTAACACAGCAAGAAACGTGAGTGTGCTGAGAACAAAAGAACGTTGTTTCCTACAAATACGGACCATATCTAGTCCAACTCTGCTTCTTAAACTGATACAAAGCACTGACCCTCTAACCTCCAATGCTTGTCAGTTAAGATGAGAAACGTGTGAGCTCAGTGAACGATGTAGTTCGTTTGAGCAGAAAAGTGACTGCCCTTACCTGAAACGAAGTCTTGCTTGTAGGAAGACTCAGAGCCTGGGATTTAACTCCATTTCTGAAGGCAAACACACAGCATAGTTCTCATCCATGGATCACACTCTGCTTTAGAGCGAGAAGCACGCTCTTGCTTTCTATAGTCTCTAAGACAGCAGGAAACGTGAGTGTACTGAGAACAAAAGAACGGTGTTTCCTACATATACAGACCATATGTAGTACAACTCTGCTTCTGAAACTGATACAAAGCACTGACCCTCTAACATCCAATGCTTGTCAGTTAAGATGAGAAACGTGTGATCTTCGTGAACGATGTAGTTCGTTTGAGCAGAAAAGTGACTGCCCTTAACTGAAACGAAGACTTGCTTGTAGGAAGACTCAGAGCTTGGGATTAAACTCCATTTCTGAAGTGAAACACACAGCAGTGTAATCATCCTTTGATCACACTCTGCTTTAATACAAGAAGCACGCTCTTGCTTTCTAGAGTCTCTAACACAGCAGGAAACGTGAGTGTGCTGAGAACAAAAGAACGGTGTTTCCTACATATACAGACCGTATGTAGTCCAAATCTGCTTCTGAAACTAATACAAAGCACTGACCCTCTAACATCCAATGCTTGTCAGTTAAGATGAGAAACGTGTAAGCTTTGTGAACGATGTAGTTCGTTTGAGCAGAAAAGTGACTGCCCTTACCTGAATCGAAGTCTTGCTTGTAGGAAGACTCAGAGCCTGGGATTTAACTCCATTTCTGAAGTAAAACACGCAGCAGTGTAATCATCCATTGATCACACTCTGCTTTAGAACAAGAAGCAAGTTCTTGCTTTCTAGAGTCTCTAAGACAGCAGGAAACGTGTGTGTGTTGAGAACAAAAGAACGGTGTTTCCTACACATACGGACCATATCTAGTTCAACTCTGCTTCTGAAACTGATACAAAGCACTGGTCCTCTAACATCCAATGCTTGTCTATTGAGATGAGAAATGTGTGAGCTCCGTGAACGCTGTAGTTCGTTTGAGCTGAAAAGTGACTGCCCTTACCTGAAAAGATGTCTTGCTTGTAGGAAGACACAGAGCCTGGGATTTAACTCCATTTCTGAAGGGAAACACACAGCATAGTTCTCATCCATGGATCACACTCTTCTTTAGAGCAAGAAGCATGCTCTTGCTTTCTAGAGTCTCTGAGACAACAAGAAACGTGAGTGTGCTGAGAACAAAAGAACCGATTTTCCTACACATATGGACCATATCTAGTCCAACTCTGCTTTTTAACTGATACAAAGCACTGGTCTTCTAACATACAATGCTTGTCTGTTGAGATGAGAAACGTGTGTGCTCCGTGAACGATGTAGTTCGTTTGAGCTTACAAGTGACTGCCCTTACCAGAAAAGATGTCTTGCTTGTAGGAAGACACTGAGCCTGGGATTTAACTCCATTTCTGAATGGAAACACACAGCATAGTTGTCATCCATGGATCACACTCTGCTTTAGAGCGAGAAGCACGCTCTTGCTTTCCAGAGTCTCTAATACAGCAGGTAATCTGAGTGTGCCCAGAACAAAAGAACGGTGTTTCCTACACATACGGACCATATCTAGTCCAAATCTGCTTCTGAAACTGACACAAAGCACTGACCCTCTAACATCCAATGCTTGTCAGTTAAGATGAGAAACGTGTGATCTTCGTGAACGATGTAGTTCGTTTGAGCAGAAAAGTGACTGCCCTTAACTGAAACGAAGACTTCCTTGTAGGAAGACTCAGAGCTTGGGATTTAACTCCATTTCTGAAGTGAAACACACAGCAGTGTAATCATCAATTGATCACACTCTGCTTTAGAACAGGAAGCATGCTCTTGCTTTCTAGAGTCTCTAAGACAGCAGGAAACGTGAGTGTGCTGAGAACATAAGAACACTGTTTCCTACACATACAGACATTATATAGTCCAACTCTGCCTCTGAAACTGATACAAAGCAATGGTCCTCTAACATCCAATGCTTGTCTATTAAGATTAGAAACGTGTGAGCTCCGTGAAGGATGTAGTTCCTTTGCGCTGAAAAGTGACTGCCCTTACCTGAAAAGAAGTCTTGCTTGTAGGAAGACACAGAGCCTGGGATTTAACTCCATTTCTGAAGGGAAACACACAGCATAGTTCTCATCCATGGATCACACTCTGCTTTAGAGCGAGAAGCACGCTCTTGCTTTCTAGATTCTCTAAGACAGCAGGAAACGTGAGTGTGCTGAGAACAAAAGAACGGTGTTTCCTACATATACAGACCATATGTAGTCCAAATCTGCTTCTGAAACTGATACAAAGCACTGACCCTCTAACATCCAATGCTTGTCAGTTAAGATGAGAAACGTGTGAGCTTCGTGAACGATGTAGTTCGTTTGAGCAGAAAAGTGACTGCCCTTACCTGAATCGAAGTCTTGCTTGTAGGAAGACTCAGAGCCTGGGATTTAACTCCATTTCTGAAGTAAAACACACAGCAGTGTAATCATCCATTGATCACACTCTGCTTTAGAACAAGAAGCACGCTCTTGCATTCTAGAGTCTCTAAGACAGCAGGAAACGTGTGTGTGTTGAGAACAAAAGAACGGTGTTTCCTACACATACGGACCATATCTAGTTCAACTCTGCTTCTGAAACTGATACAAAGCACTGGTCCTCTAACATCCAATGCTTATCTGTTGAGATGAGAAATGTGTGAGCTCCGTGAACGATGTAGTTCGTTTGAGCTGAAAAGTGACTGCCCTTACCTGAAACGAAGTCTTGCTTGTGGGAAGACACAGAGCCTGGGATTTAACTCCATTTCTGTAGGGAAACACACAGCATAGTTCTCATCCATGGATCACACTCTGCTTTAGAGCGAGAAGCACGCTCTTGCTCTCTAGAGTCTCTAAGACAGCAGGAAACGTGAGTGTGCTGAGAACAAAAGAACGGTGTTTCCTACACATACGGACCATATCTAGTCCAACTCTGCTTCTGAAACTGACACAAAGCACTGACCCTCTAACATCCAATGCTTGTCAGTTAAGATGAGAAACGTGTGATCTTCGTGAACGATGTAGTTCGTTTGAGCAGAAAAGTGACTGCCCTTAACTGAAACGAAGACTTGCTTGTAGGAAGACTCAGAGCTTGGGATTTAACTCCATTTCTGAAGTGAAACACACAGCAGTGTAATCATCCATTGATCACACTCTGCTTTAGAACAAGAAGCACGCTCTTGCTTTCTAGAGTCTCTAACACAGCAGGAAACGTGAGTGTGCTGAGAACAAAAGAACGTTGTTTCCTACACATACGGACCATATCTAGTCCAACTCTGCTTCTGAAACTCATACAAAGCACTGCTCCTCTAACATCCAATGCTTGTCAGTTAAATTGGAAAACGTGTGAGCTTCATGAACGATGTAGTTCGTTTGAGCAGAAAAGTGACTGCCCTTACCTTAAACGAAGTCTTGCTTGTAGGAAGACTCAGAGCCTGGGATTTAACTCCATTTCTGAATTGAAACACACAGCAGTGTTCTCATCCATTGATCACACTCTGCTTTAGAACAAGAAGCACGCTCTTGCTTTCTAGAGTCTCTAAGACAGCAGGAAACGTGAGTGTGCTCAGAACAAACGAACGGTGTTTCCTACACATACGGACCATATCTAGTCCAACTCTGATTCTGAAACTGATACAAAGCACTGGTCCTCTAACATCCAATGTTTGTCAGTTAAGATGAGAAACGTGTGAGCTTTGTGAATGATGTAGTTCCTTTGAACTGAAAAGTGACTGCCCTTACCTGAAACGAAGTCTTGCTTGTAGGAAGACACAGAGCATGGGATTTAACTCCATTTCTGAAGGGAAAAACACAGCATAGTATTCATCCATGGATCACACTCTGCTTTAGAGCGAGAAGCACACTCTTGCTTTCTAGATTCTCTAAGACAGCAGGAAATCTGAGTGTGCCCAGAACAAAAGTACGGTGTTTCCTACACATATGGACCATATCTAGTCCAAATCTGCTTCTGAAACTGATACAAAGCACTGACCCTCTAACATCCAATGCTTGTCAGTTAAGATGAGAAATGTGTGAGCTCAGTGAACGATGTAGTTCGTTTGAGCAGAAAAGTGACTGCCCTTACCTGAAACGAAGTCTTGCTTGTAGGAAGACTCAGAGCCTGGGATTTAACTCCATTTCTGAAGTGAAACACACAGCAGTGTTCTCATCCATTGATGACACTCTGCTTTAGAACAAGAAGCATGCTCTTGCTTTCTAGAATCTCTAAGACAGCAGGAAACGTGAGTGTGCTGAGAAGAAAAGAACCTTGTTTCCTACACATCCGGAAAATATCTAGTCCAACTCTACTTCTTAAACTGATACAAAGCACTGGTCCTCTAACATCCAATGCTTGTCTGTTAAGATGAGAAATGTGTGAGCTCAGTGAACGATGTAGTTAGTTTGAGCTGAAAAGTGACTGCCCTTACCTGAAACGAAGTCTTGCTTGTAGGAAGACCCAGAGATTGGGATTTAACTCCATTTCTGAAGGGAAACACACAGCATAGTTCTCATCCATGGATCACAATCTGCTTTAGAGCGAGAAGCACGCTCTTGCTTTCTAGAGTCTCTAACACAGCAAGAAATGTGAGTGTGCTGAGAACTAAAGAACGTTGTTTCCTACAAATACGGACCATATCTAGTCCAACTCTGCTTCTTAAACTGATACAAAGCACTGACCCTCTAACCTCCAATGCTTGTCAGTTAAGATGAGAAACGTGTGAGCTCAGTGAACGATGTAGTTCGTTTGAGCAGAAAAGTGACTGCCCTTACCTGAAACGAAGTCTTGCTTGTAGGAAGACTCAGAGCCTGGGATTTAACTCCATTTCTGAAGGCAAACACACAGCATAGTTCTCATCCATGGATCACACTCTGCTTTAGAGCGAGAAGCACGCTCTTGCTTTCTATAGTCTCTAAGACAGCAGGAAACGTGAGTGTACTGAGAACAAAAGAACGGTGTTTCCTACATATACAGACCATATGTAGTACAACTCTGCTTCTGAAACTGATACAAAGCACTGACCCTCTAACATCCAATGCTTGTCAGTTAAGATGAGAAACGTGTGATCTTCGTGAACGATGTAGTTCGTTTGAGCAGAAAAGTGACTGCCCTTAACTGAAACGAAGACTTGCTTGTAGGAAGACTCAGAGCTTGGGATTAAACTCCATTTCTGAAGTGAAACACACAGCAGTGTAATCATCCTTTGATCACACTCTGCTTTAATACAAGAAGCACGCTCTTGCTTTCTAGAGTCTCTAACACAGCAGGAAACGTGAGTGTGCTGAGAACAAAAGAACGGTGTTTCCTACATATACAGACCGTATGTAGTCCAAATCTGCTTCTGAAACTGATACAAAGCACTGACCCTCTAACATCCAATGCTTGTCAGTTAAGATGAGAAACGTGTAAGCTTTGTGAACGATGTAGTTCGTTTGAGCAGAAAAGTGACTGCCCTTACCTGAATCGAAGTCTTGCTTGTAGGAAGACTCAGAGCCTGGGATTTAACTCCATTTCTGAAGTAAAACACGCAGCAGTGTAATCATCCATTGATCACACTCTGCTTTAGAACAAGAAGCAAGTTCTTGCTTTCTAGAGTCTCTAAGACAGCAGGAAACGTGTGTGTGTTGAGAACAAAAGAACGGTGTTTCCTACACATACGGACCATATCTAGTTCAACTCTGCTTCTGAAACTGATACAAAGCACTGGTCCTCTAACATCCAATGCTTGTCTATTGAGATGAGAAATGTGTGAGCTCCGTGAACGCTGTAGTTCGTTTGAGCTGAAAAGTGACTGCCCTTACCTGAAAAGATGTCTTGCTTGTAGGAAGACACAGAGCCTGGGATTTAACTCCATTTCTGAAGGGAAACACACAGCATAGTTCTCATCCATGGATCACACTCTTCTTTAGAGCAAGAAGCATGCTCTTGCTTTCTAGAGTCTCTGAGACAACAAGAAACGTGAGTGTGCTGAGAACAAAAGAACCGATTTTCCTACACATATGGACCATATCTAGTCCAACTCTGCTTTTTAACTGATACAAAGCACTGGTCTTCTAACATACAATGCTTGTCTGTTGAGATGAGAAACGTGTGTGCTCCGTGAACGATGTAGTTCGTTTGAGCTTACAAGTGACTGCCCTTACCAGAAAAGATGTCTTGCTTGTAGGAAGACACTGAGCCTGGGATTTAACTCCATTTCTGAATGGAAACACACAGCATAGTTGTCATCCATGGATCACACTCTGCTTTAGAGCGAGAAGCACGCTCTTGCTTTCCAGAGTCTCTAATACAGCAGGTAATCTGAGTGTGCCCAGAACAAAAGAACGGTGTTTCCTACACATACGGACCATATCTAGTCCAAATCTGCTTCTGAAACTGACACAAAGCACTGACCCTCTAACATCCAATGCTTGTCAGTTAAGATGAGAAACGTGTGATCTTCGTGAACGATGTAGTTCGTTTGAGCAGAAAAGTGACTGCCCTTAACTGAAACGAAGACTTGCTTGTAGGAAGACTCAGAGCTTGGGATTTAACTCCATTTCTGAAGTGAAACACACAGCAGTGTAATCATCCATTGATCACACTCTGCTTTAGAACAGGAAGCATGCTCTTGCTTTCTAGAGTCTCTAAGACAGCAGGAAACGTGAGTGTGCTGAGAACATAAGAACACTGTTTCCTACACATACAGACATTATATAGTCCAACTCTGCCTCTGAAACTGATACAAAGCAATGGTCCTCTAACATCCAATGCTTGTCTATTAAGATTAGAAACGTGTGAGCTCCGTGAAGGATGTAGTTCCTTTGCGCTGAAAAGTGACTGCCCTTACCTGAAAAGAAGTCTTGCTTGTAGGAAGACACAGAGCCTGGGATTTAACTCAATTTCTGAAGGGAAACACACAGCATAGTTCTCACCCATGGATCACACTCTGCTTTACAGCAAGAAGCACGCTCTTGCTTTCTAGATTCACTAATAGAGCAGGAAATCTGAGTGTGCCCAGAACAAAAGAACGGAGTTTCCTACACATATGGACCATATCTAGTCCAAATCTTCTTCTGAAACTGATACAAAGCACTGACCCTCTAACATCCAATGCTTGTCAGTTAAGATGAGAAACGTGTGAGCTCAGTGAACGATGTAGTTCGTTTGAGCAGAAAAGTGACTGCCCTTACCTGAAACGAAGTCTTGCTTGTAGGAAGACTCAGAGCCTGGGATTTAACTCCATTTCTGAAGGGAAACACACAGCATAGTTCTCATCCATGGATCACACTCTGCTTTAGAGCGAGAAGCACGCTCTTGCTTTCTAGATTCTCTAAGACAGCAGGAAACGTGAGTGTGCTGAGAACAAAAGAACGGTGTTTCCTACATATACAGACCATATGTAGTCCAAATCTGCTTCTGAAACTGATACAAAGCACTGACCCTCTAACATCCAATGCTTGTCAGTTAAGATGAGAAACGTGTGAGCTTCGTGAACGATGTAGTTCGTTTGAGCAGAAAAGTGACTGCCCTTACCTGAATCGAAGTCTTGCTTGTAGGAAGACTCAGAGCCTGGGATTTAACTCCATTTCTGAAGTAAAACACACAGCAGTGTAATCATCCATTGATCACACTCTGCTTTAGAACAAGAAGCACGCTCTTGCATTCTAGAGTCTCTAAGACAGCAGGAAACGTGTGTGTGTTGAGAACAAAAGAACGGTGTTTCCTACACATACGGACCATATCTAGTTCAACTCTGCTTCTGAAACTGATACAAAGCACTGGTCCTCTAACATCCAATGCTTGTCTGTTGAGATGAGAAATGTGTGAGCTCCGTGAACGATGTAGTTCGTTTGAGCTGAAAAGTGACTGCCCTTACCTGAAACGAAGTCTTGCTTGTAGGAAGACACAGAGCCTGGGATTTAACTCCATTTCTGTAGGGAAACACACAGCATAGTTCTCATCCATGGATCACACTCTGCTTTAGAGCGAGAAGCACGCTCTTGCTCTCTAGAGTCTCTAAGACAGCAGGAAACGTGAGTGTGCTGAGAACAAAAGAACGGTGTTTCCTACACATACGGACCATATCTAGTCCAACTCTGCTTGTGAAACTGACACAAAGCACTGACCCTCTAACATCCAATGCTTGTCAGTTAAGATGAGAAACGTGTGATCTTCGTGAACGATGTAGTTCGTTTGAGCAGAAAAGTGACTGCCCTTAACTGAAACGAAGACTTGCTTGTAGGAAGACTCAGAGCTTGGGATTTAACTCCATTTCTGAAGTGAAACACACAGCAGTGTAATCATCCATTGATCACACTCTGCTTTAGAACAAGAAGCACGCTCTTGCTTTCTAGAGTCTCTAACACAGCAGGAAACGTGAGTGTGCTGAGAACAAAAGAACACTGTTTCCTACACATACGGACATTATATAGTCCAACTCTGCTTCTGAAACTGATACAAAGCAATGGTCCTCTAACATCCAATGCTTGTCTATTAAGATTAGAAACGTGTGAGCTCCATGAAGGATGTAGTTCCTTTGAGCTGAAAAGTGACTGCCCTTACCTGAAAAGAAGTCTTGCTTGTTGGAAGACACAGAGCCTGGGATTTAAATCAATTTCTGAAGGGAAACACACAGCATAGTTCTCACCCATGGATCACACTCTGCTTTACAGCAAGAAGCACGCTCTTGCTTTCTAGAGTCACTAATACAGCAGGAAATCTGAGTGTGCCCAGAACAAAAGAACGGATTTTCCTACACATATGAACCATATGTTGTCCAACTCTTCTTATGAAACTGATACAAAGCACTGGTCCTCTAACATCCGATGCTTGTCAGTTAAGATGGGAAACGTGTGAGCTTCATGAACGATGTAGTTCGTTTGAGCAGAAAAGTGACTGCCCTTACCTTAAACGAAGTCTTGCTTGTAGGAAGACACAGAGTCTGGGATTTAACTCCATTTCTGAAGAGAAACACACAGCATAGTTCTCATCCATGGATCACACTCTGCTTTAGAGCGAGAAGCACGCTCTTGCTTTCTAAAGTCTCTAAGACAGCAGGAAACGTGAGTGCGCTTAGAACAAATGAACGGTGTTTCCTACACATATGGACCATATCTAGTCCAACTCTGTTTCTGAAACTGACACAAAGCACTGGTCCTCTAACATCCAATGCTTGTCAGTTAAGATGGGAAACGTGTGAGCTTCATGAACGATGTAGTTCGTTTGAGCAGAAAAGTGACTGCCCTTACCTTAAACGAAGTCTTGATTGTAGGAGGACTCAGAGCCTGGGATTTAACTCCATTTCTGAAGGGAAACACACAGCATAGTTCTCATCCATGGATGACACTCTGCTTTAGAGCGAGAAGCACGCTCTTGCTTTCTAAAGTCTATAAGACAGCAGGAAACGTGAGTGTGCTGAGAACAAAAGAACGGTGTTTCCTACAGATATGGACCATATCTAGTCCAACTCTGCTTCTGAAACTGATACAAAGCACTGGTCCTCTAACATCCTATGCTTGTAAGTTAAGATGAGAAACGTGTGAGGTTTGTGAAGGATGTAGTTCCTTTGAACTGAAAAGTGACTCCCTTTACCTGTAACAAAGTCTTGCTTGTAGTAAGACACAGAGCCTGGGATTTAACTCCCTTTCCGAAGGGAAACACACAGCATTTTTCTCATCCATGGATCACACTCTACTTTAGAGCGAGAAGCACGCTCTGGCTTTCCAGAGTCTCTAATACAGCAGGTAATCTGAGTGTGCCCAGAACAAAAGAACGGTGTTTCCTACACATACGGACCATATCTAGTCCAAATCTGCTTCTGAAACTGACACAAAGCACTGACCCTCTAACATCCAATGCTTGTCAGTTAAGATGAGAAACGTGTGATCTTCGTGAACGATGTAGTTCGTTTGAGCAGAAAAGTGACTGCCCTTAACTGAAACGAAGACTTGCTTGTAGGAAGACTCAGAGCTTGGGATTTAACTCCATTTCTGAAGTGAAACACACAGCAGTGTAATCATCCATTGATCACACTCTGCTTTAGAACAGGAAGCATGCTCTTGCTTTCTAGAGTCTCTAAGACAGCAGGAAACGTGAGTGTGCTGAGAACATAAGAACACTGTTTCCTACACATACAGACATTATATAGTCCAACTCTGCCTCTGAAACTGATACAAAGCAATGGTCCTCTAACATCCAATGCTTGTCTATTAAGATTAGAAACGTGTGAGCTCCGTGAAGGATGTAGTTCCTTTGCGCTGAAAAGTGACTGCCCTTACCTGAAAAGAAGTCTTGCTTGTAGGAAGACACAGAGCCTGGGATTTAACTCAATTTCTGAAGGGAAACACACAGCATAGTTCTCACCCATGGATCACACTCTGCTTTACAACAAGAAGCACGCTCTTGCTTTCTAGAGTCACTAATAGAGCAGGAAATCTGAGTGTGCCCAGAACAAAAGAACGGAGTTTCCTACACATATGGACCATATCTAGTCCAAATCTTCTTCTGAAACTGATACAAAGCACTGACCCTCTAACATCCAATGCTTGTCAGTTAAGATGAGAAACGTGTGAGCTCAGTGAACGATGTAGTTCGTTTGAGCAGAAAAGTGACTGCCCTTACCTGAAACGAAGTCTTGCTTGTAGGAAGACTCAGAGCCTGGGATTTAACTCCATTTCTGAATTGAAACACACAGCAGTGTTCTCATCCATTGATCACACTCTGCTTTAGAACAAGAAGCACGCTCTTGCTTTCTAGAGTCTCTAAGACAGCAGGAAACGTGAGTGTGCTCAGAACAAACGAACGGTGTTTCCTACACATACGGACCATATCTAGTCCAACTCTGATTCTGAAACTGATACAAAGCACTGGTCCTCTAACATCCAATGTTTGTCAGTTAAGATGAGAAACGTGTGAGCTTTGTGAATGATGTAGTTCCTTTGAACTGAAAAGTGACTGCCCTTACCTGAAACGAAGTCTTGCTTGTAGGAAGACACAGAGCATGGGATTTAACTCCATTTCTGAAGGGAAAAACACAGCATAGTATTCATCCATGGATCACACTCTGCTTTAGAGCGAGAAGCACACTCTTGCTTTCTAGATTCTCTAAGACAGCAGGAAATCTGAGTGTGCCCAGAACAAAAGTACGGTGTTTCCTACACATATGGACCATATCTAGTCCAAATCTGCTTCTGAAACTGATACAAAGCACTGACCCTCTAACATCCAATGCTTGTCAGTTAAGATGAGAAATGTGTGAGCTCAGTGAACGATGTAGTTCGTTTGAGCAGAAAAGTGACTGCCCTTACCTGAAACGAAGTCTTGCTTGTAGGAAGACTCAGAGCCTGGGATTTAACTCCATTTCTGAAGTGAAACACACAGCAGTGTTCTCATCCATTGATGACACTCTGCTTTAGAACAAGAAGCATGCTCTTGCTTTCTAGAATCTCTAAGACAGCAGGAAACGTGAGTGTGCTGAGAAGAAAAGAACCTTGTTTCCTACACATCCGGAAAATATCTAGTCCAACTCTACTTCTTAAACTGATACAAAGCACTGGTCCTCTAACATCCAATGCTTGTCTGTTAAGATGAGAAATGTGTGAGCTCAGTGAACGATGTAGTTAGTTTGAGCTGAAAAGTGACTGCCCTTACCTGAAACGAAGTCTTGCTTGTAGGAAGACCCAGAGATTGGGATTTAACTCCATTTCTGAAGGGAAACACACAGCATAGTTCTCATCCATGGATCACAATCTGCTTTAGAGCGAGAAGCACGCTCTTGCTTTCTAGAGTCTCTAACACAGCAAGAAACGTGAGTGTGCTGAGAACAAAAGAACGTTGTTTCCTACAAATACGGACCATATCTAGTCCAACTCTGCTTCTTAAACTGATACAAAGCACTGACCCTCTAACCTCCAATGCTTGTCAGTTAAGATGAGAAACGTGTGAGCTCAGTGAACGATGTAGTTCGTTTGAGCAGAAAAGTGACTGCCCTTACCTGAAACGAAGTCTTGCTTGTAGGAAGACTCAGAGCCTGGGATTTAACTCCATTTCTGAAGGCAAACACACAGCATAGTTCTCATCCATGGATCACACTCTGCTTTAGATCGAGAAGCACGCTCTTGCTTTCTATAGTCTCTAAGACAGCAGGAAACGTGAGTGTACTGAGAACAAAAGAACGGTGTTTCCTACATATACAGACCATATGTAGTACAACTCTGCTTCTGAAACTGATACAAAGCACTGACCCTCTAACATCCAATGCTTGTCAGTTAAGATGAGAAACGTGTGATCTTCGTGAACGATGTAGTTCGTTTGAGCAGAAAAGTGACTGCCCTTAACTGAAACGAAGACTTGCTTGTAGGAAGACTCAGAGCTTGGGATTAAACTCCATTTCTGAAGTGAAACACACAGCAGTGTAATCATCCTTTGATCACACTCTGCTTTAATACAAGAAGCACGCTCTTGCTTTCTAGAGTCTCTAACACAGCAGGAAACGTGAGTGTGCTGAGAACAAAAGAACGGTGTTTCCTACATATACAGACCGTATGTAGTCCAAATCTGCTTCTGAAACTGATACAAAGCACTGACCCTCTAACATCCAATGCTTGTCAGTTAAGATGAGAAACGTGTAAGCTTTGTGAACGATGTAGTTCGTTTGAGCAGAAAAGTGACTGCCCTTACCTGAATCGAAGTCTTGCTTGTAGGAAGACTCAGAGCCTGGGATTTAACTCCATTTCTGAAGTAAAACACGCAGCAGTGTAATCATCCATTGATCACACTCTGCTTTAGAACAAGAAGCAAGTTCTTGCTTTCTAGAGTCTCTAAGACAGCAGGAAACGTGTGTGTGTTGAGAACAAAAGAACGGTGTTTCCTACACATACGGACCATATCTAGTTCAACTCTGCTTCTGAAACTGATACAAAGCACTGGTCCTCTAACATCCAATGCTTGTCTATTGAGATGAGAAATGTGTGAGCTCCGTGAACGCTGTAGTTCGTTTGAGCTGAAAAGTGACTGCCCTTACCTGAAAAGATGTCTTGCTTGTAGGAAGACACAGAGCCTGGGATTTAACTCCATTTCTGAAGGGAAACACACAGCATAGTTCTCATCCATGGATCACACTCTTCTTTAGAGCAAGAAGCATGCTCTTGCTTTCTAGAGTCTCTGAGACAACAAGAAACGTGAGTGTGCTGAGAACAAAAGAACCGATTTTCCTACACATATGGACCATATCTAGTCCAACTCTGCTTTTTAACTGATACAAAGCACTGGTCTTCTAACATACAATGCTTGTCTGTTGAGATGAGAAACGTGTGTGCTCCGTGAACGATGTAGTTCGTTTGAGCTTACAAGTGACTGCCCTTACCAGAAAAGATGTCTTGCTTGTAGGAAGACACTGAGCCTGTGATTTAACTCCATTTCTGAATGGAAACACACAGCATAGTTGTCATCCATGGATCACACTCTGCTTTAGAGCGAGAAGCACGCTCTTGCTTTCCAGAGTCTCTAATACAGCAGGTAATCTGAGTGTGCCCAGAACAAAAGAACGGTGTTTCCTACACATACGGACCATATCTAGTCCAAATCTGCTTCTGAAACTGACACAAAGCACTGACCCTCTAACATCCAATGCTTGTCAGTTAAGATGAGAAACGTGTGATCTTCGTGAACGATGTAGTTCGTTTGAGCAGAAAAGTGACTGCCCTTAACTGAAACGAAGACTTGCTTGTAGGAAGACTCAGAGCTTGGGATTTAACTCCATTTCTGAAGTGAAACACACAGCAGTGTAATCATCCATTGATCACACTCTGCTTTAGAACAGGAAGCATGCTCTTGCTTTCTAGAGTCTCTAAGACAGCAGGAAACGTGAGTGTGCTGAGAACATAAGAACACTGTTTCCTACACATACAGACATTATATAGTCCAACTCTGCCTCTGAAACTGATACAAAGCAATGGTCCTCTAACATCCAATGCTTGTCTATTAAGATTAGAAACGTGTGAGCTCCGTGAAGGATGTAGTTCCTTTGCGCTGAAAAGTGACTGCCCTTACCTGAAAAGAAGTCTTGCTTGTAGGAAGACACAGAGCCTGGGATTTAACTCAATTTCTGAAGGGAAACACACAGCATAGTTCTCACCCATGGATCACACTCTGCTTTACAGCAAGAAGCACGCTCTTGCTTTCTAGATTCACTAATAGAGCAGGAAATCTGAGTGTGCCCAGAACAAAAGAACGGAGTTTCCTACACATATGGACCATATCTAGTCCAAATCTTCTTTTGAAACTGATACAAAGCACTGACCCTCTAACATCCAATGCTTGTCAGTTAAGATGAGAAACGTGTGAGCTCAGTGAACGATGTAGTTCGTTTGAGCAGAAAAGTGACTGCCCTTACCTGAAACGAAGTCTTGCTTGTAGGAAGACTCAGAGCCTGGGATTTAACTCCATTTCTGAAGGGAAACACACAGCATAGTTCTCATCCATGGATCACACTCTGCTTTAGAGCGAGAAGCACGCTCTTGCTTTCTAGATTCTCTAAGACAGCAGGAAACGTGAGTGTGCTGAGAACAAAAGAACGGTGTTTCCTACATATACAGACCATATGTAGTCCAAATCTGCTTCTGAAACTGATACAAAGCACTGACCCTCTAACATCCAATGCTTGTCAGTTAAGATGAGAAACGTGTGAGCTTCGTGAACGATGTAGTTCGTTTGAGCAGAAAAGTGACTGCCCTTACCTGAATCGAAGTCTTGCTTGTAGGAAGACTCAGAGCCTGGGATTTAACTCCATTTCTGAAGTAAAACACACAGCAGTGTAATCATCCATTGATCACACTCTGCTTTAGAACAAGAAGCACGCTCTTGCATTCTAGAGTCTCTAAGACAGCAGGAAACGTGTGTGTGTTGAGAACAAAAGAACGGTGTTTCCTACACATACGGACCATATCTAGTTCAACTCTGCTTCTGAAACTGATACAAAGCACTGGTCCTCTAACATCCAATGCTTGTCTGTTGAGATGAGAAATGTGTGAGCTCCGTGAACGATGTAGTTCGTTTGAGCTGAAAAGTGACTGCCCTTACCTGAAACGAAGTCTTGCTTGTAGGAAGACACAGAGCCTGGGATTTAACTCCATTTCTGTAGGGAAACACACAGCATAGTTCTCATCCATGGATCACACTCTGCTTTAGAGCGAGAAGCACGCTCTTGCTCTCTAGAGTCTCTAAGACAGCAGGAAACGTGAGTGTGCTGAGAACAAAAGAACGGTGTTTCCTACACATACGGACCATATCTAGTCCAACTCTGCTTGTGAAACTGACACAAAGCACTGACCCTCTAACATCCAATGCTTGTCAGTTAAGATGAGAAACGTGTGATCTTCGTGAACGATGTAGTTCGTTTGAGCAGAAAAGTGACTGCCCTTAACTGAAACGAAGACTTGCTTGTAGGAAGACTCAGAGCTTGGGATTTAACTCCATTTCTGAAGTGAAACACACAGCAGTGTAATCATCCATTGATCACACTCTGCTTTAGAACAAGAAGCACGCTCTTGCTTTCTAGAGTCTCTAACACAGCAGGAAACGTGAGTGTGCTGAGAACAAAAGAACACTGTTTCCTACACATACGGACATTATATAGTCCAACTCTGCTTCTGAAACTGATACAAAGCAATGGTCCTCTAACATCCAATGCTTGTCTATTAAGATTAGAAACGTGTGAGCTCCGTGAAGGATGTAGTTCCTTTGAGCTGAAAAGTGACTGCCCTTACCTGAAAAGAAGTCTTGCTTGTTGGAAGACACAGAGCCTGGGATTTAAATCAATTTCTGAAGGGAAACACACAGCATAGTTCTCACCCATGGATCACACTCTGCTTTACAGCAAGAAGCACGCTCTTGCTTTCTAGAGTCACTAATACAGCAGGAAATCTGAGTGTGCCCAGAACAAAAGAACGGATTTTCCTACACATATGAACCATATGTTGTCCAACTCTTCTTATGAAACTGATACAAAGCACTGGTCCTCTAACATCCGATGCTTGTCAGTTAAGATGGGAAACGTGTGAGCTTCATGAACGATGTAGTTCGTTTGAGCAGAAAAGTGACTGCCCTTACCTTAAACGAAGTCTTGCTTGTAGGAAGACACAGAGTCTGGGATTTAACTCCATTTCTGAAGAGAAACACACAGCATAGTTCTCATCCATGGATCACACTCTGCTTTAGAGCGAGAAGCACGCTCTTGCTTTCTAAAGTCTCTAAGACAGCAGGAAACGTGAGTGCGCTTAGAACAAATGAACGGTGTTTCCTACACATATGGACCATATCTAGTCCAACTCTGTTTCTGAAACTGACACAAAGCACTGGTCCTCTAACATCCAATGCTTGTCAGTTAAGATGGGAAACGTGTGAGCTTCATGAACGATGTAGTTCGTTTGAGCAGAAAAGTGACTGCCCTTACCTTAAACGAAGTCTTGATTGTAGGAGGACTCAGAGCCTGGGATTTAACTCCATTTCTGAAGTGAAACACACAGCATAGTTCTCATCCATGGATGACACTCTGCTTTAGAGCGAGAAGCACGCTCTTGCTTTCTAAAGTCTATAAGACAGCAGGAAACGTGAGTGTGCTGAGAACAAAAGAACGGTGTTTCCTACAGATATGGACCATATCTAGTCCAACTCTGCTTCTGAAACTGATACAAAGCACTGGTCCTCTAACATCCTATGCTTGTAAGTTAAGATGAGAAACGTGTGAGGTTTGTGAAGGATGTAGTTCCTTTGAACTGAAAAGTGACTCCCTTTACCTGTAACAAAGTCTTGCTTGTAGTAAGACACAGAGCCTGGGATTTAACTCCCTTTCCGAAGGGAAACACACAGCATTTTTCTCATCCATGGATCACACTCTACTTTAGAGCGAGAAGCACGCTCTGGCTTTCCAGAGTCTCTAATACAGCAGGTAATCTGAGTGTGCCCAGAACAAAAGAACGGTGTTTCCTACACATACGGACCATATCTAGTCCAAATCTGCTTCTGAAACTGACACAAAGCACTGACCCTCTAACATCCAATGCTTGTCAGTTAAGATGAGAAACGTGTGATCTTCGTGAACGATGTAGTTCGTTTGAGCAGAAAAGTGACTGCCCTTAACTGAAACGAAGACTTGCTTGTAGGAAGACTCAGAGCTTGGGATTTAACTCCATTTCTGAAGTGAAACACACAGCAGTGTAATCATCCATTGATCACACTCTGCTTTAGAACAGGAAGCATGCTCTTGCTTTCTAGAGTCTCTAAGACAGCAGGAAACGTGAGTGTGCTGAGAACATAAGAACACTGTTTCCTACACATACAGACATTATATAGTCCAACTCTGCCTCTGAAACTGATACAAAGCAATGGTCCTCTAACATCCAATGCTTGTCTATTAAGATTAGAAACGTGTGAGCTCCGTGAAGGATGTAGTTCCTTTGCGCTGAAAAGTGACTGCCCTTACCTGAAAAGAAGTCTTGCTTGTAGGAAGACACAGAGCCTTGGATTTAACTCAATTTCTGAAGGGAAACACACAGCATAGTTCTCACCCATGGATCACACTCTGCTTTACAACAAGAAGCACGCTCTTGCTTTCTAGAGTCACTAATAGAGCAGGAAATCTGAGTGTGCCCAGAACAAAAGAACGGAGTTTCCTACACATATGGACCATATCTAGTCCAAATCTTCTTCTGAAACTGATACAAAGCACTGACCCTCTAACATCCAATGCTTGTCAGTTAAGATGAGAAACGTGTGAGCTCAGTGAACGATGTAGTTCGTTTGAGCAGAAAAGTGACTGCCCTTACCTGAAACGAAGTCTTGCTTGTAGGAAGACTCAGAGCCTGGGATTTAACTCCATTTCTGAAGGGAAACACACAGCATAGTTCTCATCCATGGATCACACTCTGCTTTAGAGCGAGAAGCACGCTCTTGCTTTCTAGATTCTCTAAGACAGCAGGAAACGTGAGTGTGCTGAGAACAAAAGAACGGTGTTTCCTACATATACAGACCATATGTAGTCCAAATCTGCTTCTGAAACTGATACAAAGCACTGACCCTCTAACATCCAATGCTTGTCAGTTAAGATGAGAAACGTGTGAGCTTCGTGAACGATGTAGTTCGTTTGAGCAGAAAAGTGACTGCCCTTACCTGAATCGAAGTCTTGCTTGTAGGAAGACTCAGAGCCTGGGATTTAACTCCATTTCTGAAGTAAAACACACAGCAGTGTAATCATCCATTGATCACACTCTGCTTTAGAACAAGAAGCACGCTCTTGCATTCTAGAGTCTCTAAGACAGCAGGAAACGTGTGTGTGTTGAGAACAAAAGAACGGTGTTTCCTACACATACGGACCATATCTAGTTCAACTCTGCTTCTGAAACTGATACAAAGCACTGGTCCTCTAACATCCAATGCTTGTCTGTTGAGATGAGAAATGTGTGAGCTCCGTGAACGATGTAGTTCGTTTGAGCTGAAAAGTGACTGCCCTTACCTGAAACGAAGTCTTGCTTGTAGGAAGACACAGAGCCTGGGATTTAACTCCATTTCTGTAGGGAAACACACAGCATAGTTCTCATCCATGGATCACACTCTGCTTTAGAGCGAGAAGCACGCTCTTGCTCTCTAGAGTCTCTAAGACAGCAGGAAACGTGAGTGTGCTGAGAACAAAAGAACGGTGTTTCCTACACATACGGACCATATCTAGTCCAACTCTGCTTGTGAAACTGACACAAAGCACTGACCCTCTAACATCCAATGCTTGTCAGTTAAGATGAGAAACGTGTGATCTTCGTGAACGATGTAGTTCGTTTGAGCAGAAAAGTGACTGCCCTTAACTGAAACGAAGACTTGCTTGTAGGAAGACTCAGAGCTTGGGATTTAACTCCATTTCTGAAGTGAAACACACAGCAGTGTAATCATCCATTGATCACACTCTGCTTTAGAACAAGAAGCACGCTCTTGCTTTCTAGAGTCTCTAACACAGCAGGAAACGTGAGTGTGCTGAGAACAAAAGAACACTGTTTCCTACACATACGGACATTATATAGTCCAACTCTGCTTCTGAAACTGATACAAAGCAATGGTCCTCTAACATCCAATGCTTGTCTATTAAGATTAGAAACGTGTGAGCTCCGTGAAGGATGTAGTTCCTTTGAGCTGAAAAGTGACTGCCCTTACCTGAAAAGAAGTCTTGCTTGTTGGAAGACACAGAGCCTGGGATTTAAATCAATTTCTGAAGGGAAACACACAGCATAGTTCTCACCCATGGATCACACTCTGCTTTACAGCAAGAAGCACGCTCTTGCTTTCTAGAGTCACTAATACAGCAGGAAATCTGAGTGTGCCCAGAACAAAAGAACGGATTTTCCTACACATATGAACCATATGTTGTCCAACTCTTCTTATGAAACTGATACAAAGCACTGGTCCTCTAACATCCGATGCTTGTCAGTTAAGATGGGAAACGTGTGAGCTTCATGAACGATGTAGTTCGTTTGAGCAGAAAAGTGACTGCCCTTACCTTAAACGAAGTCTTGCTTGTAGGAAGACACAGAGTCTGGGATTTAACTCCATTTCTGAAGAGAAACACACAGCATAGTTCTCATCCATGGATCACACTCTGCTTTAGAGCGAGAAGCACGCTCTTGCTTTCTAAAGTCTCTAAGACAGCAGGAAACGTGAGTGCGCTTAGAACAAATGAACGGTGTTTCCTACACATATGGACCATATCTAGTCCAACTCTGTTTCTGAAACTGACACAAAGCACTGGTCCTCTAACATCCAATGCTTGTCAGTTAAGATGGGAAACGTGTGAGCTTCATGAACGATGTAGTTCGTTTGAGCAGAAAAGTGACTGCCCTTACCTTAAACGAAGTCTTGATTGTAGGAGGACTCAGAGCCTGGGATTTAACTCCATTTCTGAAGTGAAACACACAGCATAGTTCTCATCCATGGATGACACTCTGCTTTAGAGCGAGAAGCACGCTCTTGCTTTCTAAAGTCTATAAGACAGCAGGAAACGTGAGTGTGCTGAGAACAAAAGAACGGTGTTTCCTACAGATATGGACCATATCTAGTCCAACTCTGCTTCTGAAACTGATACAAAGCACTGGTCCTCTAACATCCTATGCTTGTAAGTTAAGATGAGAAACGTGTGAGGTTTGTGAAGGATGTAGTTCCTTTGAACTGAAAAGTGACTCCCTTTACCTGTAACAAAGTCTTGCTTGTAGTAAGACACAGAGCCTGGGATTTAACTCCCTTTCCTAAGGGAAACACACAGCATTTTTCTCATCCATGGATCACACTCTACTTTAGAGCGAGAAGCACGCTCTGGCTTTTAGAGTCTCTAATACAGCAGGAAATCTGAGTGTGCCCAGAACAAAAGAACGGAGTTTCCTACACATATGGACCATATCTAGTCCAAATCTTCTTCTGAAACTGATACAAAGCACTGACCCTCTAACATCCAATGCTTGTCAGTTAAGATGAGAAACGTGTGAGCTCAGTGAACGATGTAGTTCGTTTGAGCAGAAAAGTGACTGCCCTTACCTGAAAGGATGTCTTGCTTGTAGGAAGACTCAGAGCCTGGGATTTAACTCCTTTTCTGAAGGAAACACACAGCATAGTTCTCATCCATGGATCACACTCTGCTTTAGAGCGACAAGCACACTCTTGTTTTCTAGAGTCTCTAAGACAGCAGGAAACGTGAGTGTGCTGAGAACAAAAGAACGGTGTTTCCTACACATACGGACCATATCTAGTCCAACTCTGCTTCTGAAACAGATACAAAGCACTGGTCCTCTAACATCCAATGCTTGTCTGTTAAGATGAGAAACGGGTGAGCTTCGTGAACGCTGTAGTTCGTTTGAGCTGAAAAGTGTCTGCCCTTACCTGAAAAGATGTCTTGCATGTAGGAAGACACAGAGCCTGGGATTTAACTCCATTTCTGAAGGGAAACACACAGCATAGTTCTCATCCATGGATCCCACTCTTCTTTAGAGCAAGAAGCATGCTCTTGCTTTCTAGAGTCTCTGAGACAACAAGAAACGTGAGTGTGCTGAGAAAAAAAGAACGGATTTTCCTACACATATGGACCATATCTAGTCCAACTCTGCTTTTTAACTGTTACAAAGCACTGGTCCTCTAACATACAATGCTTGTCTGTTGAGATGATAAACGTGTGAGCTCCGTGAACGATCTAGTTCGTTTGAGCTTACAAGTGACTGCCCTTACCTGAAAAGAAGTCTTGCTTGTAGGAAGACACAGAGCCTGGGATTTAACTCCATTTCTGAATGGAAACACACAGCATAGTTGTCATCCATGGATCACACTCTGCTTTAGAGCGAGAAGCACGCTCTTGCTTTCTAGAGTCTCTAATACAGCAGGTAATCTGAGTGTGCCCAGAACAAAAGAACGGTGTTTCCTATACATACGGACCATATCTAGTCCAACTCAGCTTCTGAAGCTGATACAAAGCACAGTTCCTGTAACATCCAATGCTTGTCAGTTACAATGGGAAATGTGTGGGCTTCATGAATGATGTAGTACGTTTGAGCAGAAAAGTGACTTCCCTTACCTGAAATGAAGTCTTGCTTGTAGGAAGACACAGAGCCTGGGATTTAACTCCATTTCTGAAGTGAAACACACAGCAGAGTTCCCATCCATAGATCACACTCTGCTTCAGAGAAAGAAGCACGCTCTTGCTTTCTATAGTCTCTAAGACAGCAGGAAACGTGAGTGTGCTGAGAGCAAAAGAATGGTGTTTCCTACACATACGGACCATATCTAGTCCAACTCTGCTTCTGAAACTACAACATACCACAGGTCCTCTAACACCCAATGCTTGTCAGTTAGGATGAGAAACCAGTGAGCTTCGTGAACTATGCAGTTTGTTTGAGCTGTTATGTAACTGCCCTTTCCTGAAACCAAGTCTTGCTTGTAGGAAGACTCAGAGCCAGGATTTAATTCCATATCTGAAGTGAAACACACAGCAGAGTCTCATCCATTTATCACATTCTGCTTTAGATAAGAAGCATGCTCTTGCTTTGTAGAGTCTCTAAGACAAAGGAAACCTGACAGTGCTGAGAAAAACAGAACGGTGTTTCCTACACATATGTACCATATCTAGTCCAACCCTGCTTCTCAAACGGATACAAATTAATGGTCCTCGAACATCCAATGCTTGTCATTTAAGATGAGAAATGTGTGAGCTTCATGAATGATGTAGTTCGATTGAGCAGGAAAGTGACTTCCCTTACCTGAAACGAAGTCTTGCTTGTAGGAAGACACAGAGCCTGGGATTTAACTCTTTTTCTGAAGTGAAACACACAGCAGAGTTCTCTTCCATTGATCACACTCTGCTTTAGAGCAAGAGGCACGCTCTAACTTTCTAGAGTCTCTAAAACAGCAGGAAATGTGAGTGTGCTGAGAACAACAGATCGGTATTTCCTACACATACAGACCATATCTAGTCCAACTCTTCTTCTGAAACTACAACAAACCACAGGACCTCTAACACCCAATGCTTGTCAGTTAGGATTAGAAACCTGTGAGCTTCGTGAACTATGTAGTTCGTTTGAGCTGAAAAGTAAGTGCCCTCACCTGAAACGAAGTCTTGCTCGTAGGAAGACACAGAGCCTGGGATTTAACTCCATTTCTGAAGGGAAACACACAGCATAGTTCTCATCCATGGATCACATTCTGCTTTAGAGCGATTAGCATGCACTTACTTTGTAGAGTCTCTACTAAAGCAGGAAACTTGAGTGTGCTCAGAACCAATGAACGTTGTTTCCTACACTTAGGGGAAACATCTAGTTCAACACTGCTTCTGAAACTGCAACAAACCACATGTCCTCTGACATCCAATGCTTGTCAGTCAAGATGAGAAACGTGTGAGCTTCATGAACGATGTAGTTCGCTTGAGCTAAAAAGTGACTGCCCTTCCCTGAAACGAAGTCTTGCTTGTATGAAGACTCAGAGCCTGGGATTTAACAAAATTTCTGAAGTAAAACACACAGCATAGTTCTCATCCATTGATCATACTCTGCTAGAGAGCAAGAAGCATGCTCTTGCTTTCTAGGGTCTCTAAGACAGCAGGATACGTGAGTGTGCTGAGAACAACAGAGCGGTGTTTCCTACACATAAGTACCATATCTAGTCCAACCCTGCTTCTGAAACTGATACAAAGTACTGGTCCTCTAACATCCAATGCTTCTCATTTA
The DNA here is from genome assembly GCA_949786385.1 of Onychomys leucogaster. Classification (NCBI taxonomy): domain Eukaryota; kingdom Metazoa; phylum Chordata; class Mammalia; order Rodentia; family Cricetidae; genus Onychomys; species Onychomys leucogaster. Next base: position 1,005,804 of record CATKUP010000009.1, on the reverse strand, counting down.
AGATGAGAAACGTGCGAGCTTCATGAACGATGTAGTTCGTTTGAGCTGAAAAGTGCCTGCCCTTACCTGGAAGGAACGCTTGCTTGTAGGAAGACACAGAGGCTGGGATTTAACTCCATTTCTGAAGTGAAACACACAGCAGAGTTCCCATCCAGGGATCACACTCTGCTTTAGAGCAAGAAGCACACTCTTACTTTCTAGAGTCTCTAAGACAGCAGGAAACGTGAGTGTGCTGAGAGCAAAAGAACGGTGTTTACTACACATACAGACGATATCTAGTCCAACTCTGCTTCTGAAACTGATACAAAGCACTGGTCCTCTAACATCCAATGCTTGTCATTTAAGATGAGAAACGTGTGAGCTTCATGAACGATGTAGTTTGTTTGAGCTGAAAAGTGCCTGCCCTTACCTGGAAGGAACGCTTGCTTGTAGGAAGACTCAGAGCCTGGGATTTAACTCCATTTCTGAAGTGAAACACACAGCAGTGTTCTCATCCATAGATCACACTCTGCTTTAGAGTAAGAAGCACGCTCTTGCTTTCTAGAGTCTCTAAGACAGCAGGAAACGTGAGTGTGCTGAGAGCAAAAAACGATGTTTCCTACACATACAGACAATATCTAGTCAAACACTGATTCGGAATCTGATACAAAGCACTGGTCTTCTAACACCCAATGCTTGTCATTTAGGATGAGAAACCTGTGAGCTTCGTGAACGATGTAGTTCGTTTGAGCTGTAAAGTAACTGCCCTTTCCTGAAACAAAGTCTTTCTTGTAGGAAGATCAGAGCCAGGGATTTAATTCCATTTCTGAAGTGAAACACACAGCAGAGTTCCCATCCATTTATCACATTCTGCTTTAGATAAGAAGCATGCTCTTGCTTTCTAGAGTCTCTAAGACAAAGGAAACGTGACTGTGCTGAGGAAAACAGAACGGTGTTTCCTACACATACGTACCATATCTAGTCCAACCATGCTTCTGAAACTGATACAAAGTACTGGTCCTCTAACATCCAATGCTTGTCATTTAAGATGAGAAACGTGTGAGCTTCATGAACGATGTAGATCGTTTGACAGAAAAGTGCCTGCCCTTACCTGAAATGAAGTCTTGCTTGTAGTAAGACTCAGAGCCTGGGATTTAATTCCATTTCTGAAGTGAAACACACAGCAGAGTTCCCATCCATTTATCACATTCTGCTTTAGATAAGAAGCATGCTCTTGCTTTCTAGAGTCTCTAAGTCAAAGGAAACGTGACTGTGCTGAGAAAAACAGAACGGTGTTTCCTACCCATACGTACCATATCTAGTCCAACCCTGCTTCTGAAACTGATACAAAGTACTGGTCCTCTAACATCCAATGCTTGTCATTTAAGATGAGAAACGTGTGAGCTTCGTGAATGATGTAGTTCACCTGAGCTGTAAAGTAACTGCCCTTTCTTGAAACGAAGTCTTGCTTGTATTAAGACTCAGAGCCTGGGATTTAACTCCATTTCTGAAGTGAAACACACAGCAGAGATCTCATCCATTGCATAAACTCTGATTTAGAACAAGAAGCACGCTCTTGCTTTCTATAGTCCCTAATACAGCAGGAAATTTGAGTGTGCTCAGAACAAAAGAACGGAGTTTCCCACACATACAGACCATATCTAGTCCAACTCTGCTTCTGAAACTGATACAAAGCACAGTTCCTGTAACATCCAATGCTTGTCAGTTAAGATGAGAAATGTGTGAGCTTCGTGAATGATGTAGTTCGTTTTTGCTGAAAATGACTTCCCTTACCTGAAACAAAGTCTTGCTTGTTGGAAGACACACAGCCTGCGATTTAACTCCAATTCTGGAGGGAAACACACAGCACAGTTCTCATCCATGAAACACACTCTGCTTTAGAGCAAGAAGCACGCCCTTGCTTTCTAGAATCTCTAACACTGCAGAAAAAGTGAGTGTGCTCAGAACAAAAGAACGGTGTTTCCTACACATACAGACCATATCTAGTTCAACTCTGCTTCTGAGGGTTATAAAAACCACAGGTCCTCTAACATCAAATGCTTCTCAGGGAAGATGAGTAACGTTGAGCTTCGTGAATGATGTAGTTCGTTTTAGCTGAAAAGTGACTTCCCTTACCTGAAACGAAGTCTTGCTTGTAGGAAGACACAGAGCCTGGGATTTAACTCTTTTTCTGAAGTGAAACACACAGCAGAGTTCTCTTCCATTGATCACACTCTGCTTTAGATCAAGAGGCACGCTCTAACTTTCTAGAGTCTCTAAAACAGCAGGAAATGTGAGTGTGCTGAGAACAACAGATCGGTATTTCCTACACATACAGACCATATCTAGTCCAACTCTTCTTCTGAAACTACAACAAACCACAGGACCTCTAACACCCAATGCTTGTCAGTTAGGATTAGAAACCTGTGAGCTTCGTGAACTATGTAGTTCGTTTGAGCTGAAAAGTAAGTGCCCTCACCTGAAACGAAGTCTTGCTCGTAGGAAGACACAGAGCCTGGGATTTAACTCCATTTCTGAAGGGAAACACACAGCATAGTTCTCATCCATGGATCACATTCTGCTTTAGAGCGATTAGCATGCACTTACTTTGTAGAGTCTCTACTAAAGCAGGAAACTTGAGTGTGCTCAGAACCAATGAACGTTGTTTCCTACACTTAGGGGAAACATCTAGTTCAACACTGCTTCTGAAACTGCAACAAACCACATGTCCTCTGACATCCAATGCTTGTCAGTCAAGATGAGAAACGTGTGAGCTTCATGAACGATGTAGTTCGCTTGAGCTAAAAAGTGACTGCCCTTCCCTGAAACGAAGTCTTGCTTGTATGAAGACTCAGAGCCTGGGATTTAACAAAATTTCTGAAGTAAAACACACAGCATAGTTCTCATCCATTGATCATACTCTGCTAGAGAGCAAGAAGCATGCTCTTGCTTTCTAGGGTCTCTAAGACAGCAGGATACGTGAGTGTGCTGAGAACAACAGAGCGGTGTTTCCTACACATAAGTACCATATCTAGTCCAACCCTGCTTCTGAAACTGATACAAAGTACTGGTCCTCTAACATCCAATGCTTCTCATTTAAGATGAGAAACGTGCGAGCTTCATGAACGATGTAGTTCGTTTGAGCTGAAAAGTGCCTGCCCTTACCTGGAAGGAACGCTTGCTTGTAGGAAGACACAGAGGCTGGGATTTAACTCCATTTCTGAAGTGAAACACACAGCAGAGTTCCCATCCAGGGATCACACTCTGCTTTAGAGCAAGAAGCACACTCTTACTTTCTAGAGTCTCTAAGACAGCAGGAAACGTGAGTGTGCTGAGAGCAAAAGAACGGTGTTTACTACACATACAGACGATATCTAGTCCAACTCTGCTTCTGAAACTGATACAAAGCACTGGTCCTCTAACATCCAATGCTTGTCATTTAAGATGAGAAACGTGTGAGCTTCATGAACGATGTAGTTTGTTTGAGCTGAAAAGTGCCTGCCCTTACCTGGAAGGAACGCTTGCTTGTAGGAAGACTCAGAGCCTGGGATTTAACTCCATTTCTGAAGTGAAACACACAGCAGTGTTCTCATCCATAGATCACACTCTGCTTTAGAGTAAGAAGCACGCTCTTGCTTTCTAGAGTCTCTAAGACAGCAGGAAACGTGAGTGTGCTGAGAGCAAAAAACGATGTTTCCTACACATACAGACAATATCTAGTCAAACACTGATTCGGAATCTGATACAAAGCACTGGTCTTCTAACACCCAATGCTTGTCATTTAGGATGAGAAACCTGTGAGCTTCGTGAACGATGTAGTTCGTTTGAGCTGTAAAGTAACTGCCCTTTCCTGAAACAAAGTCTTTCTTGTAGGAAGATCAGAGCCAGGGATTTAATTCCATTTCTGAAGTGAAACACACAGCAGAGTTCCCATCCATTTATCACATTCTGCTTTAGATAAGAAGCATGCTCTTGCTTTCTAGAGTCTCTAAGACAAAGGAAACGTGACTGTGCTGAGGAAAACAGAACGGTGTTTCCTACACATACGTACCATATCTAGTCCAACCATGCTTCTGAAACTGATACAAAGTACTGGTCCTCTAACATCCAATGCTTGTCATTTAAGATGAGAAACGTGTGAGCTTCATGAACGATGTAGATCGTTTGACAGAAAAGTGCCTGCCCTTACCTGAAATGAAGTCTTGCTTGTAGTAAGACTCAGAGCCTGGGATTTAATTCCATTTCTGAAGTGAAACACACAGCAGAGTTCCCATCCATTTATCACATTCTGCTTTAGATAAGAAGCATGCTCTTGCTTTCTAGAGTCTCTAAGTCAAAGGAAACGTGACTGTGCTGAGAAAAACAGAACGGTGTTTCCTACCCATACGTACCATATCTAGTCCAACCCTGCTTCTGAAACTGATACAAAGTACTGGTCCTCTAACATCCAATGCTTGTCATTTAAGATGAGAAACGTGTGAGCTTCGTGAATGATGTAGTTCACCTGAGCTGTAAAGTAACTGCCCTTTCTTGAAACGAAGTCTTGCTTGTATTAAGACTCAGAGCCTGGGATTTAACTCCATTTCTGAAGTGAAACACACAGCAGAGATCTCATCCATTGCATAAACTCTGATTTAGAACAAGAAGCACGCTCTTGCTTTCTATAGTCCCTAATACAGCAGGAAATTTGAGTGTGCTCAGAACAAAAGAACGGAGTTTCCCACACATACAGACCATATCTAGTCCAACTCTGCTTCTGAAACTGATACAAAGCACAGTTCCTGTAACATCCAATGCTTGTCAGTTAAGATGAGAAATGTGTGAGCTTCGTGAATGATGTAGTTCGTTTTTGCTGAAAATGACTTCCCTTACCTGAAACAAAGTCTTGCTTGTTGGAAGACACACAGCCTGCGATTTAACTCCAATTCTGGAGGGAAACACACAGCACAGTTCTCATCCATGAAACACACTCTGCTTTAGAGCAAGAAGCACGCCCTTGCTTTCTAGAATCTCTAACACTGCAGAAAAAGTGAGTGTGCTCAGAACAAAAGAACGGTGTTTCCTACACATACAGACCATATCTAGTTCAACTCTGCTTCTGAGGGTTATAAAAACCACAGGTCCTCTAACATCAAATGCTTCTCAGGGAAGATGAGTAACGTTGAGCTTCGTGAATGATGTAGTTCGTTTTAGCTGAAAAGTGACTTCCCTTACCTGAAATGAAGTCTTGCTTGTAGGAAGACACAGAGCCTGGCATTTTACTCCATTTCCGAAGCGAAACACACAGCAGAGTTCTCATCCATTGATCATACTCTGCTTTAGAGCAAGAAGCACGCTCTTGATTTCTAGAATCTCTAATAAAGCATGAAACGTGAGTGTGCTCAGAACAAAAGAACGGTGGTTCTACACATATGGACCATATCTAGTCCAACTCTGCTTCTGAAACTACAAGGAAGCAGAGGTCCTCTAACACCCAGCGCTTGTCAGTTAGGATGAGAATCCTGTGAGCTTCGTGAACGATGTAGTTCATTTGAGCTGTAAAGTAACTGCCCTTTCCTGAAACTAAGTCTTGATTGTATGAAGACTCAGAGCAAGGGATTTAATTCCATTTCTGAAGTGAAACACACAGCAGAATTGTCATCCATTTATCACATTCTGCTTTAGATAAGAAGCATGCTCTTGCTTTCTAGGGTCTCTAAGACAAAGGAAACGTGAGTGTGCTGAGGAAAACAGAACGGTGTTTCCTACCCATATGTACCATATCTAGTCCAACCATGGTTCTGAAACTGATACAAAGTACTGGTCCTCTAACATCCAATGCTTGTCATTTAAGATAAGAAACGTGTGAGCTTCATGAATGATGTAGTTCGCTTGAGCATTAAAGTAACTGCCCTTTCCTGAAACGAAGTCTTGATTGTAGGAAGACTCAGAGAATGGGATTTAACTCCATTTCTGAAGTGAAACACACAGCAGAGTTCCCATCCAGGGATCACACTCTGCTTTAGAGCAAGAAGCACGCTCTTGCTTTCTAGAGTCTCTAAGAGAGCAGGATACGTGAGTGTGCTGAGAACATCAGAATGGTGTTTCCTACACATACGGACCATATCTATCAAACTATGCTTCTGAAACTGATACAAAGCACTGGTCCTCTAACATCCAATGCTTCTCAGGGAAGATGAGTAACGTTGAGCTTTGTGAATGATGTAGTTCGTTTTAGCTGAAAAGTGACTTCCCTTACCTGAAATGAAGTCTTGCTTGTAGGAAGACACAGAGCCTGGGATTTTACTCCATTTCCAAAGCGAAACACACAGCCGAGTTCTCATCCATTAATCATAATCTGCTTTAGATCAAGAAGCTCGCTCTTGCTTTCTAGATTCTCTAATACAGCATGAAACGTGAGTGTGCTCAGAACAAAAGAACGGTGTTTCCTACACATATGGACCATATCTAGTCCAACTCTGCTTCTGAAACTACAAGAAAGCACAGGTCCTCTAACACCCAGTGCTTGTCAGTTAGGATGAGAAACCTGTGAGCTTCGTGAACGATGTAGTTCGTTTGAGCTGTAAAGTAACTGCCCTTCCTGAAACTAAGTCTTGATTGTATGAAGACTCAGAGCCAGGGATTTAATTCCATTTCTGAAGTGAAACACACAGTAGAGTTCCCATCCATTTATCACATTCTGCTTTAGATAAGAAGCATGCTCTTGCTTTCTAGAGTCTCTAAGACAAAGGAAACGTGACTGTGCTGCGAAAAATAGAACGGTGTTTCCTACACATACGTACCATATCTAGTCCAACCCTGCTTCTGAAACTGATACAAAGTACTGGTCCTCTAACATCCAATGCTTGTCAGGTAAGATGAGAAACGTGTGAGCTTCGTGAATGATGTAGTTCACCTGAGCTGTAAAGTAACTGCCCTTTCTTGAAACGAAGTCTTGCTTGTAGGAAGACTCAGAGCATGGGATTTAACTCCATTTCTGAAGTGAAACACACAGAAGAGATCTCATCCATTGCATAAACTCTGATTTAGAGCAAGAAGCACGCTCTTGCTTTTTATAGTCCAAAATACAGCAGGAAATTTGAGTGTGCTCAGAACAATAGAACGGAGTTTCCCACACATACAGACCATATCTAGTCCAACTAGCTTCTGAAACTGATACAAAGCACTGGTCCTCTAACATCCAATGCTTGTCAGTTAAGATGAGAAATGTGTGGGCTTCGTGAATGTTGTAGATCGTTTAAGCTGAAAAGTGACTTCCCTTACCTGAAACGAAGTCTTGCTTGTAGGAGGACACAGAGCCTGTAATTTAACACTATTTCTGAAGTGAAACACACAGCAGAGTTCTCATCCACTGACCACACTCTGCTTTAGAGCAAGAAGCACGCTCTTGCTTTCTAGAGTCTCTAAGACAGCAGGATAAATGAGTGTGCTGAGAACAACAGAACGGTGTTTCCTACACATACGGACCATATGTAGTCCAACTCTGCTTCTGAAACTGATACAAAGCACTGGTCTTCTAACATCAAATGCTTGTCAGTTAAGATGAGAAACGTTGAGCTTCGTGAATGATGTAGTTCGTTTTAGCTGAAAAGTGACTTCCCTTACCTGAAACGAAGTCTTGCTTGTAGGAAGACAGAGAGCATGGGATTTAACTCCATTTCTGAAGTGAAACACACAGCAGAGTTCTCATCCATTGATCACACTCTGCTTTAGAGCAAGAAGCACGCTCTTGCTTTCTAGAGTCTCTAAGAGAGCAGGATACGTGAGTGTGCTGAGAACAACAGACCGGTGTTTCCTACACATACAGACCATATCTATCAAACTATTCTTCTGAAACTGATACAAAGCACTGGTCCTCTAACATCCAATGCTTCTCAGGGAAGATGAGTAACGTTGAGCTTCGTGAATGATGTAGTTCGTTTTAGCTGAAAAGTGACTTCCCTTACCTGAAACGAAGTCTTGCTTGTAGGAAGGCACAGAGCCTGGGATTTTACTCCATTTCCGAAGCGAAACACACAGCAGAGTTCTCATCCATTGATCATACTCGGCTTTAGAGCAAGAAGCAGGCTCTTTCTTTCTAGAGTCTCTAATACAGCATGAAACGTGAGTGTGCTCAGAACAAAAGAACGGTGTTTCCTACACATTTGGACCATATTTAGTCCAACTCTGCTTCTGAAACTACAACGAAGCACAGGTCCTCCAACACCCAGCGCTTGTCAGTTAGGATGAGAAACCTGTGAGCTTCGTGAACGATTTAGTTCGTTTGAGCTGTAAAGTAACAGCCCTTTCCTGAAACTAAGTCTTGATTGTATGAAGACTCAGAGCCAGGGATTTGATTCCATTTCTGAAGTGAAACACACAGCAGAGTTGTCATCCATTTATCACATTCAGCTTAAATAAGAAGCATGCTCTTGCTTTCTAGAGTCTCTAAGACAAAGGAAACGTGAGTGTGCTGAGGAAAACAGATACGTACCATATCTAGTCCAACCATGCTTCTGAAACTGATACAAAGTACTGGTCCTCTAACATCCAATGCTTGTCATTTAAGATAAGAAACGTGTGAACTTTGTGAATGATGTAGTTCGCTTGAGCTGTAAAGTAACTGCCCTTTCCTGAAATGAAGTCTTGCTTGTAGGAAGACTCAGAGCCTGGGATTTAACTCCATTTCTGAAGTGAAACACACAGCAGAGTTCCTATCCATAGATCACACTCTGCTTTAGAGTAAGAAGCACGCTCTTGCTTTCTATAGTCTCTAAGGCAGCAGGAAACGCGAGTATGCTGAGAGCAAAAGAACGGTGTTTCCTACACATACAGACAATATCTAGTCCAACTCTGCTTCGGAAACTGATACAAAGCACTGGTCCTCTAACAACCAATGCTTGTCAGTTAGGATGAGAAACCTGTGTACTTCGTGAAAGATGTGGTTCGTTTGAGCTGTAAAGTAACTGCCCTTTCCTGAAACCAAGTCTTTCTTGTAAGAAGACTCAGAGCCAGGGATTTAATTCCATTTCTGAAGTGAAACACACAGCAGAGTTCCCATCCATTTATCACATTCTGCTTTACATAAGAAGCATGCTCTTTCTTTCTAGAGTCTCTAAGACAAAGGAAAAGTGACTGTGCTGAGAAAAACAGAACTGTGTTTCCTACACATACGTACCATATCTAGTCCAACCATGTTTCTGAAACTGATACAAAGTACTGGTCCTCTAACATCCAATGCTTGTCATTTAAGATAAGAAACGTCTGAGCTTCGTGAATGATGTAGTTCGCTTGAGCTGTAAAGTAACTGCCCTTTCCTGAAACGAAGTCTTGATTGCAGGAAGACTCAGAGAATAGGATTTAACTCCATTTCTTAAGGGAAACACACAGCATAGTTCTCATCCATCGATCACACTCTGCTTTAGAGGAAGAAGCACGCTCTTGCTTTCTTGAGTCTCTAATACATCAGGAAACGTGAGTGTGCTGAGAACAAAAGAACGGTGTTTCCTACACATAGGGGCCATATCTAGTTCAACACTGCTTCTGCAACTGACACAAAACACAGGTCCTGTCACATCCAATGCTTTTTAATTAAGAGCAAGAAACGTGTGAGCTTCGTGTATGTTGTAGTTCTTTTGACCTGTAAAGTAACTGCCCTTACCTGAATCGAAGTCTTGCTTGTAGGAAGACTCAGAGCCTGGGATTAAACTCCAATTCTGTAGTGAACAACACAGCAGAGTTCCCATCCAATGATCACACTCTGCTTTAGAGCAAGAAGCACGCTCTAGCTTTCTAGAGTCTCTAAGACAGCAGGATACGTGAGTGTGCTGAGAACAACAGAACGGTGTTTCCTACACATATGGACCATATCTAGTCCAACTCTGCTTCTGAAACTGATACAAGCACTGGTCCTCTACCATCCAATGCTTGTAAGTTAAGATGAGAAACGTGTGAGCTTCGTGAATGATGTAGTTCGCTTGAGCTGTAATGGAACTGCCCTTTCCTGAAACGAAGTCTTGCTTGTAGGAAGACTCAGAGCCTGGGATTTAACTCCATTTCTGAAGGGAAAGACACAGCATAGTTGTCATCCATGGATCACATTCTGCTTTAGAGCTATTAGCACGCTCTTGCTTTCTAGAGTCTCTAATACAGCAGGAAACATGAGAGTGCTCAGAACAAATGAACGGTGTTTCCTACATATACCGACCATATCTAGTCCAACTCTGCTTCGGAAACTGATACAAAGCACTGGTCCTCTAACACCAAATGCTTGTCAGTTAGGATGAGAAACCTGTGAGCTTCTTGAACGATGTAGTTTGTTTGAGCTGTAAAGTAACTGCCCTTTCCTGAAACCAAGTCTTGCTAGTAGGAAGACTCAGAGCCAGGGATTTAATTCCATTTCTGAAGTGAAACACACAGCAGAGTTCCCATCCATTAATCACATTCTGCTTTACATAAGAAGCATGCTCTTGCTTTCTAGAATCTCTAAGACAAAGGAAACGTGACTGTGCTGAGAAAAACAGAACGGTGTTTCCTACACATACATACCATATCTAGTCCAACCCTGCTTCTGAAACTAATACAAAGTACTGGTCCTCTAACATCCAATGCTTGTCATTTAAGATGAGAAACATTTGAGCTTCATGAACGATGTAGTTTGTTTGAGCTGAAAAGATCCTGCCCTTACCTGGAATGAAGTCTTGCTTGTAGGATGACACAGAGCCTGGGATTTAACTCCATTTCTGAAGGGAAAGACACAGCATAGTTCTCATCCATGGATCGCACTCTGCTTTAGAGCTATTAGCACGCTCTTGCTTTCTAGAGTCTCTAATACAGGAGGAAACTTGAGTGTGCTCAGAACAAATGAACGGTGTTTCCTACATATACACACCATATCTAGTTCAACTCTGCTTCTGAAACTGCAACAAACCACAGGTCCTGTAACATCCAATGCTTGTCATTTAAGATAAGAAACGTCTGAGCTTCGTGAATGATGTAGTTTGCTTGAGCTGTAAAGTAACTGCCCTTTCCTGAAACGAAGTCTTGATTGTAGGAAGACTCAGAGAATGGGATTTAACTCCATTTCTTAAGGGAAACACAGAGCATAGTTCTCATCCATCGATCACACTCTGCTTTAGAGCAAGAAGCACGCTCTTGCTTTCATGAGTCTCTAATACATCAGGAAACGTGAGTGTGCTGAGAACAAAAGAACGGTGTTTCCTACACATAGGGGCCATATCTAGTTCAACACTGCTTCTGCAACTGACACAAAACACAGGTCCTGTCACATACAATGCTTTTTAATTAAGAGCAAGAAACGTGTGAGCTTCGTGTACGTTGTAGTTCTTTTGACCTGTAAAGTAACTGGCCTTACCTGACATGAAGTCTTGATTGTAGGAAGACTCAGAGCCTGAGATTTAACTCCAATTCTGTAGTGAACAACACAGCAGAGTTCCCATCCAAAGAACACACTCTGCTTTAGAGCAAGAAGCACGCTCTTGCTTTCTAGAGTCTCTAAGACAGCAGGATACGTGAGTGTGCTGAGAACAACAGAACGGTGTTTCCTACACATATGGACCATATCTAGTCCAACTCTGCTTCTGAAACTGATACAAAGCACTGGTCTTCTATGACCCAATGCTTGTCAGTTAGGATGAGAAACCTGTGAGCTTCGTGAACGATGTAGTTCGTTTGAGCTGTAAGTAACTACCCTTTCCTGAAACGAAGTCTTGATTGTAGGAAGACTCAGAGCCAGGGATATAATTCCATTTCTGATGTGAAACGCACAGTAGAATTAAAATCCATTTATCACATTCTGCTTTAGATAAGAAGCATATTCTTGCTTTCTAGAGTCTCTAAGACAAAGGAAACGTGACTATGCTGAGAAAAACAGAACGGTGTTTCCTACACATACGTACCATATCTAGTCCAACCCTGCTTCTGAAACTGATACAAAGTACTGGATCTCTAACATCCAATGCTTGTCATTTAAGATGAGAAACATGTGAGTTTCATGAACGATGTAGTTCGTTTGAGCTGAAAAGTGCCTGCCCTTACCTGGAACGAAGTCTTCCTTGTAGGAAAACACAGAGCCTGGGATTTAACTCCATTTCTGAAGGGAAAGAACCAGCATAGTTCTCATCCATGGATCACACTCTGCTTTAGAGCTATTAGCACGCTCTTGCTTTCTAGAGTCTCTAATACAGCAAGAAACTTGATTGTGCTCAGAACAAATGAACGGTGTTTCCTACATATACGGACCATATCTAGTTCAACACTGCTTCTGCAACTGACACAAAACACAGGTCCTGTCACATCCAATGCTTTTTAATTAAGAGCAAGAAACCTGTGAGCTTCGTGTACGTTGTAGTTCTTTTGACCTGTAAAGTAACTGGCCTTACCTGACATGAAGTCTTGATTGTAGAAAGACTCAGAGCCTGAGATTTAACTCCAATTCTGTAGTGAACAACACAGCAGAGTTCCCATCCAATGATCACACTCTGCTTTAGAGCAAGAAGCACGCTCTAGCTTTCTAGAGTCTCTAAGACAGCAGGATACGTGAGTGTGCTGAGAACAACAGAACGGTGTTTCCTACACATATGGACCATATCTAGTCCAACTCTGCTTCTGAAACTGATACAAGCACTGGTCCTCTACCATCCAATGCTTGTAAGTTAAGATGAGAAACGTGTGAGCTTCCTGAATGATGTAGTTCGCTTGAGCTGTAATGGTACTGCCCTTTCCTGAAACGAAGTCTTGCTTGTAGGAAGACTCAGAGCCTGGGATTTAACTCCATTTCTGAAGGGAAAGACACAGCATAGTTGTCATCCATGGATCACATTCTGCTTTAGAGCTATTAGCACGCTCTTGCTTTCTAGAGTCTCTAATACAGCAGGAAACATGAGAGTGCTCAGAACAAATGAACGGTGTTTCCTACATATACCGACCATATCTAGTCCAACTCTGCTTCGGAAACTGATACAAAGCACTGGTCCTCTAACACCAAATGCTTGTCAGTTAGGATGAGAAACCTGTGAGCCTCTTGAACGATGTAGTTTGTTTGAGCTGTAAAGTAACTGCCCTTTCCTGAAACCAAGTCTTGCTAGTAGGAAGACTCAGAGCCAGGGATTTAATTCCATTTCTGAAGTGAAACACACAGCAGAGTTCCCATCCATTAATCACATTCTGCTTTACATAAGAAGCATGCTCTTGCTTTCTAGAATCTCTAAGACAAAGGAAACGTGACTGTGCTGAGAAAAACAGAACGGTGTTTCCTACACATACGTACCATATCTAGTCCAACCCTGCTTCTGAAACTAATACAAAGTACTGGTCCTCTAACATCCAATGCTTGTCATTTAAGATGAGAAACATTTGAGCTTCATGAACGATGTAGTTCGTTTGAGCTGAAAAGATCCTGCCCTTACCTGGAATGAAGTCTTGCTTGTAGGATGACACAGAGCCTGGGATTTAACTCCATTTCTGAAGGGAAAGACACAGCATAGTTCTCATCCATGGATCGCACTCTGCTTTAGAGCTATTAGCACGCTCTTGCTTTCTAGAGTCTCTAATACAGCAGGAAACTTGAGTGTGCTCAGAACAAATGAACGGTGTTTCCTACATATACACACCATATCTAGTTCAACTCTGCTTCTGAAACTGCAACAAACCACAGGTCCTGTAACATCCAATGCTTGTCATTTAAGATAAGAAACGTCTGAGCTTCGTGAATGATGTAGTTTGCTTGAGCTGTAAAGTAACTGCCCTTTCCTGAAACGAAGTCTTGATTGTAGGAAGACTCAGAGAATGGGATTTAACTCCATTTCTTAAGGGAAACACAGAGCATAGTTCTCATCCATCGATCACACTCTGCTTTAGAGCAAGAAGCACGCTCTTGCTTTCTTGAGTCTCTAATACATCAGGAAACGTGAGTGTGCTGAGAACAAAAGAACGGTGTTTCCTACACATAGGGGCCATATCTAGTTCAACACTGCTTCTGCAACTGACACAAAACACAGGTCCTGTCACATACAATGCTTTTTAATTAAGAGCAAGAAACGTGTGAGCTTCGTGTACGTTGTAGTTCTTTTGACCTGTAAAGTAACTGGCCTTACCTGACATGAAGTCTTGATTGTAGGAAGACTCAGAGCCTGAGATTTAACTCCAATTCTGTAGTGAACAACACAGCAGAGTTCCCATCCAAAGAACACACTCTGCTTTAGAGCAAGAAGCACGCTCTTGCTTTCTAGAGTCTCTAAGACAGCAGGATACGTGAGTGTGCTGAGAACAACAGAACGGTGTTTCCTACACATATGGACCATATCTAGTCCAACTCTGCTTCTGAAACTGATACAAAGCACTGGTCTTCTATGACCCAATGCTTGTCAGTTAGGATGAGAAACCTGTGAGCTTCGTGAACGATGTAGTTCGTTTGAGCTGTAAAGTAACTGCCCTTTCCTGAAACGAAGTCTTGATTGTAGGAAGACTCAGAGCCAGGGATATAATTCCATTTCTGATGTGAAACGCACAGTAGAATTAAAATCCATTTATCACATTCTGCTTTAGATAAGAAGCATATTCTTGCTTTCTAGAGTCTCTAAGACAAAGGAAACGTGACTATGCTGAGAAAAACAGAACGGTGTTTCCTACACATACGTACCATATCTAGTCCAACCCTGCTTCTGAAACTGATACAAAGTACTGGATCTCTAACATCCAATGCTTGTCATTTAAGATGAGAAACATGTGAGTTTCATGAACGATGTAGTTCGTTTGAGCTGAAAAGTGCCTGCCCTTACCTGGAACGAAGTCTTCCTTGTAGGAAAACACAGAGCCTGGGATTTAACTCCATTTCTGAAGGGAAAGAACCAGCATAGTTCTCATCCATGGATCACACTCTGCTTTAGAGTTATTAGCACGCTCTTGCTTTCTAGAGTCTCTAATACAGCAAGAAACTTGATTGTGCTCAGAACAAATGAACGGTGTTTCCTACATATACGGACCATATCTAGTTCAACACTGCTTCTGCAACTGACACAAAACACAGGTCCTGTCACATCCAATGCTTTTTAATTAAGAGCAAGAAACCTGTGAGCTTCGTGTACGTTGTAGTTCTTTTGACCTGTAAAGTAACTGGCCTTACCTGACATGAAGTCTTGATTGTAGAAAGACTCAGAGCCTGAGATTTAACTCCAATTCTGTAGTGAACAACACAGCAGAGTTCCCATCCAATGATCACACTCTGCTTTAGAGCAAGAAGCACGCTCTAGCTTTCTAGAGTCTCTAAGACAGCAGGATACGTGAGTGTGCTGAGAACAACAGAACGGTGTTTCCTACACATATGGACCATATCTAGTCCAACTCTGCTTCTGAAACTGATACAAGCACTGGTCCTCTACCATCCAATGCTTGTAAGTTAAGATGAGAAACGTGTGAGCTTCCTGAATGATGTAGTTCGCTTGAGCTGTAATGGAACTGCCCTTTCCTGAAACGAAGTCTTGCTTGTAGGAAGACTCAGAGCCTGGGATTTAACTCCATTTCTGAAGGGAAAGACACAGCATAGTTGTCATCCATGGATCACATTCTGCTTTAGAGCTATTAGCACGCTCTTGCTTTCTAGAGTCTCTAATACAGCAGGAAACATGAGAGTGCTCAGAACAAATGAACGGTGTTTCCTACATATACCGACCATATCTAGTCCAACTCTGCTTCGGAAACTGATACAAAGCACTGGTCCTCTAACACCAAATGCTTGTCAGTTAGGATGAGAAACCTGTGAGCCTCTTGAACGATGTAGTTTGTTTGAGCTGTAAAGTAACTGCCCTTTCCTGAAACCAAGTCTTGCTAGTAGGAAGACTCAGAGCCAGGGATTTAATTCCATTTCTGAAGTGAAACACACAGCAGAGTTCCCATCCATTAATCACATTCTGCTTTACATAAGAAGCATGCTCTTGCTTTCTAGAATCTCTAAGACAAAGGAAACGTGACTGTGCTGAGAAAAACAGAACGGTGTTTCCTACACATACGTACCATATCTAGTCCAACCCTGCTTCTGAAACTAATACAAAGTACTGGTCCTCTAACATCCAATGCTTGTCATTTAAGATGAGAAACATTTGAGCTTCATGAACGATGTAGTTCGTTTGAGCTGAAAAGATCCTGCCCTTACCTGGAATGAAGTCTTGCTTGTAGGATGACACAGAGCCTGGGATTTAACTCCATTTCTGAAGGGAAAGACACAGCATAGTTCTCATCCATGGATCGCACTCTCCTTTAGAGCTATTAGCACGCTCTTGCTTTCTAGAGTCTCTAATACAGCAGGAAACTTGAGTGTGCTCAGAACAAATGAACGGTGTTTCCTACATATACACACCATATCTAGTTCAACTCTGCTTCTGAAACTGCAACAAACCACAGGTCCTGTAACATCCAATGCTTGTCATTTAAGATAAGAAACGTCTGAGCTTCGTGAATGATGTAGTTTGCTTGAGCTGTAAAGTAACTGCCCTTTCCTGAAACGAAGTCTTGATTGTAGGAAGACTCAGAGAATGGGATTTAACTCCATTTCTTAAGGGAAACACAGAGCATAGTTCTCATCCATCGATCACACTCTGCTTTAGAGCAAGAAGCACGCTCTTGCTTTCTTGAGTCTCTAATACATCAGGAAACGTGAGTGTGCTGAGAACAAAAGAACGGTGTTTCCTACACATAGGGGCCATATCTAGTTCAACACTGCTTCTGCAACTGACACAAAACACAGGTCCTGTCACATACAATGCTTTTTAATTAAGAGCAAGAAACGTGTGAGCTTCGTGTACGTTGTAGTTCTTTTGACCTGTAAAGTAACTGGCCTTACCTGACATGAAGTCTTGATTGTAGGAAGACTCAGAGCCTGAGATTTAACTCCAATTCTGTAGTGAACAACACAGCAGAGTTCCCATCCAAAGAACACACTCTGCTTTAGAGCAAGAAGCACGCTCTTGCTTTCTAGAGTCTCTAAGACAGCAGGATACGTGAGTGTGCTGAGAACAACAGAACGGTGTTTCCTACACATATGGACCATATCTAGTCCAACTCTGCTTCTGAAACTGATACAAAGCACTGGTCTTCTATGACCCAATGCTTGTCAGTTAGGATGAGAAACCTGTGAGCTTCGTGAACGATGTAGTTCGTTTGAGCTGTAAGTAACTGCCCTTTCCTGAAACGAAGTCTTGATTGTAGGAAGACTCAGAGCCAGGGATATAATTCCATTTCTGATGTGAAACGCACAGTAGAATTAAAATCCATTTATCACATTCTGCTTTAGATAAGAAGCATATTCTTGCTTTCTAGAGTCTCTAAGACAAAGGAAACGTGACTATGCTGAGAAAAACAGAACGGTGTTTCCTACACATACGTACCATATCTAGTCCAACCCTGCTTCTGAAACTGATACAAAGTACTGGATCTCTAACATCCAATGCTTGTCATTTAAGATGAGAAACATGTGAGTTTCATGAACGATGTAGTTCGTTTGAGCTGAAAAGTGCCTGCCCTTACCTGGAACGAAGTCTTCCTTGTAGGAAAACACAGAGCCTGGGATTTAACTCCATTTCTGAAGGGAAAGAACCAGCATAGTTCTCATCCATGGATCACACTCTGCTTTAGAGCTATTAGCACGCTCTTGCTTTCTAGAGTCTCTAATACAGCAAGAAACTTGATTGTGCTCAGAACAAATGAACGGTGTTTCCTACATATACGGACCATATCTAGTTCAACACTGCTTCTGCAACTGACACAAAACACAGGTCCTGTCACATCCAATGCTTTTTAATTAAGAGCAAGAAACCTGTGAGCTTCGTGTACGTTGTAGTTCTTTTGACCTGTAAAGTAACTGGCCTTACCTGACATGAAGTCTTGATTGTAGAAAGACTCAGAGCCTGAGATTTAACTCCAATTCTGTAGTGAACAACACAGCAGAGTTCCCATCCAATGATCACACTCTGCTTTAGAACAAGAAGCACGCTCTTGCTTTCTAGAGTCTCTAAGACAGCAGGATACGTGAGTGTGCTGAGAACAACAGAACGGTGTTTCCTACACATATGGACCATATCTAGTCCAACTCTGCTTCTGAAACTGATACAAAGCACTGGTCTTCTATGACCCAATGCTTGTCAGTTAGGATGAGAAACCTGTGAGCTTCGTGAACGATGTAGTTCGTTTGAGCTGTAAAGTAACTGCCCTTTCCTGAAACGAAGTCTTGATTGTAGGAAGACTCAGAGCCAGGGATGTAATTCCATTTCTGATGTGAAACACACAGCAGAATTCCCATCCATTTATCACATTCTGCTTTAGATAAGAAGCATATTCTTGCTTTCTAGAGTCTCTAAGACAAAGGAAACATGACTATGCTGAGAAAAACAGAACGGTGTTTCCTACACATACGTACCATATCTAGTCCAACCCTGCTTCTGAAACTGATACAAAGTACTGGATCTCTAACATCCAATGCTTGTCATTTAAGATGAGAAACATGTGAGCTTCATGAACGATGTAGTTCGTTTGAGCTGAAAAGTGCCTGCCCTTACCTGGAACGAAGTCTTCCTTGTAGGAAAACACAGAGCCAGGGATTTAACTCCATTTCTGAAGGGAAAGAACCAGCATAGATCTCATCCATGGATCACACTCTGCTTTAGAGCTATTAGCACGCTATTGCTTTCTAGAGTCTCTAATACAGCAAGAAACTTGATTGTGTTCAGAACAAATGAACGGTGTTTCCTACATATACGGACCATATCTAGTTCAACTCTGCTTCTGAAACTGCAACAAACCACAGGTCCTGTAACATCCAATGCTTGTCATTTAAGATAAGAAACGTCTGAGCTTCGTGAATGATGTAGTTCGCTTGAGCTGTAAAGTAACTGCCCTTTCCTGAAATGAAGTCTTGATTGTAGGAAGACTCAGAGAATGGGATTTAACTCCATTTCTTAAGGGAAACACACAGCATAGTTCTCATCCATCGATCACACTCTGCTTTAGAGCAAGAAGCACGCTCTTGCCTTCTTGAGTCTCTAATACATCAGGAAACGTGAGTGTGCTGAGAACAAAAGAACGGTGTTTCCTACACATAGGGGCCATATCTATTTCAACACTGCTTCTGCAACTGAAACAAAACACAGGTCCTGTCACATCCAATGCTTTTTAATTAAGAGCAAGAAACCTGTGAGCTTCGTGTACGTTGTAGTTCTTTTGACCTGTAAAGTAACTGGCCTTACCTGACATGAAGTCTTGATTGTAGGAAGACTCAGAGCCTGAGATTTAACTCCAATTCTGTAGTGAACAACACAGCAGAGTTCCCATCCAATGATCACACTCTGCTTTAGAACAAGAAGCACGCTCTTGCTTTCTAGAGTCTCTAAGACAGCAGGATACGTGAGTGTGCTGAGAACAACAGAACGGTGTTTCCTACACAAATGGACCATATCTAGTCCAACTCTGCTTCTGAAACTGATACAAAGCACTGGTCCTCTACCATCCAAGGCTTGTAAGTTAAGATGAGAAACATGTGAGCTTTGTGAATGATGTAGTTCGCTTGAGCTGTAAAGTAACTGCCCTTTCCTGAAACGAAGTCTTGATTGTAGGAAGACTCAGAGAAAGGGATTTAACTCCATTTCTGAAGTGAAACACACAGCAGAGTTCCCATCTAGGGATCACACTCTGCTTTAGAGCAAGAAGCACACTCTTGCTTTCTAGAGTCTCTAAGACAGCAGGAAACGTGAGTGTGCTGAGAGCAAAAGAACGGTGTTTACTACACATACAGACGATATCTAGTCCAACTCTGCCTCTGAAACTCATATAAAACACTGGTCCTCTAACATCCAATGCTTGTCATTTAAGATGAGAAACGTGTGGGCTTCATGAACGATGAAGTTCGTTTGAGCTGAAAAGTGCCTGCCCTTAGCTGACATGAAGTCTTGCTTGTAGGAAGACTCAGAGCCTGGGATTTAACTCCATTTCTGAAGGGAAAGACACAGCATAGTTCTCATCCATGGACCACATTCTGCTTTAGAGCTATTAGCACGCTCTTGCTTTCTAGAGTCTCTAATACAGCAGGAAACTTGAGTGTGCTCAGAATAAATGAACGGTGTTTCCTACACATACAGACAATATCTAGTCCAACTCTGCTTCGGAAATTGATACAAAGCACTGGTCCTCTAACACCCAATGCTTGTCAGTTCGGATGAGAAACCTGTGAGTTCGTGAACGATGTAGTTCGTTTGAGCTGTAAAGTAACTGCCCTTTCCTGAAACCAAGTCTTGCTTGTAGGAAGACTCAGAGCCAGGGATTTAATTCCATTTTTGAAGTGAAACACACAGCAGAGTTGCCATCCATTTATCACATTCTGCTTTACATAAGAAGCATGCTCGTGCTTTCTAGAGTCTCTAAGACAAAGGAAACGTGACTGTGCTGAGAAAAACAGAACGGTGTTTCCTACACATAAGTACCATATCTAGTCCAACCCTGCTTCTGAAACTAATACAAAGTACAGGTCCTCTAACATCCAATGCTTGTCATTTAAGATGAGAAACATGTGAGCTTCATGAACGATGTAGTTCGTTTGAGCTGAAAAGATCCTGCCCTTACCTGGAATGAAGTCTTGCTTGTAGGATGACAGAGCCTGGGATTTACCTCCATTTCTGAAGGGAAAGACACAGCATAGTTCTCATCCATGGATCGCACTCTGCTTTAGAGCTATTAGCACGCTCTTGCTTTCTAGAGTCTCTAATACAGCAGGAAACTTGAGTGTGCTCAGAACAAATGAACGGTGTTTCCTACATATGGACCATATCTAGTTCAACTCTGCTTCTGAAACTGCAACAAACCACAGGTCCTCTAACATCCAATGCTTGCCAGTTAAGATAAGAAACGTGTTAGTTTCGTGAATGATATAGTTCCCTTGAGCTGTAAAGTAACTGCCCTTTCCTGAAATGAAGTCTTGCTTGTAGGAAGACTCAGAGCCTGGGATTTAACTCCATTTCTGAAGTGAAACACACAGCAGAGTTCCCATCCATTGATCACACTCTGCTTTAGAGCAAGAAGCACGCTCTTGCTTTCTAGAGTCTCTAAATCAGCAGGAAACCTGAGTGTGCTGAGAGCAACAGGACGGTATTTCCTACACATACGTACCATATCTAGTCCAACTCTGCTTCTGAAATTACAACAAACCACAGGTCCTCTAACACCCAATGCTTGGCAGTTAGGATGAGAAACCTGTGAGCTTCGTGAAAGATGTTGTTCATTTGAGCTGTAAAGTAACTGCCCTTTCCTGAAACCAAGTCTTGCTTGTAGGAAGACTCAGAGCCAGGGATTTAATTCCATTTCTGAAGTGAAACACACAGCAGAGTTGTCATCCATTTATGACATTCTGCTTTAGATAAGAAGCATGCTCTTGCTTTCTAGAGTCTCTAAGACAAAGGAAACTTGACTGTGCTGAGAAAAACCGAACGGTGTTTCCTACACATACGTACCATATCTAGTCCAACCCTGCTTCTGAAACTGATACAAAGTACTGGTCCTCTAACATCCAATGCTTGTCAGGTAAGATGAGAAATGTGTGAGCTTCGTGAATGATGTAGTTCACCTGAGCTGTAAAGTAACTGCCCTTTCTTGAAACAAAGTCTTGCTTGTAGGAAGACTCAGAGCCTGGGATTTAACTCCATTTCTGAAGTAAAACACATAGCAGAGATCTCATCCATTGCACAAACTCTGCTTTAGAGCAAGAAGCACGCTCTTGCTTTCTATAGTCTCTAATACAGCAGGAAATTTGAGTGTGCTCAGAACAAAAGAAAGGAGTTTCCCACACATACAGACCATATCTAGTCCAACTCTGCTTCTGAAACTGATACAAAGCACTGGTCCTCTAACATCCAATGCTTGTCAGTTAAGATGAGAAATGTTTGGGCTTCGTGAATTTTGTAGATCGTTTAAGCTGAAAAGTGACTTCCCTTACCTGAAACGAAGTCTTGTTTGTAGGAAGACACAGAGCCTTTAATTTAACTCTATTTCTGAAGTGAAACGCACAGCAGAGTTCTCATCCATTGATCACATTCTGCTTTAGATAAGAAGCATGCTCTTGCTTTCTAGAGTCTCTAAGACAAAGGAAACGTGAGTGTGCTGAGGAAAACAGAACGGAGTTTCCTACCCACACGTACCATATCTAGTCCAACCATGCTTCTGAAACTGATACAAAGTACTGGTCCTCTAACATCCAATGCTTGTCATTTCAGATGAGAAACATGTGAGCTTCATGAACGATGTAGTTCGTTTGAGCTGAAAAGTGCCTGCCCTTACCTGGAACGTAGTCTTCCTTGTAGGAAGACACAGAGCCTGGGATTTAACTCCATTTCTGAAGGGAAAGAACCAGCATAGTTCTCATCCATGGATCACACTCTGCTTTAGAGCTATTAGCACGCTCTTGCTTTCTTGAGTCTCTAATACATCAGGAAACATGAGTGTGCTGAGAAGAAAAGAACGGTGTTTCCTACACATAGGGGCCATATCTAGTTCAACACTGCTTCTGCAACTGAAACAAAACACAGGTCCTGTCACATCCAATGCTTTTTAATTAAGAGCAAGAAACGTGTGAGCTTCGTGTACGTTGTAGTTCTTTTGACCTGTAAAGTAACTGCCCTTACCTTAATCAAAGTCTTGCTTGTAGGAAGACTCAGAGCCTGGGATTTAACTCCAATTCTGTAGTGAACAACACAGCAGAGTTCCCATCCAATGATCACACTCTGCTTTAGAGCAAGAAGCACGCTCTTGCTTTCTAGATTCTCTAAGACAGCATGATACGTGAGTGTGCTGAGAACAACAGAACGGTGTTTCCTACACATATGGACCATATCTAGTCCAACTCTGCTTCTGAAACTGATACAAAGCACTGGTCCTCTACCATCCAATGCTTGTAAGTTAAGATGAGAAACGTGTGAGCTTCGTGAATGATGTAGTTCGCTTCAGCTGTAAAGTAACTGCCCTTTCCTGAAACGAAGTCTTGAATGTAGGAAGACTCAGAGAATGGGATTTAACTCCATTTCTGAAGTGAAACACACAGCAGAGTTCCCATCCAGGGATCACACTCTGCTTTAGAGCAAGAAGAACACTCTTGCTTTCTAGAGTCTCTAAGTCAGCAGGAAACGTGAGTGTGCTGAGAGCAAAAGAACGGTGTTTACTACACATACAGATGATATCTAGTCCAACTCTGCTTCTGAAACTGATACAAAGCACTGGTCCTCTAACATCCAATGCATGTCATTTAAGATGAGAAACGTGTGAGCTTCATGAACGATGTAGTTCGTTTGAGCTGAAAAGTGCCTGCCCTTACCTGACTTGAAGTCTTGCTTGTAGGAAGACTCAGAGCCTGGGATTTAACTCCATTACTGAAGGGAAAGACACACCATAGTTCTCATCCATGGATCACATTCTGCTTTAGAGCTATTAGCATGCTCTTGCTTTCTAGATTCTCTAAGACAAAGGAAACATGACTGTGCTGAGAAAAACAGAAAGGTGTTTCCTACACATACGTACCATATCTAGTCCAACCCTGCTTCTGAAACTGATACAAAGTACTGGTCCTCTAACATCCAATGCTTGTCATTTAAGATGAGAAACGTGTGAGCTTCATGAACGATGTAGTTCGTTTGAGCTGAAAAGTGACTTCCCTTACCTGAAACGAAGTCTTGCTTGTAGGAAGACACAGAGCCTGGGATTTAACTCCATTTCTCACGTGAAACACACAGCAGAGTTCTCATCCATTGATCATACTCTGCTTTAGATCAAGAAGCACGCTCTTGCTTTCTAGAGTCTCTAAGAGAGCAGGATACGTGAGTGTGCTTAGAACAACAGAACGGTGTTTCCTACACATACGGACCATATCTAGACCAACTCTGCTTCTGAAACTGATACAAAGCACTGGTCCTCTAACATCCAATGCTTGTCAGGGAAGATGAGAAACGTTGAGCTTCGTGAATGATGTAGTTCCTTTTAGCTGAAAAGTGACTTCCCTTACCTGAAACGAAGTCTTGCTTGTAGGAAGACACAGAGCCTAGGATTTAACTCCATTTCTGAAGCGAAACACAAAGCAGAGTTCTCATCCATTGATCACACTCTGCTTTAGAGCAAGAAGCACGCTCTTGCTTTCTAGATTCTCTAAGACAGCAGGATACATGAGTGTGCTGAGAACAACAGAACGGTGTTTCCTACACTTATGGACCATATCTAGTCCAACTCTGCTTCCGAAACTGATACAAAGCACTGGTCCTCTACCATCCAATGCTTGTAAGTTAAGATGAGAAATGTGTGGGCTTCGTGAATGTTGTAGTTTGTTTGAGCTGAAAAGTGACTTCCCTTACCTGAAACGAAGTCTTGTTTGTAGGAAGACACAGAGCCTGTAATTTAAGTCTATTTCTGAAGTGAAACACACAGCAGAGTTCTCATCCATTGATCACACTCTGCTTAAGAGCAATAAGCACACTCTTGCTTTCTAGAGTCTCTAATACAGCAGGATACGTGAGTGTGCTGAGGAAAACAGAACGGTGTTTCCTACCCATACGTACCATATCTAGTCCAACCCTGCTTCTGAAAATGATACAAAGTACTGGTCCTCTAACATCCAATGCTTGTCAGGGAAGATGAGAAACGTTGAGCTTCGTGAACGATGTAGTTCGTTTTAGCTGAAAAGTGACTTCTCTTAACTGAAACGAAGTCTTGCTTGTAGGAAGACACAGAGCCTGGGATTTAACTCCATTTCTGAAGCGAAACACACAGCAGAGTTCTCATCCATTGATCATACTCTGCTTTAGAGCAAGAAGCACGCTCTTGCTTTCTAGAGTCTCTAAGACAGCATGAAACGTGAGTGTGCTCAGAACAAAAGAACGGTGTTTCCTACACATATGGGCCATATCTAGTCCAACTCTGCTTCTGAAACTACAACAAAGCACAGGTCTTCTAAAACCCAATGCATGTCAGTTAGGATGAGAAACCTGTGAGCTTCGTGAACGATGTAGTTCGATTGAGCTGTAAAGTAACTGCCCTTTCCTGAAACTAAGTCTTGATTGTATGAAGACTCAGAGCCAGGGATTTAATTCCATTTCTGAAGTGAAACACACAGCAGAGTTCTCATCCATTTATCACATTCTGCTTTAGATAAGAAGCATGCTCTTGCTTTCTAGAGTCTCTAAGGCAAAGGAAACGTGAGTGTGCTGAGGAAAACAGAACGTTGTTTCCTACCCATACGTACCATATCTAGTCCAACCCTGCTTCTGAAACTGATACAAAGTACTGGTCCTCTAACATCCAATGCTTTCAGGGAAGATGAGAAACGTTGAGCTTAGTGAATGATGTAGTTCGTTTTAGCTGAAAAGTGACTTCTCCTACCTGAAACGAAGTCTTGCTTGTAGGAAGACACAGAGCCTGGGATTTAACTCCATTTCTGAAGTGAAACACACAGCAGATTTCTCATCCATTGATCATACTCTGCTTTAGAGCAAGAAGCACGCTCTTGCTTTCTAGAGTCTCTAATACAGCATGAAACGTGAGTGTGCTCAGAACAAAAGAACGGTGTTTCCTACAATACGGACTATATCTAGTCCAACTCTGCTTCTGAAACTACAACAAAGCACAGGTCCTCTAACACCCAACGCTTGTCAGTTAGGATGATAAACCTGTGAGCTTCGTGAACGATGTAGTTCGTTTGAGCTGTAAAGTAACTGCCCTTTCCTGAAACTAAGTCTTGATTGTATTAAGACTCAGAGCCAGAGATTTAATTCCATTTCTGAAGTGAAACACACAGCAGAGTTCTCATCCATCGATCACACTCTGCTTTAGAGCAAGAAGCACGCTCTTGCCTTCTTGAGTCTCTAATACATCAGGAAACGTGAGTGTGCTGAGAACAAAAGAACGGTGTTTCCTACACATAGGGGCCATAGCTAGTTCAACAAGGCTTCTGCAACTGAAACAAAACACAGGTCCTGTCACATCCAATGCTTTTTAATTAAGAGCAAGAAACCTGTGAGCTTCGTGTACGTTGTAGTTCTTTTGACCTGTAAAGTAACTGGCCTTACCTGACATGAAGTCTTGATTATAGGAAGACTCAGAGCCTGAGATTTAACTCCAATTCTGTAGTGAACAACACAGCAGAGTTCCCATCCAATGATCACACTCTGCTTTAGAACAAGAAGCACGCTCTTGCTTTCTAGAGTCTCTAAGACAGCAGAATACGTGAGTGTGCTGTGAACAACAGAACGGTGTTTCCTACACAAATGGACCATATCTAGTCCAACTCTGCTTCTGAAACTGATACAAAGCACTGGTCCTCTACCATCCAAGGCTTGTAAGTTAAGATGAGAAACATGTGAGCTTTGTGAATGATGTAGTTCGCTTGAGCTGTAAAGTAACTGCCCTTTCCTGAAACGAAGTCTTGATTGTAGGAAGACTCAGAGAAAGGGATTTAACTCCATTTCTGAAGTGAAACACACAGCAGAGTTCCCATCTAGGGATCACACTCTGCTTTAGAGCAAGAAGCACACTCTTGCTTTCTAGAGTCTCTAAGACAGCAGGAAACGTGAGTGTGCTGAGAGCAAAAGAACGGTGTTTACTACACATACAGACGATATCTAGTCCAACTCTGCCTCTGAAACTCATACAAAGCACTGGTCCTCTAACATCCAATGCTTGTCATTTAAGATGAGAAACGTGTGGGCTTCATGAACGATGAAGTTCGTTTGAGCTGAAAAGTGCCTGCCCTTAGCTGACATGAAGTCTTGCTTGTAGGAAGACTCAGAGCCTGGGATTTAACTCCATTTCTGAAGGGAAAGACACAGCATAGTTCTCATCCATGGACCACATTCTGCTTTAGAGCTATTAGCACGCTCTTGCTTTCTAGAGTCTCTAATACAGCAGGAAACTTGAGTGTGCTCAGAATAAATGAACGGTGTTTCCTACACATACAGACAATATCTAGTCCAACTCTGCTTCGGAAATTGATACAAAGCACTGGTCCTCTAACACCCAATGCTTGTCAGTTCGGATGAGAAACCTGTGAGTTCGTGAACGATGTAGTTCGTTTGAGCTGTAAAGTAACTGCCCTTTCCTGAAACCAAGTCTTGCTTGTAGGAAGACTCAGAGCCAGGGATTTAATTCCATTTTTGAAGTGAAACACACAGCAGAGTTGCCATCCATTTATCACATTCTGCTTTACATAAGAAGCATGCTCGTGCTTTCTAGAGTCTCTAAGACAAAGGAAACGTGACTGTGCTGAGAAAAACAGAACGGTGTTTCCTACACATAAGTACCATATCTAGTCCAACCCTGCTTCTGAAACTAATACAAAGTACAGGTCCTCTAACATCCAATGCTTGTCATTTAAGATGAGAAACATGTGAGCTTCATGAACGATGTAGTTCGTTTGAGCTGAAAAGATCCTGCCCTTACCTGGAATGAAGTCTTGCTTGTAGGATGACAGAGCCTGGGATTTACCTCCATTTCTGAAGGGAAAGACACAGCATAGTTCTCATCCATGGATCGCACTCTGCTTTAGAGCTATTAGCACGCTCTTGCTTTCTAGAGTCTCTAATACAGCAGGAAACTTGAGTGTGCTCAGAACAAATGAACGGTGTTTCCTACATATACAGACCATATCTAGTTCAACTCTGCTTCTGAAACTGCAACAAACCACAGGTCCTGTAACATCCAATGCTTGTCCGTTCAGATAAGAAACGTGTGAGCTTCGTAAATGATGTAGTTCACTTGAGCTGTAAGTAACTGCCCTTTCCTGAAACGAAGTCTTGATTGTAGGAAGACTCAGAGAATGTGATTTAACTCCACTTCTGAAGTGAAACACACAGCAGAGTTCCCATCTAGGGATCACACTCTGCTTTAGAGCAAGAAGCACACTCTTGCTTTCTAGAGTCTCTAAGACAGCAGGAAACGTGAGTGTGCTGAGAGCAAAAGAACGGTGTTTACTATACATACAGACGATATCTAGTCCAACTCTGCTTCTGAAACTGATACAAAGCACTGGTCCTCTACCATCCAATGCTTGTAAGTTAAGATGAGAAACGTGTGAGCTTCGTGAATGATGTAGTTTGCTTGAGCTGTAAAGTAACTGCCCTTTCCTGAAACGAAGTCTTGATTGTAGGAAGACTCAGAGAATGGGATTTAACTCCATTTCTAAAGTGAAACACAGAGCAGAGTTCCCATCCAGGGATCACACTCTGCTTTAGAGCAAGAAGCACACTCTTACTTTCTAGAGTCTCTAAGACAGCAGGAAACGTGAGTGTGCCAAGAGCAAAAGAACGGTGTTTACTACACATACAGACGATATCTAGTCCAACTCTGCTTCTGAAACTGATACAAAGCACTGGTCCTCTAACATCCAATGCTTGTCATTTAAGATGAGAAACGTGTGAGCTTCATGAACAATGTAGTTCGTTTGAGCTGAAAAGTGCCTGCCCTTACCTGACATGAAGTCTTGCTTGTAGGAAGACTCATTGCCTGGGCTTTAACTCCAATTGTGTAGTGAACAAGACAGCAGAGTTCCCATCCAATGATCACACTCTGCTTTAGAGCTATTAGCACGCTCTTGCTTTCTAGAGTCTCTAATACAGCAGGAACCTTGAGTGTGCTCAGAACAAATGAACGGTGTTTCCTACATATACGGACCATATCTAGTTCAACTCTGCTTCTGAAACTGCAACAAACCACAGGTCCTCTAACATCCAATGCTTGCCAGTTAAGATAAGAAACGTGTTAGTTTCGTGAATGATATAGTTCCCTTGAGCTGTAAAGTAACTGCCCTTTCCTGAAATGAAGTCTTGCTTGTAGGAAGACTCAGAGCCTGGGATTTAACTCCATTTCTGAAGTGAAACACACAGCAGAGTTCCCATCCATTGATCACACTCTGCTTTAGAGCAAGAAGCACGCTCTTGCTTTCTAGAGTCTCTAAATCAGCAGGAAACCTGAGTGTGCTGAGAGCAACAGGACGGTATTTCCTACACATACGTACCATATCTAGTCCAACCCTGCTTCTGAAACTGATACAAAGTACTGGTCCTCTAACATCCAATGCTTGTCATTTAAGATGAGAAACGTGTGAGCTTCATGAACGATGTAGTTCGTTTGAGCTGAAAAGTGACTTCCCTTACCTGAAACGAAGTCTTGCTTGTAGGAAGACACAGAGCCTGGGATTTAACTCCATTTCTCACGTGAAACACACAGCAGAGTTCTCATCCATTGATCACACTCTGCTTTAGAGCAAGAAGCACGCTCTTGCTTTCTAGAGTCTCTAAGAGAGCAGGATACGTGAGTGTGCTTAGAACAACAGAACGGTGTTTCCTACACATACGGACCATATCTAGACCAACTCTGCTTCTGAAACTGATACAAAGCACTGGTCCTCTAACATCCAATGCTTGTCAGGGAAGATGAGAAACGTTGAGCTTCGTGAATGATGTAGTTCCTTTTAGCTGAAAAGTGACTTCCCTTACCTGAAACGAAGTCTTGCTTGTAGGAAGACACAGAGCCTGGGATTTAACTCCATTTCTGAAGCGAAACACAAAGCAGAGTTCTCATCCATTGATCACACTCTGCTTTAGAGCAAGAAGCACGCTCTTGCTTTCTAGATTCTCTAAGACAGCAGGATACATGAGTGTGCTGAGAACAACAGAACGGTGTTTCCTACACTTATGGACCATATCTAGTCCAACTCTGCTTCCGAAACTGATACAAAGCACTGGTCCTCTACCATCCAATGCTTGTAAGTTAAGATGAGAAATGTGTGGGCTTCGTGAATGTTGTAGTTTGTTTGAGCTGAAAAGTGACTTCCCTTACCTGAAACGAAGTCTTGTTTGTAGGAAGACACAGAGCCTGTAATTTAACTCTATTTCTGAAGTGAAACACACAGCAGAGTTCTCATCCATTGATCACACTCTGCTTAAGAGCAATAAGCACGCTCTTGCTTTCTAGAGTCTCTAATACAGCAGGATACGTGAGTGTGCTGAGGAAAACAGAACGGTGTTTCCTACCCATACGTACCATATCTAGTCCAACCCTGCTTCTGAAAATGATACAAAGTACTGGTCCTCTAACATCCAATGCTTGTCAGGGAAGATGAGAAACGTTGAGCTTCGTGAACGATGTAGTTCGTTATAGCTGAAAAGTGACTTCTCTTAACTGAAACGAAGTCTTGCTTGTAGGAAGACACAGACCCTGGGATTTAACTCCATTTCTGAAGCGAAACACACAGCAGAGTTCTCATCCATTGATCATACTCTGCTTTAGAGCAAGAAGCACGCTCTTGCTTTCTAGAGTCTCTAATACAGCATGAAACGTGAGTGTGCTCAGAACAAAAGAACGGTGTTTCCTACACATATGGACCATATCTAATCCAACTCTGCTTCTGAAACTACAACAAAGCACAGGTCCTCTAACACCCAACGATGTCAGTTAGGATGTGAAACCTGTGAGCTTCGTGAACGATGTAGTTCGATTGAGCTGTAAAGTATCTGCCCTTTCCTGAAACTAAGTCTTGATTGTATAAAGACTCAGAGCCAGGGATTTAATTCCATTTCTGAAGTGAAACACACAGCAGAGTTCTCATCCATTTATCACATTCTGCTTTAGATAAGAAGCATGCTCTTGCTTTCTAGAGTCTCTAAGGCAAAGGAAACGTGAGTGTGCTGAGGAAAACAGAACGTTGTTTCCTACCCATACGTACCATATCTAGTCCAACCCTGCTTCTGAAACTGATACAAAGTACTGGTCCTCTAACATCCAATGCTTGTCAGGGAAGATGAGAAACGTTGAGCTTAGTGAATGATGTAGTTCGTTTTAGCTGAAAAGTGACTTCTCCTACCTGAAACGAAGTCTTGCTTGTAGGAAGACACAGAGCCTGGGATTTAACTCCATTTCTGAAGTGAAACACACAGCAGAGTTCTCATCCATTGATCATACTCTGCTTTAGAGCAAGAAGCACGCTCTTGCTTTCTAGAGTCTCTAATACAGCATGAAACGTGAGTGTGCTCAGAACAAAAGAACGGTGTTTCCTACAATACGGACTATATCTAGTCCAATTCTGCTTCTGAAACTACAACAAAGCACAGGTCCTCTAACACCCAACGCTTGTCAGTTAGGATGAGAAACCTGTGAGCTTCGTGAACGATGTAGTTCGTTTGAGCTGTAAAGTAACTGCCCTTTCCTGAAACTAAGTCTTGATTGTATTAAGACTCAGAGCCAGGGATTTAATTCCATTTCTGAAGTGAAACACACAGCAGAGTTCTCATCCATTTATCACATTCTGCTTTAGATAAGAAGCATGCTCTTGCTTTCTAGAATCTCTAAGGCAAAGGAAACGTGAGTGTGCTGAGAACAACAAAACGGTGTTTCCTACACATATGGACCATATCTAGTCCAACTCTGCTTCTGAAACTGATACAAAGCACTGGTCCTCTACCATCCAATGCTTGTAAGTTAAGATGAGAAACGTGTGAGCTTCGTGAATGATTTAGTTCGCTTGAGCTGTAATGTAACTGCCCTTTCCTGAAACGAAGTTTTGATTGTAGGAAGACTCAGAGAATGGGATTTAACTCCATTTCTGAAGTGAAACACACAGCAGAGTTCCCATCCAGGGATCACACTCTGCTTTAGAGCAAGAAGCACACTCTTGCTTTCTAGAGACTCTAAGACAGCAGGAAACGTGAGTGTGCTGAGAGCAAAAGAACGGTGTTTACTACACATACAGACGATATCTAGTCCAACTCTGCTTCTGAAACTGATACAAAGCACTGGTCCTCTAACATCCAATGCTTGTCATTTAAGATGAGAAACGTGTGAGCTTCATGAACGATGTAGTTCGTTTGAGCTGAAAAGTGCCTGCCCTTACCTGACATGAAGTCTTGCTTGTAGGAAGACTCAGAGCCTGGGATTTAACTCCATTTCTGAAGGGAAAGACACACCATAGTTCTCATCCATGGATCACATTCTGCTTTAGAGCTATTAGCACGCTCTTGCTTTCTAGAGTCTCTAAGACAGCAGGATACGTGAGTGTGCTGAGAACAACAGAACGGTGTTTCCTACACATACGGACCATATCTAGTCCAACTCTGCTTCTGAAACTACAACAAAGCACTGGTCTTCTAACATCAAATGCATGTCAGTTAAGATGAGAAACGTTGAGCATAGTGAATGATGTAGTTCGTTTTAGCTGAAAAGTGACTTCCCTTACCTGAAACGAAGTCTTGCTTGTAGGAAGACACAGAGCCTGGGATTTAACTCCATTTCTGACGGGAAACACACAGCAGAGTTCTCATCCATTGATCACACTCTGCTTTAGAGCAAGAAGCACGCTCTTGCTTTCTAGAGTCTCTAAGAGAGCAGGATACGTGAGTGTGCTTAGAACAACAGAACGGTGTTTCCTACACATACGGACCATATCAATACCAACTCTGCTTCTGAAACTGATACAAAGCACTGGTCCTCTAACATCCAATGCTTGTCAGTTAATATAAGAAACGTGTGAGCTTCGTGTATGATGTAGTTCGCTTGAGCTGTAAAGTAACTGCCCTTTCCTGAAATGGAGTCTTACATGTAGGAAGACTCAGAGCCTGGGATTTAACTCCATTTCTGAAGTGAAACACTCAGCAGAGTTCCCATCCATAGATCACACTCTGCTTTAGAGAAAGAAGCACGCACTTGCTTTCTAGAGTCTCTAAGGCAAAGGAAACGTGAGTGTGCTGAGGAAAACAGAACGGTGTTTCCTACCCATACGTACCATATCTAGTCCAACCCTGCTTCTGAAACTGATACAAAGTACTGGTCCTCTAACATCCAAAGCTTGTCAGGGAAGATGAGAAACGTTGAGCTTCGTGAATGATGTAGTTCGATTTAGCTGAAAAGTGACTTCTCTTACCTGAAACGAAGTCTTGCTTGTAGGAAGACACAGAACCTGGGATTTAACTCCATTTCTGAAGCGAAACACACAGCAGAGTTCTCATCCATTGATCATACTCTGCTTTAGAGCAAGAAGCACGCTCTTGCTTTCTAGAGTCTCTAATACAGCATGAAACGTGAGTGTGCTCAGAACAAAAGAACGGTGTTTCCTACAATACGGACCATATCTAGTCCAACTCTGCTTCTGAAACTACAACAAAGCACAGGTCCTCTAACACCCAACGCTTGTCAGTTAGGATGAGATGCCTGTGAGCTTTGTGAACGATGTAGTTCGTTTGTGCTGTAAAGTAACTTCCCTTTCCTGAAACTAAGTCTTGATTGTATTAAGACTCAGAGCCAGGGATTTAATTCCATTTCTGAAGTGAAACACAGAGCAGAGTCGTCATCCATTTATCCCATTCTGCTTTAGATAAGAAGCATGCTCTTGCTTTCTAGAGTCTCTAAGACAAAGGAAACGTGAGTGTACTGAGGAAAACAGAACGGTGTTTCCTACCCACACGTACCATATCTAGTCCAACCATGCTTCCGAAACTGATACAAAGCACTGGTCCTCTACCATCCAATGCTTGTAAGTTAAGATGAGAAACGTGTGAGCTTCGTGAATGATTTAGTTCGCTTGAGCTGTAATGTAACTGCCCTTTCCTGAAACGAAGTTTGGATTGTAGGAAGACTCAGAGAATGGGATTTAACTCCATTTCTGAAGTGAAACACACAGCAGAGTTCCCATCCAGGGATCACACTCTGCTTTAGAGCAAGAAGCACACTCTTGCTTTCTAGAGACTCTAAGACAGCAGGAAACGTGAGTGTGCTGAGAGCAAAAGAACGGTGTTTACTACACATACAGACGATATCTAGTCCAACTCTGCTTCTGAAACTGATACAAAGCACTGGTCCTCTAACATCCAATGCTTGTCATTTAAGATGAGAAACGTGTGAGCTTCATGAACGATGTAGTTCGTTTGAGCTGAAAAGTGCCTGCCCTTACCTGACATGAAGTCTTGCTTGTAGGAAGACTCAGAGCCTGGGATTTAACTCCATTTCTGAAGGGAAAGACACACCATAGTTCTCATCCATGGATCACATTCTGCTTTAGAGCTATTAGCACGCTCTTGCTTTCTAGAGTCTCTAAGACAGCAGGATACGTGAGTGTGCTGAGAACAACAGAACGGTGTTTCCTACACATACGGACCATATCTAGTCCAACTCTGCTTCTGAAACTACAACAAAGCACTGGTCTTCTAACATCAAATGCATGTCAGTTAAGATGAGAAACGTTGAGCATAGTGAATGATGTAGTTCGTTTTAGCTGAAAAGTGACTTCCCTTACCTGAAACGAAGTCTTGCTTGTAGGAAGACACAGAGCCTGGGATTTAACTCCATTTCTGACGGGAAACACACAGCAGAGTTCTCATCCATTGATCACACTCTGCTTTAGAGCAAGAAGCACGCTCTTGCTTTCTAGAGTCTCTAAGAGAGCAGGATACGTGAGTGTGCTTAGAACAACAGAACGGTGTTTCCTACACATACGGACCATATCAATACCAACTCTGCTTCTGAAACTGATACAAAGCACTGGTCCTCTAACATCCAATGCTTGTCAGTTAATATAAGAAACGTGTGAGCTTCGTGTATGATGTAGTTCGCTTGAGCTGTAAAGTAACTGCCCTTTCCTGAAATGGAGTCTTACATGTAGGAAGACTCAGAGCCTGGGATTTAACTCCATTTCTGAAGTGAAACACTCAGCAGAGTTCCCATCCATAGATCACACTCTGCTTTAGAGAAAGAAGCACGCACTTGCTTTCTAGAGTCTCTAAGGCAAAGGAAACGTGAGTGTGCTGAGGAAAACAGAACGGTGTTTCCTACCCATACGTACCATATCTAGTCCAACCCTGCTTCTGAAACTGATACAAAGTACTGGTCCTCTAACATCCAAAGCTTGTCAGGGAAGATGAGAAACGTTGAGCTTCGTGAATGATGTAGTTCGATTTAGCTGAAAAGTGACTTCTCTTACCTGAAACGAAGTCTTGCTTGTAGGAAGACACAGAACCTGGGATTTAACTCCATTTCTGAAGCGAAACACACAGCAGAGTTCTCATCCATTGATCATACTCTGCTTTAGAGCAAGAAGCACGCTCTTGCTTTCTAGAGTCTCTAATACAGCATGAAACGTGAGTGTGCTCAGAACAAAAGAACGGTGTTTCCTACAATACGGACCATATCTAGTCCAACTCTGCTTCTGAAACTACAACAAAGCACAGGTCCTCTAACACCCAACGCTTGTCAGTTAGGATGAGATGCCTGTGAGCTTTGTGAACGATGTAGTTCGTTTGTGCTGTAAAGTAACTTCCCTTTCCTGAAACTAAGTCTTGATTGTATTAAGACTCAGAGCCAGGGATTTAATTCCATTTCTGAAGTGAAACACAGAGCAGAGTCGTCATCCATTTATCCCATTCTGCTTTAGATAAGAAGCATGCTCTTGCTTTCTAGAGTCTCTAAGACAAAGGAAACGTGAGTGTACTGAGGAAAACAGAACGGTGTTTCCTACCCACACGTACCATATCTAGTCCAACCATGCTTCCGAAACTGATACAAAGTACTGGTCCTCTAACATCCAATGCTTGTCAGGGAAGATGAGAAACGTTGAGCTTCGTGAATGATGTAGTTCGTTTTAGCTGAAAAGTGACTTCCCTTACCTGAAACGAAGTCTTGCTTGTAGGAAGACACAGAGCCTGGGATTTAACTCCATTTCTGAAGCGAAACACACAGCAGAGTTCTCATTCATTGATCACACTCTGCTTTAGAGCAAGAAGCACGCTCTTGCTTTCTAGATTCTCTAAGACAGCAGGATACATGAGTGTGCTGAGAACAACAGAACGGTGTTTCCTCCACATATGGACCATATCTAGTCCAACTCTGCTTCCGAAACTGATACAAAGCACTGGTCCTCTACCATCCAATGCTTGTAAGTTAAGATGAGAAATGTGTGGGCTTCGTGATTGTTGTAGTTTGTTTGAGCTGAAAAGTGACTTCCCTTACCTGAAACGAAGTCTTGCTTGTAGGAAGACACAGAGCCTCGGATTTAACTCCATTTCTGAAGCGAAACACACAGCAGAGTTCTCATCCATTGATCACACTCTGCTTTAGAGCAAGAAGCACGCTCTTGCTTTCTAGATTCTCTAAGACAGCAGGATACATGAGTGTGCTGAGAACAACAGAACGGTGTTTCCTCCACATATGGACCATATCTAGTCCAACTCTGCTTCTGAAACTGATACAAAGCACTGGTCCTCTACCATCCAATGCTTGTAAGTTAAGATGAGAAATGTGTGGGCTTTGTGAATGTTGTAGTTTGTTTGAGCTGAAAAGTGACTTCCCTTACCTGAAACGAAGTCTTGTTTGTAGGAAGACACAGAGCCTGTAATTTAACTCTATTTCTGAAGTGAAACACACAGCAGAGTTCTCATCCATTGATCACACTCTGCTTTAGATAAGAAGCATGCTCTTGCTTTCTAGAGTCTCTAAGGCAAAGGAAACGTGAGTGTGCTGAGGAAAACAGAACGGTGTTTCCTACCCATACGTACCATATCTAGTCCAACCCTGCTTACTGAAACTGATACAAAGTACTGGTCCTCTAACATCCAATGCTTGTCAGGGAAGATGAGAAACGTTGAGCTTTGTGAATGATGTAGTTCGTTTTAGCTGAAAAGTGACTTCTCTTACCTGAAACGATGTCTTGCTTGTAGGAAGACACAGAGCCTGGGATTTAACTCCATTTCTCACGTGAAACACACAGCAGAGTTCTCATCCATTGATCACACTCTGCTTTAGAGCAAGAAGCACGCTCTTGCTTTCTAGAGTCTCTAAGAGAGCAGGATACGTGAGTGTGCTTATCACAACAGAACGGTGTTTCCTACACAGGCGGACCATATCTAGACCAACTCTGCTTCTGAAACTGATACAAAGCACTGGTCCTCTAACATCCAATGCTTGTCAGGGAAGATGAGAAACGTTGAGCTTCGTGAATGATGTAGTTCCTTTTAGCTGAAAAGTGAATTCCCTTACCTGAAACGAAGTCTTGCTTGTAGGAAGACACAGAGCCTGGGATTTAACTCCATTTCTGAAGCGAAACACACAGCAGAGTTCTCATCCATTGATCATACTCTGCTTTAGAGCAAGAAGCACGCTCTTGCTTTCTAGAGTCTCTAAGACAGCATGAAACGTGAGTGTGCTCAGAACAAAAGAACGGTGTTTCCTACACATATGGGCCATATCTAGTCCAACTCTGCTTCTGAAACTACAACAAAGCACAGGTCCTCTAACACCCAATGCATGTCAGTTAGGATGAGAAACCTGTGAGCTTCGTGAACGATGTAGTTCGATTGAGCTGTAAAGTAACTGCCCTTTCCTGAAACTAAGTCTTGATTGTATGAAGACTCAGAGCCAGGGATTTAATTCCATTTCTGAAGTGAAACACACAGCAGATTTCTCATCCATTTATCACATTCTGCTTTAGATAAGAAGCATGCTCTTGCTTTCTAGAGTCTCTAAGGCAAAGGAAACATGAGTGTGCTGAGGAAAACAGAACGGTGTTTCCTACCCATACGTACCATATCTAGTCCAACCCTGCTTCTGAAACTGATACAAAGTACTGGTCCTCTAACATCCAATGCTTGTCAGGGAAGATGAGAAACGTTGAGCTTCGTGAATGATGTAGTTCGTTTTAGCTGAAAAGTGACTTCTCTTACCTGAAACGAAGTCTTGCTTGTAGGAAGACACAGAGCCTGGGATTTAACTCCATTTCTGAAGTGAAACACACAGCAGAGTTCTCATCCATTGATCATACTCTGCTTTAGAGCAAGAAGCACGCTCTTGCTTTCTAGAGTCTCTAATACAGCATGAAACGTGAGTGTGCTCAGAACAAAAGAACGGTGTTTCCTACAATACGGACCATATCTAGTCCAACTCTGCTTCTGAAACTACAACAAAGCACAGGTCCTCTAACACCCAACGCTTGTCAGTTAGGATGAGAAACCTGTGAGCTTCGTGAACGATGTAGTTCGTTTGAGCTGTAAAGTAACTGCCCTTTCCTGAAACTAAGTCTTGATTGTATTAAGACTCAGAGCCAGGGATTTAATTCCTTTTCTGAAGTGAAACACACAGCAGAGTTCTCATCCATTTATCACATTCTGCTTTAGATAAGAAGCATGCTCTTGCTTTCTAGAGTCTCTAAGGCAAAGGAAACGTGAGTGTGCTGAGAACAACAGAACGGTGTTTCCTACACATATGGACCATATCTAGTCGAACTCTGCTTCTGAAACTGATACAAAGCACTGGTCCTCTACCATCCAATGCTTGTAAGTTAAGATGAGAAACGTGTGAGCTTCGTGAATGATTTAGTTCGCTTGAGCTGTAAAGTAACTGCCCTTTCCTGAAACGAAGTCTTGATTGTAGGAAGACTCAGAGAATGGGATTTAACTCCATTTCTGAAGTGAAACACACAGCAGAGTTCCCATCCAGGGATCACACTCTGCTTTAGAGCAAGAAGCACACTCTTGCTTTCTAGAGTCTCTAAGACAGCAGGAAACGTGAGTGTGCTGAGAGCAAAAGAATGGTGTTTACTACACATACAGACGATATCTAGTCCAACTCTGCTTCTGAAACTGATACAAAGCACTGGTCCTCTAACATCCAATGCTTGTCATTTAAGATGAGAAACGTGTGAGCTTCATGAACGATGTAGTTCGTTTGAGCTGAAAAGTGCCTGCCCTTACCTGACATGAAGTCTTGCTTGTAGGAAGACTCAGAGCCTGGGATTTAACTCCATTTCTGAAGGGAAAGACACACCATAGTTCTCATCCATGGATCACATTCTGCTTTAGATCTATTAGCATGCTCTTGCTTTCGAGAGTCTCTAATACAGCAGGAAACTTGTGTGTGCTCAGAAAAAATGAACGGTGTTTCCTACATATACGGACCATATCTAGTTCAAATCTGCTTCTGAAACTGCAACAAACCACAGGTCCTCTAACATCCAATGCTTGTCAGTTAAGATAAGAAACGTGTGAGCTTCGTGAATGATGTAGTTCGCTTGAGCTGTAAAGTAACTGCCCTTTCCTGAAATGGAGTCTTGCATGTAGGAAGACTCAGAGCCTGGGATTTAACTCCATTTCTGAAGTGAAACACTCAGCAGAGTTCCCATCCATAGATCACACTCTGCTTTAGAGAAAGAAGCACGCACTTGCTTTCTAGAGTCTCTAAGGCAAAGGAAACGTGAGTGTGCTGAGGAAAACAGAACGGTGTTTCCTACCCATACGTACCATATCTAGTCCAACCCTGCTTCTGAAACTGATACAAAGTACTGGTCCTCTAACATCCAAAGCTTGTCAGGGAAGATGAGAAACGTTGAGCTTCGTGAATGATGTAGTTCGATTTAGCTGAAAAGTGACTTCTCTTACCTGAAACGAAGTCTTGCTTGTAGGAAGACACAGAACCTGGGATTTAACTCCATTTCTGAAGCGAAACACACAGCAGAGTTCTCATCCATTGATCATACTCTGCTTTAGAGCAAGAAGCACGCTCTTGCTTTCTAGAGTCTCTAATACAGCATGAAACGTGAGTGTGCTCAGAACAAAAGAACGGTGTTTCCTACAATACGGACCATATCTAGTCCAACTCTGCCTCTGAAACTACAACAAAGCACAGGTCCTCTAACACCCAACGCTTGTCAGTTAGGATGAGATGCCTGTGAGCTTTGTGAACGATGTAGTTCGTTTGTGCTGTAAAGTAACTTCCCTTTCCTGAAACTAAGTCTTGATTGTATTAAGACTCAGAGCCAGGGATTTAATTCCATTTCTGAAGTGAAACACAGAGCAGAGTCGTCATCCATTTATCCCATTCTGCTTTAGATAAGAAGCATGCTCTTGCTTTCTAGAGTCTCTAAGACAAAGGAAACGTGAGTGTGCTGAGGAAAACAGAACGGTGTTTCCTACCCACACGTACCATATCTAGTCCAACCATGCTTCCGAAACTGATACAAAGTACTGGTCCTCTAACATCCAATGCTTGTCAGGGAAGATGAGAAACGTTGAGCTTCGTGAATGATGTAGTTCGTTTTAGCTGAAAAGTGACTTCCCTTACCTGAAACGAAGTCTTGCTTGTAGGAAGACACAGAGCCTGGGATTTAACTCCATTTCTGAAGCGAAACACACAGCAGAGTTCTCATTCATTGATCACACTCTGCTTTAGAGCAAGAAGCACGCTCTTGCTTTCTAGATTCTCTAAGACAGCAGGATACATGAGTGTGCTGAGAACAACAGAACGGTGTTTCCTCCACATATGGACCATATCTAGTCCAACTCTGCTTCCGAAACTGATACAAAGCACTGGTCCTCTACCATCCAATGCTTGTAAGTTAAGATGAGAAATGTGTGGGCTTCGTGATTGTTGTAGTTTGTTTGAGCTGAAAAGTGACTTCCCTTACCTGAAACGAAGTCTTGCTTGTAGGAAGACACAGAGCCTCGGATTTAACTCCATTTCTGAAGCGAAACACACAGCAGAGTTCTCATCCATTGATCACACTCTGCTTTAGAGCAAGAAGCACGCTCTTGCTTTCTAGATTCTCTAAGACAGCAGGATACATGAGTGTGCTGAGAACAACAGAACGGTGTTTCCTCCACATATGGACCATATCTAGTCCAACTCTGCTTCTGAAACTGATACAAAGCACTGGTCCTCTACCATCCAATGCTTGTAAGTTAAGATGAGAAATGTGTGGGCTTTGTGAATGTTGTAGATTGTTTGAGCTGAAAAGTGACTTCCCTTACCTGAAACGAAGTCTTGTTTGTAGGAAGACACAGAGCCTGTAATTTAACTCTATTTCTGAAGTGAAACACACAGCAGAGTTCTCATCCATTGATCACACTCTGCTTTAGATAAGAAGCATGCTCTTGCTTTCTAGAGTCTCTAAGGCAAAGGAAACGTGAGTGTGCTGAGGAAAACAGAACGGTGTTTCCTACCCATACGTACCATATCTAGTCCAACCCTGCTTACTGAAACTGATACAAAGTACTGGTCCTCTAACATCCAATGCTTGTCAGGGAAGATGAGAAACGTTGAGCTTTGTGAATGATGTAGTTCGTTTTAGCTGAAAAGTGACTTCTCTTACCTGAAACGATGTCTTGCTTGTAGGAAGACACAGAGCCTGGGATTTAACTCCATTTCTCACGTGAAACACACAGCAGAGTTCTCATCCATTGATCACACTCTGCTTTAGAGCAAGAAGCACGCTCTTGCTTTCTAGAGTCTCTAAGAGAGCAGGATACGTGAGTGTGCTTATCACAACAGAACGGTGTTTCCTACACAGGCGGACCATATCTAGACCAACTCTGCTTCTGAAACTGATACAAAGCACTGGTCCTCTAACATCCAATGCTTGTCAGGGAAGATGAGAAACGTTGAGCTTCGTGAATGATGTAGTTCCTTTTAGCTGAAAAGTGAATTCCCTTACCTGAAACGAAGTCTTGCTTGTAGGAAGACACAGAGCCTGGGATTTAACTCCATTTCTGAAGCGAAACACACAGCAGAGTTCTCATCCATTGATCATACTCTGCTTTAGAGCAAGAAGCACGCTCTTGCTTTCTAGAGTCTCTAAGACAGCATGAAACGTGAGTGTGCTCAGAACAAAAGAACGGTGTTTCCTACACATATGGGCCATATCTAGTCCAACTCTGCTTCTGAAACTACAACAAAGCACAGGTCCTCTAACACCCAATGCATGTCAGTTAGGATGAGAAACCTGTGAGCTTCGTGAACGATGTAGTTCGATTGAGCTGTAAAGTAACTGCCCTTTCCTGAAACTAAGTCTTGATTGTATGAAGACTCAGAGCCAGGGATTTAATTCCATTTCTGAAGTGAAACACACAGCAGATTTCTCATCCATTTATCACATTCTGCTTTAGATAAGAAGCATGCTCTTGCTTTCTAGAGTCTCTAAGGCAAAGGAAACATGAGTGTGCTGAGGAAAACAGAACGGTGTTTCCTACCCATACGTACCATATCTAGTCCAACCCTGCTTCTGAAACTGATA
The DNA here is from genome assembly GCA_949786385.1 of Onychomys leucogaster. NCBI lineage: Eukaryota > Metazoa > Chordata > Mammalia > Rodentia > Cricetidae > Onychomys > Onychomys leucogaster. The sequence goes on along the minus strand of CATKUP010000009.1, from coordinate 963,782 downwards.
CAAAGTACTTGTCCTCTAACATCCAATGCTTGTCAGGGAAGATGAGAAACGTTGAGCTTCGTGAATGATGTAGTTCGTTTTAGCTGAAAAGTGACTTCTCTTACCTGAAACGAAGTCTTGCTTGTAGGAAGACACAGAGCCTGGGATTTAACTCCATTTCTGAAGTGAAACACACAGCAGAGTTCTCATCCATTGATCATACTCTGCTTTAGAGCAAGAAGCACGCTCTTGCTTTCTAGAGTCTCTAATACAGCATGAAACGTGAGTGTGCTCAGAACAAAAGAACGGTGTTTCCTACAATACGGACCATATCTAGTCCAACTCTGCTTCTGAAACTACAACAAAGCACAGGTCCTCTAACACCCAACGCTTGTCAGTTAGGATGAGAAACCTGTGAGCTTCGTGAACGATGTAGTTCGTTTGAGCTGTAAAGTAACTGCCCTTTCCTGAAACTAAGTCTTGATTGTATTAAGACTCAGAGCCAGGGATTTAATTCCTTTTCTGAAGTGAAACACACAGCAGAGTTCTCATCCATTTATCACATTCTGCTTTAGATAAGAAGCATGCTCTTGCTTTCTAGAGTCTCTAAGGCAAAGGAAACGTGAGTGTGCTGAGAACAACAGAACGGTGTTTCCTACACATATGGACCATATCTAGTCCAACTCTGCTTCTGAAACTGATACAAAGCACTGGTCCTCTACCATCCAATGCTTGTAAGTTAAGATGAGAAACGTGTGAGCTTCGTGAATGATTTAGTTCGCTTGAGCTGTAAAGTAACTGCCCTTTCCTGAAACGAAGTCTTGATTGTAGGAAGACTCAGAGAATGGGATTTAACTCCATTTCTGAAGTGAAACACACAGCAGAGTTCCCATCCAGGGATCACACTCTGCTTTAGAGCAAGAAGCACACTCTTGCTTTCTAGAGTCTCTAAGACAGCAGGAAACGTGAGTGTGCTGAGAGCAAAAGAATGGTGTTTACTACACATACAGACGATATCTAGTCCAACTCTGCTTCTGAAACTGATACAAAGCACTGGTCCTCTAACATCCAATGCTTGTCATTTAAGATGAGAAACGTGTGAGCTTCATGAACGATGTAGTTCGTTTGAGCTGAAAAGTGCCTGCCCTTACCTGACATGAAGTCTTGCTTGTAGGAAGACTCAGAGCCTGGGATTTAACTCCATTTCTGAAGGGAAAGACACACCATAGTTCTCATCCATGGATCACATTCTGCTTTAGATCTATTAGCATGCTCTTGCTTTCTAGAGTCTCTAATACAGCAGGAAACTTGTGTGTGCTCAGAAAAAATGAACGGTGTTTCCTACATATACGGACCATATCTAGTTCAAATCTGCTTCTGAAACTGCAACAAACCACAGGTCCTCTAACATCCAATGCTTGTCAGTTAAGATAAGAAACGTGTGAGCTTCGTGAATGATGTAGTTCGCTTGAGCTGTAAAGTAACTGCCCTTTCCTGAAATGGAGTCTTGCATGTAGGAAGACTCAGAGCCTGGGATTTAACTCCATTTCTGAAGTGAAACACTCCGCAGAGTTCCCATCCATAGATCACACTCTGCTTTAGAGAAAGAAGCACGCACTTGCTTTCTAGAGTCTCTAAGACAGCAGGAAACGTGAGTGTGCTGAGAGCAAAAGAACGGTGTTTCCTACACATACAGAAAATATCTAGTCCAACTCTGCTTTGGAAACTGATACAAAGTACTGGTCCTCTAACACCCAATGCTTGTCAGTTAGGATGAGAAACCTGTGAGCTTCATGAACGATGTAGTTCGTTTGAGCTGTAAAGAAACTGCCCTTTCCTGAAACCAAGTCCTGCTTGTAGGAAGACTCAGAGCCAGGGATTTAATTCCATGTCTGAAGTGAAACACACAGCATAGTTCTCATCCATGGATCACATTCTGCTTTAGAGATATTAGCACGCGCTTGCTTTCTAGAGTCTCTAAGACAGCAGGATACGTGAGTGTGCTGAGAACAACAGAACGGTGTTTCCTACACATAAGGACCATATCTAGTCCAACTCTGCTTCTGCAACTACAACAAAGCACTGGTCTTCTAACATCAAATGCTTGTCAGTTAAGATGAGAAACGTTGAGCATCGTGAATGATGTAGTTCGTTTTAGCTGAAAAGTGACTTCCCTTACCTGAAACGAAGTCTTGCTTGTAGGAAGACACAGAGCCTGGGATTTAACTCCATTTCTGACGGGAAACACACAGCAGAGTTCTCATCCATTGATCACACTCTGCTTTAGAGCAAGAAGCACGCTCTTTCTTTCTAGATTCTCTAAGACAGCAGGATACATGAGTGTGCTGAGAACAACAGAACGGTGTTTCCTACACATATGGACCATATCTAGTCCAACTCTGCTTCCGAAACTGATACAAAGCACTGGTGCTCTACCATCCAATGCTTGTAAGTTAAGACGAGAAGTGTGAGGGCTTCGTGAATGTTGTAGTTTGTTTGAGCTGAAAAGTGACTTCCCTTACCTGAAACGAAGTCTTGTTTGTAGGAAGACACAGAGCCTGTAATTTAACTCTATTTCTGAAGTGAAACACACAGCAGAATTCTTATCCATTGATCACACTCTGCTTAAGAGCAAGAAGCACGCTCTTGCTTTCTAGAGTCTCTAATTCAGCAGGATACGTGAGAGTGCTGAGAACAACAGAACGGTGTTTCCTACACATACGGACCATATCTAGTCCAACTCTGCTTCTGAAACTGATACAAAGCACGGGTCCTCTAACATCCAATGCTTGTCAGGGATGATGAGAAACGTTGAGCTTCGTGAACGATGTAGTTCGTTTTAGCTGAAAAGTGAATTCCCTTACCTGAAACGAAGTCTTGCTTGTAGGAAGACACAGAACCTGGGATTTAACTCCATTTCTGAAGCGAAACACACAGCAGAGTTCTCATCCATTGATCAAACTCTGCTTTAGAGCAAGAAGCACGCTCTTGCTTTCTAGATTCTCTAAGACAGCAGGATACATGAGTGTGCTGAGAACAACAGAACGGTGTTTCCTACACATATGGACCATATCTAGTCCAACTCTGCTTCCGAAACTGATACAAAGCACTGGTCCAATACCATCCAATGCTTGTAAGTTAAGATGAGAAATGTGTGGGCTTAGTGAATGTTGTAGTTTGTTTGAGCTGAAAAGTGACTTCCCTTACCTGAAACGAAGTCTTGATGTAGGAAGACACAGAGTCTGGGTTTTAACTCCATTTCTGAAGCGAAACACACAGCAGAGTTCTCATCCATTGATCACACTCTGCTTTAGAGCAAGAAGCACGCTCTTGCTTTCTAGATTTTCTAAGACAACACGATACATGAGTGATGAGAACAACAGAACGGTGTTTCCTACACTCATGGACCATATCTAGTCCAACTCTGCTTCCGAAACTGATACAATGCACTGGTCCTCTAACATCCAATGCTTGTAAGTTAAGATGAGAAATGTGTGGGCTTTGTGAATGTTGTAGTTTGTTTGAGCTGAAAAGTGACTTCCCTTACCTGAAACGAAGTCTTGTTTGTAGGAAGACACAGAGCCTGTAATTTAACTCTATTTCTGAAGTGAAAAACACAGCAGAGTTCTCATCCATTGATCACACTCTGCTTTAGAGCAATAAGCACGCTCTTGCTTTCTATAGTCTCTAATACAGCAGGATACGTGAGTGTGCTGAGGAAAACAGAACGGTGTTTCCTACCCATACGTACCATATCTAGTCCAACCCTGCTTCTGAAAATGATACAAAGTACTGGTCCTCTAACATCCAATGATTGTCAGGGAAGATGAGAAACGTTGAGCTTCGTGAACGATGTAGTTCTTTTTAGCTGAAAAGTGACTTCTCTTAACTGAAACGAAGTCTTGCTTGTAGGAAGACACAGAGCCTGGGATTTAACTCCATTTCTGAAGCGAAACACACAGCAGAGTTCTTATCCATTGATCATACTCTGCTTTAGAGCAAGAAGCACGCTCTTGCTTTCTAGAGTCTCTAATACAGCATGAAACGTGAGTGTGCTGAGAACAACAGAACGGTGTTTCCTACACATATGGGCCATATCTAGTCCAACTCTGCTTCTGAAACTACAACAAAGCACTGGTCCTCTAACACCCAATGCATGTCAGTTAGGATGAGAAACCTGTGAGCTTCGTGAACGATGTAGTTCGATTGAGCTATAAAGTAACTGCCCTTTCCTGAAACTAAGTCTTGATTATATGAAGACTCAGAGCCAGGGATTTAATTCCATTTCTGAAGTGAAACACACAGCAGAGTTCTCATCCATTTATCACATTCTGCTTTAGATAAGCAGCATGCTCTTGCTTTCTAGAGTCTCTAAGGCAAAGGAAACGTGAGTGTGCTGAGGAAAACAGAACGGTGTTTCCTACCCATACGTACCATATCTAGTCCAACCCTGCTTCTGAAACTGATACAAAGTACTGGTCCTCTAACATCCAATGCTTGTCAGGGAAGATGAGAAACGTTGAGCTTCGTGAATGATGTAGTTCGTTTTAGCTGAAAAGTGACTTCTCTTACCTGAAACGAAGTCTTGCTTGTAGGAAGACACAGAGCCTGGGATTTAACTCCATTTCTGAAGTGAAACACACAGCAGAGTTCTCATCCATTGATCATACTCTGCTTTAGAGCAAGAAGCACGCTCTTGCTTTCTAGAGTCTCTAATACAGCATGAAACGTGTGTGTGCTCAGAACAAAAGAACGGTGTTTCCTACAATACAGACCATATCTAGTCCAACTCTGCTTCTGAAACTACAACAAAGCACAGGTCCTCTAACACCCAACGCTTGTCAGTTAGGATGAGAAACCTGTGAGCTTCGTGAACGATGTAGTTCGTTTGAGCTGTAAAGTAACTGCCCTTTCCTGAAACTAAGTCTTGATTGTATTAAGACTCAGAGCCAGGGATTTAATTCCATTTCTGAAGTGAAACACACAGCAGAGTTCTCATCCATTTATCACATTCTGCTTTAGATAAGAAGCATGCTCTTGCTTTCTAGAGTCTCTAAGGCAAAGGAAACGTGAGTGTGCTGAGAACAACAGAACGGTGTTTCCTACACATATGGACCATATCTAGTCCAACTCTGCTTCTGAAACTGATACAAAGCACTGGTCCTCTACCATCCAATGCTTGTAAGTTAAGATGAGAAACGTGTGAGCTTCGTGAATGATTTAGTTCGCTTGAGCTGTAAAGTAACTGCCCTTTCCTGAAACGAAGTCTTGATTGTAGGAAGACTCACAGAATGGGATTTAACTCCATTTCTGAATTGAAACACACAGCAGAGTTCCCATCCAGGGATCACAATCTGCTTTAGAGCAAGAAGCACACTCTTGCTTTCTAGAGTCTCTAAGATAGCAGGAAACGTGAGTGTGCTGAGAGCAAAAGAACGGTGTTTCCTACACATACAGACAATATCTAGTCCAATTCCTCTTTGGAAACTGATACAAAGCACTGGTCCTCTAACACCCAATGCTTGTCAGTTAGGATGAGAAACCTGTGAGCTTCGTGAACGATGTAGTTCGTTTGAGCTGTAAAGAAACTGCCCTTTCCTGAAACCAAGTCCTGCTTGTAGGAAGACTCAGAGCCAGGGATTTAATTCCATGTCTGAAGTGAAACACACAGCATAGTTCTCATCCATGGATCACATTCTGCTTTAGAGATATTAGCACGCGCTTGCTTTCTAGAGTCTCTAAGACAGCAGGATACGTGAGTGTGCTGAGAACAACAGAACGGTGTTTCCTACACATAAGGACCATATCTAGTCCAACTCTGCTTCTGCAACTACAACAAAGCACTGGTCTTCTAACATCAAATGCTTGTCAGTTAAGATGAGAAACGTTGAGCATCGTGAATGATGTAGTTCGTTTTAGCTGAAAAGTGACTTCCCTTACCTGAAACGAAGTCTTGCTTGTAGGAAGACACAGAGCCTGGGATTTAACTCCATTTCTGACGGGAAACACACAGCAGAGTTCACATCCATTGATCACACTCTGCTTTAGAGCAAGAAGCACGCTCTTGCTTTCTAGATTCTCTAAGACAGCAGGATACATGAGTGTGCTGAGAACAACAGAACGGTGTTTCCTACACATATGGACCATATCTAGTCCAACTCTGCTTCCGAAACTGATACAAAGCACTGGTGCTCTACCATCCAATGCTTGTAAGTTAAGACGAGAAGTGTGAGGGCTTCGTGAATGTTGTAGTTTGTTTGAGCTGAAAAGTGACTTCCCTTACCTGAAACGAAGTCTTGTTTGTAGGAAGACACAGAGCCTGTAATTTAACTCTATTTCTGAAGTGAAACACACAGCAGAGTTCTTATCCATTGATCACACTCTGCTTAAGAGCAAGAAGCACGCTCTTGCTTTCTAGAGTCTCTAATACAGCAGGATACGTGAGAGTGCTGAGAACAACAAAATGGTGTTTCCTACACATACGGACCATATCTAGTCCAACTCTGCTTCTGAAACTGATACAAAACACAGGTCCTCTAACATCCAATGCTTGTCAGGGATGATGAGAAACGTTGAGCTTCGTGAACGATGTAGTTTGTTTGAGCTGAAAAGTGACTTCCCTTACCTGAAACGAAGTCTTGATGTAGGAAGACACAGAGCCTGGGATTTAACTCCATTTCTGAAGCGAAACACACAGCAGAGTTCTCATCCATTGGTCACACTCTGCTTTAGAGCAAGAAGCACGCTCTTGCTTTCTAGATTCTCTAAGACAGCAGGATACATGAGTGTGCTGAGAACAACAGAATGGTGTTTCCTACACTTATGGACCATATCTAGTCCAACTCTGCTTCCGAAACTGATACAAAGCACTGGTCCTCTACCATCCAATGCTTGTAAGTTAAGATGAGAAATGTGTGGGCTTCGTGAATGTTGTAGTTTGTTTGAGCTGAAAAGTGACTTCCCTTACCTGAAAAGAAGTCTTGTTTGTAGGAAGACACAGAGCCTGTAATTTAACTCTATTTCTGAAGTGAAAAACACAGCAGAGTTCTCATCCATTGATCACATTCTGCTTTAGATAAGAAGCATGCTCTTGCTTTCTAGAGTCTCTAAGGCAAAGGAAACGTGAGTGTGCTGAGGAAAACAGAACGGTGTTTCCTACCCATACGTACCATATCTAGTCCAACCCTGCTTCTGAAACTGATACAAAGTACTGGTCCTCTAACATCCAATGCTTGTCAGGGAAGATGAGAAACGTTGAGCTTCGTGAATGATGTAGTTCGTTTTAGCTGAAAAGTGACTTCTCTTACCTGAAACGAAGTCTTGCTTGTAGGAAGACACAGAGCCTGGGATTTAACTCCATTTCTGAAGTGAAACACACAGCAGAGTTCTCATCCATTGATCATACTCTGCTTTAGAGCAAGAAGCACGCTCTTGCTTTCTAGAGTCTCTAATACAGCATGAAACGTGAGTGTGCTCAGAACAAAAGAACGGTGTTTCCTACAATACGGACCATATCTAGTCCAACTCTGCTTCTGAAACTACAACAAAGCACAGGTCCTCTAACACCCAACGCTTGTCAGTTAGGATGAGAAACCTGTGAGCTTCGTGAACGATGTAGTTCGTTTGAGCTGTAAAGTAACTGCCCTTTCCTGAAACTAAGTCTTGATTGTATTAAGACTCAGAGCCAGGGATTTAATTCCATTTCTGAAGTGAAACACACAGCAGAGTTCTCATCCATTTATCACATTCTGCTTTAGATAAGAAGCATGCTCTTGCTTTCTAGAGTCTCTAAGGCAAAGGAAACGTGAGTGTGCTGAGAACAACAGAACGGTGTTTCCTACACATATGGACCATATCTAGTCCAACTCTGCTTCTGAAACTGATACAAAGGACTGGTCCTCTACCATCCAATGCTTGTATGTTAAGATGAGAAACGTGTGAGCTTCGTGAATGATTTAGTTCGCTTGAGCTGTAAAGTAACTGCCCTTTCCTGAAACGAAGTCTTGATTGCAGGAAGACTCACAGAATGGGATTTAACTCCATTTCTGAATTGAAACACACAGCAGAGTTCCCATCCAGGGATCACACTCTGCTTTAGAGCAAGAAGCACACTCTTGCTTTCTAGAGTCTCTAAGACAGCAGGAAACGTGAGTGTGCTGAGAGCAAAAGAACGGTGTTTCCTACACATACAGACAATATCTAGTCCAATTCTGCTTTGGAAACTGATACAAAGCACTGGTCCTCTAACACCCAATGCTTGTCAGTTAGGATGAGAAACCTGTGAGCTTCGTGAACGATGTAGTTCGTTTGAGCTGTAAAGAAACTGCCCTTTCCTGAAACCAAGTCCTGCTTGTAGGAAGACTCAGAGCCAGGGATTTAACTCCATTTCTGAAGCGAAACACACAGCAGAGTTCTCATCCATTGATCACACTCTGCTTTAGAGCAAGAAGCACGCTCTTGCTTTCTAGATTCTCTAAGACAGCAGGATACATCAGTGTGCTGAGAACAACAGAACGGTGGGTGCTACACATATGGACCATATCCAGTCCAACTCTGCTTCTGAAACTGATACAAAGCACTGGTCCTCTACCATCCAATGCTTGTAAGTTAAGATGAGAAATGTGTGGGCTTCATGAATGTTGTAGTTTGTTTGAGCTGAAAAGTGACTTCCCTTACCTGAAACGAAGTCTTGCTTGTAGGAAGACACAGAGCCTTGGATTTAACTCCATTTCTGAAGTGAAACACACAGCAGAGTTCCCATTCAGGGATCACACTCTGCTTTAGAGCAAGAAGCACACTCTTGCTTTCTAGAGTCTCTAAGACAGCAGGAAACGTGAGTGTGCTGAGAGCAAAAAAATGGTGTTTACTACACATACAGACGATATCTAGTCCAACTCTGCTTCTGAAACTGATACATAGCACTGGTCCTCTAACATCCAATGCTTGTCATTTAAGATGAGAAACGTGTGAGCTTCATGAACGATGTAGTTCGTTTGAGCTGAAAAGTGCCTGCCCTTACCTGACATGAAGTCTTGCTTGTAGGAAGACTCAGAGTCTGTGATTTAACTCCATTTCTGAAGGGAAAGACACACCATAGTTCTCATCCATGGATCACATTCTGCTTTAGAGCTATTAGCATGCTCTTGCTTTCTAGAGTCTCCAATACAGCAGGAAACTTGTGTGTGCTCAGAAAAAATGAACGGTGTTTCCTACATATACGGACCATATCTAGTTCAAATCTGCTTCTGAAACTGCAACAAACCACAGGTCCTCTAACATCCAATGCTTGTCAGTTAAGATAAGAAACGTGTGAGCTTCGTGAATGATGTAGTTCGCTTGAGCTGTAAAGTAACTGCCCTTTCCTGAAATGGAGTCTTGCATGTAGGAAGACTCAGAGCCTGGGATTTAACTCCATTTCTGAAGTGAAACACTCCGCAGAGTTCCCATCCATAGATCACACTCTGCTTTAGAGAAAGAAGCACGCACTTGCTTTCTAGAGTCTCTAAGACAGCAGGAAACGTGAGTGTGCTGAGAGCAAAAGAACGGTGTTTCCTACACATACAGAAAATATCTAGTCCAACTCTGCTATGGAAACTGATACAAAGTACTGGTCCTCTAACACCCAATGCTTGTCAGTTAGGATGAGAAACCTGTGAGCTTCATGAACGATGTAGTTCGTTTGAGCTGTAAAGAAACTGCCCTTTCTTGAAACCAAGTCCTGCTTGTAGGAAGACTCAGAGCCAGGGATTTAATTCCATTTCTGAAGTGAAACACACAGCATAGTTCTCATCCATGGATCACATTCTGCTTTAGAGCTATTAGCACGCTCTTCCTTTCTAGAGTCTCTAAGACAGCAGGATACGTGAGTGTGCGGAGAACAACAGAACGGTGTTTCCTACACATAAGGACCATATCTAGTCCAACTCTGCTTCTGCAACTACAACAAAGCACTGGTCTTCTAACATCAAATGCTTGTCAGTTAAGATGAGAAACGTTGAGCATCGTGAATGATGTAGTTCGTTTTAGCTGAAAAGTGACTTCCCTTACTTGAAACGAAGTCTTGCATGTAGGAAGACACAGAGCCTGGGATTTAACTCCATTTCTGACGGGAAACACACAGCAGAGTTCTCATCCATTGATCACACTCTGCTTTAGAGCAAGAAGCACGCTCTTGCTTTCTAGAGTCTCTAAGAGAGCAGGATACGTGAGTGTGCTTAGAACAACAGAACGGTGTTTCCTACACATACGGACCATATCTATACCAACTCTGCTTCTGAAACTGATACAAAGCACTGGTCCTCTAACATCCAATGCTTGTCAGTTAAGATAAGAAACGTGTGAGCTTCGTGAATGATGTAGTTCACTTGAGCTGTAAAGTAACTGCCCTTTCCTGAAATAGAGTCTTGCATGTAGGAAGACTCAGAGCCTGGGATTTAACTCCCTTTCTGAAGTGAAACACTCACCAGAGTTCCCATCCATAGATCACACTCTGCTTTAGAGAAAGAAGCACGCACTTGCTTTCTAGATTCTCTAAGACAGCAGGAAACGTGAGTGTGCTGAGAGCAAAAGAACGGTGTTTCCTACACATACAGACAATATCTAGTCCAACTCTGCTTTGGAAACTGATACAAAGCACTGGTCCTCTAACACCCAATGCTTGTCAGTTAGGATGAGAAACCTGTGAGCTTCGTGAACGATGTAGTTCGTTTGAGCTGTAAGGAAACTGCCCTTTCCTGAAACCAAGTCCTGCTTGTAGGAAGACTCAGAGCCAGGGATTTAACTCCATTTCTGAAGCGAAACACACAGCAGAGTTCTCATCCATTGATCATACTCTGCTTTAGAGCAAGAAGCACGCTCTTGCTTTCTAGAGTCTCTAATAGAGCATGAAACGTGAGTGTGCTCAGAACAAAAGAACGGTGTTTCCTACAATACGGACCATATCTAGTCCAACTCTGCTTCTGAAACTACAACAAAGCACAGGTCCTCTAACACCCAACGCTTGTCAGTTAGGATTAGAAACCTGTGAGCTTCATGAACGATGTAGTTCGTTTGAGCTGTAAAGTAACTGCCCTTTCCTGAAACTAAGTCTTGATTTTATTAAGACTCAGAGCCAGGGATTTAATTCCATTTCTGAAGTGAAACACACAGCAGAGTTCTCATCCATTTATCACATTCTGCTTTAGATAAGAAGCATGCTCTTGCTTTCTAGAGTCTCTAAGGCAAAGGAAACGTGAGTGTGCTGAGAACAACAGAACGGTGTTTCCTACACATATGGACCATATCTAGTCCAACCCTGCTTCTGAAACTGATACAAAGCACAGGTCCTCTAACATCCAATGCTTGTCAGGGAAGATGAGAAACTTTGAGCTTCGTGAATGATGTATTTCGTTTTAGCTGAAAAGTGACTTCTCTTACCTGAAACGAAGTCTTGCTTGTAGGAAGACACAGAGCCTGGGATTTAACTCCATTTCTGACGTGAAACACACAGCAGAGTTCTCATCCATTGATCACACTCTGCTTTAGAGCAAGAAGCACGCTCTTGCTTTCTAGAGTCTCTAAGAGAGCAGGATACGTGAGTGTGCTTAGAACAACAGAACGGTGTTTCCTACACATATGGACCATATCTAGACCAACTCTGCTTCTGAAACTGATACAAAGCACAGGTCCTCTAACATCCAATGCTTGTCAGGGAAGATGAGAAACGTTGAGCTTCGTGAACGATGTAGTTCGTTTTAGCTGAAAAGTGACTTCCCTTACCTGAAACGAAGTCTTGTTTGTAGGAAGACACAGAGCCTGTAATTTAACTCTATTTCTGAAGTGAAACACACAGCAGAGTTCTCATCCATTGATCACACTCTGCTTAAGAGCAAGAAGCACGCTCTTGCTTTCTAGAGTCTCTAAGACAGCAGGATACGTGAGTGTGCTGAGAACAACAGAACGGTGTTTCCTACCCATACGTACCATATCTAGTCCAACCCTGCTTCTGAAACTGATACAAAGTACTGGTCCTCTAACATCCAATGCTTGTCAGGGAAGATGAGAAACGTTGAGCTTCGTGAATGATGTAGTTCGTTTTAGCTGAAAAGTGACTTCTCTTTCCTGAAACGATGTCTTGCTTGTAGGAAGACACAGAGCCTGGGATTTAACTCCATTTCTGAAGCAAAACACACAGCAGAGTTCTCATCCATTGATCATACACTGCTTTAGAGCAAGAAGCATGCTCTTGCTTTCTAGAGTCTCTAATACAGCATGAAACGTGAGTGTGCTCAGAACAAAAGAACGGTGTTTCCTACAATACGGACCATATCTAGTCCAACTCTGCTTCTGAAACTAATACAAAGCACAGGTCCTCTAACACCCAACACTTGTCAGTTAGGATGAGAAACCTGTGAGCTTCGTGAACGATGTAGTTCGTTTGAGCTGTAAAGTAACTGCCCTTTTCTGAAACTAAGTCTTGATTGTATGAAGACTCAGAGCCAGGGATTTAATTCCATTTCTGAAGTGAAACACACAGCAGAGTCGTCATCCATTTATCACATTCTGCTTTAGTTAAGAAGCATGCTCTTGCTTTCTAGAGTCTCTAAGACAAAGAAAACGTGAGAGTGCTGAGGAAAACAGAACGGTGTTTCCTACCCATACGTACCATATCTAGTCCAACCATGCTTCTGAAACTGATACAAAGTACTGGTCCTCTAACATCCAATGCTTGTCATTTCAGATGAGAAACATGTGAGCTTCATGAACGATGTAGTTCGTTTGAGCTGAAAAGTGACTGCCCTTGCCTGAAACGAAGTCTTGTTTGTAGGAAGACACAGAGCCTGTAATTTAACTCTATTTCTGAAGTGAAAAACACAGCAGAGTTCTCATCCATTGATCACATTCTGCTTTAGATAAGAAGCATGCTCTTGCTTTCTAGAGTCTCTAAGGCAAAGGAAACGTGAGTGTGCTGAGGAAAACAGAACGGTGTTTCCTACCCATACGTACCATATCTAGTCCAACCCTGCTTCTGAAACTGATACAAAGTACTGGTCCTCTAACATCCAATGCTTGTCAGGGAAGATGAGAAACGTTGAGCTTCGTGAATGATGTAGTTCGTTTTAGCTGAAAAGTGACTTCTCTTACCTGAAACGAAGTCTTGCTTGTAGGAAGACACAGAGCCTGGGATTTAACTCCATTTCTGAAGTGAAACAAACAGCAGAGTTCTCATCCATTGATCATACTCTGCTTTAGAGCAAGAAGCACGCTCTTGCTTTCTAGAGTCTCTAATACAGCATGAAACGTGAGTGTGCTCAGAACAAAAGAATGGTGTTTCCTACAATACGGACCATATCTAGTCCAACTCTGCTTCTGAAACTACAACAAAGCACAGGTCCTCTAACACCCAACGCTTGTCAGTTAGGATGAGAAACCTGTGAGCTTCGTGAACGATGTAGTTCGTTTGAGCTGTAAAGTAACTGCCCTTTCCTGAAACTAAGTCTTGATTGTATTAAGACTCAGAGCCAGGGATTTAATTCCATTTCTGAAGTGAAACACACAGCAGAGTTCTCATCCATTTATCACATTCTGCTTTAGATAAGAAGCATGCTCTTGCTTTCTAGAGTCTCTAAGGCAAAGGAAACGTGAGTGTGCTGAGAACAACAGAACGGTGTTTCCTACACATATGGACCATATCTAGTCCAACTCTGCTTCTGAAACTGATACAAAGGACTGGTCCTCTACCATCCAATGCTTGTAAGTTAAGATGAGAAACGTGTGAGCTTCGTGAATGATTTAGTTCGCTTGAGCTGTAAAGTAACTGCCCTTTCCTGAAACGAAGTCTTGATTGTAGGAAGACTCACAGAATGGGATTTAACTCCATTTCTGAATTGAAACACACAGCAGAGTTCCCATCCAGGGATCACACTCTGCTTTAGAGCAAGAAGCACACTCTTGCTTTCTAGAGTCTCTAAGACAGCAGGAAACGTGAGTGTGCTGAGAGCAAAAGAACGGTGTTTCCTACACATACAGACAATATCTAGTCCAATTCTGCTTTGGAAACTGATACAAAGCACTGGTCCTCTAACACCCAATGCTTGTCAGTTAGGATGAGAAACCTGTGAGCTTCGTGAACGATGTAGTTCGTTTGAGCTGTAAAGAAACTGCCCTTTCCTGAAACCAAGTCCTGCTTGTAGGAAGACTCAGAGCCAGGGATTTAACTCCATTTCTGAAGCGAAACACACAGCAGAGTTCTCATCCATTGATCACACTCTGCTTTAGAGCAAGAAGCACGCTCTTGCTTTCTAGATTCTCTAAGACAGCAGGATACATCAGTGTGCTGAGAACAACAGAACGGTGGGTGCTACACATATGGACCATATCCAGTCCAACTCTGCTTCTGAAACTGATACAAAGCACTGGTCCTCTACCATCCAATGCTTGTAAGTTAAGATGAGAAATGTGTGGGCTTCATGAATGTTGTAGTTTGTTTGAGCTGAAAAGTGACTTCCCTTACCTGAAACGAAGTCTTGCTTGTAGGAAGACACAGAGCCTTGGATTTAACTCCATTTCTGAAGTGAAACACACAGCAGAGTTCCCATTCAGGGATCACACTCTGCTTTAGAGCAAGAAGCACACTCTTGCTTTCTAGAGTCTCTAAGACAGCAGGAAACGTGAGTGTGCTGAGAGCAAAAGAATGGTGTTTACTACACATACAGACGATATCTAGTCCAACTCTGCTTCTGAAACTGATACATAGCACTGGTCCTCTAACATCCAATGCTTGTCATTTAAGATGAGAAACGTGTGAGCTTCATGAACGATGTAGTTCGTTTGAGCTGAAAAGTGCCTGCCCTTACCTGACATGAAGTCTTGCTTGTAGGAAGACTCAGAGCCTGTGATTTAACTCCATTTCTGAAGGGAAAGACACACCATAGTTCTCATCCATGGATCACATTCTGCTTTAGAGCTATTAGCATGCTCTTGCTTTCTAGAGTCTCCAATACAGCAGGAAACTTGTGTGTGCTCAGAAAAAATGAACGGTGTTTCCTACATATACGGACCATATCTAGTTCAAATCTGCTTCTGAAACTGCAACAAACCACAGGTCCTCTAACATCCAATGCTTGTCAGTTAAGATAAGAAACGTGTGAGCTTCGTGAATGATGTAGTTCGCTTGAGCTGTAAAGTAACTGCCCTTTCCTGAAATGGAGTCTTGCATGTAGGAAGACTCAGAGCCTGGGATTTAACTCCATTTCTGAAGTGAAACACTCCGCAGAGTTCCCATCCATAGATCACACTCTGCTTTAGAGAAAGAAGCACGCACTTGCTTTCTAGAGTCTCTAAGACAGCAGGAAACGTGAGTGTGCTGAGAGCAAAAGAACGGTGTTTCCTACACATACAGAAAATATCTAGTCCAACTCTGCTATGGAAACTGATACAAAGTACTGGTCCTCTAACACCCAATGCTTGTCAGTTAGGATGAGAAACCTGTGAGCTTCATGAACGATGTAGTTCGTTTGAGCTGTAAAGAAACTGCCCTTTCTTGAAACCAAGTCCTGCTTGTAGGAAGACTCAGAGCCAGGGATTTAATTCCATTTCTGAAGTGAAACACACAGCATAGTTCTCATCCATGGATCACATTCTGCTTTAGAGCTATTAGCACGCTCTTGCTTTCTAGAGTCTCTAAGACAGCAGGATACGTGAGTGTGCTGAGAACAACAGAACGGTGTTTCCTACACATAAGGACCATATCTAGTCCAACTCTGCTTCTGCAACTACAACAAAGCACTGGTCTTCTAACATCAAATGCTTGTCAGTTAAGATGAGAAACGTTGAGCATCGTGAATGATGTAGTTCGTTTTAGCTGAAAAGTGACTTCCCTTACTTGAAACGAAGTCTTGCATGTAGGAAGACACAGAGCCTGGGATTTAACTCCATTTCTGACGGGAAACACACAGCAGAGTTCTCATCCATTGATCACACTCTGCTTTAGAGCAAGAAGCACGCTCTTGCTTTCTAGAGTCTCTAAGAGAGCAGGATACGTGAGTGTGCTTAGAACAACAGAACGGTGTTTCCTACACATACGGACCATATCTATACCAACTCTGCTTCTGAAACTGATACAAAGCACTGGTCCTCTAACATCCAATGCTTGTCAGTTAAGATAAGAAACGTGTGAGCTTCGTGAATGATGTAGTTCACTTGAGCTGTAAAGTAATTGCCCTTTCCTGAAATAGAGTCTTGCATGTAGGAAGACTCAGAGCCTGGGATTTAACTCCATTTCTGAAGTGAAACACTCACCAGAGTTCCCATCCATAGATCACACTCTGCTTTAGAGAAAGAAGCACGCACTTGCTTTCTAGAGTCTCTAAGACAGCAGGAAACGTGAGTGTGCTGAGAGCAAAAGAACGGTGTTTCCTACACATACAGACAATATCTAGTCCAACTCTGCTTTGGAAACTGATACAAAGCACTGGTCCTCTAACACCCAATGCTTGTCAGTTAGGATGAGAAACCTGTGAGCTTCGTGAACGATGTAGTTCGTTTGAGCTGTAAGGAAACTGCCCTTTCCTGAAACCAAGTCCTGCTTGTAGGAAGACTCAGAGCCAGGGATTTAACTCCATTTCTGAAGCGAAACACACAGCAGAGTTCTCATCCATTGATCATACTCTGCTTTAGAGCAAGAAGCACGCTCTTGCTTTCTAGAGTCTCTAATACAGCATGAAACGTGAGTGTGCTCAGAACAAAAGAACGGTGTTTCCTACAATACGGACCATATCTAGTCCAACTCTGCTTCTGAAACTACAACAAAGCACAGGTCCTCTAACACCCAATGCTTGTCAGTTAGGATGAGAAACCTGTGAGCTTCATGAACGATGTAGTTCGTTTGAGCTGTAAAGTAACTGCCCTTTCCTGAAACTAAGTCTTGATTTTATTAAGACTCAGAGCCAGGGATTTAATTCCATTTCTGAAGTGAAACACACAGCAGAGTTCTCATCCATTGATCACACTCTGCTTAAGAGCAAGAAGCACGCTCTTGCTTTCTAGAGTCTCTAAGACAGCAGGATACGTGAGTGTGCTGAGAACAACAGAACGGTGTTTCCTACCCATACGTACCATATCTAGTCCAACCCTGCTTCTGAAACTGATACAAAGTACTGGTCCTCTAACATCCAATGCTTGTCAGGGAAGATGAGAAACGTTGAGCTTCGTGAATGATGTAGTTCGTTTTAGCTGAAAAGTGACTTCTCTTTCCTGAAACGATGTCTTGCTTGTAGGAAGACACAGAGCCTGGGATTTAACTCCATTTCTGAAGCAAAACACACAGCAGAGTTCTCATCCATTGATCATACTCTGCTTTAGAGCAAGAAGCATGCTCTTGCTTTCTAGAGTCTCTAATACAGCATGAAACGTGAGTGTGCTCAGAACAAAAGAACGGTGTTTCCTACAATACGGACCATATCTAGTCCAACTCTGCTTCTGAAACTAATACAAAGCACAGGTCCTCTAACACCCAACACTTGTCAGTTAGGATGAGAAACCTGTGAGCTTCGTGAACGATGTAGTTCGTTTGAGCTGTAAAGTAACTGCCCTTTTCTGAAACTAAGTCTTGATTGTATGAAGACTCAGAGCCAGGGATTTAATTCCATTTCTGAAGTGAAACACACAGCAGAGTCGTCATCCATTTATCACATTCTGCTTTAGTTAAGAAGCATGCTCTTGCTTTCTAGAGTCTCTAAGACAAAGAAAACGTGAGAGTGCTGAGGAAAACAGAACGGTGTTTCCTACCCATACGTACCATATCTAGTCCAACCATGCTTCTGAAACTGATACAAAGTACTGGTCCTCTAACATCCAATGCTTGTCATTTCAGATGAGAAACATGTGAGCTTCATGAACGATGTAGTTCGTTTGAGCTGAAAAGTGACTGCCCTTACCTGAAACGAAGTCTTGTTTGTAGGAAGACTCAGAGAATGGGATTTAACTCCATTTCTGAAGTGAAACACACAGCAGAGTTCCCATCCAGGGATCACACTCTGCTTTAGAGCAAGAAGCACACTCTTGCTTTCTAGAGTCTCTAAGACAGCAGGAAAAGTGAGTGTGCTGAGAGCAAAAGAACGAAGTTTACTACACATACAGACGATATCTAGTCCAACTCTTCTTCTGAAACTGATACAAAGCACTGGTCCTCTAACATCCAAAGCTTGTCATTTAAGATGAGAAACGTGTGAGCTTCATGAACGATGTAGTTCGTTTGAGCTGAAAAGTGCCTGCTCTTACCTGACATGAAGTCTTGCTTGTAGGAAGACTCAGAGCCTGGGATTTTACTCCATTTCTGAAGGGAAAGACACACCATAGTTCTCATCCATGGATCACATTCTGCTTTAGAGCTATTAGCACGCTCTTGCTTTCTAGAGTCTCTAATACAGCAGGAAACTTGAGTGTGCTCAGAACAAATGAACGGTGTTTCCTACATATACGGACCATATCTAGTTCAACTCTGCTTCTGAAACTGCAACAAACCACAGGTCCTCTAACATCAAATGCTTGTCAGTTAAGGTAAGAAACGTGTGAGCTTCGTGAATGATGTAGTTCCCTTGAGCTGTAAAGTAACTGCCCTTTCCTGAACTGGAGTCTTGCATGTAGGAAGACTCAGATCCTGGGTTTTAACTCCATTTCTGAAGTGAAACACTCAGCAGAGTTCCCATCCATAGATCACACTCTGCTTTAGAGAAAGAAGCACGCACTTGCTTTCTAGAGTCTCTAAGACAGCAGGAAACGCGAGTGTGCTGAGAGCAAAAGAACGGTGTTTCCTACACATACAGACAATATCTAGTCCAACTCTGCTTTGGAAACTGATACAAAGCACTGGTCGTCTAACACCCAATGCTTGTCAGTTAGGATGAGAAACCTGTGAGCTTCGTGAACGATGTAGTTCGTTTGAGCTGTAAAGAAACTGCCCTTTCCTGAAACCAAGTCCTGCTTGTAGGAAGACTCAGAGCCAGGGATTTAATTCCATTTCTGAAGTGAAACACACAGCAGAGTTCCCATCCATTTATCACATTCTGCTTTAGATAAGCAGCATGCTCTTGCTTTCTAGAGTCTCTAAGACAAAGGAAACGTGACTGTGCTGAGAAAAACAGAAAGGTGTTTCCTACCCATACGTACCATATCTAGTCCAACCCTGCTTCTGAAACTGATACAAAGTACTGGTCCTCTAACATCCAATGCTTGTCATTTAAGATGAGAAACGTGTGAGCTTCATGAACGATGTAGTTCGTTTGAGCTGAAAAGTGCCTGCCCTTACCTGAAACGAAGTCTTGCTTGGAGGAAGACAAAGAGCCTGGGATTTAACTCCATTTCCGAAGGGAAAGAACCAGCATAGTTCTCATCCATGGATCACATTCTGCTTTAGAGCTATTAGCACGCTCTTGCTTTCTAGAGTCTCTAAGACAGCAGGATACGTGAGTGTGCTGAGAACAACAGAACGGTGTTTCCTACACATATGGACAATATCTAGTCCAACTCTGCTTCTGAAACTACAACAAAGCACTGGTCTTCTAACATCAAATGCTTGTCAGTTAAGATGAGAAACGTTGAGCATCGTGAATGATGTAGTTAGTTTTAGCTGAAAAGTGACTTCCCTTACCTGAAACGAAGTCTTGCTTGTAGCAAGACACAGCGCCTGGGATTTAACTCCATTTCTGACGTGAAACACACAGCAGAGTTCTCATCCATTGATCACACTCTGCTTTAGAGCAAGAAGCACGCTCTTGCTTTCTAGAGTCTCTAAGAGAGCAGGATACGTGAGTGTGCTTAAAACAACAGAACGGTGTTTCCTACACATACGGAACATATCTAGACCAACTCTGCTTCTGAAACTGATACAAAGCACTGGTCCTCTAACATCCAATGCTTGTCAGGGAAGATGAGAAACGTTGAGCCTCGTGAACGATATAGTTCGTTTGAGCTGAAAAGTGACTTCCCTTACCTGAAACGAAGTCTTGCTTGTAGGAAGACACAGAGCCTGGGATTTAACTCCATTTCTGAAGCGAAACACACAGCAGAGTTCTCATCCATTGATCACACTCTGCTTTAGAGCAGGAAGCACGCTCTTGCTTTCTAGATTCTCTAAGACAGCAGGATACATGAGTGTGCTGAGAACAACAGAACGGTGTTTCCTACACATATGGACCATATCTAGTCCAACTCTGCTTCCGAAACTGATACAAAGCACTGGTCCTCTACCATCCAATGCTTGTAAGTTAAGATGAGAAATGTTTGGGCTTCGTGAATGTTGTAGTTTGTTTGAGCTGAAAAGTGACTTCCCTTACCTGAAACGAAGTCTTGCTTGTAGGAAGACACAGAGCCTGGGATTTAACTCCATTTCTGAAGAGAAACACACAGCAGAGTTCTCATCCATTGATCACACTCTGCTTTAGAGCAAGAAGCACGCTCTTGCTTTCTAGATTCTCTAAGACAGCAGGATACATGAGTGTGCTGAGAACAACAGAACGGTGTTTCCTACACATATGGACCATATCTAGTCCAACTCTGCTTCCGAAACTGATACAAAGCACTGGTCCTCTACCATCCAATGCTTGTAAGTTAAGATGAGAAATGTGTGGGCTTCGTGAATGTTGTAGTTTGTTTGAGCTGAAAAGTGACTTCCCTTACCTGAAACGAAGTCTTGTGTGTAGGAAGACACAGAGCCTGTAATTTAACTCTATTTCTGAAGTGAAACACACAGCAGAGTTCTCATCCATTGATCACACTCTGCTTAAGAGCAAGAAGCACGCTCTTGCTTTCTAGAGTCTCTAATACAGCAGGATACGTGAGTGTGCTGAGAACAACAGAACGGAGTTTCCTACACATACGGACCATATCTAGTCCAACTCTTCTTCTGAAACTACAACAAAGCACAGGTCCTCTAACACCCAACGCATGTCAGTTAGGATGAGAAACCTGTGAGGTTCGTGAACGATGTAGTTCGATTGAGCTGTAAAGTAACTGCCCTTTCCTGAAACTAAGTCTTGATTGTATAAAGACGCAGAGCCAGGGATTTAATTCCATTTCTGAAGTGAAACACACAGCAGAGTTCTCATCCATTTATCACATTCTGCTTTATATAAGAAGCATTCTCTTGCTTTCTAGAGTCTCTAAGGCAAAGGAAACGTGAGTGTGCTGAGGAAAACAGAACGGTGTTTCCTACCCATACGTACCATATCTAGTCCAACCCTGCTTCTGAAACTGATACAAAGTACTGGTCCTCTAACATCCAATGCTTGTCAGGGAAGATGAGAAACTTTGAGCTTCGTGAATGATGTAGTTCGTTTTAGCTGAAAAGTGACTTCTCTTACCTGAAACGAAGTCTTGCTTGTAGGAAGACACAGAGCCTGGGATGTAACTCCATTTCTGACATGAAACACACAGCAGAGTTCTCATCCATTGATCACACTCTGCTTTAGAGCAAGAAGCACGCTCTTGCTTTCTAGAGTCTCTAAGAGAGCAGGATACGTGAGTGTGCTTAGAACAACAGAACGGTGTTTCCTACATATATGGACCATATCTAGACCAACTCTGCTTCTGAAACTGATACAAAGCACAGGTCCTCTAACATCCAATGCTTGTCAGGGAAGATGACAAACGTTGAGCTTCATCAACGATGTAGTTCGTTTTAGCTGAAAAGTGACTTCCCTTACCTGAAACGAAGTCTTGCTTGTAGGAAGACACAGAGCCTGGGATTTAACTCCATTTCTGAGGCGAAACACACAGCAGAGTTCTCATCCATTGATCACACTCTGCTTTAGAGCAAGAAGCAAGCTCTTGCTTTCTAGATTCTCTAAGACAGCAGGATACATGAGTGTGCTGAGAACAACAGAACGGTGTTTCCTACACATATGGACCATATCTAGTCCAACTCTGCTTCCGAAACTGATACAAAGCACTGGTCCAATACCATCCAATGCTTGTAAGTTAAGATGAGAAATGTGTGGGCTTAGTGAATGTTGTAGTTTGTTTGAGCTGAAAAGTGACTTCCCTTACCTGAAACGAAGTCTTGATGTAGGAAGAAACAGAGCCTGGGATTTAACTCCATTTCTGAAGCGAAACACACAGCAGAGTTCTCATCCATTGATCACACTCTGCTTTAGAGCAAGAAGCACGCTCTTGCTTTCTAGATTCTCTAAGACAGCAGGATACATGAGTGTGCTGAGAACAACAGAACGGTGTTCCTACACTTATGGACCATATCTAGTCCAACTCTGCTTCTGAAACTGATACAAAGCACTGGTCCTCTACCATCCAATGCTTGTAAGTTAAGATGAGAAATGTGTGGGCTTCGTGAATGTTGTAGTTTGTTTGAGCTGAAAAGTGACTTCCCTTACCTGAAACGAAGTCTTGTTTGTAGGAAGACACAGAGCCTGTAATTTAACTCTATTTCTGAAGTGAAACACACAGCAGAGTTCTCATCCATTGATCACACTCTGCTTAAGAGCAAGAAGCACGCTCTTGCTTTCTAGAGTCTCTAAGACAGCAGGATACGTGAGTGTGCTGAGAACAACAGAACGGTGTTTCCTACCCATACGTACCATATCTAGTCCAACCCTGCTTCTGAAACTGATACAAAGTACTGGTCCTCTAACATCCAATGCTTGTCAGGGAAGATGAGAAACGTTGAGCTTCGTGAATGATGTAGTTCGTTTTAGCTGAAAAGTGACTTCTCTTACCTGAAACGATGTCTTGCTTGTAGGAAGACACAGAGCCTGGGATTTAACTCCATTTCTGAAGCGAAACACACAGCAGAGTTCTCATCCATTGATCATACTCTGCTTTAGAGCAAGAAGCATGCTCTTGCTTTCTAGAGTCTCTAATACAGCATGAAACGTGAGTGTGCTCAGAACAAAAGAACGGTGTTTCCCTCAATACGGACCATATCTAGTCCAACTCTGCTTCTGAAACTAATACAAAGCACTGGTCCTCTAACACCCAACACTTGTCAGTTAGGATGAGAAACCTGTGAGCTTCGTGAACGATGTACTTCGTTTGAGCTGTAAAGTAACTGCCCTTTTCTGAAACTAAGTCTTGATTGTATGAAGACTCAGAGCCAGGGATTTAATTCCATTTCTGAAGTGAAACACACAGCAGAGTCGTCATCCATTTATCACTTTCTGCTTTAGTTAAGAAGCATGCTCTTGCTTTCTAGAGTCTCTAAGACAAAGGAAACGTGAGTGTGCTGAGGAAAACAGAACGGTGTTTCCTACCCATACGTACCATATCTAGTCCAACCATGCTTCTGAAACTGATACAAAGTACTGGTCCTCTAACATCCAATGCTTGTCATTTCAGATGAGAAACATGTGAGCTTCATGAACGATGTAGTTCGTTTGAGCTGAAAAGTGACTGCCCTTACCTGAAACGAAGTCTTGATTGTAGGAAGACTCAGAGAATGGGATTTAACTCCATTTCTGAAGTGAAACACACAGCAGAGTTCCCATCCAGGGATCACACTCTGCTTTAGAGCAAGAAGCACACTCTTGCTTTCTAGAGTCTCTAAGACAGCAGGAAACGTGAGTGTGCTGAGAGCAAAAGAACGAAGTTTACTACACATACAGACGATATCTAGTCCAACTCTTCTTCTGAAACTGATACAAAGCACTGGTCCTCTAACATCCAATGCTTGTCATTTAAGATGAGAAACGTGTGAGCTTCATGAACGATGTAGTTCGTTTGAGCTGAAAAGTGCCTGCCCTTACCTGACATGAAGTCTTGCTTGTAGGAAGACTCAGAGCCTGGGATTTAACTCCATTTCTGAAGGGAAAGACACACCATAGTTCTCATCCATGGATCACATTCTGCTTTAGAGCTATTAGCACGCTCTTGCTTTCTAGAGTCTCTAATACAGCAGGAAACTTGAGTGTGCTCAGAAAAAATGAACAGTGTTTCCTACATATACGGACCATATCTAGTTCAACTCTGCTTCTGAAACTGCAACAAACCACAGGTCCTCTAACATCCAATGCTTGTCAGTTAAGGTAAGAAACGTGTGAGCTTCGTGAATGATGTAGTTCCCTTGAGCTGTAAAGTAACTGTCCTTTCCTGAACTGGAGTCATGCATGTAGGAAGACTCAGAGCCTGGGATTTAACTCCATTTCTGAAGTGAAACACTCAGCAGAGTTCCCATCCATAGATCACACTCTGCTTTAGAGAAAGAAGCACGCACTTGCTTTCTAGAGTCTCTAAGACAGCAGGAAACGTGAGTGTGCTGAGAGCAAAAGAACGGTGTTTCCTACACATACAGACAATATCTAGTCCAACTCTGCTTTGGAAACTGATACAAAGCACTGGTCGTCTAACACCCAATGCTTGTCAGTTAGGATGAGAAACCTGTGAGCTTCGTGAACGATGTAGTTTGTTTGAGCTGTAAAGAAACTGCCCTTTCCTGAAACCAAGTCCTGCTTGTAGGAAGACTCAGAGCCAGGGATTTAATTCCATTTCTGAAGTGAAACACACAGCAGAGTTCCCATCCATTTATCACATTCTGCTTTAGATAAGAAGCATGCTCTTGCTTTCTAGAGTCTCTAAGACAAAGGAAACGTGACTGTGCTGAGAAAAACAGAAAGGTGTTTCCTACCCATACGTACCATATCTAGTCCAACCCTGCTTCTGAAACTGATACAAAGTACTGGTCCTCTAACATCCAATGCTTGTCATTTAAGATGAGAAACGTGTGAGCTTCATGAACGATGTAGTTCGTTTGAGCTGAAAAGTGCCTGCCCTTACCTGAAACGAAGTCTTGCTTGTAGGAAGACACAGAGCCTGGGATTTAACTCCATTTCTGAAGGGAAAGAACCAGCATAGTTCTCATCCATGGATCACATTCTGCTTTAGAGCTATTAGCACGCTCTTGCTTTCTAGAGTCTCTAAGACAGCAGGATACGTGAGTGTGCTGAGAACAACAGAACGGTGTTTCCTACACATACGGACCATATCTAGTCCAACTCTGCTTCTGAAACTACAACAAAGCACTGGTCTTCTAACATCAAATGCTTGTCAGTTAAGATGAGAAACGTTGAGCATCGTGAATGATGTAGTTAGTTTTAGCTGAAAAGTGACTTCCCTTACCTGAAACGAAGTCTTGCTTGTAGCAAGACACAGAGCCTGGGATTTAACTCCATTTCTGACGTGAAACACACAGCAGAGTTCTCATCCATTGATCACACTCTGCTTTAGAGCAAGAAGCACGCTCTTGCTTTCTAGAGTCTCTAAGAGAGCAGGATACGTGAGTGTGCTTAAAACAACAGAACGGTGTTTCCTACACATACGGAACATATCTAGACCAACTCTGCTTCTGAAACTGATACAAAGCACTGGTCCTCTAACATCCAATGCTTGTCAGGGAAGATGAGAAACGTTGAGCCTTGTGAACGATGTAGTTCGTTTTAGCTGAAAAGTGACTTCCCTTACCTAAAACGAAGTCTTGCTTGTAGGAAGACACAGAGCCTGGGATTTAACTCCATTTCTGAAGTGAAACACACAGCAGAGTTCTCATCCATTGATCACACTCTGCTTTAGAGCGGGAAGCACGCTCTTGCTTTCTAGATTCTCTAAGACAGCAGGATACATGAGTGTGCTGAGAAAAACAGAACGGTGTTTCCTACACATATGGACCATATCTAGTCCAACTCTGCTTCCGAAACTGATACAAAGCACTGGTCCTCTACCATCCAATGCTTGTAAGTTAAGATGAGAAATGTGTGGGCTTCGTGAATGTTGTAGTTTGTTTGAGCTGAAAAGTGACTTCCCTTACCTGAAACGAAGTCTTGCTTGTAGGAAGACACAGAGCCTGGGATTTAACTCCATTTCTGAAGCGAAACACACAGCAGAGTTCTCATCCATTGATCACACTCTGCTTTAGAGCAAGAAGCACGCTCTTGCTTTCTAGATTCTCTAAGACAGCAGGATACATGAGTGTGCTGAGAACAACAGAACGGTGTTTCCTACACATATGGACCATATCTAGTCCAACTCTGCTTCCGAAACTGATACAAAGCACTGGTCCTCTACCATCCAATGCTTGTAAGTTAAGATGAGAAATGTGTGGGCTTCGTGAATGTTGTAGTTTGTTTGAGCTGAAAAGTGACTTCCCTTACCTGAAACGAAGTCTTGCTTGTAGGAAGACACAGAGCCTGGGATTTAACTCCATTTCTGAAGTGAAACACACAACAGAGTTCTCATCCATTGATCACACTCTGCTTTAGAGCAAGAAGCACGCTCTTGCTTTCTAGATTCTCTAAGACAGCAGGATACATGAGTGTGCTGAGAACAACAGAACGGTGTTTCCTACCCATACGTACCATATCTAGTCCAACCCTGCTTCTGAAACTGATACAAAGTACTGGTCCTCTAACATCCAATGCTTGTCAGGGAAGATGAGAAACTTTGAGCTTCGTGAATGATGTAGTTCGTTTTAGCTGAAAAGTGACTTCTCTTACCTGAAACGAAGTCTTGCTTGTAGGAAGACACAGAGCCTGGGATGTAACTCCATTTCTGACATGAAACACACAGCAGAGTTCTCATCCATTGATCACACTCTGCTTTAGAGCAAGAAGCACGCTCTTGCTTTCTAGAGTCTCTAAGAGAGCAGGATACGTGAGTGTGCTTAGAACAACAGAACGGTGTTTCCTACATATATGGACCATATCTAGACCAACTCTGCTTCTGAAACTGATACAAAGCACAGGTCCTCTAACATCCAATGCTTGTCAGGGAAGATGACAAACGTTGAGCTTCATCAACGATGTAGTTCGTTTTAGCTGAAAAGTGACTTCCCTTACCTGAAACGAAGTCTTGCTTGTAGGAAGACACAGAGCCTGGGATTTAACTCCATTTCTGAGGCGAAACACACAGCAGAGTTCTCATCCATTGATCACACTCTGCTTTAGAGCAAGAAGCAAGCTCTTGCTTTCTAGATTCTCTAAGACAGCAGGATACATGAGTGTGCTGAGAACAACAGAACGGTGTTTCCTCCACATATGGACCATATCTAGTCCAACTCTGCTTCCGAAACTGATACAAAGCACTGGTCCAATACCATCCAATGCTTGTAAGTTAAGATGAGAAATGTGTGGGCTTAGTGAATGTTGTAGTTTGTTTGAGCTGAAAAGTGACTTCCCTTACCTGAAACGAAGTCTTGATGTAGGAAGAAACAGAGCCTGGGATTTAACTCCATTTCTGAAGCGAAACACACAGCAGAGTTCTCATCCATTGATCACACTCTGCTTTAGAGCAAGAAGCACGCTCTTGCTTTCTAGATTCTCTAAGACAGCAGGATACATGAGTGTGCTGAGAACAACAGAACGGTGTTCCTACACTTATGGACCATATCTAGTCCAACTCTGCTTCTGAAACTGATACAAAGCACTGGTCCTCTACCATCCAATGCTTGTAAGTTAAGATGAGAAATGTGTGGGCTTCGTGAATGTTGTAGTTTGTTTGAGCTGAAAAGTGACTTCCCTTACCTGAAACGAAGTCTTGTTTGTAGGAAGACACAGAGCCTGTAATTTAACTCTATTTCTGAAGTGAAACACACAGCAGAGTTCTCATCCATTGATCACACTCTGCTTAAGAGCAAGAAGCACGCTCTTGCTTTCTAGAGTCTCTAAGACAGCAGGATACGTGAGTGTGCTGAGAACAACAGAACGGTGTTTCCTACCCATACGTACCATATCTAGTCCAACCCTGCTTCTGAAACTGATACAAAGTACTGGTCCTCTAACATCCAATGCTTGTCAGGGAAGATGAGAAACGTTGAGCTTCGTGAATGATGTAGTTCGTTTTAGCTGAAAAGTGACTTCTCTTACCTGAAACGATGTCTTGCTTGTAGGAAGACACAGAGCCTGGGATTTAACTCCATTTCTGAAGCGAAACACACAGCAGAGTTCTCATCCATTGATCATACTCTGCTTTAGAGCAAGAAGCATGCTCTTGCTTTCTAGAGTCTCTAATACAGCATGAAACGTGAGTGTGCTCAGAACAAAAGAACGGTGTTTCCCTCAATACGGACCATATCTAGTCCAACTCTGCTTCTGAAACTAATACAAAGCACTGGTCCTCTAACACCCAACACTTGTCAGTTAGGATGAGAAACCTGTGAGCTTCGTGAACGATGTACTTCGTTTGAGCTGTAAAGTAACTGCCCTTTTCTGAAACTAAGTCTTGATTGTATGAAGACTCAGAGCCAGGGATTTAATTCCATTTCTGAAGTGAAACACACAGCAGAGTCGTCATCCATTTATCACTTTCTGCTTTAGTTAAGAAGCATGCTCTTGCTTTCTAGAGTCTCTAAGACAAAGGAAACGTGAGTGTGCTGAGGAAAACAGAACGGTGTTTCCTACCCATACGTACCATATCTAGTCCAACCATGCTTCTGAAACTGATACAAAGTACTGGTCCTCTAACATCCAATGCTTGTCATTTCAGATGAGAAACATGTGAGCTTCATGAACGATGTAGTTCGTTTGAGCTGAAAAGTGACTGCCCTTACCTGAAACGAAGTCTTGATTGTAGGAAGACTCAGAGAATGGGATTTAACTCCATTTCTGAAGTGAAACACACAGCAGAGTTCCCATCCAGGGATCACACTCTGCTTTAGAGCAAGAAGCACACTCTTGCTTTCTAGAGTCTCTAAGACAGCAGGAAACGTGAGTGTGCTGAGAGCAAAAGAACGAAGTTTACTACACATACAGACGATATCTAGTCCAACTCTTCTTCTGAAACTGATACAAAGCACTGGTCCTCTAACATCCAATGCTTGTCATTTAAGATGAGAAACGTGTGAGCTTCATGAACGATGTAGTTCGTTTGAGCTGAAAAGTGCCTGCCCTTACCTGACATGAAGTCTTGCTTGTAGGAAGACTCAGAGCCTGGGATTTAACTCCATTTCTGAAGGGAAAGACACACCATAGTTCTCATCCATGGATCACATTCTGCTTTAGAGCTATTAGCACGCTCTTGCTTTCTAGAGTCTCTAATACAGCAGGAAACTTGAGTGTGCTCAGAAAAAATGAACAGTGTTTCCTACATATACGGACCATATCTAGTTCAACTCTGCTTCTGAAACTGCAACAAACCACAGGTCCTCTAACATCCAATGCTTGTCAGTTAAGGTAAGAAACGTGTGAGCTTCGTGAATGATGTAGTTCCCTTGAGCTGTAAAGTAACTGTCCTTTCCTGAACTGGAGTCATGCATGTAGGAAGACTCAGAGCCTGGGATTTAACTCCATTTCTGAAGTGAAACACTCAGCAGAGTTCCCATCCATAGATCACACTCTGCTTTAGAGAAAGAAGCACGCACTTGCTTTCTAGAGTCTCTAAGACAGCAGGAAACGTGAGTGTGCTGAGAGCAAAAGAACGGTGTTTCCTACACATACAGACAATATCTAGTCCAACTCTGCTTTGGAAACTGATACAAAGCACTGGTCGTCTAACACCCAATGCTTGTCAGTTAGGATGAGAAACCTGTGAGCTTCGTGAACGATGTAGTTTGTTTGAGCTGTAAAGAAACTGCCCTTTCCTGAAACCAAGTCCTGCTTGTAGGAAGACTCAGAGCCAGGGATTTAATTCCATTTCTGAAGTGAAACACACAGCAGAGTTCCCATCCATTTATCACATTCTGCTTTAGATAAGAAGCATGCTCTTGCTTTCTAGAGTCTCTAAGACAAAGGAAACGTGACTGTGCTGAGAAAAACAGAAAGGTGTTTCCTACCCATACGTACCATATCTAGTCCAACCCTGCTTCTGAAACTGATACAAAGTACTGGTCCTCTAACATCCAATGCTTGTCATTTAAGATGAGAAACGTGTGAGCTTCATGAACGATGTAGTTCGTTTGAGCTGAAAAGTGCCTGCCCTTACCTGAAACGAAGTCTTCCTTGTAGGAAGACACAGAGCCTGGGATTTAACTCCATTTCTGAAGGGAAAGAACCAGCATAGTTCTCATCCATGGATCACATTCTGCTTTAGAGCTATTAGCACGCTCTTGCTTTCTAGAGTCTCTAAGACAGCAGGATACGTGAGTGTGCTGAGAACAACAGAACGGTGTTTCCTACACATACGGACCATATCTAGTCCAACTCTGCTTCTGAAACTACAACAAAGCACTGGTCTTCTAACATCAAATGCTTGTCAGTTAAGATGAGAAACGTTGAGCATCGTGAATGATGTAGTTAGTTTTAGCTGAAAAGTGACTTCCCTTACCTGAAACGAAGTCTTGCTTGTAGCAAGACACAGAGCCTGGGATTTAACTCCATTTCTGACGTGAAACACACAGCAGAGTTCTCATCCATTGATCACACTCTGCTTTAGAGCAAGAAGCACGCTCTTGCTTTCTAGAGTCTCTAAGAGAGCAGGATACGTGAGTGTGCTTAAAACAACAGAACGGTGTTTCCTACACATACGGAACATATCTAGACCAACTCTGCTTCTGAAACTGATACAAAGCACTGGTCCTCTAACATCCAATGCTTGTCAGGGAAGATGAGAAACGTTGAGCCTTGTGAACGATGTAGTTCGTTTTAGCTGAAAAGTGACTTCCCTTACCTAAAACGAAGTCTTGCTTGTAGGAAGACACAGAGCCTGGGATTTAACTCCATTTCTGAAGTGAAACACACAGCAGAGTTCTCATCCATTGATCACACTCTGCTTTAGAGCGGGAAGCACGCTCTTGCTTTCTAGATTCTCTAAGACAGCAGGATACATGAGTGTGCTGAGAAAAACAGAACGGTGTTTCCTACACATATGGACCATATCTAGTCCAACTCTGCTTCCGAAACTGATACAAAGCACTGGTCCTCTACCATCCAATGCTTGTAAGTTAAGATGAGAAATGTGTGGGCTTCGTGAATGTTGTAGTTTGTTTGAGCTGAAAAGTGACTTCCCTTACCTGAAACGAAGTCTTGCTTGTAGGAAGACACAGAGCCTGGGATTTAACTCCATTTCTGAAGCGAAACACACAGCAGAGTTCTCATCCATTGATCACACTCTGCTTTAGAGCAAGAAGCACGCTCTTGCTTTCTAGATTCTCTAAGACAGCAGGATACATGAGTGTGCTGAGAACAACAGAACGGTGTTTCCTACACATATGGACCATATCTAGTCCAACTCTGCTTCCGAAACTGATACAAAGCACTGGTCCTCTACCATCCAATGCTTGTAAGTTAAGATGAGAAATGTGTGGGCTTCGTGAATGTTGTAGTTTGTTTGAGCTGAAAAGTGACTTCCCTTACCTGAAACGAAGTCTTGCTTGTAGGAAGACACAGAGCCTGGGATTTAACTCCATTTCTGAAGTGAAACACACACCAGAGTTCTCATCCATTGATCACACTCTGCTTTAGAGCAAGAAGCACGCTCTTGCTTTCTAGATTCTCTAAGACAGCAGGATACATGAGTGTGCTGAGAACAACAGAACGGTGTTTCCTACACATATGGACCATATCTAGTCCAACTCTGCTTCCGAAACTGACACAAAGCACTGGTCCTCTACCATCCAATGCTTGTAAGTTAAGATGAGAAATGTGTGGGCTTCGTGAATGTTGTAGTTTGTTTGAGCTGAAAAGTGACTTCCCTTACCTGAAACGAAGTCTTGTTTGTAGGAAGACACAGAGCCTGTAATTTAACTCTATTTCTGAAGTGAAACACACAGCAGAGTTCTCATCCATTGATTACACTCTGCTTAAGAGCAAGAAGCACGCTCTTGCTTTCTAGAGTCTCTAAGACAGCAGGATACGTGAGTGTGCTGAGAACAACAGAACGGTGTTTCCTACCCATACGTACCATATCTAGTCCAACCCTGCTTCTGAAACTGATACAAAGTACTGGTTCTCTAACATCCAATGCTTGTCAGGGAAGATGAGAAACGTTGAGCTTCGTGAATGATGTAGTTCGTTTTAGCTGAAAAGTGACTTCTCTTACCTGAAACGATGTCTTGCTTGTAGGAAGACACAGAGCCTGGGATTTAACTCCATTTCTGAAGCGAAACACACAGCAGAGTTCTCATCCATTGATCATACTCTGCTTTAGAGCAAGAAGCATGCTCTTGCTTTCTAGAGTCTCTAATACAGCATGAAACATGAGTGTGCTCAGAACAAAAGAACGGTGTTTCCTACAATACGGACCATATCTAGTCCAACTCTGCTTCTGAAACTAATACAAAGCACAGGTCCTCTAACACCCAACACTTGTCAGTTAGGATGAGAAACCTGTGAGCTTCGTGAACGATGTAGTTCGTTTGAGCTGTAAAGTAACTGCCCTTTTCTGAAACTAAGTCTTGATTGTATGAAGACTCAGAGCCAGGGATTTAATTCCATTTCTGAAGTGAAACACACAGCAGAGTCGTCATCCATTTATCACATTCTGCTTTAGTTAAGAAGCATGCTCTTGCTTTCTAGAGTCTCTAAGACAAAGGAAACGTGAGTGTGCTGAGGAAAACAGAACGGTGTTTCCTACCCATACGTACCATATCTAGTCCAACCATGCTTCTGAAACTGATACAAAGTACTGGTCCTCTAACATCCAATGCTTGTCATTTCAGATGAGAAACATGTGAGCTTCATGAACGATGTAGTTCGTTTGAGCTGAAAAGTGACTGCCCTTACCTGAAACGAAGTCTTGATTGTAGGAAGACTCAGAGAATGGGATTTAACTCCATTTCTGAAGTGAAACACACAGCAGAGTTCCCATCCAGGGATCACACTCTGCTTTAGAGCAAGAAGCACACTCTTGCTTTCTAGAGTCTCTAAGAGAGCAGGAAACGTGAGTGTGCTGAGAGCAAAAGAACGAAGTTTACTACACATACAGACGATATCTAGTCCAACTCTTCTTCTGAAACTGATACAAAGCACTGGTCCTCTAACATCCAATGCTTGTCATTTAAGATGAGAAACGTGTGAGCTTCATGAACGATGTAGTTCGTTTGAGCTGAAAAGTGCCTGCCCTTACCTGACATGAAGTCTTGCTTGTAGGAAGACTCAGAGCCTGGGATTTAACTCCATTTCTGAAGGGAAAGACACACCATAGTTCTCATCCATGGATCACATTCTCCTTTAGAGCTATTAGCACGCTCTTGCTTTCTAGAGTCTCTAATACAGCAGGAAACTTGAGTGTGCGCAGAACAAATGAACGGTGTTTCCTACATATACGGACCATATCTAGTTCAACTCTGCTTCTGAAACTGCAACAAACCACAGGTGTTCTAACATCCAATGCTTGTCAGTTAAGGTAAGAAACGTGTGAGCTTCGTGAATGATGTAGTTCCCTTGAGCTGTAAAGTAACTGCCCTTTCCTGAACTGGAGTCTTGCATGTAGGAAGACTCAGAGCCTGGGATTTAACTCCATTTCTGAAGTGAAACACTCAGCAGAGTTCCCATCCATAGATCACACTCTGCTTTAGAGAAAGAAGCACGCACTTGCTTTCTAGAGTCTCTAAGACAGCAGGAAACGTGAGTGTGCTGAGAGCAAAAGAACGGTGTTTCCTACACATACAGACAATATCTAGTCCAACTCTGCTTTGGAAACTGATACAAAGCACTGGTCGTCTAACACCCAATGCTTGTCAGTTAGGATGAGAAACCTGTGAGCTTCGTGAACGATGTAGTTCGTTTGAGCTGTAAAGAAAATGCCCTTTCCTGAAACCAAGTCCTGCTAGTAGGAAGACTCAGAGCCAGGGATTTAATTCCATTTCTGAAGTGAAACACACAGCAGAGTTCCCATCCATTTATCACATTCTGCTTTAGATAAGAAGCATGCTCTTGCTTTCTAGAGTCTCTAAAACAAAGGAAACGTGACTGTGCTGAGAAAAACAGAAAGGTGTTTCCTACCCATACATACCATATCTAGTCCAACCCTGCTTCTGAAACTGATACAAAGTACTGGTCCTCTAACATCCAATGCATGTCATTTAAGATGAGAAACGTGTGAGCTTCATGAACGATGTAGTTCGTTTGAGCTGAAAAGTGCCTGCCCTTACCTGAAACGAAGTCTTGCTTGTAGGAAGACACAGAGCCTGGGATTTAACTCCATTTCTGAAGGGAAAGAACCAGCATAGTTCTCATCCATGGATCACATTCTGCTTTAGAGCTATTAGCACGCTCTTGCTTTCTAGAGTCTCTAAGACAGCAGGATACGTGCGTGTGCTGAGAACAACAGAACGGTGTTTCCTACACATACGGACCATATCTAGTCCAACTCTGCTTCTGAAACTACAACAAAGCACTGGTCTTCTAACATCAAATGCTTGTCAGTTAAGATGAGAAACGTTGAGCATCGTGAATGATATAGTTCGTTTTAGCTGAAAAGTGACTTCCCTTACCTGAAACGAAGTCTTGCTTGTAGGAAGACACAGAGCCTGGGATTTAACTCCATTTCTGACGTGAAACACACAGCAGAGTTCTCATCCATTGATCACACTCTGCTTTAGAGCAAGAAGCACGCTCTTGCTTTCTAGAGTCTCTAAGAGAGCAGGATACGTGAGTGTGCTTAAAACAACAGAACGGTGTTTCCTACACATACGGAACATATCTAGACCAACTCTGCTTCTGAAACTGATACAAAGCACTGGTCCTCTAACATCCAATGCTTGTCAGGGAAGATGAGAAACGTTGAGCCTCGTGAACGATGTAGTTCGTTTTAGCTGAAAAGTGACTTCCCTTACCTGAAACGAAGTCTTGCTTGTAGGAAGACACAGAGCCTGGGATTTAACTCCATTTCTGAAGCGAAACACACAGCAGAGTTCTCATCCATTGATCACACTCTGCTTTAGAGCAGGAAGCACGCTCTTGCTTTCTAGATTCTCTAAGACAGCAGGATACATGAGTGTGCTGAGAACAACAGAACGGTGTTTCCTACACATATGGACCATATCTAGTCCAACTCTGCTTCCGAAACTGATACAAAGCACTGGTCCTCTACCATCCAATGCTTGTAAGTTAAGATGAGAAATGTGTGGGCTTCGTGAATGTTGTAGTTTGTTTGAGCTGAAAAGTGACTTCCCTTACCTGAAACGAAGTCTTGCTTGTAGGAAGACACAGAGCATGGGATTTAACTCCATTTCTGAAGCGAAACACACAGCAGAGTTCTCATCCATTGATCACACTCTGCTTTAGAGCAAGAAGCACGCTCTTGCTTTCTAGATTGTCTAAGACAGCAGGATACATGAGTGTGCTGAGAACAACAGAACGGTGTTTCCTACACATATGGACCATATCTAGTCCAACTCTGCTTCTGAAACTGATACAAAGCACTGGTCCTCTACCATCCAATGCTTGTAAGTTAAGATGAGAAATGTGTGGGCTTCGTGAATGTTGTAGTTTGTTGGAGCTGAAAAGTTACTTCCCTTACCTGAAACGAAGTCTTGTGTGTAGGAAGACACAGAGCCTGTAATTTAACTCTATTTCTGAAGTGAAACACACAGCAGAGTTCTCATCCATTGATCACACTCTGCTTAAGAGCAAGAAGCACGCTCTTGCTTTCTAGAGTCTCTAATACAGCAGGATACGTGAGTGTGCTGAGAACAACAGAACGGAGTTTCCTACACATACGGACCTTATCTAGTCCAACTCTTCTTCTGAAACTACAACAAAGCACAGGTCCTCTAACACCCAACGCATGTCATTTAGGATGAGAAACCTGTGAGCTTCGTGAACGATGTAGTTCGATTGAGCTGTAAAGTAACTGCCCTTTCCTGAAACTATGTCTTGATTGTATGAAGACGCAGAGCCAGAGATTTAATTCCATTTCTGAAGTGAAACACACAGCAGAGTTCTCATCCATTTATCACATTCTGCTTTATATAAGAAGCATGCTCTTGCTTTCTAGAGTCTCTAAGGCAAAGGAAACGTGAGTGTGCTGAGGAAAACAGAACGGTGTTTCCTACCCATACGTACCATATCTAGTCCAACCCTGCTTCTGAAACTGATACAAAGTACTGGTCCTCTAACATCCAATGCTTGTCAGGGAAGATGAGAAACGTTGAGCTTTCTGAATGATGTAGTTCGTTTTAGCTGAAAAGTGACTTCTCTTACCTGAAACGAAGTCTTGCTTGTAGGAAGACACAGAGCCTGGGATTTAACTCCATTTCTGAAGCGAAACACACAGCAGAGTTCTCATCCATTGATCATACTCTGCTTTAGAGCAAGAAGCACGCTCTTGCTTTCTAGAGTCTCTAATACAGCATGAAACGTGAGTGTGCTCAGAACAAAAGAACGGTGTTTCCTACAATACTTACCGTATGTAGTCCAACTCTGCTTCTGAAACTACAACAAAGCACAGGTCCTCTAACACCCAACGCTTGTCAGTTAGGATGAGAAACCTGTGAGCTTCGTGAACGATGTAGTTCGATTGAGCTGTAAAGTAACTGCCCTTTCCTGAAACTAAGTCTTGATTGTATTAAGACTCAGAGCCAGGGATTTAATTCCATTTCTGAAGTGAAACACAGAGCAGAGTCGTCATCCATTTATCCCATTCTGCTTTAGATAAGAAGCTTGCTCTTGCTTTCTAGAGTCTCTAAGACAAAGGAAACGTGAGTGTGCTGAGGAAAACAGAACGGTGTTTCCTACCCACACGTACCATATCTAGTCCAACCATGCTTCTGAAACTGATACTAAGTACTGGTCCTCTAACATCCAATGCTTGTCAGGGAAGATGAGAAACATTGAGCTTCGTGAATGATGTAGTTCGTTTTAGCTGAAAAGTGACTTCCCTTACCTGAAACGAATTCTTGCTTGTAGGAAGACACAGAGCCTGGGATTTAACTCCATTTCTGAAGTGAAACACACAGCAGACTTCTCATCCATTGATCACACTCTGCTTTAGAGCAGGAAGCACGCTCTTGCTTTCTAGATTCTCTAAGACAGCAGGATACATGAGTGTGCTGAGAACAACAGAACGGTGTTTCCTACATATATGGACCATATCAAGTCCAACTCTGCTTCCGAAACTGATACAAAGCACTGGTCCTCTACCATCCAATGCTTGTAAGTTAAGATGAGAAATGTGTGTGCTTCGTGAATGTTGTAGTTTGTTTGAGCTGAAAAGTGACTTCCCTTACCTGAAACGAATTCTTTCTTGTAGGAAGACACAGAGCCTGGGATTTAACTCCATTTCTGAAGCGAAACACACAGCAGAGTTCTCATCCATTGATCACACTCTGCTTTAGAGCAAGAAGCACGCTCTTGCTTTCTAGATTCTCTAAGACAGCAGGATACATGAGTGTGCTGAGAACAACAGAACGGTGTTTCCTACACATATGGAGCATATCTAGTCCAACTCTGCTTCCGAAACTGATACAAAGCACTGGTCCTCTACAATCCAATGCTTGTAAGTTAAGATGAGAAATGTGTGGGCTTCGTGAATGTTGTAGTTTGTTTGAGCTGAAAAGTGACTTCCCTTACCTGAAACGAATTCTTGCTTGTAGGAAGACACAGAGCCTGGGATTTAACTCCATTTCTGAAGTGAAACACACAGCAGAGTTCTCATCCATTTATCACATTCTGCTTTAGATAAGAAGCATGCTCTTGCTTTCTAGAGTCTCTAAGGCAAAGGAAACGTGAGTGTGCTGAGGAAAACAGAACGGTGTTTCCTACCCATACGTACCATATCTAGTCCAACCCTGCTTCTGAAACTGATACAAAGTACTGGTCCTCTAACATCCAATGCTTCTCAGGGAAGATGAGAAACGTTGAGCTTCGTGAATGATGTAGTTCGTTTTAGCTGAAAAGTGACTTCTCTTACCTGAAACGAAGTCTTGCTTGTAGGAAGACACAGAGCCTGGGATTTAACTCCATTTCTGAAGCGAAACACACAGCAGAGTTCTCATCCATTGATCATACTCTGCTTTAGAGCAAGAAGCACGCTCTTGCTTTCTAGAGTCTCTAATACAGCATGAAACGTGAGTGTGCTCAGAACAAAAGAACGGTGTTTCCTACAATACGGACCATATCTAGTCCAACTCTGCTTCTGAAACTACAACAAAGCACAGGTCCTCTAACACCCAACGATTGTCAGTTAGGATGAGAAACCTGTGAGCTTCGTGAACGATGTAGTTCGTTTGAGCTGTAAAGAAACTGCCCTTTCCTGAAACCAAGTCCTGCTTGTAGGAAGACTCAGAGCCAGGGATTTAATTCCATTTCTGAAGTGAAACACACAGCAGAGTTCCCATCCATTTATCACATTCTGCTTTAGATAAGAAGCATGCTCTTGCTTTCTAGAGTCTCTAAGACAAAGGAAACATGACTGTGCTGAGAAAAACAGAAAGGTGTTTCCTACACATACATACCATATCTAGTCCAACCCTGCTTCTGAAACTGATACAAAGTAATGGTCCTCTAACATCCAATGCTTGTCATTTAAGATGAGAAACGTGTGAGCTTCATGAACGATGTAGTTCGTTTGAGATGAAAATTGCCTGCCCTTACCTGAAACGAAGTCTTGCTTGTAGGAAGACACAGAGCCTGGGATTTAACTCCATTTCTGAAGGGAAAGAACCAGCATAGTTTTCATCCATGGATCACAGTCTGCTTTAGAGCTATTAGCACGCTCTTACTTTCTTGAGTCTCTAATACATCAGGAAACGTGAGTGTGCTGAGAACAAAAGAACGGTGTTTCCTACACATAGGGGCCATATCTAGTTCAACACTGCTTCTGAAACTGACACAAAACACAGGTCCTGTCACATCCAATGCTTTTTAATTAAGAGCAAGAAACGTGTGAGCTTCGTGTACGTTGTAGTTCTTTTGACCTGTAAAGTAACTGCCCTTACCTTAATCGAAGTCTTGCTTGTAGGAAGACTCAGAGCCGGGGATTTAACTCCAATTCTGTAGTGAACAACACAGCAGAATTCCCATCCAATGATCACACTCTGCTTTAGAGCAAGGAGCACGCTCTTGCTTTCTAGATTCTCTAAGACAGCAGGATACGTGAGTGTGCTGAGAACAACAGAACGGTGTTTCCTACACATATGGACCATATCTAGTCCAACTCTGCTTCTGAAACTGATACAAAGCACTGGTCCTCTACCATCCAATGCTTGTAAGTTAAGATGAGAAACGTGTGAGCTTTGTGAA
Organism: Onychomys leucogaster; assembly: GCA_949786385.1. Lineage (NCBI taxonomy): Eukaryota > Metazoa > Chordata > Mammalia > Rodentia > Cricetidae > Onychomys > Onychomys leucogaster. The sequence continues at coordinate 924,711 of CATKUP010000009.1, read as the reverse complement.
CGATGTAGTTCGATTGAGCTGTAAAGTAACTGCCCTTTCCTGAAACTAAGTCTTGATTGTATGAAGACTCAGAGCCAGGGATTTAATTTCATTTCTGAAGTGAAACACACAGCAGAGTTCTCATCCATTTATCACATTCTGCTTTAGATAAGAAGCATGCTCTTGCTTTCTAGAGTCACTAAGGCAAAGGAAACGTGAGTGTGCTGAGGAAAACAGAACAGTGTTTCCTACCCATACGTACCATATCTAGTCCAACCATGCTTCTGAAACTGAAACAAAGTACTGGTCCTCTAAAATCCAATGCTTGTCATTTAAGATGAGAAACATGTGAGCTTCATGAACGATGTAGTTCATTTGAGCTGAAAAGTGACTGCCCTTACCAGGAACGAAGTCTTGCTTGTAGGAAGACACAGAGCCTGGGATTTAACTCCATTTCTGAAGGGAAAGACACAGCATAGTTCTCATGCATGGATCATACTCTGCTTTAGAGCTATTAGCATGCTCTTGCTTTCTAGATTCTCTAATACAGCAGGAAACTTGAGTGTGCTCAGAACAAATGAAAGGTGTTTCCTACATATACGGACCATATCTAGTTCAACTCTGCTTCTGAAACTGCAACAAACCACAGGTCCTGTAACATCCAATGCTTGTCATTTAAGATAAGAAACGTGAGAGCTTCGTGAATGATGTAGTTCGCTTGAGCTGTAAAGTAACTGCCCTTTCCTGAAATGAAGTCTTGATTGTAGGAAGACTCAGAGAATGGGATTTAACTCCATTTCTGAAGGGAAACACACAGCATAGTTCTCATCCATCGATCACCCTCTGCTTTAGAGCAAGAAGCACACTCTTGCTTTCTTGAGTCTCTAATACATCAGGAAACGTGAGTGTGCTGAGAACAAAAGAACGGTGTTTTCTACAAATAGGGGCCATATCTAGTTCAACACTGCTTCTGAAACTGACACAAAACACAGGTCCTGTCACATCCAATGCTTTTTAATTAAGAGCAAGAAACGTGTGAGCTTCGTGTACGTTGTAGTTCTTTTGACCTGTAAAGTAACTGCCCTTAACTTAATCAAAGTCTTGCTTGTAGGAAGACTAAGAGCCTGGGATTTAACTCCAATTCTGTAGTGAAAAACACAGCAGAGTTCCCATCCAATGATCACACTCTGCTTTAGAGCAAGAAGCACGCTCTTGCTTTCTAGATTCTCTAAGACAGCAGGATACGTGAGTGTGCTGAGAACAACAGAACGGTGTTTCCTACACATATGGACCATATCTAGTCCAACTCTGCTTCTGAAACTGATACAAAGCACTGGTCCTCTACCATCCAATGCTTGTAAGTTAAGATGAGAAACGTGTGAGCTTCGTGAATGATGTAGTTCGCTTGAGCTGTAAAGTAACTGCCCTTTCCTGAAACGAAGTCTTGATTGTAGGAAGACTCAGAGAATGGGATTTAACTCCATTTCTGAAGGGAAACACACAGCAGAGTTCCCATCCAGGGATCACACTCTGCTTTAGAGCAAGAAGCACACTCTTGCTTTCTAGAGTCTCTAAGACAGCAGGAAACGTGAGTGTGCTGAGAGCAAAAGAATGGTGTTTACTACACATACAGACGATATCTAGTCCAACTCTGCTTCTGAAAATGATACAAAGCACTGGTCCTCTAACATCCAATGCTTGTCATTTAAGATGAGAAACGTGTGAGCTTTATGAACGATGTAGATCGTTTGAGCTGAAAAGTGCCTGCCCTTACCTGACATGAAGTCTTGCTTGTAGGAAGACTCAGAGCCTGGGATTTAACTCCATTTCTGAAGGTAAAGACACACCATTGTTCTCATCCATGGATCACATTCTGCTTTAGAGCTATTAGCACGCTCTTGCTTTCTAGAGTCTCTAATACATCAGGAAACGTGAGTGTGCTGAGAACAAAAGAACGGTGTTTCCTACACATAGGGGCCATATCTAGTTCAACACTGCTTCTGAAACTGACACAAAACACAGGTCCTGTCACATCCAATGCTTTTTAATTAAGAGCAAGAAACGTGTGAGCTTCGTGTACGTTGTAGTTCTTTTGACCTGTAAAGTAACTGCCCTTACCTTAATCGAAGTCTTGCTTGTTGGAAGACTCAGAGCCGGGGATTTAACTCCAATTCTGTAGTGAACAACACAGCAGAGTTCCCATCCAATGATCACACTCTGCTTTAGAGCAAGAAGCACGCTCTTGCTTTCTAGATTCTCTAAGACAGCAGGATACGTGAGTGTGCTGAGAACAACAGAACGGTGTTTCCTACACATATGGACCATATCTAGTCCAACTCTGCTTCTGAAACTGATACAAAGCACTGGTCCTCTACCATCCAATGCTTGTAAGTTAAGATGAGAAACGTGTGAGCTTCCTGAAGGATGTAGTTCGATTGAGCTGTAAAGTAACTGCCCTTTCCTGAAACTAAGTCTTGATTGTATGAAGACTCAGAGCCAGGGATTTAATTCCATTTCTGAAGTGAAACACACAGCAGAGTTCTCATCCATTTATCACATTCTGCTTTAGATAAGAAGCATGCTCTTGCTTTCTAGAGTCTCTAAGGCAAAGGAAACGTGAGTGTGCTGAGGAAAACAGAACGGTGTTTCCTACCCATACGTACCATATCTAGTCCAACCATGCTTCTGAAACTGAAACAAAGTACTGGTCCTCTAACATCCAATGCTTGTCATTTAAGATGAGAAACATGTGAGCTTCATGAACGATGTAGTTCATTTGAGCTGAAAAGTGCCTGCCCTTACCTGGAACGAAGTCTTCCTTGTAGGAAGACACAGAGCCTGGGATTTAACTCCATTTCTGAAGGGAAAGACAAAGCATAGTTCTCATCCATGGATCACACTCTGCTTTAGAGCTATTAGCATGCTCTTGCTTTCTAGAGTCTCTAATACAGCAGGAAACTTGAGTGTGCTCAGAACAAATGAACGGTTTTTCCTACATAAACGGACCATATCTAGTTCAACTCTGTCTGAAACTGCAACAAACCACAGGTCCTGTAACATCCAATGCTTGTCATTTAAGATAAGAAACGTGAGAGCTTCGTGAATGATGTAGTTCGCTTGAGCTGTAAAGTAACTGCCCTTTCCTGAAATGAAGTCTTGATTGTAGGAAGACTCAGAGAATGGAATTTAACTCCATTTATGAAGGGAAACACACAGCATAGTTCTCATCCATCGATCACCCTCTGCTTTAGAGCAAGAAGCACACTCTTGCTTTCTTGAGTCTCTAATACATCAGGAAACGTGAGTGTGCTGAGAACAAAAGAATGGTGTTTTCTACACATAGGGGCCATATCTAGTTCAACACTGCTTCTGAAAATGACACAAAACACAGGTCCTGTCACATCCAATGCTTTTTAATTAAGAGCAAGAAACGTGTGAGCTTCGTGTACGTTGTAGTTCTTTTGACCTGTAAAGTAACTGCCCTTAACTTAATCAAAGTCTTGCTTGTAGGAAGACTAAGAGCCTGGGATTTAACTCCAATTCTGTAGTGAACAACACAGCAGAGTTCCCATCCAATGATCACACTCTGCTTTAGAGCAAGAAGCACGCTCTTGCTTTCTAGATTCTCTAAGACAGCAGGATACGTGAGTGTGCTGAGAACAACAGAACGGTGTTTCCTACACATACGGACCATATCTAGTCCAACTCTGCTTCTGAAACTGATACAAAGCACTGGTCCTCTACCATCCAATGCTTGTAAGTTAAGATGAGAAACGTGTGAGCTTCGTGAATGATGTAGTTCGCTTGAGCTGTAAAGTAACTGCCCTTTCCTGAAACGAAGTCTTGATTGTAGGAAGACTCAGAGAATGGGATTTAACTCCATTTCTGAAGGGAAAGACACACCATAGTTCTCATCCATGGATCACATTCTGCTTTAGAGCTATTAGCACGCTCTTGCTTTCTAGAGTCTCTAATACAGCAGGAAACTTGAGTGTTCTCAGAACAAATGAACGGTGTTTCCTACATATACGGACCATATCTAGTTCAACTCTGCTTCTGAAACTGCAACAAACCACAGGTCCTCTAACATCCAATGCTTGTCAGTTAAGATAAGAAACCTGTGAGCTTCGTGAATGATGTCGTTCGCTTGAGCTGTAAAGTAACTGCCCTTTCCTGAAATGAAGTCTTGCTTGTAGGAAGACACAGAGCCTGGGATTTAACTCCATTTCTGAAGTGAAACACACAGCAGAGTTCTCATCCATTGATCACACTCTGCTTTAGAGCAAGAAGCAAGCTCTTGCTTTCTAGAGTCTCTAAGAGAGCAGGATACGTGAGTGTGCTTAGAACAACAGAACGGTGTTTCCTACTCATACGGACCATATCTAGTCCAACTCTGCTTCTGAAACTACAACAAAGCACAGGTCCTCTAACACCCAACGCATGTCAGTTAGGATGAGAAACGTGTGAGCTTCGTGAACGATGTAGTTCGATTGAGCTGTAAAGTAACTGCCCTTTCCTGAAACTAAGTCTTGATTGTATGAAGACTCAGAGCCAGGGATTTAATTTCATTTCTGAAGTGAAAAACACAGCAGAGTTCTCATCCATTTATCACATTCTGCTTTAGATAAGAAGCATGCTCTTGCTTTCTAGAGTCTCTAAGGCAAAGGAAACGTGAGTGTGATGAGGAAAACAGAACGGTGTTTCCTAGGCATACGTACCATATCTAGTCCAACCATGCTTCTGAAACTGAAACAAAGTACTGGTCCTCTATCATCCAATGCTTGTCATTTAAGATGAGAAACATGTGAGCTTCATGAACGATGTAGTTCATTTGAGCTGAAAAGTGCCTGCCCTTACCTGGAACGAAGTCTTCCTTGTAGGAAGACACAGAGCCTGGGATTTAACTCCATTTCTGAAGGGAAAGACACAGCATAGTTCTCATCCATGGATCATACTCTCCTTTAGAGCTATTAGCATGCTCTTGCTTTCTAGAGTCTCTAATACAGCAGGAAACTTGAGTGTGCTCAGAAAAAATGAACGGTTTTTCCTACATATACGGACCATATCTAGTTCAACTCTGCTTCTGAAACTGCAACAAACCACAGGTCCTGTAACATCCAATGCTTGTCATTTAAGATAAGAAACGTGTGAGCTTCGTGAATAATGTAGTTCGCTTGAGCTGTAAAGTAACTGCCCTTTCCTGAAATGAAGTCTTGATTGTAGGAAGACTCAGAGAATGGGATTTAACTCTATTTCTGAAGGGAAACACACAGCATAGTTCTCATCCATCGATCACCCTCTGCTTTAGAGCAAGAAGCACACTCTTGCTTTCTTGAGTCTCTAATACATCAGGAAACGTGAGTGTGCTGAGAACAAAAGAACGGTGTTTCCTACACATAGGGGCCATATCTAGTTCAACACTGCTTCTGAAACTGACACAAAACACAGGTCCTGTCACATCCAATGCTTTTTGATTAAGAGCATGAAAAGTGTGAGCTTCGTGTACGTTGTAGTTCTTTGACCTGTAAAGTAACTGCCCTTACCTTAATCGAAGTCTTGCTTGTAGGAAGACTCAGAGCCTGGGATTTAACTCCAATTCTGTAGTGAACAACACAGCTGAGTTCCCATCCAATGATCACACTCTGCTTTAGAGCAAGAAGCACGGTCTTGCTTTCTAGATTCTCTAAGACAGCAGGATACGTGAGTGTGCTGAGAACAACAGAACGGTGTTTCCTACACATATGGACCATATCTAGTCCAACTCTGCTTCTGAAACTGATACAAAGCACTGGTCCTCTACCATCCAATGCTTGTAAGTTAAGATGAGAAACGTGTGAGCTTCGTGAATGATGTAGTTCGCTTGAGCTGTAAAGTAACTGCCCTTTCCTGAAACGAAGTCTTGCTTGTAGGAAGACTCAGAGCCTGGGATTTAAGTCCATTTCTGAAGTGAAACACACAGCAGAGATCTCATCCATTGCACACACTCTGCTTTAGAGCAAGAAGCATGCTCTTGCTTTCTATAGTCTCTAATACAGCAGGAAATTTGAGTGTGCTCAGAACAAAAGAACGGAGTTTCCCACACATACAGACCATATCTAGTCCAACTCTGCTTCTGAAACTGATACAAAGCACTGGTCCTCTAACATCCAATGCTTGTCAGTTAAGATAAGAAATGTGGGGGTTTCGTGAATGTTGAAGTTCGTTTGAGCTGAAAAGTGACTTCCCTTACCTGAAACGAAGTCTTGCTTGTAGGAAGACACAGAGACTTGGATTTAACTCTATTTCTGAAGTGAAACACACAGCAGAGTTCTCATCCATTGATCATACTCTGCTTTAGAGCAAGAAGCACGCTCTTGCTTTCTAGAGTCTCTAATACAGCATGAAACGTGAGTGTGCTCAGAACAAAAGAACGTTGTTTCCTTCACATATGGACCATATCTAGTCCCACTCTACTTCTGAAACTGATACAAAGCACTGGTCCTCTACCATCCAGTGCTTGTCAGTTAAGATGAGAAATGTGTTTGCTTCGTGAATGTTGTAGTTTGTTTGAGCTGAAAAGTGACTTCCCTTACCTGGAACGAAGTCTTGCTTGTAGGAAGACACAGAGACTGGGATTTAACTCCATTTCTGAAGGGAAAGACACAGCATAGTTCTCATCCATGGATCACATTCTGCTTTAGAGCTGTTAGCACGCTCTTGCTTTCTAGAGTCTCTAAGACAGAAGGAAACGTGAGTGTGCTGAGAGCAAAAGAACGGTGTTTCCTACACATACAGAAAATATCTAGTCCAACTCTGCTTCGGAAACTGATACAAAGCACTGGTCCTCTAACATCCAATGCTTGTCAGTTAAGATGTGAAATGTGTGAGCTTCATGAATGATGTAGTTCGTTTGAGCTAAAAATTGACTTCTCTTACCTGAAACGAAGTCATGCTTGTAGGAAGACACAGAGCCTGGGATTTATATATTTCTAAAGTGAAACACAAAGCAGAGTTTTCATCCATTGATCACACTCTGCTTTAGAGCAAGAAGCACGCTCTTGCTTTCTAGAGTCTCTAAGACAGCAGAATAAGTGAGTGTGCTGAGAACAACAGAACGGTGTTTCCTACACATACAGAAAATATCTAGTCCAACTCTGTCTCAGAAACTGATACAAAGCACTGGTCCTCTAACATCCAATGCTTGTCAGTTAAGATGTGAAATGTGTGAGCTTCATGAATGATGTAGTTCGTTTGAGCTAAAAATTGACTTCTCTTACCTGAAACGAAGTCATGTTTGTAGGAAGACACAGAGCCTGGGATTTAACTATATTTCTAAAGTGAAACACACAGCAGAGTTTTCATCCATTGATCACACTCTGCTTTAGAGCAAGAAGCACGCTCTTGCTTTCTAGAGTCTCTAATACAGCATGAAACGTGAGTGTGCTCAGAACAAAAGAACGTTGTTTCCTACACATATGGACCATATCTAGTCCCACTCTGCTTCTGAAACTGATACAAAGCAATGGTCCTCTACCATCCAATGCTTGTCAGTTAAGATGAGAAATGTGGGGGCTTAGGTGAATATTGTAGTTCGTTTGAGCTGAAAAGTGCCTGCCCTTACCTGAAACGAAGTCTTGCTTGTAGGAAGACACAGAGCCTGGGATTTAACTCCATTTCTGAAGGGAAAGAACCAGCATAGTTCTCATCCATGGATCACACTCTGCTTTAGAGCTATTAGCACGCTCTTGCTTTCTTGAATCTCTAATACATCAGGAAACGTGAGTGTGCTGAGAACAAAAGAACGGTGTTTCCTACACATAGGGGCCATATCTAGTTCAACACTGCTTCTGAAACTGACACAAAACACAGGTCCTGTCACATCCAATGCTTTTTAATTAAGAGCAAGAAACGTGTGAGCTTCGTGTACGTTGTAGTTCTTTTGACCTGTAAAGTAACTGCCCTTACCTTAATCGAAGTCTTGCTTGTAGGAAGACTCAGAGCCGGGGATTTAACTCCAATCCTGTAGTGAACAACACAGCAGAGTTCCCATCCAATGATCACACTCTGCTTTAGAGCAAGAAGCACGCTCTTGCTTTCTACATTCTCTAAGACAGCAGGATACGTGAGTGTGCTGAGAACAACAGAACGGTGTTTCCTACACATATGGACCATATCTAGTCCAACTCTGCTTCTGAAACTGATACAAAGCACTGGTCCTCTACCATCCAATGCTTGTAAGTTAAGATGAGAAACGTGTGAGCTTCCTGAAGGATGTAGTTCGATTGAGCTGTAAAGTAACTGCCCTTTCCTGAAACTAAGTCTTGATTGTATGAAGACTCAGAGCCAGGGATTTAATTCCATTTCTGAAGTGAAACACACAGCAGAGTTCTCATCCATTTATCACATTCTGCTTTAGATAAGAAGCATGCTCTTGCTTTCTAGAGTCTCTAAGGCAAAGGAAACGTGAGTGTGCTGAGGAAAACAGAACGGTGTTTCCTACCCATACGTACCATATCTAGTCCAACCATGCTTCTGAAACTGAAACAAAGTACTGGTCCTCTAACATCCAATGCTTGTCATTTAAGATGAGAAACATGTGAGCTTCATGAACGATGTAGTTCATTTGAGCTGAAAAGTGCCTGCCCTTACCTGGAACGAAGTCTTCCTTGTAGGAAGACACGGAGCCTGGGTTTAACTCCATTTCTGAAGGGAAAGACACAGCATAGTTCTCATCCATGGATCATACTCTGCTTTAGAGCTATTAGCATGCTCTTGCTTTCTAGAGTCTCTAATACAGCAGGAAACTTGAGTGTGCTCAGAACAAATGAACGGTTTTTCCTACATATACGGACCATATCTAGTTCAACTCTGCTTCTGAAACTGCAACAAACCACAGGTCCTGTAACATCCAATGCTTGTCATTTAAGATAAGAAACGTGAGAGCTTCTTGAATGATGTAGTTCGCTTGAGCTTAAAGTAACTGCCCTTTCCTGAAATGAAGTCGTGATTGTAGGAAGACACAGAGACTTGGATTTAACTCTATTTCTGAAGTGAAACACACAGCATAGTTCTCATCCATTGATCATACTCTGCTTTAGAGCAAGAAGCACGCTCTTGCTTTCTAGAGTCTCTAATACAGCATGAAACGTGAGTGTGCTCAGAACAAAGAACGGTGTTTCCTACACATATGGACCATATCTAGTCCAACTCTGCTTCTGAAACTGATACAAAGCACTGGTCCTCTACCATCCAGTGCTTGTCAGTTAAGATGAGAAATGTGTTTGCTTCGTGAATGTTGTAGTTTGTTTAATCTGTAAAGTGACTTCCCTTACCTAAACGAAGTCTTGCTTGTAGGAAGACACAGAGACTGGGATTTAACTCTATTTCGGAAGTGAAACACACAGCAGAGTTCTCATCCATTGATCACACTCTTCTTTAGAGCAAGAAGCACGCTCTTGCTTTCTAGAGTCTCTAAGAGAGCAGGATACGTGAGTGTGTTGAGAAAAACAGAACGGTGTTTCCTACACATACAGACCATATCTAGTCAAACTATGCTTCTGAAACTGATACAAAGCACTGGTCCTCTAACATCCAATGCTTGTCATGTAAGATGAGAAACATGTGAGCTTTCTGAATGATGTAGTTCGTTTGAGCTGAAAAGTGACTTCCCTTACCTGGAACGAAGTCTTCCTTGTAGGAAGACACAGAGCCTGGGATTTAACTCCATTTCTGAAGGGAAAGACACAGCATAGTTCTCATCCATGGATCACATTCTGCTTTAGAGCTGTTAGCACGCTCTTGCTTTCTAGAGTCTCTAAGACAGAAGGAAACGTGAGTGTGCTGAGAGCAAAAGAACGGTGTTTCCTACACATACAGAAAATATCTAGTCCAACTCTGCTTCGGAAACTGATACAAAGCACTGGTCCTCTAACATCCAATGCTTGTCAGTTAAGATGTGAAATGTGTGAGCTTCATGAATGATGTAGTTCGTTTGAGGTAAAAATTGACTTCTCTTACCTGACACGAAGTCATGCTTGTAGGAAGACACAGAGCCTGGGATTTAACAATATTTCTAAAGTGAAACACACAGCAGAGTTTTCATCCATTGATCACAATCTGCTTTAGAGCAAGAAGCACGCTCTTGCTTTCTAGAGTCTCTAATACAGCATGAAACGTGAGTGTGCTCAGAACAAAAGAACGTTGTTTCCTACACATATGGACCATATCTAGTCCCACTCTGCTTCTGAAACTGATACAAAGCACTGGTCCTCTACTATCCAATGCTTGTCAGTTAAGATGAGAAATGTGGGGGCTTAGGTGAATATTGTAGTTCGTTTGATCTGAAAAGTGCCTGCCCTTACCTGAAACGAAGTCTTGCTTGTAGGAAGACACAGAGCCTGGGATTTAACTCCATTTCTGAAGGGAAAGAACCAGCATAGTTCTCATCCATGGATCACACTCTGCTTTAGAGCTATTAGCACGCTCTTGCTTTCTAGAGTCTCTAATACATCAGGAAACGTGAGTGTGCTGAGAACAAAAGAACGGTGTTTCCTACACATAGGGGCCATATCTAGTTCAACACTGCTTCTGAAACTGACACAAAACACAGGTCCTGTCACATCCAATGCTTTTTAATTAAGAGCAAGAAACGTGTGAGCTTCGTGTACGTTGTAGTTCTTTTGACCTGTAAAGTAACTGCCCTTACCTTAATCGAAGTCTTGCTTGTTGGAAGACTCAGAGCCGGGGATTTAACTCCAATTCTGTAGTGAACAACACAGCAGAGTTCCCATCCAATGATCACACTCTGCTTTAGAGCAAGAAGCACGCTCTTGCTTTCTAGATTCTCTAAGACAGCAGGATACGTGAGTGTGCTGAGAACAACAGAACGGTGTTTCCTACACATATGGACCATATCTAGTCCAACTCTGCTTCTGAAACTGATACAAAGCACTGGTCCTCTACCATCCAATGCTTGTAAGTTAAGATGAGAAACGTGTGAGCTTCCTGAAGGATGTAGTTCGATTGAGCTGTAAAGTAACTGCCCTTTCCTGAAACTAAGTCTTGATTGTATGAAGACTCAGAGCCAGGGATTTAATTCCATTTCTGAAGTGAAACACACAGCAGAGTTCTCATCCATTTATCACATTCTGCTTTAGATAAGAAGCATGCTCTTGCTTTCTAGAGTCTCTAAGGCAAAGGAAACGTGAGTGTGCTGAGGAAAACAGAACGGTGTTTCCTACCCATACGTACCATATCTAGTCCAACCATGCTTCTGAAACTGAAACAAAGTACTGGTCCTCTAACATCCAATGCTTGTCATTTAAGATGAGAAACATGTGAGCTTCATGAACGATGTAGTTCATTTGAGCTGAAAAGTGCCTGCCCTTACCTGGAACGAAGTCTTCCTTGTAGGAAGACACAGAGCCTGGGATTTAACTCCATTTCTGAAGGGAAAGACAAAGCATAGTTCTCATCCATGGATCACACTCTGCTTTAGAGCTATTAGCATGCTCTTGCTTTCTAGAGTCTCTAATACAGCAGGAAACTTGAGTGTGCTCAGAACAAATGAACGGTTTTTCCTACATAAACGGACCATATCTAGTTCAACTCTGTCTGAAACTGCAACAAACCACAGGTCCTGTAACATCCAATGCTTGTCATTTAAGATAAGAAACGTGAGAGCTTCGTGAATGATGTAGTTCGCTTGAGCTGTAAAGTAACTGCCCTTTCCTGAAATGAAGTCTTGATTGTAGGAAGACTCAGAGAATGGAATTTAACTCCATTTATGAAGGGAAACACACAGCATAGTTCTCATCCATCGATCACCCTCTGCTTTAGAGCAAGAAGCACACTCTTGCTTTCTTGAGTCTCTAATACATCAGGAAACGTGAGTGTGCTGAGAACAAAAGAATGGTGTTTTCTACACATAGGGGCCATATCTAGTTCAACACTGCTTCTGAAAATGACACAAAACACAGGTCCTGTCACATCCAATGCTTTTTAATTAAGAGCAAGAAACGTGTGAGCTTCGTGTACGTTGTAGTTCTTTTGACCTGTAAAGTAACTGCCCTTAACTTAATCAAAGTCTTGCTTGTAGGAAGACTAAGAGCCTGGGATTTAACTCCAATTCTGTAGTGAACAACACAGCAGAGTTCCCATCCAATGATCACACTCTGCTTTAGAGCAAGAAGCACGCTCTTGCTTTCTAGATTCTCTAAGACAGCAGGATACGTGAGTGTGCTGAGAACAACAGAACGGTGTTTCCTACACATACGGACCATATCTAGTCCAACTCTGCTTCTGAAACTGATACAAAGCACTGGTCCTCTACCATCCAATGCTTGTAAGTTAAGATGAGAAACGTGTGAGCTTCGTGAATGATGTAGTTCGCTTGAGCTGTAAAGTAACTGCCCTTTCCTGAAACGAAGTCTTGATTGTAGGAAGACTCAGAGAATGGGATTTAACTCCATTTCTGAAGGGAAAGACACACCATAGTTCTCATCCATGGATCACATTCTGCTTTAGAGCTATTAGCACGCTCTTGCTTTCTAGAGTCTCTAATACAGCAGGAAACTTGAGTGTTCTCAGAACAAATGAACGGTGTTTCCTACATATACGGACCATATCTAGTTCAACTCTGCTTCTGAAACTGCAACAAACCACAGGTCCTCTAACATCCAATGCTTGTCAGTTAAGATAAGAAACCTGTGAGCTTCGTGAATGATGTCGTTCGCTTGAGCTGTAAAGTAACTGCCCTTTCCTGAAATGAAGTCTTGCTTGTAGGAAGACACAGAGCCTGGGATTTAACTCCATTTCTGAAGTGAAACACACAGCAGAGTTCTCATCCATTGATCACACTCTGCTTTAGAGCAAGAAGCAAGCTCTTGCTTTCTAGAGTCTCTAAGAGAGCAGGATACGTGAGTGTGCTTAGAACAACAGAACGGTGTTTCCTACTCATACGGACCATATCTAGTCCAACTCTGCTTCTGAAACTGATACAAAGCACTGGTCCTCTAACATCCAATGCTTGTCAGTTAAGATAAGAAATGTGGGGGTTTCGTGAATGTTGAAGTTCGTTTGAGCTGAAAAGTGACTTCCCTTACCTGAAACGAAGTCTTGCTTGTAGGAAGACACAGAGACTTGGATTTAACTCTATTTCTGAAGTGAAACACACAGCAGAGTTCTCATCCATTGATCATACTCTGCTTTAGAGCAAGAAGCACGCTCTTGCTTTCTAGAGTCTCTAATACAGCATGAAACGTGAGTGTGCTCAGAACAAAAGAACGTTGTTTCCTTCACATATGGACCATATCTAGTCCCACTCTACTTCTGAAACTGATACAAAGCACTGGTCCTCTACCATCCAGTGCTTGTCAGTTAAGATGAGAAATGTGTTTGCTTCGTGAATGTTGTAGTTTGTTTGAGCTGAAAAGTGACTTCCCTTACCTGGAACGAAGTCTTGCTTGTAGGAAGACACAGAGACTGGGATTTAACTCCATTTCTGAAGGGAAAGACACAGCATAGTTCTCATCCATGGATCACATTCTGCTTTAGAGCTGTTAGCACGCTCTTGCTTTCTAGAGTCTCTAAGACAGAAGGAAACGTGAGTGTGCTGAGAGCAAAAGAACGGTGTTTCCTACACATACAGAAAATATCTAGTCCAACTCTGCTTCGGAAACTGATACAAAGCACTGGTCCTCTAACATCCAATGCTTGTCAGTTAAGATGTGAAATGTGTGAGCTTCATGAATGATGTAGTTCGTTTGAGCTAAAAATTGACTTCTCTTACCTGAAACGAAGTCATGCTTGTAGGAAGACACAGAGCCTGGGATTTATATATTTCTAAAGTGAAACACAAAGCAGAGTTTTCATCCATTGATCACACTCTGCTTTAGAGCAAGAAGCACGCTCTTGCTTTCTAGAGTCTCTAAGACAGCAGAATAAGTGAGTGTGCTGAGAACAACAGAACGGTGTTTCCTACACATACAGAAAATATCTAGTCCAACTCTGTCTCAGAAACTGATACAAAGCACTGGTCCTCTAACATCCAATGCTTGTCAGTTAAGATGTGAAATGTGTGAGCTTCATGAATGATGTAGTTCGTTTGAGCTAAAAATTGACTTCTCTTACCTGAAACGAAGTCATGTTTGTAGGAAGACACAGAGCCTGGGATTTAACTATATTTCTAAAGTGAAACACACAGCAGAGTTTTCATCCATTGATCACACTCTGCTTTAGAGCAAGAAGAACGCTCTTGCTTTCTAGAGTCTCTAATACAGCATGAAACGTGAGTGTGCTCAGAACAAAAGAACGTTGTTTCCTACACATATGGACCATATCTAGTCCCACTCTGCTTCTGAAACTGATACAAAGCAATGGTCCTCTACCATCCAATGCTTGTCAGTTAAGATGAGAAATGTGGGGGCTTAGGTGAATATTGTAGTTCGTTTGAGCTGAAAAGTTCCTGCCCTTACCTGAAACGAAGTCTTGCTTGTAGGAAGACACAGAGCCTGGGATTTAACTCCATTTCTGAAGGGAAAGAACCAGCATAGTTCTCATCCATGGATCACACTCTGCTTTAGAGCTATTAGCACGCTCTTGCTTTCTTGAATCTCTAATACATCAGGAAACGTGAGTGTGCTGAGAACAAAAGAACGGTGTTTCCTACACATAGGGGCCATATCTAGTTCAACACTGCTTCTGAAGCTGACACAAAACACAGGTCCTGTCACATCCAATGCTTTTTAATTAAGAGCAAGAAACGTGTGAGCTTCGTGTACGTTGTAGTTCTTTTGACCTGTAAAGTAACTGCCCTTACCTTAATCGAAGTCTTGCTTGTAGGAAGACTCAGAGCCGGGGATTTAACTCCAATTCTGTAGTGAACAACACAGCAGAGTTCCCATCCAATGATCACACTCTGCTTTAGAGCAAGAAGCACGCTCTTGCTTTCTAGATTCTCTAAGACAGCAGGATACGTGAGTGTGCTGAGAACAACAGAACGGTGTTTCCTACACATATGGACCATATCTAGTCCAACTCTGCTTCTGAAACTGATACAAAGCACTGGTCCTCTACCATCCAATGCTTGTAAGTTAAGATGAGAAACGTGTGAGCTTCCTGAAGGATGTAGTTCGATTGAGCTGTAAAGTAACTGCCCTTTCCTGAAACTAAGTCTTGATTGTATGAAGACTCAGAGCCAGGGATTTAATTCCATTTCTGAAGTGAAACACACAGCAGAGTTCTCATCCATTTATCACATTCTGCTTTAGATAAGAAGCATGCTCTTGCTTTCTAGAGTCTCTAAGGCAAAGGAAACGTGAGTGTGCTGAGGAAAACAGAACGGTGTTTCCTACACATACGTACCATATCTAGTCCAAACATGCTTCTGAAACTGAAACAAAGTACTGGTCCTCTAACATCCAATGCTTGTCATTTAAGATGAGAAACATGTGAGCTTCATGAACGATGTAGTTCATTTGAGCTGAAAAGTGCCTGCCCTTACCTGGAACGAAGTCTTCCTTGTAGGAAGACACAGAGCCTGGGTTTAACTCCATTTCTGAAGGGAAAGACACAGCATAGTTCTCATCCATGGATCATACTCTGCTTTAGAGCTATTAGCACGCTCTTGCTTTCTAGAGTCTCTAATACATCAGGAAACTTGAGTGTGCTCAGAACAAATGAACGGTTTTTCCTACATATACGGACCATATCTAGTTCAACTCTGCTTCTGAAACTGCAACAAACCACAGGTCCTGTAACATCCAATGCTTGTCATTTAAGATAAGAAACGTGAGAGCTTCGTGAATGATGTAGTTCGCTTGAGCTGTAAAGTAACTGCCCTTTCCTGAAATGAAGTCTTGATTGTAGGAAGACACAGAGACTTGGATTTAACTCTATTTCTGAAGTGAAACACACAGCATAGTTCTCATCCATTGATCATACTCTGCTTTAGAGCAAGAAGCACGCTCTTGCTTTCTAGAGTCTCTAATACAGCATGAAACTTGAGTGTGCTCAGAACAAAGAACAGTGTTTCCTACACATATGGACCATATCTAGTCCAACTCTGCTTCTGAAACTGATACAAAGCACTGGTCCTCTACCATCCAGTGCTTGTCAGTTAAGATGAGAAATGTGTTTGCTTCGTGAATGTTGTAGTTTGTTTAATCTGTAAAGTGACTTCCCTCACCTGAAACGAAGTCTTGCTTGTAGGAAGACACAGAGACTGGGATTTAACTCTATTTCGGAAGTGAAACACACAGCAGAGTTCTCATCCATTGATCACACTCTTCTTTAGAGCAAGAAGCACGCTCTTGCTTTCTAGAGTCTCTAAGAGAGCAGGATACGTGAGTGTGTTGAGAAAAACAGAACGGTGTTTCCTACACATACAGACCATATCTAGTCCAACTCTGCTTCTGAAACTGATACAAAGCACTGGTCCTCTAACATCCAATGCTTGTCAGTTAAGATGAGAAATGTGTGGGCTTCGTGAATGTTGTAGTTCGTTTGAGCTGAAAAGTGACTTCCCTTACCTAAAAAGAAGTCTTGCTTGTAGGAAGACACAGAGACTTGGATTTAACTCTATTTCTGAAGTGAAACACACAGCAGAGTTCTCATCCATTGATCATACTCTGCTTTAGAGCAAGAAGCACGCTCTTGCTTTCTAGAGTCTCTAATACAGCATGAAACATGAGTGTGCTCAGAACAGAGAACGGTGTTTCCTACACATATGGACCATATCTAGTCCAACTCTGCTTCTGAAACTGATACAAAGCACTGGTCCTCTACCATCCAATGCTTGTCAGTTAAGATGAGAAATGTGTTTGCTTCGTGAATGTTGTAGTTTGTTTGATCTGTAAAGTGACTTCCCTTACCTGAAACGAAGTCTTGCTTGTAGGAAGACACAGAGACTGGGATTTAACTCTATTTCGGAAGTGAAACACACAGCAGAGTTCTCATCCATTGATCACACTCTGCTTTAGAGCAAGAAGCACGCTCTTGCTTTCTAGAGTCTCTAAGACAGCAGAATACGTGAGTGTGCTGAGAACAACAGAACGGTGTTTCCTACACATACAGACCATATCTAATCAAACTATGCTTCTGAAACTGATACAAAGCACTGGTCCTGAACATCCAATGCTTGTCAGGTCAGATGATTAACGTTGAGCTTCGTGAACGATGTAGTTCGTTTGAGCTGTAAAGTAACTGCCCTTTCCTGAAACCAAGTCTTGCTTGTAGGAAGACTCAGAGCCAGGGATTTAATTCCAATTCTGAAGGGAAAGACACAGCACAGTTCCCATCCATTTATCACATTCTGCTTTAGATAAGAAGCATGCTCTTGCTTTCTAGAGTCTCTAAGACAGAGGAAACATGACTGTGCTGAGAAAAACAGAACGGTGTTTCCTACACATACGTACCATATCTAGTCCAACCATGCTTCTGAAACTGAAACAAAGTACTGGTCCTCTAACATCCAATGCTTGTCATTTAAGATGAGAAACATGTGAGCTTCATGAACGATGTAGTACATTTGAGCTGAAAAGTGCCTGCCCTTACCTGGAACGAAGTCTTCCTTGTAGGAAGACACAGAGCCTGGGATTTAACTCCATTTCTGAAGGGAAAGAC
Organism: Onychomys leucogaster; assembly: GCA_949786385.1. Lineage (NCBI taxonomy): Eukaryota > Metazoa > Chordata > Mammalia > Rodentia > Cricetidae > Onychomys > Onychomys leucogaster. Next base: position 907,131 of record CATKUP010000009.1, on the reverse strand, counting down.
ACAGCATAGTTCTCATCCATGGATCACATTCTGCTTTAGAGCTGTTAGCACGCTCTTGCTTTCTAGAGTCTCTAAGACAGAAGGAAACGTGAGTGTGCTGAGAGCAAAAGAACGGTGTTTCCTACACATACAGAAAATATCTAGTCCAACTCTGCTTCGGAAACTGATACAAAGCACTGGTCCTCTAACATCCAATGCTTGTCAGTTAAGATGTGAAATGTGTGAGCTTCATGAAAGATGTTGTTCATTTGAGCTAAAAATTGACTTCTCTTACCTGAAACGAAGTCATGCTTGTAGGAAGACACAGAGCCTGGGATTTATATATTTCTACAGTGAAACACAAAGCAGAGTTTTCAGCCATTGTTCACACTCTGCTTTAGAGCAAGAAGCACGCTCTTGCTTTCTAGAGTCTCTAAGACAGCAGAATAAGTGAGTGTGCTGAGAACAACAGAACGGTGTTTCCTACACATACAGAAAATATCTAGTCCAACTCTGTCTCAGAAACTGATACAAAGCACTGGTCCTCTAACATCCAATGCTTGTCAGTTAAGATGAGAAATGTGGGGGCTTAGGTGAATATTGTAGTTCGTTTGAGCTGAAAAGTGCCTGCCCTTACCTGAAACGAAGTCTTGCTTGTAGGAAGACACAGAGCCTGGGATTTAACTCCATTTCTGAAGGGAAAGAACCAGCATAGTTCTCATCCATGGATCACACTCTGCTTTAGAGCTATTAGCACGCTCTTGCTTTCTTGAATCTCTAATACATCAGGAAACGTGAGTGTGCTGAGAACAAAAGAACGGTGTTTCCTACACATAGGGGCCATATCTAGTTCAACACTGCTTCTGAAACTGACACAAAACACAGGTCCTGTCACATCCAATGCTTTTTAATTAAGAGCAAGAAACGTGTGAGCTTCGTGTACGTTGTAGTTCTTTTGACCTGTAAAGTAACTGCCCTTACCTTAATCGAAGTCTTGCTTGTAGGAAGACTCAGAGCCGGGGATTTAACTCCAATTCTGTAGTGAACAACACAGCAGAGTTCCCATCCAATGATCACACTCTGCTTTAGAGCAAGAAGCACGCTCTTGCTTTCTAGATTCTCTAAGACAGCAGGATACGTGAGTGTGCTGAGAACAACAGAACGGTGTTTCCTACACATATGGACCATATCTAGTCCAACTCTGCTTCTGAAACTGATACAAAGCACTGGTCCTCTACCATCCAATGCTTGTAAGTTAAGATGAGAAACGTGTGAGCTTCCTGAAGGATGTAGTTCGATTGAGCTGTAAAGTAACTGCCCTTTCCTGAAACTAAGTCTTGATTGTATGAAGACTCAGAGCCAGGGATTTAATTCCATTTCTGAAGTGAAACACACAGCAGAGTTCTCATCCATTTATCACATTCTGCTTTAGATAAGAAGCATGCTCTTGCTTTCTAGAGTCTCTAAGGCAAAGGAAACGTGAGTGTGCTTAGGAAAACAGAACGGTGTTTCCTACCCATACGTACCATATCTAGTCCAACCATGCTTCTGAAACTGAAACAAAGTACTGGTCCTCTAACATCCAATGCTTGTCATTTAAGATGAGAAACATGTGAGCTTCATGAACGATGTAGTTCATTTGAGCTGAAAAGTGCCTGCCCTTACCTGGAACGAAGTCTTCCTTGTAGGAAGACACAGAGCCTGGGATTTAACTCCATTTCTGAAGGGAAAGACACAGCATAGTTCTCATCCATGGATCATACTCTGCTTTAGAGCTATTAGCATGCTCTTGCTTTCTAGAGTCTCTAATACAGCAGGAAACTTGAGTGTGCTCAGAACAAATGAACGGTTTTTCCTACATATACGGACCATATCTAGTTCAACTCTGCTTCTGAAACTGCAACAAACCACAGGTCCTGTAACATCCAATGCTTGTCATTTAAGATAAGAAACGTGAGAGCTTCGTGAATGATGTAGTTCGCTTGAGCTGTAAAGTAACTGCCCTTTCCTGAAATGAAGTCTTGATTGTAGGAAGACTCAGAGAATGGGATTTAACTCCATTTCTGAAGGGAAACACACAGCATAGTTCTCATCCATCGATCACCCTCTGCTTTAGAGAAAGAAGCACACTCTTGCTTTCTTGAGTCTCTAATACATCAGGAAACGTGAGTGTGCTGAGAACAAAAGAACGGTGTTTTCTACACATAGGGGCCATATCTAGTTCAACACTGCTTCTGAAACTGACACAAAACACAGGTCCTGTCACATCCAATGCTTTTTAATTAAGAGCAAGAAACGTGTGAGCTTCGTGTACGTTGTAGTTCTTTTGACCTGTAAAGTAACTGCCCTTACCTTAATCGAAGTCTTGCTTGTAGGAGGACTCAGAGCCTGGGATTTAACTCCATTTCTGTAGTGAACAACACAGCAGAGTTCCCATCCAATGATCACACTCTGCTTTAGAGCAAGAAGCACGCTCTTGCTTTCTAGATTCTCTAAGACAGCAGGATACGTGAGTGTGCTGAGAACAACAGAACGGTGTTTCCTACACATATGGACCATATCTAGTCCAACTCTGCTTCTGAAACTGATACAAAGCACTGGTCCTCTACCATCCAATGCTTGTAAGTTAAGATGAGAAACGTGTGAGCTTCGTGAATGATGTAGTTCGCTTGAGCTATAAAGTAACTGCCCTTTCCTGAAAGGAAGTCTTGATTGTAGGAAGACTCAGAGAATGGGATTTAACTCCATTTCTGAAGTGAAACACACAGCAGAGTTCCCATCCAGGGATCACACTCTGCTTTAGAGCAAGAAGCACACTCTTGCTTTCTAGAGTCTCTAAGACAGCAGGAAACGTGAGTGTGCTGAGAGCAAAAGAACGGTGTTTACTACACATACACACGATATCTAGTCCAACTCTGCTTCTGAAACTGATACAAAGTACTGGTCCTCTAACATCCAATGCTTGTCATTTAAGATGAGAAATGTGTGAGCTTCATGAATGATGTAGTTCGTTTGAGCCTAAAAGTGCCTACCCTTACCTGGAACGAAGACTTGCTTGTAGGAAGACACAGAGACTGGGATTTAACTCCATTTCTGAAGGGAAACACACAGCATAGTTCTCATCCATCGATCACACTCTGCTTTAGAGCAAGAAGCATGCTCTTGCTTTCTAGAGTCTCTAAAACTGCAGGAAACGTGAGTGTGCTGAGAACGAAAGAACGGTGTTTCCTAAACATAGGGGCCATATCTAGTTCTAATCTGCTTCTGAAACTGAAACAAACCACAGGTCCTCTAACATCCAATGCATGTCAGGTAAGATGAGAAACATGTGAGCTTCGTGAATGATGTAGATCACCTGAGCTGTAAAGTAACTGCCCTTTCTTGAAACGAAGTCTTGCTTGTAGGAAGACTCAGAGCCTGGGATTTAACTCCATTTCTGAAGTGAAACACACAGCAGAGATCTCATCCATTGCACACACTCTGCTTTAGAGCAAGAAGCACGCTCTTGCTTTCTATAGTCTCTAATACAGCAGGAAATTTGAGTGTGCTCAGAACAAAAGAACAGAGTTTCCCACACATACAGACCATATCTAGTCCAACTCTGCTTCTGAAACTGATACAAAGCACTGGTCCTCTAACATCCAATGCTTGTCAGTTAAGATGAGAAATGTGTGTGCTTCGTGAATATTGTAGATCGTTAAGCTGAAAAGTGACTTCCCTTACCTGAAATGAAGTCTTGTTTGTAGGAAGACACAGAGCCTGTAATTTAACTCTATTTCTGAAGTGAAACACACAGCAGAGTTCCCATCCAGGGATCACACTCTGCTTTAGAGCAAGAAGCACGCTCTTGCTTTCTCGAGTCTCTAAGACAGCAGGAAACGTGAGTGTGCTGAGAGCAAAAGAACGGTGTTTCCTACACATACAGAAAATATCTAGTCCAACTCTGCTTCGGAAACTGATACAAAGCACTGGTCCTCTAACATCCAATGCTTGTCAGTTAAGATGTGAAATGTGTGAGCTTCATGAATGATGTAGTTCGTTTGAGCTAAAAATTGACTTCTCTTACCTGAAATGAAGTCATGCTTGTAGGAAGACACAGAGCCTGGGATTTATATATTTCTAAAGTGAAACACAAAGCAGAGTTTTCATCCATTGATCACACTCTGCTTTAGAGCAAGAAGCACGCTCTTGCTTTCTAGAGTCTCTAAGACAGCAGAATATGTGAGTGTGCTGAGAACAACAGAACGGTGTTTCCTACACATACAGAAAATATCTAGTCCAACTCTGTCTCAGAAACTGATACAAAGCACTGGTCCTCTAACATCCAATGCTTGTCAGTTAAGATGTGAAATGTGTGAGCTTCATGAATGATGTAGTTCGTTTGAGCTAAAAATTGACTTCTCTTACCTGAAACGAAGTCATGTTTGTAGGAAGACACAGAGCCTGGGATTTAACTATATTTCTAAAGTGAAACACACAGCAGAGTTTTCATCCATTGATCACACTCTGCTTTAGAGCAAGAAGCACGCTCTTGCTTTCTAGAGTCTCTAATACAGCATGAAACGTGAGTGTGCTCAGAACAAAAGAACGTTGTTTCCTACACATATGGACCATATCTGGTCCAACTCTGCTTCTGAAACTGATACAAAGCACTGGTCCTCTACCATCCAATGCTTGTCAGTTAAGATGAGAAATGTGTGGGCTTCGTGAATGTTGTAGTTCATTTGAGCTGAAAAGTGACTTCCCTTACCTGAAAAGAAGTCTTGCTTGTAGGAAGACACAGAGACTTGGATTTAACTCTATTTCTGAAGTGAAACACACAGCAGAGTTCTCATCCATTGATCATACTCTGCTTTATAGCAAGAAGCACGCTCTTGCTTTCTAGAGTCTCTAATACAGCATGAAACGTGAGTGTGCTCAGAACAGAGAACGGTGTATCCTACACATATGGACCATATCTAGTCCAACTCTGCTTCTGAAACTGATACAAAGCACTGGTCCTCTACCATCCAATGCTTTTCAGTTAAGATGAGAAATGTGTTTGCTTCGTGAATGTTGTAGTTTGTTTGATCTGTAAAGTGACTTCCCTTACCTGAAACGAAGTCTTCCTTGTAGGAAGACACAGAGACTGGGATTTAACTCTATTTTGGAAGTGAAACACACAGCAGAGTTCTCATCCATTGATCACACTCTGCTTTAGAGCAAGAAGCCCGCTCTTGCTTTCTAGAGTCTCTAAGAGAGCAGGATACGTGAGTGTGCTGAGAACAACAGAACGGTGTTTCCTACACATACAGACCATATCTAGTCAAACTATGCTTCTGAAACTGATACAAAGCACTGGTCCTGAACATCCAATGCTTGTCAGGTCAGATGAGAAACGTTGAGCTTCATGAAAGATGTAGTTCGTTTGAGCTGTAAAGTAACTGCCCTTTCCTGAAACCAAGTCTTGCTTGTAGGAAGACTCAGAGCCAGGGATGTAATTCCAATTCTGAAGTGAAACACACAGCAGAGTTCCCATCCATTTATCATATTCTGCTTTAGATAAGAAGCATGCTCTTGCTTTCTAGAGTCTCTAAGACAGAGGAAACATGACTGTGCTGAGAAAAACAGAACGGTGTTTCCTACACATACGTACCATATCTAGTCCAACCCTGCTTCTGACACTGATACAAAGTACTGGTCCTCTAACATCCAATGCTTGTCATTTAAGATGAGAAATGTGTGAGCTTCATGAATGATGTAGTTCGTTTGAGCTGAAAAGTGCCTACCCTTACCTGGAACGAAGACTTGCTTGTAGGAAGACACAGAGCCTGGGATTTAACTCCATTTCTGAAGTGAAACACACAGCATAGTTCTCATCCATCGATCACACTCTGCTTTAGAGCAAGAAGCACGCTCTTGCTTTCTATAGTCTCTAATACAGCATGAAATTTGAGTGTGCTCAGAACAAAAGAACGGAGTTTCCCACACATACAGACCATATCTAGTCCAACTCTGCTTCTGAAACTGATACAAAGCACTGGTCCTCTAACATCCAATGCTTGTCTGTTAAGATGAGAAATGTGTGTGCTTCGTGAATGTTGTAGATCGTTTAAGCTGAAAAGTGACTTCCCTTACCTGAAATGAAGTCTTGTTTGCAGGAAGACACAGAGCCTGTAATTTAACTCCATTTCTGAAGGGAAACACACAGCATAGTTCTCATCCATCGGTCACACTCTGCTTTAGAACAAGAAGCATGCTCTTGCTTTCTAGAGTCTCTAAAACTGCAGGAAACGTGAGTGTGCTGAGAACGAAAGAACAGTGTTTCCTAAACATAGGGGCCATATCTAGTTCTAATCTGCTTCTGAAACTGAAACAAACCACAGGTCTTCTAACATCCAATGCTTGTCAGGTAAGATGAGAAACGTGTGAGCTTCGTGAATGATGTAGATCACCTGAGCTGTAAAGTAACTGCCCTTTCTTGAAACGAAGTCTTGCTTGTAGGAAGACTCAGAGCCTGGGATTTAACTCCATTTCTGAAGTGAAACACACAGCAGAGATCTCATCCATTGCACACACTCTGCTTTAGAGCAAGAAGCACGCTCTTGCTTTCTATAGTCTCTAATACAGCAGGAAATTTGAGTGTGCTCAGAACAAAAGAACGGAGTTTCCCACACATACAGACCATATCTAGTCCAACTCTGCTTCTGAAACTGATACAAAGCACTGGTCCTCTAACATCCAATGCTTGTCAATTAAGATGAGAAATGTGTGTGCTTCGTGAATGTTGTAGATTGTTTAAGCTGAAAAGTGACTTCCCTTACCTGAAACGAAGTCTTGTTTGTAGGAAGACACAGAGCCTGTAATATAACTCTATTTCTGAAGTGAAACACACAGCAGAGTTTTCATCCATTGATCACACTCTTCTTTAGAGCAAGAAGCACGCCCTTGCTTTCTAGAGTCTCTAAGACAGCAGGATACGTGAGTGTGCTGAGAACAACAGAACGGTGTTTCCTACACATACGGACCATATCTAGTCCAACTCTGCTTCTGAAACTGATACAAAGCACTGGTCTTCTAACATCAAATGCTTGTCAGTTAAGATGAGAAACATTGAGCTTCGTGAATGATGTAGTTCGTTTTAGCTGAAAAGTGACTTCCCTTACCTGAAACGATGTCTTGCTTGTAGGAAGACACAGAGACTGGGATTTAACTCTATTTCGGAAGTGAAACACACAGAAGAGTTCTCATCCATTGATCACACTCTGCTTTAGAGCAAGAAGCACGCTCTTCCTTTCTAGAGTCTCTAATACAGCATGAAATGTGAGTGTGCTCAGAACAAAAGAACGTTGTTTCCTACACATATGGACCATATCTAGTCCAACTCTGCTTCTAAAACTAATACAAAGCACTGGTCCTCTACCATCCAATGCTTCTCAGTTAAGATGAGAAATGTGGGGGCTTCGTGAATTTTGTAGTTCGTTTGAGCTGAAAAGTGACTTCCCTTACCTGAAAAGAAGTCTTGCTTGTAGGAAGACACAGAGACTTGGATTTAACTCTATTTCGGAAGTGAAACACACAGCAGAGTTCTCATCCATTGATCACACTCTGCTTTAGAGCAAGAAGCACGCTCTTGCTTTCTAGATTCTCTAAGACAGCAGGATACGTGAGTGTGCTGAGAACAACAGAACGGTGTTTCCTACACATACAGACCATATCTAGTCAAACTATGCTTCTGAAACTGATACAAAGCAATGGTCCTCTAACATCCAATGCTTGTCAGGTAAGATGAGAAACGTTGAGCTTCGTGAACGATGTAGTTCGTTTGAGCTGTAAAGAAACTGCTCTTTCCTGAAACCAAGTCTTGCTTGTAGGAAGACTCAGAGCCAGGGATTTAACTCCAATTCTGAAGTGAAACACACAGCAGAGTTCCCATCCATTTATCACATTCTGCTTTAGATAAGAAGCATGCTCTTGCTTTCTAGAGTCTCTAAGACAGAGGAAACATGAGTGTGCTGAGAAAAACAGAACGGTGTTTCCTACACATACGTACCATATCTAGTCCAACCCTGCTTCTGAAACTGATACAAAGTACTGGTCCTCTAACATCCAATGCTTGTCAGGTAGGATGAGAAACGTTGAGCTTCGTGAATGATGTAGTTCGTTTTAGCTGAAAAGTGACTTCCCTTACCTGGAACGAAGTCTTCCTTGTAGGAAGACACAGAGCCTGGGATTTAACTCCATTTCTGAAGGGAAAGACACAGCATAGTTCTCATCCATGGATCACATTCTGCTTTAGAGCTATTAGCACGCTCTTGCTTTCTAGTGTCTCTAATACAGCAGGAAACTTGAGTGTGCTCAGAACAAATGAACGGTGTTTCCTACATATACGGACCATTTCTATTCAACTCTGCTTCTGAAACTGCAACAAACCACAGGTCCTGTAACAGCCAATGCTTGGCAGTTAAGATAAGAAACGTGAGAGCTTCGTGAATGATGTAGTTCGCTTGAGCTGTAAAGTAACTGCCCTTTCCTGAAACGATGTCTTGATTGTAGGAAGACTCAGAGAATGGGATTTAACTCCATTTCTGAAGTGAAACACACAGCAGAGTTCCCATCCAGGGATCACACTCTGCTTTAGAGCAAGAAGCACACTCTTGCTTTCTAGAGTCTCTAAGACAGCAGGAAACGTGAGTGTGCTGAGAGCAAAAGAACGGTGTTTACTACACATACACACGATATCTAGTCCAACTCTGCTTCTGAAACTGATACAAAGTACTGGTCCTCTAACATCCAATGCTTGTCATTTAAGATGAGAAATGTGTGAGCTTCATGAATGATGTAGTTCGTTTGAGCCTAAAAGTGCCTACCCTTACCTGGAACGAAGACTTGCTTGTAGGAAGACACAGAGACTGGGATTTAACTCCATTTCTGAAGGGAAACACACAGCATAGTTCTCATCCATCGATCACACTCTGCTTTAGAGCAAGAAGCATGCTCTTGCTTTCTAGAGTCTCTAAAACTGCAGGAAACGTGAGTGTGCTGAGAACGAAAGAACGGTGTTTCCTAAACATAGGGGCCATATCTAGTTCTAATCTGCTTCTGAAACTGAAACAAACCACAGGTCCTCTAACATCCAATGCATGTCAGGTAAGATGAGAAACATGTGAGCTTCGTGAATGATGTAGATCACCTGAGCTGTAAAGTAACTGCCCTTTCTTGAAACGAAGTCTTGCTTGTAGGAAGACTCAGAGCCTGGGATTTAACTCCATTTCTGAAGTGAAACACACAGCAGAGATCTCATCCATTGCACACACTCTGCTTTAGAGCAAGAAGCACGCTCTTGCTTTCTATAGTCTCTAATACAGCAGGAAATTTGAGTGTGCTCAGAACAAAAGAACGGAGTTTCCCACACATACAGACCATATCTAGTCCAACTCTGCTTCTGAAACTGATACAAAGCACTGGTCCTCTAACATCCAATGCTTGTCAGTTAAGATGAGAAATGTGTGTGCTTCGTGAATATTGTAGATCGTTAAGCTGAAAAGTGACTTCCCTTACCTGAAATGAAGTCTTGTTTGTAGGAAGACACAGAGCCTGTAATTTAACTCTATTTCTGAAGTGAAACACACAGCAGAGTTCCCATCCAGGGATCACACTCTGCTTTAGAGCAAGAAGCACGCTCTTGCTTTCTCGAGTCTCTAAGACAGCAGGAAACGTGAGTGTGCTGAGAGCAAAAGAACGGTGTTTCCTACACATACAGAAAATATCTAGTCCAACTCTGCTTCGGAAACTGATACAAAGCACTGGTCCTCTAACATCCAATGCTTGTCAGTTAAGATGTGAAATGTGTGAGCTTCATGAATGATGTAGTTCGTTTGAGCTAAAAATTGACTTCTCTTACCTGAAATGAAGTCATGCTTGTAGGAAGACACAGAGCCTGGGATTTATATATTTCTAAAGTGAAACACAAAGCAGAGTTTTCATCCATTGATCACACTCTGCTTTAGAGCAAGAAGCACGCTCTTGCTTTCTAGAGTCTCTAAGACAGCAGAATATGTGAGTGTGCTGAGAACAACAGAACGGTGTTTCCTACACATACAGAAAATATCTAGTCCAACTCTGTCTCAGAAACTGATACAAAGCACTGGTCCTCTAACATCCAATGCTTGTCAGTTAAGATGTGAAATGTGTGAGCTTCATGAATGATGTAGTTCGTTTGAGCTAAAAATTGACTTCTCTTACCTGAAACGAAGTCATGTTTGTAGGAAGACACAGAGCCTGGGATTTAACTATATTTCTAAAGTGAAACACACAGCAGAGTTTTCATCCATTGATCACACTCTGCTTTAGAGCAAGAAGCACGCTCTTGCTTTCTAGAGTCTCTAATACAGCATGAAACGTGAGTGTGCTCAGAACAAAAGAACGTTGTTTCCTACACATATGGACCATATCTGGTCCAACTCTGCTTCTGAAACTGATACAAAGCACTGGTCCTCTACCATCCAATGCTTGTCAGTTAAGATGAGAAATGTGTGGGCTTCGTGAATGTTGTAGTTCATTTGAGCTGAAAAGTGACTTCCCTTACCTGAAAAGAAGTCTTGCTTGTAGGAAGACACAGAGACTTGGATTTAACTCTATTTCTGAAGTGAAACACACAGCAGAGTTCTCATCCATTGATCATACTCTGCTTTATAGCAAGAAGCACGCTCTTGCTTTCTAGAGTCTCTAATACAGCATGAAACGTGAGTGTGCTCAGAACAGAGAACGGTGTATCCTACACATATGGACCATATCTAGTCCAACTCTGCTTCTGAAACTGATACAAAGCACTGGTCCTCTACCATCCAATGCTTTTCAGTTAAGATGAGAAATGTGTTTGCTTCGTGAATGTTGTAGTTTGTTTGATCTGTAAAGTGACTTCCCTTACCTGAAACGAAGTCTTCCTTGTAGGAAGACACAGAGACTGGGATTTAACTCTATTTTGGAAGTGAAACACACAGCAGAGTTCTCATCCATTGATCATACTCTGCTTTAGAGCAAGAAGCCCGCTCTTGCTTTCTAGAGTCTCTAAGAGAGCAGGATACGTGAGTGTGCTGAGAACAACAGAACGGTGTTTCCTACACATACAGACCATATCTAGTCAAACTATGCTTCTGAAACTGATACAAAGCACTGGTCCTGAACATCCAATGCTTGTCAGGTCAGATGAGAAACGTTGAGCTTCGTGAAAGATGTAGTTCGTTTGAGCTGTAAAGTAACTGCCCTTTCCTGAAACCAAGTCTTGCTTGTAGGAAGACTCAGAGCCAGGGATGTAATTCCAATTCTGAAGTGAAACACACAGCAGAGTTCCCATCCATTTATCATATTCTGCTTTAGATAAGAAGCATGCTCTTGCTTTCTAGAGTCTCTAAGACAGAGGAAACATGACTGTGCTGAGAAAAACAGAACGGTGTTTCCTACACATATGTACCATATCTAGTCCAACCCTGCTTCTGACACTGATACAAAGTACTGGTCCTCTAACATCCAATGCTTGTCATTTAAGATGAGAAATGTGTGAGCTTCATGAATGATGTAGTTCGTTTGAGCTGAAAAGTGCCTACCCTTACCTGGAACGAAGACTTGCTTGTAGGAAGACACAGAGCCTGGGATTTAACTCCATTTCTGAAGTGAAACACACAGCATAGTTCTCATCCATCGATCACACTCTGCTTTAGAGCAAGAAGCACGCTCTTGCTTTCTATAGTCTCTAATACAGCATGAAATTTGAGTGTGCTCAGAACAAAAGAACGGAGTTTCCCACACATACAGACCATATCTAGTCCAACTCTGCTTCTGAAACTGATACAAAGCACTGGTCCTCTAACATCCAATGCTTGTCTGTTAAGATGAGAAATGTGTGTGCTTCGTGAATGTTGTAGATCGTTTAAGCTGAAAAGTGACTTCCCTTACCTGAAATGAAGTCTTGTTTGTAGGAAGACACAGAGCCTGTAATTTAACTCCATTTCTGAAGGGAAACACACAGCATAGTTCTCATCCATCGGTCACACTCTGCTTTAGAACAAGAAGCATGCTCTTGCTTTCTAGAGTCTCTAAAACTGCAGGAAACGTGAGTGTGCTGAGAACGAAAGAACAGTGTTTCCTAAACATAGGGGCCATATCTAGTTCTAATCTGCTTCTGAAACTGAAACAAACCACAGGTCTTCTAACATCCAATGCTTGTCAGGTAAGATGAGAAACGTGTGAGCTTCGTGAATGATGTAGATCACCTGAGCTGTAAAGTAACTGCCCTTTCTTGAAACGAAGTCTTGCTTGTAGGAAGACTCAGAGCCTGGGATTTAACTCCATTTCTGAAGTGAAACACACAGCAGAGATCTCATCCATTGCACACACTCTGCTTTAGAGCAAGAAGCACGCTCTTGCTTTCTATAGTCTCTAATACAGCAGGAAATTTGAGTGTGCTCAGAACAAAAGAACGGAGTTTCCCACACATACAGACCATATCTAGTCCAACTCTGCTTCTGAAACTGATACAAAGCACTGGTCCTCTAACATCCAATGCTTGTCAATTAAGATGAGAAATGTGTGTGCTTCGTGAATGTTGTAGATTGTTTAAGCTGAAAAGTGACTTCCCTTACCTGAAACGAAGTCTTGTTTGTAGGAAGACACAGAGCCTGTAATATAACTCTATTTCTGAAGTGAAACACACAGCAGAGTTTTCATCCATTGATCACACTCTTCTTTAGAGCAAGAAGCACGCCCTTGCTTTCTAGAGTCTCTAAGACAGCAGGATACGTGAGTGTGCTGAGAACAACAGAACGGTGTTTCCTACACATACGGACCATATCTAGTCCAACTCTGCTTCTGAAACTGATACAAAGCACTGGTCTTCTAACATCAAATGCTTGTCAGTTAAGATGAGAAACATTGAGCTTCGTGAATGATGTAGTTCGTTTTAGCTGAAAAGTGACTTCCCTTACCTGAAACGATGTCTTGCTTGTAGGAAGACACAGAGACTGGGATTTAACTCTATTTCGGAAGTGAAACACACAGAAGAGTTCTCATCCATTGATCACACTCTGCTTTAGAGCAAGAAGCACGCTCTTCCTTTCTAGAGTCTCTAATACAGCATGAAATGTGAGTGTGCTCAGAACAAAAGAACGTTGTTTCCTACACATATGGACCATATCTAGTCCAACTCTGCTTCTAAAACTAATACAAAGCACTGGTCCTCTACCATCCAATGCTTCTCAGTTAAGATGAGAAATGTGGGGGCTTCGTGAATTTTGTAGTTCGTTTGAGCTGAAAAGTGACTTCCCTTACCTGAAAAGAAGTCTTGCTTGTAGGAAGACACAGAGACTTGGATTTAACTCTATTTCGGAAGTGAAACACACAGCAGAGTTCTCATCCATTGATCACACTCTGCTTTAGAGCAAGAAGCACGCTCTTGCTTTCTAGATTCTCTAAGACAGCAGGATACGTGAGTGTGCTGAGAACAACAGAACGGTGTTTCCTACACATACAGACCATATCTAGTCAAACTATGCTTCTGAAACTGATACAAAGCAATGGTCCTCTAACATCCAATGCTTGTCAGGTAAGATGAGAAACGTTGAGCTTCGTGAACGATGTAGTTCGTTTGAGCTGTAAAGAAACTGCTCTTTCCTGAAACCAAGTCTTGCTTGTAGGAAGACTCAGAGCCAGGGATTTAACTCCAATTCTGAAGTGAAACACACAGCAGAGTTCCCATCCATTTATCACATTCTGCTTTAGATAAGAAGCATGCTCTTGCTTTCTAGAGTCTCTAAGACAGAGGAAACATGAGTGTGCTGAGAAAAACAGAACGGTGTTTCCTACACATACGTACCATATCTAGTCCAACCCTGCTTCTGAAACTGATACAAAGTACTGGTCCTCTAACATCCAATGCTTGTCAGGTAGGATGAGAAACGTTGAGCTTCGTGAATGATGTAGTTCGTTTTAGCTGAAAAGTGACTTCCCTTACCTGGAACGAAGTCTTCCTTGTAGGAAGACACAGAGCCTGGGATTTAACTCCATTTCTGAAGGGAAAGACACAGCATAGTTCTCATCCATGGATCACATTCTGCTTTAGAGCTATTAGCACGCTCTTGCTTTCTAGTGTCTCTAATACAGCAGGAAACTTGAGTGTGCTCAGAACAAATGAACGGTGTTTCCTACATATACGGACCATTTCTATTCAACTCTGCTTCTGAAACTGCAACAAACCACAGGTCCTGTAACAGCCAATGCTTGGCAGTTAAGATAAGAAACGTGAGAGCTTCGTGAATGATGTAGTTCGCTTGAGCTGTAAAGTAACTGCCCTTTCCTGAAACGATGTCTTGATTGTAGGAAGACTCAGAGAATGGGATTTAACTCCATTTCTGAAGTGAAACACACAGCAGAGTTCCCATCCAGGGATCACACTCTGCTTTAGAGCAAGAAGCACACTCTTGCTTTCTAGAGTCTCTAAGACAGCAGGAAACGTGAGTGTGCTGAGAGCAAAAGAACGGTGTTTACTACACATACACACGATATCTAGTCCAACTCTGCTTCTGAAACTGATACAAAGTACTGGTCCTCTAACATCCAATGCTTGTCATTTAAGATGAGAAATGTGTGAGCTTCATGAATGATGTAGTTCGTTTGAGCCTAAAAGTGCCTACCCTTACCTGGAACGAAGACTTGCTTGTAGGAAGACACAGAGACTGGGATTTAACTCCATTTCTGAAGGGAAACACACAGCATAGTTCTCATCCATCGATCACACTCTGCTTTAGAGCAAGAAGCATGCTCTTGCTTTCTAGAGTCTCTAAAACTGCAGGAAACGTGAGTGTGCTGAGAACGAAAGAACGGTGTTTCCTAAACATAGGGGCCATATCTAGTTCTAATCTGCTTCTGAAACTGAAACAAACCACAGGTCCTCTAACATCCAATGCATGTCAGGTAAGATGAGAAACATGTGAGCTTCGTGAATGATGTAGATCACCTGAGCTGTAAAGTAACTGCCCTTTCTTGAAACGAAGTCTTGCTTGTAGGAAGACTCAGAGCCTGGGATTTAACTCCATTTCTGAAGTGAAACACACAGCAGAGATCTCATCCATTGCACACACTCTGCTTTAGAGCAAGAAGCACGCTCTTGCTTTCTATAGTCTCTAATACAGCAGGAAATTTGAGTGTGCTCAGAACAAAAGAACGGAGTTTCCCACACATACAGACCATATCTAGTCCAACTCTGCTTCTGAAACTGATACAAAGCACTGGTCCTCTAACATCCAATGCTTGTCAGTTAAGATGAGAAATGTGTGTGCTTCGTGAATATTGTAGATCGTTAAGCTGAAAAGTGACTTCCCTTACCTGAAATGAAGTCTTGTTTGTAGGAAGACACAGAGCCTGTAATTTAACTCTATTTCTGAAGTGAAACACACAGCAGAGTTCCCATCCAGGGATCACACTCTGCTTTAGAGCAAGAAGCACGCTCTTGCTTTCTCGAGTCTCTAAGACAGCAGGAAACGTGAGTGTGCTGAGAGCAAAAGAACGGTGTTTCCTACACATACAGAAAATATCTAGTCCAACTCTGCTTCGGAAACTGATACAAAGCACTGGTCCTCTAACATCCAATGCTTGTCAGTTAAGATGTGAAATGTGTGAGCTTCATGAATGATGTAGTTCGTTTGAGCTAAAAATTGACTTCTCTTACCTGAAATGAAGTCATGCTTGTAGGAAGACACAGAGCCTGGGATTTATATATTTCTAAAGTGAAACACAAAGCAGAGTTTTCATCCATTGATCACACTCTGCTTTAGAGCAAGAAGCACGCTCTTGCTTTCTAGAGTCTCTAAGACAGCAGAATATGTGAGTGTGCTGAGAACAACAGAACGGTGTTTCCTACACATACAGAAAATATCTAGTCCAACTCTGTCTCAGAAACTGATACAAAGCACTGGTCCTCTAACATCCAATGCTTGTCAGTTAAGATGTGAAATGTGTGAGCTTCATGAATGATGTAGTTCGTTTGAGCTAAAAATTGACTTCTCTTACCTGAAACGAAGTCATGTTTGTAGGAAGACACAGAGCCTGGGATTTAACTATATTTCTAAAGTGAAACACACAGCAGAGTTTTCATCCATTGATCACACTCTGCTTTAGAGCAAGAAGCACGCTCTTGCTTTCTAGAGTCTCTAATACAGCATGAAACGTGAGTGTGCTCAGAACAAAAGAACGTTGTTTCCTACACATATGGACCATATCTGGTCCAACTCTGCTTCTGAAACTGATACAAAGCACTGGTCCTCTACCATCCAATGCTTGTCAGTTAAGATGAGAAATGTGTGGGCTTCGTGAATGTTGTAGTTCATTTGAGCTGAAAAGTGACTTCCCTTACCTGAAAAGAAGTCTTGCTTGTAGGAAGACACAGAGACTTGGATTTAACTCTATTTCTGAAGTGAAACACACAGCAGAGTTCTCATCCATTGATCATACTCTGCTTTATAGCAAGAAGCACGCTCTTGCTTTCTAGAGTCTCTAATACAGCATGAAACGTGAGTGTGCTCAGAACAGAGAACGGTGTATCCTACACATATGGACCATATCTAGTCCAACTCTGCTTCTGAAACTGATACAAAGCACTGGTCCTCTACCATCCAATGCTTTTCAGTTAAGATGAGAAATGTGTTTGCTTCGTGAATGTTGTAGTTTGTTTGATCTGTAAAGTGACTTCCCTTACCTGAAACGAAGTCTTCCTTGTAGGAAGACACAGAGACTGGGATTTAACTCTATTTTGGAAGTGAAACACACAGCAGAGTTCTCATCCATTGATCACACTCTGCTTTAGAGCAAGAAGCCCGCTCTTGCTTTCTAGAGTCTCTAAGAGAGCAGGATACGTGAGTGTGCTGAGAACAACAGAACGGTGTTTCCTACACATACAGACCATATCTAGTCAAACTATGCTTCTGAAACTGATACAAAGCACTGGTCCTGAACATCCAATGCTTGTCAGGTCAGATGAGAAACGTTGAGCTTCGTGAAAGATGTAGTTCGTTTGAGCTGTAAAGTAACTGCCCTTTCCTGAAACCAAGTCTTGCTTGTAGGAAGACTCAGAGCCAGGGATGTAATTCCAATTCTGAAGTGAAACACACAGCAGAGTTCCCATCCATTTATCATATTCTGCTTTAGATAAGAAGCATGCTCTTGCTTTCTAGAGTCTCTAAGACAGAGGAAACATGACTGTGCTGAGAAAAACAGAACGGTGTTTCCTACACATACGTACCATATCTAGTCCAACCCTGCTTCTGACACTGATACAAAGTACTGGTCCTCTAACATCCAATGCTTGTCATTTAAGATGAGAAATGTGTGAGCTTCATGAATGATGTAGTTCGTTTGAGCTGAAAAGTGCCTACCCTTACCTGGAACGAAGACTTGCTTGTAGGAAGACACAGAGCCTGGGATTTAACTCCATTTCTGAAGTGAAACACACAGCATAGTTCTCATCCATCGATCACACTCTGCTTTAGAGCAAGAAGCACGCTCTTGCTTTCTATAGTCTCTAATACAGCATGAAATTTGAGTGTGCTCAGAACAAAAGAACGGAGTTTCCCACACATACAGACCATATCTAGTCCAACTCTGCTTCTGAAACTGATACAAAGCACTGGTCCTCTAACATCCAATGCTTGTCTGTTAAGATGAGAAATGTGTGTGCTTCGTGAATGTTGTAGATCGTTTAAGCTGAAAAGTGACTTCCCTTACCTGAAATGAAGTCTTGTTTGTAGGAAGACACAGAGCCTGTAATTTAACTCCATTTCTGAAGGGAAACACACAGCATAGTTCTCATCCATCGGTCACACTCTGCTTTAGAACAAGAAGCATGCTCTTGCTTTCTAGAGTCTCTAAAACTGCAGGAAACGTGAGTGTGCTGAGAACGAAAGAACAGTGTTTCCTAAACATAGGGGCCATATCTAGTTCTAATCTGCTTCTGAAACTGAAACAAACCACAGGTCTTCTAACATCCAATGCTTGTCAGGTAAGATGAGAAACGTGTGAGCTTCGTGAATGATGTAGATCACCTGAGCTGTAAAGTAACTGCCCTTTCTTGAAACGAAGTCTTGCTTGTAGGAAGACTCAGAGCCTGGGATTTAACTCCATTTCTGAAGTGAAACACACAGCAGAGATCTCATCCATTGCACACACTCTGCTTTAGAGCAAGAAGCACGCTCTTGCTTTCTATAGTCTCCAATACAGCAGGAAATTTGAGTGTGCTCAGAACAAAAGAACGGAGTTTCCCACACATACAGACCATATCTAGTCCAACTCTGCTTCTGAAACTGATACAAAGCACTGGTCCTCTAACATCCAATGCTTGTCAATTAAGATGAGAAATGTGTGTGCTTCGTGAATGTTGTAGATTGTTTAAGCTGAAAAGTGACTTCCCTTACCTGAAACGAAGTCTTGTTTGTAGGAAGACACAGAGCCTGTAATATAACTCTATTTCTGAAGTGAAACACACAGCAGAGTTTTCATCCATTGATCACACTCTTCCTTAGAGCAAGAAGCACGCCCTTGCTTTCTAGAGTCTCTAAGACAGCAGGATACGTGAGTGTGCTGAGAACAACAGAACGGTGTTTCCTACACATACGGACCATATCTAGTCCAACTCTGCTTCTGAAACTGATACAAAGCACTGGTCTTCTAACATCAAATGCTTGTCAGTTAAGATGAGAAACATTGAGCTTCGTGAATGATGTAGTTCGTTTTAGCTGAAAAGTGACTTCCCTTACCTGAAACGATGTCTTGCTTGTAGGAAGACACAGAGACTGGGATTTAACTCTATTTCGGAAGTGAAACACACAGAAGAGTTCTCATCCATTGATCACACTCTGCTTTAGAGCAAGAAGCACGCTCTTCCTTTCTAGAGTCTCTAATACAGCATGAAATGTGAGTGTGCTCAGAACAAAAGAACGTTGTTTCCTACACATATGGACCATATCTAGTCCAACTCTGCTTCTAAAACTAATACAAAGCACTGGTCCTCTACCATCCAATGCTTCTCAGTTAAGATGAGAAATGTGGGGGCTTCGTGAATTTTGTAGTTCGTTTGAGCTGAAAAGTGACTTCCCTTACCTGAAAAGAAGTCTTGCTTGTAGGAAGACACAGAGACTTGGATTTAACTCTATTTCGGAAGTGAAACACACAGCAGAGTTCTCATCCATTGATCACACTCTGCTTTAGAGCAAGAAGCACGCTCTTGCTTTCTAGATTCTCTAAGACAGCAGGATACGTGAGTGTGCTGAGAACAACAGAACGGTGTTTCCTACACATACAGACCATATCTAGTCAAACTATGCTTCTGAAACTGATACAAAGCAATGGTCCTCTAACATCCAATGCTTGTCAGGTAAGATGAGAAACGTTGAGCTTCGTGAACGATGTAGTTCGTTTGAGCTGTAAAGAAACTGCTCTTTCCTGAAACCAAGTCTTGCTTGTAGGAAGACTCAGAGCCAGGGATTTAACTCCAATTCTGAAGTGAAACACACAGCAGAGTTCCCATCCATTTATCACATTCTGCTTTAGATAAGAAGCATGCTCTTGCTTTCTAGAGTCTCTAAGACAGAGGAAACATGAGTGTGCTGAGAAAAACAGAACGGTGTTTCCTACACATACGTACCATATCTAGTCCAACCCTGCTTCTGAAACTGATACAAAGTACTGGTCCTCTAACATCCAATGCTTGTCAGGTAGGATGAGAAACGTTGAGCTTCGTGAATGATGTAGTTCGTTTTAGCTGAAAAGTGACTTCCCTTACCTGGAACGAAGTCTTCCTTGTAGGAAGACACAGAGCCTGGGATTTAACTCCATTTCTGAAGGGAAAGACACAGCATAGTTCTCATCCATGGATCACATTCTGCTTTAGAGCTATTAGCACGCTCTTGCTTTCTAGTGTCTCTAATACAGCAGGAAACTTGAGTGTGCTCAGAACAAATGAACGGTGTTTCCTACATATACGGACCATTTCTATTCAACTCTGCTTCTGAAACTGCAACAAACCACAGGTCCTGTAACAGCCAATGCTTGGCAGTTAAGATAAGAAACGTGAGAGCTTCGTGAATGATGTAGTTCGCTTGAGCTGTAAAGTAACTGCCCTTTCCTGAAACGATGTCTTGATTGTAGGAAGACTCAGAGAATGGGATTTAACTCCATTTCTGAAGTGAAACACACAGCAGAGTTCCCATCCAGGGATCACACTCTGCTTTAGAGCAAGAAGCACGCTCTTGCTTTCTCGAATCTCTAAGACAGCAGGAAACTTGAGTGTGCTGAGAGCAAAAGAACGGTATTTCCTACACATACATAAAATATCGAGTCCAACTCTGCTTCGGAAACTGATACAAAGCACTGGTCCTCTGACATCCAATGCTTGTCAGTTAAGATGTGAAATGTGTGAGCTTCAGGAATGATGTAGTTCGTTTGAGCTAAAAATTGACTTCTCTTACATGAAACGAAGTCATGCTTGTAGGAAGACACAGAGCCTGGGATTTAACTATATTTCTGAAGTGAAACACACAGCATAGTTCTCATCCATCGATCACACTCTGCTTTAGAGCAAGAAGCACGCTCTTGCTTTCTAGAGTCTCTAAGAGAGCAGGATACGTGAGTGTGCTGAGAACAACAGAACGGTGTTTCCTACACATACAGACCATATCTAGTCAAACTATGCTTCTGAAACTGATACAAAGTACTGGTCCTCTAACATCCAATGCTTTTCAGGTAAGATGAGAAACGTTGAGCTTCGTGAACGATGTAGTTCGTTTGAGCTGTAAAGTAACTGCTCTTTCCCGAAACCAAGTCTTGCTTGTAGGCAGACTCAGAGCCAGGGATTTAATTCCAATTCAGAAGTGAAACACACAGCAGAGTTCCCATCCATTTATCACATTCTGCTTTACATAAGAAGCATGCTCTTGCTTTCTAGAGTCTCTAAGACAAAGGAAACATGACTGTGCTGAGAAAAACAGAACGGTGTTTCCTACACATACATACCATATCTAGTCCAACCCTGCTTCTGAAACTGATACAAAGTACTGGTCCTCTAACATCCAATGCTTGTCATTAAAGTAGAAATGTGTGAGCTTCATGAACGATGTAGTTCGTTTGAGCTGAAAAGTGCCTACCTTACCTGGAACGAAGTCTTGCTTGTAGGAAGACACAGAGCCTGGGATTTAACTCCATTTCTGAAGGTAAACACACAGCATAGTTCTCATCCATCGATCACACTCTGCTTTAGAGCATGAAGTACGCTCTTGCTTTCTAGAGTGTCTAAAACTGCAGCAAACGTGAGTGTGCTGAGAACAAAAGAACGGTGTTTCCTAAACATAGGGGCCATATCTAGTTCTAATCTGCTTCTGAAACTTAAACAAACCAAAGGTCCTCTAACATCCAATGCTTGTCAGGTAAGATGAGAAACGTGTGAGCTTCGTGAATGATGTAGATCACCTGAGCTGTAAAGTAACTGCCCTTTCTTGAAACGAAGTCTTGCTTGTAGGAAGACTCAGAGCCTGAGATTTAACTCCATCTCTGAAGTGAAACACACAGCAGAGATCTCATCCAATGCACACACTCTGCTTTAGAGCAAGAAGCACGCTCTTGCTTTCTATAGTCTCTAATACAGCAGGAAATTTGAGTGTGCTCAGAACAAAAGAACGGAGTTTCCCACACATACAGACCATATCTAGTCCAACTCTGCTTCTGAAACTGATACAAAGCACTGGTCCTCTAACATCCAACGCTTGTCAGTTAAGATGAGAAATGTGTGGGCTTCGTGAATGTTGTAGATCGTTAAAGCTGAAAAGTGACTTCCCTTACCTGAAACGAAGTCTTGTTTGTAGGAAGACACAGAGCCTGTAATTTAACTCTATTTCTGAAGTGAAACACACAGCAGATTTCTCATTCATTGATCACACTCTGCTTTAGAGCAAGAAGCACGCTCTTGCTTTTAGAGTCTCTAAGAGAGCAGGATACGTGAGTGTGCTGAGAACAACAGAACGGTGTTTCCTACACATACGGACCATATCTAGTCCAACTCTGCTTCTGAAACTGATACAAAGCACTGGTCATCTAACAGCAAATGCTTGTCAGTTAAGATGAGAAACGTTGAGCTTCGTGAATGATGTAGTTATTTTTAGCTGAAAAGTGACTTCCCTTACCTGAAACGAAGTCTTGCTTGTAGCAAGACACAGAGCCTGGGATTTAACTCCATTTCTGAAGGGAAACACACAGCAGAGTTCTCTTCCATTGATCATACTCTGCTTTAGAGCAAGAAGCATGCTCTTGCTTTCTAGAGTCTCTAATACAGCATGAAACGTGAGTGTGCTTAGAACAAAAGAACGGTGTTTCCTACACATATGGACCATATCTAGTCCAACTCTGCTTCTGAAACTACAACAAAGCACAGGTCCTCTAACACCCAACGCATGTCAGTTAGGATGAGAAACTTGTGAGCTTTGTGAATGACGTAGTTCGTTTGAGCTGTAAGTAACTGCCCTTTCCTGAAACTAAGTCTTGATTGTATGAAGACTCAGAGCCAGGGATTTAATTCCATTTCTGAAGTGAAACACACAGCAGAGTTCTCATCCATTTATCACATTCTGCTTTAGATAAGAAGCATGCTCTTGCTTTCTAGAGTCTCTAAGACAAAGGAAACGTGAGTGTGCTGAGGAAAACAGAACAGTGTTTCCTACCCATACGTACCATATCTAGTCCAACCATGCTTCTGAAACTGATACAAAGTACTGGTCCTCTAACATCCAATGCTTGTCATTTAAGATGAGAAACATGTGAGCTTCATGAACGATGCAGTTCATTTGAGCTGAAAAGTGCCTGCCCTTACTTGGAACGAAGTCTTCCTTGTAAGAAGACACAGAGCCTGGGATTTAAGTCCATTTCTGAAGGGAAAGACACAGCATAGTTCTCATCCATTGATCACACTCTGCTTTAGAGCTATTAGCACGCTTTTGCTTTCTAGAATCTCTAATACAGCATGAAACATGAGTGTGATCAGAACAAATGAACGGTGTCTCCTACATATACGGACCATATCTAGTTCACCTCTGCTTCTGAAACTGCAACAAACTACAGGTCCTGTAACATCAAATGCTTGTCATTTAAGATAAGAAACGTGTGAGCTTCGTGAATGATGTAGTTCGCTTGAGATGTAAAGTAACTGCCCTTTCCTGAAACGAAGTCTTGATTGTAGGAAGACACAGAGCCTGGGATTTAACTCCATTTCTGAAGGTAAACACACAGCATAGTTCTCATCCATCGATCACACTCTGCTTTAGAGCAAGAAGTACGCTCTTGCTTTCTAGAGTCTCTAAAACTGCAGGAAACGTGAGTGTGCTGAGAACAAAAGAACGGTGTTTCCTAAACATAGGGGCCATATCTAGTTCTAATCTGCTTCTGAAACTGAAACAAACCAAAGGTCCTCTAACATCCAATGCTTGTCAGGTAAGATGAGAAACGTGTGAGCTTCGTGAATGATGTAGATCACCTGAGCTGTAAAGTAACTGCCCTTTCTTGAAACGAAGTCTTGCTTGTAGGAAGACTCAGAGCCTGGGATTTAACTCCATTTCTGAAGTGAAACACACAGCAGAGATCTCATCCAATGCACACACTCTGCTTTAGAGCAAGAAGCACGCTCTTGCCTTCTATAGTCTCTAATACAGCAGGAAATTTGAGTGTGCTCAGAACAAAAGAACGGAGTTTCCCACACATACAGACCATATCTAGTCCAACTCTGCTTCTGAAACTGAAACAAAGCACTGGTCCTCTAACATCCAATGCTTGTCAGTTAAGATGAGAAATGTGTGGGCTTCGTGAATGTTGTAGATCGTTAAAGATGAAAAGTGACCTCCCTTACCTGAAACGAAGTCTTGTTTGTAGGAAGACACAGAGCCTGTAATTTAACTCTATTTCTGAAGTGAAACACACAGCAGAGTTCTCATCCATTGATCACACTCTGCTTTAGAGCAAGAAGCACGCTCTTGCTTTCTAGAGTCTCTAAGAGAGCAGGATACGTGAGTGTGCTCAGAACAACAGAACGGTGTTTCCTACACATACGGACCATATCTAGTCCAACTCTGCTTCTGAAACTGACACAAAGCACTGGTCATCTAACAGCAAATGCTTGTAAGTTAAGATGAGAAACGTTGAGCTTCGTGAATGATGTAGTTAGTTTTAGATGAAAAGTGACTTCCCTTACCTGAAACGAAGTCTTGCTTGTAGCAAGACACAGAGCCTGGGATTTAACTCCATTTCAGAAGTGAAAAACACTGCACAGTTCTGATCCACAAAACACACTCTGCTTTAGAGCAAGAAGCACGCTCTTGCTTTCTAGAGTCTCTAAGAGAGCAGGATACGTGAGTGTGCTGAGAACAACAGAACGGTGTTTCCTACCCATACGTACCATATCTAGTCCAACCATGCTTCTGAAACTGATACAAAGTACTGGTCCTCTAACATCCAATGCTTGTCATTTAAGATGAGAAACATGTGAGCTTCATGAACGATGTAGTTCATTTGAGCTGAAAAGTGCCTGCCCTTACCTGGAACGAAGTCTTCCTTGTAGGAAGACACAGAGCCTGGGATTTAAGTCCATTTCTGAAGGGAAAGACACAGCATAGTTCTCATCCATGGATCACACTCTGCTTTAGAGCTATTAGCACGCTTTTGCTTTCTAGAGTCTCTAATACAGCATGAAACATGAGTGTGATCAGAACAAATGAACGGTGTTTCCTAAATATACGGACCATATCTAGTTCAACTCTGCTTCTGAAACTGCAACAAACTACAGGTCCTGTAACATCAAATGCTTGTCATTTAAGATAAGAAACATGTGAGCTTCGTGAATGATGTAGTTCGCTTGAGCTGTAAAGTAACTGCCCTTTCCTGAAACGAAGTCTTGATTGTAGGATGACACAGAGCCTGGGATTTAACTCCATTTCTGAAGGTAAACACACAGCATAGTTCTCATCCATCGATCACACTCTGCTTTAGAGCAAGAAGTACGCTCTTGCTTTCTAGAGTCTCTAAAACTGCAGGAAACGTGAGTGTGCTGAGAACAAAAGAACGGTGTTTCCTAAACATAGGGGCCATATCTAGTTCTAATCTGCTTCTGAAACTGAAACAAACCAAAGGTCCTCTAACATCCAATGCTTGTCACGTAAGATGAGAAACGTGTGAGCTTCGTGAATGATGTAGATCACCTGAGCTGTAAAGTAACTGCCCTTTCTTGAAACGAAGTCTTGCTTGTAGGAAGACTCAGAGCCTGGGATTTAACTCCATTTCTGAAGTGAAACACACAGCAGAGATCTCATCCAATGCACACACTCTGCCTTAGAGCAAGAAGCACGCTCTTGCTTTCTATAATCTCTAATACAGCAGGAAATTTGAGTGTGCTCAGAACAAAAGAACGAAGTTTCCCACACATACAGACCATATCTAGTCCAACTCTCCTTCTGAAACTGATACAAAGAACTGGTCCTCTAACATCCAATGCTTGTCAGTTAAGATGAGAAATGTGTGGGCTTCGTGAATGTTGTAGTTCGTTTAAGCTGAAAAGTGACTTCCCTTACCTGAAACGAAGTCTTGTTTGTAGGAAGACACAGAGCCTGTAATTTAACTCTATTTCTGAAGTGAAACACACAGCAGAGTTCTCATCCATTGATCACACTCTGCATTAGAGCAAGAAGCATGCTCTTGCTTTCTAGAGTCTCTAAGACAGCAGGATACGTGAGTGTGCTGAGAACAACAGAACGGTGTTTCCTACACATACGGACCATATCTAGTCCAACTCTGCTTCTGAAACTGACACAAAGCACTGGTCCTCTACCATCCAATGCTTGTCAGTTAAGATGAGAAATGTGTGGGCTTCGTGAATGTTGTAGTTCCTTTGACCTGAAAAGTGACTTCCCTTACCTGAAACGAAATCTTGCTTGTAGGAAGACACAGAGACTGGGATTTAACTCTATTTCTGAAGTGAAACACACAGCAGAGTTCTCATCCATTGATCACACTCTGCTTTAGAGCAAGAAGCACACTCTTGCTTTCTAGAGTCTCTAAGAGAGCAGGATACGTGAGTGTGCTGAGAACAACAGAACGGTGTTTCCTACACATACAGCCCATATCTAGTCAAACTATGCTTCTGAAACTGATACAAAGCACTGGTCCTCTAACATCCAATGCTTGTCAGTTAAGATGAGAAATGTGTGGGCTTCGTGAATGTTGTAGTTTGTTTGAGCTGAAAAGTGACTTCCCTTACCTGAAATGATGTCTTGCTTGTAGGAAGACACAGAGCCTGGGATTTAACTCCATTTCTGAAGCGAAACACACAGCAGAGTTCTCATCCATTGATCATACTCTGCTTTAGAGCAAGAAGCACGCTCTTGCTTTCTAGAGTCTCTAATACAACAGGAAACTTGAGTGTGCTCAGAACAAATGAACGGTGTTTCCTACATATACGGACCATATCTAGTTCAACTCTCCTTCTGAAACTGCAACAAACGACAGGTCCTGTAACATCCAATGCTTGTCACTTAAGATAAGAAACGTGTGAGCTTCGTGAATGATGTAGTTCGCTTGAGCAGTAAAGTAACTGCCCTTTCCTGAAACGAAGTCTTGATTGTAGGAAGACTCAGAGAATGGGATTTAACTCCTTTTCTGAAGTGAAACACACAGCAGAGTTCCCATCCAGGGATCACACTCTGCTTTAGAGCATGAAGCACGCTCTTGCTTTCTCGAATCTCTAAGACAGCAGGAAACGTGAGTGTGCTGAGAGCAAAAGAACGGTGTTTCCTACACATACAGAAAATATCTAGTCCAACTCTGCTTCGGAAACTGATGCAAAGCACTGGTCCTCTAACATCCAATGCTTGTCAGATAGGATGTGAAATGTTTGAGCTTCATGAATGATGTAGTTCGTTTGAGCTGAAAATTGACTTCTCTTACCTGAATCGAAGTCATGCTTGTAGGAAGACACAGAGCCCGTTATTTAACTATATTTCTAAAGTGAAACACACAGCAGAGTTTTCATCCATTGATTACACTCTGCTTTAGAGCAAGAAGCACGCTCTTGCTTTCTAGAGTCTCTAAGAGAGCAGGATACGTGAGTGTGCTGAGAACAACAGAACGGTGTTTCCTACACATACAGACCATATCTAGTCAAACTATGCTTCTGAAACTGATACAAAGCACTGGTCCTCTAACATCCAATGCTTGTCAGGTAAGATGAGAAACGTTGAGCTTCGTGACCGATGTAGTTCGTTTGAGCTGTAAAGTAACTGCCCTTTCCCGAAACCAAGTCTTGCTTGTAGGAAGACTCAGAGACAGGGATTTAATTCCAATTCAGAAGTGAAACACACAGCAGAGTTCCCATCCATTTATCACATTCTGCTTTACATAAGAAGCATGCTCTTGCTTTCTAGAGTCTCTAAGACAAAGGAAACATGACTGTGCTGAGAAAAACAGAACGGTGTTTCCTACACATACGTACCATATCTAGTCCAACCCTGCTTCTGAAACAGATACAAAGTACTGGTCCTCTAACATCCAATGCTTGTCATTTAAGATGAGAAACGTGTGAGCTTCATGAACGATGTAGTTCGTTTGACCTGAAAAGGGCCTGCCCTTACCTGGAATGAAGTCTTGCTTGTAGGAAGACACAGAGCCTGGGATTTAACTCCATTTCTGAAGGTAAACACACAGCATAGTTCTCATCCATCGATCACACTCTGCTTTAGAGCAAGAAGTACGCTCTTGCTTTCTAGAGTCTCTAAAACTGCAGGAAACCTGAGTGTGCTGAGAACAAAAGAACGGTGTTTCCTAAACATAGGGGCCATATCTAGTTCTAATCTGCTTCTGAAACTGAAACAAACCAAAGGTCCTCTACCATCCAATGCTTGTCAGGTAAGATGAGAAACGTGTGAGCTTCGTGAATGATGTAGATCACCTGAGCTGTAAAGTAACTGCCCTTTCTTGAAACGAAGTCTTGCTTGTAGGAAGACTCAGAGCCTGGGATTTAACTCCATTTCTGAAGTGAAACACACAGCAGAGATCTCATCCAATGCACACACTCTGCTTTAGAGCAAGAAGCACGCTCTTGCTTTCTATAGTCTCTAATACAGCAGGAAATTTGAGTGTGCTCAGAACAAAAGAACGGAGTTTCCCACACATACAGACCATATCTAGTCCAACTCTGCTTCTGAAACTGATATAAAGCACTGGTCCTCTAACATCCAATGCTTGTCAGTTAAGATGAGAAATGTGTGGGCTTCGTGAATGTTGTAGATCGTTAAAGCTGAAAAGTGACTTCCCTTACCTGAAACGAAGTCTTGTTTGTAGGAAGACACAGAGCCTGTAATTTAACTCTATTTCTGAAGTGAAACACACAGCAGAGTTCTCATCCATTGATCACACTCTGCGTTAGAGCAAGAAGCACGCTCTTGCTTTCTAGAGTCTCTAAGAGAGCAGGATACGTGAGTGTGCTGAGAACAACAGAACGGTGTTTCCTACACATACGGACCATAACTAGTCCAACTCTGCTTCTGAAACTGATACAAAGCACTGGTCATCTAACAGCAAATGCTTGTCAGTTAAGATGAGAAACGTTGAGCTTCGTGAATGATGTAGTTAGTTTTAGCTGAAAAGTGACTTCCCTTACCTGAAACGAAGGCCTGCTTGTCGCAAGACACAGAGCCTGGGATTTAACTCCATTTCTGAACGGAAACACACAGCAGAGTTCTCTTCCATTGATCATACTCTGCTTTAGAGCAAGAAGCACGCTCTTGCTTTCTAGAGTCTCTAATACAGCATGAAACGTGAGTGTGCTCAGAACAAAAGAACGGTGTTTCCTACACATATGGACCATATCTAGTCCAACTCTGCTTCTGAAACTGATACAAAGCACTGGTCCTCTACCATCCAATGCTTGTCAGTTAAGATGAGAAATGTGTGGGCTTCGTGAATGTTGTAGTTCGTTTGACCTGAAAAGTGACTTCCCTTATCTGAAACGAAGTCTTGCTTGTAGGACGACACAGAGACTGGGATTTAACTCTATTTCTGAAGTGAAACACACAGCAGAGTTCTCATCCATTGATCACACTCTGCTTTAGAGCAAGAAGCACACTCTTGCTTTCTAGAGTCTCTAAGAGAGCAGGATACGTGACTGTGCTGAGAAAAACAGAACGGTGTTTCCTACACATACAGACCATATCTAGTCAAACTATGCTTCTGAAACTGATACAAATCACTGGTCCTCTAACATCCAATGCTTGTCAGTTAAGATGAGAAATGTGTGGGCTTCGTGAATGTTGTAGTTTGTTTGAGCTGAAAAGTGACTTCCCTTACCTGAAATGACGTCTTGCTTGTAGGAAGACACAGAGCATGGGCTTTAACTCCATTTCTAAAGCAAAACACACAGCAGAGTTCTCATCCATTGATCATACTCTGCTTTAGAGCAAGAAGCACGCTCTTGCTTTCTAGAGTCTCTAATACAGCATGAAACGTGAGTGTGCTCAGAACAAAAGAACGGTGTTTCCTACACATATGGACCATATCTAGTCCAACTCTGCTTCTGAAACTGATACAAAGCACTGGTCCTCTACCATCCAATGCTTGTCAGTTAAGATGAGAAATGTGAGGGCTTCGTGAATGTTGTAGATCGTTAAAGCTGAAAAGTGACTTCCCTTACCTGAAACGAAGTCTTGCTTGTAGGAAGACACAGAGACTGGGATTTAACTCTATTTCGGAAGTGAAACACACAGCAGAGTTCTCATCCATTGATCACACTCTGCTTTAGAGCAAGAAGCACGCTCTTGCTTTCTAGGGTCTCTAAGAGAGCAGCATATGTGAGTGTGCTGAGAACAACAGAACGGTGTTTCCTACACATACAGACCATATCTAGTCAAACTATGCTTCTGAAACTGATACAAAGCACTGGTCCTCTAACATCCAATGCTTGTCAGTTAAGATGAGAAATGTTGAGCTTCGTGAATGATGTAGTTATTTTTAGCTGAAAAGTGACTTCCCTTACCTGAAACGAAGTCTTGCTTGTAGCAAGACACAGAGCCTGGGATTTAACTCCATTTCGGAACGGAAACACACAGCAGAGTTCTCTTCCATTGATCATACTCTGCTTTAGAGCAAGAAGCACGCTCTTCTTTCTAGCGTCTCTAATACAGCCTGAAACGTGAGTGTGCTCAGAACAAAAGAAAGGTGTTTCCTACACATATGGACCATATCTAGTCCAACTCTGCTTCTGAAACTGATACAAAGCACTGGTCCTCTACCATCCAATGCTTGTCAGATAAGATGAGAAATGTGTGGGCTTCGTGAATGTTGTAGTTCGATTGACCTGAAAAGTGACTTCCCTTACCTGAAACGAAGTCTTGCTTGTAGGAAAACACAGAGACTGGGATTTAACTCTATTTCTGAAGTGAAACACACAGCAGAGTTCTCATCCATTGATCACACTCTGCTTTAGAGCAAGAAGCACACTCTTGCTTTCTAGAGTCTCTAAGAGAGCAGGATACGTGACTGTGCTGAGAAAAACAGAACGGTGTTTCCTACACATACAGACCATATCTAGTCAAACTATGCTTCTGAAACTGATACAAATCACTGGTCCTCTAACATCCAATGCTTGTCAGTTAAGATGAGAAATGTGTGGGCTTCGTGAATGTTGTAGTTTGTTTGAGCTGAAAAGTGACTTCCCTTACCTGAAATGACGTCTTGCTTGTAGGAAGACACAGAGCATGGGCTTTAACTCCATTTCTAAAGCAAAACACACAGCAGAGTTCTCATCCATTGATCATACTCTGCTTTAGAGCAAGAAGCACGCTCTTGCTTTCTAGAGTCTCTAATACAGCATGAAACGTGAGTGTGCTCAGAACAAAAGAACGGTGTTTCCTACACATATGGACCATATCTAGTCCAACTCTGCTTCTGAAACTGATACAAAGCACTGGTCCTCTACCATCCAATGCTTGTCAGTTAAGATGAGAAATGTGAGGGCTTCGTGAATGTTGTAGATCGTTAAAGCTGAAAAGTGACTTCCCTTACCTGAAACGAAGTCTTGCTTGTAGGAAGACACAGAGACTGGGATTTAACTCTATTTCGGAAGTGAAACACACAGCAGAGTTCTCATCCATTGATCACACTCTGCTTTAGAGCAAGAAGCACGCTCTTGCTTTCTAGGGTCTCTAAGAGAGCAGCATATGTGAGTGTGCTGAGAACAACAGAACGGTGTTTCCTACACATACAGACCATATCTAGTCAAACTATGCTTCTGAAACTGATACAAAGCACTGGTCCTCTAACATCCAATGCTTGTCAGTTAAGATGAGAAATGTTGAGCTTCGTGAATGATGTAGTTATTTTTAGCTGAAAAGTGACTTCCCTTACCTGAAACGAAGTCTTGCTTGTAGCAAGACACAGAGCCTGGGATTTAACTCCATTTCGGAACGGAAACACACAGCAGAGTTCTCTTCCATTGATCATACTCTGCTTTAGAGCAAGAAGCACGCTCTTCTTTCTAGCGTCTCTAATACAGCCTGAAACGTGAGTGTGCTCAGAACAAAAGAAAGGTGTTTCCTACACATATGGACCATATCTAGTCCAACTCTGCTTCTGAAACTGATACAAAGCACTGGTCCTCTACCATCCAATGCTTGTCAGATAAGATGAGAAATGTGTGGGCTTCGTGAATGTTGTAGTTCGATTGACCTGAAAAGTGACTTCCCTTACCTGAAACGAAGTCTTGCTTGTAGGAAAACACAGAGACTGGGATTTAACTCTATTTCTGAAATGAAACACACAGCAGAGTTCTCATCCATTGATCACACTCTGCTTTAGAGCAAGAAGCACACTCTTGCTTTCTAGAGTCTCTAAGAGAGCAGGATACGTGACTGTGCTGAGAACAACAGAACGGTGTTTCCTACACATACAGACCATATCTAGTCAAACTATGCTTCTGAAACTGATACAAAGCACTGGTCCTCTAACATCCAATGCTTGTCAGTTAAGATGAGAAATGTGTGGGCTTCGTGAATGTTGTAGTTTGTTTGAACTGAAAAGTGACTTCCCTTACCTGAAATGACGTCTTGCTTGTAGGAAGACACAGAGCCTGGGCTTTAACTCCATTTCTGAAGCAAAACACACAGCAGAGTTCTCATCCATTGATCACACTCTGCTTTAGAGCTATTAGCACGCTTTTGCTTTCTAGAATCTCTAATACAGCATGAAACATGAGTGTGATCAGAACAAATGAACGGTGTTTCCTACATATACGGACCATATCTAGTTCACCTCTGCTTCTGAAACTGCAACAAACTACAGGTCCTGTAACATCAAATGCTTGTCATTTAAGATAAGAAACGTGTGAGCTTCGTGAATGATGTAGTTCGCTTGAGATGTAAAGTAACTGCCCTTTCCTGAAACGAAGTCTTGATTGTAGGAAGACACAGAGCCTGGGATTTAACTCCATTTCTGAAGGTAAACACACAGCATAGTTCTCATCCATCGATCACACTCTGCTTTAGAGCAAGAAGTACGCTCTTGCTTTCTAGAGTCTCTAAAACTGCAGGAAACGTGAGTGTGCTGAGAACAAAAGAATGGTGTTTCCTAAACATAGGGGCCATATCTAGTTCTAATCTGCTTCTGAAACTGAAACAAACCAAAGGTCCTCTAACATCCAATGCTTGTCAGGTAAGATGAGAAACGTGTGAGCTTCGTGAATGATGTAGATCACCTGAGCTGTAAAGTAACTGCCCTTTCTTGAAACGAAGTCTTGCTTGTAGGAAGACTCAGAGCCTGGGATTTAACTCCATTTCTGAAGTGAAACACACAGCAGAGATCTCATCCAATGCACACACTCTGCTTTAGAGCAAGAAGCACGCTCTTGCCTTCTATAGTCTCTAATACAGCAGGAAATTTGAGTGTGCTCAGAACAAAAGAACGGAGTTTCCCACACATACAGACCATATCTAGTCCAACTCTGCTTCTGAAACTGATACAAAGCACTGGTCCTCTAACATCCAATGCTTGTCAGTTAAGATGAGAAATGTGTGGGCTTCGTGAATGTTGTAGATCGTTAAAGATGAAAAGTGACCTCCCTTACCTGAAACGAAGTCTTGTTTGTAGGAAGACACAGAGCCTGTAATTTAACTCTATTTCTGAAGTGAAACACACAGCAGAGTTCTCATCTATTGATCACACTCTGCTTTAGAGCAAGAAGCACGCTCTTGCTTTCTAGAGTCTCTAAGAGAGCAGGATACGTGAGTGTGCTCAGAACAACAGAACGGTGTTTCCTACACATACGGACCATATCTAGTCCAACTCTGCTTCTGAAACTGACACAAAGCACTGGTCATCTAACAGCAAATGCTTGTAAGTTAAGATGAGAAACGTTGAGCTTCGTGAATGATGTAGTTAGTTTTAGATGAAAAGTGACTTCCCTTACCTGAAACGAAGTCTTGCTTGTAGCAAGACACAGAGCCTGGGATTTAACTCCATTTCAGAAGTGAAAAACACTGCACAGTTCTGATCCACAAAACACACTCTGCTTTAGAGCAAGAAGCACGCTCTTGCTTTCTAGAGTCTCTAAGAGAGCAGGATACGTGAGTGTGCTGAGAACAACAGAACGGTGTTTCCTACCCATACGTACCATATCTAGTCCAACCATGCTTCTGAAACTGATACAAAGTACTGGTCCTCTAACATCCAATGCTTGTCATTTAAGATGAGAAACATGTGAGCTTCATGAACGATGTAGTTCATTTGAGCTGAAAAGTGCCTGCCCTTACCTGGAACGAAGTCTTCCTTGTAGGAAGACACAGAGCCTGGGATTTAAGTCCATTTCTGAAGGGAAAGACACAGCATAGTTCTCATCCATGGATCACACTCTGCTTTAGAGCTATTAGCACGCTTTTGCTTTCTAGAGTCTCTAATACAGCATGAAACATGAGTGTGATCAGAACAAATGAACGGTGTTTCCTAAATATACGGACCATATCTAGTTCAACTCTGCTTCTGAAACTGCAACAAACTACAGGTCCTGTAACATCAAATGCTTGTCATTTAAGATAAGAAACATGTGAGCTTCGTGAATGATGTAGTTCGCTTGAGCTGTAAAGTAACTGCCCTTTCCTGAAACGAAGTCTTGATTGTAGGATGACACAGAGCCTGGGATTTAACTCCATTTCTGAAGGTAAACACACAGCATAGTTCTCATCCATCGATCACACTCTGCTTTAGAGCAAGAAGTACGCTCTTGCTTTCTAGAGTCTCTAAAACTGCAGGAAACCTGAGTGTGCTGAGAACAAAAGAACGGTGTTTCCTAAACATAGGGGCCATATCTAGTTCTAATCTGCTTCTGAAACTGAAACAAACCAAAGGTCCTCTAACATCCAATGCTTGTCACGTAAGATGAGAAACGTGTGAGCTTCGTGAATGATGTAGATCACCTGAGCTGTAAAGTAACTGCCCTTTCTTGAAACGAAGTCTTGCTTGTAGGAAGACTCAGAGCCTGGGATTTAACTCCATTTCTGAAGTGAAACACACAGCAGAGATCTCATCCAATGCACACACTCTGCTTTAGAGCAAGAAGCACGCTCTTGCTTTCTATAATCTCTAATACAGCAGGAAATTTGAGTGTGCTCAGAACAAAAGAACGAAGTTTCCCACACATACAGACCATATCTAGTCCAACTCTCCTTCTGAAACTGATACAAAGAACTGGTCCTCTAACATCCAATGCTTGTCAGTTAAGATGAGAAATGTGTGGGCTTCGTGAATGTTGTAGTTCGTTTAAGCTGAAAAGTGACTTCCCTTACCTGAAACGAAGTCTTGTTTGTAGGAAGACACAGAGCCTGTAATTTAACTCTATTTCTGAAGTGAAACACACAGCAGAGTTCTCATCCATTGATCACACTCTGCATTAGAGCAAGAAGCATGCTCTTGCTTTCTAGAGTCTCTAAGACAGCAGGATACGTGAGTGTGCTGAGAACAACAGAACGGTGTTTCCTACACATACGGACCATATCTAGTCCAACTCTGCTTCTGAAACTGACACAAAGCACTGGTCCTCTACCATCCAATGCTTGTCAGTTAAGATGAGAAATGTGTGGGCTTCGTGAATGTTGTAGTTCGTTTGACCTGAAAAGTGACTTCCCTTACCTGAAACGAAATCTTGCTTGTAGGAAGACACAGAGACTGGGATTTAACTCTATTTCTGAAGTGAAACACACAGCAGAGTTCTCATCCATTGATCACACTCTGCTTTAGAGCAAGAAGCACACTCTTGCTTTCTAGAGTCTCTAAGAGAGCAGGATACGTGAGTGTGCTGAGAACAACAGAACGGTGTTTCCTACACATACAGCCCATATCTAGTCAAACTATGCTTCTGAAACTGATACAAAGCACTGGTCCTCTAACATCCAATGCTTGTCAGGTAAGATGAGAAACGTTGAGCTTCGTGACCGATGTAGTTCGTTTGAGCTGTAAAGTAACTGCCCTTTCCCGAAACCAAGTCTTGCTTGTAGGAAGACTCAGAGCCAGGGATTTAATTCCAATTCAGAAGTGAAACACACAGCAGAGTTCCCATCCATTTATCACATTCTGCTTTACATAAGAAGCATGCTCTTGCTTTCTAGAGTCTCTAAGACAAAGGAAACATGACTGTGCTGAGAAAAACAGAACGGTGTTTCCTACACATACGTACCATATCTAGTCCAACCCTGCTTCTGAAACAGATACAAAGTACTGGTCCTCTAACATCCAATGCTTGTCATTTAAGATGAGAAACGTGTGAGCTTCATGAACGATGTAGTTCGTTTGACCTGAAAAGGGCCTGCCCTTACCTGGAATGAAGTCTTGCTTGTAGGAAGACACAGAGCCTGGGATTTAACTCCATTTCTGAAGGTAAACACACAGCATAGTTCTCATCCATCGATCACACTCTGCTTTAGAGCAAGAAGTACGCTCTTGCTTTCTAGAGTCTCTAAAACTGCAGGAAACCTGAGTGTGCTGAGAACAAAAGAACGGTGTTTCCTAAACATAGGGGCCATATCTAGTTCTAATCTGCTTCTGAAACTGAAACAAACCAAAGGTCCTCTACCATCCAATGCTTGTCAGGTAAGATGAGAAACGTGTGAGCTTCGTGAATGATGTAGATCACCTGAGCTGTAAAGTAACTGCCCTTTCTTGAAACGAAGTCTTGCTTGTAGGAAGACTCAGAGCCTGGGATTTAACTCCATTTCTGAAGTGAAACACACAGCAGAGATCTCATCCAATGCACACACTCTGCTTTAGAGCAAGAAGCACGCTCTTGCTTTCTAAGTCTCTAATACAGCAGGAAATTTGAGTGTGCTCAGAACAAAAGAACGGAGTTTCCCACACATACAGACCATATCTAGTCCAACTCTGCTTCTGAAACTGATATAAAGCACTGGTCCTCTAACATCCAATGTTTGTCAGTTAAGATGAGAAATGTGTGGGCTTCGTGAATGTTGTAGATCGTTAAAGCTGAAAAGTGACTTCCCTTACCTAAAACGAAGTCTTGTTTGTAGGAAGACACAGAGCCTGTAATTTAACTCTATTTCTGAAGTGAAACACACAGCAGAGTTCTCATCCATTGATCACACTCTGCTTTAGAGCAAGAAGCACGCTCTTGCTTTCTAGAGTCTCTAAGAGAGCAGGATACGTGAGTGTGCTCAGAACAAAAGAACGGTGTTTCCTACACATAGGGGCCATATCTAGTTCAACACTGCTTCTGAAACTGACACAAAACACAGGTCCTGTCACATCCAATGCTTTTTTATTAAGAGCAAGCAACGTGTGAGCTTCATGTACATTGTAGTTCTTTTGACCTGTAAAGTAACTGCCCTTAACTGAAACGAAGGCTTGCTTGTCAGAAGACACAGAGCCTGGGATTTACCTCCATTTCTGAAGCAAACCACACAGCAGAGTTCTCATACATTGATCATACTCTGCTTTAGAGCAAGAAGCACGCTCTTGCTTTCTAGGGTCTCTAATACAGCATGAAACGTGAGTGTGCTCAGAACAAAACAACGGTGTTTCCTACACATATGGACCATATCTAATCCAACTCTGCTTCTGAAACTGATACAAAGCATTTGTCCTCTACCATCCAATGCTTGTCAGTTAAGATGAGAAATGTGTGGGCTTCGTGAATGTTGTAGTTTGTTTGAGCTGTAAAGTAACTGCCCTTTCCTGAAACTAAGTCTTGATTGTATGAAGACTCAGAGCCAGGGATTTAATTCCATTTCTGAAGTGAAACACACAGCAGCGTTCTCATCCATTTATCACTTTCTGCTTTAGATAAGAAGCATGCTCTTGCTTTCTAGAGTCTCTAAGACAAAGGAAATGTGAGTGTGCTGAGGAAAACAGAACGGTGTTTCCTACCCATACGTACCATATCTAGTCCAACCATGCTTCTGAAACTGATACAAAGTACTGGCCATCTAACATCCAATGCATGTCATTTAAGATGAGAATCATGTGAGCTTCATGAACGATGTAGTTCATTTGAGCTGAAAAGTGCCTGCCCTTACCTGGAACGACGTCTTCCATGTAGGAAGACACAGAGCCTGGGATTTAACTCCATTTCTGAAGGGAAAGACACAGCATAGTTCTCATCCATGGATCACACTCTGCTTTAGAGCTATTAGCACGCTCTTTCTTTCTAGAGTCTCTAATACAGCAGAAAACATGAGTGTGGCCAGAACAAATAAACGGTGTTTCCTACATATACGGACCATATCTAGTTCAACTCTGCTTCTGAAACTGCAACAAACCACAGGTCCTGTAACATCAAATGCTTGTCATTTAAGATAAGACACGTGTGAGCTTCGTGAATGATGTAGTTCGCATGAGCTGTAAAGTAACTGCCCTTTCCTGAAACGAAGTCTTGATTGTAGGAAGACTTAGAGAATGGGATTTAACTCCATTTCTGAAGGGAAACACACAGCAGAGTTCTCATCCATCGATCACACTCTGCTTTAGAGCAAGAAGCACGCTCTTGCTTTCTTGAGTCTAATACATTAGGAAACGTGAGTGTGCTGAGAACAAAAGAACGGTGTTTCCTACACATAGGGGCCATATCTAGTTCAACACTGCTTCTGAAACTGACACAAAACACAGGTCCTGTCACATCCAATGCTTTTTAATTAAGAGCAAGCAACGTGTGAGCTTCATGTATATTGTAGTTCTTTTGACCTGTAAAGTATCTGCCCTTACCTGAAACGAAGGCTTGCTTGTCAGAAGACACAGAGCCTGGGATTTACCTCCATTTCTGAAGCAAAACACACAGCAGAGTTCTCATACATTGATCATACTCTGCTTTAGAGCAAGAAGCACGCTCTTGCTTTCTAGAGTCTCTAATACAGCATGAAACGTGAGTGTGCTCAGAACAAAACAACGGTGTTTCCTACACATATGGACCATATCTAATCCAACTCTGCTTCTGAAACTGATACAAACCATTTGTCCTCTACCATCCAATGCTTGTCAGTTAAGATGAGAAACGTGTGAGCTTCATGAATGATGTAGTTCGTTTTAGCTCAAAAGTGACTTCCCTTACCTGAAACGAAGTCTTGCTTGTAGAAAGACACAGAGCCTGGGATTTAACTCCATTTCTGAAGCGAAACACACAGCAGAGTTCTCATCCATTGATCACACTCTGCTTTAGAGCAAGAAGCATGCTCTTGCTTTCTAGAGTCTCTAAGACAAAGGAAACGTGAGTGTGCTGAGGAAAACAGAACGGTGTTTCCTACCCATACGTACCATATCTAGTCCAACCATGCTTCTGAAACTGATACAAAGTACTGGCCCTCTAACATCCAATGCTTGTCATTTAAGATGAGAATCATGTGAGCTTCATGAACGATGTTGTTCGTTTGTGCTGAAAAGTGCCTGCCATTACCTGGAACGACGTCTTCCTTGTAGGAAGACACAGAGCATGGGATTTAACTCCATTTATGAAGGGAAAGACACAGCATAGTTCTCATCCATGGATCACACTCTGCTTTAGATCTATTAGCACGCTCTTGCTTTCTAGAGTCTCTAATACAGCAGGAAACTTGAGTGTGCTCAGAACAAATGAACGGTGTTTCCTACATATACGGACCATATCTAGTTCAACTCTGCTTCTGAAACTGCAACAAACCACAGGTCCTGTAACATCCAATGCTTGTCATTTAAGATAAGAACCGTGTTAGTTTCGTGAATGATGTAGTTCGCTTGAGCTGTAAAGTAACTGCCCTTTCCTGAAATGAAGTCTTGATTGTAGGAAGACTCAGATAATGGGATTTAACTCCATTTCTGAAGGGAAACACACAGCATAGTTCTCATCCATCGATCACACTCTGCTTTAGAGCAAGAAGCATGCTCTTGCTTTCTTGAGTCTCTGATACATCAGGAAACGTGAGTGTGCTGAGAAAAAAAGAACGGTGTTTCCTACACATAGGGGCCATATCTAGTTCAACACTGCTTCTGAAACTGACACAAAACACAGGTCCTGTCACATCCAATGCTTTTTAATTAAGAGCAAGAAACGTGTGAGCTTCGTGTATGTTGTAGTTCTTTTGACCTGTAAAGTAACTGCCCTTACCTGAAACGAATTCTTGCTTGTAGGAAGACACAGAGCCTGGGATTTAACTCCATTTCTGAAGCGAAACACACAGCAGAGTTCTCATCCATTGATCATACTCTGCTTTAGAGCATGAAGCACGCTCTTGCTTTCTAGATTCTCTAAGACAGCATGAAACGTGAGTGTGCTCAGAACAAAAGAACGGTGTTTCTTACACATATGGACCATATCTAGTCCAACACTGCTTCTGAAACTGATACAACGCACTGGTCCTCTACCATCCAATGCTTGTCAGTTAAGATAAGAAAGGTGTGAGCTTCGTGAATGGTGTAGTTTGCTTGAGCTCAAGAGTAACTTCCCTTTCCTGAAACGAAGTCTTGCTTGTAGTAAGACTCAGAGCCTGGGATTTAACTCCATTTCTTAAGTGAAACACAAAGCAGAGTTCCCATCCATAGATCACACTCTGCTTTAGAGCAAGAAGCACGCTCTTGCTTTCTAGAGTCTCTAAGAGAGCAAAATACATGAGTGTGCTGAGAAAAACAGAACGGTGTTTCCTACACATATGGACCATATCTAGTCCAACTCTGCTTCTGAAACTGATACAAAGCACTGGTCCTCTACCATTCAATGCTTGTCTGTTAAGATGAGAAATGTGTGGGCTTCGTGAATGTTGTAGTTCGTTTGAGCTGAAAAGTGACTTCCCTTACCTGAAATGAAGTCTTGCTTGTAGGAAGACACTGAGACTGGGATTTAACTCTATTTCTGAAGCAAAACACACAGCAGAGTTCTCATCCATTGATCACACTCTGCTTTAGAGCAAGAAGCACGCTCTTGCTTTCTAGAGTCTCTAAGAGTGCAGGATACGTGAGTGTGCTGAGAACAACAGAACGGTGTTTCCTACACATACAGACCATATGTAGTCAAACTATGCTTCTGAAACTGATACAAAGCACTGGTCCTCTAACATCCAATGCTTGTCAGGAAAGATGAGAAACGTTGAGCTTCATGAATGATGTAGTTCGTTTTAGCTGAAAAGTGACTTCCCTTACCTGAAACAAAGTCTTGCTTGTAGGAAGACACAGAGCCTGGGATTTAACTCCATTTCTGAAGCGAAACACACAGCAGAATTCTCTTCCATTGATCATACTCTGCTTTAGAGCAAGAAGCACGCTCTTGCTTTCTAGAGTCTCTAATACAGCATGAAACGTGAGTGTGCTCAGAAAAAAAGAACGGTGTTTCCTACACATACGGACCATATCTAGTCCAACTATGCTTCTGAAACTACAACAAAGCACAGGTCCTCTAACACCCAATACTTTTCAGTTAGGATGAGAAACCTGTGAGCTTCATGAACGATGTAGTTCATTTGAGCTGTAAAGTAACTGCCCATTCCTGAAACTAAGTCTTGATTGTAGGAAGACTCAGAGCCAGGGATATAATTCCATTTCTGAAGTGAAACACACAGCAGAGTTCTCATCCATTTATCACATTCTGCTTTAGATAAGAAGCATGCTCTTGCTTTTTAGAGTCTCTAAGACAAAGGAAACGTGAGTGTGCTGAGGAAAACAGAACGGTGTTTCCTACCCATACGTACCATATCTAGTCCAACCCTGCTTCTGAAACTGATACAAAGTACTGGTCCTCTAACATGCAATGCTTGTCATTTAAGATGAGAAACATGTGAGCTTCATGAACGATGTAGGTCGTTTGAGCTGAAAAGGGCCTGCCCGTACCTGGAACGAAGTCTTCCTTGTAGGAAGACACAGATCCTGGGATTTAACTCCTTTTCTGAAGGGAAAGACACAGCATAGTTCTCATCCATGCATCACACTCTGGTTTAGAGCTATTAGCACGCTCTTGCTTTCTAGAGTCTCTAATACAGTAGGAAAATTGAGTGTGCTCAGAACAAATGAAAGTTGTTTCCTACATATACGGACCATATCTAGTTCAACTCTGCTTCTGAAACTGCAACAAACCACAGGATCTGTAACATCCAATGCTTATCAGTTAAGATAAGAAACGTGTGAGCTTCATGAATGATGTTGTTCGCTTGAGCTGTAAAGTAACTGTCCTTTCCTTAAACGAAGTCTTGATTGTAGGAAGACTCAGAGAATGGGATTTAACTCCATTTCGGAAGGTAAAGACACAGCATAGTTCTCATCCATGGATCACATTCTGCTTTAGAGCTATTAGCACGCTCTTGCTTTAAAGAGTCTCTAAGACAGCAGGATACGTGAGTGTGCTGAGAGCAAAAGAACGGTGTTTCCTACACATACAGACATTATCTAGTCCAACTCTGCTTCGGAAACTGATACAAAGCACTGGTCCTCTAAAATTCAATGCTTGTCAGTTAAGATGAGACATGTGTGAGCTTCATGACCGATGTAGTTCGTTTGAGCTGAAAAGTGCCTGCCCTTACCTGACATGAAGTCTTGCTTGTAGGAAGACTCAGAGCCTGGGATTTAACTCCATTTCTGAAGGGAACGACACAGCATAGTTCTCATCCATGGATCACATTCTGCTTTAGACCTATTAGCACGCTCTTGCTTTCTAGAGTCTCTAATACAACAGGAAACTAGATTGTGCTCAGAACAAATGAACGGTGTTTCCTACGTACACGGACCATATCTAGTTCAACTCTGCTTCTGAAACTGCAACAAACCACAGGTCCTCTAACATCCAATGCTTGTCAGTTAAGATAAGAAACTTGTGAGATTCGTGAATGATGTAGTTCGCTTGAGCTGTAAAGTAACTGCCCTTTCCTGAAACGAAGTCTTGCTTGTAGGAAGACTCAGAGCCTGGGATTTAACTCTATTTCTAAAGTGAAACACACAGCAGAGTTCTCATCCATTGATCACACTCTGCTTTAGAGCAGGAAGCACGCTCTTGCTTTCTAGAGT
This sequence comes from Onychomys leucogaster, assembly GCA_949786385.1. Classification (NCBI taxonomy): domain Eukaryota; kingdom Metazoa; phylum Chordata; class Mammalia; order Rodentia; family Cricetidae; genus Onychomys; species Onychomys leucogaster. The sequence goes on along the minus strand of CATKUP010000009.1, from coordinate 864,603 downwards.
CTCTAAAACAGCAGGAAAGGTGAGTGTGCTGAGAACAACAGAACGGTATTTCCTACACATACGTACCATATCTAGTCCAACTCTGCTTCTGAGACTACAACAAAACACAGGTCCTCTAACACCAAATGCTTGTTAGTTAGGATGAGAAACCTGTGAGCCTCGTGAATGATGTAGTTCGTTTGAGCTGTAAAGTAACTGCCCTTTCCTGGAACGAAGTCTTGCTTGTAGGAAGACTCAGAGCCTGGGATTTAACTCCATTTCTGAAGTGAAACACACAGCAGAGTTCCCATCCATAGATCACACTCTGCTTTAGAGCAAGAAGCACGCACTTGCTTTCTAGATTCCCTAAGACAGCAGGAAACATGAGTGTGCTGAGAGCAAAAGAACGGTGTTTCCTACACATACAGACGATATCTAGTCCAACTCTGCTTCGGAAACTGATACAAAGCACTGGTCCTCCAGCATCCAATGCTTGTCAGTTAAGATGAGACTTGTGTGAGCTTCGTGAATGTTGTCGTTTGTTTGAGCTGAAAAGTGACTTCCCTTACCTGAAACGAAGTCTTGCTTGAAGGAAGACACAGAGACTGGGATTTAACTCTATTTCTGAAGTGAAACACACAGCAGAGTTCTCATCCAGTGATCACACTCTGCTTTAGAGCAAGAAGCACGCTCTTGCTTTCTAGAGTCTCTAAGAGAGCAGGATACGTGAGTGTGCTGAGAACAACAGAACAGTGTTTCCTACACATACGGATCATATCTAGTCAAACTATGCTTCTGAAACTGATACAAAGCACTGGTCATCTAACAGCAAATGCTTGTCAGTTAAGATGAGACATGTGTGAGCTTCATGAATGATGTAGTTCGTTTGAGCTGAAAAGTGACTTCCCTTACCTGAAATGAAGTCTTGCTTGTAGGAAGACTCAGAGCCAGAGATTTAATTCCATTTCTGAAGTGAAACACACAGCAGAGTTCCCATCCATTTATCACATTCTGCTTTAGATAAGAAGCATGCTCTTGCTTTCTAGATTCTCCTAGACAAAGGAAACGTGACTGTGCTGAGAAAAACAGAACGGTGTTTCCTACACATATGTACCATATCTAGTCCAACCCTGCTTCTGAAACTGATACAAAGTACTGGTCCTCTAACATCCAATGCTTGTCATTTAAGATGAGAAACGTGTGCGCTTCATGAACGATGTAGTTCTTTTAAGCTGAAAAGTGCCTGCCCATACCTGGAAGGAATTCTTGCTTGTAGGAAGACTCAGAGCCTGGGATTTAACTCCATTTCTGAAGGGAAAGACACAGCATAGTTCTCATCCATGGATCACATTCTGTTGTAGAGCTATTAGCACGCTCTTGCTTTCTAGAGTCTCTAATACAGCAGGAAACTTGAGTGTGCTCAGAACAAATGAATGGTGTTTCCTACATACACGGACCATATCTAGTTCAACTCTGCTTGTGAAACTGCAACAAACCACAGGTCTTCTAACATCCAATGCTTGTCAGTTAAGATAAGAAACGTGTGAGATTCGTGAATGATGTAGTTCGCTTGAGCTGTAAAGTAACTGCCCTTTCCTGAAACGAAGTCTTGCTTGTAGGAAGACTCAGAGCCTGGGATTTAACTCCATTTCTGAAGTGAAACACACATCAGAGTTCCCATCGATAGATCACACTCTGCTTTAGAGCAAGAAGCACGATCTTGCTTTCTCGAGTCTCTAAGGCAGCAGGAAACGTGAGTGTGCTGAGAGCAAAAGTACGGTGTTTCCTACACATACAGACAATATCTAGTCCTACTCTGCTTCGGAAACTGATACAAAGCACTGGTCCTCTAACATCCAATGCTTGTCAGTTAAGATGAGAAATGTGTGAGCTTCATGAATGATGTAGTTCGTTTGAGCTGAAAAGTGACTTCCCTTACATGAAACGAAATCTTGCTTTTAGGAAGACACAGAGCCTGGGATTTAACTCGATTTCTAAAGTGAAACACACAGCAGAGTTCTCATCCATTGATCACACTGTGCTTTAGAGCAAGAAGCACGCTCTTGCTTTCTAGAGTCTCTAAAACAGCAGGAAACGTGAGTGTGCTGAGAACAACAGAACGGTATTTCCTACACATACATACCATATCTAGTCCAACCCTACTTCTGAAACTACAACAAACCACAGGTCCTCTAGCACCCAATGCTTGTCAGTTAGGATGAGAAACCAGTGAGCTTCGTAAACGATGTTGTTCTTTTGAGCTGTAAAGTAACTGCCCATTCCTGAAACCAAGTCTTGCTTGTAGGAAGACTCAGAGCCAGGGATTTAATTCCATTTCTGAAGTGAAACACACAGCAGAGTTCCCATCCATTTATCACATTCTGCTTTAGATAAGAAGCATGCTCTTGCTTTCTAGAGTCTCTAAGACAAAGGAAACGTGACTGTGCTGAGAAAAACAGAACGGTGTTTTCTACACATACATACCATATCTAGTCCAACCCTGCTTCTGAATCTGATACAAAGTACTGGTCCTCTAACATCCAATGCTTGTCATTTAAGGTGAGAAATGTGTGGGCTTCGTGAATGTTGTATTTCGTTTAAGCTGAAAAGTGACTTCCCTTACCTGAAACGAAGTCTTGTTTGTAGGAAGACTCAGGGAATGGGATTTAACTCCATTTCTGAAGTGAAACACACAGCAGAGTTCCCATCCATAGATCACACTCTGCTTTAGAGCAAGAAGCACGCTCTTGCTTTCTAGAGTCTCTAAGACAGTGGGAAACGTGAGTGTACTGAGAGCAAAAGAACGATGTTTCCTACACATACAGACGATATCTAGTCCAACTCTGCTTCTGAAACTGATACAAAGCACTGGTCCTCTAACATCCAATGCTTGTCATTAAGATGAGAAACGTGTGAGCTTCATGAACGATGTAGTTCGTTTGAGCTGAAAAGTGCCTGCCCTTACCTTACATGAAGTCTTGCTTGTAGGACGACTCAGAGCCTGGGATTTAACTCCATTTCTGAAGGGAAAGACACAGCATAGTTCTCATCCATGGATCACATTCTGCTTTAGAGCTATTAGCACGCTCTTGATTTCTAGATTCTCTAATATAGCAGGAAAACTGAGTGTGCTCAGAACAAATAAATGGTGTTTCCTACATACACGGACCATATCTAGTTTAACTCTGCTTCTGAAACTGCAACAAACCACAGGTCCTGTCACATCCAATGCTTTTTAATTAAGAGCAAGAAACGTGTGAGCTTCGTGTACGTTGTAGTTCTTTTGACCTGTAAAGTAACTGCCCTTACCTGAAACGAACTCTTGCTTGTAGGAAGACTCAGAGCCTGAGATTTAACTCCAATTCTGTAGTGAATAACACAGCAGAGTTCCCATCCAATGATCACACTCTGCTTTAGAGCAAGAAGCACGCTCTTGCTTTCTAGAGTCTCTAAGACAGCAGGATACATGAGTGTGCTGAGAACAACAGAACAGTGTTTCCTACACATACGGACCATATCGAGTCAAATCTGCTTCTGAAACTGATACAAAGCACTGGTCCTCTAACATCCCATGCTTGTCAGTTATTGATGAGAAACGTTGAGTTTGGTGAATGATGTAGTTCGTTTGAGCTGAAAAGTGACTGCGTTTACCTGAATCAAAGTCTTGCTTGTAGGAAGACACAGAGCGCGAGTTTTAACTCCATTTCTGGAGGGAAACACACAGCACAGTTCTCATCAATGAAACACACTCTGCTTTCGAGCAAGAAGCACGCCCCTGCTTTCTAGAATCTCTAACACTGCAGAAAATGTGAGTGTGCTGAGAACAAAAGAACGGTGTTTCCTAAACATAGTGGCCATATCTAGTTCTAATCTGCTTCTGAAACCGAAACAAACCACAGGTCCTCTAACATCAAATGCTTGTCAGTTAAGATGAGAAACGTGTGAGCTTCTTGTATGATGTAGTTCACTTGAGCTGTGAAGTAACTGCCCTTTCCTGAAACGAAGTCTTGCTTGTAGGAAGACTCAGAGCCAGGGATTTAACTCCATTTCTGAAGTGAAACACACCGCAGAGTTCTAATCCATTGATCACACTCGGCTTTAGAGCAAGAAGCACGCTCTTGCTTTCTAGAGTCTAGAAGACAGCAGGAAACGTGAGTGTGCTGAGAGCAAAAGAACGGTGTTTCCTACACATACAGACTATATCTAGTCCAACTCTGCTTCTGAAACTGATACAAAGCACTGGTCCTCTATCATCCAATGCTTGTCAGTTAAGATGAGAAACGTGTGAGATTTGAGAACGATGTAGTTCGTTTGAGATGTAAAGTAACTGCCCTTACCTGACATGAAGTCTTGCTTGTAGGAAGACTCAGATCCTGGGATTTAACTCCATTTCTGAAGGGAAAGACACAGCAGAGTTCTCATCCATGGATCACACAATGCTTTAGAGCTATTAGCACGCTCTTGCTTTCTAGAGTCTCTAAAACATCAGGAAACGTGAGTGTGCTAAGAACAACAGAACGGTATTTCCTACACATACAGACCATATCTAGTCCAACTCTGCTTCTGAAACTACAACAAACCACAGGTCCTCTAACACCCAATGCTTGTCAGTTAGGATGAGAAACATGTGAGCTTCGTGAACGATGTAGTTCGTTTGAGCTGTAAAGTAACTGCCCTTTCCTGAAACCAAGTCTTGCTTGTAGGAAGACTCAGAGCCAGGGATTTAATTCCATTTCTGAAGTGAAACACACAGCAGAGTTCCCATCCATTTATCACATTCTGCTTTAGATAAGAAGCATGCTCTTCCTTTCTAGAGTCTCTAAGACAAAGGAAACGTGACTGTGCTGAGAAAAACAGAACGGTGTTTCCTACACATACGTACCATATCTAGTCCAACCCTGCTTCTGAAACTGATACAAAGTACTGGTCCTCTAACCTCCAATGCTTGTCATTTAAGATGAGGAACGTGTGAGCTTCATGAACGATGTCGGTCGTTTGAGCTGAAAAGTGCCTGCCCTTAAAGGAACGAAGTCTTGCTTGTAGGAAGACACAAAGCCTCGGATTTAACTCCATTTCTGAAGGGAAACACACAACATAGTTCTCATCCATCTATCACACTCTGCTTTAGAGCAAGAAGCACGCTCTTGCTTTCTAGAGTCTCTAAAACAGAAGGAAACATGAGTGTGCTGAGAACAAAAGAACGGTGTTTCCTAAACATAGGGGCCATATCTAGTTCTAATCTGCTTCTGAAACTGAAACAAACCACAGATCCTATAACATCCAATGCTTGTCAGGTAAGATGAGAAACGTGTGAGCTTCGTGAATGATGTAGTTCACTTGAGTTGTAAAGTAACTTCCCTTTCTTGAAACGAAGTCTTGCTTGTAGGAAGACTCAGAGCCTGGGATTTATCTCCATTTCTGAAGTGAAACACACAGCAGAGATCTCATCCATTTCACACACTCTGCTTTAGAGCAAGAAGCAAGCTCTTGCTTTCTATAGTCTCTAATACAGCAGGAAATTTGAGAGTGCTCAGAACAAAAGAACGGAGTTTCCTACACATATAGACCATATCTAGTCCAACTCTGCTTCTGAAACTGATACAAAGCACTGGTCCTCTAACATCCAATGCTTGTCAGTTAAGATGAGAAATGTGTGGGCTTCGTGAATGTTGTAGTTCGTTTAAGCTGAAAAGTGACTTCCCTTACCTGAAAGGAAGTCTTGTTTGTAGGACGACTCAGAGAATGGGATTTAACTCCATTTCTGAAGTGAAACACACAGCAGAGTTCCCATCCATAGATCACACTCTGCTTTAGAGCAAGAAGCACGCTCTTGCTTTATAGAGTCTCTAAGACAAAGGAAACATAAGTGTGTGGAGAGCAAAAGAACGATGTTTCCTACACATACAGACGATATCTAGTCCAACTCTGCTTCTGAAACTGATACAAAGCACTGGTCCTCTACCATCCAATGCTTGTCATTTAAGATGAGAAATGTGTGGTCTTCGTGAATGTTGTATTTCGTTTAAGCTGAAAAGTGACTTCCCTTACCTGAAACGAAGTCTTGTTTGTAGGAAGACTCAGGGAATGGGATTTAACTCCATTTCTGAAGTGAAACACACAGCAGAGTTCCCATCCATAGATCACACTCTGCTTTAGAGCAAGAAGCACGCTCTTGCTTTCTAGAGTCTCTAAGACAGCGGGAAACGTGAGTGTGCTCAGAGCAAAAGAACGATGTTTCCTACACATACAGACGATATCTAGTCCAACTCTGCTTCTGAAACTGATATAAAGCACTGGTCCTCTAACATCCAATGCTTGTCATTAAGATGAGAAACGTGTGAGCTTCATGAACGATGTAGTTTGTTTGAGCTGAAAAGTGCCTGCCCTTACCTTACATGAAGTCTTGCTTGTAGGACGACTCAGAGCCTGGGATTTAACTCCATTTCTGAAGGGAAAGACACAGCATAGTTCTCATCCATGGATCACATTCTGCTTTAGAGCTATTAGCACGCTCTTGCTTTCTAGATTCTCTAATACAGCAGGAAAACTGAGTGTGCTCAGAACAAATAAATGGTGTTTCCTACATACACGGACCATATCTAGTTCAACTCTGCTTCTGAAACTGCAACAAACCACAGGTCCTGTCACATCCAATGCTTTTTAATTAAGAGCAAGAAACGTGTGAGCTTCGTGTACGTTGTAGCTCTTTTGACCTGTAAAGTAACTGCCCTTACCTGAAACGAACTCTTGCTTGTAGGAAGACTCAGAGCCTGGGATTTAACTCCAATTCTGTAGTGAATAACACAGCAGAGTTCCCATCCAATGATCACACTCTGCTTTAGAGCAAGAAGCACGCTCTTGCTTTCTAGAGTCTCTAAGACAGCAGGATACATGAGTGTGCTGAGAACAACAGAACAGTGTTTCCTACACATACGGACCATATCGAGTCAAATCTGCTTCTGAAACTGATACAAAGCACTGGTCCTCTAACATCCCATGCTTGTCAGTTATTGATGAGAAACGTTGAGTTTGGTGAATGATGTAGTTCGTTTGAGCTGAAAAGTGACTGCGTTTACCTGAATCAAAGTCTTGCTTGTAGGAAGACACAGAGCGCGAGTTTTAACTCCATTTCTGCAGGGAAACACACAGCACAGTTCTCATCAATGAAACACACTCTGCTTTCGAGCAAGAAGCACGCCCTTGCTTTCTAGAATCTCTAAAACTGCAGAAAATGTGAGTGTGCTGAGAACAAAAGAACGGTGTTTCCTAAACATAGCGGCCATATCTAGTTCTAATCTGCTTCTGAAACCAAAACAAACCACAGGTCCTCTAACATCAAATGCTTGTCAGTTAAGATGAGAAACGTGTGAGCTTCTTGTATGATGTAGTTCACTTGAGCTGTGAAGTAACTGCCCTTTCCTGAAACGAAGTCTTGCTTTTAGGAAGACTCAGAGCCAGGGATTTAACTCCATTTCTGAAGTGAAACACACCGCAGAGTTCTAATCCATTGATCACACTCGGCTTTAGAGCAAGAAGCACGCTCTTGCTTTCTAGAGTCTAGAAGACAGCAGGAAGCGTGAGTGTGCTGAGAGCAAAAGAACGGTGTTTCCTACACATACAGACTATATCTAGTCCAACTCTGCTTCTGAAACTGATACAAAGCACTGGTCCTCTATCATCCAATGCTTGTCAGTTAAGATGAGAAACGTGTGAGATTTGAGAACGATGTAGTTCGTTTGAGATGTAAAGTAACTGCCCTTACCTGACATGAAGTCTTGCTTGTAGGAAGACTCAGATCCTGGGATTTAACTCCATTTCTGAAGGGAAAGACACAGCAGAGTTCTCATCCATGGATCACACTCTGCTTTAGAGCTATTAGCACGCTCTTGCTTTCTAGAGTCTCTAAAACATCAGGAAACGTGAGTGTGCTAAAACAACAGAACGGTATTTCCTACACATACAGACCATATCTAGTCCAACTCTGCTTCTGAAACTACAACAAACCACAGGTCCTCTAACACCCAATGCTTGTCAGTTAGGATGAGAAACCTGTGAGCTTCGTGAACGATGTAGTTCGTTTGAGCTGTAAAGTAACTGCCCTTTCCTGAAACCAAGTCTTGCTTGTAGGAAGACTCAGAGCCAGGGATTTAATTCCATTTCTGAAGTGAAACACACAGCAGAGTTCCCATCCATTTATCACATTCTGCTTTAGATAAGAAGCATGCTCTTCCTTTCTAGAGTCTCTAAGACAAAGGAAACGTGACTGTGCTGAGAAAAACAGAACGGTGTTTCCTACACATACGTACCATATCTAGTCCAACCCTGCTTCTGAAACTGATACAAAGTACTGGTCCTCTAACCTCCAATGCTTGTCATTTAAGATGAGGAACGTGTGAGCTTCATGAACGATGTCGGTCGTTTGAGCTGAAAAGTGCCTGCCCTTAAAGGAACGAAGTCTTGCTTGTAGGAAGACACAAAGCCTCGGATTTAACTCCATTTCTGAAGGGAAACACACAACATAGTTCTCATCCATCTATCACACTCTGCTTTAGAGCAAGAAGCACGCTCTTGCTTTCTAGAGTCTCTAAAACAGAAGGAAACGTGAGTGTGCTGAGAACAAAAGAACGGTGTTTCCTAAACATAGGGGCCATATCTAGTTCTAATCTGCTTCTGAAACTGAAACAAACCACAGGTCCTCTAACATCCAATGCTTGTCAGGTAAGATGAGAAACGTGTGAGCTTCGTGAATGATGTAGTTCACTTGAGCTGTAAAGTAACTGCCCTTTCTTGAAACGAAGTCTTGCTTGTAGGAAAACTCAGAGCCTGGGATTAAACTCCATTTCTGAAGTGAAACACACAGCAGAGATCTCATCCATTGCACACACTCTGCTTTAGAGCAAGAAGCAAGCTCTTGCTTTCTATAGTCTCTAATACAGCAGGAAATTTGAGAGTGCTCAGAACAAAAGAACGGAGTTTCCTACACATACAGACCACATCTAGTCCAACTCTGCTTCTGAAAATGATACAAAGCACTTGTCCTCTAACATCCAATGCTTGTCAGTTAAGATGAGAAATGTGTGGGCTTCGTGAATGTTGTAGTTCGTTTAAGCTGAAAAGTGACTTCCCTTACCTGAAAGGAAGTCTTGTTTGTAGGAAGACTCCGAGAATGGGATTTAACTCCATTTCTGAAGTGAAACACTCAGCAGAGTTCCCTTCCGTAGATCACAGTCTGCTTTAGAGTAAGAAGCACGCTCTTGCTTCATAGAGTCTCTAGGACAGCAGGAAACATGAGTGTGCTGAGAGCATAAGAACGGTGTTTCCTACACATACAGACGATATCTAGTCCAACTCTGCTTCTGAAACTGATACAAAGCACTGGTCCTCTATCATCCAATGCTTGTCAGTTAAGATGAGAAACGTGTGAGATTTGAGAATGATGTAGTTCATTTGAGATGTAAAGTAACTGCCCTAACCTGACATGAAGTCTTTCTTGTAGGAAGACTCAGAGCCTGGGATTTAACTCCATTTCTGAAGGGAAAGACACAGCAGAGTTCTCATCCATGGATCACACTCTGCTTTAGAGCTATTAGCACGCTCTTGCATTCTAGAGTCTCTAAAACATCAGGAAAGTTGAGGGTGCTAAGAACAACATAACGGTATTTCCTACACATACAGCCCATATCTAGTCCAACTCTGCTTCTGAAACTACAACAATCCACAGGTCCTCTAACACCCAATGCTTGTCAGTTAGGATGAGAAACCTGTGAGCTTCGTGAATGATGTCGTTCGTTTGAGCTGAAAAGTAACTGCCCTGTCCTGAAACCAAGTCTTGCTTGTAGGAAGACACAGAGCCAGGGATTTAATTCCATTTCTGAAGTGAAGCACACAGCAGAGTTCTCATCCATTTATCATATTCTGCATTAGATAAGAAGCACGCTCTTGCTTTCTAGAGTCTCTAAGACAACAGGAAATGTGAGTGTGCTGAGAACAAAAGAACGGGGTTTTCTAAACATTGCGGCCATATCTAGTTCTAATCTGCTTCTGAAACTGAAACAAACCACAGGTCCTCTAACATCCAATGCTTGTCAGTCAAGATGAGAAACGTGTGAGCTTCATGAATGATGTAGTTCTCTTGAGCTGTGAAGTAACTGCCCTTTCCTGAAACGAAGTCTTGCTTGTAGGAAGACTCAGAGCCTGGGATTTAACTCCATTTCTGAAGTGAAACACACAGCAGAGATCTCATCCATTGCACACACTCTGCTTTAGAGCAAGAAGCAAGCTCTTGCTTTCTATAGTCTCTAATACAGCAGGAAATTTGAGAGTGCTCAGAACAAAAGAACGGAGTTTCCTACACATATAGACCATATCTAGTACCACTCTGCTTCTGAAACTGATACAAAGCACTGGTCCTCTAACATCCAATGCTTGTCAGTTAAGATGAGAAATGTGTGGGCTTCTTGAATGTTGTAGTTCGTTTAAGCTGAAAAGTGACTTCCCCTACCTGAAAGGAAGTCTTGTTTGTAGGACGACTCAGGGAATGGGATTTAACTCCATTTCTGAAGTGAAACACACAGCAGAGTTCCCATCCATAGATCACACTCTGCTTTAGAGCAAGAAGCATGCTCTTGCTTTATAGAGTCTCTAAAACATCAGGAAACGTGAGTGTAGTGAGAACAAAAGAACGGTGTTTCCTACACATAGGGGCCATATCTAGTTCAACACTGCTTCTGAAAATGACACAAAACACAGGTCCTGTCACATCCAATGCTTTTTAATTAAGAGCAAGAAACGTGTGAGCTTCGTGTACGTTGTAGTTCTTTTGACCTGTAAAGTAACTGCCCTTACCTGAAACGAACTCTTGCTCCTAGGAAGACTCAGAGCCTGGGATTTAACTCCAATTCTGTAGTGAACAACACAGCAGAGTTCCCATCCAATGATCACACTCTGCTTTAGAGCAAGAAGCACGGTCTTGCTTTCTAGATTCTCTAAGACAGCAGGATACGTGAGTGTGCTAAGAACAACAGAACGGTGTTTCCTACACATATGGACCATATCTAGTCAAATCTGCTTCTGAAACTGATACAAAGCACTGGTCCTCTAACATCCAATGCTTGTCAGTTAAGATGAGAAACGTGTGAGATTTGAGAACGATGTAGTTCGTTTGAGATGTAAAGTAACTGCCCTAACCTGACATGAAGTCTTGCTTGTAGGAAGACTCAGAGCCTGGGATTTAACTCCATTTCTGAAGGGAAAGACACAGCAGAGTTCTCATCCATGGATCACACTCTGCTTTAGAGCTATTAGCACGCTCTTGCATTCTAGATTCTCTAAAACATCAGGAAAGTTGAGGGTGCTAAGAACAACATAACGGTATTTCCTACACATACAGACCATATCTAGTCCAACTCTGCTTCTGAAACTACAACAAACCACAGGTCCTCTAACACCCAATGCTTGTCAGTTAGGATGAGAAACCTGTGAGCTTCGTGAATGATGTCGTTCGTTTGAGCTGAAAAGTAACTGCCCTTTCCTGAAACCAAGTCTTGCTTGTAGGAAGACACAGAGCCAGGGATTTAATTCCATTTCTGAAGTGAAGCACACAGCAGAGTTCTCATCCATTTATCACATTCTGCATTAGACAAGAAGCACGCAGTTGCTTTCTAGATTCTCTAAGACAAAGAAACGTGACTGTGCTGAGAAAAACAGAACCGTGTTTCCTACACATACGTACCATATCTAGTCCAACCCTGCTTCTGAAACTGGTACAAAGTACTGGTCCTCTAACATCCAATGCTTTTCATTTAAGATGAGAAACGTGTGAGCTTCATGAACGATGTAGTTTGTTTGAGCTGAAAAGTGCCTGCCCTTACCTGGAACGAAGTCTTGCTTGTAGGAAGACACAGAGCCTGGGATTTAACTCCATTTCTGAAGGGAAACACACAGCATAGTTCTTATCCATCGATCACACTCTGCTTTAGAGCAAGAAGCACGCTCTTGCTTTCTAGAGTCTCTAAGACAACAGGAAATGTGAGTGTGCTGAGAACAAAAGAACGGGGTTTTCTAAACATAGCGGCCATATCTAGTTCTAATCTGCTTCTGAAACTGAAACAAACCACAGGTCCTCTAAAATCCAATCCTTGTCAGTCAAGATGAGAAACGTGTGAGCTTCATGAATGATGTAGTTCTCTTGAGCTGTGAAGTAACTGCCCTTTCCTGAAATGAAGTCTTGCTTGTAGGAAGACTCAGAGCCTGGGATTTAACTCCATTTCTGAAGTGAAACACACAGCAGAGATCTCATCCATTGCACACACTCTGCTTTAGAGCAAGAAGCAAGCTCTTGCTTTCTATAGTCTCTAATACAGCAGGAAATTTGAGAGTGCTCAGAACAAAAGAACGGAGTTTCCTACACATACAGACCACATCTAGTCCAACTCTGCTTCTGAAACTGATACAAAGCACTGGTCCTCTAACATCCAATGCTTGTCAGTTAAGATGAGAAATGTGTGGGCTTCGTGAATGTTGTAGTTCGTTTAAGCTGAAAAGTGACTTCCCTTACCTGAAAGGAAGTCTTGTTTGTAGGAAGACTCAGAGAATGGGATTTAACTCCATTTCTGAAGTGAAACACACAGCAGAGTTCCCATCCATAGATCACACTCTCCTTTAGAGCAAGAAGCACGCTCTTGCTTTATAGAGTCTCTAAGACAGCAGGAAACATGAGTGTGCTGAGAGCAAAAGAACGGTGTTTCCTACACATACAGACGATATCTAGTCCAACTCTGCTTCTGCAACTGATACAAAGCACTGGTCCTCTAACATCCAATGCTTGTCATTTAAGATGAGTGCCCCGGCCAGCGGGGTGTCAATGGGGCCACCAATCCTGTGGGAGAGAATGGAAGGGACAGGGCGACACAAAGAGACAGCAGCAAGACAGTATTCTGATCAAGCCGCCAATCTTTATTGTTCTCCACATGGCTTATATAGCATAAGGGGGGAAGGGGCAGGAAGGAGGGAAAGGGAAAAGGGGCGTGTAGCACATGGAAGGGGTGCAAGACGTGTGAGGCAGATAGTGCACCTGCAAGATATCGGCTAAGGTCACTGGTCAGGGGCAGTATATTCTGATGCTAGACTGCCTGACCCTGGAATGCTCTTTATCTTCGGTTGTCATGGCACCCGACTGTGGGATGTTCTCTTACCTTGGGAGGCCTCTGGTTACTACTCTGGGAAGAGGCTTATGACTTGTTCTCTGGTCTAGCTAGTATTTTCTATGGTTCATGTTTGGTTCCTGACATCTTGGTCCCTAACAGATGAGAAACCTGTGAGCTTCATGAACGATGTAGTTCGTTTGAGCTGAAAAGTGCCTGCCCTTACCTGGAACGAAGTCTTGCTTGTAGGAAGACACAGAGCCTGGGATTTAACTCCATTTCTGAAGGGAAACACACAGCATAGTTCTCATCCATCGATCACACTCTGCTTTAGATCAAGAAGCACGCTCTTGCTTTCTTGAGTCTCTAATACATCAGGAAACGTGAGTGTGCTGAGAACAAAAGAACAGTGTTTCCTACACATAGGGGCCATATCTAGTTCAACACTGCTTCTGAAACTGACACAAAGCACAGGTCCTGTCACATCCAATGCTTTTTAATTAAGAGCAAGAAACGTGTGAGCTTCGTGTACGTTGTAGTTCTTTTGACCTGTAAAGTAACTGCCCTTACCTGAAAAGAACTCTTGCTCCTAGGAAGACTCAGAGCCTGGGATTTAACTCCAATTCTGTAGTGAACAACACAGCAGAGTTCCCATCCAATGATCACACTCTGCTTTAGAGCAAGAAGCACGCTCTTGCTTTCTAGAGTCTCTAAGACAGCAGGATACGTGAGTGTGCTGAGAACAACAGAACGGTGATTCCTACACATACGGACCATATCTATTCAAATCAGCTTCTGAAACTGATACAAAGCACTGGTCCTCTAACTTCCAATGCTTGTCAGTTAAGATGAGAAACGTGTGAGCTTCGTGAATGATGTACTGCACTTGAGCTGTGAAGTAACTGCCCTCTCCTGAAACGAAGTCTTGCTTGTAGGAAGACTCAGAGCCAGGGATTTAACTCCATTTCTGAAGTGAAACTCACCGCAGAGTTCTAACCCATTGATCACACTCTGCTTTAGAGCAAGAAGCACGCTCTTGCTTTCTAGAGTCTATAAGACAACAGGAAACGTGAGTGTGCTGAGAGCAAAAAACGGTGTTTCCTACACATACAGGCTATATCTAGTCCAACTCTGCTTCTGAAACTGATACAAAGCACTGGTCCTCTATCATCCAATGCTTGTCAGTTAAGATGAGAAACGTGTGAGATTTGAGAACTATGTAGTTCGTTTGAGATGTAAAGTAACTGCCCTTACCTGACATGAAGTCTTGCTTGTAGGAAGACTCAGAGCCTGGGATCTAACTCCATTTCTGTAGGGAAAGACACAGCAGAGTTCTCATCCATGGATCACACTCTGCTTTAGAGCTATTAGCACGCTCTTGCATTCTAGAGTCTCTAAAACATCAGGAAAGGTGAGTGTGCTAAGAACAACATAACGGTATTTCCTACACATAGGGACCATATCTAGTCCAACTCTGCTTCTGAAACTACAACAAACCACAGGTCCTCTAACACCCAATGCTTGTCAGTTAGGATGAGAACCCTGTGAGCTTCGTGAACGATGTCGTTCGTTTGAGATGAAAAGTAACTGCCCTTTCCTGAAACCAAGTCTTGCTTGTAGGAAGACACAGAGCCAGGGATTTAATTCCATTTCTGAAGTGAAACACACAGCAGAGTTCTCATCCATTTATCACATTCTGCATTAGATAAGAAGCACGCTCTTGCTTTCTAGAGTGTCTAAGACAAAGGAAACGTGACTGTGCTGAGAAAAACAGAACGGTGTTTCCTACACATACATACCATATCTAGTCAAACCCTGCTTCTGAAACTGGTACAAAGTACTGGTCCTCTAACATCCAATGCTTGTCATTTAAGATGAGAAACGTGTGAGCTTCATGAACGATGTAGTTTGTTTGAGCTGAAAAGTGCCTGCGCTTACCTGGAACGAAGTCTTGCTTGTAGGAAGACACAGAGCCTGGGATTTAACTCCATTCTGAAGTGAAACACACAGCAGAGTTCCCATCGATAGATCACAATCTGCTTTAGAGCAAGAAGCATGCTCTTGTTTTCTAGAGTCTCTAAGACAGCAGGAAAAGTAAGTGTGCTGAGAGCAAAAGAACGGTGTTTCCTACACATACAGACAATATCTAGTCCAACTCTGTTACGGAAACTGATACAAAGCACTGGTCCTCTAACATCCAATGCTTGTCTGTTAAGATGAGAAATGTGTGAGCTTCATGAATGATGTCGTTCGTTTGAGCTGAAAAGTGACTTCCCTTACCTGAAACGAAATCTTGCTTGTAGGAAGACACAGAGCCTGGGATTTAACTCTATTTCTAAAGTGAAACACACAGCAGAGTTCTCATCCATTGATCACACTCTGCTTTAGAGCAAGAAGCACGCTCTTGCTTTCTAGAGTCTCTAAAACAGCAGGAAACGTTAGTGTGCTGAGAACAACAGAACGGTATTTCCTACACATACGGACCATATCTAGTCCAACTCTGCTTCTGAAACTACAACAAACCACAGGTCCTCTAACACCCAATGCTTATCAGTTAGGATGAGAAACCTGTGAGCTTCGTGAACGATGTAGTTCGTTTGAGCTGTAAAGTAACTGCCCTTTCCTGAAACCAAGTCTTGCTTGTAGGAAGACTCAGAGCCAGGGATTTAATTCCATTTCTGAAGTGAAACACATAGCAGAGTTCCCATCCATTTATCACATTCTGCTTTAGATAAGAAGCATGCTCTTCCTTTCTAGAGTCTCTAAGACAATGGAAACGTGAATGTGCGGAGAAAAACAGAACGGTGTTTCCTACACTTACGTACCATATCTAGTCCAACCCTGCTTCTGAAACTGATACAAAGTACTGGTCCTCCAACATCCAATGCTTGTCATTTAAGATGGATTCATGTGGGCTTCATGAACGATGTAGTTCGTTTGAGCTGAAAAGGGCCTGCCCTTACCTGGAACGAAGTCTTCCTTGTAGGAAGACTCAGAGCCAGGGATTTAACTACATTTCTGAAGTGAAACACACCGCAGAGTTCTAATCCATTGATCACACTCGGCTTTAGAGCAAGAAGCACGCTCTTGCTTTCTAGAGTCTATAAGACAGCAGGAAACGTGAGTGTGCTGAGAGCAAAAGAACGGTGTTTCCTACACATACAGACTATATCTAGTCCAACTCTGCTTCTGAAACTGATACAAAGCACTGGTCCTCTATCATCCAATGCTTGTCAGTTAAGATGAGAAACGTGTGAGATTTGAGAACGATGTAGTTCGTTTGAGATGTAAAGTAACTGCCCTTACCTGACATGAAGTCTTGCTTGTAGGAAGACTCAGAGCCTGGATTTAACTCCATTACTGAAGGGAAAGACACAGCATAGTTGTCATCCATGGATCACACTCTGCTTTAGAGCTATTAGCACGCTCTTGCTTTCTAGAGTCTCTAATACAGCAGGAAACTTGAGTGTGCTCAGAACAAATGAACGGTGTTTCCTACATATACGGACCATATCTAGTTCAACTCTGCTTCTGAAACTGCAACAAACCACAGGATCTGTAACATCCAATGCTTATCAGTTAAGATAGAAACGTGTGAGCTTCGTGAATGATGCAGTTTGCTTGAGCTGTAAAGTAACTGCCCTTTCGTTAAACGCAGTCTTGATTGTAGGAAGACTCAGAGCCTGCGATTTAACTCTATTTCTAAAGTGAAACACACAGCAGAGTTTTCATCCATTGATCACACTCTGCTTTAGAGCAAGAAGCACGCTCTTGCTTTCTAGAGTCTCTAAAACAGCAGGAAACGTGAGTGTGCTGAGAACAACAGAACGGTATTTCCTACACATACGTACCATATCTAGTCCAACTCTGCTTCTGAAACTACAACAAACCACAGGTCCTCTAACACCCAATGCTTGTCAGATAGGATGAGAAACCTGTGAGCTTCGTGAACGATGTAGTTCGTTTGAGCTGTAAAGTAACTGCCCTTTCCTGAAACCAAGTCTTGCTTGTAGGAATACTCAGAGCCAGGGATTTAATTCCACTTCTGAAGAGAAACACACAGCAGGGTTCCCATCCATTTATCACATTCTGCTTTAGATAAGAAGCATGCTCTTGCTTTCTAGAGTCTCTAAGACAAAGGAAACGTGAGTGTGCTGAGAGCAAAAGTACGGGGTTTCCTACACATACAGACAATATCTAGTCCTACTCTTCTTCGGAAACTGATACAAAGCACTGGTACTCTAACATCCAATGCTTGTCATTTAAGATGAGAAACGTGTGAGCTTCATGAATGATGTAGTTCGTTTGAGCTGAAAAGTGCCTGCCCTTACCTGATATGAAGTCTTGCTTGTAGGACGACTCAGAGCCTGGGATTTAACTCCATTTCTGAAGGGAAAGACACAGCTTAGTTCTCATCCATGGATCACATTCTGCTTTAGAGCTATTAGCACGCTCTTGCTTTCTAGAGTTTCTAATACATCAGGAAAACTGGTGTGCTCAGAACAAATAAATGGTGTTTCCTACATACACGGACCATATCTAGTTCAACTCGGCTTCTGAAACTGCAACAAACCACAGGTCCTCTAACATCCAATGCTTGTCAGTTAAGATAAGAAACGTGTGAGCTTCGTGAATGATGTAGTTCGCTTGAGCTGTAAAGTAACTGCCCTTTCCTGCAACGAAGTCTTGCTTGTAGGAAGACTCAGAGCCTGGGATATAACTCCATTTCTGAAGTGAAACACACAGCAGAGTTCCCATCCATAGATCACACTCTGCTTTAGAGCAAGAAGCACGCTCTTGCTTTCTAGAGTCTCTAATACATCAGGAAACGTGAGTGTGCTGAGAACAAAAGAACGGTGTTTCCTACACATAGGGGCCATATCTAGTTCAACACTGCTTCTGAAACTGACACAAAACACAGGTCCTGTCACATCCAATGCTTTTTAATTAAGAGCAAGAAACGTGTGAGCTTCGTGTACGTTGTAGTTCTTTTGACCTGTAAAGTAACTGCCCTTACCTGAAACGAACTCTTGCTTGTAGGAAGACTCAGAGATTCGGATTTAACTCCAATTCTGTAGTGAATAACACAGCAGAGTTCCCATCCAATAATCACACTCTGCTTTAGAGCAAGAAGGACGCTCTTGCTTTCTAGAGTCTCTAAGACAGCAGGATACTTGAGTGTGCTGAGAACAACAGAACAGTGTTTCCTACACATACTGACCATATCTAGTCAAATCTGCTTCTGAAACTGATACAAAGCACTGGTCCTCTAACATCCAATGCTTGTCAGTTATTGATGAGAAACGTTGAGTTTGAGGAATGATGTAGTTCGTTTGAGCTGAAAAGTTACTGCGTTTACCTGATTCAAAGTCTTGCTTGTAGGAAGACTCAGAGCCAGGGATTTAACTCCATTTCAGAAGTGAAACACACCGCAGAGTTCTCATCCATTGATCACACTCGGCTTTAGAGCAAGAAGCACGCTCTTGCTTTCTAGAGTCTATAAGACAGCAGGAAACGTGAGTGTGCTGAGAGCAAAAGAACGGTGTTTCCTACACATACAGACTATATCTAGTCCAACTCTGCTTCTGAAACTGATACAAAGCACTGGTCCTCTATCATCCAATGCTTGTCAGTTAAGATGAGAAACGTGTGAGATTTGAGAATGATGTAGTTCGTTTGAGATATAAAGTAACTGCCCTTACCTGACAAGAAGTCTTGCTTGTAGGAAGACTCAGAGTGTGGGATGTAACTCCATTTCTGAAGGGAAAGACACAGCAGAGTACTCATCCATGGATCACACTCTGCTTTAGAGGTATTAGTACGCTCTTGCTTTCTAGAGTCTCTAAAACTTCAGGAAACTTGAGTGTGCTAAGAACAACATAACGGTATTTCCTACACATATGGACCATATCTTGTCCAAATATGCTTCTGAAACTTCAACAAACCACAGGTCCTCTAACACCCAATGCTTGTCATTTAAGATGAGAAACGTGTAAGCTTCATGAACGATGTCGTTCGTTTGAGCTGAAAAGTGCCTGCCCTTACCTGGAACGAAGTCTTGCTTGTAGGAAGACACAAAGCCTGGGATTTAACTCCATTTCAGAAGGGAAACACACAGCATAGTTCTCATCCATTGATCACACTCTGCTTTAGAGCAAGAAGCACGCTCTTGCTTTCTAGAGTCTCTAAAACAGCAGGAAACGTGAGTGTGCTGAGAACAAAAGAACGGTGTTTCCTAAACATAGGGGCCATATCTAGTTCTAATCTGCTTCTGAACTGAAACAAACCACAGGTCCTCTAACATCCAATGCTTGTCAGGTAAGATGAGAAACGTGTGAGCTTCGTGAATGATGTAGTTCACTTGAGCTGTAACGTAACTGCCCTTTCTTGAAACGAAGTCTTGCTTGTAGGAAGACTAAGAGCCTGGGATTTAACTCCATTTCTGAAGTGAAACACACAGCAGAGATCTCATCCATTGCACACACTCTGCTTTAGAGCAAGAAGCAAGCTCTTGCTTTCTATAGTCTCTAATACAGCAGGAAATTTGAGAGTGCTCAGAACAAAAGAACGGAGTTTCCTACACATACAGACCACATCTAGTCCAACTCTGCTTCTGAAACTGATACAAAGCACTGGTCCTCTAACATCCAATGCTTGTCAGTTAAGATGAGAAATGTGTGGGCTTCGTGAATGTTGTAGTTCGTTTAAGCTGAAAAGTGACTTCCCTTACCTGAAACGAAGTCTTGTTTGTAGAAAGACTCAGAGAATGGGATTTAACTCCATGTCTGAAGTGAAACACACAGCAGAGTTCCCATCCATAGATCACACTCTGCTTTAGAGCAAGAAGCACGCTCTTGCTTTCTTGAGTCTCTAATACATCAATAAACGTGTGTGTGCTGAGAACAAAAGAACGGTGTTTCCTACACATAGGGGCCATATCTAGTTCAACACTGCTTCTGAAACTGACACAAAACACAGGTCCTGTCACATCCAATGCTTTTTAATTAAGAGCAAGAAACGTGTGAGCTTCGTGTACGTTGTAGTTCTTTTGACCTGTAAAGTAACTGCCCTTACCTGAAACGAACTCTTGCTTGTAGGAGTCTCAGAGCCTGGGATTTAACTCCAATTCTGTAGTGAATAACACAGCAGAGTTCCCATCCAATGATCACACTCTGGTTTAGAGCAAGAAGCACGCTCTTGCTTTCTAGAGTCTCTAAGACAGCAGGATACGTATAAGTGCTGAGAACAACAGAACGGTGTTTCCTACACATACGGACCAATACTAGTCAAATCTGCTTCTGAAACTGATACAAAGCACTGGTCCTCTCACATCCAATGCTTGTCAGTTAAGATGAGAAACGTGTGAGCTTCGTGAACGATGTAGTTCACTTGAGCTGTGAAGTAACTGCCCTTTCCTGAAACGAAGTCTTGCTTGTAGGAAGACTCAGAGCCAGGGATTTAACTCCATTTCTGAAGTGAAACTCACCGCAGAGTTCTAATCCATTGATCACACTCTGTTTTAGAGCAAGAAGCATGCTCTTGCTTTCTAGAGTCTATAAGAGAGCAGAAAACGTGAGTGTGCTGAGAGCAAAAGAACGGTGTTTAATACACATACAGACTATATCTAGTCCAACTCTGCTTCTGAAACTGATACAAAGCACTGGTCCTCTATCATCCAATGCTTTTCAGTTAAGATGAGAAACGTGTGAGATTTGAGAACGATGTAGTTCGTTTGAGATATAAAGTAACTGCCCTTACCTGACATGAAGTCTTGCTTGCAGGAAGACTCAGAGCCTGGGATTTAACTCCATTTCTGAAGGGAAAGACACAGCAAAGTTCTCATCCATGGATCACACTCTGCTTTAGAGCTATTAGCACGCTCTTGCATTCTAGAGTCTCTAAAACATCAGGAAAGCTGAGTGTGCTAAGAACAACATAACGGTATTTCCTACACATACGGACCATATCTAGTCCAACTCTGCTTCTGAAACTACAACAAACCACAAGTCCTCTAACACCCAATACTTGTCAGTTAGGATGAGAAACCTGTGAGCTTCGTGAACGATGTCGTTCATTTGAGCTGAAAAGTAACTGCCCTTTCCTGAAACCAAGTCTTGCTTGTAGGAAGACACAGAGCCAGGGATTTAATTCCATTTCTGAAGTGAAACACACAGCAGAGTTCTCATCCATTTATCACATTCTGCATTAGATAAGAAGCACGCTCTTGCTTTCTAGAGTCTCTAAGACAAAGGAAACGTGACTGTGCTGAGAAAAACAGAACGGGGTTTCCTAAACATAGCGCCCATATCTAGTTCTAATCTGCTTCTGAAACTGAAACAAACCACAGGTCCTCTAACATCCAATGCTTGTCAGTCAAGATGAGAAACGTGTGAGCTTCGTGAATGATGTAGTTCTCTTGAGCTGTGAAGTAACTGCCCTTTCCTGAAACGAAGTCTTGCTTGTAAGAAGACTCAGAGCCAGGGATTTAACTCCATTTCTGAAGGGAAACACAAAGCATAGTTCTCATCCATCGATCACACTCTGCTTTAGAGCAAGAAGCATGCTCTTGCTTTCTAAAGTCTATAAGACAACAGGAAACGTGAGTGTGCTGAGAGCAAAAGAACGGTGTTTCCTACACATACAGACGATATCTAGTCCAAAACTGTTTCTGAAACTGATACAAAGCACTGGTCCTCTATCATCCAATGCTTGTCAGTTAAGATGAGAAACGTGTGAGATTCAAGAACGATGTAGTTCGTTTGAGATGTAAAGTAACTGCCCTTACCTGACATGAAGTCTTGCTTGTAGGAAGACTCAGAGCCTGGGATTTAACTCCATTTCTGAAGGGAAAGACACAGCAAAGTTCTCTTCCATGGATCACACTATGCATTAGAGCTATTAGCACGCTCTTGCTTTCTAGAGTCTCTAAGAAAGCAGGAAACGTGAGTGTGCTGAGAGCAAAAGAAAGGTGTTTCCTACACATACAGACGATATCTAGTCCAACTCTGCTTCGGAAACTGATACAAAGCACTGGTCCTCTAAAATCCAATGCTTGTCAGTTAAGATGAGAATTGTTGAGCTTCATGAATGATGTAGTTCGTTTGAGCTGAAAAGTGACTTCCCTTACCTGAAATGAAGTCTTGCTTGTAGGAAGACACAGAGCCTGGGATTTAACTCTATTTCTGAAGTGAAACACACAGCAGAGTTCTCACCCATTGATCACACTCTGCTTTAGAGCAAGAAGCACGCTCTTGCTTTCTAGAGTCTCTGAAACAGCAGGAAATGTGAGTGGGCTGAGAACAACAGAACGGTATTCCCTACACATACGGACCATATCTAGCCCAACTCTGCTTCTGAAACTACAACAAACCACAGGTCCCCTAACACCCAATGCTTGTCAGTTAGGATGAGAATCCTGTGAGCTTCGTGAAAGATGTGGTTCGTTTCAGCTGTAAAGTAACTGCCCATTCCTGAAACCAAGTCTTGCTTGTAGGAAGACACAGAGCCAGGGATTTAATTCCATTTCTGAAGTGAAACACACAGCAGAGTTCTCATCCATTTATCACATTCTGCTTTAGATAAGAAGAATGCTCTTGCTTTTTAGAGTCTCTAAGACTAAGGAAACGTGACTGTGCTGAGAAAAACAGAACAGTGTTTCCTACACATAAGTACCATATCTAGTCCAACCCTGCTTCGGAAACTGATACAAAGTACTGGTCCTCTAACATCCAATGCTTGTCATTTAAGATGAGAAACATGTGAGCTTCATGAACGATGTAGTTCGTTTGAGCTGAAAAGTGCCTGCCCTTACCTGGAACGAAGTCTTGCTTGTAGGAAGACACAGAGCCTGGGATTTAACTCCATTTCTGAAGGGAAACACACAGCATAGTTCTCATCCATCGATCACACTCTGCTTTAGAGCAAGAAGCACGCTCTTACTTTCTAGAGTCTCTAAAACAGCAGGAAACATGAGTGTGCTGAGAACAAAAGAACGGTGTTTCCTAAACATAGGGGCCATATCTAGTTCTAATCTGCTTCTGAAACTGAAACAAACCACAGGTCCTCTAACATCCAATGCTTGTCAGGTAAGATGAGAAACGTGTGAGCTTCGTGAATGATGTAGTTCACATGAGCTGTAAAGTAACTGCCCATCTTGAAACGAAGTCTTGCTTGTAGGAAGACTCAGAGCCAGGGATTTAACTCCATTTCTGAAGTGAAACACACAGCAGAGATCTCATCCATTGCACACACTCTACTTTAGAGCAAGAAGCAAGCTCTTGCTTTCTATAGTCTCTAATACAGCAGGAAATTTGAGAGTGCTCAGAAAAAAAAAACGGAGTTTTCTACACATACAGACCACATCTATTCCAACTCTGCTTCTGAAATTGATACAAAGCACTGGTCCTCTAACATCCAATGACTGTCAGTTAAGATGAGAAATGTGTGGGCTTCGTGAATGTTGTAGTTTGTTTAAGCTGAAAAGTGACTTCCCTTACCTGCAACAAAGTCTTGTTTGTAGGAAGACTCAGAGAATGGGATTTAACTCCATTTCTGAAGTGAAACACACAGCAGAGTTCCCATCCATAGATCACACTCTGCTTTAGAGCAAGAAGCATGCTCTTGCTTTATAGAGTCTCTAAGACAGCAGGAAACATGAGTGTGCTGAGAGCAAAAGAACGGTGTTTCCTACACATACAGACGATATCTAGTCCAACTCTGCTTCTGAAACTGATACAAAGCACTGGTCCTCTAACATCCAATGCTTGTCATTTAAGATGAGAAACCTGTGAGCTTCATGAACGATGTAGTTCGTTTGAGCTGAAAAGTGCCTGCCCTTACCTGGAATGAAGTCTTGCTTGTAGGAAGACACAGAGCCTGGGATTTAACTCCATTTCTGAAGGGAAACACACAGCATAGTTCTCATCCATCGATCACACTCTGCATTAGATCAAGAAGCACGCTCTTGCTTTCTTGAGTCTCTAATACATCAGGAAACTTGAGTGTGCTGAGAACAAAAGAACGGTGTTTCCTACACATAGGGGCCATATCTAGTTCAACACTGCTTCTGAAACTGACACAAAACACAGGTCCTGTCACATCCAATGCTTTTTAAATAAGAGCAAGAAACGTGTGAGCTTCGTGTACGTTGTAGTTCTTTTGACCTGTAAAGTAACTGCCCTTACGTGAAATGAACTCTTGCTCCTATGAAGACTCAGAGCCTGGGATTTAACTCCAATTCTGTAGTGAACAACACAGCAGAGTTCCTATCCAATGATCACACTCTGCTTTAGAGCAAGAAGCACGCTCTTGCTTTCTAGAGTCTCTAAGACAGCAAGATACGTGAGTGTGCTGAGAACAACAGAACGGTGTTTCCTACACATACGGACCATATCTAGTCAAATCTGCTTCTGAAACTGATACAAAGCACTGGTCCTCTAACTTCCAATGCTTGTCAGTTAAGATGAGAAACGTGTGAGCTTCGTGAATGATGTAGTTCCCTTGAGCTGTGAAGTAACTGCCCTTTCCTGAAACGAAGTCTTGCTTGTAGGAAGACTCAGAGCCAGGGATTTATCTCCATTTCTGAAGTGAAACTCACCACAGAGTCCTAATCGATTTTTCACACTCTGCTTTAGAGCAAGAAGCACGCTCTTGCTTTCTAGAGTCTATAAGACAGCAGGAAACGTGAGTGTGCTGAGAGCAAAAGAACGGTGTTTCCTACACATACAGACTATATCTATTCCAAATCTTCTTCTGAAACTGGTACAAAGCACTGGTCCTCTATCATCCAATGCTTGTCAGTTAAGATAAGAAACGTGTGAGATTTGAGAACGATGTAGTTCGTTTGAGATGTAAAGTAACTGCCCTTACCTGACATGAAGTCTTGCTTGTAGGAAGACTCAGAGCCTGGGATTTAACTCCATTTCTGAAGGGAAAGACACAGCAGAGTTCTCATCCATGGATCACACTCTGCTTTAGAGCTATTAGCATGCTCTTGCATTCTAGAGTCTCTAGAACATCAGGAAAGGTGTGTGTGCTAAGAACAACATAACGGTATTTCCTACACATACGGACCATATCTAGTCCAACTCTGCTTCTGAAACTACAACAAACCACAGGTCCTCTAACACCCAATGCTTGTCATTTAGGATGAGAAACCTGTGAGCTTCGTGAACGATGTCGTTCGTTTGAGCTGGAAAGTAACTGCCCTTTCCTGAAACCAAGTCTTGCTTGTAGGAAGACACAGAGCCAGGGATTTAATTCCATTTCTGAAGTGAAACACACAGCAGAGTTCTCATCCATTTATCACATTCTGCATTAGATAAGAAGCATGCTCTTGCTTTCTAGAGTCTCTAAGAGAAAGGAAACGTGAGTGTGCTGAGGAAAACCGAACAGTGTTTCCTACCCATAGGTACAATATCTAGTCAAACCCTGCTTCTGAAACTGATACAAAGTACTGGTCCTCTAACATCCAATGCTTGTCATTTAAGATGAGAAACGTGTGAGCTTCATAAACGATGTAGTTCGTTTGAGCTGAAAAGTGCCTGCCCTTACCTGGAACGAAGTCTTGCTTGTAGGAAGACACAGAGCCTGGCATTTAACGCCATTTCTGAAGGGAAACACAGAGCATATTTCTCATCCATCGATCACACTCTGCTTTAGAGCAAGAAGCACGCTCTTGCTTTCTAGATTCACTAAGACAGCAGGAAACGTGAGTGTGCTGAGAACAAAAAAACAGTGTTTCCTACACATACGTACCATATCTAGTCCATCCCTGCTTCTAAAGCTGATAAAAACCACAGGTCCTCTAACATTCAATGCTTGTCAGTTAAGATTAGAATCGTGTGAGCTTCGTGAACGATGTAGTTCGTTTGAGCTGAATAGTGACAGCCCTTACCTGAAACGAAGTCTTCCTAGTAGGAAGACACAGAGCCAGCGATTTAAATCCATTTCTGAAGGGAAACACACAGCAGAGTTCTCATCCATTGATCATACTCTGCTTTAGAGCAAGAAGCACGCTCTTGCTTTCTAGAGTCTCTAAGACTGCTGGAAACGTGAGTGTGCTGAGAACAAAAGAACGGGGTTTGCTACACATATGGACCATATATTGTCCAACTCTGCTTCTGAAACTGATACAAAGTACTGGTCCTCTAACATCCAATGCTTGTGATTTAAGATGAGAAACGCGTGAGCTTCATCAACGATGTAGTTCGTTTGAGCTGAAAAGTGCCTGCCCTTACCTGGAACGTAGTCTTGCTTGTAGGAAGACACAGAGCCTGGGATTTAACTCCATTTCTGAAGGGAAACACACAGCATAGTTCTCATCCATCGATCACACTCTGCATTAGATCAAGAAGCACGCTCTTGCTTTCTTGAGTCTCTAATACATCAGGAAACTTGAGTGTGCTGAGAACAAAAGAACGGTGTTTCCTACACATAGGGGCCATATCTAGTTCAACACTGCTTCTGAAACTGACACAAAACACAGGTCCTGTCACATCCAATGCTTTTTAAATAAGAGCAAGAAACGTGTGAGCTTCGTGTACGTTGTAGTTCTTTTGACCTGTAAAGTAACTGCCCTTACGTGAAATGAACTCTTGCTCCTATGAAGACTCAGAGCCTGGGATTTAACTCCAATTCTGTAGTGAACAACACAGCAGAGTTCCTATCCAATGATCACACTCTGCTTTAGAGCAAGAAGCACGCTCTTGCTTTCTAGAGTCTCTAAGACAGCAAGATACGTGAGTGTGCTGAGAACAACAGAACGGTGTTTCCTACACATACGGACCATATCTAGTCAAATCTGCTTCTGAAACTGATACAAAGCACTGGTCCTCTAACTTCCAATGCTTGTCAGTTAAGATGAGAAACGTGTGAGCTTCGTGAATGATGTAGTTCCCTTGAGCTGTGAAGTAACTGCCCTTTCCTGAAACGAAGTCTTGCTTGTAGGAAGACTCAGAGCCAGGGATTTATCTCCATTTCTGAAGTGAAACTCACCACAGAGTCCTAATCCATTGATCACACTCTGCTTTAGAGCAAGAAGCACGCTCTTGCTTTCTAGAGTCTATAAGACAGCAGGAAACGTGAGTGTGCTGAGAGCAAAAGAACGGTGTTTCCTACACATACAGACTATATCTATTCCAAATCTTCTTCTGAAACTGATACAAAGCACTGGTCCTCTATCATCCAATGCTTGTCAGTTAAGATAAGAAACGTGTGAGATTTGAGAACGATGTAGTTCGTTTGAGATGTAAAGTAACTGCCCTTACCTGACATGAAGTCTTGCTTGTAGGAAGACTCAGAGCCTGGGATTTAACTCCATTTCTGAAGGGAAAGACACAGCAGAGTTCTCATCCATGGATCACACTCTGCTTTAGAGCTATTAGCATGCTCTTGCATTCTAGAGTCTCTAAAACATCAGGAAAGCTGAGTGTGCTAAGAACAACATAACGGTATTTCCTACACATACGGACCATATCTAGTCCAACTCTGCTTCTGAAACTACAACAAACCACAGGTCCTCTAACACCCAATGCTTGTCAGTTAGGATGAGAAACCTGTGAGCTTCGTGAACGATGTCGTTCGTTTGAGCTGGAAAGTAACTGCCCTTTCCTGAAACCAAGTCTTGCTTGTAGGAAGACACAGAGCCAGGGATTTAATTCCATTTCTGAAGTGAAACACACAGCAGAGTTCTCATCCATTTATCACATTCTGCATTAGATAAGAAGCATGCTCTTGCTTTCTAGAGTCTCTAAGAGAAAGGAAACGTGAGTGTGCTGAGGAAAACCGAACGGTGTTTCCTACCCATAGGTACCATATCTAGTCAAACCCTGCTTCTGAAACTGATACAAAGTACTGGTCCTCTAACATCCAATGCTTGTCATTTAAGATGAGAAACGTGTGAGCTTCATAAACGATGTAGTTCGTTTGAGCTGAAAAGTGCCTGCCCTTACCTGGAACGAAGTCTTGCTTGTAGGAAGACACAGAGCCTGGCATTTAACGCCATTTCTGAAGGGAAACACAGAGCATATTTCTCATCCATCGATCACACTCTGCTTTAGAGCAAGAAGCACGCTCTTACTTTCTAGATTCTCTAAGACAGCAGGAAACGTGAGTGTGCTGAGAACAAAAAAACAGTGTTTCCTACACATACGTACCATATCTAGTCCAACCCTGCTTCTAAAGCTGATAAAAACCACAGGTCCTCTAACATTCAATGCTTGTCAGTTAAGATTAGAAACATGTGAGCTTCGTGAACGATGTAGTTCGTTTGAGCTGAATAGTGTCAGCCCTTACCTGAAATGAAGTCTTCCTTGTAGGAAGACACAGAGCCAGCGATTTAAATCCATTTCTGAAGGGAAACACACAGCAGAGTTC
The DNA here is from genome assembly GCA_949786385.1 of Onychomys leucogaster. NCBI lineage: Eukaryota > Metazoa > Chordata > Mammalia > Rodentia > Cricetidae > Onychomys > Onychomys leucogaster. Next base: position 836,107 of record CATKUP010000009.1, on the reverse strand, counting down.
TCATCCATTGATCATACTCTGCTTTAGAGCAAGAAGCACGCTCTTGCTTTCTAGAGTCTCTAAGACTGCTGGAAACGTGAGTGTGCTGAGAACAAAAGAATGGGGTTTGCTACACATATGGACCATATATTGTCCAACTCTGCTTCTGAAACTGATACAAAGTACTGGTCCTCTAACATCCAATGCTTGTCATTTAAGATGAGAAACGCGTGAGCTTCATCAACGATGTAGTTCGTTTGAGCTGAAAAGTGCCTGCCCTTACCTGGAACGTAGTCTTGCTTGTAGGAAGACACAGAGCCTGAGATTTAACTCCATTTCTGGAGGGAAACACACAGCACAGTTCTCATCCATGAAACACACTCTGCTTTAGAGCAAGAAGCACGCCCTTGCTTTCTAGAATCTCTAACACTGCAAAAAAAGTGAGTGTGCTGAAAACAAAAGAACGGTTTTCCTACACATACAGACCATATCTAGTTCAACTCGGCTTCTGAAGCTGATAAAAACCACATGTCCTCTAACATTCAATGCTTGTCAGTTAAGATCAGAAACATGTGAGCTTCGTGAACGATGTAGTTCGTTTGAGCTGAAAAGTGATTGCCCTTACCTGAAACGAAGTCTTCCTTGTAGGAAGACACAGAGCATGCGATTTAACTCCATTTCTGAAGTGAAACACACAGCAGAGTTCTCATTCATTGATCACACTCTGCTTTAGAGCAAGAAGCACGCTCTTGTATTCTAGAGTCTCTAAAACACCAGGAAACATGAGTGTCCTGAGAAAAACAGAACGGTAGTTCCTACACATAGGGACCATATCTGGTCCAACTCTGCTTCTGAAACTACAACAAACCACAGGTCCTCTAACACCCAATACTTGTCAGTTAGGATGAGAAAACTGTCAGCTTCGTGAACGATGTAGTTCGTTTGAGCTCTAAAGTAACTGCCCTTTCCTGAAACCAAGTCTTGCTCGTAGGAAGACTCAGAGCCAGGGATTTAATTCCATTTCTGAAGTGAAACACACAGCAGAGTTCTCATCCATTTATCACATTCTGCTTTAGATAAGAAGCATGCTCTTGCTTTCTAGAGTCTCTAAGACACAGGAAACGTGACTGTGCTGAGAAAAACAGAACGGTGTTTCCTACGCTTACAGACGATATTTAGTCCAACTCTGCTTCAGAAACTGATACAAAGCACTGGTCCTCTAACATCCAATGCTTGTCATTTAAGATGCGAAACGTGTGAGCTTCATGAATGATGTAGTTCCTTTGAGTTGAAAAGTGACTGCCCTTACCTGGAACGAAGTCTTGCTTTTAGGAAGACACAGAGCCTGGGATTTAACTCCATTTCTGAAGTAAAACACACAGCATAGTTCTCATTCATTGATCACACTCTGCTTTAGAGCAAGAAGCACGCTCTTGTTTCCTAGAGTCTCTAAAACAGCAGGAAACATGAGTGTCCTGAGAAAAACAGAATGGTAGTTCCTACACATACGGACCATATCTGGTCCAACTCTGCTTCTGAAAGTACAACAAACCACAGGTCCTCTAACACCCAATGCTTGTCAGTTAGGATGTGAAACCTGTGAGCTTCGAGAACGATGTAGTTCCTTTGAGCTCTAAAGTAACTGCCCTTTCCTGAAACCAAGTCTTGCTTGTAGGAAGACTCAGAGCCAGGGATTTAACTCCATTTCTGAAGTGAAACACACCACAGAGTTCTAATCCATTGATCACACTCTGCTTTAGAGCAAGAAGCACTCTCTTGCTTTCTAGAGTCTATAAGACAGCAGGAAACATGAGTGTGCTCAGAAAAAAGGAATGGTTTTTCCTACACATATGGACCATATCTAGTCCAACTCTGGTTCTGAAAGTGATACAATGCACTGGTCCTCTAACATCCAATGCTTGTCAGTTAAGATGAGAAACGTGTGAGATTCGAGAACGATGTAGTTCGTTTGAGCTGAAAAGTGAATTCCCTTACCTGAAACGACGTCTTGCTTGTAGGAAGACACAGAGCCTGGGATTTAACTCTATTTCTGAAGTGAAACACACAGCAGAGTTCTCATTCATTGATCACACTCTGCTTTAGAGCAAGAAGCACGCTCTTGCTTTCTAGAGTCTCTAATAGAGCATGAAACGTGAGTGTGCTCTGAACAAAGAACGGTGTTTCCTACAAATACGGACCATATCTAGTCCAACTCTGCTTCTGAAACTACAACAAAACACAGGTCCTCTAACACCCAATGCTTGTCAGTTAGGATGAGAAACCTCTGAGCTTCGTGAACGATGTAGTTCGTGTGAGCTGTAAAGTAACTGCCCTTTCCTGAAACTAAGTCTTGATTGTAGGAAGACTCAGAGCCAGTGATTTAATTCCATTTCTGAACTGAAACACACAGCAGAGTTCTCATCCATTTATCACATTCTGCTTTAGATAAGAAGCATGCTCTTGCTTTCTAGAGGCTCTAAGACAAAGGAAACGTGAGTGTGCTGAGGAAAACAGAACGGTGTTTCCTACCCATACGTACCATATCTAGTCCAACCCTGCTTCTGAAACTGATACAAAGTACTGGTCCTCTAACATCCAATGCTTGTCATTTAAGATCAGAAACGTGTGAGCTTCATGAAGGATGTAGTTCGTTTGAGCTGAAAAGTGCCTGCCCTTACCTGGAACGAAGTCTTGCTTGTAGGAAGACACAGAGCCTGAGATTTAACTCCATTTCTGGAGGGAAACACACAGCACAGTTCTCATCCATGAAACACACTCTGCTTTAGAGCAAGAAGCACGGCCTTGCTTTCTAGAATCTCTAACACAGCAGAAAAAGTGAGTGTGCTGAGAACAAAAGAACGGTTTTCCTACACATACGGACCATATCTAGTTCAACTCCGCTCCTGAAGCTGATGAAACCACTGGTCCTCTAACATTCAATGCTTTTCAGTTAAGTTCAGAAACGTGTGAGCTTCGTGAACCATGTAGTTCGTTTGAGCTGAAATGTGACTGCCCTTACCTGAAACGAAGTCTTCCTTGTAGGAAGACACAGAGCCAGCGATTTAACTCCATTTCTGAAGGGAAACACACAGCAGAGTTCTCATCCATTGATCATACTCTGCTTTAGAACAAGAAGCACTCTCTTGCTTTCTAGAGTCTCTAAGACAGCTGGAAACGTGAGTGTGCTGAGAACAAAAGAACGGTGTTACCTACACATATGGACCATATATTGTCCAACTCTGCTTCTGAAACTGACACAAAGTACTGGTCCTCTAACATCCAATGCTTGTCATTTAAGATGAGAAACGTGTGAGCTTCATGAACGATGTAGTTCGTTTGAGTTGAAAAGTGACTGCTCTTACCTGGAACGAAGTCTTGCTTGTAGGAAGACACAGAGCCTGGGATTTAACTCCATTTCTGAAGTAAAACACACAGCATAGTTCTCATTCATCTATCACACTCTGCTTTAGAGCAAGAAGCACGCTCTTGCTTTCTAGAGTCTCTAAGACAGCAGGAAACATGAGTGTGCTGAGAGCAAAAGAAAGGTGTTTCCTACACATACAGACGATATCTAGTCCAACTCTGCTTCGGAAACTGATACAAAGCACTGGTCCTCTAATATCCAATGCTTGTCAGTTAAGATGAGAAACGTGTGAGCTTCATGAATGATGTAGTTTGTTTGAGCTGAAAAGTGACTTCCCTTACCTGAAACGAAGTCTTGCATGTAGGAAGACACAGAGCCTGGGATTTAACTCTATTTCAGAAGTGAAACACACAGCAGAGTTCTCATCCATTGATCACAATCTGCTTTAGAGCAAGAAGCACGCTCTTCTTTTCTAGAGTCTCTAAAACAGCAGGAAACATGAGTTTGCTGAGAAAAACTGAACGGTAGTTCCTACACATAGGGAACATATCTGGTCCAACTCTGCTTCTGAAACTACAACAAACCACAGGTCCTCTAACACCCAATGCTTGTCAGGTAGGATGAGAAACCTGTGAGCTTCGTGAACGATGTAGTACGTTTGAGCTCTAAAGTAACTGCCCTTTCCTGAAACCAAGTCTTGCTTGTAGGAAGACTCACAGCCAGGGATTCAATTCCATTTCTAAAGTGAAACACACAGCAGAGTTCTCATCCATTTATCACATTCTGCTTTAGATAAGAAGCATGCTCTTGCTTTCTAGAGTCTCTAAGACAGCAGGAAACGTTAGTGTGCTGAGAACAAAAGAACGGTGTTTCCTAAACATAGCGGCCATATATAGTTCTAATCTGCTTCTGCAACTGAAACAAACCACAGGTCCTCTAACATCCAATGCTTGTCAGTTAAGATGAGAATCGTGTGAGCTTCGTGAATGATGTAGTTCACTTGAGCTGTGAAGTATCTGCCCTTTCCTGAAACGAAGTCTTTCTTATAGGAAGACTCAGAGCCAGGGATTTAACTACATTTCTGAAGGGAAACACACCGCAGAGTCCTAATCCATTGATCACACTCTGCTTTAGAGGAAGAAGCACGCTCTTGCTTTCTAGAGTCTATAGGACAGCAGGAAACGTGAGTGTGCTCAGAAGAAAAGAACGGTGTTTCCTACACATATGGACCATACCTAGTCCAACTCTGCTTCTGAAACTGATACAAAGCACTGGTCCTCTAACATCCAATGCTTGTCAGTTAAGATGAGAAACGTGTGAGATTCGAGATCGATGTAGTTGGTTTGAGATGTAAAGTAACTGTCCTTACATGACATGAAGTCTTGCTTGTCGGAAGACTCAGAGCCTGGGATTTCACTCCATTTCTGAAGGGAAAGACACAGCAAAGTTGTCATCCATGGATCACACTCTGCTTTAGAGCTATTAGCACGCCCTTGCTTTCTAGAATCTCTAATACAGCAGGAAACTTGAGTGTGCTCAGAACAAATGAACGGTGTTTCCTACATATACAGACCATATCTAGTTCAACTCTGCTTCTGAAACTGCAACAAACCACAGGTCCTCTAACATCCAATGCTTGTCAGTTAAGATAAGAAATGTGTGAGCTTCGTGAATGATGTAGTTCGCTTGAGCTGTGAAGTATCTGCCCTTTCCTGAAACGAAGTCTTGCTTGTGGGAAGACTCAGAGCCTGGGATTTAACTTCATTTCTGAAGTGAAACACACAGCAGAGTTCCCATCAATAGATCACACTCTGCTTTAGAGCAAGAAGCACGCTCTTGCTTTCTAGAGTCTATAAGACAGCAGGAAACGTGAGTGTGCTCAGAACATAAGAACGGTGTTTCCTACACATATGGACCATACCTAGTCCAACTCTGCTTCTGAAACTGATACAAAGCACTGGTCCTCTAACATCCAATGCTTGTCAGTTAAGATGAAAACGTGTGAGATTCGAGATCAATGTAGTTCTTTTGAGATGTAAAGTAACTGCCCTTACATGACATGAAGTCTTGCTTGTTGGAAGACTCAGAGCCTGGGATTTCACTCCATTTCTGAAGGGAAAGACACAGCAAAGTTCCCATCCATGGATCACACTCTGCTTTAGAACAAGAAGCACGCTCTTGTTTTCTAGAGTCTCTAAAACAGCAGGAAACCTGAGTGTGCTGAGAACAACAGAACGGTAGTTCCTACACATACGGACCATATCTAGTCCAACTCTGCTTCTGAAACTACAACAAACCACAGGTCCTCTAACACCCAATGATTGTCACTTAGGATGAGAAACCTGTGAGCTTCGTGAAAGATGTAGTTCGTTTGAGCTGAAAAGTACCTGCCCTTACCTGGAACGAAGTCTTGCTTGTAGGAAGACACAGAGCCTGGGATTTAACTCCATTTCTGAAGGGAAACACACAGCATAGTTCTCCTCCATCGAACACACTCTGCTTTAGAGCAAGAAGCACGCTCTTGCTTTCTAGAGTCTCGAAGACAGCAGGAAACGTGAGTGTGCTGAGAACAAAAGAACGGTGTTTCCTAAACATAGCGGCCATATCTAGTTCTAATCTGCTTCTGAAACTGCAACAAACTACAGCTCCTCTAACATCCAATGCTTGTCAGTTAAGATAAGAAATGTGTGAGCTTCGTGAATGATGTAGTTCGCTTGAACTGTAAAGTAACTGCGATTTCCTGAAACGAAGTCTTGCTTGTGGGAAGACTCAGAGCCTGGGATTTAACTCCATTTCTGAAGTTAAACACACAGCAGAGTTCCCATCCATAGATCACACTCTGCTTTAGAGCAAGAAGCACGCTCTTGCTTTCTAGAGTATCTAAGACAGCAGGAAACGTGAGTGTGCTGAGAGCAGAAGAACAGTGTTTCCTACACATACAGACGATATCTAGTCCAACTCTGCTTTCGGAAACTACAACAAACCACAGGTAATCTAACACCTAATGCTTGTCAGTTAGGATGAGAATCCTGTGAGCCACGTGAAAGATGTAGTTCGTTTGAGATGTAAAGTAACTGCCCTTTCCTGAAACAAAGTCTTGCTTGTAGGAAGACTCAGAGCCAGGGATTTAATTCCATTTCTGAAGTAAAACGCACAGCAGAGTTCTCATCCATTTATCACATTCTGCTTTAGATAAGTAGCATGCTCTTGCTTTCTAGAGTCTCTAAGACAAAGGAAATGTGATTGTGCTGAGAAAAAGTGAACGGTGTTTCCTACACATACATACCATATCTAGTCCAACCCTGCTTCTGAAACTGATACAAAGTACTGGTCGTCTAACATCCAATGCTTGTCATTTAATATGAGAAACGTGTGAGCTTCATGAACGATGTAGTTCGTTTGAGCTGAAAAGTGCCTGCCCTTACCTGGAACGAAGTCTTGCTTGTAGGAAGACACAGAGCCTGGGATTTAACTCCATTTCGGAAGGGAAACACACAGCATAGTTCTCATCCATCGATCACACTCTGCTTTAGAGCAAGAAGCACGCTCTTGCTTTCTAGAGTATCTAAGACAGCAGGAAACGTGAGTGTGCTGAGAGCAGAAGAACAGTGTTTCCTACACATACAGACGATATCTAGTCCAACTCTGCTTTCGGAAACTACAACAAACCACAGGTAATCTAACACCCAATGCTTGTCAGTTAGGATGAGAAACCTGTGAGCTTCGTGAATGATGTAGTTCGTTTGAGATGTACAGTAACTGCCCTTTCCTGAAACAAAATCTTGCTTGTAGGAAGACTCAGAGCCAGGGATTTAATTCCATTTCTGAAGTGAAACACACAGCAGAGTTCTCATCCATTTATCACATTCTGCTTTAGGTAAGAAGCATGCTCTTGCTTTCTAGAGTCTCTAAGACAAAGGAAATGTGACTGTGCTGAGAAAAACAGAACGGTGTTTCCTACACATACGTACCATATCTAGTCCAACCCTGCTTCTGAAACTGATACAAAGTACTGGTCCTCTAACATCCAATGCTTGTCATTTAAGATGAGAAACGTGTGAGCTTCATGAACGATGTAGTTTGTTTGAGCTGAAAAGTGCCTGCCCTTACCTGGAACGAAGTCTTGCTTGTAGGAAGACACAGAGCCTGGGATTTAACTCCTTTTCTGAAGGGAAACACACAGCATAGTTCTCATCCATCGATCACACTCTGCTTTAGAGCAAGAAGCACGCTCTTGCTTTCTAGAGTCTCTAACACAGCAGGAAACATGAGTGTGCTGAGAACAAAAGAACGGTGTTTCCTAAACATAGCGGCCATATCTAGTTCTAATCTGCTTCTGCAACTGAAACAAACCACAAGTCCTCTAACATCCAATGCTTGTCAGTTAAGATGAGAATCGTGTAAGCTTCGTGAATGATGTAGTTCACTTGAGCTGTGAAGTATCTGCCCTTTCCTGAAACGAAGTCTTTCTTATAGGAAGACTCAGAGAAAGGGATTTAACTCCATTTCTGAAGGGAAACACACTGCAGAGTTCTATTCCTTTGATCACTCTCTGCTTTAGAGCAAGAAGCACGCTCTTGCTTTCTAGAGTCTATAAGACAGCAGGAAACGTGAGTGTGCTCAGAACAAATGAACGGTGTTACCTACACATATGGACCATACCTAGTCCAACTCTGCTTCTGAAACTGATACAAAGCACTGGTCCTCTAACATCCAATGCTTGTCAGTTAAGATGAGAAACGTGTGAGATTCGAGATCAATGTAGTTCGTTTGAGATATAAAGTAACTGCCCTTACATGACATGAAGTCTTGCTTGTCGGAAGACTCAGAGCCTGGGATTTCACTCCATTTCTGAAGGGAAAGACACAGCAAAGTTTTCATCCATGGATCACACTCTGCTTTAGAACAAGAAGCACGCTCTTCTTTTCTAGAGTCTCTAAAACAGCAGGAAACCTGAGTGTGCTGAGAGCAACAGAACGGTAGTTCCTACACATACGGACCATATCTAGTCCAACTCTGCTTCTGAAACTACAACAAACCACAGGTCCTCTAACACCCAATGCTTGTCAGTTAGGATGAGAAACCTGTGAGCTTCGTGAATGATGTAGTCCGTTTGAGCTATAAAGTAACTACTCTTTCCTGAAACCAAGTCTTGCTTCTAGGAAGACTCGGAGCCAGGGATTTAATTCCATTTCTGAAGTCAAACACACAGCAGAGTTCTCATCCATTTATCACATTCCGCTTTAGATAAGGAGCATTCTCTTGCGTTCTAGAGTATCTAATACAAAGGAAACGTGACTGTGCTGAGAAAAACAGAATGGTGTTTCCTACACATACGTACCATATCTAGTCCAACTCTGCTTCTGAAACTGATACAAAGTACTGGTCCTCTAACATCCAATGCTTGTTATTTTAGATGAGATACGTGTGAGCTTCATGAACGATGTAGTTCATTTGAGCTGAAAAGTCACTGCCCTTACCTGAAACGACGTCTTTCTGTAAGAAGAGACAGAGCCTGGGATTTAACTTCATTTCTGAAGGGAAACACATAGCATAGTTCTCATCCATTGATCACACTTTGTTTTAGAGTAAGAAGCCCGCTCTTGCTTTCTAGACTCTCTAATACAGCATGAAACGTGAGTGTGCTGAAAACAAAAGAACGGTGTTTCCTAAACATAGGGACCATATCTAGTTCTAATCTGCTTCTGAAACTGCAACAAACCACAGGTCCTCTAACACCCAATGGTTGTCAGTTAGGATGAGAAACCTGTGAGCTTAGTGAACGATGTAGTTCGTTTGAGCTATAAAGTAACTACTCTGTCCTGAAACCAAGTCTTGCTTCTAGGAAGATTCAGACCCAGGGATTTAATTCCATTTCTGAAGTGAAACACACAGCAGAGTTCTCATCCATTTATCACATTCTGCTTTAGATAAGAAGCATGCTCTTGCTTTCTAGAGTCTATAATACAAAGGAAACGTGACTGTGCTGAGAAAAACAGAACGGTGTTTCCTACACATACGTACCATATCTAGTCCAACTCTGCTTCTGAAATTGATACAAAGTACTGGTCCTCTAACATCCAATGCTTGTCATTTAAGATGAGAATCGTGTGAGCTTCATGAACGATGTTGTTCGTTTGAGCTGAAAAGTCACTGCCCTTAACTGAAACGACGTCTTTCTGTAGAAAGACACAGAGCCTGGGATTTAACTACATTTCTGAAGGGAAACACAGAGCATAGTTCTCATCCATTGATCACACTCTGCTTTCGAGCAAGAAGCACGCTCTTGCTTTCTAGAGTCTCTAAGACAGCAGGAAACGTGAGAGTGCTGAGAAAAAAAGAACTGTGTTTCCTACACATAGGGCCATATCTAGTTGAACACTGCTTCTGAAAGTGACACAAAGAACAGGTCCTGTCACATCCAATGCTTTTTAATTAAGAGCAAGAAACGTGTGAGCTTCGTGTACGTTGTAGTTCTTTTGACCTGTAAAGTAACTGCCCTTACCTGAAACGAAGTCTTGCTTGTAGGAAGACACAGAGCCTGGGATTTAACTCCAATTCTGTAGTGAAACACACAGCGGAGTTCCCATCCAATGATCACACTCGGCTTTAGAGCAAGAAGCACGCTCTTGCTTTCTAGAATCTCTAAGAGAGCAGGAATCGTGAGTGTGCTGAGAACAAAAGAATGGAGTTTCCTACACATACAGACCATATCTAGTCCAACTCTGCTTGTGAAACTGATACAAGCACTAGTCCTCTAACATCCAATGCTTGTCATTTAAGATGAGAAATGTGTGGGCTTCGTTAAAGTCGTAGTTCTTTTGAAATGAAAAGTGACTTCCCTTACCTGAAACGAAGTCTTGCTTGTAGGAAGACACAGAGTCTGGGCTTTTACTCTATTTCTGAAGTGAAACACTCAGCAGAGTACTCATCCATTGATCACACTCTGCTGTAGAGAAAGAAGCACGCTCTTGCTTTCTAGAGTCTCTAAGACAGCAGGATACGTGAGTGTGCTGAGAACAACGGAACGGTTTTTCCTACACATACGGACCATATCTAGTCCAAACTGCTTCTGAAACTGATACAAAGCACAGGTCCTCTAACATCCAATGCTTGTCAGTAAAGATGAGATACGTTGAGCTTCGTGAATGATGTAGTTCGTTTGAGCTGAAAAGTGACTGCGTTCACCTGAAATGAAGTCTTGCTTGTAGGAAGACACAAAGCCTGATATTTAACTCCATTTCTGGAGGGAAACACACAGCACAGTTCTCATCCATGAAACACACTCTGCTTTAGAGCAAGAAGCACAGCTTTGCTTTCTAGAATCTCTAACACTGCAGAAAAAGTGAGTGTGCTGAGAACAAAAGAATGGTTTTCCTACACATATGGACCATATCTAGTTCAACTCTGCTTCTGAAGCTGATAAAAACCACAGGTCCTCTAACATTCAATGCTTGTCAGTTAAGATCAGTAACGTGTGAGCTTCGTGAACGATGTAGTTCGTTTGAGCTGAAAAGTGACTGCCCTTACCTGAAACGAAATCTTCCTTGTAGGAAGACACAGAGCCTGCGATTTAACTCCATTTCTGAAGTGAAACACACAGCAGAGTTCTCATCCATTGATCATATTCTGCTTTAGAGCAAGAAGCACGCTCTTGCTTTCTAGAGTCTCTAAGACAGCAGGAAACGTGAGTGTGCTGAGAACAAAAAACGGTGTTTCCTACACATATGGACCATATCTAGTCCAACTCTGCTTCTGAAACTGATACAAAGTACTGGTCCTCTAACATCCAATGCTTGTCATTTAAGATGAGAAACGTGTGAGCTTCATGAACGATGTAGTTCGTTTGAGCTGAAAAGTGCCTACCATTTCCTGGAAAGAAGTCTTGATTGTAGGAAGACACAGAGCCTGGGATTTAACTACATTTCTGCAGGGAAATACACAGCATAGTTCTCATCCATCGATCACACTCTGGTTTAGAGCAAGAAGCACGCTCTTGCTTTCTAGAGTCTCTAAGACAGTAGAAAACGTGAGTGTGCTGAGAACAAAAGAACGGTGTTTCCTAAACATAGCTGCCATATCTAGTTCTAATCTGCTTCTGAAACTGAAACAAACCACAGGTCGTCTAACATCCAATGCTCGTCAGTTAAGATGAGCAACGTGTGAGCTTCATGAATGATGTAGTTTACTTGAGCTGTGAAGTAACTGCCCTTTCCTCAAACGAAGTCTTGCTTGTAGGAAGACTCAGAGCCTGGGATTTAAACCCATTTCTGTAGTGAAACACACAGCAGAGTTCCCATCCTATGATCACACTCGGCCTTAGAGGAAGAATCACGCTCTTGCTTTCAAGAGTCTCTAAGACAGCATGAAACGTGAGTGTGCTTAGAACAAAAGAACGGTGTTTCGTACACATACGGACCATAACTAGTCCAACTCTGCTTCTGAAACTACAACAAAGCACAGGTCCTCTAACACCCAATGCTTGTCATTTAAGATGAGAAATGTGTGGGCTTCGTGAATGTTGTAGTTCGTTTGAGCTGAAAAGTGACTTCCCTTACCTGAAACGAAGTCTTGCTTGTAGGGAGACACAGAGCCTGGGATTTAACTCCATTTCTGAAGGGAAAGACACAGCACAATTCTCGTCCATGAAACACACTCTGCTTTAGAGCAAGAAGCACAGCTTTGCTTTCTAGAATCTCTAACACTGCAGAAAAAGTGAGTGTGCTGAGAACAAAAGAATGGTTTTCCTACACATATGGACCATATCTAGTTCAACTCTGCTTCTGAAGCTGATAAAAACCACAGGTCCTCTAACATTCAATGCTTGTCAGTTAAGATCAGAAACGTGTGAGCTTCGTGAACGATGTAGTTCGTTTGAGCTGAAAAGTGACTGCCCTTACCTGAAACGAAATCTTCCTTGTAGGAAGACACAGAGCCTGCGATTTAACTCCATTTCTGAAGTGAAACACACAGCAGAGTTCTCATCCATTGATCATATTCTGCTTTAGAGCAAGAAGCACGCTCTTGCTTTCTAGAGTCTCTAAGACAGCAGGAAACGTGAGTGTGCTGAGAACAAAAAACGGTGTTTCCTACACATATGGACCATATCTAGTCCAACTCTGCTTCTGAAACTGATACAAAGTACTGGTCCTCTAACATCCAATGCTTGTCATTTAAGATGAGAAACGTGTGAGCTTCATGAATGATGTAGTTCGTTTGAGCTGAAAAGTGCCTACCCTTTCCTGGAAAGAAGTCTTGATTGTAGGAAGACACAGAGCCTGGGATTTAACTACATTTCTGCAGGGAAATACACAGCATAGTTCTCATCCATCGATCACACTCTGGTTTAGAGCAAGAAGCATGCTCTTGCTTTCTAGAGTCTCTAAGACAGTAGAAAACGTGAGTGTGCTGAGAACAAAAGAACGGTGTTTCCTAAACATAGCTGCCATATCTAGTTCTAATCTGCTTCAGAAACTGAAACAAACCACAGGTCGTCTAACATCCAATGCTCGTCAGTTAAGATGAGCAACGTGTGAGCTTCATGAATGATGTAGTTTACTTGAGCTGTGAAGTAACTGCCCTTTCCTGAAACGAAGTCTTGCTTGTAGGAAGACTCAGAGCCTGGGATTTAAACCCATTTCTGTAGTGAAACACACAGCAGAGTTCCCATCCTATGATCACACTCGGCCTTAGAGGAAGAATCACGCTCTTGCTTTCTAGAGTCTCTAAGACAGCATGAAACGTGAGTGTGCTCAGTACAAAAGAACGGTGTTTCGTACACATATGGACCATATCTAGTCCAACTCTGCTTCTGAAACTACAACAAACCACACGTCCTCTAACACCCAATGCTTGTCAGTTAGGATGAGAAACCTGTGAGCTTCGTGAATGATGTAGTTCGTTTGAGCTGTAAAGTAACTGCCCTTTCCTGAAACTAAGTCTTGATTGTAGGAAGACTCAGAGCCAGGGATTTAATTCCATTTCTGAAGTGAAACACACAGCAGAGTTCTCATCCATTTATCACATTCTGCTTCAGATAAGAAGCATGCTCTTGCTTTCTAGAGTCTCTAAGACAAAGGAAACGTGAGTGTGCTGAGGAAAACAGAACGGTGTTTCCTACCCATACGTACCATATCTAGTCCAACTCTGCTTCTGAAACTACAACAAAGCACAGGTCCTCTAACACCCAATGCTTGTCATTTAAGATGAGAAATGTGTGGGTTTCGTGAATGTTGTAGTTCGTTTGAGCTGAAAAGTGACTTCCCTTACCTGAAACGAAGTCTTGCATGTAGGGAGACACAGAGCCTGGGATTTAACTCTATTTCTGAAGTGAAACACACAGCAGAGTTCTCATCCATTGATCACTCTCTGGTTTAGAGCAAGAAGCATGCTCTTGCTTTCTAGAGTCTCTAAAACAGCAGGAAACGTGAGTGTGCTGAGAACAACAGAACGGTGTTTCCTACACATACGGACCATATCTAGTCCAACTCTGCTTCTGAAACTACAACAAACCACACGTCCTCTAACACCCAATGCTTGTCAGTTAGGATGAGAAACTTGTGAGCTTCGTGAATGATGTAGTTCGTTTGAGCTGTAAAGTAAGTTCCTGTTCCTGAAACTAAGTCTTGATTGTAGGAAGACTCAGAGCCAGGGATTTAATTCCATTTCTGAAGTGAAACACACAGCAGAGTTCTCATCCCTTTATCACATTCTGCTTCAGATAAGAAGCATGCTCTTGCTTTCTAGAGTCTCTAAGACAAAGGAAACGTGAGTGTGCTGAGGAAAACAGAACGGTGTTTCCTACCCATACGTACCATATCTTGTCCAACTCTGCCTCTGAAACTACAACAAAGCACAGGTCCTCTAACACCCAATGCTTGTCATTTAAGATGAGAAATGTGTGGGCTTCGAGAATGTTGTAGTTCGTTTGAGCTGAAAAGTGACTTCCCTTACCTGAAACGAAGTCTTGCTTGTAGGGAGACACCGAGCCTGGGATTTAACTCTGTTTCTGAAGTGAAACACACAGCAGAGTTCTCATCCATTGATCACTCTCTGGTTTAGAGCAAGAAGCATGCTCTTGCTTTCTAGAGTCTCTAAAACAGCAGGAAACGTGAGTTTGCTGAGAACAACAGAACGGTGTTTCCAACACATACGGACCATATCTAGTCCAACTCTGCTTCTGAAACTACAACAAAGCACACGTCCTCTAACACCCAATGCTTGTCAGTTAGGATGGGAAACCTGTGAGCTTCGTGAATGATGTAGTTCGTTTGAGCTGTAAAGTAAGTGCCTGTTCCTGAAACTAAGTCTTGATTGTAGGAAGACTCAGAGCCAGGGATTTAATTCCATTTCTGAAGTGAAACACACAGCAGAGTTCTCATCCATTTTTCACATTCTGCTTTAGATAAGAAGCATGCTCTTGCTTTCTAGAGTCTCTAAGACAAAGGAAACGTGAGTGTGCTGAGGAAAACAGAACGGTGTTTCCTACCCATACGTACCATATCTAGTCCAACTCTTCCTCTGAAACTACAACAAAGCACAGGTCCTCTAACACCCAATGCTTGTCATTTCAGATGAGAAATGTGTGGGCTTCGTGAATGTTGTAGTTCGTTTGAGCTGAAAAGTTACTGCGTTTAACTGAAACGAAGTCTTGCTTGTAGGAAGACACAGAGTCTGCGATTTAACTCCATTTCTGGAGGGAAACACACAGCACAGTTCTCATCAATGAAACACACTCTGCTTTAGAGCAAGAAGTACGGCCTTGCTTTCTAGAATCTCTAACGCTGCAGAAAAAGTGAGTGTGCTGAGAAAAATAGAACGGTTTTCCTACACATATGGACCATATAAGGTTCAACTCTGTTTCTGAAGCTGATAAAAAACCACAGGTCCTCTAACATTCAATGCTTGTCAGTTAAGATCAGAAACGTGTGAGCTTCGTGAACGATGTAGTTCGTTTGAGCTGAAAAGTGACTGCCCTTACCTGAAACGAAATCTTCCTTGTAGGAAGACCCAGAGCTTGCGATTTAACTCCATTTCTGAAGTGAAACACACAGCAGAGTTCTCATCCATTGATCATACTCTGCTTTAGAGCAAGAAGCTCGCTCTTGCTTTCTAGAGTCTCTAAGACAGCAGGAAACATGAGTGTGCTGAGAACACAAAACGGTGTTTCCTACACATATGGACCATATATTGTTCAACTCTGCTTCTGAAACAGATACAGAGTACTGGTCCTCTAACATCCAATGCTTGTCATTTAAGATGAGAAATGTGTGGGCTTCGTGAATGTTGTAGTTCGTTTGAGCTGAAAAGTGACTTCCCTTACCTGAAACGAAGTCTTGCTTGTAGGGAGACACAGAGCCTGGGATTTAACTCTATTTCTGAAGTGAAACACACAGCAGAGTTCTCATCCATTGATCACTCTCTGGTTTAGAGCAAGAAGCACGCTCTTGCTTTCTAGAGTCTCTAAAACAGCAGGAAACGTGAGTGTGCTGAGAATAACAGAACGGTGTTTCCTACACATACGGACCATATCTAGTCCAACTGACTTCTGAAACTACAACAAACCACACGTCCTCTAACACCCAATGCTTGTCAGTTAGGATGAGAAACCTGTGAGCTTCGTGAATGATGTAGTTCGTTTGAGCTGTAAAGTAAGTTCATGTTCCTGAAACTAAGTCTTGATTGTAGGAAGACTCAGAGCCAGGGATTTAATTCCATTTCTGAAGTGAAACACACAGCAGAGTTCTCATCCATTTATCACCTTCTGCATTAGATAAGAAGCATGCTCTTGCTTTCTAGATTCTGTAAGACAGCAGAAAAATTGAGTGTGCTGAGAACAAAAGAATGGTGTTTCCTACACATATTAGGACCATATATAGTCCAACTCTGCTTCTGAAACTGATACAAAGCAATGGTCCTCTAACATCCAATGGTTGTCAGTTAAGATGAGAAACGTGTGAGTTTCGTGAATTATGTAGTTCATTTTAGCTGAAAAATGACTGCCCATACCTGAAACGAAGTCTTGCTTGTAGGATGACATAGAGCCTGGGATTTAACTCCATTTCTGAAGGGAAACAGACACCATAGTTCTCATCCATTCATCACACTCTGCTTTAGATCAAGAAGCATGATCTTGCTTTCTAGAGTCTCTAATACAGCAGGAAACATGAGTGTGCTCAGAAAAAAAGAATGGTGTTTCCAACACATACGGACCATATCTAGTTCAAGACTGCTTCTGAAACTGAAATAAACCACAGGTCCTCTAACACCCAATGCTTGTCTGTTAGGATGTGAAACGTGTGAGCTTAATGAACGATGTTGTTTGTTTGAGCTGTAAGGAACTGCCCATTCCTGTAACGGAGTCTTGCTTGTAGGATGAATCAGACCCTGGGATATAAATGCATTTCTGAAGTGAAACACACAGCATAGTTCTCATCCATTGATCACACTCTGCTTTAGAGCACGAAGCACGCTCTTGCTTTCTAGTGTCTCTAAGGCCGCAGGAAAGGTGAGTGTGCTGAGAACAAAGAATGGTGCTTCCTACATATATGGACCATATCTATTCCAACTCTGCATCTGAAACTGATACAAAGCACTGGTCCTCTAACTTCCAATGCTTGTCAGTTAAGATGAGAAACGTGTGAGCTTCGTGAACGATGTTGTTCGTTTGAGCTGTAAAGTAACTGCCCTTTCATGACATGAAGTCTTGCTTGTAGGATGATTCAGAGACTGGGATTTGATTCCATTTCTGAAGTGAAACACACAGCATAGTTCTCATCCATTGATCACTCTGCTAGAGACCAATAAGCATGCTCTTGCTTTCTAGAGTCTCTAAGACAGCAGGGTACGTGAGTGTGCTGAGAACAACAGAATTGTGTTTCCTACATATACGGACCATATCTAGTCCAACTCTGCTTCTGAAACTGATACAAAGCACTGGTCCTCTAACATCCAATGCTTGTCAGTTAGGATGAGAAACGTGTGAGCTTCGTCAATGATTTAGTTCTTTTGAGCTGAAAAGTGACTTCCCTTACCTGAAACGAAGTCTTGCTTGTAGGAAGACTCAGAGCCTGTGATTTAACTCCATTTCTGAAGTGAAACACACAGCTGAGTTCTCATCCATTGCTCACACCATGCTTTAGAGCAAGAAGCACGCTCTTGCTTTCTAGATTCTCTAAGACAGCAGAAAAAGTGAGTGTGCTGAGAACAAAAGTATGGTGTTTCCTATACATATTAGGACCATATATAGTCCAACTCTGCTTCTGAAACTGATACAAAGCACTGGTCCTCTAACATCCAATGCTTGTCAGTTAAGATGAGAAACGTGTGATGAGAACTGTGTTTCCAAAACATACGGACCATATCTAGTTCAACACTGCTTCTGAAACTGAAATAAACCACAGGTCCTCTAACATCCAATCCTTGTCGGTTAAGATGAGAATCGTGTGAGTGTCGTGAATGAGGTAGTTTGTTTGAGCTGAAAAGTGACTGCACTTACCTGAAACGAAGTCTTGCTTGAGGGAAGACACAGAGCCTGGGATTTAACTCCATTTCTGAAGGGAAACACACAGTATAGTTCTCATCCATTCATCACACTCTGCATTAGAGCCACAGGAATGCTCTTGCTTTCTAGAGTCTCTAATACAGCAGGAAACATGAGTGTGCACAGAACAAAAGAGCGGTGTTTCCTACACATAAGGACCATATCTAGTCCAAATCTTCTTCTGAAATTGATAATAAGCACAGGTCCTCTAACATCCAATGCTTGTCAATTAAGATGAGAAACATGTGAGCTTCGTGAACTATGTAGTTCGTTTGAGCTGAAAAGTGACTGCCCTTACCTGAAACGAAGTCTTGCTTGTAGAAAGACACAGAGCCAGAGATTTAACTCCAATTCTGGAGGGATACACACAGCACAGTTCTCATCCATGAAACACTATGCTTTAGAGCAAGAAGCATGCCCTTGCTTTCTAGAATCTCTAACAATGCAGAAAAACTGAGTGTGCTAAGAACAAAAGAATGGTGTTTCCTACACATACGTACAATAACTAGTTCAACTCTGCTTCTGAAGCTATAAAAACCACAGGTCCTCTAACATTCAATGCTTTTCAGTTAAGATCAGAAACGTGTGAGCTTAGGGAAGTATGTAGTTCCTTTGAGCTGAAAAGTGACTGCATTTACATGAATTGAAGACTTGCTTGTAGGAAGACACAGAGCTTGGGATTTAACTCCATTTAACAAGGGAAACACAATGCACAGTTCTCATCCATGAAACACATTCTGCTTTAGAGCAAGAGGCACGCTCTTCCTTTCTAGAGTCTCTAATACAGCAGGAAACAAGAGTGTGCTCAGAAAAAAAGAACAGTGTTTCCTACATATACGGACCATATCTAGTTCAATTTTGCTTCTGAAACTGCAACAAACCCCAGGTCCTCTAACACCCAATGCTTGTCAGTTAGGATGAGAAACGTGTGAGCTTCCTGAATGATGTAGTTCGTTTGAGCTGAAAAGTGACTGCCCTTACCTGAAACGATGTCTTTCTTGTAGGAAGACACAAAGCCTGGGATTTAATTCCATTTCTGATGTGAAACACCTAGCAGAGTTCTCATCCATTGATCATACTCTGCTTTACAGCAAGAAGCACGCTCTTGCTTTCTAGAGTCTCTAAGACAGCAGGAAACGTGAGCTTCATGAACGACGTTGTTCATTTGAGCTGTAAAGTAACTGCCCATTCCTGAAACAAAGTCTTTCTAGTATGAAGACTCAGAGCCTGGAATTTAACTCCATTTCTGAAGTGAAACACACAGCAGAGTTCTGATCCATTGATCACAATCTGCTAGAGAGCAAGAAGCATGCTCTTGCTTTCTAGAGTCTCTAAGAAAACAGGATACGTGAGTGTGCTGAGAAAAATAGAACAGTGTTTCCTACACATATGGACCATATCTAGTCCAACTCTGCTTCTGAAACCGACACAAAGCACTGCTCCTCTAACATCCAATGCTTTTCAGTTAAGATGAGAAACGTTGAGCTTCGTGAATAATGTAGTTCGTTTGAGCTGAAAAGTGACTTCCCTTACCTGAAACAAAGTCTTGCTTGTAGGAAGACACAGAGCCTGGGATTTAACCTCATTTCTGAAGCGAAACACAGCAGAGTTCTCATCCATTGATCACACTCTGCATTAGAGCAAGAAGCATGCTCTTGCTTTCTAGAGTCTCTATACATAAGGACCATATCTAGTCCACCTGTTCTTCTGAAACTGATATGAAGCACTGCTCCTATAACATACAATGCTTGTCAGTTAAGATGAGAAACGTGTGATCTTCGTGAATGATGTAGTTGGTTTGAGCTGAAAAGTGACTTCCCTTACCTTGTAGGAAGACACAGAGCCTGGGATTTAACTCAATTTCTGATGTGAAACACCTAGCAGAGTTCTCATCCATTGATCACACTCTGCTTTAGAGCCAGAAGCACGCTCTTGCTTTCTAGAGTCTCTAGGACACCAGGAAACGTGAGTTTGCTGAGAACAAAAGAACGTCCTTTCCTACACATATGGACCATATCTAGTGCAACTCTGCATCTGAAAGTGATAAAAAGCACGGGTCCTCTAACATCCAATGCTTGTCAGTTAAGATGAGAATCGTTTGAGCTTCGTGAACGATGTTGTTCATTTGAGCTGTAAAGTATCTGCCCTTTCCGGAAACGAAGTCTTGCTTGTAGGAAGAAACGGAGCCTGGGATTTAACTCCATTTCTGAAGGGAAGCACACAGCATAGTTCTCAACCATGGATCACACTCTGCTTTAGAGCAAGAAGAACACTATTGCTTTCTAGAGTCTGTAACACAGCAGGAAACTTGAGTGTGCTCAAAACAAAAGAACGGTGTTTCCTAAATATACGGACCATATCTAGTCCAACTCTGCTTCTGAAACTGATACAAAGCACTGGTCCTCTAACATCCAATACTTGTCAGTTAAGATGAGAAACGTGTGAGCCTCATCAACGATGTAGTTCCTTTGGGCTGAAAAGTGACTGCCCTTACCTGAAACGAAGTCTTGCTTGTAGGAAGAAACGGAGCCTGGCATTTAACTCCATTTCTGAAGGGAAGCACACAGCAGACTTCTCATCCATGGATCACACTCTGCTTTAGAGCAAGAAGAACGCTATTGCTTTCTAGAGTCTGTAATACAGCAGGAAACTTGAGTGTGCTCAGAACAAAAGAACGGTGTTTCCTACACATTCGGGTCAAATATAGTTCAACTCTGCTTCTGAAACTGAAAAAACCAGAGGTCCTCTAACATCCCATGCTTGTCAGTTTAGATGAGAAACGTGTGTGCTTCCTGAACGATGTAGTACGTTTGAGCTGTAAATTAACTGGCCTTACCTGAAAAGAAGTCTTGCTTGTAGGAAGACAAAGAGCCTGGGATTTAACTCCATTTCTAAAGTGAAACACACAGAAGTTTTCTCATCCATAGATCACACTCTGCTTTAGAGTAAGAATCATGCTCTTGCTTTCTAGAGTCTCTAAGACAGCAGGAAACATGAGTGTGCTGAGAACAAAAGAACGGTGTTTCCTACACAAACGGACCATATCTAGTCCAACTCTGCTTCTGAAACTGATACAAAGCACTGGTCCTCTAACATCCAATACTTGTCAGTTAAGATGAGAAACGTGTGAGCCTCATCAACGACGTAGTTAATTAGAGCTGAAAAGTGACTGCCCTTACCTGAAACGAAGTCTTGCTTGTAGGAAGAAATGGAGCCTGAGATTTAACTCCATTTCTGAAGTGGAACACACAGCAGAGTTCTCATCCATTGATCACACTCTGCTTTAGAGCAAGAAGCACGCTCTTGCTTTCTAGAGTATCTAATACAGCAGGAAACCTGAGTGTGCTCAGAACAAAAGAACGGTGTTTCCTACACATACAGACCATATCTAGTCCAACTCTGCTTCTGAAACTGAAACAAACCATGGTCCTCTAACATCCAATGCTTGTCCGTTAAGATGAGAAACTTGTGAGCTTTGTGAACGATGTTGAGAGTTTGAGCTGTAGAGTAATTTCCCTTACCTGAAATGAAGTCTTGCTTGTAGGATGACTCAGACCCTGGATTTAACTCCATTTCTGAAGTGAAACACACAACAGAGTTCTCATCCATTGTTCACACTCTGCTTTAGAGCAAGAAGCGCGCTCTTGCTTTCTAGAGTCTCTAATACAGTAGGAAAGCTGAGTGTGCTCAGAACAAAAGAACGGTGTTTCCTACACATACAGACCATATCTAGTCGAACTCTGCTGCTGAAACTGATACAAACCACAGGTCCTCTAACATCCAATGCTTGTCCGTTAAGATGAGAAACGTGTGAGCTTCATGAGCGACGTAGTTCATATGAGCTGAAAAGTGACTGCCCTTTCCTGAAACGATGTCTTGCTTGTAGGAAGAAACGGATACTGGGATTTAACTCCATTTCTGAAGGGAAGCACACAGCAGAGTTCTCATCCATGGATCATATTCTGCTTTAGAACAAGAAGAACGCTATTGCTTTCTAGAGTCTGTAACACAGCAGGAAACTTGAGTGTGCTCAGAACAAAAGAACGGTGTTTCCTACACATTCGGGTCAAATCTAGTTCAACTGTGCTTCTGAAACTGAAAAAACCAGAGGTCCTCTAACATCCAATGCTTTTCACTTAAGAGCGGAAAAACGTGTCAGCTTCGTGAACGATGTAGCTTCATTTGAGCTCTAAAGTGACTTTGTTTTCCGTAAATGAAGACTTGCTTGTACGAAGACACAGAGCCTGGGATTTAACTACACTTCTGAAGGGAAACACACAGCACAGTACTCATCCGTGAAACACACTCTGCTTTAGAGCAAGTAGCACGCTCTTCCTTTCTAGAGTCTCTAAGACAGCAGGAAACGTGAGTGTGCTCAGAACAAAAGAACTGTGTGTCCTAAACGTATGTACTATGTCTAGTTCAACTCTGCTTCTGAAACTCATACAAACCACAGGTCTTCTAACATCCAATGCTTGTCAGTTAAGATGAGAAACATAGAAGCTTCGTGAACGATATAGATCATTTGAGCTGAAAAGAGACTGCCCTTAACTGAAATGAAATCTTTCTTGTAGGAAGACACAGAGCCTGGGATTTAACTCCATTTCTGAAGCAAGTCACACAGCACAGTTCTCATTCATGAAACACACTATGCTTTAGAGCAAGAAGCACGCTCTTGTTTTCTAGAGTCTCTAAGAGAGCAGGAAACATGAGTGTGCTCAGAACAAAAGAACTGTGTTTAGTACACATTTCGACCATATTTACTTCAAATCTGCTTCTGAAACTGATATAAACCACAGGCCCTCTCACATCCAATGCTTGTCAGTTAAGATGAGAAACGTGTGAGCTTTGAGAACGATTTTGGTCGTTTGAGCAGAAAGTGACTGCCCTTACTTGAAACAAAGTCTTGCATGTAGGAAGATTCAGAGCCTTGGAATTAACTCCATTTCTGAATGTAAAAACACAGCACATTTCTCATCCATGGTACACACTCTGCTTTAGAGCAAGAAGCATGCTCTTGCTTGCTAGAGACTCTAATAAAGCAGGAAACATGAGTGTGCTCAGAACAAAAGAACTGTGTGTCCTACACGTACACTCCATATAAACTTCAACTCTGCCTCTGAAACTGATACAAATCACAGGTCCTCTAATATCCCATGCTTTTCAGTTAAGAACGAGAAACGCTTGGGCTTCTTGAACGATGTAGCTTCGTTTGAACTGAAAAGTGACTTTATTTTCCTGTAATGAAGACTTGCTTGTAGGAATACACAGAGCCTGGGATTTAACTCAATTTCTGAAGCAAATCACACAGCACAGTTCTCATCCATGAAACACACGGTGCTTTAGAGCAAGAAGAACGCTCTTGCTTTCTAGAGTGTCTAATAGAGCAGGAAAGGTGAGTGTGCTCAGAAGAAAAGAAAGATGTTTCCTACACTCACGGACCATATCTAGTTCAACTCTTCTTCTGAAACTGATACAAACCACAGGTCCTCTAACATCCAATGCTTGTCAATAATGATGAGAAACTTGTTAGCTTCGTGAACAATGTAGTTCCTTTGACCTGAAAGGTGACTGGCCTTATATGAAACAAAGTCTTGCTTGTAGGAAGACACAGAGCCTGGGATTTAACACCATTTCTGAAGGGAAACACAAGGCACAGTTCTCATGCATGGTACACACTCTGCTTTAGAGCATGAATCACACTCTTGCTTTCTAGAGTCTCAATACAGCAGAAAATGTGAGGGTGCTGAGAAAAAAAGAACGGTGTTTCCTACACATACGGACCATATATAGTTCAACTCTGCTTCAGAAACTGATACAAACCACAGGTCCTCTAACATCCAGTGCTTTTTATTTAAGAGCGAGAAACGTGTGAGCTTCATGACAATGTAGCTTCGTTTGAGCTGAAAATTGACTGCGTTTACCTGAAACCAAGTCTTGCTTGTAGGAAGACACAGAGCGAGGGATTTAACCTGATTTCTGAAGGGAAACATACAGCACAGTTCTCCTCCATGAAACACACTCTGCTTTACAGCAAGAAGCAAGCTCTTGCTTTCTAGAGTCTCTAAGACAGCAAGAAACGTGAGTGTGCTCAGAACAAAAGAACTGTGCGTCCTACACATATGCATCATATCTAGTACTACTCCTCTTCTGAAACTGATACAAACAACAAGTCCTCTAACATCCAATGATTGTCAGTTAAGATGAGAAACTTGGGTGTTTCGTGAATGATGTAGATCGTTTGAGCTGAAAAGTGACGGCCTTTATCTGAAACGAACTCTTGCTTGTAGGAAGACACAGAGCCTGTGATTTAACTCTGTTTCTGAGGGAAAACACACAGCTCAGTTCTCATCCATGGTACACACTCTGCTTCAGAGCAAGAAGCACGCTCTTGCTTTCTTGAGTCACTAATACAGCAGGAAATGTGAGTGTGCTCTGAAAAAAAGAACGGTGTTTCCTACACATACGGATCATGTCTAGTTCAACTCTTCTTCTGAAACTGATACACACCACAGGTCCTCTAACATCCAATGCTTTTCATTTAAAATGAGAATCGTGTTAGCTTCGTGAACGATGTAGTTCCTTTGACCTGAAAGGTGACTGGCCTTACATGAAACGAAGTCTTGCTTGTAGGAAGACACAGAGACTGGGATTTAACTCCATTTCAGAAGGGAAACACACAAGGCTGTTCTCATCCATGTAACACACTCTGCTTTAGAGTGAGAAGCACGCTCTTGCTTTCTAGAGTCTCTAATACAACAGGAAACGTGTGTGTGCTCAGAACAAACGAACTGTGTTTCTTACACATTCTGAGAATATCTAGTTCAACTCTGCTTCTGAAACTGATACAAACCACAAGTCCTCTAACATCCAATGCTTCTCAGTTAAGAGCGAAAAACGTGTGAGATTCGTGAACGATGTAGCTTCATTTAAGCTCTAAAGTGACTTTGTTTTCCTAAAATGAAGACATGCTTGTAGGAAGACAAAAGAGCCTGGGATTTAACTCCATTTCTGAAGCGAAACACACAGCCCAGCTCTCATCCACGTAACACACTCTGCTTTAGAGCAAGAAGCACGTTCTTGCTTTCTAGAGTCTCTAATACAGCACGAAATGTGAGTGTGCTCAGAACAAAAGAACTGTGTGTCCTACACATATGGACCCTCTCTAGTTCAACACTGCTTCAGAAACTGATACAAACCACAGGTCCTCTAACATCCAATGCTTGTCATTTAAGATGAGAAATGTGGGAGCTTCGTGAACAATGTATCTCGTTTGAGCTGAAAAGAGACTGCCCTTAAGTGAAACGAAATCTTGCTTGTAGAAAGAAACAGAGCCTGGGATTTAACTCCATTTCTGAAGGAAAACACACAGTACTGTTCTCATCCATGAAACACACTCTGCTTTACAGCAAGAAGCATGCTTTTGCTTTCTAGATTTTCTAATACAGCAAGAAACATGAGTGTGCTCAGAACAAAAGAACTGTGTTACCTACACATTTGGACCCTATCTAGTTCAAATCTGCTTCTGAAACTGATGCAAACCACAGGTTCTCTAACATCCAATGCTAGCCAGTGAAGATGAGAAACGTGTGAGCTTCATGAATGATGTAGTTCGTTTGAGCTGAAAAGTGACTGCCCTAAACTGAAACGAAGTCTTGCTTGCAGGACGACATAGAGCCTGGTATTTTACTCCTTTTCTGAAGGTAAACAAACAGCAGAGTTCAAATCCATAGTACACACTCTGCTTTAGAGCAAGACACATGCTCTTGCTTTCTAGAGTCTCTAACAGCAGGAAACATGAGTGTGCTCAGAACAAAAGAACAGAGTTTCCTACACATTCGGACCATGTCTAGCTCAACTCTGCTTCTGAAACTGTTACAAACCTCAGGTCCTCTAACATGCAATGCTTTTCACTTTAGAGCGAAAAACGTGTGAGCTTCGTTAAAAATGTTGCTTCATTTGAGCTCTAAAGTGACTTTGTTTTCCTGTAATCAAGACTTGCTTGTAAGAAGACACAGAGCCTGGGATTTAATTACGTTTCTGAAGCAAATCACACAGCACAGTTCTCATCCATGGTATACCCTCTGCTTTAGAGCAAAAAGCACGCTCTTGCTTTCTAGAGTCTCTAATACAGCAGGAAACGTGAGTGAGCTCAGAACAAAAAACTGTGCGTCCTACACATATGCTCCATATCAACTTCAACTCTGCTTCTGAACCTGATACAAATCACAGGTCCTCTAACATCCAATGCTTGCCAGTTAAGTTGAGAAACGTTTGAGCTTCATGAACGATGTAGATCATTTGAGCTGAAAAGTGACTGCCCTTACCTGAAACGAAGTCTTGCTTGTAGGAAGACACAGAGCCAAGCTTTAACTACATTTCTAAAGGGAAACACACAGCACAGTTCTCATCCATGAAACACACTCCACTTTAGAGCAAGAATTACACTGTTGCTTTCTAGAATCTCTGATAGGGCAGGAAACATGAGTGTGCTCAGAGCAAAGAACTGTTTTTCCTACATATGTGGATCATATCTAGTTCATCTCAGCTTCTGAAACTGATGCAAACCACAGGTCCTCTAACATCCAATGCTTTACAGTTAAGAGAGAAAAACGTGTGAGCCTCGAGGACAATGTAGCTTCGTTTGAGCTGAATAGTGACTTTGTTTACGTGAAACAAATTCTTGCTTGTGGGAAGATACAGAGCCTGGTATTTAACTCCATTTCTGAAGAAAAACAAACAGTACTGTTCTCATCCATGAAACACACTCTGCTTTAGAGCAAGAAGCACGCTCTTGCTTTCTAGATTTTCTAATACAGCAAGAAACATGAGTGTGCTCAGAACAAAAGAACTGTGTAACCTACACATTTGGACCCTATCTAGTTCAACTCTGCTTCTGAAACTGATGCAAACCACAGGTTCTCTAAAATCCAATGCTAGCCAGTGAAGATGAGAAACGTGTGAGCTTCATGAATGATGTAGTTCGTTTGAGCTGAAAAGTGACTGCCCTAAACTGAAACGAAGTCTTGCTTGCAGGACGACATAGAGCCTGGGATTTAACTCCTTTTCTGAAGGTAAACAAACAGCAGAGTTCAAATCCATGGTACACACTCTGCTTTAAAGCAAGACACATGCTCTTGCTTTCTAGAGTCTCTAAGACAGCAGGAAACGTGAGTGTGCTCTGAACAAAAGAACTGTGTTTCCTACACATACGGACTATATCTAGTTAAACTCTGCTTCTGAAACTGATACAACCCACAGTTCATATAATATCCCATGATTTTCAGTTAAGAGCAAGTAACGTGTGAGCTTCCTGAACGATGTATACTCGTTTGAGCTTAAAAGTGACTGCCCTAAACTGAAACGAAGTCTTGCTTGTAGGAAGACACATAGCCTGGGATTTAACTCCTCTTCTGTAGGGAAACACACAGCTCAGGTCTCATCCATGGTACACACTCTGCTTCAGAGCAAGAAGCACGCTCTTGCTTTCTAGAGTCACTAATACAGCAGGAAAGGTGAGTGTGCTCTGAAAAAAACAACGGTGTTTCCTACACATACGGATCATGTCTAGTTCAACTCTTCTTCTGAAACTGATACACACCACAGGTCCTCTAACATCCAATGCTTTTCATTTAAAATGAGAATCGTGTTAGCTTCGTGAACGATGTAGTTCCTTTGACCTGAAAGGTGACTGGCCTTACATGAAACGAAGTCTTGCTTGTAGGAAGACACAGAGACTGGGATTTAACTCCATTTCAGAAGGGAAACACACAAGGCTGTTCTCATCCATGTAACACACTCTGCTTTAGAGTGAGAAGTACGCTGTTGCTTTCTAGATTCTCTAATACAACAGGAAACGTATGTGTGCTCAGAACAAAAGAACTGTGTTTCTTACACATTCTGAGAATATCTAGTTCAACTCTGCTTCTGAAACTGATACAAACCACAAGTCCTCTAACATCCAATGCTTCTCAGTTAAGAGCGAAAAACATGTGAGCTTCATGAATGATGTAGCTTCATTTAAGCTCTAAAGTGACTTTGTTTTCCTAAAATGAAGACATGCTTGTAGGAAGACAAAAGAGCCTGGGATTTAACTCCATTTCTGAAGCGAAACACACAGCCCAGGTCTCATCCACGTAACACACTCTGCTTTAGAGCAAGAAGCACGTTCTTGCTTTCTAGAGTCTCTAAGACAGCAGGAAACGTGAGTGTGCTCAGAACAAAAGAACTGTGTTTCCTACACCTTCGGACCATATCTAGTTCAACTCTGCTTCGGAAACTGATACAACCCACAGTTCGTATAATATCCCATGATTTTCAGTTAAGAGCAAGTAACGTGTGAGCTTCCTGAATGATGTAGTTCGTTTGAGCTGAAAAGTGACTGCCCTAAACTGAAACGAAGTCTTGCTTGTAGGAAGACACATAGCCTGCGATTTAACTCCTCTTCTGTAGGGAAACACACAGCACAGTTCTCATCCATGAAACACACTCTGCTTTAGAGCAAGAAGCACGCTCTTGCTTTCTAGATTTTCTAATACAGCAAGAAACATGAGTGTGCTCAGAACAAAAGAACTGTGGTACCTACACATTTGGACCCTATCTAGTTCAAATCTGCTTCTGAAACTGATGCAAACCACAGGTTCTCTAACATCCAATGCTAGCCAGTGAAGATGAGAAACGTGTGAGCTTCATGAATGATGTAGTTCGTTTGAGCTGAAAAGTGACTGTCCTAAACTGAAACGAAGTCTTGCTTGCAGGACGACATAGACCCTGGGATTTAACTCCTTTTCTGAAGGTAAACAAACAGCAGAGTTCAAATCCATGGTACACACTCTGCTTTAGAGCAAGACACATGCTCTTGCTTTCTAGAGTCTCTAAGACAGCAGGAAACATGAGTGTGCTCAGAACAAAAGAACAGAGTTTCCTACACATTCGGACCATGTCTAGCTCAACTCTGCTTCTGAAACTGTTACAAACCTCAGGTCCTCTAACATCCAATGCGTTTCACTTAAGAGCGAAAAACGTGTGAGCTTCGTTAAAAATGTTGCTTCATTTGAGCTCTAAAGTGACTTTGTTTTACTGTAATCAAGACTTGCTTGTAAGAAGACACAGAGCCTGGGATTTAATTACGTTTCTGAAGCAAATCACACAGCACAGTTCTCATCCATGGTACACTCTCTGCTTTAGAGCAAAAAGCACGCTCTTGCTTTCTAGAGTCTCTAATACAGCAGGAAACGTGAGTGAGCTCAGAACAAAAAACTGTGCGTCCTACACATATGCTCCATATCAACTTCAACTCTGCTTCTGAACCTGATACAAATCACAGGTCCTCTAACATCCAATGCTTGCCAGTTAAGTTGAGAAACGTTTGAGCTTCATGAACGATGTAGATCATTTGAGCTGAAAAGTGACTGCCCTTACCTGAAACGAAGTCTTGCTTGTAGGAAGACACAGAGCCAAGCTTTAACTACATTTCTAAAGGGAAACACACAGCACAGTTCTCATCCATGAAACACACTCCGCTTTAGAGCAAGAATTACACTGTTGCTTTCTAGAATCTCTGATAGGGCAGGAAACATGAGTGTGCTCAGAGCAAAGAACTGTTTTTCCTACATATGTGGATCATATCTAGTTCATCTCAGCTTCTGAAACTGATGCAAACCACAGGTCCTCTAACATCCAATGCTTTACAGTTAAGAGAGAAAAACGTGTGAGCCTCGAGGACGATGTAGCTTCGTTTGAGCTGAATAGTGACTTTGTTTACGTGAAACAAATTCTTGCTTGTGGGAAGATACAGAGCCTGGTATTTAACTCCATTTCTGAAGAAAAACACACAGTACTGTTCTCATCCATGAAACACACTCTGCTTTAGAGCAAGAAGCACGCTCTTGCTTTCTAGATTTTCTAATACAGCAAGAAACATGAGTGTGCTCAGAACAAAAGAACTGTGTTACCTACACATTTGGACCCTATCTAGTTCAACTCTGCTTCTGAAACTGATGCAAACCACAGGTTCTCTAAAATCCAATGCTATCCAGTGAAGATGAGAAACGTGTGAGCTTCATGAATGATGTAGTTCGTTTGAGCTGAAAAGTGACTGCCCTAAACTGAAACGAAGTCTTGCTTGCAGGACGACATAGAGCCTGGGATTTAACTCCTTTTCTGAAGGTAAACAAACAGCAGAGTTCAAATCCATGGTACACACTCTGCTTTAAAGCAAGACACATGCTCTTGCTTTCTAGAGTCTCTAAGACAGCAGGAAACGTGAGTGTGCTCAGAACAAAAGAACTGTGTTTCCTACACATACGGACTATATCTAGTTAAACTCTGCTTCTGAAACTGATACAACCCACAGTTCATATAATATCCCATGATTTTCAGTTAAGAGCAAGTAATGTGTGAGCTTCCTGAACGATGTATACTCGTTTGAGCTTAAAAGTGACTGCCCTAAACTGAAACGAAGTCTTGCTTGTAGGAAGACACATAGCCTGGGATTTAACTCCTCTTCTGTAGGGAAACACACAGCTCAGGTCTCATCCATGGTACACACTCTGCTTCAGAGCAAGAAGCACGCTCTTGCTTTCTAGAGTCACTAATACAGCAGGAAAGGTGAGTGTGCTCTGAAAAAAACAACGGTGTTTCCTACACATACGGATCATGTCTAGTTCAACTCTTCTTCTGAAACTGATACACACCACAGGTCCTCTAACATCCAATGCTTTTCATTTAAAATGAGAATCGTGTTAGCTTCGTGAACGATGTAGTTCCTTTGACCTGAAAGGTGACTGGCCTTACATGAAACGAAGTCTTGCTTGTAGGAAGACACAGAGACTGGGATTTAACTCCATTTCAGAAGGGAAACACACAAGGCTGTTCTCATCCATGTAACACACTCTGCTTTAGAGTGAGAAGTACGCTGTTGCTTTCTAGAGTCTCTAATACAACAGGAAACGTATGTGTGCTCAGAACAAACGAACTGTGTTTCTTACACATTCTGAGAATATCTAGTTCAACTCTGCTTCTGAAACTGATACAAACCACAAGTCCTCTAACATCCAATGCTTCTCAGTTAAGAGCGAAAAACATGTGAGCTTCATGAACGATGTAGCTTCATTTAAGCTCTAAAGTGACTTTGTTTTCCTAAAATGAAGACATGCTTGTAGGAAGACAAAAGAGCCTGGGATTTAACTCCATTTCTGAAGCGAAACACACAGCCCAGGTCTCATCCACGTAACACACTCTGCTTTAGAGCAAGAAGCACGTTCTTGCTTTCTAGAGTCTCTAAGACAGCAGGAAACGTGAGTGTGCTCAGAACAAAAGAACTGTGTTTCCTACACCTTCGGACCATATCTAGTTCAACTCTGCTTCGGAAACTGATACAACCCACAGTTCGTATAATATCCCATGATTTTCAGTTAAGAGCAAGTAACGTGTGAGCTTCCTGAATGATGTAGTTCGTTTGAGCTGAAAAGTGACTGCCCTAAACTGAAACGAAGTCTTGCTTGTAGGAAGACACATAGCCTGCGATTTAACTCCTCTTCTGTAGGGAAACACACAGCACAGTTCTCATCCATGGTACACACTCTGCTTTGGAGCAAGAATAACGCTCTTGCATTCTAGAGTCTCTAATACAGCAGGAAACCTGAGTGTGCTCAGAACAAAAGAACTGTGTTTCCTACACATACGGAGCATATCTAGTTCAACTCTGCTTCGGAAACTGATACAAAAACGCAGGTCCTCTAACATCCAATGCTTTTCACTTAAGAGCGAAAAAGGTGTCAGCTTCGTGAAGGATGTAGCTTCATTTGAGCTCTAAAGTGACTTTGTTTTCCGTAAATGAAGACATGCTTGTACAAAGACACAGAGCCTGGGATTTAACTACACTTCTGAAGGGAAACACACAGCGCAGTACTCATCCGTGAAACACACTCTGCTTTAGAGCAAGTAGCACGCTCTTGCTTTCTAGAGTCTCTAAGAAAGCAGGAAACGTGAGTGTGCTCAGAACAAAAGAACTGTGTGTCCTAAACGTACGTACTATGTCTAGTTCAACTCTGCTTCTGAAACTCATACAAACCACAGGTCTTCTAACATCCAATTCTTGTCAGTTAAGATGAGAAACATAGAAGCTTCATGAACGATGTAGATCATTTGAGCTGAAAAGAGACTGCCCTTAACTGAAATGAAATCTATCTTGTAGGAAGACACAGAGCCTGGGATTTAACTCCATTTATGAAGGGAAACACACAGCACAGATCTCATCCATGGTACACACTCTGCTTTAGAACAAGAAGAACGCTCTTGCTTTCTAGAGTCACTAATACAGCAGGAAACGTGAGTGTGCTCTGAACAAATGAATGGTGTTTCCTACACATAGGGATCATATCTAGTTCAACTCTGCTTCTGAAACTGATACACACCACAGGTCCTCTTACATCCAATGCTTTTCAGTTAAAATGAGAAACGTGTTAGCTTCGTGAACAATGTAGTTCCTTTGAGCTTAAAGGTGACTGGCCTTAAGTGAAATAAAGTCTTGCTTGTAGGAAGACACAGAGCCTGGTATTTAACTCCATTTTTGAAGGGAAACACACAAGGCGGTTCTCATCCATGGAACACACTCTCCTTTAGAGCAAGAAGCACGCTCTTGCTTTTTAGAGTCTCTAATACAGCAGGAAACTTGAGTGTGCTCAGAACAAAAGAACTGTGTTTCTTACACATTCTGAGAATATCTAGTTCAAGTCTGCTTCTGAAACTGATACAAACCACAGGTCCTCTAACATCCAATGCTTCTCAGTTAAGAGCGAAAAACGTTTGATCTTCGTGAACGATGTAGATTCATTTGAGCTCTAAAGAGACTTTGTTTTCCTAAAATGAAGACATGCTTGTAGGAAGACAAAGAGCATGGGATTTAACTCCATTTCTGAAGCAAAACACACAGCACAGTTCTCATCCACCTAACACACTCTACTTTAGAGCAAGAAGCACACTCTTGCTTTCTACGGTCTCTAATACAGCAGGAAACGTGAGTGTGCTCAGAACAAAAGAACTGTGTTTCCTACTCTTTTGGACCATATCTAGTTCAACTCTGCTTCTGAAACTTATGCAAACCACAGGTCCTCTAACATCCAATGCTTGCCAGTTAAGATGTGAAACATAGAAGCTTCGTGAACGATGTAGATCGTTTGAGGTGAAAAGAGACTGCCCTTAACTGAAACGAAATCTTCCTTTTAGGAAGACACAGAGCCTGGGATTTAACTCCATTTCTGAAGGGAAACACACAACACAGTTCTCATCCATGAGACACTCTATGCTTTAAGCAAGAAGCACGCTCTTGCTTCTAGAGTCTCTAAGACAACATGAAACATGAGTGTGCTCAGAACAAAATAACTCTTTGTCCTACTCATACGGACCATATCCAGCTCAACTCTCCTTCTGAAACTGAAACAAATCACAGCTCCTCTAATATCCCACGCTTTTCAGATAAGAGCGAGAAACCTGTGAACTTCATGAATTATGTAGCTTCCTTTGAGCTGCAAAATGACTGCGTTTAACTGAAAAGAAATCTTGCTTGTAGTAAGACACAGAGCTTGGGATTTAACTCCATTTCTGTAGGGTAACACACAGCACAGTTCTCATTAATGAAACACACTTTGCTTTAGAGCAGAAGCATGCTCTTGCTTTCTAGAGTCTCTAATACAAGAGGAAAAGTGAGTGTGCTCAGAAAAAAAGAACGGAGTTTTGTACAACTACGGACCATATCTAGTTCAACTCTGCTTCTGAAACTGATACAAACCACAGGACCTCTAATATCCAATGCTTTCCAGTTATGAGAGAGAAACGTGTGAGTTTCATGAACAATGTAGCTTCCTCTGAGCTGAAAATTAACTGTGTTTACCTGAAACCAAGTTTTGCTTGTAGGAAGACACAGTGCCTGGAATTTAACTACACTTTTGAAGGAAACACACAGCACAGTTCTCATCCATTAAACACACTCTGCTTTAGAGCAAGAAGCATGCTCTTGCTTTCTAGAGTCCCTAAACCATCAAGAAACGTGAGTGTGCAC
The DNA here is from genome assembly GCA_949786385.1 of Onychomys leucogaster. NCBI lineage: Eukaryota > Metazoa > Chordata > Mammalia > Rodentia > Cricetidae > Onychomys > Onychomys leucogaster. The sequence continues at coordinate 802,162 of CATKUP010000009.1, read as the reverse complement.
AGAACAAAAGAGCTGTGTGTTCTACACATGCGGACTATATCTCGTTCAACTATGCTTCTGTAACTCATGCAAACCACAGGTCCTCTAACATCCAATGTTTGTCAGTTAAGAGCGAAAAACATGTTAGCTCGTGTATGATGTAGTTTCGTTTGAGCTGAAAAGTGACTGCATTTACATGAAACGAAGTCTTGCTTGTAGGAAGACACAGAGCCTGGTATTTAACTCCATTTCTGTAGGGTAACACACAGCACAGTTCTCATTCATGAAACACTCTCTGGATTAGAACAAGAAGCACGCTCTTGCTTTGTAAAGTTTCTAATACAGCATGAAACATGAATGTGCTCAGAAAAAAAGAACGGAGTTTCGTACACATACGGACCATATCTAGTTCGACTCTGCTTCTGAAACTGATACAAACCACAGGACCTCAAACTTTCAATGCTTTTCATTTAAGAGCGAGAAACGTGTGAGCTTTATGAACAATGTAGCTTCCTTTGAGCTGAAAAGTGACTGTGTTTACCTGAAACGAATTCTTGTTTGTAGGAAGACACAGAGCCTGGAATTTAATTCCATTTATGAAGGGAAACACACAACACAGTTCTCATCCATGAAACACACTCTGCTTTAGAGCAAGAAGCACGCTCTTGCTTCTAGAGTCTCGAAGACAACATGAAACATGAGTGTGTTCAGAAAAAACTAACTGTGTGCCCTACACATACCGACCATATCTAGCTCAACTCTGCTTCTGAAACTGATACAAATCACAGCTCCTCTAATATCCCATGCTTTTCAGATAAGAGGGAGAAACCTGTGAGCTTCGTGAATGATGTAGCTTCCTTTGAGCTGAAAAGTGACTGCGTTTACCTGAAACGAATTCTTGCTTGTAGTAAGACAGAGAGCCTAGGTTTTAACTCCATTTCTCAAGGGTAACACACAGTACAGTTCTCATTCATGAAGCACACCTTGCTTTAGAGGAAGAAGCACGCTATTGCTTTCTAGACTTTCTAATTCACCAGGAAACGTGAGTATGCTCAGAACAAAAGCACGGTGTTTCCTACACATACAGACCATATCTAGTTCAACTCTGCTTCTGAAACTGATACAAACTACAGCTCCTCTAACATCCAATGCTTGTCAGTTAAGAACAAAAACATGTGAGCTCGTGTATTATGTAGCTTCCTTTGAGCTGAAAAGTGAGTGCGTTTACCTGAAACCAAGTCTTGCTTATAGGAAGACACAGAGCCTGGGATTTAACTCCATTTCTGAAGGGAAACATACAGCACTGTTCTCATCCTTGGATCACACTCTGCTTTAGAACAAGAATCACGCTCTTGCTTCTAGAGTCTCTAATACACCAGACAACTTGTGTGTGCTCAGAACATAATAACGGTGTTTCCTACACATACAGACCATATCTAGTTCAACTCTCCTTCTGAAACTGAAGCAAACCACAGGTCCTCTATCATCCAATGCTTGCCAGTTAAGATGAGAAATGTTTGAGCTTCATGATCGATGTAGATATTTTGAGCTGAAAATTGACTGCCCTTACCTAAAAAGAAGTCTTGCTTGAGGGAAGACACAGAGCCAGGATTTAAATCAATTTTTGAAGGTAAAAACACATCACAGTTCTCATCCATGAAAAACACTCTGCTTTAGGGCAAGAAACACGCTCTTGCTTTCTAGAGTCTCTAATAAACCAGGAAAACTGAGTGTGCTCAGAACAAAACAACTGTGCATCCTACACATATGGACCCTGTCTAGTTCAACACTGCTTCAGAAACTGATACAAACCACACGTCCTCTAACATCCAATGATTGTCAGTTAAGATGAGAAACGTGGGAGCTTCATGAACAATGTAGATCTTTTGAGCTGAAAAGAGACTGCCCTTAAGTGAAATGAAATCTTGCATGTAGAATGAAACAGAGCCTGGGATTTAACTCCATTTATGAAGGGAAACACACAGCACAGTTCTCATACATTGTACACACTCTGCTTTAGAGCAAGAATCACACTCTTGCTTTCTAGAGTCTCTAATACAGCAGGAAATGTGAGTGTGCTGAGAACAAAAGAATGGTGTTTCCTACACATACAAACCATATGCAGTTCAACTCTGCTTCTGAAACTGATAGAAACCCCGGGTACTCTAACATCCAATGCTTTTTATTTAAGGGTGAGAAACATGTGAGATTCATGAACAATGTAGCTTCCTTTGAGCTGAAAATTGACTGCGTTTACCGGAAACCAAGTCTTGCTTGGAGGAAGACACAGAGCGTGGGATTTAACTCCATTTCTGAGGGAAACACACAGCACAGTTCTCCTCCATGAAACACACTCTGCTTTACAGCAAGAAGCAAGTTCTTGCTTTCTAGAGTGTCTAAGACAGCAAGAAACGTGAGTGTGCTCAGTACAAAAGAACTGTGCATCCTACACATATGGATCATATCTAGTACAACTCTGCTTCTGAAACTGATAAAAACAACAAGTCCTCTAACATCCAATGATTGTCATTTAAGATGAGAAACGTGGGTGCTTCGTGAACGATGTAGATCGTTTGAGCTGAAAAGTGACTGCCCTTATCTGAAACGAACTCTTGCTTGTAGGAAGAAACAGATCCTGTGATTTAACTCCATTTCTGAGGGATAACACACAGCTCAGGTCTCATCCATGGTACACACTCTGCTTCAGAGCAAGAAGCACGCTCTTGCTTTCTAGAGTCACTAATACAGCAGGAAAGGTGAGTGTGCTCTGAAAAAAAGAACGGTGTTTCCTACACATACGGATCATGTCTAGTTCAACTCCTCTTCTGAAACTGATATACACCACAGGTCCTCTAACATCCAATGCTTTTCAGTTAAAATGAGAATCGTGTTAGCTTCGTGAATGATGTAGTTCCTTTGACCTGAAAGGTGACTGGCCTTACATGTAACGAAGTCTTGCTTGTAGGAAGACACAGAGACTGGGATTTAACTCCATTTCAGAAGGGAAACACACAAGACTGTTCTCATCCATGTAACACACTCTGCTCTAGAGTAAGAAGCATGCTCTTTCTTTCTAGATTCTCTAATACAACAGGAAACGTGTGTGTGCTCAGAACAAAAGAACTGTTTTTCTTACACATTCTGAGAATATCTAGTTCAACTCTGCTTCTGAAACTGATGCAACCCACAGGTCCTATAATATCCCTTGCTTTTCAGTTAAGAGCGAGTAACGTGTGAGCTTCGTGAATGATGTAGCTTCATTTGAGCTCTATAGTGAATTTGTTTTCCTAAAATGAAGACTTGCATGTAGGAAGACACAGAGCGTGGGATTTAACTCCATTTCTGAAGGGAAACACACAGCATAGTACTCATCCATGAAACACACTCTGCTTTAGAGCAAGAAGCACGTTCTTGCTTTCCAGATTCTCTAAGAGAGAAGGAAACGTGAGTGTGCTCAGAACAAAAGAACTGTGTTTCCTACTCATTTGGACAATATCTAGTTCAACTCTGCTTCTGAAACTTATGCCACCCACAGGTCCTCTAACATCCAATGCTTGCAATTTAAGATGAGAAACGTGTGAGCTTAATGAACGATAAAGTTCGTTTGAGCTGAAAAGTGACTGCCCTTACCTGAAATGAAGTCTTGATGGTAGAAAGACACAGATCCTGGGTTTTAACTCCACTTCTGAAGGAAAACACACAGTACTGTTCTCATCCATGAAACACACTCTGCTTTAGAGCAAGAAGCACGCTCTTGCTTTCTAGATTTTCTAATACAGCAAGAAACATGAGTGTGCTCAGAAAAAAAGAACTGTGTGTCCTACACATACGGACAATATGTAGTTCAAATCTGCTTCTGAAACTGATGCAACCCACAGGTCCTATAAAATCCCATGCTTTTCAGTTAAGAGCGAGGAACGTGTGAGCTTCGTGAATGATGTAGCTTCATTTGAGCTCTAAAGTGACTTTATTTTCCTAAATGAAGACATGCTTGTAGGAAGACAAATAGCGTGGGATATAAATCCATTTCTGAAGCAAAACACAGAGCACAGTTCTCCTCCGGGAAACACACTCTGGTTTAGAGAAAGAAGAACGCTCTTGCTTTCTAGAGTCTTTAAAACATCAGGAAACGTGATTGTGCCCAGAACAAAAGAACTGTGTTTCCTACTCATTTGGACCATATCTAGTTCAACTCTGCTTCAGAAACTTCTGCAAACCACAGGTCCTCTAACATCCAATGCTTGCAATTTAAGATGAGAAACGTGTGAGCTTAATGAACGATAAAGTTTGTTTGAGCTGAAAAGTGACTGCCCTTACCTGAAATGAAGTCTTGATGGTAGAAAGACACAGATCCTGGGTTTTAACTCCACTTCTGAGGGAAAACACACAGTACTGTTCTCATCCATGAAACACACTCTGCTTTAGAGGAAGAAGCACGCTCTTGCTTTCTAGAGTCTCTAAAACAGCAAGAAACGTGAGTGTGCTCAGAACAAAGAACTGTGTGTCCTACACATACGGACCATATCTAGTTCAACTCTGCTTCTGAAACTGATGCAACCCACAGGTCCTATAATATCCCATGCTTTTCAGTTAAGAGCAAGTAACGTGTGAGCTTTGTGAATGATGTAGCTTCATTTGAGATCTAAAGTGACTTTATTTTCCTAAAATGAAGACATGCTTGTAGGAAGACAAATAGCTTGGGATATAACTCCATTTCTGAAGCAAAACACAGAGCACAGTTCTCCTCCAGGAAACAAACTCTGGTTTAGAGAAAGAAGAACGCTCTTGCTTTCTAGAGTCTTTAAAACATCAGGAAACGTGATTGTGCCCAGAACAAAAGAACTGTGTTTCCTACTCATTTGGACCATATCTAGTTCAGCTCTGCTTCAGAAACTTCTGCAAACCACAGGTCCTCTAACATCCAATGCTTGCCATTTTAGATGAGAAACGTGTGAGTTTAATGAATGATAAAGTTCGTTTGAGCAGAAAAGTGACTGCCCTTACCTGGAACGAAGTCTTGCTTGCAGGAAGACACCGATCCTGGGATTTAACTCCTCTTCTGAAGGGAAACACACAGCACAGTTCTCATGCATGGTACACACTCTGCTTTAGAGCAAGAAAAATGCTCTTGCTCTCTAGAGTCTCTAATACAGCAGGAAACGTGAGTGTGCTCAGAACAAAAGAACTGTGTTTCCTACACCTTCGGACCATATCTAGTTCAACTCTGCTTCGGAAAGTGATAGAAACCCCAGGATCTCTAACATCCAATGCTTTTCACTTAAGAGCGAAAAACGTGTCAGCTTCGTGAATGATGTAGCCTCATTTGAGCTCTAAAGTGACTTTATTTTCCTAAAATGAAGACATGCTTGTAGGAAGACAAAGAGCCTGGGATATAACTCCATTTCTGAAGCAAAACACACAGCACAGTTCTCCTCCAGGAAACACACTCTGGTTTAGAGCAAGAAGAACGCTCTTGCTTTCTAGAGTCTCTAAAACAGCAGGAAACGTGATTGTGCCCAGAACAAAAGAACTGTGTTTCCTACTCATTTGGACCATATCTAGTTCAACTCTGCTTCTGAAACTTATGCAAACCACAGGTCCTCTAACATCCAATGCTTGCGATTTAAGATGAGAAACGTGTGAGCTTAATGAACGATAAAGTTCGTTTGAGCTGAAAAGTGACTGCCCTTACCTGAAAAGAAGTCTTGCTTGTAGAAAGACACAGAGCCTGAGATTTAACTCCATTTCTGAAGCGAAACACACCGCACAGTTCTCATCCATGAAACACTCTCTGCTTTAGGGCAAGAAGCATGCTCTTGCTTTCTAGATTCTCTAAGACAGCAGGAAACGTGAGTGTGCTCAGAACAAAAGAACTGTGTGTCCTAAACATACATACAATGGCTAGTTCAAATCTGCTTCTGAAACTGATACAAACCACAGGCCTTCTAACATCCAATGCTTGTCAGTTAAGATGAGAAACATAGAAGTTTCGTGAACGATGTAGATCATTTGAGCTAAAAAGCGACTGCCCTTAACTGAAACGAAATCTTGCTTGTAGGAAGACACACAGCCTGGGATATAACTCCATTTCTGAAGGGAAACACACAAGACTGTTCTCATCCACGTAACACACTCTGCTTTAGAGGAAGAAGCACGCTCTTGCTTTCTAGAGTCTCTAAAACAGCAGGAAACGTGAGTGTGCTCAGAACAAAAGAACTGTGTGTCCTACACATACGGACCATATCTAGTTCAACTCTGCTTCTGAAACTTATGCAAACCACAGGTCCTCTAACATCCAATGCTTGCCAGTTAAGATGAGAAACGTGTATGCTTCATGAATGATGTAGATCATTTGAGCTTAAAAGAGACTGCCCTTAACTGAAACGAAATCTTGCTTGTAGGAAGACACAGAGCCTGGGATATAACTCCATTTCTGAAGGGAAACACACAAGGCTGTTCTCATCCATGTAACACACTCTGCTTTAGAGGAAGAAGAACTCCCTTGCTTTCTAGAGTCTCTAAAACAGCAGGAAACGTGAGTGTGCCCAGAACTAAAGAACTGTGTTTCCTACACATACAGGCCATATCTAGTTCAACTCTGCTTCTGAAACTTATGCAAACCACAGGTCCTCTAACATCCAATGCTTTTCAGTTAAAATGAGAATCGTGTTAGCTTCGTGAATGATGTAGTTCCTTTGACCTGAAAGGTGACTGGCCTTACATGTAACGAAGTCTTGCTTGTAGGAAGACACAGAGACTGGGATTTAACTCCATTTCAGAAGGGAAACACACAAGACTGTTCTCATCCATGTAACACACTCTGCTCTAGAGTAAGAAGCATGCTCTTTCTTTCTAGATTCTCTAATACAACAGGAAACGTGTGTGTGCTCAGAACAAAAGAACTGTTTTTCTTACACATTCTGGGAATATCTAGTTCAACTCTGCTTCTGAAACTGATGCAACCCACAGGTCCTATAATATCCCTTGCTTTTCAGTTAAGAGCGAGTAACGTGTGAGCTTCGTGAATGATGTAGCTTCATTTGAGCTCTATAGTGAATTTGTTTTCCTAAAATGAAGACTTGCATGTAGGAAGACACAGAGCGTGGGATTTAACTCCATTTCTGAAGGGAAACACACAGCACAGTACTCATCCATGAAACACACTCTGCTTTAGAGCAAGAAGCTCGTTCTTGCTTTCCAGATTCTCTAAGAGAGCAGGAAACGTGAGTGTGCTCAGAACAAAAGAACTGTGTTTCTTACTCATTTGGACAATATCTAGTTCAACTCTGCTTCAGAAACTTCTGCAAACCACAGGTCCTCTAACATCCAATGCTTGCCATTTTAGATGAGAAACGTGTGAGTTTAATGAATGATAAAGTTCGTTTGAGCAGAAAAGTGACTGCCCTTACCTGGAACGAAGTCTTGCTTGCAGGAAGACACCGATCCTGGGATTTAACTCCTCTTCTGAAGGGAAACACACAGCACAGTTCTCATGCATGGTACACACTCTGCTTTAGAGCAAGAAAAAAGCTCTTGCTCTCTAGAGTCTCTAATACAGCAGGAAACGTGAGTGTGCTCAGAACAAAAGAACTGTGTGTCCTAAACATACATACAATGGCTAGTTCAAATCTGCTTCTGAAACTGATACAAACCACAGGCCTTCTAACATCCAATGCTTGTCAGTTAAGATGAGAAACATAGAAGTTTCGTGAACGATGTAGATCATTTGAGCTAAAAAGCGACTGCCCTTAACTGAAACGAAATCTTGCTTGTAGGAAGACACAGAGCCTGGGATATAACTCCATTTCTGAAGGGAAACACACAAGGCTGTTCTCATCCATGTAACACACTCTGCTTTAGAGGAAGAAGAACTCCCTTGCTTTCTAGAGTCTCTAAAACAGCAGGAAACGTGAGTGTGCCCAGAACTAAAGAACTGTTTCCTACACATACAGGCCATATCTAGTTCAACTCTGCTTCTGAAACTTATGCAAACCACAGGTCCTCTAACATCCAATGCTTGCCAGTTAAGATGAGAAACGTGTATGCTTCATGACCGATGTAGATCATTTGAGCTTAAAAGAGACTGCCCTTAACTGAAACGAAATCTTGCTTGTAGGAAGACACAGAGCCTGGGATATAACTCCATTTCTGAAGGGAAACACACAAGACTGTTCTCACTCATGTAACACACTCTGCTTTACAGGAAGAAGCACGCTCTTGCTTTCTAGAGTCTCTAAAACAGCAGGAAATGTGAGTGTGCTCAGAACAAATAACTGTGTGTCCTACACATACGGACCATATCTAGTTCTACTCTGCTTCTGAAACTGATGCAACCCACAGGTCCTATAATATCCCATGCTTTTCAGTTAAGAGCGAGTAACGTGTGAGCTTTGTGAATGATGTAGCTTCATTTGAGCTCTAAAGTGACTTTATTTTCCTAAAATGAAGACATGCTTGTAGGAAGACAAATAGATTGGGATATAACTCCATTTCTGAAGCAAAACACAGAGCACAGTTCTCCTCCAGGAAACAAACTCTGGTTTAGAGAAAGAAGAACGCTCTTGCTTTCTAGAGTCTTTAAAATATCAGGAAACGTGATTGTGCCCAGAACAAAAGAACTGTGTTTCCTACTCATTTGGACCATATCTAGTTCAACTCTGCTTCAGAAACTTCTGCAAACCACAGGTCCTCTAACATCCAATGCTTGCCATTTTAGATGAGAAACGTGTGAGTTTAATGAACAATAAAGTTCGTTTGAGCAGAAAAGTGACTGCCCTTACCTGGAACGAAGTCTTGCTTGCAGGAAGACACCGATCCTGGGATTTAACTCCTCTTCTGAAGGGAAACACACAGCACAGTTCTCATGCTTGGTACACACTCTGCTTTAGAGCAAGAAAAAAGCTCTTGCTCTCTAGAGTCTCTAATACAGCAGGAAACATGAGTGTGCTCAGAACAAAAGAACTGTGTTTCCTACACCTTCGGACCATATCTAGTTCAACTCTGCTTCAGAAAGTGATAGAAACCACAGGATCTCTAACATCCAATGCTTTTCACTTAAGAGCGAAAAACGTGTCAGCTTCGTGAATGATGTAGCCTCATTGGAGCTCTAAAGTGACTTTATTTTCCTAAAATGAAGACATGCTTATAGGAAGACACAGAGCCTGGGATATAACTCCATTTCTGAAGCAAAACACACAAGGCTGTTCTCATCCATGTAACACACTCTGCTTTAGAGGAAGAAGCTCGCCCTTGCTTTCTAGAGTCTCTAAAAGAGCAGGAAACGTGAGTGTGCCCAGAACTAAAGAACTGTGTTTCCTACACATACAGGCCATATCTAGTTCAACTCTGCTTCTGAAACTTATGCAAACCACAGGTCCTCTAACATCCAATGCTTGCCAGTTAAGATGAGAAACGTGTATGCTTCATGAACGATGTAGATCATTTGAGCTTAAAAGAGACTGCCCTTAACTGAAACGAAATCTTGCTTGTAGGAAGTCACAGAGCCTGGGATATAACTCCATTTCTGAAGGGAAACACACAAGACTGTTCTCATCCATGTAACACACTCTGCTTTAGAGGAAGAAGCACGCTCTTGCTTTCTAGAGTCTCTAAAACAGCAGGAAACGTGAGTGTGCTCAGAACAAAAGAACTGTGTGTCCTACACATACGGACCATATCTAGTTCAACTCTGCTTCTGAAACTGATGCAACCCACAGGTCCTATAATATCCCATGCTTTTCAGTTAAGAGCGAGTAACGTGTGAGCTTTGTGAATGATGTAGCTTCATTTGAGCTCTAAAGTGACTTTATTTTCCTAAAATGAAGACATGCTTGTAGGAAGACAAATAGATTGGGATATAACTCCATTTCTGAAGCAAAACACAGAGCACAGTTCTCCTCCAGGAAACAAACTCTGGTTTAGAGAAAGAAGAACGCTCTTGCTTTCTAGAGTCTTTAAAACATCAGGAAACGTGATTGTGCCCAGAACAAAAGAACTGTGTTTCCTACTCATTTGGACCATATCTAGTTCAACTCTGCTTCAGAAACTTCTGCAAACCACAGGTCCTCTAACATCCAATGCTTGCCATTTTAGATGAGAAACGTGTGAGTTTAATGAACAATAAAGTTCGTTTGAGCAGAAAAGTGACTGCCCTTACCTGGAACGAAGTCTTGCTTGCAGGAAGACACCGATCCTGGGATTTAACTCCTCTTCTGAAGGGAAACACACAGCACAGTTCTCATGCTTGGTACACACTCTGCTTTAGAGCAAGAAAAAAGCTCTTGCTCTCTAGAGTCTCTAATACTGCAGGAAACATGAGTGTGCTCAGAACAAAAGAACTGTGTTTCCTATACCTTCGGACCATATCTAGTTCAACTCTGCTTCAGAAAGTGATAGAAACCACAGGATCTCTAACATCCAATGCTTTTCACTTAAGAGCGAAAAACGTGTCAGCTTCGTGAATGATGTAGCCTCATTGGAGCTCTAAAGTGACTTTATTTTCCTAAAATGAAGACATGCTTATAGGAAGACACAGAGCCTGGGATATAACTCCATTTCTGAAGCAAAACACACAAGGCTGTTCTCATCCATGTAACACACTCTGCTTTAGAGGAAGAAGCTCGCCCTTGCTTTCTAGAGTCTCTAAAAGAGCAGGAAACGTGAGTGTGCCCAGAACTAAAGAACTGTGTTTCCTACACATACAGGCCATATCTAGTTCAACTCTGCTTCTGAAACTTATGCAAACCACAGGTCCTCTAACATCCAATGCTTGCCAGTTAAGATGAGAAACGTGTATGCTTCATGAACGATGTAGATCATTTGAGCTTAAAAGAGACTGCCCTTAACTGAAACGAAATCTTGCTTGTAGGAGGTCACAGAGCCTGGGATATAACTCCATTTCTGAAGGGAAACACACAAGACTGTTCTCATCCATGTAACACACTCTGCTTTAGAGGAAGAAGCACGCTCTTGCTTTCTAGAGTCTCTAAAACAGCAGGAAACGTGAGTGTGCTCAGAACAAAAGAACTGTGTGTCCTACACATACGGACCATATCTAGTTCAACTCTGCTTCTGAAACTGATGCACCCCACAGGTCCTATCATATCCCATGCTTTTCAGTTAAGAGCGAGTAACGTGTGAGCTTTGTGAATGATGTAGCTTCATTTGAGCTCTAAAGTGACTTTATTTTCCTAAAATGAAGACATGCTTGTAGGAAGACAAATAGCGTGGTTTATAACTTCATTTATGAAGCAAAACACACAGCACAGTTCTCCTCCAGGAAACAAACTCTTGTTTAGAGAAAGAAGAATGCTCTTGCTTTCTAGAGTCTCTAAAACAGCAGGAAACGTGATTGTGCCCAGAACAAAAGAACTGTGTTTCCTACTCATTTGGACCATATCTAGTTCAACTCTGCTTCAGAAACTTCTGCAAACCACAGGTCCTCTAACATCCAATGCTTGCCATTTTAGATGAGAAACGTGTGAGTTTAATGAACGATAAAGTTCGTTTGAGCAGAAAAGTGACTGCCCTTACCTGGAACGAAGTCTTGCTTGCAGGAAGACACCGATCCTGGGATTTAACACCTCTTCTGAAGGGAAACACACAGCACAGTTCTCATGCATGGTACACCCTCTGCTTTAGAGCAAGAAAAATGCTCTTGCTCTCTAGAGTCTCTAATACAGCAGGAAACGTGAGTGTGCTCAGAACAAAAGAACTGTGTTTCCTACACCTTCGGACCATATCTAGTTCAACTCTGCTTCGGAAAGTGATAGAACCCACAGGATCTCTAACATCCAATGCTTTTCACTTAAGAGCGAAAAACGTGTCAGCTTCGTGAATGATGTAGCCTCATTTGAGCTCTAAAGTGACTTTATTTTCCTAAAATGAAGACATGCTTATAGGAAGACAAAGAGCCTGGGATATAACTCCATTTCTGAAGCAAAACACACAGCACAGTTCTCCTCCAGGAAACACACTCTGGTTTAGAGCAAGAAGAACGCTCTTGCTTTCTAGAGTCTCTAAAACAGCAGGAAACGTGAGTGTGCCCAGAACTAAAGAACTGTGTTTCCTACACATACAGGCCATATCTAGTTCAACTCTGCTTCTGAAACTTATGCAAACCACAGGTCCTCTAACATCCAATGCTTGCCAGTTAAGATGAGAAACGTGTATGCTTCATGAACGATGTAGATCATTTGAGCTTAAAAGAGACTGCCCTTCACTGAAATGAAATCTTGCTTGTAGGAAGACACAGAGCCTGGGATATAACTCAATTTCTGAAGGGAAACACACAAGACTGTTCTCATCCATGTAACACACTCTGCTTTAGAGGAAGAAGCACGCTCTTGATTTCTAGAGTCTCTAAAACAGCAGGAAACGTGAGTGTGCTCAGAACAAAAGAACTGTGTGTCCTACACATACGGACCATATCTAGTTCAACTCTGCTTCTGAAACTGATGCAACCCACAGGTCCTATAATATCCCATGCTTTTCAGTTAAGAGCGAGTAACGTGTGAGCTTTGTGAATGATGTAGCTTCATTTGAGCTCTAAAGTGACTTTATTTTCCTAAAATGAAGACATGCTTGTAGGAAGACAAATAGCGTGGGATATAACTCCATTTCTGAAGCAAAACACAGAGCACAGTTCTCCTCCAGGAAACAAACTCTTGTTTAGAGAAAGAAAAATGCTCTTGCTTTCTAGAGTCTCTAAAACAGCAGGAAACGTGATTGTGCCCAGAACAAAAGAACTGTGTTTCCTACTCATTTGGACGATATCTACTTCAACTCTGCTTCAGAAACTTCTGCAAACCACAGGTCCTCTAACATCCAATGCTTGCCATTTTAGATGAGAAACGTGTGAGTTTAATGAACGATAAAGTTCATTTGAGCAGAAAAGTGACTGCCCTTACCTGGAACGAAGTCTTGCTTGCAGGAAGTCACCGATCCTGGGATTTAACTGCATTTCTGAAGCGAAACACACAGAACAGTTCTCATGCATGGTACACACTCTGCTTTAGAGCAAGAAAAAAGCTCTTGCTCTCTAGAGTCTCTAATACAGCAGGAAACGTGAGTGTGCTCAGAACAAAAGAACTGTGTTTCCTACACCTTCGGACCATATCTAGTTCAACTCTGCTTCGGAAAGTGATAGAAAACACAGGATCTCTAACATCCAATGCTTTTCACTTAAGAGCAAAAAACGTGTCAGCTTCGTGAATGATGTAGCCTCATTTGAGCTCTAAAGTGACTTTATTTTCCTAAAATGAAGACATGCTTATAGGAAGACAAAGAGCCTGGGATATAACTCCATTTCTGAAGCAAAACACACAGCACAGTTCTCCTCCAGGAAACACACTCTGGTTTAGAGCAAGAAGAACGCGCTTGCTTTCTAGAGTCTCTAAAACAGCAGGAAACGTGAGTGTGCTCAGAACAAAAGAATTGTGTGTCCTACACATACGGACCATATCTAGTCCAACTCTTCTGCTGAAACTGATACAAAGCACTGGTCCACTAACATCCAATGCTTGTCAGTTAAGATGAGAAACGTGTGAGCTTTGTGAACGATGTATTTCGTATGAGCTGAAAAGTGACTGCCCTTACTTGAAATGAAGTCTTGCTTTTAGGAAGACCCAGAGCCTGGGATATAACTCCATTTCTGAAGGGAAAAACACAAGGCTGTTCTCATCCATTGATCACACTCTGCTTTAGAGCAAGATGCACGCTCTTGCTTTCTAGAATCTCTAATACAGCTGGAAACTTGAGTGTGCTCATAACAAAAGAACAGTGTTTCATACACATACAGACCATATCTAGTCCAACTCTGCTTCTGAAACTGAAACAAACCACATGTCCTCTAACATCCAATGCCTGTCAGTTAAGATGGGAATCTTGTTAGCTTCGTGAACGATGTAGTTTGTTTGAGCTGAAAAGTGACTGCCCTTACCTGAAACGAAGTCTTGCTAGTAGGAAGACAAAGAGCCTGGGCTTTAACTCCATTTCTGAAGGGAAACACACAGCAGAGTTCTCATCCATGGATCACACTCTGCTTTAGAGCAAGAAGAACGCTATTGCTTTCTAGATTCTCTAATACCGCAGGTACATGAGTGTGCTCAGAACAAAACAACGGTGTTTTTCTACACATACGGACGATATCTAGTCTAACTCTGCTTCTGAAACTGAAACAAACCAGAGGTCCTCTAACATCCAATGCTTGTCAGTTAAGATGAGAAACCTGTGAGCTTCGTGAAGGATGTAGTTCATTTGAGCCGAAAATTGACTGACCTTACCTGAAACGAAGTCTTGCTTGTAGGAAGACACAGATCCTGGGATTTAACTCCATTTCTGAAGAGAAACATACAGCAGAGTTCTCATCCATGGATCACACTCTGCTTCAGAGCAAGAAGCACGCACTTGCTTTCCAGATACTCTAATACAGCTTGAAACTTGAGTATCCTGAAAACAAATGAAGGGTGTTTCTTACACATACGGATCATATCTAGTACAACTCTGCTTCTGAAACTGTTACAAAGCACTGGTCCTCTAACATCCAATGCTTGTCAGTTAAGATGAGAAACATGTGAGCTTCGTGAACGATGTAGTTCGTTTGAGCTGAAAAGTGACTTCCCTTACCTGAAAGGAAGTCTTGCTTGTAGGAAGACTCAGAGCCTGGGATTTAACACCATTTCTGAAGTTAAACACACAGCAGAGTTCTCATCCGTTGATCACACTCTGATTTAGAGCAAGAAGCACGCTCTAGCTTTCTAGAGTGTCTAATAGAGCAGGAAACGTGAGTGTGCTCAGAACAAAAGAACTGTGTCCTACTCATTTGGACAATATCTAGTTCAACTCTGCTTCTGAAACTTACGCCACCCACAGGTCCTCTAACATCCAATGCTTGCAATTTAAGATGAGAAACGTGTGATCTTCGTGAACGATGTAGCTTCATATGAGCTCCTAAGTGACTTTATTCTCCTAAAATGAAGACATGCTTGTAGGAAGACAAAGAGCTTGGGATATAACTACATTTCTGAAGGGAAACACACAGCTCAGTTCTCATCCATGAAACACACTGTGCTTTAGAGGAAGAAGCACGCTCTTGCTTTCTAGAGTCTCTAATACAGCAGGAAACGTGAGTGTGCTCAGAACAAAAGTACGGTGTTTCCTACACATACGGATCATATCTATTTCAACTCTGCTTCAGAAACTGATACAACCCACAGGTCCTACAATATCCCAAGATTTTCAGTTAAGAGGAAGTAACATGTGAGCTTCCTGAACATTGTAGCTTAGTTTGAGCTAAAAAGTGACTGCGTTTAACTGAAACGATACCTTGCTTGTAGGAAGACACAGAGCCTGGTATTTAAATCCATTTCTGAAGGGAAACACACAGCAAGTTCTCCTCCAAGGATCACAATCTGCTTTAGATCAAGAAGCACGCTCTTGCTTTCTAGAGTCTCTAATACAGCAGGAAACATGAGAGTGCTGAGAACAAAAGATCAGTGTTTCCTACACATTCTGCCCATATCTAGTTAAACTCAGCTTTTGAAACTGATACAAACCACAGGCACTGCAACATCCAATGCTTCTCAGTTAAGAGCGAAAAACGTGTGAGCTTCGTGAACGATGTAGCTTCATTTGAGCTCTAAAGTGACTTTGTTTTCCTAAAATGAAGACACGCTTTAGGAAGAAAAAGAGCCTGGCATTTAACTCCATTTCTGAAGCGAAACACACAGCACAGTTCTCATCCACATAACACACTCTGTTTAGAGCAAGAAGCATGCTCTTGATTTCTAGAATCTCTAATACATCTGGAAGCATGAGTGTGCTCAGAACAAAAGAACTGTGTTTCCTGGTCATTTGGACCATATCTAGTTCAACTCTGCTTCTGAAACTGATACAAACCATAGGTCCTCTAACATCCAATGCTTGCCAGTTAAGATGAGAAACGTGTGAGCTTAATGAACGATAAAGTTCATTTGAGCTGAAAAGTGACTGCCCTTACCTGAAACGAAGTCTTGCATGAATAAAGAAACAGAGCCTGGAATTTAAATCCATTTCTGAAGCGAAACACACAGCACAGTTCTCATCTATGAAACACACTCTGCTTTAGAGCAAGAAGCAAGCTCTTGCTTTCTAGAGTCTCTAAAACAGCAGGAAACGTGAGTGTGCTCAGAACAAAAGAACTGTGTGTCCTACACATACGGACCATATCTAGTTCAACTCTGCTTCGGAAAAAGATACAAACCACAGGTCCTCTAACATCCAATGCTTTTCACTTAAGAGCCATAAACTTGTCATCTTCGTCAACGATGTAGCTTCATTTGAGCTCTAAACTGACTTTGTTTTCCCAAAAAGAAGACATGCTTGTAGGAAGACAAAGAGCCTGAGATATAACTCCATTTCTGCAGCAAAACACACAGCACAGTTCTCCTCCATGAAACACACTCTGCTATAGAGCAAGAAGCACGCTCTTGCTTTCTAGAGTCTCTAAGAGAGCAAGAAACATGAGTATGCTCAGAACAAAAGAACTGTACATCCTACACATATGGACCATATCTAGTTCAACTCTGCTTCAGAAACTGATACAAACCACAGGTCCTCTAATATCCAATGCTTGTCAGTTAAGATGAGAAACGTGGGTGCTTCGTGAACGATGTAAATCGTTTGAGCTGAAAAGAGACTGCCCTTAATTGAAACAAATTCTTGCTTGTAGGAAGACAGAGAGCCTGTGATTTAACTCCATTTCTGAATGAAAACACACACCTCAGTTCTCGTCCATGGTACACACTCTGCTTTAGATCAAGAAGCATGCTCTTGCTTTCTAGAGTCTCTAAAACAGCAGGATAAGTGAGTGTGCTCTGAACAAAAGAACGGTGTTTCCTACACATACGGATCATATCTAGTTCAACTCTGCTTCTGAAACTGAAACAAAGCACAGGTACTCTAACATCCAATGCTTGTCAGTTAAGATGAGAAACATGTGAGCTTCGTGAGCGATGTAGTTCGTTTGAGATGTAAAGTAACTTCCCTTACCTGAAACGAAGTCTTGCTTGTAGGAAGACTCAGAGCCAGGGATTTAACTCAATTTCTGAAGTGAAACACACAACAGAGTTCTCATCCATTGATCACACTCTGCTTTAGCGCAAGAAGCACGCTCTTGCTTTCTAGAGTCTCTAATACAGCAGTAAATTGAGTGTGCTGAGAACAAAAGAACGGTGTTTCCTACACATACGGTCCACATCTAGTCGAACTCTGCTTTTGAAACTGATACAAAGCACTGGTCCTCTAACATCCAATGCTTGTCAGTTAAGATGAGAAACGTGTGATCTTTGTGAACGATCTAGTTCATTTGAGCTGTAAAGTAACTGCACTTACCTGAAACGAAGTCTGGTATGTAGGCAGACTCAGAGCCTGGGATTTAACTCCATTTCTGAAGTTAAACACACAGCAGAGTTCTCATATGTTGATCACACTCTGATTTAGAGCAAGAAGCACGCTCTAGCTTTCTAGAGTGTCTAATAGAGCAGGAAACGTGAGTGTGCTCAGAACAAAAGAACTGTGTTTCCTACTCATTTGGACAATATCTAGTTCAACTCTGCTTCTGAAACTTATGCCACCCACAGGTCCTCTAACATCCAATGCTTGCAATTTAAGATGAGAAACGTGTGAGCTTCGTGAACGATGGAGCTTCATATGAGCTCCTAAGTGACTTTATTCTCCTAAAATGAAGACATGCTTGTAGGTATACAAAGAGCCTGGGATATAACTACATTTCTGAAGGGAAACACAAAGCTCAGTTCTCATCCATGAAACACACTGTGCTTTAGAGCAAGAAGCACGCTCTTGCTTTCTAGAGTCTCTAATACAGCAGGAAACGTGAGTGTGCTCTGAACAAAAGTACGGTTTTTCCTACACATACGGATCATATCTATTTCAACTCTGCTTCAGAAACTGATACAACCCACAGGTCCTATAATATCCCAAGATTTTCAGTTAAGAGGAAGTAACGTGTGAGCTTCCTGAACAATGTAGCTTAGTTTGAGCTAAAAAGTGACTGCGTTTAACTGAAACGATACCTTGCTTGTAGGAAGACACAGAGCCTGGTATTTAAATGCATTTCTGAAGGGAAACACACTGCAAGTTCTCATCCAAGGATCACAATCTGCTTTAGATCAAGAAGCACGCTCTTGCTTTCTAGAATCTCTGATACAGCAGGAAACATGAGAGTGCTGAGAACAAAAGATCAATGTTTCCTACACATTCTGCCCATATCTAGTTCAAATCTGCTTTTGAAACTGATACAAACCACAGGCACTGCAACATCCAATGCTTCTCAGTTAAGAGCGAAAAACGTGTGAGCTTCGTGAACGATGTAGCTTCATTTGAGCTCTAAAGTGACTTTGTTTTCCTAAAATGAAGACCCGCTTTAGGAAGAAAAAGAGCCTGGCATTTAACTCCATTTCTGAAGCGAAACACACAGCACAGTTCTCATCCACATAACACACTCTGCTTTAGAGCAAGGAGCATGCTCTTGATTTCTAGAATCTCTAATACATCAGGAAGCATGAGTGTGCTCAGAACAAAAGAACTGTGTTTCTTCCTCATTTGAACCATATCTAGTTCAACTCTGCTTCTGAAACTGATACAAACCACAGGTCCTCTAACATCCAATGCTTGCCAGTTAAGATGAGAAACGTGTGAGCTTAATGAACGATAAAGTTCGTTTGAGCTGAAAAGATACTGCCCTTACCTGAAACGAAGTCTTGCATGAAGAAAGAAACAGAGCCTGGAATTTAAATCCATTTCTGAAGCGAAACACACAGCACAGTTCTCATCTATGAAACACACTCTGCTTTAGAGCAAGAAGCAAGCTCTTGCTTTCTAGAGTCTCTAAGACAGCAGGAAACGTGAGTGTGCTCAGAACAAGAGAACTGTGTGTCCTACACATACGGACCATATCTAGTTCAACTCTCCTTCGGAAAAAGATACAAACCACAGGTCCTCTAACATCCAATGCTTTTCACTTAAGAGCCATAAACTTGTCATCTTCGTCAACGATGTAGCTTCATTTGAGCTCTAAACTGACTTTGTTTTCCCAAAAAGAAGACATGCTTGTAGGAAGACAAAGAGCCTGAGATATAACTCCATTTCTGCAGCAAAACACACAGCACAGTTCTCCTCCATGAAACACACTCTGCTATAGAGCAAGAAGCACGCTCTTGCTTTCTAGAGTCTCTAAGAGAGCAAGAAACATGAGTATGCTCAGAACAAAAGAACTGTACATCCTACAAATATGGACCATATCTAGTTCAACTCTGCTTCTGAAACTGATACAAACCACAGGTCCTCTAATATCCAATGCTTGTCAGTTAAGATGAGAAACGTGGGTGCTTCGTGAACGATGTAAATCGTTTGAGCTGAAAAGAGACTGCCCTTAATTGAAACAAAATCTTGCTTATAGGAAGACAGAGAGCCTGTGATTTAAATCCATTTCTGAAAGAAAACACACACCTCAGTTCTCATCCATGGTACACACTCTGCTTTAGATCAAGAAGCATTCTCTTGCTTTCTAGAGTCTCTAAAACAGCAGGATAAGTGAGTGTGCTCTGAACAAAAGAACGGTGTTTCCTACACATACGGATCGTATCTAGTTCAACTCTGCTTTAGAAACTGATACAAACCACAGGTCCTCTAACATACAATTCTTTTCACTTAAGAGCAAAGACTTGTCAGCTTTGTGAACAATGTAGCTTCATTTGAGCTAAAAAGTGACTGCCCTTACCTGAAACGAAGTATGGCTTGTAGGAAGACTCAGAGCCTGGGATTTAACTCCTTTTCTGAAGGTAAACACACAGCACAGTTCTCATCCAAGGATCACACTCTGCTTTAGAGTATGAAGCACGCCCTTGCTTTCTAGAGTCTCTAAAACAGCAGGAAACGTGAGTGTGCCCAGAACTAAAGAACTGTGTTTCCTACACATACAGGCCATATCTAGTTCAACTCTGCTTCTGAAACTTATGCAAACCACAGGTCCTCTAACATCCAATGCTTGCCAGTTAAGATGAGAAACGTGTATGCTTCATGAACGATGTAGATCATTTGAGCTTAAAAGAGACTGCCCTTAACTGAAACGAAATCTTGCTTGTAGGAAGACACAGAGCCTGGGATATAACTCAATTTCTGAAGGGAAACACACAAGACTGTTCTCATCCATGTAACACACTCTGCTTTAGAGGAAGAAGCACGCTCTTGCTTTCTAGAGTCTCTAAAACAGCAGGAAACGTGAGTGTGCCCAGAACAAAAGAACTGTGTTTCCTACTCATTTGGACCATATCCAGTTCAACTCTGCTTTTGAAACTTATGCAAACCACATGTCCTCTAACATCCAATGCTTGCCATTTAAGATGAGTAACGTGTGATCTTAATGAACAATAAAGTTCGTTTGAGCCGAAAAGTTACTGCCCTTACCTGAAATGAAGTCTTGCTTGTGGAAAGACACAGATCCTAGGATTTACCTCCATTTCTGAAGGGAAACAAACAGCAAAGTTCTCATCCATGAAACACGCTCTGCTTTAGAGCAAGAAGCAAGCTCTTGCTTTCTAGAGTCTCTAAGATAGCAGGAAACGTGAGTGTGCTCAGAACAAAAGAACTGTGTGTCCTAAACATACAGACCATATCTAGTTCAACTCTGCTTCTGAAACTGATGCAACCCACAGGTCCTATCATATCCCATGCTTTTCAGTTAAGAGCGAGTAACGTGTGAGCTTTGTGAATGATGTAGCTTCATTTGAGCTTTAAAGTGACTTTATTTTCCTAAAATGAAGACATGCTTGTAGGAAGACACAGAGCCTGGGATATAACTCCATTTCTGAAGCAAAACACACAGCACAGTTCTCCTCCAGGAAACAAACTCTGGTTTAGAGAAAGAAGAATGCTCTTGCTTTCTAGAGTCTCTAAAACAGCAGGAAACGTGATTGTGCCCAGAACAAAAGAACTGTGTTTCCTACTCATTTGGACCATATCTACTTCAACTCTGCTTCAGAAACTTATGCAAACCACAGGTCCTCTAACATCCAATGCTTGCCATTTAAGATGAGAAACGTGTGTGCTTAATGAACGATAAAGTTCGTTTGAGCTGAAAAGTGACTGCCCTTACCTGAAACGAAGTCTTGCTTGTAGAAAGACACAGAGCCTGGGATTTAACTGCATTTCTGAAGCAAAACACACAGCACAGTTCTCATCCATGAAACACACTCTGCTTTAGGGCAAGAAGCACGCTCTTCCTTTCTAGAGTCTCTAAGACAGCAGGAAACGTGAGTGTGCTCAGAAGAAAAGAACTGTGTGTCCTACACATACGGACCATATCTAGTCCAACTCTGCTGCTGAAACTGATACAAAGCACTGGTCCACTAACATCCAATGCTTGTCAGTTAAGATGAGAAACGTGTGAGCTTTGTGAACGATGTATTTCGTATGAGCTGAAAAGAGACTGCCCTTACTTGAAATGAAGTCTTGCTTTTAGGAAGACCCAGAGCCTGGGATATAACTCCATTTCTGAAGGGAAAAACACAAGGCTGTTCTCATCCATTGATCACACTCTGCTTTAGAGCAAGATGCACGCTCTTGCTTTCTAGAATCTCTAGTACAGCTGGAAACTTGAGTGTGCTCAGAACAAAAGAACAGTGTTTCATACACATACAGACCATATCTAGTCCAACTCTGCTTCTGAAACTGAAACAACCCACATGTCCTCTAACATCCAATGCTTGTCCGTTAAGAGGAGAAACGTGTGAGCTTCGTGAACGATAAGTTCGTTTGAGCTGTAAAGTAACAGCTATTACCTGAAACGAGGTATTGCTTGTAGGAAGACACAGACTGTGGGATTTAACTCCATTTCTGAAGGGAAACACACAGCATAGTTCTTATCCATGGATCACATTCTGATTTAGAGCAAGAAGCACGCTCTTGCTTTTTAGAGTCTCTAATAGAGAAGGAAACTTGAGTGTGCTCAGAACTAAAGAACCGTGTTTCCTACACATACGGGCCACATCCAGTTCAACTCTGCTTCTGAAACTGAAACAAACCATAGGTACTCTAACATCCAATGCTTGTCAGTTAAGATGAGAAACATGTGAGCTCTGTGAACGATGTAGTTCGTTTGAGATGTAAAGTAACTGCCCTTACCTGAAACGAAGTCTTGCTTGTAGGAAGACTCAGAGCCAGGGATTTAACTCCATTTCTGAAGTGAAGCACACAACAGAGTTCTCATCCATTGATCACACTCTGCTTTAGCGCAAGAAGCACGCTCTTGCTTTCTAGAGTCTCTAATACAGCAGTAAATTGAGTGTGCTGAGAACAAAAGAACGGTGTTTCCTACACATATGGTCCACATCTAGTCGAACTCTGCTTCTGAAACTGATACAAAGCACTGGTCCTCTAACATCCAATGCTTGTCAGTTAAGATGAGAAATGTGTGATCTTTGTGAACGATCTAGTTCGTTTGATCTGTAAAGTAACTGCACTTACCTGAAACGAAGTCTGGTATGTGGGAAGACTCAGAGCCTGGGATTTAACTCCATTTCTGAAGTTAAACACACAGCAGAGTTCTCATATGTTGATCACACTCTGATTTAGAGCAAGAAGCACGCTCTAGCTTTCTAGAGTGTCTAATAGAGCAGGAAACGTGAGTGTGCTCAGAACAAAAGAACTGTGTTTCCTACTCTTTTGGACAATATCTAGTTCAAATAGGCTTCTGAAACTTATTCCACCCACAGGTCCTCTAACATCCAATGCTTGCAATATAAGATGAGAAACGTGTGAGCTTCGTGAACGATGTAGCTTCATATGAGCTCCTAAGTGACTTTATTCTCCTAAAATGAAGACATGCTTGTAGGAAGACAAAGAGCCTGGGATATAACTACATTTCTGAAGGGAAACACACAGCTCAGTTCTCATCCATGAAACACACTGTGCTTTAGAGCAAGAAGCACGCTCTTGCTTTCTAGAGTCTCTAATACAGCAGGAAACATGAGAGTGCTGAGAACAAAAGATCAATGTTTCCTACACATTCTGCCCATATCTAGTTCAAATCTGCTTTTGAAACTGATACAAACCACAGGCACTGCAACATCCAATGCTTCTCAGTTAAGAGCGAAAAACGAGTGAGCTTCGTGAACGATGTAGCTTCATTTGAGCTCTAAAGTGACTTTGTTTTCCTAAAATGAAGACCCGCTTTAGGAAGAAAAAGAGCCTGGCATTTAACTCCATTTCTGAAGCGAAACACACAGCACAGTTCTCATCCACATAACACACTCTGCTTTAGAGCAAGGAGCATGCTCTTGATTTCTAGAATCTCTAATACATCAGGAAGCATGAGTGTGCTCAGAACAAAAGAACTGTGTTTCTTCCTCATTTGAACCATATCTAGTTCAACTCTGCTTCTGAAACTGATACAAACCACAGGTCCTCTAACATCCAATGCTTGCCAGTTAAGATGAGAAACGTGTGAGCTTAATGAACGATAAAGTTCGTTTGAGCTGAAAAGATACTGCCCTTACCTGAAACGAAGTCTTGCATGAAGAAAGAAACAGAGCCTGGAATTTAAATCCATTTCTGAAGCAAAACACACAGCACAGTTCTCATCTATGAAACACACTCTGCTTTAGAGCAAGAAGCAAGCTCTTGCTTTCTAGATTCTCTAAGACAGCAGGAAACGTGAGTGTGCTCAGAACAAGAGAACTGTGTGTCCTACACATACGGACCATATCTAGTTCAACTCTGCTTCGGAAAAAGATACAAACCACAGGTCCTCTAACATCCAATGCTTTTCACTTAAGAGCCATAAACTTGTCATCTTCGTCAACGATGTAGCTTCATTTGAGCTCTAAACTGACTTTGTTTTCCCAAAAAGAAGACATGCTTGTAGGAAGACAAAGAGCCTGAGATATAACTCCATTTCTGCAGCAAAACACACAGCACAGTTCTCCTCCATGAAACACACTCTGCTATAGAGCAAGAAGCACGCTCTTGCTTTCTAGAGTCTCTAAGAGAGCAAGAAACATGAGTATGCTCAGAACAAAAGAACTGTACATCCTACACATATGGACCATATCTAGTTCAACTCTGCTTCTGAAACTGATACAAACCACAGGTCCTCTAATATCCAATGCTTGTCAGTTAAGATGAGAAACGTGGGTGCTTCGTGAACGATGTAAATCGTTTGAGCTGAAAAGAGACTGCCCTTAATTGAAACAAAATCTTGCTTATAGGAAGACAGAGAGCCTGTGATTTAAATCCATTTCTGAAAGAAAACACACACCTCAGTTCTCATCCATGGTACACACTCTGCTTTAGATCAAGAAACATTCTCTTGCTTTCTAGAGTCTCTAAAACAGCAGGATAAGTGAGTGTGCTCTGAACAAAAGAACGGTGTTTCCTACACATACGGATCGTATCTAGTTCAACTCTGCTTTAGAAACTGATACAAACCACAGGTCCTCTAACATACAATTCTTTTCACTTAAGAGCAAAGACTTGTCAGCTTTGTGAACGATGTAGCTTCATTTGAGCTCAAAAGTGACTGCCCTTACCTGAAACGAAGTATGGCTTGTAGGAAGACTCAGAGCCTGGGATTTAACTCCTTTTCTGAAGGTAAACACACAGCACAGTTCTCATCCAAGGATCACACTCTGCTTTAGAGTATGAAGCACGCCCTTGCTTTCTAGAGTCTCTAAAACAGCAGGAAACGTGAGTGTGCCCAGAACTAAAGAACTGTGTTTCCTACACATACAGGCCATATGTAGTTCAACTCTGCTTCTGAAACTTATGCAAACCACAGGTCCTCTAACATCCAATGCTTGCCAGTTAAGATGAGAAACGTGTATGCTTCATGAACGATGTAGATCATTTGAGCTTAAAAGAGACTGCCCTTAACTGAAACGAAATCTTGCTTGTAGGAAGACACAGAGCCTGGGATATAACTCAATTTCTGAAGGGAAACACACAAGACTGTTCTCATCCATGTAACACACTCTGCTTTAGAGGAAGAAGCACGCTCTTGCTTTCTAGAGTCTCTAAAACAGCAGGAAACGTGAGTGTGCCCAGAACAAAAGAACTGTATTTCCTACTCATTTGGACCATATCCAGTTCAACTCTGCTTTTGAAACTTATGCAAACCACATGTCCTCTAACATCCAATGCTTGCCATTTAAGATGAGTAACGTGTGATCTTAATGAACAATAAAGTTCGTTTGAGCCGAAAAGTGACTGCCCTTACCTGAAATGAAGTCTTGCTTGTGGAAAGACACAGATCCTAGGATTTACCTCCATTTCTGAAGGGAAACAAACAGCAAAGTTCTCATCCATGAAACACGCTCTGCTTTAGAGCAAGAAGCAAGCTCTTGCTTTCTAGAGTCTCTAAGATAGCAGGAAACGTGAGTGTGCTCAGAACAAAAGAACTGTGTGTCCTAAACATACAGACCATATCTAGTTCAACTCTGCTTCTGAAACTGATGCAACCCACAGGTCCTATCATATCCCATGCTTTTCAGTTAAGAGCGAGTAACGTGTGAGCTTTGTGAATGATGTAGCTTCATTTGAGCTCTAAAGTGACTTTATTTTCCTAAAATGAAGACATGCTTGTAGGAAGACACAGAGCCTGGGATATAACTCCATTTCTGAAGCAAAACACACAGCACAGTTCTCCTCCAGGAAACAAACTCTGGTTTAGAGAAAGAAGAATGCTCTTGCTTTCTAGAGTCTCTAAAACAGCAGGAAACGTGATTGTGCCCAGAACAAAAGAACTGTGTTTCCTACTCATTTGGACCATATCTACTTCAACTCTGCTTCAGAAACTTATGCAAACCACAGGTCCTCTAACATCCAATGCTTGCCATTTAAGATGAGAAACGTGTGTGCTTAATGAACGATAAAGTTCGTTTGAGCTGAAAAGTGACTGCCCTTACCTGAAACGAAGTCTTGCTTGTAGAAAGACACAGAGCCTGGGATTTAACTGCATTTCTGAAGCAAAACACACAGCACAGTTCTCATCCATGAAACACACTCTGCTTTAGGGCAAGAAGCACGCTCTTCCTTTCTAGAGTCTCTAAGACAGCAGGAAACGTGAGTGTGCTCAGAAGAAAAGAACTGTGTGTCCTACACATACGGACCATATCTAGTCCAACTCTGCTGCTGAAACTGATACAAAGCACTGGTCCACTAACATCCAATGCTTGTCAGTTAAGATGAGAAACGTGTGAGCTTTGTGAACGATGTATTTCGTATGAGCTGAAAAGAGACTGCCCTTACTTGAAATGAAGTCTTGCTTTTAGGAAGTCCCAGAGCCTGGGATATAACTCCATTTCTGAAGGGAAAAACACAAGGCTGTTCTCATCCATTGATCACACTCTGCTTTAGAGCAAGATGCACGCTCTTGCTTTCTAGAATCTCTAGTACAGCTGGAAACTTGAGTGTGCTCAGAACAAAAGAACAGTGTTTCATACACATACAGACCATATCTAGTCCAACTCTGCTTCTGAAACTGAAACAACCCACATGTCCTCTAACATCCAATGCTTGTCCGTTAAGAGGAGAAACGTGTGAGCTTCGTGAACGATAAGTTCGTTTGAGCTGTAAAGTAACAGCTATTACCTGAAACGAGGTATTGCTTGTAGGAAGACACAAACTGTGGGATTTAACTCCATTTCTGAAGGGAAACACACAGCATAGTTCTTATCCATGGATCACATTCTGATTTAGAGCAAGAAGCACGCTCTTGCTTTTTAGAGTCTCTAATAGAGAAGGAAACTTGAGTGTGCTCAGAACTAAAGAACCGTGTTTCCTACACATACGGGCCACATCCAGTTCAACTCTGCTTCTGAAACTGAAACAAACCATAGGTACTCTAACATCCAATGCTTGTCAGTTAAGATGAGAAACATGTGAGCTCTGTGAACGATGTAGTTCGTTTGAGATGTAAAGTAACTGCCCTTACCTGAAACGAAGTCTTGCTTGTAGGAAGACTCAGAGCCAGGGATTTAACTCCATTTCTGAAGTGAAGCACACAACAGAGTTCTCATCCATTGATCACACTCTGCTTTAGCGCAAGAAGCACGCTCTTGCTTTCTAGAGTCTCTAATACAGCAGTAAATTGAGTGTGCTGAGAACAAAAGAACGGTGTTTCCTACACATATGGTCCACATCTAGTCGAACTCTGCTTCTGAAACTGATACAAAGCACTGGTCCTCTAACATCCAATGCTTGTCAGTTAAGATGAGAAATGTGTGATCTTTGTGAACGATCTAGTTCGTTTGATCTGTAAAGTAACTGCACTTACCTGAAACGAAGTCTGGTATGTGGGAAGACTCAGAGCCTGGGATTTAACTCCATTTCTGAAGTTAAACACACAGCAGAGTTCTCATATGTTGATCACACTCTGATTTAGAGCAAGAAGCACGCTCTAGCTTTCTAGAGTGTCTAATAGAGCAGGAAACGTGAGTGTGCTCAGAACAAAAGAACTGTGTTTCCTACTCTTTTGGACAATATCTAGTTCAAATAGGCTTCTGAAACTTATTCCACCCACAGGTCCTCTAACATCCAATGCTTGCAATATAAGATGAGAAACGTGTGAGCTTCGTGAACGATGTAGCTTCATATGAGCTCCTAAGTGACTTTATTCTCCTAAAATGAAGACATGCTTGTAGGAAGACAAAGAGCCTGGGATATAACTACATTTCTGAAGGGAAACACACAGCTCAGTTCTCATCCATGAAACACACTGTGCTTTAGAGCAAGAAGCACGCTCTTGCTTTCTAGAGTCTCTAATACAGCAGGAAACATGAGAGTGCTGAGAACAAAAGATCAATGTTTCCTACACATTCTGCCCATATCTAGTTCAAATCTGCTTTTGAAACTGATACAAACCACAGGCACTGCAACATCCAATGCTTCTCAGTTAAGAGCGAAAAACGTGTGAGCTTCGTGAATGATGTAGCTTCATTTGAGCTCTAAAGTGACTTTGTTTTCCTAAAATGAAGACACGCTTTTGGGAAGAAAAAGAGCCTGGCATTTAACTCCATTTCTGAAGCGAAACACACAACACAGTTCTCATCCACATAACACACTCTGCTTTAGAGCAAGGAGCATGCTCTTGATTTCTAGAATCTCTAATACATCAGGAAGCATGAGTGTGCTCAGAACAAAAGAACTGTGTTTCCTTCTCATTTGGACCATATCTAGTTCAAATCTGCCTCTGGAACTGATACAAACCACAGGTACTCTAACATCCAATGCTTTTCGGTTAAGACCGAGAAACATGTGGGCTTCATGAACAATGTAGATTCGTTTGAGCTGAAAAGTGACTGCGTTTACCTGAAAACAAGTCTTGCTTGTAGGAAGACACAGAGCCTGGGATTGAACTCCTCTTCTGAGGGGAAACACACAGCACAGTTCTCATCCATGGTACAAACTCTGCTTTAGAGGAAGAAGAACGCTCTTGCTTTCTAGAGTCTCTTATACAGCAGGAAACGTGAGTGTGCTCAGAACAAAAGAACTGTGTTTCCTACACATACGGACCATATCTAGTTCAACTCTGCTTTGGAAACTGATACAAACCAAAGGTCCTCTAACATCCAATGCTTTTCAGTTCAGAGCTTGAAACGTGTGGGCTTCATGAACAATGTAGATTCGTTTGAGCTAAAAAGTGACTGCGTTTATCTGAAAACAAATCTTGCTTGTAGGAAGACACAGTGCCTGGGATTTAACTCCTCTTCTGAAGGGAAAAACACAGCACAGTTCTCCTCCAAGGATCACACTCTGCTTTAGATCAAGAAGCACGCTGTTGCTTTCTAGTGTCTCTAATAGAGCAGGAAATGTGAGTGTGCTGAGAACAAAAGATAAGTGTTTCCTACACATTCTGCCCATATCTAGTTCAACTCTGCTTCTGAAACTGAAACAAACCACAGGTATTGCAACATCCAATGCTTCTCAGTTAAGAGCGAAAAACGTGTGAGCTTCGTGAACGATGTAGCTTCATTTGAGCTCTAAAGTGATTTTGTTTTCCTAAAATGAAGACAAGCTTGTAGAAAGAAAAAGAGCCTGGCATTTAACTCCATTTCTGAAGCGAAACACACAGCACAGTTCTCATCCAGGGATCACACTCTGCTTGAGAGCATGAAGCACGCTCTTGCTTTCTAGAGTCTCTAATACAGCAGGAAACGTGAGTGTGCTAGAAGAAAAGAACTTTGTTTCCTAGACATTCTGACCATATCTAGTTCAACTCAGCCTCTGGAAATGATACAAACCACAGGTCCTCTAACATCAAATGCTTTTCAGTTAAGAGCTTGAAACGTGTGGGCTTCATGAACAATGTAGATTCGTTTCAGCTGAAAAGTGACTGCGTTTACCTGAAAACAAGTCTTGCTTGTAGGAAGACACAGAGCCTGGGATTTAAGTCCTCTTCTGAGGGGAAACACACAGCACAGTTCTCATCCATGGTACACACTCTGCTTAAGAGCAAGAAGCACGCTTTTGCTTTCTAGAGTCTCTAAGAGAGGAAGAAACGTGAGTAAGCTCAGAACAAAAGAACTGTGCATCCTACACATATGGACCATATCTAGTTCAACTCTGCTTCTGAAACTGATACAAAGCACTGGTCCTCTAACATCCATTGCTTGTCAGTTAAGATGAGAAACATGGGTGCTTCGTGAATGATGTTGATCGTTTGAGCTGAAAAGAGACTGCCCTTAACTGAAACAAAATCTTGCTTGTAGGAAGACAGAGAGCCTGTGATTTAACTCCATTTCTGAAAGAAAGCACACACCTCAGTTCTCATCCATGGTACACACTCTGCATTAGATCAAGAAGCATGCTCTTGCTTTCTAGAGTCTCTAAATCAGCAGGATAAGTGAGTGTGCTCTGAACAAAAGAACGGTGTTTCCTACACATACAGATCATATCTACTTCAACTCTGCTTCAGAAACTGATACAAACCACAGGTCCTCCAACATCCAATGCTTTTCACTTAAGAGCAAAAACTTTTCAGCTTTGTGAATGATGTAGCTTCATTTGAGTCAAAAGTGACTGCCCTTACCTGAAATGAAGTATTGCTTGTAGGAAGACTCAGAGCCTGGGATTTAACTCCTTTTCTGAAGGTAAACACACAGCACAGTTCAAATCCATGGTACATACTCTGCTCTAGATCAAGAAGCACGCTCTTCCTTTCTAGAGTCTCTAATACAACATTAAACGTGCGTGTGCTCAGAACAAAAGAACTGTATTTCTTACACTTTCTGACCATATCTAGTTCAACTTTGCTTCTGAAACTTATGCAAACCACAGGTCCTGTAACATCCAATGCTTGCCAGTTAAGAAGAGAAACGTGTGAGCTTAATGAACGATAAAGGTCGTTTGAGCTGAAAAGTGACTCCCCTTACCTGAAAAGAAGTCTTGCTTGTAGCAAGACACAGAGCCTGGTATTTAACTCCATTTCTGAAGGGAAACACACAACACAGTTCTCATCCAAGGATCACACTCTGCTTTAGAGCATGAAGCACGCTCTTGCTTTCTAGTGTCTCTAATACAGCAGGAAATGTGAGTGTGCCAGAAGAAAAGAACTTTGTTTCCTACACATTCTGACCATATCTAGTTCAAATCTGCCTTTGGAACTGATACAAACCACAGGTCCGCTAACATCCAATGCTTTTCGGTTATGACCGTGAAACATGTGGGCTTCATGAACAATGTAGATTCGTTTGAGCTGAAAAGTGACTGCATTTACCTGAAAACAAGTGTTGCTTGTAGGAAGACACAGAGCTTGGGATTTAACTCCTCTTCTGAGGGGAAACACACAGCACAGTTCTCATCCATGGTACACACTCTGCTTTAGAGCAAGAAGCATGCTCTTGATTTCGAGAATCTCTAATACATCAGGAAGCATGAGTGTGCTCAGAACAAAAGAACTGTGTTTCCTGGTCATTTGGACCATATCTAGTTCAACCCTGCTTCTGAAACTGATACAAACCACAGGTCCTCTAACATCCAATGCTTGCCAGTTAAGATGAGAAACTTTTGAGCTTAATGAACGATAAAGTTCGTTTGAGCTGAAAAGTGACTGCCCTTACCTGAAACGAAGTCTTGCATGAAGAAAGAAACAGAGCCTGGAATTTAACTCCATTTCTGAAGCGAAACACACAGCACAGTTCTCATCTATGAAACACACTCTGCTTTAGAGCAAGAAGCAAGCTCTTGCTTTCTAGAGTCTCTAAGACAGCAGGAAACGTGAGTGTGCTCAGAACAAAAGAACTGTGTGTCCTACACATACGGACCATATCTAGTTCAACTCTGCTTCGGAAAAAAGATACAAACCACAGGTCCTCTAACATCCAATGCTTTTCACTTAAGAGCCATAAACTTGTCATCTTCGTCAACGATGTAGCTTCATTTGAGCTCTAAACTGACTTTGTTTTCCGAAAAAGAAGACATGCTTGTAGGAAGACAAAGAGCCTGAGATATAACTCCATTTCTGCAGCAAAACACACAGCACAGTTCTCCTCCATGAAACACACTCTGCTATAGAGCAAGAAGCACGCTCTTGCTTTCTAGAGTCTCTAAGAGAGCAAGAAACATGAGTATGCTCAGAACAAAAGAACTGTACATCCTACACATATGGACCATATCTAGTTCAACCCTGCTTCTGAAACTGATACAAACCACAGGTCCTCTAATATCCAATGCTTGTCAGTTAAGATGAGAAACGTGGGTGCTTCGTGAACGATGTAAATCGTTTGAGCTTAAAAGAGACTGCCCTTAATTGAAACAAATTCTTGCTTGTAGGAAGACAGAGAGCCTGTGATTTAACTCCATTTCTGAATGAAAACACACACCTCAGTTCTCATCCATGGTACACACTCTGCTTTAGATCAAGAAGCACGCTCTTGCTTTCTAGAGTCTCTAATAAGGCGGGACACGTGAGAGTGCTCAGAACAAAAGAACTGTGTTTCCTACACATACGGACCATATCTAGTTCAACTCTGCTTCTGAAACTGATACAAACCACAGGTCCTCTAACATCCAGTGCGTTTCAGTTAAGAGCGAGAAACGTGTGAGCTTTGTGAACGATGTAGCTTCA
This sequence comes from Onychomys leucogaster, assembly GCA_949786385.1. Classification (NCBI taxonomy): domain Eukaryota; kingdom Metazoa; phylum Chordata; class Mammalia; order Rodentia; family Cricetidae; genus Onychomys; species Onychomys leucogaster. The sequence goes on along the minus strand of CATKUP010000009.1, from coordinate 770,064 downwards.
TTTGAGCTCAAAAGTGACTGCCCTTACCTGAAACGAAGTATTGCTTGTAGGAAGACTCAGAGCCTGGGATTTAACTCCTTTTCTGAAGGTAAACACACAGCACAGTTCTCATCCAAGGATCACACTCTGCTTTAGAGTGTGAAGCACGCCCTTGCTTTCTAGAGTCTCTAAAACAGCAGGAAACGTGAGTGTGCCCAGAACTAAAGAACTGTGTTTCCTACACATATAGGCCATATCAAGTTCAACTCTGCTTCTGAAACTTATGCAAACCACAGGTCCTCTAACATCCAATGCTTGCCGTTTAAGATGAGAAACGTGTGATCTTAATGAACGATAAAGTTCGTTTGAGCCGAAAAGTGACTGCCCTTACCTGATATGAAGTCTTGCTTGTGGAAAGACACAGATCCTAGGATTTACCTCCATTTCTGAAGCGAAACAAACAGCAAAGTTCTCTTCCATGAAACACACTCTGCTTTAGAGCAAGAAGCAAGCTATGGCTTTCTAGAGTCTCTAAGATAGCAGGAAACGTGAGTGTGCTCAGAACAAAAGAACTGTGTGTCCTAAACATACAGACCATATCTAGTTCAACTCTGCTTCTGAAACTGATGCAACCCACAGGTCCTATCATATCCCATGCTTTTCAGTTAAGAGCGAGTAACGTGTGAGCTTTGTGAATGATGTAGCTTCATTTGAGCTCTAAAGTGACTTTATTTTCCTAAAATGAAGACATGCTTGTAGGAAGACAAATAGCGTGGGATATAACTCCATTTCTGAAGCAAAACACACAGCACAGTTCTCCTCCAGAAAACAAACTCTGGTTTAGAGAAAGAAGAATGCTCTTGCTTTCTAGAGTCTCTAAAACAGCAGGAAACGTGATTGTGCCCAGAACAAAAGAACTGTGTTTCCTACTCATTTGGACCATATCTACTTCAACTCTGCTTCAGAAACTTATGCAAACCACAGGTCCTCTAACATCCAATGCTTTCCATTTAAGATGAGAAACGTGTGTGCTTAATGAACGATAAAGTTCGTTTGAGCTGAAAAGTGACTGCCCTTACCTGAAACGAAGTCTTGCTTGTAGAAAGACACAGAGCCTGGGATTTAACTGCATTTCTGAAGCGAAACACACAGCACAGTTCTCATCCATGAAACACACTCTGCTTTAGGGCAAGAAGCACGCTCTTCCTTTCTAGAGTCTCTAAGACAGCAGGAAATGTGAGTGTGCTCAGAAGAAAGAACTGTGTGTCCTACACATACGGACCATATCTAGTTCAACTCTGCTTCTGAAACTGATACAAACCAAAGGTCCTCTAACATCCAATGCTTTTCAGTTCAGAGCTTGAAACGTGTGGGCTTCATGAACAATGTAGATTCGTTTGAGCTAAAAAGTGACTGCGTTTATCTGAAAACAAGTCTTGCTTGTAGGAAGACACAGAGCCTGGGATTTAACTCCTCTTCTGAAGGGAAAAAAACAGCACAGTTCTCCTCCAAGGATCACACTCTGCTTTAGATCAAGAAGCATGCTCTTGCTTTCTAGTGTCTCTAATAGAGCAGGAAACGTGAGTGTACTGAGAACAAAAGATCAGTGTTTCCTACACATTCTGCCCATATCTAGTTCAACTCTGCTTCTGAAACTGATACAAACCACATGTCCTCTAACTTCCAATGCTTGTCCGTTAAGATGAGAAACGTGTGAGCTTCGTGAACGATAAGTTCGTTTGAGCTGTAAAGTAACAGCTATTACCTGAAACGAGGTCTTGCTTGTAGGAAGACACAGAGACTGGAATTTAACTCCATTTCTGAAGGGAAACACACAGCATAGTTCTCATCCATAGTTCTCATCCATGGATCACATTCTGATTTAGAGCAAGAAGCACGCTCTTGCTTTCTAGAGTCTCTAATAGAGAAGGAAACTTGAGTGTGCTCAGAACTAAAGAACCGTGTTTCCTACACATACGGGCCACATCCAGTTCAACTCTGCTTCTGAAACTGAAACAAACCACAGGTACTCTAACATCCAATGCTTGTCAGTTAAGATGAGAAACATGTGAGCTTTGTGAACGATGTAGTTCGTTTGAGATGTAAAGTAACTGCCCTTACCTGAAACGAAGTCTTGCTTGTAGGAAGACTCAGAGCCAGGGATTTAACTCCATTTCTGAAGTGAAACACGCAACAGAGTTCTCATCCATTGATCACACTCTGCTTTAGCGCAAGAAGCACGCTCTTGCTTTCTAGAGTCTCTAATACAGCAGTAAATTGAGTGTGCTGAGAACAAAAGAACGGGGTTTCCTACACATATGGTCCACATCTAGTCGAACTCTGCTTCTGAAACTGATACAAAGCACTGGTCCTGTAACATCCAATGCTTGTCAGTTAAGATGAGAAACGTGTGATCTTTGTGAACGATCTAGTTCGTTTGAGCTGTAAGGTAACTGCACTTACCTGAAACGAAGTCTGGTATGTAGGAAGACTCAGAGCCTGGGATTTAACTCCATTTCTGAAGTTAAACACACAGCAGAGTTCTCATCTGTTGATCACACTCTGATTTAGAGCAAGAAGCACGCTCTAGCTTTCTAGAGTGTCTAATAGAGCAGGAAACGTGAGTGTGCTCAGAACAAAAGAACTGTGTTTCCTACTCATTTGGACAATATCTAGTTCAACTAGGCTTCTGAAACTTATGCCACCCACAGGTCCTCTAACATCCAATGCTTGCAATATAAGATGAGAAACGTGTGAGCTTTGTGAACGATGTAGCTTCATATGAGCTCCTAAGTGACTTTATTCTCCTAAAATGAAGACATGCTTGTAGTAAGACAAAGAGCCTGGGATATAACTACATTTCTGAAGGGAAACACACAGCTCAGTTCTCATCCATGAAACACACTCTGCTTTAGAGCAAGAAGCAATCTCTTACTTTCTAGAGTCTCTAAGACAGCAGGAAACGTGAGTGTGCTCAAAACAAAAGAACTGTGTGTCCTACACATCGGACCATATCTAGTTCAACTCTGCTTCTGAAACTGATACAAACCAAAGGTCCTCTAACATCCAATGCTTTTCAGTTCAGAGCTTGAAACGTGTGGGCTTCATGAACAATGTAGATTCGTTTGAGCTAAAAAGTGACTGCGTTTATCTGAAAACAAGTCTTGCTTGTAGGAAGACACAGAGCCTGGGGTTTAACTCCTCTTCTGAAGGGAAAAACACAGCACAGTTCTCCTCCCAGGATCACACTCTGCTTTAGATCAAGAAGCACGCTCTTGCTTTCTAGTGTCTCTAATAGAGCAGGAAACGTGAGTGTGCTGAGAACAAAAGATCAGTGTTTCCTACACATTCTGCCCATATCTAGTTCAACTCTGCTTCTGAAACTGATACAAACCACAGGTATTGCAACATCCAATGCTTCTCAGTTAAGAGCGAAAAACGTGTGAGCTTCGTGAACGATGTAGCTTCATTTGAGCTCTAAAGTGACTTTGTTTTCCTAAAATGAAGACACGCTTATAGGAAGAAAAAGAGCCTGGCATTTAACTCCATTTCTGAAGCGAAACGCACAGCACAGTTCTCATCCAAGGATCACACTCTGCTTGAGAGCATGAAGCACGCTCTTGCTTTCTAGAGTCTCTAATACAGCAGGAAACGTGAGTGTGCTAGAAGAAAGAACTTCGTTTCCTACACATTCTGACCATATCTAGTTCAACTCAGCCTCTGGAAATGATACAAACCACAGGTCCTCTAACATCAAATGCTTTTCAGTTAAGAGCTTGAAACGTGTGGGCTTCATGAACAATGTAGATTCGTTTGAGCTGAAAAGTGACTGTGTTTACCTGAAAACAAGTCTTGCTTGTAGGAAGACACAGAGCCTGGGATTTAAGTCCTGTTCTGAGGGGAAACACACAGCACAGGTCTCATCCATGGTACACACTCTGCTTTAGAGGAAGAAGAACACTCTTGCTTTCTAGAGTCTCTAATACAGCAGGAAACGTGAGTGTGCTCAGAACAAAAGAACAGTGTTTCCTACACATACGGAGCATATCTAGTTCATCTCTGCTTTGGAAACTGATACAAACCACAGTTCCTCTAACATCCAATGATTTTCACATAAGAGCAAAAAACTTGACACCATTGTGAACGATGTAGCTTCATTTGAGCTCTAAAGTGACTTTGTTTTCCTAAAATGAAGACATGCTTGTAGGAAGACAAAGAGCCTGGGATATAACTCCATTTCTGAAGCAAAACACACAGCACAGTTCTCCTCCATGAAACACACTCTGCTTTAGAGCAAGAAGCACGCTTTTGCTTTCTAGAGTCTCTAAGAGAGCAAGAAACGTGAGTAAGCTCAGAACAAAAGAACTGTGCATCCTACACATATGGACCATATCTAGTTCAACTCTGCTTCTCAAACTGATACAAACAACAGGTCCTCTAATATCCAATGCTTGTCAGTTAAGATGAGAAACATGGGTGCTTCGTGAACGATGTTGATCGTTTGAGCTGAAAAGAGACTGCCCTTAACTGAAACAAAATCTTGCTTGTTGGAAGACAGAGAGCCTGTGATTTAACTCCATTTCTGAATGAAAAAACACACCTCAGTTCTCATCCATGGTACACACTCTGCATTAGATCAAGAAGCATGCTCTTGCTTTCTAGAGTCTCTAAAACAGCAGGATAAGTGAGTGTGCTCTGAACAAAAGAACGGTGTTTCCTACACATACGGATCATATCTACTTCAACTCTGCTTCAGAAACTGATACAAACCACAGGTCCTCTAACATCCAATGCTTTTCAGTTAAGAGCAAAACTTTTCAGCTTTGTGAATGATGTAGCTTCATTTGAGTCAAAAGTGACTGCCCTTACCTGAAACGAAGTATTGCTTGTAGGAAGACTCAGAGCCTGGGATTTAACTCCTTTTATGAAGGTAAACACACAGCACAGTTCAAATCCATGGTACATACTCTGCTTTAGATCAAGAAGCACGCTCTTCCTTTCTAGAGTCTCTAATACAACATTAAACGTGAGTGTTCTCAGAACAAAAGAACTGCATTTCTTACACATTCTGACCATATCTAGTTCAACTTTGCTTCTGAAACTTATGCAAACCACAGGTCCTCTAACATCCAATGCTTGCCAGTTAAGATGAGAATCATAAGAGCTTAATGAACAATGAAGTTCGTTTTAGCTGAAAAGTGACTGCCCTTACATGGAACGAAGTCTTTTTTGTAGGAAGACACAGAGCCTGGGATTTAACTCCTCTTCTGAAGGGAAACAAACAGCACAGTTCTCATCCATGGTACACACTCTGCTTTCGAGCAAGAAGAATGCTCTTGCTTTCAAGAGTCTCTAATACAGCAGGAAACGTGAGTGTGCTCAGAACAAAAGAACTGTGTGTCCTACACATACAGACCATGTCTAGTTCAACTCTGCTTCTGAAACTGATACAAACCACAGGTCCTCCAACATCCAATGCTTCTCACTTACAAGCGAAAAACGTGTGAGCTTCGTGAACGATGTAGCATCGTTTGAGCTGCAAAGTGACTTTGTTTTCCTAAAATGAAGACTTGCTTGCAGGAAGACAATGAGGCTGGGATTTAACTCCATTTCTGAAGTGAAACACACAGCACAGTTCTCATCCAAAGATCACACTCTGCTTTAGAGCATGAAGCACGCTCTTGCTTTCTAGAGTCTCTAATACAGCAGGAAACATGAGTGTGCTAGAAGAAAAGAACTTTGTTTCCTACACATTCTGACCATATCTAGTTCAAATCTGCCTCTGGAACTGATACAAACCACAGGTCCTCTAACATCCAATGCTTTTCGGTTAAGACCGAGAAACATGTGGGCTTCATGAACAATGTAGATTCGTTTGAGCTGAAAAGTGACTGCGTTTACCTGAAAACAAGTCTTGCGTGTAGGAAGACACAGAGCCTGGGATTGAACTCCTCTTCTGAGGGGAAACACACAGCACAGTTCTCATCCACATAACACACTCTGCTTTAGAGCAAGAAGCATGCTCTTGATTTCTAGAATCTCTAATACATCAGGAAGCATGAGTGTGCTCAGAACAAAAGAACTGTGTTTCCTGCTCATTTGGACCATATCTAGTTCAACTCTGCTTCTGAAACTGATAAAAACCACAGGTCCTCTAACATCCAATGCTTGCCATTGAAGATGAGAATCATGTGAGCTTAATGAACAATGAAGTTCGTTTTAGCTGTAAAGTGACTGCCCTTACATGGAACGAAGTCTTTTTTGTAGGAAGACACAGAGCCTGGGATTTAACTCCTCTTCTGAAGGGAAACACACAGCACAGTTCTCATCCATGGTACACACTCTGCTTTCGAGCAAGAAGAATGCTCTTGCTTTCTAGAGTCTCTAATACAGCAGGAAACGTGAGTGTGCTCAGAACAAAAGAACTGTGTGTCATACACATACAGACCATGTCTAGTTCAACTCTGCTTCTGAAACTGATACAAACCACAGGTCGTATAATATCCCATGATTTTCCTTTAAGAGCGAGTAACGTGTGAGCTTCATGAACGATGTAGCATCGTTTGAGCTGAAAAGTGACTGCGTTTATCTGAAACGAAGTCTTGCTTGTAGGAAGACAAGGAACCTGGTATTTAACTCCATTTCTGAAGGGAAACACACAGCACAGTTCTCATCCACATAACACACTCTGCTTTAGAGCAAGAAGCATGCTCTTGTTTCCAGAGTCTCTAAGACAGCAGGAAACGTGAGTGTGCTAAGAACAAAGAACTGTGTTTCCTACTCATTTGGACCGTATCTAGTTCAACTCTGCTTCTGAAACTTATGCAAACGACAGTTTCTTGAACATCCAATGCTTTCCAGTTAAGATGAGAATCGTGTGAGCTTAATGAATGATAAAGTTCCTTTGAGCTGAAAAGAGACTGCCCTACCTGGAAAGAAGTCTTGCGTGCAGACAGACACAGAGCCTGGGATTTACCTCCTCTTCTGAAGGGAAACACACAGCACAGTTCTCATCCATGGTACACACTCTGCTTTAGAGCAAGAAGAAAGCTCTTGCTTTCTAGAGTCTCTAATACAGCAGGAAACGTGAGTGTGCTCAGAACAAAAGAACTGTGTTTCTTACACATTCTGAGAATATCAAGTTCAACTCTGCTTCTGAAACTGATACAAACCACAGGTCCTCTAACATCCAATGCTTCTCCGTTTAGAGCGAAAAACGAGTGAGCTTCATGAACGATGTAGCTTCATTTGAGCTCTAAAGTGACTTTTTTTTCCTAAAATGAAGACATGCTTTTAGGAAGACAAAGAGCCTGGGATTTAACTCCATTTCTGAAGGGAAACACACAGCACAGTTCTCCTCCACGTACCACACTCTGCTTTAGAGCAAGAAGCACGCTCTTGCTTTCTAGAATCTCTAATACAGCAGGAAACGTGCGTGTGCTCAGAACAAAAGAACTGTGTTTCCTACATATACGGACCATATCTAGTTCAACTCTGCTTTGGAAACTGATACAAACCACAGGTCCTGTAACATCCAATGCTTTTCACTTAAGAGCGAAAAACGTGTCAGCTTCGTGAACGATGTAGCTTCATTTGAGCTCTAAAGTGACTTTTTTTCCTAAAATGAAGACATGCTTGTAGAAAGAAAAAGAACCTGGGATATAACTCCATTTCTGAAGGGAAACACACAAGGCTGTTCTCATCCATGTAACACACTCTGCTTTAGAGCAAGAAGCACTTTCTTGCTTTCTAGAGTCTCTATTACAGCACGAAACGTGAGTGTGCTCAGTACAAAAGAACTGTGTTTCTTACACATTCTGAGAATATCTAGTTCAACTCTGCTTCTGAAACTGATACAAACCACAGGTCCTCTAACATACAATGCTTCTCTGTTAAGAGCGAAAAACGTGTGAGCTTCGTGAACGATGTAGCTTCATTTGAACTCTAAAGTGACTTTGTTTTCCTAAAATGAAGACTTGCTTGTAGGAAGACAATGAGGCTGGGATTTAATTCCATTTCTTAAGTGAAACACACAGCACAGTAGTCATCCACGTAACACACTCTGCTTTAGAGCAAGAAGCACGTTCTTGCTTTCTAGACACTCTAATACAGCAGGAAATGTGAGTGTGCTCAGTACAAAAGAACTGTGTTTCTTACACATTCTGAGAATATCTAGTTCAACTCTGCTTCTGAAACTGATACAAACCACAGGTCCTCTAACATCCAATGCTTCTCCGTTAAGAGCGAAAAACCTGTGAGCTTCGTGAACGACGTAGCTTCATTTGAGCTCTAAAGTGACTTTGTTTTCCTAAAATGAAGACATGCTTGTAGGAAGACAAAGAGACTGGGATTGAACTCCATTTATGAAGTGAAACACACAGCACAGTTCTCATCCACGTAACACACTCTGCTTTAGAGCAAGAAGCATGCTCTTGATTTCTAGAATCTCTAATACATCAGGAAGCATGAGTGTGCTCAGAACAAAAGAACTGTGTTTCCTGCTCATTTGGACCATATCTAGTTCAACTCTGCTTCTGAAACTGATAAAAACCACAGGTCCTCTAACATCCAATGCTTGCCAGTTAAGATGAGAATCATAAGAGCTTAATGAACAATGAAGTTCGTTTTAGCTGAAAAGTGACTGCCCTTACATGGAACGAAGTCTTTTTTGTAGGAAGACACAGAGCCTGGGATTTAACTCCTCTTCTGAAGGGAAACAAACAGCACAGTTCTCATCCATGGTACACACTCTGTTTTCGAGCAAGAAGAATGCTCTTGCTCTCTAGAGTCTGTAAGACAACAGGAAACCTGAGTGTGCTCAGAACAAAAGAACTGTGTGTCCTAAACATACGTACCATATCCAGTTCATCTCTGCTTCTGAAACTGATACAAACCACAGGTCCCCTAACATCCAATGCTTGTCAGTTAAGATGAGAAACATAGGAGCTTCATGAACGATGTAGTTCGTTTGAGCTGAAAAGTGACTGCCCTTACCTGAAATGAAGTCTTGCTTGTGGGAAGACACAGAGCCGGGGATTTAGCTCCTCTTCTGAAGGGAAACACACAGCACAGTTCTCTTCCATGGTACACACTCTGCTGTAGAGCAAGAAGCACGCTCTTTCTTTCTAGAGTCTCTAAGACATTAGGAAACGTGAGTGTGCTCCTTACAAAAGAACGGTGTGTCCTACACATACGGACCATAACTAGTTCAACTCTGCTTCTGAAACTGATGCAAACCACTGGTTCTCTAACATCCAATGCTTCTCACTTACAAGCGAAAAACGTGTGAGCTTCGTGAACGATGTAGCATCGTTTGAGCTGAAAAGTGACTTTGTTTTCCTAAAATGAAGACTTGCTTGCAGGAAGACAATGAGGCTGGGATTTAACTCCATTTCTGAAGTGAAACACACAGCACAGTTCTCATCCAAGGATCACACTCTGCTTTAGAGCATGAAGCACGCTCTTGCTTTCTAGAGTCTCTAATACAGCAGGAAACATGAGTGTGCTAGAAGAAAAGAACTTTGTTTCCTACACATTCTGACCATATCTAGTTCAAATCTGCCTCTGGAACTGATACAAACCACAGGTCCTCTAACATCCAATGCTTTTCAGTTAAGACCGAGAAACATGTGGGCTTCATGAACAATGTAGATTCGTTTGAGCTGAAAAGTGACTGCGTTTACCTGAAAACAAGTCTTGCTTGTAGGAAGACACAGAGCCTGGGATTGAACTCCTCTTCTGAGGGGAAACACACAGCACAGTTCTCATCCACATAACACACTCTGCTTTAGAGCAAGAAGCATGCTCTTGATTTCTAGAATCTCTAATACGTCAGGAAGCATGAGTGTGCTCAGAACAAAAGAACTGTGTTTCCTGCTCATTTGGACCATATCTAGTTCAACTCTGCTTCTGAAACTGATAAAAACCACAGGTCCTCTAACATCCAATGCTTGCCATTGAAGATGAGAATCATGTGAGCTTAATGAACAATGAAGTTCGTTTTAGCTGAAAAGTGACTGCCCTTACATGGAACGAAGTCTTTTTTGTAGGAAGACATAGAGCCTGGGATTTAACTCCTCTTCTGAAGGGAAACACACAGCACAGTTCTCATCCGTGGTACACACTCTGCTTTCGAGCAAGAAGAATGCTCTTGCTTTCTAGAGTCTCTAATACAGCAGGAAACGTGAGTGTGCTCAGAACAAAAAAACTGTGTGTCATACACATACAGACCATGTCTAGTTCAACTCTGCTTCTGAAACTGATACAAACCACAGGTCGTATAATATCCCATGATTTTCCGTTAAGAGCGAGTAACGTGTGAGCTTCATGAACGATGTAGCATCGTTTGAGCTGAAAAGTGACTGCGTTTATCTGAAACGAAGTCTTGCTTGTAGGAAGACAAGGAACCTGGTATTTAACTCCATTTCTGAAGGGAAACACACAGCACAGTTCTCATCCACATAACACACTCTGCTTTAGAGCAAGAAGCATGCTCTTGTTTCCAGAGTCTCTAAGACAGCAGGAAACGTGAGTGTGCTAAGAACAAAGAACTGTGTTTCCTACTCATTTGGACCATATCTAGTTCAACTCTGCTTCTGAAACTTGTGCAAACGACAGTTTCTTGAACATCCAATGCTTTCCAGTTAAGATGAGAATCGTGTGAGCTTAATGAATGATAAAGTTCCTTTGAGCTGAAAAGAGACTGCCCTACCTGGAACAAAGTCTTGCGTGCAGACAGACACAGAGCCTGGGATTTACCTCCTCTTCTGAAGGGAAACACACAGCACAGTTCTCATCCATGGTACACACTCTGCTTTAGAGCAAGAAGAAAGCTCTTGCTTTCTAGAGTCTCTAATACAGCAGGAAACGTGAGTGTGCTCAGAACAAAAGAACTGTGTTTCTTACACATTCTGAGAATATCTAGTTCAACTCTGCTTCTGAAACTGATACAAACCACAGGTCCTCTAACATACAATGCTTCTCTGTTAAGAGCGAAAAACGTGTGAGCTTCGTGAACGATGTAGCTTCATTTGAACTCTAAAGTGACTTTGTTTTCCTAAAATGAAGACTTGCTTGTAGGAAGACAATGAGGCTGGGATTTAATTCCATTTCTGAAGTGAAACACACAGCACAGTAGTCATCCACGTAACACACTCTGCTTTAGAGCAAGAAGCACGTTCTTGCTTTCTAGACACTCTAATACAGCAGGAAATGTGAGTGTGCTCAGTACAAAAGAACTGTGTTTCTTACACATTCTGAGAATATCTAGTTCAACTCTGCTTCTGAAACTGATACAAACCACAGGTCCTCTAACATCCAATGCTTCTCCGTTAAGAGCGAAAAACCTGTGAGCTTCGTGAACGATGTAGCTTCATTTGAGCTCTAAAGTGACTTTGTTTTCCTAAAATGAAGACATGCTTGTAGGAAGACAAAGAGACTGGGATTGAACTCCATTTATGAAGTGAAACACACAGCACAGTTCTCATCCACGTAACACACTCTGCTTTAGAGCAAGAAGCATGCTCTTGATTTCTAGAATCTCTAATACATCAGGAAGCATGAGTGTGCTCAGAACAAAAGAACTGTGTTTCCTGCTCATTTGGACCATATCTAGTTCAACTCTGCTTCTGAAACTGATAAAAACCACAGGTCCTCTAACATCCAATGCTTGCCAGTTAAGATGAGAATCATAAGAGCTTAATGAACAATGAAGTTCGTTTTAGCTGAAAAGTGACTGCCCTTACATGGAACGAAGTCTTTTTTGTAGGAAGACACAGAGCCTGGGATTTAACTCCTCTTCTGAAGGGAAACAAACAGCACAGTTCTCATCCATGGTACACACTCTGTTTTCGAGCAAGAAGAATGCTCTTGCTTTCTAGAGTCTGTAAGACAACAGGAAACCTGAGTGTGCTCAGAACAAAAGAACTGTGTGTCCTAAACATACGTACCATATCCAGTTCATCTCTGCTTCTGAAACTGATACAAACCACAGGTCCCCTAACATCCAATGCTTGTCAGTTAAGATGAGAAACATAGGAGCTTCATGAACGATGTAGTTCGTTTGAGCTGAAAAGTGACTGCCCTTACCTGAAACGAAGTCTTGCTTGTGGGAAGACACAGAGCCTGGGATTTAGCTCCTCTTCTGAAGGGAAACACACAGCACAGTTCTCTTCCATGGTACACACTCTGCTGTAGAGCAAGAAGCACGCTCTTTCTTTCTAGAGTCTCTAAGACATTAGGAAACGTGAGTGTGCTCCTTACAAAAGAACGGTGTGTCCTACACATACGGACCATAACTAGTTCAACTCTGCTTCTGAAACTGATGCAAACCACTGGTTCTCTAACATCCAATGCTTCTCACTTACAAGCGAAAAACGTGTGAGCTTCGTGAACGATGTAGCATCGTTTGAGCTGAAAAGTGACTTTGTTTTCCTAAAATGAAGACTTGCTTGCAGGAAGACAATGAGGCTGGGATTTAACTCCATTTCTGAAGTGAAACACACAGCACAGTTCTCATCCAAGGATCACACTCTGCTTTAGAGCATGAAGCACGCTCTTGCTTTCTAGAGTCTCTAATACAGCAGGAAACATGAGTGTGCTAGAAGAAAAGAACTTTGTTTCCTACACATTCTGACCATATCTAGTTCAAATCTGCCTCTGGAACTGATACAAACCACAGGTCCTCTAACATCCAATGCTTTTCAGTTAAGGCCGAGAAACATGTGGGCTTCATGAACAATGTAGATTCGTTTGAGCTGAAAAGTGACTGCGTTTACCTGAAAACAAGTCTTGCTTGTAGGAAGACACAGAGCCTGGGATTGAACTCCTCTTCTGAGGGGAAACACACAGCACAGTTCTCATCCACATAACACACTCTGCTTTAGAGCAAGAAGCATGCTCTTGATTTCTAGAATCTCTAATACGTCAGGAAGCATGAGTGTGCTCAGAACAAAAGAACTGTGTTTCCTGCTCATTTGGACCATATCTAGTTCAACTCTGCTTCTGAAACTGATAAAAACCACAGGTCCTCTAACATCCAATGCTTGCCATTGAAGATGAGAATCATGTGAGCTTAATGAACAATGAAGTTCGTTTTAGCTGAAAAGTGACTGCCCTTACATGGAACGAAGTCTTTTTTGTAGGAAGACATAGAGCCTGGGATTTAACTCCTCTTCTGAAGGGAAACACACAGCACAGTTCTCATCCGTGGTACACACTCTGCTTTCGAGCAAGAAGAATGCTCTTGCTTTCTAGAGTCTCTAATACAGCAGGAAACGTGAGTGTGCTCAGAACAAAAAAACTGTGTGTCATACACATACAGACCATGTCTAGTTCAACTCTGCTTCTGAAACTGATACAAACCACAGGTCGTATAATATCCCATGATTTTCCGTTAAGAGCGAGTAACGTGTGAGCTTCATGAACGATGTAGCATCGTTTGAGCTGAAAAGTGACTGCGTTTATCTGAAACGAAGTCTTGCTTGTAGGAAGACAAGGAACCTGGTATTTAACTCCATTTCTGAAGGGAAACACACAGCACAGTTCTCATCCACATAACACACTCTGCTTTAGAGCAAGAAGCATGCTCTTGTTTCCAGAGTCTCTAAGACAGCAGGAAACGTGAGTGTGCTAAGAACAAAGAACTGTGTTTCCTACTCATTTGGACCATATCTAGTTCAACTCTGCTTCTGAAACTTGTGCAAACGACAGTTTCTTGAACATCCAATGCTTTCCAGTTAAGATGAGAATCGTGTGAGCTTAATGAATGATAAAGTTCCTTTGAGCTGAAAAGAGACTGCCCTACCTGGAACAAAGTCTTGCGTGCAGACAGACACAGAGCCTGGGATTTACCTCCTCTTCTGAAGGGAAACACACAGCACAGTTCTCATCCATGGTACACACTCTGCTTTAGAGCAAGAAGAAAGCTCTTGCTTTCTAGAGTCTCTAATACAGCAGGAAACGTGAGTGTGCTCAGAACAAAAGAACTGTGTTTCTTACACATTCTGAGAATATCAAGTTCAACTCTGCTTCTGAAACTGATACAAACCACAGGTCCTCTAACATCCAATGCTTCTCCGTTTAGAGAGAAAAACGAGTGAGCTTCGTGAACGATGTAGCTTCATTTGAGCTCTAAAGTGACTTTTTTTTCCTAAAATGAAGACATGCTTTTAGGAAGACAAAGAGCCTGGGATTTAACTCCATTTCTGAAGGGAAACACACAGCACAGTTCTCCTCCACGTACCACACTCTGCTTTAGAGCAAGAAGCACGCTCTTGCTTTCTAGAATCTCTAATACAGCAGGAAACGTGCGTGTGCTCAGAACAAAAGAACTGTGTTTCCTACATATACGGACCATATCTAGTTCAACTCTGCTTTGGAAACTGATACAAACCACAGGTCCTGTAACATCCAATGCTTTTCACTTAAGAGCGAAAAACGTGTCAGCTTCGTGAACGATGTAGCTTCATTTGAGCTCTAAAGTGACTTTTTTTCCTAAAATGAAGACATGCTTGTAGAAAGAAAAAGAACCTGGGATATAACTCCATTTCTGAAGGGAAACACACAAGGCTGTTCTCATCCATGTAACACACTCTGCTTTAGAGCAAGAAGCACTTTCTTGCTTTCTAGAATCTCTATTACAGCACGAAACGTGAGTGTGCTCAGTACAAAAGAACTGTGTTTCTTACACATTCTGAGAATATCTAGTTCAACTCTGCTTCTGAAACTGATACAAACCACAGGTCCTCTAACATACAATGCTTCTCTGTTAAGAGCGAAAAACGTGTGAGCTTCGTGAACGATGTAGCTTCATTTGAACTCTAAAGTGACTTTGTTTTCCTAAAATGAAGACTTGCTTGTAGGAAGACAATGAGGCTGGGATTTAACTCCATTTCTGAAGTGAAACACACAGCACAGTAGTCATCCACGTAACACACTCTGCTTTAGAGCAAGAAGCACGTTCTTGCTTTCTATACTCTCTAATACAGCAGGAAACGTGAGTGTGCTCAGGACAAAAGACCTGTGTTTCCTACTCATTTCGACCATATCTCATGGAACTCTGCTTCTGAAACTTATGCAAATGACAGGTTCTCTAACATCCAATGCTTGCCAGTTAAGATGAGAATCATAAGAGCTTAATGAACGAAAAATTTCGATTGAGCGGAAAAGTGACTGCCCTTACCTGGAAACATATCTTGCTTTTAGGAAGACACAGAGCCTGGGATTTAACTCCTCTTCTGAAGGGAAACAAACAGCACAGTTCTCATCCATGGTACACACTCTGATTTAGAGAAAGAAGAACACTCTTGCTTTCTAGAGTCTCTAAGACAGCAGGAAATGTGAGTGTGCTCAGAACAAAAGAACTGTGTTTCCTACACATACGGACCGTATCTAGTTCAACTCTGCTTCTGAAACTGATACAAACCACAGGTCCTCCAACATCCAATGCTTCTCACTTACAAGCGAAAAAAGTGTGAGCTTCGTAACAATGTAGCTTCATTTGAGCTCTAAAGTGACTTTGTTTTCCTAAAATGAAGACTTGCTTGTAGGAAGACATAGAGCATGGGATTTAACTCCATTTATGAAGGGAAACACACAGCAAAGTTCTCCTCCATGAAACACACTCTGCTTTAGATCAAGAAGCACGCTCTTGCTTTCTAGACTCTCTAATACAGCAGGAAACGTGAATGTGCTCTTAACAAAAGAAAGGTGTTTCCTACACATACGGACCATATCAAATTCAACTCTGCTTCTGAAACTGATACAAACCACAGGTCCTATAATATCCCATGATTTTCAGTTAAGAGCGAGTTACGTGTGAGCTTCGTGAACAATGTAGCATCTTTTGAGGTGAAAATTGACAGCGTTTACCTGAAACGAAGTTTTGCTTGTAGCAAGACACAGAGCCTGGTATTTAACTCCATTTCTGATGGGAAACACACAGCACAGTTCTCATCCAAGGATAGCACTGCTTTAGAGCATGAAGCACGCGCTTGCTTTCTAGAGTCTCTAATACAGCAGGAAACGTGAGTGTTAACAGAACAAAAAACTGTGTCTCCTACTCATTTCGACCATATCTCGTTTACTATGCTTCTGAAACTTATGCAAACGACAGGTTCTCTAACATCCAATGCTTGCCATTTAAGATGAGAATCATGTGAGCTTAATGAAGGACAAAGTTAGTTTGAGCTGAAAAGTGACTGCCCTTACATGGAACGAAGTCTTTCTTGTAGGAAGACACAGAGCCTGGGATTTAACTCCTCTTCTGAAGGGAAACACACAGCACAGTTCTCATCCATGGTACACACTCTGCTTTTGAGCAAGAAAAATGCTCTTGCTTTCTAGAGTCTCTAATACAGCAGGAAAAATGAGTGTGCTCAAAACAAAAGAACTGTGTGTCCTACACATACGGACCGTATCTAGTTCAACTCTGCTTCGGAACCTGATACAAACCACAGGTCCTCTAACATCCAATGCTTTTCACTTAACAGCGAAAAACGTGTCAGCTTCGTGAACAATGCAGCATCTTTTGAGCTGAAAAGTGACTGCGTTTACCTGAAAAGAAGTCTTGCTTGTAGCAAGACACAGAGCCTGGGATTTAACTCCATTTCTGAGGGGAAACACACAGCACAGTTCTCATCCATGGTACACACTCTGCTTTTGAGCAAGAAAAATGCTCTTGCTTTCTAGAGTCTCTAATACAGCAGGAAAAATGAGTGTGCTCAAAACAAAAGAACTGTGTGTCCTACACATACGGACCGTATCTAGTTCAACTCTGCTTCGGAACCTGATACAAACCACAGGTCCTCTAACATCCAATGCTTTTCACTTAACAGCGAAAAACGTGTCAGCTTCGTGAACAATGCAGCATCTTTTGAGCTGAAAAGTGACTGCGTTTACCTGAAAAGAAGTCTTGCTTGTAGCAAGACACAGAGCCTGGGATTTAACTCCATTTCTGAGGGGAAACACACAGCACAGTTCTCATCCATGGTACACACTCTGCTTTAGAGCAAGAAGAACACTATTGCTTTCTAGCGTCTCTAAGACAGCAGGAAAAATGAGTGTGCTCAGAACAAAAGAACTGTGTGTCCTACACATACGGACCATATCTAGTTCAACTCTGCTTCTGAAACTGATACAAACCACAGGTCCTATAGTATCTCATGATTTTCAGTTAAGAGCGAGTAACGTGTGAGATTGGTGAAAGTTGTAGCATCGTTTGAGCTGAAAAGTGACTGTGTTTACCTGAAATGAAGTCTTGCTTGTAGCCAGAAACAGAGCCTGGGATTTAACTCCATTTCTGAAGAAAACACACAGCAGAGTTCTCATCCATGAACCACACACTGCATTAGAGAATGAAGCCACGCTCTTCCTTTCTAGAGTCTCTAAGACAGTAGGAAACGTGAGTGTGCTCTGAACAAAAGAACACTGTTTCCTACACATACGGACCATATGTAGTTGATCTCTGCTTCTGAAACTGATACAAACCACAGGTCCACTAACATCCAATGCTTTTCAGTTAAGAGCGAGAAACGTGTGAGCATCGTGGATGATGTAGCTTGTTTGAGCTGAAAAGTGACTGCATTTACCTGAAACGAAGTCTTGATTGTAGGAAGACACAGAGCCTGGGATTTAACTCCATTTCTGAAGGAAACACACAGCACAGTTCTCATCCATGAAACACACTCTGCTTTAGAGCAAGAAGAACACTATTGCTTTCCAGCGTCTCTAAGACAGCAGGAAACTTGAGTGTTCTCTGAACAAAAGAATGGTGTTTCCTACACATACGGACCATATCTAGTCCAACTCGGCTTCTGAAACTGATGCAAACCACAGGTTCTCTAACAACCAATGCTTCTCAGTTAAGAGCGAAAAACGTGTGAGCTCAGTGAACGATGTAGCTTCATTTGAGCTCTAAAGTGACTTTGTTTTCCTAAAATGAAGAATTGCTTGTAGGAAGACAAAGAGCCTGGGATATAACTCCATTTCTGAAGCAAAACACACAGCACAGTTTTCCTCCATGAAACACACTCTGCTTTAGAGCAAGAAGTATGCTCTTGCTTTCTAGAGTCTCTAAGAGAGCAAGAAACGTGAGTGTGCTCAGAACAAAAGTACTGTTCATCCTACACATATGGATCATATCTAGTTCAACTCTGCTTCTGAAACTGATATAAACCACAGGTCCTCTAACATCCAATGCTTGTAAGTTAAGAGGAGAAACGTGGGTGCTTCGAGAACGATGTAGATCGTTTGAGCTGAAAAGAGACTGCCCTTAACTGAAAGAAAATCTTGCTTGTAGGAAGACACATAGCCTGTGATTTAACTCCATTTCTGAAAGGAAAACACACAGCTCAGTTCTCATCCATGGTACACACTCTGCTTTAGATCACGAAGCACGCTCTTTCTTTCTAGATTCTCTAATACAGCAGGAAACATGAGTGTGCTCTGAACAAAAGAACTGTGTGTCCTAAACATACATACCATATCTAGTTCATCTCTCCTTCTGAAACTGATACAAACCACAGGTATTCTAACATCCGATGCTTGTCAGTTAAGATGGGAAACATAGAAGATTCCTGAACGATGTAGATCGTTTGAGCTGAAAAGAGACTGCCCTTAAGTGAAACGAAATCTTGTTTGTAGGAAGACACAGAGCCTGGGATTTAACTCCATTTCTGAAGGAAACACACAGCACAGTTCTCATCCATGAAACACACTCTGCTTTAGAGCAAGAAGGCATGCTCTTGCTTTCTAGACTCTCTAAGACTTTAGGAAACGTGAGTGTGCTCTGAACAAAAGAACTGTGTTTCCCACACAAACGGACCATATCTAGTTCAACTCTGCTTCTGAAACTGATACAAACCACAGGTCCTCTAACATCCAATGTTTGTCAGTTAAGATGAGAAACATAGGAGCTTCGTGAACGATGTAGATCGTTTTAGCTGAAAAGAGACTGCCCTTAACTGAAAGAAAATCTTGCTTGTAGGAAGACACAGAGCCTGGGATTTAACTCCTCTTCTGAAGGGAAACACACAGCACAGTTTTCATCAATGGTACACACTCTGCTTTTGAGCAAGAAGCACGCTCTTGCTTTCTAGAGTCTCTAATACAGAGGAAATGTGAGTGTGCTCAGAACAAAAGAACTGTTTTTCCTACACATACGGATCATATCTAGTTCAATCTGCTTCTGAAACTGATACAAAATACAGGTCCTCTAATATCCAATGCTTTTCATTTAAGAGTGAAAAACGTGTGAGGTTAGTGAACGATGTAGCTTCATTTGAGCTCTAAAGTGATTTTGTTTTCCTTAAATGAAGACATGCTTGTAGGAAGACAAAGAGCCTGGGATTTGACAAGATTTCTGAAGAGAAACACACAGCACAGTTCTCATCCATGGTACACACACTGCTTTACGGCAAGAAGAACGCTCTTTTTTCTAGAGTCTCTAAGAGAGCAGGAAACATGAGTGTGCTCAGAACAAAAGAACTGTGTGTCCTAAACATACGTACCATATCTAGTTCATCTCTGCTTCTGAAACTGATACAAACCACAGGTATTCTAACATCCAATGCTTGTCATTTCAGATGAGAAACATAGGAGCTTCATGAACGATGTAGATAATTTGAGCAGAAAAGAAACTGCCCGTAACTGAAACAAAATCTTGCTTGTAGGAAGACAAGGAGCATGGTATTTTACTCCATTTCTGATGGAAACACACAGCACAGTTCTCATCCATGAACCACACTGTGCTTTATAGCAAGAAGCACGCTCTTGCTTTCTAGTGTCTCTAAGACAGCAGGAAACGTGAGTGTGCTGTGAACAAAAGAACTTTGTATCCTACATATTCTGACCATATCTACTTCAACTCTGCTTCTGGAACTGATGCAAACCACAGGTCCTCTAACATCCAATGCTTTTCAGTTAAGAGTGAGAAATGTGTGAGCTTCATGAACAATGTAGATTCATTTGAGCTGAAAAGTGACTGCAATTACCTGAAAACAAGTCTTGCTTGTAAGAAGACACAGAGCCTGGGATTTAACTACATATCTGAACGAAAAACCCAGCACATGTCTCCTCCATGAAACACTCTGCTTTACGGCAAGAAGCATGGTCTTGCTTTGTAGAGTCTCTAATAGAGCAGGAAACATGAGTGTGCTCAGAACAAATGAACTGTGTTTCCTACTCATTTGGACCATATCTAGTTCAACTCTGCTTCTGAAACTTATGGAAACCACTGGTCCTGTAACATCCAATGCTTGCCAGTTAAGATGAGAATCATGTGAGCTTAATGAACGATAAAGTTCGTTTGAGCTAAAAAGTGACTGCCCTTACCTGAAACGAAGTCTTGCCTGTAGAAAGACACAGAGCCTGGGATTAAACTCCATTTCTGAAGCGAAACTCACAGCACAGTTCTCATCAAGGAAACACACTCTGCTTTAGATCAAGAAGCAAGCTCTTGCTCTCTAGAGTCTCTAAGACAGCAGGAAATATGAGTGTGCTCAGAACAAAAGAACTGTGTGTCCTACACATACGGACAATATCAAGTTCAACTCTTCTTCCGAAACTGATACAAACCTCAGGTCCTATAATATCCCATGATTTTCAGTTAAGAGCGAGTAATGTGTGAGCTTCCTGAACAATGTAGCATCTTTTGAGCTGAAAAGGGACTGCGTTTACCTGAAAAGAATTCTTGCTTGTAGCAAGACACAGAGCCTGGTAATTAACTCCATTTCTGAAGGGAAACACACAGCACAGTTCTCATCCATGGTACACACTCTGCTTTAGAGCAAGAAGAACACTATTGCTTTCTAGAGTCTATAAGACAGCAGGAAACGTGAGTGTGCTCAGAACAAGAGAACTGTGTGTCCTACACATACAGACCATGTCTAGTTCAACTCTGCTTCTGAAACTGATACAAACCACAGGTTCTATAATATCCCATGATTTTCAGTTAAGAGTGAGTAACGTGTGAACTTCGTGAACGATGTAGCATCGTTTGAGCTCAAAAGTGACTGCGTTTACCTGAAACAAAGTCTTGCTTGTAGCAAGACACAGAGCCTGGGATTGAACTACATTTCTGAAGGAAAATCACCACACAGTTCTCATCCATGAAACACTCTGCTTTAGAACAAGAAGCATGCTCTTGCTTTCTAGAGTCTCTAATACAACAGGAAACGTGAGTGTGCTCAGAACAAAAGAACTGTGTTTCCTACACATACGGAGCATATCTAGTTCAACGCTGCTTCAGAAACTG
The DNA here is from genome assembly GCA_949786385.1 of Onychomys leucogaster. Lineage (NCBI taxonomy): Eukaryota > Metazoa > Chordata > Mammalia > Rodentia > Cricetidae > Onychomys > Onychomys leucogaster. The sequence continues at coordinate 748,832 of CATKUP010000009.1, read as the reverse complement.
ATACAAACCACAGGTCCTCTAACATCCAATGCTTTTCACTTAAGAGCAAAAAACTTGTCAGCTTTGTGAACGATGTAGCTTCATTTCAGCTCTAAAGTGACTTTGTTTTGCTAACATGAAGACATGCTTGTAGAAAGACAAAGAGCCTGGGATATAACTCCATTTCTGAAGCAAAACACACAGCACAGTTCTCCTCCATGAAACACACTCTGCTTTAGAGCAAGAAGCATGCTCTCGCTTTCTAGATTCTCTAAGAGAGCAAGAAATGTGAGTGTGCTCAGAACGAAAGAACTGTGCATCCTACACATATGGACCATATCTAGTTCAACTCTGCTTCTGAAACTGATATAAACCACAGGTCCTCTAACATCCAATGCTTATAAGTTAAGATGACAAATGTGGGTGCTTCGACAATGATGTAGATCGTTTGAGCTGAAAAGAGACTGCCCTTAACTTAAACGAAATCTTGCTTGTAGGAAGACACAGAGCCTGTGATTTAACACCATTTCTGAAGGAAAACACACAGCTTAGTTCTCATCCATGGTACACACTCTGATTTAGATCAAGAAGTACGCTCTTTCTTTCTAGAGTCTCTAATACAGCAGGAAACATGAGTGTGCTCTGAACAAAAGAACTGTGTGTCCTAAACATACGTACCATATCTAGTTCATCTCTGCTTCTGAAACTGATACAAACCACAGGTATTCTAACATCCAATGCTTGTCAGTTAAGAGCGAGAAACGTGTGAGCTTCGTGGATGATGTAGCTTGTTTGAGCTGAAAAGTGACTGCATTTACCTGAAACGAAGTCTTGCTTGTAGGAAGATACAGAGCCTGGGATTTAACTCCATTTCTGAAGGAAACACACAGCACAGTTCTCATCCATGAAACACACTCTGCTTTAGAGCAAGAAGCCACGCACTTGCTTTCTAGAGTCTCTAACACAGTAGGAAACATGAGTGTGCTCCTTCCAAAGAACGGTGTTTCCAACACATACGGACTATATCTAGTTCAAATCTGCTTCTGAAACTGAAGCAAACCACAGGTTCTCTAACATCCAATGCTTGCCAGTTAAGATGAGAAACGTGTGAGCCTCATGAACGATGTAGTTCGTTTGAGCTGAAAAGTGACTGCCCTTATCTGAAACGAAGTCTTGCTTTTAGGAAGACTCAGAGCCTGGGATTTAACTCCATTTCTGAAGGGAAACACCAGCACAGTTTCTTCCATGAATCGCAATCTGCTTTAGATCAAGAAGCACGCTCTTTCTTTCTAGAGTCTCTAATACAGCAGGAAACATGAGTGTGCTCTGAACAAAAGAACTGTGTGTCCTAAACATACGTACCATATCTAGTTCATCTCTGCTTCTGAAACTGATACAAACCACAGGTCCCCTAACATTCAATGCTTGTCAGTTAAGATGAGAACATAGGAGCTTCGTGAACGTTTTAGATCATTTGAGCTGAAAAGAGACTGCCCTTAACTGAAACGAAATCTTTCTTGTAGGAAGACACAGAGCCTGGTATTTCACTCCATTTCTGATGTAAACACACAGCACAGTTCTCATCCATGAACCACACACTGATTTAGAGCAAGAAGCCACACACTTCCTTCTAGAGTCTCTAAGACAGTAGGAAACTTCAGTGTGCTCTGAGCAAAAGAACAGTATTTCCTACACATACGGACCACGTGTCGTTGATCTCTGCTTCGAAACTGATACAAACCACAAGTCCTCTAACATCCAATGCTTTTCAGTTAAGAGCGAGAAACGTGTGAGCTTCGTGGATGATGTAGCTTGTTTGAGCTGAAAAGTGACTGCATTTATCTGAAACGAAGTCTTGATTGTAAGAAGACACAGAGCCTGGGATTTAACTCCATTTCTGTAGGAAACACACAGCACAGTTCTCATCCATGGATCACACTCTGCTTTAGAGCAAGAAGCCACGCTCTTGCTTTCTAGATTCTCTAAGACTGTAGGAAACGTGAGTGTGCTCCTTACAAAACAATGGTGTTTCCTACACATACGGACCATAACTAGTTCAACTCTGCTTCTGAAACTGATGCAAACCACTGGTTCTCTAACATCCAATGCTTGCCAGTTAATATGGGAAACGTGTGAGCTTCATGAACGATGTAGTTCGTTTGAGCTGAAAAGTGACTGCCCTTACCTGAAACGAAGTCTTGCTTGTAGGAAGACACAGAGCCTGGGATTTAACTCCTCTTCTGAAGGGAAACACAAGGCACTGTTCTCATCCATTGTACACACAGTGCTTTAGAGCAAGAAGAATGCTCTTTCTATCTAGAGTCTCTAATACAGCAGGAAACGTGAGTGTGCTCAGAACAAAAGAACTGTGTTTCCTACACATACGGATCATATCTAGTTCAACTCTGCTTCTGAAACTGATACCAACCACAGGTCGTCTAACATCCAATGCTTTTCAGTTAAGAGCGAAAAACGTTTGAGCTTTGTGGATGATGTAGCATGTTTGAGCTGAAAAGTGACTGCATTTACCTGAAACGAAATCTTGATTGTAGTAAGACACAGAGCCTGGGATTTAACTCCATTTCTGAAGGAAACGCACAGCAGAGTTCTCATCCATGAAACACACTCTGCTTTAGAGCAAGAAGCCAGGATCTTGCTTTCTAGAGTCTCTAAGACATTAGGAAATGTGAGTGTGCTCTGAACAAAAGAACGGTGTTTCCTACACATACGGACCATATGTAGTTGAACTCTGCTTCTGAAACTGATGCAAACCACAGGTTCTCTAACATCCAATGCTTGCAAGTTAAGATGAGAAATGTGTGACCTTCATGAACGATGTACTTCGTTTGAGCTGAAAAGGACTGCCCTTAGCTGAAACGAAGTCTTGCATGTAGAAAGACACAGAGCCTGGGATTTAACTCCATTTCTGAAGGGAAACACACAGCACAGTTCTCATCCAAGAAACACACTCTGCTTTAGAGCAAGAAGCATGCTCTTCCTTTCTAGATTCTCTAAAACACCAGGAAACGTGAGTGTGCTCAGAACAAAAGAACAGTGTTTCTTTCCTACACATCCAGACCACATCTAGTTCAACTCTGCCTCTGAAACTGATAGAAACCACAGATCCTCTAACATTCAATGCTTTTCAGTTAAGAGCAAGAAACGTGTGAGCTTCGTGAACGATGTAGCTTCGTTTGAGCTGAAAAGTGACTGCGTTTACCTGAAATGAAGTCTTGATTGTAGGACGACACAGACCCTGGGATTTAACTCCATTTCAGAACTGAAACACACTGCACAGTTGTCATCCATGAAACACACTCTGCTTTAGAGCTAGAAGCACCCTCTTTTTTCTGGAGTCTCTAACACACCAGGAAATGTGAGTGTGCTCAAAACAAAAGAACAGTGTTTCCTACACATATGGACAACATCTAGTTCAACTCTGCTTCTAAAACTGACACAAACCACAGGTCCTCTAGCATCAAATGCTTTTAGGTTAAGAGTGAGAAACGTGTGAGCTTTGTGACCGATGTAGCATCCTTTGAGCTGAAAAGGGACTGTGTTTACCTGAAAGGAAGTCTTGCTTGTAGAAAGATCCAGAACCTGGGACTTAACTCCATATCTGATGTGAAACACACTGCACAGTTCTCATCCATGAAACACACTCTGCTTTAGAGCAAGAAGCATGCTCTTGCTTTCTAGAGTCTCTAATACAGCAGGAAACGTGAGTGTGTTCAGAACAAAAGAACGGTGATTCCTACACATACAGACCACATCTAGTTCAACACTGCTTCTGAAACTGATACAAACCACAGTTCCTCGAATATCCAATGCTTTTCAGTTAAGAGTGAGAAACGTGTGAGCTTCGTGAACGATGTAGCTTCCTGTGAGCTGAAAAGTGACTGCGTTTACCAGCAAAGATGTCTTACTTGTAGAAAGACACAGAGCCTGGGATTTAACTCCATTTCTGAAGGGAAACACACTGCACAGTTGTCATCCAAGAAACACACTCTGCTTTAGAGCAAGAAGCACGCTCTTTTTTCTGGAATCTCTAACACACCAGGAAATGTGAGTGTGCTCAAAACAAAAGAACAGTGTTTCCTACACATATGGACAACATCTAGTTCAACTCTGCTTCTAAAACTGACACAAACCACAGGTCCTCTAGCATCAAATGCTTTTCAGTTAAGAGTGAGAAACGTGTGAGCTTTGTGACCGATGTAGCATCCTCTGAGCTGAAAAGGGACTTCGTTTTCCTGAAACGAAGTCTTGCTTTTAGGAAGACACAGACCCTGGGATTTAACTCCATTTCTGAAGGGAAACACACTGCACAGTTCTCATCGATGAAACACACGCTGCTTTAGAGGAAGAAACACGCTCTTGCTTTCTAAAGTCTCTAATACAGCATGAAACGTGAGTGTGCTCAGAACAAAAGAACGGTGTTTCCTACAAATACGGACCATATCAAGTTCAACTCTCCTTCTGAAACTGATACAAACCACAGCTGCTCTAACATCCAATGCTTTTCAGTTAAGCGCGATAAACGTGTGAGCTTCGTGAACGATGTAGCTTCATTGAGCTGAATAGTGACTGTGTTTACCTGAAACAAAGACTTGCTTGTAGGAAGACAAAGAGCCTGGGATTTAACTCCATTTCTGAAGGGAAACACAGAGCACAGTTCTCATCCATGAAACACAATCTGCTTTAGAGCATGAAGACCGCTGTTGCTTTCTAGAGTGTCTAACACAGCAGGAAATATGAGTGTGCTCAAAACAAAAGAATGGTGTTTCCTACACATATGGACAACATCTAGTTCAACTCTCCTTCTGAAACTGATACAAACCACAGCTGCTCTAACATCCAATGCTTTTTAGTTAAGCGCGTAAACGTGTGAGCTTCTTTAACGATGAAGCTTCATTGAGCTGAAAAGTGACTGCTTTTACCTGTAACAAAGTCTTGCCTGTAGGAAGACACAGAACCTGGGATTTAACTCCATTTCTGAAGGGAAACATACACCACAGTTATCATCGATAAAACACACTCTGCTTTAGAGCAAGATGCACCCTCTTGCTTTTTAGAGTCTCTAATACAGCAGGAAACGTGAATGTCCTCAGAAAAACTGAACGGTGTTTCCTACCCATATGGACCACATCTAGTTCAACTCTACTACGGAATCTGATACAAAGCCCTGGTCCTCTAACATCCAATGCTTTTTAGTTAAGCGCCATAAACGTGTGAGCTTCTTGAACGATGTAGCTTCCTTTGAGCTGAAAAGGGACTGCGTTTACCTTCAACGAAGTCTTCCTTGTAGGAAGACACAGAGCCTGGGATTTAACTCCATTTCTGAAGGGAAACACACTGCACCATTCTCATCCATGAAACACATGCTGCTTTAGAGCAAGAAACAGGCTCTTGCTTTCTAAAGTCCCTAATACAGCAGGAAACGTGAGTGTGCTCAGAACAAAAGAATGATGTTTCCTACAAATACGGACCATATCTAGTTCAACTCTGCTCTGAAACTGATACAAACCACATTTCCTCCAATATCCAATGCTTTTCAGTTAAGAGTGAGAAATGTGTGAGCTTCGTGAATGATGTAGCTTCCTTTGAGCTGAAGAGTGACTGCGTTTACCTGCAACGGAGTCATACCTGTAGAAAGACACAGAGCCTGGAATTTAACTCCATTACTGAAGGAAAACACACAGCACAGTTCTCCTCAGAGAAAAACACTCTGCTTTAGAGCAAGAAGCACGCTCTTGCTTTTTAGAGTCTCTAATACAGCAGGAAACGTGAGTGTGATCAGAACAAAACAACGGAGTTTCGTACACATACAGACCACATCTAGTTCAACTCTGCTTCTGAAACTGATACAAACCACAGGTCCTCTAACATCCAATGCTTTTCATTTAAGAGCGAGAAACGTGTGAGCTTCGTGAACGATGTAGCTTCCTTTGAGCTGAAAATTGACTGTGTTTACCTGAAACGAAGTCTTGCTTGTAGGAAGACACAGAGCCTGGGATATAACTCCATTTCTGAAGGGAAACACACTGCACCGTTATCATCCATGAAACACTCGCTGCTTTAGAGCAAGAAACAATTTCTTGCTTTCTAAAGTCTCTAATACAGCAGGAAACGTGAGTGTGCTCAGAACAAAATAACGGTGTTTCCTACAAATACGGACCATATCTAGCTCAACACTCCTTCTGAAACTGATAGAAACCACAGCTGCTCTAACATCCAATGCTTTTCATTTAAGAGCGATAAACGTGTGAGCTTTGTGAACAATGTAGCTTCATTGAGCTGAAAAGTGACTGTGTCTACCTGAAACAAAATCTTGCTTGTAGGAAGACACCGAGCCTGGGATTTAACTCCATTTCTGAAGGGAAACAAACAGCACAGATCTCATCCATGAAACACACTCTGCTTTAGAGCAAGAAGCACGCTCTTGCTTTCTAGAGTCTCTAATACAGCAAGAAAAGTGAGTGTGATCATAACCAAAGGACTGTTTTTCCTACATATGTGGACCATATCTATTACAACTCTGCTTCTGAAACTTATACAAACCACAGGTCCTCTAGCATTAAATGCTTGTCAGTTAAGAGTGAGAAACGTTTGAGCTTCATGAATGATGTAGCTTAGTTTGAGCTGAAAATGGACTGCGTTCACCTGAAACGAAGTCATGCTTGTAGGAAGACACAGAGCCTAGGATTTAACTCTATTTCTGAATGGAAACACACTGCACAGTTCTCATCCATGAAACACACGCTGCTTTAGAGCAAGAAACATGCTCTTGCTTTCTAAAGTCTCTGATAGAGCAGGAAAGGTGAGTGTGCTCAGAACAAAAGAACGGTGTTTCCTATCCATTTGGACAACATCTAGTTCAACTCTGCTTCTGAAACTGATAGTAACCAGAGGTCCTCTAACAGCCAATGATTTTCAGTTAGGAGCAAGAAATGTGTGAGCTTCGTGAACGATGTAGCTTCCTTTGAGCTGAAAAGAGACTGTGTTTACCTGCACCGAAGTCGTACATGTAGAAAGACACAGAGCCTGGGATTTAACTCCATTTCTGAAGGGAAACACACAGCACAGTTCTCATCCAAGAAACACACTCGGCTTTAGAGCAAGAAGCACGCTCTTGCATTCTAGAGTCTCTAATAGAGTAGGAAACGTGAGTATGCTCAGAACAAAAGAACGGTGTTTCCTACACATACAGATCATATCTATTTTAACTCTGCTTCTGAAACTGATACAAACCACAGGTCCTCTAACATCCAATGATTTTCAGTTAAGAGCTAGAAACGTGTGAGTTTCCTGAACGATGTAGATTCTTTGAGCTGAAAAGTGACTGTGATTACCTGAAATGAAGTCTTGCTTGTAGGAAGACACAGAGCCTGGGATTTAACTCCATTTCTGAAGGGAAACACACAGCACAGTTCTCATCCAAGAAACACACTCTGCTTTAGAGCAAGAAGCACGCTCTTCCTTTCTAGATTCTCTAAAACACCAGGAAACGTGAGTGTGCTCAGAACAAAAGAACAGTGTTTCCTACACATCCAGACCACATCTAGTTCAACTCTGCCTCTGAAACTGATAGAAACCACAGATCCTCTAACATTCAATGCTTTTCAGTTAAGAGCAAGAAATGTGTGAGCTTCGTGAACGATGTAGCTTCGTTTGAGCTGAAAAGTGACTGCGTTTACCTGAAACGAAGTCTTGATTGTAGGAAGACACAGACCCTGGGATTTAACTCCATTTCAGAACTGACACACACTGCACAGTTGTCATCCATGAAACACACTCTACTTTAGAGCTAGAAGCACCCTCTTTTTTCTGGAGTCTCTAACACACCAGGAAATGTGAGTGTACTCAAAACAAAAGAACAGTGTTTCCTACGCATATGGACAACATCTAGTTCAACTCTGCTTCTAAAACTGACACAAACCACAGGTCCTCTAGCATCAAATGCTTTTCAGTTAAGAGTGAGAAACATGTGAGCATTGTGACCGATGTAGCATCCTTTGAGCTGAAAAGGGACAGTGTTTACCTGAAAGAAAGTCTTGTTTGTAGAAAGTTCCAGAACCTGGGACTTAACTCCATATCTGACGTGAAACACACTGCACAGTTCTCATCCATGAAACACACTCTGCTTTAGAGCAAGAAGCAAGCTCTTGCTTTCTAAAGTCTCTAATACAGCAGGAAACGTGAGTGTGTTCAGAACAAAAGAACGGTGATTCCTACACATACAGACCACATCTAGTTCAACACTGCTTCTGAAACTGATACAAACCACAGTTCCTCGAATACCCAATGCTTTTCAGTTAAGAGTGAGAAACGTGTGAGCTTCGTGAACGATGTAGCTTCCTGTGAGCTGAAAAGTGACTGCGTTTACCAGCAAAGATGTCTTACTTGTAGAAAGACACAGAGCCTGGGATTTAACTCCATTTCTGAAGGGAAACACACAGCACAGTTCTCATCCAAGAAACACACTCTGCTTTAGAGCAAGAAGCATGCTCTTCCTTTCTAGATTCTCTAAAACAGCAGGAAACGTGATTGTGCTCCGAACAAAAGAACGGTGTTTCCTACATATCCAGACCACATCTAGTTCAACTCTGCTTCTGAAACTGATGGAAACCACAGATCCTCTAACATTCAATGCTTTTCAGTTAAGAGCAAGAAACGTGTGAGCTTCGTGAACGATGTAGCTTCGTTTGAGCTGAAAAGAGACTTCGTTTACCTGAAACGAAGTCTTGGTTGTAGGAAGACACAGACCCTGGGATTTAACTCCATTTCTGAAGGGAAACACACTGCACAGTTGTCATCCATGAAACACACTCTGCTTTAGAGCAAGAAGCACGCTCTTTTTTCTGAGGTCTCTAACACACCAGGAAATGTGAGTGTGCTCAAAACAAAAGAACAGTGTTTCCTACACATATGGACAACATCTAGTTCAACTCTGCTTCTAAAACTGACACAAACCACAGGTCCTCTAGCATCAAATGCTTTTCAGTTAAGAGTGAGAAACGTGTGAGCTTTGTGACCGATGTAGCATCCTCTGAGCTGAAAAGGGACTTCGTTTACCTGAAACGAAGTCTTGCTTGTAGGGAGACACAGAGCCTGGAATTTAACACAATTTCTGAAGTGAAACCAACTGCACAGTTCTCATCCATGATACACACTCTGCTTTAGAGCAAGATGCACGCTCTTGCTTTCTAAAGTCTCTAATACAGCAGGAAACGTGAGTGTGCTCAGAAAAATGAACGGTGTTTCCTGCAAATACGGACCATATCTATTTCAAATCTCCTTCTGAAACTGATACAAACCACAGCTACTCTAATATCCAATGCTTTTCATTTAAGCACGATAAACGTGTGAGCTTCGTGAATGATGTAGTTTCATTGAGCTGAAAAGTGACTGCATTTACCTGAAACAAAGTCTTGCTTGTAGGAAGACACAAAGCCTGGGATTTAACTCCATTACTGAAGGGAAACACACAGCACAGTTCTCATCCAAGAACCAGATTCTGCTTTAGAGCAAGAAGCACGCTCCTGCATTCTGGAGTCTCTAATAGAGCAGGAAACGTGAGTGTGCTCAAAACAAAAGAACGCTGTTTTCTACACATACGGACCATATCTAGTTTAACTCTGCTTCTGAAACTGATACAAACCACAGGTCCTCTAACATCCAATGATTTTCAGTTAAGAGCTAGAAACGTGTGAGTTTCCTGAACGATGTAGATTCTTTGAGCTGAAAAGTGACTGCATTTACCTGAAATGAAGTCTTGCTTGTAGGAAGACACAGAGGCTGGGATTTAACTCCATTTCTGAAGGGAAACACACAGCACAGTTCTCATCCAAGAAACACACTCTGCTTTAGAGCAAGAAGCACGCTCTTGCTTTCTGGAGTCTCTAAAACAGCAGGAAACGTGATTGTGCTCAGAACAAAAGAACGGTGTTTGCTACACATACAGACAACATCTCGTTCAACTCTGATTATAAAACTGATATAAACCACAGTTCCTGAACATCCAATGCTTTTCAGTTAAGAGCGAGAAACGAGTTACCTTCATGTAAGACATAGCTTCCTTTGAGCTGAAAAGTGACTGCGTTTACCTGCAAAGAAGTCTTACTTGTAAAAAAACACAGAGCCTGGGATTTACCTCCATTTCTGAAGGGAAACACACAGCACAGTTCTCATTCAAGAAACACACTGTGCTTTAGAGCAAGAAGCATGCTCTTGCCTTCTGGAGTCTCTAATGGAGAAGGAAACCTGAGTGTGCTCAGAACAAAAGAACTGTATTTCCTACACATACAGACCACATCTAGTTCAACTTTGCTTCTGATACTGATACAAACTCAAGTTCCTCTAATATCCAATGCTCTTCAGTTAAGACTGAGCAACGTGAGTGCTTCATAACAACTTAGCTTTGTTTGAGCTTAAAAGTGACTGTGTTTACCTGAAATGAAGTCTTGTTTGTAGGAAGACACAGAGCCTGGGATTTAACTCCATTTCTGAAGGGAAACACACAGCACAGTTATCATCCATCAAACACACTCTGCTTTAGAGCAAGAAGCATGCACTTGCTTTCTAGAGTCTCTAAAAGAGCAGTAAACGTGAGTGTGCTCAGAAAAAAAGTACGGTGTTTCCTACACATACGGATCATATCTAGTTCAACTCTGCTTCTGAAAGTGATACAAACAACAGGTCCTCTAACATCCAATGATTTTCTGTTAAGAGTTAGAAAGGTGTGACCTGCCTGAAGGATGTAGATTCTTTGAGCTGAATAGTGACTGCATTTACCCTAAATGAAGTCTTGCTTGTAGGAAGACAAAGAGCCTGGGATTTAACTCCATTTCTGAAGGGAAACACACAGCACAGTTCTCATCCATAACACATATCTGCTTTAGAGCAAGAAGCATGCACTTGTTTTCTAGAATCTCTAATACAGCAGGAAACGTGAGTGTGATCAGAACAAATCAACGGAGTTTCCTACACAAACAGACCACATCTAGTTCAACTCTGCTTCTGAAACTGATATTAACCACAGGTCCTCTAACATCCAATGCTTTTCAGTTCGGAGCGAGAAACGTGTGAGCTTCGTGAACAATGTAGCTTCCTTTGAGCTGAAAAGTGACTTAGTTTACCTGCAATGATGTCTTACATGTAGAAAGACACAGAACCTGGGATTTAACTCCATTTCTGAAGGGAAACACACAGCACAGTTCTCATCCAAGAAACATACTCTGCTTTAGAGCAAGAAGCATGCTCTTGTTTTCTAGAATCTCTAATACAGCAGGAAACGTGAGTGTGATCAGAACAAATCAACGGAGTTTCCTACACATACCGACCACATCTAGTTCAACTCTGCTTCTGAAACTGATACAAACCACAGGTCCTCTAACATCAAATGATTTTCAGTTAAGAGCTAGAAACGGGTGAGCTTCCTGAACGATGTAGATTCTTTCAGATAAAAAGTGACTGTGTTTACCTGAAATGAAGTCTTGCTTGTAGGAAGACACAGAGCCTGGGATTTAACTCCATTTCTGAAGGGAAACACACAGCACAGTTCTCATCCATGAAACACACTCGGCTTTAGAGCAACAAGCACGCTCTTGCTTTCTAGAGTCTCTAAGACAGCAGGAAACATGAGTGTGCTCAGAAAAAAAGAACGGTGTTTCCTACAAATACGGACCATATCTAGTTCAACTCTCCTTCTGAAACTGATACAAACCACAGCTGCTATAATATCCAATGCTTTTCAGTTAAGAGCGAGAATCGAGTGATCTTCATGAACGACGTAGCTTCGTTTGAGCTGAAAAGTGACTGTGTTTACCTTGAAATCAAGTCTTGCTTGTAGAAAGACACAGACCCTGGCATTTAACTCCATTTCTGAAGGGAAACACAGAGCACAGTTCTCATCCATGACAGTCTCTGCTTTAGAGCAAGAAGCACACTCTTGATTTCTAGAGTCTCTAATATAGCAGGAAACGTGAGTGTGCTCAGAACAAAAGAACGGTGTTTCCTACACATAAGGACAGTATCTACTTCAACTCTGCTTCAGAAACTGATACAAAGCCCACGTCCTCTAACATCCAATGCTTTTCACTTAAGCGCCATAAACGTGTGAGCTTCATGAACGATGTATCTTCATTGAGCTGAAAAGTGACTGTGTTTACCTGAAACAAAGTCCTGCTTGTAGGAATACGCAGAACCTGGTATTTAACACCAACTCTAAATAGAAACACACAGCACAGTTCTCATCCATGACACACTCTGCTTTCAAGCAAGAAGCACGCTCTTGATTTCTACAGTCTCTAATACAGCAGGAAACGTGAGTGTGTTCAGAACAAAAGAACGGTGTTTCATACACATACAGACCACATCTAGTTCAACTCTGCTTCTGAAACTGATGCAAACCACAGTTCCTCGAATATCCAATGCTTTTACGTTAAGAGAGATAAACGTGTGAGCTTCGTGAATGATTTAGCTTCCTTTGAGCTGAAAAGTGACTACGTTTACCTGCAACGATATCTTACTTGTAGAAAGACACAGAGCCTGGGTTTTAACTTCATTTCTGAAGGGAAACACACAGCACAGTTCTCCTCAGAGAAACACACTCTGCTTTAGAGCAAGAAGCACGCCCTTGCTTTTTAGAGTCTCTAATACAGCAACAAACGTGAGAGTGATCAGAACAAAACAACGGAGTTTCCTACACATACAGACCACATCTACTTCAACTCTGCTAGTGAAACTGATACAAACCACAGGTCATCTAACATCCAATTCTTTTCAGGTAAGAGCGAGAAACGTGTGAGCTTCGTGAACGATGTAGCTTCATTGAGATGAATATTGACTGCGTTTACCTGCAACGAAGTCTTTCTTGTAGAAAGACACAGAGCCTGGGATTTAACTCCATTTCTGAAGGCAAACACACAGCACAGTTCTCATCCAACAAACACTCTGCTTTAGAGCAAGAAGCCCGCTCTTGCATTCTGGAGTCTCTAATAGAGCAGGAAACATGAGTGTGCTCAGAACAAAAGAACGGTGTTTCGTACACATATGGATCATATCTAGTTTAACTCTGCTTCTGAAACTAATACAAACCACAGGTCCTCTAACATCCAAAGATTTTCAGTTAAGAGCTAGAAACGTGTAGGTTTCCTGAACGATGTAGATTCTTTGAGCTGAGAAGGGACTGCGTTTACCTGAAACGAAGTCTTGCTTGTAGGAAGACCCAGAGCCTGGGATTTAACTCCATTTCAGAAGTGAAAAACACTGCACAGTTCTGATCCACAAAACACACTCTGCTTTAGAGCAAGAAGCACGCTCTGGCTTTCTAGAATCTTTAATATAGCTTGAAACGTGAGTGTGCTCAGAGCAAAAGAACGGTGTTTCCTACACATGAGGACCATATCTACTTCAACTCTGCTTCAGATACTGATACAAAGCCCATGTCCTCTAACATCCAATGCTTTTCACTTAAGCGCCATAAACGTGTGAGCTTCATGAACGATGTAGCTTCATTGAGCTGAAAAGTAACTTTGTTTACCTGATAAAAAGTCTTGCTTGTAGGAAGACGCAGAAGCTGGTATTTAACTCGAATTCTGAAGAAAAACACACAGCACAGTTCTCTTCCATGACACACTCTGCTTTAGAGCATGAAGCACGCTCTTGCTTTTTAGAGTCTCTAATACAGCAGGAAATATGAATGTGATCAGAACAAAACAACGGAGTTTCATACACATACAGACCACAACAAGTTCAACTCTGCTTCTGAACCTGATAAAAACCACAGTTCCTCTAAAATCCAATGCTTTTCAGTTAAGAGCGAGAAACGTGTGAGCTTTGTGAATGATGTAGCTTCCTTTGATTTGAAAATTGACTGTGTTTACCTGCAACGAAGTCTTACGTGTAGAAAGACACAGAGCCTGGGATTTAACTCCATTCCTGAAGGGAAACACACAGCACAGTTCTCATCCATGAAACACACTCTGCTTTAGAGCAAGAAGCACGCTCTTTTTTCTGGAGTCTCTAACACAGCAGGAAATGTGAGTGTGTTCAAAACAAAAGAACAGTGTTTCCTACACATATGGACAACATCTAGTTCAACTCTGCTTCTGAAACTGATACAAACCACTGATCCTCTAGCATCAAGTGCTTTTCAGTTAAGAGCGAGAAACATATGAGCTTCGTGAACAATGTAGCTTCATTTGAGCTGAAAAGGGACTGCGTTTACCTGAAACGAAGTCTTGTTTGTAGGAAGACCCAGAGCCTGGGATTTAACTCCATTTCTGATGTGAAACACACTGCACAGTTCTCATCCATGAAACACACTCGGCTTTAGAGCAAGAAGCACGCTCTTGCTTTCTAGAGTCTCTAATACAGCAGGAAATGTGAGTGAGCTCAGAACAAAAGAACGGTGTTTCCTACACATAAGGACTGTATCTAGTTAAACTCTGCTTCGGAAACTGATACAAAGCCCAGGTCCTCTAACATCCAATGCTTTTCACATAAGCGCCATAAACGTGTGAGATTCATGAACGATGAAGCTTCATTGAGCTGAAAAGTGACTGTGTTTACCTGAAACAAAGTCTTGCTTGTAGGAAGACGCAGAACCTGGTATTTAACTCCAATTCTGAAGAGAAACACACAGCACAGTTCTCATCCATGACACACTCTGCATTAGAGCAAGAAGCACGCTCTTGATTTCTACAGTCTCTAATACAGCAGGATCCTTGAGTGTGTTCAAAACAAAAGAACTGTGTTTCCTACACATACGGATCATATCTAGTTCAACTCTGCTTCTGAAACTGATACAAACCACAGATGCTCTAACATCCAATGCTTTCAGGGTAAGAGAGAGAAACATGTGAGCTTCGTGAACCATGTAGCTTCCTTTGAGCTGAAAAGTGACTGCGTTTACCTGCAAAGAATTCATACTTGTAGAAAGACACAGAGCCTGGGATTTAACTCCATTTCTGAAGGGAAACACACAGCACAATTCTCATCCAAGAAACACTCTCTGCTTTAGAGCAAGAAGCACACTCTTGCATTCTGGAGTCTCTAATAGAGCAGGAAACGTGAGTGTGCTCAGAACAAAAGACCTGTGTTTCCTACACATACGGATCATATCTAGTTTAACTCTGCTTCTGAAATTGATACAAACCACAGGTCCTCTAACAACCTATGATTTTCAATTAAGAGCTAGAATCGTGTGAGCATCCTTAACGATGTAGATCCTTTGAGCAGAATAGTGACTGCATTTACCTGAAATGAAGTCTTGCTTGTAGGAAGACACAGAGCCTGGGATTTAACTCCATTTCTGAAGGGAAACACACAGCAACATTCTCATCCATGACACACTCTGCTTTAGAGCAAGAAGCACGCTCTTGCTTTCCAGAGGCTCTAATAGAGCAGTAAATGTGAGTGTGCTCAGAACAAAAGAACGGTGTTTGCTACACATACAGACCACATCTAGTTCAACTCTGTTTCTGAAACTGGTACAAACCACAGTTCCTGAACATCCAATACTTTTCAGTTAAGAGCGAGAAAAGTGTGAGCTTCATGAAGGATGTAGCTTCCTTTGAGCTGAAAAGTGACTGTGTTTACCTGAAACAAAGTCTGGATTATAGGAAGACACCAAGCCTGGGATTTAATTCCATTTCTGAAGGGAAACACACAGCACAGTTCTCATCCATGAAACACACTCTGCTTTAGAGCAAGAATTATGCTGTTGCTTTCTCGAGTCTCCTACACAGCAGGAAATATGAGTGTGCTCAAAACAAAAGAACGGTGTTTCCTACCCATATGGACAACATCTAGTTCAACTCTGTTTCTGAACCTCATAGAAACCACAGGTCCTCTAACATCCAAAGATTTTCAGTTAAGAGCTAGAAACGTGTAGGTTTCCTGAACGATGTAGATTCTTTGAGCTGAGAAGGGACTGCGTTTACCTGAAACGAAGTCTTGCTTGTAGGAAGACCCAGAGCCTGGGATTTAACTCCATTTCAGAAGTGAAAAACACTGCACAGTTCTGATCCACAAAACACACTCTGCTTTAGAGCAAGAAGCACGCTCTGGCTTTCTAGAATCTTTAATATAGCTTGAAACGTGAGTGTGCTCAGAGCAAAAGAACGGTGTTTCCTACACATGAGGACCGTATCTACTTCAACTCTGCTTCAGATACTGATACAAAGCCCATGTCCTCTAACATCCAATGCTTTTCACTTAAGCGCCATAAACGTGTGAGCTTCATGAACGATGTAGCTTCATTGAGCTGAAAAGTAACTTTGTTTACCTGATAAAAAGTCTTGCTTGTAGGAAGACGCAGAAGCTGGTATTTAACTCGAATTCTGAAGAAAAACACACAGCACAGTTCTCTTCCATGACACACTCTGCTTTAGAGCATGAAGCACGCTCTTGCTTTTTAGAGTCTCTAATACAGCAGGAAATATGAACGTGATCAGAACAAAACAACGGAGTTTCCTACACATACAGACCACAACAAGTTCAACTCTGCTTCTGAACCTGATAAAAACCACAGTTCCTCTAAAATCCAATGCTTTTCAGTTAAGAGCGAGAAACGTGTGAGCTTTGTGAATGATGTAGCTTCCTTTGAGTTGAAAATTGACTGTGTTTACCTGCAACGAAGTCTTACTTGTAGAAAGACACAGAGCCTGGGATTTAACTCCATTCCTGAAGGGAAACATACAGCACAGTTCTCATCCATGAAACACACTCTGCTTTAGAGCAAGAAGCACGCTCTTTTTTCTGGAGTCTCTAACACAGCAGGAAATGTGAGTGTGTTCAAAACAAAAGAACAGTGTTTCCTACACATATGGACAACATCTAGTTCAACTCTGCTTCTGAAACTGATACAAACCACTGATCCTCTAGCATCAAGTTCTTTTCAGTTAAGAGCGAGAAACATATGAGCTTCGTGAACAATGTAGCTTCATTTGAGCTGAAAAGGGACTGCGTTTACCTGAAACGAAGTCTTGTTTGTAGGAAGACCCAGAGCCTGGGATTTAACTCCATTTCTGATGTGAAACACACTGCACAGTTCTCATCCATGAAACACACTCGGCTTTAGAGCAAGAAGCACTCTCTTGCTTTCTAGAGTCTCTAATACAGCAGGAAATGTGAGTGTGCTCAGAACAAAAGAACGGTGTTTCCTACACATAAGGACTGTATCTAGTTCAACTCTGCTTCGGAAATTGATACAAAGCCCAGGTCCTCTAACATCCAATGCTTTTCACATAAGCGCCATAAACGTGTGAGATTCATGAACGATGAAGCTTCATTGAGCTGAAAAGTGACTGTGTTTACCTGAAACAAAGTCTTGCTTGTAGGAAGACGCAGAACCTGGTATTTAACTCCAATTCTGAAGAGAAACACACAGCACAGTTCTCATCCATGACACACTCTGCATTAGAGCAAGAAGCACGCTCTTGATTTCTACAGTCTCTAATACAGCAGGATCCTTGAGTGTGTTCAAAACAAAAGAACAGTGTTTCCTACACATATGGACAACATCTAGTTCAACTCTGCTTCTGAAACTGATACAAACCACTGATCCTCTAGCATCAAGTGCTTTTCAGTTAAGAGCGAGAAACATATGAGCTTCGTGAACCATGTAGCTTCCTTTGAGCTGAAAAGTGACTGCGTTTACCTGCAAAGAATTCATACTTGTAGAAAGACACAGAGCCTGGGATTTAACTCCATTTCTGAAGGGAAACACACAGCACAATTCTCATCCAAGAAACACTCTCTGCTTTAGAGCAAGAAGCACACTCTTGCATTCTGGAGTCTCTAATAGAGCAGGAAACGTGAGTGTGCTCAGAACAAAAGACCTGTGTTTCCTACACATACGGATCATATCTAGTTTAACTCTGCTTCTGAAATTGATACAAACCACAGGTCCTCTAACAACCTATGATTTTCAATTAAGAGCTAGAATCGTGTGAGCATCCTTAACGATGTAGATCCTTTGAGCAGAATAGTGACTGCATTTACCTGAAATGAAGTCTTGCTTGTAGGAAGACACAGAGCCTGGGATTTAACTCCATTTCTGAAGGGAAACACACAGCAACATTCTCATCCATGACACACTCTGCTTTAGAGCAAGAAGCACGCTCTTGCTTTCCAGAGGCTCTAATAGAGCAGTAAATGTGAGTGTGCTCAGAACAAAAGAACGGTGTTTGCTACACATACAGACCACATCTAGTTCAACTCTGTTTCTGAAACTGGTACAAACCACAGTTCCTGAACATCCAATACTTTTCAGTTAAGAGCGAGAAAAGTGTGAGCTTCATGAACGATGTAGCTTCCTTTGAGCTGAAAAGTGACTGTGTTTACCTGAAACAAAGTCTGGATTATAGGAAGACACCGAGCCTGGGATTTAATTCCATTTCTGAAGGGAAACACACAGCACAGTTGTCATCCATGAAACACACTCTGCTTTAGAGCAAGAATTATGCTGTTGCTTTCTCGAGTCTCCTACACAGCAGGAAATATGAGTGTGCTCAAAACAAAAGAACGGTGTTTCCTACCCATATGGACAACATCTAGTTCAACTCTGTTTCTGAACCTCATAGAAACCACAGGTCCTCTAACATCCAGTGCTTCTCAGTTAAGAGAGACAACAGTGTGAGCTTCGTGAACGATGTAGCTTCCTTTGAGCTGAAAAGGGACTGCGTTTACCTGAAAGGAAGTCTTGCTTGTAGGGAGACACAGAGCCTGGGATTTAACTCCATTTCTGAAGCGAAACACACAGCACAGTTCTCATCCATGACACATATCTGCTTTAGAGCAAGAAGCACGCTCTTCATTTCTAGATTCTCTAAAACACCAGGAAACGTGAGTGTGCTCAGAACAAAAGAACAGGGTTTCCTACACATCCAGACCACATCTAGTTCAACTCTGCCTCTGAAACTGATAGAAACCACAGATCCTCTAACATTCAATGCTTTTCAGTTAAGAGCAAGAAACGTGTGAGCTTCGTGAACGATGTAGCTTCGTTTGAGCTGAAAAGTGACTGCGTTTACCTGAAATGAAGTCTTGATTGTAGGACGACACAGACCCTGGGATTTAACTCCATTTCAGAACTGAAACACACTGCACAGTTGTCATCGATGAACCACACTCTGCTTTAGAGCTAGAAGCACCCTCTTTTTTCTGGAGTCTCTAACACACCAGGAAATGTGAGTGTGCTCAAAACAAAAGAACAGTGTTTCCTACACATATGGACAACATCTAGTTCAACTCTGCTTCTAAAACTGACACAAACCACAGGTCCTCTAGCATCAAATGCTTTTCAGTTAAGAGTGAGAAACGTGTGAGCTTTGTGACCGATGTAGCATCCTTTGAGCTGAAAAGGGACTGTGTTTACCTGAAAGGAAGTCTTGCTTGTAGAAAGATCCAGAACCTGGGACTTAACTCCATATCTGATGTGAAACACACTGCACAGTTCTCATCCATGAAACACACTCTGCTTTAGAGCAAGAAGCATGCTCTTGCTTTCTAGAGTCTCTAATACAGCAGGAAACGTGAGTGTGTTCAGAACAAAAGAACGGTGATTCCTACACATACAGACCACATCTAGTTCAACACTGCTTCTGAAACTGATACAAACCACAGTTCCTCGAATATCCAATGCTTTTCAGTTAAGAGTGAGAAACGTGTGAGCTTCGTGAACGATGTAGCTTCCTGTGAGCTGAAAAGGGACTGCGTTTACCTTCAACGAAGTCTTCCTTGTAGGAAGACACAGAGCCTGGGATTTAACTCCATTTCTGAAGGGAAACATACACCACAGTTATCATCGATAAAACACACTCTGCTTTAGAGCAAGATGCACCCTCTTGCTTTCTAGAGTCTCTAATACAGCAGGAAACGTGAATGTCCTCAGAAAAACTGAACGGTGTTTCCTACCCATATGGACCACATCTAGTTCAACTCTACTACGGAATCTGATACAAAGCACTGGTCCTCTAACATCCAATGCTTTTTAGTTAAGCGCCATAAACGTGTGAGCTTTTTGAACGATGTAGCTTCCTTTGAGCTGAAAAGGGACTGCGTTTACCTTCAACGAAGTCTTCCTTGTAGGAAGACACAGAGCCTGGGATTTAACTCCATTTCTGAAGGGAAACACACTGCACCGTTCTCATCCATGAAACACATGCTGCTTTAGAGCAAGAAACAGGCTCTTGCTTTCTAAAGTCCCTAATACAGCAGGAAACGTGAGTGTGCTCAGAACAAAAGAACGATGTTTCCTACAAATACGGACCATATCTAGTTCAACTCTGCTCTGAAACTGATACAAACCACATTTCCTCCAATATCCAATGCTTTTCATTTAAGAGTGAGAAATGTGTGAGCTTCGTGAATGATGTAGCTTCCTTTGAGCTGAAGAGTGACTGCGTTTACCTGCAACAGAGTCTTACCTGTAGAAAGACACAGAGCCTGGAATTTAACTCCATTACTGAAGGAAAACACACAGCACAGTTCTCCTCAGAGAAACACACTCTGTTTTAGAGCAAGAAGCACGCTCTTGCTTTTTAGAGTCTCTAATACAGCAGGAAACGTGAGTGTGATCAGAACAAAACAACGGAGTTTCGTACACATACAGACCACATCTAGTTCAACTCTGCTTCTGAAACTGATACAAACCACAGGTCCTCTAACATCCAATGCTTTTCATTTAAGAGCGAGAAACGTGTGAGCTTCGTGAACGATGTAGCTTCCTTTGAGCTGAAAATTGACTGCGTTTACCTGAAACGAAGTCTTGCTTGTAGGAAGACACAGAGCCTGGGATTTAACTCCATTTCTGAAGGGAAACACACTGCACCGTTATCATCCATGAAACACTCGCTGCTTTAGAGCAAGAAACAATTTCTTGCTTTCTAAAGTCTCTAATACAGCAGGAAACGTGAGTGTGCTCAGAACAAAATAACGGTGTATACTACAAATACGGACCATATCTAGCTCAACACTCCTTCTGAAACTGATAGAAACCACAGCTGCTCTAACATCCAATGCTTTTCATTTAAGAGCGATAAACGTGTGAGCTTTGTGAACAATGTAGCTTCATTGAGCTGAAAAGTGACTGTGTCTACCTGAAACAAAATCTTGCTTGTAGGAAGACACCGAGCCTGGGATTTAACTCCATTTCTGAAGGGAAACACACTGCACCGTTCTCATCCATGAAACACATGCTGCTTTAGAGCAAGAAACAGGCGCTTGCTTTCTTAAGTCCATAATACAGCAGGAAACGTGAGTGTGCTCAGAACAAAAGAACGATGTTTCCTACAAATACGGACCATATCTAGTTCAACACTGCTTCTGAAACTGATACAAACCACAGTTCCTCGAATATCCAATGCTTTTCAGTTAAGAGTGAGAAACGTGTGAGCTTCGTGAATGATGTAGCTTCCTGTGAGCTGAAAAGTGACTGCGTTTACCAGCAAAGATGTCTTACTTGTAGAAAGACACAGAGCCTGGGATTTAACTCCATTTCTGAAGGGAAACACACTGCACAGTTGTCATCCAAGAAACACATGCTGCTTTAGAGCAAGAAGCACGCTCTTTTTTCTGGAATCTCTAACACACCAGGAAATGTGAGTGTGCTCAAAACAAAAGAACAGTGTTTCCTACACATATGGACAACATCTAGTTCAACTCTGCTTCTAAAACTGACACAAACCACAGGTCCTCTAGCATCAAATGCTTTTCAGTTAAGAGTGAGAAACGTGTGAGCTTTGTGACCGATGTAGCATACTCTGAGCTAAAAAGGGACTTCGTTTACCTGAAACGAAGTCTTGCTTTTAGGAAGACACAGAGCCTGGGATTTAACTCCATTTCTGAAGGGAAACACAGTGCACAGTTCTCATCGATGAAACACACGCTGCTTTAGAGGAAGAAACACGCTCTTGCTTTCTAAAGTCTCTAATACAGCATGAAACGTGAGTGTGCTCAGAACAAAAGAACGGTGTTTCCTACAAATACGGACCATATCAAGTTCAACTCTCCTTCTGAAACTGATACAAACCACAGCTGCTCTAACATCCAATGCTTTTCAGTTAAGCGCGATAAACGTGTGAGCTTCGTGAACGATGTAGCTTCATTGAGTTGAATAGTGACTGTGTTTACCTGAAACAAAGACTTGCTTGTAGGAAGACAAAGAGCCTGGGATTTAACTCCATTTCTGAAGGGAAACACAGAGCACAGTTCTCATCCATGAAACACAATCTGCTTTAGAGCATGAAGACCGCTGTTGCTTTCTAGAGTGTCTAACACAGCAGGAAATATGAGTGTGCTCAAAACAAAAGAATGGTGTTTCCTACACATATGGACAACATCTAGTTCAACTCTCCTTCTGAAACTGATACAAACCACAGCTGCTCTAACATCCAATGCTTTTTAGTTAAGCGCGTAAACGTGTGAGCTTCTTTAACGATGAAGCTTCATTGAGCTGAAAAGTGACTGCTTTTACCTGAAACAAAGTCTTGCCTGTAGGAAGACACAGAACCTGGGATTTAACTCCATTTCTGAAGGGAAACATACACCACAGTTATCATCGATAAAACACACTCTGCTTTAGAGCAAGATGCACCCTCTTGCTTTCTAGAGTCTCTAATACAGCAGGAAACGTGAATGTCCTCAGAAAAACTGAACGGTGTTTCCTACCCATATGGACCACATCTAGTTCAACTCTACTACAGAATCTGATACAAAGCACTGGTCCTCTAACATCCAATGCTTTTTAGTTAAGCGCCATAAACGTGTGAGCTTTTTGAACGATGTAGCTTCCTTTGAGCTGAAAAGGGACTGCGTTTACCTTCAACGAAGTCTTCCTTGTAGGAAGACACAGAGCCTGGGATTTAACTCCATTTCTGAAGGGAAACACACTGCACCGTTCTCATCCATGAAACACATGCTGCTTTAGAGCAAGAAACAGGCTCTTGCTTTCTAAAGTCCCTAATACAGCAGGAAACGTGAGTGTGCTCAGAACAAAAGAACGATGTTTCCTACAAATACGGACCATATCTAGTTCAACTCTGCTCTGAAACTGATACAAACCACATTTCCTCCAATATCCAATGCTTTTCATTTAAGAGTGAGAAATGTGTGAGCTTCGTGAATGATGTAGCTTCCTTTGAGCTGAAGAGTGACTGCGTTTACCTGCAACGGAGTCTTACCTGTAGAAAGACACAGAGCCTGGAATTTAACTCCATTACTGAAGGAAAACACACAGCACAGTTCTCCTCAGAGAAACACACTCTGTTTTAGAGCAAGAAGCACGCTCTTGCTTTTTAGAGTCTCTAATACAGCAGGAAACGTGAGTGTGATCAGAACAAAACAACGGAGTTTCGTACACATACAGACCACATCTAGTTCAACTCTGCTTCTGAAACTGATACAAACCACAGGTCCTCTAACATCCAATGCTTTTCATTTAAGAGCGAGAAACGTGTGAGCTTCGTGAACGATGTAGCTTCCTTTGAGCTGAAAATTGACTGCGTTTACCTGAAACGAAGTCTTGCTTGTAGGAAGACACAGAGCCTGGGATTTAACTCCATTTCTGAAGGGAAACACACTGCACCGTTATCATCCATGAAACACTCGCTGCTTTAGAGCAAGAAACAATTTCTTGCTTTCTAAAGTCTCTAATACAGCAGGAAACGTGAGTGTGCTCAGAACAAAATAACGGTGTTTCCTACAAATACGGACCATATCTAGCTCAACACTCCTTCTGAAACTGATAGAAACCACAGCTGCTCTAACATCCAATGCTTTTCATTTAAGAGCGATAAACGTGTGAGCTTTGTGAACAATGTAGCTTCATTGAGCTGAAAAGTGACTGTGTCTACCTGAAACAAAATCTTGCTTGTAGGAAGACACCGAGCCTGGGATTTAACTCCATTTCTGAAGGGAAACAAATAGCACAGTTCTCATCCATGAAACACACTCTGCTTTAGAGCAAGAAGCACGCTCTTGCTTTCTAGAGTCTCTAATACAGCAAGAAAAGTGAGTGTGATCATAACCAAAGGACTGTTTTTCCTACATATGTGGACCATATCTATTACAACTCTGCTTCTGAAACTTATACAAACCACAGGTCCTCTAGCATTAAATGCTTGTCAGTTAAGAGTGAGAAACGTGTGAGCTTCATGAATGATGTAGCTTAGTTTGAGCTGAAAATGGACTGCGTTCACCTGAAACGAAGTCATGCTTGTAGGAAGACACAGAGCCTAGGATTTAACTCTATTTCTGAATGAAAACACACTGCACAGTTCTTATCCATGAAACACACGCTGCTTTAGAGCAAGAAACATGCTCTTGCTTTCTAAAGTCTCTGATAGAGCAGGAAACGTGAGTGTGCTCAGAACAAAAGAACGGTGTTTCCTACCCATTTGGACAACATCTAGTTCAACTCTGCTTCTGAAACTGATAGAAACCAGAGGTCCTCTAACAGCCAATGATTTTCAGTTAGGAGCAAGAAATGTGTGAGCTTCGTGAACGATGTAGCTTCCTTTGAGCTGAAAAGAGACTGTGTTTACCTGCACCGAAGTCTTACATGTAGAAAGACACAGAGCCTGGGATTTAACTCCATTTCTGAAGAGAAACACACAGCACAGTTCTCATCCAAGAAACACACTCGGCTTTAGAGCAAGAAGCACGCTCTTGCATTGTAGAGTCTCTAATAGAGTAGGAAACGTGAGTATGCTCAGAACAAAAGAACGGTGTTTCCTACACATACGGATCATATCTATTTTAACTCTGCTTCTGAAACTGATACAAACCACAGGTCCTCTAACATCCAATGATTTTCAGTTAAGAGCTAGAAACGTGTGAGTTTCCTGAACGATGTAGATTCTTTGAGCTGAAAAGTGACTGTGATTACCTGAAATGAAGTCTTGATTGTAGGAAGACACAGAGTCTGGGATTTCACTCCATTTCTGAAGGGAAACACACAGCACAGTTCTCATCCAAGAAACACACTCTGCTTTAGAGCAAGAAGCACGCTCTTCCTTTCTAGATTCTCTAAAACACCAGGAAACGTGAGTGTGCTCAGAACAAAAGAACAGTGTTTCCTATACATCCAGACCACATCTAGTTCAACTCTGCCTCTGAAACTGATAGAAACCACAGATCCTCTAACATTCAATGCTTTTCAGTTAAGAGCAAGAAACGTGTGAGCTTCGTGAACGATGTAGCTTCGTTTGAGCTGAAAAGTGACTGCGTTTACCTGAAACGAAGTCTTGATTGTAGGAAGACACAGACCCTGGGATTTAACTCCATTTCAGAACTGACACACACTGCACAGTTGTCATCCATGAAACACACTCTACTTTAGAGCTAGAAGCACCCTCTTTTTTCTGGAGTCTCTAACACACCAGGAAATGTGAGTGTACTCAAAACAAAAGAACAGTGTTTCCTACGCATATGGACAACATCTAGTTCAACTCTGCTTCTAAAACTGACACAAACCACAGGTCCTCTAGCATCAAATGCTTTTCAGTTAAGAGTGAGAAACATGTGAGCATTGTGACCGATGTAGCATCCTTTGAGCTGAAAAGGGACAGTGTTTACCTGAAAGAAAGTCTTGTTTGTAGAAAGTTCCAGAACCTGGGACTTAACTCCATATCTGACGTGAAACACACTGCACAGTTCTCATCCATGAAACACACTCTGCTTTAGAGCAAGAAGCAAGCTCTTGCTTTCTAAAGTCTCTAATACAGCAGGAAACGTGAGTGTGTTCAGAACAAAAGAACGGTGATTCCTACACATACAGACCACATCTAGTTCAACACTGCTTCTGAAACTGATACAAACCACAGTTCCTCGAATATCCAATGCTTTTCAGTTAAGAGTGAGAAACGTGTGAGCTTCGTGAACGATGTAGCTTCCTGTGAGCTGAAAAGTGACTGCGTTTACCAGCAAAGATGTCTTACTTGTAGAAAGACACAGAGCCTGGGATTTAACTCCATTTCTGAAGGGAAACACACAGCACAGTTCTCATCCAAGAAACACACTCTGCTTTAGAGCAAGAAGCATGCTCTTCCTTTCTAGATTCTCTAAAACAGCAGGAAACGTGATTGTGCTCCGAACAAAAGAACGGTGTTTCCTACATATCCAGACCACATCTAGTTCAACTCTGCTTCTGAAACTGATGGAAACCACAGATCCTCTAACATTCAATGCTTTTCAGTTAAGAGCAAGAAACGTGTGAGCTTCGTGAACGATGTAGCTTCGTTTGAGCTGAAAAGGGACTTCGTTTACCTGAAACGAAGTCTTGCTTGTAGGGAGACACAGAGCCTGGAATTTAACACAATTTCTGAAGTGAAACCAACTGCACAGTTCTCATCCATGATACACACTCTGCTTTAGAGCAAGATGCACGCTCTTGCTTTCTAATGTCTCTAATACAGCAGGAAACGTGAGTGTGCTCAGAAAATGAATGGTGTTTCCTGCAAATACGGACCATATCTATTTCAAATCTCCTTCTGAAACTGATACAAACCACAGCTACTCTAATATCCAATGCTTTTCATTTAAGCGCGATAAACGTGTGAGCTTCGTGAATGATGTAGTTTCATTGAGCTGAAAAGTGACTGCATTTACCTGAAACAAAGTCTTGCTTGTAGGAAGACACCAAGCCTGGGATTTAACTCCATTACTGAAGGGAAACACACAGCACAGTTCTCATCCAAGAACCAGATTCTGCTTTACAGCAAGAAGCACGCTCCTGCATTCTGGAGTCTCTAATAGAGCAGGAAACGTGAGTGTGCTCAAAACAAAAGAACGGTGTTTTCTACACATACGGACCATATCTAGTTTAACTCTGCTTCTGAAACTGATACAAACCACAGGTCCTCTAACATCCAATGATTTTCAGTTAAGAGCTAGAAACGTGTGAGTTTCCTGAACGATGTAGATTCTTTGAGCTGAAGAGTGACTGCATTTACCTGAAATGAAGTCTTGCTTGTAGGAAGACACAGAGGCTGGGATTTAACTCCATTTCTGAAGGGAAACACACAGCACAGTTCTCATCCAAGAAACACACTCTGCTTTAGAGCAAGAAGCACGCTCTTGCTTTCTGGAGTCTCTAAAACAGCAGGAAACGTGATTGTGCTCAGAACAAAAGAACGGTGTTTGCTACACATACAGACAACATCTCGTTCAACTCTGATTATAAAACTGATATAAACCACAGATCCTCTAACATCCAATGCTTTTCAGTTAAGAGCGAGAAACGAGTTACCTTCATGTAAGACATAGCTTCCTTTGAGCTGAAAAGTGACTGCGTTTACCTGCAAAGAAGTCTTACTTGTAAAAAAACACAGAGCCTGGGATTTACCTCCATTTCTGAAGGGAAACACACAGCACAGTTCTCATTCAAGAATCACACTGTGCTTTAGAGCAAGAAGCACGCTCTTGCCTTCTGGAGTCTCTAATGGAGAAGGAAACGTGAGTGTGCTCAGAACAAAAGAACTGTATTTCCTACACATACAGACCACATCTAGTTCAACTTTGCTTCTGATACTGATACAAACTCAAGTTCCTCTAATATCCAATGCTCTTCAGTTAAGACTGAGCAACGTGAGTGCTTCATAACAACTTAGCTTTGTTTGAGCTTAAAAGTGACTGTGTTTACCTGAAATGAAGTCTTGTTTGTAGGAAGACACAGAGCCTGGGATTTAACTCCATTTCTGAAGGGAAACACACAGCACAGTTATCATCCATCAAACACACTCTGCTTTAGAGCAAGAAGCATGCACTTGCTTTCTAGAGTCTCTAAAAGAGCAGTAAACGTGAGTGTGCTCAGAAAAAAAGTACGGTGTTTCCTACACATACGGATCATATCTAGTTCAACTCTGCTTCTGAAAGTGATACAAACAACAGGTCCTCTAACATCCAATGATTTTCTGTTAAGAGTTAGAAAGGTGTGACCTGCCTGAAGGATGTAGATTCTTTGAGCTGAATAGTGACTGCATTTACCCTAAATGAAGTCTTGCTTGTAGGAAGACAAAGAGCCTGGGATTTAACTCCATTTCTGAAGGGAAACACACAGCACAGTTCTCATCCATAACACATATCTGCTTTAGAGCAAGAAGCATGCACTTGTTTTCTAGAATCTCTAATACAGCAGGAAACGTGAGTGTGATCAGAACAAATCAACGGAGTTTCCTACACAAACAGACCACATCTAGTTCAACTCTGCTTCTGAAACTGATATTAACCACAGGTCCTCTAACATCCAATGCTTTTCAGTTCGGAGTGAGAAACGTGTGAGCTTCGTGAACAATGTAGCTTCCTTTGAGCTGAAAAGTGACTTAGTTTACCTGCAATGATGTCTTACATGTAGAAAGACACAGAACCTTGGATTTAACTCCATTTCTGAAGGGAAACACACAGCACAGTTCTCATCCAAGAAACATACTCTGCTTTAGAGCAAGAAGCATGCTCTTGTTTTCTAGAATCTCTAATACAGCAGGAAACGTGAGTGTGATCAGAACAAATCAACGGAGTTTCCTACACATACCGACCACATCTAGTTCAACTCTGCTTCTGAAACTGATACAAAACACAGGTCCTCTAACATCAAATGATTTTCAGTTAAGAGCTAGAAACGGGTGAGCTTCCTGAACGATGTAGATTCTTTCAGATAAAAAGTGACTGTGTTTACCTGAAATGAAGTCTTGCTTGTAGGAAGACACAGAGCCTGGGATTTAACTCCATTTCTGAAGGGAAACACACAGCACAGTTCTCATCCATGAAACACACTCGGCTTTATAGCAACAAGCACGCTCTTGCTTTCTAGAGTCTCTAAGACAGCAGGAAACATGAGTGTGCTCAGAAAAAAAGAACGGTGTTTCCTACAAATACGGACCATATCTAGTTCAACTCTCCTTCTGTAACTGATACAAACCACAGCTGCTATAATATCCAATGCTTTTCAGTTAAGAGCGAGAATCGAGTGATCTTCATGAACGACGTAGCTTCGTTTGAGCTGAAAAGTGACTGTGTTTACCTTGAAATGAAGTCTTGCTTGTAGAAAGACACAGACCCTGGCATTTAACTCCATTTCTGAAGGGAAACACAGAGCACAGTTCTCATCCATGACAGTCTCTGCTTTAGAGCAAGAAGCACACTCTTGATTTCTAGAATCTCTAATATAGCAGGAAACGTGAGTGTGCTCAGAACAAAAGAACGGTGTTTCCTACACATAAGGACAGTATCTACTTCAACTCTGCTTCAGAAACTGATACACAGCCCACGTCCTCTAACATCCAATGCTTTTCACTTAAGCGCCATAAACGTGTGAGCTTCATGAACGATGTATCTTCATTGAGCTGAAAAGTGACTGTGTTTACCTGAAACAAAGTCCTGCTTGTAGGAATACGCAGAACCTGGTATTTAACACCAACTCTAAATAGAAACACACAGCACAGTTCTCATCCATGACACACTCTGCTTTCAAGCAAGAAGCACGCTCTTGATTTCTACAGTCTCTAATACAGCAGGAAACGTGAGTGTGTTCAGAACAAAAGAACGGTGTTTCATACACATACAGACCACATCTAGTTCAACTCTGCTTCTGAAACTGATGCAAACCACAGTTCCTCGAATATCCAATGCTTTTACGTTAAGAGAGATAAACGTGTGAGCTTCGTGAATGATTTAGCTTCCTTTGAGCTGAAAAGTGACTACGTTTACCTGCAACGATATCTTACTTGTAGAAAGACACAGAGCCTGGGTTTTAACTTCATTTCTGAAGGGAAACACACAGCACAGTTCTCCTCAGAGAAACACACTCTGCTTTAGAGCAAGAAGCACGCTCTTGCTTTTTAGAGTCTCTAATACAGCAAGAAACGTGAGAGTGATCAGAACAAAACAACGGAGTTTCCTACACATACAGACCACATCTACTTCAACTCTGCTAGTGAAACTGATACAAACCACAGGTCATCTAACATCCAATGCTTTTCAGTTAAGAGCGAGAAACGTGTGAGCTTCGTGAACGATGTAGCTTCATTGAGCTGAAAATTGACTGCGTTTACCTGCAACGAAGTCTTTCTTGTAGAAAGACACAGAGCCTGGGATTTAACTCCATTTCTGAAGGCAAACACACAGCACAGTTCTCTTCCAAGAAACACTCTGCTTTAGAGCAAGAAGCCCGCTCTTGCATTCTGGAGTCTCTAATAGAGCAGGAAACATGAGTGTGCTCAGAACAAAAGAACGGTGTTTCGTACACATATGGATCATATCTAGTTTAACTCTGCTTCTGAAACTAATACAAACCACAGGTCCTCTAACATCCAAAGATTTTCAGTTAAGAGCTAGAAACGTGTAGGTTTCCTGAACGATGTAGATTCTTTGAGCTGAGAAGGGACTGCGTTTACCTGAAACGAAGTCTTGCTTGTAGGAAGACCCAGAGCCTGGGATTTAACTCCATTTCAGAAGTGAAAAACACTGCACAGTTCTGATCCACAAAACACACTCTGCTTTAGAGCAAGAAGCACGCTCTGGCTTTCTAGAATCTTTAATATAGCTTGAAACGTGAGTGTGCTCAGAGCAAAAGAACGGTGTTTCCTACACATGAGGACCGTATCTACTTCAACTCTGCTTCAGATACTGATACAAAGCCCATGTCCTCTAACATCCAATGCTTTTCACTTAAGCGCCATAAACGTGTGAGCTTCATGAACGATGTAGCTTCATTGAGCTGAAAAGTAACTTTGTTTACCTGATAAAAAGTCTTGCTTGTAGGAAGACGCAGAAGCTGGTATTTAACTCGAATTCTGAAGAAAAACACACAGCACAGTTCTCTTCCATGACACACTCTGCTTTAGAGCATGAAGCACGCTCTTGCTTTTTAGAGTCTCTAATACAGCAGGAAATATGAATGTGATCAGAACAAAACAACGGAGTTTCCTACACGTACAGACCACAACAAGTTCAACTCTGCTTCTGAACCTGATAAAAACCACAGTTCCTCTAAAATCCAATGCTTTTCAGTTAAGAGCGAGAAACGTGTGAGCTTTGTGAATGATGTAGCTTCCTTTGAGTTGAAAATTGACTGTGTTTACCTGCAACGAAGTCTTACTTGTAGAAAGACACAGAGCCTGGGATTTAACTCCATTCCTGAAGGGAAACATACAGCACAGTTCTCATCCATGAAACACACTCTGCTTTAGAGCAAGAAGCACGCTCTTTTTTCTGGAGTCTCTAACACAGCAGGAAATGTGAGTGTGTTCAAAACAAAAGAACAGTGTTTCCTACACATATGGACAACATCTAGTTCAACTCTGCTTCTGAAACTGATACAAACCACAGCTGCTCTAACATCCAATGCTTTTTAGTTAAGCGCGTAAACGTGTGAGCTTCTTTAACGATGAAGCTTCATTGAGCTGAAAAGTGACTGCTTTTACCTGAAACAAAGTCTTGCCTGTAGGAAGACACAGAACCTGGGATTTAACTCCATTTCTGAAGGGAAACATACACCACAGTTATCATCGATAAAACACACTCTGCTTTAGAGCAAGATGCACCCTCTTGCTTTCTAGAGTCTCTAATACAGCAGGAAACGTGAGTGTGCTCAGAAAAATGAACGGTGTTTCCTGCAAATACGGACCATATCTATTTCAAATCTCCTTCTGAAACTGATACAAACCGCAGCTACTCTAATATCCAATGCTTTTCATTTAAGCGCGATAAACGTGTGAGCTTCGTGAATGATGTAGTTTCATTGAGCTGAAAAGTGACTGCATTTACCTGAAACAAAGTCTTGCTTGTAGGAAGACACCAAGCCTGGGATTTAACTCCATTACTGAAGGGAAACACACAGCACAGTTCTCATCCAAGAACCAGATTCTGCTTTAGAGCAAGAAGCACGCTCCTGCATTCTGGAGTCTCTAATAGAGCAGGAAACGTGAGTGTGCTCAAAACAAAAGAACGGTGTTTTCTACACATACGGACCATATCTAGTTTAACTCTGCTTCTGAAACTGATACAAACCACAGGTCCTCTAACATCCAATGATTTTCAATTAAGAGCTAGAAACGTGTGAGTTTCCTGAACGATGTAGATTCTTTGAGCTGAAGAGTGACTGCATTTACCTGAAATGAAGTCTTGCTTGTAGGAAGACACAGAGGCTGGGATTTAACTCCATTTCTGAAGGGAAACACACAGCACAGTTCTCATCCAAGAAACACACTCTGCTTTAGAGCAAGAAGCACGCTCTTGCTTTCTGGAGTCTCTAAAACAGCAGGAAACGTGATTGTGCTCAGAACAAAAGAACGGTGTTTGCTACACATACAGACAACATCTCGTTCAACTCTGATTATAAAACTGATATAAACCACAGTTCCTGAACATCCAATGCTTTTCAGTTAAGAGTGAGAAACGAGTTACCTTCATGTAAGACATAGCTTCCTTTGAGCTGAAAAGTGACTGCGTTTACCTGCAAAGAAGTCTTACTTGTAAAAAAACACAGAGCCTGGGATTTACCTCCATTTCTGAAGGGAAACACACAGCACAGTTCTCATTCAAGAAACACACTGTGCTTTCGAGCAAGAAGCACGCTCTTGCCTTCTGGAGTCTCTAATGGAGAAGGAAACGTGAGTGTGCTCAGAACAAAAGAACTGTATTTCCTACACATACAGACCACATCTAGTTCAACTTTGCTTCTGATACTGATACAAACTCAAGTTCCTCTAATATCCAATGCTCTTCAGTTAAGACTGAGCAACGTGAGTGCTTCATAACAACTTAGCTTTGTTTGAGCTTAAAAGTGACTGTGTTTACCTGAAATGAAGTCTTGTTTGTAGGAAGACACAGAGCCTGGGATTTAACTCCATTTCTGAAGGGAAACACACAGCACAGTTATCATCCATCAAACACACTCTGCTTTAGAGCAAGAAGCATGCACTTGCTTTCTAGAGTCTCTAAAAGAGCAGTAAACGTGAGTGTGCTCAGAAAAAAAGTACGGTGTTTCCTACACATACGGATCATATCTAGTTCAACTCTGCTTCTGAAAGTGATACAAACAACAGGTCCTCTAACATCCAATGATTTTCTGTTAAGAGTTAGAAAGGTGTGACCTGCCTGAAGGATGTAGATTCTTTGAGCTGAATAGTGACTGCATTTACCCTAAATGAAGTCTTGCTTGTAGGAAGACAAAGAGCCTGGGATTTAACTCCATTTCTGAAGGGAAACACACAGCACAGTTCTCATCCATAACACATATCTGCTTTAGAGCAAGAAGCATGCACTTGTTTTCTAGAATCTCTAATACAGCAGGAAACGTGAGTGTGATCAGAACAAATCAACGGAGTTTCCTACACAAACAGACCACATCTAGTTCAACTCTGCTTCTGAAACTGATATTAACCACAGGTCCTCTAACATCCAATGCTTTTCAGTTCGGAGCGAGAAACGTGTGAGCTTCGTGAACAATGTAGCTTCCTTTGAGCTGAAAAGTGACTTAGTTTACCTGCAATGATGTCTTACATGTAGAAAGACACAGAACCTGGGATTTAACTCCATTTCTGAAGGGAAACACACAGCACAGTTCTCATCCAAGAAACATACTCTGCTTTAGAGCAAGAAGCATGCTCTTGTTTTCTAGAATCTCTAATACAGCAGGAAGCGTGAGTGTGATCAGAACAAATCAACGGAGTTTCCTACACATACCGACCACATCTAGTTCAACTCTGCTTCTGAAACTGATACAAACTACAGGTCCTCTAACATCAAATGATTTTCAGTTAAGAGCTAGAAACGGGTGAGCTTCCTGAACGATGTAGATTCTTTCAGATAAAAAGTGACTGTGTTTACCTGAAATGAAGTCTTGCTTGTAGGAAGACACAGAGCCTGGGATTTAACTCCATTTCTGAAGGGAAACACACAGCACAGTTCTCATCCATGAAACACACTCGGCTTTAGAGCAACAAGCACGCTCTTGCTTTCTAGAGTCTCTAAGACAGCAGGAAACATGAGTGTGCTCAGAAAAAAAGAGCGGTGTTTCCTACAAATACGGACCATATCTAGTTCAACTCTCCTTCTGAAACTGATACAAACCACAGCTGCTATAATATCCAATGCTTTTCAGTTAAGAGCGAGAATCGAGTGATCTTCATGAACGACGTAGCTTCGTTTGAGCTGAAAAGTGACTGTGTTTACCTTGAAATGAAGTCTTGCTTGTAGAAAGACACAGACCCTGGCATTTAACTCCATTTCTGAAGGGAAACACGGAGCACAGTTCTCATCCATGACAGTCTCTGCTTTAGAGCAAGAAGCACACTCTTGATTTCTAGAGTCTCTAATATAGCAGGAAACATGAGTGTGCTCAGAACAAAAGAACGGTGTTTCCTACACATAAGGACAGTATCTACTTCAACTCTGCTTCAGAAACTGATACAAAGCCCACGTCCTCTAACATCCAATGCTTTTCACTTAAGCGCCATAAACGTGTGAGCTTCATGAACGATGTATCTTCATTGAGCTGAAAAGTGACTGTGTTTACCTGAAACAAAGTCCTGCTTGTAGGAATACGCAGAACCTGGTATTTAACACCAACTCTAAATAGAAACACACAGCACAGTTCTCATCCATGACACACTCTGCTTTCAAGCAAGAAGCACGCTCTTGATTTCTACAGTCTCTAATACAGCAGGAAACGTGAGTGTGTTCAGAACAAAAGAACGGTGTTTCATACACATACAGACCACATCTAGTTCAACTCTGCTTCTGAAACTGATGCAAACCACAGTTCCTCGAATATCCAATGCTTTTACGTTAAGAGAGATAAACGTGTGAGCTTCGTGAATGATTTAGCTTCCTTTGAGCTGAAAAGTGACTACGTTTACCTGCAACGATATCTTACTTGTAGAAAGACACAGAGCCTGGGTTTTAACTTCATTTCTGAAGGGAAACACACAGCACAGTTCTCCTCAGAGAAACACACTCTGCTTTAGAGCAAGAAGCACGCTCTTGCTTTTTAGAGTCTCTAATACAGCAAGAAACGTGAGAGTGATCAGAACAAAACAACGGAGTTTCCTACACATACAGACCACATCTACTTCAACTCTGCTAGTGAAACTGATACAAACCACAGGTCATCTAACATCCAATGCTTTTCAGTTAAGAGCGAGAAACGTGTGAGCTTCGTGAACGATGTAGCTTCATTGAGCTGAAAATTGACTGCGTTTACCTGCAACGAAGTCTTTCTTGTAGAAAGACACAGAGCCTGGGATTTAACTCCATTTCTGAAGGCAAACACACAGCACAGTTCTCTTCCAAGAAACACTCTGCTTTAGAGCAAGAAGCCCGCTCTTGCATTCTGGAGTCTCTAATAGAGCAGGAAACATGAGTGTGCTCAGAACAAAAGAACGGTGTTTCGTACACATATGGATCATATCTAGTTTAACTCTGCTTCTGAAACTAATACAAACCACAGGTCCTCTAACATCCAAAGATTTTCAGTTAAGAGCTAGAAACGTGTAGGTTTCCTGAACGATGTAGATTCTTTGAGCTGAGAAGGGACTGCGTTTACCTGAAACGAAGTCTTGCTTGTAGGAAGACCCAGAGCCTGGGATTTAACTCCATTTCAGAAGTGAAAAACACTGCACAGTTCTGATCCACAAAACACACTCTGCTTTAGAGCAAGAAGCACGCTCTGGCTTTCTAGAATCTTTAATATAGCTTGAAACGTGAGTGTGCTCAGAGCAAAAGAACGGTGTTTCCTACACATGAGGACCGTATCTACTTCAACTCTGCTTCAGATACTGATACAAAGCCCATGTCCTCTAACATCCAATGCTTTTCACTTAAGCGCCATAAACGTGTGAGCTTCATGAACGATGTAGCTTCATTGAGCTGAAAAGTAACTTTGTTTACCTGATAAAAAGTCTTGCTTGTAGGAAGACGCAGAAGCTGGTATTTAACTCGAATTCTGAAGAAAAACACACAGCACAGTTCTCTTCCATGACACACTCTGCTTTAGAGCATGAAGCACGCTCTTGCTTTTTAGAGTCTCTAATACAGCAGGAAATATGAACGTGATCAGAACAAAACAACGGAGTTTCCTACACATACAGACCACAACAAGTTCAACTCTGCTTCTGAACCTGATAAAAACCACAGTTCCTCTAAAATCCAATGCTTTTCAGTTAAGAGCGAGAAACGTGTGAGCTTTGTGAATGATGTAGCTTCCTTTGAGTTGAAAATTGACTGTGTTTACCTGCAACGAAGTCTTACTTGTAGAAAGACACAGAGCCTGGGATTTAACTCCATTCCTGAAGGGAAACATACAGCACAGTTCTCATCCATGAAACACACTCTGCTTTAGAGCAAGAAGCACGCTCTTTTTTCTGGAGTCTCTAACACAGCAGGAAATGTGAGTGTGTTCAAAACAAAAGAACAGTGTTTCCTACACATATGGACAACATCTAGTTCAACTCTGCTTCTGAAACTGATACAAACCACTGATCCTCTAGCATCAAGTTCTTTTCAGTTAAGAGCGAGAAACATATGAGCTTCGTGAACAATGTAGCTTCATTTGAGCTGAAAAGGGACTGCGTTTACCTGAAACGAAGTCTTGTTTGTAGGAAGACCCAGAGCCTGGGATTTAACTCCATTTCTGATGTGAAACACACTGCACAGTTCTCATCCATGAAACACACTCGGCTTTAGAGCAAGAAGCACTCTCTTGCTTTCTAGAGTCTCTAATACAGCAGGAAATGTGAGTGTGCTCAGAACAAAAGAACGGTGTTTCCTACACATAAGGACTGTATCTAGTTCAACTCTGCTTCGGAAATTGATACAAAGCCCAGGTCCTCTAACATCCAATGCTTTTCACATAAGCGCCATAAACGTGTGAGATTCATGAACGATGAAGCTTCATTGAGCTGAAAAGTGACTGTGTTTACCTGAAACAAAGTCTTGCTTGTAGGAAGACGCAGAACCTGGTATTTAACTCCAATTCTGAAGAGAAACACACAGCACAGTTCTCATCCATGACACACTCTGCATTAGAGCAAGAAGCACGCTCTTGATTTCTACAGTCTCTAATACAGCAGGATCCTTGAGTGTGTTCAAAACAAAAGAACAGTGTTTCCTACACATATGGACAACATCTAGTTCAACTCTGCTTCTGAAACTGATACAAACCACTGATCCTCTAGCATCAAGTGCTTTTCAGTTAAGAGCGAGAAACATATGAGCTTCGTGAACCATGTAGCTTCCTTTGAGCTGAAAAGTGACTGCGTTTACCTGCAAAGAATTCATACTTGTAGAAAGACACAGAGCCTGGGATTTAACTCCATTTCTGAAGGGAAACACACAGCACAATTCTCATCCAAGAAACACTCTCTGCTTTAGAGCAAGAAGCACACTCTTGCATTCTGGAGTCTCTAATAGAGCAGGAAACGTGAGTGTGCTCAGAACAAAAGACCTGTGTTTCCTACACATACGGATCATATCTAGTTTAACTCTGCTTCTGAAATTGATACAAACCACAGGTCCTCTAACAACCTATGATTTTCAATTAAGAGCTAGAATCGTGTGAGCATCCTTAACGATGTAGATCCTTTGAGCAGAATAGTGACTGCATTTACCTGAAATGAAGTCTTGCTTGTAGGAAGACACAGAGCCTGGGATTTAACTCCATTTCTGAAGGGAAACACACAGCAACATTCTCATCCATGACACACTCTGCTTTAGAGCAAGAAGCACGCTCTTGCTTTCCAGAGGCTCTAATAGAGCAGTAAATGTGAGTGTGCTCAGAACAAAAGAACGGTGTTTGCTACACATACAGACCACATCTAGTTCAACTCTGTTTCTGAAACTGGTACAAACCACAGTTCCTGAACATCCAATACTTTTCAGTTAAGAGCGAGAAAAGTGTGAGCTTCATGAAGGATGTAGCTTCCTTTGAGCTGAAAAGTGACTGTGTTTACCTGAAACAAAGTCTGGATTATAGGAAGACACCAAGCCTGGGATTTAATTCCATTTCTGAAGGGAAACACACAGCACAGTTCTCATCCATGAAACACACTCTGCTTTAGAGCAAGAATTATGCTGTTGCTTTCTCGAGTCTCCTACACAGCAGGAAATATGAGTGTGCTCAAAACAAAAGAACGGTGTTTCCTACCCATATGGACAACATCTAGTTCAACTCTGTTTCTGAACCTCATAGAAACCACAGGTCCTCTAACATCCAGTGCTTCTCAGTTAAGAGAGAGAACAGTGTGAGCTTCGTGAACGATGTAGCTTCCTTTGAGCTGAAAAGGGACTGCGTTTACCTGAAAGGAAGTCTTGCTTGTAGGGAGACACAGAGCCTGGGATTTAACTCCATTTCTGAAGCGAAACACAAAGCACAGTTCTCATCCATGACACATATCTGCTTTAGAGCAAGAAGCAGGCTCTTGCTTTCTAGAGTCTCTAATACAACAGGAAACGTGAGTGTGATCAGAAAAAATCTACGGAGTTTCCTACACAAACAGATCACATCAAGTTCATCTATGCTTCTGAAACTGGTACAAACCACAGTTCCTGAACATCCAATACTTTCCAGTTAAGAGCGAGAAATGTGTAAGCTTCGTGAACGGTGTAGATCTTTGAGCTGAAAAGTGACTGCGTTTACCTTAAATGAAGTGTTGCTTGTAGGAAGACACAGAGCCTGGGATTTAACTCCATTTCTGAAGGGAAACACACAGCACAGTTCTCATCCATGACACATATCTGCTTTAGAACAAGAAGCATGCTCTTGCTTTCTAGATTCCCTAATACACCAGGAAACGTGAGTGTGATCAGAACAATTCAACGGAGTTTCTTACACATACAGACCACATGGAGTTCAACTCTGCTTCTGAAACTGATATAAACCACAGATGCTCTAATATCCAATGTTTTTCAGTTAAGAGCGAGAAACGTGTGAGCTTCTTTTACCATGTATCTTCTTTGAGCTGAAAAGTGACTGCATTTACCTGCAAAGAATTCTTACTTGTAGAAAGACACAGAGCCTGGGATTTAACTCCATTTCTGAAGGGAAACACACAGCACAGTTCTCATCCAAGAAACACCCTCTGCTTTAGAGGAAGAAGCACACTCTTGCATTCTGGAGTCTCTAATACAGCAGGAAATATGAGTGTGCTCAGAACAAAAGAACGGTGTTTGCTACACATACGGATCAAATCTAGTTCAATTCCGCTTCTGAAACTGATACAAACCACAGTTCCTCTAATATCCAATGCTTTTCAGTTAAGAGCAAGAAACGTGTGAGCTTCGTGAACGATGTATCTTCTTTTGAGCTGAAAAGTGACTGCGTTTATCTGCAACTTTGTATTACATGTAGAAAGACAGAGAACCTGGGTTTTAACTCCATTTCTGTAGGGAAACACACCGCACAGTTCTCATCCAAGAAACACATTATGCTTGTGAGCAAGAAGAACGCTCTTGCTTTCTAAAGTCTCTAATACAGCAGGAAACGTGAGTGTGCTCAGAAAAATGAACGGTGTTTCCTGCAAATACGGACCATATCTATTTCAAATCTCCTTCTGAAACTGATACAAACCGCAGCTACTCTAATATCCAATGCTTTTCATTTAAGCGCGATAAACGTGTGAGCTTCGTGAATGATGTAGTTTCATTGAGCTGAAAAGTGACTGCATTTACCTGAAACAAAGTCTTGCTTGTAGGAAGACACCAAGCCTGGGATTTAACTCCATTACTGAAAGGAAACACACAGCACAGTTCTCATCCAAGAACCAGATTCTGCTTTAGAGCAAGAAGCACGCTCCTGCATTCTGGAGTCTCTAATAGAGCAGGAAACGTGAGTGTGCTCAAAACAAAAGAACGGTGTTTTCTACACATACGGACCATATCTAGTTTAACTCTGCTTCTGAAACTGATACAAACCGCAGGTCCTCTAACATCCAATGATTTTCAGTTAAGAGCTAGAAACGTGTGAGTTTCCTGAACGATGTAGATTCTTTGAGCTGAAAAGTGACTGCATTTACCTGAAATGAAGTCTTGCTTGTAGGAAGACACAGAGGCTGGGATTTAACTCCATTTCTGAAGGGAAACACACAGCACAGTTCTCATCCAAGAAACACACTCTGCTTTAGAGCAAGAAGCACGCTCTTGCTTTCTGGTGTCTCTAAAACAGCAGGAAACGTGATTGTGCTCAGAACAAAAGAACGGTGTTTGCTACACATACAGACAACATCTCGTTCAACTCTGATTATAAAACTGATATAAACCACAGTTCCTGAACATCCAATGCTTTTCAGTTAAGAGCGAGAAACGAGTTACCTTCATGTAAGACATAGCTTCCTTTGAGCTGAAAAGTGACTGCGTTTACCTGCAAAGAAGTCTTACTTGTAAAAAAACACAGAGCCTGGGATTTACCTCCATTTCTGAAGGGAAACACACAGCACAGTTCTCATTCAAGAAACACACTGTGCTTTAGAGCAAGAAGCACGCTCTTGCCTTCTGGAGTCTCTAATGGAGAAGGAAACGTGAGTGTGCTCAGAACAAAAGAACTGTATTTCCTACACATACAGACCACATCTAGTTCAACTTTGCTTCTGATACTGATACAAACTCAAGTTCCTCTAATATCCAATGCTCTTCAGTTAAGACTGAGCAACGTGAGTGCTTCATAACAACTTAGCTTTGTTTGAGCTTAAAAGTGACTGTGTTTACCTGAAATGAAGTCTTGTTTGTAGGAAGACACAGAGCCTGGGATTTAACTCCATTTCTGAAGGGAAACACACAGCACAGTTATCATCCATCAAACACACTCTGCTTTAGAGCAAGAAGCATGCACTTGCTTTCTAGAGTCTCTAAAAGAGCAGTAAACGTGAGTGTGCTCAGAAAAAAAGTACGGTGTTTCCTACACATACGGATCATATCTAGTTCAACTCTGCTTCTGAAAGTGATACAAACAACAGGTCCTCTAACATCCAATGATTTTCTGTTAAGAGTTAGAAAGGTGTGACCTGCCTGAAGGATGTAGATTCTTTGAGCTGAATAGTGACTGCATTTACCCTAAATGAAGTCTTGCTTGTAGGAAGACAAAGAGCCTGGGATTTAACTCCATTTCTGAAGGGAAACACACAGCACAGTTCTCATCCATAACACATATCTGCTTTAGAGCAAGAAGCATGCACTTGTTTTCTAGAATCTCTAATACAGCAGGAAACGTGAGTGTGATCAGAACAAATCAACGGAGTTTCCTACACAAACAGACCACATCTAGTTCAACTCTGCTTCTGAAACTGATATTAACCACAGGTCCTCTAACATCCAATGCTTTTCAGTTCGGAGCGAGAAACGTGTGAGCTTCGTGAACAATGTAGCTTCCTTTGAGCTGAAAAGTGACTTAGTTTACCTGCAATGATGTCTTACATGTAGAAAGACACAGAACCTGGGATTTAACTCCATTTCTGAAGGGAAACACACAGCACAGTTCTCATCCAAGAAACATACTCTGCTTTAGAGCAAGAAGCATGCTCTTGTTTTCTAGAATCTCTAATACAGCAGGAAGCGTGAGTGTGATCAGAACAAATCAACGGAGTTTCCTACACATACCGACCACATCTAGTTCAACTCTGCTTCTGAAACTGATACAAACCACAGGTCCTCTAACATCAAATGATTTTCAGTTAAGAGCTAGAAACGGGTGAGCTTCCTGAACGATGTAGATTCTTTCAGATAAAAAGTGACTGTGTTTACCTGAAATGAAGTCTTGCTTGTAGGAAGACACAGAGCCTGGGATTTAACTCCATTTCTGAAGGGAAACACACAGCACAGTTCTCATCCATGAAACACACTCGGCTTTAGAGCAACAAGCACGCTCTTGCTTTCTAGAGTTTCCTACACATACCGACCACATCTAGTTCAACTCTGCTTCTGAAACTGATACAAACCACATGTCCTCTAACATCCAATGCTTTTCAGTTAAGAGCGAGAAACGTGTGATCTTTGTGAACCATGTAACTTCGTTGGAGCTGAAAAGTGACTGCTTTTACCTGAAACGACGTCTTGCTTGTAGGAAGGCACAGAGCCTGGCATTTAACTCCGTTTCTGACGGGAAACACACGGCACAGTTCTCATCCATGAAACACAATCTGCTTTAGAGCAAGAAGCACGCTCTTGCTTTCTAGAGTCTCTAATACAGAGGGAAACGTGAGTGTGCTCAGAACAAAAGAACTGTGTTTCCTACACACATGGACGATATCTAGTTCAACTCTGTTTCTGAAACTGATACAAACCACAGGTCCTCTAACATCCAATGCTTTTCAGTTAAGAGCGAGACACGTGTGGGCTTCGTGAACAATGTTGCTTCGTTTGAGGTGAAAAGTGACTGCGTTTACATGAAACGAAGTCTTGCTTGAAGAAAGACACAGAGCCTGGCATTTAACTCCGTTTCTGAAGGGAAACACACGGCACAGTCCTCATCCATGAAACACACTCTGCTTTAGAGTAAGAAGCACGCTCTTGCTTTCTAGAATCTCTAATACAGAGGGAAACGTGAGTGTGCTCAGAAAAAAAGAACTGTGTTTCCTACACACGGACCATATCTAGTTCAACTCTGTTTCTGAAACTGATACAAACCACAGGTCCTCTAACATCCAATGCT
Organism: Onychomys leucogaster; assembly: GCA_949786385.1. Lineage (NCBI taxonomy): Eukaryota > Metazoa > Chordata > Mammalia > Rodentia > Cricetidae > Onychomys > Onychomys leucogaster. The sequence continues at coordinate 706,210 of CATKUP010000009.1, read as the reverse complement.
TTTCAGTTAAGAGCGCGAAACGTGTGAGCTTCGTGAACAATGTAGCTTCGTTTGAGCTGAAAAGTGACTGTGTTTACCTGAAACGAAGTCTTCCTTGAAGAAAGACACATAGCCTAGCATTGAACTCCTTTTCTGAAGGGAAACACACGGCACAGTTCTCATCCATGAAACACACTCTGCATTAGAGCAAGAAGCACGCTCTTGCTTTCTAGAGTCTCTACTACAGAGGGAAACATGAGTGTGCTCAGAACAAAAGAACTGTGTTTCCTACACACAGACTATATCTAGTTCAACTCTGTTTCTGAAACTGATACAAACCACAGGTCCTCTAACATCCAATGCTTTTCAGTTAAGAGCGAGAAACGTGTGATCTTTGTGAACAATGTAACTTCGTTGGAGCTGAAAAGTGACTGCTTTTACCTGAAACGAAGTCTTGCTTGTAGGAAGGCACAGAGCCTGGCATTTAACTCCGTTTCTGACGGGAAACACACGGCACAGTTCTCATCCATGAAACACAATCTGCTTTAGAGCAAGAAGCACGCTCTTGCTTTCTAGATTCTCTAATACAGAGGGAAACGTGAGTGTGCTCAGAACAAAAGAACTGTGTTTCCTACACACACGGACCATATCTAGTTCAACTCTGTTTCTGAAACTGATACAAACCACAGGTCCTCTAACATCCAATGCTTTTCAGTTAAGAGTGAGAAACGGGTGAGCTTCGTGAACAATGTAGCTTCATTTGAGCTGAAAAGTGACTGCGTTTACCTGAAACGAAGTCTTGCTTGTAGGAAGACACACTTCTGGCTTTTAACTCCGTTTCTGAAGGGAAACACACGGCACAGTCCTCATCCATGAAACACATTCTGCTTTAGAGCTAGAAGCACGCTCTTGCTTTCTAGAGTCTCTAATAAAGAGGGAAACGTGAGTGTGCTCAGAACAAAAGAACTGTGTTTCCTACACACACGGACCATATCTAGTTCAACTCTGTTTCTGAAACTGATACAAACCACAGGTCCTCTAACATCCATGATTTTCAGTTAAGAGCGAGAAACGGGTGAGCTTCGTGAACAATGTAGCTTCGTTTGAGCTGAAAAGTGACTGCGTTTACCTGAAACAAAGTCTTGCTTGTAGGAAGACACACTTCTGGCAATTAACTCCGTTTCTGAAGGGAAACACATGGCACAGTCCTCTTCCATGAAACACATTCTGCTTTAGAGCAAGAAGCACGCTCTTGCATTCTAGAGTCTCTAATAAAGAGGGAAACGTGAGTGTGCTTGGAACAAAAGTACTGTGTTTCCTACACACACAGACCATATCTAATTCAACTCTGTTTCTGAAACTGATACAAACCACAGGTCTTCTAACATCCAATGCTTTTCAGTTAAGAGCGAGAAACGTGTGTGCTTTGTGAACAATGTAACGTCGTTTGAGCTGAAAAGTGATTGCTTTTACCTGAAACGAAGTCTTGCTTGTAGGAAGACACACGCCTGGCATTTAACTCCGTTTCTGACGGGAAACACACGGCACAGTTCTCATCCATGAAACACACTCTGCTTTAGAGCAAGAAGCACGCTCTTGGTTTCTAGAGTCTCTAATACAGAGGGAAACGTGAGTGTGCTCAGAACAAAAGAACTGTGTTTCCTACACACAGAGACCACATCTAGTTCAAGTCTGTTTCTGAAACTGATACAAACCACAGGTCCTCTAACATCCAATGCTTTTCAGTTAAGAGTGAGAAACGGGTGAGCTTTGTGAACAATGTAGCATCATTTGAGCTGAAAAGTGACTGCGTTTACCTGAAACGAAGTCTTGCTTGTAGGAAGACACACTTCTGGCTTTTAACTCCGTTTCTGAAGCGAAACACACGGCACAGTCCTCATCCATGAAACACATTCTGCTTTAGAGCTAGAAGCACGCTCTTGCTTTCTAGAGTCTCTAATAAAGAGGGAAACATGAGTGTGCTCAGAACAAAAGAACTGTGTTTCCTACACACACAGACCACATCTAGTTCAAGTCTGTTTCTGAAACTGATACAAACCACAGGTCCTCTAACATCCAATGCTTTTCAGTTAAGAGCGAGAAACGTGTGATCTTTGTGAACAATGTAACTTCGTTGGAGCTGAAAAGTGACTGCTTTTACCTGAAACGAAGTCTTGCTTGTAGGAAGGCACAGAGCCTGGCATTTAACTCCGTTTCTGACGGGAAACACACGGCACAGTTCTCATCCATGAAACACAATCTGCTTTAGAGCAAGAAGCACGCTCTTGCTTTCTAGAGTCTCTAATACAGAGGGAAACGTGAGTGTGCTCAGAACAAAAGAACTGTGTTTCCTACACACACTGACCATATCTAGTTCAACTCTGTTTCTGAAACTGATACAAACCACAGGTCCTCTAACATCCAATGCTTTTCAGTTAAGAGTGAGAAACGGGTGAGCTTCGTGAACAATGTAGATTCATTTGAGCTGAAAAGTGACTGCGTTTACCTGAAACGAAGTCTTGCTTGTAGGAAGACACACTTCTGGCTTTTAACTCCGTTTCTGAAGGGAAACACACGGCACATTCCTCATCCATGAAACACATTCTGCTTTAGAGCTAGAAGCACGCTCTTGCTTTCTAGAGTCTCTAATAAAGAGGGAAACATGAGTGTGCTCAGAACAAAAGAACTGTGTTTCCTACACACACAGACCACATCTAGTTCAAGTCTGTTTCTGAAACAGATACAAACCACAGGTCCTCTAACATCCAATGCTTTTCAGTTAAGAGCGAGAAACGTGTGATCTTTGTGAACAATGTAACTTCGTTGGAGCTGAAAAGTGACTGCTTTTACCTGAAACGAAGTCTTGCTTGTAGGAAGGAACAGAGCCTGGCATTTAAATCCGTTTCTGACGGGAAACACACGGCACAGTTCTCATCCATGAAACACAATCTGCTTTAGAGCAAGAAGCACGCTCTTGCTTTCTAGAGTCTCTAATACAGAGGGAAACGTGAGTGTGCTCAGAACAATAGAACTGTGTTTCCTACACACACTGACCATATCTAGTTCAACTCTGTTTCTGAAACTGATACAAACCACAGGTCCTCTAACATCCAATGCTTTTCAGTTAAGAGTGAGAAACGGGTGAGCTTCGTGAACAATGTAGCTTCATTTGAGCTGAAAAGTGACTGCATTTACCTGAAACAAAGTCTTGCTTGTAGGAAGACACACTTCTGGCTTTTAACTCCGTTTCTGAAGGGAAACACACGGCACAGTCCTCATCCATGAAACACATTCTGCTTTAGAGCTAGAAGCACGCTCTTGCTTTCTAGAGTCTCTAATAAAGAGGGAAACATGAGTGTGCTCAGAACAAAAGAACTGTGTTTCCTACACACACAGACCACATCTAGTTCAAGTCTGTTTCTGAAACTGATACAAACCACAGGTCCTCTAACATCCAATGCTTTTCAGTTAAGAGCGAGAAACGTGTGATCTTTGTGAACAATGTAACTTCGTTGGAGCTGAAAAGTGACTGCTTTTACCTGAAACGAAGTCTTGCTTGTAGGAAGGCACAGAGCCTGGCATTTAACTCCGTTTCTGAAGGGAAACACACGGCACAGTTCTCATCCATGAAACACAATCTGCTTTAGAGCAAGAAGCACGCTCTTGCTTTCTAGAGTCTCTAATACAGAGGGAAACGTGAGTGTGCTCAGAACAAAAGAACTGTGTTTCCTACACACACGGACCATATCTAGTTCAACTCTGTTTCTGAAACTGATACAAACCACAGGTCCTCTAACACCCAATGCTTTTCAGTTAAGAGTGAGAAACGGGTGAGCTTTGTGAACAATGTAGCTTCATTTGAGCTGAAAAGTGACTGCGTTTACCTGAAACGAAGTCTTGCTTGTAGGAAGACACACTTCTGGCTTTTAACTCTGTTTCTGAAGGGAAACACACGGCACAGTCCTCATCCATGAAACACATTCTGCTTTAGAGCTAGAAGCACGCTCTTGCTTTCTAGAGTCTCTAATAAAGAGGGAAACATGAGTGTGCTCAGAACAAAAGAACTGTGTTTCCTACACACACAGACCACATCTAGTTCAAGTCTGTTTCTGAAACTGATACAAACCACATGTCCTCTAACATCCAATGCTTTTCAGTTAAGAGCGAGAAACGTGTGATCTTAGTGAACCATGTAACTTCGTTGGAGCTGAAAAGTGACTGCTTTTACCTGAAATGAAGTCTTGCTTGTAGGAAGGAACAGAGCCTGGCATTTAAATCCGTTTCTGACGGGAAACACACGGCACAGTTCTCATCCATGAAACACAATCTGCTTTAGAGCAAGAAGCACGCTCTTGCTTTCTAGAGTCTCTAATACAGAGGGAAACGTGAGTGTGCTCAGAACAAAAGAACTGTGTTTCCTACACACATGGACGATATCTAGTTCAACTCTGTTTCTGAAACTGATACAAACCACAGGTCCTCTAACATCCAATGCTTTTCAGTTAAGAGAGAGACACGTGTGGGCTTCGTGAACAATGTTGCTTCGTTTGAGGTGAAAAGTGACTGCGTTTACATGAAACGAAGTCTTGCTTGAAGAAAGACACAGAGCCTGGCATTTAACTCCGTTTCTGAAGGGAAACACACGGCACAGTCCTCATCCATGAAACACACTCTGCTTTAGAGTAAGAAGCACGCTCTTGCTTTCTAGAATCTCTAATACAGAGGGAAACGTGAGTGTGCTCAGAAAAAAAGAACTGTGTTTCCTACACACGGACCATATCTAGTTCAACTCTGTTTCTGAAACTGATACAAACCACAGGTCCTCTAACATCCAATGCTTTTCAGTTAAGAGCGCGAAACGTGTGAGCTTCGTGAACAATGTAGCTTCGTTTGAGCTGAAAAGTGACTGTGTTTACCTGAAACGAAGTCTTCCTTGAAGAAAGACACATAGCCTAGCATTGAACTCCTTTTCTGAAGGGAAACACACGGCACAGTTCTCATCCATGAAACACACTCTGCATTAGAGCAAGAAGCACGCTCTTGCTTTCTAGAGTCTCTACTACAGAGGGAAACATGAGTGTGCTCAGAACAAAAGAACTGTGTTTCCTACACACAGACTATATCTAGTTCAACTCTGTTTCAGAAACTGATACAAACCACAGGTCCTCTAACATCCAATGCTTTTCAGTTAAGAGCGAGAAACGTGTGATCTTTGTGAACAATGTAACTTCGTTGGAGCTGAAAAGTGACTGCTTTTACCTGAAACGAAGTCTTGCTTGTAGGAAGGCACAGAGCCTGGCATTTAACTCCGTTTCTGACGGGAAACACACGGCACAGTTCTCATCCATGAAACACAATCTGCTTTAGAGCAAGAAGCACGCTCTTGCTTTCTAGATTCTCTAATACAGAGGGAAACGTGAGTGTGCTCAGAACAAAAGAACTGTGTTTCCTACACACACGGACCATATCTAGTTCAACTCTGTTTCTGAAACTGATACAAACCACAGGTCCTCTAACATCCAATGCTTTTCAGTTAAGAGTGAGAAACGGGTGAGCTTCGTGAACAATGTAGCTTCATTTGAGCTGAAAAGTGACTGCGTTTACCTGAAACGAAGTCTTGCTTGTAGGAAGACACACTTCTGGCTTTTAACTCCGTTTCTGAAGGGAAACACACGGCACAGTCCTCATCCATGAAACACATTCTGCTTTAGAGCTAGAAGCACGCTCTTGCTTTCTAGAGTCTCTAATAAAGAGGGAAACGTGAGTGTGCTCAGAACAAAAGAACTGTGTTTCCTACACACACAGACCACATCTAGTTCAAGTCTGTTTCTGAAACTGATACAAACCACAGGTCCTCTAACATCCAATGCTTTTCAGTTAAGAGCGAGAAACGTGTGATCTTTGTGAACAATGTAACTTCGTTGGAGCTGAAAAGTGACTGCTTTTACCTGAAACGAAGTCTTGCTTGTAGGAAGGCACAGAGCCTGGCATTTAACTCCGTTTCTGAAGGGAAACACACGGCACAGTTCTCATCCATGAAACACAATCTGCTTTAGAGCAAGAAGCACGCTCTTGCTTTCTAGAGTCTCTAATACAGAGGGAAACGTGAGTGTGCTCAGAACAATAGAACTGTGTTTCCTACACACACTGACCATATCTAGTTCAACTCTGTTTCTGAAACTGATACAAACCACAGGTCCTCTAACATCCAATGCTTTTCAGTTAAGAGTGAGAAACGGGTGAGCTTCGTGAACAATGTAGCTTCATTTGAGCTGAAAAGTGACTGCATTTACCTGAAACAAAGTCTTGCTTGTAGGAAGACACACTTCTGGCTTTTAACTCCGTTTCTGAAGGGAAACACACGGCACAGTCCTCATCCATGAAACACATTCTGCTTTAGAGCTAGAAGCACGCTCTTGCTTTCTAGAGTCTCTAATAAAGAGGGAAACATGAGTGTGCTCAGAACAAAAGAACTGTGTTTCCTACACACACAGACCACATCTAGTTCAAGTCTGTTTCTGAAACTGATACAAACCACAGGTCCTCTAACATCCAATGCTTTTCAGTTAAGAGCGAGAAACGTGTGATCTTTGTGAACAATGTAACTTCGTTGGAGCTGAAAAGTGACTGCTTTTACCTGAAACGAAGTCTTGCTTGTAGGAAGGCACAGAGCCTGGCATTTAACTCCGTTTCTGAAGGGAAACACACGGCACAGTTCTCATCCATGAAACACAATCTGCTTTAGAGCAAGAAGCACGCTCTTGCTTTCTAGAGTCTCTAATACAGAGGGAAACGTGAGTGTGCTCAGAACAAAAGAACTGTGTTTCCTACACACACGGACCATATCTAGTTCAACTCTGTTTCTGAAACTGATACAAACCACAGGTCCTCTAACACCCAATGCTTTTCAGTTAAGAGTGAGAAACGGGTGAGCTTTGTGAACAATGTAGCTTCATTTGAGCTGAAAAGTGACTGCGTTTACCTGAAACGAAGTCTTGCTTGTAGGAAGACACACTTCTGGCTTTTAACTCTGTTTCTGAAGGGAAACACACGGCACAGTCCTCATCCATGAAACACATTCTGCTTTAGAGCTAGAAGCACGCTCTTGCTTTCTAGAGTCTCTAATAAAGAGGGAAACATGAGTGTGCTCAGAACAAAAGAACTGTGTTTCCTACACACACAGACCACATCTAGTTCAAGTCTGTTTCTGAAACTGATACAAACCACATGTCCTCTAACATCCAATGCTTTTCAGTTAAGAGCGAGAAACGTGTGATCTTAGTGAACCATGTAACTTCGTTGGAGCTGAAAAGTGACTGCTTTTACCTGAAACGAAGTCTTGCTTGTAGGAAGGAACAGAGCCTGGCATTTAAATCCGTTTCTGACGGGAAACACACGGCACAGTTCTCATCCATGAAACACAATCTGCTTTAGAGCAAGAAGCACGCTCTTGCTTTCTAGAGTCTCTAATACAGAGGGAAACGTGAGTGTGCTCAGAACAAAAGAACTGTGTTTCCTACACACATGGACGATATCTAGTTCAACTCTGTTTCTGAAACTGATACAAACCACAGGTCCTCTAACATCCAATGCTTTTCAGTTAAGAGCGAGACACGTGTGGGCTTCGTGAACAATGTTGCTTCGTTTGAGGTGAAAAGTGACTGCGTTTACATGAAACGAAGTCTTGCTTGAAGAAAGACACAGAGCCTGGCATTTAACTCCGTTTCTGAAGGGAAACACACGGCACAGTCCTCATCCATGAAACACACTCTGCTTTAGAGTAAGAAGCACGCTCTTGCTTTCTAGAATCTCTAATACAGAGGGAAACGTGAGTGTGCTCAGAAAAAAAGAACTGTGTTTCCTACACACGGACCATATCTAGTTCAACTCTGTTTCTGAAACTGATACAAACCACAGGTCCTCTAACATCCAATGCTTTTCAGTTAAGAGCGCGAAACGTGTGAGCTTCGTGAACAATGTAGCTTCGTTTGAGCTGAAAAGTGACTGTGTTTACCTGAAACGAAGTCTTCCTTGAAGAAAGACACATAGCCTAGCATTGAACTCCTTTTCTGAAGGGAAACACACGGCACAGTTCTCATCCATGAAACACACTCTGCATTAGAGCAAGAAGCACGCTCTTGCTTTCTAGAGTCTCTACTACAGAGGGAAACATGAGTGTGCTCAGAACAAAAGAACTGTGTTTCCTACACACAGACTATATCTAGTTCAACTCTGTTTCAGAAACTGATACAAACCACAGGTCCTCTAACATCCAATGCTTTTCAGTTAAGAGCGAGAAACGTGTGATCTTTGTGAACAATGTAACTTCGTTGGAGCTGAAAAGTGACTGCTTTTACCTGAAACGAAGTCTTGCTTGTAGGAAGGCACAGAGCCTGGCATTTAACTCCGTTTCTGACGGGAAACACACGGCACAGTTCTCATCCATGAAACACAATCTGCTTTAGAGCAAGAAGCACGCTCTTGCTTTCTAGATTCTCTAATACAGAGGGAAACGTGAGTGTGCTCAGAACAAAAGAACTGTGTTTCCTACACACACGGACCATATCTAGTTCAACTCTGTTTCTGAAACTGATACAAACCACAGGTCCTCTAACATCCAATGCTTTTCAGTTAAGAGTGAGAAACGGGTGAGCTTCGTGAACAATGTAGCTTCATTTGAGCTGAAAAGTGACTGCGTTTACCTGAAACGAAGTCTTGCTTGTAGGAAGACACACTTCTGGCTTTTAACTCCGTTTCTGAAGGGAAACACACGGCACAGTCCTCATCCATGAAACACATTCTGCTTTAGAGCTAGAAGCACGCTCTTGCTTTCTAGAGTCTCTAATAAAGAGGGAAACGTGAGTGTGCTCAGAACAAAAGAACTGTGTTTCCTACACACACAGACCACATCTAGTTCAAGTCTGTTTCTGAAACTGATACAAACCACAGGTCCTCTAACATCCAATGCTTTTCAGTTAAGAGCGAGAAACGTGTGATCTTTGTGAACAATGTAACTTCGTTGGAGCTGAAAAGTGACTGCTTTTACCTGAAACGAAGTCTTGCTTGTAGGAAGGCACAGAGCCTGGCATTTAACTCCGTTTCTGAAGGGAAACACACGGCACAGTTCTCATCCATGAAACACAATCTGCTTTAGAGCAAGAAGCACGCTCTTGCTTTCTAGAGTCTCTAATACAGAGGGAAACGTGAGTGTGCTCAGAACAAAAGAACTGTGTTTCCTACACACACGGACCATATCTAGTTCAACTCTGTTTCTGAAACTGATACAAACCACAGGTCCTCTAACATCCATGATTTTCAGTTAAGAGCGAGAAACGGGTGAGCTTCGTGAACAATGTAGCTTCGTTTGAGCTGAAAAGTGACTGCGTTTACCTGAAACAAAGTCTTGCTTGTAGGAAGACACACTTCTGGCAATTAACTCCGTTTCTGAAGGGAAACACATGGCACAGTCCTCTTCCATGAAACACATTCTGCTTTAGAGCAAGAAGCACGCTCTTGCATTCTAGAGTCTCTAATAAAGAGGGAAACGTGAGTGTGCTTGGAACAAAAGTACTGTGTTTCCTACACACACAGACCATATCTAATTCAACTCTGTTTCTGAAACTGATACAAACCACAGGTCTTCTAACATCCAATGCTTTTCAGTTAAGAGCGAGAAACGTGTGTGCTTTGTGAACAATGTAACGTCGTTTGAGCTGAAAAGTGATTGCTTTTACCTGAAACGAAGTCTTGCTTGTAGGAAGACACACGCCTGGCATTTAACTCCGTTTCTGACGGGAAACACACGGCACAGTTCTCATCCATGAAACACACTCTGCTTTAGAGCAAGAAGCACGCTCTTGGTTTCTAGAGTCTCTAATACAGAGGGAAACGTGAGTGTGCTCAGAACAAAAGAACTGTGTTTCCTACACACAGAGACCACATCTAGTTCAAGTCTGTTTCTGAAACTGATACAAACCACAGGTCCTCTAACATCCAATGCTTTTCAGTTAAGAGTGAGAAACGGGTGAGCTTTGTGAACAATGTAGCATCATTTGAGCTGAAAAGTGACTGCGTTTACCTGAAACGAAGTCTTGCTTGTAGGAAGACACACTTCTGGCTTTTAACTCCGTTTCTGAAGCGAAACACACGGCACAGTCCTCATCCATGAAACACATTCTGCTTTAGAGCTAGAAGCACGCTCTTGCTTTCTAGAGTCTCTAATAAAGAGGGAAACATGAGTGTGCTCAGAACAAAAGAACTGTGTTTCCTACACACACAGACCACATCTAGTTCAAGTCTGTTTCTGAAACTGATACAAACCACAGGTCCTCTAACATCCAATGCTTTTCAGTTAAGAGCGAGAAACGTGTGATCTTTGTGAACAATGTAACTTCGTTGGAGCTGAAAAGTGACTGCTTTTACCTGAAACGAAGTCTTGCTTGTAGGAAGGCACAGAGCCTGGCATTTAACTCCGTTTCTGACGGGAAACACACGGCACAGTTCTCATCCATGAAACACAATCTGCTTTAGAGCAAGAAGCACGCTCTTGCTTTCTAGAGTCTCTAATACAGAGGGAAACGTGAGTGTGCTCAGAACAAAAGAACTGTGTTTCCTACACACACTGACCATATCTAGTTCAACTCTGTTTCTGAAACTGATACAAACCACAGGTCCTCTAACATCCAATGCTTTTCAGTTAAGAGTGAGAAACGGGTGAGCTTCGTGAACAATGTAGATTCATTTGAGCTGAAAAGTGACTGCGTTTACCTGAAACGAAGTCTTGCTTGTAGGAAGACACACTTCTGGCTTTTAACTCCGTTTCTGAAGGGAAACACACGGCACATTCCTCATCCATGAAACACATTCTGCTTTAGAGCTAGAAGCACGCTCTTGCTTTCTAGAGTCTCTAATAAAGAGGGAAACATGAGTGTGCTCAGAACAAAAGAACTGTGTTTCCTACACACACAGACCACATCTAGTTCAAGTCTGTTTCTGAAACAGATACAAACCACAGGTCCTCTAACATCCAATGCTTTTCAGTTAAGAGCGAGAAACGTGTGATCTTTGTGAACAATGTAACTTCGTTGGAGCTGAAAAGTGACTGCTTTTACCTGAAACGAAGTCTTGCTTGTAGGAAGGAACAGAGCCTGGCATTTAAATCCGTTTCTGACGGGAAACACACGGCACAGTTCTCATCCATGAAACACAATCTGCTTTAGAGCAAGAAGCACGCTCTTGCTTTCTAGAGTCTCTAATACAGAGGGAAACGTGAGTGTGCTCAGAACAATAGAACTGTGTTTCCTACACACACTGACCATATCTAGTTCAACTCTGTTTCTGAAACTGATACAAACCACAGGTCCTCTAACATCCAATGCTTTTCAGTTATGAGTGAGAAACGGGTGAGCTTCGTGAACAATGTAGCTTCATTTGAGCTGAAAAGTGACTGCATTTACCTGAAACAAAGTCTTGCTTGTAGGAAGACACACTTCTGGCTTTTAACTCCGTTTCTGAAGGGAAACACACGGCACAGTCCTCATCCATGAAACACATTCTGCTTTAGAGCTAGAAGCACGCTCTTGCTTTCTAGAGTCTCTAATAAAGAGGGAAACATGAGTGTGCTCAGAACAAAAGAACTGTGTTTCCTACACACACAGACCACATCTAGTTCAAGTCTGTTTCTGAAACTGATACAAACCACAGGTCCTCTAACATCCAATGCTTTTCAGTTAAGAGCGAGAAACGTGTGATCTTTGTGAACAATGTAACTTCGTTGGAGCTGAAAAGTGACTGCTTTTACCTGAAACGAAGTCTTGCTTGTAGGAAGGCACAGAGCCTGGCATTTAACTCCGTTTCTGAAGGGAAACACACGGCACAGTTCTCATCCATGAAACACAATCTGCTTTAGAGCAAGAAGCACGCTCTTGCTTTCTAGAGTCTCTAATACAGAGGGAAACGTGAGTGTGCTCAGAACAAAAGAACTGTGTTTCCTACACACACGGACCATATCTAGTTCAACTCTGTTTCTGAAACTGATACAAACCACAGGTCCTCTAACACCCAATGCTTTTCAGTTAAGAGTGAGAAACGGGTGAGCTTTGTGAACAATGTAGCTTCATTTGAGCTGAAAAGTGACTGCGTTTACCTGAAACGAAGTCTTGCTTGTAGGAAGACACACTTCTGGCTTTTAACTCTGTTTCTGAAGGGAAACACACGGCACAGTCCTCATCCATGAAACACATTCTGCTTTAGAGCTAGAAGCACGCTCTTGCTTTCTAGAGTCTCTAATAAAGAGGGAAACATGAGTGTGCTCAGAACAAAAGAACTGTGTTTCCTACACACACAGACCACATCTAGTTCAAGTCTGTTTCTGAAACTGATACAAACCACATGTCCTCTAACATCCAATGCTTTTCAGTTAAGAGCGAGAAACGTGTGATCTTAGTGAACCATGTAACTTCGTTGGAGCTGAAAAGTGACTGCTTTTACCTGAAACGAAGTCTTGCTTGTAGGAAGGAACAGAGCCTGGCATTTAAATCCGTTTCTGACGGGAAACACACGGCACAGTTCTCATCCATGAAACACAATCTGCTTTAGAGCAAGAAGCACGCTCTTGCTTTCTAGAGTCTCTAATACAGAGGGAAACGTGAGTGTGCTCAGAACAATAGAACTGTGTTTCCTACACACACTGACCATATCTAGTTCAACTCTGTTTCTGAAACTGATACAAACCACAGGTCCTCTAACATCCAATGCTTTTCAGTTAAGAGTGAGAAACGGGTGAGCTTCGTGAACAATGTAGCTTCATTTGAGCTGAAAAGTGACTGCATTTACCTGAAACAAAGTCTTGCTTGTAGGAAGACACACTTCTGGCTTTTAACTCCGTTTCTGAAGGGAAACACACGGCACAGTCCTCATCCATGAAACACATTCTGCTTTAGAGCTAGAAGCACGCTCTTGCTTTCTAGAGTCTCTAATAAAGAGGGAAACATGAGTGTGCTCAGAACAAAAGAACTGTGTTTCCTACACACACAGACCACATCTAGTTCAAGTCTGTTTCTGAAACTGATACAAACCACAGGTCCTCTAACATCCAATGCTTTTCAGTTAAGAGCGAGAAACGTGTGATCTTTGTGAACAATGTAACTTCGTTGGAGCTGAAAAGTGACTGCTTTTACCTGAAACGAAGTCTTGCTTGTAGGAAGGCACAGAGCCTGGCATTTAACTCCGTTTCTGAAGGGAAACACACGGCACAGTTCTCATCCATGAAACACAATCTGCTTTAGAGCAAGAAGCACGCTCTTGCTTTCTAGAGTCTCTAATACAGAGGGAAACGTGAGTGTGCTCAGAACAAAAGAACTGTGTTTCCTACACACACGGACCATATCTAGTTCAACTCTGTTTCTGAAACTGATACAAACCACAGGTCCTCTAACACCCAATGCTTTTCAGTTAAGAGTGAGAAACGGGTGAGCTTCGTGAACAATGTAGCTTCATTTGAGCTGAAAAGTGACTGCGTTTACCTGAAACGAAGTCTTGCTTGTAGGAAGACACACTTCTGGCTTTTAACTCTGTTTCTGAAGGGAAACACACTGCACAGTCCTCATCCATGAAACACATTCTGCTTTAGAGCTAGAAGCACGCTCTTGCTTTCTAGAGTCTCTAATAAAGAGGGAAACATGAGTGTGCTCAGAACAAAAGAACTGTGTTTCCTACACACACAGACCACATCTAGTTCAAGTCTGTTTCTGAAACTGATACAAACCACATGTCCTCTAACATCCAATGCTTTTCAGTTAAGAGCGAGAAACGTGTGATCTTAGTGAACCATGTAACTTCGTTGGAGCTGAAAAGTGACTGCTTTTACCTGAAACGAAGTCTTGCTTGTAGGAAGGCACAGAGCCTGGCATTTAGCTCCGTTTCTGACGGGAAACACACGGCACAGTTCTCATCCATGAAACACAATCTGCTTTAGAGCAAGAAGCACGCTCTTGCTTTCTAGAATCTCTAATACAGAGGGAAACGTGAGTGTGCTCAGAACAAAAGAACTGTGTTTCCTACACACATGGACGATATCTAGTTCAACTCTGTTTCTGAAACTGATACAAACCACAGGTCCTCTAACATCCAATGCTTTTCAGTTAAGAGCGAGACACGTGTGGGCTTCGTGAACAATGTTGCTTCGTTTGAGGTGAAAAGTGACTGCGTTTACATGAAACGAAGTCTTGCTTGAAGAAAGACACAGAGCCTGGCATTTAACTCCGTTTCTGAAGGGAAACACACGGCACAGTCCTCATCCATGAAACACACTCTGCTTTAGAGTAAGAAGCACGCTCTTGCTTTCTAGAATCTCTAATACAGAGGGAAACGTGAGTGTGCTCAGAAAAAAAGAACTGTGTTTCCTACACACGGACCATATCTAGTTCAACTCTGTTTCTGAAACTGATACAAACCACAGGTCCTCTAACATCCAATGCTTTTCAGTTAAGAGCGCGAAACGTGTGAGCTTCGTGAACAATGTAGCTTCGTTTGAGCTGAAAAGTGACTGTGTTTACCTGAAACGAAGTCTTCCTTGAAGAAAGACACATAGCCTAGCATTGAACTCCTTTTCTGAAGGGAAACACACGGCACAGTTCTCATCCATGAAACACACTCTGCATTAGAGCAAGAAGCACGCTCTTGCTTTCTAGAGTCTCTACTACAGAGGGAAACATGAGTGTGCTCAGAACAAAAGAACTGTGTTTCCTACACACAGACTATATCTAGTTCAACTCTGTTTCAGAAACTGATACAAACCACAGGTCCTCTAACATCCAATGCTTTTCAGTTAAGAGCGAGAAACGTGTGATCTTTGTGAACAATGTAACTTCGTTGGAGCTGAAAAGTGACTGCTTTTACCTGAAACGAAGTCTTGCTTGTAGGAAGGCACAGAGCCTGGCATTTAACTCCGTTTCTGACGGGAAACACACGGCACAGTTCTCATCCATGAAACACAATCTGCTTTAGAGCAAGAAGCACGCTCTTGCTTTCTAGATTCTCTAATACAGAGGGAAACGTGAGTGTGCTCAGAACAAAAGAACTGTGTTTCCTACACACACGGACCATATCTAGTTCAACTCTGTTTCTGAAACTGATACAAACCACAGGTCCTCTAACATCCAATGCTTTTCAGTTAAGAGTGAGAAACGGGTGAGCTTCGTGAACAATGTAGCTTCATTTGAGCTGAAAAGTGACTGCGTTTACCTGAAACGAAGTCTTGCTTGTAGGAAGACACACTTCTGGCTTTTAACTCCGTTTCTGAAGGGAAACACACGGCACAGTCCTCATCCATGAAACACATTCTGCTTTAGAGCTAGAAGCACGCTCTTGCTTTCTAGAGTCTCTAATAAAGAGGGAAACATGAGTGTGCTCAGAACAAAAGAACTGTGTTTCCTACACACACAGACCACATCTAGTTCAAGTCTGTTTCTGAAACTGATACAAAAAACAGGTCCTCTAACATCCAATGCTTTTCAGTTAAGAGCGAGAAACGTGTGATCTTTGTGCACAATGTAACTTCGTTGGAGCTGAAAAGTGACTGCTTTTACCTGAAACGAAGTCTTGCTTGTAGGAAGGCACAGAGCCTGGCATTTAACTCCGTTTCTGACGGGAAACACAGGGCACAGTTCTCATCCATGAAACACAATCTGCTTTAGAGCAAGAAGCACGCTCTTGCTTTCTAGAATCTCTAATACAGAGGGAAACGTGAGTGTGCTCAGAACAAAAGAACTGTGTTTCCTACACACAGACTATATCTAGTTCAACTCTGTTTCAGAAACTGATACAAACCACAGGTCCTCTAACATCCAATGCTTTTCAGTTAAGAGCGAGAAACGTGTGAGCTTCGTGAACAATGTAGCTTCGTTTGAGCTGAAAAGTGACTGTGTTTACCTGAAACGATGTCTTGTTTGTAGGAAGACACACGCCTGGCATTTAACTCCGTTTCGGAAGGGAAACACACGGCACAGTTCTCATCCATGAAACACACTCTGCTTTAGAGCAAGAAGCACGCTCGGGCTTTCTAGAGTCTCTAATACAAAGGGAAACGTGAGTGTGCTCAGAACAAAAGAACTGTGTTTCCTACACACAGGGCCATATGTAGTTCAACTCTGTTTCTGAAACTGATACAAACCACAGGTCCTCTAACATTCAATGCTTTTCAGTTAAGAGCGATAAACGTGTGAGCTTCGTGAACAATGTAGCTTCGTTTGAGATGAAAAGTGACTGCGTTTACATGAAACGATTCTTGCTTGTAGGAAGACACAGAGCCTGGCATTTAACTCCGTTTCTGAAGGGAAACATACGGCACAGTTCTCATCCATGAAACACACTCTGCTTTAGAGCAAGAAGGATGCTCTTGCTTTCTAGCGTCTCTAATACAGAGGGAAACGTGAGTGTGCTCAGAACAAAAGAACTGTGTTTCCTACACACAGGGACCATATCTAGTTCAACTCTGTTTCTGAAACTGATACAAACCACAGGTCCTCTAACATCCAATGCTTTTCAGTTAAGAGTGAGAAACGGGTGAGCTTCGTGAACAATGTAGATTCATTTGAGCTGAAAAGTGACTGCGTTTACCTGAAACGAAGTCTTGCTTGTAGGAAGACACACTTCTGGCTTTTAACTCCGTTTCTGAAGGGAAACACACGGCACATTCCTCATCCATGAAACACATTCTGCTTTAGAGCTAGAAGCACGCTCTTGCTTTCTAGAGTCTCTAATAAAGAGGGAAACATGAGTGTGCTCAGAACAAAAGAACTGTGTTTCCTACACACACAGACCACATCTAGTTCAAGTCTGTTTCTGAAACAGATACAAACCACAGGTCCTCTAACATCCAATGCTTTTCAGTTAAGAGCGAGAAACGTGTGATCTTTGTGAACAATGTAACTTCGTTGGAGCTGAAAAGTGACTGCTTTTACCTGAAACGAAGTCTTGCTTGTAGGAAGGAACAGAGCCTGGCATTTAAATCCGTTTCTGACGGGAAACACACGGCACAGTTCTCATCCATGAAACACAATCTGCTTTAGAGCAAGAAGCACGCTCTTGCTTTCTAGAGTCTCTAATACAGAGGGAAACGTGAGTGTGCTCAGAACAATAGAACTGTGTTTCCTACACACACTGACCATATCTAGTTCAACTCTGTTTCTGAAACTGATACAAACCACAGGTCCTCTAACATCCAATGCTTTTCAGTTATGAGTGAGAAACGGGTGAGCTTCGTGAACAATGTAGCTTCATTTGAGCTGAAAAGTGACTGCATTTACCTGAAACAAAGTCTTGCTTGTAGGAAGACACACTTCTGGCTTTTAACTCCGTTTCTGAAGGGAAACACACGGCACAGTCCTCATCCATGAAACACATTCTGCTTTAGAGCTAGAAGCACGCTCTTGCTTTCTAGAGTCTCTAATAAAGAGGGAAACATGAGTGTGCTCAGAACAAAAGAACTGTGTTTCCTACACACACAGACCACATCTAGTTCAAGTCTGTTTCTGAAACTGATACAAACCACAGGTCCTCTAACATCCAATGCTTTTCAGTTAAGAGCGAGAAACGTGTGATCTTTGTGAACAATGTAACTTCGTTGGAGCTGAAAAGTGACTGCTTTTACCTGAAACGAAGTCTTGCTTGTAGGAAGGCACAGAGCCTGGCATTTAACTCCGTTTCTGAAGGGAAACACACGGCACAGTTCTCATCCATGAAACACAATCTGCTTTAGAGCAAGAAGCACGCTCTTGCTTTCTAGAGTCTCTAATACAGAGGGAAACGTGAGTGTGCTCAGAACAAAAGAACTGTGTTTCCTACACACACGGACCATATCTAGTTCAACTCTGTTTCTGAAACTGATACAAACCACAGGTCCTCTAACACCCAATGCTTTTCAGTTAAGAGTGAGAAACGGGTGAGCTTTGTGAACAATGTAGCTTCATTTGAGCTGAAAAGTGACTGCGTTTACCTGAAACGAAGTCTTGCTTGTAGGAAGACACACTTCTGGCTTTTAACTCTGTTTCTGAAGGGAAACACACGGCACAGTCCTCATCCATGAAACACATTCTGCTTTAGAGCTAGAAGCACGCTCTTGCTTTCTAGAGTCTCTAATAAAGAGGGAAACATGAGTGTGCTCAGAACAAAAGAACTGTGTTTCCTACACACACAGACCACATCTAGTTCAAGTCTGTTTCTGAAACTGATACAAACCACTTGTCCTCTAACATCCAATGCTTTTCAGTTAAGAGCGAGAAACGTGTGATCTTAGTGAACCATGTAACTTCGTTGGAGCTGAAAAGTGACTGCTTTTACCTGAAACGAAGTCTTGCTTGTAGGAAGGAACAGAGCCTGGCATTTAAATCCGTTTCTGACGGGAAACACACGGCACAGTTCTCATCCATGAAACACAATCTGCTTTAGAGCAAGAAGCACGCTCTTGCTTTCTAGAGTCTCTAATACAGAGGGAAACGTGAGTGTGCTCAGAACAATAGAACTGTGTTTCCTACACACACTGACCATATCTAGTTCAACTCTGTTTCTGAAACTGATACAAACCACAGGTCCTCTAACATCCAATGCTTTTCAGTTAAGAGTGAGAAACGGGTGAGCTTCGTGAACAATGTAGCTTCATTTGAGCTGAAAAGTGACTGCATTTACCTGAAACAAAGTCTTGCTTGTAGGAAGACACACTTCTGGCTTTTAACTCCGTTTCTGAAGGGAAACACACGGCACAGTCCTCATCCATGAAACACATTCTGCTTTAGAGCTAGAAGCACGCTCTTGCTTTCTAGAGTCTCTAATAAAGAGGGAAACATGAGTGTGCTCAGAACAAAAGAACTGTGTTTCCTACACACACAGACCACATCTAGTTCAAGTCTGTTTCTGAAACTGATACAAACCACAGGTCCTCTAACATCCAATGCTTTTCAGTTAAGAGCGAGAAACGTGTGATCTTTGTGAACAATGTAACTTCGTTGGAGCTGAAAAGTGACTGCTTTTACCTGAAACGAAGTCTTGCTTGTAGGAAGGCACAGAGCCTGGCATTTAACTCCGTTTCTGAAGGGAAACACACGGCACAGTTCTCATCCATGAAACACAATCTGCTTTAGAGCAAGAAGCACGCTCTTGCTTTCTAGAGTCTCTAATACAGAGGGAAACGTGAGTGTGCTCAGAACAAAAGAACTGTGTTTCCTACACACACGGACCATATCTAGTTCAACTCTGTTTCTGAAACTGATACAAACCACAGGTCCTCTAACACCCAATGCTTTTCAGTTAAGAGTGAGAAACGGGTGAGCTTTGTGAACAATGTAGCTTCATTTGAGCTGAAAAGTGACTGCGTTTACCTGAAACGAAGTCTTGCTTGTAGGAAGACACACTTCTGGCTTTTAACTCTGTTTCTGAAGGGAAACACACTGCACAGTCCTCATCCATGAAACACATTCTGCTTTAGAGCTAGAAGCACGCTCTTGCTTTCTAGAGTCTCTAATAAAGAGGGAAACATGAGTGTGCTCAGAACAAAAGAACTGTGTTTCCTACACACACAGACCACATCTAGTTCAAGTCTGTTTCTGAAACTGATACAAACCACATGTCCTCTAACATCCAATGCTTTTCAGTTAAGAGCGAGAAACGTGTGATCTTAGTGAACCATGTAACTTCGTTGGAGCTGAAAAGTGACTGCTTTTACCTGAAACGAAGTCTTGCTTGTAGGAAGGCACAGAGCCTGGCATTTAGCTCCGTTTCTGACGGGAAACACACGGCACAGTTCTCATCCATGAAACACAATCTGCTTTAGAGCAAGAAGCACGCTCTTGCTTTCTAGAATCTCTAATACAGAGGGAAACGTGAGTGTGCTCAGAACAAAAGAACTGTGTTTCCTACACACATGGACGATATCTAGTTCAACTCTGTTTCTGAAACTGATACAAACCACAGGTCCTCTAACATCCAATGCTTTTCAGTTAAGAGTGAGAAACGGGTGAGCTTTGTGAACAATGTAGCTTCATTTGAGCTGAAAAGTGACTGCGTTTACCTGAAACGAAGTCTTGCTTGTAGGAAGACACACTTCTGGCTTTTAACTCTGTTTCTGAAGGGAAACACACGGCACAGTCCTCATCCATGAAACACATTCTGCTTTAGAGCTAGAAGCACGCTCTTGCTTTCTAGAGTCTCTAATAAAGAGGGAAACATGAGTGTGCTCAGAACAAAAGAACTGTGTTTCCTACACACACAGACCACATCTAGTTCAAGTCTGTTTCTGAAACTGATACAAACCACATGTCCTCTAACATCCAATGCTTTTCAGTTAAGAGCGAGAAACGTGTGATCTTAGTGAACCATGTAACTTCGTTGGAGCTGAAAAGTGACTGCTTTTACCTGAAACGAAGTCTTGCTTGTAGGAAGGAACAGAGCCTGGCATTTAAATCCGTTTCTGACGGGAAACACACGGCACAGTTCTCATCCATGAAACACAATCTGCTTTAGAGCAAGAAGCACGCTCTTGCTTTCTAGAGTCTCTAATACAGAGGGAAACGTGAGTGTGCTCAGAACAATAGAACTGTGTTTCCTACACACACTGACCATATCTAGTTCAACTCTGTTTCTGAAACTGATACAAACCACAGGTCCTCTAACATCCAATGCTTTTCAGTTAAGAGTGAGAAACGGGTGAGCTTCGTGAACAATGTAGCTTCATTTGAGCTGAAAAGTGACTGCATTTACCTGAAACAAAGTCTTGCTTGTAGGAAGACACACTTCTGGCTTTTAACTCCGTTTCTGAAGGGAAACACACGGCACAGTCCTCATCCATGAAACACATTCTGCTTTAGAGCTAGAAGCACGCTCTTGCTTTCTAGAGTCTCTAATAAAGAGGGAAACATGAGTGTGCTCAGAACAAAAGAACTGTGTTTCCTACACACACAGACCACATCTAGTTCAAGTCTGTTTCTGAAACTGATACAAACCACAGGTCCTCTAACATCCAATGCTTTTCAGTTAAGAGCGAGAAACGTGTGATCTTTGTGAACAATGTAACTTCGTTGGAGCTGAAAAGTGACTGCTTTTACCTGAAACGAAGTCTTGCTTGTAGGAAGGCACAGAGCCTGGCATTTAACTCCGTTTCTGAAGGGAAACACACGGCACAGTTCTCATCCATGAAACACAATCTGCTTTAGAGCAAGAAGCACGCTCTTGCTTTCTAGAGTCTCTAATACAGAGGGAAACGTGAGTGTGCTCAGAACAAAAGAACTGTGTTTCCTACACACACGGACCATATCTAGTTCAACTCTGTTTCAGAAACTGATACAAACCACAGGTCCTCTAACACCCAATGCTTTTCAGTTAAGAGTGAGAAACGGGTGAGCTTTGTGAACAATGTAGCTTCATTTGAGCTGAAAAGTGACTGCGTTTACCTGAAACGAAGTCTTGCTTGTAGGAAGACACACTTCTGGCTTTTAACTCTGTTTCTGAAGGGAAACACACTGCACAGTCCTCATCCATGAAACACATTCTGCTTTAGAGCTAGAAGCACGCTCTTGCTTTCTAGAGTCTCTAATAAAGAGGGAAACATGAGTGTGCTCAGAACAAAAGAACTGTGTTTCCTACACACACAGACCACATCTAGTTCAAGTCTGTTTCTGAAACTGATACAAACCACATGTCCTCTAACATCCAATGCTTTTCAGTTAAGAGCGAGAAACGTGTGATCTTAGTGAACCATGTAACTTCGTTGGAGCTGAAAAGTGACTGCTTTTACCTGAAACGAAGTCTTGCTTGTAGGAAGGCACAGAGCCTGGCATTTAGCTCCGTTTCTGACGGGAAACACACGGCACAGTTCTCATCCATGAAACACAATCTGCTTTAGAGCAAGAAGCACGCTCTTGCTTTCTAGAATCTCTAATACAGAGGGAAACGTGAGTGTGCTCAGAACAAAAGAACTGTGTTTCCTACACACATGGACGATATCTAGTTCAACTCTGTTTCTGAAACTGATACAAACCACAGGTCCTCTAACATCCAATGCTTTTCAGTTAAGAGCGAGACACGTGTGGGCTTCGTGAACAATGTTGCTTCGTTTGAGGTGAAAAGTGACTGCGTTTACATGAAACGAAGTCTTGCTTGAAGAAAGACACAGAGCCTGGCATTTAACTCCGTTTCTGAAGGGAAACACACGGCACAGTCCTCATCCATGAAACACACTCTGCTTTAGAGTAAGAAGCACGCTCTTGCTTTCTAGAATCTCTAATACAGAGGGAAACGTGAGTGTGCTCAGAAAAAAAGAACTGTGTTTCCTACACACGGACCATATCTAGTTCAACTCTGTTTCTGAAACTGATACAAACCACAGGTCCTCTAACATCCAATGCTTTTCAGTTAAGAGCGCGAAACGTGTGAGCTTCGTGAACAATGTAGCTTCGTTTGAGCTGAAAAGTGACTGTGTTTACCTGAAACGAAGTCTTCCTTGAAGAAAGACACATAGCCTAGCATTGAACTCCTTTTCTGAAGGGAAACACACGGCACAGTTCTCATCCATGAAACACACTCTGCATTAGAGCAAGAAGCACGCTCTTGCTTTCTAGAGTCTCTACTACAGAGGGAAACATGAGTGTGCTCAGAACAAAAGAACTGTGTTTCCTACACACAGACTATATCTAGTTCAACTCTGTTTCAGAAACTGATACAAACCACAGGTCCTCTAACATCCAATGCTTTTCAGTTAAGAGCGAGAAACGTGTGATCTTTGTGAACAATGTAACTTCGTTGGAGCTGAAAAGTGACTGCTTTTACCTGAAACGAAGTCTTGCTTGTAGGAAGGCACAGAGCCTGGCATTTAACTCCGTTTCTGACGGGAAACACACGGCACAGTTCTCATCCATGAAACACAATCTGCTTTAGAGCAAGAAGCACGCTCTTGCTTTCTAGATTCTCTAATACAGAGGGAAACGTGAGTGTGCTCAGAACAAAAGAACTGTGTTTCCTACACACACGGACCATATCTAGTTCAACTCTGTTTCTGAAACTGATACAAACCACAGGTCCTCTAACATCCAATGCTTTTCAGTTAAGAGTGAGAAACGGGTGAGCTTCGTGAACAATGTAGCTTCATTTGAGCTGAAAAGTGACTGCGTTTACCTGAAACGAAGTCTTGCTTGTAGGAAGACACACTTCTGGCTTTTAACTCCGTTTCTGAAGGGAAACACACGGCACAGTCCTCATCCATGAAACACATTCTGCTTTAGAGCTAGAAGCACGCTCTTGCTTTCTAGAGTCTCTAATAAAGAGGGAAACATGAGTGTGCTCAGAACAAAAGAACTGTGTTTCCTACACACACAGACCACATCTAGTTCAAGTCTGTTTCTGAAACTGATACAAAAAAAAGGTCCTCTAACATCCAATGCTTTTCAGTTAAGAGCGAGAAACGTGTGATCTTTGTGCACAATGTAACTTCGTTGGAGCTGAAAAGTGACTGCTTTTACCTGAAACGAAGTCTTGCTTGTAGGAAGGCACAGAGCCTGGCATTTAACTCCGTTTCTGACGGGAAACACAGGGCACAGTTCTCATCCATGAAACACAATCTGCTTTAGAGCAAGAAGCACGCTCTTGCTTTCTAGAATCTCTAATACAGAGGGAAACGTGAGTGTGCTCAGAACAAAAGAACTGTGTTTCCTACACACAGACTATATCTAGTTCAACTCTGTTTCAGAAACTGATACAAACCACAGGTCCTCTAACATCCAATGCTTTTCAGTTAAGAGCGAGAAACGTGTGAGCTTCGTGAACAATGTAGCTTCGTTTGAGCTGAAAAGTGACTGTGTTTACCTGAAACGATGTCTTGTTTGTAGGAAGACACACGCCTGGCATTTAACTCCGTTTCGGAAGGGAAACACACGGCACAGTTCTCATCCATGAAACACACTCTGCTTTAGAGCAAGAAGCACGCTCGGGCTTTCTAGAGTCTCTAATACAAAGGGAAACGTGAGTGTGCTCAGAACAAAAGAACTGTGTTTCCTACACACAGGGCCATATGTAGTTCAACTCTGTTTCTGAAACTGATACAAACCACAGGTCCTCTAACATTCAATGCTTTTCAGTTAAGAGCGATAAACGTGTGAGCTTCGTGAACAATGTAGCTTCGTTTGAGATGAAAAGTGACTGCGTTTACATGAAACGATTCTTGCTTGTAGGAAGACACAGAGCCTGGCATTTAACTCCGTTTCTGAAGGGAAACATACGGCACAGTTCTCATCCATGAAACACACTCTGCTTTAGAGCAAGAAGGATGCTCTTGCTTTCTAGCGTCTCTAATACAGAGGGAAACGTGAGTGTGCTCAGAACAAAAGAACTGTGTTTCCTACACACAGGGACCATATCTAGTTCAACTCTGTTTCTGAAACTGATACAAACCACAGGTCCTCTAACATCCATGCTTTTCAGTTAAGAGCGAGAAACGGGTGAGCTTCGTGAACAATGTAGTTTCGTTTGAGCTGAAAAGTGACTGCGTTTACCTGAAACAAAGTCTTGCTTGTAGGAAGACACACTTTTGGCAATTAACTCCGTTTCTGAAGGGAAACACATGGCACAGTCCTCTTCCATGAAACACATTCTGCTTTAGAGCAAGAAGCACGCTTTTGCATTCTAGAGTCTCTAATAAAGAGGGAAACGTGAGTGTGCTTGGAACAAAAGAACTGTGTTTCCTACACACACAGACCATATCTAATTCAACTCTGTTTCTGAAACTGATACAAACCACAGGTCTTCTAACATCCAATGCTTTTCAGTTAAGAGCGAGAAACGTGTGTGCTTTGTGAACAATGTAACGTCGTTTGAGCTGAAAAGTGATTGCTTTTACCTGAAACGAAGTCTTGCTTGTAGGAAGACACACGCCTGGCATTTAACTCCGTTTCTGAAGGGAAACACATGGCACAGTTCTCATCCATGAAACACACTCTGCTTTAGAGCAAGAAGCACGCTCTTGCTTTCTAGAGTCTCTAATACAGAGGGAAACGTGAGTGTGCTCAGAACAAAAGAACTGTGTTTCCTACACACACTGACCATATCTAGTTCAACTCTGTTTCTGAAACTGATACAAACCACAGGTCCTCTAACATCCAATGCTTTTCAGTTAAGAGTGAGAAACGGGTGAGCTTCGTGAACAATGTAGCTTCATTTGAGCTGAAAAGTGACTGCGTTTACCTGAAACGAAGTCTTGCTTGTAGGAAGACACACTTCTGGCTTTTAACTCCGTTTCTGAAGGGAAACACACGGCACAGTCCTCATCCATGAAACACATTCTGCTTTAGAGCTAGAAGCACGCTCTTGCTTTCTAGAGTCTCTAATAAAGAGGGAAACATGAGTGTGCTCAGAACAAAAGAACTGTGTTTCCTACACACACAGACCACATCTAGTTCAAGTCTGTTTCTGAAACTGATACAAACCACAGGTCCTCTAACATCCAATGCTTTTCAGTTAAGAGTGAGAAACGTGTGATCTTTGTGAACAATGTAACTTCGTTGGAGCTGAAAAGTGACTGCTTTTACCTGAAACGAAGTCTTGCTTGTAGGAAGGAACAGAGCCTGGCATTTAAATCCGTTTCTGACGGGAAACACACGGCACAGTTCTCATCCATGAAACACAATCTGCTTTAGAGCAAGAAGCACGCTCTTGCTTTCTAGAGTCTCTAATACAGAGGGAAACGTGAGTGTGCTCAGAACAATAGAACTGTGTTTCCTACACACACTGACCATATCTAGTTCAACTCTGTTTCTGAAACTGATACAAACCACAGGTCCTCAACATCCAATGCTTTTCAGTTAAGAGTGAGAAACGGGTGAGCTTCGTGAACAATGTAGCTTCATTTGAGCTGAAAAGTGACTGCATTTACCTGAAACAAAGTCTTGCTTGTAGGAAGACACACTTCTGGCTTTTAACTCCGTTTCTGAAGGGAAACACACGGCACAGTCCTCATCCATGAAACACATTCTGCTTTAGAGCTAGAAGCACGCTCTTGCTTTCTAGAGTCTCTAATAAAGAGGGAAACATGAGTGTGCTCAGAACAAAAGAACTGTGTTTCCTACACACACAGACCACATCTAGTTCAAGTCTGTTTCTGAAACTGATACAAACCACAGGTCCTCTAACATCCAATGCTTTTCAGTTAAGAGCGAGAAACGTGTGATCTTTGTGAACAATGTAACTTCGTTGGAGCTGAAAAGTGACTGCTTTTACCTGAAACGAAGTCTTGCTTGTAGGAAGGCACAGAGCCTGGCATTTAACTCCGTTTCTGACGGGAAACACACGGCACAGTTCTCATCCATGAAACACAATCTGCTTTAGAGCAAGAAGCACGCTCTTGCTTTCTAGAATCTCTAATACAGAGGGAAACGTGAGTGTGCTCAGAACAAAAGAACTGTGTTTCCTACACACATGGACGATATCTAGTTCAACTCTGTTTCTGAAACTGATACAAACCACAGGTCCTCTAACATCCAATGCTTTTCAGTTAAGAGCGAGACACGTGTGGGCTTCGTGAACAATGTTGCTTCGTTTGAGGTGAAAAGTGACTGCGTTTACATGAAACGAAGTCTTGCTTGAAGAAAGACACAGAGCCTGGCATTTAACTCCGTTTCTGAAGGGAAACACACGGCACAGTCCTCATCCATGAAACACACTCTGCTTTAGAGTAAGAAGCACGCTCTTGCTTTCTAGAATCTCTAATACAGAGGGAAACGTGAGTGTGCTCAGAAAAAAAGAACTGTGTTTCCTACACACGGACCATATCTAGTTCAACTCTGTTTCTGAAACTGATACAAACCACAGGTCCTCTAACATCCAATGCTTTTCAGTTAAGAGCGCGAAACGTGTGAGCTTCGTGAACAATGTAGCTTCGTTTGAGCTGAAAAGTGACTGTGTTTACCTGAAACGAAGTCTTCCTTGAAGAAAGACACATAGCCTAGCATTGAACTCCTTTTCTGAAGGGAAACACACGGCACAGTTCTCATCCATGAAACACACTCTGCATTAGAGCAAGAAGCACGCTCTTGCTTTCTAGAGTCTCTACTACAGAGGGAAACATGAGTGTGCTCAGAACAAAAGAACTGTGTTTCCTACACACAGACTATATCTAGTTCAACTCTGTTTCAGAAACTGATACAAACCACAGGTCCTCTAACATCCAATGCTTTTCAGTTAAGAGCGAGAAACGTGTGATCTTTGTGAACAATGTAACTTCGTTGGAGCTGAAAAGTGACTGCTTTTACCTGAAACGAAGTCTTGCTTGTAGGAAGGCACAGAGCCTGGCATTTAACTCCGTTTCTGACGGGAAACACACGGCACAGTTCTCATCCATGAAACACAATCTGCTTTAGAGCAAGAAGCACGCTCTTGCTTTCTAGATTCTCTAATACAGAGGGAAACGTGAGTGTGCTCAGAACAAAAGAACTGTGTTTCCTACACACACGGACCATATCTAGTTCAACTCTGTTTCTGAAACTGATACAAACCACAGGTCCTCTAACATCCAATGCTTTTCAGTTAAGAGTGAGAAACGGGTGAGCTTCGTGAACAATGTAGCTTCATTTGAGCTGAAAAGTGACTGCGTTTACCTGAAACGAAGTCTTGCTTGTAGGAAGACACACTTCTGGCTTTTAACTCCGTTTCTGAAGGGAAACACACGGCACAGTCCTCATCCATGAAACACATTCTGCTTTAGAGCTAGAAGCACGCTCTTGCTTTCTAGAGTCTCTAATAAAGAGGGAAACATGAGTGTGCTCAGAACAAAAGAACTGTGTTTCCTACACACACAGACCACATCTAGTTCAAGTCTGTTTCTGAAACTGATACAAACCACAGGTCCTCTAACATCCAATGCTTTTCAGTTAAGAGCGAGAAACGTGTGATCTTTGTGCACAATGTAACTTCGTTGGAGCTGAAAAGTGACTGCTTTTACCTGAAACGAAGTCTTGCTTGTAGGAAGGCACAGAGCCTGGCATTTAACTCCGTTTCTGACGGGAAACACAGGGCACAGTTCTCATCCATGAAACACAATCTGCTTTAGAGCAAGAAGCACGCTCTTGCTTTCTAGAATCTCTAATACAGAGGGAAACGTGAGTGTGCTCAGAACAAAAGAACTGTGTTTCCTACACACAGACTATATCTAGTTCAACTCTGTTTCAGAAACTGATACAAACCACAGGTCCTCTAACATCCAATGCTTTTCAGTTAAGAGCGAGAAACGTGTGAGCTTCGTGAACAATGTAGCTTCGTTTGAGCTGAAAAGTGACTGTGTTTACCTGAAACGATGTCTTGTTTGTAGGAAGACACACGCCTGGCATTTAACTCCGTTTCGGAAGGGAAACACACGGCACAGTTCTCATCCATGAAACACACTCTGCTTTAGAGCAAGAAGCACGCTCGGGCTTTCTAGAGTCTCTAATACAAAGGGAAACGTGAGTGTGCTCAGAACAAAAGAACTGTGTTTCCTACACACACGGACCATATGTAGTTCAACTCTGTTTCTGAAACTGATACAAACCACAGGTCCTCTAACATTCAATGCTTTTCAGTTAAGAGCGATAAACGTGTGAGCTTCGTGAACAATGTAGCTTCGTTTGAGATGAAAAGTGACTGCGTTTACATGAAACGATTCTTGCTTGTAGGAAGACACAGAGCCTGGCATTTAACTCCGTTTCTGAAGGGAAACATACGGCACAGTTCTCATCCATGAAACACACTCTGCTTTAGAGCAAGAAGGATGCTCTTGCTTTCTAGCGTCTCTAATACAGAGGGAAACGTGAGTGTGCTCAGAACAAAAGAACTGTGTTTCCTACACACACGGACCATATCTAGTTCAACTCTGTTTCTGAAACTGATACAAACCACAGGTCCTCTAACATCCATGCTTTTCAGTTAAGAGCGAGAAACGGGTGAGCTTCGTGAACAATGTAGCTTCGTTTGAGCTGAAAAGTGACTGCGTTTACCTGAAACAAAGTCTTGCTTGTAGGAAGACACACTTTTGGCAATTAACTCCGTTTCTGAAGGGAAACACATGGCACAGTCCTCTTCCATGAAACACATTCTGCTTTAGAGCAAGAAGCACGCTCTTGCATTCTAGGGTCTCTAATAAAGAGGGAAACGTGAGTGTGCTTGGAACAAAAGAACTGTGTTTCCTACACACACAGACCATATCTAATTCAACTCTGTTTCTGAAACTGATACAAACCACAGGTCTTCTAACATCCAATGCTTTTCAGTTAAGAGCGAGAAACGTGTGTGCTTTGTGAACAATGTAACGTCGTTTGAGCTGAAAAGTGATTGCTTTTACCTGAAACGAAGTCTTGCTTGTAGGAAGACACACGCCTGGCATTTAACTCCGTTTCTGAAGGGAAACACATGGCACAGTTCTCATCCATGAAACACACTCTGCTTTAGAGCAAGAAGCACGCTCTTGCTTTCTAGAGTCTCTAATACAGAGGGAAACGTGAGTGTGCTCAGAACAAAAGAACTGTGTTTCCTACACACACTGACCATATCTAGTTCAACTCTGTTTCTGAAACTGATACAAACCACAGGTCCTCTAACATCCAATGCTTTTCAGGTAAGAGTGAGAAACGGGTGAGCTTCGTGAACAATGTAGCTTCATTTGAGCTGAAAAGTGACTGCGTTTACCTGAAACGAAGTCTTGCTTGTAGGAAGACACACTTCTGGCTTTTAACTCCGTTTCTGAAGGGAAACACACGGCACAGTCCTCATCCATGAAACACATTCTGCTTTAGAGCTAGAAGCACGCTCTTGCTTTCTAGAGTCTCTAATAAAGAGGGAAACATGAGTGTGCTCAGAACAAAAGAACTGTGTTTCCTACACACACAGACCACATCTAGTTCAAGTCTGTTTCTGAAACTGATACAAACCACAGGTCCTCTAACATCCAATGCTTTTCAGTTAAGAGCGAGAAACGTGTGATCTTTGTGAACAATGTAACTTCGTTGGAGCTGAAAAGTGACTGCTTTTACCTGAAACGAAGTCTTGCTTGTAGGAAGGAACAGAGCCTGGCATTTAAATCCGTTTCTGACGGGAAACACACGGCACAGTTCTCATCCATGAAACACAATCTGCTTTAGAGCAAGAAGCACGCTCTTGCTTTCTAGAGTCTCTAATACAGAGGGAAACGTGAGTGTGCTCAGAACAATAGAACTGTGTTTCCTACACACACTGACCATATCTAGTTCAACTCTGTTTCTGAAACTGATACAAACCACAGGTCCTCTAACATCCAATGCTTTTCAGTTAAGAGTGAGAAACGGGTGAGCTTCGTGAACAATGTAGCTTCATTTGAGCTGAAAAGTGACTGCATTTACCTGAAACAAAGTCTTGCTTGTAGGAAGACACACTTCTGGCTTTTAACTCCGTTTCTGAAGGGAAACACACGGCACAGTCCTCATCCATGAAACACATTCTGCTTTAGAGCTAGAAGCACGCTCTTGCTTTCTAGAGTCTCTAATAAAGAGGGAAACATGAGTGTGCTCAGAACAAAAGAAATGTGTTTCCTACACACACAGACCACATCTAGTTCAAGTCTGTTTCTGAAACTGATACAAACCACAGGTCCTCTAACATCCAATGCTTTTCAGTTAAGAGCGAGAAACGTGTGATCTTTGTGAACAATGTAACTTCGTTGAAGCTGAAAAGTGACTGCTTTTACCTGAAACGAAGTCTTGCTTGTAGGAAGGCACAGAGCCTGGCATTTAACTCCGTTTCTGACGGGAAACACACGGCACAGTTCTCATCCATGAAACACAATCTGCTTTAGAGCAAGAAGCACGCTCTTGCTTTCTAGAGTCTCTAATACAGAGGGAAACGTGAGTGTGCTCAGAACAAAAGAACTGTGTTTCCTACACACACGGACCATATCTAGTTCAACTCTGTTTCTGAAACTGATACAAACCACAGGTCCTCTAACACCCAATGCTTTTCAGTTAAGAGTGAGAAACGGGTGAGCTTCGTGAACAATGTAGCTTCATTTGAGCTGAAAAGTGACTGCGTTTACCTGAAACGAAGTCTTGCTTGTAGGAAGACACACTTCTGGCTTTTAACTCTGTTTCTGAAGGGAAACACACGGCACAGTCCTCATCCATGAAACACATTCTGCTTTAGAGCTAGAAGCACGCTCTTGCTTTCTAGAGTCTCTAATAAAGAGGGAAACATGAGTGTGCTCAGAACAAAAGAACTGTGTTTCCTACACACACAGACCACATCTAGTTCAAGTCTGTTTCTGAAACTGATACAAACCACATGTCCTCTAACATCCAATGCTTTTCAGTTAAGAGCGAGAAACGTGTGATCTTAGTGAACCATGTAACTTCGTTGGAGCTGAAAAGTGACTGCTTTTACCTGAAACGAAGTCTTGCTTGTAGGAAGGCACAGAGCCTGGCATTTAGCTCCGTTTCTGACGGGAAACACACGGCACAGTTCTCATCCATGAAACACACTCTGCTTTAGAGTAAGAAGCACGCTCTTGCTTTCTAGAATCTCTAATACAGAGGGAAACGTGAGTGTGCTCAGAAAAAAAGAACTGTGTTTCCTACACACGGACCATATCTAGTGCAACTCTGTTTCTGAAACTGATACAAACCACAGGTCCTCTAACATCCAATGCTTTTCAGTTAAGAGCGCGAAACGTGTGAGCTTCGTGAACAATGTAGCTTCGTTTGAGCTGAAAAGTGACTGTGTTTACCTGAAACGAAGTCTTCCTTGAAGAAAGACACATAGCCTAGCATTGAACTCCTTTTCTGAAGGGAAACACACGGCACAGTTCTCATCCATGAAACACACTCTGCATTAGAGCAAGAAGCACGCTCTTGCTTTCTAGAGTCTCTACTACAGAGGGAAACATGAGTGTGCTCAGAACAAAAGAACTGTGTTTCCTACACACAGACTATATCTAGTTCAACTCTGTTTCAGAAACTGATACAAACCACAGGTCCTCTAACATCCAATGCTTTTCAGTTAAGAGCGAGAAACGTGTGATCTTTGTGAACAATGTAACTTCGTTGGAGCTGAAAAGTGACTGCTTTTACCTGAAACGAAGTCTTGCTTGTAGGAAGGCACAGAGCCTGGCATTTAACTCCGTTTCTGACGGGAAACACACGGCACAGTTCTCATCCATGAAACACAATCTGCTATAGAGCAAGAAGCACGCTCTTGCTTTCTAGATTCTCTAATACAGAGGGAAACGTGAGTGTGCTCAGAACAAAAGAACTGTGTTTCCTACACACACGGACCATATCTAGTTCAACTCTGTTTCTGAAACTGATACAAACCACAGGTCCTCTAACATCCAATGCTTTTCAGTTAAGAGTGAGAAACGGGTGAGCTTCGTGAACAATGTAGCTTCATTTGAGCTGAAAAGTGACTGCGTTTACCTGAAACGAAGTCTTGCTTGTAGGAAGACACACTTCTGGCTTTTAACTCCGTTTCTGAAGGGAAACACACGGCACAGTCCTCATCCATGAAACACATTCTGCTTTAGAGCTAGAAGCACGCTCTTGCTTTCTAGAGTCTCTAATAAAGAGGGAAACATGAGTGTGCTCAGAACAAAAGAACTGTGTTTCCTACACACACAGACCACATCTAGTTCAAGTCTGTTTCTGAAACTGATACAAACCACAGGTCCTCTAACATCCAATGCTTTTCAGTTAAGAGCGAGAAACGTGTGATCTTTGTGCACAATGTAACTTCGTTGGAGCTGAAAAGTGACTGCTTTTACCTGAAACGAAGTCTTGCTTGTAGGAAGGCACAGAGCCTGGCATTTAACTCCGTTTCTGACGGGAAACACAGGGCACAGTTCTCATCCATGAAACACAATCTGCTTTAGAGCAAGAAGCACGCTCTTGCTTTCTAGAATCTCTAATACAGAGGGAAACGTGAGTGTGCTCAGAACAAAAGAACTGTGTTTCCTACACACAGACTATATCTAGTTCAACTCTGTTTCAGAAACTGATACAAACCACAGGTCCTCTAACATCCAATGCTTTTCAGTTAAGAGCGAGAAACGTGTGAGCTTCGTGAACAATGTAGCTTCGTTTGAGCTGAAAAGTGACTGTGTTTACCTGAAACGATGTCTTGTTTGTAGGAAGACACACGCCTGGCATTTAACTCCGTTTCGGAAGGGAAACACACGGCACAGTTCTCATCCATGAAACACACTCTGCTTTAGAGCAAGAAGCACGCTCGGGCTTTCTAGAGTCTCTAATACAAAGGGAAACGTGAGTGTGCTCAGAACAAAAGAACTGTGTTTCCTACACACACGGACCATATGTAGTTCAACTCTGTTTCTGAAACTGATACAAACCACAGGTCCTCTAACATTCAATGCTTTTCAGTTAAGAGCGATAAACGTGTGAGCTTCGTGAACAATGTAGCTTCGTTTGAGATGAAAAGTGACTGCGTTTACATGAAACGATTCTTGCTTGTAGGAAGACACAGAGCCTGGCATTTAACTCCGTTTCTGAAGGGAAACATACGGCACAGTTCTCATCCATGAAACACACTCTGCTTTAGAGCAAGAAGGATGCTCTTGCTTTCTAGCGTCTCTAATACAGAGGGAAACGTGAGTGTGCTCAGAACAAAAGAACTGTGTTTCCTACACACACGGACCATATCTAGTTCAACTCTGTTTCTGAAACTGATACAAACCACAGGTCCTCTAACACCCAATGCTTTTCAGTTAAGAGTGAGAAACGGGTGAGCTTCATGAACAATGTAGCTTCATTTGAGCTGAAAAGTGACTGCGTTTACCTGAAACGAAGTCTTGCTTGTAGGAAGACACACTTCTGGCTTTTAACTCTGTTTCTGAAGGGAAACACACGGCACAGTCCTCATCCATGAAACACATTCTGCTTTAGAGCTAGAAGCACGCTCTTGCTTTCTAGAGTCTCTAATAAAGAGGGAAACATGAGTGTGCTCAGAACAAAAGAACTGTGTTTCCTACACACACAGACCACATCTAGTTCAAGTCTGTTTCTGAAACTGATACAAACCACATGTCCTCTAACATCCAATGCTTTTCAGTTAAGAGCGAGAAACGTGTGATCTTAGTGAACCATGTAACTTCGTTGGAGCTGAAAAGTGACTGCTTTTACCTGAAACGAAGTCTTGCTTGTAGGAAGGCACAGAGCCTGGCATTTAGCTCCGTTTCTGACGGGAAACACACGGCACAGTTCTCATCCATGAAACACAATCTGCTTTAGAGCAAGAAGCACGCTCTTGCTTTCTAGAGTCTCTAATACAGAGGGAAACGTGAGTGTGCTCAGAACAAAAGAACTGTGTTTCCTACACACATGGACGATATCTAGTTCAACTCTGTTTCTGAAACTGATACAAACCACAGGTCCTCTAACATCCAATGCTTTTCAGTTAAGAGCGAGACACGTGTGGGCTTCGTGAACAATGTTGCTTCGTTTGAGGTGAAAAGTGACTGTGTTTACATGAAACGAAGTCTTGCTTGAAGAAAGACACAGAGCCTGGCATTTAACTCCGTTTCTGAAGGGAAACACACGGCACAGTCCTCATCCATGAAACACACTCTGCTTTAGAGTAAGAAGCACGCTCTTGCTTTCTAGAATCTCTAATACAGAGGGAAACGTGAGTGTGCTCAGAAAAAAAGAACTGTGTTTCCTACACACGGACCATATCTAGTTCAACTCTGTTTCTGAAACTGATACAAACCACAGGTCCTCTAACATCCAATGCTTTTCAGTTAAGAGCGCGAAACGTGTGAGCTTCGTGAACAATGTAGCTTCGTTTGAGCTGAAAAGTGACTGTGTTTACCTGAAACGAAGTCTTCCTTGAAGAAAGACACATATCCTAGCATTGAACTCCTTTTCTGAAGGGAAACACACGGCACAGTTCTCATCCATGAAACACACTCTGCATTAGAGCAAGAAGCACGCTCTTGCTTTCTAGAGTCTCTACTACAGAGGGAAACATGAGTGTGCTCAGAACAAAAGAACTGTGTTTCCTACACACAGACTATATCTAGTTCAACTCTGTTTCAGAAACTGATACAAACCACAGGTCCTCTAACATCCAATGCTTTTCAGTTAAGAGCGAGAAACGTGTGATCTTTGTGAACAATGTAACTTCGTTGGAGCTGAAAAGTGACTGCTTTTACCTGAAACGAAGTCTTGCTTGTAGGAAGGCACAGAGCCTGGCATTTAACTCCGTTTCTGACGGGAAACACACGGCACAGTTCTCATCCATGAAACACAATCTGCTTTAGAGCAAGAAGCACGCTCTTGCTTTCTAGATTCTCTAATACAGAGGGAAACGTGAGTGTGCTCAGAACAAAAGAACTGTGTTTCCTACACACACGGACCATATCTAGTTCAACTCTGTTTCTGAAACTGATACAAACCACAGGTCCTCTAACATCCAATGCTTTTCAGTTAAGAGTGAGAAACGGGTGAGCTTCGTGAACAATGTAGCTTCATTTGAGCTGAAAAGTGACTGCGTTTACCTGAAACGAAGTCTTGCTTGTAGGAAGACACACTTCTGGCTTTTAACTCCGTTTCTGAAGGGAAACACACGGCACAGTCCTCATCCATGAAACACATTCTGCTTTAGAGCTAGAAGCACGCTCTTGCTTTCTAGAGTCTCTAATAAAGAGGGAAACATGAGTGTGCTCAGAACAAAAGAACTGTGTTTCCTACACACACAGACCACATCTAGTTCAAGTCTGTTTCTGAAACTGATACAAACCACAGGTCCTCTAACATCCAATGCTTTTCAGTTAAGAGCGAGAAACGTGTGATCTTTGTGCACAATGTAACTTCGTTGGAGCTGAAAAGTGACTGCTTTTACCTGAAACGAAGTCTTGCTTGTAGGAAGGCACAGAGCCTGGCATTTAACTCCGTTTCTGACGGGAAACACAGGGCACAGTTCTCATCCATGAAACACAATCTGCTTTAGAGCAAGAAGCACGCTCTTGCATTCTAGAATCTCTAATACAGAGGGAAACGTGAGTGTGCTCAGAACAAAAGAACTGTGTTTCCTACACACAGACTATATCTAGTTCAACTCTGTTTCAGAAACTGATACAAACCACAGGTCCTCTAACATCCAATGCTTTTCAGTTAAGAGCGAGAAACGTGTGAGCTTCGTGAACAATGTAGCTTCGTTTGAGCTGAAAAGTGACTGTGTTTACCTGAAACGATGTCTTGTTTGTAGGAAGACACACGCCTGGCATTTAACTCCGTTTCGGAAGGGAAACACACGGCACAGTTCTCATCCATGAAACACACTCTGCTTTAGAGCAAGAAGCACGCTCGGGCTTTCTAGAGTCTCTAATACAAAGGGAAACGTGAGTGTGCTCAGAACAAAAGAACTGTGTTTCCTACACACACGGACCATATGTAGTTCAACTCTGTTTCTGAAACTGATACAAACCACAGGTCCTCTAACATTCAATGCTTTTCAGTTAAGAGCGATAAACGTGTGAGCTTCGTGAACAATGTAGCTTCGTTTGAGATGAAAAGTGACTGCGTTTACATGAAACGATTCTTGCTTGTAGGAAGACACAGAGCCTGGCATTTAACTCCGTTTCTGAAGGGAAACATACGGCACAGTTCTCATCCATGAAACACACTCTGCTTTAGAGCAAGAAGGATGCTCTTGCTTTCTAGCGTCTCTAATACAGAGGGAAACGTGAGTGTGCTCAGAACAAAAGAACTGTGTTTCCTACACACACGGACCATATCTAGTTCAACTCTGTTTCTGAAACTGATACAAACCACAGGTCCTCTAACATCCATGCTTTTCAGTTAAGAGCGAGAAACGGGTGAGGTTCGTGAACAATGTAGCTTCGTTTGAGCTGAAAAGTGACTGCGTTTACCTGAAACAAAGTCTTGCTTGTAGGAAGACACACTTTTGGCAATTAACTCCGTTTCTGAAGGGAAACACATGGCACAGTCCTCTTCCATGAAACACATTCTGCTTTAGAGCAAGAAGCACGCTCTTGCATTCTAGAGTCTCTAATAAAGAGGGAAACGTG
The DNA here is from genome assembly GCA_949786385.1 of Onychomys leucogaster. Taxonomy (NCBI): domain Eukaryota; kingdom Metazoa; phylum Chordata; class Mammalia; order Rodentia; family Cricetidae; genus Onychomys; species Onychomys leucogaster. The sequence continues at coordinate 669,159 of CATKUP010000009.1, read as the reverse complement.
AGTGTGCTTGGAACAAAAGAACTGTGTTTCCTACACACACAGACCATATCTAATTCAACTCTGTTTCTGAAACTGATACAAACCACAGGTCTTCTAACATCCAATGCTTTTCAGTTAAGAGCGAGAAACGTGTGTGCTTTGTGAACAATGTAACGTCGTTTGAGCTGAAAAGTGATTGCTTTTACCTGAAACGAAGTCTTGCTTGTAGGAAGACACACGCCTGGCATTTAACTCCGTTTCTGAAGGGAAACACACGGCACAGTTCTCATCCATGAAACACACTCTGCTTTAGAGCAAGAAGCACGCTCTTGCTTTCTAGAGTCTCTAATACAGAGGGAAACGTGAGTGTGCTCAGAACAAAAGAACTGTGTTTCCTACACACACTGACCATATCTAGTTCAACTCTGTTTCTGAAACTGATACAAACCACAGGTCCTCTAACATCCAATGCTTTTCAGTTAAGAGTGAGAAACGGGTGAGCTTCGTGAACAATGTAGCTTCATTTGAGCTGAAAAGTGACTGCGTTTACCTGAAACGAAGTCTTGCTTGTAGGAAGACACACTTCTGGCTTTTAACTCCGTTTCTGAAGGGAAACACACGGCACAGTCCTCATCCATGAAACACATTCTGCTTTAGAGCTAGAAGCACGCTCTTGCTTTCTAGAGTCTCTAATAAAGAGGGAAACATGAGTGTGCTCAGAACAAAAGAACTGTGTTTCCTACACACACAGACCACATCTAGTTCAAGTCTGTTTCTGAAACTGATACAAACCACAGGTCCTCTAACATCCAATGCTTTTCAGTTAAGAGCGAGAAACGTGTGATCTTTGTGCACAATGTAACTTCGTTGGAGCTGAAAAGTGACTGCTTTTACCTGAAACGAAGTCTTGCTTGTAGGAAGGCACAGAGCCTGGCATTTAACTCCGTTTCTGACGGGAAACACAGGGCACAGTTCTCATCCATGAAACACAATCTGCTTTAGAGCAAGAAGCACGCTCTTGCTTTCTAGAATCTCTAATACAGAGGGAAACGTGAGTGTGCTCAGAACAAAAGAACTGTGTTTCCTACACACATGGACGATATCTAGTTCAACTCTGTTTCTGAAACTGATACAAACCACAGGTCCTCTAACATCCAATGCTTTTCAGTTAAGAGCGAGACACGTGTGGGCTTCGTGAACAATGTTGCTTCGTTTGAGGTGAAAAGTGACTGCGTTTACATGAAACGAAGTCTTGCTTGAAGAAAGACACAGAGCCTGGCATTTAACTCCGTTTCTGAAGGGAAACACACGGCACAGTCCTCATCCATGAAACACATTCTGCTTTAGAGCAAGAAGCACGCTCTTGCTTTCTAGAGTCTCTAATAAAGAGGGAAACGTGAGTGTGCTCAGAACAAAACAACTGTTTTTCCTACACACGGACGATATCTAGTTCAACTCTGTTTCTGAAACTGATACAAACCACAGGTCCTCTAACATCCAATGCTTTTCAGTTAAGAGCGAGACACGTGTGGGCTTCGTGAACAATGTTGCTTCGTTTGAGGTGAAAAGTGACTGCGTTTACATGAAACGAAGTCTTGCTTGAAGAAAGACACAGAGCCTGGCATTTAACTACGTTTCTGAAGGGAAACACATGGCAGAGTTCTCTTCCATGAAACACACTCTGCTTTAGAGTATGAAGCACGCTCTTGCTTTCTAGAATCTCTAATACAGAGGGAAACGTGAGTGTGCTCAGAAAAAAAGAACTGTGTTTCCTACACACGGACCATATCTAGTTCAACTCTGTTTCTGAAACTGATACAAACCACAGGTCCTCTAACATCCAATGCTTTTCAGTTAAGAGCGCGAAACGTGTGAGCTTCGTGAACAATGTAGCTTCATTTGAGCTGAAAAGTGACTGTGTTTACCTGAAACGAAGTCTTCCTTGAAGAAAGACACATAGCCTAGCATTGAACTCCTTTTCTGAAGGGAAACACACGGCACAGTTCTCATCCATGAAACACACTCTGCATTAGAGCAAGAAGCACGCTCTTGCTTTCTAGAGTCTCTAATACAGAGGGAAACGTGAGTGTGCTCAGAACAAAAGAACTGTGTTTCCTACACACAGACTATATCTAGTTCAACTCTGTTTCAGAAACTGATACAAACCACAGGTCCTCTAACATCCAATGCTTTTCAGTTAAGAGCGAGAAACGTGTGAGCTTCGTGAACAATGTAGCTTCGTTTGAGCTGAAAAGTGACTGTGTTTACCTGAAACGATGTCTTGTTTGTAGGAAGACACACGCCTGGCATTTAACTCCGTTTCTGAAGGGAAACACACGGCACAGTTCTCATCCATGAAACACACTCTGCTTTAGAGCAAGAAGCACGCTCGGGCTTTCTAGAGTCTCTAATACAAAGGGAAACGTGAGTGTGCTCAGAACAAAAGAACTGTGTTTCCTACACACACGGACCATATGTAGTTCAACTCTGTTTCTGAAACTGATACAAACCACAGGTCCTCTAACACCCAATGCTTTTCAGTTAAGAGTGAGAAACGGGTGAGCTTCATGAACAATGTAGCTTCATTTGAGCTGAAAAGTGACTACGTTTACCTGAAACGAAGTCTTGCTTGTAGGAAGACACACTTCTGGCTTTTAACTCTGTTTCTGAAGGGAAACACACGGCACAGTCCTCATCCATGAAACACATTCTGCTTTAGAGCTAGAAGCACGCTCTTGCTTTCTAGAGTCTCTAATAAAGAGGGAAACATGAGTGTGCTCAGAACAAAAGAACTGTGTTTCCTACACACACAGACCACATCTAGTTCAAGTCTGTTTCTGAAACTGATACAAACCACATGTCCTCTAACATCCAATGCTTTTCAGTTAAGAGCGAGAAACGTGTGATCTTAGTGAACCATGTAACTTCGTTGGAGCTGAAAAGTGACTGCTTTTACCTGAAACGAAGTCTTGCTTGTAGGAAGGCACAGATCCTGGCATTTAGCTCCGTTTCTGACGGGAAACACACGGCACAGTTCTCATCCATGAAACACAATCTGCTTTAGAGCAAGAAGCACGCTCTTGCTTTCTAGAGTCTCTAATACAGAGGGAAACGTGAGTGTGCTCAGAACAAAAGAACTGTGTTTCCTACACACATGGACGATATCTAGTTCAACTCTGTTTCTGAAACTGATACAAACCACAGGTCCTCTAACATCCAATGCTTTTCAGTTAAGAGCGAGACACGTGTGGGCTTCGTGAACAATGTTGCTTCGTTTGAGGTGAAAAGTGACTGTGTTTACATGAAACGAATTCTTGCTTGAAGAAAGACACAGAGCCTGGCATTTAACTCTGTTTCTGAAGGGAAACACACGGCACAGTCCTCATCCATGAAACACACTCTGCTTTAGAGTAAGAAGCACGCTCTTGCTTTCTAGAATCTCTAATACAGAGGGAAACGTGAGTGTGCTCAGAAAAAAAGAACTGTGTTTCCTACACACGGACCATATCTAGTTCAACTCTGTTTCTGAAACTGATACAAACCACAGGTCCTCTAACATCCAATGCTTTTCAGTTAAGAGCGCGAAACGTGTGAGCTTCGTGAACAATGTAGCTTCGTTTGAGCTGAAAAGTGACTGTGTTTACCTGAAACGAAGTCTTCCTTGAAGAAAGACACATATCCTAGCATTGAACTCCTTTTCTGAAGGGAAACACACGGCACAGTTCTCATCCATGAAACACACTCTGCATTAGAGCAAGAAGCACGCTCTTGCTTTCTAGAGTCTCTACTACAGAGGGAAACATGAGTGTGCTCAGAACAAAAGAACTGTGTTTCCTACACACAGACTATATCTAGTTCAACTCTGTTTCAGAAACTGATACAAACCACAGGTCCTCTAACATCCAATGCTTTTCAGTTAAGAGCGAGAAACGTGTGATCTTTGTGAACAATGTAACTTCGTTGGAGCTGAAAAGTGACTGCTTTTACCTGAAACGAAGTCTTGCTTGTAGGAAGGCACAGAGCCTGGCATTTAACTCCGTTTCTGACGGGAAACACACGGCACAGTTCTCATCCATGAAACACAATCTGCTTTAGAGCAAGAAGCACGCTCTTGCTTTCTAGATTCTCTAATACAGAGGGAAACGTGAGTGTGCTCAGAACAAAAGAACTGTGTTTCCTACACACACGGACCATATCTAGTTCAACTCTGTTTCTGAAACTGATACAAACCACAGGTCCTCTAACATCCAATGCTTTTCAGTTAAGAGTGAGAAACGGGTGAGCTTCGTGAACAATGTAGCTTCATTTGAGCTGAAAAGTGACTGCGTTTACCTGAAACGAAGTCTTGCTTGTAGGAAGACACACTTCTGGCTTTTAACTCCGTTTCTGAAGGGAAACACACGGCACAGTCCTCATCCATGAAACACATTCTGCTTTAGAGCTAGAAGCACGCTCTTGCTTTCTAGAGTCTCTAATAAAGAGGGAAACATGAGTGTGCTCAGAACAAAAGAACTGTGTTTCCTACACACACAGACCACATCTAGTTCAAGTCTGTTTCTGAAACTGATACAAACCACAGGTCCTCTAACATCCAATGCTTTTCAGTTAAGAGCGAGAAACGTGTGATCTTTGTGCACAATGTAACTTCGTTGGAGCTGAAAAGTGACTGCTTTTACCTGAAACGAAGTCTTGCTTGTAGGAAGGCACAGAGCCTGGCATTTAACTCCGTTTCTGACGGGAAACACAGGGCACAGTTCTCATCCATGAAACACAATCTGCTTTAGAGCAAGAAGCACGCTCTTGCATTCTAGAATCTCTAATACAGAGGGAAACGTGAGTGTGCTCAGAACAAAAGAACTGTGTTTCCTACACACAGACTATATCTAGTTCAACTCTGTTTCAGAAACTGATACAAACCACAGGTCCTCTAACATCCAATGCTTTTCAGTTAAGAGCGAGAAACGTGTGAGCTTCGTGAACAATGTAGCTTCGTTTGAGCTGAAAAGTGACTGTGTTTACCTGAAACGATGTCTTGTTTGTAGGAAGACACACGCCTGGCATTTAACTCCGTTTCGGAAGGGAAACACACGGCACAGTTCTCATCCATGAAACACACTCTGCTTTAGAGCAAGAAGCACGCTCGGGCTTTCTAGAGTCTCTAATACAAAGGGAAACGTGAGTGTGCTCAGAACAAAAGAACTGTGTTTCCTACACACACGGACCATATGTAGTTCAACTCTGTTTCTGAAACTGATACAAACCACAGGTCCTCTAACATTCAATGCTTTTCAGTTAAGAGCGATAAACGTGTGAGCTTCGTGAACAATGTAGCTTCCTTTGAGATGAAAAGTGACTGCGTTTACATGAAACGATTCTTGCTTGTAGGAATACACAGAGCCTGGCATTTAACTCCGTTTCTGAAGGGAAACATACGGCACAGTTCTCATCCATGAAACACACTCTGCTTTAGAGCAAGAAGGATGCTCTTGCTTTCTAGCGTCTCTAATACAGAGGGAAACGTGAGTGTGCTCAGAACAAAAGAACTGTGTTTCCTACACACACGGACCATATCTAGTTCAACTCTGTTTCTGAAACTGATACAAACCACAGGTCCTCTAACATCCATGCTTTTCAGTTAAGAGCGAGAAACGGGTGAGGTTCGTGAACAATGTAGCTTCGTTTGAGCTGAAAAGTGACTGCGTTTACCTGAAACAAAGTCTTGCTTGTAGGAAGACACACTTTTGGCAATTAACTCCGTTTCTGAAGGGAAACACATGGCACAGTCCTCTTCCATGAAACACATTCTGCTTTAGAGCAAGAAGCACGCTCTTGCATTCTAGAGTCTCTAATAAAGAGGGAAACGTGAGTGTGCTTGGAACAAAAGAACTGTGTTTCCTACACACACAGACCATATCTAATTCAACTCTGTTTCTGAAACTGATACAAACCACAGGTCTTCTAACATCCAATGCTTTTCAGTTAAGAGCGAGAAACGTGTGTGCTTTGTGAACAATGTAACGTCGTTTGAGCTGAAAAGTGATTGCTTTTACCTGAAACGAAGTCTTGCTTGTAGGAAGACACACGCCTGGCATTTAACTCCGTTTCTGAAGGGAAACACACGGCACAGTTCTCATCCATGAAACACACTCTGCTTTAGAGCAAGAAGCACGCTCTTGCTTTCTAGAGTCTCTAATACAGAGGGAAACGTGAGTGTGCTCAGAACAAAAGAACTGTGTTTCCTACACACACTGACCATATCTAGTTCAACTCTGTTTCTGAAACTGATACAAACCACAGGTCCTCTAACATCCAATGCTTTTCAGTTAAGAGTGAGAAACGGGTGAGCTTCGTGAACAATGTAGCTTCATTTGAGCTGAAAAGTGACTGCGTTTACCTGAAACGAAGTCTTGCTTGTAGGAAGACACACTTCTGGCTTTTAACTCCGTTTCTGAAGGGAAACACACGGCACAGTCCTCATCCATGAAACACATTCTGCTTTAGAGCTAGAAGCACGCTCTTGCTTTCTAGAGTCTCTAATAAAGAGGGAAACATGAGTGTGCTCAGAACAAAAGAACTGTGTTTCCTACACACACAGACCACATCTAGTTCAAGTCTGTTTCTGAAACTGATACAAACCACAGGTCCTCTAACATCCAATGCTTTTCAGTTAAGAGCGAGAAACGTGTGATCTTTGTGCACAATGTAACTTCGTTGGAGCTGAAAAGTGACTGCTTTTACCTGAAACGAAGTCTTGCTTGTAGGAAGGCACAGAGCCTGGCATTTAACTCCGTTTCTGACGGGAAACACAGGGCACAGTTCTCATCCATGAAACACAATCTGCTTTAGAGCAAGAAGCACGCTCTTGCTTTCTAGAATCTCTAATACAGAGGGAAACGTGAGTGTGCTCAGAACAAAAGAACTGTGTTTCCTACACACATGGACGATATCTAGTTCAACTCTGTTTCTGAAACTGATACAAACCACAGGTCCTCTAACATCCAATGCTTTTCAGTTAAGAGCGAGACACGTGTGGGCTTCGTGAACAATGTTGCTTCGTTTGAGGTGAAAAGTGACTGCGTTTACATGAAACGAAGTCTTGCTTGAAGAAAGACACAGAGCCTGGCATTTAACTCCGTTTCTGAAGGGAAACACACGGCACAGTCCTCATCCATGAAACACATTCTGCTTTAGAGCAAGAAGCACGCTCTTGCTTTCTAGAGTCTCTAATAAAGAGGGAAACGTGAGTGTGCTCAGAACAAAACAACTGTTTTTCCTACACACGGACGATATCTAGTTCAACTCTGTTTCTGAAACTGATACAAACCACAGGTCCTCTAACATCCAATGCTTTTCAGTTAAGAGCGAGACACGTGTGGGCTTCGTGAACAATGTTGCTTCGTTTGAGGTGAAAAGTGACTGCGTTTACATGAAACGAAGTCTTGCTTGAAGAAAGACACAGAGCCTGGCATTTAACTACGTTTCTGAAGGGAAACACATGGCAGAGTTCTCTTCCATGAAACACACTCTGCTTTAGAGTATGAAGCACGCTCTTGCTTTCTAGAATCTCTAATACAGAGGGAAACGTGAGTGTGCTCAGAAAAAAAGAACTGTGTTTCCTACACACGGACCATATCTAGTTCAACTCTGTTTCTGAAACTGATACAAACCACAGGTCCTCTAACATCCAATGCTTTTCAGTTAAGAGCGCGAAACGTGTGAGCTTCGTGAACAATGTAGCTTCATTTGAGCTGAAAAGTGACTGTGTTTACCTGAAACGAAGTCTTCCTTGAAGAAAGACACATAGCCTAGCATTGAACTCCTTTTCTGAAGGGAAACACACGGCACAGTTCTCATCCATGAAACACACTCTGCATTAGAGCAAGAAGCACGCTCTTGCTTTCTAGAGTCTCTAATACAGAGGGAAACGTGAGTGTGCTCAGAACAAAAGAACTGTGTTTCCTACACACAGACTATATCTAGTTCAACTCTGTTTCAGAAACTGATACAAACCACAGGTCCTCTAACATCCAATGCTTTTCAGTTAAGAGCGAGAAACGTGTGAGCTTCGTGAACAATGTAGCTTCGTTTGAGCTGAAAAGTGACTGTGTTTACCTGAAACGATGTCTTGTTTGTAGGAAGACACACGCCTGGCATTTAACTCCGTTTCTGAAGGGAAACACACGGCACAGTTCTCATCCATGAAACACACTCTGCTTTAGAGCAAGAAGCACGCTCGGGCTTTCTAGAGTCTCTAATACAAAGGGAAACGTGAGTGTGCTCAGAACAAAAGAACTGTGTTTCCTACACACACGGACCATATGTAGTTCAACTCTGTTTCTGAAACTGATACAAACCACAGGTCCTCTAACATTCAATGCTTTTCAGTTAAGAGCGATAAACGTGTGAGCTTCGTGAACAATGTAGCTTCCTTTGAGATGAAAAGTGACTGCGTTTACATGAAACGATTCTTGCTTGTAGGAAGACACAGAGCCTGGCATTTAACTCCGTTTCTGAAGGGAAACTTACGGCACAGTTCTCATCCATGAAACACACTCTGCTTTAGAGCAAGAAGGATGCTCTTGCTTTCTAGCGTCTCTAATACAGAGGGAAACGTGAGTGTGCTCAGAACAAAAGAACTGTGTTTCCTACACACACGGACCATATCTAGTTCAACTCTGTTTCTGAAACTGATACAAACCACAGGTCCTCTAACATCCATGCTTTTCAGTTAAGAGCGAGAAACGGGTGAGGTTCGTGAACAATGTAGCTTTGTTTGAGCTGAAAAGTGACTGCGTTTACCTGAAACAAAGTCTTGCTTGTAGGAAGACACACTTTTGGCAATTAACTCCGTTTCTGAAGGGAAACACATGGCACAGTCCTCTTCCATGAAACACATTCTGCTTTAGAGCAAGAAGCACGCTCTTGCATTCTAGAGTCTCTAATAAAGAGGGAAACGTGAGTGTGCTTGGAACAAAAGAACTGTGTTTCCTACACACACAGACCATATCTACTTCAACTCTGTTTCTGAAACTGATACAAACCACAGGTCTTCTAACATCCAATGCTTTTCAGTTAAGAGCGAGAAACGTGTGTGCTTTGTGAACAATGTAACGTCCTTTGAGCTGAAAACTGATTGCTTTTACCTGAAACGAAGTCTTGCTTGTAGGAAGACACACGCCTGGCATTTAACTCCGTTTCTGAAGGGAAACACACGGCACAGTTCTCATCCATGAAACACACTCTGCTTTAGAGCAAGAAGCACGCTCGGGCTTTCTAGAGTCTCTAATACAGAGGGAAACGTGAGTGTGCTCAGAACAAAAAACTGTGTTTCCTACACACACAGACCATATGTAGTTCAACTCTGTTTCTGAAACTGATACAAACCACAGGTCCTCTAACATTCAATGCTTTTCCGTTAAGAGCGATAAACGTGTGAGCTTCGTGAACAATGTAGCTTCGTTTGAGATGAAAAGTGACTGCGTTTACATGAAACGATTCTTGCTTGTAGGAAGACACAGAGCCTGGCATTTAACTCCGTTTCTGAAGGGAAACATACGGCACAGTTCTCATCCATGAAACACACTCTGCTTTAGAGCAAGAAGGATGCTCTTGCTTTCTAGCGTCTCTAATACAGAGGGAAACGTGAGTGTGCTCAGAACAAAAGAACTGTGTTTCCTACACACACGGACCATATCTAGTTCAACTCTGTTTCTGAAACTGATACAAACCACAGGTCCTCTAACATCCATGCTTTTCAGTTAAGAGCGAGAAACGGGTGAGGTTCGTGAACAATGTAGCTTCGTTTGAGCTGAAAAGTGACTGCGTTTACCTGAAACAAAGTCTTGCTTGTAGGAAGACACACTTTTGGCAATTAACTCCGTTTCTGAAGGGAAACACATGGCACAGTCCTCTTCCATGAAACACATTCTGCTTTAGAGCAAGAAGCACGCTCTTGCATTCTAGAGTCTCTAATAAAGAGGGAAACGTGAGTGTGCTTGGAACAAAAGAACTGTGTTTCCTACACACACAGACCATATCTAATTCAACTCTGTTTCTGAAACTGATACAAACCACAGGTCTTCTAACATCCAATGCTTTTCAGTTAAGAGCGAGAAACGTGTGTGCTTTGTGAACAATGTAACGTCGTTTGAGCTGAAAAGTGATTGCTTTTACCTGAAACGAAGTCTTGCTTGTAGGAAGACACACGCCTGGCATTTAACTCCGTTTCTGAAGGGAAACACACGGCACAGTTCTCATCCATGAAACACACTCTGCTTTAGAGCAAGAAGCACGCTCTTGCTTTCTAGAGTCTCTAATACAGAGGGAAACGTGAGTGTGCTCAGAACAAAAGAACTGTGTTTCCTACACACACTGACCATATCTAGTTCAACTCTGTTTCTGAAACTGATACAAACCACAGGTCCTCTAACATCCAATGCTTTTCAGTTAAGAGTGAGAAACGGGTGAACTTCGTGAACAATGTAGCTTCATTTGAGCTGAAAAGTGACTGCGTTTACCTGAAACGAAGTCTTGCTTGTAGGAAGACACACTTCTGGCTTTTAACTCCGTTTCTGAAGGGAAACACACGGCACAGTCCTCATCCATGAAACACATTCTGCTTTAGAGCTAGAAGCACGCTCTTGCTTTCTAGAGTCTCTAATAAAGAGGGAAACATGAGTGTGCTCAGAACAAAAGAACTGTGTTTCCTACACACACAGACCACATCTAGTTCAAGTCTGTTTCTGAAACTGATACAAACCACAGGTCCTCTAACATCCAATGCTTTTCAGTTAAGAGCGAGAAACGTGTGATCTTTGTGAACAATGTAACTTCGTTGGAGCTGAAAAGTGACTGCTTTTACCTGAAACGAAGTCTTGCTTGTAGGAAGGCACAGAGCCTGGCATTTAACTCCGTTTCTGACGGGAAACACACAGCACAGTTCTCATCCATGAAACACAATCTGCTTTAGAGCAAGAAGCACGCTCTTGCTTTCTAGATTCTCTAATACAGAGGGAAACGTGAGTGTGCTCAGAACAAAAGAACTGTGTTTCCTACACACACGGACCATATCTAGTTCAACTCTGTTTCTGAAACTGATACAAACCACAGGTCCTCTAACATCCAATGCTTTTCAGTTAAGAGTGAGAAACGGGTGAGCTTCGTGAACAATGTAGCTTCCTTTGAGCTGAAAAGTGACTGTGTTTACCTGAAACGAAGTCTTGCTTGTAGGAAGACACACTTCTGGCTTTTAACTCCGTTTCTGAAGGGAAACACACGGCACAGTCCTCATCCATGAAACACATTCTGCTTTACAGCTAGAAGCACGCTCTTGCATTCTAGAGTCTCTAATAAAGAGGGAAACATGAGTGTGCTCAGAACAAAAGAACTGTGTTTCCTACACACACAGACCACATCTAGTTCAAGTCTGTTTCTGAAACTGATACAAACCACAGGTCCTCTAACATCCAATGCTTTTCAGTTAAGAGCGAGAAACGTGTGATCTTTGTGAACAATGTAACTTCGTAGGAGCTGAAAAGTGACTGCTTTTACCTGAAACGAAGTCTTGCTTGTAGGAAGGCACAGAGCCTGGCATTTAACTCCGTTTCTGACGGGAAACACACGGCACAGTTCTCATCCATGAAACACAATCTGCTTTAGAGAAAGAAGCACGCTCTTGCTTTCTAGAGTCTCTAATACAGAGGGAAACGTGAGTGTGCTCAGAACAAAAGAACTGTGTTTCCTACACACATGGACGATATCTAGTTCAACTCTGTTTCTGAAACTGATACAAACCACAGGTCCTCTAACATCCAATGCTTTTCAGTTAAGAGCGCGAAACGTGTGAGCTTCGTGAACAATGTAGCTTCGTTTGAGCTGAAAAGTGACTGTGTTTACCTGAAACGAAGTCTTCCTTGAAGAAAGACACATAGCCTAGCATTGAACTCCTTTTCTGAAGGGAAACACATGGCACAGTTCTCATCCATGAAACACACTCTGCATTAGAGCAAGAAGCACGCTCTTGCTTTCTAGAGTCTCTACTACAGAGGGAAACGTGAGTGTGCTCAGAACAAAAGAACTGTGTTTCCTACACACAGACTATATCTAGTTCAAATCTGTTTCAGAAACTGATACAAACCACAGGATCTCTAACATCCAATGCTTTTCAGTTAAGAGCGAGAAACGTGTGATCTTTGTGAACAATGTAACTTCGTTGGAGCTGAAAAGTGACTGCTTTTACCTGAAACGAAGTCTTGCTTGTAGGAAGGCACAGAGCCTGGCATTTAACTCCGTTTCTGACGGGAAACACACGGCACAGTTCTCATCCATGAAACACAATCTGCTTTAGAGCAAGAAGCACGCTCTTGCTTTCTAGATTCTCTAATACAGAGGGAAACGTGAGTGTGCTCAGAACAAAAGAACTGTGTTTCCTACACACACGGACCATATCTAGTTCAACTCTGTTTCTGAAACTGATACAAACCACAGGTCCTCTAACATCCAATGCTTTTCAGTTAAGAGTAAGAAACGGGTGAGCTTCGTGAACAATGTAGCTTCATTTGAGCTGAAAAGTGACTGCGTTTACCTGAAACGAAGTCTTGCTTGTAGGAAGACACACTTCTGGCTTTTAACTCCGTTTCTGAAGGGAAACACACGGCACAGTCCTCATCCATGAAACACATTCTGCTTTAGAGCTAGAAGCACGCTCTTGCTTTCTAGAGTCTCTAATAAAGAGGGAAACATGAGTGTGCTCAGAACAAAAGAACTGTGTTTCCTACACACACAGACCACATCTAGTTCAAGTCTGTTTCTGAAACTGATACAAACCACAGGTCCTCTAACATCCAATGCTTTTCAGTTAAGAGCGAGAAACGTGTGATCTTTGTGCACAATGTAACTTCGTTGGAGCTGAAAAGTGACTGCTTTTACCTGAAACGAAGTCTTGCTTGTAGGAAGGCACAGAGCCTGGCATTTAACTCCGTTTCTGACGGGAAACACAGGGCACAGTTCTCATCCATGAAACACAATCTGCTTTAGAGCAAGAAGCACGCTCTTGCTTTCTAGAATCTCTAATACAGAGGGAAACGTGAGTGTGCTCAGAACAAAAGAACTGTGTTTCCTACACACATGGACGATATCTAGTTCAACTCTGTTTCTGAAACTGATACAAACCACAGGTCCTCTAACATCCAATGCTTTTCAGTTAAGAGCGAGACACGTGTGGGCTTCGTGAACAATGTTGCTTCGTTTGAGGTGAAAAGTGACTGCGTTTACATGAAATGAAGTCTTGCTTGAAGAAAGACACAGAGCCTGACATTTAACTCCGTTTCTGAAGGGAAACACACGGCACAGTCCTCATCCATGAAACACATTCTGCTTTAGAGCAAGAAGCACGCTCTTGCTTTCTAGAATCTCTAATACAGAGGGAAACGTGAGTGTGCTCAGAACAAAAGAACTGTGTTTCCTACACACAGACTATATCTAGTTCAACTCTGTTTCAGAAACTGATACAAACCACAGGTCCTCTAACATCCAATGCTTTTCAGTTAAGAGCGAGAAACGTGTGAGCTTCGTGAACAATGTAGTTTCGTTTGAATTGAAAAGTGACTTCGTTTACCTGAAACGAAGTCTTGCGTGTAGGAAGACACACGCCTGGCATTTAACTCCGTTTCTGAAGGGAAACACACGGCACAGTTCTCTTCCATGAAACACACTCTGCTTTAGAGCAAGAGGCACGCTCTTGCTTTCTAGAGTTTCTAATACAGAGGGAAACGTGAGTGTGCTCTGAACAAAAGAACTCTGTTTCCTACACACACGGACCATATCTAGTTCAACTCTGTTTCTGAAACTGATACAAACCACAGTTCCTCTAACATCCAATGCTTCTCAGTTAAGAGCGAGAAACGTGTTGGCTTCGTGAACAATGTAGCTTCGTTTGAGGTGAAAAGTGACTGCGTTTACCTGAAAAGAAGTCTTGATTGTAGGAAGACACATGTCTGGCATTTAACTCCGTTTCTGAAGGGAAACACACGCACAGTTCTCATCCATGAAACACACTCTGCTTTAGAGCAAGAAGGATGCTCTTGCTTTCTAGCGTCTCTAATACAGAGGGAAACGTGAGTGTGCTCAGAACAAAAGAACTGTGTTTCCTACACACACGGACCATATCTAGTTCAACTCTGTTTCTGAAACTGATACAAACCACAGGTCCTCTAACATCCAATGCTTTTCAGGTAAGAGCGAGAAACGTTTGAGCTTCGTAAACAATTTAGCTTCATTAGAGCTGAAAAGTGACTGTGTTTACCTGAAAGGAAGTCTTGCTTGTAGGAAGACACACGACTGGCATTTAACTCCGTTTCTGAAGGGAAACACTCGGCACAGTTCTCATCCATGAAACACACTCTGCTTTAGAGCAAGAAGCACGCTCTTGCATTCTAGAGTCTCTAATAAAGAGGGAAACGTGAGTGTGCTTGGAACAAAAGAACTGTGTTTCCTACACACACAGACCATATCTAATTCAACTCTGTTTCTGAAACTGATACAAACCACAGGTCTTCTAACATCCAATGCTTTTCAGTTAAGAGCGAGAAACGTGTGTGCTTTGTGAACAATGTAACGTCGTTTGAGCTGAAAAGTGATTGCTTTTACCTGAAACGAAGTCTTGCTTGTAGGAAGACACACGCCTGGCATTTAACTCCGTTTCTGTAGGGAAACACACGGCACAGTTCTCATCCATGAAACACACTCTGCTTTAGAGCAAGAAGCACGCTCTTGCTTTCTAGAGTCTCTAATACAGAGGGAAACGTGAGTGTGCTCAGAACAAAAGAACTGTGTTTCCTACACACACTGACCATATCTAGTTCAACTCTGTTTCTGAAACTGATACAAACCACAGGTCCTCTAACATCCAATGCTTTTCAGTTATGAGTGAGAAACGGGTGAGCTTCGTGAACAATGTAGCTTCATTTGAGCTGAAAAGTGACTGCGTTTACCTGAAACGAAGTCTTGCTTGTAGGAAGACACACTTCTGGCTTTTAACTCCGTTTCTGAAGGGAAACACACGGCACAGTCCTCATCCATGAAACACATTCTGCTTTAGAGCTAGAAGCACGCTCTTGCTTTCTAGAGTCTCTAATACAGAGGGAAACGTGAGTGTGCTCAGAACAAAAGAACTGTGTTTCCTACACACACGGACCATATGTAGTTCAACTCTGTTTCTGAAACTGATACTAACCACAGGTCCTCTAACATTCAATGCTTTTCAGTTAAGGGCGAGACACGTGTGGGCTTCGTGAACAATGTTGCTTCGTTTGAGGTGAAAAGTGACTGCGTTTACATGAAACGAAGTCTTGCTTGAAGAAAGACACAGAGCCTGGCATTTAACTACGTTTCTGAAGGGAAACACAGGGCAGAGTTCTCTTCCATGAAACACACTCTGCTTTAGAGTATGAAGCACGCTCTTGCTTTCTAGAATCTCTAATACAGAGGGAAACGTGAGTGTGCTCAGAAAAAAAGAACTGTGTTTCCTACACACGGACCATATCTAGTTCAACTCTGTTTCTGAAACTGATACAAACCACAGGTCCTCTAACATCCAATGCTTTTCAGTTAAGAGCGCGAAATGTGTGAGCTTCGTGAACAATGTAGCTTCATTTGAGCTGAAAAGTGACTGTGTTTACCTGAAACGAAGTCTTCCTTGAAGAAAGACACATAGCCTAGCATTGAACTCCTTTTCTGAAGGGAAACACACGGCACAGTTCTCATCCATGAAACACACTCTGCATTAGAGCAAGAAGCACGCTCTTGCTTTCTAGAGTCTCTAATACAGAGGGAAACGTGAGTGTGCTCAGAACAAAAGAACTGTGTTTCCTACACACAGACTATATCTAGTTCAACTCTGTTTCAGAAACTGATACAAACCACAGGTCCTCTAACATCCAATGCTTTTCAGTTAAGAGCGAGAAACGTGTGAGCTTCGTGAACAATGTAGCTTCGTTTGAGCTGAAAAGTGACTGTGTTTACCTGAAACGATGTCTTGTTTGTAGGAAGACACACGCCTGGCATTTAACTCCGTTTCTGAAGGGAAACACACGGCACAGTTCTCATCCATGAAACACACTCTGCTTTAGAGCAAGAAGCACGCTCGGGCTTTCTAGAGTCTCTAATACAAAGGGAAACGTGAGTGTGCTCAGAACAAAAGAACTGTGTTTCCTACACACACGGACCATATCTAGTTCAACTCTGTTTCTGAAACTGATACAAACCACAGGTCCTCTAACATCCATGCTTTTCAGTTAAGAGCGAGAAACGGGTGAGGTTCGTGAACAATGTAGCTTTGTTTGAGCTGAAAAGTGACTGCGTTTACCTGAAACAAAGTCTTGCTTGTAGGAAGACACACTTTTGGCAATTAACTCCGTTTCTGAAGGGAAACACATGGCACAGTCCTCTTCCATGAAACACATTCTGCTTTAGAGCAAGAAGCACGCTCTTGCATTCTAGAGTCTCTAATAAAGAGGGAAACGTGAGTGTGCTTGGAACAAAAGAACTGTGTTTCCTACACACACAGACCATATCTACTTCAACTCTGTTTCTGAAACTGATACAAACCACAGGTCTTCTAACATCCAATGCTTTTCAGTTAAGAGCGAGAAACGTGTGTGCTTTGTGAACAATGTAACGTCCTTTGAGCTGAAAACTGATTGCTTTTACCTGAATCGAAGTCTTGCTTGTAGGAAGACACACGCCTCGCATTTAACTCCGTTTCTGAAGGGAAACACACGGCACAGTTCTCATCCATGAAACACACTCTGCTTTAGAGCAAGAAGCACGCTCGGGCTTTCTAGAGTCTCTAATACAGAGGGAAACGTGAGTGTGCTCAGAACAAAAAACTGTGTTTCCTACACACACAGACCATATGTAGTTCAACTCTGTTTCTGAAACTGATACAAACCACAGGTCCTCTAACATTCAATGCTTTTCAGTTAAGAGCGATAAACGTGTGAGCTTCGTGAACAATGTAGCTTCGTTTGAGATGAAAAGTGACTGCGTTTACATGAAACGATTCTTGCTTGTAGGAAGACACAGAGCCTGGCATTTAACTCCGTTTCTGAAGGGAAACATACGGCACAGTTCTCATCCATGAAACACACTCTGCTTTAGAGCAAGAAGGATGCTCTTGCTTTCTAGCGTCTCTAATACAGAGGGAAACGTGAGTGTGCTCAGAACAAAAGAACTGTGTTTCCTACACACACGGACCATATCTAGTTCAACTCTGTTTCTGAAACTGATACAAACCACAGGTCCTCTAACATCCATGCTTTTCAGTTAAGAGCGAGAAACGGGTGAGGTTCGTGAACAATGTAGCTTCGTTTGAGCTGAAAAGTGACTGCGTTTACCTGAAACAAAGTCTTGCTTGTAGGAAGACACACTTTTGGCAATTAACTCCGTTTCTGAAGGGAAACACATGGCACAGTCCTCTTCCATGAAACACATTCTGCTTTAGAGCAAGAAGCACGCTCTTGCATTCTAGAGTCTCTAATAAAGAGGGAAACGTGAGTGTGCTTGGAACAAAAGAACTGTGTTTCCTACACACACAGACCATATCTAATTCAACTCTGTTTCTGAAACTGATACAAACCACAGGTCTTCTAACATCCAATGCTTTTCAGTTAAGAGCGAGAAACGTGTGTGCTTTGTGAACAATGTAACGTCGTTTGAGCTGAAAAGTGATTGCTTTTACCTGAAACGAAGTCTTGCTTGTAGGAAGACACACGCCTGGCATTTAACTCCGTTTCTGAAGGGAAACACACGGCACAGTTCTCATCCATGAAACACACTCTGCTTTAGAGCAAGAAGCACGCTCTTGCTTTCTAGAGTCTCTAATACAGAGGGAAACGTGAGTGTGCTCAGAACAAAAGAACTGTGTTTCCTACACACACTGACCATATCTAGTTCAACTCTGTTTCTGAAACTGATACAAACCACAGGTCCTCTAACATCCAATGCTTTTCAGTTAAGAGTGAGAAACGGGTGAGCTTCGTGAACAATGTAGCTTCATTTGAGCTGAAAAGTGACTGCGTTTACCTGAAACGAAGTCTTGCTTGTAGGAAGACACACTTCTGGCTTTTAACTCCGTTTCTGAAGGGAAACACACGGCACAGTCCTCATCCATGAAACACATTCTGCTTTAGAGCTAGAAGCACGCTCTTGCTTTCTAGAGTCTCTAATAAAGAGGGAAACATGAGTGTGCTCAGAACAAAAGAACTGTGTTTCCTACACACAGAGACCACATCTAGTTCAAGTCTGTTTCTGAAACTGATACAAACCACAGGTCCTCTAACATCCAATGCTTTTCAGTTAAGAGCGAGAAACGTGTGATCGTTGTGAACAATGTAACTTCGTTGGAGCTGAAAAGTGACTGCTTTTACCTGAAACGAAGTCTTGCTTGTAGGAAGGCACAGAGCCTGGCATTTAACTCCGTTTCTGACGGGAAACACACAGCACAGTTCTCATCCATGAAACACAATCTGCTTTAGAGCAAGAAGCACGCTCTTGCTTTCTAGATTCTCTAATACAGAGGGAAACGTGAGTGTGCTCAGAACCAAAGAACTGTGTTTCCTACACACACGGACCATATCTAGTTCAACTCTGTTTCTGAAACTGATACAAACCACAGGTCCTCTAACATCCAATGCTTTTCAGTTAAGAGTGAGAAACGGGTGAGCTTCGTGAACAATGTAGCTTCCTTTGAGCTGAAAAGTGACTGCGTTTACCTGAAACGAAGTCTTGCTTGTAGGAAGACACACTTCTGGCTTTTAACTCCGTTTCTGAAGGGAAACACACGGCACAGTCCTCATCCATGAAACACATTCTGCTTTACAGCTAGAAGCACGCTCTTGCTTTCTAGAGTCTCTAATAAAGAGGGAAACATGAGTGTGCTCAGAACAAAAGAACTGTGTTTCCTACACACACAGACCACATCTAGTTCAAGTCTGTTTCTGAAACTGATACAAACCACAGGTCCTCTAACATCCAATGCTTTTCAGTTAAGAGCGAGAAACGTGTGATCTTTGTGAACAATGTAACTTCGTAGGAGCTGAAAAGTGACTGCTTTTACCTGAAACGAAGTCTTGCTTGTAGGAAGGCACAGAGCCTGGCATTTAACTCCGTTTCTGACGGGAAACACACGGCACAGTTCTCATCCATGAAACACAATCTGCTTTAGAGAAAGAAGCACGCTCTTGCTTTCTAGAGTCTCTAATACAGAGGGAAACGTGAGTGTGCTCAGAACAAAAGAACTGTGTTTCCTACACACATGGACGATATCTAGTTCAACTCTGTTTCTGAAACTGATACAAACCACAGGTCCTCTAACATCCAATGCTTTTCAGTTAAGAGCGAGACACATGTGGGCTTCGTGAACAATTTTGCTTCGTTTGAGGTGAAAAGTGACTGCGTTTACATGAAACGAAGTCTTGCTTGAAGAAAGACACAGAGCCTGGCATTTAACTCCGTTTCTGAAGGGAAACACACGGCACAGTCCTCATCCATGAAACACACTCTGCTTTAGAGTAAGAAGCACGCTCTTGCTTTCTAGAATCTCTAATACAGAGGGAAACGTGAGTGTGCTCAGACAAAAAGAACTGTGTTTCCTACACACGGACCATATCTAGTTCAACTCTGTTTCTGAAACTGATACAAACCACAGGTCCTCTAACATCCAATGCTTTTCAGTTAAGAGCGCGAAACGTGTGAGATTCGTGAACAATGTAGCTTCGTTTGAGCTGAAAAGTGACTGTGTTTACCTGAAACGAAGTCTTCCTTGAAGAAAGACACATAGCCTAGCATTGAACTCCTTTTCTGAAGGGAAACACATGGCACAGTTCTCATCCATGAAACACACTCTGCATTAGAGCAAGAAGCACGCTCTTGCTTTCTAGAGTCTCTACTACAGAGGGAAACGTGAGTGTGCTCAGAACAAAAGAACTGTGTTTCCTACACACAGACTATATCTAGTTCAAATCTGTTTCAGAAACTGATACAAACCACAGGATCTCTAACATCCAATGCTTTTCAGTTAAGAGCGAGAAACGTGTGATCTTTGTGAACAATGTAACTTCGTTGGAGCTGAAAAGTGACTGCTTTTACCTGAAACGAAGTCTTGCTTGTAGGAAGGCACAGAGCCTGGCATTTAACTCCGTTTCTGACGGGAAACACACGGCACAGTTCTCATCCATGAAACACAATCTGCTTTAGAGCAAGAAGCACGCTCTTGCTTTCTAGATTCTCTAATACAGAGGGAAACGTGAGTGTGCTCAGAACAAAAGAACTGTGTTTCCTACACACACGGACCATATCTAGTTCAACTCTGTTTCTGAAACTGATACAAACCACAGGTCCTCTAACATCCAATGCTTTTCAGTTAAGAGTAAGAAACGGGTGAGCTTCGTGAACAATGTAGCTTCATTTGAGCTGAAAAGTGACTGCGTTTACCTGAAACGAAGTCTTTCTTGTAGGAAGACACACTTCTGGCTTTTAACTCCGTTTCTGAAGGGAAACACACGGCACAGTCCTCATCCATGAAACACATTCTGCTTTAGAGCTAGAAGCACGCTCTTGCTTTCTAGAGTCTCTAATAAAGAGGGAAACATGAGTGTGCTCAGAACAAAAGAACTGTGTTTCCTACACACACAGACCACATCTAGTTCAAGTATGTTTCTGAAACTGATACAAACCACAGGTCCTCTAACATCCAATGCTTTTCAGTTAAGAGCGAGAAACGTGTGATCTTTGTGCACAATGTAACTTCGTTGGAGCTGAAAAGTGACTGCTTTTACCTGAAACGAAGTCTTGCTTGTAGGAAGGCACAGAGCCTGGCATTTAACTCCGTTTCTGACGGGAAACACAGGGCACAGTTCTCATCCATGAAACACAATCTGCTTTAGAGCAAGAAGCACGCTCTTGCTTTCTAGAATCTCTAATACAGAGGGAAACGTGAGTGTGCTCAGAACAAAAGAACTGTGTTTCCTACACACATGGACGATATCTAGTTCAACTCTGTTTCTGAAACTGATACAAACCACAGGTCCTCTAACATCCAATGCTTTTCAGTTAAGAGCGAGACACGTGTGGGCTTCGTGAACAATGTTGCTTCGTTTGAGGTGAAAAGTGACTGCGTTTACATGAAATGAAGTCTTGCTTGAAGAAAGACACAGAGCCTGACATTTAACTCCGTTTCTGAAGGGAAACACACGGCACAGTCCTCATCCATGAAACACATTCTGCTTTAGAGCAAGAAGCACGCTCTTGCTTTCTAGAATCTCTAATACAGAGGGAAACATGAGTGTGCTCAGAACAAAAGAACTGTGTTTCCTACACACAGACTATATCTAGTTCAACTCTGTTTCAGAAACTGATACAAACCACAGGTCCTCTAACATCCAATGCTTTTCAGTTAAGAGCGAGAAACATGTGAGCTTCGTGAACAATGTAGTTTCGTTTGAATTGAAAAGTGACTTCGTTTACCTGAAACGAAGTCTTGCGTGAAGGAAGACACACGCCTGGCATTTAACTCCGTTTCTGAAGGGAAACACACGGCACAGTTCTCTTCCATGAAACACACTCTGCTTTAGAGCAAGAGGCACGCTCTTGCTTTCTAGAGTTTCTAATACAGAGGGAAACGTGAGTGTGCTCTGAACAAAAGAACTCTGTTTCCTACACACACGGACCATATCTAGTTCAACTCTGTTTCTGAAACTGATACAAACCACAGTTCCTCTAACATCCAATGCTTCTCAGTTAAGAGCGAGAAACGTGTTGGCTTCGTGAACAATGTAGCTTCGTTTGAGGTGAAAAGTGACTGCGTTTACCTGAAAAGAAGTCTTGATTGTAGGAAGACACATGTCTGGCATTTAACTCCGTTTCTGAAGGGAAACACACGCACAGTTCTCATCCATGAAACACACTCTGCTTTAGAGCAAGAAGGATGCTCTTGCTTTCTAGCGTCTCTAATACAGAGGGAAACGTGAGTGTGCTCAGAACAAAAGAACTGTGTTTCCTACACACACGGACCATATCTAGTTCAACTCTGTTTCTGAAACTGATACAAACCACAGGTCCTCTAACATCCAATGCTTTTCAGGTAAGAGCGAGAAACGTTTGAGCTTCGTAAACAATTTAGCTTCATTAGAGCTGAAAAGTGACTGTGTTTACCTGAAAGGAAGTCTTGCTTGTAGGAAGACACACGACTGGCATTTAACTCCGTTTCTGAAGGGAAACACTCGGCACAGTTCTCATCCATGAAACACACTCTGCTTTAGAGCAAGAAGCACGCTCTTGCTTTCTAGAGTCTCTAATACAGAGGGAAACGTGAGTGTGCTCAGAACAAAAGAAATGTGTTTCCTACACACACAGTCCACATCTAGTTCAAGTCTGTTTCTGAAACTGATACAAACCACAGGTCCTCTAACATCCAATTCTTTTCAGGTAAGATCGAGAAACGTGTGAGCTTCGTGAACAATGTAGCTTCGTTTGAGCTGAAAAGTGACTGTGTTTACCTGAAACGATGTCTTGTTTGTAGGAAGACACACGCCTGGCATTTAACTCCGTTTCGGAAGGGAAACACACGGCACAGTTCTCATCCATGAAACACACTCTGCTTTAGAGCAAGAAGCACGCTCTTGCTTTCTAGAGTCTCTAATACAAAGGGAAACGTGAGTGTGCTCAGAACAAAAGAACTGTGTTTCCTACACACACGGACCATATGTAGTTCAACTCTGTTTCTGAAACTGATACTAACCACAGGTCCTCTAACATTCAATGCTTTTCAGTTAAGGGCGAGACACGTGTGGGCTTCGTGAACAATGTTGCTTCGTTTGAGGTGAAAAGTGACTGCGTTAACATGAAACGAAGTCTTGCTTGAAGAAAGACACAGAGCCTGGCATTTAACTACGTTTCTGAAGGGAAACACAGGGCAGAGTTCTCTTCCATGAAACACAATCTGCTTTAGAGTAAGAAGCACGCTCTTGCTTTCTAGAATCTCTAATACAGAGGGAAACGTGAGTGTGCTCAGACAAAAAGAACTGTGTTTCCTACACACGGACCATATCTAGTTCATCTCTGTTTCTGAAACTGATACAAACCACAGGTCCTCTAACATCCAATGCTTTTCAGTTAAGAGCGCGAAACGTGTGAGCTTCGTGAACAATGTAGCTTCGTTTGAGCTGAAAAGTGACTGTGTTTACCTGAAACGAAGTCTTCCTTGAAGAAAGACACATAGCCTAGCATTGAACTCCTTTTCTGAAGGGAAACACACGGCACAGTTCTCATCCATGAAACACACTCTGCATTAGAGCAAGAAGCACGCTCTTACTTTCTAGAGTCTCTGCTACAGAGGGAAACGTGAGTGTGCTCAGAACAAAAGTACTGTGTTTCCTACACACAGACTATATCTAGTTCAACTCTGTTTCAGAAACTGATACAAACCACAGGTCCTCTAACATCCAATGCTTTTCAGTTAAGAGCGAGAAACGTGTGAGCTTCGTGAACAATGTAGCTTCGTGTGAATTGAAAAGTGACTTCGTTTACCTGAAACGAAGTCTTGCGTGTAGGAAGACACACGCCTGGCATTTAACTCCGTTTCTGAAGGGAAACACACGGCACAGTTCTCTTCCATGAAACACACTCTGCTTTAGAGCAAGAGGCATGCTCTTGCTTTCTAGAGTCTCTAATACAGAGGGAAACGTGAGTGTGCTCTGAACAAAAGAACTGTGTTTCCTACACACACGGACCATATGTAGTTCAACTCTGTTTCTGAAACTGATACAAACCACAGTTCCTCTAACATCCAATGCTTCTCAGTTAAGAGCGAGAAACGTGTTAGCTTCGTGAACAATGTAGCTTCGTTTGAGGTGAAATGTGACTGCGTTTACCTGAAAAGAAGTCTTGATTGTAGGAAGACACATGTCTGGCATTTAACTCCGTTTCTGAAGGGAAACACACGCACAGTTCCCATCCATGAAACACACTCTGCATTAGAGCAAGAAGCACGCTCTTGCTTTCTAGAGTCTCTAATACAGAGGGAAACGTGAGTGTGCTCAGAACAAAAGAACTGTGTTTCCTACACACACGGATCATATCTAGTTCAACTCTGTTTCAGATACTGATACAAACCACAGGTCCTCTAACATCCAATGCTTTTCAGTTAAGAGCGAGAAACGGGTGAGCTTCGTGAACAATGTAGCTTCGTTTGAGGTGAAAAGTGACTGCGTTTAACTGAAACGAAGTCTTGCTTGTAGGAAGACACACTTCTGGCAATTAACTCCGTTTCTGAAGGGAAACACACGGCACAGTCCTCTTCCATGAAACACATTCTGCTTTAGAGCAAGAAGCACGCTCTTGCTTTCTAGAGTCTCTAATAAAGAGGGAAACGTGAGAGTGCTTGGAACAAAAGAACTGTGTTTCCTACACACACAGACCATATCTAATTCAACTCTGTTTCTGAAACTGATACAAACCACAGGTCTTCTAACATCCAATGCTTTTCAGTTAAGAGCGAGAAACGGGTGAGCTTTGTGAACAATGTAAAGTCGTTTGAGCTGAAAAGTGACTGCGTTTACCTGAAACGAAGTCTTGCTTGTAGGAAGACACACTTCTGGCAATTAACTCCGTTTCTGAAGGGAAACACACGACACAGTCCTCTTCCATGAAACACATTCTGCTTTAGAGCAAGAAGCATGCTCTTGCTTTCTAGAGTCTCTAATAAAGAGGGAAACGTGAGTGTGCTTGGAACAAAAGAACTGTGTTTCCTACACACACAGACCATATCTAATTCAACTATGTTTCTGAAACTGATACAAACCACAGGTCTTCTAACATCCAATGCTTTTCAGTTAAGAGCGAGAAAAGTTTGAGCTTTGTGAACAATGTAACGTCTTTGAGCTGAAAAGTGACTGCTTTTACCTGAAACGAAGTCTTGCTTGTAGGAAGGCACAGAGCCTGGCATTTAACTCCGTTTCTGACGGGAAACACACGGCACAGTTCTCATCCATGAAACACAATCTGCTTTAGAGCAAGAAGCACGCTCTTGCTTTCTAGAGTCTCTAATACAGAGGGAAACGTGAGTGTGCTCAGAACAAAAGAACTGTGTTTCCTACACACGGACCATATCTAGTTCAACTCTGTTTCTGAATCTGATACAAACCACCGGTCCTCTAACATCCAATGCTTTTCAATTAAGAGCGAGAATCTTGTGGGCTTTGTGAACAATGTTGCTTCGTTTGAGGTGAAAAGTGACTGCGTTTCCATGAAACGAAGTCTTGATTGTAGGAAGACACATGTCTGGCATTTAACTCCGTTTCTGAAGGGAAACACACGCACAGTTCTCATCCATGAAACACACTCTGCTTTAGAGCAAGAAGGATGCTCTTGCTTTCTAGCGTCTCTAATACAGAGGGAAACGTGAGTGTGCTCAGAACAAAAGAACTGTGTTTCCTACACACGGCCCATATCTAGTTCAACTCTGTTTCTGAAACTGATACAAACCACAGGTCCTCTAACATCCAATGCTTTTCAGTTAAGAGCGAGAAACGGGTGAGCTTCGTGAACAATGTAGCTTCGTTTGAGCTGAAAAGTGACTGCGTTTACCTGAAACGAAGTCTTGCTTGTAGGAAGACACACGCCTGGCATTTAACTCCGTTTCTGAAGGGAAACACACGGCACAGTTCTCATCCATGAAACACACTCTGCTTTAGAGTAAGAAGCACGCTCTTGCTTTCTAGAGTCTCTAATACAGAGGGAAACGTGAGTGTGCTCAGAACAAAAGAACTGTGTTTCCAAAACACAGAGACCACATCTAGTTCAAG
Organism: Onychomys leucogaster; assembly: GCA_949786385.1. NCBI lineage: Eukaryota > Metazoa > Chordata > Mammalia > Rodentia > Cricetidae > Onychomys > Onychomys leucogaster. The sequence goes on along the minus strand of CATKUP010000009.1, from coordinate 643,321 downwards.
TCTGTTTCTGAAACTGATACAAACCACAGGTCCTCTAACATCCAATGCTTTTCAGGTAAGAGCGAGAAACGTGTGAGCTTCGTGAACAATGTAGCTTCGTTTGAGCTGAAAAGTGACTGTGTTTACCTGAAAAGAAGTCTTGATTGTAGGAAGACACACGTCTGGCATTTAACTCCGTTTCTGAAGGGAAACACATGGCACAGTCCTCTTCCATGAAACACATTCTGCTTTAGAGCAAGAAGCACGCTCTTGCTTTCTAGAGTCTCTAATAAAGAGGGAAACGTGAGTGTGCTTGGAACAAAAAACTGTGTTTCCTACACACACAGACCATATCTAATTCAACTCTGTTTCTGAAACTGATACAAACCACAGGTCTTCTAACATCCAATGCTTTTCAGTTAAGAGCGAGAAACGTGTGAGCTTTGTGAACAATGTAACATCGTTTGAGCTGAAAAGTGATTGCTTTTATCTGAAACGAAGTCTTGCTTGTAGGAAGACACACGCCTGGCATTTAACTCCGTTTCTGAAGGGAAACACACGGCACAGTTCTCATCCATGAAACACACTCTGCTTTAGAGTAAGAAGCACGCTCTTGCTTTCTAGAGTCTCTAATACAGAGGGAAACGTGAGTGTGCTCAGAACAAAAGAACTGTGTTTCCTACACACAGAGACCACATCTAGTTCAAGTCTGTTTCTGAAACTGATACAAACCACAGGTCCTCTAACATCCAATGCTTTTCAGGTAAGAGCAAGAAACGTGTGAGCTTCGTGAACAATGTAGCTTCGTTTGAGCTGAAAAGTGACTGTGTTTACCTGAAAAGAAGTCTTGATTGTAGGAAGACACACGTCTGGCATTTAACTCCGTTTCTGAAGGGAAACACTCGGCACAGTTCTCTTCCATGAAACACACTCTGCTTTAGAGCAAGAAGGATGCTGTTGTTTCTAGAGTCTCTAATACAGAGGGAAACGTGATTGTGCTCAGAACAAAAGAACTGTGTTTCCTACACACACGGACCATATCTAGTTCAACTCTGTTTCTGAAAGTGATACAAACCACAGGTCCTCTAACATCCAATGCTTTTCAGTTAAGAGCGAGAAACATTTGAGCTTTCGTGAACAATGTAGCTTCATTTGAGCTGAAAAGTGACTGCGTTTACCTGAAACGAAGTCTTGCTTGTAGGAAGACACACTTCTGGCAATTAACTCCGTTTCTGAAGGGAAACACACGGCACAGTCCTCTTCCATGAAACACATTCTGCTTTAGAGCAAGAAGCACGCTCTTGCTTTCTAGAGTCTCTAATAAAGAGGGAAACGTGAGTGTGCTTGGAACAAAAGAACTGTGTTTCCTACACACACAGACCATAACTAATTCAACTCTGTTTCTGAAACTGATACAAACCACAGGTCTTCTAACATCCAATGCTTTTCAGTTAAGAGCAAGAAACGTGTGAGCTTTGTGAACAATGTAACGTCGTTTGAGGTGAAAAGTGACTGCGTTTTCATGAAACGAAGTCTTGCTTGAAGAAAGACACAGAGCCTGGCATTTAACTCCGTTTCTGAAGGGAAACACACGGCACAGTTCTCATCCATGAAACACACTCTGCTTTAGAGCAAGAAGCACGCTCTTGCTTTCTAGAATCTCTAATACAGAGGGAAACGTGAGTGTGCTCAGAAAAAAAGAACTGTGTTTCCTACACACACGGACCATATCTAGTTCAACTCTGTTTCTGAAACTGATACAAACCACAGGTTGTCTAACATCCAATGCTTTTCAGTTAAGAGCGAGAAACGTGTGTGCTTCGTGAACAATGTAGCTTCATTTGAGATGAAAAGTGACTGCGTTTACCTGAAACGAAGTCTTGCTTGTAGGAAGACACACGCCTGGCATTTAACTCCGTTTCTGAAGGGAAACATACGGCACAGTTCTCATCCATGAAACACACTCTGCTTTAGAGCAAGAAGCACGCTCTTGCTTTCTAGAGTCTCTAATACAGAGGGAAACATGAGTGTGCTCAGAACAAAAGAACTGTGTTTCCTACACACACAGACCACATCTAGTTCATGTCTGTTTCTGAAACTGATACAAACCACAGGTCCTCTAACATCCAATGCTTTTCAGTTAAGAGCGAGAAACGTGTGATCTTCGTGAACAATGTAACTTCGTTGGAGCTGAAAAGTGACTGCTTTTACCTGAAACGAAGTCTTGCTTGTAGGAAGGCACAGAGCCTGGCATTTAAATCCGTTTCTGACGGGAAACACACGGCACAGTTCTCATCCATGAAACACAATCTGCTTTAGAGCAAGAAGCACGCTCTTGCTTTCTAGAGTCTCTAATACAGAGGGAAACGTGAGTGTGCTCAGAACAAAAGAACTGTGTTTCCTACACACATGGACGATATCTAGTTCAACTCTGTTTCTGAAACTGATACAAACCACAGGTCCTCTAACATCCAATGCTTTTCAGTTAAGAGCGAGATACGTGTGGGCTTTGTGAACAATGTTGCTTCGTTTGATGTGAAAAGTGACTGCGTTTACATGAAACGAAGTCTTGCTTGAAGAAAGACAGAGAGCCTGGCATTTAACTCCGTTTCTGACGGGAAACACACGGCACAGTTCTCATCCATGAAACACAATCTGCTTTAGAGGAAGAAGCACGCTCTTGCTTTCTAGAGTCTCTAATACAGAGGGAAACATGAGTGTGCTCAGAACAAAACAACTGTTTTTCCTACACACGGACGATATCTAGTTCACCTCTGTTTCTGAAACTGATACAAACCACAGGTTGTCTAACATCCAATGCTTTTCACTTAAGAGCGAGACACGTGTGGGCTTCGTGAACAATGTTGCTTCGTTTGAGGTGAAAAGTGACTGCGTTTACATGAAACGAAGTCTTGCTTGAAGAAAGACCCAGAGCCTGGCATTTAACTCCGTTTCTGAAGGGAAACACAGGGCACAGTTCTCTTCCATGAAACACACTCTGCTTTAGAGTAAGAAGCACGCTCTTGCTTTCTAGAATCTCTAATACAGAGGGAAACGTGAGTGTGCTCAGAAAAAAAGAACTGTGTTTCCTACACACGGACCATATCTAGTTCAACTCTGTTTCTGAAACTGATACAAACCACAGGTCCTCTAACATCCAATGCTTTTCAGTTAAGAGCGCGAAACGTGTGAGCTTCGTGAACAATGTAGCTTCGTTTGAGCTGAAAAGTGACTGTGTTTACCTGAAACGAAGTCTTCCTTGAAGAAAGACACATAGCCTAGCATTGAACTCCTTTTCTGAAGGGAAACACACGGCACAGTTCTCATCCATGAAACACACTCTGCATTAGAGCAAGAAGCACGCTCTTGCTTTCTAGAGTCTCTACTACAGAGGGAAACGTGAGTGTGCTCAGAAAAAAAGAACTGTGTTTCCTACACACGGACCATATCTAGTTCAACTCTGTTTCTGAAACTGATACAAACCACAGGTCCTCTAACATCCAATGCTTTTCAGTTAAGAGCGCGAAACGTGTGAGCTTCGTGAACAATGTAGCTTCGTTTGAGGTGAAAAGTGACTGCGTTTCCATGAAACGAAGTCTTGATTGTAGGAAGACACACTTCTGGCAATTAACTCCGTTTCTGAAGGGAAACACATGGCACAGTCCTCTTCCATGAAACACATTCTGCTTTAGAGCAAGAAGCACGCTCTTGCTTTCTAGAGTCTCTAATAAAGAGGGAAACGTGAGTGTGCTTGGAACAAAAAACTGTGTTTCCTACACACACAGACCATATCTAATTCAACTCTGTTTCTGAAACTGATACAAACCACAGGTCTTCTAACATCCAATGCTTTTCAGTTAAGAGCGAGAAACGTGTGAGCTTTGTGAACAATGTAACATCGTTTTAGCTGAAAAGTGATTGCTTTTACCTGAAACGAAGTCTTGCTTGTAGGAAGACACACGCCTGGCATTTAACTCCGTTTCTGAAGGGAAACACACGGCACAGTTCTCATCCATGAAACACACTCTGCTTTAGAGCAAGAAGCACGCTCTTGCTTTCTAGAGTCTCTAATACAGAGGGAAACGTGAGTGTGCTCAGAACAAAAGAACTGTGTTTCCTACACACAGAGACCACATCTAGTTCAAGTCTGTTTCTGAAACTGATACAAACCACAGGTCCTCTAACATCCAATGCTTTTCAGGTAAGAGCGAGAAACGTGTGAGCTTCGTGAACAATGTAGCTTCGTTTGAGCTGAAAAGTGACTGTGTTTACCTGAAAAGAAGTCTTGATTGTAGGAAGACACACGTCTGGCATTTAACTCCGTTTCTGAAGGGAAACACTCGGCACAGTTCTCTTTCATGAAACACACTCTGCTTTAGAGCAAGAAGGATGCTCTTGTTTCTAGAGTCTCTAATACAGAGGGAAACGTGAGTGTGCTCAGAACAAAAGAACTGTGTTTCCTACACACACGGACCATATCTAGTTCAACTCTGTTTCTGAAAGTGATACAAACCACAGGTCCTCTAACATCCAATGCTTTTCAGTTAAGAGCGAGAAACATTTGAGCTTTCGTGAACAATGTAGCTTCGTTTGAGGTGAAATGTGACTGCGTTTACCTGAAAAGAAGTCATGATTGTAGGAAGACACATGTCTGGCATTTAACTCCGTTTCTGAAGGGAAACACACGCACAGTTCTCATCCATGAAACACACTCTGCTTTAGAGCAAGAAGGATGCTCTTCCTTTCTAGCGTCTCTAATACAGAGGGAAACGTGAGTGTGCTCAGAACAAAAGAACTGTGTTTCCTACACACACGGACCATATCTAGTTCAACTCTGTTTCTGAAACTGATACAAACCACAGGTCCTCTAACATCCAATGCTTTTCAGTTAAGAGCGAGAAACGGGTGAGCTTCGTGAACAATGTAGCTTCATTTGAGCTGAAAAGTGACTGCGTTTACCTGAAACGAAGTCTTGCTTGTAGGAAGACACACTTCTGGCAATTAACTCCGTTTCTGAAGGGAAACACACGGCACAGTCCTCTTCCATGAAACACATTCTGCTTTAGAGCAAGAAGCACGCACTTCTTTCTAGAGTCTCTAATAAAGAGGGAAACGTGAGTGTGCTTGGAACAAAAGAACTGTGTTTCCTACACACACAGACCATATCTAATTCAACTCTGTTTCTGAAACTGATACAAACCACAGGTCTTCTAACATCCAATGCTTTTCAGTTAAGAGCGAGAAACGTGTGAGCTTTGTGAACAATGTAACGTCATTTGAGGTGAAAAGTGACTGCATTTTCATGAAACGAAGTCTTGCTTGAAGAAAGACACAGAGCCTGGCATTTAACTCCGTTTCTGAAGGGAAACACACGGCACAGTTCTCATCCATGAAACACACTCTGCTTTAGAGCAAGAAGCACGCTCTTGCTTTCTAGAATCTCTAATACAGAGGGAAACGTGAGTGTGCTCAGAACAAAAGAACTGTGTTTCCTACACACACGGACCATATCTAGTTCAACTCTGTTTCTGAAACTGATACAAACCACAGGTTGTCTAACATCCAATGCTTTTCAGTTAAGAGCGAGACACGTGTGGGCTTCGTGAACAATGTTGCTTCGTTTGAGGTGAAAAGTGACTGCGTTTACATGAAACGAAGTCTTGCTTGAAGAAAGACCCAGAGCCTGGCATTTAACTCTGTTTCTGAAGGGAAACACAGGGCACAGTTCTCTTCCATGAAACACACTCTGCTTTAGAGTAAGAAGCACGCTCTTGCTTTCTAGAATCTCTAATACAGAGGGAAACGTGAGTGTGCTCAGAAAAAAAGAACTGTGTTTCCTACACACGGACCATATCTAGTTCAACTCTGTTTCTGAAACTGATACAAACCACAGGTCCTCTAACATCCAATGCTTTTCAGTTAAGAGCGCGAAACGTGTGAGCTTCGTGAACAATGTAGCTTCGTTTGAGCTGAAAAGTGACTGTGTTTACCTGAAACGAAGTCTTCCTTGAAGAAAGACACATAGCCTAGCATTGAACTCCTTTTCTGAAGGGAAACACACGGCACAGTTCTCATCCATGAAACACACTCTGCATTAGAGCAAGAAGCACGCTCTTGCTTTCTAGAGTCTCTACTACAGAGGGAAACGTGAGTGTGCTCAGAAAAAAAGAACTGTGTTTCCTACACACGGACCATATCTAGTTCAACTCTGTTTCTGAAACTGATACAAACCACAGGTCCTCTAACATCCAATGCTTTTCAGTTAAGAGCGCGAAACGTGTGAGCTTCGTGAACAATGTAGCTTCGTTTGAGGTGAAAAGTGACTGCGTTTCCATGAAACGAAGTCTTGATTGTAGGAAGACACACTTCTGGCAATTAACTCCGTTTCTGAAGGGAAACACATGGCACAGTCCTCTTCCATGAAACACATTCTGCTTTAGAGCAAGAAGCACGCTCTTGCTTTCTAGAGTCTCTAATAAAGAGGGAAACGTGAGTGTGCTTGGAACAAAAAACTGTGTTTCCTACACACACAGACCATATCTAATTCAACTCTGTTTCTGAAACTGATACAAACCACAGGTCTTCTAACATCCAATGCTTTTCAGTTAAGAGCGAGAAACGTGTGAGCTTTGTGAACAATGTAACATCGTTTTAGCTGAAAAGTGATTGCTTTTACCTGAAACGAAGTCTTGCTTGTAGGAAGACACACGCCTGGCATTTAACTCCGTTTCTGAAGGGAAACACACGGCACAGTTCTCATCCATGAAACACACTCTGCTTTAGAGCAAGAAGCACGCTCTTGCTTTCTAGAGTCTCTAATACAGAGGGAAACGTGAGTGTGCTCAGAACAAAAGAACTGTGTTTCCTACACACAGAGACCACATCTAGTTCAAGTCTGTTTCTGAAACTGATACAAACCACAGGTCCTCTAACATCCAATGCTTTTCAGGTAAGAGCGAGAAACGTGTGAGCTTCGTGAACAATGTAGCTTCGTTTGAGCTGAAAAGTGACTGTGTTTACCTGAAAAGAAGTCTTGATTGTAGGAAGACACACGTCTGGCATTTAACTCCGTTTCTGAAGGGAAACACTCGGCACAGTTCTCTTTCATGAAACACACTCTGCTTTAGAGCAAGAAGGATGCTCTTGTTTCTAGAGTCTCTAATACAGAGGGAAACGTGAGTGTGCTCAGAACAAAAGAACTGTGTTTCCTACACACACGGACCATATCTAGTTCAACTCTGTTTCTGAAAGTGATACAAACCACAGGTCCTCTAACATCCAATGCTTTTCAGTTAAGAGCGAGAAACATTTGAGCTTTCGTGAACAATGTAGCTTCGTTTGAGGTGAAATGTGACTGCGTTTACCTGAAAAGAAGTCATGATTGTAGGAAGACACATGTCTGGCATTTAACTCCGTTTCTGAAGGGAAACACACGCACAGTTCTCATCCATGAAACACACTCTGCTTTAGAGCAAGAAGGATGCTCTTGCTTTCTAGCGTCTCTAATACAGAGGGAAACGTGAGTGTACTCAGAACAAAAGAACTGTGTTTCCTACAAACACGGACCATATCTAGTTCAACTCTGTTTCTGAAACTGATACAAACCATAGGTCCTCTAACATCCAATGCTTTTCAGTTAAGAGCGAGAAACGGGTGAGCTTCGTGAACAATGTAGCTTCATTTGAGCTGAAAAGTGACTGCGTTTACCTGAAACGAAGTCTTGCTTGTAGGAAGACACACTTCTGGCAATTAACTCCGTTTCTGAAGGGAAACACACGGCACAGTCCTCTTCCATGAAACACATTCTGCTTTAGAGCAAGAAGCACGCTCTTGCTTTCTAGAGTCTCTAATAAAGAGGGAAACGTGAGTGTGCTTGGAACAAAAGAACTGTGTTTCCTACACACACAGACCATATCTAATTCAACTCTGTTTCTGAAACTGATACAAACCACAGGTCTTCTAACATCCAATGCTTTTCAGTTAAGAGCGAGAAACGTGTGAGCTTTGTGAACAATGTAACGTCGTTTGAGGTGAAAAGTGACTGCGTTTTCATGAAACGAAGTCTTGCTTGAAGAAAGACACAGAGCCTGGCATTTAACTCCGTTTCTGAAGGGAAACACACGGCACAGTTCTCATCCATGAAACACACTCTGCTTTAGAGCAAGAAGCACGCTCTTGCTTTCTAGAATCTCTAATACAGAGGGAAACGTGAGTGTGCTCAGAACAAAAGAACTGTGTTTCCTACACACACGGACCATATCTAGTTCAACTCTGTTTCTGAAACTGATACAAACCACAGGTTGTCTAACATCCAATGCTTTTCAGTTAAGAGCGAGAAACGTGTGAGCTTCGTGAACAATGTAGCTTCATTTGAGCTGAAAAGTGACTGCGTTTACCTGAAACGAAGTCTTGCGTGTAGGAAGACACACGCCTGGCATTTAACTCCGTTTCTGAAGGGAAACATATGGCACAGTTCTCATCCATGAAACACACTCTGCTTTAGAGCAAGAAGCACGCTCTGGCTTTCTAGAGTCTCTTATACAGAGGGAAACGTGAGTGTGCTCAGAACAAAAGAACTGTGTTTCCTACACACACAGACCACATCTAGTTCATGTCTGTTTTTGAAACTGATACAAACCACAGTTCCTCTAACATCCAATGCTTTTCAGTTAAGAGCGAGAAACGTGTGATCTTCGTGAACAATGTAACTTCGTTGGAGCTGAAAAGTGACTGCTTTTACCTGAAACGAAGTCTTGCTTCTAGGAAGGCACAGAGCCTGGCATTTAACTCCGTTTCTGACGGGAAACACACGGCACAGTTCTCATCCATGAAACACAATCTGCTTTAGAGCAAGAAGCACGCTCTTGCTTTCTAGAGTCTCTAATACAGAGGGAAACGTGAGTGTGCTCAGAACAAAAGAACTGTGTTTCCTACACACATGGACGATATCTAGTTCAACTCTGTTTCTGAAACTGATACAAACCACAGGTCCTCTAACATCCAATGCTTTTCAGTTAAGAGCGAGACACGTGTGGGCTTCGTGAACAATGTTGCTTCGTTTGATGTGAAAAGTGACTGCGTTTACATGAAACGAAGTCTTGCTTGAAGAAAGACAGAGAGCCTGGCATTTAACTCCGTTTCTGACGGGAAACACACGGCACAGTTCTCATCCATGAAACACAATCTGCTTTAGAGCAAGAAGCACGCTCTTGCTTTCTAGAGTCTCTAATACAGAGGGAAACATGAGTGTGCTCAGAACAAAACAACTGTTTTTCCTACACACGGACGATATCTAGTTCACCTCTGTTTCTGAAACTGATACAAACCACAGGTTGTCTAACATCCAATGCTTTTCAGTTAAGAGCGAGACACGTGTGGGCTTCGTGAACAATGTTGCTTCGTTTGAGGTGAAAACAGACTGCGTTTACATGAAACGAAGTCTTGCTTGAAGAAAGACCCAGAGCCTGGCATTTAACTCCGTTTCTGAAGGGAAACACAGGGCACAGTTCTCTTCCATGAAACACACTCTGCTTTAGAGTAAGAAGCACGCTCTTGCTTTCTAGAATCTCTAATACAGAGGGAAACGTGAGTGTGCTCAGAAAAAAAGAACTGTGTTTCCTACACACGGACCATATCTAGTTCAACTCTGTTTCTGAAACTGATACAAACCACAGGTCCTCTAACATCCAATGCTTTTCAGTTAAGAGCGCGAAACATTTGAGCTTCGTGAACAATGTAGCTTCGTTTGAGCTGAAAAGTGACTGTGTTTACCTGAAACGAAGTCTTCCTTGAAGAAAGACACATAGCCTAGCATTGAACTCCTTTTCTGAAGGGAAACACACGGCACAGTTCTCATCCATGTAACACACTCTGCATTAGAGCAAGAAGCACGCATTTGCTTTCTAGAGTCTCTACTACAGAGGGAAACGTGAGTGTGCTCAGAAAAAAAGAACTGTGTTTCCTACACACGGACCATATCTCGTTCAACTCTGTTTCTGAAACTGATACAAACCACAGGTCCTCTAACATCCAATGCTTTTCAGTTAAGAGCGCGAAACGTGTGAGCTTCGTGAACAATGTAGCTTCGTTTGAGGTGAAAAGTGACTGCGTTTCCATGAAACGAAGTCTTGATTGTAGGAAGACACATGTCTGGCATTTAACTCCGTTTCTGAAGGGAAACACACGCACAGTTCTCATCCATGAAACACACTCTGCTTTAGAGCAAGAAGGATGCTCTTGCTTTCTAGCGTCTCTAATACAGAGGGAAACGTGAGTGTGCTCAGAACAAAAGAACTGTGTTTCCTACACACACGGACCATATCTAGTTCAACTCTGTTTCTGAAACTGATACAAACCACAGGTCCTCTAACATCCAATGCTTTTCAGTTAAGAGCGAGAAACGGGTGAGCTTCGTGAACAATGTAGCTTCGTTTGAGCTGAAAAGTGACTGCGTTTACCTGAAACGAAGTCTTGCTTGTAGGAAGACACACTTCTGGCAATTAACTCCGTTTCTGAAGGGAAACACATGGCACAGTCCTCTTCCATGAAACACATTCTGATTTAGAGCAAGAAGCACGCTCTTGCTTTCTAGAGTCTCTAATAAAGAGGGAAACGTGAGTGTGCTTGGAACAAAAGAACTGTGTTTCCTACACACACAGACCATATCTAATTCAACTCTGTTTCTGAAACTGATACAAACCACAGGTCTTCTAACATCCAATGCTTTTCAGTTAAGAGCGAGAAACGTGTGAGCTTTGTGAACAATGTAACGTCGTTTGAGGTGAAAAGTGACTGCGTTTTCATGAAACGAAGTCTTGCTTGAAGAAAGACACAGAGCCTGGCATTTAACTCCGTTTCTGAAGGGAAACACACGGCACAGTTCTCATCCATGAAACACACTCTGCTTTAGAGCAAGAAGCACGCTCTTGCTTTCTAGAATCTCTAATACAGAGGGAAACGTGAGTGTGCTCAGAACAAAAGAACTGTGTTTCCTACACACACGGACCATATCTAGTTCAACTCTGTTTCTGAAACTGATACAAACCACAGGTTGTCTAACATCCAATGCTTTTCAGTTAAGAGCGAGAAACGTGTGAGCTTCGTGAACAATGTAGCTTCATTTGAGCTGAAAAGTGACTGCGTTTACCTGAAACGAAGTCTTGCTTGTAGGAAGACACACGCCTGGCATTTAACTCCGTTTCTGAAGGGAAACATACGGCACAGTTCTCATCCATGAAACACACTCTGCTTTAGAGCAAGAAGCACGCTCTGGCTTTCTAGAGTCTCTTATACAGAGGGAAACGTGAGTGTGCTCAGAACAAAAGAACTGTGTTTCCTACACACACAGACCACATCTAGTTCATGTCTGTTTTTGAAACTGATACAAACCACAGTTCCTCTAACATCCAATGCTTTTCAGTTAAGAGCGAGAAACGTGTGATCTTCGTGAACAATGTAACTTCGTTGGAGCTGAAAAGTGACTGCTTTTACCTGAAACGAAGTCTTGCTTCTAGGAAGGCACAGAGCCTGGCATTTAACTCCGTTTCTGACGGGAAACACACGGCACAGTTCTCATCCATGAAACACACTCTGCTTTAGAGCAAGAAGCACGCTCTTGCTTTCTAGAGTCTCTAATACAGAGGGAAACGTGAGTGTGCTCAGAACAAAAGAACTGTGTTTCCTACACACATGGACGATATCTAGTTCAACTCTGTTTCTGAAACTGATACAAACCACAGGTCCTCTAACATCCAATGCTTTTCAGTTAAGAGCGAGACACGTGTGGGCTTCGTGAACAATGTTGCTTCGTTTGATGTGAAAAGTGACTGCGTTTACATGAAACGAAGTCTTGCTTGAAGAAAGACAGAGAGCCTGGCATTTAACTCCGTTTCTGACGGGAAACACACGGCACAGTTCTCATCCATGAAACACAATCTGCTTTAGAGCAAGAAGCACGCTCTTGCTTTCTAGAGTCTCTAATACAGAGGGAAACATGAGTGTGCTCAGAACAAAACAACTGTTTTTCCTACACACGGACGATATCTAGTTCACCTCTGTTTCTGAAACTGATACAAACCACAGGTTGTCTAACATCCAATGCTTTTCAGTTAAGAGCGAGACACGTGTGGGCTTCGTGAACAATGTTGCTTCGTTTGAGGTGAAAACAGACTGCGTTTACATGAAACGAAGTCTTGCTTGAAGAAAGACCCAGAGCCTGGCATTTAACTCCGTTTCTGAAGGGAAACACAGGGCACAGTTCTCTTCCATGAAACACACTCTGCTTTAGAGTAAGAAGCACGCTCTTGCTTTCTAGAATCTCTAATACAGAGGGAAACGTGAGTGTGCTCAGAAAAAAAGAACTGTGTTTCCTACACACGGACCATATCTAGTTCAACTCTGTTTCTGAAACTGATACAAACCACAGGTCCTCTAACATCCAATGCTTTTCAGTTAAGAGCGCGAAACGTGTGAGCTTCGTGAACAATGTAGCTTCGTTTGAGCTGAAAAGTGACTGTGTTTACCTGAAACGAAGTCTTCCTTGAAGAAAGACACATAGCCTAGCATTGAACTCCTTTTCTGAAGGGAAACACACGGCACAGTTCTCATCCATGAAACACACTCTGCATTAGAGCAAGAAGCACGCATTTGCTTTCTAGAGTCTCTACTACAGAGGGAAACGTGAGTGTGCTCAGAAAAAAAGAACTGTGTTTCCTACACACGGACCATATCTCGTTCAACTCTGTTTCTGAAACTGATACAAACCACAGGTCCTCTAACATCCAATGCTTTTCAGTTAAGAGCGCGAAACGTGTGAGCTTCGTGAACAATGTAGCTTCGTTTGAGGTGAAAAGTGACTGCGTTTCCATGAAACGAAGTATTGATTGTAGGAAGACACATGTCTGGCATTTAACTCCGTTTCTGAAGGGAAACACACGCACAGTTCTCTTCCATGAAACACACTCTGCTTTAGAGCAAGAAGGATGCTCTTGCTTTCTAGCGTCTCTAATACAGAGGGAAACGTGAGTGTGCTCAGAACAAAAGAACTGTGTTTCCTACACACACGGACCATATCTAGTTCAACTCTGTTTCTGAAACTGATACAAACCACAGGTCCTCTAACATCCAATGCTTTTCAGTTAAGAGCGAGAAACGGGTGAGCTTCGTGAACAATGTAGCTTCGTTTGAGCTGAAAAGTGACTGCGTTTACCTGAAACGAAGTCTTGCTTGTAGGAAGACACACTTCTGGCAATTAACTCCGTTTCTGAAGGGAAACACATGGCACAGTCCTCTTCCATGAAACACATTCTGATTTAGAGCAAGAAGCACGCTCTTGCTTTCTAGAGTCTCTAATAAAGAGGGAAACGTGAGTGTGCTTGGAACAAAAAACTGTGTTTCCTACACACACAGACCATATCTAATTCAACTCTGTTTCTGAAACTGATACAAACCGCAGGTCTTCTAACATCAAATGCTTTTCAGTTAAGAGCGAGAAACGTGTGAGCATCGTGAACAATGTAACATCGTTTTAGCTGAAAAGTGATTGCTTTTACCTGAAACGAAGTCTTGCTTGTAGGAAGACACACGCCTGGCATTTAACTCCGTTTCTGAAGGGAAACACACGGCACAGTTCTCATCCATGAAACACACTCTGCTTTAGAGCAAGAAGCACGCTCTTGCTTTCTAGAGTCTCTAATACAGAGGGAAACGTGAGTGTGCTCAGAACAAAAGAACTGTGTTTCCTACACACAGAGACCACATCTAGTTCAAGTCTGTTTCTGAAACTGATACAAACCACAGGTCCTCTAACATCCAATGCTTTTCAGGTAAGAGCGAGAAACGTGTGAGCTTCGTGAACAATGTAGCTTCGTTTGAGCTGAAAAGTGACTGTGTTTACCTGAAAAGAAGTCTTGATTGTAGGAAGACACACGTCTGGCATTTAACTCCGTTTCTGAAGGGAAACACTCGGCACAGTTCTCTTTCATGAAACACACTCTGCTTTAGAGCAAGAAGGATGCTCTTGTTTCTAGAGTCTCTAATACAGAGGGAAACGTGAGTGTGCTCAGAACAAAAGAACTGTGTTTCCTACACACACGGACCATATCTAGTTCAACTCTGTTTCTGAAAGTGATACAAACCACAGGTCCTCTAACATCCAATGCTTTTCAGTTAAGAGCGAGAAACATTTGAGCTTTCGTGAACAATGTAGCTTCGTTTGAGGTGAAATGTGACTGCGTTTACCTGAAAAGAAGTCATGATTGTAGGAAGACACATGTCTGGCATTTAACTCCGTTTCTGAAGGGAAACACACGCACAGTTCTCATCCATGAAACACACTCTGCTTTAGAGCAAGAAGGATGCTCTTGCTTTCTAGCGTCTCTAATACAGAGGGAAACGTGAGTGTGCTCAGAACAAAAGAACTGTGTTTCCTACACACACGGACCATATCTAGTTCAACTCTGTTTCTGAAACTGATACAAACCACAGGTCCTCTAACATCCAATGCTTTTCAGTTAAGAGCGAGAAACATTTGAGCTTCGTGAACAATGTAGCTTCGTTTGAGGTGAAAAGTGACTGCGTTTACCTGAAAAGAAGTCTTGATTGTAGGAAGACACATGTCTGGCATTTAACTCCATTTCTGAAGGGAAACACACGGACAGTTCTCATCCATGAAACACACTCTGCTTTAGAGCAAGAAGGATGCTCTTGCTTTCTAGCGTCTCTAATACAGAGGGAAACGTGAGTGTGCTCAGAACAAAAGAACTGTGTTTTCTACACACACGGACCATATCTAGTTCAACTCTGTTTCTGAAACTGATACAAACCACAGGTCCTCTAACTTCCAATGATTTCAGTTAAGAGGGAGAAACGTGTGAGCTTCGTGAACAATGTAGCTTCGTTTGAGCTGAAAAGTGACTGCGTTTACCTGAAACGAATTCTTGCTTGTAGGAAGACACACTTCTGGCAAATAACTCCGTTTCTGAAGGGAAACATATGGCACAGTCCTCTTCCATGAAACACATTCTGCTTTAGAGCAAGAAGCACGCTGTTGCTTTCTAGAGTCTCTAATACTGAGGGAAACGTGAGTGTGCTCTGAAGAAAAGAACTGTGTTTCCTACACACACAGACCATATCTACTTCAACTCTGTTTCTGAAACTGATACAAACCACAGTTCCTCTAACATCCAATGCTTCTCAGTTAAGAGCGAGAAACGTGTTGGCTTCGTGAACAATGTAGCTTCGTTTGAGGTGAAACGTGACTGCGTTTACCTGAAAAGAATTCTTGATTGTAGGAAGACACACGCCTGGCATTTAACTCCGTTTCTGAAGGGAAACACACGGCACAGTTCTCTTCCATGAAACACACTCTGCTTTAGAGCAAGAGGCACGCTCTTGCTTTCTAGAGTCTCTAATACTGAGGGAAACGTGAGTGTGCTCTGAACAAAAGAACTGTGTTTCCTACACACACGGACCATATCTAGTTCAACTCTGTTTCTGAAACTGATACAAACCACAGTTCCTCTAACATCCAATGCTTCTCAGTTAAGAGCGAGAAAAGTGTTGGCTTCGTGAACAATGTAGCTTCGTTTGAGGTGAAAAGTGACTTCGTTTACCTGAAACGAAGTCTTGCGTGTAGGAAGACACACGCCTGGCATTTAACTCCGTTTCTGAAGGGAAACACACGGCACAGTTCTCTTCCATGAAACACACTCTGCTTTAGAGCAAGAGGCAACTCTTGCTTTCTAGAGTCTCTAATACTGAGGGAAACGTGAGTGTGCTCTGAACAAAAGAACTGTGTTTCCTACACACACAGACCACATCTAGTTCAAGTCTGTTTCTGAAACTGATACAAACCACAGCTCCTCTAACATTCAATTCTTTTCAGGTAAGATCGATAAACGTGTGAGCTTCGTGAACAATGTAGCTTCGTTTGAGCTGAAAAGTGACTGTGTTTACCTGAAACGAAGTCTTGCTTGTAGGAAGACACAGTCCTGGCATTTAACTCCGTTTCGGAAGGGAAACACACGGCACAGTTCTCATCCATGAAACACACTCTGCTTTAGAGCAAGAAGCACGCTCTTGCTTTCTAGAGTCTCTAATACAAAGAGAAACGTGAGTGTGCTCAGAACAAAAGAACTGTGTTTCCTACACACACGGACCATGTCTAGTTCAACTCTGTTTCTGAAACTGATACAAACCACAGGTCCTCTAACATCCAATGCTTTTCAGTTAAGAGCGAGAAACATTTGAGCTTCGTGAACAATGTAGCTTCATTTGAGGTGAAAAGTGACTGCGTTTACATGAAACAAAGTCTTGCTTGTAGAAAGGCACAGAGCCTGGCATTTAACTCCGTTTCTGAAGGGAAACACACGGCACAGTTCTCTTCCATGAAACACACTCTGCTTTAGAGCAAGAAGCACGCTCTTGCTTTCTAGAGTCTCTAATACAGAGGGAAACGTGAGTGTGCTCAGAACAAAAGAACTGTGTATCCTACACACACGGACCATATCCAGTTCAACTCTGTTTCTGAAAGTGATACAAACCACAGGTCCTCTAACATCCAATGCTTTTCAGTTAAGAGTGAGAAACGGGTGAGCTTCGTGAACAATGTAGCTTCATTTGAGCTGAAAAGTGACTGCGTTTACCTGAAACGAAGTCTTGCTTGTAGGAAGACACACTTCTGGCTTTTAACTCCGTTTCTGAAGGGAAACACATGGCACAGTCCTCATCCTTGAAACACATTCTGCTTTAGAGCAAGAAGCACGCTCTTGCTTTCTAGAGTCTCTAATAAAGAGGGAAACGTAAGTGTGCTCAGAACAAAAGAACTGTGTTTCCTACACACACAGACCACATCTAGTTCAAGTCTGTTTATGAAACTGATACAAACCACAGGTCCTCTAACATCCAATGCTTTTCAGTTAAGAGCGAGAAACGTGTGATCTTTGTGAACAATGTAACTTCGTTTGAGCTGAAAAGTGACTGCTTTTACCTGAAACGAAGTCTTGCTTGTAGGAAGGCACAGAGCCTGGCATTTAACTCCGTTTCTGACGGGAAACACACGGCACAGTTCTCATCCATGAAACACAATCTGCTTTAGAGCAAGAAGCACGCTCTTGCTTTCTAGAGTCTCTAATACAGAGGGAAACGTGAGTGTGCTCAGAACAAAACAACTGTGTTTCCTACACATGGACGATATCTAGTTCAACTCTGTTTCTGAAACTGATACAAACCACAGGTCCTCTAACATCCAATGCTTTTCAGTTAAGAGCGAGACACGTGTGGGCTTCGTGAACAATGTTGCTTCGTTTGAGGTGAAAAGTGACTGCGTTTCCATGAAACGAAGTCTTGCTTGAAGAAAGACACAGAGCCTGGCATTTAACTCCGTTTCTGAAGGGAAACACACGGCACAGTCCTCATCCATGAAACACATTCTGCTTTAGAGCAAGAAGCACGCTCTTGCTTTCTAGATTCTCTAATAAAGAGGGAAACGTGAGTGTGCTCAGAACAAAAGAACTGTGTTTCCTTCACACACAGACCACATCTAGTTCAAGTCTGTTTCTGAAACTGATACAAACCACAGGTCCTCTAACATCCAATGCTTTTCAGTTAAGAGCGATTAACATGTGAGCTTTGTGAACAATGTAACTTCGTTTGAGCTGAAAAGTGACTGCTTTTACCTGAAACGAAGTCTTGCTTGTAGGAAGGCACAGAGCCTGGCATTTAACTCCGATTCTGATGAGAAACACACGGCACAGTTCTCATCCATGAAACACAATCTGCTTTAGAGCAAGAAGCACGCTCTTGCTTTCTAGAGTCTCTAATACAAAGGGAAACGTGAGTGTGCTCAGAACAAAGGAACTGTGTTTCCTACACACACAGACCATATCTAGTTCAACTCTGTTTTTGAAACTGATACAAACCACAGGTCCTCTAACATCCAATGCTTTTCAGTTAAGAGCGATAAACGGGTGAGCTTCGTGAACAATGTAGCTTCGTTTGAGCTGAAAATTGACTGCGTTTACCTGAAACGAAGTCTTGCTTGTAGGAAGACACACGCCAGGCATTTAACTCCGTTTCTGAAGGGAAACACACGGCACAGTTCTCATCCATGAAACACACTCTGCTTTAGAGCAAGAAGCACGCTCTTGCTTTCTAGAGTCTCTAATACAGAGGGAAACGTGACTGCGCTCAGAACAAAAGAACTGTGTTTCCTACACACACAGACCACATCTAGTTCAAGTCTGTTTCTGAAACTGATACAAACCACAGGTCCTCTAACATCCAATTCTTTTCAGGTAAGATCGAGAAACGTGTGAGCTTCGTGAACAATGTAGCTTCGTTTGAGCTGAAAAGTGACTGTGTTTACCTGAAACGAAGTCTTACTTGTAGGAAGACACACGCCTGGCATTTAACTCCGTTTCTGAAGGGAAACACACGGCAAAGTTCTCATACATGAAACACACTCTGCTTTAGAGCAAGAAGCACGCTCTTGCTTTCTAGAGTCTCTAATACAAAGGGAAACGTGAGTGTGCTCAGAACAAAGGAACTGTGTTTCCTACACACAAGGACCGTATCTAGTTCAACTCTGTTTCTGAAACTGATACAAACCACAGGTCCTCTAACATTCAATGCTTTTCAGTTAAGAGCAAGAAACGTGTGAGCTTCGTGAACAATGTAGCTTCGTTTGAGATGAAAAGTGACTGCGTTTACCTGAAACGATGTCTTGCTTGAAGAAAGACACAAAGCCTGGCATTTAACTCCGTTTCTGAGGGGAAACACACGGCACAGTCATCATCCATGAAACACACTCTGCTTTAGAGCAACAAGCACGCTCTTGCACTCTAGAGTCTCTAATAAAGAGGGAAAGGTGAGTGTGCTCAGAACAAAAGAACTGTGTTTCCTACACACACAGACCACATCTAGTTCAACTCTGTTTCTGAAACTGATACAAACCACAGGTCCTCTAACATCCAATGCTTTTCAGGTAAGAGCGAGAAACGTGTGAGCTTCGTGAACAATGTAGCTTCGTTTGAGCTGAAAAGTGACTGTGTTTACCTGAAAAGAAGTCTTGATTGTAGGAAGACACACGTCTGGCATTTATCTCTGTTTCTGAAGGGAAACACTCGGCACAGTTCTCTTCCATGAAACACACTCTGCTTTAGAGCAAGAAGGATGCTCTTGCTTTCTAGCGTCTCTAATACAGAGGGAAACGTGAGTGTGCTCAGAACAAAAGAACTGTGTTTTCTACACACACGGACCATATCTAGTTCAACTCTGTTTCTGAAACTGATACAAACCACAGGTCCTCTAACATCCAATGCTTTTCAGTTAAGAGGGAGAAACGTGTGAGCTTCGTGAACAATGTAGCTTCGTTTGAGCTGAAAAGTGACTGCGTTTACCTGAAACGAAGTCTTGCTTGTAGGAAGACACACTTCTGGCAAATAACTCCGTTTCTGAAGGGAAACATATGGCACAGTCCTCTTCCATGAAACACATTCTGCTTTAGAGCAAGAAGCACGCTGTTGCTTTCTAGAGTCTCTAATACTGAGGGAAACGTGAGTGTGCTCTGAAGAAAAGAACTGTGTTTCCTACACACACAGACCATATCTACTTCAACTCTGTTTCTGAAACTGATACAAACCACAGTTCCTCTAACATCCAATGCTTCTCAGTTAAGAGCGAGAAACGTGTTGGCTTCGTGAACAATGTAGCTTCGTTTGAGGTGAAACGTGACTGCGTTTACCTGAAAAGAATTCTTGATTGTAGGAAGACACACGCCTGGCATTTAACTCCGTTTCTGAAGGGAAACACACGGCACAGTTCTCTTCCATGAAACACACTCTGCTTTAGAGCAAGAGGCACGCTCTTGCTTTCTAGAGTCTCTAATACTGAGGGAAACGTGAGTGTGCTCTGAACAAAAGAACTGTGTTTCCTACACACACGGACCATATCTAGTTCAACTCTGTTTCTGAAACTGATACAAACCACAGTTCCTCTAACATCCAATGCTTCTCAGTTAAGAGCGAGAAAAGTGTTGGCTTCGTGAACAATGTAGCTTCGTTTGAGGTGAAAAGTGACTGCATTTACCTGAATAGAAGTCTTGATTGTAGGAAGACACATGTCGGGCATTTAACTCCGTTTCTGAAGGGAAACACACGCACAGTTCTCATCCATGAAACACACTCTGCTTTAGAGCAAGAAGGATGCTCTTGCTTTCTAGCGTCTCTAATACAGAGGGAAATGAGAGTGTGCTCAGAACAAAAGAACTGTGTTTCCTACACACACGGACCATATCTAGTTCAACTCTGTTTCTGAAACTGATACAAACCACAGGTCCTCTAACATCCAATGCTTTTCAGTAAAGAGCGAGAAACGGGTGAGCTTCATGAACAATGTAGCTTCGTTTGAGCTGAAAAGTGACTGCGTTTACCTGAAACGAATTCTTGCTTGTAGGAAGACACACTTCTGGCATTTAACTCCGTTTCTGAAGGGAAACACACGGCACAGTTCTCATCCATGAAACACACTCTGCTTTAGAGCAAGAAGCACGCTCTTGCTTTCTAGAGTCTCTAATACTGAGGGAAACGTGAGTGTGCTCAGAACAAAAGAACTGTGTTTCCTACACACACAGACCACATCTAGTTCAAGTCTGTTTCTGAAACTGATACAAACCACAGCTCCTCTAACATCCAATTCTTTTCAGGTAAGATCGAGAAACGTGTGAGCTTCGTGAACAATGTAGCTTCGTTTGAGCTGAAAAGTGACTGTGTTTACCTGAAACGAAGTCTTGCTTGTAGGAAGACACAGTCCTGGCATTTAACTCCGTTTCGGAAGGGAAACACACGGCACAGTTCTCATCCATGAAACACACTCTGCTTTAGAGCAAGAAGCACGCTCTTGCTTTCTAGAGTCTCTAATACAAAGAGAAACGTGAGTGTGCTCAGAACAAAAGAACTGTGTTTCCTACACACAGGGACCATATGTAGTTCAACTCTGTTTCTGAAACTGATACAAACCACAGGTCCTCTAACATCCAATGCTTTTCAGTTAAGAGCGAGAAACATTTGAGCTTCGTGAACAATGTAGCTTCGTTTGAGGTGAAAAGTGACTGCGTTTACATGAAACAAACTCTTGCTTGTAGGAAGGCACAGAGCCTGGCATTTAACTCGGTTTCTGACGGGAAACACAAGGCACAGTTCTCATCCATGAAACACAATCTGCTTTAGAGCAAGAAGCACGCTCTTGCTTTCTAGAGTCTCTAATACAGAGGGAAACGTGAGTGTGCTCAGAACAAAACAACTGTGTTTCCTGCACATGGACGATATCTAGTTCAACTCTGTTTCTGAAACTGATACAAACCACAGGTCCTCTAATATCCAATGCTTTTCAGTTAAGAGCGAGACACGTGTGGGCTTCGTGAACAATGTTGCTTCGTTTGAGGTGAAAAGTGACTGTGTTTCCATGAAACGAAGTCTTGCTTGAAGAAAGACACAGAGCCTGGCATTTAACTCCGTTTCTGAAGGGAAACACACGGCACAGTCCTCATCCATGAAACACATTCTGCTTCAGAGCAAGAAGCACGCTCTTGCTTTCTAGATTCTCTAATAAAGAGGGAAACGTGAGTGTGCTCAGAACAAAAGAACTGTGTTTCCTTCACACACAGACCACATCTAGTTCAAGTCTGTTTCTGAAACTGATACAAACCACAGGTCCTCTAACATCCAATGCTTTTCAGTTAAGAGCGAGAAACGTGTGAGCTTTGTGAACAATGTAACTTCGTTTGAGCTGAAAAGTGACTGCTTTTACCTGAAACGAAGTCTTGCTTGTAGGAAGGCACAGAGCCTGGCATTTAACTCCGTTTCTGATGGGAAACACACGGCACAGTTCTCATCCATGAAACACAATCTGCTTTAGAGCAAGAAGCACGCTCTTGCTTTCTAGAGTCTCTAATACAGAGGGAAACATGAGTGTGCTCAGAACAAAACAACTATTTTTGTACACACGGACGATATCTAGTTAAACTCTGTTTCTGAAACTGATACAAACCACAGGTCCTCTAACATCCAATGCTTTTCAGTTAAGAGCGAGACACGTGTGGGCTTCGTGAACAATGTTGCTTCGTTTGAGGTGAAAACTGACTGCGTTTACCTGAAAAGAAGTCTTGATTGTAGGAAGACACATGTCTGGCATTTAACTCCGTTTCTGAAGGGAAACACACGCACAGTTCTCATCCATGAAACACACTCTGCTTTAGAGCAAGAAGGATGCTCTTGCTTTGTAGCGTCTCTAATACAGAGGGAAACGTGAGTGTGCTCAGAACAAAAGAACTGTGTTTCCTACACACACAGACCATATCTAGTTCAACTCTGTTTTTGAAACTGATACAAACCACAGGTCCTCTAACATCCAATGCTTTTCAGTTAAGAGTGATAAACGTGTGAGCTTCGTGAACAATGTAGCTTCATTTGAGCTGAAAATTGACTGCATTTACCTGAAACGAAGTCTTGCTTGTAGGAAGACACACTTCTGGCAATTAACTCCGTTTCTGAAGGGAAACACACGGCACAGTCTTCTTCCATGAAACACATTCTGCTTTAGAGCAAGAAGCACGCTCTTGCTTTCTAGAGTCTCTAATAAATAGGGAAACATGAGTGTGCTTGGAACAAAAGAACTGTGTTTCCTACACACACAGACCATATCTAGTTCAACTCTGTTTCTGAAACTGATACAAACCACAGGTCCTCTAACATCCAATGCTTTTCAGTTAAGAGCGCAAAACGTGTGAGCTTCGTGAACAATGTAGCTTCGTTTGAGGTGAAAAGTGACTGCGTTTACCTGAAAACAAGTCTTGATTGTAGGAAGACACATGTCTGGCATTTAACTCCCTTTCTGAAGGGAAACACACGCACAGTTCTCATCCATGAAACACACTCTGCTTTAGAGCAAGAGGCACGCTCTTGCTTTCTAGAGTCTCTAATACTGAGGGAAACGTGAGTGTGCTCTGAACAAAAGAACTGTGTTTCCTACACACACGGACCATATCTAGTTCAACTCTGTTTCTGAAACTGATACAAACCACAGTTCCTCTAACATCCAATACTTCTCAGTTAAGAGCGAGAAAAGTGTTGGCTTCGTGAACAATGTAGCTTCGTTTGAGGTGAAAAGTGACTGCATTTACCTGAAAAGAAGTCTTGATTGTAGGAAGACACAAGTCTGGCATTTAACTCTGTTTCTGAAGGGAAACACACGCACAGTTCTCATCCATGAAACACACTCTGCTTTAGAGCAAGAAGGATGCTCTTGCTTTCTAGCGTCTCTAATACAGAGGGAAATGAGAGTGTGCTCAGAACAAAAGAACTGTGTTTCCTACACACACGGACCATATCTAGTTCAACTCTGTTTCTGAAACTGATACAAACCACAGGTCCTCTAACATCCAATGCTTTTCAGTAAAGAGCGAGAAACGGGTGAGCTTCATGAACAATGTAGCTTCGTTTGAGCTGAAAAGTGACTGCGTTTACCTGAAACGAATTCTTGCTTGTAGGAAGACACACTTCTGGCATTTAACTCCATTTCTGAAGGGAAACACACGGCACAGTTCTCATCCATGAAACACACTCTGCTTTAGAGCAAGAAGCACGCTCTTGCTTTCTAGAGTCTCTAATACAGAGGGAAACGTGAGTGTGCTCAGAACAAAAGAACTGTGTTTCCTACACACACAGACCACATCTAGTTCAAGTCTGTTTCTGAAACTGATTCAAACCACAGCTCCTCTAACATCCAATTCTTTTCAGGTAAGATCGAGAAACGTGTGAGCTTCGTGAACAATGTAGCATCGTTTGAGCTGAAAAGTGACTGTGTTTACCTGAAACGAAGTCTTGCTTGTAGGAAGACACAGTCCTGGCATTTAATTCCGTTTCGCAAGGGAAACACACGGCACAGTTCTCATCCATGAAACACACTCTGCTTTAGAGCAAGAAGCACGCTCTTGCTTTCTAGAGTCTCTAATACAAAGAGAAACGTGAGTGTGCTCAGAACAAAAGAACTGTGTTTCCTACACACACGGACCATATGTAGTTCAACTCTGTTTCTGAAACTGATACAAACCACAGGTCCTCTAACATCCAATGCTTTTCAGTTAAGAGCGAGAAACATTTGAGCTTCGTGAACAATGTAGCTTCGTTTGAGGTGAAAAGTGACTGCGTTTACATGAAACAAAGTCTTGCTTGTAGGAAGGCACAGAGCCTGGCATTTAACTCCGTTTCTGACGGGAAACACACGGCACAGTTCTCATCCATGAAACACAATCTGCTTTAGAGCAAGAAGCACGCTCTTGCTTTCTAGAGTCTCTAATACAGAGGGAAACGTGAGTGTGCTCAGAACAAAACAACTGTGTTTCCTACACATGGACGATATCTAGTTCAACTCTGTTTCTGAAACTGATACAAACCACAGGTCCTCTAACATCCAATGCTTTTCAGTTAAGAGCGAGACACGTGTGGGCTTCGTGAACAATGTTGCTTCGTTTGAGGTGAAAAGTGACTGCGTTTCCATGAAACGAAGTCTTGCTTGAAGAAAGACACAGAGCCTGGCATTTAACCCCGTTTCTGAAGGGAAACACACGGCACAGTCCTCATCCATGAAACACATTCTCCTTTAGAGCAAGAAGCACGCTCTTGCTTTCTAGAGTCTCTAATAAATAGGGAAACGTGAGTGTGCTTGGAACAAAAGAACTGTGTTTCCTACACACACAGACCATATCTAGTTCAACTCTGTTTCTGAAACTGATACAAACCACAGGTCCTCTAACATCCAATGCTTTTCATTTAAGAGCGCGAAACGTGTGAGCTTCGTGAACAATGTAGCTTCGTTTGAGGTGAAAAGTGACTGCATTTACCTGAAAAGAAGTCTTGATTGTAGGAAGACACATGTCTGGCATTTAACTCCCTTTCTGAAGGGAAACACACGCACAGTTCTCATCCATGAAACACACTCTGCTTTAGAGCAAGAAGGATGCTCTTGCTTTCTAGCGTCTCTAAACAGAGGGAAACGTGAGTGTGCTCAGAGCAAAAGAACTGTGTTTCCTACACACACAGACCATATCTAGTTCAACTCTGTTTCTGAAACTGATACAAACCACAGGTCCTCTAACATCCAATGCTTTTCAGTTAAGAGCGAGAAACGTGTGAGCTTTGTGAACAATGTAACTTCGTTTGAGCTGAAAAGTGACTGCTTTTACCTGAAACGAAGTCTTGCTTGTAGGAAGGCACAGAGCCTGGCATTTAACTCCGTTTCTGATGGGAAACACATGGCACAGTTCTCATCCATGAAACACAATCTGCTTTAGAGCAAGAAGCACGCTCTTGCTTTCTAGAGTCTCTAATACAGAGGGAAACGTGAGTGTGCTCAGAACAAAAGAACTGTGTTTCCTACACACGGACCATATCTAGTTCAACTCTGTTTCTGAAACTGATACAAACCACCGGTCCTCTAACATCCAATGCTTTTCAGTTAAGAGCGAGAAACCTGTGGGCTTTGTGAACAATGTTGCTTCTTTTGAGGTGAAAAGTGACTGCGTTTCCATGAAACGAAGTCTTGCTTGAAGAAAGACACAGAGCCTGGCATTTAACTCCGTTTCTGAAGGGAAACACACGGCACAGTTCTCATCCATGAAACACACTCTGCTTTAGAGCAAGAAGCACGCTCTTGCTTTCTAGAGTCTCTAATACAGAGGGAAAAGTGAGTGTGCTCAGAACAAAAGAACTGTGTTTCATACACACACGGACCATATCTAGTTCAACTCTGTTTCTGAAACTGATACAAACCACAGGTTGTCTAACATCCAATGCTTTTCAGGTAAGAGCGAGAAACGTGTGATCTTCGTGAACAATGTAGCTTCATTTGAGCTGAAAAGTGACTGCGTTTACCTGAAACGAAGTCTTGCTTGTAGGAAGACACATGCCAGGCATTTAACTCCGTTTCTGAAGGGAAACACACGGCACAGTTCTCATCCATGAAACACACTCTGCTTTAGAGCAAGAAGCACGCTCTTGCTTTCTAGAGTCTCTAATACAGAGGGAAACGTGACTGCGCTCAGAACAAAAGAACTGTGTTTCCTACACACACAGACCACATCTAGTTCAAGTCTGTTTCTGAAACTGATACAAACCACAGGTCCTCTAACATCCAATTCTTTTCAGGTAAGATCGAGAAACGTGTGAGCTTCGTGAACAATGTAGCTTCCTTTGAGCTGAAATGTGACTGTGTTTACCTGAAACGAAGTCTTACTTGTAGGAAGACACACGCCTGGCATTTAACTCCGTTTCTGAAGGGAAACACACGGCAAAGTTCTCATACATGAAACACACTCTGCTTTAGAGCAAGAAGCACGCTCTTGCTTTCTAGAGTCTCTAATACAAAGGGAAACGTGAGTGTGCTCAGAACAAAGGAACTGTGTTTCCTACACACAAGGACCGTATCTAGTTCAACTCTGTTTCTGAAACTGATACAAACCACAGGTCCTCTAACATTCAATGCTTTTCAGTTAAGAGCAAGAAACGTGTGAGCTTCGTGAACAATGTAGCTTCGTTTGAGATGAAAAGTGACTGCGTTTACCTGAAACGATGTCTTGCTTGAAGAAAGACACAAAGCCTGGCATTTAACTCCGCTTCTGAAGGGAAACACACGGCACAGTCCTCATCCATGAAACACACTCTGCTTTAGAGCAAGAAGCACGCTCTTGCTTTCTAGAGTCTCTAATACAGAGGGAAACGTGAGTGTGCTCAGAACAAAAGAACTGTGTTTCCTACACACACAGACCACATCTAGTTCAAGTCTGTTTCTGAAACTGATACAAACCACAGGTACTCTAACATCCAATGCTTTTCAGGTAAGAGCGAGAAACGTGTGAGATTCGTGAACAATGTAGCTTCGTTTGAGCTGAAAAGTGACTGTGTTTACCTGAAAAGAAGTCTTGATTGTAGGAAGACACACGTCTGGCATTTAACTCTGTTTCTGAAGGGAAACACTCGGCACAGTTCTCTTCCATGAGACACACTCTGCTTTAGAGCAAGAAGGATGCTCTTGCTTTCTAGAGTCTCTAATACAGAGGGAAACGTGAATGTGCTCAGAACAAAAGAACTGTGTTTCCTACACACACGGACCATATCTAGTTCAACTCTGTTTCTGAAACTGATACAAACCACAGGTCCTCTAACATCCAATGCTTTTCAGTTAAGAGCGAGAAACATTTGAGCTTCGTGAACAATGTAGCTTCGTTTGAGGTGAAAAGTGACTGCGTTTACCTGAAAAGAAGTCTTGATTGTAGGAAGACACATGTCTGGCATTTAACTCCATTTCTGAAGGGAAACACACGGACAGTTCTCATCCATGAAACACACTCTGCTTTAGAGCAAGAAGGATGCTCTTGCTTTCTAGCGTCTCTAATACACAGGGAAACGTGAGTGTGCTCAGAACAAAAGAACTGTGTTTCCTACACACGGACCATATCTAGTTCAACTCTGTTTCTGAAACTGATACAAACCACAGGTCCTCTAACATCCAATGCTTTTCAGTTAAGAGTGAGAAACGTGTGAGCTTCGTGAACAATGTAGCTTCGTTTGAGCTGAAAAGTGACTGCGTTTACCTGAAACGAAGTCTTGCTTGTAGGAAGACACACTTCTGGCAAATAACTCCGTTTCTGAAGGGAAACATATGGCACAGTCCTCTTCCATGAAACACATTCTGCTTTAGAGCAAGAAGCACGCTGTTGCTTTCTAGAGTCTCTAATACTGAGGGAAACGTGAGTGTGCTCTGAAGAAAAGAACTGTGTTTCCTACACACACAGACCATATCTAGTTCAACTCTGTTTCTGAAACTGATACAAACCACAGGTCCTGTAACATCCAATGCTTTTCAGTAAAGAGCGAGAAACGGGTGAGCTTCATGAACAATGTAGCTTCGTTTGAGCTGAAAAGTGACTGCGTTTACCTGAAACGAATTCTTGCTTGTAGGAAGACACACTTCTGGCATTTAACTCCGCTTCTGAAGGGAAACACACGGCACAGTTCTCATCCATGAAACACACTCTGCTTTAGAGCAAGAAGCACGCTCTTGCTTTCTAGAGTCTCTAATACAGAGGGAAACGTGAGTGTGCTCAGAACAAAAGAACTGTGTTTCCTACACACACAGACCACATCTAGTTCAAGTCTGTTTCTGAAACTGATACAAACCACAGCTCCTCTAACCACCAATTCTTTTCAGGTAAGATCGAGAAACGTGTGAGCTTCGTGAACAATATAGCTTCGTTTGAGCTGAAAAGTGACTGCGTTTCCATGAAACGAAGTCTTGCTTGAAGAAAGACACAGAGCCTGGCATTTAACTCCGTTTCTGAAGGGAAACACACGGCACAGTCCTCATCCATGAAACACATTCTGCTTTAGAGCAAGAAGCACGCTCTTGCTTTCTAGATTCTCTAATAAAGAGGGAAACGTGAGTGTGCTCAGGACAAGAGAACTGTGTTTCCTACACACACAGAACATATCTAGTTCAACTCTGTTTCTGAAACTGATACAAACCACAGGTCCTCTAACATCCAATGCTTTTCAGTTAAGAGCGATAAACGGGTGTGCTTCGTGAACAATGTAGCTTCGTTTGAGTTGAAAATTGACTGCGTTTACCTGAAAGGAAGTCTTGCTTGTAGGAAGACACACTTCTGGCAATTAACTCCGTTTCTGAAGGGAAACACACGGCACAGTCCTCTTCCATGAAACACATTCTGCTTTAGAGCAAGAAGCACGCTCTTGCTTTCTAGAGTCTCTAATAAAGAGGGAAACGTGAGTGTGCTTGGAACAAAAGAACTGTGTTTCCTACACACACAGACCATATCTAATTCAACTCTGTTTCTGAAACTGATACAAACCACAGGTCTTCTAACATCCAATGCTTTTCAGTTAAGAGCGAGAAACGTGTGAGCTTTGTGAACAATGTAACTTCGTTTGAGCTGAAAAGTGACTGCTTTTACCTGAAACGAAGTCTTGCTTGTAGGAAGGCACAGAGCCTGGCATTTAACTCCGTTTCTGACGGGAAACACATGGCACAGTTCTCATCCATGAAACACAATCTGCTTTAGAGCAAGAAGCACGCTCTTGCTTTCTAGAGTCTCTAATACAGAGGGAAACGTGAGTGTGCTCAGAACAAAAGAACTGTGTTTCCTACACACGGACCATATCTAGTTCAACTCTGTTTCTGAAACTGATACAAACCACCGGTCCTCTAACATCCAATGCTTTTCAGTTAAGAGCGAGAAACATGTGGGCTTTGTGAACAATGTTGCTTCGTTTGAGGTGAAAAGTGACTGCGTTTCCATGAAACGAAGTCTTGCTTGTAGGAAGACACACGCCAGGCATTTAAATCCGTTTCTGAAGGGAAACACACGGCACAGTTCTCATCCATGAAACACACTCTGCTTTAGAGCAAGAAGCACGCTCTTGCTTTCTAGAGTCTCTAAAACAGAGGGAAACGTGACTGCGCTCAGAACAAAAGAACTGTGTTTCCTACACACACAGACCACATCTAGTTCAAGTCTGTTTCTGAAACTGATACAAACCACAGGTCCTCTAACATCCAATTCTTTTCAGGTAAGAGCGAGAAACGTGTGAGCTTCGTGAACAATGTAGCTTCGTTTGAGCTGAAATGTGACTGTGTTTACCTGAAACGAAGTCTTACTTGTAGGAAGACACACGCCTGGCATTTAACTCCGTTTCTGAAGGGAAACACACGGCAAAGTTCTCATACATGAAACACACTCTGCTTTAGAGCAAGAAGCACGCTCTTGCTTTCTAGAGTCTCTAATACAAAGGGAAACGTGAGTGTGCTCAGAACAAAGGAACTGTGTTTCCTACACACAAGGACCGTATCTAGTTCAACTCTGTTTCTGAAACTGATACAAACCACAGGTCCTCTAACATTCAATGCTTTTCAGTTAAGAGCAAGAAACGTGTGAGCTTCGTGAACAATGTAGCTTCATTTGAGATGAAAAGTGACTGCGTTTACCTGAAACGATGTCTTGCTTGAAGAAAGACACAAAGCCTGGCATTTAACTCCGCTTCTGAAGGGAAACAC
This sequence comes from Onychomys leucogaster, assembly GCA_949786385.1. Lineage (NCBI taxonomy): Eukaryota > Metazoa > Chordata > Mammalia > Rodentia > Cricetidae > Onychomys > Onychomys leucogaster. Next base: position 613,222 of record CATKUP010000009.1, on the reverse strand, counting down.
ACGGCACAGTCCTCATCCATGAAACACACTCTGCTTTAGAGCAAGAAGCACGCTCTTGCTTTCTAGAGTCTCTAATACAGAGGGAAACGTGAGTGTGCTCAGAACAAAAGAACTGTGTTTCCTACACACACAGACCACATCTAGTTCAAGTCTGTTTCTGAAACTGATACAAACCACAGGTTGTCTAACATCCAATGCTTTTCAGGTAAGAGCGAGAAACGTGTGATCTTCGTGAACAATGTAGCTTCATTTGAGCTGAAAAGTGACTGCGTTTACCTGAAAGGAAGTCTTGCTTGGAGGAAGACACACTTCTGGCAATTAACTCCGTTTCTGAAGGGAAACACACGGCACAGTCCTCTTCTATGAAACACATTCTGCTTTAGAGCAAGAAGCACGCTCTTGCTTTCTAGAGTCTCTAATAAAGAGGGAAACGTGAGTGTGCTTGGAACAAAAGAACTGTGTTTCCTACACACACAGACCATATCTAATTCAACTCTGATTCTGAAACTGATACAAACCACAGGTCTTCTAACATCCAATGCTTTTCAGTTAAGAGCGAGAAACATGTGAGCTTTGTGAACAATGTAACTTCGTTTGAGCTGAAAAGTGACTGCTTTTACCTGAAACGAAGTCTTGCTTGTAGGAAGGCTCAGAGCCTGGCATTTAACGCCGTTTCTGACGGGAAACACATGGCACAGTTCTCATCCATGAAACACAATCTGCTTTAGAGCAAGAAGCACGCTCTTGCTTTCTAGAGTCTCTAATACAGAGGGAAACGTGAGTGTGCTCAGAACAAAAGAACTGTGTTTCCTACACACGGACCATATCTAGTTCAACTCTGTTTCTGAAACTGATACAAACCACCGGTCCTCTAACATCCAATGCTTTTCAGTTAAGAGCGAGAAACATGTGGGCTTTGTGAACAATGTTGCTTCGTTTGAGGTGAAAAGTGACTGCGTTTCCATGAAACAAAGTCTTGCTTGAAGAAAGACACAGAGCCTGGCATTTAACTCCGTTTCTGAAGGGAAACACACGGCACAGTTCTCATCCATGAAACACACTCTGCTTTAGAGCAAGAAGCACGCTCTTGCTTTCTAGAGTCTCTAATACAGAGGGAAACGTGAGTGTGCTCAGAACAAAAGAACTGTGTTTCATACACACACGGACCATATCTAGTTCAACTCTGTTTCTGAAACTGATACAAACCACAGGTTGTCTAACATCCAATGCTTTTCAGGTAAGAGCGAGAAACGTGTGATCTTCGTGAACAATGTAGCTTCATTTGAGCTGAAAAGTGACTGCGTTTACCTGAAACGAAGTCTTGCTTGTAGGAAGACACACGCCAGGCATTTAACTCCGTTTCTGAAGGGAAACACACGGCACAGTTCTCATCCATGAAACACACTCTGCTTTAGAGCAAGAAGCACGCTCTTGCTTTCTAGAGTCTCTAATACAGAGGGAAACGTGACTGCGCTCAGAACAAAAGAACTGTGTCTCCTACACACAAGGACCGTATCTAGTTCAACTCTGTTTCTGAAACTGATACAAACCACAGGTCCTCTAACATTCAATGCTTTTCAGTTAAGAGCAAGAAACGTGTGAGCTTCGTGAACAATGTAGCTTCGTTTGAGATGAAAAGTGACTGCGTTTACCTGAAACGATGTCTTGCTTGAAGAAAGACACACGTCTGGCATTTAACTCTGTTTCTGAAGGGAAACACTCGGCACAGTTCTCTTCCATGAGACACACTCTGCTTTAGAGCAAGAAGGATGCTCTTGCTTTCTAGAGTCTCTAATACAGAGGGAAACGTGAATGTGCTCAGAACAAAAGAACTGTGTTTCCTACACACACGGACCATATCTAGTTCAACTCTGTTTCTGAAACTGATACAAACCACAGGTCCTCTAACATCCAATGCTTTTCAGTTAAGAGCGAGAAACATTTGAGCTTCGTGAACAATGTAGCTTCGTTTGAGGTGAAAAGTGACTGCGTTTACCTGAAAAGAAGTCTTGATTGTAGGAAGACACATGTCTGGCATTTAACTCCATTTCTGAAGGGAAACACACGGACAGTTCTCATCCATGAAACACACTCTGCTTTAGAGCAAGAAGGATGCTCTTGCTTTCTAGCGTCTCTAATACACAGGGAAACGTGAGTGTGCTCAGAACAAAAGAACTGTGTTTCCTACACACGGACCATATCTAGTTCAACTCTGTTTCTGAAACTGATACAAACCAAAGGTCCTCTAACATCCAATGCTTTTCAGTTAAGAGTGAGAAACGTGTGAGCTTCGTGAACAATGTAGCTTCGTTTGAGCTGAAAAGTGACTGCGTTTACCTGAAACGAAGTCTTGCTTGTAGGAAGACACACTTCTGGCAAATAACTCCGTTTCTGAAGGGAAACATATGGCACAGTCCTCTTCCATGAAACACATTGTGCTTTAGAGCAAGAAGCACGCTGTTGCTTTCTAGAGTCTCTAATACTGAGGGAAACGTGAGTGTGCTCTGAAGAAAAGAACTGTGTTTCCTACACACACAGACCATATCTAGTTCAACTCTGTTTCTGAAACTGATACAAACCACAGGTCCTGTAACATCCAATGCTTTTCAGTAAAGAGCGAGAAACGGGTGAGCTTCATGAACAATGTAGCTTCGTTTGAGCTGAAAAGTGACTGCGTTTACCTGAAACGAATTCTTGCTTGTAGGAAGACACACTTCTGGCATTTAACTCCGCTTCTGAAGGGAAACACACGGCACAGTTCTCATCCATGAAACACACTCTGCTTTAGAGCAAGAAGCACGCTCTTGCTTTCTAGAGTCTCTAATACAGAGGGAAACGTGAGTGTGCTCAGAACAAAAGAACTGTGTTTCCTACACACACAGACCACATCTAGTTCAAGTCTGTTTCTGAAACTGATACAAACCACAGCTCCTCTAACCACCAATTCTTTTCAGGTAAGATCGAGAAACGTGTGAGCTTCGTGAACAATATAGCTTCGTTTGAGCTGAAAAGTGACTGCGTTTCCATGAAACGAAGTCTTGCTTGAAGAAAGACACAGAGCCTGGCATTTAACTCCGTTTCTGAAGGGAAACACACGGCACAGTCCTCATCCATGAAACACATTCTGCTTTAGAGCAAGAAGCACGCTCTTGCTTTCTAGATTCTCTAATAAAGAGGGAAACGTGAGTGTGCTCAGAACAAGAGAACTGTGTTTCCTACACACACAGAACATATCTAGTTCAACTCTGTTTCTGAAACTGATACAAACCACAGGTCCTCTAACATCCAATGCTTTTCAGTTAAGAGCGATAAACGGGTGTGCTTCGTGAACAATGTAGCTTCGTTTGAGTTGAAAATTGACTGCGTTTACCTGAAAGGAAGTCTTGCTTGTAGGAAGACACACTTCTGGCAATTAACTCCGTTTCTGAAGGGAAACACACGGCACAGTCCTCTTCCATGAAACACATTCTGCTTTAGAGCAAGAAGCACGCTCTTGCTTTCTAGAGTCTCTAATAAAGAGGGAAACGTGAGTGTGCTTGGAACAAAAGAACTGTGTTTCCTACACACACAGACCATATCTAATTCAACTCTGTTTCTGAAACTGATACAAACCACAGGTCTTCTAACATCCAATGCTTTTCAGTTAAGAGCGAGAAACGTGTGAGCTTTGTGAACAATGTAACTTCGTTTGAGCTGAAAAGTGACTGCTTTTACCTGAAACGAAGTCTTGCTTGTAGGAAGGCACAGAGCCTGGCATTTAACTCCGTTTCTGACGGGAAACACATGGCACAGTTCTCATCCATGAAACACAATCTGCTTTAGAGCAAGAAGCACGCTCTTGCTTTCTAGAGTCTCTAATACAGAGGGAAACGTGAGTGTGCTCAGAACAAAAGAACTGTGTTTCCTACACACGGACCATATCTAGTTCAACTCTGTTTCTGAAACTGATACAAACCACCGGTCCTCTAACATCCAATGCTTTTCAGTTAAGAGCGAGAAACATGTGGGCTTTGTGAACAATGTTGCTTCGTTTGAGGTGAAAAGTGACTGCGTTTCCATGAAACGAAGTCTTGCTTGTAGGAAGACACACGCCAGGCATTTAAATCCGTTTCTGAAGGGAAACACACGGCACAGTTCTCATCCATGAAACACACTCTGCTTTAGAGCAAGAAGCACGCTCTTGCTTTCTAGAGTCTCTAAAACAGAGGGAAACGTGACTGCGCTCAGAACAAAAGAACTGTGTTTCCTACACACACAGACCACATCTAGTTCAAGTCTGTTTCTGAAACTGATACAAACCACAGGTCCTCTAACATCCAATTCTTTTCAGGTAAGAGCGAGAAACGTGTGAGCTTCGTGAACAATGTAGCTTCGTTTGAGCTGAAATGTGACTGTGTTTACCTGAAACGAAGTCTTACTTGTAGGAAGACACACGCCTGGCATTTAACTCCGTTTCTGAAGGGAAACACACGGCAAAGTTCTCATACATGAAACACACTCTGCTTTAGAGCAAGAAGCACGCTCTTGCTTTCTAGAGTCTCTAATACAAAGGGAAACGTGAGTGTGCTCAGAACAAAGGAACTGTGTTTCCTACACACAAGGACCGTATCTAGTTCAACTCTGTTTCTGAAACTGATACAAACCACAGGTCCTCTAACATTCAATGCTTTTCAGTTAAGAGCAAGAAACGTGTGAGCTTCGTGAACAATGTAGCTTCATTTGAGATGAAAAGTGACTGCGTTTACCTGAAACGATGTCTTGCTTGAAGAAAGACACAAAGCCTGGCATTTAACTCCGCTTCTGAAGGGAAACACACGGCACAGTCCTCATCCATGAAACACACTCTGCTTTAGAGCAAGAAGCACGCTCTTGCTTTCTAGAGTCTCTAATACAGAGGGAAACGTGAGTGTGCTCAGAACAAAAGAACTGTGTTTCCTACACACACAGACCACATCTAGTTCAAGTCTGTTTCTGAAACTGATACAAACCACAGGTTGTCTAACATCCAATGCTTTTCAGGTAAGAGCGAGAAACGTGTGATCTTCGTGAACAATGTAGCTTCATTTGAGCTGAAAAGTGACTGCGTTTACCTGAAAGGAAGTCTTGCTTGTAGGAAGACACACTTCTGGCAATTAACTCCGTTTCTGAAGGGAAACACACGGCACAGTCCTCTTCTATGAAACACATTCTGCTTTAGAGCAAGAAGCACGCTCTTGCTTTCTAGAGTCTCTAATAAAGAGGGAAACGTGAGTGTGCTTGGAACAAAAGAACTGTGTTTCCTACACACACAGACCATATCTAATTCAACTCTGATTCTGAAACTGATACAAACCACAGGTCTTCTAACATCCAATGCTTTTCAGTTAAGAGCGAGAAACATGTGAGCTTTGTGAACAATGTAACTTCGTTTGAGCTGAAAAGTGACTGCTTTTACCTGAAACGAAGTCTTGCTTGTAGGAAGGCTCAGAGCCTGGCATTTAACGCCGTTTCTGACGGGAAACACATGGCACAGTTCTCATCCATGAAACACAATCTGCTTTAGAGCAAGAAGCACGCTCTTGCTTTCTAGAGTCTCTAATACAGAGGGAAACGTGAGTGTGCTCAGAACAAAAGAACTGTGTTTCCTACACACGGACCATATCTAGTTCAACTCTGTTTCTGAAACTGATACAAACCACCGGTCCTCTAACATCCAATGCTTTTCAGTTAAGAGCGAGAAACATGTGGGCTTTGTGAACAATGTTGCTTCGTTTGAGGTGAAAAGTGACTGCGTTTCCATGAAACAAAGTCTTGCTTGAAGAAAGACACAGAGCCTGGCATTTAACTCCGTTTCTGAAGGGAAACACACGGCACAGTTCTCATCCATGAAACACACTCTGCTTTAGAGCAAGAAGCACGCTCTTGCTTTCTAGAGTCTCTAATACAGAGGGAAACGTGAGTGTGCTCAGAACAAAAGAACTGTGTTTCATACACACACGGACCATATCTAGTTCAACTCTGTTTCTGAAACTGATACAAACCACAGGTTGTCTAACATCCAATGCTTTTCAGGTAAGAGCGAGAAACGTGTGATCTTCGTGAACAATGTAGCTTCATTTGAGCTGAAAAGTGACTGCGTTTACCTGAAACGAAGTCTTGCTTGTAGGAAGACACACGCCAGGCATTTAACTCCGTTTCTGAAGGGAAACACACGGCACAGTTCTCATCCATGAAACACACTCTGCTTTAGAGCAAGAAGCACGCTCTTGCTTTCTAGAGTCTCTAATACAGAGGGAAACGTGACTGCGCTCAGAACAAAAGAACTGTGTCTCCTACACACAAGGACCGTATCTAGTTCAACTCTGTTTCTGAAACTGATACAAACCACAGGTCCTCTAACATTCAATGCTTTTCAGTTAAGAGCAAGAAACGTGTGAGCTTCGTGAACAATGTAGCTTCGTTTGAGATGAAAAGTGACTGCGTTTACCTGAAACGATGTCTTGCTTGAAGAAAGACACACGTCTGGCATTTAACTCTGTTTCTGAAGGGAAACACTCGGCACAGTTCTCTTCCATGAGACACACTCTGCTTTAGAGCAAGAAGGATGCTCTTGCTTTCTAGAATCTCTAATACAGAGGGAAACGTGAATGTGCTCAGAACAAAAGAACTGTGTTTCCTACACACACGGACCATATCTAGTTCAACTCTGTTTCTGAAACTGATACAAACCACAGGTCCTCTAACATCCAATGCTTTTCAGTTAAGAGCGAGAAACATTTGAGCTTCGTGAACAATGTAGCTTCGTTTGAGGTGAAAAGTGACTGCGTTTACCTGAAAAGAAGTCTTGATTGTAGGAAGACACATGTCTGGCATTTAACTCCATTTCTGAAGGGAAACACACGGACAGTTCTCATCCATGAAACACACTCTGCTTTAGAGCAAGAAGGATGCTCTTGCTTTCTAGCGTCTCTAATACTCAGGGAAACGTGAGTGTGCTCAGAACAAAAGAACTGTGTTTCCTACACACGGACCATATCTAGTTCAACTCTGTTTCTGAAACTGATACAAACCAAAGGTCCTCTAACATCCAATGCTTTTCAGTTAAGAGTGAGAAACGTGTGAGCTTCGTGAACAATGTAGCTTCGTTTGAGCTGAAAAGTGACTGCGTTTACCTGAAACGAAGTCTTGCTTGTAGGAAGACACACTTCTGGCAAATAACTCCGTTTCTGAAGGGAAACATATGGCACAGTCCTCTTCCATGAAACACATTCTGCTTTAGAGCAAGAAGCACGCTGTTGCTTTCTAGAGTCTCTAATACTGAGGGAAACGTGAGTGTGCTCTGAAGAAAAGAACTGTGTTTCCTACACACACAGACCATATCTAGTTCAACTCTGTTTCTGAAACTGATACAAACCACAGGTCCTGTAACATCCAATGCTTTTCAGTAAAGAGCGAGAAACGGGTGAGCTTCATGAACAATGTAGCTTCGTTTGAGCTGAAAAGTGACTGCGTTTACCTGAAACGAATTCTTGCTTGTAGGAAGACACACTTCTGGCATTTAACTCCGCTTCTGAAGGGAAACACACGGCACAGTTCTCATCCATGAAACACACTCTGCTTTAGAGCAAGAAGCACGCTCTTGCTTTCTAGAGTCTCTAATACAGAGGGAAACGTGAGTGTGCTCAGAACAAAAGAACTGTGTTTCCTACACACACAGACCACATCTAGTTCAAGTCTGTTTCTGAAACTGATACAAACCACAGCTCCTCTAACCACCAATTCTTTTCAGGTAAGATCGAGAAACGTGTGAGCTTCGTGAACAATATAGCTTCGTTTGAGCTGAAAAGTGACTGCGTTTCCATGAAACGAAGTCTTGCTTGAAGAAAGACACAGAGCCTGGCATTTAACTCCGTTTCTGAAGGGAAACACACGGCACAGTCCTCATCCATGAAACACATTCTGCTTTAGAGCAAGAAGCACGCTCTTGCTTTCTAGATTCTCTAATAAAGAGGGAAACGTGAGTGTGCTCAGAACAAAAGAACTGTGTTTCCTACACACACAGAACATATCTAGTTCAACTCTGTTTCTGAAACTGATACAAACCACAGGTCCTCTAACATCCAATGCTTTTCAGTTAAGAGCGATAAACGGGTGTGCTTCGTGAACAATGTAGCTTCGTTTGAGTTGAAAATTGACTGCGTTTACCTGAAAGGAAGTCTTGCTTGTAGGAAGACACACTTCTGGCAATTAACTCCGTTTCTGAAGGGAAACACACGGCACAGTCCTCTTCCATGAAACACATTCTGCTTTAGAGCAAGAAGCACGCTCTTGCTTTCTAGAGTCTCTAATAAAGAGGGAAACGTGAGTGTGCTTGGAACAAAAGAACTGTGTTTCCTACACACACAGACCATATCTAATTCAACTCTGTTTCTGAAACTGATACAAACCACAGGTCTTCTAACATCCAATGCTTTTCAGTTAAGAGCGAGAAACGTGTGAGCTTTGTGAACAATGTAACTTCGTTTGAGCTGAAAAGTGACTGCTTTTACCTGAAACGAAGTCTTGCTTGTAGGAAGGCACAGAGCCTGGCATTTAACTCCGTTTCTGACGGGAAACACATGGCACAGTTCTCATCCATGAAACACAATCTGCTTTAGAGCAAGAAGCACGCTCTTGCTTTCTAGAGTCTCTAATACAGAGGGAAACGTGAGTGTGCTCAGAACAAAAGAACTGTGTTTCCTACACACGGACCATATCTAGTTCAACTCTGTTTCTGAAACTGATACAAACCACCGGTCCTCTAACATCCAATGCTTTTCAGTTAAGAGCGAGAAACATGTGGGCTTTGTGAACAATGTTGCTTCGTTTGAGGTGAAAAGTGACTGCGTTTCCATGAAACGAAGTCTTGCTTGTAGGAAGACACACGCCAGGCATTTAAATCCGTTTCTGAAGGGAAACACACGGCACAGTTCTCATCCATGAAACACACTCTGCTTTAGAGCAAGAAGCACGCTCTTGCTTTCTAGAGTCTCTAAAACAGAGGGAAACGTGACTGCGCTCAGAACAAAAGAACTGTGTTTCCTACACACACAGACCACATCTAGTTCAAGTCTGTTTCTGAAACTGATACAAACCACAGGTCCTCTAACATCCAATTCTTTTCAGGTAAGAGCGAGAAACGTGTGAGCTTCGTGAACAATGTAGCTTCGTTTGAGCTGAAATGTGACTGTGTTTACCTGAAACGAAGTCTTACTTGTAGGAAGACACACGCCTGGCATTTAACTCCGTTTAAGAAGGGAAACACACGGCAAAGTTCTCATACATGAAACACACTCTGCTTTAGAGCAAGAAGCACGCTCTTGCTTTCTAGAGTCTCTAATACAAAGGGAAACGTGAGTGTGCTCAGAACAAAGGAACTGTGTTTCCTACACACAAGGACCGTATCTAGTTCAACTCTGTTTCTGAAACTGATACAAACCAAAGGTCCTCTAACATCCAATGCTTTTCAGTTAAGAGTGAGAAACGTGTGAGCTTCGTGAACAATGTAGCTTCGTTTGAGCTGAAAAGTGACTGCGTTTACCTGAAACGAAGTCTTGCTTGTAGGAAGACACACTTCTGGCAAATAACTCCGTTTCTGAAGGGAAACATATGGCACAGTCCTCTTCCATGAAACACATTGTGCTTTAGAGCAAGAAGCACGCTGTTGCTTTCTAGAGTCTCTAATACTGAGGGAAACGTGAGTGTGCTCTGAAGAAAAGAACTGTGTTTCCTACACACACAGACCATATCTAGTTCAACTCTGTTTCTGAAACTGATACAAACCACAGGTCCTGTAACATCCAATGCTTTTCAGTAAAGAGCGAGAAACGGGTGAGCTTCATGAACAATGTAGCTTCGTTTGAGCTGAAAAGTGACTGCGTTTACCTGAAACGAATTCTTGCTTGTAGGAAGACACACTTCTGGCATTTAACTCCGCTTCTGAAGGGAAACACACGGCACAGTTCTCATCCATGAAACACACTCTGCTTTAGAGCAAGAAGCACGCTCTTGCTTTCTAGAGTCTCTAATACAGAGGGAAACGTGAGTGTGCTCAGAACAAAAGAACTGTGTTTCCTACACACACAGACCACATCTAGTTCAAGTCTGTTTCTGAAACTGATACAAACCACAGCTCCTCTAACCACCAATTCTTTTCAGGTAAGATCGAGAAACGTGTGAGCTTCGTGAACAATATAGCTTCGTTTGAGCTGAAAAGTGACTGCGTTTCCATGAAACGAAGTCTTGCTTGAAGAAAGACACAGAGCCTGGCATTTAACTCCGTTTCTGAAGGGAAACACACGGCACAGTCCTCATCCATGAAACACATTCTGCTTTAGAGCAAGAAGCACGCTCTTGCTTTCTAGATTCTCTAATAAAGAGGGAAACGTGAGTGTGCTCAGAACAAGAGAACTGTGTTTCCTACACACACAGAACATATCTAGTTCAACTCTGTTTCTGAAACTGATACAAACCACAGGTCCTCTAACATCCAATGCTTTTCAGTTAAGAGCGATAAACGGGTGTGCTTCGTGAACAATGTAGCTTCGTTTGAGTTGAAAATTGACTGCGTTTACCTGAAAGGAAGTCTTGCTTGTAGGAAGACACACTTCTGGCAATTAACTCCGTTTCTGAAGGGAAACACACGGCACAGTCCTCTTCCATGAAACACATTCTGCTTTAGAGCAAGAAGCACGCTCTTGCTTTCTAGAGTCTCTAATAAAGAGGGAAACGTGAGTGTGCTTGGAACAAAAGAACTGTGTTTCCTACACACACAGACCATATCTAATTCAACTCTGTTTCTGAAACTGATACAAACCACAGGTCTTCTAACATCCAATGCTTTTCAGTTAAGAGCGAGAAACGTGTGAGCTTTGTGAACAATGTAACTTCGTTTGAGCTGAAAAGTGACTGCTTTTACCTGAAACGAAGTCTTGCTTGTAGGAAGGCACAGAGCCTGGCATTTAACTCCGTTTCTGACGGGAAACACATGGCACAGTTCTCATCCATGAAACACAATCTGCTTTAGAGCAAGAAGCACGCTCTTGCTTTCTAGAGTCTCTAATACAGAGGGAAACGTGAGTGTGCTCAGAACAAAAGAACTGTGTTTCCTACACACGGACCATATCTAGTTCAACTCTGTTTCTGAAACTGATACAAACCACCGGTCCTCTAACATCCAATGCTTTTCAGTTAAGAGCGAGAAACATGTGGGCTTTGTGAACAATGTTGCTTCGTTTGAGGTGAAAAGTGACTGCGTTTCCATGAAACGAAGTCTTGCTTGTAGGAAGACACACGCCAGGCATTTAAATCCGTTTCTGAAGGGAAACACACGGCACAGTTCTCATCCATGAAACACACTCTGCTTTAGAGCAAGAAGCACGCTCTTGCTTTCTAGAGTCTCTAAAACAGAGGGAAACGTGACTGCGCTCAGAACAAAAGAACTGTGTTTCCTACACACACAGACCACATCTAGTTCAAGTCTGTTTCTGAAACTGATACAAACCACAGGTCCTCTAACATCCAATTCTTTTCAGGTAAGAGCGAGAAACGTGTGAGCTTCGTGAACAATGTAGCTTCGTTTGAGCTGAAATGTGACTGTGTTTACCTGAAACGAAGTCTTACTTGTAGGAAGACACACGCCTGGCATTTAACTCCGTTTCTGAAGGGAAACACACGGCAAAGTTCTCATACATGAAACACACTCTGCTTTAGAGCAAGAAGCACGCTCTTGCTTTCTAGAGTCTCTAATACAAAGGGAAACGTGAGTGTGCTCAGAACAAAGGAACTGTGTTTCCTACACACAAGGACCGTATCTAGTTCAACTCTGTTTCTGAAACTGATACAAACCACAGGTCCTCTAACATTCAATGCTTTTCAGTTAAGAGCAAGAAACGTGTGAGCTTCGTGAACAATGTAGCTTCATTTGAGATGAAAAGTGACTGCGTTTACCTGAAACGATGTCTTGCTTGAAGAAAGACACAAAGCCTGGCATTTAACTCCGCTTCTGAAGGGAAACACACGGCACAGTCCTCATCCATGAAACACACTCTGCTTTAGAGCAAGAAGCACGCTCTTGCTTTCTAGAGTCTCTAATACAGAGGGAAACGTGAGTGTGCTCAGAACAAAAGAACTGTGTTTCCTACACACACAGACCACATCTAGTTCAAGTCTGTTTCTGAAACTGATACAAACCACAGGTTGTCTAACATCCAATGCTTTTCAGGTAAGAGCGAGAAACGTGTGATCTTCGTGAACAATGTAGCTTCATTTGAGCTGAAAAGTGACTGCGTTTACCTGAAAGGAAGTCTTGCTTGTAGGAAGACACACTTCTGGCAATTAACTCCGTTTCTGAAGGGAAACACACGGCACAGTCCTCTTCTATGAAACACATTCTGCTTTAGAGCAAGAAGCACGCTCTTGCTTTCTAGAGTCTCTAATAAAGAGGGAAACGTGAGTGTGCTTGGAACAAAAGAACTGTGTTTCCTACACACACAGACCATATCTAATTCAACTCTGATTCTGAAACTGATACAAACCACAGGTCTTCTAACATCCAATGCTTTTCAGTTAAGAGCGAGAAACATGTGAGCTTTGTGAACAATGTAACTTCGTTTGAGCTGAAAAGTGACTGCTTTTACCTGAAACGAAGTCTTGCTTGTAGGAAGGCTCAGAGCCTGGCATTTAACGCCGTTTCTGACGGGAAACACATGGCACAGTTCTCATCCATGAAACACAATCTGCTTTAGAGCAAGAAGCACGCTCTTGCTTTCTAGAGTCTCTAATACAGAGGGAAACGTGAGTGTGCTCAGAACAAAAGAACTGTGTTTCCTACACACGGACCATATCTAGTTCAACTCTGTTTCTGAAACTGATACAAACCACCGGTCCTCTAACATCCAATGCTTTTCAGTTAAGAGCGAGAAACATGTGGGCTTTGTGAACAATGTTGCTTCGTTTGAGGTGAAAAGTGACTGCGTTTCCATGAAACAAAGTCTTGCTTGAAGAAAGACACAGAGCCTGGCATTTAACTCCGTTTCTGAAGGGAAACACACGGCACAGTTCTCATCCATGAAACACACTCTGCTTTAGAGCAAGAAGCACGCTCTTGCTTTCTAGAGTCTCTAATACAGAGGGAAACGTGAGTGTGCTCAGAACAAAAGAACTGTGTTTCATACACACACGGACCATATCTAGTTCAACTCTGTTTCTGAAACTGATACAAACCACAGGTTGTCTAACATCCAATGCTTTTCAGGTAAGAGCGAGAAACGTGTGATCTTCGTGAACAATGTAGCTTCATTTGAGCTGAAAAGTGACTGCGTTTACCTGAAACGAAGTCTTGCTTGTAGGAAGACACACGCCAGGCATTTAACTCCGTTTCTGAAGGGAAACACACGGCACAGTTCTCATCCATGAAACACACTCTGCTTTAGAGCAAGAAGCACGCTCTTGCTTTCTAGAGTCTCTAATACAGAGGGAAACGTGACTGCGCTCAGAACAAAAGAACTGTGTCTCCTACACACAAGGACCGTATCTAGTTCAACTCTGTTTCTGAAACTGATACAAACCACAGGTCCTCTAACATTCAATGCTTTTCAGTTAAGAGCAAGAAACGTGTGAGCTTCGTGAACAATGTAGCTTCGTTTGAGATGAAAAGTGACTGCGTTTACCTGAAACGATGTCTTGCTTGAAGAAAGACACACGTCTGGCATTTAACTCTGTTTCTGAAGGGAAACACTCGGCACAGTTCTCTTCCATGAGACACACTCTGCTTTAGAGCAAGAAGGATGCTCTTGCTTTCTAGAATCTCTAATACAGAGGGAAACGTGAATGTGCTCAGAACAAAAGAACTGTGTTTCCTACACACACGGACCATATCTAGTTCAACTCTGTTTCTGAAACTGATACAAACCACAGGTCCTCTAACATCCAATGCTTTTCAGTTAAGAGCGAGAAACATTTGAGCTTCGTGAACAATGTAGCTTCGTTTGAGGTGAAAAGTGACTGCGTTTACCTGAAAAGAAGTCTTGATTGTAGGAAGACACATGTCTGGCATTTAACTCCATTTCTGAAGGGAAACACACGGACAGTTCTCATCCATGAAACACACTCTGCTTTAGAGCAAGAAGGATGCTCTTGCTTTCTAGCGTCTCTAATACTCAGGGAAACGTGAGTGTGCTCAGAACAAAAGAACTGTGTTTCCTACACACGGACCATATCTAGTTCAACTCTGTTTCTGAAACTGATACAAACCAAAGGTCCTCTAACATCCAATGCTTTTCAGTTAAGAGTGAGAAACGTGTGAGCTTCGTGAACAATGTAGCTTCGTTTGAGCTGAAAAGTGACTGCGTTTACCTGAAACGAAGTCTTGCTTGTAGGAAGACACACTTCTGGCAAATAACTCCGTTTCTGAAGGGAAACATATGGCACAGTCCTCTTCCATGAAACACATTCTGCTTTAGAGCAAGAAGCACGCTGTTGCTTTCTAGAGTCTCTAATACTGAGGGAAACGTGAGTGTGCTCTGAAGAAAAGAACTGTGTTTCCTACACACACAGACCATATCTAGTTCAACTCTGTTTCTGAAACTGATACAAACCACAGGTCCTGTAACATCCAATGCTTTTCAGTAAAGAGCGAGAAACGGGTGAGCTTCATGAACAATGTAGCTTCGTTTGAGCTGAAAAGTGACTGCGTTTACCTGAAACGAATTCTTGCTTGTAGGAAGACACACTTCTGGCATTTAACTCCGCTTCTGAAGGGAAACACACGGCACAGTTCTCATCCATGAAACACACTCTGCTTTAGAGCAAGAAGCACGCTCTTGCTTTCTAGAGTCTCTAATACAGAGGGAAACGTGAGTGTGCTCAGAACAAAAGAACTGTGTTTCCTACACACACAGACCACATCTAGTTCAAGTCTGTTTCTGAAACTGATACAAACCACAGCTCCTCTAACCACCAATTCTTTTCAGGTAAGATCGAGAAACGTGTGAGCTTCGTGAACAATATAGCTTCGTTTGAGCTGAAAAGTGACTGCGTTTCCATGAAACGAAGTCTTGCTTGAAGAAAGACACAGAGCCTGGCATTTAACTCCGTTTCTGAAGGGAAACACACGGCACAGTCCTCATCCATGAAACACATTCTGCTTTAGAGCAAGAAGCACGCTCTTGCTTTCTAGATTCTCTAATAAAGAGGGAAACGTGAGTGTGCTCAGAACAAAAGAACTGTGTTTCCTACACACACAGAACATATCTAGTTCAACTCTGTTTCTGAAACTGATACAAACCACAGGTCCTCTAACATCCAATGCTTTTCAGTTAAGAGCGATAAACGGGTGTGCTTCGTGAACAATGTAGCTTCGTTTGAGTTGAAAATTGACTGCGTTTACCTGAAAGGAAGTCTTGCTTGTAGGAAGACACACTTCTGGCAATTAACTCCGTTTCTGAAGGGAAACACACGGCACAGTCCTCTTCCATGAAACACATTCTGCTTTAGAGCAAGAAGCACGCTCTTGCTTTCTAGAGTCTCTAATAAAGAGGGAAACGTGAGTGTGCTTGGAACAAAAGAACTGTGTTTCCTACACACACAGACCATATCTAATTCAACTCTGTTTCTGAAACTGATACAAACCACAGGTCTTCTAACATCCAATGCTTTTCAGTTAAGAGCGAGAAACGTGTGAGCTTTGTGAACAATGTAACTTCGTTTGAGCTGAAAAGTGACTGCTTTTACCTGAAACGAAGTCTTGCTTGTAGGAAGGCACAGAGCCTGGCATTTAACTCCGTTTCTGACGGGAAAAACATGGCACAGTTCTCATCCATGAAACACAATCTGCTTTAGAGCAAGAAGCACGCTCTTGCTTTCTAGAGTCTCTAATACAGAGGGAAACGTGAGTGTGCTCAGAACAAAAGAACTGTGTTTCCTACACACGGACCATATCTAGTTCAACTCTGTTTCTGAAACTGATACAAACCACCGGTCCTCTAACATCCAATGCTTTTCAGTTAAGAGCGAGAAACATGTGGGCTTTGTGAACAATGTTGCTTCGTTTGAGGTGAAAAGTGACTGCGTTTCCATGAAACGAAGTCTTGCTTGTAGGAAGACACACGCCAGGCATTTAAATCCGTTTCTGAAGGGAAACACACGGCACAGTTCTCATCCATGAAACACACTCTGCTTTAGAGCAAGAAGCACGCTCTTGCTTTCTAGAGTCTCTAAAACAGAGGGAAACGTGACTGCGCTCAGAACAAAAGAACTGTGTTTCCTACACACACAGACCACATCTAGTTCAAGTCTGTTTCTGAAACTGATACAAACCACAGGTCCTCTAACATCCAATTCTTTTCAGGTAAGAGCGAGAAACGTGTGAGCTTCGTGAACAATGTAGCTTCGTTTGAGCTGAAATGTGACTGTGTTTACCTGAAACGAAGTCTTACTTGTAGGAAGACACACGCCTGGCATTTAACTCCGTTTAAGAAGGGAAACACACGGCAAAGTTCTCATACATGAAACACACTCTGCTTTAGAGCAAGAAGCACGCTCTTGCTTTCTAGAGTCTCTAATACAAAGGGAAACGTGAGTGTGCTCAGAACAAAGGAACTGTGTTTCCTACACACAAGGACCGTATCTAGTTCAACTCTGTTTCTGAAACTGATACAAACCACAGGTCCTCTAACATTCAATGCTTTTCAGTTAAGAGCAAGAAACGTGTGAGCTTCGTGAACAATGTAGCTTCATTTGAGATGAAAAGTGACTGCGTTTACCTGAAACGATGTCTTGCTTGAAGAAAGACACAAAGCCTGGCATTTAACTCCGCTTCTGAAGGGAAACACACGGCACAGTCCTCATCCATGAAACACACTCTGCTTTAGAGCAAGAAGCACGCTCTTGCTTTCTAGAGTCTCTAATACAGAGGGAAACGTGAGTGTGCTCAGAACAAAAGAACTGTGTTTCCTACACACACAGACCACATCTAGTTCAAGTCTGTTTCTGAAACTGATACAAACCACAGGTTGTCTAACATCCAATGCTTTTCAGGTAAGAGCGAGAAACGTGTGATCTTCGTGAACAATGTAGCTTCATTTGAGCTGAAAAGTGACTGCGTTTACCTGAAAGGAAGTCTTGCTTGTAGGAAGACACACTTCTGGCAATTAACTCCGTTTCTGAAGGGAAACACACGGCACAGTCCTCTTCTATGAAACACATTCTGCTTTAGAGCAAGAAGCACGCTCTTGCTTTCTAGAGTCTCTAATAAAGAGGGAAACGTGAGTGTGCTTGGAACAAAAGAACTGTGTTTCCTACACACACAGACCATATCTAATTCAACTCTGATTCTGAAACTGATACAAACCACAGGTCTTCTAACATCCAATGCTTTTCAGTTAAGAGCGAGAAACATGTGAGCTTTGTGAACAATGTAACTTCGTTTGAGCTGAAAAGTGACTGCTTTTACCTGAAACGAAGTCTTGCTTGTAGGAAGGCTCAGAGCCTGGCATTTAACGCCGTTTCTGACGGGAAACACATGGCACAGTTCTCATCCATGAAACACAATCTGCTTTAGAGCAAGAAGCACGCTCTTGCTTTCTAGAGTCTCTAATACAGAGGGAAACGTGAGTGTGCTCAGAACAAAAGAACTGTGTTTCCTACACACGGACCATATCTAGTTCAACTCTGTTTCTGAAACTGATACAAACCACCGGTCCTCTAACATCCAATGCTTTTCAGTTAAGAGCGAGAAACATGTGGGCTTTGTGAACAATGTTCCTTCGTTTGAGGTGAAAAGTGACTGCGTTTCCATGAAACAAAGTCTTGCTTGAAGAAAGACACAGAGCCTGGCATTTAACTCCGTTTCTGAAGGGAAACACACGGCACAGTTCTCATCCATGAAACACACTCTGCTTTAGAGCAAGAAGCACGCTCTTGCTTTCTAGAGTCTCTAATACAGAGGGAAACGTGAGTGTGCTCAGAACAAAAGAACTGTGTTTCATACACACATGGACCATATCTAGTTCAACTCTGTTTCTGAAACTGATACAAACCACAGGTTGTCTAACATCCAATGCTTTTCAGGTAAGAGCGAGAAACGTGTGATCTTCATGAACAATGTAGCTTCATTTGAGCTGAAAAGTGACTGCGTTTACCTGAAACGAAGTCTTGCTTGTAGGAAGACACACGCCAGGCATTTAACTCCGTTTCTGAAGGGAAACACACGGAACAGTTCTCATCCATGAAACACACTCTGCTTTAGAGCAAGAAGCACGCTCTTGCTTTCTAGAGTCTCTAATACAGAGGGAAACGTGACTGCGCTCAGAACAAAAGAACTGTGTCTCCTACACACAAGGACCGTATCTAGTTCAACTCTGTTTCTGAAACTGATACAAACCACAGGTCCTCTAACATTCAATGCTTTTCAGTTAAGAGCAAGAAACGTGTGAGCTTCGTGAACAATGTAGCTTCATTTGAGATGAAAAGTGACTGCGTTTACCTGAAACGATGTCTTGCTTGAAGAAAGACACAAAGCCTGGCATTTAACTCCGCTTCTGAAAGGAAACACAAGGCACAGTCCTCATCCATGAAACACACTCTGCTTTAGAGCAAGAAGCACGCTCTTGCTTTCTAGAGTCTCTAATACAGAGGGAAACGTGAGTGTGCTCAGAACAAAAGAACTGTGTTTCCTACACACACAGACCACATCTAGTTCAAGTCTGTTTCTGAAACTGATACAAACCACAGGTCCTCTAACATCCAATGCTTTTCAGGTAAGAGCGAGAAACGTGTGAGCTTCGTGAACAATGTAGCTTCGTTTGAGCTGAAAAGTGACTGTGTTTACCTGAAAAGAAGTCTTGATTGTAGGAAGACACACGTCTGGCATTTAACTCTGTTTCTGAAGGGAAACACTCGGCACAGTTCTCTTCCATGAAACACACTCTGCTTTAGAGCAAGAAGGATGCTCTTGCTTTCTAGAGTCTCTAATACAGAGGGAAACGTGAATGTGCTCAGAACAAAAGAACTGTGTTTCCTACACACACGGACCATATCTAGTTCAACTCTGTTTCTGAAACTGATACAAACCACAGGTCCTCTAACATCCAATGCTTTTCAGTTAAGAGGGAGAAACGTGTGAGCTTCGTGAACAATGTAGCTTCGTTTGAGCTGAAAAGTGACTGCGTTTACCTGAAACGAAGTCTTGCTTGTAGGAAGACACACTTCTGGCAAATAACTCCGTTTCTGAAGGGAAACATATGGCACAGTCCTCTTCCATGAAACACATTCTGCTTTAGAGCAAGAAGCACGCTGTTGCTTTCTAGAGTCTCTAATACTGAGGGAAACGTGAGTGTGCTCTGAAGAAAAGAACTGTGTTTCCTACACACACAGACCATATCTACTTCAACTCTGTTTCTGAAACTGATACAAACCACAGTTCCTCTAACATCCAATGCTTCTCAGTTAAGAGCGAGAAACGTGTTGGCTTCGTGAACAATGTAGCTTCGTTTGAGGTGAAAAGTGACTGCGTTTACCTGAAAAGAAGTCTTGATTGTAGGAAGACACATGTCTGGCATTTAACTCCGTTTCTGAAGGGAAACACAGGCACAGTTCTCATCCATGAAACACACTCTGCTTTAGAGCAAGAAGGATGCTCTTGCTTTCTAGCGTCTCTAATACAGAGGGAAACGTGAGTGTGCTCAGAACAAAAGAACTGTGTTTCCTACACACACGGACCATATCTAGTTCAACTCTGTTTCTGAATCTGATACAAACCACAGGTCCTCTAACATCCAATGCTTTTCAGTAAAGAGCGAGATACGGGTGAGCTTCATGAACAATGTAGCTTCGTTTGAGCTGAAAAGTGACTGCGTTTACCTGAAACGAATTCTTGCTTGTAGGAAGACACACTTCTGGCATTTAACTCTGCTTCTGAAGGGAAACACACGGCACAGTTCTCATCCATGAAACACACTCTGCTTTAGAGCAAGAAGCACGCTCTTGCTTTCTAGAGTCTCTAATACAGAGGGAAACGTGAGTGTGCTCAGAAAAAAAGAACTGTGTTTCCTACACACACAGACCACATCTAGTTCAAGTCTGTTTCTGAAACTGATACAAACCACAGCTCCTCTAACATCCAATGCTTTTCAGGTAAGATCGAGAAACGTGTGAGCTTTGTGAACAATGTAGCTTCATTTGAGCTGAAAAGTGACTGTGTTTACCTGAAACAAAGTCTTGCTTGTAGGAAGACACACGCCTGGCATTTAACTCCGATTCGGAAGGGAAACACACGGCACAGTTCTCATCCATGAAACACACTCTGCTTTAGAGCAAGAAGGATGCTCTTGCTTTCTAGATTCTCTAATACACAGGGAAACGTGAGTGTGCTCAGAACAAAAGAACTGTGTTTCCTACACACGGACCATATCTAGTTCAACTCTGTTTCTGAAACTGATACAAACCACAGGTCCTCTAACATCCAATGCTTTTCAGTTAAGAGTGAGAAACGTGTGAGCTTCGTGAACAATGTAGCTTCGTTTGAGCTGAAAAGTGACTGCGTTTACCTGAAACGAAGTCTTGCTTGTAGGAAGACACACTTCTGGCAAATAACTCCGTTTCTGAAGGGAAACATATGGCACAGTCCTCTTCCATGAAACACATTCTGCTTTAGAGCAAGAAGCACGCTGTTGCTTTCTAGAGTCTCTAATACTGAGGGAAACGTGAGTGTGCTCTGAAGAAAAGAACTGTGTTTCCTACACACACAGACCATATCTAGTTCAACTCTGTTTCTGAAACTGATACAAACCACAGGTCCTGTAACATCCAATGCTTTTCAGTAAAGAGCGAGAAACGGGTGAGCTTCATGAACAATGTAGCTTCGTTTGAGCTGAAAAGTGACTGCGTTTACCTGAAACGAATTCTTGCTTGTAGGAAGACACACTTCTGGCATTTAACTCCGCTTCTGAAGGGAAACACACGGCACAGTTCTCATCCATGAAACACACTCTGCTTTAGAGCAAGAAGCACGCTCTTGCTTTCTAGAGTCTCTAATACAGAGGGAAACGTGAGTGTGCTCAGAACAAAAGAACTGTGTTTCCTACACACACAGACCACATCTAGTTCAAGTCTGTTTCTGAAACTGATACAAACCACAGCTCCTCTAACCACCAATTCTTTTCAGGTAAGATCGAGAAACGTGTGAGCTTCGTGAACAATATAGCTTCGTTTGAGCTGAAAAGTGACTGCGTTTCCATGAAACGAAGTCTTGCTTGAAGAAAGACACAGAGCCTGGCATTTAACTCCGTTTCTGAAGGGAAACACACGGCACAGTCCTCATCCATGAAACACATTCTGCTTTAGAGCAAGAAGCACGCTCTTGCTTTCTAGATTCTCTAATAAAGAGGGAAACGTGAGTGTGCTCAGAACAAAAGAACTGTGTTTCCTACACACACAGAACATATCTAGTTCAACTCTGTTTCTGAAACTGATACAAACCACAGGTCCTCTAACATCCAATGCTTTTCAGTTAAGAGCGATAAACGGGTGTGCTTCGTGAACAATGTAGCTTCGTTTGAGTTGAAAATTGACTGCGTTTACCTGAAAGGAAGTCTTGCTTGTAGGAAGACACACTTCTGGCAATTAACTCCGTTTCTGAAGGGAAACACACGGCACAGTCCTCTTCCATGAAACACATTCTGCTTTAGAGCAAGAAGCACGCTCTTGCTTTCTAGAGTCTCTAATAAAGAGGGAAACGTGAGTGTGCTTGGAACAAAAGAACTGTGTTTCCTACACACACAGACCATATCTAATTCAACTCTGTTTCTGAAACTGATACAAACCACAGGTCTTCTAACATCCAATGCTTTTCAGTTAAGAGCGAGAAACGTGTGAGCTTTGTGAACAATGTAACTTCGTTTGAGCTGAAAAGTGACTGCTTTTACCTGAAACGAAGTCTTGCTTGTAGGAAGGCACAGAGCCTGGCATTTAACTCCGTTTCTGACGGGAAACACATGGCACAGTTCTCATCCATGAAACACAATCTGCTTTAGAGCAAGAAGCACGCTCTTGCTTTCTAGAGTCTCTAATACAGAGGGAAACGTGAGTGTGCTCAGAACAAAAGAACTGTGTTTCCTACACACGGACCATATCTAGTTCAACTCTGTTTCTGAAACTGATACAAACCACCGGTCCTCTAACATCCAATGCTTTTCAGTTAAGAGCGAGAAACATGTGGGCTTTGTGAACAATGTTGCTTCGTTTGAGGTGAAAAGTGACTGCGTTTCCATGAAACGAAATCTTGCTTGAAGAAAGACACAGAGCCTGGCATTTAACTCCGTTTCTGAAGGGAAACACACGGCACAGTTCTCATCCATTAAACACACTCTGCTTTAGAGCAAGAAGCACGCTCTTGCTTTCTAGAGTCTCTAATACAGAGGGAAACGTGAGTGTGCTCAGAACAAAAGAACTGTGTTTCATACACACACGGACCATATCTAGTTCAACTCTGTTTCTGAAACTGATACAAACCACAGGTTGTCTAACATCCAATGCTTTTCAGGTAAGAGCGAGAAACGTGTGATCTTCGTGAACAATGTAGCTTCATTTGAGCTGAAAAGTGACTGCGTTTACCTGAAACGAAGTCTTGCTTGTAGGAAGACACACGCCAGGCATTTAACTCCGTTTCTGAAGGGAAACACACGGCACAGTTCTCATCCATGAAACACACTCTGCTTTAGAGCAAGAAGCACGCTCTTGCTTTCTAGAGTCTCTAATACAGAGGGAAACGTGACTGCGCTCAGAACAAAAGAACTGTGTTTCCTACACACACAGACCACATCTAGTTCAAGTCTGTTTCTGAAACTGATACAAACCACAGGTCCTCTAACATCCAATTCTTTTCAGGTAAGATCGAGAAACGTGTGAGCTTCGTGAACAATGTAGCTTCGTTTGAGCTGAAATGTGACTGTGTTTACCTGAAACGAAGTCTTACTTGTAGGAAGACACACGCCTGGCATTTAACTCCGTTTCTGAAGGGAAACACACGGCAAAGTTCTCATACATGAAACACACTCTGCTTTAGAGCAAGAAGCACGCTCTTGCTTTCTAGAGTCTCTAATACAAAGGGAAACGTGAGTGTGCTCAGAACAAAGGAACTGTGTTTCCTACACACAAGGACCGTATCTAGTTCAACTCTGTTTCTGAAACTGATACAAACCACAGGTCCTCTAACATTCAATGCTTTTCAGTTAAGAGCAAGAAACGTGTGAGCTTCGTGAACAATGTAGCTTCATTTGAGATGAAAAGTGACTGCGTTTACCTGAAACGATGTCTTGCTTGAAGAAAGACACAAAGCCTGGCATTTAACTCCGCTTCTGAAGGGAAACACACGGCACAGTCCTCATCCATGAAACACACACTGCTTTAGAGCAAGAAGCACGCTCTTGCTTTCTAGAGTCTCTAATACAGAGGGAAACGTGAGTGTGCTCAGAACAAAAGAACTGTGTTTCCTACACACACAGACCACATCTAGTTCAAGTCTGTTTCTGAAACTGATACAAACCACAGGTTGTCTAACATCCAATGCTTTTCAGGTAAGAGCGAGAAACGTGTGATCTTCGTGAACAATGTAGCTTCATTTGAGCTGAAAAGTGACTGCGTTTACCTGAAAGGAAGTCTTGCTTGTAGGAAGACACACTTCTGGCAATTAACTCCGTTTCTGAAGGGAAACACACGGCACAGTCCTCTTCCATGAAACACATTCTGCTTTAGAGCAAGAAGCACGCTCTTGCTTTCTAGAGTCTCTAATAAAGAGGGAAACGTGAGTGTGCTTGGAACAAAAGAACTGTGTTTCCTACACACACAGACCATATCTAATTCAACTCTGTTTCTGAAACTGATACAAACCACAGGTCTTCTAACATCCAATGCTTTTCAGTTAAGAGCGAGAAACATGTGAGCTTTGTGAACAATGTAACTTCGTTTGAGCTGAAAAGTGACTGCTTTTACCTGAAACGAAGTCTTGCTTGTAGGAAGGCACAGAGCCTGGCATTTAACTCCGTTTCTGACGGGAAACACATGGCACAGTTCTCATCCATGAAACACAATCTGCTTTAGAGCAAGAAGCACGCTCTTGCTTTCTAGAGTCTCTAATACAGAGGGAAACGTGAGTGTGCTCAGAACAAAAGAACTGTGTTTCCTACACACGGACCATATCTAGTTCAACTCTGTTTCTGAAACTGATACAAACCACCGGTCCTCTAACATCCAATGCTTTTCAGTTAAGAGCGAGAAACATGTGGGCTTTGTGAACAATGTTGCTTCGTTTGAGGTGAAAAGTGACTGCGTTTCCATGAAACAAAGTCTTGCTTGAAGAAAGACACAGAGCCTGGCATTTAACTCCGTTTCTGAAGGGAAACACACGGCACAGTTCTCATCCATGAAACACACTCTGCTTTAGAGCAAGAAGCACGCTCTTGCTTTCTAGAGTCTCTAATACAGAGGGAAACGTGAGTGTGCTCAGAACAAAAGAACTGTGTTTCATACACACACGGACCATATCTAGTTCAACTCTGTTTCTGAAACTGATACAAACCACAGGTTGTCTAACATCCAATGCTTTTCAGGTAAGAGCGAGAAACGTGTGATCTTCGTGAACAATGTAGCTTCATTTGAGCTGAAAAGTGACTGCGTTTACCTGAAACGAAGTCTTGCTTGTAGGAAGACACACGCCAGGCATTTAAATCCGTTTCTGAAGGGAAACACACGGCACAGTTCTCATCCATGAAACACACTCTGCTTTAGAGCAAGAAGCACGCTCTTGCTTTCTAGAGTCTCTAAAACAGAGGGAAACGTGACTGCGCTCAGAACAAAAGAACTGTGTTTCCTACACACACAGACCACATCTAGTTCAAGTCTGTTTCTGAAACTGATACAAACCACAGGTCCTCTAACATCCAATTCTTTTCAGGTAAGAGCGAGAAACGTGTGAGCTTCGTGAACAATGTAGCTTCGTTTGAGCTGAAATGTGACTGTGTTTACCTGAAACGAAGTCTTACTTGTAGGAAG
The DNA here is from genome assembly GCA_949786385.1 of Onychomys leucogaster. Classification (NCBI taxonomy): domain Eukaryota; kingdom Metazoa; phylum Chordata; class Mammalia; order Rodentia; family Cricetidae; genus Onychomys; species Onychomys leucogaster. The sequence continues at coordinate 588,157 of CATKUP010000009.1, read as the reverse complement.
ACACACGCCTGGCATTTAACTCCGTTTCTGAAGGGAAACACACGGCAAAGTTCTCATACATGAAACACACTCTGCTTTAGAGCAAGAAGCACGCTCTTGCTTTCTAGAGTCTCTAATACAAAGGGAAACGTGAGTGTGCTCAGAACAAAGGAACTGTGTTTCCTACACACAAGGACCGTATCTAGTTCAACTCTGTTTCTGAAACTGATACAAACCACAGGTCCTCTAACATTCAATGCTTTTCAGTTAAGAGCAAGAAACGTGTGAGCTTCGTGAACAATGTAGCTTCATTTGAGATGAAAAGTGACTGCGTTTACCTGAAACGATGTCTTGCTTGAAGAAAGACACAAAGCCTGGCATTTAACTCCGCTTCTGAAGGGAAACACACGGCACAGTCCTCATCCATGAAACACACTCTGCTTTAGAGCAAGAAGCACGCTCTTGCTTTCTAGAGTCTCTAATACAGAGGGAAACGTGAGTGTGCTCAGAACAAAAGAACTGTGTTTCCTACACACACAGACCACATCTAGTTCAAGTCTGTTTCTGAAACTGATACAAACCACAGGTTGTCTAACATCCAATGCTTTTCAGGTAAGAGCGAGAAACGTGTGATCTTCGTGAACAATGTAGCTTCATTTGAGCTGAAAAGTGACTGCGTTTACCTGAAAGGAAGTCTTGCTTGTAGGAAGACACACTTCTGGCAATTAACTACGTTTCTGAAGGGAAACACACGGCACAGTCCTCTTCTATGACACACATTCTGCTTTAGAGCAAGAAGCACGCTCTTGCTTTCTAGAGTCTCTAATAAAGAGGGAAACGTGAGTGTGCTTGGAACAAAAGAACTGTGTTTCCTACACACACAGACCATATCTAATTCAACTCTGTTTCTGAAACTGATACAAACCACAGGTCTTCTAACATCCAATGCTTTTCAGTTAAGAGCGAGAAACATGTGAGCTTTGTGAACAATGTAACTTCGTTTGAGCTGAAAAGTGACTGCTTTTACCTGAAACGAAGTCTTGCTTGTAGGAAGGCTCAGAGCCTGGCATTTAACGCCGTTTCTGACGGGAAACACATGGCACAGTTCTCATCCATGAAACACAATCTGCTTTAGAGCAAGAAGCACGCTCTTGCTTTCTAGAGTCTCTAATACAGAGGGAAACGTGAGTGTGCTCAGAACAAAAGAACTGTGTTTCCTACACACGGACCATATCTAGTTCAACTCTGTTTCTGAAACTGATACAAACCACCGGTCCTCTAACATCCAATGCTTTTCAGTTAAGAGCGAGAAACATGTGGGCTTTGTGAACAATGTTGCTTCGTTTGAGGTGAAAAGTGACTGCGTTTCCATGAAACAAAGTCTTGCTTGAAGAAAGACACAGAGCCTGGCATTTAACTCCGTTTCTGAAGGGAAACACACGGCACAGTTCTCATCCATGAAACACACTCTGCTTTAGAGCAAGAAGCACGCTCTTGCTTTCTAGAGTCTCTAATACAGAGGGAAACGTGAGTGTGCTCAGAACAAAAGAACTGTGTTTCATACACACACGGACCATATCTAGTTCAACTCTGTTTCTGAAACTGATACAAACCACAGGTTGTCTAACATCCAATGCTTTTCAGGTAAGAGCGAGAAACGTGTGATCTTCGTGAACAATGTAGCTTCATTTGAGCTGAAAAGTGACTGCGTTTACCTGAAACGAAGTCTTGCTTGTAGGAAGACACACGCCAGGCATTTAACTCCGTTTCTGAAGGGAAACACACGGCACAGTTCTCATCCATGAAACACACTCTGCTTTAGAGCAAGAAGCACGCTCTTGCTTTCTAGAGTCTCTAATACAGAGGGAAACGTGACTGCGCTCAGAACAAAAGAACTGTGTCTCCTACACACAAGGACCGTATCTAGTTCAACTCTGTTTCTGAAACTGATACAAACCACAGGTCCTCTAACATTCAATGCTTTTCAGTTAAGAGCAAGAAACGTGTGAGCTTCGTGAACAATGTAGCTTCGTTTGAGATGAAAAGTGACTGCGTTTACCTGAAACGATGTCTTGCTTGAAGAAAGACACAAAGCCTGGCATTTAACTCCGCTTCTGAAGGGAAACACAAGGCACAGTCCTCATCCATGAAACACACTCTGCTTTAGAGCAAGAAGCACGCTCTTGCTTTCTAGAGTCTCTAATACAGAGGGAAACGTGAGTGTGCTCAGAACAAAAGAACTGTGTTTCCTACACACACAGACCACATCTAGTTCAAGTCTGTTTCTGAAACTGATACAAACCAAGGTCCTCTAACATCCAATGCTTTTCAGGTAAGAGCGAGAAACGTGTGAGCTTCGTGAACAATGTAGCTTCGTTTGAGCTGAAAAGTGACTGTGTTTACCTGAAAAGAAGTCTTGATTGTAGGAAGACACACGTCTGGCATTTAACTCTGTTTCTGAAGGGAAACACTCGGCACAGTTCTCTTCCATGAAACACACTCTGCTTTAGAGCAAGAAGGATGCTCTTGCTTTCTAGAGTCTCTAATACAGAGGGAAACGTGAATGTGCTCAGAACAAAAGAACTGTGTTTCCTACACACACGGACCATATCTAGTTCAACTCTGTTTCTGAAACTGATACAAACCACAGGTCCTCTAACATCCAATGCTTTTCAGTTAAGAGGGAGAAACGTGTGAGCTTCGTGAACAATGTAGCTTCGTTTGAGCTGAAAAGTGACTGCGTTTACCTGAAACGAAGTCTTGCTTGTAGGAAGACACACTTCTGGCAAATAACTCCGTTTCTGAAGGGAAACATATGGCACAGTCCTCTTCCATGAAACACATTCTGCTTTAGAGCAAGAAGCACGCTGTTGCTTTCTAGAGTCTCTAATACTGAGGGAAACGTGAGTGTGCTCTGAAGAAAAGAACTGTGTTTCCTACACACACAGACCATATCTACTTCAACTCTGTTTCTGAAACTGATACAAACCACAGTTCCTCTAACATCCAATGCTTCTCAGTTAAGAGCGAGAAACGTGTTGGCTTCGTGAACAATGTAGCTTCGTTTGAGGTGAAAAGTGACTGCGTTTACCTGAAAAGAAGTCTTGATTGTAGGAAGACACATGTCTGGCATTTAACTCCGTTTCTGAAGGGAAACACAGGCACAGTTCTCATCCATGAAACACACTCTGCTTTAGAGCAAGAAGGATGCTCTTGCTTTCTAGCATCTCTAATACAGAGGGAAACGTGAGTGTGCTCAGAACAAAAGAACTGTGTTTCCTACACACACGGACCATATCTAGTTCAACTCTGTTTCTGAATCTGATACAAACCACAGGTCCTCTAACATCCAATGCTTTTCAGTAAAGAGCGAGATACGGGTGAGCTTCATGAACAATGTAGCTTCGTTTGAGCTGAAAAGTGACTGCGTTTACCTGAAACGAATTCTTGCTTGTAGGAAGACACACTTCTGGCATTTAACTCTGCTTCTGAAGGGAAACACACGGCACAGTTCTCATCCATGAAACACACTCTGCTTTAGAGCAAGAAGCACGCTCTTGCTTTCTAGAGTCTCTAATACAGAGGGAAACGTGAGTGTGCTCAGAACAAAAGAACTGTGTTTCCTACACACACAGACCACATCTAGTTCAAGTCTGTTTCTGAAACTGATACAAACCACAGGTCCTCTAACATCCAATGCTTTTCAGGTAAGATCGAGAAACGTGTGAGCTTTGTGAACAATGTAGCTTCATTTGAGCTGAAAAGTGACTGTGTTTACCTGAAACAAAGTCTTGCTTGTAGGAAGACACACGCCTGGCATTTAACTCCGATTCGGAAGGGAAACACACGGCACAGTTCTCATCCATGAAACACACTCAGCTTTCGAGCAAGAAGCACGCTCTTGCTTTCTAGAGTCTCTAATACAAAGGGAAACGTGAGTGTGCTCAGAACAAAAGAACTGTGTTTCCTACACACACGGACCATATGTAGTTCAACTCTGTTTCTGAAACTGATACAAACCACAGGTCCTCTAACATCCAATGCTTTTCAGTTAAGAGCGAGAAACGTGTGATCTTTGTGAACAATGTAACTTCGTTCGAGCTGAAAAGTGACTGCTTTTACCTGAAACAAAGTCTTGCTTGTAGGAAGGCACAGAGCCTGGCATTTAACTCCGTTTCTGACGGGAAACACACGGCACAGTTCTCATCCATGAAACACAATCTGCTTTAGAGCAAGAAGCACGCTGTTGCTTTCTAGAGTCTCTAATACAGAGGGAAACGTGAGTGTCCTCAGAACCAAACAACTGTTTTTCCTACACACGCACGATATCTAGTTCAACTCTGTTTCTGAAACTGATACAAACCACAGGTCCTCTAACATCCAATGCTTTTCAGTTAAGAGCGAGACACGTGTGGGCTTCGTGAACAATGTTGCATCGTTTGAGGAGAAAAGTGACTGCGTTTACATGAAACGAAGTCTTGATTGTAGGAAGACACATGTCTGGCATTTAACTCCGTTTCTGAAGGGAAACACACGCACAGTTCTCATCCATGAAACACACTCTGCTTTAGAGCAAGAAGGATGCTCTTGCATTCTAGCGTCTCTAATACAGAGGGAAACGTGAGTGTGCTCAGAACAAAAGAACTGTGTTTCCTACACACACAGACCATATCTAGTTCAACTCTGTTTCTTAAACTGATACAAACCACAGGTCCTCTAACATCCAATGCTTTTCAGTTAAGAGCGATAAACGGGTGAGCTTCCTGAACAATGTAGCTTCGTTTGAGCTGAAAATTGACTGCGTTTACCTGAAACGAAGTCTTGCTTGTAGGAAGACACACTTCTGGCAATTAACTCCGTTTCTGAAGGGAAACACACGGCACAGTCCTCTTCCATGAAACACATTCTGCTTTAGAGCAAGAAGCACGCTCTTGCTTTCTAGAGTCTCTAATAAAGAGGGAAACGTGAGTGTGCTTGGAACAAAAGAACTGTGTTTCCTACACACACAGACCATATCTAATTCAACTCTGTTTCTGAAACTGATACAAACCACCGGTCCGCTAACATCCAATGCTTTTCAGTTAAGAGCGAGAAACATGTGGGCTTTGTGAACAATGTTGCTTCGTTTGAGGTGAAAAGTGACTGCGTTTCCATGAAACGAAGTCTTGCTTGAAGAAAGACACAGAGCCTGGCATTTAACTCCGTTTCTGAAGGGAAACACACGGCACAGTTCTCATCCATGAAACACACTCTGCTTTAGAGCAAGAAGCATGCTCTTGCTTTCTAGAGTCTCTAATACAGAGGGAAACATGATTGTGCTCAGAACAAAAGAACTGTGTTTCATACACACACGGACCATATCTAGTTCAACTCTGTTTCTGAAACTGATACAAACCACAGGTTGTCTAACATCCAATGCTTTTCAGGTAAGAGCGAGAATCGTGTGAGCTTTGTGAACAATGTAGCTTCATTTGAGCTGAAAAGTGACTGCGTTTACCTGAAACGAAGTCTTGCTTGTAGGAAGATACACGCCTGGCATTTAACTCCGTTTCTGAAGGGAAACACACGGCACAGTTATCATCCATAAAACACACTCTGCTTTAGAGCAAGAAGCACGCTCTTGCTTTCTAGAGTCTCTAATACAGAGGGAAACGTGACTGTGCTCAGAACAAAAGAACTGTGTTTCCTACACACACAGAGCACATCTAGTTCAAGTCTGTTTCTGAAACTGATACAAACCACAGGTCCTCTAACATTCAATGCTTTTCAGTTAAGAGCAAGAAACGTGTGAGCTTCGTGAACAATGTAACTTCGTTCGAGCTGAAAAGTGACTGCTTTTACCTGAAACAAAGTCTTGCTTGTAGGAAGGCACAGAGCCTGGCATTTAACTCCGTTTCTGACGGGAAACACACGGCACAGTTCTCATCCATGAAACACAATCTGCTTTAGAGCAAGAAGCACGCTGTTGCTTTCTAGAGTCTCTAATACAGAGGGAAACGTGAGTGTCCTCAGAACCAAACAACTGTTTTTCCTACACACGCACGATATCTAGTTCAACTCTGTTTCTGAAACTGATACAAACCACAGGTCCTCTAACATCCAATGCTTTTCAGTTAAGAGCGAGACACGTGTGGGCTTCGTGAACAATGTTGCATCGTTTGAGGAGAAAAGTGACTGCGTTTACATGAAACGAAGTCTTGATTGTAGGAAGACACATGTCTGGCATTTAACTCCGTTTCTGAAGGGAAACACACGCACAGTTCTCATCCATGAAACACACTCTGCTTTAGAGCAAGAAGGATGCTCTTGCTTTCTAGCGTCTCTAATACAGAGGGAAACGTGAGTGTGCTCAGAACAAAAGAACTGTGTTTCCTACACACACAGACCATATCTAGTTCAACTCTGTTTCTTAAACTGATACAAACCACAGGTCCTCTAACATCCAATGCTTTTCAGTTAAGAGCGATAAACGGGTGAGCTTCGTGAACAATGTAGCTTCGTTTGAGCTGAAAATTGACTGCGTTTACCTGAAACGAAGTCTTGCTTGTAGGAAGACACACTTCTGGCAATTAACTCCGTTTCTGAAGGGAAACACACGGCACAGTCCTCTTCCATGAAACACATTCTGCTTTAGAGCAAGAAGCACGCTCTTGCTTTCTAGAGTCTCTAATAAAGAGGGAAACGTGAGTGTGCTTGGAACAAAAGAACTGTGTTTCCTACACACACAGACCATATCTAATTCAACTCTGTTTCTGAAACTGATACAAACCACCGGTCCGCTAACATCCAATGCTTTTCAGTTAAGAGCGAGAAACATGTGGGCTTTGTGAACAATGTAGCTTCGTTTGAGCTGAAAAGTGACTGTGTTTACCTGAAACGAAGTCTTGCTTGTAGGAAGACACACGCCTGGCATTTAACTCCGTTTCTGAAGGGAAACACACGGCACAGTTCTCATCCATGAAACACACTCTGCTTTAGAGCAAGAAGCACGCTCTTGCTTTCTAGAGTCTCTAATACAGAGGGAAACGTGAGTGTGCTCAGAACAAAAAACTTTGTTTCCTAAACACGGACCATATCTAGTTCAACTCTGTTTCTGAAACTTATACAAACCACAGGTACTCTAACATCCAATGCTTTTCAGTTAAGAGGGAGAAACGTGTGAACTTTGTGAACAATGTAGCTTCGTTTGAGCTGAAAAGTGACTGTGTTTACCTGAAAAGAAGTCTTGATTGTAGGAAGACACACGTCTGGCATTTAACTCAGTTTCTGAAGGGAAACACTCGGCACAGTTCTCTTCCATGAAACACACTCTGCTTTAGAGCAAGAAGGATGCTCTTGCTTTCTAGAATCTCTAATACAGAGGGAAACGTGAGTGTGCTCAGAACAAAAGAACTGTGTTTCCTACACACACGGACCATATCTAGTTCAACTCTGTTTCTGAAACTGATACAAACCACAGGTCCTCTAACATCCAATTCTTTTCAGTTAAGAGCGAGAAACATTTGAGCTTCGTGAACAATGTAGCTTCGTTTGAGGTGAAAAGTGACTGCGTTTACCTGAAAAGAAGTCTTGATTGTAGGAAGACACATGTCTGGCATTTAACTCAGTTTCTGAAGGGAAACACACGCACAGTTCTCATCCATGAAACACACTCTGCTTTAGAGCAAGAAGGATGCTCTTGCTTTCTAGCGTCTCTAATACAGAGGGAAACGTGAGTGTGCTCAGAACAAAAGAACTGTGTTTCCTACACACACGGACCATATCTAGTTCAACTCTGTTTCTGAAACTGATACAAACCACAGGTCCTCTAACTACCAATGCTTCTCAGTTAAGAGCGAGAAACATGTGGGCTTTGTGAACAACGTAGCTTCGTTTGAGATGAAAAGTGACTGCGTTTACCTGAAACGATGTCTTGCTTTAAGAAAGACACAAAGCCTGGCATTTAACTCCGCTTCTGAAGGGAAACACACGGCACAGTCCTCATCCATGAAACACAATCTGCTTTAGAGCAAGAAGCACGCTCTTGCTTTCTAGAGTCTCTAATACAGAGGGAAACGTGAGTGTGCTCAGAACAAAAAACTGTGTTTCCTACACACGGACCATATCTAGTTCAACTCTGTTTCTGAAACTGATACAAACCACAGGTACTGTAACATCCAATGCTTTTCAGTTAAGAGGGAGAAACGTGTGAGCTTTGTGAACAATGTAGCTTCGTTTGAGCTGAAAAGTGACTGCGTTTATCTGAAACAAAGTCTTGCTTGTAGGAAGACACACGCCTGGCATTTAACTCCGTTTCTGAAGGGAAACACACGGCACAGTTCTCATCCATGAAACACACTCTGCTTTAGAGCAAGAAGCACGCTCTTGCTTTCTAGAGTCTCTAATACAGAAGGAAACGTGAGTGTGCTCAGAACAAAAGAACTGTGTTTCCTAAACACACAGACCACATCTAGTTCAAGTCTGTTTCTGAAACTGATACAAACCACAGGTCCCCTAACATCCAATGCTTTTCAGGTAAGAGCGAGAAACGTGTGAGCTTCGTGAACAATGTAGCTTCGTTTGAGCTGAAAAGTTACTGTGTTTACCTGAAAAGAAGTCTTGATTGTAGGAAGACACACGTCTGGCATTTAACTCTGTTTCTGAAGGGAAACACTCGGCACAGTTCTCTTCCATTAAACACACTCTGCTTTAGAGCAAGAAGGATGCTCTTGCTTTCTAGCGTCTCTAATACAGAGGGAAACGTGAGTGTGCTCTGAACAAAAGAACTGTGTTTCCTACACACACGGACCATATCTAGTTCAACTCTGTTTCTGAAACTGATACAAACCACAGGTCCTCTAACAACCAATGCTTTTCAGTTAAGAGCGAGAAACATGTGGGCTTTGTGAACAATGTTGCTTCGTTTAAGGTGAAAAGTGACTGCGTTTCCATGAAACGAAGTCTTGCTTGAAGAAAGACACAGAGCCTGGCATTTAACTCCGTTTCTGAAGGGAAACACACGGCACAGTTCTCATCCATGAAACACACTCTGCTTTAGAGCAAGAAGCACGCTCTTGCTTTCTAGAGTCTCCAATACAGAGGGAAACGTGAGTGTGCTCAGAACAAAAGAACTGTGTTTCATACACACACGGACCATATCTAGTTCAACTCTGTTTCTGAAACTGATACAAACCACAGGTTGTCTAACATCCAATGCTTTTCAGGTAAGAGCGAGAAACGTGTGAGCTTCGTGATCAATGTAGCTTCATTTGAGCTGAAAAGTGACTGCGTTTACCTGAAACGATGTCTTGCTTGTAGGAAGACACACGCCTGGCATTTAACTCCGTTTCTGAAGGGAAACACACGGCACAGTTCTCATCCATGAAACACACTCTGCTTTAGAGCAAGAAGCACGCTCTTGCTTTCTAGAGTCTCTAATACAGAGGGAAACGTGACTGTGCTCAGAACAAAAGAACTGTGTTTCCTACAAACACAGACCACATCTAGTACATGTCTGTTTCTGAAACTGATACAAACCACAGGTCCTCTAACATCCAATTCTTTTCAGGTAAGATCGAGAAACGTGTGAGCTTCGTGAACAATGTAGCTTCATTTGAGCTGAAAAGTGACTGAGTTTACCTGAAACGAAGTCTTGCTTTAAGGAAGACACACGCCTGGCATTTAACTCCGTTTCTGAAGGGAAACACACGGCACAGTTCTCATCCATGAAACACACTCTGCTTTAGAGCAAGAAGCACGCTCTTGCTTTCTAGAGTCTCTAATACAGAGGGAAACGTGAGTGTGCTCAGAACAAAAAACTGTGTTTCCTACACACGGACCATATCTAGTTGAACTCTGTTTCTGAAACTGATACAAACCAAAGGTCCTCTAACATCCAATGCTTTTCAGTTAAGAGGGAGAAACGTGTGAGCTTTGTGAACAATGTAGCTTCGTTTGAGCTGAAAAGTGACTGCGTTTACCTGAAACAAAGTCTTGCTTGTAGGAAGACACACGCCTGGCATTTAACTTGGTTTCTGAAGGGAAACACACGGCACAGTTCTCATCCATGAAACACACTCTGCTTTAGAGCAAGAAGCACGCTCTTGCTTTCTAGAGTCTCTAATACAGAGGGAAACGTGAGTGTGCTCAGAACAAAAGAACTGTGTTTCCTACACACACAGACCACATCTAGTTCAAGTCTGTTTCTGAAACTGATACAAACCACAGGTCCTCTAACATCCAATGCTTTTCAGGTAAGAGCGAGAAACGTGTGAGCTTCGTGAACAATGTAGCTTCGTTTGAGCTGAAAAGTGTCTGTGTTTACCTGAAAAGAAGTCTTGATTGTAGGAAGACACACGTCTGGCATTTAACTCTGTTTCTGAAGGGAAACACTCGGCACAGTTCTCTTCCATGAAACACACTCTGCTTTAGAGCAAGAAGGATGCTCTTGCTTTCTAGAATCTCTAATACAGAGGGAAACGTGAGTGTGCTCAGAACAAAAGAACTGTGTTTCCTACACACACGGACCATATCTAGTTCAACTCTGTTTCTGAAACTGATACAAACCACAGGTCCTCTAACATCCAATGCTTTTCAGTTAAGAGCGACAAACATTTGAGCTTCGTGAACAATGTAGCTTCGTTTGAGGTGAAAAGTGACTGCGTTTACCTGAAAAGAAGTCTTGATTGTAGGAAGACACATGTCTGGCATTTAACTCCGTTTCTGAAGGGAAACACACGCACAGTTCTCATCCATGAAACACACTCTGCTTTAGAGCCAGAAGGATGCTCTTGCTTTCTAGAGTCTCTAATACAAAGGGAAACGTGAGTGTGCTCAGAACAAAGGAACTGTGTTTCCTACACACAAGGACCGTATCTAGTTCAAGTCTGTTTCTGAAACTGATACAAACCACAGGTCCTCTAACATTCAATGCTTTTCAGGTAGGAGCGAGAAACGTGTGAGCTTCGTGAACAATGTAGCTTTGTTTGAGATGAAAAGTGACTGCGTTTACCTGAAACGATGTCTTGCTTGAAGAAAGACACAAAGCCTGGCATTTAACTCCGCTTCTGAAGGGAAACACACGGCACAGTCCTCATCCATGAAACACACTCTGCTTTAGAGCAAGAAGCACGCTCTTGCTTTCTAGAGTCTCTAATACAGAGGGAAACGTGAGTGTGCTCAGAACAAAAAACTGTGTTTCCTACACACGGACCATATCTAGTTCAACTCTGTTTCTGAAACAGATACAAACCACAGGTTGTCTAACATCCAATGCTTTTCAGGTAAGAGCGAGAAACGTGTGAGCTTCATGAACAATGTAGCTTCATTTGAGCTGAAAAGTGACTGTGTTTACCTGAAACGAAGTCTTGCTTGTAGGAAGACACACGCCTGGCATTTAACTCCGTTTCTGAAGGGAAACACACGGCACAGTTCTCATCCATGAAACACACTCTGCTTTAGAGCAAGAAGCACGCTCTTGCTTTCTAGAGTCTCTAATACAAAGGGAAACGTGAGTGTGCTCAGAACAAAGGAACTGTGTTTCCTACACACAAGGACCGTATCTAGTTCAACTCTGTTTCTGAAACTGATACAAACCACAGGTCCTCTAACATCCAATGCTTTTCAGTTAAGTGCGAGAAACGTGTGAGCTTCGTGAACAACGTAGCTTCGTTTGAGATGAAAAGTGACTGCGTTTACCTGAAACGATGTCTTGCTTTAAGTAAGACACAAAGCCTGGCATTTAACTCCGCTTCTGAAGGGAAACACACGGCACAGTCCTCATCCATGAAACACACTCTGCTTTAGAGCAAGAAGCACGCTCTTGCTTTCTAGAGTCTCTAATACAGAGGGAAACGTGAGTGTGCTCAGAACAAAAAACTGTGTTTCCTACACACGGACCATATCTAGTTCAACTCTGTTTCTGAAACTGATACAAACCACAGGTCCTCTAACATTCAATGCTTTTAAGTTAAGAGGGAGAAACGTGTGAGCTTTGTGAACAATGTAGCTTCGTTTGAGATGAAAAGTGACTGCGTTTACCTGAAACAAAGTCTTGCTTGTAGGAAGACACACGCCTGGCATTTAACTTGGTTTCTGAAGGGAAACACACGGCACAGTTCTCATCCATGAAACACACTCTGCTTTAGAGCAAGAAGCACGCTCTTGCTTTCTAGAGTCTCTAATACAGAGGGAAACGTGAGTGTGCTCAGAACAAAAGAACTGTGTTTCCTACACACACAGACCACATCTAGTTCAAGTCTGTTTCTGAAACTGATACAAACCACAGGTCCTCTAACATCCAATGCTTTTCAGGTAAGAGCGAGAAACGTGTGAGCTTCGTGAACAATGTAGCTTCGTTTGACCTGAAAAGTGACTGTGTTTACCTGAAAAGAAGTCTTGGTTGTAGGAAGACACACGTCTGGCATTTAACTCTGTTTCTGAAGGGAAACACTCGGCACAGTTTTCTTCCCTGAAACACACTCTGCTTTAGAGCAAGAAGGATGCTCTTGCTTTCTAGAATCTCTAATACAGAGGGAAACGTGAGTGTGCTCAGAACAAAAGAACTGTGTTTCCTACACACACGGACCATATCTAGTTCAACTCTGTTTCTGAAACTGATACAAACCACAGGTCCTCTAACATCCAATGCTTTTCAGTTAAGAGCGAGAAACATTTGAGCTTCGTGAACAATGTAGCTTCGTTTGAGGTGAAAAGTGACTGCGTTTACCTGAAAAGAAGTCTTGATTGTAGGAAGACACATGTCTGGCATTTAACTCCGTTTCTGAAGGGAAACACACGCACAGTTCTCATCCATGAAACACACTCTGCTTTAGAGCCAGAAGGATGCTCTTGCTTTCTAGAGTCTCTAATACAGAGGGAAACTTGAGTGTGCTCAGAACAAAAGAACTGTGTTTCATACACACACGGACCATATCTAGTTCAACTCTGTTTCTGAAACTGAACAAACCACAGGTTGTCTAACATCCAATGCTTTTCAGGTAAGAGCGAGAAACGTGTGAGCTTCGTGAACAATGTAGCTTCATTTGAGCTGAAAAGTGACTGCGTTTACCTGAAACGAAGTCTTGCTTGTAGGAAGACACACGCCTGGCATTTAACTCCGTTTCTGAAGGGAAACACACGGCACAGTTCTCATCCATGAAACACACTCTGCTTTAGAGCAAGAAGCACGCTCTTGCTTTCTAGAGTCTCTAATACAGAGGGAAACGTGAATGTGCTCAGAACAAAAGAACTGTGTTTCCTACACACACAGACCACATCTAGTTCAAGTCTGTTTCTGAAACTGATACAAACCACAGGTACTCTAACATCCAATGCTTTTCAGTTAAGAGGGAGAAACGTGTGAACTTTGTGAACAATGTAGCTTCGTTTGAGCTGAAAAGTGACTGTGTTTACCTGAAAAGAAGTCTTGATTGTAGGAAGACACACGTCTGGCATTTAACTCAGTTTCTGAAGGGAAACACTCGGCACAGTTCTCTTCCATGAAACACACTCTGCTTTAGAGCAAGAAGGATGCTCTTGCTTTCTAGAATCTCTAATACAGAGGGAAACGTGAGTGTGCTCAGAACAAAAGAACTGTGTTTCCTACACACACGGACCATATCTAGTTCAACTCTGTTTCTGAAACTGATACAAACCACAGGTCCTCTAACATCCAATTCTTTTCAGTTAAGAGCGAGAAACATTTGAGCTTCGTGAACAATGTAGCTTCGTTTGAGGTGAAAAGTGACTGCGTTTACCTGAAAAGAAGTCTTGATTGTAGGAAGACACATGTCTGGCATTTAACTCAGTTTCTGAAGGGAAACACACGCACAGTTCTCATCCATGAAACACACTCTGCTTTAGAGCAAGAAGGATGCTCTTGCTTTCTAGCGTCTCTAATACAGAGGGAAACGTGAGTGTGCTCAGAACAAAAGAACTGTGTTTCCTACACACACGGACCATATCTAGTTCAACTCTGTTTCTGAAACTGATACAAACCACAGGTCCTCTAACTACCAATGCTTCTCAGTTAAGAGCGAGAAACATGTGGGCTTTGTGAACAACGTAGCTTCGTTTGAGATGAAAAGTGACTGCGTTTACCTGAAACGATGTCTTGCTTTAAGAAAGACACAAAGCCTGGCATTTAACTCCGCTTCTGAAGGGAAACACACGGCACAGTCCTCATCCATGAAACACAATCTGCTTTAGAGCAAGAAGCACGCTCTTGCTTTCTAGAGTCTCTAATACAGAGGGAAACGTGAGTGTGCTCAGAACAAAAAACTGTGTTTCCTACACACGGACCATATCTAGTTCAACTCTGTTTCTGAAACTGATACAAACCACAGGTACTGTAACATCCAATGCTTTTCAGTTAAGAGGGAGAAACGTGTGAGCTTTGTGAACAATGTAGCTTCGTTTGAGCTGAAAAGTGACTGCGTTTATCTGAAACAAAGTCTTGCTTGTAGGAAGACACACGCCTGGCATTTAACTCCGTTTCTGAAGGGAAACACACGGCACAGTTCTCATCCATGAAACACACTCTGCTTTAGAGCAAGAAGCACGCTCTTGCTTTCTAGAGTCTCTAATACAGAAGGAAACGTGAGTGTGCTCAGAACAAAAGAACTGTGTTTCCTAAACACACAGACCACATCTAGTTCAAGTCTGTTTCTGAAACTGATACAAACCACAGGTCCCCTAACATCCAATGCTTTTCAGGTAAGAGCGAGAAACGTGTGAGCTTCGTGAACAATGTAGCTTCGTTTGAGCTGAAAAGTTACTGTGTTTACCTGAAAAGAAGTCTTGATTGTAGGAAGACACACGTCTGGCATTTAACTCTGTTTCTGAAGGGAAACACTCGGCACAGTTCTCTTCCATTAAACACACTCTGCTTTAGAGCAAGAAGGATGCTCTTGCTTTCTAGCGTCTCTAATACAGAGGGAAACGTGAGTGTGCTCTGAACAAAAGAACTGTGTTTCCTACACACACGGACCATATCTAGTTCAACTCTGTTTCTGAAACTGATACAAACCACAGGTCCTCTAACAACCAATGCTTTTCAGTTAAGAGCGAGAAACATGTGGGCTTTGTGAACAATGTTGCTTCGTTTAAGGTGAAAAGTGACTGCGTTTCCATGAAACGAAGTCTTGCTTGAAGAAAGACACAGAGCCTGGCATTTAACTCCGTTTCTGAAGGGAAACACACGGCACAGTTCTCATCCATGAAACACACTCTGCTTTAGAGCAAGAAGCACGCTCTTGCTTTCTAGAGTCTCCAATACAGAGGGAAACGTGAGTGTGCTCAGAACAAAAGAACTGTGTTTCATACACACACGGACCATATCTAGTTCAACTCTGTTTCTGAAACTGATACAAACCACAGGTTGTCTAACATCCAATGCTTTTCAGGTAAGAGCGAGAAACGTGTGAGCTTCGTGATCAATGTAGCTTCATTTGAGCTGAAAAGTGACTGCGTTTACCTGAAACGATGTCTTGCTTGTAGGAAGACACACGCCTGGCATTTAACTCCGTTTCTGAAGGGAAACACACGGCACAGTTCTCATCCATGAAACACACTCTGCTTTAGAGCAAGAAGCACGCTCTTGCTTTCTAGAGTCTCTAATACAGAGGGAAACGTGACTGTGCTCAGAACAAAAGAACTGTGTTTCCTACAAACACAGACCACATCTAGTACATGTCTGTTTCTGAAACTGATACAAACCACAGGTCCTCTAACATCCAATTCTTTTCAGGTAAGATCGAGAAACGTGTGAGCTTCGTGAACAATGTAGCTTCATTTGAGCTGAAAAGTGACTGAGTTTACCTGAAACGAAGTCTTGCTTTAAGGAAGACACACGCCTGGCATTTAACTCCGTTTCTGAAGGGAAACACACGGCACAGTTCTCATCCATGAAACACACTCTGCTTTAGAGCAAGAAGCACGCTCTTGCTTTCTAGAGTCTCTAATACAGAGGGAAACGTGAGTGTGCTCAGAACAAAAAACTGTGTTTCCTACACACGGACCATATCTAGTTGAACTCTGTTTCTGAAACTGATACAAACCAAAGGTCCTCTAACATCCAATGCTTTTCAGTTAAGAGGGAGAAACGTGTGAGCTTTGTGAACAATGTAGCTTCGTTTGAGCTGAAAAGTGACTGCGTTTACCTGAAACAAAGTCTTGCTTGTAGGAAGACACACGCCTGGCATTTAACTTGGTTTCTGAAGGGAAACACACGGCACAGTTCTCATCCATGAAACACACTCTGCTTTAGAGCAAGAAGCACGCTCTTGCTTTCTAGAGTCTCTAATACAGAGGGAAACGTGAGTGTGCTCAGAACAAAAGAACTGTGTTTCCTACACACACAGACCACATCTAGTTCAAGTCTGTTTCTGAAACTGATACAAACCACAGGTCCTCTAACATCCAATGCTTTTCAGGTAAGAGCGAGAAACGTGTGAGCTTCGTGAACAATGTAGCTTCGTTTGAGCTGAAAAGTGTCTGTGTTTACCTGAAAAGAAGTCTTGATTGTAGGAAGACACACGTCTGGCATTTAACTCTGTTTCTGAAGGGAAACACTCGGCACAGTTCTCTTCCATGAAACACACTCTGCTTTAGAGCAAGAAGGATGCTCTTGCTTTCTAGAATCTCTAATACAGAGGGAAACGTGAGTGTGCTCAGAACAAAAGAACTGTGTTTCCTACACACACGGACCATATCTAGTTCAACTCTGTTTCTGAAACTGATACAAACCACAGGTCCTCTAACATCCAATGCTTTTCAGTTAAGAGCGACAAACATTTGAGCTTCGTGAACAATGTAGCTTCGTTTGAGGTGAAAAGTGACTGCGTTTACCTGAAAAGAAGTCTTGATTGTAGGAAGACACATGTCTGGCATTTAACTCCGTTTCTGAAGGGAAACACACGCACAGTTCTCATCCATGAAACACACTCTGCTTTAGAGCCAGAAGGATGCTCTTGCTTTCTAGAGTCTCTAATACAAAGGGAAACGTGAGTGTGCTCAGAACAAAGGAACTGTGTTTCCTACACACAAGGACCGTATCTAGTTCAAGTCTGTTTCTGAAACTGATACAAACCACAGGTCCTCTAACATTCAATGCTTTTCAGGTAGGAGCGAGAAACGTGTGAGCTTCGTGAACAATGTAGCTTTGTTTGAGATGAAAAGTGACTGCGTTTACCTGAAACGATGTCTTGCTTGAAGAAAGACACAAAGCCTGGCATTTAACTCCGCTTCTGAAGGGAAACACACGGCACAGTCCTCATCCATGAAACACACTCTGCTTTAGAGCAAGAAGCACGCTCTTGCTTTCTAGAGTCTCTAATACAGAGGGAAACGTGAGTGTGCTCAGAACAAAAAACTGTGTTTCCTACACACGGACCATATCTAGTTCAACTCTGTTTCTGAAACAGATACAAACCACAGGTTGTCTAACATCCAATGCTTTTCAGGTAAGAGCGAGAAACGTGTGAGCTTCATGAACAATGTAGCTTCATTTGAGCTGAAAAGTGACTGTGTTTACCTGAAACGAAGTCTTGCTTGTAGGAAGACACACGCCTGGCATTTAACTCCGTTTCTGAAGGGAAACACACGGCACAGTTCTCATCCATGAAACACACTCTGCTTTAGAGCAAGAAGCACGCTCTTGCTTTCTAGAGTCTCTAATACAAAGGGAAACGTGAGTGTGCTCAGAACAAAGGAACTGTGTTTCCTACACACAAGGACCGTATCTAGTTCAACTCTGTTTCTGAAACTGATACAAACCACAGGTCCTCTAACATCCAATGCTTTTCAGTTAAGTGCGAGAAACGTGTGAGCTTCGTGAACAACGTAGCTTCGTTTGAGATGAAAAGTGACTGCGTTTACCTGAAACGATGTCTTGCTTTAAGTAAGACACAAAGCCTGGCATTTAACTCCGCTTCTGAAGGGAAACACACGGCACAGTCCTCATCCATGAAACACACTCTGCTTTAGAGCAAGAAGCACGCTCTTGCTTTCTAGAGTCTCTAATACAGAGGGAAACGTGAGTGTGCTCAGAACAAAAAACTGTGTTTCCTACACACGGACCATATCTAGTTCAACTCTGTTTCTGAAACTGATACAAACCACAGGTCCTCTAACATTCAATGCTTTTAAGTTAAGAGGGAGAAACGTGTGAGCTTTGTGAACAATGTAGCTTCGTTTGAGATGAAAAGTGACTGCGTTTACCTGAAACAAAGTCTTGCTTGTAGGAAGACACACGCCTGGCATTTAACTTGGTTTCTGAAGGGAAACACACGGCACAGTTCTCATCCATGAAACACACTCTGCTTTAGAGCAAGAAGCACGCTCTTGCTTTCTAGAGTCTCTAATACAGAGGGAAACGTGAGTGTGCTCAGAACAAAAGAACTGTGTTTCCTACACACACAGACCACATCTAGTTCAAGTCTGTTTCTGAAACTGATACAAACCACAGGTCCTCTAACATCCAATGCTTTTCAGGTAAGAGCGAGAAACGTGTGAGCTTCGTGAACAATGTAGCTTCGTTTGACCTGAAAAGTGACTGTGTTTACCTGAAAAGAAGTCTTGGTTGTAGGAAGACACACGTCTGGCATTTAACTCTGTTTCTGAAGGGAAACACTCGGCACAGTTTTCTTCCCTGAAACACACTCTGCTTTAGAGCAAGAAGGATGCTCTTGCTTTCTAGAATCTCTAATACAGAGGGAAACGTGAGTGTGCTCAGAACAAAAGAACTGTGTTTCCTACACACACGGACCATATCTAGTTCAACTCTGTTTCTGAAACTGATACAAACCACAG
This sequence comes from Onychomys leucogaster, assembly GCA_949786385.1. Lineage (NCBI taxonomy): Eukaryota > Metazoa > Chordata > Mammalia > Rodentia > Cricetidae > Onychomys > Onychomys leucogaster. Next base: position 569,389 of record CATKUP010000009.1, on the reverse strand, counting down.
GTCCTCTAACATCCAATGCTTTTCAGTTAAGAGCGAGAAACATTTGAGCTTCGTGAACAATGTAGCTTCGTTTGAGGTGAAAAGTGACTGCGTTTACCTGAAAAGAAGTCTTGATTGTAGGAAGACACATGTCTGGCATTTAACTCCGTTTCTGAAGGGAAACACACGCACAGTTCTCATCCATGAAACACACTCTGCTTTAGAGCCAGAAGGATGCTCTTGCTTTCTAGAGTCTCTAATACAGAGGGAAACTTGAGTGTGCTCAGAACAAAAGAACTGTGTTTCATACACACACGGACCATATCTAGTTCAACTCTGTTTCTGAAACTGAACAAACCACAGGTTGTCTAACATCCAATGCTTTTCAGGTAAGAGCGAGAAACGTGTGAGCTTCGTGAACAATGTAGCTTCATTTGAGCTGAAAAGTGACTGCGTTTACCTGAAACGAAGTCTTGCTTGTAGGAAGACACACGCCTGGCATTTAACTCCGTTTCTGAAGGGAAACACACGGCACAGTTCTCATCCATGAAACACACTCTGCTTTAGAGCAAGAAGCACGCTCTTGCTTTCTAGAGTCTCTAATACAGAGGGAAACGTGAATGTGCTCAGAACAAAAGAACTGTGTTTCCTACACACACAGACCACATCTAGTTCAAGTCTGTTTCTGAAACTGATACAAACCACAGGTCCTCTAACATCCAATTCTTTTCAGGTAAGAGCGAGAAACGTGTGAGCTTCGTGAACAATGTAGCTTCATTTGAGCTGAAAAGTGACTGTGTTTACCTGAAACGAAGTCTTGCTTGTAGGAAAACACACGCCTTGCATTTAACTCCGTTTCTGAAGGGAAACACACGGCACAGTTCTCATCCATGAAACACACTCTGCTTTAGAGCAAGAAGCACGCTCTTGCTTTCTAGAGTCTCTAATACAAAGGGAAACGTGAGTGTGCTCAGAACAAAGGAACTGTGTTTCCTACACACAAGGACCGTATCTAGTTCAAGTCTGTTTCTGAAACTGATACAAACCACAGGTCCTCTAACATTCAATGCTTTTCAGTTAAGAGCGAGAAACGTGTGAGCTTCGTGAACAATGTAGCTTCGTTTGAGATGAAAAGTGACTGCGTTTACCTGAAACGATGTCTTGCTTGAAGAAAGACACAAAGCCTGGCATTTAACTCCGCTTCTGAAGGGAAACACACTGCACTGTCCTCATCCATGAAACACACTCTGCTTTAGAGCAAGAAGCACGCTCTTGCTTTCTAGAGTCTCTAATACAGAGGGAAACGTGAGTGTGCTCAGAACAAAAAACTGTGTTTCCTACACACGGACCATATCTAGTTCAACTCTGTTTCTGAAACTGATATAAACCACAGGTACTGTAACATCCAATGCTTTTCAGTTAAGAGGGAGAAACGTGTGAGCTTTGTGAACAATGTAGCTTCGTTTGAGCTGAAAAGTGACTGCGTTTACCTGAAACAAATCTTGCTTGTAGGAAGACACACGCCTGGCATTTAACTTGGTTTCTGAAGGGAAACCCACGGCACAGTTCTCATCCATGAAACACACTCTGCTTTAGAGCAAGAAGCACGCTCTTGCTTTCTAGAGTCTCTAATACAGAGGGAAACGTGATTGTGCTCAGAACAAAAGAACTGTGTTTCCTACACACACGGACCATATCTAGTTCAACTCTGTTTCTGAAACAGATACAAACCACAGGTTGTCTAACATCCAATGCTTTTCAGGTAAGAGCGAGAAACGTGTGAGCTTCATGAACAATGTAGCTTCATTTGTGCTGAAAAGTGACTGCGTTTACCTGAAAAGAAGTCTTGCTTGTAGGAAGACACACGCCTGGCATTTAACTCCGTTTCTGAAGGGAAACACACGGCACAGTTCTCATCCATGAAACACACTCTGCTTTAGAGCAAGAAGCACGCTCTTGCTATCTAGAGTCTCTAATACAGAGGGAAACGTGAGTGTGCTCAGAACAAAAGAACTGTGTTTCCTACACACACAGACCACATCTAGTTCAAGTCTGTTTCTGAAACTGATACAAACCACAGGTCCTCTAACATCCAATTCTTTTCAGGTAAGAGCGAGAGACGTGTGAGCTTCGTGAACAATGTAGCTTCATTTGAGCTGAAAAGTGACTGTGTTTACCTGAAACGAAGTCTTGCTTGTAGGAAGACACACGCCTGGCATTTAACTCCGTTTCTGAAGGGAAACACACGGCACAGTTCTCATCCATGAAACACACTCTGCTTTAGAGCAAGAAGCACGCTCTTGCTTTCTAGAGTCTCTAATACAGAGGGAAACGTGAGTGTGCTCAGAACAAAAGAACTGTGTTTCCTAAACACACAGACCACATCTAGTTCAAGTCTGTTTCTGAAACTGATACAAACCACAGGTCCCCTAACATCCAATGCTTTTCAGGTAAGAGCGAGAAACGTGTGAGCTTCGTGAACAATGTAGCTTCGTTTGAGCTGAAAAGTTACTGTGTTTACCTGAAAAGAAGTCTTGATTGTAGGAAGACACACGTCTGGCATTTAACTCTGTTTCTGAAGGGAAACACTCGGCACAGTTCTCTTCCATGAAACACACTCTGCTTTAGAGCAAGAAGGATGCTCTTGCTTTCTAGCGTCTCTAATACAGAGGGAAACGTGAGTGTGCTCAGAACAAAAGAACTGTGTTTCCTACACACACGGACCATATCTAGTTCAACTCTGTTTCTGAAACTGATACAAACCCCAGGTCCTCTAACATCCAATGCTTTTCAGTTAAGAGCGAGAAACATTTGAGCTTCGTGAACAATGTAGCTTCGTTTGAGGTGAAAAGTGACTGTGTTTACCTGAAAAGAAGTCTTGATTGTAGGAAGACACATGTCTGGCATTTAACTCCGTTTCTGAAGGGAAACACAGGCACAGTTCTCATCCATGAAACACAATCTGCTTTAGAGCAAGAAGGATGCTCTTGCTTTCTAACGTCTCTAATACAGAGGGAAACGTGAGTGTGCTCAGAACAAAAGAACTGTGTTTCCTACACACACAGACCACATCTAGTTCAAGTCTGTTTCTGAAACTGATACAAACCACAGGTCCTCTAACATCCAATGCTTTTCAGGTAAGAGCGAGAAACGTGTGAGCTTCGTGAACAATGTAGCTTCGTTTGAGCTGAAAAGTGACTGTGTTTACCTGAAAAGAAGTCTTGATTGTAGGAAGACACACGTCTGGCATTTAACTCTGTTTCTGAAGGGAAACACTCGGCACAGTTCTCTTCCATGAAACACACTCTGCTTTAGAGCAAGAAGGATGCTCTTGCTTTCTAGAATCTCTAATACAGAGGGAAACGTGAGTGTGCTCAGAACAAAAGAACTGTGTTTCCTACACACACGGACCATATCTAGTTCAACTCTGTTTCTGAAACTGATACAAAGCACAGGTCCTCTAACATCCAATGCTTTTCCGTTAAGAGCGCAAAACGTGTGAGCTTCGTGAACAATGTAGCTTCGTTTGAGGTGAAAAGTGACTGCGTTTACCTGAAAAGAAGTCTTGATTGTAGGAAGACACATGTCTGGCATTTAACTCCGTTTCTGAAGGGAAACACACGCACAGTTCTCATCCATGAAACACACTCTGCTTTAGAGCAAGAAGGATGCTCTTGCTTTCTAGCGTCTCTAATACAGAGGGAAACGTGAGTGTGCTCAGAACAAAAGAACTGTGTTTCCTACACACACGGATCATATCTAGTTCAACTCTGTTTCTGAAACTGATACAAACCACAGGTCCTCTAATATCCAATGCTTTTCAGTTAAGAGCGAGAAACATGTGGGCTTTGTGAACAATGTTGCTTCGTTTGAGGTGAAAAGTGACTGCGTTTCCATGAAACGAAGTCTTGCTTGAAGAAAGACACAGAGCCTGGCATTTAACTCCGTTTCTGAAGGGAAACACACGGCACAGTTCTCATCCATGAAACACACTCTGCTTTAGAGCAAGAAGCACGCACTTGCTTTCTAGAGTCTCTAATACAGAGGGAAACTTGAGTGTGCTCAGAACAAAAGAACTGTGTTTCATACACACCCGGACCATATCTAGTTCAACTCTGTTTCTGAAACTGATACAAACCACAGGTTGTCTAACATCCAATGCTTTTCAGGTAAGAGCGAGAAACGTGTGAGCTTCGTGAACAATATAGCTTCATTTGAGCTGAAAAGTGACTGCGTTTACCTGAAACGAAGTCTTGCTTGTAGGAAGACACACGCCTGGCATTTAACTCCGTTTCTGAAGGGAAACACACGGCACAGTTCTCATCCATGAAACACACTCTGCTTTAGAGCAAGAAGCACGCTCTTGCTTTCTAGAGTCTCTAATACAGAGGGAAACGTGAGTGTGCTCAGAACAAAAAACTGTGTTTCCTACACACGGACCATATCTAGTTCAACTCTGTTTCTGAAACTGATACAAACCACAGGTCCTCTAACATTCAATGCTTTTCAGTTAAGAGGGAGAAACATGTGAGCTTTGTGAACAATGTAGCTTCGTTTGAGATGAAAAGTGACTGCGTTTACCTGAAACAAAGTCTTGCTTGTAGGAAGACACACGCCTGGCATTTAACTTGGTTTCTGAAGGGAAACACACGGCACAGTTCTCATCCATGAAACACACTCTGCTTTAGAGCAAGAAGCACGCTCTTGCTTTCTAGAGTCTCTAATACAGAGGGAAACGTGAGTGTGCTCAGAACAAAAGAACTGTGTTTCCTACACACACAGACCACATCTAGTTCAAGTCTGTTTCTGAAACTGATACAAACCACAGGTCCTCTAACATCCAATGCTTTTCAGGTAAGAGCGAGAAACGTGTGAGCTTCGTGAACAATGTAGCTTCGTTTGAGCTGAAAAGTGACTGTGTTTACCTGAAAAGAAGTCTTGGTTGTAGGAAGACACACGTCTGGCATTTAACTCTGTTTCTGAAGGGAAACACTCGGCACAGTTCTCTTCCCTGAAACACACTCTGCTTTAGAGCAAGAAGGATGCTCTTGCTTTCTAGAATCTCTAATACAGAGGGAAACGTGAGTGTGCTCAGAACAAAAGAACTGTGTTTCCTACACACACGGACCATATCTAGTTCAACTCTGTTTCTGAAACTGATACAAACCACAGGTCCTCTAACATCCAATGCTTTTCAGTTAAGAGCGAGAAACATTTGAGCTTCGTGAACAATGTAGCTTCGTTTGAGGTGAAAAGTGACTGCGTTTACCTGAAAAGAAGTCTTGATTGTAGGAAGACACATGTCTGGCATTTAACTCCGTTTCTGAAGGGAAACACACGCACAGTTCTCATCCATGAAACACACTCTGCTTTAGAGCCAGAAGGATGCTCTTGCTTTCTAGAGTCTCTAATACAGAGGGAAACTTGAGTGTGCTCAGAACAAAAGAACTGTGTTTCATACACACACGGACCATATCTAGTTCAACTCTGTTTCTGAAACTGAACAAACCACAGGTTGTCTAACATCCAATGCTTTTCAGGTAAGAGCGAGAAACGTGTGAGCTTCGTGAACAATGTAGCTTCATTTGAGCTGAAAAGTGACTGCGTTTACCTGAAACGAAGTCTTGCTTGTAGGAAGACACACGCCTGGTATTTAACTCCGTTTCTGAAGGGAAACACACGGCACAGTTCTCATCCATGAAACACACTCTGCTTTAGAGCAAGAAGCACGCTCTTGCTTTCTAGAGTCTCTAATACAGAGGGAAACGTGAATGTGCTCAGAACAAAAGAACTGTGTTTCCTACACACACAGACCACATCTAGTTCAAGTCTGTTTCTGAAACTGATACAAACCACAGGTCCTCTAACATCCAATTCTTTTCAGGTAAGAGCGAGAAACGTGTGAGCTTCGTGAACAATGTAGCTTCATTTGAGCTGAAAAGTGACTGTGTTTACCTGAAACGAAGTCTTGCTTGTAGGAAAACACACGCCTTGCATTTAACTCCGTTTCTGAAGGGAAACACACGGCACAGTTCTCATCCATGAAACACACTCTGCTTTAGAGCCAGAAGGATGCTCTTGCTTTCTAGAGTCTCTAATACAAAGGGAAACGTGAGTGTGCTCAGAACAAAGGAACTGTGTTTCCTACACACAAGGACCGTATCTAGTTCAAGTCTGTTTCTGAAACTGATACAAACCACAGGTCCTCTAACATTCAATGCTTTTCAGTTAAGAGCGAGAAACGTGTGAGCTTCGTGAACAATGTAGCTTCGTTTGAGATGAAAAGTGACTGCGTTTACCTGAAACGATGTCTTGCTTGAAGAAAGACACAAAGCCTGGCATTTAACTCCGCTTCTGAAGGGAAACACACTGCACTGTCCTCATCCATGAAACACACTCTGCTTTAGAGCAAGAAGCACGCTCTTGCTTTCTAGAGTCTCTAATACAGAGGGAAACGTGAGTGTGCTCAGAACAAAAAACTGTGTTTCCTACACACGGACCATATCTAGTTCAACTCTGTTTCTGAAACTGATATAAACCACAGGTACTCTAACATCCAATGCTTTTCAGTTAAGAGGGAGAAACGTGTGAGCTTTGTGAACAATGTAGCTTCGTTTGAGCTGAAAAGTGACTGCGTTTACCTGAAACAAATCTTGCTTGTAGGAAGACACACGCCTGGCATTTAACTTGGTTTCTGAAGGGAAACCCACGGCACAGTTCTCATCCATGAAACACACTCTGCTTTAGAGCAAGAAGCACGCTCTTGCTTTCTAGAGTCTCTAATACAGAGGGAAACGTGATTGTGCTCAGAACAAAAGAACTGTGTTTCCTACACACACGGACCATATCTAGTTCAACTCTGTTTCTGAAACAGATACAAACCACAGGTTGTCTAACATCCAATGCTTTTCAGGTAAGAGCGAGAAACGTGTGAGCTTCATGAAAAATGTAGCTTCATTTGTGCTGAAAAGTGACTGCGTTTACCTGAAACGAAGTCTTGCTTGTAGGAAGACACACGCCTGGCATTTAACTCCGTTTCTGAAGGGAAACACACGGCACAGTTCTCATCCATGAAACACACTCTGCTTTAGAGCAAGAAGCACGCTCTTGCTATCTAGAGTCTCTAATACAGAGGGAAACGTGAGTGTGCTCAGAACAAAAGAACTGTGTTTCCTACACACACAGACCACATCTAGTTCAAGTCTGTTTCTGAAACTGATACAAACCACAGGTCCTCTAACATCCAATTCTTTTCAGGTAAGAGCGAGAGACGTGTGAGCTTCGTGAACAATGTAGCTTCATTTGAGCTGAAAAGTGACTGTGTTTACCTGAAACGAAGTCTTGCTTGTAGGAAGACACACGCCTGGCATTTAACTCCGTTTCTGAAGGGAAACACACAGCACAGTTCTCATCCATGAAACACACTCTGCTTTAGAGCAAGAAGCACGCTCTTGCTTTCTAGAGTCTCTAATACAAAGGGAAACGTGAGTGTGCTCAGAACAAAGGAACTGTGTTTCCTACACACAAGGACCGTATCTAGTTCAACTCTGTTTCTGAAACTGATACAAACCACAGGTCCTCTAACATCCAATGCTTTTCAGTTAAGTGCGAGAAACGTGTGAGCTTCGTGAACAATGTAGCTTCGTTTGAGATGAAAAGTGACTGCGTTTACCTGAAACGATGTCTTGCTTTAAGTAAGACACAAAGCCTGGCATTTAACTCCGCTTCTGAAGGGAAACACACGGCACAGTCCTCATCCATGAAACACACTCTGCTTTAGAGCAAGAAGCACGCTCTTGCTTTCTAGAGTCTCTAATACAGAGGGAAACGTGAGTGTGCTCAGAACAAAAAACTGTGTTTCCTACACACGGACCATATCTAGATCAACTCTGTTTCTGAAACTGATACAAACCACAGGTACTGTAACATCCAATGCTTTTCAGTTAAGAGGGAGAAACGTGTGAGCTTTGTGAACAATGTAGCTTCGTTTGAGCTGAAAAGTGACTGCGTTTACCTGAAACGAAGTCTTGCTTGTAGGAAGACACACGCCTGGCATTTAACTCCGTTTCTGAAGGGAAACACACGGCACAGTTCTCATCCATGAAACACACTCTGCTTTAGAGCAAGAAGCACGCTCTTGCTTTCTAGAGTCTCTAATACAGAGGGAAACGTGAGTGTGCTCAGAACAAAAGAACTGTGTTTCCTACACACACAGACCACATCTAGTTCAAGTCTGTTTCTGAAACTGATACAAACCACAGGTCCTCTAACATCCAATTCTTTTCAGGTAAGAGCGAGAAACGTGTGAGCTTCGTGAACAATGTAGCTTCGTTTGAGCTGAAATGTGACTGTGTTTACCTGAAACGAAGTCTTGCTTGTAGGAAGACACACGCCTGGCATTTAACTCCGTTTCTGAAGGGAAACACACGGCACAGTTCTCATCCATGAAACACACTCTGCTTTAGAGCAAGAAGCACGCTCTTGCTTTCTAGAGTCTCTAATACAGAGGGAAACGTGAGTGTGCTCAGAACAAAAGAACTGTGTTTCCTAAACACACAGACCACATCTAGTTCAAGTCTGTTTCTGAAACTGATACAAACCACAGGTCCCCTAACATCCAATGCTTTTCAGGTAAGAGCGAGAAACGTGTGAGCTTCGTGAACAATGTAGCTTCGTTTGAGCTGAAAAGTTACTGTGTTTACCTGAAAAGAAGTCTTGATTGTAGGAAGACACACGTCTGGCATTTAACTCTGTTTCTGAAGGGAAACACTCGGCACAGTTCTCTTCCATGAAACACACTCTGCTTTAGAGCAAGAAGGATGCTCTTGCTTTCTAGCGTCTCTAATACAGAGGGAAACGTGAGTGTGCTCAGAACAAAAGAACTGTGTTTCCTACACACACGGACCATATCTAGTTCAACTCTGTTTCTGAAACTGATACAAACCCCAGGTCCTCTAACATCCAATGCTTTTCAGTTAAGAGCGAGAAACATTTGAGCTTCGTGAACAATGTAGCTTCGTTTGAGGTGAAAAGTGACTGTGTTTACCTGAAAAGAAGTCTTGCTTGTAGGAAGACACACGCCTGGCATTTAACTCCGTTTCTGAAGGGAAACACACGGCACAGTTCTCATCCATGAAACACACTCTGCTTTAGAGCAAGAAGCACGCTCTTGCTTTCTAGAGTCTCTAATACAGAGGGAAACGTGAGTGTGCTCAGAACAAAAGAACTGTGTTTCCTACACACACAGACCACATCTAGTTCAAGTCTGTTTCTGAAACTGATACAAACCACAGGTCCTCTAACATCCAATTCTTTTCAGGTAAGAGCGAGAAACGTGTGAGCTTCGTGAACAATGTAGCTTCATTTTAGCTGAAAATTGACTGTGTTTACCTGAAACGAAGTCTTGCTTGTAGGAAGACACACGCCTGGCATTTAACTCCGTTTCTGAAGGGAAACACACGGCACAGTTCTCATCCATGAAACACACTCTGCTTTAGAGCAAGAAGCACGCTCTTGCTTTCTAGAGTCTCTAATACAAAGGGAAACGTGAGTGTGCTCAGAACAAAGGAACTGTGTTTCCTACACACAAGGACCGTATCTAGTTCAAGTCTGTTTCTGAAACTGATACAAACCACAGGTCCTCTAACATTCAATACTTTTCTGTTAAGAGCGAGAAACGTGTGAGCTTCGTGAACAATGTAGCTTCGTTTGAGATGAAAAGTGACTGCGTTTACCTGAAACGATGTCTTGCTTGAAGAAAGACACAAAGCCTGGCATTTAACTCCGCTTCTGAAGGGAAACACACGGCACAGTCCTCATCCATGAAACACACTCTGCTTTAGAGCAAGAAGCACGCTCTTGCTTTCTAGAGTCTCTAATACAGAGGGAAACGTGAGTGTGCTCAGAACAAAAAACTGTGTTTCCTACACACGGACCATATCTAGTTCAACTCTGTTTCTGAAACTGATACAAACCACAGGTACTCTAACATCCAATGCTTTTCAGTTAAGAGGGAGAAACGTGTGAGCTTTGTGAACAATGTAGCTTCGTTTGAGCTGAAAAGTGACTGCGTTTACCTGAAACAAAGTCTTGCTTGTAGGAAGACACACGCCTGGCATTTAACTCCGTTTCTGAAGGGAAACACACGGCACAGTCCTCATCCATGAAACACACTCTGCTTTAGAGCAAGAAGCACGCTCTTGCTTTCTAGAGTCTCTAATACAGAGGGAAACGTGAGTGTGCTCAGAACAAAAGAACTGTGTTTCCTACACACACGGACCATATCTAGTTCAACTCTGTTTCTGAAACTGATACAAACCACAGGTCCTCTAACATCCAATGCTTTTCAGTTAAGAGCGACAAACATTTGAGCTTCGTGAACAATGTAGCTTCGTTTGAGGTGAAAAGTGACTGCGTTTACCTGAAAAGAAGTCTTGATTGTAGGAAGACACATGTCTGGCATTTAACTCCGTTTCTGAAGGGAAACACACGCACAGTTCTCATCCATGAAACACACTCTGCTTTAGAGCCAGAAGGATGCTCTTGCTTTCTAGTGTCTCTAATACAGAGAGAAACTTGAGTGTGCTCAGAACAAAAGAACTGTGTTTCATACACACACGGACCATATCTAGTTCAACTCTGTTTCTGAAACTGATACAAACCACAGGTGGTCTAACATCCAATGCTTTTCAGGTAAGAGCGAGAAACGTGTGAGCTTCGTGAACAATGTAGCTTCATTTGAGCTGAAAAGTGACTGCGTTTACCTGAAACGAAGTCTTGCTTGTAGGAAGACACACGCCTGGCATTTAACTCCGTTTCTGAAGGGAAACACACGGCACAGTTCTCATCCATGAAACACACTCTGCTTTAGAGCAAGAAGCACGCTCTTGCTTTCTAGAGTCTCTAATACAGAGGGAAACGTGAATGTGCTCAGAACAAAAGAACTGTGTTTCCTACACACACAGACCACATCTAGTTCAAGTCTGTTTCTGAAACTGATACAAACCACAGGTCCTCTAACATCCAATTCTTTTCAGGTAAGAGCGAGAAACGTGTGAGCTTCGTGAACAATGTAGCTTCATTTGAGCTGAAAAGTGACTGTGTTTACCTGAAATGAAGTCTTGCTTGTAGGAAAACACACGCCTGGCCTTTAACTCCGTTTCTGAAGGGAAACACACGGCACAGTTCTCATCCATGAAACACACTCTGCTTTAGAGCAAGAAGCACGCTCTTGCTTTCTAGAGTCTCTAATACAAAGGGAAACGTGAGTGTGCTCAGAACAAAGGAACTGTGTTTCCTACACACAAGGACCGTATCTAGTTCAAGTCTGTTTCTGAAACTGATACAAACCACAGGTCCTCTAACATTCAATGCTTTTCAGTTAAGAGTGAGAAACGTGTGAGCTTCGTGAACAATGTAGCTTTGTTTGAGATGAAAAGTGACTGCGTTTACCTGAAACGATGTCTTGCTTGAAGAAAGACACAAAGCCTGGCATTTAACTCCGCTTCTGAAGGGAAACACACGGCACAGTCCTCATCCATGAAACACACTCTGCTTTAGAGCAAGAAGCACGCTCTTGCTTTCTAGAGTCTCTAATACAGAGGGAAACGTGAGTGTGCTCAGAACAAAAAACTGTGTTTCCTACACACGGACCATATCTAGTTCAACTCTGTTTCTGAAACAGATACAAACCACAGGTTGTCTAACATCCAATGCTTTTCAGGTAAGAGCGAGAAACGTGTGAGCTTCATGAACAATGTAGCTTCATTTGAGCTGAAAAGTGACTGTGTTTACCTGAAACGAAGTCTTGCTTGTAGGAAGACACACGCCTGGCATTTAACTCCGTTTCTGAAGGGAAACACACGGCACAGTTCTCATCCATGAAACACACTCTGCTTTAGAGCAAGAAGCACGGTCTTGCTTTCTAGAGTCTCTAATACAAAGGGAAACGTGAGTGTGCTCAGAACAAAGGAACTGTGTTTCCTACACACAAGGACCGTATCTGGTTCAACTCTGTTTCTGAAACTGATACAAACCACAGGTCCTCTAACATCCAATGCTTTTCAGTTAAGTGCGAGAAACGTGTGAGCTTCGTGAACAACGTAGCTTCGTTTGAGATGAAAAGTGACTGCGTTTACCTGAAACGATGTCTTGCTTTAAGTAAGACACAAAGCCTGGCATTTAACTCCGCTTCTGAAGGGAAACACACGGCACAGTCCTCATCCATGAAACACAATCTGCTTTAGAGCAAGAAGCACGCTCTTGCTTTCTAGAGTCTCTAATACAGAGGGAAACGTGAGTGTGCTCAGAACAAAAGAACTGTGTTTCCTACACACAGACCACATCTAGTTCAAGTCTGTTTCTGAAACTGATACAAACCACAGGTCCTCTAACATCCAATGCTTTTCAGGTAAGAGCGAGAAACGTGTGAGCTTCGTGAACAATGTAGCTTCGTTTGAGCTGAAAAGTGACTGTGTTTACCTGAAAAGAAGTCTTGATTGTAGGAAGACACATGTCTGGCATTTAACTCCGTTTCTGAAGGGAAACACACGCACAGTTCTCATCCATGAAACACACTCTGCTTTAGAGCCAGAAGGATGCTCTTGCTTTCTAGAGTGTCTAATACAGAGGGAAACTTGAGTGTGCTCAGAACAAAAGAACTGTGTTTCATACACACACGGACCATGTCTAGTTCAACTCTGTTTCTGAAACTGAACAAACCACAGGTTGTCTAACATCCAATGCTTTTCAGGTAAGAGCGAGAAACGTGTGAGCTTCGTGAACAATGTAGCTTCATTTGAGCTGAAAAGTGACTGCGTTTACCTGAAACGAAGTCTTGCTTGTAGGAAGACACACGCCTGGCATTTAACTCCGTTTCTGAAGGGAAACACACGGCACAGTTCTCATCCATGAAACACACTCTGCTTTAGAGCAAGAAGCACGCTCTTGCTTTCTAGAGTCTCTAATACAGAGGGAAACGTGAATGTGCTCAGAACAAAAGAACTGTGTTTCCTACACACACAGACCACATCTAGTTCAAGTCTGTTTCTGAAACTGATACAAACCACAGGTCCTCTAACATCCAATTCTTTTCAGGTAAGAGCGAGAAACGTGTGAGCTTCGTGAACAATGTAGCTTCATTTGAGCTGAAAAGTGACTGTGTTTACCTGAAACGAAGTCTTGCTTGTAGGAAAACACACGCCTTGCATTTAACTCCGTTTCTGAAGGGAAACACACGGCACAGTTCTCATCCATGAAACACACTCTGCTTTAGAGCAAGAAGCACGCTCTTGCTTTCTAGAGTCTCTAATACAAAGGGAAACGTGAGTGTGCTCAGAACAAAGGAACTGTGTTTCCTACACACAAGGACCGTATCTAGTTCAAGTCTGTTTCTGAAACTGATACAAACCACAGGTCCTCTAACATTCAATGCTTTTCAGTTAAGAGCGAGAAACGTGTGAGCTTCGTGAACAATGTAGCTTCGTTTGAGATGAAAAGTGACTGCGTTTACATGAAACGATGTCTTGCTTGAAGAAAGACACAAAGCCTGGCATTTAACTCCGCTTCTGAAGGGAAACACACGGCACAGTCCTCATCCATGAAACACACTCTGCTTTAGAGCAAGAAGCACGCTCTTGCTTTCTAGAGTCTCTAATACAGAGGGAAACGTGAGTGTGCTCAGAACAAAAAACTGTGTTTCCTACACACGGACCATATCTAGTTCAACTCTGTTTCTGAAACTGATATAAACCACAGGTACTCTAACATCCAATGCTTTTCAGTTAAGAGGGAGAAACGTGTGAGCTTTGTGAACAATGTAGCTTCGTTTGAGCTGAAAAGTGACTGCGTTTACCTGAAACAAATCTTGCTTGTAGGAAGACACACGCCTGGCATTTAACTTGGTTTCTGAAGGGAAACCCACGGCACAGTTCTCATCCATGAAACACACTCTGCTTTAGAGCAAGAAGCACGCTCTTGCTTTCTAGAGTCTCTAATACAGAGGGAAACGTGATTGTGCTCAGAACAAAAGAACTGTGTTTCCTACACACACGGACCATATCTAGTTCAACTCTGTTTCTGAAACAGATACAAACCACAGGTTGTCTAACATCCAATGCTTTTCAGGTAAGAGCGAGAAACGTGTGAGCTTCATGAACAATGTAGCTTCATTTGTGCTGAAAAGTGACTGCGTTTACCTGAAACGAAGTCTTGCTTGTAGGAAGACACACGCCTGGCATTTAACTCGGTTTCTGAAGGGAAACACACGGCACAGTTCTCATCCATGAAACACACTCTGCTTTAGAGCAAGAAGCACGCTCTTGCTTTCTAGAGTCTCTAATACAGAGGGAAACGTGAGTGTGCTCAGAACAAAAGAACTGTGTTTCCTACACACACAGACCACATCTAGTTCAAGTCTGTTTCTGAAACTGATACAAACCACAGGTCCTCTAACATCCAATTCTTTTCAGGTAAGAGCGAGAAACGTGTGAGCTTCGTGACCAATGTAGCTTCATTTGAGCTGAAATGTGACTGTGTTTACCTGAAACGAAGTCTTGCTTGTAGGAAGACACACGCCTGGCATTTAACTCCGTTTCTGAAGGGAAACACACGGCACAGTTCTCATCCATGAAACACACTCTGCTTTAGAGCAAGAAGCACGCTCTTGCTTTCTAGAGTCTCTAATACAAAGGGAAACGTGAGTGTGCTCAGAACAAAGGAACTGTGTTTCCTACACACAAGGACCGTATCTAGTTCAACTCTGTTTCTGAAACTGATACAAACCACAGGTCCTCTAACATCCAATGCTTTTCAGTTAAGAGCGAGAAACGTGTGAGCTTCGTGAACAATGTAGCTTCGTTTGAGATGAAAAGTGACTGCGTTTACCTGAAACGATGTCTTGCTTTAAGTAAGACACAAAGCCTGGCATTTAACTCCGCTTCTGAAGGGAAACACACGGCACAGTCCTCATCCATGAAACACACTCTGCTTTAGAGCAAGAAGCACGCTCTTGCTTTCTAGAGTCTCTAATACAGAGGGAAACGTGAGTGTGCTCAGAACAAAAAACTGTGTTTCCTACACACGGACCATATCTAGTTCAACTCTGTTTCTGAAACTGATACAAACCACAGGTACTGTAACATCCAATGCTTTTCAGTTAAGAGGGAGAAACGTGTGAGCTTTGTGAACAATGTAGCTTCGTTTGAGCTGAAAAGTGACTGCGTTTATCTGAAACAAAGTCTTGCTTGTAGGAAGACACACGCCTGGCATTTAACTCCGTTTCTGAAGGGAAACACACGGCACAGTTCTCATCCATGAAACACACTCTGCTTTAGAGCAAGAAGCACGCTCTTGCTTTCTAGAGTCTCTAATACAGAGGGAAACGTGAGTGTGCTCAGAACAAAAGAACTGTGTTTCCTAAACACACAGACCACATCTAGTTCAAGTCTGTTTCTGAAACTGATACAAACCACAGGTCCCCTAACATCCAATGCTTTTCAGGTAAGAGCGAGAAACGTGTGAGCTTCGTGAACAATGTAGCTTCGTTTGAGCTGAAAAGTTACTGTGTTTACCTGAAAAGAAGTCTTGATTGTAGGAAGACACACGTCTGGCATTTAACTCTGTTTCTGAAGGGAAACACTCGGCACAGTTCTCTTCCATGAAACACACTCTGCTTTAGAGCAAGAAGGATGCTCTTGCTTTCTAGCGTCTCTAATACAGAGGGAAACGTGAGTGTGCTCAGAACAAAAGAACTGTGTTTCCTACACACACGGACCATATCTAGTTCAACTCTGTTTCTGAAACGGATACAAACCCCAGGTACTCTAACATCCAATGCTTTTCAGTTAAGAGCGAGAAACATTTGAGCTTCGTGAACAATGTAGCTTCGTTTGAGCTGAAAAGTGACTGTGTTTACCTGAAAAGAAGTCTTGATTGTAGGAAGACACACGTCTGGCATTTAACTCTGTTTCTGAAGGGAAACACTCGGCACATTTCTCTTCCATGAAACACACTCTGCTTTAGAGCAAGAAGGATGCTCTTGCTTTCTAGATTCTCTAATACAGAGGGAAACGTGAGTGTGCTCAGAACAAAAGAACTGTGTTTCCTACACACACGGACCATATCTAGTTCAACTCTGTTTCTGAAACTGATACAAAGCACAGGTCCTCTAACATCCAATGCTTTTCAGTTAAGAGCGCAAAACGTGTGAGCTTCGTGAACAATGTAGCTTCGTTTGAGGTGAAAAGTGACTGCGTTTACCTGAAAAGAAGTCTTGATTGTAGGAAGACACATGTCTGGCATTTAACTCCGTTTCTGAAGGGAAACACACGCACAGTTCTCATCCATGAAACACACTCTGCTTTAGAGCAAGAAGGATGCTCTTGCTTTCTAGCGTCTCTAATACAGAGGGAAACGTGAGTGTGCTCAGAACAAAAGAACTGTGTTTCCTACACACACGGATCATATCTAGTTCAACTCTGTTTCTGAAACTGATACAAACCACAGGTCCTCTAATATCCAATGCTTTTCAGTTAAGAGCGAGAAACATGTGGGCTTTGTGAACAATGTTGCTTCGTTTGAGGTGAAAAGTGACTGCGTTTCCATGAAACGAAGTCTTGCTTGAAGAAAGACACAGAGCCTGGCATTTAACTCCGTTTCTGAAGGGAAACACACGGCACAGTTCTCATCCATGAAACACACTCTGCTTTAGAGCAAGAAGCACGCTCTTGCTTTCTAGAGTCTCTAATACAGAGGGAAACTTGAGTGTGCTCAGAACAAAAGAACTGTGTTTCATACACACACGGACCATATCTAGTTCAACTCTGTTTCTGAAACTGATACAAACCACAGGTTGTCTAACATCCAATGCTTTTCAGGTAAGAGCGAGAAACGTGTGAGCTTCGTGAACAATATAGCTTCATTTGAGCTGAAAAGTGACTGCGTTTACCTGAAACGAAGTCTTGCTTGTAGGAAGACACACGCCTGGCATTTAACTCCGTTTCTGAAGGGAAACACACGGCACAGTTCTCATCCATGAAACACACTCTGCTTTAGAGCAAGAAGCACGCTCTTGCTTTCTAGAGTCTCTAATACAGAGGGAAACGTGACTGTGCTCAGAACAAAAGAACTGTGTTTCCTACACACACAGACCACATCTAGTTCAAGTCTGTTTCTGAAACTGATACAAACCACAGGTCCGCTAACATCCAATTCTTTTCAGGTAAGAGCGAGAAACGTGTGAGCTTCGTGAACAATGTAGCTTCATTTTAGCTGAAAATTGACTGTGTTTACCTGAAACGAAGTCTTGCTTGTAGGAAGACACACGCCTGGCATTTAACTCCGTTTCTGAAGGGAAACACACGGCACAGTTCTCATCCATGAAACACACTCTGCTTTAGAGCAAGAAGCACGCTCTTGCTTTCTAGAGTCTCTAATACAAAGGGAAACGTGAGTGTGCTCAGAATAAAGGAACTGTGTTTCCTACACACAAGGACCGTATCTAGTTCAAGTCTGTTTCTGAAACTGATACAAACCACAGGTACTCTAACATCCAATGCTTTTCAGTTAAGAGGGAGAAACGTGTGAGCTTTGTGAACAATGTAGCTTCGTTTGAGCTGAAAAGTGACTGCGTTTACCTGAAACAAAGTCTTGCTTGTAGGAAGACACACGCCTGGCATTTAACTCCGTTTCTGAAGGGAAACACACGGCACAGTTCTCATCCATGAAACACACTCTGCTTTAGAGCAAGAAGCACGCTCTTGCTTTCTAGAGTCTCTAATACAGAGGGAAACGTGAGTGTGCTCAGAACAAAAGAACTGTGTTTCCTAAACACACAGACCACATCTAGTTCAAGTCTGTTTCTGAAACTGATACAAACCACAGGTCCTCTAACATCCAATGCTTTTCAGGTAAGAGCGAGAAACGTGTGAGCTTCGTGAACAATGTAGCTTCGTTTGAGCTGAAAAGTGACTGTGTTTACCTGAAAAGAAGTCTTGATTGTAGGAAGACACACGTCTGGCATTTAACTCTGTTTCTGAAGGGAAACACTCGGCACAGTTCTCTTCCATGAAACACACTCTGCTTTAGAGCAAGAAGGATGCTCTTGCTTTCTAGCGTCTCTAATACAGAGGGAAAAGTGAGTGTGCTCAGAACAAAAGAACTGTGTTTCCTACACACACGGACCATATCTAGTTCAACTCTCTTTCTGAAACTGATACAAACCACAGGTCCTCTAACATCCAATGCTTTTCAGTTAAGAGCGAGAAACATTTGAGCTTCGTGAACAATGTAGCTTCGTTTGAGGTGAAAAGAGACTGCGTTTACCTGAAAAGAAGTCTTGATTGTAGGAAGACACATGTCTGGCATTTAACTCCGTTTCTGAAGGGAAACACACGCACAGTTCTCATCCATGAAACACACTCTGCTTTAGAGCAAGAAGGATGCTCTTGCTTTCTAGCGTCTCTAATACAGAGGGAAACGTGAGTGTGCTCAGAACAAAAGAACTGTGTTTCCTACACACACGGACCATATCTAGTTCAACTCTGTTTCTGAAACTGATACAAACCACAGGTCCTCTAACATCCAATGCTTTTCAGTTAAGAGCGAGAAACATGTGGGCTTTGTGAACAATGTTGCTTCGTTTGAGGTGAAAAGTGACTGCGTTTCCATGAAACGAATTCTTGCTTGAAGAAAGACCCAGAGCCTGGCATTTAACTCCGTTTCTGAAGGGAAACACACGGCACAGTTCTCATCCATGAAACACACTCTGCTTTAGAGCAAGAAGCACGCTCTTGCTTTCTAGAGTCTCTAATACAGAGGGAAACGTGAGTGTGCTCAGAACAAAAGAACTGTGTTTCATACACACACGGACCATATCTAGTTCAACTCTGTTTCTGAAACTGATACAAACCACAGGTTGTCTAACATCCAATGCTTTTCATGTAAGAGCGAGAAACGTGTGAGCTTCGTGAACAATGTAGCTTCATTTGAGCTGAAAAGTGACTGCGTTTACCTGAAACGAAGTCTTGCTTGTAGGAAGACACACGCCTGGCATTTAACTCCGTTTCTGAAGGGAAACACACGGCACAGTTCTCATCCATGAAACACACTCTGCTTTAGAGCAAGAAGCACGCTCTTGCTTTCTAGAGTCTCTAATAGAGAGGGAAACGTGACTGTGCTCAGAACAAAAGAACTGTGTTTCCTACACACACAGACCACATCTAGTTCAAGTCTGTTTCTGAAACTGATACAAACCACAGGTCCTCTAACATCCAATGCTTTTCAGTTAAGAGGGAGAAACGTGTGAGCTTTGTGAACAATGTAGCTTCGTTTGAGCTGAAAAGTGACTGCGTTTACCTGAAACAAAGTCTTGCTTGTAGGAAGACACACGCCTGGCATTTAACTCGGTTTCTGAAGGGAAACACACGGCACAGTTCTCATCCATGAAACACACTCTGCTTTAGAGCAAGAAGCACGCTCTTGCTTTCTAGAGTCTCTAATACAGAGGGAAACGTGAGTGTGCTCAGAACAAAAGAACTGTGTTTCCTACACACACAGACCACATCTAGTTCAAGTCTGTTTCTGAAACTGATACAAACCACAGGTCCTCTAACATCCAATGCTTTTCAGGTAAGAGCGAGAAATGTGTGAGCTTTGTGAACAATGTAGCTTCGTTTGAGCTGAAAAGTGACTGTGTTTACCTGAAAAGAAGTCTTGATTGTAGGAAGACACACGTCTGGCATTTAACTCAGTTTCTGAAGGGAAACACTCGGCACAGTTCTCTTCCATGAAACACACTCTGCTTTAGAGCAAGAAGGATGCTCTTGATTTCTAGAATCTCTAATACAGAGGGAAACGTGAGTGTGCTCAGAACAAAAGAACTGTGTTTCCTACACACACGGACCATATCTAGTTCAACTCTGTTTCTGAAACTGATACAAACCACAGGTCCTCTAACATCCAATGCTTTTCAGTTAAGAGCGAGAAACATTTGAGCTTCCTGAACAATGTAGCTTCGTTTGAGGTGAAAAGTGACTGCGTTTACCTGAAACGAAGTCTTGCTTGTAGGAAGGCACAGAGCCTGGCATTTAACTCCGTTTCTGACGGGAAACACACGGCACTGTTCTCATCCATGAAACACAATCTGCTTTAGAGCAAGAAGCACGCTCTTGCTTTCTAGAGTCTCTAATACAGAGGGAAACGTGAGTGTGCTCAGAACAAAACAACTGTTTTTCCTACACACGGACGATATCTAGTTCAACTCTGTTTCTGAAACTGATACAAACCACAGGTCCTCTAACATCCAATGCTTTTCAGTTAAGAGCGGGACACGTGTGGGCTTCGTGAACAATGTTGCTTCGTTTGAGGTGAAAAGTGACTGCGTTTACATGAAACGAAGTCTTGCTTGAAGAAAGACACAGAGCCTGGCATTTAACTCCGTTTCTGAAGGGAAACACACGGCACAGTTCTCTTCCATGAAACATACTCTGCTTTAGAGCAAGAGGCACGCACTTGCTTTCTACAGTCTCTAATACTGAGGGAAATGTGAGTGTGCTCTGAACAAAAGAACTGTATTTCCTACACACACGGACCATATCTAGTTCAACTCTGTTTCTGAAACTGATACAAACCACAGTTCCTCTAACATCCAATGCTTCTCAGTTAAGAGCGAGGAACGTGTTGGCTTCGTGAACAATGTAGCTTTGTTTGAGGTGAAAAGTGACTGCTTTTACCTGAAAAGAAGTCTTGATTGTAGGAAGACACATGTCTGGCATTTAACTCCGTTTCTTAAGGGAAACACACGCACAGTTCTCATCCATGAAACACACTCTGCTTTAGAGCAAGAAGCACGCTCTTGCTTTCTAGAGTCTCTAATACAGAGGGAAACGTGAGTGTGCTCAGAACAAAAGAACTGTGTTTCCTACACACACGGACCATATCTAGTTCAACTCTGTTTCTGAAACTGATACAAACCACAGGTCCTCTAACATCCAATGCTTTTCAGTAAAGAGCGAGAAACGGGTGAGCTTCATGAACAATGTAGCTTCGTTTGAGCTGAAAAGTGACTGCGTTTACCTGAAACGAAATCTTGCTTGTAGGAAGACACACTTCTGGCATTTAACTCCGTTTCTGAAGGAAAACACACGGCACAGTTCTCATCCATGAAACACACTCTGCTTTAGAGCAAGAAGCATGCAGTTGCTTTCTAGAGTCTCTAATACAGAGGGAAACGTGAGTGTGCTCAGAACAAAAGAACTGTGTTTCCTACACACACAGACCACATCTAGTTCAAGTCTGTTTCTGAAACTGATACAAACCACAGGTCCTCTAACATCCAATTCTTTTCAGGTAAGATCGAGAAACGTGTGAGCTTCGTGAACAATGTAGCTTCATTTGAGCTGAAAAGTGACTGCGTTTACCTGAAACGAAGTCTTGCTTGTAGGAAGACACACGCCTGGCATTTAACTCCGTTTCTGAAGGGAAACACACGGCACAGTTCTCATCCATGAAACACACTCTGCTTTAGAGCAAGAAGCACGCTCTTGCTTTCTAGAGTCTCTAATACAGAGGGAAACGTGACTGTGCTCAGAACAAAAGAACTGTGTTTCCTACACACACAGACCACATCTAGTTCAAGTCTGTTTCTGAAACTGATACAAACCACAGGTCCTCTAACATCCAATTCTTTTCAGGTAAGAGTGAGAAACGTGTGAGCTTCGTGAACAATGTAGCTTCATTTGAGCTGAAAAGTGACTGCGTTTACCTGAAACGAAGTCTTGCTTTTAGGAAGACACACGCCTGGCATTTAACTCCGTTTCTGAAGGGAAACACACGGCACAGTTCTCATCCATGAAACACACTCTGATTTAGAGCAAGAAGCACGCTCTTGCTTTCTAGAGTCTCTAATACAGAGGGAAACGTGAGTGTGCTCAGAACAAAAAACTGTGTTTCCTACACACGGACCATATCTAGTTCAACTCTTTTTCTGAAACTGATACAAACCACAGGTCCTCTAACATCCAATGCTTTTCAGTTAAGAGGGAGAAACGTGTGAGCTTTGTGAACAATGTAGCTTCGTTTGAGCTGAAAAGTGACTGCGTTTACCTGAAACAAAGTCTTGCTTGTAGGAAGACACACGCCTGGCATTTAACTCGGTTTCTGAAGGGAAACACACGGCACAGTTCTCATCCATGAAACACACTCTGCTTTAGAGCAAGAAGCACGCTCTTGCTTTCTAGAGTCTCTAATACAGAGGGAAACGTGAGTGTGCTCAGAACAAAAGAACTGTGTTTCCTACACACACAGACCACATCTAGTTCAAGTCTGTTTCTGAAACTGATACAAACCACAGGTCCTCTAACATCCAATGCTTTTCAGGTAAGAGCGAGAAATGTGTGAGCTTCGTGAACAATGTAGCTTCGTTTGAGCTGAAAAGTGACTGTGTTTACCTGAAAAGAAGTCTTGATTGTAGGAAGACACACGTCTGGCATTTAACTCAGTTTCTGAAGGGAAACACTCGGCACAGTTCTCTTCCATGAAACACACTCTGCTTTAGAGCAAGAAGGATGCTCTTGATTTCTAGAATCTCTAATACAGAGGGAAACGTGAGTGTGCTCAGAACAAAAGAACTGTGTTTCCTACACACACGGACCATATCTAGTTCAACTCTGTTTCTGAAACTGATACAAACCACAGGTCCTCTAACATCCAATGCTTTTCAGTTAAGAGCGAGAAACATTTGAGCTTCCTGAACAATGTAGCTTCGTTTGAGGTGAAAAGTGACTGCGTTTACCTGAAACGAAGTCTTGCTTGTAGGAAGGCACAGAGCCTGGCATTTAACTCCGTTTCTGACGGGAAACACACGGCACTGTTCTCATCCATGAAACACAATCTGCTTTAGAGCAAGAAGCACGCTCTTGCTTTCTAGAGTCTCTAATACAGAGGGAAACGTGAGTGTGCTCAGAACAAAACAACTGTTTTTCCTACACACGGACGATATCTAGTTCAACTCTGTTTCTGAAACTGATACAAACCACAGGTCCTCTAACATCCAATGCTTTTCAGTTAAGAGCGGGACACGTGTGGGCTTCGTGAACAATGTTGCTTCGTTTGAGGTGAAAAGTGACTGCGTTTACATGAAACGAAGTCTTGCTTGAAGAAAGACACAGAGCCTGGCATTTAACTCCGTTTCTGAAGGGAAACACACGGCACAGTTCTCTTCCATGAAACATACTCTGCTTTAGAGCAAGAGGCACGCACTTGCTTTCTACAGTCTCTAATACTGAGGGAAATGTGAGTGTGCTCTGAACAAAAGAACTGTATTTCCTACACACACGGACCATATCTAGTTCAACTCTGTTTCTGAAACTGATACAAACCACAGTTCCTCTAACATCCAATGCTTCTCAGTTAAGAGCGAGGAACGTGTTGGCTTCGTGAACAATGTAGCTTTGTTTGAGGTGAAAAGTGACTGCTTTTACCTGAAAAGAAGTCTTGATTGTAGGAAGACACATGTCTGGCATTTAACTCCGTTTCTTAAGGGAAACACACGCACAGTTCTCATCCATGAAACACACTCTGCTTTAGAGCAAGAAGCACGCTCTTGCTTTCTAGAGTCTCTAATACAGAGGGAAACGTGAGTGTGCTCAGAACAAAAGAACTGTGTTTCCTACACACACGGACCATATCTAGTTCAACTCTGTTTCTGAAACTGATACAAACCACAGGTCCTCTAACATCCAATGCTTTTCAGTAAAGAGCGAGAAACGGGTGAGCTTCATGAACAATGTAGCTTCGTTTGAGCTGAAAAGTGACTGCGTTTACCTGAAACGAAATCTTGCTTGTAGGAAGACACACTTCTGGCATTTAACTCCGTTTCTGAAGGGAAACACACGGCACAGTTCTCATCCATGAAACACACTCTGCTTTAGAGCAAGAAGCATGCAGTTGCTTTCTAGAGTCTCTAATACAGAGGGAAACGTGAGTGTGCTCAGAACAAAAGAACTGTGTTTCCTACACACACAGACCACATCTAGTTCAAGTCTGTTTCTGAAACTGATACAAACCACAGGTCCTCTAACATCCAATTCTTTTCAGGTAAGATCGAGAAACGTGTGAGCTTCGTGAACAATGTAGCTTCGTTTGAGCTGAAAAGTGACTGTGTTTACCTGAAACGAAGTCTTGCTTGTAGGAAGACACACGCCTGGCATTTAACTCCATTTCGGAAGGGAAACACACGACACAGTTCTCATCCATGAAATACACTCTGCTTTAGAGCAAGAAGCACGCTCTTGCTTTCTAGAGTCTATAATATAGAGGGAAACGTGAGTGTGCTCAGAACAAAAGAACTGTGTTTCCTACACACACAGACCATATCTAGTTCAACTCTGTTTCTGAAACTGATAGAAACCACAGGTCCTCTAACATTCAATGCTTTTCAGTTAAGAGCGATAAACGTTTGAGCTTTGTGAACAATGTAGCTTCGTTTGAGATGAAAAGTGACTGCGTTTACATGAAACGAAGTCTTGCTTGAAGAAAGACACAGAGCCTGGCATTTAACTCCGTTTCTGAAGGGAAATACACAGCACAGTTCTCATCCATGAAACACACTCTGCTTTAGAGCAAGAAGCACGCTCTTGCTTTCTAGAGTCTCTAATACAGAGGGAAACGTGAGTGTGCTCAGAACAAAACAACTGTTTTTCCTACACATGGACGATATCTAGTTCAACTCTGTTTCTGAAACTGATACAAACCACAGGTCCTCTAACATCCAATGCTTTTCAGTTAAGAGCGAGACACGTGTGGGCTTCGTGAACAATGTTGCTTCGTTTGAGGTGAAAAGTGACTGCGTTTACATGAAACGAAGTCTTGCTTGAAGAAAGACACAGAGCCTGGCATTTAAGTCCGTTTCTGAAGGGAAACACACAGCACAGTTCTCTTCCATGAAACACACTCTGCTTTAGAGTAAGAAGCACGCTCTTGCTTTCTAGAATCTCTAATACAGAGGGAAACGTGAGTGTGCTCAGAACAAAAGAACTGTGTTTCCTACACACACGGACCATATCTAGTTCAACTCTGTTTCTGAAACTGATACAAACCACAGGTCCTCTAACATCCAATGCTTTTCAGTAAAGAGCGAGAAACGGGTGAGCTTCATGAACAATGTAGCTTCGTTTGAGCTGAAAAGTGACTGCGTTTACCTGAAACGAAATCTTGCTTGTAGGAAGACACACGCCTGGCATTTAACTCCGTTTCTGAAGGGAAACACACGGCACAGTCCTCTTCCATGAAACACACTCTGCTTTAGAGCAAGAAGCACGCTCTTGCTTTATAGAGTCTCTAATACAGAGGGAAACCTGATTGTGCTCAGAACAAAAAACTGTGTTTCCTACACACGGACCATATCTAGTTCAACTCTGTTTCTGAAACTGATACAAACTACAGGTCCTCTAACATCCAATGCTTTTCAGTTAAGAGGGAGAAACGTGTGAGCTTTGTGAACAATGTAGCTTCGTTTGAGCTGAAAAGTGACTGCGTTTACCTGAAACAAAGTCTTGCTTCTAGGAAGACACACGCCAGGCATTTAACTCGGTTTCTGAAGGGAAACACACGGCACAGTTCTCATCCATGAAACACACTCTGCTTTAGAGCAAGAAGCACGCTCTTGCTTTCTAGAGTCTCTAATACAGAGGGAAACGTGAGTGTGCTCAGAACAAAAGAACTGTGTTTCCTACACACACAGACCACATCTAGTTCAAGTCTGTTTCTGAAACTGATACAAACCACAGGTCCTCTAACATCCAATGCTTTTCAGGTAAGAGCGAGAAATGTGTGAGCTTCGTGAACAATGTAGCTTCGTTTGAGCTGAAAAGTGACTGTGTTTACCTGAAAAGAAGTCTTGATTGTAGGAAGACACACGTCTGGCATTTAACTCAGTTTCTGAAGGGAAACACTCGGCACAGTTCTCTTCCATGAAACACACTCTGCTTTAGAGCAAGAAGGATGCTCTTGATTTCTAGAATCTCTAATACAGAGGGAAACGTGAGTGTGCTCAGAACAAAAGAACTGTGTTTCCTACACACACGGACCATATCTAGTTCAACTCTGTTTCTGAAACTGATACAAACCACAGGTCCTCTAACATCCAATGCTTTTCAGTTACGAGCGAGAAACATTTGAGCTTCCTGAACAATGTAGCTTCGTTTGAGGTGAAAAGTGACTGCGTTTACCTGAAACGAAGTCTTGCTTGTAGGAAGGCACAGAGCCTGGCATTTAACTCCGTTTCTGACGGGAAACACACGGCACTGTTCTCATCCATGAAACACAATCTGCTTTAGAGCAAGAAGCACGCTCTTGCTTTCTAGAGTCTCTAATACAGAGGGAAACGTGAGTGTGCTCAGAACAAAACAACTGTTTTTCCTACACACGGACGATATCTAGTTCAACTCTGTTTCTGAAACTGATACAAACCACAGGTCCTCTAACATCCAATGCTTTTCAGTTAAGAGCGGGACACGTGTGGGCTTCGTGAACAATGTTGCTTCGTTTGAGGTGAAAAGTGACTGCGTTTACATGAAACGAAGTCTTGCTTGAAGAAAGACACAGAGCCTGGCATTTAACTCCGTTTCTGAAGGGAAACACACAGCACAGTTCTCTTCCATGAAACACACTCTGCTTTAGAGTAAGAAGCACGCACTTGCTTTCTAGAATCTCTAATACAGAGGGAAACGTGAGTGTGCTCAGAACAAAAAACTGTGTTTCCTACACACGGACCATATCTAGTTCAACTCTGTTTCTGAAACTGATACAAACCACAGGTCCTCTAACATCCAATGCTTTTCAGTTAAGAGCGCGAAACGTGTGAGCTTTGTGAACAATGTAGCTTCGTTTGAATTGAAAGTTGACTTCGTTTACCTGAAACGAAGTCTTGCGTGTAGGAAGACACACGCCTGGCATTTAACTCCGTTTCTGAAGGGAAACACACGGCACAGTTCTCTTCCATGAAACATACTCTGCTTTAGAGCAAGAGGCACGCACTTGCTTTCTACAGTCTCTAATACTGAGGGAAATGTGAGTGTGCTCTGAACAAAAGAACTGTATTTCCTACACACACGGACCATATCTAGTTCAACTCTGTTTCTGAAACTGATACAAACCACAGTTCCTCTAACATCCAATGCTTCTCAGTTAAGAGCGAGGAACGTGTTGGCTTCGTGAACAATGTAGCTTTGTTTGAGGTGAAAAGTGACTGCTTTTACCTGAAAAGAAGTCTTGATTGTAGGAAGACACATGTCTGGCATTTAACTCCGTTTCTTAAGGGAAACACACGCACAGTTCTCATCCATGAAACACACTCTGCTTTAGAGCAAGAAGCACGCTCTTGCTTTCTAGAGTCTCTAATACAGAGGGAAACGTGAGTGTGCTCAGAACAAAAGAACTGTGTTTCCTACACACACGGACCATATCTAGTTCAACTCTGTTTCTGAAACTGATACAAACCACAGGTCCTCTAACATCCAATGCTTTTCAGTAAAGAGCGAGAAACGGGTGAGCTTCATGAACAATGTAGCTTCGTTTGAGCTGAAAAGTGACTGCGTTTACCTGAAACGAAATCTTGCTTGTAGGAAGACACACTTCTGGCATTTAACTCCGTTTCTGAAGGGAAACACACGGCACAGTTCTCATCCATGAAACACACTCTGCTTTAGAGCAAGAAGCATGCAGTTGCTTTCTAGAGTCTCTAATACAGAGGGAAACGTGAGTGTGCTCAGAACAAAAGAACTGTGTTTCCTACACACACAGACCACATCTAGTTCAAGTCTGTTTCTGAAACTGATACAAACCACAGGTCCTCTAACATCCAATTCTTTTCAGGTAAGATCGAGAAACGTGTGAGCTTCGTGAACAATGTAGCTTCGTTTGAGCTGAAAAGTGACTGTGTTTACCTGAAACGAAGTCTTGCTTGTAGGAAGACACACGCCTGGCATTTAACTCCATTTCGGAAGGGAAACACACGGCACAGTTCTCATCCATGAAATACACTCTGCTTTAGAGCAAGAAGCACGCTCTTGCTTTCTAGAGTCTCTAATATAGAGGGAAACGTGAGTGTGCTCAGAACAAAAGAACTGTGTTTCCTACACACACAGACCATATCTAGTTCAACTCTGTTTCTGAAACTGATACAAACCACAGGTCCTCTAACATTCAATGCTTTTCAGTTAAGAGCGATAAACGTTTGAGCTTTGTGAACAATGTAGCTTCGTTTGAGATGAAAAGTGACTGCGTTTACATGAAACGAAGTCTTGCTTGAAGAAAGACACAGAGCCTGGCATTTAACTCCGTTTCTGAAGGGAAATACACAGCACAGTTCTCATCCATGAAACACACTCTGCTTTAGAGCAAGAAGCACGCTCTTGCTTTCTAGAGTCTCTAATACAGAGGGAAACGTGAGTGTGCTCAGAACAAAACAACTGTTTTTCCTACACACGGACGATATCTAGTTCAACTCTGTTTCTGAAACTGATACAAACCACAGGTCCTCTAACATCCAATGCTTTTCAGTTAAGAGCGAGACACGTGTGGGCTTCGTGAACAATGTTGCTTCGTTTGAGGTGAAAAGTGACTGCGTTTACATGAAACGAAGTCTTGCTTGAAGAAAGACACAGAGCCTGGCATTTAAGTCCGTTTCTGAAGGGAAACACACAGCACAGTTCTCTTCCATGAAACACACTCTGCTTTAGAGTAAGAAGCACGTTCTTGCTTTCTAGAATCTCTAATACAGAGGGAAACGTGAGTGTGCTCAGAACAAAAGAACTGTGTTTCCTACACACACGGACCATATCTAGTTCAACTCTGTTTCTGAAACTGATACAAACCACAGGTCCTCTAACATCCAATGCTTTTCAGTAAAGAGCGAGAAACGGGTGAGCTTCATGAACAATGTAGCTTCGTTTGAGCTGAAAAGTGACTGCGTTTACCTGAAACGAAATCTTGCTTGTAGGAAGACACACGCCTGGCATTTAACTCCGTTTCTGAAGGGAAACACACGGCACAGTCCTCTTCCATGAAACACACTCTGCTTTAGAGCAAGAAGCACGCTCTTGCTTTATAGAGTCTCTAAAACAGAGGGAAACCTGATTGTGCTCAGAACAAAAAACTGTGTTTCCTACACACGGACCATATCTAGTTCAACTCTGTTTCTGAAACTGATACAAACTACAGGTCCTCTAACATCCAATGCTTTTCAGTTAAGAGGGAGAAACGTGTGAGCTTTGTGAACAATGTAGCTTCGTTTGAGCTGAAAAGTGACTGCGTTTACCTGAAACAAAGTCTTGCTTCTAGGAAGACACACGCCAGGCATTTAACTACGTTTCTGAAGGGAAACACATGGCACAGTTCTCTTCCATGAAACACACTCTGCTTTAGAGCAAGAAGCACGCTCTTGCTTTCTAGAGTCTGTAATACAGAGGGAAACGTGAGTGTGCTCAGAGCAAAAGAACTGTGTTTCCTACACACACAGACCACATCTAGTTCAAGTCTGTTTCTGAAACTGATACAAACCACAGGTCCTCTAACATCCAATTCTTTTCAGGTAAGATCGAGAAATGTGTGAGCTTCGTGAACAATGTAGCTTCGTTTGAGCTGAAAAGTGACTGCGTTTACCTGAAACAAAGTCTTGCTTCTAGGAAGACACACGCCTGGCATTTAACTTCGTTTCTGAAGGGAAACACACGGCACAGTTCTCATCCATGAAACACACTCTGCTTTAGAGCAAGAAACATGCTCTTGCTTTCTAGAGTCTCTAATACAGAGGGAAACGTGAGTGTGCTCAGAGCAAAAGAACTGTGTTTCCTACACACACGGACCATGTCTAGTTCAACTCTGTTTCTGAAACTGATACAAACCACAGGTCACTAACATCCAATGCTTTTCAGTTAAGAGCGAGAAACGGGTGAGCTTCGTGAACAGTGCAGCTTCGTTTGAGGTGAAAAGTGACTGCGTTTACCTGAAACGAAGTCTTGCTTGTAGGAAGACACACTTCTGGCATTTAACTCCGTTTCTGAAGGGAAACACACGGCACAGTTCTCATCCATGAAACACACTCTGCTTTAGAGCAAGAAGCACGCTCTTGCTTTCTAGAGTCTCTAATACAGAGGGAAACGTGAGTGTGCTCAGAACAAAAGAACTGTGTTTCCTACACACAGAGACCACATCTAGTTCAAGTCTGTTTCTGAAACTGATACAAACCACAGGTCCTCTAACATCCAATTCTTTTCGGGTAAGATCGTGAAACATGTGAGCTTCGTGAACGATGAAGCTTTGTTTGAGATGAAAAGTGACTGCGTTTACATGAAATGATTCTTGCTTGTAGGAAGACACACGTCTGGCATTTAACTCCGTTTCTGAAGGGAAACATATGGCACAGTTCTCATCCATGAAACACACTCTGCTTTAGAGCAAGAAGGATGCTCTTGCTTTCTTGAGTCTCTAATACAGAGGGAAACGTGAGTGTGCTCAGAACAAAGAACTGTGTTTCCTACACACACCGACCATTTCTAGTTCAACTCTGTTTCTGAAACTGATACAAACCACAGGTCCTCTAACATCCAATGCTTTTCAGTTAAGAGCGAGAAACATGTGGGCTTTGTGAACAATGTTGCTTCGTTTGAGGTGAAAAGTGACTGCGTTTCCATGAAACGAAGTCTTGCTTGAAGAAAGACACAGAACCTGGCATTTAACTCCGTTTCTGAAGGGAAACACACGGCACAGTTCTCATCCATGAAACACACTGTGCTTTAGAGCAAGAAGCACGCTCTTGCTTTCTAGAGTCTCTAATACAGAGGGAAACGTGAGTGTGCTCAGAACAAAAGAACTGTGTTTCCTACACACACAGACCATATCTAGTTCAAGTCTGTTTCTGAAACTGATACAAACCACAGGTCCTCTAACATCCAATGCTTTTCAGTTAAGAGCGAAAAACATGTGAGCTTCCTGAACAATGTAGCTTCTTTTGAGCTGAAAAGTGACTGTGTTTACCTTTAAAGAAGTCTTGATTGTAGGAAGACACACGTCTGGCATTTAACGCCGTTTCTGAAGGGAAACATACGTCACAGTTCTCATCCATGAAACACACTCTGCTTTAGAGCAAGAAGGATGCTCTTGCTTTCTAGAGTCTCTAATACAGAGGGAAACGTGAGTGTGCTCAGAACAAAAGAACTGTGTTTCCTACACACACGGACCATATCTAGTTCAACTCTGTTTCTGAATCTGATACAAACCACAGGTCCTCTAACATCCAATGCTTTTCAGTTAAGAGCGAGAAACGTTTGGGCTTCGTGAACAATGTAGCTTTGTTTGAGGGGAAAAGTGACTGCGTTTACCTGAAATGATGTCTTGCTTGAAGAAAGAGACAGAGCCTGGCATTTAACTCCGCTTCTGAAGGGAAACACACGGCACAGTCCTCATCCATGAAACACACTCTGCTTCAGAGCAAGAAGCACGCTCTTGCTTTCTAGAGTGTCCATTACAGAGGGAAACGTGAGTGTGCTCTGAACAAAAAACTGTGTTTCCTACACACGGACCATATCTAGTTCAACTCTGTTTCTGAAACTGATACAAACCACAGATCCTCTAACATCCAATGCTTTTCAGTTAAGAGGGAGAAACGTGTGAGCTTTGTGAACAATGTAGCTTCATTTGAGCTGAAAAGTGACTGCTTTTACCTGAAACGAAGTCTTGCTTGTAGGAAGACACAGAGACTGGCATTTAACTCCATTTCTGACGGGAAACACATGGCACAGTTCTCATCCATTAAACACAATCTGCGTTAGAGCAAGAAGCAAGCTCTTGCTTTCTAGAGTCTCTAATACAGAGGGAAACGTGAGTGTGCTCAGAACAAAAGAACTGTGTTTCCTACACACACGGACCATGTCTAGTTCAACTCTGTTTCTGAAACTGATACAAACCACAGGTCCTCTAACATCCAATGCTTTTCAGTTAAGAGCGATAAACATGTGAGCTTTGTGAACAATGTAGCTTCGTTTGAGCTGAAAAGTGACTGTGTTTACCTTTAAAGAAGTCTTGATTGTAGGAAGACACACGTCTGGCATTTAACTCCGTTTCTGAAGGGAAACATACGGTACAGTTCTCATCCATGAAACACACTCTGCTTTAGAGCAAGAAGGATGCTCTTGCTTTCTAGAGACTCTAATACAGAGGGAAACGTGAGTATGTTCAGAACAAAAGAACTGTGTTTCCTACACACACGGACCATATCTAGTTCAACTCTGTTTCTGAAACTGATACAAACCACAGGTCCTCTAACATCCAATGCTTTTCAGTTAAGAGCGAGAAACGTGTGAGCTTCGTGAACAATGTAGCTTCGTTTGAGATGAAAAGTGACTGCGTTTACCTGAAACGATGTCTTGCTTGAAGAAAGAGACAGAGCCTGGCATTTAACTCCGCTTCTGAAGGGAAACACATGGCACAGTCCTCATCCATGAAACACACTCTGCTTTAGAGCAAGAAGCACGCTCTTGCTTTCTAGAGTGTCCATTACAGAGGGAAACGTGAGTGTGCTGTGAACAAAAAACTGTGTTTCCTACACACGGACCATATCTAGTTCAACTCTGTTTCTGAAACTGATACAAACCACAGGTCCTCTAACATCCAATGCTTTTCAGTTAAGAGGGAGAAACGTGTGAGCTTTCTGAACAATGTAGCTTCATTTGAGCTGAAAAGTGACTGCTTTTACCTGAAACGAAGTCTTGCTTGTAGGAAGACACAGAGACTGGCATTTAACTCCATTTCTGACGGGAAACACATGGCACAGTTCTCATCCATTAAA
Organism: Onychomys leucogaster; assembly: GCA_949786385.1. Taxonomy (NCBI): domain Eukaryota; kingdom Metazoa; phylum Chordata; class Mammalia; order Rodentia; family Cricetidae; genus Onychomys; species Onychomys leucogaster. Next base: position 536,568 of record CATKUP010000009.1, on the reverse strand, counting down.
CACAATCTGCTTTAGAGCAAGAAGCAAGCTCTTGCTTTCTAGAGTCTCTAATACAGAGGGAAACGTGAGTGTGCTCAGAACAAAAGAACTGTGTTTCCTACACACACGGACCATATCTAGTTCAACTTGTTTCTGAAACTGATACAAACCACAGGTCCTCTAACATCCAATGCTTTTCAGGTAAGAGCGAGAAACGTGTGAGCTTTGTGAACAATGTAGCTTCATTTGAGCTGAAAAGTGACTCTGTTTACCTGAAACGAAGTCTTCCTTGTAGAAAGACACACGCCTGGCATTTAACTCCGTTTCTGAAGGGAAACACACGGCACAGTTCTCATCCATGAAACACACTCTGCTTTAGAGCAAGAAGCACGCTCTTGCTTTCTAGTGTCTCTAATACAGAGGGAAACGTGAGTGTGCTCAGAACAAAAGAACTGTGTTTCCTACACACACAGACCATATCTAGTTCAAGTCTGTTTCTGAAACTGATACAAACCACAGGTCCTCTAACATCCAATGCTTTTCAGTTAAGAGCGAGAAACCTGTGAGCTTCGTGAACAATGTAGCTTCGTTTGAGATGAAAAGTGACTGCGTTTACATGAAACGATTCTTGCTTGTAGGAAGACACAGAGTCTGGCATTTAACTCCGTTTCTGAAGGGAAATACACGGCACAGTTCTCATCCATGAAACACACTCTGCTTTAGAGCAAGAAGCACGCTCTTGCTTTCTAGAGTCTCTAATACAGAGGGAAACGTGAGTGTGCTCAGAACAAAAGAACTGTGTTTCCTACACACACGGACCATATCTAGTTCAACTCTGTTTCTAAAATTGATACAAACCACAGGTCGTCTAACATCCAATTCTTTTCAGTTAAGAGCGAGAAACATGTGATTTTCGTGAACAATGTAGCTTCGTTTGAGCTGAAAAGTGAGTGTGTTTACCTGAAAAGAAGTCTTGATTGTAGGAAGACACACGTCTTGCATTTAACTCCGTTTCTGAAGGGAAACATATGGCACAGTTCTCATCCATGAAACACACTCTGCTTTAGAGCAAGAAGCACGCTCTTGCTTTCTAGAGTGTCCACTACAGAGGGAAACGTGAGTGTGCTCTGAACAAAAAACTGTGTTTCCTACACACGGACCATATCTAGTTCAACTCTGTTTCTGAAACTGATACAAACCACAGGTCCTCTAACATCCAATGCTTTTCAGTTAAGAGGGAGAAACGTGTGAGCTTTGTGAACAATGTAGCTTCATTTGAGCTGAAAAGGGACTGCTTTTACCTGAAACGAAGTCTTGCTTGTAGGAAGACACAGAGACTGGCATTTAACTCCATTTCTGACGGGAAACACATGGCACAGTTCTCATCCATTAAACACAATCTGCTTTAGAGCAAGAAGCAAGCTCTTGCTTTCTAGAGTCTCTAATACAGAGGGAAACGTGAGTGTGCTCAGAACAAAAGAACTGTGTTTCCTACACACACGGACCATATCTAGTTCAAGTCTGTTTCTGAAACTGATACAAACCACAGGTCCTCTAACATCCAATGCTTTTCAGGTAAGAGCGAGAAACGTGTGAGCTTTGTGAACACTGTAGCTTCATTTGAGCTGAAAAGTGACTGTGTTTACCTGAAACGAAGTCTTCCTTGTAGGAAGACACACGCCTGGCATTTAACTCCGTTTCTGAAGGGAAACACACGGCACAGTTCTCATCCATGAAACAAACTCTGCTTTAGAGCAAGAAGCACGCTCTTGCTTTCTAGAGTCTCTAATACAGAGGGAAACATGAGTGTGCTCAGAACAAAAGAACTGTATTTCCTACACACACAGACCACATCTAGTTCAAGTCTGTTTCTGAAACTGATACAAACCACAGGTCCTCTAACATCCAATTCTTTTCAGGTAAGATCGAGAAACATGTGAGCTTCGTGAACAATGTAGCTTCATTTGAGCTGAAAAGTGACTGCGTTTACCTGAAACGAAGTCTTGCTTTTAGGAAGACACACGCCTGGCATTTAACTCCGTTTCTGAAGGGAAACACACGGCACAGTCCTCTTCCATGAAACACACTCTGCTTTAGAGCAAGAAGCACGCTCTTGCTTTATAGAGTCTCTAATACAGAGGGAAACCTGAGTGTGCTCAGAACAAAAAACTGTGTTTCCAACACACGGACCATATCTAGTTCAACTCTGTTTCTGAAACTGATACAAACCACAGGTCCTCTAACATCCAATGCTTTTCAGTTAAGAGGGAGAAACGTGTGAGCTTTGTGAACAATGTAGCTTCGTTTGAGCTGAAAAGTTACTGCTTTTACCTGAAACAAAGTCTTGATTGTAGGAAGACACACGCCTGGCATTTAACTACGTTTCTGAAGGGAAACACACGGCACAGTTCTCATCCATGAAACACACTCTGCTTTAGAGCAAGAAGCACGCTCTTGCTTTCTAGAGTCTCTAATACAGAGGGAAACGTGAGTGTGCTCAGAACAAAAGAACTGTGTTTCCTACACACACAGACCATATCTAGTTCAAGTCTGTTTCTGAAACTGATACAAACCACAGGTCCTCTAACATCCAATGCTTTTCAGTTAAGAGCGAGAAACGTGTGAGCTTCGTGAACAATGTAGCTTCGTTTGAGATGAAAAGTGACTGCGTTTACATGAGACGATTCTTGCTTGTAGGAAGACACAGAGTCTGGCATTTAACTCCGTTTCTGAAGGGAAACACACGGCACAGTCCTCTTCCATGAAACACACTCTGCTTTAGAGCAAGAAGCACGCTCTTGCTTTCTAGAGTCTCTAATACAGAGGGAAACGTGAGTGTGCTCAGAACAAAAGAACTGTGTTTCCTACACACACGGACCATATCTAGTTCAACTCTGTTTCTAAAATTGATACAAACCACAGGTCGTCTAACATCCAATGCTTTTCAGTTAAGAGCGAGAAACATGTGAGCTTCGTGAACAATGTAGCTTCGTTTGAGCTGAAAAGTGACTGTGTTTACCTGAAAAGAAGTCTTGATTGTAGGAAGACACACGTCTGGCATTTAACTCCGTTTCTGAAGGGAAACATATGGCAGAGTTCTCTTCCATGAAACACACTCTGCTTTAGAGCAAGAAGCACGCTCTTGCTTTCTAGAGTGTCCACTACAGAGGGAAACGTGAGTGTGCTCTGAACAAAAAACTGTGTTTCCTACACACGGACCATATCTAGTTCAACTCTGTTTCTGAAACTGATACAAACCACAGGTCCTCTAACATCCAATGCTTTTCAGTTAAGAGGGAGAAACGTGTGAGCTTTGTGAACAATGTAGCTTCATTTGAGCTGAAAAGGGACTGCTTTTACCTGAAACGAAGTCTTGCTTGTAGGAAGACACAGAGACTGGCATTTAACTCCATTTCTGAGGGGAAACACATGGCACAGTTCTCATCCATTAAACACAATCTGCTTTAGAGCAAGAAGCAAGCTCTGGCTTTCTAGAGTCTCTAATACAGAGGGAAACGTGAGTGTGCTCAGAACAAAAGAACTGTGTTTCCTACACACACGGACCATATCTAGTTCAAGTCTGTTTCTGAAACTGATACAAACCACAGGTCCTCTAACATCCAATGCTTTTCAGTTAAGAGCGAGAAACGTGTGAGCTTCGTGAACAATGTAGCTTCGTTTGAGATGAAAAGTGACTGCGTTTACATGAAACGATTCTTGCTTGTAGGAAGACACAGAGTCTGGCATTTAACTCCGTTTCTGAAGGGAAATACACGGCACAGTTCTCATCCATGAAACACACTCTGCTTTAGAGCAAGAAGCACGCTCTTGCTTTCTAGAGTCTCTAATACAGAGGGAAACGTGAGTGTGCTCAGAACAAAAGAACTGTGTTTCCTACACACACGGACCATATCTAGTTCAACTCTGTTTCTAAAATTGATACAAACCACAGGTCGTCTAACATCCAATGCTTTTCAGTTAAGAGCGAGAAACATGTGATCTTCGTGAACAATGTAGCTTCGTTTGAGCTGAAAAGTGAGTGTGTTTACCTGAAAAGAAGTCTTGATTGTAGGAAGACACACGTCTGGCATTTAACTCCGTTTCTGAAGGGAAACATATGGCACAGTTCTCATCCATGAAACACACTCTGCTTTAGAGCAAGAAGCACGCTCTTGCTTTCTAGAGTGTCCACTACAGAGGGAAACGTGAGTGTGCTCTGAACAAAAAACTGTGTTTCCTAAACACGGACCATATCTAGTTCAACTCTGTTTCTGAAACTGATACAAACCACAGGTCCTCTAACATCCAATGCTTTTCAGTTAAGAGCGAGAAACGTGTGAGCTTCGTGAACAATGTAGCTTCCTTTGAGATGAAAAGTGACTGCGTTTACATGAAACGATTCTTGCTTGTAGGAAGACACAGAATCTGGCATTTAACTCCGTTTCTGAAGGGAAATACACGGCACAGTTCTCATCCATGAAACACACTCTGCTTTAGAGCAAGAAGCACGCTCTTGCTTTCTAGAGTCTCTAATACAGAGGGAAACGTGAGTGTGCTCAGAACAAAAGAACTGTGTTTCCTACACACACGGACCATATCTAGTTCAACTCTGTTTCTAAAATTGATACAAACCACAGGTCGTCTAACATCCAATGCTTTTCAGTTAAGAGGGAGAAACGTGTGAGCTTTGTGAACAATGTAGCTTCATTTGAGCTGAAAAGGGACTGCTTTTACCTGAAACGAAGTCTTGCTTGTAGGAAGACACAGAGACTGGCATTTAACTACATTTCTGACGGGAAACACATGGCACAGTTCTCATCCATTAAACACAATCTGCTTTAGAGCAAGAAGCAAGCTCTTGCTTTCTAGAGTCTCTAATACAGAGGGAAACGTGAGTGTGCTCAGAACAAAAGAACTGTGTTTCCTACACACACAGACCATATCTAGTTCAAGTCTGTTTCTGAAACTGATACAAACCACAGGTCCTCTAACATCCAATGCTTTTCAGGTAAGAGCGAGAAACGTGTGAGCTTTGTGAACACTGTAGCTTCATTTGAGCTGAAAAGTGACTGTGTTTACCTGAAAGGAAGTCTTCCTTGTAGGAAGACACACGCCTGGCATTTAACTCCGTTCCTGAAGGGAAACACACGGCACAGTTCTCATCCATGAAACACACTCTGCTTTAGAGCAAGAAGCACGCTCTTGCTTTCTAGAGTCTCTAATACAGAGGGAAACATGAGTGTGCTCAGAACAAAAGAACTGTATTTCCTACACACACAGACCACATCTAGTTCAAGTCTGTTTCTGAAACTGATACAAACCACAGGTCCTCTAACATCCAATTCTTTTCAGGTAAGATCGAGAAACATGTGAGCTTCGTGAACAATGTAGCTTCATTTGAGCTGAAAAGTGACTGCGTTTACCTGAAACGAAGTCTTGCTTTTAGGAAGACACACGCCTGGCATTTAACTCCGTTTCTGAAGGGAAACACACGGCACAGTTCTCATCCATGAAACACACTCTGCTTTAGAGCAAGAAGCACGCTCTTGCTTTCTAGAGTCTCTAATACAGAGGGAAACGTGACTGTGCTCAGAACAAATGAACTGTGTTTCCTACACACACGGACCATATCTAGTTCAACTCTGTTTCTGAAACTGATACAAACCACAGGTCCTCTAACATCCAATGCTTTTCAGTTAAGAGGGAGAAACGTGTGAGCTTTGTGAACAATGTAGCTTCATTTGAGCTGAAAAGGGACTGCTTTTACCTGAAACGAAGTCTTGCTTGTAGGAAGACACAGAGACTGGCATTTAACTCCATTTCTGAGGGGAAACACATGGCACAGTTCTCATCCATTAAACACAATCTGCTTTAGAGCAAGAAGCAAGCTCTGGCTTTCTAGAGTCTCTAATACAGAGGGAAACGTGAGTGTGCTCAGAACAAAAGAACTGTGTTTCCTACACACACGGACCATATCTAGTTCAAGTCTGTTTCTGAAACTGATACAAACCACAGGTCCTCTAACATCCAATGCTTTTCAGTTAAGAGCGAGAAACGTGTGAGCTTCGTGAACAATGTAGCTTCGTTTGAGATGAAAAGTGACTGCGTTTACATGAAACGATTCTTGCTTGTAGGAAGACACAGAGTCTGGCATTTAACTCCGTTTCTGAAGGGAAATACACGGCACAGTTCTCATCCATGAAACACACTCTGCTTTAGAGCAAGAAGCACGCTCTTGCTTTCTAGAGTCTCTAATACAGAGGGAAACGTGAGTGTGCTCAGAACAAAAGAACTGTGTTTCCTACACACACGGACCATATCTAGTTCAACTCTGTTTCTAAAATTGATACAAACCACAGGTCGTCTAACATCCAATGCTTTTCAGTTAAGAGCGAGAAACATGTGATCTTCGTGAACAATGTAGCTTCGTTTGAGCTGAAAAGTGAGTGTGTTTACCTGAAAAGAAGTCTTGATTGTAGGAAGACACACGTCTGGCATTTAACTCCGTTTCTGAAGGGAAACATATGGCACAGTTCTCATCCATGAAACACACTCTGCTTTAGAGCAAGAAGCACGCTCTTGCTTTCTAGAGTGTCCACTACAGAGGGAAACGTGAGTGTGCTCTGAACAAAAAACTGTGTTTCCTAAACACGGACCATATCTAGTTCAACTCTGTTTCTGAAACTGATACAAACCACAGGTCCTCTAACATCCAATGCTTTTCAGTTAAGAGCGAGAAACGTGTGAGCTTCGTGAACAATGTAGCTTCCTTTGAGATGAAAAGTGACTGCGTTTACATGAAACGATTCTTGCTTGTAGGAAGACACAGAATCTGGCATTTAACTCCGTTTCTGAAGGGAAATACACGGCACAGTTCTCATCCATGAAACACACTCTGCTTTAGAGCAAGAAGCACGCTCTTGCTTTCTAGAGTCTCTAATACAGAGGGAAACGTGAGTGTGCTCAGAACAAAAGAACTGTGTTTCCTACACACACGGACCATATCTAGTTCAACTCTGTTTCTAAAATTGATACAAACCACAGGTCGTCTAACATCCAATGCTTTTCAGTTAAGAGGGAGAAACGTGTGAGCTTTGTGAACAATGTAGCTTCATTTGAGCTGAAAAGGGACTGCTTTTACCTGAAACGAAGTCTTGCTTGTAGGAAGACACAGAGACTGGCATTTAACTACATTTCTGACGGGAAACACATGGCACAGTTCTCATCCATTAAACACAATCTGCTTTAGAGCAAGAAGCAAGCTCTTGCTTTCTAGAGTCTCTAATACAGAGGGAAACGTGAGTGTGCTCAGAACAAAAGAACTGTGTTTCCTACACACACAGACCATATCTAGTTCAAGTCTGTTTCTGAAACTGATACAAACCACAGGTCCTCTAACATCCAATGCTTTTCAGGTAAGAGCGAGAAACGTGTGAGCTTTGTGAACACTGTAGCTTCATTTGAGCTGAAAAGTGACTGTGTTTACCTGAAAGGAAGTCTTCCTTGTAGGAAGACACACGCCTGGCATTTAACTCCGTTTCTGAAGGGAAACACACGGCACAGTTCTCATCCATGAAACACACTCTGCTTTAGAGCAAGAAGCACGCTCTTGCTTTCTAGAGTCTCTAATACAGAGGGAAACATGAGTGTGCTCAGAACAAAAGAACTGTATTTCCTACACACACAGACCACATCTAGTTCAAGTCTGTTTCTGAAACTGATACAAACCACAGGTCCTCTAACATCCAATTCTTTTCAGGTAAGATCGAGAAACATGTGAGCTTCGTGAACAATGTAGCTTCATTTGAGCTGAAAAGTGACTGCGTTTACCTGAAACGAAGTCTTGCTTTTAGGAAGACACACGCCTGGCATTTAACTCCGTTTCTGAAGGGAAACACACGGCACAGTTCTCATCCATGAAACACACTCTGCTTTAGAGCAAGAAGCACGCTCTTGCTTTCTAGAGTCTCTAATACAGAGGGAAACGTGACTGTGCTCAGAACAAATGAACTGTGTTTCCTACACACACGGACCATATCTAGTTCAACTCTGTTTCTGAAACTGATACAAACCACAGGTCCTCTAATATTCAATGCTTTTCAGTTAAGAGCGATAAACGTGTGAGCTTCGTGAACAATGTAGCATCGTTTGAGATGAAAAGTGACTGCGTTTACATGAAATTATTCTTGCTTGTAGGAAGACACAGAGCCTGGCATTTAACTCCGTTTCTGAAGGGAAACACACAGCACAGTCCTCTTCCATGAAACACACTCTGCTTTAGAGCAAGAAGCACGCTCTTGCTTTATAGAGTCTCTAATACAGAGGGAAACCTGAGTGTGCTCAGAACAAAAAACTGTGTTTCCAACACACGGACCATATCTAGTTCAACTCTGTTTCTGAAACTGATACAAACCACAGGTCCTCTAACATCCAATGCTTTTCAGTTAAGAGGGAGAAACGTGTGAGCTTTGTGAACAATGTAGCTTCGTTTGAGCTGAAAAGTTACTGCTTTTACCTGAAACAAAGTCTTGATTGTAGGAAGACACACGCCTGGCATTTAACTACGTTTCTGAAGGGAAACACACGGCACAGTTCTCATCCATGAAACACACTCTGCTTTAGAGCAAGAAGCACGCTCTTGCTTTCTAGAGTCTCTAATACAGAGGGAAACGTGAGTGTGCTCAGAACAAAAGAACTGTGTTTCCTACACACACAGACCATATCTAGTTCAAGTCTGTTTCTGAAACTGATACAAACCACAGGTCCTCTAACATCCAATGCTTTTCAGTTAAGAGCGAGAAACCTGTGAGCTTCGTGAACAATGTAGCTTCGTTTGAGATGAAAAGTGACTGCGTTTACATGAGACTATTCTTGCTTGTAGGAAGACACAGAGTCTGGCATTTAACTCCGTTTCTGAAGGGAAACACACGGCACAGTCCTCTTCCATGAAACACACTCTGCTTTAGAGCAAGAAGCACGCTCTTGCTTTCTAGAGTCTCTAATACAGAGGGAAACGTGAGTGTGCTCAGAACAAAAGAACTGTGTTTCCTACACACACGGACCATATCTAGTTCAACTCTGTTTCTAAAATTGATACAAACCACAGGTCGTCTAACATCCAATGCTTTTCAGTTAAGAGCGAGAAACATGTGAGCTTCGTGAACAATGTAGCTTCGTTTGAGCTGAAAAGTGACTGTGTTTACCTGAAAAGAAGTCTTGATTGTAGGAAGACACACGTCTGGCATTTAACTCCGTTTCTGAAGGGAAACATATGGCAGAGTTCTCTTCCATGAAACACACTCTGCTTTAGAGCAAGAAGCACGCTCTTGCTTTCTAGAGTGTCCACTACAGAGGGAAACGTGAGTGTGCTCTGAACAAAAAACTGTGTTTCCTACACACGGACCATATCTAGTTCAACTCTGTTTCTGAAACTGATACAAACCACAGGTCCTCTAACATCCAATGCTTTTCAGTTAAGAGGGAGAAACGTGTGAGCTTTGTGAACAATGTAGCTTCATTTGAGCTGAAAAGGGACTGCTTTTACCTGAAACGAAGTCTTGCTTGTAGGAAGACACAGAGACTGGCATTTAACTCCATTTCTGACGGGAAACACATGGCACAGTTCTCATCCATTAAACACAATCTGCTTTAGAGCAAGAAGCAAGCTCTTGCTTTCTAGAGTCTCTAATACAGAGGGAAACGTGAGTGTGCTCAGAACAAAAGAACTGTGTTTCCTACACACACGGACCATATCTAGTTCAACTCTGTTTCTGAAACTGATACAAACCACAGGTCCTCTAACATCCAATGCTTTTCAGTTAAGAGGGAGAAACGTGTGAGCTTTGTGAACAATGTAGCTTCATTTGAGCTGAAAAGGGACTGCTTTTACCTGAAACGAAGTCTTGCTTGTAGGAAGACACAGAGACTGGCATTTAACTCCATTTCTGAGGGGAAACACATGGCACAGTTCTCATCCATTAAACACAATCTGCTTTAGAGCAAGAAGCAAGCTCTGGCTTTCTAGAGTCTCTAATACAGAGGGAAACGTGAGTGTGCTCAGAACAAAAGAACTGTGTTTCCTACACACACGGACCATATCTAGTTCAAGTCTGTTTCTGAAACTGATACAAACCACAGGTCCTCTAACATCCAATGCTTTTCAGTTAAGAGCGAGAAACGTGTGAGCTTCGTGAACAATGTAGCTTCGTTTGAGATGAAAAGTGACTGCGTTTACATGAAACGATTCTTGCTTGTAGGAAGACACAGAGTCTGGCATTTAACTCCGTTTCTGAAGGGAAATACACGGCACAGTTCTCATCCATGAAACACACTCTGCTTTAGAGCAAGAAGCACGCTCTTGCTTTCTAGATTCTCTAATACAGAGGGAAACGTGAGTGTGCTCAGAACAAAAGAACTGTGTTTCCTACACACACGGACCATATCTAGTTCAACTCTGTTTCTAAAATTGATACAAACCACAGGTCGTCTAACATCCAATGCTTTTCAGTTAAGAGCGAGAAACATGTGATCTTCGTGAACAATGTAGCTTCGTTTGAGCTGAAAAGTGAGTGTGTTTACCTGAAAAGAAGTCTTGATTGTAGGAAGACACACGTCTGGCATTTAACTCCGTTTCTGAAGGGAAACATATGGCACAGTTCTCATCCATGAAACACACTCTGCTTTAGAGCAAGAAGCACGCTCTTGCTTTCTAGAGTCTCTAATACAGAGGGAAACGTGAGTGTGCTCAGAACAAAAGAACTGTGTTTCCTACACACACGGACCATATCTAGTTCAACTCTGTTTCTAAAATTGATACAAACCATAGGTCGTCTAACATCCAATGCTTTTCAGTTAAGAGCGAGAAACATGTGAGCTTCGTGAACAATGTAGCTTCGTTTGAGCTGAAAAGTGACTGTGTTTACCTGAAAAGAAGTCTTGATTGTAGGAAGACACACGTCTGGCATTTAACTCCGTTTCTGAAGGGAAACATATGGCACAGTTCTCATCCATGAAACACACTCTGCTTTAGAGCAAGAAGCACGCTCTTGCTTTCTAGAGTGTCCACTACAGAGGGAAACGTGAGTGTGCTCTGAACAAAAAACTGTGTTTCCTAAACACGGACCATATCTAGTTCAACTCTGTTTCTGAAACTGATACAAACCACAGGTCCTCTAACATCCAATGCTTTTCAGTTAAGAGCGAGAAACGTGTGAGCTTCGTGAACAATGTAGCTTCGTTTGAGATGAAAAGTGACTGCGTTTACATGAAACGATTCTTGCTTGTAGGAAGACACAGAATCTGGCATTTAACTCCGTTTCTGAAGGGAAATACACGGCACAGTTCTCATCCATGAAACACACTCTGCTTTAGAGCAAGAAGCACGCTCTTGCTTTCTAGAGTCTCTAATACAGAGGGAAACGTGAGTGTGCTCAGAACAAAAGAACTGTGTTTCCTACACACACGGACCATATCTAGTTCAACTCTGTTTCTAAAATTGATACAAACCACAGGTCGTCTAACATCCAATGCTTTTCAGTTAAGAGGGAGAAACGTGTGAGCTTTGTGAACAATGTAGCTTCATTTGAGCTGAAAAGGGACTGCTTTTACCTGAAACGAAGTCTTGCTTGTAGGAAGACACAGAGACTGGCATTTAACTCCATTTCTGACGGGAAACACATGGCACAGTTCTCATCCATTAAACACAATCTGCTTTAGAGCAAGAAGCAAGCTCTTGCTTTCTAGAGTCTCTAATACAGAGGGAAACGTGAGTGTGCTCAGAACAAAAGAACTGTGTTTCCTACACACACAGACCATATCTAGTTCAAGTCTGTTTCTGAAACTGATACAAACCACAGGTCCTCTAACATCCAATGCTTTTCAGGTAAGAGCGAGAAACGTGTGAGCTTTGTGAACACTGTAGCTTCATTTGAGCTGAAAAGTGACTGTGTTTACCTGAAAGGAAGTCTTCCTTGTAGGAAGACACACGCCTGGCATTTAACTCCGTTTCTGAAGGGAAACACACGGCACAGTTCTCATCCATGAAACACACTCTGCTTTAGAGCAAGAAGCACGCTCTTGCTTTCTAGAGTCTCTAATACAGAGGGAAACATGAGTGTGCTCAGAACAAAAGAACTGTATTTCCTACACACACAGACCACATCTAGTTCAAGTCTGTTTCTGAAACTGATACAAACCACAGGTCCTCTAACATCCAATTCTTTTCAGGTAAGATCGAGAAACATGTGAGCTTCGTGAACAATGTAGCTTCATTTGAGCTGAAAAGTGACTGCGTTTACCTGAAACGAAGTCTTGCTTTTAGGAAGACACACGCCTGGCATTTAACTCCGTTTCTGAAGGGAAACACACGGCACAGTTCTCATCCATGAAACACACTCTGCTTTAGAGCAAGAAGCACGCTCTTGCTTTCTAGAGTCTCTAATACAGAGGGAAACGTGACTGTGCTCAGAACAAATGAACTGTGTTTCCTACACACACGGACCATATCTAGTTCAACTCTGTTTCTGAAACTGATACAAACCACAGGTCCTCTAATATTCAATGCTTTTCAGTTAAGAGCGATAAACGTGTGAGCTTCGTGAACAATGTAGCATCGTTTGAGATGAAAAGTGACTGCGTTTATATGAAATTATTCTTGCTTGTAGGAAGACACAGAGCCTGGCATTTAACTCCGTTTCTGAAGGGAAACACACAGCACAGTCCTCTTCCATGAAACACACTCTGCTTTAGAGCAAGAAGCACGCTCTTGCTTTATAGAGTCTCTAATACAGAGGGAAACCTGAGTGTGCTCAGAACAAAAAACTGTGTTTCCAACACACGGACCATATCTAGTTCAACTCTGTTTCTGAAACTGATACAAACCACAGGTCCTCTAACATCCAATGCTTTTCAGTTAAGAGGGAGAAACGTGTGAGCTTTGTGAACAATGTAGCTTCGTTTGAGCTGAAAAGTTACTGCTTTTACCTGAAACAAAGTCTTGATTGTAGGAAGACACACGCCTGGCATTTAACTACGTTTCTGAAGGGAAACACACGGCACAGTTCTCATCCATGAAACACACTCTGCTTTAGAGCAAGAAGCACGCTCTTGCTTTCTAGAGTCTCTAATACAGAGGGAAACGTGAGTGTGCTCAGAACAAAAGAACTGTGTTTCCTACACACACAGACCATATCTAGTTCAAGTCTGTTTCTGAAACTGATACAAACCACAGGTCCTCTAACATCCAATGCTTTTCAGTTAAGAGCGAGAAACCTGTGAGCTTCGTGAACAATGTAGCTTCGTTTGAGATGAAAAGTGACTGCGTTTACATGAGACGATTCTTGCTTGTAGGAAGACACAGAGTCTGGCATTTAACTCCGTTTCTCAAGGGAAACACACGGCACAGTCCTCTTCCATGAAACACACTCTGCTTTAGAGCAAGAAGCCCGCTCTTGCTTTCTAGAGTCTCTAATACAGAGGGAAACGTGAGTGTGCTCAGAACAAAAGAACTGTGTTTCCTACACACACGGACCATATCTAGTTCAACTCTGTTTCTAAAATTGATACAAACCACAGGTCGTCTAACATCCAATGCTTTTCAGTTAAGAGCGAGAAACATGTGAGCTTCGTGAACAATGTAGCTTCGTTTGAGCTGAAAAGTGACTGTGTTTACCTGAAAAGAAGTCTTGATTGTAGGAAGACACACGTCTGGCATTTAACTCCGTTTCTGAAGGGAAACATATGGCAGAGTTCTCTTCCATGAAACACACTCTGCTTTAGAGCAAGAAGCACGCTCTTGCTTTCTAGAGTGTCCACTACAGAGGGAAACGTGAGTGTGCTCTGAACAAAAAACTGTGTTTCCTACACACGGACCATATCTAGTTCAACTCTGTTTCTGAAACTGATACAAACCACAGGTCCTCTAACATCCAATGCTTTTCAGTTAAGAGGGAGAAACGTGTGAGCTTTGTGAACAATGTAGCTTCATTTGAGCTGAAAAGGGACTGCTTTTACCTGAAACGAAGTCTTGCTTGTAGGAAGACACAGAGACTGGCATTTAACTCCATTTCTGACGGGAAACACATGGCACAGTTCTCATCCATTAAACACAATCTGCTTTAGAGCAAGAAGCAAGCTCTTGCTTTCTAGAGTCTCTAATACAGAGGGAAACATGAGTGTGCTCAGAACAAAAGAACTGTGTTTCCTACACACACGGACCATATCTAGTTCAAGTCTGTTTCTGAAACTGATACAAACCACAGGTCCTCTAACATCCAATGCTTTTCAGTTAAGAGCGAGAAACGTGTGAGCTTCGTGAACAATGTAGCTTCGTTTGAGATGAAAAGTGACTGCGTTTACATGAAACGATTCTTGCTTGTAGGAAGACACAGAGTCTGGCATTTAACTCCATTTCTGAAGGGAAATACACGGCACAGTTCTCATCCATGAAACACACTCTGCTTTAGAGCAAGAAGCACGCTCTTGCTTTCTAGAGTCTCTAATACAGAGGGAAACGTGAGTGTGCTCAGAACAAAAGAACTGTGTTTCCTACACACACGGACCATATCTAGTTCAACTCTGTTTCTAAAATTGATACAAACCACAGGTCGTCTAACATCCAATGCTTTTCACTTAAGAGCGAGAAACATGTGATCTTCGTGAACAATGTAGCTTCGTTTGAGCTGAAAAGTGAGTGTGTTTACCTGAAAAGAAGTCTTGATTGTAGGAAGACACACGTCTGGCATTTAACTCCGTTTCTGAAGGGAAACATATGGCACAGTTCTCATCCATGAAACACACTCTGCTTTAGAGCAAGAAGCACGCTCTTGCTTTCTAGAGTCTCTAATACAGAGGGAAACGTGAGTGTGCTCAGAACAAAAGAACTGTGTTTCCTACACACACGGACCATATCTAGTTCAACTCTGTTTCTAAAATTGATACAAACCATAGGTCGTCTAACATCCAATGCTTTTCAGTTAAGAGCGAGAAACATGTGAGCTTCGTGAACAATGTAGCTTCGTTTGAGCTGAAAAGTGACTGTGTTTACCTGAAAAGAAGTCTTGATTGTAGGAAGACACACGTCTGGCATTTAACTCCGTTTCTGAAGGGAAACATATGGCACAGTTCTCATCCATGAAACACACTCTGCTTTAGAGCAAGAAGCACGCTCTTGCTTTCTAGAGTGTCCACTACAGAGGGAAACGTGAGTGTGCTCTGAACAAAAAACTGTGTTTCCTAAACACGGACCATATCTAGTTCAACTCTGTTTCTGAAACTGATACAAACCACAGGTCCTCTAACATCCAATGCTTTTCAGTTAAGAGCGAGAAACGTGTGAGCTTCGTGAACAATGTAGCTTCGTTTGAGATGAAAAGTGACTGCGTTTACATGAAACGATTCTTGCTTGTAGGAAGACACAGAGTCTGGCATTTAACTCCGTTTCTGAAGGGAAATACACGGCACAGTTCTCATCCATGAAACACACTCTGCTTTAGAGCAAGAAGCACGCTCTTGCTTTCTAGAGTCTCTAATACAGAGGGAAACGTGAGTGTGCTCAGAACAAAAGAACTGTGTTTCCTACACACACGGACCATATCTAGTTCAACTCTGTTTCTAAAATTGATACAAACCACAGGTCGTCTAACATCCAATGCTTTTCAGTTAAGAGCGAGAAACATGTGATCTTCGTGAACAATGTAGCATCGTTTGAGCTGAAAAGTGAGTGTGTTTACCTGAAAAGAAGTCTTGATTGTAGGAAGACACACGTCTGGCATTTAACTCCGTTTCTGAAGGGAAACATATGGCACAGTTCTCATCCATGAAACACACTCTGCTTTAGAGCAAGAAGCACGCTCTTGCTTTCTAGAGTGTCCACTACAGAGGGAAACGTGAGTGTGCTCTGAACAAAAAACTGTGTTTCCTACACACGGACCATATCTAGTTCAACTCTGTTTCTGAAACTGATACAAACCACAGGTCCTCTAACATCCAATGCTTTTCAGTTAAGAGGGAGAAACGTGTGAGCTTTGTGAACTATGTAGCTTCATTTGAGCTGAAAAGGGACTGCTTTTACCTGAAACGAAGTCTTGCTTGTAGGAAGACACAGAGACTGGCATTTAACTCCATTTCTGACGGGAAACACATGGCACAGTTCTCATCCATTAAACACAATCTGCTTTAGAGCAAGAAGCAAGCTCTTGCTTTCTAGAGTCTCTAATACAGAGGGAAACGTGAGTGTGCTCAGAACAAAAGAACTGTGTTTCCAACACACACGGACCATATCTAGTTCAAGTCTGTTTCTGAAACTGATACAAACCACAGGTCCTCTAACATCCAATGCTTTTCAGGTAAGAGCGAGAAACGTGTGAGCTTTGTGAACACTGTAGCTTCATTTGAGCTGAAAAGTGACTGTGTTTACCTGAAACGAAGTCTTCCTTGTAGAAAGACACACGCCTGGCATTTAACTCCGTTTCTGAAGGGAAACACACGGCACAGTTCTCATCCATGAAACACACTCTGCTTTAGAGCAAGAAGGATGCTCTTGCTTTCTAGAGTCTCTAATACAGAGGGAAACGTGAGTGTGCTCAGAACAAAAGAACTGTGTTTCCTACACACACGGACCATATCTAGTTCAACTCTGTTTCTGAAACTGATACAAACCACAGGTCCTCTAACATCCAATGCTTTTCAGTTAAGAGCGAGAAACGTGTGGGCTTCGTGAACAATGTAGCTTCGTTTGAGGGGAAAAGTGACTTCGTTTACCTGAAACGATATCTTGCTTGAAGAAAGAGACAGAGCCTGGCATTTAACTCCGCTTCTGAAGGGAAACACACGGCACAGTCCTCATCCATGAAACACACTCTGCTTTAGAGCAAGAAGCACGCTCTTGCTTTCTAGAGTGTCCATTACAGAGGGAAACGTGAGTGTGCTCTGAACAAAAAACTGTGTTTCCTACACACGGACCATATCTAGTTCAACTCTGTTTCTGAAACTGATACAAACCACAGGTCCTCTAACATCCAATGCTTTTCAGTTAAGAGGGAGAAACGTGTGAGCTTTGTGAACAATGTAGCTTCATTTGAGCTGAAAAGTGACTGCTTTTACCTGAAACGAAGTCTTGCTTGTAGGAAGACACAGAGACTGGCATTTAACTCCATTTCTGACGGGAAACACATGGCACAGTTCTCATCCATTAAACACAATCTGCTTTAGAGCAAGAAGCAAGCTCTTGCTTTCTAGAGTCTCTAATACAGAGGGAAACGTGAGTGTGCTCAGAACAAAAGAACTGTGTTTCCTACACACACGGACCATATCTAGTTCAACTCTGTTTCTGAAACTGATACAAACCACAGGTCCTCTAACATCCAATGCTTTTCAGGTAAGAGCGAGAAACGTGTGAGCTTTGTGAACAATGTAGCTTCATTTGAGCTGAAAAGTGACTGTGTTTACCTGAAACGAAGTCTTCCAGGTAGGAAGACACACGCCTGGCATTTAACTCCGTTTCTGAAGGGAAACACACGGCACAGTTCTCATCCATGAATCACACTCTGCTTTAGAGCAAGAAGCACGCTCTTGCTTTCTAGAGTCTCTAATACAGAGGGAAACGTGAGTGTGCTCAGAACAAAAGAACTGTGTTTCCTACACACACAGACCACATCTAGTTCAAGTCTGTTTCTGAAACTGATACAAACCACAGGTCCTCTAACATCCAATTCTTTTCAGGTAAGATCGAGAAACATGTGAGCTTCGTGAACAATGTAGCTTTGTTTGAGCTGAAAAGTGACTGTGTTTACCTGAAACGAAGTCTTGCTTGTAGGAAGACACACAGCTGGCATTTAACTCCGTTTCTGAAGGGAAACACATGGCACAGTTCTCATCCATGAAACACACTCTGCTTTAGAGCAAGAAGCACGCTCTTGCTTTCTAGAGTCTCTAATACAGAGGGAAACGTGAGTGTGCTCAGAACAAAAGAACTGTGTTTCCTACAAACACGGACCATATATAGTTCAACTCTGTTTCTGAAACTGATACAAACCACAGGTCCTCTAATATTCAATGCTTTTCAGTTAAGAGCGATAAACGTGTGAGCTTCGTGAACAATGTAGCTTCGTTTGAGATGAAAAGTGACTGCGTTTACATGAAACTATTCTTGCTTGTAGGAAGACACAGAGCCTGGCATTTAACTCCGTTTCTGAAGGGAAACACACGGCACAGTCCTCTTCCATGAAACACACTCTGCTTTAGAGCAAGAAGCACGCTCTTGCTTTATAGAATCTCTAATACAGAGGGAAACCTGAGTGTGCTCAGAACAAAAAACTGTGTTTCCTACACACGGACCATATCTAGTTCAACTCTGTTTCTGAAACTGATACAAACCACAGGTCCTCTAACATCCAATGCGTTTCAGTTAAGAGGGAGAAACGTGTGAGCTTTGTGAACAATGTAGCTTCGTTTGAGCTGAAAAGTGACTGCTTTTACCTGAAACAAAGTCTTGATTGTAGGAAGACACACGCCTGGCATTTAACTACGTTTCTGAAGGGAAACACACGGCACAGTTCTCATCCATGAAACACACTCTGCTTTAGAGCAAGAAGCACGCTCTTGCTTTCTAGAGTCTCTAATACAGAGGGAAACGTGAGTGTGCTCAGAACAAAAGAACTGTGTTTCCTACACACACGGACCATATCTAGTTCAACTCTGTTTCTAAAATTGATAAAAACCACAGGTCGTCTAACATCCAATGCTTTTCAGTTAAGAGCGAGAAACATGTGAGCTTCGTGAACAATGTAGCTTCGTTTGAGCTGAAAATTGACTGTGTTTACCTGAAAAGAAGTCTTGATTGTAGGAAGACACACGTCTGGCATTTAACTCCGTTTCTGAAGGGAAACATATGGCACAGTTCTCATCCATGAAACACACTCTGCTTTAGAGCAAGAAGCACGCTCTTGCTTTCTAGAGTGTCCACTACAGAGGGAAACGTGAGTGTGCTCTGAACAAAAAACTGTGTTTCCTACACACGGACCATATCTAGTTCAACTCTGTTTCTGAAACTGATACAAACCACAGGTCCTCTAACATCCAATGCTTTTCAGTTAAGAGGGAGAAACGTGTGAGCTTTGTGAACAATGTAGCTTCATTTGAGCTGAAAAGGGACTGCTTTTACCTGAAACGAAGTCTTGCTTGTAGGAAGACACAGAGACTGGCATTTAACTCCATTTCTGACGGGAAACACATGGCACAGTTCTCATCCATTAAACACAATCTGCTTTAGAGCAAGAAGCAAGCTCTTGCTTTCTAGAGTCTCTAATACAGAGGGAAACGTGAGTGTGCTCAGAACAAAAGAACTGTGTTTCCTACACACTCGGACCATATCTAGTTCAAGTCTGTTTCTGAAACTGATACAAACCACAGGTCCTCTAACATCCAATGCTTTTCAGTTAAGAGCGAGAAACGTGTGAGCTTCGTGAACAATGTAGCTTCGTTTGAGATGAAAAGTGACTGCGTTTACATGAAACGATTCTTGCTTGTAGGAAGACACAGAGTCTGGCATTTAACTCCGTTTCTGAAGGGAAATACACGGCACAGTTCTCATCCATGAAACACACTCTGCTTTAGAGCAAGAAGCACGCTCTTGCTTTCTAGAGTCTCTAATACAGAGGGAAACGTGAGTGTGCTCAGAACAAAAGAACTGTGTTTCCTACACACACGGACCATATCTAGTTCAACTCTGTTTCTAAAATTGATACAAACCATAGGTCGTCTAACATCCAATGCTTTTCAGTTAAGAGCGAGAAACATGTGAGCTTCGTGAACAATGTAGCTTCGTTTGAGCTGAAAAGTGACTGTGTTTACCTGAAAAGAAGTCTTGATTGTAGGAAGACACACGTCTGGCATTTAACTCCGTTTCTGAAGGGAAACATATGGCACAGTTCTCATCCATGAAACACACTCTGCTTTAGAGCAAGAAGCACGCTCTTGCTTTCTAGAGTGTCCACTACAGAGGGAAACGTGAGTGTGCTCTGAACAAAAAACTGTGTTTCCTAAACACGGACCATATCTAGTTCAACTCTGTTTCTGAAACTGATACAAACCACAGGTCCTCTAACATCCAATGCTTTTCAGTTAAGAGGGAGAAACGTGTGAGCTTTGTGAACAATGTAGCTTCATTTGAGCTGAAAAGGGACTGCTTTTACCTGAAACGAAGTCTTGCTTGTAGGAAGACACAGAGACTGGCATTTAACTCCATTTCTGACGGGAAACACATGGCACAGTTCTCATCCATTAAACACAATCTGCTTTAGAGCAAGAAGCAAGCTCTTGCTTTCTAGAGTCTCTAATACAGAGGGAAACGTGAGTGTGCTCAGAACAAAAGAACTGTGTTTCCTACACACACGGAAAATATCTAGTTCAAGTCTGTTTCTGAAACTGATACAAACCACAGGTCCTCTAACATCCAATGCTTTTCAGGTAAGAGCGAGAAACGTGTGAGCTTTGTGAACACTGTAGCTTCATTTGAGCTGAAAAGTGACTGTGTTTACCTGAAACGAAGTCTTCCTTGTAGGAAGACACACGCCTGGCATTTAACTCCGTTTCTGAAGGGAAACACACGGCACAGTTCTCATCCATGACAACACACTGTGCTTTAGAGCAAGAAGCACGCTCTTGCTTTCTAGAGTCTCTAATACAGAGGGAAACATGAGTGTGCTCAGAACAAAAGAACTGTATTTCCTACACACACAGACCACATCTAGTTCAAGTCTGATTCTGAAACTGATACAAACCACAGGTCCTCTAACATCCAATTCTTTTCAGGTAAGATCGAGAAACATGTGAGCTTCGTGAACAATGTAGCTTCATTTGAGCTGAAAAGTGACTGCGTTTACCTGAAACGAAGTCTTGCTTTTAGTAAGACACATGCCTGGCATTTAACTCCGTTTCTGAAGGGAAACACACGGCACAGTTCTCATCCATGAAACACACTCTGCTTTAGAGCAAGAAGCACGCTCTTGCTTTCTAGAGTCTCTAATACAGAGGGAAACGTGACTGTGCTCAGAACAAATGAACTGTGTTTCCTACACACACGGACCATATCTAGTTCAACTCTGTTTCTGAAACTGATACAAACCACAGGTCCTCTAATATTCAATGCTTTTCAGTTAAGAGCGATAAACGTGTGAGCTTCGTGAACAATGTAGCATCGTTTGAGATGAAAAGTGACTGCGTTTACATGAAATTATTCTTGCTTGTAGGAAGACACAGAGCCTGGCATTTAACTCCGTTTCTGAAGGGAAACACACGGCACAGTCCTCTTCCATGAAACACACTCTGCTTTAGAGCAAGAAGCACGCTCTTGCTTTATAGAGTCTCTAATACAGGGGGAAACCTGAGTGTGCTCAGAACAAAAAACTGTGTTTCCAACACACGGACCATATCTAGTTCAACTCTGTTTCTGAAACTGATACAAACCACAGGTCCTCTAACATCCAATGCTTTTCAGTTAAGAGGGAGAAACGTGTGAGCTTTGTGAACAATGTAGCTTCATTTGAGCTGAAAAGGGACTGCTTTTACCTGAAACGAAGTCTTGCTTGTAGGAAGACACAGAGACTGGCATTTAACTCCATTTCTGACGGGAAACACATGGCACAGTTCTCATCCATTAAACACAATCTGCTTTAGAGCAAGAAGCAAGCTCTTGCTTTCTAGAGTCTCTAATACAGAGGGAAACGTGAGTGTGCTCAGAACAAAAGAACTGTGTTTCCTACACACACGGACCATATCTAGTTCAAGTCTGTTTCTGAAACTGATACAAACCACAGGTCCTCTAACATCCAATGCTTTTCAGGTAAGAGCGAGAAACGTGTGAGCTTTGTGAACACTGTAGCTTCATTTGAGCTGAAAAGTGACTGTGTTTACCTGAAACGAAGTCTTCCTTGTAGGAAGACACACGCCTGGCATTTAACTCCGTTTCTGAAGGGAAACACAAGGCACAGTTCTCATCCATGAAACACACTCTGCTTTAGAGCAAGAAGCACGCTCTTGCTTTCTAGAGTCTCTAATACAGAGGGAAACGTGAGTGTGCTCAGAACAAAAGAACTGTATTTCCTACACACACAGACCACATCTAGTTCAAGTCTGTTTCTGAAACTGATACAAACCACAGGTCCTCTAACATCCAATTCTTTTCAGGTAAGATCGAGAAACATGTGAGCTTCGTGAACAATGTAGCTTCGTTTGAGCTGAAAAGTGACTGTGTTTACCTGAAAAGAAGTCTTGATTGTAGGAACACACGTCTGGCATTTAACTCCGTTTCTGAAGGGAAACATATGGCACAGTTCTCATCCATGAAACACACTCTGCTTTAGAGCAAGAAGCACGCTCTTGCTTTCTAGAGTGTCCACTACAGAGGGAAACGTGAGTGTGCTCTGAACAAAAAACTGTGTTTCCTACACACGGACCATATCTAGTTCAACTCTGTTTCTGAAACTGATACAAACCACAGGTCCTCTAACATCCAATGCTTTTCAGTTAAGAGGGAGAAACGTGTGAGCTTTGTGAACACTGTAGCTTCATTTGAGCTGAAAAGTGACTGTGTTTACCTGAAACGAAGTCTTCCTTGTAGGAAGACACACGCCTGGCATTTAACTCCGTTTCTGAAGGGAAACACACGGCACAGTTCTCATCCATGAAACACACTCTGCTTTAGAGCAATAAGCACGCTCTTGCTTTCTAGAGTCTCTAATACAGAGGGAAACGTGAGTGTGCTCAGAACAAAAGAACTGTATTTCCTACACACACAGACCACATCTAGTTCAAGTCTGTTTCTGAAACTGATACAAACCACAGGTCCTCTAACATCCAATTCTTTTCAGGTAAGATCGAGAAGCATGTGAGCTTTGTGAACAATGTAGCTTCATTTGAGCTGAAAAGTGACTGCGTTTACCTGAAACGAAGTCTTGCTTTTAGGAAGACACACACCTGGCATTTAACTCCGTTTCTGAAGGGAAACACACGGCACAGTTCTCATCCAAGAAACACACTCTGCTTTAGAGCAAGAAGCACGCTCTTGCTTTCTAGAGTCTCTAATACAGAGGGAAACGTGAGTGTGCTCAGAACAAAAGAACTGTGTTTCCTACACACACAGACCATATCTAGTTCAAGTCTGTTTCTGAAACTGATACAAACCACAGGTCCTCTAACATCCAATGCTTTTCAGTTAAGAGCGAGAAACCTGTGAGCTTCGTGAACAATGTAGCTTCGTTTGAGATGAAAAGTGACTGCGTTTACATGAAACGATTCTTGCTTGTAGGAAGACACAGAGTCTGGCATTTAACTCCGTTTCTGAAGGGAAATACACGGCACAGTTCTCATCCATGAAACACACTCTGCTTTAGAGCAAGAAGCACGCTCTTGCTTTCTAGAGTCTCTAATACAGAGGGAAACGTGAGTGTGCTCAGAACAAAAGAACTGTGTTTCCTACACACACGGACCATATCTAGTTCAACTCTGTTTCTAAAATTGATACAAACCACAGGTCGTCTAACATCCAATGCTTTTCAGTTAAGAGCGAGAAACATGTGAGCTTCGTGAACAATGTAGCTTCGTTTGAGCTGAAAAGTGAGTGTGTTTACCTGAAAAGATGTCTTGATTGTAGGAAGACACACGTCTGGCATTTAACTCCGTTTCTGAAGGGAAACATATGGCACAGTTCTCATCCATGAAACACACTCTGCTTTAGAGCAAGAAGCACGCTCTTGCTTTCTAGAGTGTCCACTACAGAGGGAAATGTGAGTGTTCTCTGAACAAAAAACTGTGTTTCCTACACACGGACCATATCTAGTTAAACTCTGTTTCTGAAACTGATACAAACCACAGGTCCTCTAACATCCAATGCTTTTCAGTTAAGAGGGAGAAACGTGTGAGCTTTGTGAACAATGTAGCTTCGTTTGAGCTGAAAAGGGACTGCTTTTACCTGAAACGAAGTCTTGCTTGTAGGAAGACACAGAGACTGGCATTTAACTCCATTTCTGACGGGAAACACATGGCACAGTTCTCATCCATTAAACACAATCTGCTTTAGAGCAAGAAGCAAGCTCTTGCTTTCTAGATTCTCTAATACAGAGGGAAACGTGAGTGTGCTCAGAACAAAAGAACTGTGTTTCCTACACACTCGGACCATATCTAGTTCAACTCTGCTTCTGAAACTGATACAAACCACAGGTCCTCTAACATCCAATGCTTTTCAGTTAAGAGCGAGAAACGTGTGAGCTTCGTGAACAATGTAGCTTCGTTTGAGATGAAAAGTGACTGCGTTTACATGAAACGATTCTTGCTTGTAGGAAGACACAGAGTCTGGCATTTAACTCCGTTTCTGAAGGGAAATACACGGCACAGTTCTCATCCATGAAACACACTCTGCTTTAGAGCAAGAAGCACGCTCTTGCTTTCTAGAGTCTCTAATACAGAGGGAAACGTGAGTGTGCTCAGAACAAAAGAACTGTGTTTCCTACACACACGGACCATATCTAGTTCAACTCTGTTTCTAAAATTGATACAAACCACAGGTCGTCTAACATCCAATGCTTTTCAGTTAAGAGCGAGAAACATGTGAGCTTCGTGAACAATGTAGCTTCGTTTGAGCTGAAAAGTGACTGTGTTTACCTGAAAAGAAGTCTTGATTGTAGGAAGACACACGTCTGGCATTTAACTCCGTTTCTGAAGGGAAACATATGGCACAGTTCTCATCCATGAAACACACTCTGCTTTAGAGCAAGAAGCACGCTCTTGCTTTCTAGAGTGTCCACTACAGAGGGAAACGTGAGTGTGCTCTGAACAAAAAACTGTGTTTCCTAAACACGGACCATATCTAGTTCAACTCTGTTTCTGAAACTGATACAAACCACAGGTCCTCTAACATCCAATGCTTTTCAGTTAAGAGGGAGAAACGTGTGAGCTTTGTGAACAATGTAGCTTCATTTGAGCTGAAAAGGGACTGCTTTTACCTGAAACGAAGTCTTGCTTGTAGGAAGACACAGAGACTGGCATTTAACTCCATTTCTGACGGGAAACACATGGCACATTTCTCATCCATTAAACACAATCTGCTTTAGAGCAAGAAGCAAGCTCTTGCTTTCTAGAGTCTCTAATACAGAGGGAAACATGAGTGTGCTCAGAACAAAAGAACTGTATTTCCTACACACACAGACCACATCTAGTTCAAGTCTGTTTCTGAAACTGATACAAACCACAGGTCCTCTAACATCCAATTCTTTTCAGGTAAGATCGAGAAACATGTGAGCTTCGTGAACAATGTAGCTTCATTTGAGCTGAAAAGTGACTGCGTTTACCTGAAACGAAGTCTTGCTTTTAGGAAGACACACGCCTGGCATTTAACTCCGTTTCTGAAGGGAAACACACGGCACAGTTCTCATCCATGAAACACACTCTGCTTTAGAGCAAGAAGCACGCTCTTGCTTTCTAGAGTCTCTAATACAGAGGGAAACGTGACTGTGCTCGAACAAATGAACTGTGTTTCATACACACACGGACCATATCTAGTTCAACTCTGTTTCTGAAACTGATACAAACCACAGGTCCTCTAATATTCAATGCTTTTCAGTTAAGAGCGATAAACGTGTGAGCTTCGTGAACAATGTAGCATCGTTTGAGTTGAAAAGTGACTGCGTTTACGTGAAATTATTCTTGCTTGTAGGAAGACACAGAGCCTGGCATTTAACTCCGTTTCTGAAGGGAAACACACGGCACAGTCCTCTTCCATGAAACACACTCTGCTTTAGAGCAAGAAGCACGCTCTTGCTTTATAGAGTCTCTAATACAGGGGGAAACCTGAGTGTGCTCAGAACAAAAAACTGTGTTTCCTACACACGGACCATATCTAGTTAAACTCTGTTTCTGAAACTGATACAAACCACAGGTCCTCTAACATCCAATGCTTTTCAGTTAAGAGGGAGAAACGTGTGAGCTTTGTGAACAATGTAGCTTCATTTGAGCTGAAAAGGGACTGCTTTTACCTGAAACGAAGTCTTGCTTGTAGGAAGACACAGAGACTGGCATTTAACTCCATTTCTGACGGGAAACACATGGCACAGTTCTCATCCATTAAACACAATCTGCTTTAGAGCAAGAAGCAAGCTCTTGCTTTCTAGATTCTCTAATACAGAGGGAAACGTGTGTGTGCTCAGAACAAAAGAACTGTGTTTCCTACACACTCGGACCATATCTAGTTCAAGTCTGTTTCTGAAACTGATACAAACCACAGGTCCTCTAACATCCAATGCTTTTCAGTTAAGAGCGAGAAACGTGTGAGCTTCGTGAACAATGTAGCTTCGTTTGAGATGAAAAGTGACTGCGTTTACATGAAACGATTCTTGCTTGTAGGAAGACACAGAGTCTGGCATTTAACTCCGTTTCTGAAGGGAAATACACGGCACAGTTCTCATCCATGAAACACACTCTGCTTTAGAGCAAGAAGCACGCTCTTGCTTTCTAGAGTCTCTAATACAGAGGGAAACGTGAGTGTGCTCAGAACAAAAGAACTGTGTTTCCTACACACACGGACCATATCTAGTTCAACTCTGTTTCTAAAATTGATACAAACCACAGGTCGTCTAACATCCAATGCTTTTCAGTTAAGAGCGAGAAACATGTGAGCTTCGTGAACAATGTAGCTTCGTTTGAGCTGAAAAGTGACTGTGTTTACCTGAAAAGAAGTCTTGATTGTAGGAAGACACACGTCTGGCATTTAACTCCGTTTCTGAAGGGAAACATATGGCACAGTTCTCATCCATGAAACACACTCTGCTTTAGAGCAAGAAGCACGCTCTTGCTTTCTAGAGTGTCCACTACAGAGGGAAACGTGAGTGTGCTCTGAACAAAAACCTGTGTTTCCTAAACACGGACCATATCTAGTTCAACTCTGTTTCTGAAACTGATACAAACCACAGGTCCTCTAACATCCAATGCTTTTCAGTTAAGAGGGAGAAACGTGTGAGCTTTGTGAACAATGTAGCTTCATTTGAGCTGAAAAGGGACTGCTTTTACCTGAAACGAAGTCTTGCTTGTAGGAAGACACAGAGACTGGCATTTAACTCCATTTCTGACGGGAAACACATGGCACAGTTCTCATCCATTAAACACAATCTGCTTTAGAGCAAGAAGCAAGCTCTTGCTTTCTAGAGTCTCTAATACAGAGGGAAACGTGAGTGTGCTCAGAACAAAAGAACTGTGTTTCCTACACACACGGACCATATCTAGTTCAAGTCTGTTTCTGAAACTGATACAAACCACAGGTCCTCTAACATCCAATGCTTTTCAGGTAAGAGCGAGAAACGTGTGAGCTTTGTGAACACTGTAGCTTCATTTGAGCTGAAAACTGACTGTGTTTACCTGAAACGAAGTCTTCCTTGTAGGAAGACACACGCCTGGCATTTAACTCCGTTTCTGAAGGGAAACACACGGCACAGTTCTCATCCATGAAACACACTCTGCTTTAGAGCAAGAAGCACGCTCTTGCTTTCTAGAGTCTCTAATACAGAGGGAAACATGAGTGTGCTCAGAACAAAAGAACTGTATTTCCTACACACAGAGACCACATCTAGTTCAAGTCTGTTTCTGAAACTGATACAAACCACAGGTCCTCTAACATCCAATTCTTTTCAGGTAAGATCGAGAAACATGTGAGCTTCGTGAACAATGTAGCTTCATTTGAGCTGAAAAGTGACTGCGTTTACCTGAAACGAAGTCTTGCTTTTAGGAAGACACACGCCTGGCATTTAACTCCGTTTCTGAAGGGAAACACACGGCACAGTTCTCATCCATGAAACACACTCTGCTTTAGAGCAAGAAGCACGCTCTTGCTTTCTAGAGTCTCTAATACAGAGGGAAACGTGACTGTGCTCGAACAAATGAACTGTGTTTCATACACACACGGACCATATCTAGTTCAACTCTGTTTCTGAAACTGATACAAACCACAGGTCCTCTAATATTCAATGCTTTTCAGTTAAGAGCGATAAACGTGTGAGCTTCGTGAACAATGTAGCATCGTTTGAGTTGAAAAGTGACTGCGTTTACGTGAAATTATTCTTGCTTGTAGGAAGACACAGAGCCTGGCATTTAACTCCGTTTCTGAAGGGAAACACACGGCACAGTCCTCTTCCATGAAACACACTCTGCTTTAGAGCAAGAAGCACGCTCTTGCTTTATAGAGTCTCTAATACAGGGGGAAACCTGAGTGTGCTCAGAACAAAAAACTGTGTTTCCTACACACGGACCATATCTAGTTAAACTCTGTTTCTGAAACTGATACAAACCACAGGTCCTCTAACATCCAATGCTTTTCAGTTAAGAGGGAGAAACGTGTGAGCTTTGTGAACAATGTAGCTTCATTTGAGCTGAAAAGGGACTGCTTTTACCTGAAACGAAGTCTTGCTTGTAGGAAGACACAGAGACTGGCATTTAACTCCATTTCTGACGGGAAACACATGGCACAGTTCTCATCCATTAAACACAATCTGCTTTAGAGCAAGAAGCAAGCTCTTGCTTTCTAGATTCTCTAATACAGAGGGAAACGTGTGTGTGCTCAGAACAAAAGAACTGTGTTTCCTACACACTCGGACCATATCTAGTTCAAGTCTGTTTCTGAAACTGATACAAACCACAGGTCCTCTAACATCCAATGCTTTTCAGTTAAGAGCGAGAAACGTGTGAGCTTCGTGAACAATGTAGCTTCGTTTGAGATGAAAAGTGACTGCGTTTACATGAAACGATTCTTGCTTGTAGGAAGACACAGAGTCTGGCATTTAACTCCGTTTCTGAAGGGAAATACACGGCACAGTTCTCATCCATGAAACACACTCTGCTTTAGAGCAAGAAGCACGCTCTTGCTTTCTAGAGTCTCTAATACAGAGGGAAACGTGAGTGTGCTCAGAACAAAAGAACTGTGTTTCCTACACACACGGACCATATCTAGTTCAACTCTGTTTCTAAAATTGATACAAACCACAGGTCGTCTAACATCCAATGCTTTTCAGTTAAGAGCGAGAAACATGTGAGCTTCGTGAACAATGTAGCTTCGTTTGAGCTGAAAAGTGACTGTGTTTACCTGAAAAGAAGTCTTGATTGTAGGAAGACACACGTCTGGCATTTAACTCCGTTTCTGAAGGGAAACATATGGCACAGTTCTCATCCATGAAACACACTCTGCTTTAGAGCAAGAAGCACGCTCTTGCTTTCTAGAGTGTCCACTACAGAGGGAAACGTGAGTGTGCTCTGAACAAAAAACTGTGTTTCCTAAACACGGACCATATCTAGTTCAACTCTGTTTCTGAAACTGATACAAACCACAGGTCCTCTAACATCCAATGCTTTTCAGTTAAGAGGGAGAAACGTGTGAGCTTTGTGAACAATGTAGCTTCATTTGAGCTGAAAAGGGACTGCTTTTACCTGAAACGAAGTCTTGCTTGTAGGAAGACACAGAGACTGGCATTTAACTCCATTTCTGACGGGAAACACATGGCACAGTTCTCATCCATTAAACACAATCTGCTTTAGAGCAAGAAGCAAGCTCTTGCTTTCTAGAGTCTCTAATACAGAGGGAAACGTGAGTGTGCTCAGAACAAAAGAACTGTGTTTCCTACACACACGGACCATATCTAGTTCAAGTCTGTTTCTGAAACTGATACAAACCACAGGTCCTCTAACATCCAATGCTTTTCAGGTAAGAGCGAGAAACGTGTGAGCTTTGTGAACACTGTAGCTTCATTTGAGCTGAAAACTGACTGTGTTTACCTGAAACGAAGTCTTCCTTGTAGGAAGACACACGCCTGGCATTTAACTCCGTTTCTGAAGGGAAACACACGGCACAGTTCTCATCCATGAAACACACTCTGCTTTAGAGCAAGAAGCACGCTCTTGCTTTCTAGAGTCTCTAATACAGAGGGAAACATGAGTGTGCTCAGAACAAAAGAACTGTATTTCCTACACACACAGACCACATCTAGTTCAAGTCTGTTTCTGAAACTGATACAAACCACAGGTCCTCTAACATCCAATTCTTTTCAGGTAAGATCGAGAAACATGTGAGCTTCGTGAACAATGTAGCTTCATTTGAGCTGAAAAGTGACTGCGTTTACCTGAAACGAAGTCTTGCTTTTAGGAAGACACACGCCTGGCATTTAACTCCGTTTCTGAAGGGAAACACACGGCACAGTTCTCATCCATGAAACACACTCTGCTTTAGAGCAAGAAGCACGCTCTTGCTTTCTAGAGTCTCTAATACAGAGGGAAACGTGACTGTGCTCGAACAAATGAACTGTGTTTCATACACACACGGACCATATCTAGTTCAACTCTGTTTCTGAAACTGATACAAACCACAGGTCCTCTAATATTCAATGCTTTTCAGTTAAGAGCGATAAACGTGTGAGCTTCGTGAACAATGTAGCATCGTTTGAGTTGAAAAGTGACTGCGTTTACGTGAAATTATTCTTGCTTGTAGGAAGACACAGAGCCTGGCATTTAACTCCGTTTCTGAAGGGAAACACACGGCACAGTCCTCTTCCATGAAACACACTCTGCTTTAGAGCAAGAAGCACGCTCTTGCTTTATAGAGTCTCTAATACAGGGGGAAACCTGAGTGTGCTCAGAACAAAAAACTGTGTTTCCAACACACGGACCATATCTAGTTCAACTCTGTTTCTGAAACTGATACAAACCACAGGTCCTCTAACATCCAATGCTTTTCAGTTAAGAGGGAGAAACGTGTGAGCTTTGTGAACAATGTAGCTTCATTTGAGCTGAAAAGGGACTGCTTTTACCTGAAACGAAGTCTTGCTTGTAGGAAGACACAGAGACTGGCATTTAACTCCATTTCTGACGGGAAACACATGGCACAGTTCTCATCCATTAAACACAATCTGCTTTAGAGCAAGAAGCAAGCTCTTGCTTTCTAGAGTCTCTAATACAGAGGGAAACGTGAGTGTGCTCAGAACAAAAGAACTGTGTTTCCTACACACACGGACCATATCTAGTTCAAGTCTGTTTCTGAAACTGATACAAACCACAGGTCCTCTAACATCCAATGCTTTTCAGTTAAGAGCGAGAAACGTGTGAGCTTCGTGAACAATGTAGCTTCGTTTGAGATGAAAAGTGACTGCGTTTACATGAAATGATTCTTGCTTGTAGGAAGACACAGAGTCTGGCATTTAACTCCGTTTCTGAAGGGAAATACACGGCACAGTTCTCATCCATGAAACACACTGTGCTTTAGAGCAAGAAGCACGCTCTTGCTTTCTAGAGTCTCTAATACAGAGGGAAACGTGAGTGTGCTCAGAACAAAAGAACTGTGTTTCCTACACACACGGACCATATCTAGTTCAACTCTGTTTCTAAAATTGATACAAACCACAGGTCGTCTAACATCCAATGCTTTTCAGTTAAGAGCGAGAAACATGTGAGCTTCATGAACAATGTAGCTTCGTTTGAGCTGAAAAGTGACTGTGTTTACCTGAAAAGAAGTCTTGATTGTAGGAAGACACACGTCTGGCATTTAACTCCGTTTCTGAAGGGAAACATATGGCACAGTTCTCATCCATGAAACACACTCTGCTTTAGAGCAAGAAGCACGCTCTTGCTTTCTAGAGTGTCCACTACAGTGGGAAACGTGAGTGTGCTCTGAACAAAAAACTGTGTTTCCTACACACGGACCATATCTAGTTCAACTCTGTTTCTGAAACTGATACAAACCACAGGTCCTCTAACATCCAATGCTTTTCAGTTAAGAGGGAGAAACGTGTGAGCTTTGTGAACAATGTAGCTTCATTTGAGCTGAAAAGGGACTGCTTTTACCTGAAACGAAGTCTTGCTTGTAGGAAGACACAGAGACTGGCATTTAACTCCATTTCTGACGGGAAACACATGGCACAGTTCTCATCCATTAAACACAATCTGCTTTAGAGCAAGAAGCAAGCTCTTGCTTTCTAGAGTCTCTAATACAGAGGGAAACGTGAGTGTGCTCAGAACAAAAGAACTGTGTTTCCTACACACACGGACCATATCTAGTTCAAGTCTGTTTCTGAAACTGATACAAACCACAGGTCCTCTAACATCCAATGCTTTTCAGGTAAGAGCGAGAAACGTGTGAGCTTTGTGAACACTGTAGCTTCATTTGAGCTGAAAAGTGACTGTGTTTACCTGAAACGAAGTCTTCCTTGTAGGAAGACACACGCCTGGCATTTAACTCCGTTTCTGAAGGGAAACACAAGGCACAGTTCTCATCCATGAAACACACTCTGCTTTAGAGCAAGAAGCACGCTCTTGCTTTCTAGAGTCTCTAATACAGAGGGAAACGTGAGTGTGCTCAGAACAAAAGAACTGTATTTCCTACACACACAGACCACATCTAGTTCAAGTCTGTTTCTGAAACTGATACAAACCACAGGTCCTCTAACATCCAATTCTTTTCAGGTAAGATCGAGAAACATGTGAGCTTCGTGAACAATGTAGCTTCATTTGAGCTGAAAAGTGACTGCGTTTACCTGAAACGAAGTCTTGCTTTTAGGAAGACACACGCCTGGCATTTAACTCCGTTTCTGAAGGGAAACACACGGCACAGTTCTCATCCATGAAACACACTCTGCTTTAGAGCAAGAAGCACGCTCTTGCTTTCTAGAGTCTCTAATACAGAGGGAAACGTGACTGTGCTCAGAACAAATGAACTGTGTTTCCTACACACACGGACCATATCTAGTTCAACTCTGTTTCTGAAACTGATACAAACCACAGGTCCTCTAATATTCAATGCTTTTCAGTTAAGAGCGATAAACGTGTGAGCTTCGTGAACAATGTAGCATCGTTTGAGATGAAAAGTGACTGCGTTTACATGAAATTATTCTTGCTTGTAGGAAGACACAGAGCCTGGCATTTAACTCCGTTTCTGAAGGGAAACACACGGCACAGTCCTCTTCCATGAAACACACTCTGCTTTAGAGCAAGAAGCACGCTCTTGCTTTATAGAGTCTCTAATACAGGGGGAAACCTGAGTGTGCTCAGAACAAAAAACTGTGTTTCCAACACACGGACCATATCTAGTTCAACTCTGTTTCTGAAACTGATACAAACCACAGGTCCTCTAACATCCAATGCTTTTCAGTTAAGAGGGAGAAACGTGTGAGCTTTGTGAACAATGTAGCTTCGTTTGAGCTGAAAAGTGACTGCTTTTACCTGAAACAAAGTCTTGATTGTAGGAAGACACACGCCTGGCATTTAACTACGTTTCTGAAGGGAAACACACGGCACAGTTCTCATCCATGAAACACACTCTGCTTTAGAGCAAGAAGCACGCTCTTGCTTTCTAGAGTCTCTAATACAGAGGGAAACGTGAGTGTGCTCAGAACAAAAGAACTGTGTTTCCTACACACACAGACCATATCTAGTTCAAGTCTGTTTCTGACACGGATACAAACCACAGGTCCTCTAACATCCAATGCTTTTCAGTTAAGAGCGAGAAACCTGTGAGCTTCGTGAACAATGTAGCTTCGTTTGAGATGAAAAGTGACTGCGTTTACATGAAACGATTCTTGCTTGTAGGAAGACACAGAGTCTGGCATTTAACTCCGTTTCTGAAGGGAAATACACGGCACAGTTCTCATCCATGAAACACACTCTGCTTTAGAGCAAGAAGCACGCTCTTGCTTTCTAGAGTCTCTAATACAGAGGGAAACGTGAGTGTGCTCAGAAAAAAAGAACTGTATTTCCTACACACACAGACCACATCTAGTTCAAGTCTGTTTCTGAAACTGATACAAACCACAGGTCCTCTAACATCCAATTCTTTTCAGGTAAGATCGAGAAGCATGTGAGCTTTGTGAACAATGTAGCTTCATTTGAGCTGAAAAGTGACTGGGTTTACCTGAAACGAAGTCTTGCTTTTAGGAAGACACACGCCTGGCATTTAACTCCGTTTCTGAAGGGAAACACACGGCACAGTTCTCATCCAAGAAACACACTCTGCTTTAGAGCAAGAAGCACGCTCTTGCTTTCTAGAGTCTCTAATACAGAGGGAAACGTGAGTGTGCTCAGAACAAAAGAACTGTGTTTCCTACACACACAGACCATATCTAGTTCAAGTCTGTTTCTGAAACTGATACAAACCACAGGTCCTCTAACATCCAATGCTTTTCAGTTAAGAGCGAGAAACCTGTGAGCTTCGTGAACAATGTAGCTTCGTTTGAGATGAAAAGTGACTGTGTTTACATGAAACGATTCTTGCTTGTAGGAAGACACAGAGTCTGGCATTTAACTCCGTATCTGAAGGGAAATACACGGCACAGTTCTCATCCATGAAACACACTCTGCTTTAGAGCAAGAAGCACGCTCTTGCTTTCTAGAGTCTCTAATACAGAGGGAAACGTGAGTGTGCTCAGAACAAAAGAACTGTGTTTCCTACACACACGGACCATATCTAGTTCAACTCTGTTTCTAAAATTGATACAAACCACAGGTCGTCTAACATCCAAAGCTTTTCAGTTAAGAGCGAGAAACATGTGAGCTTCGTGAACAATGTAGCTTCGTTTGAGCTGAAAAGTGACTGTGTTTACCTGAAAAGAAGTCTTGATTGTAGGAAAACACACGTCTGGCATTTAACTCCGTTTCTGAAGGGAAACATATGGCACAGTTCTCATCCATGAAACACACTCTGCTTTAGAGCAAGAAGCACGCTCTTGCTTTCTAGAGTGTCCACTACAGAGGGAAATGTGAGTGTGCTCTGAACAAAAAACTGTGTTTCCTACACACGGACCATATCTAGTTCAACTCTGTTTCTGAAACTGATACAAACCACAGGTCCTCTAACATCCAATGCTTTTCAGTTAAGAGGGAGAAACGTGTGAGCTTTGTGAACAATGTAGCTTCATTTGAGCTGAAAAGGGACTGCTTTTACCTGAAACGAAGTCTTGCTTGTAGGAAGACACAGAGACTGGCATTTAACTCCATTTCTGACGGGAAACACATGGCACAGTTCTCATCCATTAAACACAATCTGCTTTAGAGCAAGAAGCAAGCTCTTGCTTTCTAGAGTCTCTAATACAGAGGGAAACATGAGTGTGCTCAGAACAAAAGAACTGTGTTTCCTACACACTCGGACCATATCTAGTTCAAGTCTGTTTCTGAAACTGATACAAACCACAGGTCCTCTAACATCCAATGCTTTTCAGTTAAGAGCGAGAAACGTGTGAGCTTCGTGAACAATGTAGCTTCGTTTGAGATGAAAAGTGACTGCGTTTACATGAAACGATTCTTGCTTGTAGGAAGACACAGAGTCTGGCATTTAACTCCGTTTCTGAAGGGAAATACACGGCACAGTTCTCATCCATGAAACACACTCTGCTTTAGAGCAAGAAGCACGCTCTTGCTTTCTAGAGTCTCTAATACAGAGGGAAACGTGAGTGTGCTCAGAACAAAAGAACTGTGTTTCCTACACACACGGACCATATCTAGTTCAACTCTGTTTCTAAAATTGATACAAACCATAGGTCGTCTAACATCCAATGCTTTTCAGTTAAGAGCGAGAAACATGTGAGCTTCGTGAACAATGTAGCTTCGTTTGAGCTGAAAAGTGACTGTGTTTACCTGAAAAGAAGTCTTGATTGTAGGAAGACACACGTCTGGCATTTAACTCCGTTTCTGAAGGGAAACATATGGCACAGTTCTCATCCATGAAACACACTCTGCTTTAGAGCAAGAAGCACGCTCTTGCTTTCTAGAGTGGCCACTACAGAGGGAAACGTGAGTGTGCTCTGAACAAAAAACTGTGTTTCCTAAACACGGACCATATCTAGTTCAACTCTGTTTCTGAAACTGATACAAACCACAGGTCCTCTAACATCCAATGCTTTTCAGTTAAGAGGGAGAAACGTGTGAGCTTTGTGAACAATGTAGCTTCATTTGAGCTGAAAAGGGACTGCTTTTACCTGAAACGAAGTCTTGCTTGTAGGAAGACACAGAGACTGGCATTTAACTCCATTTCTGACGGGAAACACATGGCACAGTTCTCATCCATTAAACACAATCTGCTTTAGAGCAAGAAGCAAGCTCTTGCTTTCTAGAGTCTCTAATACAGAGGGAAACGTGAGTGTTCTCAGAACAAAAGAACTGTGTTTCCTACACACACGGACCATATCTAGTTCAAGTCTGTTTCTGAAACTGATACAAACCACAGGTCCTCTAACATCCAATGCTTTTCAGGTAAGAGCGAGAAACGTGTGAGCTTTGTGAACACTGTAGCTTCATTTGAGCTGAAAAGTGACTGTGTTTACCTGAAACGAAGTCTTCCTTGTAGGAAGACACACGCCTGGCATTTAACTCCGTTTCTGAAGGGAAACACACGGCACAGTTCTCATCCATGAAACACACTCTGCTTTAGAGCAAGAAGCACGCTCTTGCTTTCTAGAGTCTCTAATACAGAGGGAAACATGAGTGTGCTCAGAACAAAAGAACTGTATTTCCTACACACACAGACCACATCTAGTTCAAGTCTGTTTCTGAAACTGATACAAACCACAGGTCCTCTAACATCCAATTCTTTTCAGGTAAGATCGAGAAACATGTGAGCTTCGTGAACAATGTAGCTTCATTTGAGCTGAAAAGTGACTGCGTTTACCTGAAACGAAGTCTTGCTTTTAGGAAGACACACGCCTGGCATTTAACTCCGTTTCTGAAGGGAAACACACGGCACAGTTCTCATCCATGAAACACACTCTGCTTTAGAGCAAGAAGCACGCTCTTGCTTTCTAGAGTCTCTAATACAGAGGGAAACGTGACTGTGCTCAGAACAAATGAACTGTGTTTCCTACACACACGGACCATATCTAGTTCAACTCTGTTTCTGAAACTGATACAAACCACAGGTCCTCTAATATTCAATGCTTTTCAGTTAAGAGCGATAAACGTGTGAGCTTCGTGAACAATGTAGCATCGTTTGAGATGAAAAGTGACTGCGTTTACATGAAATTATTCTTGCTTGTAGGAAGACACAGAGCCTGGCATTTAACTCCGTTTCTGAAGGGAAACACACGGCACAGTCCTCATCCATGAAACACACTCTGCTTTAGAGCAAGAAGCACGCTCTTGCTTTATAGAGTCTCTAATACAGGGGGAAACCTGAGTGTGCTCAGAACAAAAAACTGTGTTTCCAACACACGGACCATATCTAGTTCAACTCTGTTTCTGAAACTGATACAAACCACAGGTCCTCTAACATCCAATGCTTTTCAGTTAAGAGGGAGAAACGTGTGAGCTTTGTGAACAATGTAGCTTCGTTTGAGCTGAAAAGTGACTGCTTTTACCTGAAACAAAGTCTTGATTGTAGGAAGACACACGCCTGGCATTTAACTACGTTTCTGAAGGGAAACACACGGCACAGTTCTCATCCATGAAACACACTCTGCTTTAGAGCAAGAAGCACGCTCTTGCTTTCTAGAGTCTCTAATACAGAGGGAAACGTGAGTGTGCTCAGAACAAAAGAACTGTGTTTCCTACACACACAGACCATATCTAGTTCAAGTCTGATTCTGAAACTGATACAAACCACAGGTCCTCTAACATCCAATGCTTTTCAGTTAAGAGCGAGAAACCTGTGAGCTTCGTGAACAATGTAGCTTCGTTTGAGATGAAAAGTGACTGCCTTTACATGAGACGATTCTTGCTTGTAGGAAGACACAGAGTCTGGCATTTAACTCCGTTTCTGAAGGGAAACACACGGCACAGTCCTCTTCCATGAAACACACTCTGCTTTAGAGCAAGAAGCACGCTCTTGCTTTCTAGAGTCTCTAATACAGAGGGAAACGTGAGTGTGCTCAGAACAAAAGAACTGTGTTTCCTACACACACGGACCATATCTAGTTCAACTCTGTTTCTAAAATTGATACAAACCACAGGTCGTCTAACATCCAATGCTTTTCAGTTAAGAGCGAGAAACATGTGAGCTTCGTGAACAATGTAGCTTCGTTTGAGCTGAAAAGTGACTGTGTTTACCTGAAAAGAAGTCTTGATTGTAGGAAGACACACGTCTTGCATTTAACTCCGTTTCTGAAGGGAAACATATGGCACAGTTCTCATCAATGAAACACACTCTCCTTTAGAGCAAGAAGCACGCTCTTGCTTTCTAGAGTGTCCACTACAGAGGGAAACGTGAGTGTGCTCTGAACAAAAAACTGTGTTTCCTACACACGGACCATATCTAGTTCAACTCTGTTTCTGAAACTGATACAAACCACAGGTCCTCTAACATCCAATGCTTTTCAGTTAAGAGGGAGAAACGTGTGAGCTTTGTGAACAATGTAGCTTCATTTGAGCTGAAAAGGGACTGCTTTTACCTGAAACGAAGTCTTGCTTGTAGGAAGACACAGAGACTGGCATTTAACTCCATTTCTGACGGGAAACACATGGCACAGTTCTCATCCATTAAACACAATCTGCTTTAGAGCAAGAAGCAAGCTCTTGCTTTCTAGAGTCTCTAATACAGAGGGAAACGTGAGTGTGCTCAGAACAAAAGAACTGTGTTTCCTACACACACGGACCATATCTAGTTCAAGTCTGTTTCTGAAACTGATACAAACCACAGGTCCTCTAACATCCAATGCTTTTCAGGTAAGAGCGAGAAACGTGTGAGCTTTGTTAACACTGTAGCTTCATTTGAGCTGAAAACTGACTGTGTTTACCTGAAACGAAGTCTTCCTTGTAGGAAGACACACGCCTGGCATTTAACTCCGTTTCTGAAGGGAAAGACACGGCACAGTTCTCATCCATGAAACACACTCTGCTTTAGAGCAAGAAGCACGCTCTTGCTTTCTAGAGTCTCTAATACAGAGGGAAACGTGAGTGTGCTCAGACCAAAGAACTGTATTTCCTACACACACAGACCACATCTAGTTCAAGTCTGTTTCTGAAACTGATACAAACCACAGGTCCTCTAACATCCAATGCTTTTCAGTTAAGAGCGAGAAACGTGTGGGCTTCGTGAACAATGTAGCTTCATTTGAGGGGAAAAGTGACTGCATTTACCTGAAACGATGTCTTGCTTGAAGAAAGAGACAGAGCCTGGCATTTAACTCCACTTCTGAAGGGAAACACACGGCACAGTCCTCATCCATGAAACACACTCTGCTTTAGAGCAAGAAGCACGCTCTTGCTTTCTAGAGTCTCCACTACAGAGGGAAACATGAGTGTGCTCTGAACAAAAAACTGTGTTTCCTACACACAGACCACATCTAGTTCAAGTCTGTTTCTGAAACTGATACAAACCACAGGTCCTCTAACATCCAATTCTTTTCAGGTAAGAGCGAGAAACATGTGAGCTTCGTGAACAATGTAGCTTCGTTTGAGATGAAAAGTGACTGCGTTTACATGAAACGATTCTTGCTTGTAGGAAGACACAGAGCCTGGCATTTAACTCCGATTCTGAAGGGAAACACATGGCACAGTCCTCTTCCATGAAACACACTCTGCTTTAGAGCAAGAAGCACCCTCTTGCTTTATAGAGTCTCTAATACAGAGGGAAACCTGATTGTGCTCAGAACAAAAAACTGTGTTTCCTACACACGGACCATATCTAGTTCAAGTCTGTTTCTGAAACTGATACAAACCACAGGTCCTCTAACATCCAATTCTTTTCAGGTAAGATCGAGAAACATGTGAGCTTCGTGAACAATGTAGCTTTGTTTGAGCTGAAAAGTGACTGTGTTTACCTGAAACGAATTCTTGCTTGTAGGAAGACACACGGCTGGCATTTAACTCCGTTTCTGAAGGGAAACACACGGCACAGTTCACATCCATGAAACACACTCTGCTTTAGAGCAAGAAGCACGCTCTTGCTTTCTAGAGTCTCTAATACAGAGGGAAAAGTGAGTGTGCTCAGAACAAAAGAACTGTGTTTCCTACACACACGGACCATATCTAGTTCAACTCTGTTTCTGAAACTGATACAAACCACAGGTCCTCTAACATCCAATGCTTTTCAGTTAAGAGCGATAAACGTGTGAGCTTCGTGAAAAATGTAGCTTCGTTTGAGATGAAAAGTGACTGCGTTTACATGAAACGATGTCTTGCTTGAAGAAAGAGACAGAGCCTGGCATTTAACTCCACTTCTGAAGGGCAACACACGGCACAGTCCTCATCCATGAAACACACTCTGCTTTAGAGCAAGAAGCACGCTCTTGCTTTCTAGAGTCTCTAATATAGAGGGAAACCTGAGTGTGCTCAGAACAAAAAACTGTGTTTCCTACACACGGACCATATCTAGTTCAACTCTGTTTCTGAAACTGATACAAACCACAGGTCCTCTAACATCCAATGCTTTTCAGTTAAGAGGGAGAAACGTGTGAGCTTTGTGAACAATGTAGCTTCATTTGAGCTGAAAAGTGACTGCTTTTACCTGAAACGAAGTCTTGCTTGTAGGAAGACACAGAGACTGGCATTTAACTCCATTTCTGACGGGAAACACATGGCACAGTTCTCATCCATGAAACACACTCTGCTTTAGAGCAAGAAGCACGCTCTTGCTTTCTAGAGTCTCTAATACAGAGGGAAACGTGAGTGTGCTCAGAGCAAAAGAACTGTGTTTCCTACACACACGGACCATGTCTAGTTCAACTCTGTTTCTGAAACTGATACAAACCACAGGTCCTCTAACATCCAATGCTTTTCAGGTAAGAGCGAGAAACGTGTGAGCTTTGTTAACACTGTAGCTTCATTTGAGCTGAAAACTGACTGTGTTTACCTGAAACGAAGTCTTCCTTGTAGGAAGACACACGCCTGGCATTTAACTCCGTTTCTGAAGGGAAACACACGGCACAGTTCTCATCCATGAAACACACTCTGCTTTAGAGCAAGAAGCACGCTCTTGCTTTCTAGAGTCTCTAATACAGAGGGAAACGTGAGTGTGCTCAGACCAAAGAACTGTATTTCCTACACACACAGACCACATCTAGTTCAAGTCTGTTTCTGAAACTGATACAAACCACAGGTCCTCTAACATCCAATTCTTTTCAGGTAAGATCGAGAAACATGTGAGCTTCATGAACAATGTAGCTTTGTTTGAGCTGAAAAGTGACTGTGTTTACCTGAAAAGAAGTCTTGATTGTAGGAAGACACACGTCTTGCATTTAACTCCGTTTCTGAAGGGAAACACACGGCACAGTTCTCATCCAAGAAACACACTCTGCTTTAGAGCAAGAAGCACGCTCTTGCTTTCTAGAGTCTCTAATACAGAGGGAAAAGTGAGTGTGCTCAGAACAAAAGAACTGTATTTCCTACACACACAGACCACATCTAGTTCAACTCTGTTTCTGAAACTGATACAAACCACAGGTCCTCTAACATCCAATGCTTTTCAGTTAAGAGCGATAAACGTGGGAGCTTCGTGAACAATGTAGCTTCGTTTGAGATGAAAAGTGACTGCGTTTACATGAAACTATTCTTGCTTGTAGCAAGACACAGAGCCTGGAATTTAACTCCGTTTCTGAAGGGAAACACACGGCATAGTCCTCTTCCATGAAACACAATCTGCTTTAGAGCAAGATGCACGCTCTTGCTTTATAGAGTCTCTAATACAGAGGGAAACCTGAGTGTGCTCAGAACAAAAAACTGTGTTTCCTACACACGGACCATATCTAGTTCAACTCTGTTTCTGAAACTGATACAAACCACAGGTCCTCTAACATCCAATGCTTTTCAGTTAAGAGGGAGAAACGTGTGAGCTTTGTGAACAATGTAGCTTCGTTTGAGCTGAAAACTGACTGCGTTTACCTGAAACAAAGTCTTGCTTGTAGGAAGACACACGCCTGGCATTTAACTACGTTTCTGAAGGGAAACACAGGGCACAGTTCTCATCCATGAAACACACTCTGCTTTAGAGCAAGAAGCACGCTCTTGCTTTCTAGAGTCTCTAATACAGAGGGAAACGTGAGTGTGCTCAGAACAAAAGAACTGTGTTTCCTACACACACAGACCATATCTAGTTCAAGTCTGTTTCTGAAACTGATACAAACCACAGGTCCTCTAACATCCAATGCTTTTCAGGTAAGAGCGAGAAATGTGGGAGCTTCGTGAACAATGTAGCTTCGTTTGAGATGAAAAGTGACGGCGTTTACATGAAACGATTCTTGCTTGTAGGAAGACACAGAGTCTGGCATTTAACTCCGTTTCTGAAGGGAAATACACGGCACAGTTCTCATCCATGAAACACACTCTGCTTTAGAGCAAGAAGCACGCTCTTGCTTTCTAGAGTCTCTAATACAGAGGGAAACGTGAGTGTGCTCAGGACAAAAGAACTGTGTTTCCTACACACAGGGACCATTTCTAGTTCAACTCTGTTTCTAAAATTGATACAAACCACAGGTTGTCTAACATCCAATGCTTTTCAGTTAAGAGCGAGAAACATGTGAGCTTCGTGAACAATGTAGCTTTGTTTGAGCTGAAAAGTGACTGTGTTTACCTGAAACGAATTCTTGCTTGTAGGAAGACACACGGCTGGCATTTAACTCCGTTTCTGAAGGGAAACACACGGCACAGTTCACATCCATGAAACACACTCTGCTTTAGAGCAAGAAGCACGCTCTTGCTTTCTAGAGTCTCTAATACAGAGGGAAAAGTGAGTGTGCTCAGAACAAAAGAACTGTGTTTCCTACACACACGGACCATATCTAGTTCAACTCTGTTTCTGAAACTGATACAAACCACAGGTCCTCTAACATCCAATGCTTTTCAGTTAAGAGCGATAAACGTGTGAGCTTCGT
This sequence comes from Onychomys leucogaster, assembly GCA_949786385.1. NCBI lineage: Eukaryota > Metazoa > Chordata > Mammalia > Rodentia > Cricetidae > Onychomys > Onychomys leucogaster. Next base: position 493,786 of record CATKUP010000009.1, on the reverse strand, counting down.
GAACAATGTAGCTTCGTTTGAGATGAAAAGTGACTGCGTTTACATGAAACGATGTCTTGCTTGAAGAAAGAGACAGAGCCTGGCATTTAACTCCACTTCTGAAGGGAAACACACGGCACAGTCCTCATCCATGAAACACACTCTGCTTTAGAGCAAGAAGCACGCTCTTGCTTTCTAGAGTCTCTAATATAGAGGGAAACCTGAGTGTGCTCAGAACAAAAAACTGTGTTTCCTACACACGGACCATATCTAGTTCAACTCTGTTTCTGAAACTGATACAAACCACAGGTCCTCTAACATCCAATGCTTTTCAGTTAAGAGGGAGAAACGTGTGAGCTTTGTGAACAATGTAGCTTCATTTGAGCTGAAAAGTGACTGCTTTTACCTGAAACGAAGTCTTGCTTGTAGGAAGACACAGAGACTGGCATTTAACTCCATTTCTGACGGGAAACACATGGCACAGTTCTCATCCATGAAACACACTCTGCTTTAGAGCAAGAAGCACGCTCTTGCTTTCTAGAGTCTCTAATACAGAGGGAAACATGAGTGTGCTTAGAACAAAAGAACTGTGTTTCCTACACACACAGACCACATCTAGTTCAAGTCTGTTTCTGAAACTGATACAAACCACAGGTCCTCTAACATCCAATTCTTTTCAGGTAAGAGCGAGAAACATGTGACCTTCGTGAACAATGTAGCTTCGTTTGAGATGAAAAGTGACTGCGTTTACATGAAACGATTCTTGCTTGTAGGAAGACACAGAGCCTGGCATTTAACTCCGATTCTGAAGGGAAACACACGGCACAGTCCTCTTCCATGAAACACACTCTGCTTTAGAGCAAGAAGCACCCTCTTGCTTTATAGAGTCTCTAATACAGAGGGAAACCTGATTGTGCTCAGAACAAAAAACTGTGTTTCCTACACACGGACCATATCTAGTTCAACTCTGTTTCTGAAACTGATACAAACCACAGGTCCTCTAACATCCAATGCTTTTCAGTTAAGAGGGAGAAACGTGTGAGCTTTGTGAACAATGTAGCTTCGTTTGAGCTGAAAAGTGACTGCGTTTACCTCAAACAAAGTCTTGCTTGTAGGAAGACACACGCCTGGCATTTAACTCGGTTTCTGAAGGGAAACACACGGCACAGTTCTCATCCATGAAACACACTCTGCTTTAGAGCAAGAAGCACGCTCTTGCTTTCTAGAGTCTCTAATACAGAGGGAAACGTGAGTGTGCTCAGAGCAAAAGAACTGTGTTTCCTACACACACGGACCATGTCTAGTTCAACTCTGTTTCTGAAACTGATACAAACCACAGGTCCTCTAACATCCAATGCTTTTCAGTTAAGAGCGAGAAACGTGTGAGCTTTGAGAACACTGTAGCTTCATTTGAGCTGAAAAGTGACTGTGTTTACCTGAAACGATGTCTTCCTTGTAGGAAGACACACGCCTGGCATTTAACTCCGTTTCTGAAGGGAAACACACGGCACAGTTCTCATCCATGAAACACACTCTGCTTTAGAGCAAGAAGCACGCTCTTGCTTTCTAGAGTCTCTAATACAGAGGGAAACGTGAGTGTGCTCAGAACAAAAGAACTGTATTTCCTACACACACAGACCACATCTAGTTCAAGTCTGTTTCTGAAACTGATACAAACCACAGGTCCTCTAACATCCAATTCTTTTCAGGTAAGATCGAGAAACATGTGAGCTTCGTGAACAATGTAGCTTTGTTTGAGCTGAAAAGTGACTGTGTTTACCTGAAACGAATTCTTGCTTGTAGGAAGACACACGGCTGGCATTTAACTCCGTTTCTGAAGGGAAACACACGGCACAGTTCTCATCCATGAAACACACTCTGCTTTAGAGCAAGAAGCACGTTCTTGCTTTCTAGAGTCTCTAATACAGAGGGAAACCTGAGTGTGCTCAGAACAAAAAACTGTGTTTCCTACACACGGACCATATCTAGTTCAACTCTGTTTCTGAAACTGATACAAACCACAGGTCCTCTAACATCCAATGCTTTTCAGTTAAGAGCGAGAAACGGGTGAGCTTCGTGAACAGTGTAGCTTCGTTTGAGATGAAAAGTGACTGCGTTTACATGAAACTATTCTTGCTTGTAGCAAGACACAGAGCCTGGCATTTAACTCCGTTTCTGAAGGGAAACACACGGCATAGTCCTCTTCCATGAAACACACTCTGCTTTAGAGCAAGATGCACGCTCTTGCTTTATAGAGTCTCTAATACAGAGGGAAACCTGAGTGTGCTCAGAACAAAAAACTGTGTTTCCTACACAGGGACCATATCTAGTTCAACTCTGTTTCTGAAACTGATACAAACCACAGGTCCACTAACATCCAATGCTTTTCAGTTAAGAGGGAGAAACGTGTGAGCTTTGTGAACAATGTAGCTTCGTTTGAGCTGAAAAGTGACTGCGTTTACCTGAAACAAAGTCTTGCTTGTAGGAAGACACACGCCTGGCATTTAACTACGTTTCTGAAGGGAAACACAGGGCACAGTTCTCATCCATGAAACACACTCTGCTTTAGAGCAAGAAGCACGCTCTTGCTTTCTAGAGTCTCTAATACAGAGGGAAACGTGAGTGTGCTCAGAACAAAAGAACTGTGTTTCCTACACACACAGACCATATCTAGTTCAAGTCTGTTTCTGAAACTGATACAAACCACAGGTCCTCTAACATCCAATGCTTTTCAGGTAAGAGCGAGAAATGTGTGAGCTTCGTGAACAATGTAGCTTCGTTTGAGATGAAAAGTGACGGCGTTTACATGAAAAGATTCTTGCTTGTAGGAAGACACAGAGTCTGGCATTTAACTCCGTTTCTGAAGGGAAATACACGGCACAGTTCTCATCCATGAAACACACTCTGCTTTAGAGTAAGAAGCACGCTCTTGCTTTCTAGAGTCTCTAATACAGAGGGAAACGTGAGTGTGCTCAGGACAAAAGAACTGTGTTTCCTACACACAGGGACCATATCTAGTTCAACTCTGTTTCTAAAATTGATACAAACCACAGGTTGTCTAACATCCAATGCTTTTCAGTTAAGAGCGAGAAACATGTGAGCTTCGTGAACAATGTAGCTTTGTTTGAGCTGAAAAGTGACTGTGTTTACCTGAAACGAATTCTTGCTTGTAGGAAGACACACGGCTGGCATTTAACTCCGTTTCTGAAGGGAAACACACGGCACAGTTCACATCCATGAAACACACTCTGCTTTAGAGCAAGAAGCACGCTCTTGCTTTCTAGAGTCTCTAATACAGAGGGAAAAGTGAGTGTGCTCAGAACAAAAGAACTGTGTTTCCTACACACACGGACCATATCTAGTTCAACTCTGTTTCTGAAACTGATACAAACCACAGGTCCTCTAACATCCAATGCTTTTCAGTTAAGAGCGATAAACGTGTGAGCTTCGTGAACAATGTAGCTTCGTTTGAGATGAAAAGTGACTGCGTTTACATGAAACGATGTCTTGCTTGAAGAAAGAGACAGAGCCTGGCATTTAACTCCACTTCTGAAGGGAAACACACGGCACAGTCCTCATCCATGAAACACACTCTGCTTTAGAGCAAGAAGCACGCTCTTGCTTTCTAGAGTCTCTAATATAGAGGGAAACCTGAGTGTGCTCAGAACAAAAAACTGTGTTTCCTACACACGGACCATATCTAGTTCAACTCTGTTTCTGAAACTGATACAAACCACAGGTCCTCTAACATCCAATGCTTTTCAGTTAAGAGGGAGAAACGTGTGAGCTTTGTGAACAATGTAGCTTCATTTGAGCTGAAAAGTGACTGCTTTTACCTGAAACGAAGTCTTGCTTGTAGGAAGACACAGAGACTGGCATTTAACTCCATTTCTGACGGGAAACACATGGCACAGTTCTCATCCATGAAACACACTCTGCTTTAGAGCAAGAAGCACGCTCTTGCTTTCTAGAGTCTCTAATACAGAGGGAAACATGAGTGTGCTTAGAACAAAAGAACTGTGTTTCCTACACACACAGACCACATCTAGTTCAAGTCTGTTTCTGAAACTGATACAAACCACAGGTCCTCTAACATCCAATTCTTTTCAGGTAAGAGCGAGAAACATGTGACCTTCGTGAACAATGTAGCTTCGTTTGAGATGAAAAGTGACTGCGTTTACATGAAACGATTCTTGCTTGTAGGAAGACACAGAGCCTGGCATTTAACTCCGATTCTGAAGGGAAACACACGGCACAGTCCTCTTCCATGAAACACACTCTGCTTTAGAGCAAGAAGCACCCTCTTGCTTTATAGAGTCTCTAATACAGAGGGAAACCTGATTGTGCTCAGAACAAAAAACTGTGTTTCCTACACACGGACCATATCTAGTTCAACTCTGTTTCTGAAACTGATACAAACCACAGGTCCTCTAACATCCAATGCTTTTCAGTTAAGAGGGAGAAACGTGTGAGCTTTGTGAACAATGTAGCTTCGTTTGAGCTGAAAAGTGACTGCGTTTACCTCAAACAAAGTCTTGCTTGTAGGAAGACACACGCCTGGCATTTAACTCGGTTTCTGAAGGGAAACACACGGCACAGTTCTCATCCATGAAACACACTCTGCTTTAGAGCAAGAAGCACGCTCTTGCTTTCTAGAGTCTCTAATACAGAGGGAAATGTGAGTGTGCTCAGAGCAAAAGAACTGTGTTTCCTACACACACGGACCATGTCTAGTTCAACTCTGTTTCTGAAACTGATACAAACCACAGGTCCTCTAACATCCAATGCTTTTCAGTTAAGAGCGAGAAACGTGTGAGCTTTGAGAACACTGTAGCTTCATTTGAGCTGAAAAGTGACTGTGTTTACCTGAAACGATGTCTTCCTTGTAGGAAGACACACGCCTGGCATTTAACTCCGTTTCTGAAGGGAAACACACGGCACAGTTCTCATCCATGAAACACACTCTGCTTTAGAGCAAGAAGCACGCTCTTGCTTTCTAGAGTCTCTAATACAGAGGGAAACGTGAGTGTGCTCAGAACAAAAGAACTGTATTTCCTACACACACAGACCACATCTAGTTCAAGTCTGTTTCTGAAACTGATACAAACCACAGGTCCTCTAACATCCAATTCTTTTCAGGTAAGATCGAGAAACATGTGAGCTTCGTGAACAATGTAGCTTTGTTTGAGCTGAAAAGTGACTGTGTTTACCTGAAACGAATTCTTGCTTGTAGGAAGACACACGGCTGGCATTTAACTCCGTTTCTGAAGGGAAACACACGGCACAGTTCTCATCCATGAAACACACTCTGCTTTAGAGCAAGAAGCACGTTCTTGCTTTCTAGAGTCTCTAATACAGAGGGAAACCTGAGTGTGCTCAGAACAAAAAACTGTGTTTCCTACACACGGACCATATCTAGTTCAACTCTGTTTCTGAAACTGATACAAACCACAGGTCCTCTAACATCCAATGCTTTTCAGTTAAGAGGGAGAAACGTGTGAGCTTTGTGAACAATGTAGCTTCATTTGAGCTGAAAAGTGACTGCTTTTACCTGAAACGAAGTCTTGCTTGTAGGAAGACACAGAGACTGGCATTTAACTCCATTTCTGACGGGAAACACATGGCACAGTTCTCATCCATGAAACACACTCTGCTTTAGAGCAAGAAGCACGCTCTTGCTTTCTAGAGTCTCTAATACAGAGGGAAACATGAGTGTGCTTAGAACAAAAGAACTGTGTTTCCTACACACACAGACCACATCTAGTTCAAGTCTGTTTCTGAAACTGATACAAACCACAGGTCCTCTAACATCCAATTCTTTTCAGGTAAGAGCGAGAAACATGTGACCTTCGTGAACAATGTAGCTTCGTTTGAGATGAAAAGTGACTGCGTTTACATGAAACGATTCTTGCTTGTATGAAGAAACAGAGCCTGGCATTTAACTCTGATTCTGAAGGGAAACACACGGCACAGTCCTCTTCCATGAAACACACTCTGCTTTAGAGCAAGAAGCACCCTCTTGCTTTATAGAGTCTCTAATACAGAGGGAAACCTGATTGTGCTCAGAACAAAAAACTGTGTTTCCTACACACGGACCATATCTAGTTCAACTCTGTTTCTGAAACTGATACAAACCACAGGTCCTCTAACATCCAATGCTTTTCAGTTAAGAGGGAGAAACGTGTGAGCTTTGTGAACAATGTAGCTTCGTTTGAGCTGAAAAGTGACTGCGTTTACCTGAAACAAAGTCTTGCTTGTAGGAAGACACACGCCTGGCATTTAACTCAGTTTCTGAAGGGAAACACATGGCACAGTTCTCATCCATGAAACACACTCTGCTTTAGAGCAAGAAGCACGCTCTTGCTTTCTAGAGTCTCTAATACAGAGGGAAACGTGAGTGTGCTCAGAGCAAAAGAACTGTGTTTCCTACACACACGGACCATGTCTAGTTCAACTCTGTTTCTGAAACTGATACAAACCACAGGTCCTCTAACATCCAATGCTTTTCAGGTAAGAGCGAGAAACGTGTGAGCTTTGTGAACACTGTAGCTTCATTTGAGCTGAAAAGTGACTGTGTTTACCTGAAACGATGTCTTCCTTGTAGGAAGACACACGCCTGGCATTTAACTCCATTTCTGAAGGGAAACACACGGCACAGTTCTCATCCATGAAACACACTCTGCTTTAGAGCAAGAAGCACGCTCTTGCTTTCTAGAGTCTCTAATACAGAGGGAAACGTGAGTGTGCTTAGAACAAAAGAACTGTATTTCCTACACACACAGACCACATCTAGTTCAAGTCTGTTTCTGAAACTGATACAAACCACAGGTCCTCTAACATCCAATTCTTTTCAGGTAAGATCGAGAAACATGTGAGCTTCGTGAACAATGTAGCTTTGTTTGAGCTGAAAAGTGACTGTGTTTACCTGAAACGAATTCTTGCTTGTAGGAAGACACACGGCTGGCATTTAACTCCGTTTCTGAAGGGAAACACATGGCACAGTTCTCATCCATGAAACACACTCTGCTTTAGAGCAAGAAGCACGCTCTTGCTTTCTAGAGTCTCTAATACAGAGGGAAACCTGAGTGTGCTCAGAACAAAAAACTGTGTTTCCTACACACGGACCATATCTAGTTCAACTCTGTTTCTGAAACTGATACAAACCACAGGTCCTCTAACATCCAATGCTTTTCAGTTAAGAGGGAGAAACGTGTGAGCTTTGTGAACAATGTAGCTTCATTTGAGCTGAAAAGTGACTGCTTTTACCTGAAACGAAGTCTTGCTTGTAGGAAGACACAGAGACTGGCATTTAACTCCATTTCTGACGGGAAACACATGGCACAGTTCTCATCCATGAAACACACTCTGCTTTAGAGCAAGAAGCACGCTCTTGCTTTCTAGAGTCTCTAATACAGAGGGAAACATGAGTGTGCTTAGAACAAAAGAACTGTGTTTCCTACACACACAGACCACATCTAGTTCAAGTCTGTTTCTGAAACTGATACAAACCACAGGTCCTCTAACATCCAATTCTTTTCAGGTAAGAGCGAGAAACATGTGACCTTCGTGAACAATGTAGCTTCGTTTGAGATGAAAAGTGACTGCGTTTACATGAAACGATTCTTGCTTGTAGGAAGACAAAGAGCCTGGCATTTAACTCCGATTCTGAAGGGAAACACACGGCACAGTCATCTTCCATGAAACACACTCTGCTTTAGAGCAAGAAGCACGCTCTTGCTTTCTAGAGTCTCTAATACAGAGGGAAACCTGAGTGTGCTCAGAACAAAAAACTGTGTTTCCTACACACGGACCATATCTAGTTCAACTCTGTTTCTGAAACTGATACAAACCACAGGTCCTCTAACATCCAATGCTTTTCAGTTAAGAGGGAGAAACGTGTGAGCTTTGTGAACAATGTAGCTTCATTTGAGCTGAAAAGTGACTGCTTTTACCTGAAACGAAGTCTTGCTTGTAGGAAGACACAGAGACTGGCATTTAACTCCATTTCTGACGGGAAACACATGGCACAGTTCTCATCCATGAAACACACTCTGCTTTAGAGCAAGAAGCACGCTCTTGCTTTCTAGAGTCTCTAATACAGAGGGAAACATGAGTGTGCTTAGAACAAAAGAACTGTGTTTCCTACACACACAGACCACATCTAGTTCAAGTCTGTTTCTGAAACTGATACAAACCACAGGTCCTCTAACATCCAATTCTTTTCAGGTAAGAGCGAGAAACATGTGACCTTCGTGAACAATGTAGCTTCGTTTGAGATGAAAAGTGACTGCGTTTACATGAAAGGATTCTTGCTTGTAGGAAGACACAGAGCCTGGCATTTAACTCCGTTTCTGAAGGGAAACACACGGCACAGTCCTCTTCCATGAAACACACTCTGCTTTAGAGCAAGAAGCACCCTCTTGCTTTATAGAGTCTCTAATACAGAGGGAAACCTGATTGTGCTCAGAACAAAAAACTGTGTTTCCTACACACGGACCATATCTAGTTCAACTCTGTTTCTGAAACTGATACAAACCACAGGTCCTCTAACATCCAATGCTTTTCAGTTAAGAGGGAGAAACGTGTGAGCTTTGTGAACAATGTAGCTTCGTTTGAGCTGAAAAGTGACTGCGTTTACCTGAAACAAAGTCTTGCTTGTAGGAAGACACACGCCTGGCATTTAACTCGGTTTCTGAAGGGAAACACACGGCACAGTTCTCATCCATGAAACACACTCTGCTTTAGAGCAAGAAGCATGCTCTTGCTTTCTAGAGTCTCTAATACAGAGGGAAACGTGAGTGTGCTCAGAGCAAAAGAACTGTGTTTCCTACACACACGGACCATGTCTAGTTCAACTCTGTTTCTGAAACTGATACAAACCACAGGTCCTCTAACATCCAATGCTTTTCAGGTAAGAGCGAGAAACGTGTGAGCTTTGTGAACACTGTAGCTTCATTTGAGCTGAAAAGTGACTGTGTTTACCTGAAACGATGTCTTCCTTGTAGGAAGACACACGCCTGGCATTTAACTCCATTTCTGAAGGGAAACACACGGCACAGTTCTCATCCATGAAACACACTCTGCTTTAGAGCAAGAAGCACGCTCTTGCTTTCTAGAGTCTCTAATACAGAGGGAAACGTGAGTGTGCTTAGAACAAAAGAACTGTATTTCCTACACACACAGACCACATCTAGTTCAAGTCTGTTTCTGAAACTGATACAAACCACAGGTCCTCTAACATCCAATTCTTTTCAGGTAAGATCGAGAAACATGTGAGCTTCGTGAACAATGTAGCTTTGTTTGAGCTGAAAAGTGACTGTGTTTACCTGAAACGAATTCTTGCTTGTAGGAAGACACACGGCTGGCATTTAACTCCGTTTCTGAAGGGAAACACATGGCACAGTTCTCATCCATGAAACACACTCTGCTTTAGAGCAAGAAGCACGCTCTTGCTTTCTAGAGTCTCTAATACAGAGGGAAACCTGAGTGTGCTCAGAACAAAAAACTGTGTTTCCTACACACGCACCATATCTAGTTCAACTCTGTTTCTGAAACTGATACAAACCACAGGTCCTCTAACATCCAATGCTTTTCAGTTAAGAGGGAGAAACGTGTGAGCTTTGTGAACAATGTAGCTTCATTTGAGCTGAAAAGTGACTGCTTTTACCTGAAACGAAGTCTTGCTTGTAGGAAGACACAGAGACTGGCATTTAACTCCATTTCTGACGGGAAACACATGGCACAGTTCTCATCCATGAAACACACTCTGCTTTAGAGCAAGAAGCACGCTCTTGCTTTCTAGAGTCTCTAATACAGAGGGAAACATGAGTGTGCTTAGAACAAAAGAACTGTGTTTCCTACACACACAGACCACATCTAGTTCAAGTCTGTTTCTGAAACTGATACAAACCACAGGTCCTCTAACATCCAATTCTTTTCAGGTAAGAGCGAGAAACATGTGACCTTCGTGAACAATGTAGCTTCGTTTGAGATGAAAAGTGACTGCGTTTACATGAAACGATTCTTGCTTGTAGGAAGACACAGAGCCTGGCATTTAACTCCGATTCTGAAGGGAAACACACGGCACAGTCCTCTTCCATGAAACACACTCTGCTTTAGAGCAAGAAGCACCCTCTTGCTTTATAGAGTCTCTAATACAGAGGGAAACCTGATTGTGCTCAGAACAAAAAACTGTGTTTCCTACACACGGACCATATCTAGTTCAACTCTGTTTCTGAAACTGATACAAACCACAGGTCCTCTAACATCCAATGCTTTTCAGTTAAGAGGGAGAAACGTGTGAGCTTTGTGAACAATGTAGCTTCGTTTGAGCTGAAAAGTGACTGCGTTTACCTGAAACAACGTCTTGCTTGTAGGAAGACACACGCCTGGCATTTAACTCGGTTTCTGAAGGGAAACACACGGCACAGTTCTCATCCATGAAACACACTCTGCTTTAGAGCAAGAAGCACGCTCTTGCTTTCTAGAGTCTCTAATACAGAGGGAAACATGAGTGTGCTCAGAGCAAAAGAACTGTGTTTCCTACACACACGGACCATGTCGAGTTCAACTCTGTTTCTGAAACTGATACAAACCACAGGTCCTCTAACATCCAATGCTTTTCAGGTAAGAGCGAGAAACGTGTGAGCTTTGTGAACACTGTAGCTTCATTTGAGCTGAAAAGTGACTGTGTTTACCTGAAACGATGTCTTCCTTGTAGGAAGACACACGCCTGGCATTTAACTCCGTTTCTGAAGGGAAACACACGGCACAGTTCTCATCCATGAAACACACTCTGCTTTAGAGCAAGAAGCACGCTCTTGCTTTCTAGAGTCTCTAATACAGAGGGAAACGTGAGTGTGCTCAGAACAAAAGAACTGTATTTCCTACACACACAGACCACATCTAGTTCAAGTCTGTTTCTGAAACTGATACAAACCACAGGTCCTCTAACATCCAATTCTTTTCAGGTAAGATCGAGAAACATGTGAGCTTCGTGAACAATGTAGCTTTGTTTGAGCTGAAAAGTGACTGTGTTTACCTGAAACGAATTCTTGCTTGTAGGAAGACACACGGCTGGCATTTAACTCCGTTTCTGAAGGGAAACACACGGCACAGTTCTCATCCATGAAACACACTCTGCTTTAGAGCAAGAAGCACGCTCTTGCTTTCTAGAGTCTCTAATACAGAGGGAAACGTGAGTGTGCTCAGAACAAAAGAACTGTGTTTCCTACACACACGGACCATATCTAGTTCAACTCTGTTTCTGAAACTGATACAAACCACAGGTCCTCTAACATCCAATGCTTTTCAGTTAAGAGCGATAAACGTGTGAGCTTCGTGAACAATGTAGCTTCGTTTGAGATGAAAAGTGACTGCGTTTACATGAAACTATTCTTGCTTGTAGCAAGACACAGAGCCTGGCGTTTAACTCCTTTTCTGAAGGGAAACACACGGCATAGTCCTCTTCCATGAAACACACTCTGCTTTAGAGCAAGATGCACGCTCTTGCTTTATAGAGTCTCTAAACAGAGGGAAACCTGAGTGTGCTCAGAACAAAAAACTGTGTTTCCTACACACGGACCATATCTAGTTCAACTCTGTTTCTGAAACTGATACAAACCACAGGTCAACTAACATCCAATGCTTTTCATATAAGAGCGAGAAACGTGTGAGCTTTGTGAACACTGTAGCTTCATTTGAGCTGAAAAGTGACTGTGTTTACCTGAAACGAAGTCTTCCTTGTAGGAAGACACACGCCTGGCATTTAACTCCGTTTCTGAAGGGAAACACACGGCACAGTTCTCATCCATGAAACACACTCTGCTTTAGAGCAAGAAGCACGCTCTTGCTTTCTAGAGTCTCTAATACAGAGGGAAACGTGAGTGTGCTCAGAACAAAAGAACTGTATTTCCTACACACACAGACCACATCTAGTTCAAGTCTGTTTCTGAAACTGATACAAACCACAGGTCCTCTAACATCCAATTCTTTTCAGGTAAGATCCAGAAACATGTGAGCTTTGTGAACAATGTAGCTTTGTTTGAGCTGAAAAGTGACTGTGTTTACCTGAAACGAATTCTTGCTTGTAGGAAGACACACGGCTGGCATTTAACTCCGTTTCTGAAGGGAAACACATGGCACAGTTCTCATCCATGAAACACACTCTGCTTTAGAGCAAGAAGCACGCTCTTGCTTTCTAGAGTCTCTAATACAGAGGGAAACCTGAGTGTGCTCAGAACAAAAAACTGTGTTTCCTACACACGGACCATATCTAGTTCAACTCTGTTTCTGAAACTGATACAAACCACAGGTCCTCTAACATCCAATGCTTTTCAGTTAAGAGGGAGAAACGTGTGAGCTTTGTGAACAATGTAGCTTCATTTGAGCTGAAAAGTGACTGCTTTTACCTGAAACGAAGTCTTGCTTGTAGGAAGACACAGAGACTGGCATTTAACTCCATTTCTGACGGGAAACACATGGCACAGTTCTCATCCATGAAACACACTCTGCTTTAGAGCAAGAAGCACGCTCTTGCTTTCTAGAGTCTCTAATACAGAGGGAAACATGAGTGTGCTTAGAACAAAAGAACTGTGTTTCCTACACACACAGACCACATCTAGTTCAAGTCTGTTTCTGAAACTGATACAAACCACAGGTCCTCTAACATCCAATTCTTTTCAGGTAAGAGCGAGAAACATGTGACCTTCGTGAACAATGTAGCTTCGTTTGAGATGAAAAGTGACTGCGTTTACATGAAACGATTCTTGCTTGTAGGAAGACACAGAGCCTGGCATTTAACTCCGATTCTGAAGGGAAACACACGGCACAGTCCTCTTCCATGAAACACACTCTGCTTTAGAGCAAGAAGCACCCTCTTGCTTTATAGAGTCTCTAATACAGAGGGAAACCTGATTGTGCTCAGAACAAAAAACTGTGTTTCCTACACACGGACCATATCTAGTTCAACTCTGTTTCTGAAACTGATACAAACCACAGGTCCTCTAACATCCAATGCTTTTCAGTTAAGAGGGAGAAACGTGTGAGCTTTGTGAACAATGTAGCTTCGTTTGAGCTGAAAAGTGACTGCGTTTACCTGAAACAACGTCTTGCTTGTAGGAAGACACACGCCTGGCATTTAACTCGGTTTCTGAAGGGAAACACACGGCACAGTTCTCATCCATGAAACACACTCTGCTTTAGAGCAAGAAGCACGCTCTTGCTTTCTAGAGTCTCTAATACAGAGGGAAACATGAGTGTGCTCAGAGCAAAAGAACTGTGTTTCCTACACACACGGACCATGTCGAGTTCAACTCTGTTTCTGAAACTGATACAAACCACAGGTCCTCTAACATCCAATGCTTTTCAGGTAAGAGCGAGAAACGTGTGAGCTTTGTGAACACTGTAGCTTCATTTGAGCTGAAAAGTGACTGTGTTTACCTGAAACGATGTCTTCCTTGTAGGAAGACACACGCCTGGCATTTAACTCCGTTTCTGAAGGGAAACACACGGCACAGTTCTCATCCATGAAACACACTCTGCTTTAGAGCAAGAAGCACGCTCTTGCTTTCTAGAGTCTCTAATACAGAGGGAAACGTGAGTGTGCTCAGAACAAAAGAACTGTATTTCCTACACACACAGACCACATCTAGTTCAAGTCTGTTTCTGAAACTGATACAAACCACAGGTCCTCTAACATCCAATTCTTTTCAGGTAAGATCGAGAAACATGTGAGCTTCGTGAACAATGTAGCTTTGTTTGAGCTGAAAAGTGACTGTGTTTACCTGAAACGAATTCTTGCTTGTAGGAAGACACACGGCTGGCATTTAACTCCGTTTCTGAAGGGAAACACACGGCACAGTTCTCATCCATGAAACACACTCTGCTTTAGAGCAAGAAGCACGCTCTTGCTTTCTAGAGTCTCTAATACAGAGGGAAACGTGAGTGTGCTCAGAACAAAAGAACTGTGTTTCCTACACACACGGACCATATCTAGTTCAACTCTGTTTCTGAAACTGATACAAACCACAGGTCCTCTAACATCCAATGCTTTTCAGTTAAGAGCGATAAACGTGTGAGCTTCGTGAACAATGTAGCTTCGTTTGAGATGAAAAGTGACTGCGTTTACATGAAACTATTCTTGCTTGTAGCAAGACACAGAGCCTGGCGTTTAACTCCTTTTCTGAAGGGAAACACACGGCATAGTCCTCTTCCATGAAACACACTCTGCTTTAGAGCAAGATGCACGCTCTTGCTTTATAGAGTCTCTAAACAGAGGGAAACCTGAGTGTGCTCAGAACAAAAAACTGTGTTTCCTACACACGGACCATATCTAGTTCAACTCTGTTTCTGAAACTGATACAAACCACAGGTCAACTAACATCCAATGCTTTTCATATAAGAGCGAGAAACGTGTGAGCTTTGTGAACACTGTAGCTTCATTTGAGCTGAAAAGTGACTGTGTTTACCTGAAACGAAGTCTTCCTTGTAGGAAGACACACGCCTGGCATTTAACTCCGTTTCTGAAGGGAAACACACGGCACAGTTCTCATCCATGAAACACACTCTGCTTTAGAGCAAGAAGCACGCTCTTGCTTTCTAGAGTCTCTAATACAGAGGGAAACGTGAGTGTGCTCAGAACAAAAGAACTGTATTTCCTACACACACAGACCACATCTAGTTCAAGTCTGTTTCTGAAACTGATACAAACCACAGGTCCTCTAACATCCAATTCTTTTCAGGTAAGATCCAGAAACATGTGAGCTTCGTGAACAATGTAGCTTTGTTTGAGCTGAAAAGTGACTGTGTTTACCTGAAACGAATTCTTGCTTGTAGGAAGACACACGGCTGGCATTTAACTCCGTTTCTGAAGGGAAACACACGGCACAGTTCTCATCCAAGAAACACACTCTGCTTTAGAGCAAGAAGCACGCTCTTGCTTTCTAGAGTCTCTAATACAGAGGGAAACGTGAGTGTGCTCAGAACAAAAGAACTGTGTTTCCTACACACACGGACCATATCTAGTTCAACTCTGTTTCTGAAACTGATACAAACCACAGGTCCTCTAACATCCAATGCTTTTCAGTTAAGAGCGATAAACGTGTGAGCTTCGTGAACAATGTAGCTTCGTTTGAGATGAAAAGTGACTGCGTTTACATGAAACTATTCTTGCTTGTAGCAAGACACAGAGCCTGGCATTTAACTCCGTTTCTGAAGGGAAACACATGGCATAGTCCTCTTCCATGAAACACACTCTGCTTTAGAGCAAGATGCACGCTCTTGCTTTATAGAGTCTCTAATACAGAGGGAAACCTGAGTGTGCTCAGAACAAAAAACTGTGTTTCCTACACACGGACCATATCTAGTTCAACTCTGTTTCTGAAACTGATACAAACCACAGGTCCTCTAACATCCAATGCTTTTCAGTTAAGAGGGAGAAACGTGTGAGCTTTGTGAACAATGTAGCTTCGTTTGAGCTGAAAAGTGACTGTGTTTACCTGAAACAAAGTCTTGCTTGTAGGAAGACACACGGCTGGCATTTAACTCCGTTTCTGAAGGGAAACACAGGGCACAGTTCTCATCCATGAAACACACTCTGCTTTAGAGCAAGAAGCACGCTCTTGCTTTCTAGAGTCTCTAATACAGAGGGAAACGTGAGTGTGCTCAGAACAAAAGAACTGTGTTTCCTACACACACGGACCATATCTAGTTCAACTCTGTTTCTGTAACTGATACAAACCACAGGTCCTCTAACATCCAATGCTTTTCAGTTAAGAGCGATAAACGTGTGAGCTTCGTGAACAATGTAGCTTCGTTTGAGATGAAAAGTGACTGCGTTTACATGAAACTATTCTTGCTTGTAGCAAGACACAGAGCCTGGCATTTAACTCCGTTTCTGAAGGGAAACACATGGCATAGTCCTCTTCCATGAAACACACTCTGCTTTAGAGCAAGATGCACGCTCTTGCTTTATAGAGTCTCTAATACAGAGGGAAACCTGAGTGTGCTCAGAACAAAAAACTGTGTTTCCTACACACGGACCATATCTAGTTCAACTCTGTTTCTGAAACTGATACAAACCACAGGTCCTCTAACATCCAATGCTTTTCAGTTAAGAGCGAGAAACATGTGAGCTTCGTGAACAATGTAGCTTCGTTTGAGCTGAAAAGTGACTGTGTTTACCTGAAAAGAAGTCTTGATTGTAGGAAGACACACGTCTGGCATTTAACTCCGTTTCTGAAGGGAAACATACGGCACAGTTCTCATCCATGAAACACACTCTGCTTTAGAGCAAGAAGCACGCTCTTGCTTTCTAGAGTCTCTAATTCAGAGGGAAACGTGAGTGTGCTCAGAACAAAAGAACTGTGTTTCCTACACACACGGACCATATCTAGTTCAACTCTGTTTCTGAAACTGATACAAACCACAGGTCCTCTAACATCCAATGCTTTTCAGTTAAGAGCGAGAAACGTGTGGGCTTCGTGAACAATGTAGCTTCGTTTGAGGGGAAAAGTGACTGCGTTTACCTGAAACGATGTCTTGCTTGAAGAAAGAGACAGAGCCTGGCATTTAACTCCACTTCTGAAGGGAAACACACGGCACAGTCCTCATCCATGAAACACACTCTGCTTTAGAGCAAAAGCACGCTCTTGCTTTCTAGAGTCTCTAATACAGAGGGAAACCTGAGTGTGCTCAGAACAAAAAACTGTGTTTCCTACACACGGACCATATCTAGTTCAACTCTGTTTCTGAAACTGATACAAACCACAGGTCCTCTAACATCCAATGCTTTTCAGTTAAGAGGGAGAAACGTGTGAGCTTTGTGAACAATGTAGCTTCGTTTGAGCTGAAAAGTGACTGCGTTTACCTGAAACAAAGTCTTGCTTGTAGGAAGACACACGCCTGGCATTTAACTCGGTTTCTGAAGGGAAACACATGGCACAGTTCTCATCCATGAAACACACTCTGCTTTAGAGCAAGAAGCACGCTCTTGCTTTCTAGAGTCTCTAATACAGAGGGAAACGTGAGTGTGCTCAGAGCAAAAGAACTGTGTTTCCTACACACACGGACCATGTCTAGTTCAACTCTGTTTCTGAAACTGATACAAACCACAGGTCCTCTAACATCCAATACTTTTCAGGTAAGAGCGAGAAACGTGTGAGCTTTGTGAACACTGTAGCTTCATTTGAGCTGAAAAGTGACTGTGTTTACCTGAAACGATGTCTTCCTTGTAGGAAGACACACGCCTGGCATTTAACTCCGTTTCTGAAGGGAAACACACGGCACAGTTCTCATCCATGAAACACACTCTGCTTTAGAGCAAGATGCACGCTCTTGCTTTCTAGAGTCTCTAATACAGAGGGAAACGTGAGTGTGCTCAGAACAAAAGAACTGTATTTCCTACACACACAGACCATATCTAGTTCAAGTCTGTTTCTGAAACTGATACAAACCACAGGTCCTCTAACATCCAATGCTTTTCAGGTAAGAGCGAGAAACGTGTGAGCTTCGTGAACAATGTAGCTTCGTTTGAGATGAAAAGTGACTGCGTTTACATGAAACGATTCTTGCTTGTAGGAAGACACAGAGTCTGGCATTTAACTCCGTTTCTGAAGGGAAATACACGGCACAGTTCTCATCCATGAAACACACTCTGCTTTAGAGCAAGAAGCACGCTCTTGCTTTCTAGAGTCTCTAATACAGAGGGAAATGTGAGTGTGCTCAGAACAAAAGAACTGTGTTTCCTACACACACGGACCATATCTAGTTCAACTCTGTTTCTAAAATTGATACAAACCACAGGTCATCTAACATCCAATGCTTTTCAGTTAAGAGCGAGAAACATGTGAGCTTCGTGAACAATGTAGCTTGGTTTGAGCTGAAAAGTGACTGTGTTTACCTGAAACGAAGTCTTGCTTGTAGGAAGACACACTTCTGGCATTTAACTCCGTTTCTGAAGGGAAACACACGGCACAGTTCTCATCCATGAAACACACTCTGCTTTAGAGCAAGAAGCACGCTCTTGCTTTCTAGAGTCTCTAATACAGAGGGAAACGTGAGTGTGCTCAGAACAAAAGAACTGTGTTTCCTACACACACGGACCATATCTAGTTCAACTCTGTTTCTGAAACTGATACAAACCACAGGTCCTCGAACATCCAATGCTTTTCAGGTAAGAGCGAGAAACGTGTGAGCTTTGTGAACACTGTAGCTTCATTTGAGCTGAAAAGTGACTGTGTTTACCTGAAACGAAGTCTTCCTTGTAGGAAGACACACGCCTGGCATTTAACTCCGTTTCTGAAGGGAAACACACGGCACAGTTCTCATCCATGAAACACACTCTGCTTTAGAGCAAGAAGCATGCTCTTGCTTTCTAGAGTCTCTAATACAGAGGGAAACGTGAGTGTGCTCAGAACAAAAGAACTGTATTTCCTACACACACAGACCACATCTAGTTCAAGTCTGTTTCTGAAACTGATACAAACCACAGGTCCTCTAACATCCAATGCTTTTCAGTTAAGAGCGAGAAACGTGTGGGCTTCGTGAACAATGTAGCTTCGTTTGAGGGGAAAAGTGACTGCGTTTACCTGAAACGATGTCTTGCTTGAAGAAAGAGACAGAGCCTGGCATTTAACTCCACTTCTGAAGGGAAACACACGGCACAGTCCTCATCCATGAAACACACTCTGCTTTAGAGCAAGAAGCACGCTCTTGCTTTCTAGAGTCTCTAATTCAGAGGGAAACGTGAGTGTGCTCAGAACAAAAGAACTGTGTTTCCTACACACACAGACCATATCTAGTTCAAGTCTGTTTCTGAAACTGATACAAACCACAGGTCCTCTAACATCCAATGCTTTTCAGGTAAGAGCGAGAAACGTGTGAGCTTCGTGAACAATGTAGCTTCGTTTGAGATGAAAAGTGACTGCGTTTACATGAAACGATTCTTGCTTGTAGGAAGACACAGAGTCTGGCATTTAACTCCGTTTCTGAAGGGAAATACACGGCACAGTTCTCATCCATGAAACACACTCTGCTTTAGAGCAAGAAGCACGCTCTTGCTTTCTAGAGTCTCTAATACAGAGGGAAATGTGAGTGTGCTCAGAACAAAAGAACTGTGTTTCCTACACACACGGACCATATCTAGTTCAACTCTGTTTCTAAAATTGATACAAACCACAGGTCGTCTAACATCCAATGCTTTTCAGTTAAGAGCGAGAAACATGTGAGCTTCGTGAACAATGTAGCTTGGTTTGAGCTGAAAAGTGACTGTGTTTACCTGAAACGAAGTCTTGCTTGTAGGAAGACACACTTCTGGCATTTAACTCCGTTTCTGAAGGGAAACACACGGCACAGTTCTCATCCATGAAACACACTCTGCTTTAGAGCAAGAAGCACGCTCTTGCTTTCTAGAGTCTCTAATACAGAGGGAAACGTGAGTGTGCTCAGAACAAAAGAACTGTGTTTCCTACACACACGGACCATATCTAGTTCAACTCTGTTTCTGAAACTGATACAAACCACAGGTCCTCGAACATCCAATGCTTTTCAGGTAAGAGCGAGAAACGTGTGAGCTTTGTGAACACTGTAGCTTCATTTGAGCTGAAAAGTGACTGTGTTTACCTGAAACGAAGTCTTCCTTGTAGGAAGACACACACCTGGCATTTAACTCCGTTTCTGAAGGGAAACACACGGCACAGTTCTCATCCATGAAACACACTCTGCTTTAGAGCAAGAAGCACGCTCTTGCTTTCTAGAGTCTCTAATACAGAGGGAAACGTGAGTGTGCTCAGAACAAAAGAACTGTATTTCCTACACACACAGACCACATCTAGTTCAAGTCTGTTTCTGAAACTGATACAAACCACAGGTCCTCTAACATCCAATGCTTTTCAGTTAAGAGCGAGAAACGTGTGGGCTTCGTGAACAATGTAGCTTCGTTTGAGGGGAAAAGTGACTGCGTTTACCTGAAACGATGTCTTGCTTGAAGAAAGAGACAGAGCCTGGCATTTAACTCCACTTCTGAAGGGAAACACACGGCACAGTCCTCATCCATGAAACACACTCTGCTTTAGAGCAAGAAGCACGCTCTTGCTTTCTAGAGTCTCCACTACAGAGGGAAACATGAGTGTGCTCTGAACAAAAAACTGTGTTTCCTACACACGGACCATATCTAGTTCAAGTCTGTTTCTGAAACTGATACAAACCACAGGTCCTCTAACATCCAATGCTTTTCAGTTAAGAGGGAGAAACGTGTGAGCTTTGTGAACAATGTAGCTTCATTTGAGCTGAAAAGTGACTGCTTTTACCTGAAACGAAGTCTTGCTTGTAGGAAGACACAGAGACTGGCATTTAACTCCATTTCTGACGGGAAACACATGGCACAGTTCTCATCCATGAAACACACTCTGCTTTAGAGCAAGAAGCACGCTCTTGCTTTCTAGAGTCTCTAATACAGAGGGAAACATGAGTGTGCTTAGAACAAAAGAACTGTGTTTCCTACACACACAGACCACATCTAGTTCAAGTCTGTTTCTGAAACTGATACAAACCACAGGTCCTCTAACATCCAATTCTTTTCAGGTAAGAGCGAGAAACATGTGACCTTCGTGAACAATGTAGCTTCGTTTGAGATGAAAAGTGACTGCGTTTACATGAAACGATTCTTGCTTGTAGGAAGACACAGAGCCTGGCATTTAACTCCGATTCTGAAGGGAAACACACGGCACAGTCCTCTTCCATGAAACACACTCTGCTTTAGAGCAAGAAGCACCCTCTTGCTTTATAGAGTCTCTAATACAGAGGGAAACCTGATTGTGCTCAGAACAAAAAACTGTGTTTCCTACACACGGACCATATCTAGTTCAACTCTGTTTCTGAAACTGATACAAACCACAGGTCCTCTAACATCCAATGCTTTTCAGTTAAGAGGGAGAAACGTGTGAGCTTTGTGAACAATGTAGCTTCGTTTGAGCTGAAAAGTGACTGCGTTTACCTGAAACAAAGTCTTGCTTGTAGGAAGACACACGCCTGGCATTTAACTCGGTTTCTGAAGGGAAACACATGGCACAGTTCTCATCCATGAAACACACTCTGCTTTAGAGCAAGAAGCACGCTCTTGCTTTCTAGAGTCTCTAATACAGAGGGAAACGTGAGTGTGCTCAGAGCAAAAGAACTGTGTTTCCTACACACACGGACCATGTCTAGTTCAACTCTGTTTCTGAAACTGATACAAACCACAGGTCCTCTAACATCCAATACTTTTCAGGTAAGAGCGAGAAACGTGTGAGCTTTGTGAACACTGTAGCTTCATTTGAGCTGAAAAGTGACTGTGTTTACCTGAAACGATGTCTTCCTTGTAGGAAGACACACGCCTGGCATTTAACTCCGTTTCTGAAGGGAAACACACGGCACAGTTCTCATCCATGAAACACACTCTGCTTTAGAGCAAGATGCACGCTCTTGCTTTCTAGAGTCTCTAATACAGAGGGAAACGTGAGTGTGCTCAGAACAAAAGAACTGTATTTCCTACACACACAGACCATATCTAGTTCAAGTCTGTTTCTGAAACTGATACAAACCACAGGTCCTCTAACATCCAATGCTTTTCAGGTAAGAGCGAGAAACGTGTGAGCTTCGTGAACAATGTAGCTTCGTTTGAGATGAAAAGTGACTGCGTTTACATGAAACGATTCTTGCTTGTAGGAAGACACAGAGTCTGGCATTTAACTCCGTTTCTGAAGGGAAATACACGGCACAGTTCTCATCCATGAAACACACTCTGCTTTAGAGCAAGAAGCACGCTCTTGCTTTCTAGAGTCTCTAATACAGAGGGAAATGTGAGTGTGCTCAGAACAAAAGAACTGTGTTTCCTACACACACGGACCATATCTAGTTCAACTCTGTTTCTAAAATTGATACAAACCACAGGTCATCTAACATCCAATGCTTTTCAGTTAAGAGCGAGAAACATGTGAGCTTCGTGAACAATGTAGCTTGGTTTGAGCTGAAAAGTGACTGTGTTTACCTGAAACGAAGTCTTGCTTGTAGGAAGACACACTTCTGGCATTTAACTCCGTTTCTGAAGGGAAACACACGGCACAGTTCTCATCCATGAAACACACTCTGCTTTAGAGCAAGAAGCACGCTCTTGCTTTCTAGAGTCTCTAATACAGAGGGAAACGTGAGTGTGCTCAGAACAAAAGAACTGTGTTTCCTACACACACGGACCATATCTAGTTCAACTCTGTTTCTGAAACTGATACAAACCACAGGTCCTCGAACATCCAATGCTTTTCAGGTAAGAGCGAGAAACGTGTGAGCTTTGTGAACACTGTAGCTTCATTTGAGCTGAAAAGTGACTGTGTTTACCTGAAACGAAGTCTTCCTTGTAGGAAGACACACGCCTGGCATTTAACTCCGTTTCTGAAGGGAAACACACGGCACAGTTCTCATCCATGAAACACACTCTGCTTTAGAGCAAGAAGCATGCTCTTGCTTTCTAGAGTCTCTAATACAGAGGGAAACGTGAGTGTGCTCAGAACAAAAGAACTGTATTTCCTACACACACAGACCACATCTAGTTCAAGTCTGTTTCTGAAACTGATACAAACCACAGGTCCTCTAACATCCAATGCTTTTCAGTTAAGAGCGAGAAACGTGTGGGCTTCGTGAACAATGTAGCTTCGTTTGAGGGGAAAAGTGACTGCGTTTACCTGAAACGATGTCTTGCTTGAAGAAAGAGACAGAGCCTGGCATTTAACTCCACTTCTGAAGGGAAACACACGGCACAGTCCTCATCCATGAAACACACTCTGCTTTAGAGCAAGAAGCACGCTCTTGCTTTCTAGAGTCTCTAATTCAGAGGGAAACGTGAGTGTGCTCAGAACAAAAGAACTGTGTTTCCTACACACACAGACCATATCTAGTTCAAGTCTGTTTCTGAAACTGATACAAACCACAGGTCCTCTAACATCCAATGCTTTTCAGGTAAGAGCGAGAAACGTGTGAGCTTCGTGAACAATGTAGCTTCGTTTGAGATGAAAAGTGACTGCGTTTACATGAAACGATTCTTGCTTGTAGGAAGACACAGAGTCTGGCATTTAACTCCGTTTCTGAAGGGAAATACACGGCACAGTTCTCATCCATGAAACACACTCTGCTTTAGAGCAAGAAGCACGCTCTTGCTTTCTAGAGTCTCTAATACAGAGGGAAATGTGAGTGTGCTCAGAACAAAAGAACTGTGTTTCCTACACACACGGACCATATCTAGTTCAACTCTGTTTCTAAAATTGATACAAACCACAGGTCGTCTAACATCCAATGCTTTTCAGTTAAGAGCGAGAAACATGTGAGCTTCGTGAACAATGTAGCTTGGTTTGAGCTGAAAAGTGACTGTGTTTACCTGAAACGAAGTCTTGCTTGTAGGAAGACACACTTCTGGCATTTAACTCCGTTTCTGAAGGGAAACACACGGCACAGTTCTCATCCATGAAACACACTCTGCTTTAGAGCAAGAAGCACGCTCTTGCTTTCTAGAGTCTCTAATACAGAGGGAAACGTGAGTGTGCTCAGAACAAAAGAACTGTGTTTCCTACACACACGGACCATATCTAGTTCAACTCTGTTTCTGAAACTGATACAAACCACAGGTCCTCGAACATCCAATGCTTTTCAGGTAAGAGCGAGAAACGTGTGAGCTTTGTGAACACTGTAGCTTCATTTGAGCTGAAAAGTGACTGTGTTTACCTGAAACGAAGTCTTCCTTGTAGGAAGACACACACCTGGCATTTAACTCCGTTTCTGAAGGGAAACACACGGCACAGTTCTCATCCATGAAACACACTCTGCTTTAGAGCAAGAAGCACGCTCTTGCTTTCTAGAGTCTCTAATACAGAGGGAAACGTGAGTGTGCTCAGAACAAAAGAACTGTATTTCCTACACACACAGACCACATCTAGTTCAAGTCTGTTTCTGAAACTGATACAAACCACAGGTCCTCTAACATCCAATGCTTTTCAGTTAAGAGCGAGAAACGTGTGGGCTTCGTGAACAATGTAGCTTCGTTTGAGGGGAAAAGTGACTGCGTTTACCTGAAACGATGTCTTGCTTGAAGAAAGAGACAGAGCCTGGCATTTAACTCCACTTCTGAAGGGAAACACACGGCACAGTCCTCATCCATGAAACACACTCTGCTTTAGAGCAAGAAGCACGCTCTTGCTTTCTAGAGTCTCCACTACAGAGGGAAACATGAGTGTGCTCTGAACAAAAAACTGTGTTTCCTACACACGGACCATATCTAGTTCAAGTCTGTTTCTGAAACTGATACAAACCACAGGTCCTCTAACATCCAATGCTTTTCAGTTAAGAGGGAGAAACGTGTGAGCTTTGTGAACAATGTAGCTTCATTTGAGCTGAAAAGTGACTGCTTTTACCTGAAACGAAGTCTTGCTTGTAGGAAGACACAGAGACTGGCATTTAACTCCATTTCTGACGGGAAACACATGGCACAGTTCTCATCCATGAAACACACTCTGCTTTAGAACAAGAAGCACGCTCTTGCTTTCTAGAGTCTCTAATACAGAGGGAAACGTGAGTGTGCTCAGAACAAAAGAACTGTATTTCCTACACACACAGACCACATCTAGTTCAAGTCTGTTTCTGAAACTGATACAAACCACAGGTCCTCTAACATCCAATTCTTTTCAGGTAAGATCGAGAAACATGTGAGCTTCGTGAACAATGTAGCTTTGTTTGAGCTGAAAAGTGACTGTGTTTACCTGAAACGAATTCTTGCTTGTAGGAAGACACACGGCTGGCATTTAACTCCGTTTCTGAAGGGAAACACACGGCACAGTTCTCATCCAAGAAACACACTCTGCTTTAGAGCAAGAAGCACGCTCTTGCTTTCTAGAGTCTCTAATACAGAGGGAAACGTGAGTGTGCTCAGAACAAAAGAACTGTGTTTCCTACACACACGGACCATATCTAGTTCAACTCTGTTTCTGAAACTGATACAAACCACAGGTCCTCTAACATCCAATGCTTTTCAGTTAAGAGCGATAAACGTGTGAGCTTCGTGAACAATGTAGCTTCGTTTGAGATGAAAAGTGACTGCGTTTACATGAAACTATTCTTGCTTGTAGCAAGACACAGAGCCTGGCATTTAACTCCGTTTCTGAAGGGAAACACATGGCATAGTCCTCTTCCATGAAACACACTCTGCTTTAGAGCAAGATGCACGCTCTTGCTTTATAGAGTCTCTAATACAGAGGGAAACCTGAGTGTGCTCAGAACAAAAAACTGTGTTTCCTACACACGGACCATATCTAGTTCAACTCTGTTTCTGAAACTGATACAAACCACAGGTCCTCTAACATCCAATGCTTTTCAGTTAAGAGGGAAAAACGTGTGAGCTTTGTGAACAATGTAGCTTCGTTTGAGCTGAAAAGTGACTGCGTTTACCTGAAACAAAGTCTTGCTTGTAGGAAGACACACGCCTGGCATTTAACTACGTTTCTGAAGGGAAACACAGGGCACAGTTCTCATCCATGAAACACACTCTGCTTTAGAGCAAGAAGCACGCTCTTGCTTTCTAGAGTCTCTAATACAGAGGGAAACGTGAGTGTGCTCAGAACAAAAGAACTGTGTTTCCTACACACACGGACCATATCTAGTTCAACTCTGTTTCTGTAACTGATACAAACCACAGGTCCTCTAACATCCAATGCTTTTCAGTTAAGAGCGATAAACGTGTGAGCTTCGTGAACAATGTAGCTTCGTTTGAGATGAAAAGTGACTGCGTTTACATGAAACTATTCTTGCTTGTAGCAAGACACAGAGCCTGGCATTTAACTCCGTTTCTGAAGGGAAACACATGGCATAGTCCTCTTCCATGAAACACACTCTGCTTTAGAGCAAGATGCACGCTCTTGCTTTATAGAGTCTCTAATACAGAGGGAAACCTGAGTGTGCTCAGAACAAAAAACTGTGTTTCCTACACACGGACCATATCTAGTTCAACTCTGTTTCTGAAACTGATACAAACCACAGGTCCTCTAACATCCAATGCTTTTCAGTTAAGAGCGAGAAACATGTGAGCTTCGTGAACAATGTAGCTTCGTTTGAGCTGAAAAGTGACTGTGTTTACCTGAAAAGAAGTCTTGATTGTAGGAAGACACACGTCTGGCATTTAACTCCGTTTCTGAAGGGAAACATACGGCACAGTTCTCATCCATGAAACACACTCTGCTTTAGAGCAAGAAGCACGCTCTTGCTTTCTAGAGTCTCTAATACAGAGGGAAACGTGAGTGTGCTCAGAACAAAAGAACTGTGTTTCCTACACACACGGACCATATCTAGTTCAACTCTGTTTCTGAAACTGATACAAACCACAGGTCCTCTAACATCCAATGCTTTTCAGTTAAGAGCGAGAAACGTGTGGGCTTCGTGAACAATGTAGCTTCGTTTGAGGGGAAAAGTGACTGCGTTTACCTGAAACGATGTCTTGCTTGAAGAAAGAGACAGAGCCTGGCATTTAACTCCACTTCTGAAGGGAAACACACGGCACAGTCCTCATCCATGAAACACACTCTGCTTTAGAGCAAAAGCACGCTCTTGCTTTCTAGAGTCTCTAATACAGAGGGAAACCTGAGTGTGCTCAGAACAAAAAACTGTGTTTCCTACACACGGACCATATCTAGTTCAACACTGTTTCTGAAACTGATACAAACCACAGGTCCTCTAACATCCAATGCTTTTCATTTAAGAGGGAGAAACGTGTGAGCTTTGTGAACAATGTAGCTTCATTTGAGCTGAAAAGTGACTGCTTTTACCTGAAACGAAGTCTTGCTTGTAGGAAGACACAGAGACTGGCATTTAACTCCATTTCTGACGGGAAACACATGGCACAGTTCTCATCCATGAAACACACTCTGCTTTAGAGCAAGATGCACGCTCTTGCTTTCTAGAGTCTCTAATACAGAGGGAAACGTGAGTGTGCTCAGAACAAAAGAACTGTATTTCCTACACACACAGACCACATCTAGTTCAAGTCTGTTTCTGAATCTGATACAAACCACAGCTCCTCTAACATCCAATTCTTTTCAGGTAAGATCGAGAAACATGTGAGCTTCGTGAACAATGTAGCTTTGTTTGAGCTGAAAAGTGACTGTGTTTACCTGAAACGAATTCTTGCTTGTAGGAAGACACACGGCTGGCATTTAACTCCGTTTCTGAAGGGAAACACAAGGCACAGTTCTCATCCAAGAAACACACTCTGCTTTAGAGCAAGAAGCACGCTCTTGCTTTCTAGAGTCTCTAATACAGAGGGAAACGTGAGTGTGCTCAGAACAAAAGAACTGTGTTTCCTACACACACGGACCATATCTAGTTCAACTCTGTTTCTGAAACTGATACAAACCACAGGTCCTCTAACATCCAATGCTTTTCAGTTAAGAGCGATAAACGTGTGAGCTTCGTGAACAATGTAGCTTCGTTTGAGATGAAAAGTGACTGCGTTTACATGAAACTATTTTGCTTGTAGCAAGACACAGAGCCTGGCATTTAACTCCGTTTCTGAAGGGAAACACACGGCATAGTCCTCTTCCATGAAACACACTCTGCTTTAGAGCAAGATGCACGCTCTTGCTTTATAGAGTCTCTAATACAGAGGGAAACCTGAGTGTGCTCAGAACAAAAAACTGTGTTTCCTACACACGGACCATATCTAGTTCAACTCTGTTTCTGAAACTGATACAAACCACAGGTCCTCTAACATCCAATGCTTTTCAGTTAAGAGGGAGAAACGTGTGAGCTTTGTGAACAATGTAGCTTCGTTTGAGCTGAAAAGTGACTGCGTTTACCTGAAACAAAGTCTTGCTTGTAGGAAGACACACGCCTGGCATTTAACTACGTTTCTGAAGGGAAACACAGGGCACAGTTCTCATCCATGAAACACACTCTGCTTTAGAGCAAGAAGCACGCTCTTGCTTTCTAGAGTCTCTAATTCAGAGGGAAACGTGAGTGTGCTCAGAACAAAAGAACTGTGTTTCCTACACACACAGACCATATCTAGTTCAAGTCTGTTTCTGAAACTGATACAAACCACAGGTCCTCTAACATCCAATGCTTTTCAGGTAAGAGCGAGAAACGTGTGAGCTTCGTGAACAATGTAGCTTCGTTTGAGATGAAAAGTGACTGCGTTTACATGAAACGATTCTTGCTTGTAGGAAGACACAGAGTCTGGCATTTAACTCCGTTTCTGAAGGGAAATACACGGCACAGTTCTCATCCATGAAACACACTCTGCTTTAGAGCAAGAAGCACGCTCTTGCTTTCTAGAGTCTCTAATACAGAGGGAAATGTGAGTGTGCTCAGAACAAAAGAACTGTGTTTCCTACACACACGGACCATATCTAGTTCAACTCTGTTTCTAAAATTGATACAAACCACAGGTCGTCTAACATCCAATGCTTTTCAGTTAAGAGCGAGAAACATGTGAGCTTCGTGAACAATGTAGCTTGGTTTGAGCTGAAAAGTGACTGTGTTTACCTGAAACGAAGTCTTCCTTGTAGGAAGACACACTTCTGGCATTTAACTCCGTTTCTGAAGGGAAACACACGGCACAGTTCTCATCCATGAAACACACTCTGCTTTAGAGCAAGAAGCACGCTCTTGCTTTCTAGAGTCTCTAATACAGAGGGAAACGTGAGTGTGCTCAGAACAAAAGAACTGTATTTCCTACACACACAGACCACATCTAGTTCAAGTCTGTTTCTGAAACTGATACAAACCACAGGTCCTCTAACATCCAATGCTTTTCAGTTAAGAGCGAGAAACGTGTGGGCTTCGTGAACAATGTAGCTTCGTTTGAGGGGAAAAGTGACTGCGTTTACCTGAAACGATGTCTTGCTTGAAGAAAGAGACAGAGCCTGGCATTTAACTCCACTTCTGAAGGGAAACACACGGCACAGTCCTCATCCATGAAACACACTCTGCTTTAGAGCAAGAAGCACGCTCTTGCTTTCTAGAGTCTCCACTACAGAGGGAAACATGAGTGTGCTCTGAACAAAAAACTGTGTTTCCTACACACGGACCATATCTAGTTCAAGTCTGTTTCTGAAACTGATACAAACCACAGGTCCTCTAACATCCAATGCTTTTCAGTTAAGAGGGAGAAACGTGTGAGCTTTGTGAACAATGTAGCTTCATTTGAGCTGAAAAGTGACTGCTTTTACCTGAAACGAAGTCTTGCTTGTAGGAAGACACAGAGACTGGCATTTAACTCCATTTCTGACGGGAAACACATGGCACAGTTCTCATCCATGAAACACACTCTGCTTTAGAACAAGAAGCACGCTCTTGCTTTCTAGAGTCTCTAATACAGAGGGAAACGTGAGTGTGCTTAGAACAAAAGAACTGTGTTTCCTACACACACAGACCACATCTAGTTCAAGTCTGTTTCTGAAACTGATACAAACCACAGGTCCTCTAACATCCAATTCTTTTCAGGTAAGAGCGAGAAACATGTGAGCTTCGTGAACAATGTAGCTTCGTTTGAGATGAAAAGTGACTGCGTTTACATGAAATGATTCTTGCTTGTAGGAAGACACAGAGCCTGGCATTTAACTCCGATTCTGAAGGGAAACACAAGGCACAGTCCTCTTCCATGAAACACACTCTGCTTTAGAGCAAGAAGCACGCTCTTGCTTAATAGAGTCTCTAATACAGAGGGAAACCTGATTGTGCTCAGAACAAAAAACTGTGTTTCCTACACACGGACCATATCTAGTTCAACTCTGTTTCTGAAATTGATACAAAGCACAGGTCCTCTAACATCCAATGCTTTTCAGTTAAGAGGGAGAAACGTGTGAGCTTTGTGAACAATGTAGCTTCGTTTGAGCTGAAAAGTGACTGCGTTTACCTGAAACAAAGTCCTGCTTGTAGGAAGACACACGCCTGGCATTTAACTCGGTTTCTGAAGGGAAACACACGGCACAGTTCTCATCCATGAAACACACTCTGCTTTAGAGCAAGAAGCACGCTCTTGCTTTCTAGAGTCTCTAATACAGAGGGAAACGTGAGTGTGCTCAGAGCAAAAGAACTGTGTTTCCTACACACACGGACCATGTCTAGTTCAACTCTGTTTCTGAAACTGATACAAACCACAGGTCCTCTAACATCCAATGCTTTTCAGTTAAGAGCGAGAAACGTGTGGGCTTCGTGAACAATGTAGCTTCGTTTGAGGGGAAAAGTGACTGCGTTTACCTGAAACGATGTCTTGCTTGAAGAAAGAGACAGAGCCTGGCATTTAACTCCACTTCTGAAGGGAAACACACGGCACAGTCCTCATCCATGAAACACACTCTGCTTTAGAGCAAGAAGCACGCTCTTGCTTTCTAGAGTCTCCACTACAGAGGGAAACGTGAGTGTGCTCAGAGCAAAAGAACTGTGTTTCCTACACACACGGACCATATCTAGTTCAACTCTGTTTCTGAAACTGATACAAACCACAGGTCCTCTAACATCCAATGCTTTTCAGTTAAGAGCGATAAACGTGTGAGCTTCGTGAACAATGTAGCTTCGTTTGAGATGAAAAGTGACTGCGTTTACATGAAACTATTTTGCTTGTAGCAAGACACAGAGCCTGGCATTTAACTCCGTTTCTGAAGGGAAACACACGGCATAGTCCTCTTCCATGAAACACACTCTGCTTTAGAGCAAGATGCACGCTCTTGCTTTATAGAGTCTCTAATACAGAGGGAAACCTGAGTGTGCTCAGAACAAAAAACTGTGTTTCCTACACACGGACCATATCTAGTTCAACTCTGTTTCTGAAACTGATACAAACCACAGGTCCTCTAACATCCAATGCTTTTCAGTTAAGAGGGAGAAACGTGTGAGCTTTGTGAACAATGTAGCTTCGTTTGAGCTGAAAAGTGACTGCGTTTACCTGAAACAAAGTCTTGCTTGTAGGAAGACACACGCCTGGCATTTAACTACGTTTCTGAAGGGAAACACAGGGCACAGTTCTCATCCATGAAACACACTCTGCTTTAGAGCAAGAAGCACGCTCTTGCTTTCTAGAGTCTCTAATTCAGAGGGAAACGTGAGTGTGCTCAGAACAAAAGAACTGTGTTTCCTACACACACAGACCATATCTAGTTCAAGTCTGTTTCTGAAACTGATACAAACCACAGGTCCTCTAACATCCAATGCTTTTCAGGTAAGAGCGAGAAACGTGTGAGCTTCGTGAACAATGTAGCTTCGTTTGAGATGAAAAGTGACTGCGTTTACATGAAACGATTCTTGCTTGTAGGAAGACACAGAGTCTGGCATTTAACTCCGTTTCTGAAGGGAAATACACGGCACAGTTCTCATCCATGAAACACACTCTGCTTTAGAGCAAGAAGCACGCTCTTGCTTTCTAGAGTCTCTAATACAGAGGGAAATGTGAGTGTGCTCAGAACAAAAGAACTGTGTTTCCTACACACACGGACCATATCTAGTTCAACTCTGTTTCTAAAATTGATACAAACCACAGGTCGTCTAACATCCAATGCTTTTCAGTTAAGAGCGAGAAACATGTGAGCTTCGTGAACAATGTAGCTTGGTTTGAGCTGAAAAGTGACTGTGTTTACCTGAAACGAAGTCTTCCTTGTAGGAAGACACACTTCTGGCATTTAACTCCGTTTCTGAAGGGAAACACACGGCACAGTTCTCATCCATGAAACACACTCTGCTTTAGAGCAAGAAGCACGCTCTTGCTTTCTAGAGTCTCTAATACAGAGGGAAACGTGAGTGTGCTCAGAACAAAAGAACTGTATTTCCTACACACACAGACCACATCTAGTTCAAGTCTGTTTCTGAAACTGATACAAACCACAGGTCCTCTAACATCCAATGCTTTTCAGTTAAGAGCGAGAAACGTGTGGGCTTCGTGAACAATGTAGCTTCGTTTGAGGGGAAAAGTGACTGCGTTTACCTGAAACGATGTCTTGCTTGAAGAAAGAGACAGAGCCTGGCATTTAACTCCACTTCTGAAGGGAAACACACGGCACAGTCCTCATCCATGAAACACACTCTGCTTTAGAGCAAGAAGCACGCTCTTGCTTTCTAGAGTCTCCACTACAGAGGGAAACATGAGTGTGCTCTGAACAAAAAACTGTGTTTCCTACACACGGACCATATCTAGTTCAAGTCTGTTTCTGAAACTGATACAAACCACAGGTCCTCTAACATCCAATGCTTTTCAGTTAAGAGGGAGAAACGTGTGAGCTTTGTGAACAATGTAGCTTCATTTGAGCTGAAAAGTGACTGCTTTTACCTGAAACGAAGTCTTGCTTGTAGGAAGACACAGAGACTGGCATTTAACTCCATTTCTGACGGGAAACACATGGCACAGTTCTCATCCATGAAACACACTCTGCTTTAGAACAAGAAGCACGCTCTTGCTTTCTAGAGTCTCTAATACAGAGGGAAACGTGAGTGTGCTTAGAACAAAAGAACTGTGTTTCCTACACACACAGACCACATCTAGTTCAAGTCTGTTTCTGAAACTGATACAAACCACAGGTCCTCTAACATCCAATTCTTTTCAGGTAAGAGCGAGAAACATGTGAGCTTCGTGAACAATGTAGCTTCGTTTGAGCTGAAAAGTGACTGCGTTTACCTGAAACAAAGTCCTGCTTGTAGGAAGACACACGCCTGGCATTTAACTCGGTTTCTGAAGGGAAACACACGGCACAGTTCTCATCCATGAAACACACTCTGCTTTAGAGCAAGAAGCACGCTCTTGCTTTCTAGAGTCTCTAATACAGAGGGAAACGTGAGTGTGCTCAGAGCAAAAGAACTGTGTTTCCTACACACACGGACCATGTCTAGTTCAACTCTGTTTCTGAAACTGATACAAACCACAGGTCCTCTAACATCCAATGCTTTTCAGTTAAGAGCGAGAAACGTGTGAGCTTTGTGAACACTGTAGCTTCATTTGAGCTGAAAAGTGACTGTGTTTACCTGAAACGATGTCTTCCTTGTAGGAAGACACACGCCTGGCATTTAACTCCGTTTCTGAAGGGAAACACACGGCACAGTTCTCATCCATGAAACACACTCTGCTTTAGAGCAAGATGCACGCTCTTGCTTTCTAGAGTCTCTAATACAGAGGGAAACGTGAGTGTGCTCAGAACAAAAGAATTGTATTTCCTACACACACAGACCACATCTAGTTCAAGTCTGTTTCTGAAACTGATACAAACCACAGCTCCTCTAACATCCAATTCTTTTCAGGTAAGATCGAGAAACATGTGAGCTTCGTGAACAATGTAGCTTTGTTTGAGCTGAAAAGTGACTGTGTTTACCTGAAACGAATTCTTGCTTGTAGGAAGACACACGGCTGGCATTTAACTCCGTTTCTGAAGGGAAACACAAGGCACAGTTCTCATCCAAGAAACACACTCTGCTTTAGAGCAAGAAGCACGCTCTTGCTTTCTAGAGTCTCTAATACAGAGGGAAACGTGAGTGTGCTCAGAACAAAAGAACTGTGTTTCCTACACACACGGACCATATCTAGTTCAACTCTGTTTCTGAAACTGATACAAACCACAGGTCCTCTAACATCCAATGCTTTTCAGTTAAGAGCGATAAACGTGTGAGCTTCGTGAACAATGTAGCTTCGTTTGAGATGAAAAGTGACTGCGTTTACATGAAACTATTTTGCTTGTAGCAAGACACAGAGCCTGGCATTTAACTCCGTTTCTGAAGGGAAACACACGGCATAGTCCTCTTCCATGAAACACACTCTGCTTTAGAGCAAGATGCACGCTCTTGCTTTATAGAGTCTCTAATACAGAGGGAAACCTGAGTGTGCTCAGAACAAAAAACTGTGTTTCCTACACACGGACCATATCTAGTTCAACTCTGTTTCTGAAACTGATACAAACCACAGGTCCTCTAACATCCAATGCTTTTCAGTTAAGAGGGAGAAACGTGTGAGCTTTGTGAACAATGTAGCTTCGTTTGAGCTGAAAAGTGACTGCGTTTACCTGAAACAAAGTCTTGCTTGTAGGAAGACACACGCCTGGCATTTAACTACGTTTCTGAAGGGAAACACAGGGCACAGTTCTCATCCATGAAACACACTCTGCTTTAGAGCAAGAAGCACGCTCTTGCTTTCTAGAGTCTCTAATTCAGAGGGAAACGTGAGTGTGCTCAGAACAAAAGAACTGTGTTTCCTACACACACAGACCATATCTAGTTCAAGTCTGTTTCTGAAACTGATACAAACCGCAGGTCCTCTAACATCCAATGCTTTTCAGGTAAGAGCGAGAAACGTGTGAGCTTCGTGAACAATGTAGCTTCGTTTGAGATGAAAAGTGACTGCGTTTACATGAAACGATTCTTGCTTGTAGGAAGACACAGAGTCTGGCATTTAACTCCGTTTCTGAAGGGAAATACACGGCACAGTTCTCATCCATGAAACACACTCTGCTTTAGAGCAAGAAGCACGCTCTTGCTTTCTAGAGTCTCTAATACAGAGGG
The DNA here is from genome assembly GCA_949786385.1 of Onychomys leucogaster. Taxonomy (NCBI): domain Eukaryota; kingdom Metazoa; phylum Chordata; class Mammalia; order Rodentia; family Cricetidae; genus Onychomys; species Onychomys leucogaster. The sequence continues at coordinate 459,271 of CATKUP010000009.1, read as the reverse complement.
AAATGTGAGTGTGCTCAGAACAAAAGAACTGTGTTTCCTACACACACGGACCATATCTAGTTCAACTCTGTTTCTAAAATTGATACAAACCACAGGTCGTCTAACATCCAATGCTTTTCAGTTAAGAGCGAGAAACATGTGAGCTTCGTGAACAATGTAGCTTGGTTTGAGCTGAAAAGTGACTGTGTTTACCTGAAACGAAGTCTTGCTTGTAGGAAGACACACTTCTGGCATTTAACTCCGTTTCTGAAGGGAAACACACGGCACAGTTCTCATCCATGAAACACACTCTGCTTTAGAGCAAGAAGCACGCTCTTGCTTTCTAGAGTCTCTAATACAGAGGGAAACGTGAGTGTGCTCAGAACAAAAGAACTGTGTTTCCTACACACACGGACCATATCTAGTTCAACTCTGTTTCTGAAACTGATACAAACCACAGGTCCTCGAACATCCAATGCTTTTCAGGTAAGAGCGAGAAACGTGTGAGCTTTGTGAACACTGTAGCTTCATTTGAGCTGAAAAGTGACTGTGTTTACCTGAAACGAAGTCTTCCTTGTAGGAAGACACACGCCTGGCATTTAACTCCGTTTCTGAAGGGAAACACACGGCACAGTTCTCATCCATGAAACACACTCTGCTTTAGAGCAAGAAGCACGCTCTTGCTTTCTAGAGTCTCTAATACAGAGGGAAACGTGAGTGTGCTCAGAACAAAAGAACTGTATTTCCTACACACACAGACCACATCTAGTTCAAGTCTGTTTCTGAAACTGATACAAACCACAGGTCCTCTAACATCCAATGCTTTTCAGTTAAGAGCGAGAAACGTGTGGGCTTCGTGAACAATGTAGCTTCGTTTGAGGGGAAAAGTGACTGCGTTTACCTGAAACGATGTCTTGCTTGAAGAAAGAGACAGAGCCTGGCATTTAACTCCACTTCTGAAGGGAAACACACGGCACAGTCCTCATCCATGAAACACACTCTGCTTTAGAGCAAGAAGCACGCTCTTGCTTTCTAGAGTCTCCACTACAGAGGGAAACATGAGTGTGCTCTGAACAAAAAACTGTGTTTCCTACACACGGACCATATCTAGTTCAAGTCTGTTTCTGAAACTGATACAAACCACAGGTCCTCTAACATCCAATGCTTTTCAGTTAAGAGGGAGAAACGTGTGAGCTTTGTGAACAATGTAGCTTCGTTTGAGCTGAAAAGTGACTGCGTTTACCTGAAACAAAGTCCTGCTTGTAGGAAGACACATGCCTGGCATTTAACTCGGTTTCTGAAGGGAAACACACGGCACAGTTCTCATCCATGAAACACACTCTGCTTTAGAGCAAGAAGCACGCTCTTGCTTTCTAGAGTCTCTAATACAGAGGGAAACGTGAGTGTGCTCAGAGCAAAAGAACTGTGTTTCCTACACACACGGACCATGTCTAGTTCAACTCTGTTTCTGAAACTGATACAAACCACAGGTCCTCTAACATCCAATGCTTTTCAGTTAAGAGCGAGAAACGGGTGAGCTTCGTGAACACTGTAGCTTCATTTGAGCTGAAAAGTGACTGTGTTTACCTGAAACGATGTCTTCCTTGTAGGAAGACACACGCCTGGCATTTAACTCCGTTTCTGAAGGGAAACACACGGCACAGTTCTCATCCATGAAACACACTCTGCTTTAGAGCAAGATGCACGCTCTTGCTTTCTAGAGTCTCTAATACAGAGGGAAACGTGAGTGTGCTCAGAACAAAAGAACTGTATTTCCTACACACACAGACCACATCTAGTTCAAGTCTGTTTCTGAAACTGATACAAACCACAGGTCCTCTAACATCCAATTCTTTTCAGGTAAGATCGAGAAACATGTGAGCTTCGTGAACAATGTAGCTTTGTTTGAGCTGAAAAGTGACTGTGTTTACCTGAAACGAATTCTTGCTTGTAGGAAGACACACGGCTGGCATTTAACTCCGTTTCTGAAGGGAAACACAAGGCACAGTTCTCATCCAAGAAACACACTCTGCTTTAGAGCAAGAAGCACGCTCTTGCTTTCTAGAGTCTCTAATACAGAGGGAAACGTGAGTGTGCTCAGAACAAAAGAACTGTGTTTCCTACACACACGGACCATATCTAGTTCAACTCTGTTTCTGAAACTGATACAAACCACAGGTCCTCTAACATCCAATGCTTTTCAGTTAAGAGCGATAAACGTGTGAGCTTCGTGAACAATGTAGCTTCGTTTGAGATGAAAAGTGACTGCGTTTACATGAAACTATTTTGCTTGTAGCAAGACACAGAGCCTGGCATTTAACTCCGTTTCTGAAGGGAAACACACGGCATAGTCCTCTTCCATGAAACACACTCTGCTTTAGACCAAGATGCACGCTCTTGCTTTATAGAGTCTCTAATACAGAGGGAAACCTGAGTGTGCTCAGAACAAAAAACTGTGTTTCCTACACACGGACCATATCTAGTTCAACTCTGTTTCTGAAACTGATACAAACCACAGGTCCTCTAACATCCAATGCTTTTCAGTTAAGAGGGAGAAACGTGTGAGCTTTGTGAACAATGTAGCTTCGTTTGAGCTGAAAAGTGACTGCGTTTACCTGAAACAAAGTCTTGCTTGTAGGAAGACACACGCCTGGCATTTAACTACGTTTCTGAAGGGAAACACAGGGCACAGTTCTCATCCATGAAACACACTCTGCTTTAGAGCAAGAAGCACGCTCTTGCTTTCTAGAGTCTCTAATTCAGAGGGAAACGTGAGTGTGCTCAGAACAAAAGAACTGTGTTTCCTACACACACAGACCATATCTAGTTCAAGTCTGTTTCTGAAACTGATAAAAACCACAGGTCCTCTAACATCCAATGCTTTTCAGGTAAGAGCGAGAAACGTGTGAGCTTCGTGAACAATGTAGCTTCGTTTGAGATTAAAAGTGACTGCGTTTACATGAAACGATTCTTGCTTGTAGGAAGACACAGAGTCTGGCATTTAACTACGTTTCTGAAGGGAAATACACGGCACAGTTCTCATCCATGAAACACACTCTGCTTTAGAGCAAGAAGCACGCTCTTGCTTTCTAGAGTCTCTAATACAGAGGGAAATGTGAGTGTGCTCAGAACAAAAGAACTGTGTTTCCTACACACACGGACCATATCTAGTTCGACTCTGTTTCTAAAATTGATACAAACCACAGGTCGTCTAACATCCAATGCTTTTCAGTTAAGAGCGAGAAACATGTGAGCTTCGTGAACAATGTAGCTTGGTTTGAGCTGAAAAGTGACTGTGTTTACCTGAAACGAAGTCTTGCTTGTAGGAAGACACACTTCTGGCATTTAACTCCGTTTCTGAAGGGAAACACACGGCACAGTTCTCATCCATGAAACACACTCTGCTTTAGAGCAAGAAGCACGCTCTTGCTTTCTAGAGTCTCTAATACAGAGGGAAACGTGAGTGTGCTCAGAACAAAAGAACTGTGTTTCCTACACACACGGACCATATCTAGTTCAACTCTGTTTCTGAAACTGATACAAACCACAGGTCCTCGAACATCCAATGCTTTTCAGGTAAGAGCGAGAAACGTGTGAGCTTTGTGAACACTGTAGCTTCATTTGAGCTGAAAAGTGACTGTGTTTACCTGAAACGAAGTCTTCCTTGTAGGAAGACACACGCCTGGCATTTAACTCCGTTTCTGAAGGGAAACACACGGCACAGTTCTCATCCATGAAACACACTCTGCTTTAGAGCAAGAAGCACGCTCTTGCTTTCTAGAGTCTCTAATACAGAGGGAAACGTGAGTGTGCTCAGAACAAAAGAACTGTATTTCCTACACACACAGACCACATCTAGTTCAAGTCTGTTTCTGAAACTGATACAAACCACAGCTCCTCTAACATCCAATTCCTTTCAGGTAAGATCGAGAAACATGTGAGCTTCGTGAACAATGTAGCTTTGTTTGAGCTGAAAAGTGACTGTGTTTACCTGAAACGAATTCTTGCTTGTAGGAAGACACACGGCTGGCATTTAACTCCGTTTCTGAAGGGAAACACACGGCACAGTTCTCATCCATGAAACACACTCTGCTTTGGAGCAAGAAGCACGCTCTTGCTTTCTAGAGTCTCTAATACAGAGGGAAACGTGAGTGTGCTCAGAACAAAAGAACTGTGTTTCCTACACACACGGACCATATCTAGTTCAAGTCTGTTTCTGAAACTGATACAAACCACAGGTCCTCTAACATCCAATGCTTTTCAGTTAAGAGCGATAAACGTGTGAGCTTCGTGAACAATGTAGCTTCGTTTGAGATGAAAAGTGACTGCGTTTACATGAAACTATTCTTGCTTGTAGCAAGACACAGAGCCTGGCATTTAACTCCGTTTCTGAAGGGAATCACAGGGCACAGTTCTCATCCATGAAACACACTCTGCTTTAGAGCAAGAAGCACGCTCTTGCTTTCTAGAGTCTCTAATACAGAGGGAAACGTGAGTGTGCTCAGAACAAAAGAACTGTGTTTCCTACACACACAGACCATATCTAGTTCAAGTCTGTTTCTGAAACTGATACAAACCACAGGTCCTCTAACATCCAATGCTTTTCAGGTAAGAGCGAGAAACGTGTGAGCTTCGTGAACAATGTAGCATCGTTTGAGATGAAAAGTGACTGCGTTTACATGAAACGATTCTTGCTTGTAGGAAGACACAGAGTCTGGCATTTAACTCCGTTTCTGAAGGGAAATACACGGCACAGTTCTCATCCATGAAACAAACTCTGCTTTAGAGCAAGAAGCACGCTCTTGCTTTCTAGAGTCTCTAATACAGAGGGAAACGTGAGTGTGCTCAGAACAAAAGAACTGTGTTTCCTACACACGGACCATATCTAGTTCAACTCTGTTTCTAAAATTGATACAAACCACAGGTTGTCTAACATCCAATGCTTTTCAGTTACGAGCGAGAAACATGTGAGCTTCGTGAACAATGTAGCTTCGTTTGAGCTGAAAAGTGACTGTGTTTACCTGAAAAGAAGTCTTGATTGTAGGAAGACACACGTCTGGCATTTAACTCCGTTTCTGAAGGGAAACATACGGCACAGTTCTCATCCATGAAACATACTCTGCTTTAGAGCAAGAAGCACGCTCTTGCTTTCTAGAGTCTCTAATACAGAGGGAAACGTGAGTGTGCTCAGAACAAAAGAACTGTGTTTCCTACACACACGGACCATATCTAGTTCAACTCTGTTTCTGAAACTGATACAAACCACAGGTCCTCTAACATCCAATGCTTTTCAGTTAAGAGCGAGAAACGTGTGGGCTTCGTGAACAATGTAGCTTCGTTTGAGGGGAAAAGTGACTGCGTTTACCTGAAACGATGTCTTGCTTGAAGAAAGAGACAGAGCCTGGCATTTAACTCCACTTCTGAAGGGAAACACACGGCACAGTCCTCATCCATGAAACACACTCTGCTTTAGAGCAAGAAGCACGCTCTTGCTTTCTAGTGTCTCCAATACAGAGGGAAACATGAGTGTGCTCTGAACAAAAAACTGTGTTTCCTACACACGGACCATATCTAGTTCAAGTCTGTTTCTGAAACTGATACAAACCACAGGTCCTCTAACATCCAATGCTTTTCAGTTAAGAGGGAGAAACGTGTGAGCTTTGTGAACAATGTACCTTCATTTGAGCTGAAAAGTGACTGCTTTTACCTGAAACGAAGTCTTGCTTGTAGGAAGACACAGAGACTGGCATTTAACTCCATTTCTGACGGGAAACACATGGCACAGTTCTCATCCATGAAACACACTCTGCTTTAGAACAAGAAGCACGCTCTTGCTTTCTAGAGTCTCTAATACAGAGGGAAACGTGAGTGTGCTTAGAACAAAAGAACTGTGTTTCCTACACACACAGACCACATCTAGTTCAAGTCTGTTTCTGAAACTGATACAAACCACAGGTCCTCTAACATCCAATTCTTTTCAGGTAAGAGCGAGAAACATGTGAGCTTCGTGAACAATGTAGCTTCGTTTGAGATGAAAAGTGACTGCGTTTACATGAAATGATTCTTGCTTGTAGGAAGACACAGAGCCTGGCATTTAACTCCGATTCTGAAGGGAAACACACGGCACAGTCCTCTTCCATGAAACACACTCTGCTTTAGAGCAAGAAGCACGCTCTTGCTTTCTAGAGTCTCTAATACAGAGGGAAACCTGATTGTGCTCAGAACAAAAAACTGTGTTTCCTACACACGGACCATATCTAGTTCAACTCTGTTTCTGAAATTGATACAAAGCACAGGTCCTCTAACATCCAATGCTTTTCAGTTAAGAGGGAGAAACGTGTGAGCTTTGTGAACAATGTAGCTTCGTTTGAGCTGAAAAGTGACTGCGTTTACCTGAAACAAAGTCTTGCTTGTAGGAAGACACACGCCTGGCATTTAACTCGGTTTCTGAAGGGAAACACACGGCACAGTTCTCATCCATGAAACACACTCTGCTTTAGAGCAAGAAGCACGCTCTTGCTTTCTAGAGTCTCTAATACAGAGGGAAACGTGAGTGTGCTCAGAGCAAAAGAACTGTGTTTCCTACACACACGGACAATGTCTAGTTCAAATCTGTTTCTGAAACTGATACAAACCACAGGTCCTCTAACATCCAATGCTTTTCAGTTAAGAGCGAGAAACGGGTGAGCTTCGTGAACAGTTTATCTTTGTTGAGGTGAAAAGTGACTGCGTTTACCTGAAACGAAGTCTTGCTTGTAGGAAGACACACTTCTGGCATTTAACTCCGTTTCTGAAGGGAAACACACGGCACAGTTCTCATCCATGAAACACACTCTGCTTTAGAGCAAGAAGCACGCTCTTGCTTTCTAGAGTCTCTAATACAGAGGGAAACGTGAGTGTGCTCAGAACAAAAGAACTGTGTTTCCTACACACACGGACCATATCTAGTTCAACTCTGTTTCTGAAACTGATACAAACCACAGGTCCTCTAACATCCAATGCTTTTCAGTTAAGAGCGATAAACGTGTGAGCTTCGTGAACAATGTAGCTTCGTTTGAGATGAAAAGTGACTGCGTTTACATGAAACTATTCTTGCTTGTAGGAAGACACAGAGCCTGGCATTTAACTCCCTTTCTGAAGGGAAACACACGGCACAGTCCTCTTCCATGAAACACACTCTGCTTTAGAGCATGATGCACGCTCTTGCTTTATAGAGTCTCTAATACAGAGGGAAACCTGAGTGTGCTCAGAACAAAAAACTGTGTTTCCTACACACGGACCATATCTAGTTCAACTCTGTTTCTGAAACTGATACAAACCACAGGTCCTCTAACATCCAATGCTTTTCAGTTAAGAGGGAGAAACGTGTGAGTTTTGTGAACAATGTAGCATCGTTTGAGCTGAAAAGTGACTGCGTTTACCTGAAACAAAGTCTTGCTTGTAGGAAGACACACTTCTGGCATTTAACTACGTTTCTGAAGGGAAACACAGGGCACAGTTCTCATCCATGAAACACACTCTGCTTTAGAGCAAGAAGCACGCTCTTGCTTTCTAGAGTCTCTAATACAGAGGGAAACGTGAGTGTGCTCAGAACAAAAGAACTGTGTTTCCTACACACACGGACCATATCTAGTTCAACTCTGTTTCTGAAACTGATACAAACCACAGGTCCTCGAACATCCAATGCTTTTCAGGTAAGAGCGAGAAACGTGTGAGCTTTGTGAACACTGTAGCTTCATTTGAGCTGAAAAGTGACTGTGTTTACCTGAAACGAAGTCTTGCTTGTAGGAAGACACACGCCTGGCATTTAACTCCGTTTCTGAAGGGAAACACACGGCACAGTTCTCATCCATGAAACACACTCTGCTTTAGAGCAAGAAGCACGCTCTTGCTTTCTAGAGTCTCTAATACAGAGGGAAACGTGAGTGTGCTCAGAACAAAAGAACTGTATTTCCTACACACACAGACCACATCTAGTTCAAGTCTGTTTCTGAAACTGATACAAACCACAGGTCCTCTAACATCCAATTCTTTTCAGGTAAGATCGAGAAACATGTGAGCTTCGTGAACAATGTAGCTTTGTTTTAGCTGAAAAGTGACTGTGTTTACCTGAAACGAATTCTTGCTTGTAGGAAGACACACGGCTGGCATTTAACTCTGTTTCTGAAGGGAAACACACGGCACAGTTCTCATCCATGAAACACACTCTGCTTTAGAGCAAGAAGCACGCTCTTGCTTTCTAGAGTCTCTAATACAGAGGGAAACGTGAGTGTGCTCAGAACAAAAGAACTGTGTTTCCTACACACACGGACCATATCTAGTTCAACTCTGTTTCTGAAACTGATACAAACCACAGGTCCTCTAACATCCAATGCTTTTCAGTTAAGAGCGATAAACGTGTGAGCTTCGTGAACAATGTAGCTTCGTTTGAGATGAAAAGTGACAGCGTTTACATGAAACTATTCTTGCTTGTAGCAAGACACAGAGCCTGGCATTTAACTCCGTTTCTGAAGGGAAACACACGGCATAGTCCTCTTCCATGAAACACACTCTGCTTTAGAGCAAGATGCACGCTCTTGCTTTATAGAGTCTCTAATACAGAGGGAAACCTGAGTGTGCTCAGAACAAAAAACTGTGTTTCCTACACACGGACCATATCTAGTTCAACTCTGTTTCTGAAACTGATACAAACCACAGGTCCTCTAACATCCAATGCTTTTCAGTTAAGAGGGAGAAACGTGTGAGCTTTGTGAACAATGTAGCTTCGTTTGAGCTGAAAAGTGACTGCGTTTACCTGAAACAAAGTCTTGCTTGTAGGAAGACACACGCCTGGCATTTAACTACGTTTCTGAAGGGAAACACAGGGCACAGTTCTCATCCATGAAACACACTCTGCTTTAGAGCAAGAAGCACGCTCTTGCTTTCTACAGTCTCTAATACAGAGGGAAACGTGAGTGTGCTCAGAACAAAAGAACTGTGTTTCCTACACACACAGACCATATCTAGTTCAAGTCTGTTTCTGAAACTGATACAAACCACAGGTCCTCTAACATCCAATTCTTTTCAGGTAAGAGCGAGAAACGTGTGAGCTTCGTGAACAATGTAGCTTCGTTTGAGATGAAAAGTGACTGCGTTTACATGAAACGATTCTTGCTTGTAGGAAGACACAGAGTCTGGCATTTAACTCCGTTTCTGAAGGGAAATACAGGGCACAGTTCTCATCCATGAAACACACTCTGCTTTAGAGCAAGAAGCACGCTCTTGCTTTCTAGAGTCTCTAATACAGAGGGAAACGTGAGTGTGCTCAGAACAAAAGAACTGTGTTTCCTACACACACGGACCATATCTAGTTCAACTCTGTTTCTAAAATTGATACAAACCACAGGTTGTCTAACATCCAATGCTTTTCAGTTAAGAGCGAGAAACATGTGAGCTTCGTGAACAATGTAGCTTCGTTTGAGCTGAAAAGTGACTGTGTTTACCTGAAAAGAAGTCTTGATTGTAGGAAGACACACTTCTGGCATTTAACTCCGTTTCTGAAGGGAAACACAGAGGCACAGTTCTCATCCATGAAACACACTCTGCTTTAGAGCAAGAAGCACGCTCTTGCTTTCTAGAGTCTCTAATACAGAGGGAAACGTGAGTGTGCTCAGAACAAAAGAACTGTGTTTCCTACACACACGGACCATATCTAGTTCAACTCTGTTTCTGAAACTGATACAAACCACAGGTCCTCGAACATCCAATGCTTTTCAGGTAAGAGCGAGAAACGTGTGAGCTTTGTGAACACTGTAGCTTCATTTGAGCTGAAAAGTGACTGTGTTTACCTGAAACGAAGTCTTGCTTGTAGGAAGACACACGCCTGGCATTTAACTCCGTTTCTGAAGGGAAACACACGGCACAGTTCTCATCCATGAAACACACTCTGCTTTAGAGCAAGAAGCACGCTCTTGCTTTCTAGAGTCTCTAATACAGAGGGAAACGTGAGTGTGCTCAGAACAAAAGAACTGTATTTCCTACACACACAGACCACATCTAGTTCAAGTCTGTTTCTGAAACTGATACAAACCACAGGTCCTCTAACATCCAATTCTTTTCAGGTAAGATCGAGAAACATGTGAGCTTCGTGAACAATGTAGCTTTGTTTTAGCTGAAAAGTGACTGTGTTTACCTGAAACGAATTCTTGTTTGTAGGAAGACACACGGCTGGCATTTAACTCTGTTTCTGAAGGGAAACACACGGCACAGTTCTCATCCATGAAACACACTCTGCTTTAGAGCAAGAAGCACGCTCTTGCTTTCTAGAGTCTCTAATACAGAGGGAAACGTGAGTGTGCTCAGAACAAAAGAACTGTGTTTCCTACACACACGGACCATATCTAGTTCAACTCTGTTTCTGAAACTGATACAAACCACAGGTCCTCTAACATCCAATGCTTTTCAGTTAAGAGCGATAAACGTGTGAGCTTCGTGAACAATGTAGCTTCGTTTGAGATGAAAAGTGACAGCGTTTACATGAAACTATTCTTGCTTGTAGCAAGACACAGAGCCTGGCATTTAACTCCGTTTCTGAAGGGAAACACACGGCATAGTCCTCTTCCATGAAACACACTCTGCTTTAGAGCAAGATGCACGCTCTTGCTTTATAGAGTCTCTAATACAGAGGGAAACCTGAGTGTGCTCAGAACAAAAAACTGTGTTTCCTACACACGGACCATATCTAGTTCAACTCTGTTTCTGAAACTGATACAAACCACAGGTCCTCTAACATCCAATGCTTTTCAGTTAAGAGGGAGAAACGTGTGAGCTTTGTGAACAATGTAGCTTCGTTTGAGCTGAAAAGTGACTGCGTTTACCTGAAACAAAGTCTTGCTTGTAGGAAGACACACGCCTGGCATTTAACTACGTTTCTGAAGGGAAACACAGGGCACAGTTCTCATCCATGAAACACACTCTGCTTTAGAGCAAGAAGCACGCTCTTGCTTTCTACAGTCTCTAATACAGAGGGAAACGTGAGTGTGCTCAGAACAAAAGAACTGTGTTTCCTACACACACAGACCATATCTAGTTCAAGTCTGTTTCTGAAACTGATACAAACCACAGGTCCTCTAACATCCAATTCTTTTCAGGTAAGAGCGAGAAACGTGTGAGCTTCGTGAACAATGTAGCTTCGTTTGAGATGAAAAGTGACTGCGTTTACATGAAACGATTCTTGCTTGTAGGAAGACACAGAGTCTGGCATTTAACTCCGTTTCTGAAGGGAAATACACGGCACAGTTCTCATCAATGAAAGACACTCTGCTTTAGAGCAAGAAGCACGCTCTTGCTTTCTAGAGTCTCTAATACAGAGGGAAACGTGAGTGTGCTCAGAACAAAAGAACTGTGTTTCCTACACACACGGACCATATCTAGTTCAACTCTGTTTCTAAAATTGATACAAACCACAGGTTGTCTAACATCCAATGCTTTTCAGTTAAGAGCGAGAAACATGTGAGCTTCGTGAACAATGTAGCTTCGTTTGAGCTGAAAAGTGACTGTGTTTACCTGAAAAGAAGTCTTGATTGTAGGAAGACACACGTCTGGCATTTAACTCCGTTTCTGAAGGGAAACATACGGCACAGTTCTCATCCATGAAACACACTCTGCTTTAGAGCAAGAAGCACGCTCTTGCTTTCTAGAGTCTCTAATACAGAGGGAAACGTGAGTGTGCTCAGAACAAAAGAAATGTGTTTCCTACACACACGGACCATATCTAGTTCAACTCTGTTTCTGAAACTGATACAAACCACAGGTCCTCTAACATCCAATGCTTTTCAGTTAAGAGCGATAAACGTGTGAGCTTCGTGAACAATGTAGCTTCGTTTGAGATGAAAAGTGACTGCGTTTACATGAAACTATTCTTGCTTGTAGCAAGACACAGAGCCTGGCATTTAACTCCGTTTCTGAAGGGAAACACACGGCATAGTCCTCTTCCATGAAACACACTCTGCTTTAGAGCAAGATGCACGCTCTTGCTTTATAGAGTCTCTAATACAGAGGGAAACCTGAGTGTGCTCAGAACAAAAAACTGTGTTTCCTACACACGGACCATATCTAGTTCAACTCTGTTTCTGAAACTGATACAAACCACAGGTCCTCTAACATCCAATGCTTTTCAGGTAAGAGCGAGAAACGTGTGAGCTTCGTGAACAATGTAGCTTCGTTTGAGATGAAAAGTGACTGCGTTTACATGAAACGATTCTTGCTTGTAGGAAGACACAGAGTCTGGCATTTAACTCCGTTTCTGAAGGGAAATACACGGCACAGTTCTCATCAATGAAACACACTCTGCTTTAGAGCAAGAAGCACGCTCTTGCTTTCTAGAGTCTCTAATACAGAGGGAAACATGAGTGTGCTCAGAACAAAAGAACTGTGTTTCCTACACACACGGACCATATCTAGTTCAACTCTGTTTCTAAAATTGATACAAACCACAGGTTGTCTAACATCCAATGCTTTTCAGTTAAGAGCGAGAAACATGTGAGCTTCGTGAACAATGTAGCTTCGTTTGAGCTGAAAAGTGACTGTGTTTACCTGAAAAGAAGTCTTGATTGTAGGAAGACACACGTCTGGCATTTAACTCCGTTTCTGAAGGGAAACATACGGCACAGTTCTCATCCATGAAACACATTCTGCTTTAGAGCAAGAAGCACGCTCTTGCTTTCTAGAGTCTCTAATACAGAGGGAAACGTGAGTGTGCTCAGAACAAAAGAACTGTGTTTCCTACACACACGGACCATATCTAGTTCAACTCTGTTTCTGAAACTGATACAAACCACAGGTCCTCTAACATCCAATGCTTTTCAGTTAAGAGCGAGAAACGTGTGGGCTTCGTGAACAATGTAGCTTCGTTTGAGGGGAAAAGTGACTGCGTTTACCTGAAACGATGTCTTGCTTGAAGAAAGCGACAGAGCCTGGCATTTAACTCCACTTCTGAAAGGAAACACACGGCACAGTCCTCATCCATGAAACACACTCTGCTTTAGAGCAAGAAGCACGCTCTTGCTTTCTAGAGTCTCCACTACAGAGGGAAACATGAGTGTGCTCTGAACAAAAAACTGTGTTTCCTACACACGGACCATATCTAGTTCAAGTCTGTTTCTGAAACTGATACAAACCACAGGTCCTCTAACATCCAATGCTTTTCAGTTAAGAGGGAGAAACGTGTGAGCTTTGTGAACAATGTAGCTTCATTTGAGCTGAAAAGTGACTGCTTTTACCTGAAACGAAGTCTTGCTTGTAGGAAGACACAGAGACTGGCATTTAACTCCATTTCTGACGGGAAACACATGGCACAGTTCTCATCCATGAAACACACTCTGCTTTAGAGCAAGAAGCACGCTCTTGCTTTCTAGAGTCTCTAATACAGAGGGAAACGTGAGTGTGCTTAGAACAAAAGAACTGTGTTTCCTACACACACAGACCACATCTAGTTCAAGTCTGTTTCTGAAACTGAAACAAACCACAGGTCCTCTAACATCCAATTCTTTTCAGGTAAGAGCGAGAAACATGTGAGCTTCGTGAACAATGTAGCTTCGTTTGAGATGAAAAGTGACTGCGTTTACATGAAACGATTCTTGCTTGTAGGAAGACACAGAGCCTGGCATTTAACTCCGATTCTGAAGGGAAACACAAGGCACAGTCCTCTTCCATGAAACACACTCTGCTTTAGAGCAAGAAGCACGCTCTTGCTTTATAGAGTCTCTAATACAGAGGGAAACCTGATTGTGCTCAGAACAAAAAACTGTGTTTCCTACACACGGACCATATCTAGTTCAACTCTGTTTCTGAAATTGATACAAACCACAGGTCCTCTAACATCCAATGCTTTTCAGTTAAGAGGGAGAAACGTGTGAGCTTTGTGAACAATGTAGCTTCGTTTGAGCTGAAAAGTGACTGCGTTTACCTGAAACAAAGTCTTGCTTGTAGGAAGACACACGCCTGGCATTTAACTCGGTTTCTGAAGGGAAACACACGGCACAGTTCTCATCCATGAAACACACTCTGCTTTAGAGCAAGAAGCACGCTCTTGCTTTCTAGAGTCTCTAATACAGAGGGAAACGTGAGTGTGCTCAGAGCAAAAGAACTGTGTTTCCTACACACACGGACCATGTCTAGTTCAACTCTGTTTCTGAAACTGATACAAACCACAGGTCCTCTAACATCCAATGCTTTTCAGTTAAGAGCGAGAAACGGGTGAGCTTCGTGAACAGTGTAGCTTTGTTGAGGTGAAAAGTGACTGCGTTTACCTGAAACGAAGTCTTGCTTGTAGGAAGACACACTTCTGGCATTTAACTCTGTTTCTGAAGGGAAACACACGGCACAGTTCTCATCCATGAAACACACTCTGCTTTAGAGCAAGAAGCACGCTCTTGCTTTCTAGAGTCTCTAATACAGAGGGAAACGTGATTGTGCTCAGAACAAAAGAACTGTGTTTCCTACACACACGGACCATATCTAGTTCAACTCTGTTTCTGAAACTGGTACAAACCAGAGGTGCTCTAACATCCAATGCTTTTCAGTTAAGAGCGATAAACGTGTGAGCTTCCTGAACAATGTAACTTCGTTTGAGATGAAAAGTGACTGCGTTTACATGAAACTATTCTTGCTTGTAGGAAGACACAGAACCTGGCATTTAACTCCGTTTCTGAAGGGAAACACACGGCACAGTCCTCTTCCATGAAACACACTCTGCTTTAGAGCAAGATGCACGCTCTTGCTTTATAGAGTCTCTAATACAGAGGGAAACCTGAGTGTGCTCAGAACAAAAAACTGTGTTTCCTACACACGGACCATATCTAGTTCAACTCTGTTTCTGAAACTGATACAAACCACAGGTCCTCTAACATCCAATGCTTTTCAGTTAAGAGGGAGAAACGTGTGAGCTTTGTGAACAATGTAGCTTCGTTTGAGCTGAAAAGTGACTGCGTTTACCTGAAACAAAGTCTTGCTTGTAGGAAGACACACGCCTGGCATTTAACTACGTTTCTGAAGGGAAACACAGGGCACAGTTCTCATCCATGAAACACACTCTGCTTTAGAGCAAGAAGCACGCTCTTGCTTTCTAGAGTCTCTAATACAGAGGGAAACGTGAGTGTGCTCAGAACAAAAGAACTGTGTTTCCTACACACACAGACCATATCTAGTTCAAGTCTGTTTCTGAAACTGATACAAACCACAGGTCCTCTAACATCCAATGCTTTTCAGGTAAGAGCGAGAAACGTGTGAGCTTCGTGAACAATGTAGCTTCGTTTGAGATGAAAAGTGACTGCGTTTACATGAAACGATTCTTGCTTGTAGGAAGACACAGAGTCTGGCATTTAACTCCGTTTCTGAAGGGAAATACACGGCACAGTTCTCATCCATGAAACACACTCTGCTTTAGAGCAAGAAGCACGCTCTTGCTTTCTAGAGTCTCTAATACAGAGGGAAACGTGAGTGTGCTCAGAACAAAAGAACTGTGTTTCCTACACACACGGACCATATCTAGTTCAACTCTGTTTCTAAAATTGATACAAACCACAGGTTGTCTAACATCCAATGCTTTTCAGTTAAGAGCGAGAAACATGTGAGCTTCGTGAACAATGTAGCTTCGTTTGAGCTGAAAAGTGACTGTGTTTACCTGAAAAGAAGTCTTGATTGTAGGAAGACACACGTCTGGCATTTAACTCCGTTTCTGAAGGGAAACATACGGCACAGTTCTCATCCATGAAACACACTCTGCTTTAGAGCAAGAAGCACGCTCTTGCTTTCTAGAGTCTCTAATACAGAGGGAAACGTGAGTGTGCTCAGAACAAAAGAACTGTGTTTCCTACACACACGGACCATATCTAGTTCAACTCTGTTTCTGAAACTGATACAAACCACAGGTCCTCTAACATCCAATGCTTTTCAGTTAAGAGCGAGAAACGTGTGGGCTTCGTGAACAATGTAGCTTCGTTTGAGGGGAAAAGTGACTGCGTTTACCTGAAACGATGTCTTGCTTGAAGAAAGAGACAGAGCCTGGCATTTAACTCCGCTTCTGAAGGGAAACACACGGCACAGTCCTCATCCATGAAACACACTCTGCTTTAGAGCAAGAAGCACGCTCTTGCTTTCTAGAGTCTCCACTACAGAGGGAAACGTGAGTGTGCTCTGAACAAAAAACTGTGTTTCCTACACACGGACCATATCTAGTTCAAGTCTGTTTCTGAAACTGATACAAACCACAGGTCCTCTAACATCCAATGCTTTTCAGTTAAGAGCGATAAACGTGTGAGCTTCGTGAACAATGTAGCTTCGTTTGAGATGAAAAGTGACTGCGTTTACATGAAACTATTCTTGCTTGTAGGAAGACACAGAGCCTGGCATTTAACTCCGTTTCTGAAGGGAAACACACGGCACAGTCCTCTTCCATGAAACACACTCTGCTTTAGAGCATGATGCACGCTCTTGCTTTATAGAGTCTCTAATACAGAGGGAAACCTGAGTGTGCTCAGAACAAAAAACTGTGTTTCCTACACACGGACCATATCTAGTTCAACTCTGTTTCTGAAACTGATACAAACCACAGGTCCTCTAACATCCAATGCTTTTCAGTTAAGAGCGAGAAACGGGTGAGCTTCGTGAACAGTGTAGCTTTGTTGAGGTGAAAAGTGACTGCGTTTACCTGAAACGAAGTCTTGCTTGTAGGAAGACACACTTCTGGCATTTAACTCCGTTTCTGAAGGGAAACACACGGCACAGTTCTCATCCATGAAACACACTCTGCTTTAGAGCAAGAAGCACGCTCTTGCTTTCTAGAGTCTCTAATACAGAGGGAAACGTGAGTGTGCTCAGAACAAAAGAACTGTGTTTCCTACACACACGGACCATATCTAGTTCAACTCTGTTTCTGAAACTGGTACAAACCAGAGGTGCTCTAACATCCAATGCTTTTCAGTTAAGAGCGATAAACGTGTGAGCTTCCTGAACAATGTAACTTCGTTTGAGATGAAAAGTGACTGCGTTTACATGAAACTATTCTTGCTTGTAGGAAGACACAGAACCTGGCATTTAACTCCGTTTCTGAAGGGAAACACACGGCACAGTCCTCTTCCATGAAACACACTCTGCTTTAGAGCAAGATGCACGCTCTTGCTTTATAGTGTCTCTAATACAGAGGGAAACCTGAGTGTGCTCAGAACAAAAAACTGTGTTTCCTACACACGGACCATATCTAGTTCAACTCTGTTTCTGAAACTGATACAAACCACAGGTCCTCTAACATCCAATGCTTTTCAGTTAAGAGGGAGAAACGTGTGAGCTTTGTGAACAATGTAGCTTCGTTTGAGCTGAAAAGTGACTGCGTTTACCTGAAACAAAGTCTTGCTTGTAGAAAGACACACGCCTGGCATTTAACTACGTTTCTGAAGGGAAACACAGGGCACAGTTCTCATCCATGAAACACACTCTGCTTTAGAGCAAGAAGCACGCTCTTGCTTTCTAGAGTCTCTAATACAGAGGGAAACGTGAGTGTGCTCAGAACAAAAGAACTGTGTTTCCTACACACACAGACCATATCTAGTTCAAGTCTGTTTCTGAAACTGATACAAACCACAGGTCCTCTAACATCCAATGCTTTTCAGGTAAGAGCGAGAAACGTGTGAGCTTCGTGAACAATGTAGCTTCGTTTGAGATGAAAAGTGACTGCGTTTACATGAAACGATTCTTGCTTGTAGGAAGACACAGAGTCTGGCATTTAACTCCGTTTCTGAAGGGAAATACACGGCACAGTTCTCATCCATGAAACACACTCTGCTTTAGAGCAAGAAGCACGCTCTTGCTTTCTAGAGTCTCTAATACAGAGGGAAACGTGAGTGTGCTCAGAACAAAAGAACTGTGTTTCCTACACACACGGACCATATCTAGTTCAACTCTGTTTCTAAAATTGATACAAACCACAGGTTGTCTAACATCCAATGCTTTTCAGTTAAGAGCGAGAAACATGTGAGCTTCGTGAACAATGTAGCTTCATTTGAGCTGAAAAGTGACTGTGTTTACCTGAAAAGAAGTCTTGATTGTAGGAAGACACACGTCTGGCATTTAACTCCGTTTCTGAAGGGAAACATACGGCACAGTTCTCATCCATGAAACACACTCTGCTTTAGAGCAAGAAGCACGCTCTTGCTTTCTAGAGTCTCTAATACAGAGGGAAACGTGAGTGTGCTCAGAACAAAAGAACTGTGTTTCCTACACACACGGACCATATCTAGTTCAACTCTGTTTCTGAAACTGATACAAACCACAGGTCCTCTAACATCCAATGCTTTTCAGTTAAGAGCGAGAAACATGTGGGCTTCGTGAACAATGTAGCTTCGTTTGAGGGGAAAAGTGACTGCGTTTACCTGAAACGATGTCTTGCTTGAAGAAAGAGACAGAGCCTGGCATTTAACTCCGCTTCTGAAGGGAAACACACGGCACAGTCCTCATCCATGAAACACACTCTGCTTTAGAGCAAGAAGCACGCTCTTGCTTTCTAGAGTCTCCACTACAGAGGGAAACGTGAGTGTGCTCTGAACAAAAAACTGTGTTTCCTACACACGGACCATATCTAGTTCAAGTCTGTTTCTGAAACTGATACAAACCACAGGTCCTCTAACATCCAATGCTTTTCAGTTAAGAGGGAGAAACGTGTGAGCTTTGTGAACAATGTAGCTTCGTTTGAGCTGAAAAGTGACTGCGTTTACCTGAAACAAAGTCTTGCTTGTAGGAAGACACACGCCTGGCATTTAACTACGTTTCTGAAGGGAAACACAGGGCACAGTTCTCATCCATGAAACACACTCTGCTTTAGAGCAAGAAGCACGCTCTTGCTTTCTAGAGTCTCTAATACAGAGGGAAACGTGAGTGTGCTCAGAACAAAAGAACTGTGTTTCCTACACACACAGACCATATCTAGTTCAAGTCTGTTTCTGAAACTGATACAAACCACAGGTCCTCTAACATCCAATGCTTTTCAGGTAAGAGCAAGAAACGTGTGAGCTTCGTGAACAATGTAGCTTCGTTTGAGATGAAAAGTGACTGCGTTTACATGAAACGATTCTTGCTTGTAGGAAGACACAGAGTCTGGCATTTAACTCCGTTTCTGAAGGGAAATACACGGCACAGTTCTCATCCATGAAACACACTCTGCTTTAGAGCAAGAAGCACGCTCTTGCTTTCTAGAGTCTCTAATACAGAGGGAAACGTGAGTGTGCTCAGAACAAAAGAACTGTGTTTCCTACACACACGGACCATATCTAGTTCAACTCTGTTTCTAAAATTGATACAAACCACAGGTTGTCTAACATCCAATGCTTTTCAGTTAAGAGCGAGAAACATGTGAGCTTCGTGAACAATGTAGCTTCGTTTGAGCTGAAAAGTGACTGTGTTTACCTGAAAAGAAGTCTTGATTGTAGGAAGACACACTTCTGGCATTTAACTCCGTTTCTGAAGGGAAACACACGGCACAGTTCTCATCCATGAAACACACTCTGCTTTGGAGCAAGAAGCACGCTCTTGCTTTCTAGAGTCTCTAATACAGAGGGAAACGTGAGTGTGCTCAGAACAAAAGAACTGTGTTTCCTACACACACGGACCATATCTAGTTCAACTCTGTTTCTGAAACTGATACAAACCACAGGTCCTCTAACATCCAATTCTTTTCAGGTAAGATCGAGAAACATATGAGCTTCGTGAACAATGTAGCTTTGTTTGAGCTGAAAAGTGACTGTGTTTACCTGAAACGAAGTCTTGCTTGTAGGAAGACACACGGCTGGCATTTAACTCCGTTTCTGAAGGGAAACACACGGCACAGTTCTCATCCACGAAACACACTCTGCTTTAGAGCAAGAAGCACGCTCTTGCTTTCTAGAGTCTCTAATACAGAGGGAAACGTGAGTGTGCTCAGAACAAAAGAACTGTGTTTCCTACACACACGGACCATATCTAGTTCAACTCTGTTTCTGAAACTGATACAAACCACAGGTCCTCTAACATCCAATGCTTTTCAGTTAAGAGCGATAAACGTGTGAGCATCGTGAACAATGTAGCTTCGTTTGAGATGAAAAGTGACTGCGTTTACATGAAACTATTCTTGCTTGTAGCAAGACACAGAGCCTGGCATTTAACTCCGTTTCTGAAGGGAAACACACGGCATAGTCCTCTTCCATGAAACACACTCTGCTTTAGAGCAAGATGCACGCTCTTGCTTTATAGAGTCTCTAATACAGAGGGAAACCTGAGTGTGCTCAGAACAAAAAACTGTGTTTCCTACACACGGACCATATCTAGTTCAACTCTGTTTCTGAAACTGATACAAACCACAGGTCCTCTAACATCCAATGCTTTTCAGTTAAGAGGGAGAAACGTGTGAGCTTTGTGAACAATGTAGCTTCGTTTGAGCTGAAAAGTGACTGCGTTTACCTGAAACAAAGTCTTGCTTGTAGGAAGACACACGCCTGGCATTTAACTACGTTTCTGAAGGGAAACACAGGGCACAGTTCTCATCCATGAAACACACTCTGCTTTAGAGCAAGAAGCACGCTCTTGCTTTCTAGAGTCTCTAATACAGAGGGAAACGTGAGTGTGCTCAGAACAAAAGAACTGTGTTTCCTACACACACAGACCATATCTAGTTCAAGTCTGTTTCTGAAACTGATACAAACCACAGGTCCTCTAACATCCAATGCTTTTCAGGTAAGAGCGAGAAACGTGTGAGCTTCGTGAACAATGTAGCTTCGTTTGAGATGAAAAGTGACTGCGTTTACATGAAACGATTCTTGCTTGTAGGAAGACACAGAGTCTGGCATTTAACTCCGTTTCTGAAGGGAAACATACGGCACAGATCTCATCAATGAAACACACTCTGCTTTAGAGCAAGAAGCACGCTCTTGCTTTCTAGAGTCTCTAATACAGAGGGAAACTTGAGTGTGCTCAGAACAAAAGAACTGTGTTTCCTACACACACGGACCATATCTAGTTCAACTCTGTTTCTGAAACTGATACAAACCACAGGTCCTCTAACATCCAATGCTTTTCAGTTAAGAGCGATAAACGTGTGAGCTTCGTGAACAATGTAGCTTCGTTTGAGATGAAAAGTGACTGCGTTTACATGAAACTATTCTTGCTTGTAGCAAGACACAGAGCCTGGCATTTAACTCCGTTTCTGAAGGGAAACACACGGCATAGTCCTCTTCCATGAAACACACTCTGCTTTAGAGCAAGATGCACGCTCTTGCTTTATAGAGTCTCTAATACAGAGGGAAACCTGAGTGTGCTCAGAACAAAAAACTGTGTTTCCTACACACGGACCATATCTAGTTCAACTCTGTTTCTGAAACTGATACAAACCACAGGTCCTCTAACATCCAATGCTTTTCAGTTAAGAGGGAGAAACGTGTGAGCTTTGTGAACAATGTAGCTTCGTTTGAGCTGAAAAGTGACTGCGTTTACCTGAAACAAAGTCTTGCTTGTAGGAAGACACACGCCTGGCATTTAACTACGTTTCTGAAGGGAAACACAGGGCACAGTTCTCATCCATGAAACACACTCTGCTTTAGAGCAAGAAGCACGCTCTTGCTTTCTAGAGTCTCTAATACAGAGGGAAACGTGAGTGTGCTCAGACCAAAAGGACTGTGTTTCCTACACACACGGACCATGTCTAGTTCAAGTCTGTTTCTGAAACTGATACAAACCACAGGTCCTCTAACATCCAATGCTTTTCAGGTAAGAGCGAGAAACGTGTGAGCTTCGTGAACAATGTAGCTTCGTTTGAGATGAAAAGTGACTGCGTTTACATGAAACGATTCTTGCTTGTAGGACGACACAGAGTCTGGCATTTAACTCCGTTTCTGAAGGGAAATACACGGCACAGTTCTCATCAATGAAACACACTCTGCTTTAGAGCAAGAAGCACGCTCTTGCTTTCTAGAGTCTCTAATACAGAGGGAAACGTGAGTGTGCTCAGAACAAAAGAACTGTGTTTCCTACACACACGGACCATATCTAGTTCAACTCTGTTTCTAAAATTGATACAAACCACAGGTTGTCTAACATCCAATGCTTTTCAGTTAAGAGCGAGAAACATGTGAGCTTCGTGAACAATGTAGCTTCGTTTGAGCTGAAAAGTGACTGTGTTTACCTGAAAAGACGTCTTGATTGTAGGAAGACACACGTCTGGCATTTAACTCCGTTTCTGAAGGGAAACATACGGCACAGTTCTCATCCATGAAACACACTCTGCTTTAGAGCAAGAAGCACGCTCTTGCTTTCTAGAGTCTCTAATACAGAGGGAAACGTGAGTGTGCTCAGAACAAAAGAACTGTGTTTCCTACACACACGGACCATATCTAGTTCAACTCTGTTTCTGAAACTGATACAAACCACAGGTCCTCTAACATCCAATGCTTTTCAGTTAAGAGCGAGAAACGTGTGGGCTTCGTGAACAATGTAGCTTCGTTTGAGGGGAAAAGTGACTGCGTTTACCTGAAACGATGTCTTGCTTGAAGAAAGAGACAGAGCCTGGCATTTAACTCCACTTCTGAAGGGAAACACACGGCACACTCCTCATCCATGAAACACACTCTGCTTTAGAGCAAGAAGCACGCTCTTGCTTTCTAGAGTCTCCACTACAGAGGGAAACATGAGTGTGCTCTGAACAAAAAACTGTGTTTCCTACACACGGACCATATCTAGTTCAACTCTGTTTCTGAAACTGATACAAACCACAGGTCCTCTAACATCCAATGCTTTTCAGTTAAGAGGGAGAAACGTGTGAGCTTTGTGAACAATGTAGCTTCGTTTGAGCTGAAAAGTGACTGTGTTTACCTGAAACAAAGTCTTGCTTGTAGGAAGACACACGCCTGGCATTTAACTACGTTTCTGAAGGGAAACACAGGGCACAGTTCTCATCCATGAAACACACTCTGCTTTAGAGCAAGAAGCACGCTCTTGCTTTCTAGAGTCTCTAATACAGAGGGAAACGTGAGTGTGCTCAGAACAAAAGAACTGTGTTTCCTACACACACGGACCATATCTAGTTCAACTCTGTTTCTAAAATTGATACAAACCACAGGTTGTCTAACATCCAATGCTTTTCAGTTAAGAGCGAGAAACATGTGAGCTTCGTGAACAATGTAGCTTCGTTTGAGCTGAAAAGTGACTGTGTTTACCTGAAAAGAAGTCTTGATTGTAGGAAGACACACGTCTGGCATTTAACTCCGTTTCTGAAGGGAAACATACGGCACAGTTCTCATCCATGAAACACACTCTGCTTTAGAGCAAGAAGCACGCTCTTGCTTTCTAGAGTCTCTAATACAGAGGGAAACGTGAGTGTGCTCAGAACAAAAGAACTGTGTTTCCTACACACACGGACCATATCTAGTTCAACTCTGTTTCTGAAACTGATACAAACCACAGGTCCTCTAACATCCAATGCTTTTCAGTTAAGAGCGAGAAACGTGTGGGCTTCGTGAACAATGTAGCTTCGTTTGAGGGGAAAAGTGACTGCGTTTACCTGAAACGATGTCTTGCTTGAAGAAAGAGACAGAGCCTGGCATTTAACTCCGCTTCTGAAGGGAAACACACGGCACAGTCCTCATCCATGAAACACACTCTGCTTTAGAGCAAGAAGCACGCTCTTGCTTTCTAGAGTCTCCACTACAGAGGGAA
Source organism: Onychomys leucogaster (assembly GCA_949786385.1). Classification (NCBI taxonomy): domain Eukaryota; kingdom Metazoa; phylum Chordata; class Mammalia; order Rodentia; family Cricetidae; genus Onychomys; species Onychomys leucogaster. The sequence goes on along the minus strand of CATKUP010000009.1, from coordinate 435,583 downwards.
ACGTGAGTGTGCTCTGAACAAAAAACTGTGTTTCCTACACACGGACCATATCTAGTTCAAGTCTGTTTCTGAAACTGATACAAACCACAGGTCCTCTAACATCCAATGCTTTTCAGTTAAGAGCGATAAACGTGTGAGCTTCGTGAACAATGTAGCTTCGTTTGAGATGAAAAGTGACTGCGTTTACATGAAACTATTCTTGCTTGTAGGAAGACACAGAGCCTGGCATTTAACTCCGTTTCTGAAGGGAAACACACGGCACAGTCCTCTTCCATGAAACACACTCTGCTTTAGAGCATGATGCACGCTCTTGCTTTATAGAGTCTCTAATACAGAGGGAAACCTGAGTGTGCTCAGAACAAAAAACTGTGTTTCCTACACACGGACCATATCTAGTTCAACTCTGTTTCTGAAACTGATACAAACCACAGGTCCTCTAACATCCAATGCTTTTCAGTTAAGAGGGAGAAACGTGTGAGCTTTGTGAACAATGTAGCTTCGTTTGAGCTGAAAAGTGACTGCGTTTACCTGAAACAAAGTCTTGCTTGTAGGAAGACACACCCCTGGCATTTAACTACGTTTCTGAAGGGAAACACAGGGCACAGTTCTCATCCATGAAACACACTCTGCTTTAGAGCAAGAAGCACGCTCTTGCTTTCTAGAGTCTCTAATACAGAGGGAAACGTGAGTGTGCTCAGAACAAAAGAACTGTGTTTCCTACACACACAGACCATATCTAGTTCAAGTCTGTTTCTGAAACTGATACAAACCACAGGTCCTCTAACATCCAATGCTTTTCAGGTAAGAGCAAGAAACGTGTGAGCTTCGTGAACAATGTAGCTTCGTTTGAGATGAAAAGTGACTGCGTTTACATGAAACGATTCTTGCTTGTAGGAAGACACAGAGTCTGGCATTTAACTCCGTTTCTGAAGGGAAATACAGGGCACAGTTCTCATCCATGAAACACACTCTGCTTTAGAGCAAGAAGCACGCTCTTGCTTTCTAGAGTCTCTAATACAGAGGGAAACGTGAGTGTGCTCAGAACAAAAGAACTGTGTTTCCTACACACACGGACCATATCTAGTTCAACTCTGTTTCTAAAATTGATACAAACCACAGGTTGTCTAACATCCAATGCTTTTCAGTTAAGAGCGAGAAACATGTGAGCTTCGTGAACAATGTAGCTTCGTTTGAGCTGAAAAGTGACTGTGTTTACCTGAAAAGAAGTCTTGATTGTAGGAAGACACACTTCTGGCATTTAACTCCGTTTCTGAAGGGAAACACACGGCACAGTTCTCATCCATGAAACACACTCTGCTTTAGAGCAAGAAGCACGCTCTTGCTTTCTAGAGTCTCTAATACAGAGGGAAACGTGAGTGTGCTCAGAACAAAAGAACTGTGTTTCCTACACACACGGACCATATCTAGTTCAACTCTGTTTCTGAAACTGATACAAACCACAGGTCCTCTAACATCCAATTCTTTTCAGGTAAGATCGAGAAACATATGAGCTTCGTGAACAATGTAGCTTTGTTTGAGCTGAAAAGTGACTGTGTTTACCTGAAACGAAGTCTTGCTTGTAGGAAGACACACGGCTGGCATTTAACTCCGTTTCTGAAGGGAAACACACGGCACAGTTCTCATCCACGAAACACACTCTGCTTTAGAGCAAGAAGCACGCTCTTGCTTTCTAGAGTCTCTAATACAGAGGGAAACGTGAGTGTGCTCAGAACAAAAGAACTGTGTTTCCTACACACACGGACCATATCTAGTTCAACTCTGTTTCTGAAACTGATACAAACCACAGGTCCTCTAACATCCAATGCTTTTCAGTTAAGAGCGATAAACGTGTGAGCATCGTGAACAATGTAGCTTCGTTTGAGATGAAAAGTGACTGCGTTTACATGAAACTATTCTTGCTTGTAGCAAGACACAGAGCCTGGCATTTAACTCCGTTTCTGAAGGGAAACACACGGCATAGTCCTCTTCCATGAAACACACTCTGCTTTAGAGCAAGATGCACGCTCTTGCTTTATAGAGTCTCTAATACAGAGGGAAACCTGAGTGTGCTCAGAACAAAAAACTGTGTTTCCTACACACGGACCATATCTAGTTCAACTCTGTTTCTGAAACTGATACAAACCACAGGTCCTCTAACATCCAATGCTTTTCAGTTAAGAGGGAGAAACGTGTGAGCTTTGTGAACAATGTAGCTTCGTTTGAGCTGAAAAGTGACTGCGTTTACCTGAAACAAAGTCTTGCTTGTAGGAAGACACACGCCTGGCATTTAACTACGTTTCTGAAGGGAAACACAGGGCACAGTTCTCATCCATGAAACACACTCTGCTTTAGAGCAAGAAGCACGCTCTTGCTTTCTAGAGTCTCTAATACAGAGGGAAACGTGAGTGTGCTCAGAACAAAAGAACTGTGTTTCCTACACACACAGACCATATCTAGTTCAAGTCTGTTTCTGAAACTGATACAAACCACAGGTCCTCTAACATCCAATGCTTTTCAGGTAAGAGCGAGAAACGTGTGAGCTTCGTGAACAATGTAGCTTCGTTTGAGATGAAAAGTGACTGCGTTTACATGAAACGATTCTTGCTTGTAGGAAGACACAGAGTCTGGCATTTAACTCCGTTTCTGAAGGGAAACATACGGCACAGATCTCATCAATGAAACACACTCTGCTTTAGAGCAAGAAGCACGCTCTTTTGTTTTCTAGAGTCTCTAATACAGAGGGAAACTTGAGTGTGCTCAGAACAAAAGAACTGTGTTTCCTACACACACGGACCATATCTAGTTCAACTCTGTTTCTGAAACTGATACAAACCACAGGTCCTCTAACATCCAATGCTTTTCAGTTAAGAGCGATAAACGTGTGAGCTTCGTGAACAATGTAGCTTCGTTTGAGATGAAAAGTGACTGCGTTTACATGAAACTATTCTTGCTTGTAGCAAGACACAGAGCCTGGCATTTAACTCCGTTTCTGAAGGGAAACACACGGCATAGTCCTCTTCCATGAAACACACTCTGCTTTAGAGCATGATGCACGCTCTTGCTTTATAGAGTCTCTAATACAGAGGGAAACCTGAGTGTGCTCAGAACAAAAAACTGTGTTTCCTACACACGGACCATATCTAGTTCAACTCTGTTTCTGAAACTGATACAAACCACAGGTCCTCTAACATCCAATGCTTTTCAGTTAAGAGGGAGAAACGTGTGAGCTTTGTGAACAATGTAGCTTCGTTTGAGCTGAAAAGTGACTGCGTTTACCTGAAACAAAGTCTTGCTTGTAGGAAGACACACGCCTGGCATTTAACTACGTTTCTGAAGGGAAACACAGGGCACAGTTCTCATCCATGAAACACACTCTGCTTTAGAGCAAGAAGCACGCTCTTGCTTTCTAGAGTCTCTAATACAGAGGGAAACGTGAGTGTGCTCAGAACAAAAGAACTGTGTTTCCTACACACACAGACCATATCTAGTTCAAGTCTGTTTCTGAAACTGATACAAACCACAGGTCCTCTAACATCCAATGCTTTTCAGGTAAGAGCAAGAAACGTGTGAGCTTCGTGAACAATGTAGCTTCGTTTGAGATGAAAAGTGACTGCGTTTACATGAAACGATTCTTGCTTGTAGGAAGACACAGAGTCTGGCATTTAACTCCGTTTCTGAAGGGAAATACAGGGCACAGTTCTCATCCATGAAACACACTCTGCTTTAGAGCAAGAAGCACGCTCTTGCTTTCTAGAGTCTCTAATACAGAGGGAAACGTGAGTGTGCTCAGAACAAAAGAACTGTGTTTCCTACACACACGGACCATATCTAGTTCAACTCTGTTTCTAAAATTGATACAAACCACAGGTTGTCTAACATCCAATGCTTTTCAGTTAAGAGCGAGAAACATGTGAGCTTCGTGAACAATGTAGCTTCGTTTGAGCTGAAAAGTGACTGTGTTTACCTGAAAAGAAGTCTTGATTGTAGGAAGACACACTTCTGGCATTTAACTCCGTTTCTGAAGGGAAACACACGGCACAGTTCTCATCCATGAAACACACTCTGCTTTAGAGCAAGAAGCACGCTCTTGCTTTCTAGAGTCTCTAATACAGAGGGAAACGTGAGTGTGCTCAGAACAAAAGAACTGTGTTTCCTACACACACGGACCATATCTAGTTCAACTCTGTTTCTGAAACTGATACAAACCACAGGTCCTCTAACATCCAATTCTTTTCAGGTAAGATCGAGAAACATATGAGCTTCGTGAACAATGTAGCTTTGTTTGAGCTGAAAAGTGACTGTGTTTACCTGAAACGAAGTCTTGCTTGTAGGAAGACACACGGCTGGCATTTAACTCCGTTTCTGAAGGGAAACACACGGCACAGTTCTCATCCACGAAACACACTCTGCTTTAGAGCAAGAAGCACGCTCTTGCTTTCTAGAGTCTCTAATACAGAGGGAAACGTGAGTGTGCTCAGAACAAAAGAACTGTGTTTCCTACACACACGGACCATATCTAGTTCAACTCTGTTTCTGAAACTGATACAAACCACAGGTCCTCTAACATCCAATGCTTTTCAGTTAAGAGCGATAAACGTGTGAGCATCGTGAACAATGTAGCTTCGTTTGAGATGAAAAGTGACTGCGTTTACATGAAACTATTCTTGCTTGTAGCAAGACACAGAGCCTGGCATTTAACTCCGTTTCTGAAGGGAAACACACGGCATAGTCCTCTTCCATGAAACACACTCTGCTTTAGAGCAAGATGCACGCTCTTGCTTTATAGAGTCTCTAATACAGAGGGAAACCTGAGTGTGCTCAGAACAAAAAACTGTGTTTCCTACACACGGACCATATCTAGTTCAACTCTGTTTCTGAAACTGATACAAACCACAGGTCCTCTAACATCCAATGCTTTTCAGTTAAGAGGGAGAAACGTGTGAGCTTTGTGAACAATGTAGCTTCGTTTGAGCTGAAAAGTGACTGCGTTTACCTGAAACAAAGTCTTGCTTGTAGGAAGACACACGCCTGGCATTTAACTACGTTTCTGAAGGGAAACACAGGGCACAGTTCTCATCCATGAAACACACTCTGCTTTAGAGCAAGAAGCACGCTCTTGCTTTCTAGAGTCTCTAATACAGAGGGAAACGTGAGTGTGCTCAGAACAAAAGAACTGTGTTTCCTACACACACAGACCATATCTAGTTCAAGTCTGTTTCTGAAACTGATACAAACCACAGGTCCTCTAACATCCAATGCTTTTCAGGTAAGAGCGAGAAACGTGTGAGCTTCGTGAACAATGTAGCTTCGTTTGAGATGAAAAGTGACTGCGTTTACATGAAACGATTCTTGCTTGTAGGAAGACACAGAGTCTGGCATTTAACTCCGTTTCTGAAGGGAAACATACGGCACAGATCTCATCAATGAAACACACTCTGCTTTAGAGCAAGAAGCACGCTCTTTTGTTTTCTAGAGTCTCTAATACAGAGGGAAACTTGAGTGTGCTCAGAACAAAAGAACTGTGTTTCCTACACACACGGACCATATCTAGTTCAACTCTGTTTCTGAAACTGATACAAACCACAGGTCCTCTAACATCCAATGCTTTTCAGTTAAGAGCGATAAACGTGTGAGCTTCGTGAACAATGTAGCTTCGTTTGAGATGAAAAGTGACTGCGTTTACATGAAACTATTCTTGCTTGTAGCAAGACACAGAGCCTGGCATTTAACTCCGTTTCTGAAGGGAAACACACGGCATAGTCCTCTTCCATGAAACACACTCTGCTTTAGAGCAAGATGCACGCTCTTGCTTTATAGAGTCTCTAATACAGAGGGAAACCTGAGTGTGCTCAGAACAAAAAACTGTGTTTCCTACACACGGACCATATCTAGTTCAACTCTGTTTCTGAAACTGATACAAACCACAGGTCCTCTAACATCCAATGCTTTTCAGTTAAGAGGGAGAAACGTGTGAGCTTTGTGAACAATGTAGCTTCGTTTGAGCTGAAAAGTGACTGCGTTTACCTGAAACAAAGTCTTGCTTGTAGGAAGACACACGCCTGGCATTTAACTACGTTTCTGAAGGGAAACACAGGGCACAGTTCTCATCCATGAAACACACTCTGCTTTAGAGCAAGAAGCACGCTCTTGCTTTCTAGAGTCTCTAATACAGAGGGAAACGTGAGTGTGCTCAGAGCAAAAGGACTGTGTTTCCTACACACACGGACCATGTCTAGTTCAAGTCTGTTTCTGAAACTGATACAAACCACAGGTCCTCTAACATCCAATGCTTTTCAGGTAAGAGCGAGAAACGTGTGAGCTTCGTGAACAATGTAGCTTCCTTTGAGATGAAAAGTGACTGCGTTTACATGAAACGATTCTTGCTTGTAGGACGACACAGAGTCTGGCATTTAACTCCGTTTCTGAAGGGAAATACACGGCACAGTTCTCATCAATGAAACACACTCTGCTTTAGAGCAAGAAGCACGCTCTTGCTTTCTAGAGTCTCTAATACAGAGGGAAACGTGAGTGTGCTCAGAACAAAAGAACTGTGTTTCCTACACACACGGACCATATCTAGTTCAACTCTGTTTCTAAAATTGATACAAACCACAGGTTGTCTAACATCCAATGCTTTTCAGTTAAGAGCGAGAAACATGTGAGCTTCGTGAACAATGTAGCTTCGTTTGAGCTGAAAAGTGACTGTGTTTACCTGAAAAGACGTCTTGATTGTAGGAAGACACACGTCTGGCATTTAACTCCGTTTCTGAAGGGAAACATACGGCACAGTTCTCATCCATGAAACACACTCTGCTTTAGAGCAAGAAGCACGCTCTTGCTTTCTAGAGTCTCTAATACAGAGGGAAACGTGAGTGTGTTCAGAACAAAAGAACTGTGTTTCCTACACACACGGACCATATCTAGTTCAACTCTGTTTCTGAAACTGATACAAACCACAGGTCCTCTAACATCCAATGCTTTTCAGTTAAGAGCGAGAAACGTGTGGGCTTCGTGAACAATGTAGCTTCGTTTGAGGTGAAAAGTGACTGCGTTTACCTGAAACGATGTCTTGCTTGAAGAAAGAGACAGAGCCTGGCATTTAACTCCACTTCTGAAGGGAAACACACGGCACACTCCTCATCCATGAAACACACTCTGCTTTAGAGCAAGAAGCACGCTCTTGCTTTCTAGAGTCTCCACAACAGAGGGAAACATGAGTGTGCTCTGAACAAAAAACTGTGTTTCCTACACACGGACCATATCTAGTTCAACTCTGTTTCTGAAACTGATACAAACCACAGGTCCTCTAACATCCAATGCTTTTCAGTTAAGAGGGAGAAACGTGTGAGCTTTGTGAACAATGTAGCTTCGTTTGAGCTGAAAAGTGACTGTGTTTACCTGAAACAAAGTCTTGCTTGTAGGAAGACACACGCCTGGCATTTAACTACGTTTCTGAAGGGAAACACAGGGCACAGTTCTCATCCATGAAACACACTCTGCTTTAGAGCAAGAAGCACGCTCTTGCTTTCTAGAGTCTCTAATACAGAGGGAAACGTGAGTGTGCTCAGAGCAAAAGGACTGTGTTTCCTACACACACGGACCATGTCTAGTTCAAGTCTGTTTCTGAAACTGATACAAACCACAGGTCCTCTAACATCCAATGCTTTTCAGGTAAGAGCGAGAAACGTGTGAGCTTCGTGAACAATGTAGCTTCGTTTGAGATGAAAAGTGACTGCGTTTACATGAAACGATTCTTGCTTGTAGGACGACACAGAGTCTGGCATTTAACTCCGTTTCTGAAGGGAAATACACGGCACAGTTCTCATCAATGAAACACACTCTGCTTTAGAGCAAGAAGCATGCTCTTGCTTTCTAGAGTCTCTAATACAGAGGGAAACGTGAGTGTGCTCAGAACAAAAGAACTGTGTTTCCTACACACACGGACCATATCTAGTTCAACTCTGTTTCTAAAATTGATACAAACCACAGGTTGTCTAACATCCAATGCTTTTCAGTTAAGAGCGAGAAACATGTGAGCTTCGTGAACAATGTAGCTTCGTTTGAGCTGAAAAGTGACTGTGTTTACCTGAAAAGACGTCTTGATTGTAGGAAGACACACGTCTGGCATTTAACTCCGTTTCTGAAGGGAAACATACGGCACAGTTCTCATCCATGAAACACACTCTGCTTTAGAGCAAGAAGCACGCTCTTGCTTTCTAGAGTCTCTAATACAGAGGGAAACGTGAGTGTGCTCAGAACAAAAGAACTGTGTTTCCTACACACACGGACCATATCTAGTTCAACTCTGTTTCTGAAACTGATACAAACCACAGGTCCTCTAACATCCAATGCTTTTCAGTTAAGAGCGAGAAACGTGTGGGCTTCGTGAACAATGTAGCTTCGTTTGAGGGGAAAAGTGACTGCGTTTACCTGAAACGATGTCTTGCTTGAAGAAAGAGACAGAGCCTGGCATTTAACTCCACTTCTGAAGGGAAACACACGGCACACTCCTCATCCATGAAACACACTCTGCTTTAGAGCAAGAAGCACGCTCTTGCTTTCTAGAGTCTCCACTACAGAGGGAAACATGAGTGTGCTCTGAACAAAAAACTGTGTTTCCTACACACAGACCATATCTAGTTCAAGTCTGTTTCTGAAACTGATACAAACCACAGGTCCTCTAACATCCAATGCTTTTCAGTTAAGAGGGAGAAACGTGTGAGCTTTGTGAACAATGTAGCTTCATTTGAGCTGAAAAGTGACTGCTTTTACCTGAAACGAAGTCTTGCTTGTAGGAAGACACAGAGACTGGCATTTAACTCCATTTCTGACGGGAAACACATGGCACAGTTCTCATCCATGAAACACACTCTGCTTTAGAGCAAGAAGCACGCTCTTGCTTTCTAGAGTCTCTAATACAGAGGGAAACGTGAGTGTGCTTAGAACAAAAGAACTGTGTTTCCTACACACACAGACCACATCTAGTTCAAGTCTGTTTCTGAAACTGATACAAACCACAGGTCCTCTAACATCCAATTCTTTTCAGGTAAGAGCGAGAAACATGTGAGCTTCGTGAACAATGTAGCTTCGTTTGAGATGAAAAGTGACTGCGTTTACATGAAACGATTCTTGCTTGTAGGAAGACACAGAGCCTGGCATTTAACTCCGATTCTGAAGGGAAACACACGGCACAGTCCTCTTCCATGAAACACACTCTGCTTTAGAGCAAGAAGCACGCTCTTGCTTTATAGAGTCTCTAATACAGAGGGAAACCTGATTGTGCTCAGAACAAAAAACTGTGTTTCCTACACACGGACCATATCTAGTTCAACTCTGTTTCTGAAATTGATACAAACCACAGGTCCTCTAACATCCAATGCTTTTCAGTTAAGAGGGAGAAACGTGTGAGCTTTGTGAACAATGTAGCTTCGTTTGAGCTGAAAAGTGACTGCGTTTACCTGAAACAAAGTCTTGCTTGTAGGAAGACACACGCCTGGCATTTAACTCGGTTTCTGAAGGGAAACACACGGCACAGTTCTCATCCATGAAACACACTCTGCTTTAGAGCAAGAAGCACGCTCTTGCTTTCTAGAGTCTCTAATACAGAGGGAAACGTGAGTGTGCTCAGAGCAAAAGAACTGTGTTTCCTACACACACGGACCATGTCTAGTTCAACTCTGTTTCTGAAACTGATACAAACCACAGGTCCTCTAACATCCAATGCTTTTCAGTTAAGAGCGAGAAACGGGTGAGCTTCGTGAACAGTGTAGCTTTGTTGAGGTGAAAAGTGACTGCGTTTACCTGAAACGAAGTCTTGCTTGTAGGAAGACACACTTCTGGCATTTAACTCCATTTCTGAAGGGAAACACACGGCACAGTTCTCATCCATGAAACACACTCTGCTTTAGAGCAAGAAGCACGCTCTTGCTTTCTAGAGTCTCTAATACAGAGGGAAACGTGAGTGTGCTCAGAACAAAAGAACTGTGTTTCCTACACACACGGACCATATCTAGTTCAACTCTGTTTCTGAAACTGGTTCAAACCAGAGGTCCTCTAACATCCAATGCTTTTCAGTTAAGAGCGATAAACGTGTGAGCTTCCTGAACAATGTAGCTTCGTTTGAGATGAAAAGTGACTGCGTTTACATGAAACTATTCTTGCTTGTAGCAAGACACAGAGCCTGGCATTTAACTCCGTTTCTGAAGGGAAACACATGGCACAGTCCTCTTCCATGAAACACACTCTGCTTTAGAGCAAGATGCACGCTCTTGCTTTATAGAGTCTCTAATACAGAGGGAAACCTGAGTGTGCTCAGAACAAAAAACTGTGTTTCCTACACACGGACCATATCTAGTTCAACTCTGTTTCTGAAACTGATACAAACCACAGGTCCTCTAACATCCAATGCTTTTCAGTTAAGAGGGAGAAACGTGTGAGCTTTGTGAACAATGTAGCTTCGTTTGAGCTGAAAAGTGACTGCGTTTACCTGAAACAAAGTCTTGCTTGTAGGAAGACACACGCCTGGCATTTAAATACGTTTCTGATTGGAAACACAGGGCACAGTTCTCATCCATGAAACACACTCTGCTTTAGAGCAAGAAGCACGCTCTTGCTTTCTAGAGTCTCTAATACAGAGGGAAACGTGAGTGTGCTCAGAACAAAAGAACTGTGTTTCCTACACACACAGACCATATCTAGTTCAAGTCTGTTTCTGAAACTGATACAAACCACAGGTCCTCTAACATCCAATGCTTTTCAGGTAAGAGCGAGAAACGTGTGAGCTTCGTGAACAATGTAGCTTCGTTTGAGATGAAAAGTGACCTCGTTTACATGAAACGATTCTTGCTTGTAGGAAGACACAGAGTCTGGCATTTAACTCCGTTTCTGAAGGGAAATACACGGCACAGTTCTCATCCATGAAACACACTCTGCTTTAGAGCAAGAAGCACGCTCTTGCTTTCTAGAGTCTCTAATACAGAGGGAAACGTGAGTGTGCTCAGAACAAAAGAACTGTGTTTCCTACACACACGGACCATATCTAGTTCAACTCTGTTTCTAAAATTGATACAAACCACAGGTTGTCTAACATCCAATGCTTTTCAGTTAAGAGCGAGAAACATGTGAGCTTCGTGAACAATGTAGCTTCGTTTGAGCTGAAAAGTGACTGTGTTTACCTGAAAAGAAGTCTTGATTGTAGGAAGACACACTTCTGGCATTTAACTCCGTTTCTGAAGGGAAACACACGGCACAGTTCTCATCCATGAAACACACTCTGCTTTAGAGCAAGAAGCACGCTCTTGCTTTCTAGAGTCTCTAATACAGAGGGAAACGTGAGTGTGCTCAGAACAAAAGAACTGTGTTTCCTACACACACGGACCATATCTAGTTCAACTCTGTTTCTGAAACTGATACAAACCACAGGTCCTCTAACATCCAATTCTTTTCAGGTAAGATCGAGAAACATATGAGCTTCGTGAACAATGTAGCTTTGTTTGAGCTGAAAAGTGACTGTGTTTACCTGAAACGAAGTCTTGCTTGTAGGAAGACACACGGCTGGCATTTAACTCCGTTTCTGAAGGGAAACACACGGCACAGTTCTCATCCACGAAACACACTCTGCTTTAGAGCAAGAAGCACGCTCTTGCTTTCTAGAGTCTCTAATACAGAGGGAAACGTGAGTGTGCTCAGAACAAAAGAACTGTGTTTCCTACACACACGGACCATATCTAGTTCAACTCTGTTTCTGAAACTGATACAAACCACAGGTCCTCTAACATCCAATGCTTTTCAGTTAAGAGCGATAAACGTGTGAGCATCGTGAACAATGTAGCTTCGTTTGAGATGAAAAGTGACTGCGTTTACATGAAACTATTCTTGCTTGTAGCAAGACACAGAGCCTGGCATTTAACTCCGTTTCTGAAGGGAAACACACGGCACAGTTCTCATCAATGAAACACACTCTGCTTTAGAGCAAGAAGCATGCTCTTGCTTTCTAGAGTCTCTAATACAGAGGGAAACGTGAGTGTGCTCAGAACAAAAGAACTGTGTTTCCTACACACACGGACCATATCTAGTTCAACTCTGTTTCTAAAATTGATACAAACCACAGGTTGTCTAACATCCAATGCTTTTCAGTTAAGAGCGAGAAACATGTGAGCTTCGTGAACAATGTAGCTTCGTTTGAGCTGAAAAGTGACCGTGTTTACCTGAAAAGACGTCTTGATTGTAGGAAGACACACGTCTGGCATTTAACTCCGTTTCTGAAGGGAAACATACGGCACAGTTCTCATCCATGAAACACACTCTGCTTTAGAGCAAGAAGCACGCTCTTGCTTTCTAGAGTCTCTAATACAGAGGGAAACGTGAGTGTGCTCAGAACAAAAGAACTGTGTTTCCTACACACACGGACCATATCTAGTTCAACTCTGTTTCTGAAACTGATACAAACCACAGGTCCTCTAACATCCAATGCTTTTCAGTTAAGAGCGAGAAACGTGTGGGCTTCGTGAACAATGTAGCTTCGTTTGAGGGGAAAAGTGACTGCGTTTACCTGAAACGATGTCTTGCTTGAAGAAAGAGACAGAGCCTGGCATTTAACTCCACTTCTGAAGGGAAACACACGGCACACTCCTCATCCATGAAACACACTCTGCTTTAGAGCAAGAAGCACGCTCTTGCTTTCTAGAGTCTCCACTACAGAGGGAAACATGAGTGTGCTCTGAACAAAAAACTGTGTTTCCTACACACAGACCATATCTAGTTCAAGTCTGTTTCTGAAACTGATACAAACCACAGGTCCTCTAACATCCAATGCTTTTCAGTTAAGAGGGAGAAACGTGTGAGCTTTGTGAACAATGTAGCTTCATTTGAGCTGAAAAGTGACTGCTTTTACCTGAAACGAAGTCTTGCTTGTAGGAAGACACAGAGACTGGCATTTAACTCCATTTCTGACGGGAAACACATGGCACAGTTCTCATCCATGAAACACACTCTGCTTTAGAGCAAGAAGCACGCTCTTGCTTTCTAGAGTCTCTAATACAGAGGGAAACGTGAGTGTGCTTAGAACAAAAGAACTGTGTTTCCTACACACACAGACCACATCTAGTTCAAGTCTGTTTCTGAAACTGATACAAACCACAGGTCCTCTAACATCCAATTCTTTTCAGGTAAGAGCGAGAAACATGTGAGCTTCGTGAACAATGTAGCTTCGTTTGAGATGAAAAGTGACTGCGTTTACATGAAACGATTCTTGCTTGTAGGAAGACACAGAGCCTGGCATTTAACTCCGATTCTGAAGGGAAACACACGGCACAGTCCTCTTCCATGAAACACACTCTGCTTTAGAGCAAGAAGCACGCTCTTGCTTTATAGAGTCTCTAATACAGAGGGAAACCTGATTGTGCTCAGAACAAAAAACTGTGTTTCCTACACACGGACCATATCTAGTTCAACTCTGTTTCTGAAATTGATACAAACCACAGGTCCTCTAACATCCAATGCTTTTCAGTTAAGAGGGAGAAACGTGTGAGCTTTGTGAACAATGTAGCTTCGTTTGAGCTGAAAAGTGACTGCGTTTACCTGAAACAAAGTCTTGCTTGTAGGAAGACACACGCCTGGCATTTAACTCGGTTTCTGAAGGGAAACACACGGCACAGTTCTCATCCATGAAACACACTCTGCTTTAGAGCAAGAAGCACGCTCTTGCTTTCTAGAGTCTCTAATACAGAGGGAAACGTGAGTGTGCTCAGAGCAAAAGAACTGTGTTTCCTACACACACGGACCATGTCTAGTTCAACTCTGTTTCTGAAACTGATACAAACCACAGGTCCTCTAACATCCAATGCTTTTCAGTTAAGAGCGAGAAACGGGTGAGCTTCGTGAACAGTGTAGCTTTGTTGAGGTGAAAAGTGACTGCGTTTACCTGAAACGAAGTCTTGCTTGTAGGAAGACACACTTCTGGCATTTAACTCCATTTCTGAAGGGAAACACACGGCACAGTTCTCATCCATGAAACACACTCTGCTTTAGAGCAAGAAGCACGCTCTTGCTTTCTAGAGTCTCTAATACAGAGGGAAACGTGAGTGTGCTCAGAACAAAAGAACTGTGTTTCCTACACACACGGACCATATCTAGTTCAACTCTGTTTCTGAAACTGGTTCAAACCAGAGGTCCTCTAACATCCAATGCTTTTCAGTTAAGAGCGATAAACGTGTGAGCTTCCTGAACAATGTAGCTTCGTTTGAGATGAAAAGTGACTGCGTTTACATGAAACTATTCTTGCTTGTAGCAAGACACAGAGCCTGGCATTTAACTCCGTTTCTGAAGGGAAACACATGGCACAGTCCTCTTCCATGAAACACACTCTGCTTTAGAGCAAGATGCACGCTCTTGCTTTATAGAGTCTCTAATACAGAGGGAAACCTGAGTGTGCTCAGAACAAAAAACTGTGTTTCCTACACACGGACCATATCTAGTTCAACTCTGTTTCTGAAACTGATACAAACCACAGGTCCTCTAACATCCAATGCTTTTCAGTTAAGAGGGAGAAACGTGTGAGCTTTGTGAACAATGTAGCTTCGTTTGAGCTGAAAAGTGACTGCGTTTACCTGAAACAAAGTCTTGCTTGTAGGAAGACACACGCCTGGCATTTAAATACGTTTCTGATTGGAAACACAGGGCACAGTTCTCATCCATGAAACACACTCTGCTTTAGAGCAAGAAGCACGCTCTTGCTTTCTAGAGTCTCTAATACAGAGGGAAACGTGAGTGTGCTCAGAACAAAAGAACTGTGTTTCCTACACACACAGACCATATCTAGTTCAAGTCTGTTTCTGAAACTGATACAAACCACAGGTCCTCTAACATCCAATGCTTTTCAGGTAAGAGCGAGAAACGTGTGAGCTTCGTGAACAATGTAGCTTCGTTTGAGATGAAAAGTGACCTCGTTTACATGAAACGATTCTTGCTTGTAGGAAGACACAGAGTCTGGCATTTAACTCCGTTTCTGAAGGGAAATACACGGCACAGTTCTCATCCATGAAACACACTCTGCTTTAGAGCAAGAAGCACGCTCTTGCTTTCTAGAGTCTCTAATACAGAGGGAAACGTGAGTGTGCTCAGAACAAAAGAACTGTGTTTCCTACACACACGGACCATATCTAGTTCAACTCTGTTTCTAAAATTGATACAAACCACAGGTTGTCTAACATCCAATGCTTTTCAGTTAAGAGCGAGAAACATGTGAGCTTCGTGAACAATGTAGCTTCGTTTGAGCTGAAAAGTGACTGTGTTTACCTGAAAAGAAGTCTTGATTGTAGGAAGACACACTTCTGGCATTTAACTCCGTTTCTGAAGGGAAACACACGGCACAGTTCTCATCCATGAAACACACTCTGCTTTAGAGCAAGAAGCACGCTCTTGCTTTCTAGAGTCTCTAATACAGAGGGAAACGTGAGTGTGCTCAGAACAAAAGAACTGTGTTTCCTACACACACGGACCATATCTAGTTCAACTCTGTTTCTGAAACTGATACAAACCACAGGTCCTCTAACATCCAATTCTTTTCAGGTAAGATCGAGAAACATATGAGCTTCGTGAACAATGTAGCTTTGTTTGAGCTGAAAAGTGACTGTGTTTACCTGAAACGAAGTCTTGCTTGTAGGAAGACACACGGCTGGCATTTAACTCCGTTTCTGAAGGGAAACACACGGCACAGTTCTCATCCACGAAACACACTCTGCTTTAGAGCAAGAAGCACGCTCTTGCTTTCTAGAGTCTCTAATACAGAGGGAAACGTGAGTGTGCTCAGAACAAAAGAACTGTGTTTCCTACACACACGGACCATATCTAGTTCAACTCTGTTTCTGAAACTGATACAAACCACAGGTCCTCTAACATCCAATGCTTTTCAGTTAAGAGCGATAAACGTGTGAGCATCGTGAACAATGTAGCTTCGTTTGAGATGAAAAGTGACTGCGTTTACATGAAACTATTCTTGCTTGTAGCAAGACACAGAGCCTGGCATTTAACTCCGTTTCTGAAGGGAAACACACGGCATAGTCCTCTTCCATGAAACACACTCTGCTTTAGAGCAAGATGCACGCTCTTGCTTTATAGAGTCTCTAATACAGAGGGAAACCTGAGTGTGCTCAGAACAAAAAACTGTGTTTCCTACACACGGACCATATCTAGTTCAACTCTGTTTCTGAAACTGATACAAACCACAGGTCCTCTAACATCCAATGCTTTTCAGTTAAGAGGGAGAAACGTGTGAGCTTTGTGAACAATGTAGCTTCGTTTGAGCTGAAAAGTGACTGCGTTTACCTGAAACAAAGTCTTGCTTGTAGGAAGACACACGCCTGGCATTTAACTACGTTTCTGAAGGGAAACACAGGGCACAGTTCTCATCCATGAAACACACTCTGCTTTAGAGCAAGAAGCACGCTCTTGCTTTCTAGAGTCTCTAATACAGAGGGAAACGTGAGTGTGCTCAGAACAAAAGAACTGTGTTTCCTACACACACAGACCATATCTAGTTCAAGTCTGTTTCTGAAACTGATACAAACCACAGGTCCTCTAACATCCAATGCTTTTCAGGTAAGAGCGAGAAACGTGTGAGCTTCGTGAACAATGTAGCTTCGTTTGAGATGAAAAGTGACTGCGTTTACATGAAACGATTCTTGCTTGTAGGAAGACACAGAGTCTGGCATTTAACTCCGTTTCTGAAGGGAAACATACGGCACAGATCTCATCAATGAAACACACTCTGCTTTAGAGCAAGAAGCACGCTCTTTTGTTTTCTAGAGTCTCTAATACAGAGGGAAACTTGAGTGTGCTCAGAACAAAAGAACTGTGTTTCCTACACACACGGACCATATCTAGTTCAACTCTGTTTCTGAAACTGATACAAACCACAGGTCCTCTAACATCCAATGCTTTTCAGTTAAGAGCGATAAACGTGTGAGCTTCGTGAACAATGTAGCTTCGTTTGAGATGAAAAGTGACTGCGTTTACATGAAACTATTCTTGCTTGTAGCAAGACACAGAGCCTGGCATTTAACTCCGTTTCTGAAGGGAAACACACGGCATAGTCCTCTTCCATGAAACACACTCTGCTTTAGAGCATGATGCACGCTCTTGCTTTATAGAGTCTCTAATACAGAGGGAAACCTGAGTGTGCTCAGAACAAAAAACTGTGTTTCCTACACACGGACCATATCTAGTTCAACTCTGTTTCTGAAACTGATACAAACCACAGGTCCTCTAACATCCAATGCTTTTCAGTTAAGAGGGAGAAACGTGTGAGCTTTGTGAACAATGTAGCTTCGTTTGAGCTGAAAAGTGACTGCGTTTACCTGAAACAAAGTCTTGCTTGTAGGAAGACACACGCCTGGCATTTAACTACGTTTCTGAAGGGAAACACAGGGCACAGTTCTCATCCATGAAACACACTCTGCTTTAGAGCAAGAAGCACGCTCTTGCTTTCTAGAGTCTCTAATACAGAGGGAAACGTGAGTGTGCTCAGAACAAAAGAACTGTGTTTCCTACACACACAGACCATATCTAGTTCAAGTCTGTTTCTGAAACTGATACAAACCACAGGTCCTCTAACATCCAATGCTTTTCAGGTAAGAGCAAGAAACGTGTGAGCTTCGTGAACAATGTAGCTTCGTTTGAGATGAAAAGTGACTGCGTTTACATGAAACGATTCTTGCTTGTAGGAAGACACAGAGTCTGGCATTTAACTCCGTTTCTGAAGGGAAATACAGGGCACAGTTCTCATCCATGAAACACACTCTGCTTTAGAGCAAGAAGCACGCTCTTGCTTTCTAGAGTCTCTAATACAGAGGGAAACGTGAGTGTGCTCAGAACAAAAGAACTGTGTTTCCTACACACACGGACCATATCTAGTTCAACTCTGTTTCTAAAATTGATACAAACCACAGGTTGTCTAACATCCAATGCTTTTCAGTTAAGAGCGAGAAACATGTGAGCTTCGTGAACAATGTAGCTTCGTTTGAGCTGAAAAGTGACTGTGTTTACCTGAAAAGAAGTCTTGATTGTAGGAAGACACACTTCTGGCATTTAACTCCGTTTCTGAAGGGAAACACACGGCACAGTTCTCATCCATGAAACACACTCTGCTTTAGAGCAAGAAGCACGCTCTTGCTTTCTAGAGTCTCTAATACAGAGGGAAACGTGAGTGTGCTCAGAACAAAAGAACTGTGTTTCCTACACACACGGACCATATCTAGTTCAACTCTGTTTCTGAAACTGATACAAACCACAGGTCCTCTAACATCCAATTCTTTTCAGGTAAGATCGAGAAACATATGAGCTTCGTGAACAATGTAGCTTTGTTTGAGCTGAAAAGTGACTGTGTTTACCTGAAACGAAGTCTTGCTTGTAGGAAGACACACGGCTGGCATTTAACTCCGTTTCTGAAGGGAAACACACGGCAAAGTTCTCATCCACGAAACACACTCTGCTTTAGAGCAAGAAGCACGCTCTTGCTTTCTAGAGTCTCTAATACAGAGGGAAACGTGAGTGTGCTCAGAACAAAAGAACTGTGTTTCCTACACACACGGACCATATCTAGTTCAACTCTGTTTCTGAAACTGATACAAACCACAGGTCCTCTAACATCCAATGCTTTTCAGTTAAGAGCGATAAACGTGTGAGCATCGTGAACAATGTAGCTTCGTTTGAGATGAAAAGTGACTGCGTTTACATGAAACTATTCTTGCTTGTAGCAAGACACAGAGCCTGGCATTTAACTCCGTTTCTGAAGGGAAACACACGGCATAGTCCTCTTCCATGAAACACACTCTGCTTTAGAGCAAGATGCACGCTCTTGCTTTATAGAGTCTCTAATACAGAGGGAAACCTGAGTGTGCTCAGAACAAAAAACTGTGTTTCCTACACACGGACCATATCTAGTTCAACTCTGTTTCTGAAACTGATACAAACCACAGGTCCTCTAACATCCAATGCTTTTCAGTTAAGAGGGAGAAACGTGTGAGCTTTGTGAACAATGTAGCTTCGTTTGAGCTGAAAAGTGACTGCGTTTACCTGAAACAAAGTCTTGCTTGTAGGAAGACACACGCCTGGCATTTAACTACGTTTCTGAAGGGAAACACAGGGCACAGTTCTCATCCATGAAACACACTCTGCTTTAGAGCAAGAAGCACGCTCTTGCTTTCTAGAGTCTCTAATACAGAGGGAAACGTGAGTGTGCTCAGAACAAAAGAACTGTGTTTCCTACACACACAGACCATATCTAGTTCAAGTCTGTTTCTGAAACTGATACAAACCACAGGTCCTCTAACATCCAATGCTTTTCAGGTAAGAGCGAGAAACGTGTGAGCTTCGTGAACAATGTAGCTTCGTTTGAGATGAAAAGTGACTGCGTTTACATGAAACGATTCTTGCTTGTAGGAAGACACAGAGTCTGGCATTTAACTCCGTTTCTGAAGGGAAACATACGGCACAGATCTCATCAATGAAACACACTCTGCTTTAGAGCAAGAAGCACGCTCTTTTGTTTTCTAGAGTCTCTAATACAGAGGGAAACTTGAGTGTGCTCAGAACAAAAGAACTGTGTTTCCTACACACACGGACCATATCTAGTTCAACTCTGTTTCTGAAACTGATACAAACCACAGGTCCTCTAACATCCAATGCTTTTCAGTTAAGAGCGATAAACGTGTGAGCTTCGTGAACAATGTAGCTTCGTTTGAGATGAAAAGTGACTGCGTTTACATGAAACTATTCTTGCTTGTAGCAAGACACAGAGCCTGGCATTTAACTCCGTTTCTGAAGGGAAACACACGGCATAGTCCTCTTCCATGAAACACACTCTGCTTTAGAGCAAGATGCACGCTCTTGCTTTATAGAGTCTCTAATACAGAGGGAAACCTGAGTGTGCTCAGAACAAAAAACTGTGTTTCCTACACACGGACCATATCTAGTTCAACTCTGTTTCTGAAACTGATACAAACCACAGGTCCTCTAACATCCAATGCTTTTCAGTTAAGAGGGAGAAACGTGTGAGCTTTGTGAACAATGTAGCTTCGTTTGAGCTGAAAAGTGACTGCGTTTACCTGAAACAAAGTCTTGCTTGTAGGAAGACACACGCCTGGCATTTAACTACGTTTCTGAAGGGAAACACAGGGCACAGTTCTCATCCATGAAACACACTCTGCTTTAGAGCAAGAAGCACGCTCTTGCTTTCTAGAGTCTCTAATACAGAGGGAAACGTGAGTGTGCTCAGAGCAAAAGGACTGTGTTTCCTACACACACGGACCATGTCTAGTTCAAGTCTGTTTCTGAAACTGATACAAACCACAGGTCCTCTAACATCCAATGCTTTTCAGGTAAGAGCGAGAAACGTGTGAGCTTCGTGAACAATGTAGCTTCCTTTGAGATGAAAAGTGACTGCGTTTACATGAAACGATTCTTGCTTGTAGGACGACACAGAGTCTGGCATTTAACTCCGTTTCTGAAGGGAAATACACGGCACAGTTCTCATCAATGAAACACACTCTGCTTTAGAGCAAGAAGCACGCTCTTGCTTTCTAGAGTCTCTAATACAGAGGGAAACGTGAGTGTGCTCAGAACAAAAGAACTGTGTTTCCTACACACACGGACCATATCTAGTTCAACTCTGTTTCTAAAATTGATACAAACCACAGGTTGTCTAACATCCAATGCTTTTCAGTTAAGAGCGAGAAACATGTGAGCTTCGTGAACAATGTAGCTTCGTTTGAGCTGAAAAGTGACTGTGTTTACCTGAAAAGACGTCTTGATTGTAGGAAGACACACGTCTGGCATTTAACTCCGTTTCTGAAGGGAAACATACGGCACAGTTCTCATCCATGAAACACACTCTGCTTTAGAGCAAGAAGCACGCTCTTGCTTTCTAGAGTCTCTAATACAGAGGGAAACGTGAGTGTGTTCAGAACAAAAGAACTGTGTTTCCTACACACACGGACCATATCTAGTTCAACTCTGTTTCTGAAACTGATACAAACCACAGGTCCTCTAACATCCAATGCTTTTCAGTTAAGAGCGAGAAACGTGTGGGCTTCGTGAACAATGTAGCTTCGTTTGAGGTGAAAAGTGACTGCGTTTACCTGAAACGATGTCTTGCTTGAAGAAAGAGACAGAGCCTGGCATTTAACTCCACTTCTGAAGGGAAACACACGGCACACTCCTCATCCATGAAACACACTCTGCTTTAGAGCAAGAAGCACGCTCTTGCTTTCTAGAGTCTCCACAACAGAGGGAAACATGAGTGTGCTCTGAACAAAAAACTGTGTTTCCTACACACGGACCATATCTAGTTCAACTCTGTTTCTGAAACTGATACAAACCACAGGTCCTCTAACATCCAATGCTTTTCAGTTAAGAGGGAGAAACGTGTGAGCTTTGTGAACAATGTAGCTTCGTTTGAGCTGAAAAGTGACTGTGTTTACCTGAAACAAAGTCTTGCTTGTAGGAAGACACACGCCTGGCATTTAACTACGTTTCTGAAGGGAAACACAGGGCACAGTTCTCATCCATGAAACACACTCTGCTTTAGAGCAAGAAGCACGCTCTTGCTTTCTAGAGTCTCTAATACAGAGGGAAACGTGAGTGTGCTCAGAGCAAAAGGACTGTGTTTCCTACACACACGGACCATGTCTAGTTCAAGTCTGTTTCTGAAACTGATACAAACCACAGGTCCTCTAACATCCAATGCTTTTCAGGTAAGAGCGAGAAACGTGTGAGCTTCGTGAACAATGTAGCTTCGTTTGAGATGAAAAGTGACTGCGTTTACATGAAACGATTCTTGCTTGTAGGACGACACAGAGTCTGGCATTTAACTCCGTTTCTGAAGGGAAATACACGGCACAGTTCTCATCAATGAAACACACTCTGCTTTAGAGCAAGAAGCATGCTCTTGCTTTCTAGAGTCTCTAATACAGAGGGAAACGTGAGTGTGCTCAGAACAAAAGAACTGTGTTTCCTACACACACGGACCATATCTAGTTCAACTCTGTTTCTAAAATTGATACAAACCATAGGTTGTCTAACATCCAATGCTTTTCAGTTAAGAGCGAGAAACATGTGAGCTTCGTGAACAATGTAGCTTCGTTTGAGCTGAAAAGTGACTGTGTTTACCTGAAAAGACGTCTTGATTGTAGGAAGACACACGTCTGGCATTTAACTCCGTTTCTGAAGGGAAACATACGGCACAGTTCTCATCCATGAAACACACTCTGCTTTAGAGCAAGAAGCACGCTCTTGCTTTCTAGAGTCTCTAATACAGAGGGAAACGTGAGTGTGCTCAGAACAAAAGAACTGTGTTTCCTACACACACGGACCATATCTAGTTCAACTCTGTTTCTGAAACTGATACAAACCACAGGTCCTCTAACATCCAATGCTTTTCAGTTAAGAGCGAGAAACGTGTGGGCTTCGTGAACAATGTAGCTTCGTTTGAGGGGAAAAGTGACTGCGTTTACCTGAAACGATGTCTTGCTTGAAGAAAGAGACAGAGCCTGGCATTTAACTCCACTTCTGAAGGGAAACACACGGCACACTCCTCATCCATGAAACACACTCTGCTTTAGAGCAAGAAGCACGCTCTTGCTTTCTAGAGTCTCCACTACAGAGGGAAACATGAGTGTGCTCTGAACAAAAAACTGTGTTTCCTACACACAGACCATATCTAGTTCAAGTCTGTTTCTGAAACTGATACAAACCACAGGTCCTCTAACATCCAATGCTTTTCAGTTAAGAGGGAGAAACGTGTGAGCTTTGTGAACAATGTAGCTTCATTTGAGCTGAAAAGTGACTGCTTTTACCTGAAACGAAGTCTTGCTTGTAGGAAGACACAGAGACTGGCATTTAACTCCATTTCTGACGGGAAACACATGGCACAGTTCTCATCCATGAAACACACTCTGCTTTAGAGCAAGAAGCACGCTCTTGCTTTCTAGAGTCTCTAATACAGAGGGAAACGTGAGTGTGCTTAGAACAAAAGAACTGTGTTTCCTACACACACAGACCACATCTAGTTCAAGTCTGTTTCTGAAACTGATACAAACCACAGGTCCTCTAACATCCAATTCTTTTCAGGTAAGAGCGAGAATCATGTGAGCTTCGTGAACAATGTAGCTTCGTTTGAGATGAAAAGTGACTGCGTTTACATGAAACGATTCTTGCTTGTAGGAAGACACAGAGCCTGGCATTTAACTCCGATTCTGAAGGGAAACACACGGCACAGTCCTCTTCCATGAAACACACTCTGCTTTAGAGCAAGAAGCACGCTCTTGCTTTATAGAGTCTCTAATACAGAGGGAAACCTGATTGTGCTCAGAACAAAAAACTGTGTTTCCTACACACGGACCATATCTAGTTCAACTCTGTTTCTGAAATTGATACAAACCACAGGTCCTCTAACATCCAATGCTTTTCAGTTAAGAGGGAGAAACGTGTGAGCTTTGTGAACAATGTAGCTTCGTTTGAGCTGAAAAGTGACTGCGTTTACCTGAAACAAAGTCTTGCTTGTAGGAAGACACACGCCTGGCATTTAACTCGGTTTCTGAAGGGAAACACACGGCACAGTTCTCATCCATGAAACACACTCTGCTTTAGAGCAAGAAGCACGCTCTTGCTTTCTAGAGTCTCTAATACAGAGGGAAACGTGAGTGTGCTCAGAGCAAAAGAACTGTGTTTCCTACACACACGGACCATGTCTAGTTCAACTCTGTTTCTGAAACTGATACAAACCACAGGTCCTCTAACATCCAATGCTTTTCAGTTAAGAGCGAGAAACGGGTGAGCTTCGTGAACAGTGTAGCTTTGTTGAGGTGAAAAGTGACTGCGTTTACCTGAAACGAAGTCTTGCTTGTAGGAAGACACACTTCTGGCATTTAACTCCATTTCTGAAGGGAAACACACGGCACAGTTCTCATCCATGAAACACACTCTGCTTTAGAGCAAGAAGCACGCTCTTGCTTTCTAGAGTCTCTAATACAGAGGGAAACGTGAGTGTGCTCAGAACAAAAGAACTGTGTTTCCTACACACACGGACCATATCTAGTTCAACTCTGTTTCTGAAACTGGTTCAAACCAGAGGTCCTCTAACATCCAATGCTTTTCAGTTAAGAGCGATAAACGTGTGAGCTTCCTGAACAATGTAGCTTCGTTTGAGATGAAAAGTGACTGCGTTTACATGAAACTATTCTTGCTTGTAGCAAGACACAGAGCCTGGCATTTAACTCCGTTTCTGAAGGGAAACACATGGCACAGTCCTCTTCCATGAAACACACTCTGCTTTAGAGCAAGATGCACGCTCTTGCTTTATAGAGTCTCTAATACAGAGGGAAACCTGAGTGTGCTCAGAACAAAAAACTGTGTTTCCTACACACGGACCATATCTAGTTCAACTCTGTTTCTGAAACTGATACAAACCACAGGTCCTCTAACATCCAATGCTTTTCAGTTAAGAGGGAGAAACGTGTGAGCTTTGTGAACAATGTAGCTTCGTTTGAGCTGAAAAGTGACTGCGTTTACCTGAAACAAAGTCTTGCTTGTAGGAAGACACACGCCTGGCATTTAAATACGTTTCTGATTGGAAACACAGGGCACAGTTCTCATCCATGAAACACACTCTGCTTTAGAGCAAGAAGCACGCTCTTGCTTTCTAGAGTCTCTAATACAGAGGGAAACGTGAGTGTGCTCAGAACAAAAGAACTGTGTTTCCTACACACACAGACCATATCTAGTTCAAGTCTGTTTCTGAAACTGATACAAACCACAGGTCCTCTAACATCCAATGCTTTTCAGGTAAGAGCGAGAAACGTGTGAGCTTCGTGAACAATGTAGCTTCGTTTGAGATGAAAAGTGACCTCGTTTACATGAAACGATTCTTGCTTGTAGGAAGACACAGAGTCTGGCATTTAACTCCGTTTCTGAAGGGAAATACACGGCACAGTTCTCATCCATGAAACACACTCTGCTTTAGAGCAAGAAGCACGCTCTTGCTTTCTAGAGTCTCTAATACAGAGGGAAACGTGAGTGTGCTCAGAACAAAAGAACTGTGTTTCCTACACACACGGACCATATCTAGTTCAACTCTGTTTCTAAAATTGATACAAACCACAGGTTGTCTAACATCCAATGCTTTTCAGTTAAGAGCGAGAAACATGTGAGCTTCGTGAACAATGTAGCTTCGTTTGAGCTGAATAGTGACTGTGTTTACCTGAAAAGAAGTCTTGATTGTAGGAAGACACACGTCTGGCATTTAACTCCGTTTCTGAAGGGAAACATACGGCACAGTTCTCATCCATGAAACACACTCTGCTTTAGAGCAAGAAGCACGCTCTTGCTTTCTAGAGTCTCTAATACAGAGGGAAACGTGAGTGTGCTCAGAACAAAAGAACTGTGTTTCCTACACACACGGACCATATCTAGTTCAACTCTGTTTCTGAAACTGATACAAACCACAGGTCCTCTAACATCCAATGCTTTTCAGTTAAGAGCGAGAAACGTGTGGGCTTCGTGAACAATGTAGCTTCGTTTGAGGGGAAAAGTGACTGCGTTTACCTGAAACGATGTCTTGCTTGAAGAAAGAGACAGAGCCTGGCATTTAACTCCGCTTCTGAAGGGAAACACACGGCACAGTCCTCATCCATGAAACACACTCTGCTTTAGAGCAAGAAGCACGCTCTTGCTTTCTAGAGTCTCCACTACAGAGGGAAACGTGAGTGTGCTCTGAACAAAAAACTGTGTTTCCTACACACGGACCATATCTAGTTCAAGTCTGTTTCTGAAACTGATACAAACCACAGGTCCTCTAACATCCAATGCTTTTCAGTTAAGAGGGAGAAACGTGTGAGCTTTGTGAACAATGTAGCTTCATTTGAGCTGAAAAGTGACTGCTTTTACCTGAAACGAAGTCTTGCTTGTAGGAAGACACAGAGACTGGCATTTAACTCCATTTCTGACGGGAAACACATGGCACAGTTCTCATCCATGAAACACACTCTGCTTTAGAGCAAGAAGCACGCTCTTGGTTTCTAGAGTCTCTAATACAGAGGGAAACGTGAGTGTGCTTAAAACAAAAGAACTGTGTTTCCTACACACACAGACCACATCTAGTTCAAGTCTGTTTCTGAAACTGATACAAACCACAGGTCCTCTAACATCCAATTCTTTTCAAGTAAGATCGAGAAACATGTGAGCTTCGTGAACAATGTAGCTTCGTTTGAGCTGAAAAGTGACTGTGTTTACCTGAAACGAAGTCTTGCTTGTAGGAAGACACACGGCTGGCATTTAACTCTGTTTCTGAAGGGAAACACACGGCGCAGTTCTCATCCATGAAACACACTCTGCTTTAGAGCAAGAAGCACGCTCTTGCTTTCTAGAGTCTCTAATACAGAGGGAAACGTGAGTGTGCTCAGAACAAAAGAACTGTGTTTCCTACACACACGGACCATATCTAGTTCAACTCTGTTTCTGAAACTGATACAAACCACAGGTCCTCTAACATTCAATGCTTTTCAGTTAAGAGCGATAAACGTGTGAGCTTCGTGAACAATGTAGCTTCGTTTGAGATGAAAAGTGACTGCGTTTACATGAAATGATTCTTGCTTGTAGGAAGACACAGAGCCTGGCATTTAACTCCGATTCTGAAGGGAAACACACGGCACAGTTCTCATCCATGAAACACACTCTGCTTTAGAGCAAGAAGCACGCTCTTGCTTTCTAGAGTCTCTAATACAGAGGGAAACGTGAGTGTGCTCAGAGCAAAAGAACTGTGTTTCCTACACACACGGACCATGTCTAGTTCAACTGTGTTTCTGAAACTGATAAAAACCACAGGTCCTCTAACATCCAATGCTTTTCAGTTAAGAGCGAGAAACGGGTGAGCTTCGTGAACAGTGTAGCTTTGTTTGAGGTGAAAAGTGACTGCGTTTACCTGAAACGAAGTCTTGCTTGTAGGAAGACACACTTCTGGCATTTAACTCCGTTTCTGAAGGGAAACACACGGCACAGTTCTCATCCATGAAACACACTCTGCTTTAGAGCAAGAAGCACGCTCTTGCTTTCTAGAGTCTCTAATACAGAGGGAAACGTGAGTGTGCTCAGAGCAAAAGAACTGTGTTTCCTACACACACGGACCATGTCTAGTTCAACTCTGTTTCTGAAACTGATACAAACCACAGGTCCTCTAACATCCAATGCTTTTCAGTTAAGAGCGAGAAACCTGTGAGCTTCGTGAACAGTGTAGCTTCCTTTGAGGTGAAAAGTGACTGCGTTTACCTGAAACGAAGTCTTGCTTGTAGGAAGACACACTTCTGGCATTTAACTCCGTTGCTGAAGGGAAACACACGGCACAGTTCTAATCCATGAAACACACTCTGCTTTAGAGCAAGAAGCACGCTCTTGCTTTCTAGAGTCACTAATACAGAGGGAAACGTGAGTGTGCTCAGAACAAAAGAACTGTGTTTCCTACACACACAGACCACATCTAGTTCAAGTCTGTTTCTAAAACTGATAGAAAGCACAGGTCCTCTAACATCTAATTCTTTTCAGGTAAGATCGAGAAACATGTGAGCTTCGTGAACAATGTAGCTTCGTTTGACCTGAAAAGTGACTGTGTTTACCTGAAACGAAGTCTTGCTTGTAGGAAGACACACGCCTGGCATTTAACTCCGTTTCGGAAGGGAAACACACGGCACAGTTCTCATCCATGAAACACACTCTGCTTTAGAGCAAGAAGCACGCTCTTGCTTTCTAGAGTCTCTAATACAAAGGGAAACGTGAGTGTGCTCAGAACAAAAGAACTGTGTTTCCTACACACATTGACCATATGTAGTTCAACTCTGTTTCTGAAACTGATACAAACCACAGGTCCTCTAACATTCAATGCTTTTCAGTTAAGAGCGATAAACGTGTGAGCTTCGTGAACAATGTAGCTTCGTTTGAGATGAAATGTGTCTGCGTTTACATGAAACGATTCTTGCTTGTAGGAAGACACAGAGCCTGGCATTTAACTCCGTTTCTGAAGGGAAATACACGGCACAGTTCTCATCCATGAAACACAATCTGCTTTAGAGCAAGAAGCACGCTCTTGCTTTCTAGAGTCTCTAATACAGAGGGAAACGTGAGTGTGCTCAGAACAAAAGAACTGTGTTTCCTACACACACAGACCATATCTAGTTCAACTCTGTTTCTGAAACTGATACAAACCACAAGTTGTCTAACATCCAATGCTTTTCAGGTAAGAGCGAGAAACGTGTGAGCTTTGTGAACAATGTAGCTTCATTTGAGCTGAAAAGTGACTGCGTTTACCTGAAACGAAGTCTTGCTTGTAGGAAGACACACTTCTGGCATTTAACTCCATTTCTGAAGGGAAACACACGGCACAGTTCTCATCCATGAAACACACTCTGCTTTAGAGCAAGAAGCACGCTCTTGCTTTCTAGAGTCTCTAATACAGAGGGAAACGTGAGTGTGCTCAGAACAAAAGAACTGTGTTTCCTACACACACGGACCATATCTAGTTCAACTCTGTTTCTGAAACTGGTTCAAACCAGAGGTCCTCTAACATCCAATGCTTTTCAGTTAAGAGCGATAAACGTGTGAGCTTCCTGAACAATGTAGCTTCGTTTGAGATGAAAAGTGACTGCGTTTACATGAAACTATTCTTGCTTGTAGCAAGACACAGAGCCTGGCATTTAACTCCGTTTCTGAAGGGAAACACATGGCACAGTCCTCTTCCATGAAACACACTCTGCTTTAGAGCAAGATGCACGCTCTTGCTTTATAGAGTCTCTAATACAGAGGGAAACCTGAGTGTGCTCAGAACAAAAAACTGTGTTTCCTACACACGGACCATATCTAGTTCAACTCTGTTTCTGAAACTGATACAAACCACAGGTCCTCTAACATCCAATGCTTTTCAGTTAAGAGGGAGAAACGTGTGAGCTTTGTGAACAATGTAGCTTCGTTTGAGCTGAAAAGTGACTGCGTTTACCTGAAACAAAGTCTTGCTTGTAGGAAGACACACGCCTGGCATTTAAATACGTTTCTGATTGGAAACACAGGGCACAGTTCTCATCCATGAAACACACTCTGCTTTAGAGCAAGAAGCACGCTCTTGCTTTCTAGAGTCTCTAATACAGAGGGAAACGTGAGTGTGCTCAGAACAAAAGAACTGTGTTTCCTACACACACAGACCATATCTAGTTCAAGTCTGTTTCTGAAACTGATACAAACCACAGGTCCTCTAACATCCAATGCTTTTCAGGTAAGAGCGAGAAACGTGTGAGCTTCGTGAACAATGTAGCTTCGTTTGAGATGAAAAGTGACCTCGTTTACATGAAACGATTCTTGCTTGTAGGAAGACACAGAGTCTGGCATTTAACTCCGTTTCTGAAGGGAAATACACGGCACAGTTCTCATCCATGAAACACACTCTGCTTTAGAGCAAGAAGCACGCTCTTGCTTTCTAGAGTCTCTAATACAGAGGGAAACGTGAGTGTGCTCAGAACAAAAGAACTGTGTTTCCTACACACACGGACCATATCTAGTTCAACTCTGTTTCTAAAATTGATACAAACCACAGGTTGTCTAACATCCAATGCTTTTCAGTTAAGAGCGAGAAACATGTGAGCTTCGTGAACAATGTAGCTTCGTTTGAGCTGAATAGTGACTGTGTTTACCTGAAAAGAAGTCTTGATTGTAGGAAGACACACGTCTGGCATTTAACTCCGTTTCTGAAGGGAAACATACGGCACAGTTCTCATCCATGAAACACACTCTGCTTTAGAGCAAGAAGCACGCTCTTGCTTTCTAGAGTCTCTAATACAGAGGGAAACGTGAGTGTGCTCAGAACAAAAGAACTGTGTTTCCTACACACACGGACCATATCTAGTTCAACTCTGTTTCTGAAACTGATACAAACCACAGGTCCTCTAACATCCAATGCTTTTCAGTTAAGAGCGAGAAACGTGTGGGCTTCGTGAACAATGTAGCTTCGTTTGAGGGGAAAAGTGACTGCGTTTACCTGAAACGATGTCTTGCTTGAAGAAAGAGACAGAGCCTGGCATTTAACTCCGCTTCTGAAGGGAAACACACGGCACAGTCCTCATCCATGAAACACACTCTGCTTTAGAGCAAGAAGCACGCTCTTGCTTTCTAGAGTCTCCACTACAGAGGGAAACGTGAGTGTGCTCTGAACAAAAAACTGTGTTTCCTACACACGGACCATATCTAGTTCAAGTCTGTTTCTGAAACTGATACAAACCACAGGTCCTCTAACATCCAATGCTTTTCAGTTAAGAGGGAGAAACGTGTGAGCTTTGTGAACAATGTAGCTTCATTTGAGCTGAAAAGTGACTGCTTTTACCTGAAACGAAGTCTTGCTTGTAGGAAGACACAGAGACTGGCATTTAACTCCATTTCTGACGGGAAACACATGGCACAGTTCTCATCCATGAAACACACTCTGCTTTAGAGCAAGAAGCACGCTCTTGGTTTCTAGAGTCTCTAATACAGAGGGAAACGTGAGTGTGCTTAAAACAAAAGAACTGTGTTTCCTACACACACAGACCACATCTAGTTCAAGTCTGTTTTTGAAACTGATACAAACCACAGGTCCTCTAACATCCAATTCTTTTCAAGTAAGATCGAGAAACATGTGAGCTTCGTGAACAATGTAGCTTCGTTTGAGCTGAAAAGTGACTGTGTTTACCTGAAACGAAGTCTTGCTTGTAGGAAGACACACGGCTGGCATTTAACTCTGTTTCTGAAGGGAAACACACGGCGCAGTTCTCATCCATGAAACACACTCTGCTTTAGAGCAAGAAGCACGCTCTTGCTTTCTAGAGTCTCTAATACAGAGGGAAACGTGAGTGTGCTCAGAACAAAAGAACTGTGTTTCCTACACACACGGACCATATCTAGTTCAACTCTGTTTCTGAAACTGATACAAACCACAGGTCCTCTAACATTCAATGCTTTTCAGTTAAGAGCGATAAACGTGTGAGCTTCGTGAACAATGTAGCTTCGTTTGAGATGAAAAGTGACTGCGTTTACATGAAATGATTCTTGCTTGTAGGAAGACACAGAGCCTGGCATTTAACTCCGATTCTGAAGGGAAACACACGGCACAGTCCTCTTCCATGAAACACACTCTGCTTTAGAGCAAGAAGCACGCTCTTGCTTTATAGAGTCTCTAATACAGAGGGAAACGTGAGTGTGCTCAGAACAAAAAACTGTGTTTCCTACACACGGACCATATCTAGTTCAACTCTGTTTCTGAAATTGATACAAACCACAGGTCCTCTAACATCCAATGCTTTTCAGTTATGAGGGAGAAACGTGTGAGCTTTGTGAACAATGTAGCTTCGTTTGAGCTGAAAAGTGACTGCGTTTACCTGAAACAAAGTCTTGCTTGTAGGAAGACACACGCCTGGCATTTAACTCGGTTTCTGAAGGGAAACACACGGCACAGTTCTCATCCATGAAACACACTCTGCTTTAGAGCAAGAAGCACGCTCTTGCTTTCTAGAGTCTCTAATACAGAGGGAAACGTGAGTGTGCTCAGAGCAAAAGAACTGTGTTTCCTACACACACGGACCATGTCTAGTTCAACTGTGTTTCTGAAACTGATACAAACCACAGGTCCTCTAACATCCAATGCTTTTCAGTTAAGAGCGAGAAACGGGTGAGCTTCGTGAACAGTGTAGCTTTGTTTGAGGTGAAAAGTGACTGCGTTTACCTGAAACGAAGTCTTGCTTGTAGGAAGACACACTTCTGGCATTTAACTCCGTTTCTGAAGGGAAACACACGGCACAGTTCTCATCCATGAAACACACTCTGCTTTAGAGCAAGAAGCACGCTCTTGCTTTCTAGAGTCTCTAATACAGAGGGAAACGTGAGTGTGCTCAGAGCAAAAGAACTGTGTTTCCTACACACACGGACCATGTCTAGTTCAACTCTGTTTCTGAAACTGATACAAACCACAGGTCCTCTAACATCCAATGCTTTTCAGTTAAGAGCGAGAAACCTGTGAGCTTCGTGAACAGTGTAGCTTCCTTTGAGGTGAAAAGTGACTGCGTTTACCTGAAACGAAGTCTTGCTTGTAGGAAGACACACTTCTGGCATTTAACTCCGTTGCTGAAGGGAAACACACGGCACAGTTCTAATCCATGAAACACACTCTGCTTTAGAGCAAGAAGCACGCTCTTGCTTTCTAGAGTCACTAATACAGAGGGAAACGTGAGTGTGCTCAGAACAAAAGAACTGTGTTTCCTACACACACAGACCACATCTAGTTCAAGTCTGTTTCTGAAACTGATAGAAAGCACAGGTCCTCTAACATCTAATTCTTTTCAGGTAAGATCGAGAAACATGTGAGCTTCGTGAACAATGTAGCTTCGTTTGACCTGAAAAGTGACTGTGTTTACCTGAAACGAAGTCTTGCTTGTAGGAAGACACACGCCTGTCATTTAACTCCGTTTCGGAAGGGAAACACACGGCACAGTTCTCATCCATGAAACACACTCTGCTTTAGAGCAAGAAGCACGCTCTTGCTTTCTAGAGTCTCTAATACAAAGGGAAACGTGAGTGTGCTCAGAACAAAAGAACTGTGTTTCCTACACACATTGACCATATGTAGTTCAACTCTGTTTCTGAAACTGATACAAACCACAGGTCCTCTAACATTCAATGCTTTTCAGTTAAGAGCGATAAACGTGTGAGCTTCGTGAACAATGTAGCTTCGTTTGAGATGAAATGTGTCTGCGTTTACATGAAACGATTCTTGCTTGTAGGAAGACACAGAGCCTGGCATTTAACTCCGTTTCTGAAGGGAAATACACGGCACAGTTCTCATCCATGAAACACAATCTGCTTTAGAGCAAGAAGCACGCTCTTGCTTTCTAGAGTCTCTAATACAGAGGGAAACGTGAGTGTGCTCAGAACAAAAGAACTGTGTTTCCTACACACACAGACCATATCTAGTTCAACTCTGTTTCTGAAACTGATACAAACCACAAGTTGTCTAACATCCAATGCTTTTCAGGTAAGAGCGAGAAACGTGTGAGCTTTGTGAACAATGTAGCTTCATTTGAGCTGAAAAGTGACTGCGTTTACCTGAAACGAAATCTTGCTTGTAGGAAGACACACGCCTGGCATTTAACTCCGTTTCTGAAGGGAAACACACGGCACAGTTCTCATCCATGAAACACAATCTGCTTTAGAGCAAGAAGCACGCTCTTGCTTTCTAGAGTCTCTAATACAAAGGGAAACGTGAGTGTGCTCAGAACAAAAGAACTGTGTTTCCTACACACGGACCATATCTAGTTCAACTCTGTTTCTGAAACTGATACAAACCACTGGTCCTCTAACATCCAATGCTTTTCAGTTAAGAGCGAGAAACATGTGGGCTTTGTGAACAATGTTGCTTCCTTTGAGGTGAAAAGTGACTGCGTTTCCATGAAACGAAGTCTTGCTTGAAGAAAGACACAGAACCTGGCATTTAACTCCGTTTCTGAAGGGAAACACACGGCACAGTTCTCATCCATGAAACACACTCTGCTTTAGAGCAAGAAGCACGCTCTTGCTTTCTAGAGTCTCTAATACAGAGGGAAACGTGAGTGTGCTTAGAACAAAAGAACTGTGTTTCCTACACACACAGACCATATCTAGTTCAACTCTGTTTCTGAAACTGATACAAACCACAGGTTGTCTAACATCCAATGCTTTTCAGGTAAGAGCGAGAAACGTGTGAGCTTTGTGAACAATGTAGCTTCATTTGAGCTGAAAAGTGACTGCGTTTACCTGAAACGAAATCTTGCTTGTAGGAAGACACACGCCTGGCATTTAACTCCGTTTCTGAAGGGAAACACACGGCACAGTTCTCATCCATGAAACACACTCTGCTTTAGAGCAAGAAGCATGCTCTTGCTCTCTAGAGTCTCTAATACAGAGGGAAACGTGAGTGTGCTCAGAACAAAAGAACTGTGTTTCCTACACACACAGACCACATCTAGTTCAAGTCTGTTTCTGAAACTGATACAAACCACAGGTCCTCTAACATCCAATTCTTTTCAGTTAAGAGCGAGAAACGTGTGAGCTTCGTGAACAATGTAGCTTCGTTTGAGATGAAAAGTGACTGCGTTTACATGAAACGATTCTTGCTTGTAGGAAGACACAGAGCCTGGCATTTAACTCCGTTTCTGAAGGGAAATACACGGCACAGTTCTCATCCATGAAACACACTCTTCTTTAGAGCAAGAAGCACGCTCTTGCTTTCTAGAGTCTCTAATACAGAGGGAAACGTGAGTTTGCTCAGAACAAAAGAACTGTGTTTCCTACACACACAGACCACATCTAGTTCAAGTCTGATTCTGAAACTGATACAAACCACAGGTCCTCTAACATCCAATTCTTTTCAGGTAAGATCGAGAAACATGTGAGCTTCGTGAACAATGTAGCTTCGTTTGAGCTGAAAAGTGACTGTGTTTACCTGAAACGAAGTCTTGCTTGTAGGAAGACACACGCCTGGCATTTAACTCCGTTTCGGAAGGGAAACACACGGCACAGTTCTCATCCATGAAACACACTCTGCTTTAGAGCAAGAAGCACGCTCTTGCTTTCCAGAGTCTCTAATACAAAGGGAAACGTGAGTGTGCTCAAAACAAAAGAACTGTGTTTCCTACACACATTGACCATATGTAGTTCAACTCTGTTTCTGAAACTGATACAAACCACAGGTCCTCTAACATTCAATACTTTTCAGTTAAGAGCGATAAACCTGTGAGCTTCGTGAACAATGTAGCTTCGTTTGAGATGAAATGTGTCTGCGTTTACATGAAACGATTCTTGCTTGTAGGAAGACACAGAGACTGGAATTTAACTCCATTTCTGACGGGAAACACATGGCACAGTTCTCATCCATGAAACACACTCTGCTTTAGAGCAAGAAGCACGCTCTTGGTTTCTAGAGTCTCTAATACAGAGGGAAACGTGAGTGTGCTTAAAACAAAAGAACTGTGTTTCCTACACACACAGACCACATCTAGTTCAAGTCTGTTTCTGAAACTGATACAAACCACAGGTCCTCTAACATCCAATTCTTTTCAAGTAAGATCGAGAAACATGTGAGCTTCGTGAACAATGTAGCTTCGTTTGAGCTGAAAAGTGACTGTGTTTACCTGAAACGAAGTCTTGCTTGTAGGAAGACACACGGCTGGCATTTAACTCTGTTTCTAAAGGGAAACACACGGCGCAGTTCTCATCCATGAAACACACTCTGCTTTAGAGCAAGAAGCACGCTCTTGCTTTCTAGAGTCTCTAATACAGAGGGAAACGTGAGTGTGCTCAGAACAAAAGAACTGTGTTTCCTACACACACGGACCATATCTAGTTCAACTCTGTTTCTGAAACTGATACAAACCACAGGTCCTCTAACATTCAATGCTTTTCAGTTAAGAGCGATAAACGTGTGAGCTTCGTGAACAATGTAGCTTCGTTTGAGATGAAAAGTGACTGCGTTTACATGAAATGATTCTTGCTTGTAGGAAGACACAGAGCCTGGCATTTAACTCCGATTCTGAAGGGAAACACACGGCACAGTTCTCATCCATGAAACACACTCTGCTTTAGAGCAAGAAGCACGCTCTTGCTTTCTAGAGTCTCTAATACAGAGGGAAACGTGAGTGTGCTCAGAGCAAAAGAACTGTGTTTCCTACACACACGGACCATGTCTAGTTCAACTCTGTTTCTGAAACTGATACAAACCACAGGTCCTCTAACATCCAATGCTTTTCAGTTAAGAGCGAGAAACCTGTGAGCTTCGTGAACAGTGTAGCTTCCTTTGAGGTGAAAAGTGACTGCGTTTACCTGAAACGAAGTCTTGCTTGTAGGAAGACACACTTCTGGCATTTAACTCCGTTGCTGAAGGGAAACACACGGCACAGTTCTAATCCATGAAACACACTCTGCTTTAGAGCAAGAAGCACGCTCTTGCTTTCTAGAGTCACTAATACAGAGGGAAACGTGAGTGTGCTCAGAACAAAAGAACTGTGTTTCCTACACACACAGACCACATCTAGTTCAAGTCTGTTTCTGAAACTGATAGAAAGCACAGGTCCTCTAACATCTAATTCTTTTCAGGTAAGATCGAGAAACATGTGAGCTTCGTGAACAATGTAGCTTCGTTTGAGATGAAATGTGTCTGCGTTTACATGAAACGATTCTTGCTTGTAGGAAGACACAGAGCCTGGCATTTAACTCCGTTTCTGAAGGGAAATACACGGCACAGTTCTCATCCATGAAACACAATCTGCTTTAGAGCAAGAAGCACGCTCTTGCTTTCTAGAGTCTCTAATACAGAGGGAAACGTGAGTGTGCTCAGAACAAAAGAACTGTGTTTCCTACACACACAGACCATATCTAGTTCAACTCTGTTTCTGAAACTGATACAAACCACAAGTTGTCTAACATCCAATGCTTTTCAGGTAAGAGCGAGAAACGTGTGAGCTTTGTGAACAATGTAGCTTCATTTGAGCTGAAAAGTGACTGCGTTTACCTGAAACGAAATCTTGCTTGTAGGAAGACACACGCCTGGCATTTAACTCCGTTTCTGAAGGGAAACACACGGCACAGTTCTCATCCATGAAACACAATCTGCTTTAGAGCAAGAAGCACGCTCTTGCTTTCTAGAGTCTCTAATACAAAGGGAAACGTGAGTGTGCTCAGAACAAAAGAACTGTGTTTCCTACACACGGACCATATCTAGTTCAACTCTGTTTCTGAAACTGATACAAACCACTGGTCCTCTAACATCCAATGCTTTTCAGTTAAGAGCGAGAAACATGTGGGCTTTGTGAACAATGTTGCTTCCTTTGAGGTGAAAAGTGACTGCGTTTCCATGAAACGAAGTCTTGCTTGAAGAAAGACACAGAACCTGGCATTTAACTCCGTTTCTGAAGGGAAACACACGGCACAGTTCTCATCCATGAAACACACTCTGCTTTAGAGCAAGAAGCACGCTCTTGCTTTCTAGAGTCTCTAATACAGAGGGAAACGTGAGTGTGCTTAGAACAAAAGAACTGTGTTTCCTACACACACAGACCATATCTAGTTCAACTCTGTTTCTGAAACTGATACAAACCACAGGTTGTCTAACATCCAATGCTTTTCAGGTAAGAGCGAGAAACGTGTGAGCTTTGTGAACAATGTAGCTTCATTTGAGCTGAAAAGTGACTGCGTTTACCTGAAACGAAATATTGCTTGTAGGAAGACACACGCCTGGCATTTAACTCCGTTTCTGAAGGGAAACACACGGCACAGTTCTCATCCATGAAACACACTCTGCTTTAGAGCAAGAAGCATGCTCTTGCTCTCTAGAGTCTCTAATACAGAGGGAAACGTGAGTGTGCTCAGAACAAAAGAACTGTGTTTCCTACACACACAGACCACATCTAGTTCAAGTCTGTTTCTGAAACTGATACAAACCACAGGTCCTCTAACATCCAATTCTTTTCAGTTAAGAGCGAGAAACGTGTGAGCTTCGTGAACAATGTAGCTTCGTTTGAGATGAAAAGTGACTGCGTTTACATGAAACGATTCTTGCTTGTAGGAAGACACAGAGCCTGGCATTTAACTCCGTTTCTGAAGGGAAATACACGGCACAGTTCTCATCCATGAAACACACTCTTCTTTAGAGCAAGAAGCACGCTCTTGCTTTCTAGAGTCTCTAATACAGAGGGAAACGTGAGTTTGCTCAGAACAAAAGAACTGTGTTTCCTACACACACAGACCACATCTAGTTCAAGTCTGATTCTGAAACTGATACAAACCACAGGTCCTCTAACATCCAATTCTTTTCAGGTAAGATCGAGAAACATGTGAGCTTCGTGAACAATGTAGCTTCGTTTGAGCTGAAAAGTGACTGTGTTTACCTGAAACGAAGTCTTGCTTGTAGGAAGACACACGCCTGGCATTTAACTCCGTTTCGGAAGGGAAACACACGGCACAGTTCTCATCCATGAAACACACTCTGCTTTAGAGCAAGAAGCACGCTCTTGCTTTCCAGAGTCTCTAATACAAAGGGAAACGTGAGTGTGCTCAAAACAAAAGAACTGTGTTTCCTACACACATTGACCATATGTAGTTCAACTCTGTTTCTGAAACTGATACAAACCACAGGTCCTCTAACATTCAATACTTTTCAGTTAAGAGCGATAAACCTGTGAGCTTCGTGAACAATGTAGCTTCGTTTGAGATGAAATGTGTCTGCGTTTACATGAAACGATTCTTGCTTGTAGGAAGACACAGAGCCTGGCATTTAACTCCGTTTCTGAAGGGAAATACACGGCACAGTTCTCATCCATGAAACACAATCTGCTTTAGAGCAAGAAGCATGCTCTTGCTTTCTAGAGTCTCTAATACAGAGGGAAACGTGAGTGTGCTCAGAACAAAAGAACTGTGTTTCCTACACACACAGACCATATCTAGTTCAAGTCTGTTTCTGAAACTGATACAAACCACAGGTCCTCTAACATCCAATTCTTTTCAGATAAGATCGTGAAACGTGTGAGCGTAGTGAACAATGTAGCTTCGTTTGAGCTGAAAAGTGACTGTGTTTACCTGAAACAAAGTCTTGCTTGTAGGAAGACACACGCCTGGCATTCAACTCCGTTTCGGAAGGGAAACACACGGCACAGTTCTCATCCATGAAACACACTCTGCTTTAGAGCAAGAAGCACGCTCTTGCTTTCTAGAGTCTCTAATACAAAGGGAAACGTGAGTGTGCTCAGAACAAAAGAACTGTGTTTCCTACACACACGGACCATATGTAGTTCAACTCTGTTTCTGAAACTGATACAAACCACAGGTCCTCTAACATTCAATGCTTTTCAGTTAAGAGCGAGAAACGTGTGAGCTTCGTGAACAATGTAGCTTCGTTTGAGATGAAAAGTGACTGCGTTTACATGAAACGATTCTTGCTTGTAGGAAGACACACGTCTGGCATTTAACTCCGTTTCTGAAGGGAAACACACGGCACAGTTCTCATCCATGAAACACACTCTGCTTTAGAGCAAGAAGGATGCTCTTGCTTTCTAGAGCTCTAATACAGAGGGAAACGTGAGTGTGCTCAGAACAAAAGAACTGTGTTTCCTACACACACGGACCATATCTAGTTCAACTCTGTTTCTGAAACTGATACAAACCACAGGTCCTCTAACATCCAATGCTTTTCAGTTAAGAGCGAGAAACGTGTGAGCTTTGTGAACAATGTAACTTCGTTTGAGCTGAAAAGTGACTGCTTTTACCTGAAACGAAGTCTTGCTTGTAGGAAGGCACAGAGCCTGGCATTTAACTCCGTTTCTGACGGGAAACACATGGCACAGTTCTCATCCATGAAACACAATCTGCTTTAGAGCAAGAAGCACGCTCTTGCTTTCTAGAGTCTCTAATACAGAGGGAAACGTGAGTGTGCTCAGAACAAAAGAACTGTGTTTCCTACACACACGGACCATATCTAGTTCAACTCTGTTTCTGAAACTGATACAAACCACAGGTCCTCTAACATCCAATGCTTTTCAGTTAAGAGCGAGAAACGTGTGAGCTTTGTGAACAATGTAACTTCGTTTGAGCTGAAAAGTGACTGCTTTTACCTGAAACGATGTCTTGCTTGTAGGAAGGCACAGAGCCTGGCATTTAACTCCGTTTCTGACGGGAAACACATGGCACAGTTCTCATCCATGAAACACAATCTGCTTTAGAGCAAGAAGCACGCTCTTGCTTTCTAGAGTCTCTAATACAAAGGGAAACGTGAGTGTGCTCAGAACAAAAGAACTGTGTTTCCTACACACGGACCATATCTAGTTCAACTCTGTTTCTGAAACTGATAGAAACCACTGGTCCTCTAACATCCAATGCTTTTCAGTTAAGAGCGAGAAACATGTGGGCTTTGTGAACAATGTTGCTTCGTTTGAGGTGAAAAGTGACTGCGTTTCCATGAAACGAAGTCTTGCTTGAAGAAAGACACAGAACCTGGCATTTAACTCCGTTTCTGAAGGGAAACACACGGCACAGTTCTCATCCATGAAACACACTCTGCGTTAGAGCAAGTAGCACGCTCTTGCTTTCTAGAGTCTCTAATACAGAGGGAAACGTGAGTGTGCTCAGAACAAAAGAACTGTGTTTCCTACACACACAGACCATATCTAGTTCAAGTCTGTTTCTGAAACTGATACAAACCACAGGTCCTTTAACAGCCAATGCTTTTCAGGTAAGAGCGATAAACGTGTGAGCTTCGTGAACAATGTAGCTTCGTTTGAGCTGAAAAGAGACTGTGTTTACCTGCAACGAAGTCTTGCTTGTAGGAAGACACACGCCTGGCATTTAACTCCGTTTCTGAAGGGAATCACACGGCACAGTTCTCATCCGTGAAGCACACCCTGCTTTAGAGCAAGAAGCACGCTCTTGCTTTCTAGAGTCTCTAATACAGAGGGAAACGTGAGTGTGCTCAGAGCAAAAGAACTGTGTTTCCTACACACACGGACCATGTCTAGTTCAACTGTGTTTCTGAAACTGATACAAACCACAGGTCCTCTAACATCCAATTCTTTTCAGGTAAGATCGAGAAACATGTGAGCTTCGTGAACAATGTAGCTTTGTTTGAGCTGAAAAGTGACTGTGTTTACCTGAAACGAAGTCTTGCTTGTAGGAAGACACACGGCTGGCATTTAACTCCGT
Source organism: Onychomys leucogaster (assembly GCA_949786385.1). Lineage (NCBI taxonomy): Eukaryota > Metazoa > Chordata > Mammalia > Rodentia > Cricetidae > Onychomys > Onychomys leucogaster. Next base: position 394,810 of record CATKUP010000009.1, on the reverse strand, counting down.
TTCTGAAGAGAAACACACGGCACAGTTCTAAACCATGAAACACACTCTGCTTTAGAGCAAGAAGCACGCTCTTGCTTTCTAGAGTCTCTAATACAGAGGGAAACGTGAGTGTGCTCAGAACAAAAGAACTGTGTTTCCTTCACACACGGACCATATCTAGTTCAACTCTGTTTCTGAAACTGATACAAACCACAGGTCCTCTAACATTCAATGCTTTTCAGTTAAGAGCGATAAACGTGTGAGCTTCGTGAACAATGTAGCTTCGTTTGAGCTGAAAAGTGACTGCGTTTACCTGAAACAAAGTCTTGATTGTAGGAAGACACACGCCTGGCATTTAACTACGTTTCTGAAGGGAAACACACGGCACAGTTCTCATCCATGAAACACACTCTGCTTTAGAGCAAGAAGCACGCTCTTGCTTTCAAGAGTCTCTAATACAGAGGGAAACGTGAGTGTGCTCAGAACAAAAGAACTGTGTTTCCTACACACACAGACCATATCTAGTTCAAGTCTGTTTCTGAAACTGATACAAACCACAGGTCCTCTAACATCCAATTCTTTTCAGATAAGATCGTGAAACGTGTGAGCGTAGTGAACAATGTAGCTTCGTTTGAGCTGAAAAGTGACTGTGTTTACCTGAAACAAAGTCTTGCTTGTAGGAAGACACACGCCTGGCATTCAACTCCGTTTCGGAAGGGAAACACACGGCACAGTTCTCATCCATGAAACACACTCTGCTTTAGAGCAAGAAGCACGCTCTTGCTTTCTAGAGTCTCTAATACAAAGGGAAACGTGAGTGTGCTCAGAACAAAAGAACTGTGTTTCCTACACACACGGACCATATGTAGTTCAACTCTGTTTCTGAAACTGATACAAACCACAGGTCCTCTAACATTCAATGCTTTTCAGTTAAGAGCGAGAAACGTGTGAGCTTCGTGAACAATGTAGCTTCGTTTGAGATGAAAAGTGACTGCGTTTACATGAAACGATTCTTGCTTGTAGGAAGACACACGTCTGGCATTTAACTCCGTTTCTGAAGGGAAACACACGGCACAGTTCTCATCCATGAAACACACTCTGCTTTAGAGCAAGAAGGATGCTCTTGCTTTCTAGAGCTCTAATACAGAGGGAAACGTGAGTGTGCTCAGAACAAAAGAACTGTGTTTCCTACACACACGGACCATATCTAGTTCAACTCTGTTTCTGAAACTGATACAAACCACAGGTCCTCTAACATCCAATGCTTTTCAGTTAAGAGCGAGAAACGTGTGAGCTTTGTGAACAATGTAACTTCGTTTGAGCTGAAAAGTGACTGCTTTTACCTGAAACGAAGTCTTGCTTGTAGGAAGGCACAGAGCCTGGCATTTAACTCCGTTTCTGACGGGAAACACATGGCACAGTTCTCATCCATGAAACACAATCTGCTTTAGAGCAAGAAGCACGCTCTTGCTTTCTAGAGTCTCTAATACAGAGGGAAACGTGAGTGTGCTCAGAACAAAAGAACTGTGTTTCCTACACACACGGACCATATCTAGTTCAACTCTGTTTCTGAAACTGATACAAACCACAGGTCCTCTAACATCCAATGCTTTTCAGTTAAGAGCGAGAAACGTGTGAGCTTTGTGAACAATGTAACTTCGTTTGAGCTGAAAAGTGACTGCTTTTACCTGAAACGATGTCTTGCTTGTAGGAAGGCACAGAGCCTGGCATTTAACTCCGTTTCTGACGGGAAACACATGGCACAGTTCTCATCCATGAAACACAATCTGCTTTAGAGCAAGAAGCACGCTCTTGCTTTCTAGAGTCTCTAATACAAAGGGAAACGTGAGTGTGCTCAGAACAAAAGAACTGTGTTTCCTACACACGGACCATATCTAGTTCAACTCTGTTTCTGAAACTGATAGAAACCACTGGTCCTCTAACATCCAATGCTTTTCAGTTAAGAGCGAGAAACATGTGGGCTTTGTGAACAATGTTGCTTCGTTTGAGGTGAAAAGTGACTGCGTTTCCATGAAACGAAGTCTTGCTTGAAGAAAGACACAGAACCTGGCATTTAACTCCGTTTCTGAAGGGAAACACACGGCACAGTTCTCATCCATGAAACACACTCTGCGTTAGAGCAAGTAGCACGCTCTTGCTTTCTAGAGTCTCTAATACAGAGGGAAACGTGAGTGTGCTCAGAACAAAAGAACTGTGTTTCCTACACACACAGACCATATCTAGTTCAAGTCTGTTTCTGAAACTGATACAAACCACAGGTCCTTTAACAGCCAATGCTTTTCAGGTAAGAGCGATAAACGTGTGAGCTTCGTGAACAATGTAGCTTCGTTTGAGCTGAAAAGAGACTGTGTTTACCTGCAACGAAGTCTTGCTTGTAGGAAGACACACGCCTGGCATTTAACTCCGTTTCTGAAGGGAATCACACGGCACAGTTCTCATCCGTGAAGCACACCCTGCTTTAGAGCAAGAAGCACGCTCTTGCTTTCTAGAGTCTCTAATACAGAGGGAAACGTGAGTGTGCTCAGAGCAAAAGAACTGTGTTTCCTACACACACGGACCATGTCTAGTTCAACTGTGTTTCTGAAACTGATACAAACCACAGGTCCTCTAACATCCAATTCTTTTCAGGTAAGATCGAGAAACATGTGAGCTTCGTGAACAATGTAGCTTTGTTTGAGCTGAAAAGTGACTGTGTTTACCTGAAACGAAGTCTTGCTTGTAGGAAGACACACGGCTGGCATTTAACTCCGTTTCTGAAGAGAAACACACGGCACAGTTCTAAACCATGAAACACACTCTGCTTTAGAGCAAGAAGCACGCTCTTGCTTTCTAGAGTCTCTAATACAGAGGGAAACGTGAGTGTGCTCAGAACAAAAGAACTGTGTTTCCTTCACACACGGACCATATCTAGTTCAACTCTGTTTCTGAAACTGATACAAACCACAGGTCCTCTAACATTCAATGCTTTTCAGTTAAGAGCGATAAACGTGTGAGCTTCGTGAACAATGTAGCTTCGTTTGAGCTGAAAAGTGACTGCGTTTACCTGAAACAAAGTCTTGATTGTAGGAAGACACACGCCTGGCATTTAACTACGTTTCTGAAGGGAAACACACGGCACAGTTCTCATCCATGAAACACACTCTGCTTTAGAGCAAGAAGCACGCTCTTGCTTTCAAGAGTCTCTAATACAGAGGGAAACGTGAGTGTGCTCAGAACAAAAGAACTGTGTTTCCTACACACACAGACCATATCTAGTTCAAGTCTGTTTCTGAAACTGATACAAACCACAGGTCCTCTAACATCCAATGCTTTTCAGGTAAGAAGAGAAATGTGTAAGCTTTGTGAACGATGCAGGTCCTTTGAGCTGAAAAGTGACTACCCTTACCTGAGAAGAAATTTTGCTTGTAGGAAGACACACAGCGTGGGATTTAACTCCATTTCTGAAGGAAAACACACAGCACAGTTCTCATCCATGAAACACTTTCTACTTTAGAGTAAGAAGCACGGTCTTGCTTTCTAGAGTCTCTAAAAGGGAATAAAACATGAGTGTGCTCAGACCAAAAGAACTGTGTTTCCCACACATTCGGACCATATGTAGTTCAACTCTGCTTCTGAAACTGATAAAAACCACAGGTTCTCTAACATCCAATGCTTTTCAATTAAGATCAACAAACGTGTGAGCTTCGTGAACGATGTAGCTTCCTTTTAGCTGAAAAGTGACTGTGTTTACTTGAAACGAAGTCTTGCTTGTAGGAAGACACAGACCCTGGGATGTAACTCCATTTCTGAAGGGAAACACAAAGCACAGTTCTCATCCATGAAACACACTCTGCTTTAGAGCAAGAAGCACGCTCTTGCTTTCTAGAGTCTCTAATACAGAGGGAATTGTGAGTGTGCTCAGAGCCAAAGAAGGAGTTTCCCACACAAACGGACCATATCTAGTTGAACTCTGTCTGAAACTGATACAAACCATAGGTCCTCTAACATCCAATGCTTGTCCGTTAAGAAGAGAAATGTGTGAGCTTCGTGAAGGTTGCAGGTCTTTGAGCTGAAAAGTGACTAACCTTACCTAAAAAGATATTTTGCTTATAAGAAGACACAGAGCCTGGGATTCAACTCCATTTCTGAAGGGAAAATCCCAGCACAGTTCTCATCCTTGAAACACACTCTGCTCTATAGGAAGAAGAATGCTCTTGCATTCTAGAGTCTCTAATACAAAGGGAAACTTGAGTGTGCTCAGAGCAAAAGAACGGTGTTTCCCACACATATGGACCATATCTAGTTCAACTCTGTCTGAAACTGATACAAACCATAGGTCCTCTAACATCCAATGTTTGTCCGTTAAGAAGAGAAATGTGTAAGCTTCGTGAACGATGCAGGTCCTTTCAGCTGAATAGTGACTCCCCTTAACTAAAAAGAAATTTTGCTTGTAGGAAGACACAGAGCATGGGATTTAACTCAATTTCTGGAGTGAAACACACAGCACAGTTTTCATCCATGAAACACACTCTGCTTTAGAGCAAGAACCAAGCTCTTGCTCTCTAGAGTCTCTAATACTGCAGGAAATATGAGTGACCTCAGAACAAAAGAACAGTGTTTCCTAAATATACAGAACATGTCTAGTTCAACTCTGCTTCTGAAACTGACAAAAACCCCAGGTCCTCTAACATCCAATGCTTTTCAATTAAGATCGACAAACGTGTGAGTTCCGTGAATGATGTAGCTTCATTTTAGCGGAAATGTGACTGTGTTTGCCTGAAACAAAGTCTTGCTTGTAGGAAGACACAGACCCTGGGATTTAACTCCATTTCTGAAGGGAGAACCAAAGCTTAGTTCTCATCCATGAAACACACTGTGCTTTAGAGCAAGAAGCATGCTCTTGCTTTCTAGAGTCTCTAAAACAGAAGGAAACATGAGTGTGCTCAGACCAAAAGAACTGTGTTTCCCACACATTTGGACCATATCTAGTTCAACTCTTCTTCTGAAACTGATAAAAACCACAGGTCCTCTAAAATCCAATGCTTTTCAATTAAGAGCGACAAATGTGTGAGCTGCATGAACGATGTAGCTCCTTTTAGCTGAAAAGTGACTGCGTTTACGAGAAACGAATTATTGCCTGTAGGAAGACACAGAGCCTGGGATTTAACTACATTTCTGTCAGAAATCACACAGCACAGTTCTCATCCATGAAAACACTATGCTATAGAGCAAGAACCAAGCTCTTGCTTTCAAGTGTCACTACTACTGCAAGAAAAGTGAGTGTGCTCAGAACAAAAGAACTGTGTGTTCTACACATATGGAATATATCTAGTTCAACTCTGCTTCTGAAAGTGATACAAACCACAGGTCCTCTAACATCCAATGCTTTTCAGTTAAGAGCGAGAAATGTGTGAGCTTTGTGAACAATGTAGCCTCCTTTGAGCTGAAAAGTGTCTGTGTTTACCTGAAACGAAGTCTTGCTTGTAGGAAGACACAGAGCCTGGGATTGAACTCCATTTCTGAAGGGAAACTCCCAGCACAGTTCTCATCCATGAAACACACTCTGCTTTAGAGCAAGAAGCACGCTCTTGCTTTCTAGAGTCTCTAATACAGGGGAAATTGTGAGTGTGCTCAGAGCAAAAGAAGGAGTTTCCCACACAAACTGACCATATCTAGTTGAACTCTGTCTGAAACTGATACAAACCATAGGTCCTCTAACATCCAATGCTTGTCCGTTAAGAAGAGAAATGTGTGAGGTTCATGAACGATGCAGGTCCTTTGAGCTGAAAAGTGACTACCCTTACCTGAAAAGAAATTTTGCTTGTAGGAAGACACAGAGCATGGGATTGAACTCAATATCTGAAGGTAAACACACAGCACAGTTCTCATCCATGAAAAACACTCTGCTTTAGCGCAAGAACCAAGCTCTTGCTTTCTAGAGTCTCTAATATTGCAGGAAAAGTGAGTGTCCTCAGAACAAAAGAACAGTGTTTCCTAAATATACAGAACATGTCTAGTTCAACTCTGCTTCTGAAACTGATAAAAACCACAGGTCCTCTAACATCCAATGCTTTTCAATTAAGATCGACAAACGTGTGAGCTCGGTGAACGATGTAGCTTCCTTTTAGCTGAAAAGTGACTGTGTTTACATGAAACGATATCTTGCCTGTAGGAAGACACAGAGCTTGGGATTTAACTCAATTTCTGAAGGAAATGCACAGCACAGTTCTCATCCATGAAACACAATCTGTTTTAGAGCAAGAAGCACGCACTTGCTTTCTAGAGTCTCTAATACAGCAGGAAAAGTGATGTGCTCAGAACAAAGGAACTGTGTGTCCTACACATATGGACCATATCTAGTTCAACTCTGCTTCTGAAAGTGATACAAACCCCAGGTCCTCTAACATCCAATGCTTTTCAGTTAAGAGCGAGAAACGTGTGAGCTTTGTGAACGATGTATCTTCCTTTGAGCTGAAAAGTGACTGTGTTTACCTGAAACGAAGTCTTGCTTGTAGGAAGACACAGAGCCTGGGATTGAACTCCATTTCTGAAGGGAAACTCCCAGCACAGTTCTCATCCATGAAACACACTCTGCTTTAGAGCAAGAAGCATGCTCTTGCTTTCTAGAGTATCTAATACAAAGGGAAACGTGAGTGTGCTCAGAGCAAAAGAACGGTGTTTCCCACACATACGGACCATATCAAGTTCAACTCTGTCTGAAACTGATACAAACCATAGGTCCTCTAACATCCAATGCTTGTCCGTTAAGAAGAGAAATGTGTAAGCTTCGTGAACGATGGAGGTCCTTTCAGCTGAAAAGTGACTCCACTTAACTGAAAAGAACTTTTGCTTGTAGGAAGACACAGAGCATGGGATTTAACTCCTTTTCTGAAGGGAAACACACAGCACAGTTCTCATCCATGAAAAACACTCTGATTTAGAGCAAGAACCAAGCTCTTGCTTTCGAGAGTCTCTAATACTGAATGAAATGTGAGTGTGCTCAGAACAAAAGAACGGTGTTTCCTAAACATACGGACCATATCTATTTCAACTCTGTCTTAAACTGATACAAACCATAGGTCCTCTAACATCCAATGCTTGTCCGTTTAGAAGAGAAATGTGTGAGCTTCGGGAACGATGCAGGTCCTTTGAGCTGAAAAGTGACTACCCTTACCTAAAAAGAAATTTTGCTTGTAGGAAGACACAGAGCCTGGGATTGAACTCCATTTCTGAAGGGAAACACACAGCACAGTTCTCATCCGTGAAACCCTTTCTGCTTTAGATTAAGAAGCACGGTCTTGCTTTCTAGAGTCTCTAAAACAGAAGGAAACATGAGTGTGCTCAGACAAAATAACTGTGTTTCCTAAACTTACAGAACATATCTAGTTCAACTCCGCTTCTGAAATTGATAAAAACCACAGGTCCTCTAACCTGCAATAGTTTTCAGTTAAGAGAAACAAATGTGTGAGCTGCGTGAACGATGTAGCTCCTTTGAGCTGAAAAGTGACTGCGTTTACATGAAACGAATTATTGCCTGTAGGAAGACACAGAGCCTGGGATTTAACTCCATTTCTGATGGAACATACACAGCACAATTCTCATCCATGAAAACACTCTGCTATAGAGCAAGAACCAAGCTCCTGCTTTCTAGAGTCTCTAATACTGCAAGAAAAGTGAGTGTGTTCAGAACAAAAGAACGGTGTTTCCTAAACATACGGATCATGTCTAGTTCAACTCTGCTTCTGAAACTGATAAAAACCAAAGGTCCTTGAACATCCAATGCTTTTCATTTATGATCGACAAACATGTGAGCTTCGAGAAAGATGTAGCTTCCTTTGAGCTGAAAAGTGACTGTGTTTACCTGAAAAGAAGTCTTGCTTGTAGCAAGACACAGAGCCTGGGATTGATCTCCATTTCTGAAGGGAAACACAAAGCACAGTTCTCATCCATGAAAGACACTCTGCTTTGGAGCAAGAAGCAAGCTCTTTCTTTCTAGAGTTTCTTATACAAAGGGAAACTTGAGTGTGCTCAGAGCAAAAGAATGGTGTTTCACACACATACGGACCATATCTAGTTCAACTCTGCTTCTAAAACTGAGACAAACCATAGGTCCTCTAACATCCCATGCTTGTCCGTTAAGAAGAGAAATGGGTGAGCTTCATGAATGATTCATGTCCTTTGAGCTGAAAAGTGACTACCCTTACCTGAAACGAAATTTTGCTTGTAGGAAGACAAAGAGCATGGGATTTACTCCATTTCTGAAGGGAAACACACAGCACAGTTCTCATCCGTGAAACCCTTTCTGCTTTAGATTAAGAAGCACGGTCTTGCTTTCTAGAGTCTCTAAAACAGAAGGAAACATGAGTGTGCTCAGACAAAATAACTGTGTTTCCTAAACTTACAGAACATATCTAGTTCAACTCCGCTTCTGAAATTGATAAAAACCACAGGTCCTCTAACCTGCAATAGTTTTCAGTTAAGAGAAACAAACGTGTGAGCTGCGTGAACGATGTAGCTCCTTTGAGCTGAAAAGTGACTGCGTTTACATGAAACGAATTATTGCCTGTAGGAAGACACAGAGCCTGGGATTTAACTCCATTTCTGATGGAACATACACAGCACAATTCTCATCCATGAAAACACTCTGCTATAGAGCAAGAACCAAGCTCCTGCTTTCTAGAGTCTCTAATACTGCAAGAAAAGTGAGTGTGTTCAGAACAAAAGAACGGTGTTTCCTAAACATACGGATTATGTCTAGTTCAACTCTGCTTCTGAAACTGATAAAAACCAAAGGTCCTTGAACATCCAATGCTTTTCATTTATGATCGACAAACATGTGAGCTTCGAGAAAGATGTAGCTTCCTTTGAGCTGAAAAGTGACTGTGTTTACCTGAAAAGAAGTCTTGCTTGTAGCAAGACACAGAGCCTGAGATTGATCTCCATTTCTGAACGGAAACACAAAGCACAGTTCTCATCCATGAAAGACACTCTGCTTTGGAGCAAGAAGCAAGCTCTTTCTTTCTAGAGTTTCTTATACAAAGGGAAACTTGAGTGTGCTCAGAGCAAAAGAATGGTGTTTCACACACATACGGACCATATCTAGTTCAACTCTGCTTCTAAAACTGAGAGAAACCATAGGTCCTCTAACATCCCATGCTTGTCCGTTAAGAAGAGAAATGGGTGAGCTTCATGAATGATTCATGTCCTTTGAGCTGAAAAGTGACTACCCTTACCTGAAACGAAATTTTGCTTGTAGGAAGACAAAGAGCATGGGATTTACTCCATTTCTGAAGGGAAACACACAGCACAGTTCTCATCCTTGAAACACTTTCTGCTTTAGAGTAAGAAGCACGCTCTTGCGTTTTAGTGTCTCTAATACAGCAGGAAACGTGAGTGTGCTCCTAACAAAGGAACGGTGTTTCTTACACATATGGAACATGTATACTTCAACTCTGCTTCTGAAACTGATACAAACCACAAGTCCTCTAACATCCCATGCTTGTCACTTAAGAGCGAGAAACATGTGAGCTTTGTGAACGATGTAGCTTCCTTTGAGCTGAAATGTGACTGTGTTTACCTGAAATGAAATCTTGCTTGTAGGAAGACACAGAGCCTGGGATTGAACTCCATTTCTGAAGGGAAACTCCCAGCACAGTTCTCATCCATGAAACACATTCTGCTTTAGAGCAAGTAGCACGTTCTTACTTTCTAGAGTCTCTAATAGAGAGGAAAACGTGAGTGTGTTCAGAGCAAAAGAACGGTGTTTCCCACACATACAGACCATATCTAGTTCAACTCTGTCTGAAACTGATACAAACCATAGGTCCTCTAACAGCCAATGCTTGTCCACTAAGAAGAGAAATGTGTGAGCTTCGTGAACAATGCAGGTCCATTGACCTGAAAAGTGACTACCCTTACCTGAAAAGAAATTTTGCTTGTAGGAAGACACAGAGCATGGGATTTAACTCCATTTCTGAAGGGAAACACACAGCACAGTTATCATCCATGAAACACTTTCTGCTTTAGAGTAAGAAGCCCAGTCTTGCTTTCTAGAGTCTCTAAAACAGAAGGAAACATGAGTGTGCTCAGATCTAAAGAACTGTGTTTCCCACACATTCGGACCATATGTAGTTAAACTCTGCTTCTGAAACTTATACAAACCACAGGTCCTCTAACCTCAAATGGTTTTCAGTTAAGAGCGAAAAACGTGTGAGCTGCGTGAAAAGATGTAGCTCCTTTGAGCTGATAAGTGACTGCGTTTACATGAAAGGAATCATTGCCTGTAGGAAGACACAGAGCCTGGTGTTTCACTCCATTTCTGACGGAAAACACATAGCACAGTTATCTTCCATGAAAACACTCTGCTATTGAGCAAGAACCAAGCCCTTGCTTTCTAGAATCTCTGATACTGCAGGAAAAGTGAGTGTGCTGAGAACAAAAGAACAGTGTTTCCTAAACAAACGGAACATGTCTAGTTCAAATCTGCTTCTGAACCTGATAAAAACCACAGGTCCTCGAACATCCAATGCTTTTCAATTAAGAGCGACAAACATGTGAGCTCTGTCAACGATGTAACTTCATTTGAGCTGTAAAGTGACTGTGTTTACCTGAAACGATTTCTTGCTTGTAGGAAGACACAGAGCTTGGGATTTAACTCAGTACCGGAAGAAAATGCACAGCACAGTTCTCATCCATGAAACACACTCTGCTTTAGTGCAAGAAGCACGCTCTTGCTTTCTAGAGTCTCTAATACAGCAGGAAACGTGATGTGCTAAGAACAAAAGAACTGTGTGTCCTACACATATGGACCATATCTAGTTCAACTCTGCTCCTGAAAGTGATACAAACCACCGGTCCTCTAACATCCAATGCTTGTCCAATAAGAAGAAAAATGTGTGAGCTTTGTAAACGATGCAGTTCCTTTGAGCTGAAAAGTGCCTACCCTTCCCTGAAAAGAAATTTTGCTTGTAGGAAGACACAGCGCCTGGGATTTAACTCCATTTCTGAAGGGAAACACACAGCACAGTTCTCAGCCATGAAACACTTTCTGCTTTAGAGTAAGAAGCACGCTCTTGCTTTCTAGAGTCTCTAATACAGCAGGAAACGTGATGTGCTCAGAACAAAAGAACTCTGTGTCCTACACATATGGACCATATCTAGTTCAACTCTGCTTCTGAAAGTGATACAAACCACAGGTCCTCTAACATCCAATGCTTTTCAGTTAAGAGCGTGAAACGTGTGAGCTTTGTGAACAATGTAGCTTCCTTTCAACTGACACGTGACTGTGTTTACCAGAAACGAAGTCTTGCTTGTAGGAAGACAAGGAGCCTGGGACTGAACTCCTTTTCTGAAGGGAAACTCCAAGCACTGTTCTCATCTATGAAACACACTCTGCTTTAGAGCAAGAAGCACGCTCTTGCTTTCTAGAGTCTCTAATACAGAGGGAAACGTGAGTGTGCTCAGAGCAAAAGAACGGTGCTTACAACACATACAGACCATATCTAGTTCAAATCTGTCAAAAACTGATAAAAACCACAGGTCCTCTAACATCCAATGCTTTTCAATTAAGATCGACAAACGTGTGAGCTTCGTGAACGATGTAGCTTCATTTTAGCTGAAAAGTGACTGTGTTTACCTGAAACGAAGTCTTGCTTGTAGGAAGACACAGACCCTGGGATTTAACTCTATTTCTGAAGGGAAACACAAAGCTCAGTTCTCATCCATGAAACACACTCTGCTTTAGAGCAAGAAGCACGCTCTTGCTTTCTAGTGTATCTAATACTGCATGAAAAGTGAGTATGCTCAGAACAAAAGAACGGTGTTTCCTAAACATACAGAACATATCTAGTTCAACTCTGCGTCTGAAAGTGATAAAAACCCCAGGTCCTCTAACATCAAATGCTTTTCAGTAAAGAGTGAGAAACGTGTGAGCTTTGTGAACCATGTAGCATCCTTTGAGCTGAAAAGTGACTGTGTTTACCTGAAAAAAAGTCTTGCTTGTAGGAAGACACAGAGCCTGGGATTGAAGTCCACTTCTGAAGGGAAACTCCCAGCACAGTTCTCATCCATGAAACACACTCTGCTTTAGAGCAAGAAGCACGCTCTTGCTTTCTAGAGTCTCTAATTCAGAGGGAAACGTGAGTGTGCTCAGAGCAAAAGAACGGTGTTTCCCACACATACGGACCATATCTAGTTGAACTCTGTCTGAAACTGATACAAACCATAGGTCCTCTAACATCCAATGCTTCTCTGTTAAGAAAAGAAATGTGTGAGCATCGTGAATGATGCAGGTCCTTTGAGCTGAAATGTGACTACCCTTACCTGAAAAGAAATTTTGTTTGTAGGAAGACACAGAGCTTGGGATATAACTCCATTTCTGAAGGGAAACACACAGCACAGTTCTCATCCATGAAACATTTTCTGCTTTTGAGTAAGAAGCACGGTCTTGCTTTCTAGAGTCTCTAATACAGAGGGAAACGTGAGTGTGCTCAAAGCAAAAGAACGGAGTTTTCCACACATACGGAACACATCTAGTTCAACTCTGTCTAAAACTGTTTCAAACCATAGGTCCTCTAACATCCAATGCTTCTCTGTTAAGAAGAGAAATGTGTGAGCTTCGAGAACAATGCAGGTCCTTTGAGCTGAAAAGTGACTACACTTACCTGAAAAGAAATTTTGTTTGTAGGAAGACACAGAGCGTGGGATATAACTCCATTTCTGAAGGGAAACACACAGCACAGTTCTCATCCATGAAATATTTTCTGCTTTAGAGTAAGAAGCACGGTCTTGCTTTCTAGAGTCTCTAAAACAGAAGGAAACATGAGTGTGCTCAGACCAAAAGAACTGTGTTTCCCACACATTCGGACCATATCTAGTTAAACCCTGCTTCTGAAACTTACCCAAACCAAAGGTCCTCTAACCTCCAATGGATTTCTGTTAAGAGCGACAAATGTGTGAGCTAGGTGAACAATGTAGCTCTTTGAGCTGAAAAGTGACTGAGTTTACATGAAACGAATTATTGCCTGTAGGAAGACACAGAGCTTGGTATTTAACTCCATTTCTGACGGGAAACACACAGCATAGTTCTCATCCATGAAAAACACTCTGCTATAGAGCAAGAACCAAGCTCTTGCTTTCTAGAGTCTCTAATACTGCATGAAAAGTGAGTGTGCTCAGAACAAAAGAACGGTGTTTCCTAAACATACGGAACTTATCTAGTTCAACTCTGTTTCTGAAAGTGATAAAAACCACAGATCCTCTAACATCCAATGCGTTTCAATGAAGAGCGACAAAAGTGTGAGCTTTGTGAACGATGTAGCTTCCTTTGAGCTGAAAAGTGATTGTGTTTACCTGAAACGTAGTCTTGCTTGTAGGAAGACACAGAGCCTGGGATTGAACTGCATTTCTGAAGGGAAACTCCCAACACAGTTCTCATTCATGAAACACACTCTGCTTTAGAGCAAGAAGCACGGTCTTGCTTTCTAGAGTCTCTAAACCAGAAGGAAACATGAGTGTGCTCAGACCAAAAGAACTGTGTTTCCCACACATTCGGACCATATCTAGTTAAACCCTGCTTCTGAAACTTATATAAACCACAGGTCCTCTAACCTCCAATGGATTTCAGTTATGAGCGGAAAACGTGTGAGCTGGGTTAACAATGTAGCTCCTTTGAGCTGAAAAGTGACTGTGTTTACCTGAAACGAAGTCTTGCTTGTAGGAAGACACTGACCCGGGGATGTAACTCCATTTCTGAAGGGAAACACAAAGCACAGTTCTCATCCATGAAACACACTCTGCTTTAGAGCATGAAGCACGCACTTGCTTTTTAGTGTCTCTAATACAGCAGGAAACGTGAGTGTGCTCCGAACAAAAGAACGGTGTTTCTTACACATAGGGAACACATATACTTCAACTCTGCTTCTAAAACTGATACAAACCACAGGTCCTCTAACATCCCATTTTTTCACTTAAGAGCAAGAAACATGTGAGCTTTGTGAACGACGTAGCTTCCTTTGAGCAGAAGAGTGACTACCCTTACCTGAAAACAAATTTTGCTTGTAGGAAGACACAGAGCCTGGGATTGAACTCCATTTCTGAAGGGAAACTCCCAGCACAGTTCTCATCCATGAAACACACTCTGCTTTAGAGCAAGAAGCACGCTCTTGCTTTCTAGAGTCTCTAATACAGAGGGAAACGTGAGTGTGCTCAGAGCAAAAGAACGGTGTTTCCCACACATATGGACCATATATAGTTCAACACTGTCTGAAACTGATACAAACCATAGGTCCTGTAACATCCAATGCTTGTCCTTTAAGAAGAGAAATGTGTGAGCTTCGTGAACAATGCAGGTCCTTTGAGCTGAAAAGTGACTACCTTACCTGAAAAGAAATTTTGCTTGTAGGAAGACACAGCCCCTGGGATTTAACTCCATTTCTGAAGGGAAACACACAGCACAGTTCTCAGCCATGAAACACTGTCTGCTTTAGAGTAAGAAGCACGCTCTTGCTTTCTAGAGTCTCTAATACATCAGGAAACGTGATGTGCTCAGAACAAAAGAACTGTGTGTCCTACACATATGGACCATATCTAGTTCAACTCTGCTTCTGAAAGTGATACAAACCACAGGTCCTCTAACATCCAATGCTTTCCAGTTAAGAGCGAGAAACGTGTGAGCTTTGTGAACAATATAGCTTCCTTTCAGCCGAAACGTGACTGTGTTTACCTGAAACGAAGTCTTGCTTGTAGGAAGACAAGGAGCCTGGGACTGAACTCCTTTTCTGAAGGGAAACTCCCAGCACTGTTCTCATCTATGAAACACACTCTGCTTTAGAGCAAGAAGCACGCTCTTGCTTTCTAGATTCTCTAATACAGAGGGAAACGTGAGTGTGCTCAGCGCAAAAGAACGGTGCTTACCACACATACGGACCATATCTAGTTCAACTCTGTTAGAAACTGATAAAAACCACAGGTCCTCTAACATCCATTGCTTTTCAATTAAGAGCGACAAACGTGTGATCCTCGAGAACGGTGTTGGTTCATTTGAGTTCTAAAGTGACTGTGTTTACCTGAAACGATTTCTTGCTTGTAGGAAGACACAGAGCTTGTGATTTAACTCCATTTCTGTAGGAAACACATTGCACAGTTCTCATCCATGAAACACACTCTGCTTTAGAGCAAGAAGCCTGCTCTTGCTTTCTAGAGTCTGAAATATGGCAGGAAACGTGATGTGCTATATCAAAAGAACTTTGTGTCCTACACATATGGACCATATCTATTTCAACTCTGCTTCTGAAACTGATACAAACCACATGTACTCTAACATCCAATGCTTCTCAGTTCAGAAGAGAATTGTGTGAGCTTTGTGAACGATGTAGGTCCTTTGAGCTGAAAAGTGACTACCCTTACCGGAAACGAAGTATTGCTTGTAGGAAGACAAAGATCCTGTGATTGAACTCCATTTCTGAAGGGAAACACACAGCACAGTTCTCATCCATGAAACACACTCTACTTTAGAGCAAGAATCAAGCTCTTGCTTTCTAGAGTCTCTAATACAGCAGGAAAAGTGAGTGTGCTCAGAACAATAGAACTGTGTTTCCTATATGTAAAGATCATATCTAGTTCAAATCTGCTTCTGAAACTGATAAAAACAACAGGTCCTCTAACATCCAATGCTTCTCAGTTAAGAAGAGAAACATGTGAGCTTCATGAATGATGTAGTTCCTTTGAGCTGAAAAGTCACTACCCTTACCTGAAAAGAATCTTGCTTGTAGGAAGACACAGACCGTGGGATTTAACTCCATATCTGAAGGGAAACACACAGCACAATTCTCATCCATGAAAAACTTTCTGCTTTAGAGTTAGAAGCACGGTCTTGCTTTCTAGAGTCTCTAAAAGGGAAGGAAACATGAGTGTGCTCAGACCAAAAGAACTGTATTTCCCACACATTCGGACCATATGTAGTTCAACTCTGCTTCTGAAACTGATAAAAACCACAGGTCCTCTAACATCCAATGATTTTCAATTAAGAGTGACAAACGTGTGAGCTCCATGAATGATGTACCTTCATTTGAGCTGTAAAGAGACTGTGTTTACCTGAAA
This sequence comes from Onychomys leucogaster, assembly GCA_949786385.1. Classification (NCBI taxonomy): domain Eukaryota; kingdom Metazoa; phylum Chordata; class Mammalia; order Rodentia; family Cricetidae; genus Onychomys; species Onychomys leucogaster. Next base: position 378,733 of record CATKUP010000009.1, on the reverse strand, counting down.
AGATTTCTTGCTTGTAGGAAGACACAGAGCATGGGATTTAACTCAATTTCTGAAGGAAATTCACGGCACAGTTCTCATGCATGAAACACACTCTGCTTTACAGCAAGAAGCACGCACTTGCTTTCTAGAGTCTCTAATACAGCAGGAAACGTGATGTGCTCGGAACAAAAGAACAGTGTGTCCTACACATATGGACCATATCTAGTTCAACAATGCTTCTGAAAGTGATACAAAGCACAGGTCCTCTAACATCCAATGCTTTTCAGTTAAGAGCGACAAACGTGTGAGCTGCTTGAACGATGTAGCTCCTTTGGGCTTAAAAGGGACTGTGTTTACATGAAAGGAATTATTGCCTGTAGGAAGACACAGAGCCTGGGATTTAACTCAATTTCTGACTGGAAACACACAGCACAGTTCTCTTTCATGAAAAACACTCTACTATAGAGAAAGATCCAAGCTCTTGCTTTCTAGAGTCTCTAATATTGCATGAAACGTGAGTGTGCTCCGAACAAAGGAACGGTGTTTCTTACACATACGGAACATGTATACTTAAACTCTGCTTATAAAACTGATACAAACTCCAGGTCCTCTAACATCCCATGCTTGTCAATTAAGAGCGAGAAACATGTGAGCTTTGTGAATGATGTAGCTTCCTTTGAGCTGAAAAGTGACTGTGTTTACCTGAAACGAAGTCTTGCTTATAGGAAGTCACAGAGCCTGGGATTGAACTCCATTTCTGAAGGGAAAATCCCAGCACAGTTCTCATCCATGAAACACACTCTGCTTTAGAGCAAGAAGCACGATCTTGCTTTCTAGAGTCTCTAATACAGAGGGAAACGTGAGTGTGCTCAGAGCAAAAGAACGGTGTTTCCCACACATATGGACCATATGTAGTTGAACTCTGTCTGAAACTGGTATAAGCCATAGGTTCTCTAACATCCAATACATGTCCGTTAATAAGAGAAATGTGTGAGCTTCGTGAACGATGCAGGTCTTTGAGCTGAAAAGTAACTACCCTTACCTAAAAAGAAATTTTGCTTGTAGGAAGACACAGAGCGTGGGATTTAACTCCATTTTGGAAGGGAAACACACAGCACAGTTCTCATCCATGAACCACACTCTGCTTTAGAGCAAGAAGCACACTCTTGCTTTCTAAGAGTCTCTTAAAAAGCGGGAAACGTGACTGTGGTCAGAACAAAATAACGGTGTTTCCTACACATACGGACCATATCTAGGTCAACTCTTGTTCTGAAACTGATACAAACCACAGTTCCATTAACATGCAATGCTTTCCAGTTCAGAGCGAGAAATGTATGAGCTTCGTGAACGATGTAGTTTCCTTTGAGCTGAAAAGTGACTGAGTTTACCTGAAATGATGTCTTGCTTGTAGGAAGACACAGAGCCTGGGATTTAACTCCATATCTGAAGGGAAAAACACAGCACAGTTCTCATCCATGAAACACACTCTGCTTTAGAGCAAGAAGCACTCTCTTGCTTTCTAGAGTGTATAATAGAGCCAGAAACTTGAAAGTGTGCTCAGAATAAAAGAACTGGGTTTCCTACACACACAGACCATATCTAGTTCAACTCTGCTCCTGAAACTGATACAAACCACAGGTCCTCTAACATCCAATGCTTTTCAGTTAAGAGCGAGAAACGTGTGATCTTCGTAAACGATTTATATTCATTTGAGCTCAAAAGTGATTGTGTTACCTGAAATGATGTCTTGCTTGTAGGAAGATATTGAGCCTGGAATTTAACTCCATTTCTGAAGGGAAACACACAGCACAGTTCTCATCCATGAAACACACTCTGTATTAGAGCAAGTAGCACGCTCTTGCTTTCTAAGAGTCTCTAATAGAGCAGGAATCGTGACTGTGGTCAGAACAAAATGACGGTGTTTCCTACACATATGGACCATATCTAGGTCAACTCTTCTTGTGAAACTGATACCAACCCCAGTTCCTCTAACATACAATGCATTACAGTTAAGAGCGAGAAACATGTGACCTTCGTGAACGTTGTAGCTTCCTTTGAGCTGAAAGGTGAATGAGTTTACCTGAAAAGATATCTTGATTATAGGAAGACACAGAGCCTGTGATTTAACTCCATTTCTGAAGGGAAAAACACAGCACAGTTCTAATCCATGAAACACACTCTGCTTTAGAGCAAGAAGCACTCTCTTGCTTTCTACAGTGTATAATAGAGCCAGAAACTTGAAAGTGTGCTCAGAATAAAAGAACTGGGTTTCCTACACACACGGACCATATCTAGTTCAACTCTGCTCCTGAAACTGATACAAACCACAGCTCCTCTAACATCCAATGCTTTTCAGTTAAGAGCGAGAAACGTGTGAGCTTCGTAAATGATTTATATTCATTTGAGCTGAAAAGTGACAGCGTTTACCTGAAATGATGACTTGCTTGTAGGAAGACACAGAGCCTGGGATTTAACTCCATTTCTGAAGGGAAACACACAGCACAGTTCTAATCCATGAAACACACTCTGCTTTAGAGCACGGAGCATGCTCTTGCTTTCTAGAGTCTCTAATAGTGCCAGAAATTTGAGGGTACTCTGAACAAAAGAACGGTGTTTCCTACACATACGGACCATATCTAGTTCAACTCTGCTCCTGAAACTGATACAAACCACAAGTCATCTAACATTCAATGCTATTCAGTTAAGAGCGAAAAACGTGTGATCTTCGTAAACGATTTATATTCATTTGAGCTGAAAGGTGAATGAGTTTACCTGAAAAGATGTCTTGATTATAGGAAGACACAGAGCCTGGGATTTAACTCCATTTCTGAAGGGAAACACACAGCACAGTTCTCATCCATGAAACACACTCTGCTTTAGAGCACGAAGCATGCTCTTGCTTTCTAGGTTCTCTAATAGAGCCAGAAACATGAGGGTGCTCTGAACAAAATAACGGTGTTTCCTACATATACGGACCATTGCTAGTTCAACTCTGATTCTGAAACTGATACAAACCACAAGTCATCTAACATTAAATGCTATCCTGTTAAGAGCGAGAAACGTTTGATCTTCGTAAACGATATATATTCATTTGAGCTGAAATGTGACTGCGTTACCTGAAATGATGTCTTGCTTGTAGGAAGACATTGAGCCTGGAATTTAACTCCATTTCTTAAGGGAAACACACAGCACATTTCTCATCCATGAAACACACTCTGCTTTGTTGCAAGAAGCACTCACTTGCTTTCTAAGAGTCTCTAACAGAGCAGGAAACGTGACTGTGGTCAGAACAAAATAACGGTGTTTCATACACATACGGACCATATCTAGGTCAACTCTTCTTCTGAAACTGATACAAACTACAGTTCCTCTAACATGCAATGCTTTCCAGTTAAGAGCAAGAAACGTGTGAGCTTTGTGAACTATGTAGCTTCCTTTGAGCTGAAAAGTGACTGAGTTTACCTGAAAAGATGTCTTGCTTGTAGGAAGACGCAGAGCCTGGGATTTACTCCATTTCTGAAGAGAAACACAAAGCACAGATCTCATCCATGAAACACACTCTGCTTTAGAGCAAGAAGCATGCTCTTGCTTTCCAGAGTCTCTAATAGAGCCAGAAACTTGAGGGTACTCAGAACAAAATAATGGTGTTTCCTACACATACAGACCATTGCTAGTGCAACTCTGCTTCTGAAAGTGATACAAACCACAGGTCCTCTAACATCCAATGCTGTACAGTTAAGAGCAAGAAACGTGTGAGCTACGTGAACGATGTAGCTTTGTTTGAGAGGAAAGGTGACTGAGTTTACGTGAAACGAATTCTTGTTTATAGGAAGATACAGAGCCTGTGATTTAACTCCATTTCTGAAGGGAAACACACAGCACTGTTCTCACGATTAAACACACTCTGTGTACAGGAAGAAGCACACTCTAGCTTTCTAGAGTATCTAATAGAGCAGGAAACGTGAGTGAGCTCAGAACAAAAGAACGGTGTTTCCTACACATACGGACCCTTGCTAGTTCAACTCTGATTCTGAAACTGATACAAAACACAAGTCATCTAACATCCAATGCTGTTCAGTTTAGAGCGAGAAACGTGTGATCTTCGTAAACGATTTATATTCACTTGAGCTGAATAGTGACTGCGTTTACCTGAAATGATGTTTTGCATGTAGGAAGAAACAGAGCCTTGAATTTAACTACATTTCTGAAGGGAAACACACAGCACTGTTCTCATCCATGAAACACACTCTGCTTTAGAGCAAGAAGCACGATCGTGCTTTCAAAGATTCTCTAATACAGCAGGAAACGTGACTGTGGTCAGAACAAAATAACGGTGTTTCCTACACATACGGACCATATCTAGGTCAACTGTACTTCTGAAACTGATAAAAACCACAGTTCCTCTAACATACAATTGTTTACAATTAAGAGCAAGAAACGTGTGACCTTCGTGAACGATGTTGGTTCCTTTGAGCTGAAAAGTGACTGAGTTTACCCGAAAAGAGTCTTGATTATAGGAAGACACAGAGCCTGGGATTTAACTCCATTTCTGAAGGGAAACACACAGCACAGTTGTCATCCATGAAACACACTCTGCTTTAGAGCACGAAGCATGCTCTTGCTTTCTAGGTTCTCTAATAGAGCCAGAAACATGAGGGTACTCTGAACAAAATAGCAGTGTTACCCATATATATACGGACCATTGCTAGTTCAACTCTGCTTCTGAAACTGATACAAACACAAGTCATCTAACATCCAATGCTTTTCAGTTAAGAGCAAGGAACGTGTGAGCTTTGTAAACGATTTATAATCATTTTAGTTCAGAAGTGTCAGCGTTTACCTGAAATGATGACTTTCTTGTAGGAAGTCACAGAGCCTGGGATTTAACTCCATTTCTGAAGGGAAACACACAGCACAGTTCTAATCCATGAAACACACTCTGCTTTAGAGCACGGAGCTGCTCTTGCTTTCTAGAGTCTCTAATAGTGCCAGAAACTTGAGGGTACTCTGAACAAAAAAACGGTGTTTCCTACACATACGGACCATATCTAGTTCAACTCTGCTTCTGAAACTGATACAAACCACAAGTCATCTAACATTCAATGCTATTCAGTTAAGAGCGAGAAACGTGTGATCTTCGTAAACGATTTATATTCATTTGAGCTGAAAAGTGATTGTGTTACCTGAAATGATGTCTTGCTTGTAGGAAGATATTGAGCCTGGAATTTAACTCCATTTCTGAAGGGAAACACACATCACAGTTCTCATCCATGAAACATACTCTGCTTTAGAGCACGAAGCATGCTCTTGCTTTCTACAGTCTCTAATAGAGACAGAAACATGAGGGTACTCAGAACAAAAGAACGGTGTTTCCTAAACATACAGACCATTGCTAGTTCAACTCTGCTTCTGAAACTGATACAAACCACAAGTCATCTAACATCTAATGCTTTTCAGTTAAGAGCAAAAAACGTGTGAGCTTTGTAAACGATTTATATTCATTTGAGCTGAAAAGTGACTGCGTTTACTTGAAACGATGTCTTGCTTGTAGGAAGACACAGAGGCTGGAATTTAACTCCATTTGTGAAGGGAAACACACAGCACAGTTCTCATCCATGAAACACACTCTGCTGTAGAGCAAGAAGCACACTCTTTCTTTCTAGGAGTCTCTAATACAGCAGGAAAAGTGACTGTGGTCAGAACAAAATAACGGTGTTTCCTACACATACGGACCATATCTAGGTCAACTTTTCTTCTCAAACTGATACAAACCACAGTTCCTCTAACATGCAATGCTTTCCAGTTAAGAGCGAGAAACTTGTGAGCTTCGTGAACGATGTAGCTTTGTTTGAGCTGAAAGGTGACTGACTTTACGTCAAATGAAGTCTTGCTTGTAGGAAGATACAAAGCCTGTGATTTAACTCCATTTCTGAAGGGAAACACACAGCACAGTTCTCATCCATGAACCACACTCTGCTTTAGAGCAAGAAGCACACTCTTGCTTTCTAAGAGTCTCTAAAAAAGCAGGAAACGTGACTGTAGTCAGAACAAAATAACGGTGTTTCCTACACATACGGACCATATCTAGGTCAACTCTTCTTCTGAAACTGATACAAACTACAGTTCCTCTAACATACAATGCTTTCCAGTTAAGAGCAAGAAACGTGTGAGCTTTGTGAACTATGTAGCTTCCTTTGAGCTGAAAAGTGACTGAGTTTACCTGAAAAGATGTCTTGCTTGTAGGAAGACACAGAGCCTGTGATTTACTCCATTTCTGAAGAGAAACACAAAGCACAGATCTCATCCATGAAACACACTCTGCTTTAGAGCAAGAAGCATGCTCTTGCTTTCCAGAGTCTCTAATAGAGCCAGAAACTTGAGGGTACTCAGAACAAAATAATGGTGTTTCCTACACATACGGACCATTGCTAGTGCAACTCTGCTTCTGAAAGTGATACAAACCACAGGTCCTCTAACATCCAATGCTGTACAGTTAAGAGCAAGAAACGTGTGAGCTACGTGAACGATGTAGCTTTGTTTGAGAGGAAAGGTGACTGAGTTTACGTGAAACGAATTCTTGTTTATAGGAAGATACAGAGCCTGTGATTTAACTCCATTTCTGAAGGGAAACACACAGCACTGTTCTCACGATTAAACACACTCTGTGTATAGGAAGAAGCACGCTCTAGCTTTCTAGAGTATCTAATAGAGCAGGAAACGTGAGTGTGCTCAGAACAAAAGAACGGTGTTTCCTACACATACGGACCCTTGCTAGTTCAACTCTGATTCTGAAACTGATACAAAACACAAGTCATCTAACATCCAATGCTGTTCAGTTTAGAGCGGGAAACGTGTGATCTTCGTAAACGATTTATATTCATTTGAGCTGAATAGTGACTGCGTTTACCTGAAATGATGTTTTGCATGTAGGAAGAAACAGAGCCTTGAATTTAACTCCATTTCAGAAGGGAAACACACAGCACAGTTCTCATCCATGAAACACACTCTCCTATAGAGCAAGAAGCACACTCTTTCTTTGTAAGAGTCTCTAATACAGCAGGAAACGTGACTGTGGTCAGAACAAAATAACGGTGTTTCCTACACATACAGACCATATCTAGGTCAACTGTACTTCTGAAACTGATAAAAACCACAGTTCCTCTAACATACAATTGTTTACAATTAAGAGCAAGAAACGTGTGACCTTCCTGAACGATGTTGGTTCCTTTGAGCTGAAAAGTGACTGAGTTTACCGAAAAGAGTCTTGCTTGTAAGAAGAAACAGAGCCTGGAATTTAACTCCATTTCTGAAGGGAAACACATAGCACAGTTCTCATCCATGAAACACACTCTGCTTTAGAGCACGAAGCATGCTCTTGCTTTCTAGAGTCTCTAATAGAGCCAGAAACATGAGGGTACTCAGAACAAAAGAACGGTGTTTCCTAAACATACAGACCATTGCTAGTTCAACTCTGCTTCTGAAACTGATACAAACCACAAGTCATCTAACATCTAATGCTTTTCAGTTAAGAGCGAAAAACGTGTGAGCTTTGTAAACGATTTATATTCATTTGAGCAGAAAAGAGACTACATTTACCTGAAACGACGTCTTGCTTGTAGGAAGACACAGAGGCTGGAATTTAACTCCATTTGTGAAGGGAAACACACAGCACAGTTCTCATCCATGAAACACACTCTGCTTTAGAGCAAGAAGCACACTCTTTCTTTCTAAGATTCTCTAATACAGCAGGAAAAGTGACTGTGGTCAGAACAAAATAACGGTGTTTCCTACACATACGGACCTTATCTAGGTCAACTCTTCTTCTGAAACTGATACAAACCACAGTTCCTCTAACATGCAATGCTTTCCAGTTGTGACTGAGAAACTTGTGAGCTTCGTGAACGATGTAGCTTTGTTTGAGCTGAAAGGTGACTGAGTTTACGTCAAATGAAGTCTTGCTTGTAGGAAGATACAAAGCCTGTGATTTAACTCCATTTCTGAAGGGAAACACACAGCACAGTTCTCATCCATGAACCACACTCTGCTTTAGAGCAAGAAGCACACTCTTGCTTTCTAAGAGTCTCTTAAAAAGCAGGAAACGTGACTATTGTCAGAACAAAATGACGGTGTTTCATACACATATGGACCATAGCTAGGTCAACTCTTCTTCTGAAACTGATACAAAGCACAGTTCCATTAACATGCAATGCTTTCAAGTTAAGAGCGAGAAACGTGTGAGCTTCGTGAACGATGTGGCTTCCTATGAGCTGATAAGTGACTGAGTTTACCTGAAAGATGTCTTGCTTGTAGGAAGACACAGAGCCTGGGATTTAACTCCATTTCTGAATGGAAACACACAGCACAGTTCTCATCCATGACACACACTCTGCTTTAGAGCAAGAAGCACGCTCTTGCTTTCTAAGATTCTCTAATAGAGCAGGAAACGTGACTGTGGTCAGAACAAAATGACGGTGTTTCCTACACATACGGACCATATCTAGGTCAACTCTTCTTCTGAAACTGATACCAACCCCAGTTCCTCTAACATACAATGCATTACAGTTAAGAGCGAGAAACATGTGACCTTCGTGAACGTTGTAGCTTCCTTTGAGCTGAAAGGTGAATGAGTTTACCTGAAAAGATGTCTTGATTATAGGAAGACACAGAGCCTGTGATTTAACTCCATTTCTGAAGGGAAAAACACAGCACAGTTCTCATCCATGAAACACACTCTGCTTTAGAGCAAGAAGCACTCTCTTGCTTTCTAGAGTGTATAATAGAGCCAGAAACTTGAAAGTGTGCTCAGAATAAAATAACGGTGTTTCCTACATATACGGACCATATCTAGTTCAACTCTGCTCCTGAAACTGATACAAACCACAGGTCCTCTAACATCCAATGCTTTTCAGTTAAGAGCGAGAAACGTGTGAGCTTCGTAAATGATTTATATTCATTTGAGCTGAAAAGTGACAGCGTTTACCTGAAATGATGACTTGCTTGTAGGAAGACACAGAGCCTGGGATTTAACTCCATTTCTGAAGGGAAACACACAGCACAGTTCTCATCCATGAAACACACTCTGCTTTAGAGCACGGAGCATGCTCTTGCTTTCTAGGTTCTCTAATAGAGCCAGAAACATGAGGGTGCTCTGAACAAAATAACGGTGTTTCCTACATATACGGACCATTGCTAGTTCAACTCTGATTCTGAAACTGATACAAACCACAAGTCATCTAACATCCAATGCTATCCTGTTAAGAGCGAGAAACGTTTGATCTTCGTAAACGATATATATTCATTTGAGCTGAAATGTGACTGCGTTACCTGAAATGATGTCTTGCTTGTAGGAAGACATTGAGCCTGGAATTTAACTCCATTTCTTAAGGGAAACACACAGCACAGTTCTCATCTATGAAACACACTCTGCTTTGTTGCAAGAAGCACTCACTTGCTTTCTAAGAGTCTCTAACAGAGCAGGAAACGTGACTGTGGTCAGAACAAAATAACGGTGTTTCCTACACATACGGCCCATATCTAGGTCAACTCTTCTTCTGAAACTGATACAAACTACAGTTCCTCTAACATGCAATGCTTTCCAGTTAAGAGCAAGAAACGTGTGAGCTTTGTGAACGATGTAGCTTCCTTTGAGCTGAAAAGTGACTGAGTTTACCTGAAAAGATGTCTTGCTTGTAGGAAGACACAGAGCCTGGGATTTACTCCATTTCTGAAGAGAAACACAAAGCACAGATCTCATCCATGAAACACACTAAGCTTTAGAGCAAGAAGCATGCTCTTGCTTTCCAGAGTCTCTAATAGAGCCAGAAACTTGAGGGTACTCAGAACAAAATAATGGTGTTTCCTACACATACGGACCATTGCTAGTGCAACTATGCTTCTGAAAGTGATACAAACCACAGGTCCTCTAACATCCAATGCTGTACAGTTAAGAGCAAGAAACGTGTGAGCTACGTGAACGATGTAGCTTTGTTTGAGAGGAAAGGTGACTGAGTTTACGTGAAACGAATTCTTGTTTATAGGAAGATACAGAGCCTGTGATTTAACTCCATTTCTGAAGGGAAACACACAGCACTGTTCTCACGATTAAACACACTCTGTGTATAGGAAGAAGCTAGCTCTAGCTTTCTAGAGTATCTAATAGAGCAGGAAACGTGAGTGTGCTCAGAACAAAAGAACGGTGTTTCCTACACATACGGACCCTTGCTAGTTCAACTCTGATTCTGAAACTGATACAAACACAAGTCATCTAACATGCAATGCTGTTCAGTTTAGAGCGAGAAACGTGTGATCTTCGTAAACGATTTATATTCATTTGAGCTGAATAGTGACTGGGTTTACCTGAAATGATGTTTTGCATGTAGGAAGAAACAGAGCCTTGAATTTAACTCCATTTCTGAAGGGAAACACACAGCACTGTTCTCATCCATGAAACACACTCTGCTTTAGAGCAAGAAGCACGATCGTGCTTTCAAAGAGTCTCTAATACAGCAAGAAACGTGACTGTGGTCAGAACAAAATAACGGTGTTTCCTACACATACGGACCATATCTAGGTCAACTGTACTTCTGAAACTGATAAAAACCACAGTTCCTCTAACATACAATTGTTTACAATTAAGAGCAAGAAACGTGTGACCTTCGTGAACGATGTTGGTTCCTTTGAGCTGAAAAGTGACTGAGTTTACCCGAAAAGAGTCTTGATTATAGGAAGACACAGAGCCTGGGATTTAACTCCATTTCTGAAGGGAAACACACAGCACAGTTCTCATCCATGACACACACTCTGCTTTAGAGCACGGAGCTGCTCTTGCTTTCTAGAGTCTCTAATAGTGCCAGAAACTTGAGGGTACTCTGAACAAAAAAACGGTGTTTCCTACACATACGGACCATATCTAGTTCAACTCTGCTTCTGAAACTGATACAAACCACAAGTCATCTAACATTCAATGCTATTCAGTTAAGAGCGAGAAACGTGTGATCTTCGTAAACGATTTATATTCATTTGAGATGAAAAGTGATTGTGTTACCTGAAATGATGTCTTGCTTGTAGGAAGATATTGAGCCTGGAATTTAACTCCATTTCTGAAGGGAAACACACATCACAGTTCTCTTCAATGAAACATACTCTGCTTTAGAGCATGAAGCATGCTCTTGCTTTCTACAGTCTCTAATAGAGCCAGAAACATGAGGGTACTCAGAACAAAAGAACGGTGTTTCCTAAACATACAGACCATTGCTAGTTCAACTCTGCTTCTGAAACTGATACAAACCACAAGTCATCTAACATCTAATGCTTTTCAGTTAAGAGCAAAAAACGTGTGAGCTTTGTAAACGATTTATATTCATTTGAGCTGAAAAGTGACTGCGTTTACTTGAAACGATGTCTTGCTTGTAGGAAGACACAGAGGCTGGAATTTAACTCCATTTGTGAAGGGAAACACACAGCACAGTTCTCATCCATGAAACACACTCTGCTGTAGAGCAAGAAGCACACTCTTTCTTTCTAGGAGTCTCTAATACAGCAGGAAAAGTGACTGTGGTCAGAACAAAATAACGGTGTTTCCTACACATACGGACCATATCTAGGTCAACTTTTCTTCTCAAACTGATACAAACCACAGTTCCTCTAACATGCAATGCTTTCCAGTTAAGAGCGAGAAACTTGTGAGCTTCGTGAACGATGTAACTTTGTTTGAGCTGAAAGGTGACTGAGTTTACGTCAAATGAAGTCTTGCTTGTAGGAAGATACAAAGCCTGTGATTTAACTCCATTTCTGAAGGGAAACACACAGCACAGTTCTCATCCATGAACCACACTCTGCTTTAGAGCAAGAAGCACACTCTTGCTTTCTAAGAGTCTCTAAAAAAGCAGGAAACGTGACTGTAGTCAGAACAAAATAACGGTGTTTCATACACATACGGACCATAGCTAGGTCAACTCTTCTTCTGAAACTTATACAAAGCACAGTTCCATTAACATGAAATGCTTTCATGTTAAGAGCGAGAAACGTGTGAGCTTCGTGAACGATGTGGCTTCCTATGAGCTGATAAGTGACTGAGTTTACCTGAAAGATGTCTTGCTTGTAGGAAGACACAGAGCCTGGGATTTAACTCCATTTCTGAAGGGAAACACACAGCACAGTTCTCATCCATGACACACACTCTGCTTTAGAGCAAGAAGCACGCTCTTGCTTTCTAAGAATCTCTAATACAGCAGTAAACGTGACTGTGATCAGAAGAAAATAACAGTGTTTCCTACACATACGGACCATATCTAGGTCAACTCTTCTTCTGAAACTGATACAAACCACAGTTCCATTATCATGCAATGCTTTCCAGTTAAGAGCGAGAAATGTATGAGCTTCGTGAATGATGTAGCTTCCTTTGAGCTGAAAAGTGACTGAGTTTACCTGAAAAGATGTCTTGCTTGTAGGAAGACACAGAGCCTGGGATTTAACTCCATTTCTGAAGGGAAACACACAGCACAGTTCTCATCCATGACACACACTCTGCTTTAGAGCAAGAAGCACGCTCTTGCTTTCTAAGAATCTCTAATACAGCAGGAAACGTGACTGTGATCAGAAGAAAATAACAGTGTTTCCTACACATACGGACCATATCTAGGTCAACTCTTCTTCTGAAACTGATACAAACCACAGTTCCATTATCATGCAATGCTTTCCAGTTAAGAGCGAGAAATGTATGAGCTTCGTGAATGATGTAGTTTCCTTTGAGCTGAAAAGTGACTGAGTTTACCTGAAAAGATGTCTTGCTTGTAGGAAGACACAGAGACTGGGATTTTACTCCATTTCTGAAGGGAAAAACACAGCACAGTTCTCATCCATGAAACACACTCTGCTTTAGAGCAAGAAGCACTCTCTTGCTTTCTAGAGTGTATAATAGAGCCAGAAACTTGAAAGTGTGCTCAGAATAAAAGAACTGGGTTTCCTTCACACACGGACCATATCTAGTTCAACTCTGCTCCTGAAACTGATACAAACCACAGGTCCTCTAACATCCATTGCTTTTCAGTTAAGAGAGAGAAACGTGTGAGCTTCGTATACGATTTATATTCATTTGAGCTGAAAAGTGACAGCGTTTACCTGAAATGATGACTTGCTTGTAGGAAGACACAGAGCCTGGGATTTAACTCCATTTCTGAAGGGAAACACACAGCACAGTTCTAATCCATGAAACACACTCTGCTGTAGAGCACAAAGCATGCTCTTGCTTTCTAGGTTCTCTAATAGAGCCAGAAACATGAGGGTGCTCTGAACAAAATAACGGTGTTTCCTACATATACGGACCATTGCTAGTTCAACTGTGCTTCTGAAACTGATACAAACACAAGTCATCTAACATCAAATGCTTTTCAGTTAAGAGCAAGGAACGTGTAAGCTTCGTAAACGATTTATATTCATTTGAGCTGAAAAGTGACAGCGTTTACCTGAAATGATGACTTGCTTTTAGGAAGACACAGAGCCTGGGATTTAACTCCATTTCTGAAGTGAAACACACAACACAGTTCTCATCCATGAAACACACTCTGCGTTAGAGCACGGAGCATGCTCTTGCTTTCTAGAGTCTCTATTAGAGCCAGAAACTTGAGGGTACTCTGAACAAAAGAACGGTGTTTCCTACACATACCGACCATAGCAAGTTCAACTCTGCTTCTGAAACTGATACAAATCACAAGTCATCTAACATCCAATGCTATCCAGTTAAGAGCGAGAAACGTTTGATCTTCGTAAACGATTTATATTCATTTGAGCTGAAATGTGACTGCGTTACCTGAAATGATGTCTTGCTTGTAGGAAGACATTGAGCCTGGAATTTAACTCCATATCTTAAGGGAAACAAACAGCACAGTTCTCATCCATGAAACACACTCTGCTTTGGTGCAAGAAGCACTCACTTGCTTTCTAAGAGTCTCTAACAGAGCAGGAAACGTGACTGTGGTCAGAACAAAATAACGGTGTTTCCTACACATACGGACCATATCTAGGTCAACTCTTCTTCTGAAACTGATACAAACCAAAGTTCCTCTAACATGCAATGCTTTCCAGTTAAGAGCAAGAAACGTGTGAGCTTTGTGAACGATGTAGCTTCCTTTGAGCTGAAAAGTGACTGAGTTTACCTGAAAAGATGTCTTGCTTGTAGGAAGACACAGAGCCTGGGATTTACTCCATTTCTGAAGAGAAACACAAAGCACAGATCTCATCCATGAAACACACTCTGCTTTAGAGCAAGAAGCATGTTCTTGCTTTCCAGAGTCTCTAATAGAGCCAGAAACTTGAGGGTACTCAGAACAAAATAATGGTGTTTCCTACACATACGGACCATTGCTAGTGCAACTCTGCTTCTGAAAGTGATACAAACCACAGGTCCTCTAACATCCAATGCTGTACAGTTAAGAGCAAGAAACGTGTGAGGTACGTGAACGATGTAGCTTTGTTTGAGCGGAAAGGTGACTGAGTTTACGTGAAACGAATTCTTGTTTATAGGAAGATACAGGGCCTGTGATTTAACTCCATTTCTGAAGGGAAACACACAGCACTGTTCTCATGATTAAACACACTCTGTGTATAGGAAGAAGCACGCTCTAGCTTTCTAGAGTATCTAATAGAGCAGGAAACGTGAGTGTGCTCAGAACAAAAGAACGGTGTTTCCTACACATACGGACCCTTGCTAGTTCAACTCTGATTCTGAAACTGATACAAACACAAGTCATCTAACATGCAATGCTGTTCAGTTTAGAGCGAGAAACGTGTGATCTTCGTACACGATTTATATTCATTTGAGCTGAATAGTGTCTGCGTTTACCTGAAATGATGTCTTGCATGTAGGAAGAAACAGAGCCTTGAATTTAACTCCATTTCTGAAGGGAAACACACAGCACTGTTCTCATCCATGAAACACACTCTGCTTTAGAGCAAGAAGCACGATCGTGCTTTCAAAGAGTCTCAAATACAGCAGGAAACGTGACTGTGGTCAGAACAAAATAACGGTGTTTCCTACACATATGGACCATATCTAGGTCAAGTCTTCTTCTGAAACTGATACAAACCACAGTTCCTCTAACATACAATTGTTTACAATTAAGAGCAAGAAACGTGTGACCTTCGTGAACGATGTTGGTTCCTTTGAGCTGAAAAGTGACTGAGTTTACCCGAAAAGAGTCTTGCTTGTAAGAAGAAACAGAGCCTGGAATTTAACTCCATTTCTGAAGGGAAACACATAGCACAGTTCTCATCCATGAAACACACTCTGCTTTAGAGCACGAAGCATGCTCTTGCTTTCTAGAGTCTCTAATAGAGCCAGAAACATGAGGGTACTCAGAACAAAAGAACGGTGTTTCCTAAACATACAGACCATTGCTAGTTCAACTCTGCTTCTGAAACTGATAAAAACCACAGGTCCTCTAACATCCAATGCTTTTCAGTTAAGAGCGAGAAACGTGTGAGCTTCGTAAACGATTTATATTCATTTGAGCTGAAAAGTGACAGCGTTTACCTGAAATGATGACTTGCTTGTAGGAAGATACAGAGCCTGGGATTTAACTCCATTTCTGAAGGGAAACACACAGCACAGTTCTCATCCATGAAACACACTCTGTATTAGAGCAAGTAGTACGCTCTTGCTTTCTAAGAGTCTCTAATAGAGCAGGAAACGTGACTGTGGTCAGAACAAAATAACGGTGTTTCCTACACATACGGACCACATCTAGGTCAACTCTTCTTCTCAAACCGATACAATCCACAGTTCCTCTAACATACAATGCTTACCAGTTTTAGAGAGAAACTTGTGAGCTTCGTGAACGATGTAGCTTTGTTTGAGCTGAAAGGTGACTGATTTTATGTCAAATGAAGTCTTGCTTGTAGGAAGACACAGAACTGTACTGGATAGCCATCCCAGCATTGGCCTGGAAGTTCCAACCCCCACTGAGGCTTCGGTAATTGTCACGCCCACAAGGCGTGGTGGAGGAGGAAGCAGACGACCAAGAATCGGGAAGAGCTCTCTCTCTTGGATCCCAGACTATGGATGCTTGAGGTAGACCGAGCAGGGTTCCCCATAGTACACCACCGGACTGCACTATACCCTTGCCAGACCTTGTAACCTACCCCTTATTTGTAAGTTACCCCAAATAATAAACCTCCCTTTTAACTACGTGGAGTGGCCTTAATAATTTAACCAATACAGAGCCAGGAATTTAACTCCAATTCTGAAGGGAAACTCACAGCACATTTCTCATCCATGAAACACACTCTGCTTTAAAGCAAGAAGCAAACTCTTGCTTTCTAAGAGTCTATAAAACGGCAGGCACAGTGACTGTGGTCAGAACAAAATAAAGGTGTTTCCTACACGTACGGACCATATCTAGGTCAACTCTTCTTCTGAAACTGATACAAACCACAGTTCCTCTAACATGCAATGCTTTCCATTTAAGAGGGAGAATCCTGTGAGCTTTGTGAACGATGTAGCTTCCTTTGAGCTGAAAAGTGACGGAGTTTACCTGAAAAGATGTCTTGCTTGTAGGAAGACACAGAGCCTGGAATTTAACTCCATTTCTGAAGGGAAACACACAGCACAGTTCTCATCCATGAAACACACTATGCTTTAGAGCACATAGCATGCTCTTCCTTTTTAGAGTCTCTAATAGAGCCAGAAAATGAAGGGTACTCTTAACAAAAGAACGGTGTTTCCTACACATACGGACCATTGCTAGTTCAACTCTGCTTCTGAAACTGATACAAACCACAAGTAACCTAACATCCAATGCTTTTCAGTTAAGAGCAAGAAACGTGTGAGCTTCGTAAACAATTTATATTCATCTGAGCTGAAAAGTGACTGTGTTTACCTGAAATGATTTCTTGCTTTTAGGAAGACACACAGCCTGGAATTTAACTCCATTTCTGAAGGGAAACAAACAGCACAGTTATCATCCATGAAACACACTCTGCTTCAGAGTAAGAAGCACGCTCTTGCTTTCTACGAGTCTCTTATACAGCAGGAAACGTGACTGTGGTCAGAACAAAATAACGGTGTTTCCTACACATATGGACCATATCTAGGTCAACTCTTCTTCTGAAACTGATAAAAAGCACAGTTCCATTAACATGCAATGCTTTCAAGTTAAGAGCGAGAAACGTGTGAGCTTCTTGAGCGATGTAGCTTTCTTTGAGCTGAAAAGTGACTGAGTTTACCTGAAAAGATGTATTGCTTGTAGGAATACACAGAACCTGGGATTCGCCTCCATTTCTGAGGGAAACACACAGCACAGTTCTCATCCATGAAACACACTCTGCTTTAGATTAAGAAGCATGCTCTTGCTTTCTAGAGTCTATAATAGAGCCAGAAACTTGAGGGTACTCAGAACAAAAGAACGGTGTTTCCAAAACATACGGACCATTGCTAGTTCACTCTGCTTCTGAAACTGATACAAACCACAAGTCATCTAACATCCAATGCTTTTCAGTTAAGAGCGAGAAACGTGTGAGGTTCGTAAACGATTTATATTGATTTGAGCTGAAAAGTGACTGCGTTTACCTGAAATGATGTCTTGCTTGTAGGAAGACATAGAGCTGTAGTGGATAGCCATCCCAGCATTGGCCTGGAATTTCCAACCCCCACTGAGGCTTCAGTAATGTTCACGCCCACAAGGCATGGCAGAGGATGAAGCAGAAGACCAAGGATCGGGAAGAGCTCTCTCTCTTGTTTCCCAGACTCTGGACCCTGAACGTAGACCGAGCAGAGTTCGCCAGAGAACACCGCCGGACTGCAGTATACCCTTGCCCGACCCGGTAAACTACCAGTTCATTTGTGAGTTACCCCACAAAATATACCTCCCTTTCAACCACATGGAGTGGCCTTAATAATTTAACCAATACAGATCCTGGAATTTAACTCCATTTTTGAAGGGAAACACACAGCACTGTTCTCATCCATGAAACACACTCTGCTTTAAAGCAAGAAGAAAACTTTTGCTTTCTAAGAGTTTATAATACGGCAGGCAACGTGACTGTGGTCAGAACAAAATAACGGTGTTTCCTACATGTACGGACCATATCTAGGTCAACTCTTCTTCTGAAACTGATACAAACCACAGTTCCTCTAACATGCAATGCTTTCCAGTTAAGAGCGAGAAAGGTGTGAGCTTCATGAACGATGTAGCATCCTTTCAGCCTAAAAGTGATTGAGTTTACCTGAAAAGATGTCTTGCTTGTAGGAAGACACAGAGCCTGGGATTTAACTCCATTTCTGAAGGGAAACACACAGCACAGTTCTCATCCATGAAACACACTCAGCTTTAGAGCACGAAGCATGCTCTTGCTTTTTAGAGTCTCTAAAAGAGCCAGAAAATTAAGGGTACTCTGAACAAAAGAACGGTGTTTCCTACACATACGGACCATTGCTAGTTCAACTCTGCTTCTGAAACTGATACAAACCACAAGACATCTAACATCCAATACTTTTCAGTTAAGAGCAAGAAACGTGTGGTCTTTGTAAACGATTTATATTCATTTGAGCTGAAAAGTGACTGTGTTTACCTGAAATGATTTCTTGCTTGTAGGAAGACACAGAGCCAGGAATTTAACTCCATTTCTGAATGGAAACAAACAGCACAGTTCTCATCCATGAAACACACTCTGCTTCAGAGCAAGAAGCACGCTCTTGCTTTCTACGAGTCTCTAATACAGCCCGAAATGTGACTGTGGTCAGAACAAAATAACGGTGTTTCCTACACATACGGACCATTGCTAGTTCAACTCTGCTTCTGAAACTGATACAAACCACAAGTCATCTAACATCAAATCTTTTCAGTTGAGAGGGAGAAACGTGTGAGCTACATAAACGATTTATATTCATTTGAGCTGAAAACTGACTGCGTTTACCTGAAATGATGTCTTGCTTGTAGGAACACACAGAGCCTGGAATTTAACTCCATTTCTGAAGGGAAACACACAGCACAGTTCTCAACTTTGAAACACACTATGCTTTAGAGCAAGAAGCACACTCTTGCTTTCTAAGAGTCTCTAATACAGCAGGAAACGTGACTGTGGTCACAACAAAATAACGGTGTATCCTACACATACGGAAGATATCTAGGTCAACTCTTCTTCTGAAACTGATACAAACCACAGGTAGTCTAACATCCATTGCTTTTCAGTTAAGAGCGAGAAACTTGTGAGCTTCGTGAATGATGTAGCTTCCTTAGTGCTAAGAAGTGACATAGTTTACCTGAAAACATGTCTTTCTTGTAGGAAGACACAGAGCCTGGGATTTAACTCCATTTCTGAAGGGAAACACACAGCACAGTTCTCATCCATGAAACACACTCTGTATTAGAGCAAGTAGCACGCTCTTGCTTTCTAAGAGTCTCTAATAGAGCAGGAAACGTGACTGTGGTCAGAACAAAATAACGTTGTTTCCTACACATATGGACCACATCTAGGTCAACTCTTCTTCTCAAACCGATACAATCCACAGTTCCTCTAACATACAATGCTTACCAGTTTTAGAGAGAAACTTGTGAGCTTCGTGAACGATGTAGCTTTGTTTGAGCTGAAAGGTGACTGATTTTATGTCAAATGAAGTCTTGCTTGTAGGAAGACACAGAACTGTACTGGATAGCCATCCCAGCATTGGCCTGGAAGTTCCAACCCCCACTGAGGCTTCGGTAATTGTCACGCCCACAAGGCGTGGTGGAGGAGGAAGCAGACGACCAAGAATCGGGAAGAGCTCTCTCTCTTGGATCCCAGACTATGGATGCTTGAGGTAGACCGAGCAGGGTTCCCCATAGTACACCACCGGACTGCACTATACCCTTGCCAGACCTTGTAACCTACCCCTTATTTGTAAGTTACCCCAAATAATAAACCTCCCTTTTAACTACGTGGAGTGGCCTTAATAATTTAACCAATACAGAGTCAGGAATTTAACTCCAATTCTGAAGGGAAACTCACAGCACATTTCTCATCCATGAAACACACTCTGCTTTAAAGCAAGAAGCAAACTCTTGCTTTCTAAGAGTCTATAAAACGGCAGGCACAGTGACTGTGGTCAGAACAAAATAAAGGTGTTTCCTACACGTACGGACCATATCTAGGTCAACTCTTCTTCTGAAACTGATACAAACCACAGTTCCTCTAACATGCAATGCTTTCCATTTAAGAGGGAGAATCCTGTGAGCTTTGTGAACGATGTAGCTTCCTTTGAGCTGAAAAGTGACGGAGTTTACCTGAAAAGATGTCTTGCTTGTAGGAAGACACAGAGCCTGGAATTTAACTCCATTTCTGAAGGGAAACACACAGCACAGTTCTCATCCATGAAACACACTATGCTTTAGAGCACATAGCATGCTCTTCCTTTTTAGAGTCTCTAATAGAGCCAGAAAATGAAGGGTACTCTTAACAAAAGAACGGTGTTTCCTACACATACGGACCATTGCTAGTTCAACTCTGCTTCTGAAACTGATACAAACCACAAGTAACCTAACATCCAATGCTTTTCAGTTAAGAGCAAGAAACGTGTGAGCTTCGTAAACAATTTATATTCATCTGAGCTGAAAAGTGACTGTGTTTACCTGAAATGATTTCTTGCTTTTAGGAAGACACACAGCCTGGAATTTAACTCCATTTCTGAAGGGAAACAAACAGCACAGTTATCATCCATGAAACACACTCTGCTTCAGAGTAAGAAGCACGCTCTTGCTTTCTACGAGTCTCTTATACAGCAGGAAACGTGACTGTGGTCAGAACAAAATAACGGTGTTTCCTACACATATGGACCATATCTAGGTCAACTCTTCTTCTGAAACTGATAAAAAGCACAGTTCCATTAACATGCAATGCTTTCAAGTTAAGAGCGAGAAACGTGTGAGCTTCTTGAGCGATGTAGCTTTCTTTGAGCTGAAAAGTGACTGAGTTTACCTGAAAAGATGTATTGCTTGTAGGAATACACAGAACCTGGGATTCGCCTCCATTTCTGAGGGAAACACACAGCACAGTTCTCATCCATGAAACACACTCTGCTTTAGATTAAGAAGCATGCTCTTGCTTTCTAGAGTCTATAATAGAGCCAGAAACTTGAGGGTACTCAGAACAAAAGAACGGTGTTTCCAAAACATACGGACCATTGCTAGTTCACTCTGCTTCTGAAACTGATACAAACCACAAGTCATCTAACATCCAATGCTTTTCAGTTAAGAGCGAGAAACGTGTGAGGTTCGTAAACGATTTATATTGATTTGAGCTGAAAAGTGACTGCGTTTACCTGAAATGATGTCTTGCTTGTAGGAAGACATAGAGCTGTAGTGGATAGCCATCCCAGCATTGGCCTGGAATTTCCAACCCCCACTGAGGCTTCAGTAATGTTCACGCCCACAAGGCATGGCAGAGGATGAAGCAGAAGACCAAGGATCGGGAAGAGCTCTCTCTCTTGTTTCCCAGACTCTGGACCCTGAACGTAGACCGAGCAGAGTTCGCCAGAGAACACCGCCGGACTGCAGTATACCCTTGCCAGACCCGGTAAACTACCACTTCATTTGTGAGTTACCCCACAAAATATACCTCCCTTTCAACCACATGGAGTGGCCTTAATAATTTAACCAATACAGATCCTGGAATTTAACTCCATTTTTGAAGGGAAACACACAGCACTGTTCTCATCCATGAAACACACTCTGCTTTAAAGCAAGAAGAAAACTTTTGCTTTCTAAGAGTTTATAATACGGCAGGCAACGTGACTGTGGTCAGAACAAAATAACGGTGTTTCCTACATGTACGGACCATATCTAGGTCAACTCTTCTTCTGAAACTGATACAAACCACAGTTCCTCTAACATGCAATGCTTTCCAGTTAAGAGCGAGAAAGGTGTGAGCTTCATGAACGATGTAGCATCCTTTCAGCCTAAAAGTGATTGAGTTTACCTGAAAAGATGTCTTGCTTGTAGGAAGACACAGAGCCTGGGATTTAACTCCATTTCTGAAGGGAAACACACAGCACAGTTCTCATCCATGAAACACACTCAGCTTTAGAGCACGAAGCATGCTCTTGCTTTTTAGAGTCTCTAAAAGAGCCAGAAAATTAAGGGTACTCTGAACAAAAGAACGGTGTTTCCTACACATACGGACCATTGCTAGTTCAACTCTGCTTCTGAAACTGATACAAACCACAAGACATCTAACATCCAATACTTTTCAGTTAAGAGCAAGAAACGTGTGGTCTTTGTAAACGATTTATATTCATTTGAGCTGAAAAGTGACTGTGTTTACCTGAAATGATTTCTTGCTTGTAGGAAGACACAGAGCCAGGAATTTAACTCCATTTCTGAATGGAAACAAACAGCACAGTTCTCATCCATGAAACACACTCTGCTTCAGAGCAAGAAGCACGCTCTTGCTTTCTACGAGTCTCTAATACAGCCCGAAATGTGACTGTGGTCAGAACAAAATAACGGTGTTTCCTACACATACGGACCATTGCTAGTTCAACTCTGCTTCTGAAACTGATACAAACCACAAGTCATCTAACATCAAATCTTTTCAGTTGAGAGGGAGAAACGTGTGAGCTACATAAACGATTTATATTCATTTGAGCTGAAAACTGACTGCGTTTACCTGAAATGATGTCTTGCTTGTAGGAACATACAGAGCCTGGAATTTAACTCCATTTCTGAAGGGAAACACACAGCACAGTTCTCAACTTTGAAACACACTATGCTTTAGAGCAAGAAGCACACTCTTGCTTTCTAAGAGTCTCTAATACAGCAGGAAACGTGACTGTGGTCACAACAAAATAACGGTGTATCCTACACATACGGAAGATATCTAGGTCAACTCTTCTTCTGAAACTGATACAAACCACAGGTAGTCTAACATCCATTGCTTTTCAGTTAAGAGCGAGAAACTTGTGAGCTTCGTGAATGATGTAGCTTCCTTAGTGCTAAGAAGTGACATAGTTTACCTGAAAACATGTCTTTCTTGTAGGAAGACACAGAGCCTGGGATTTAACTCCATTTCTGAAGGGAAACACACAGCACTGTTCTCATCCATTAAAAACACTCTACTTTAGAGCAAGAAGCATGCTCTTGCTTTCTAGAATCTCTAAAAGAGCCAGAAACTTGAGGGTACTCAGAACAAAAGAACGGTGTTTCCTACACTTACGGACCACTGCTAGTTCAACTCTGCTTCTGAAACTGATACAAACCACAGGTCCTCTAACATCCAATGCTTTTCAGTTAAGAGTGAGAAACGTGTGAGCTTTGGAAATGATTTATATTCATTTGAGCTGAAAAGTGACTGCATTTACCTGAAATGATGTCTAGCTTGTAGGAAGACACAGACCTGGAATTTAACTCCATTTCTGAAGGGAAACAAACAGCGCAGTTGTCATCCATGAAACACACTCTGCTTTAGAGCAAGAAGCATGCTCTTGATTTCTATGTGTCTCTAATACAGCAGGAAACATGACTGTGGTCAGAACAAAATAACGGAGTTTCCTACACATACGGAACTCATCTAGGTCTACTCTTCTTCTGAATGTGATACAAACCACAGTTCCTCTAACATGCAATGCATTCAAGTTAAGAGCGAGAAACGTGTGAGCTTCGTGAACGATGTAGCTTCCTTTGAGGTGAATAGTGACTGAGTTTACCTGAAAAGATGTCTTGCTTGTAGGAAGACACAGAGCCTGGGATTTAACTCCATTTCTGAAGGGAAATACACAGCACAGTTCCATCCATGAAACACACTCTGCTTTAGAGCAAGAAGCACGCTCTTGCTTTCTAAGAGTCTCTAATACAGCAGGAAACGTGACTGTGGTCAGAACAAATAACGGTGTTTCCTACTGTACAGAACATTTCTAGGTCAACTCTTCTTCTGAAACTGATACAAACCACAGGTCTTCTGACATGCAATGCTTTCCTGTAAAGAGCGAGAAACATGTGAGCTTCGTGAACGATGTAGATTCCTTTGAGCTGAAAAGTGACTGAGTTTACCTGAAAAGATGTCTTGCATGTAAGAAGACACAGAGCCTGGGATTTAACTCCATTTCTGAAGGGAAACACACAGCACAGTCCTCATCCATGAAACACACTCTGCTTTAGAGCAAGAAGCACGCTCTTGGTTTCTAAGAGTCTCTAATAGAGCAGGAAACGTGACTGTCGTCCGAACAAAATAACGGTGTTTCCTACTGTACAGACCATATCTAGATCAACTCTTCTTCTGAAACTGATACAAACCACTGTTCCTCTAACATGCAATGCTTTCCAGTTAAGACCGAGAAACGTGTCAGCTTCGTGAATGATGTAGCTTCCTTTGAGCTGAAAAGTGACAGAGATTACCTGAAAAGATGTCTTGCTTGTAGGAAGATACAGAGCCTGGGATTTAACTCCATTTCTGTAGGGAAACACACAGCACAGTTCTCATCCATGAAACACACTCTGCTTTAGAGCACGAAGCATGCTCTTGCTTTCTAGAGTTTCGAATAGAGCCAGAAATATGAGGGTGCTCTGAACAATATAACGGTGTTTCCTACATATATGGACCATTGCTAGTTCAACTCTGCTTCTGAAACTGATACAAACCAAAAGTCATCTAACATTAAATGCTTTTCATTTAAGAGCGAGAAACATGTGAGCTTTGGAAGGGATTTATATTCATTTGAGCTGAATAGTGACTGCATTTACGTGAAATGCTGTCTTGCTTGTAGGAAGACACAGAGCCTGGAATTTAACTCCCTTTCTGAAAGGAAACACACAGCACAGTTCTCACCCATGAAACACACTCTGCTTTAGAGCAAGAAGCACACTCTTGCTTACTAAGAATCTCTAATACAGCAGGAAACGTGACTGTGGTCAGAACAAAATAATGGTGTTTCCTACACATACGGACAATATCTAGGTCAACTCTTCTTCTGAAACTGATACAAAGCACAGTTCCATTAACATGCAATGCTTTCAAGTCAAGAGCGAGATACGTATGAGCTTCGTGAACGATGTAGCTTCCTTTGAGCTGAAAAGTGACTGAGTTTACCTGAAAAGATGTCTTGCTTGTAGGAAGACACAGAGCCTGGGATTTAAC
This sequence comes from Onychomys leucogaster, assembly GCA_949786385.1. Lineage (NCBI taxonomy): Eukaryota > Metazoa > Chordata > Mammalia > Rodentia > Cricetidae > Onychomys > Onychomys leucogaster. Next base: position 353,656 of record CATKUP010000009.1, on the reverse strand, counting down.
TCCATTTCTGAAGGGAAACACACAGCACAGTTCTCACAATGAAACACACTCTGCTTTAGAGCAAGAAGCATGCTCTTTCTTTGCAGAGTCTCTAATAGAGCCAGAAACTTGAGGGTATTCAGAACAAAAGAACGGTGTTTCCTACACATAAGGACCATTGCTAGTTCAACTCTGCTTCTGAAACTGATACAAATCACAGGTCCTCTAACACCAACGCTTTACAGTTAGGAGCAAGAAACGTGTGAGCTGCGTGAACGATGTAGCTTCTTTTGAGCTTAAATTTGACTGAGTTTACGTGAAACGAAGTCTTGCTTGTAGGAAGATACAGAGCCTGTGATTTAACTCCATTTCTGAAGGGAAACACACAGCACTGTTCTCACGAGGAAACACACTCTGCGTATAGGAGGAAGCACGCTCTTGCTTTCTAGAGTCTCTAATAGAGCCAGAAATATGAGGGTGCTCTGAACAAAAGAATGGTGTTTCCTACATATATGGATCTTTGCTAGTTCAACTCTACTTCTGAAACTGATACAAACCACAAGTCATCTAACATCCAATGATTTTCAGTTAAGAGCAAGAACCGTGTGAGCTTCGTAAACGATTTATTTTCATTTGAGCTGAAAAGTCACTGCGTTTACCTGAAATGATGTCTTGCTTATAGGAAGACACAGAGCCTGAAATTTAACTCCATTTCTGAAGGGAAACACACAGCACAGTTCTAATCCATGAAACACACTCTGCTTTACGGCAAGAAGCATGCTCTTGCTTTCTATGTGTCTCTACTACAGCAGGAAACTTGAGTGTGCTCAGAACAAAAGAACGGTGTTTCCTACACATGCGGACCACTGTTACTTCAACTCTGCTTCTGAAACTGATACAAACCAAAAGTCATCTAACATCCTATGCTTTTCAGTTAAGAGTGAGAAACGTGTGATCTTCGTAAACGATTTATATTCATTTGAGCCGAAAAGTGACTGCGTTTTCCTGAAATTATGTCTTGCTTGTAGGAAGACACAGAGCCTGGAATTTAACCACATTTCTGAAGGGAAACACACTGCACAGTTCTCATCCATGAAACACACTCTGCTTTAGAGCAAGAAGCCTGCTCTTTCTTTGCAGAGTCTCTAATAGAGCCAGAAACTTGAGGGTACTCAGAACAAAATAACGGTGTTTCCTACACATACGGACCATTGCTAGTTCAACTCTTCTTCTGAAACTGATAGAAATCACAGGTCCTCTAACATCCAACGCTTTACAGTTAGGAGCAAAAAACCTGTGAGCTACGTGAACGATGTAGCTTCGTTTGAGCTGAAAGTTGACTGAGTTTACGTGAAACGAAGTCTTGCTTGTAGGAAGATACAGAGCCTGTGATTTAACTGCATTTCTGAAGGGAAACACACAGCACTGTTCTCACGAGGAAACACACTCTGCGTATAGGAATAAGCATGCTCTTGCTTTCTAGAGTCTCTAATAGAGCAGGAAACGTGAGTGTGTTCAGAACAAAAGAACTGTGTTTCCTACACATAAGGACCATTGCTAGTTCAACTCTGCTTCTGAAACTGATACAAACCCCAATCATCTAACATCCAATGATTTTCAGTTAAGAGCGAGAAATATGTGATCTTCCTAAATGATTTATATTCATTTGAGCTGAAAAGTGACTGCGTTCTCCTGAAATGATGTCTTGCTTGTAGGAAGACACAGAGCCTGGAATTTAACTCCATTTCTGAAGGGAAACACACAGCACAGTTCTCATCCATGAAACACACTCTGCTTTAGAGCAAGAAGCAGGCTCTTGCTTTCTAACAGTCTCTAATAGAGAAGGAAACGTGACTGTGGTCAGAACAAAATAACGGTGTTTCCTACACATACGGACCATATCTAGGCCAACTCTTCTTCTGAAACTGATACAAACCACAGTTCCTCTCACATGCAATGCTTTCCAGTTAAGAGTGAGAAACTTGTGAGCTTCGTGAACGATGTAGCTTCCTTTTAGCTGAAATGTGACTGAGTTTTCCTGAAAACATGTCTTGCTTGTAGGAAGACACAGAGCCTGGGATTTAACTCCATTTCTGAAGGAAACACACAGCACAGTTCTAATCAATGAAACACACTCTGCTTTAGAGCAAGAAGCACGCTCTTGCTTTCATAGAGTCTCTAATAGTGCAGGAAACGTGACTGTGGTCAGAACAAAATAACGGTGTTTCCTACATGTACGGACCATATCTAGGTCAACTCTGCTTCTGAAACTGAAACAAACCACAAGTGATCTAACATCCAATGCTTTTCAGTTAAGAGCAAGAAACGTGTGAGCTTCGTAAAGGATTTATATTCATTTGAGCTGAAAAGTGACTGCGTTTACCTGAAATGATGTCTTTCTTATAGGCAGACAGAGAGCCTGGAAGTTAATTCCATTTCTGAATGGAAACACACAGCACAATACTCATCGAGGAAACACACTCTGCTTTAGAGAAAGAAGCATGGTCGTGCTTTCCAGAGTCTCTAATAGAGCCAGAAACATGAGGGTACTCAGAACAAAAGAATGGTGTTTCGTACACATACGGACCATGGCTAGTTCAACTCTGCTTCTGAAACTGATACACACCACAGGTCCTCTAACATCCAACGCTTTACAGTTAGGAGTAAGAAACGTGTGAGCTACGTGAACGATGTAGCTTCGTTTGAGCTGAAAGTTGACTGAGTTTACGTGAAATGAAGTCTTGCCTGTAGGAAGATACAGGGCCTGTGATTAAACTCCATTTCTGAAGGGAAACACACAGCACAGTTCTCACAAGAAACACACTCTGCGTTTAGGAAGAAGCACGCTCTTGCTTTCTATTGTCTCTAATAGTGCAGGAAATGTGAGTGTGCTCAGAACAAAAGAACGGTGTTTCCTACACATATGGACCATTGCTAGTTCAACTCTGCTTCTGAAACTGATACAAACCACAAGTCATCTAACATCCAATGCTTTTCAGTTAAGAGTGAGAAACGTGTGATCTTCGTAAACGATTTATATTCATTTGAGCTGAAAAGTGACTGCGTTTTCCTGAAAACATATCTTGCTTGTAGGAAGACACAGAGCCTGGGATTTAACTCCATTTCTGAAGGGAAACACACAGCACAGTTCTCATTAATGAAACACACTCTGCTTTAGAGCATGAAGGATGCTCTTGCTTTCTAGAGTCTCTAATAGTGCCAGAAACATGAGGGTGCTCTGAAAAAAATAACGGTGTTTCCTACATATACGGACCATTGCTAGTTCAACTCTGCTTCTGAAACTGCTCCAAACCACAAATCATCTAATATCCAATGCTTTTCAGCTAAGAGAAAGTAACGTGTGAGCTTCGTAAACGATTTATATTCATTTGAGCTGAAAATTGAGTGCGTTTACCTGAAATGATGTCTTGCTTGTAGGAAGACACAGAGCCTGGGATTTAACTCCATTTCTGAAGGGAAACACAAAGCACAGTTCTCACGAGGAAACACACTCTGCGTATAGGAAGAAGCACTCTCTTGCTTTCTAGAGTCTCTAATAGAGCAGGAAACTTGAGTGTGCTCAGAACAAAAGAACGGTGTTTTCTACACATACGGAACACTGCTAGTTCAACTCTGCTTCTGAAACTGATAGAAACCACAAGTCATCTAACATCCAATGCTTTTCAGTTAAGAGCAAGAAACGTGTGAGCTTGGTAAACGATTTATATTCATTTGAGCTGAAAAGTGACTGTGTTTACCTGAAATGATGTCTTGCTTGTAGGAAGACACAGAGCCTGGGATTTAACTCCATTTCTGAAGGGAAACACAAAGCACATTTCTCACGAGGAAACACACTCTGCGTATAGGAAGAAGCACGCTCTTGCTTTCTAGAGTCTCTAATAGTGCAGGAAATGTGAGTGTGCTCAGATCAAAAGAACGGTGTTTCCTACACATATGGACCATTGCTAGTTCAACTCTGCTTCTGAAACTGATACAAACCACAAGTCATCTAACATCCAATGCTTTTCAGTTAAGAGTGAGAAACGTGTGATCTTCGTAAACGATTTATATTCATTTGAGCTGAAAAGTACTTCGTTTTCCTGAAAACATGTCTTGCTTGTAGGAAGACACAGAGCCTGTGATTTAACTCCATTTCTGAAGGGAAACACACAGCACAGTTCTCATCCATGAAACACCCTCTGCTTTAGAGCAAGAAGCACGCTCTTGCTTTCTAAGTGTCTCTAATAGAGCAGGAAAGGTGACTGTGGTCAGAACAAAATAATGGTGTTTCCTACACATACGGACCATATCTAGGTCAACTCTTCTTCTGAAACTGATACAAACTACACTTCCTCTAACATGCAATTCTTTCCAGTTAAGAGCGAGAAACGTGTGAGCTTTGTGAACGATGTAGCTTCCTTTGAGCTTAAAAGTGTCTGAGTTTACCTGAAAAGATATCTTGCTTATAGGAAGATACAGAGCCTGGGATTTAAATCCATTTCTGAAGGGAAACACACAGCACAGTTCTCCTCCATGAAACACCCTCTGCTTTATAGCACGAAGCATGCTCTTGCTTTCTAGAGTCTCTAATAGAGCCAGAAACATGAGGGTAATCTGAACAAAATAACGGTGTTTCCTACATATACGTACCATTGCTAGTTCAACTCTGCTTCTGAAAGTGATCCAAACCCCAAGTCATCTAACATCCAATGCTTTTCAGTTAAGAGAAAGTAACGTGTGAGCTTCGTAAACGATTTATATTCATTTGAGCTGAAAATTGAGTGCGTTTACCTGAAATGATGTCTTGCTTGTAGGAAGACACAGAGCCTGGGATTTAACTCCATTTCTGAAGGGAAACACACAGCACAGTTCTCACGAGGATACACACTCTGCGTATAGGAAGAAGCATGCTCTTGCTTTCTAGAGTCTCTAATAGAGCAGGAAACTTGAGTGTGCTCAGAAAAAATGAACGGTGTTTGCTACAAATACGGACCACTGCTAGTTCAACACTGCTTCTGAAACTGATACAAACCACAAGTCATCTAACATCCAATGCTTTTCAGTTAAGAGTGACAAACGTGTGATCTTCTTAAACGATGTAGCTTCCATGGACCTGAAAAGTGACTTAGTTTACCTGAAAAGATGTCTTGCTTGTAGGAAGATAAAGAGCCTGGGATTTAATAACATTTCTGAAGGGAAACACACAGCACAGTTCTCATCCATGAAACACACTCTGCTTTAGAGCATGAAGCATGCTCTTGCTTTCTAGAGTCTCTAATAGAGCCAGAAACGTGAGGGTGCTCTGAACAAAATAACGGTGTTTCCTACATATACGGACCATTGCTAGTTCAACTCTGCTTCTGAAACTGATCCAAACCACAAGTCATCTAACATCCAATGCTTTTCAGTAAGAACAAGTAACATGTGACTTTCGTAAACGATTTATATTCATTTGAGCTGAAAAGTGACTGCATTTACCTGAAATGATGTCTTGCTTGTAGGAAGACACAGAGCCTGGAATTTAACTCCCTTTCTGAAGGGAAACACACAGCACAGTTCTCATCCATGAAACACACTCTGCTTTAGAGGAAGAAGCACACTCTTGCTTTCTAAGATTCTCTAATACAGCAGGAAACGGGACTGTATTCAGAACAAAATAACGGTATTTCCAATACATACGGACAATATCTAGGTCAACTCTTCTTCTGAAACTGATACAAAGCACAGTTACATTGACATGCAATGCTTTCAAGCTAAGGGCGAGAAACGTGTGAGCTTCGTGAAGGATGTAGCTTCCTTTGAGTTGAAAAGTGACTGAGTTTACCTGAAAAGATGTCTTGCTTGTAGGAAGACAGAGAGCCAGGGATTTCACTCCATTTCTGAAGGGAAACACACAGCACAGTTCTCATCCATGAAACACACGCTGCTTTAGAGCACGAAGCATGCCCTTGCTTTCTATGTGTCTCTAATAGAGCCAGAAACATGAGGGTGCTCTGAACAAAATAACGGTGTTTCCTACATATACGGACCATTTGTAGTTCAACTCTGCTTCTGAAACTGATACAAACCACAGTTCCATTAACATTCAAAGCTTTACAGTTAAGAGCGAGATACGTGTGAGCTACTTGAGCGATGTAGCTTCCTTTGAGCTGAAGAGTGACTGAGTTTACCTGAAAAGATGTCTTGCTTGTAGGAAGTCACAGAGCCTGGGATTTAACTCCATTTCTGAAGGGAAACACACAGCACAGTTCTCATCCATGAAACACACTGTCCTATAGAGCAAGAAGCACGTTCTTTCTTTCTATGAGTCTCTAATACAGCAGGAAACGTATTTATGGTCCGAAAAAATAACGGTGTTTCCTACACATACGGACCATATCTAGATCAACTCTTCTACTGGAATTGATACAACCACAGTTCCATTAACATGCAATGCTTTCCAGTTAAGAGCGAGAAACATATGAGCTTCGTGAACGATGTAGCTTCCTGGGAGCTGAAAAGTGACAGAGTTTACCTGAAAAGATTTCTTACTTATAGGTAGACACAGAGCCTGGGATTTAACTCCATTTCTGAAGCGAAGCCCACAGCCCAGTTCTCATCCATGAAACACACTCTGCTTTAGAGCACGAAGCATGCTCTTGCTCTCTAGAGTCTTTAATAGAGCCAGAAACTTCAGGGTACTCAGAACAAAAGAACGGTGTTTCCTACACATACAGACCATTGCTAGTTCAACTCTGCTCCTGAAACTGATACAAACCACAGGTCCTCTAACATCCAATGCTTTTCAGTAAAGAGCGAGAAACCTGTGAGCTTCTTAAACGATTTATATTCATTTGAGATGAATAGTGACAGGCTTTTCGTGAAATGATGTCTTGCTTGTAGGAAGACACAGAGCCTGGGATTTAGCTCCATATCTGAAGGGAAACACACAGCACAGTTCTCATCCATGAATCACACTCTCCTATAGAGCAGGAAGCACGCTCTTGCTTTCTAAGTGTCTCTAATATAGCAGAAAACGTGACTGTTTTCAGAACAAAATAACGGTGTTTCCTACACATACGGACCATATCTAGGTCAACTCTTCTTCTAAAACTGATACAAACCACAGTTCCTCTAACATGCAATGCTTTCCAGTTATGAGCGAGAAACTTGTGAGCTTCGTGAATGATGTAGCCTTATTTGTGCTGAAAGGTGACTGAGTTTACGTGCAACGAAGTCTTGCTTGTAGGAAGATACAGAGCCTGTGGTTTAACTCCATTTCTGAAGGGAAACACACAGCCCAGTTCTCATCCATGAAACACACTCTGCTTTAGAGCACGAAGCATGCTCTTGCTTTCTATGTGTCTCTAATAGAGCCAGAAACATGAGGGTGCTCTGAACAAAATAACGGTGTTTCCTACATATACGGACCATTGCTAGTTCAACTCTGCTTCTGAAACTGATACAAACCACAAGTCATCTAACATCCAATGCTTTTCAGTTAAGAGCAAGAAACGTGTGAGCTTCATAAACGATTTATATTCATTTGAGCTGAAAGGTGACTGTGTTTAACTGAAAAGATGTCTTGCTTGTAGGAAGACACAGAGCCTGGGATTTAACTCCATTTCTGAAGGGAAACACACAGCACAGTTCTCATCCATGAAACACACTCTCCTATAGAGCAAGAAGCACGCTCTTGCTTTCTAAGAGTCTCTAATATAGCAGAAAACGTGACTGTTTTCAGAACAAAATAACGGTGTTTCCTACACATACAGACCATATCTACGTCAACTCTTCTTCTAAAACTGATACAAACCACAGTTCCTCTAACATGCAATGCTTTCCAGTTAAGAGCGAGAAACTTGTGAGCTTCGTGAACGATGTAGTTTTGTTTGAGCTGAAAGGTGACTGAGTTTATGTGAAACGAAGTCTTGCTTGTAGGAAGATACAGAACCTGTGATTCAACTCCATTTTGAAGGGAAACACACAGCACAGTTCTCATCCATGAAAAACACTCTGCTTTAGAGCATGAAGCATGCTCTTGCTTTCAAGAGTCTCTAATAGAGCCAGAAACATGAGGGTGCTCTGAACAAAATAACGGTGTTTCCTGCATATACAGACCATTACTAGTTCAACTCTGCTTCTGAAACTGATACAAACCACAAGTCATCTAACATCCAATGCTTTTCAGTTAATAGCAAGAAACGTGTGAGCTTCGTAAATGATTTATATTCATTTGAGCTGAAAAGTGACTGCGTTTAACTGCAATGATATCTTGCTTGTAGGAAGACCCAGAGCCTGGAATTTAACTCCATTTCTGAAGGGAAACACAAAGCACAGTTCTCATTCATTAAACACACTCTGCTTTAGAGCAAGAAGCATGCTCTTGCTTTCTAAGAGTCTCTAATAGATCAGGAAACATGACTGTGGACAAACAAAATAATGGTGTTTCCTACACATACGGACCATATCTAGGTCAACTCTTCTTCTGAAACTGATACAAACCACAGTTCCATTAACATGCAAAGCTTTCCAGTTAAGAGCGAGAAACGTGCGAGCTAAGTGAACAATGTACATTCCTTTGAGCTTAAAAGTGGCTGAGTTTACCTGAAAAGATGTCTTGCTTGTAGGAAGACACAGAGCCTGGGATTTAACTCCAGTTCTGAATGGAAAAACAGAGCACAGTTCTCATCCATGAAACACACTCTGCTTAGAGCATGAAGCATGCTCTTGCTTTCTAGATTCTCTAATAGAGCCAGAAACATGAGGGGGTCTGTACAAAGTAATGGTGTTTCCTACATATACGGACCATTGCTAGTTCAACTCTGCTTCTGAAACTGATACGAACCACAAGTCATCTAACATCCAATGCTTTTCAGTTAAGAGCAAGAAACGTGTGAGCTTCGTAAACGATTTATATTCATTTGAGCATAAAAGTGACTGCGTTTACCTGAAATGATGTCTTGCTTGTACTAAGACACAGAGCCTTGCGTTTAACTCCATTTCTGAAGGGAAACACAAAGCACAGTTCTCATCCATGAAACACACTCTGCTTTAGAGCACGGAGTATGCCCTTGCTCTCTAGAGTCTCTCAAAGAGCCAGAAACTTGAGGGTACTCTGAAGAAAAGAACGGTTTTTCCTACAAATACCGACCATAGCTACTTCATCTCTGCTTCTGAAACTGATACAAACCACAAGTCATCTAACATCTCTTGCTTTTCAGTTAAGAGCAAAAAACGTGTGAGCTTCGTAAACGATTTATATTCATTTGAGCTGAAAAGTGACTGCGTTTACATGAAACGATGTCTTGCTTCTAGGAAGGTATTGAGCCTGGTATTTAACTCCATTTCTGAAGGGAAACACACAGCCCAGTTCTCATCCATGAAACAACCTCTGCTTTAGAGCAAGAAGCACGCTATCGCTTTCTAAGAGTCTCTAATAGAACAGAAAACGTGACTGTTTTCAGAACAAAATAATGGTGTTGCGTACACATACGGACCATATCTAGGTCAACTCTTCTTCTAAAACTGATACAAACCACAATTCCTCTAACATGCAATGCTTTCCAATTAAGAGCGAGAAACTTGTGAGCTTCGTGAACGATGTAGCTTTGTTGGAGCTGAAAGGTGACTGAGTTTACGTGAAACGAAGTCTTGCTTGTAGGAAGATAGAGATCCTGTGATTTAATTCCATTTCTGAAGGGAAACACAGAGCACAGTTCTCATCCATGAAACACACTCTGCTTTAGAGCACGAAGCATGCTCTTGCTTTCTAGAGACTCTAATAGAGCCAGAAACATGAGGGTGCTCTGAACAAAATAACGGTGTTTCCTACATATACGGACCATTGCTAGTTCAACTCTGCTCCTAAAACTGATACAAACCACAGGTCCTCTAACATCCAATGATTTTCAATTAAGAGCGAGAAATGTGTGAGCTTCTTAAACGATATATATTCATTTGAGCTGAAAAGTGACAGGGATTTCGTGAAATGATGACTTGCTTGTAGGAAGACACAGAGCCTGGAATATAACTCCATTTCTGAAGGGAAACACATAACTACCATAGCTACTTCATTTCTGCTTCTGAAACTGATACAAACCACAAGTCATCTAACATCTCTTTCTTTTCAGTTAAGAGCAACAAACGTGTGAGCTTCGTAAATGATTTATATTCATTTCAGCTGAAAAGTGACTGCATTTACATGAAACGATATCTTGCTTGTAGGAAGATATTGAGCCTGGTATTTAACTCCATTTCTGAAGGGAAACACACAGCCCAGTTCTCATCCATGAAACACACTCTGCTTTAGAGCAAGAAGCACGCTATTGCTTTCTAAGAGTCTCTAATAGAACAGAAAACGTGACTGTTTTCAGAACAAAATAATGGTGTTGCCTACACATACTGACCATATCTAGGTCAACTCTGCTTCTAAAACTGATACAAACCACAGGTCCTCTAACATCCAATGATTTTCAGTTAAGAGCGAGAAACGTGTGAGCTTCTTAAACGATTTATATTCATTTGAGCTGAAAAGTGACAGGGATTTCGTGAAATGATGACTTGCTTGTAGGAAGACACAGAGCCTGGAATATAACTCCATTTCTGAAGGGAAACACACAGCACAGTTCTCATCCATGAAACACACTCTCCTATAGAGCAAGAAGCATGCTCTTGCTTTCTAAGAGTCTCTAATAGAGCAGAAAACGTGAGTGTTTTAAGAACAAAATAACGGTGTTTCCTACACATACGGACCATATCTAGGTCAACTCTTCTACTGGAACTCATACAACCACAGTTCCATTAACATGCAATGCTTTCCAGTTAACAGCGAGAAACGTATGAGCTTCGTGAACGATGTAGATTCCTTTGAGCTGAAAAGTGACTGAGTTTAACGGAAAAGATGTCTTGCTTGTAGGAAGACACAGAGCCTGGGATTTAACTCCATTTCTGAAGGGAAACGCACAGCACAGTTCTCATCCAAGAAACACACTCTGCTTTACAGCAAGAAGCACGCTCTTTCTTTCTAGAATCTATAATAGAGCCAGAAACTTGAAAGTATGCTCAGAATAAAAGAACTTGGTTTCCTACACACACAGACCATATCTAGTTCAACTCTGCTCCTGAAACTGATGCAAACCACAGTTCCTCTAACATCAAGTGATTTTCTGTTAAGAGCGAGAAACGTGTGAGCTTCATAAACGATTTATATTCATTTGAGCTGAAAAGTGAAAGCGTTTACCTGAAATGATAACTTGCTTGTAGGAAAACACAGAGCCTGGGATTTAACTCCATTTCTGAAGGGAAACACAAAGCACAGTTCTCATTCATGAAACACACTCTGCTTTAGAGCACGGAGCATGTGCTTGCTTTCTAGAGTCTCTCAAAGAGCCAGAAAATTGAGGGTACTCTGAATAAAAGAACGGTTTTTCGTACACATACCGACCATAGCTTCTTCAACTCTGCTTCTGAAACTGATACAAACCCAAGTCATCTAACATCTCTTGCTTTTCAGTTAAGAGCAAAAAACGTGTGAGCTTCGTAAACGATTTATATTCATTTGAGCTGAAAAGTGACTGCGTTTACATGAAACGATGTCTTGCTTGTAGGAAGATATTGAGCCTGGTATTTAACTCCATTTCTGAAGGGAAACACACAGTACAGTTCTCATCCATGAAACACACTCTGCTTTAGAGCAAGAAGCATGCTCTTGCTTCCTAAGAGTCTCTAATAGAGCAGAAAACGTGAGTGTTTTAAGAACAAAATAACGATGTTTCCTACACATACGGACCATATCTAGGTCAACTCTTCTACTGGAACTCATACAACCACAGTTCCATTAACATGCAATGCTTTCCAGTTAAGAGCGAGAAACGTATGAGCTTCGTGAACGATGTAGATTCCTTTGAGCTGAAAAGTGACTGAGTTTAACGGAAAAGATGTCTTGCTTGTAGGAAGACACAGAGCCTGGGATTTAACTCCATTTCTGAAGGGAAACGCACAGCACAGTTCTCATCCAAGAAACACACTCTGCTTTACAGCAAGAAGCACGCTCTTTCTTTCTAGAATCTATAATAGAGCCAGAAACTTGAAAGTATGCTCAGAATAAAAGAACTGGGTTTCCTACACACACGGACCATATCTAGTTCAACTCTGCTCCTGAAACTGATGCAAACCACAGTTCCTCTAACATCCAGTGATTTTCTGTTAAGAGCGAGAAACGTGTGAGCTTCATAAACGATTTATATTCATTTGAGCTGAAAAGTGAAAGCGTTTACCTGAAATGATAACTTGCTTGTAGGAAAACACAGAGCCTGGGATTTAACTCCATTTCTGAAGGGAAACACAAAGCACAGTTCTCATTCATGAAACACACTCTGCTTTAGAGCACGGAGCATGTGCTTGCTTTCTAGAGTCTCTCAAAGAGCCAGAAAATTGAGGGTACTCTGAACAAAAGAACGGTTTTTCGTACACATACCGACCATAGCTTCTTCAACTCTGCTTCTGAAACTGATACAAACCCAAGTCATCTAACATCTCTTGCTTTTCAGTTAAGAGCAAAAAACGTGTGAGCTTCGTAAACGATTTATATTCATTTGAGCTGAAAAGTGACTGCGTTTACATGAAACGATGTCTTGCTTGTAGGAAGATATTGAGCCTGGTATTTAACTCCATTTCTGAAGGAAAACACACAGTACAGTTCTCATCCATGAAACACACTCTGCTTTAGAGCAAGAAGCATGCTCTTGCTTCCTAAGAGTCTCTAATAGAGCAGAAAACGTGAGTGTTTTAAGAACAAAATAACGATGTTTCCTACACATACGGACCATATCTAGGTCAACTCTTCTACTGGAACTCATACAACCACAGTTCCATTAACATGCAATGCTTTCCAGTTAAGAGCGAGAAACGTATGAGCTTCGTGAACGATGTAGATTCCTTTGAGCTGAAAAGTGACTGAGTTTAAAGGAAAAGATGTCTTGCTTGTAGGAAGACACAGAGCCTGGGCTTTAACTCCATTTCTGAAGGGAAACGCACAGCACAGTTCTCATCCAAGAAACACACTCTGCTTTACAGCAAGAAGCACGCTCTTTCTTTCTAGAATCTATAATAGAGCCAGACTTGAAAGTATGCTCAGGATAAAAGAACTGGGTTTCCTACACACACGGACCATATCTAGTTCAACTCTGCTCCTGAAACTGATGCAAACCACAGTTCCTCTAACATCCAGTGATTTTCTGTTAAGAGCGAGAAACGTGTGAGCTTCGTAAACGATTTATATTCATCTGAGCTGAAAAGTGAAAGCGTTTACCTGAAATGATAACTTGCTTGTAGGAAAACACAGAGCCTGGGATTTAACTCCATTTCTGAAGGGAAACACAAAGCACAGTTCTCATCCATGAAACACACTCTGTTTTAGAGCACGGAGCATGCGCTTGCTTTCTAGAGTCTCTCAAAGAGCCAGAAAATTGAGGGTACTCTGAACAAAAGAACGGTTTTTCGTACACATACCGACCATAGCTACTTCAACTCTGCTTCTGAAACTGATACAAACCCAAGTCATCTAACATCTCTTGCTTTTCAGTTAAGAGCAAAAAACGTGTGAGCTTCGTAAACGATTTATATTCATTTGAGCTGAAAAGTGACTGCGTTTACATGAAACGATGTCTTGCTTGTAGGAAGATATTGAGACTTGTATTTAACTCCATTACTGAAGGGAAACACACAGTACAGTTCTCATCCATGAAACACACTCTGCTTTAGAGCAAGAAGCACGCTCTTGCTTTCTAAGAGTCTCTAATAGTTCAGGAAACGCGACTGTGTTCAGAAAAAAATAACGGTGTTTCCTACACATACGGACCATATCTAGGTCAACTCCTCTTCTGAAACTGATACAAACCACACTTCCTCTAACATGCAATTCTTTCCAGTTAAGAGCGAGAAACATGTGAGCTTCGTGAAGGAATTAGCTTCCTTTAGCTGAAAGGTGACTGAGTTTACCTGAAATGATGTCTTGCTTGTAGTAAGACAAAGAGCCTGGGATTTAACTCCATTTCTGAAGGGAAACAAACAGCCCAGTTCTCATCCATGAAACACAATCTGCTTTAGCGCTAGAAGCACCCTCTTGCTTTCTAGAGTCTATAATAGAGCCTGAAACTTGAAAGTAGGCTCAGAATTAAAGAACTGGGTTTCCTACACACACGGACCATATCTAGTTCAACTCTGCTCCTGAAACTGATAAAAACCACAGGTCCTCTAACATCCTATGCTTTTCAGTTAAGAGAGAGAAACCTGTGAGCTTCGTAAATGATTTATATTCATTTGAGCTGAAAAGTGACAGCGTTTACCTGAAATGATTACTTGCTTGTAGGAAGACACAGAGCCTGGGATTTAACTCCATTTCAGAAGGGAAACACAAAGCACAGTTCTCATCCATGAAACACACTCTGCTTTAGAGCATGGAGCATGCCCTTGCTTTGTAGAGTCTCTCAAAGAGCCAGAAACTTGAGGGTACTCTGAACAAAAGAACGGTTTTTCCTACACATAACTACCATAGCTACTTCATTTCTGCTTCTGAAACTCATACAAACCACAAGTCATCTAACATCTCTTTCTTTTCAGTTAAGAGCAACAAACGTGTGAGCTTCGTAAATGATTTATATTCATTTCAGCTGAAAAGTGACTGCATTTACATGAAACGATATCTTGCTTGTAGGAAGATATTGAGCCTGGTATTTAACTCCATTTCTGAAGGGAAACACACAGCACAGTTCTCATCCATGAAACACACTCTGCTTTAGAGCAAGAAGCACGCTATTGCTTTCTAGAGTCTCTAATAGAACAGAAAACGTGACTGTTTTCAGAACAAAATAATGGTGTTGCCTACACATACGGACCATATCTAGGTCAACTCTTCTTCTAAAACTGATACAAACCACAGTTCCTCTAACATGCAATGCTTTCCACTTAAGAGCGAGAAACTTGTGAGCTTCGTGAATGATGTAGCTTTGTTTGAGCTGAAAGGTGACTGAGTTTACGTGAAGCGAACTCTTGCTTGTAGGAAGATACAGAGCCTGTGATTTAACTCCATTTCTGAAGGGAAACACAGAGCACAGTTCTCATCCATGAAACACACTCTGCTTTAGAGCACGAAGCATGCTCTTGCTTTCTAGAGTCTCTAATAGACCCAGAAACATGAGGGTGCTCTGAACAAAATAACGGTGTTTCCTACATATACGGACCATTGCTAGTTCAACTCTGCTCCTGTAACTGATAAAAACCACAGGTCCTCTAACATCCAATGATTTTCAGTTAAGAGCGAGAAACGTGTGAGCTTCTTAAACGATTTATATTCATTTGAGCTGAAAAGTGACAGGGATTTCGTGAAATGATGACTTGCTTGTAGGAAGACACAGAGCCTGGAATATAACTCCATTTCTGAAGGGAAACACACAGCACAGTTCTCATCCATGAAACACACTCTGCTTTAGAGCAAGAAGCACAGTCTTGTTTTCTAAGAGTCTCTAATACAGCTGGAAATATGACTGTGGTCAGAACAAAATAACGGTGTTTCCTACAAATACGGACCATATCTAGGACAACTCTTCTTCTGAAACTGATACAAACCACAGTTCCATTAACATGCAGTGCTTTTCAGTTAAGAGCGAGATATGTGTGAGCTTCGTAAATGATTTATATTCATTTGAGCTGAAAAGTGACAGCGTTTATCTGAAATGATGACTTGCTTGTAGGAACACACAGAGCATGGGATTTAGCTCCATTTCTGAAGGGAAACACACAGCACAGTTCTCCTCCATGAAACACACTCTCCTATAGAGCAAGAAGCATGCTCTTGCTTTCTAAGAGTCCCTAATAGAGCAGAAAACATGAGTGTTTTCAGAACAAAATAACGGTGTTTCCTACACATAGGGACCATATCTAGGTCAACTCTTCTACTGGAACTCATACAACCACAGTTCCATTAACATGCAATGCTTTCCAGTTAAGAGCGAGAAACGTATGAGCTTCGTGAACGATGTAGATTCCTTTGAGCTGAAAAGTGACTGAGTTTAACAGAAAAGAAGTCTTGCATGTAGGAAGACACAGAGCCTGGGATTTAACTCCATTTCTGAAGGGAAACGCACAACACAGTTCTCATCCCTGAAACACACTCTGCTTTAGAGCAAGAGGCACGCTCTTGCTTTCTAAAGTCTATAATAGAGCCAGAAACTTGAAAGTATGCTCAGAATAAAAGAATTGGGTTTCCTACACATACGGACCATATCTAGTTCAACTCTCCTCCTGAAACTGATACAAACCACAGGTCCTCTAACATCCAGTGCTTTTCTGTTAAGAGCAAGAAACGTATGAGCTTCGTAAACGATTTATATTCATTTGAGCTGAAAAGTGAAAGCGTTTACCTGAAATGATGACTTGCTTGTAGGAAGACACAGAGCCTGGGATTTAACTCCATTTCAGAAGGGAAACACAAAGCACAGTTCTCATCCATGAAACACACTCTGCTTTAGAGCACAGAGCATGCCCTTGCTTTCTAGAGTCTCTCAAAGAGCCAGAAAGTTGAGGGTACTCTGAACAAAAGAACGGTTTTTCCTACACATACCGACCATAGCTACTTCAACTCTGCTTCTGAAACTGATACAAACCACAAGTCATCTAACACCTCTTGCTTTTCAGTTAAGAGCAAAACACGTGTGAGCTTCGTAAACGATTTATATTCATTTGAGCTGAAAAGTGACTGCGTTTACATGAAACGAAGTCTTGCTTGTAGGAAGATATTGAGCCTGGTATTAAACTCCATTTCTGAAGGGAAACACACAGCCCAGTTCTCATCCATGAAACACACTCTGCTTTAGAGCAAGAAGCACGCTCTTGCTTTCTAAGAGTCTCTAATATATCAGGAAACGTGACTTTGTTCAGAAAAAAATAACGGTGTTTCCTACACATACGGACCATATCTAGTTCAACTCTTCTTCCGAAACTGATACAAACCACACTTCCTCTAACATGCAATTCTTTCCAGTTAAGAGCGAGAAACGTGTGAGTTTTGTGAACGATGTAGCTTCCTTTGCGCTGAAAAGTGACTGAGTTTACCTGAAAAGATGTCTTGCATGTAGGAAGATACAGAGCATGGGATTTAAATCCATTTCTGAAGGAAAACACTCAGCACAGTTCTCCTCCATGAAACACACTCTGATTTAGAGCACGAAGCATGCTCTTGCTTTCTAGAGTCTCTAATAGAGCCAGAAACATGAGGGTGCTCTGAACAAAATAACGGTGTTTCCTACATATATGGACCATTGCTAGTTCAACACTGCTTATGAAACTGATCCAAACCACAAGTCATCTAACATCCAATGCTTTTCGGTTAAGAACAAGTAACGTGTGACATTCGTAAACGATTTATATTTATTTGAGATGAAAATTGACTGCGTTTACCTGAAATGATGTCTTGCTTGTAGGAAGACACAAAGCCTGGGATTTAACTCCATTTCTGAAGGTAAACACACAGCACAGTTCTCACAATGAAACACACTCTGCGTATAGGAAGAAGCACGCTCTTGCTTTGTAAGAGTCTCTAATAGATCAGGAAACGTGACTGTGGACAAACAAAATAACGGTGTTTCCTACACATACGGACCATATCTAGGTCAACTCTTCTTCTGAAACTGATACAAACCACAGTTCCTCTAACATGCAATGCTTTTCATTTAAGAGTGAGAAACTTGTGAGCTCGTGAATTATGTAGCTTCCTTAGAGCTGAAAAGTGACTTTGTTAACCTAAAAACATGTCTTGATTGTAGGAAGACACAGATCCTGGGATTTAACTCCATTTCTGAAGGGAAACACACAGCACAGTTGTCATCCATGAAACACACTCTGCTTTAGAGCAAAAAGCACGCTCTTGCTTTCTAAGAGTCTCTAATACAGCAGGAAACGTGACTGTGGTCAGAACAATATAACGGTGTTTCCTACACATATGGACCATATCTAGGTCAACTCATCTTCTGAAACTGGTACAAACCACACATCCTCTAACATGCAATTCTTTCCAGTTAAGAGCAAGAAACTTGTGAGCTTCGTGAACGATGTAGCTTCCTTTGTGCTGAAAAGTGACTGAGTTTACCTGAAAAGATGTCTTGCTTATAGGAAGATACAAAGCATGGGATTTAACTCCATTTCTGAAAGGAAACACACAGCACAGTTCTCACGAGGAAAAACACTCTGCGTATAGGAAGAAGTGTGCTCTTGCTTTCTAGAGTCTCTAATAGAGCAGGAAACTTGAGAGTGCTCAGAAAAAAAAAACGGTGTTTCCTAAACATACGGACCACTGCTGGTTCAACTCTGCTTCTGAAACTGACAGAAACCACAAGTCATCTAACATCCAATGCTATTCAGTTAAGAGTGAGAAACGTGCGATCTTCGTAAACGATGTACCTTCCTTTGAGCTGAAAAGTGACTTGGTTTACCTGAAAAGATGTCTTGCTTGTAGGAAGATACAGAGCCTGGGATTTAACTCCATTGGTGAAGGGAAACACACAGCACAGTTCTCATCCATGAAACACACTCTGCTTTAGAGCAAGAGGCACACTCTTGCTTTCTAAGAGTCTCTAATAGAGCAGGAAATATGACTGTGCTCAGAACAAAATAACGGTGTTTCCTACACATACGGATCATATCTAGGTCAACTCTTCTTCTGAAACTGATACAAACCACAGTTCCTCTAACATGCAATGCTTTCAAGTTAAGAGCGAGAAACGTGTGAGCTTTGTGAACTAATTAGATTCCTTTGAGCAAAAAAGTGACTGAGTTTACCTGAACAGATGTATTGCATGTAGGAAGACACAGACCCTGGGTTTTAACTCCATTTCTGAAGGGAAACACACAGCACAGTTCTCATCAATGAAACACACTCTGCTTTAAAGCAAGGAGCACGCCCTTGCTTTCTAAGTTTCTCTAATACAGCAGGAAACGTGACTGTGCTCAGAACAAAATAACTGTTTTTCCTACATGTACGGACCATATCTAGGTCAACTCTTCCTCTGAAACTGATATAACCACACTTCCTCTAACATGCAATTCTTTCCAGTTAAGAGCGAGAAACGTGTGAGCTTCTTGAACGATGTAGCTTTCTTTGAGCTCAAAAATGACTGATTTTACCTGAAAAGTTTTCTTGCTTGTAGGAAGATACAGAGCCTGGGATTTAAAGCCATTTATGAAGGGAAACACACAGCACAGTTATCATCCATGAAACACACTCTGCTTTAGAGCACGAAGCATGCTCTTGCTTTCTAGAGTCTCTAATAGTGCAAGAAACGTGAGTGTGCTCAGAACAAAAGAACAGTGTTTCCTACACATACGGACCATAGCTAGTTCAACTCTGCTTCTGAAACTGAAACAAACCACAAGTCATCTAACATCCAATGCTTTTCAGTTAAGAGCGAGAAACGTGTGAGCTACGTAAACGATGTATATTCATTTGAGCTGAAACGTGACTGCATTTACCTGAAATGATGTCTTTCTTGTAGGAAGACTCAGAGCCTGGGATTTAACTCCATTTCTGAATGAAACACACAGCACAGTTCTCATCCATGAAACACACTCTGCTTTAGACCAGAAGCATGCTCTTGCTTTCTAAGAGTCTCTAATAGATCAGGAAACATGACTGTGGACAAACAAAATAATGGTGTTTCCTACACATACGGACCATATCTAGGTCAACTCTTCTTCTGAAATTGATACATACCACAGTTCCTCTAACATGCAATGCTTTCCAGTTAAGAGTGAGAAACTTGTGAGTTTTGTGAATGATGTACCTTCCTTAGAGCTGAAAAGTGACTTCGTTTACCTTAAAACATGTCTTGATTGTAGGAAGACACAGAGCCTGGGATTTAACACCATTTCTGAAGGGAAAAACACAGCACAGTTCTCATCCATGAAACAACTCTGCTTTAGAGCAAGAAGCACGCTCTTGCTTTCTAGAGTCTGTAATAGAGCCAGAAACATGAGGGTGCTCTGAACAAAAGAATGGTGTTTCCTACACATACGGACCATATCTAGTTCAACTCTGCTTCTGAAACTGATACAAACCATAAGTCATTTAACATCCAATGCTTTTCACTTAAGAGCGAGAAACGTGTGAGCTTTGTAAACGATTTATATTCATTTGAACTGAAAAGTGACTGCATTTACCTGAAATGATGTCTTGCATGTAGGAAGACACAGAGCCTGGGATTTAACTCCATTTCTGAAGGGAAACACACAGCACAGTTCTCATCCATGAAACACACTCTGTTTTAGAGCAAGAAGTACGCTCTTGCTTTCTAGAGCCTGTAATAGAGCCAGAAACATGAAGGTGCTCTGAACAAAATAACGGTGTTTCCTACAGATACGGACCATTTGTAGTTCATCTCTGCTTCTGAAACTGATACAAACCACAGTTCCATTAACATTGAAAGCTTTCCAGTTAAGAGCGAGAAACATGTGAGCTACGTGAACGATGTAGCTTCCTTTGAGCTGAAAAGTGACTGAGTTTTCCTGAAAAGATGTCTTGCTTGTAGGAAGACACAGAGCCTGGGATTTAACTCAATTTCTGAAGGGAAAAACAGAGCACAGTTCTCATCCATGAAACACACTCTGCTTTAGAGCAAGAAGCACGCTCTTTCTTTCTATGAGTCTCTAATACAGCAGGAAACGTGATTATGATCCCAAAAAATAACGGTGTTTCCTACACATACAGACCATATCTAGGTCAACTCTTCTACTGGAACTGATACAACCACAGTTCCATTAACATGCAATGCTTTCCAGTTAAGAGCAAGAAGCGTGTGAGCTACGTGAACGATGTAGCTTTGTTTGAGCTGAAAAGTGACAGAGTTTAACTGAAAAGATTTCTTGCTTATAGGAAGACACAGAGCCTGGGATTTAACTCCATTTCTGAAGGGAAACGCACAGCACAGTTCTCATCCATGAAACACACTCTGCTTTAGAGCAAGAAGCACGCTCTTGCTTTCTAGAGTCTATAATAGAGCCAGAAACTTGAAAGTATGCTCAGAATAAAAGAACTGGGTTTCCTACACACACGGACCATATCTAGTTCAACTCTGCTTCTGAAACTGATACAAAACATAGGTCCTCTAATATCCAGTGCTTTTCTGTTAAGAGCGAGAAACGTCTGCTTTAGAGCACGAAGCATGCTCTTGCTTTCTAGAGTCTCTAATAGAGCCAGAAAAACGAGGGTGCTCTGAACAAAATAACGGTGTTTCCTACATATACGGACCATTGCTAGTTCAACTCTGCTCCTGAAACTGATACAAACCACAGGTCCTCTAACATCCAATGATTTTCAGTTAAGAGCGAGAAACGTGTGAGCATCTTAAACGATTTATATTCATTTTAGCTGAAAAGTGACAGGGATTTCGTGAAATGATGACTTGCATGTAGGAAGACACAGAGTTGGAATATAACTCCATTTCTGAAGGGAAACACACAGCACAGTTCTCATCCATGAAACACACTCTGCTTTAGAGCAAGAAGCACACTCTTGCTTTCTAAGAGTTTCTAATACAGCAGGAAACATGACTGTGGTCAGAACAAAATAACGGTGTTTACTACACATACGGACCATATCTAGGTCAACTCTTCTTCTGAAACTGATACAAACCACAGTTCCATTAACATGCAATGCTTTCCAGTTAGGAGAGAGAAACGTATGAGCTTCTTGAACGATGTAGATTCCTTTGAGCTGAAAAGTGACTGAGTTTAACGGAAAAGATGTCTTGCTTGTAGGAAGACACAGAGCCTGGGATTTAACTCCATTTCTGAAGCGAAACGCACAGCACAGTTCTCATCCATGAAACACACTCTGCTTTAGAGCAAGAAGGACGCTCTTGCTTTCTAGAGTCTATAATAGAGCCAGAAACTTGAAAGTATGCTCAGAATAAATGAACTGGGTTTCCTACACACACGGACCATATCTAGTTCAACTCTGCTTCTGAAACTGATACAAAACATAGGTCCTCTAATATCCAGTGCTTTTCTGTTAAGAGCGAGAAACGTCTGAGCTTCGTAAACGATTTATATTCATTTGAGCAGAAAAGTGAAAGCGTTTACCTGAAATGATGACTTGCTTGTAGGAAGACACAGAGCCTGGGATTTAACTCCATTTCTGAAGGGAAACACACAGCACAGTTCTCATCCATGAAACACACTCTGCTTTAGAGCACGGAGGATGCTCTTGCTTTCTAGATTCTCTAATAGAGCCAGAAAATGGAGGGTACTCTGAAAAAAAGAACGGTGTTTCCTACACATACCGACCATAGGTAGTTCAACTCTGCTTCTGAAACTGATACAAACCACAAGTCATCTAACATCCAATGCTATTCAGTTAAGAGTGAGAAACGTGTGATCTTTGTAAATGATTTATATTCATTTGAGCTGAAAAGTGACTTTGTTACCTAAAATGATGTCCTGCTTGTAGGAAGACATTGAGCCTGGAGTTTAACTCCATTTCTGAAGGGAAACACACAGCACCGTTCTCATCCATGAAACATACTCTGCTTTAGAGCAAGAAGCAAGCTCTTGCTTTCTAAGAGTCTCTAATAGAGCAGAAAACGTGACTGTTTTCAGAACAAAATAACGGTGTTTCCTACACATACGGACCATATGTAGGTCAACTCTTCTTCTAAAACTGATACAAACCACAGTTCCTCTAATATGCAATGCTTTCCAGGTAAGAGCGAGAAACTTGTGAGCTTTGTGAACGATGTAGCTTTGTTTGAGCTGAAAGGTGACTGCGTTTACGTGAAACAAAGTCTTGCATGTAGGAAGATACAGAGCATGTGATTTAATTCCATTTCTGAAGGGAAACACACAGGAAAGTTCTCATCCATGAACCACACTCTGCGATAGTGCACGAAGCATGCTCCTGCTTTCTAGAGTCATTAATAGAGCCAGAAACATGAGAGTGCTCTGAACAAAATAACGGTATTTCCTACATATACGGACCATTGCTAGTTCAACTTCGCTTCTGAAACTGATACAAACCCCAAGTGATCTAACATCCCATGCTTTTCAGTTAAGAGCAAGAAACGTGTGAGCTTCGTCAACGATTTACATTCATTTGAGATGAAAAGTGACTGCGTATACCTGAAATGATGTCTTGCTTGTAGGAAGACACAGAGCCTGGAATATAACTCCATATCTGAAGGGAAACACACAGCACAGTTCTCATCCATGAAACACACTCTGCTTTAGAGCAAGAAGCACACACTTGCTTTCTAAAGGTCTCTAATACAGCAGGAAACGTGTCTGTGGTCAAAACAAAATAATGGTGATTCCTACACATACAGACCATAGCTAGTTCAACTCTTAACCTGAAACTGATACAAACCACAGGTCCTCTAACATCCAATGCTTTTCAGGTAAGAGCGAGAAACCTGTGAGCTTCGTAAACGATTTATATTCATTTGAGCTGAAAAGTGACAGCGATTACCTGAAATGATGACTTGCTTGTAGGAAGACACAGAGCCTGGGATTTTACTCCGTTTCGGAAGGGAAAAACACAGCACAGTTCTCATCCATGACACACAATCTGCTCTAGAGCACGGAGCATGCTCTTGCTTTCTAGAGTCTCTAAAAGAGCCAGAAACTTGAGGGTACTCTGAACAAAAGAACGGTGTTTCCTACACATACCGACCATAGCTAGTTCAACTCTGCTTCTGAAACTGATAGAAACCACAAGTCATCTAACATCCAATGCTATTCAGTTAAGAGCTAAAAACGTGTGAGCTTCGTAAACGTTTTATATTCATTTGAGCTGAAAAGTGACTGCGTTTACCTGAAAAGGTATCTTGCTTGTAGGAAGACACAGAGACCTGAATTTAACTCCATTTCTGAAGGGAAACACACAGCACAGTTCTCATCCATGAAACACACTCTGCTTTAGAGCAAGAAGCACACTCTTGCTTTCTAAGAGTCTCTAATACAGCAGGAAACATGACTGTGGTCAGAACAAAATAACGGTGTTTCCTACACATACGGACCATATGTAGGTCAACTCTTCTTCTGAAACTGATACAAACCACAGTTCCTCTAATATTCAATGCTTTCCAGGTAAGAGCGAGAAACTTGTGAGCTTTGTGAACGATGTAGCTTTGTTTGAGCTGAAAGGTGACTGAGTTTACGTGAAACAAAGTCTTGCATGTAGGAAGATACAGAGCATGTGATTTAATTCCATTTCTGAAGGGAAACACACAGGAAAGTTCTCATCCATGAACCACACTCTGCGATAGAGCACGAAGCATGCTCCTGCTTTCTAGAGTCATTAATAGAGCCAGAAACATGAGAGTGCTCTGAACAAAATAACGGTATTTCCTACATATACGGACCATTGCTAGTTCAACTTCGCTTCTGAAACTGATACAAACCCCAAGTGATCTAACATCTAATGCTTTTCAGTTAAGAGCAAGAAACGTGTGAGCTTCGTCAACGATTTATATTCATTTGAGATGAAAAGTGACTGCGTTTACCTGAAATGATGTCTTGCTTGTAGGAAGACACAGAGCCTGGAATATAACTCCATATCTGAAGGGAAAAACACAGCACAGTTCTCATTTATGAAACACACTCTGCATTAGAGCAAGAAGCACACACTTGCTTTCTAAGAGTCTCTAATACAGCAGGAAACGTGTCAGTGGTCAAAACAAAATAATGGTGTTGCCTACACATACAGACCATAGCTAGTTCAACTCTTAACCTGAAACTGATACAAACCACAGGTCCTCTAACATCCAATGCTTTTCAGGTAAGAGCGAGAAACCTGTGAGCTTCGTAAACGATTTATATTCATTTGAGCTGAAAAGTGACAGCGTTTACCTGAAATGATGACTTGCTTGTAGGAAGACACAGAGCCTGGGATTTTACTCCGTTTGGGAAGGGAAACACACAGCACAGTTCTCATCCATGACACACACTCTGCTCTAGAGCACGGACCATGCTCTTGCTTTCTAGAGTCTCTAAAAGAGCCAGAAACTTGAGGGTACTCTGAACAAAAGAACGGTGTTTCCTACACATACCGACCATAGCTAGTTCAACTCTGCTTCTGAAACTGATAGAAACCACAAGTCATCTAACATCCAATGCTATTCAGTTAAGAGCAAAAAACGTGTGAGCTTCGTAAACGTTTTATATTCATTTGAGCTGAAAAGTGACTGCGTTTACCTGAAAAGGTATCTTGCTTGTAGGAAGACACAGAGACCTGAATTTAACTCCATTTCTGAAGGGAAACACACAGCACAGTTCTCATCCATGAAACACACTCTGCTTTAGAGGAAGAAGCACACTCTTGCTTTCCAAGAGTCTCTAATACAGCAGGAAACGTGTCAGTGGTCAAAACAAAATAATGGTGTTTCCTACATATACAGACCATAGCTAGTTCAACTCTTCTCCTGAAACTGATACAAACCACAGGTCCTCTAACATCCAATGCTTTTCAGGTAAGAGCGAGAAACCTGTGAGCTTCGTAAATGATTTATGTTCATTTGAGCTGAAAAGTGACAGCGTTTACCTGAAATGATGACTTGCTTGTAGGAAGAAACAGAGCCTGGGATTTTACTCCGTTTCGGAAGGGAAACACACAGCACAGTTCTCATCCATGAAACACACTCTGCTTTAGATCAAGAAGCACACTCTTGCTTTCTAAGAGTCTCTAATAGAGCAGGAAACGTTACTGTGGTCAGAACAAAATAACGGTGTTTCATACACATACAGACCATATCTAGGTCAACTCTTCTTCTGAAACTGATACAAACCACAGTTCCATTATCATGCAAAGCTTTCCAGTTAAGAGCGAGAAACGTGTGAACTACGTGAATGATATAGCTTTGTTTGAGCTGAAAGGTGACTGAGTTTACGTGAAACGAAGTCTTGCTTGTAGGAAGACACAGAGCCGGGGATTTAACTCCAGTTCTGAAGGGATACACACAGCACAGTTCTCATCCATGAAACACACTCTGCTTTAGAGCAAGAAGCACGCTCTTGCTTTCTAGAGTCTATAATAGAGCCAGAAACTTGAAAGTGTGCTCAGAATAAAAGAACTGGGTTTCCTACACACATGGACCATATCTAGTTCAACTGTGCTCCAGAAACTGATACAAATCACAGGTCCTCTAACATCCAATGCTTTTCAGTTAAGAGCGAGAAACCTGTGAGCTTCGTAAATGATTTATATTCTTCTGAGCTGAAAAGTGACAGTGTTTACCTGACGTGATGACTTGCTTGTAGGAAGACACAGAGCCTGGGATTTAACTCCATTTCTGAAGGGAAACAAACAGCACAGTTCTCATCCATGGAACACACTCTGCTTTAGAGCATGGAGCATGCCCTTGCTTTCTAGAGTCTCTAACAGAGCCAGAAACTTGAGGGTACTCTGAACAAAAGAACGGTGTTTCCTACACATACCGAACATGGCTAGTTCAACTCTGCTTCTGAAACTAATACAAACCACAAGTCATCTAATATCCAATGCTATTCAGTTAAGAGCGAGAAACGTGTGATCTTCGTAAACTATTTATAGTCATTTGAGCTGAAAAGTGACTGTGTTACCTGAAATGATGTCTTGCTTGTAGGAAGACATTGAGCCTGGAATTTAACTCCATTTCTGAAGGGAAACACACAGCACAGTTCTCATCCATGAAACACACTCTGCTTTAGAGCAAGAAGCACACTCTTGCTTTCTAAGAGTCTCTAATAGAGCAGGAAACATGACTGTGGTCAGAACAAAATAAAGGTGTTATCTACACATACGGACCATATCCAGGTCACCTCTTCTTCTGAACCTGATACAAACCACAGTTCCATTAACATGCAAAGCTTTCCAGTTAAGAGCAAGAAACGTGTGAGCTTCGTGAACGACGTAGCATCCTTTGAGCTGAAAAGTGACTGAGTTTACCTGAAAAGATATCTTGCTTATAGGAAGACACAGAGCCTGGGATTTAACTCTATTTCTGAAGGGAAAAACAGAGAACAGTTCTCATCCATGAAACACACTCTGCTTTAGAGCAAGAAGCATCCTCTTGCTTTCTAGAGTCTATAATAGAGCCAGAAACTTGAAAGAGTGCTCATAATAAAAGAACTGTGTTTACTACACACAGGGATCATATCTAGTTCAACTCTGCTCCTGAAACTGATACAAACCACAGGTCCTCTAACATCCAATGCTTTTCAGTTAAGAGCGAGAAACGTGTGAGCTTCTTAAATGATTTATATTCATTTGAGCTGAAAAGTGACAGGGTTTCCGTGAAATGATGACTTGCTTGTAGGAAGACACAGAGCCTGGGATTTAGCTCCATTTCTGAAGGGAAACACACAGCACAGTTCTCATCCATGAAACACACTCTCCTATAGAGCAAGAAGCACACTCTTTCTTTGTGAGAGTCTCAAATACAGCAGGAAACGTGACTGTGGTCAGGACAAAATAACGGTGTTTACTACACATACGGACCATATCTAGGTCAACTCTCCTTCTGAAACTGATACATACCACAGTTCCTCTAACATGCAATGCTTTCCAGTTAACATCGAGAAACGTGTGAGCTTCGTGAACGATGTAGCTTCCTTTGAGCTGAAAAGTGACTGAGTTTACCTGAAAAGATGTCTTGCTTATAGGAAGACACAGAGCCTGGGATTTAACTCCATTTCTGAAGTGAAACACAAAGCAAAGTTCTCATCCATGAAACACACTCTGCTTTAGAGCACGAAGCAGGCTCTTGCTTTCTAGAGTCTCTAATAGATCCATAAACTTGAGGGTACCCTGAACAAAAGAACAGTGTTTCCTACACATATGGAAAATAGCTAGTTCAACTCTGCTTCTGAAACTGATAGAAACCACAAGTCATCTAACATCCAATGCTATTCAGTTAAGAGCAAAAAACATGTGAGCTTCATAAACAATTTATATTCATTTGAGCTGAAAAGTGACTGCCTTTACATGAAACGATGTCTTGCTTGTAGGAAGACATTGAGCCTGGAATTTAACTCCATTTCTGAAGGGAAACACACAGCACAGTTCTCATCCATGAAACACACTCTGCTTTAGAGCAAGAAGCACACTCTTGCTTTCTAACAGTCTCTAATAGAGCAAGAATCGTGTCTGTGGTCAGAACAAATTAACGGTGTTTCCTAAACATACGGACCATATCTAGGTCAACTCTTCTTCTGAAACTGATACAAACCACAGTTCTTCTAACATGCAATGCTTTCCAGTTAAGAGTGAGAAACTTGTGAACTTTGTGAACGATGTAGCTTCCTTTGAGCTGAAAAGTTACTGAGTTTACCTGAAAAGATGTCTTGGTTGTAGGAAGACACAGAGCCTGGGATTCAACTCCATTTCTGAAGGGAAACACACAGCACAGTTCTCAACAATGAAACACACTCTGCTTTAGAGCACGAAGCATGCTCTTGCTTTCTAGAGTCTCTAATAGAGCCAGAAACTTGAGGGTACTCAGAACAAAAGAACGGTGTTTCCTACAAATACAGACCATTGCTAATTCAACTCTGCTTCTGAAACTGATACAAACCACATGTCATCTAACATCTCATGCTTTTCAGATAAGAGAAAAAAACGTGTGAGCTTCGTAAATGATTTATATTCATTTGAGCTGATAAGTGACTGTGTTTACCTGAAAAGATATCTTGCTTGTAGGAAGACACAGAGCCTGGAATTTAACTCCATTTCTGATGGGAAACACACAGCACAGTTCTCATCCATAAAACACACTCTGCTTTAGAGCAAGAAGCACACTCTTGCTTTCTAAGAGTCTCTAATACAGCAGGAAACGTGACTGTGGTCAGAACAAAATAATTGTGATTCATACACATACGGACCATATCTAGGTCAACTCATCTTCAGAAACTGATACAAACCACAGTTCCATTAACCTGCAATGCTTTCCAGTTAAGAGTTAGCAACGTGTGAGCTTCGTGAACGATGTAGCTTCCTTTGAACTGAAAAGTGACTGAGTTTACCTGAAAAGATGTCTTGCTTGTAGGAAGACACAGAGCCTGGGATTTAACTCCATTTCTGAAGGGCAACAAACAGCACACTTCTCTTCCATGAAACACACTCTCCTTTAGAGCAAGATGCATGCTCTTGCCTTCTAAGAATCTCTAATAGTGCCATAAACGTGAATGTGCTCAGAACAAAAGAACAGTGTTTCCTACACATACGGACCATTGCTAGTTCAACTCTGCTGCTGAAACTGATACAAACCACAAGTCATCTAACGTCCAATGCTTTTCAGTTAAGAGCGACATACGTGTAATATTCGTAAATGATTTATATTCATTTGAGGGGAAAAGTGACTTAGTTTCCCTGTACTGATGTCTTGCTAGTAGGAAGACACAGAGCGTGGAATTTAACTCCATTTCTGAAGGGAAACACACAGCAGAGTTCTCATCCATGAATCACCCTCTGCTTTAGAGCAAGAAGCATGCTCTTTCTTTCTAAGATTCTGTAATACAGCAGGAAACGTGACTGTGGTCAGAACAAAATAACGGTGTTTCCTACACATACTGACCATATCTAGGTCAACTCTTCTTCTGAAACTGATACAAATCACAGTTCCATTAACATGCAATGCTTTCCAGTTAAGAGTTAGCATCGTGTGAGCTTCGTGAACAATGTAGCTTCCTTTGAACTGAAAAGTGACTGAGTTTAACTGAAAAGATGTTTTGCTTGTAGGAAGACACAGAGCCTGGGATTTAACTCCATTTTTGAAGGAAAACACACAGCACAGTTCTCATCCATGAATCACCCTGTGCTTTAGAGCAAGAAGCACGCACTTTCTTTCTAAGATTCTCTAATACTGCAGGAAACGTGACTGTGGTCAGAACAAACTAACAGAGTTTCCTACACATACTAACCATATCTAGGTCAACTCTTCTTCTGAAACTGATACAAACCACAGTTCCATTAACATGCAGTGCTTTCCAGTTAAGAGTGAGAAACGTGTGAGCTTCGTGAACGATGTAGCTTCCTTTGAGCTGAAAAGTGTCTGAGTTTACCTCAAAAGAAGTCTTGCTTGTAGGAAGACACAGAGCCTGGTATTTAACTCCATTTTTGAAGGAAAACACACAGCACAGATCTCATCCATGAAACACACTCTGCTTTAGAGCTAAAGCATGCTCTTGCTTTCTAGATTCTCTAATACAGCCACAAAATTGAGGGTACTCTGAACATAAGAACGATGTTTCCTACACATACGGACTATTGCTAGTTCAACTCTGCTTCTGAAACTGATACAAATCACAGGTCCTCTAACATCCAATGCTTTACAGTTAAGAGCAAGAAAAGTGTGAGTTACGTGAACAATGTAGCTTTGTTTGAGCTGAGAGTTGACTGAGTTACGTGAAATGAAGTCTTGCTTGTAGGAAGATACAGAGCCTGAGATTTAACTCCATTTCGGAAGGGAAACACACAGCACAGTTCTCATCCATGAAACACACTCTGCTTTTGAGCAAGAAGCATGCTCTTGCTTTCTAAGACTCTCTAAGACAACAGGAAACCTGACTGTGTTCAGAACATAATAACCGTGTTTCCTACACATATGGACCATATCTAGGTCAAGTCTTCTTCTGAAACTGATACAAACCACAGTTCCTCTAATATACAATGCTTTACAGTTAAGAGCGAGAAACGTGTGAGCTTCTTCAACGATGTAGGTTCCTTTGAGCTGAAAAGTGACTGAGTTTACCTGAAAAGATGTCTTGTTTGTAGGAAGACACAGAGCCTGGGATTTAACTCCATATCAGAAGGGAAACACACAGCACAGTTCTCATCCATGAAACACACTCTGCTTTAGAGTACGAAGCATGCTCTTGCTTTCTAGAGTCTCTAATAGAGCCAGAAAATTGAGGGTACACAGAAAAAAGAACGGTGTTTCCTACACATATGGACCATTGCTAGTACAACTCTGCTTCTAAATCTGATACAAACCACAGGTCCTCTAACATCCAATGCTTTACAGTTAAGAGCAAGAAACGTGTGAGCTACATGAACGATGTAGCTTTGTTTGAGCTGAAAGTTGACTGAGTTTACGTGAAACGAAGTCTTGCTTGTAGGAAAAATCAGAGCCTGTGATTTAACTCCATTTATGAAGGGAAACACACAGCACTGTTCTCACGATAAAACACACTCTGCATATAAGTAGAAGCAGGCTCTTGCTTTCTAAGAGTCTCTAATACAGCAGGAAACGTGATATTGGTCAGCACAAAATAACGGTGTTTTCTACACATACGGACCATATCTAGGTCAACTCTTTTTCTGAAACTGATACAAAGCACAGTTCCCTTAACATGCAATGCTTTCAAGTTAAGAGCGAGAAACGTGTGAGCTTCGTGAACGATGTAGATTCATTTGAGCACAAAATTGACTGAGTTTACCAGAAAAGATGTCTTGCTTGTAGGAAGACACAGAGCCTGGGATTTAACTCCATTTCTGAAGGGAAACACAGAGCACAGTTCTCTTCCATGAAACACACTCTGCTTTAGAGCAAGAAGCATGCTCTTGCTTTCCAGAGTCTCTAATAGAGCCAGAAACTTGAGGGTACTCAGAAAATAATAATGGTGTTTCATACACATGCGGACCATTCCAAGTTCAACTCTGCTTCTGAAACTAATACAAACCACAGGTCCTCTAACATCCAATGCTTTACAGTTAAGAGCAAGAAACGTGTGAGGTACGTGAACGATGTAGATTTGTTTGATTGAAAGGTGACAGAGTTTATGAGAAACGAAGTCTTGCTTGTAGAAAGATGCAGAGCCTGTGATTTAATTCCCTTTCTCAAGGGAAATACATAGCACTGTTCTCACGATGAAACACACTCTGCATATAAGAAGAAGCATGCTCTTGCTTTCTAGAGTCTCTAATAGAGCAGGAAACGTGAGTGTGCTCAGAACAAAAGAACGGTGTTTCCTACACATACGGACCATTGCTAGTTCAACTCAGATTCTCAAACTGATACAAACCACAAGTCATATAACATCCAATGCTTTTCATTGAAGACCAAGAACCGTGTGATCTTCGTTAACGATTTATATTCATTTGAGCTGAAAAGTGACTGCGTTTACCTGAAATGATGTCTTGCTTGTAGGAATACACAGAACCTGGAATTTAACTCCATTTTTGAAGGGAAACAAACAGCACAGTTCTCATCCATGAAACACACTCTGCTTTAGAGCAAGAAGCATGCTCTTGCTTTCCAGAGACTCTAATAGAGCCAGAAACTTGAGGGTACTCAGAACAAAATAAAGGTGTTTCCTACACATACGGACCATTGCTAGTTCAACTCTGCTTCTGAAACTGATACAAACCCCAGGTCCTCTAACATCCAATGCCTTACAGTTAAGAGCAAGAGACGTGTGAGCTACGTGAACGATGTAGCATTGTTTGAGCTGAAAGGTGACTGAGTTTACGTGAATCGAAGTCTTGCTTGTAGAAAGATGCTGAGCCTGTGATTTAACTCCATTTCTGAAGGGAAACACACAGCACTGTTCTCACGATGCAACACACTCTGCATATAAGAAGAAAACGCTCTTGCTTACTAGAGTCTCTAATAGAGCAGGAAATTTGAGTGTGCTCAGAACAAAAGAACGGTGTTTCCTACACATACGGACCATTGCTAGTTCAACTCTTCTTCTGAAACTGATAAAAACCACAGTTCCTCTTACATCCAATGCTTTCCAGTTAAGAGCGAGAAATGTGTGAACTTCGTGAACGATGTAGCTTCCTTTGAGCTTAAAAGTGACTGAGTTTACCTGAAATGATGTCTTGCTTGTAGGAAGACACAGAGCCTGGGATTTATCTCCATTTCTGAAGGGAAACACACAGCACAGATCTCTTCCATGAAGCACACTCTGCTTTAGTGCACGCAGCATGCTCTTGCTTTCTAGAGTCTGTAATAGAGGCAGAAAATTGAGGGTACTCTGAACAAAAGAACGGTGTTTCCTACACATGAGGAACATTGCTAGTTCAACTCTGCTTCTGAAACTGATACAACCAAGAGTCATCTAACATCCAATGCTTTTTAGGTAAGAGCATGAAACGTGTGAGCTTCGTAAACGATTTATATTCATTTGATCTGAAAAGTGACTGCGTTTACCTGAAATGATGTCTTGCTTGTAGAAAGACACAGAGCCTGGAATTTAACTCCATTTCTGAAGGGAAACACACAGTACAGACCTCAACCATGAAACACACTCTGCTTTAGGGCACGAAGCATGCACTTGCTTTCTAGAGTCTCTGATAGAGCCAGAAAAATGAATGTACTGTGAACAAAAGAACGATGTTTCCA
Source organism: Onychomys leucogaster (assembly GCA_949786385.1). Classification (NCBI taxonomy): domain Eukaryota; kingdom Metazoa; phylum Chordata; class Mammalia; order Rodentia; family Cricetidae; genus Onychomys; species Onychomys leucogaster. The sequence goes on along the minus strand of CATKUP010000009.1, from coordinate 320,330 downwards.
ACACATACGGACCATTGCTAGTTCAACTCTCCTTCTGAAACTGATATAAACCGCAGGTCCTCTAAAATCCATTGCTTTACACTTAAGTGCAAGAAACCTGTAAGCTATGTGAACGATGTAGCTTTGTTAGATTGCAAGGTGACTGAGTGTACGTGAAATGAATTCTTGCTTGTAGGAAGATACAGAGCCTGTTATTTAACTCCATTTCTGAAGGGAAACACACAGCACAGTTCTCATCCATGAAACACACTCTGCTTTAGAGCAAGAAGCATGCTCTTGCTTTCTAAGATTCTCTAATAGAGCGGGAAACGTGACTGTGGTCAGAACAAAATAACGGTGTTTCCTACACAAGGACCATATCTAGGTCAACTCTTCTTCTGAAACTGATACAAACCACAGTTCCATTAACATGCAATGCTTTCCAGTTAAGAGCGAGAAACGTGTGAGCTTAGTGAACGATGTAGCTTCCTTTGAGCTGAAAAGTGGCTGAGTTTACCTGAAAAGATGTCTCGCATATAGGAAGACACAGAGCCTGGGATTTAACTCCATTTCTGAAGGGAAACACACAGCACAGTTCTCATCCATGAAACACACTCTGCTTTAGAGCAAGAAGCAGGCTCTTGCTTTATAGAGGCTATGTTAGAGCCAGAAACTTGAGAGTGTGCTCAGAACAAAAGAACGGTGTTTCCTACACATACGGACCACTGCTAGTTCAACTCAGATTCTGAAACTGATACAAACCACAGGTCATCTAACATCCAATGATTTTCAGTTAAGACCAAGAAGCGTGTGAGCTACGTGAACGATGTAGCTTTGTTTGAGCTGAAAGGTGACTGAGTTTACGTGAAACGAAGTCTTGCTTGTAGAAAGATGCAGAGCCTGTGATTTAACTCCATGTCTGAAGGAAACACACAGCAATGTTCTCACGATGAAACACACTCTGCATATAAGAAGAAGCACGTTCTTGCTTTCTAGAGTCTCTAATAGAGCAGGAAACGTGAGTGTGCTCAGAACAAAAGAACGGTGTTTCCTACACATACGGACCATTGCTAGTTCAACTCTGCTTCTCAATCTGATACAAACCACAAGTCATATAACATCCAATGCTTTTCAGTGAAGAACGAGAAACGTGTGATCTTCGTAAACGATGTATATTCATTTGAGCTGAAATGTGACTGCGTTTACCTGAAATGATGTCTTGCTTGTAGGAAGAAACAGAGCCTGGGATTTAACTCCATTTCTGAAGGGAAACACACAGCACAGTTCTCATCAATGAAACAAACTCTGCTTTAGAGCAAGAAGCGTGCTCTTGCTTTCCAGAGTCTCTAATAGAGCCAGAAACTTGATGGTACTCAGAACAAATAATGGAGTTTCCTACACATATGGACCATTGCTAGTTCAACTCTGCTTCTGAAACTGATACAAACCACAGGTCCTCTAACATCCAGTGCTTTACAGTTAAGAGCAAGAAACGTGTGAGCTACGTGAACGATGTAGCTTTGTTTGAGCTGAAAGATGACTGAGTTTACGTGAAACGAACTCTTGCTTGTAGGAAGATGCAGAGCCTGTGATTTAACTCCATTTCTGAAGTGAAACACACAGCACTGTTCTCACGATGAAACACACTCTGCATATAAGAAGAAGCATGCTCTTGCTTTCTGGAATCTGTAATAGAGCACGAAACGTGAGTGTGCTCAGAACAAAAGAACGGTGTTTCCTACACATACGGACCATTGCTAGTTCAACTCTGCTTCTGAATCTGATACAAACCACAGTTCAATTAACATGCAATGCTTTCCGGTTAAGAACGAGAAACGTGTTAGCTTCGTGAACGATGTAGCTTCCTTGAGCTGAAAAGTAACTGTCTTGACCTGAAAAGATGTCTTGCTTGTAGGAAGACAGAGAGCCAAGGATTTAACTCCATTTCTGAAGGGAAACACACAGCACTGTTCTCACGATGAAACACACTCTGCATATAAGAAGAAGCACGCTCTTGCTTTCTAGAGTCTCTAATAGAGCAGGAAACATGAGTTTGCTCAGAACAAAGAACGGTGTTTCCTACACATACGGACCATTGCTAGTTCAACTCTGCTTCTGAAACTGATACAAACCACAAGTCATCTAACATCCAATGCTTTTCAGTGAAGAACGAGAAACGTGTGATCTTCGTAAACGATGTATATTCATTTGAGCTGAAAAGTGACTGCGTTTACCTGAAATGATGTCTTGCTTGTAGGAAGAAACAGAGCCTGGGATTTAACTCCATTTCTGAAGGGAAACACACAGCACAGTTCTCATCAATGAAACAAACTCTGCTTTAGAGCAAGAAGCGTGCTCTTGCTTTCCAGAGTCTCTAATAGAGCCAGAAACTTGATGGTACTCAGAACAAATAATGGAGTTTCCTACACATATGGACCATTGCTAGTTCAACTCTGCTTCTGAAACTGATACAAACCACAGGTCCTCTAACATCCAGTGCTTTACAGTTAAGAGCAAGAAACGTGTGAGCTACGTGAACGATGTAGCTTTGTTTGAGCTGAAAGATGACTGAGTTTACGTGAAACGAACTCTTGCTTGTAGGAAGATGCAGAGCCTGTGATTTAACTCCATTTCTGAAGGGAAACACACAGCACTGTTCTCACGATGAAACACACTCTGCCTATAAGAAGAAGCATGCTCTTGCTTTCTGGAATCTGTAATAGAGCACGAAACGTGAGTGTGCTCAGAACAAAAGAACGGTGTTTCCTACACATACGGACCATTGCTAGTTCAACTCTGCTTCTGAATCTGATACAAACCACAGTTCAATTAACATGCAATGCTTTCCGGTTAAGAACGAGAAACGTGTTAGCTTCGTGAACGATGTAGCTTCCTTGAGCTGAAAAGTAACTGTCTTGACCTGAAAAGATGTCTTGCTTGTAGGAAGACAGAGAGCCAAGGATTTAACTCCATTTCTGAAGGGAAACACACAGCACTGTTCTCACGATGAAACACACTCTGCATATAAGAAGAAGCACGCTCTTGCTTTCTAGAGTCTCTAATAGAGCAGGAAACATGAGTTTGCTCAGAACAAAGAACGGTGTTTCCTACACATACGTACCATTGCTAGTTCAACTCTGCTTCTGAAACTGATACAAACCACAAGTCATCTAACATCCAATGCTTTTCAGTGAAGAACGAGAAACGTGTGATCTTCGTAAACGATGTATATTCATTTGAGCTGAAAAGTGACTGCGTTTACCTGAAATGATGTCTTGCTTGTAGGAAGAAACAGAGCCTGGGATTTAACTCCATTTCTGAAGGGAAACACACAGCACAGTTCTCATCAATGAAACAAACTCTGCTTTAGAGCAAGAAGCGTGCTCTTGCTTTCCAGAGTCTCTAATAGAGCCAGAAACTTGATGGTACTCAGAACAAATAATGGAGTTTCCTACACATATGGACCATTGCTAGTTCAACTCTGCTTCTGAAACTGATACAAACCACAGGTCCTCTAACATCCAGTGCTTTACAGTTAAGAGCAAGAAACGTGTGAGCTACGTGAACGATGTAGCTTTGTTTGAGCTGAAAGATGACTGAGTTTACGTGAAACGAACTCTTGCTTGTAGGAAGATGCAGAGCCTGTGATTTAACTCCATTTCGAAGGGAAACACACAGCACTGTTCTCACGATGAAACACACTCTGCATATAAGAAGAAGCACGCTCTTGCTTTCTAGCGTCTCTAAAAGAGCAGGAAACATGAGTTTGCTCAGAAAAAAAGAAAGGTGTTTCTTACACATACGTACCATTGCTAGTTCAACTCTGCTTCTGAAACTGATACAAACCACAAGTCATCTCACATCCAATGCTTTTCAGTGAAGAGCGAGAAACGTGTGATCTTCGTAAACGATTTATATTCATTTGAGCTGAAAAGTGACTGTGTTTACCTGAAACGATGTCTTGCTGGTACGAAGACACTGAGCCTGGAATTTAACTCCATTTCTGAAGGGAAACACACAGCACAGTTCTCATCCATGAACCACACTCTGCTTTAGAGCAAGAAGCACGCTCTTGCTTTTTAAGAGTCTCTAATACAGCAGGAAACGTGACTGTGGTCAGAAAAAAATAACGGTGTTTCCTACACATACAGACCATATCTAGGTCAACTCTTCATCTGAAACTGATACAAACCACAGTTCCATTAACATGGAATGCTTTCCTGTTAAGAGCGAAAAAGGTGTGAGCTTCGTGAATGATGTAGCTTCCTTTGAGCTGAAAAGTGACTGAGTTTACCTGAAAAGATGTCTTGCTTGTAGGAAGACAGAGAGTCTGGGATTTAAATCCATTTATGAAGGGAAAAACACAGCACAGTTCTCATCCATGAAACACACTCTGCTTTAGAGCAATAAGCACGATGTTGCTTTCTAGAGTCCATAATAGAATCAGAAACTTGAATGTGTCCTCAGAACAAAAGAACGGTGTTTCCTACACATACTGACCATTGCTAGTTCAACTCTGCTTCTCAAACTGATACAAACCACAATTCATCTAACATCGAATGCTTTTTAGTTAAGAGCAAGAAACGTGTGAGCTTCGTAAAAGATTTATATTCTTTTGAGCTGAAAAGTGACTGCGTTTACCTGAAAAGATGTCTTGCTTGTAGGAAGACACAGAGCTTGGGATTTAACTCCATTTCTGAAGGGAAACACACAGCACAGTTCTCATCCGTGAAACACACTCTGCTTTAGAGCAAGATGCACGCTCTTGCTTTCTAAGTGTCTCTAATAGAGCGGGAAACGTGACTGTGGTCAGAACAAAATAACGGTGTTTCCTACACAAGGACCATATCTAGGTCAACTCTTCTTCTGAAACTGATACAAACCACAGTTCCATTAACATGCAATGCTTTCAAGTTAAGAGCGAGAAACGTGTGAGCTTCGTGAACGATGTAGCTTCCTTTGAGCTGAAAAGTGGCTGAGTTTACCTGAAAAGATGTCTCGCATGTAGGAAGACACAGAGCCTGGGATTTAACTCCATTTCTGAAGGGAAACACACAGCACAGTTCTCATCCATGAAACACACTCTGCTTTAGAGCAAGAAGCATGCTCTTGCTTTCCAGAGACTCTAATAGAGCCAGAAACTTGAGGGTACTCAGAACAAAATAACGGTGTTTCCTACACATACGGACCATTGCTAGTTCAACTCTGCTTCTGAAACTGATACAAACCACAGGTCATCTAACTTCCAATGCTTTTCAGTTAAGAGCAAGAAACGTGTGAGCTTCATAAATGATTTATATTTATTTGAGCTGAAAAGTGACTGCGTTTACCTGAAATGATGTCTTGCTTGTAGGAAGACACAGAGCCTGGAATTTAACTCCATTTCTGAAGGGAAACACACAGCACAGTTCTCATCCATGAAACACACTTTTCTTTAGAACAATAAGCACGCTCTTGCTTTCTAAGGGTCTCGAATACAGCAGGAAATGTGAATGTGGTCAGAACAAAATAACGGTGTTTCCTACACTTACGGACCATACCTAGGTCAACTCTTCTTCTGAAACTGATACAAACCACAGTTCCATTAACATGGAATGCTTTCCTGTTAAGAGCGAGAAACGTTTGAGCTTCGTGAATGATGTAGCTTCCTTTGAGCTGAAAAGTGACTGAGTTTACCTGAAAAGATGTCTTGCTTGTAGGAAGACACAGAGTCTGGGATTTAACTCCATTTCTGAAGGGAAAAACACAGCACAGTTCTCATCCATGAAACACACTCTGCTTTAGAGCAATAAGCAAGCTGTTGCTTTCTAGAGTCCATAATAGAGCCAGAAACTTGAATGTGTCCTCACAACAAAAGAATGGGTGTTTCCTACACATACGGACCATTGCTAGTTCAACTCTGCTTCTGAAACTGATACAAATCACAATTCATCTAACATCGAATGCTTATTAGTTAAGAGCAAGAAACTTGTGAGCTTCGTAAACGATTTATATTCTTTTGAGCTGAAAAGTGACTGCGTTTACCTGAAAAGATATCTTGCTTGTAGGAAGACACAGAGCTTGGGATTTAACTCCATTTCTGAAGGGAAACACACAGCACAGTTCTCACGATGGAACACACTATGCATATAAGAAGAAGCACGCTCTTGCTTTCTAGAGTCTCTAATAGAGCAAGAAACATGAGTTTTCTCAGAACAAAGAACGATGTTAACTACACATACTGACCATTGCTAGTTCAACTCTGCTTCTGAAACTGATACAAACCACAAGTCATCTAACATCCAATGCTTTTCAGTGAAGAGCGAGAAACGTGTGATCTTCGTAAACGATTTATATTCATTTGAGCTGAAAAGTGACTGCGTTTACCTGAAATGATGTCTTGCATGTAGGAAGACACTGAGCCTGGAATTTAACTCCATTTCTGAAGGGAAACACACAGCACAGTTCTCATCCATGAAACACACTCTGCTTTAGAGCAAGAAGCATGCTCTTGCTTTTTGAGATTCTCTAATACAGCAGGAAACGTGACTGTGGTCAGAAAAATATAACGGTGTTTCCTACACATACAAACCATATCTAGGTCAACTCTGCTTCTGAAACTGATACAAACCACAGTTCCATTAACATGGAATGCTTTCCTGTTAAGAGCGAGAAACGTTTGAGCTTCGTGAATGATGTAGCTTCCTTTGAGCTGAAAAGTGACTGAGTTTACCTGAAAAGATGTCTTGCTTGTAGGAAGACACAGAGTCTGGGATTTAACTCCATTTCTGAAGGGAAAAACACAGCACAGTTCTCATCCATGAAACACACTCTGCTTTAGAGCAATAAGCACGCTGTTGCTTTCTAGAGTCCATAATAGAGCCAGAAACTTGAATGTGTCCTCACAACAAAAGAATGGGTGTTTCCTACACATACGGACCATTGCTAGTTCAACTCTGCTTCTGAAACTGATACAAATCACAATTCATCTAACATCGAATGCTTATTAGTTAAGAGCAAGAAACTTGTGAGCTTCGTAAACGATTTATATTCTTTTGAGCTGAAAAGTGACTGTGTTTACCTGAAAAGATATCTTGCTTGTAGGAAGACACAGAGCTTGGGATTTAACTCCATTTCTGAAGGGAAACACACAGCACAGTTCTCACGATGGAACACACTATGCATATAAGAAGAAGCACGCTCTTGCTTTCTAGAGTCTCTAATAGAGCAAGAAACATGAGTTTTCTCAGAACAAAGAACGATGTTAACTACACATACTGACCATTGCTAGTTCAACTCTGCTTCTGAAACTGATACAAACCACAAGTCATCTAACATCCAATGCTTTTCAGTGAAGAGCGAGAAACGTGTGATCTTCGTAAACGATTTATATTCATTTGAGCTGAAAAGTGACTGCGTTTACCTGAAATGATGTCTTGCATGTAGGAAGACACTGAGCCTGGAATTTAACTCCATTTCTGAAGGGAAACACACAGCACAGTTCTCATCCATGAAACACACTCTGCTTTAGAGCAAGAAGCATGCTCTTGCTTTTTGAGATTCTCTAATACAGCAGGAAACGTGACTGTGGTCAGAAAAATATAACGGTGTTTCCTACACATACAAACCATATCTAGGTCAACTCTGCTTCTGAAACTGATACAAACCACAGTTCCATTAACATGGAATGCTTTCCTGTTAAGAGCAAGAAACGTTTGAGCTTCGTGAATGATGTAGCTTCCTTTGAGCTGAAAAGTGACTGAGTTTACCTGAAAAGATGTCTTGCTTGTAGGAAGACACAGAGTCTGGGATTTAACTCCATTTCTGAAGGGATAAACACAGCACAGTTCTCATCCATGAAACACACTCTGCTTTAGAGCAATAAGCACGCTGTTGCTTTCTAGAGTCCATAATAGATTCAGAAACTTGAATGTGTCCTCAGAACAAAAGAATGGTGTTTCCTACACATACGGACCATTTCTAGTTCAACTCTGCTTCTGAAACTGACACAAACCACAATTCATCTAACATCGAATGCTTATTAGTTAAGAGCAAGAAACTTGTGAGCTTCGTAAACGATTTATATTCTTTTGAGCTGAAAAGTGACTGCGTTTACCTGAAAAGATATCTTGCTTGTAGGAAGACACAGAGCTTGGGATTTAACTCCATTTCTGAAGGGAAACACACAGCACTGTTCTCACGATGGAACACACTATGCATATAAGAAGAAGCACGCTCTTGCTTTCTAGAGTCTCTAATAGAGCAAGAGACATGAGTTTGCTCAGAACAAAGAACGGAGTTTCCTACACGTACGGACCATTGCTAGTTCAACTCTGCTTCTGAAACTGATACAAACCACAAGTCATCTAACATCCCATGCTTTTCAGTGAAGAGCAAGAAACGTGTGATCTTCGTAAACGATTTATATTCATTTGAGCTGAAAAGTGACTGCGTTTACCTGAAATGATGTCTTGCATGTAGGAAGACACTGAGCCTGGAATTTAACTCCATTTCTGAAGGTAAACACACAGCACAGTTCTCATCCATGAAACACACTCTGCTTTAGAGCAAGAAGCACGCTCTTGCTTTTTGAGATTCTCTACTACAGCAGGAAACGTGACTGTGGTCAGAAAAATATAATGGTGTTTCCTACACATACAAACCATATCTAGGTCAACTCTGCTTCTGAAACTGATACAAACCACAGTTCCATTAACATGGAATGCTTTCCTGTTAAGAGCAAGAAACGTTTGAGCTTCGTGAATGATGTAGCTTCCTTTGAGCTGAAAAGTGACTGAGTTTACCTGAAAAGATGTCTTGCTTGTAGGAAGACACAGAGTCTGGGATTTAACTCCATTTCTGAAGGGATAAACACAGCACAGTTCTCATCCAAGAAACACACTCTGCTTTAGAGCAATAAGCACGCTGTTGCTTTCTAGAGTCCATAATAGATTCAGAAACTTGAATGTGTCCTCAGAACAAAAGAATGGTGTTTCCTACACACGGACCATTTCTAGTTCAACTCTGCTTCTGAAACTGATACAAACCACAATTCATCTAACATCGAATGCTTATTAGTTAAGAGCAAGAAACTTGTGAGCTTCGTAAACGATTTATATTCTTTTGAGCTGAAAAGTGACTGCGTTTACCTGAAAAGATATCTTGCTTGTAGGAAGACACAGAGCTTGGGATTTAACTCCATTTCTGAAGGGAAACACACAGCACTGTTCTCACGATGGAACACACTATGCATATAAGAAGAAGCACGCTCTTGCTTTCTAGAGTCTCTAATAGAGCAAGAGACATGAGTTTGCTCAGAACAAAGAACGGAGTTTCCTACACGTACGGACCATTGCTAGTTCAACTCTGCCTCTGAAACTGATACAAACCACAAGTCATCTAACATCCCATGCTTTTCAGTGAAGAGCGAGAAACGTGTGATCTTCGTAAATGATTTATATTCATTTGAGCTGAAAAGTGACTGCGTTTACCTGAAATGATGTCTTGCTTGTAGGAAGACACAGAGCCTGGAATTTAACTCCATTTCTGAAGGGAAACACACAGCACAGTTCTCATCCGGGAAACACACTCTGCTTTAGAGCAAGAAGCACGCTCTTGCTTTCTAAGTGTCTCTAATACAGCGGGAAACGTGACTGTGGTCAGAACAAAATAACGGTGTTTCCTACAAATACGGACCATATCTAGGTCAACTCTTCTTCTGAAACTGATACAAACCACAGATCCATTAACATGCAATGCTTTCAAGTTAAGAGCGAGAAACGTTTGAGCTTCGTGAATGATGTAGCTTCCTTTGAGCTGAAAAGTGACTGAGTTTACCTGAAAAGATGTCTTGCTTGTAGGAAGACACAGAGTCTGGGATTTAACTCTATTTCTGAAGGGAAAAACACAGCACAGTTCTCATCCATGAAACACACACTGCTTTAGAGCAATAAGCACGCTCTTGCTTTCTAGAGTCTCTAATAGAGCAGGAAACATGAGTTTGCTCAGAACAAAGAACGGTGTTTCCTACACATACGGACCATTGCTAGTTCAACTCTGCTTCTCAAACTGATACAAACCACAAGTCATCTAACATCCAATGCTTTTCAGTGAAGAGCGAGAAACGTGTGATCTTCGTAAACGATTTATATTCATTTGAGCTGAAAAGTGACTGCGTTTACCTGAAATGACGTCTTGCATGTAGGAAGACACTGAACCTGGAATTTAACTCCATTTCTGAAGGGAAACACACAGCACAGTTCTCATCCATGAAACACACTCTGCTTTAGAGCAAGAAGCACGCTCCTGCTTTTTAAGAGTCTCTAACACAGCAGGAAACGTGACTGTGGCCAGAAAAAAATAACGGTGTTTCCTACACATACAGACCATAACTAGGTCAACTCTGCTTCTGAAACTGATACAAACCACAGTTCCATTAACATGGAATGCTTTCAAGTTAAGAGCGAGAAACGTGTGAGCTTCGTGAACGATGTAGCTTCCTTTGAGCTGAAAAGTGGCTGAGTTTACCTGAAAAGATGTCTCGCATGTAGGAAGACACAGAGCCTGGGATTTAACTCCATTTCTGAAGGGAAACACACAGCACAGTTCTCATCCATGAAACACACTCTGCTTTAGAGCAAGAAGCATGCTCTTGCTTTCCAGAGACTCTAATAGAGCCAGAAACTTGAGGGTACTCAGAACAAAATAACGGTGTTTCCTACACATACGGACCATTGCTAGTTCAACTCTGCTTCTGAAGCTGATACAAACTACAGGTCATCTAACATCCAATGCTTTTCAGTTAGGAGCAAGAAACGTGTGAGCTTCATAATTGATTTATATTTATTTGAGCTGAAAAGTGACTGCGTTTACCTGAAATGATGTCTTGCTGGTAGGAAGACACAGAGCCTGGAATTTAACTCCATTTCTGAAGGGAAACACACAGCACAGTTCTCATCCATGAAACACACTTTGCTTTAGAACAAGAAGCACGCTCTTGCTTTCTAAGGGTCTCTAATACAGCAGCAAATGTGAATGTGGTCAGAACAAAATAATGGTGTTTCCTACACTTACGGACCATACCTAGGTCAACTCTTCTTCTGAAACTGATACAAACCACAGTTCCATTAACATGGAATGCTTTCCTTTTAAGAGCGAGAAACATTTGAGCTTCGTGAATGATGTAGCTTCCTTTGAGCTGAAAAGTGACTGATTTTCCTGAAAAGATGTCTTGCTTGTAGGAAGACACAGAGTCTGGGATTTAACTCCATTTCTGAAGGGAAAAACACAGCACAGTTCTCATCCATGAAACACACTCTGCTTTAGAGCAATAAGCACGCTGTGGCTTTCTAGAGTCCATAATAGAGCCAGAAACTTGAATGTGTCCTCAGAACAAAAGAATGGTGTTTCCTACACATACGGACCATTGCTAGTTCAACTCTGCTTCTCAAACTGATACAAACCACAAGTCATCTAACATCCAATGCTTTTCAGTGAAGAGCGAGAAACGTGTGATCTTCGTAAACGATTTATATTCTTTTGAGCTGAAAAGTGACTGTGTTTACCTGAAAAGATGTCTTGCTTGTAGCAAGACACAGAGTTTGGGATTTAACTCCATTTCTGAAGTGAAACACACAGCACAGTTCTCAACCATGAAACACACTCTGCTTTAGAGCAAGAAGCACGCTCTTGCTTTCTAAGTGTCTCTAATAGAGCGGGAAACGTGACTGTGGTCAGAACAAAATAACGGTGTTTCCTACACAAGGACCATATCTAGGTCAACTCTTCTTCTGAAACTGATACAAACCACAGTTCCATTAACATGCAATGCTTTCAAGTTAAGAGCGAGAAACGTGTGAGCTTCGTGAACGATGTAGCTTCCTTTGAGCTGAAAAGTGGCTGAGTTTACCTGAAAAGATGTCTCGCATGTAGGAAGACACAGAGCCTGGGATTTAACTCCATTTCTGAAGGGAAACACACAGCACAGTTCTCATCCATGAAACACACTCTGCTTTAGAGCAAGAAGCATGCTCTTGCTTTCCAGAGACTCTAATAGAGCCAGAAACTTGAGGGAACTCAGAACAAAATAACGGTGTTTCCTACACATACGGACCATTGCTAGTTCAACTCTGCTTCTGAAGCTGATACAAACTACAGGTCATCTAACATCCAATGCTTTTCAGTTAGGAGCAAGAAACGTGTGAGCTTCATAATTGATTTATATTTATTTGAGCTGAAAAGTGACTGCGTTTACCTGAAATGATGTCTTGCTGGTAGGAAGACACAGAGCCTGGAATTTAACTCCATTTCTGAAGGGAAACACACAGCACAGTTCTCATCCATGAAACACACTTTGCTTTAGAACAAGAAGCACGCTCTTGCTTTCTAAGGGTCTATAATACAGCAGCAAATGTGAATGTGGTCAGAACAAAATAATGGTGTTTCCTACACTTACGGACCATACCTAGGTCAACTCTTCTTCTGAAACTGATACAAACCACAGTTCCATTAACATGGAATGCTTTCCTTTTAAGAGCGAGAAACATATGAGCTTCGTGAATGATGTAGCTTCCTTTGAGCTGAAAAGTGACTGATTTTCCTGAAAAGATGTCTTGCTTGTAGGAAGACACAGAGTCTGGGATTTAACTCCATTTCTGAAGGGAAAAACACAGCACAGTTCTCATCCATGAAACACACTCTGCTTTAGAGCAATAAGCACGCTGTGGCTTTCTAGAGTTCATAATAGAGCCAGAAACTTGAATGTGTCCTCAGAACAAAAGAATGGTGTTTCCTACACATACGGACCATTGCTAGTTCAACTCTGCTTCTCAAACTGATACAAACCACAAGTCATCTAACATCCAATGCTTTTCAGTGAAGAGCGAGAAACGTGTGATCTTCGTAAACGATTTATATTCTTTTGAGCTGAAAAGTGACTGCGTTTACCTGAAAAGATGTCTTGCTTGTAGCAAGACACAGAGCTTGGGATTTAACTCCATTTCTGAAGTGAAACACACAGCACAGTTCTCAACCATGAAACACACTCTGCTTTAGAGCAAGAAGCACGCTCTTGCTTTCTAAGTGTCTCTAATAGAGCGGGAAACGTGACTGTGGTCAGAACAAAATAACGGTGTTTCCTACACAAGGACCATATCTAGGTCAACTCTTCTTCTGAAACTGATACAAACCACAGTTCCATTAACATGCAATGCTTTCAAGTTAAGAGCGAGAAACGTGTGAGCTTCGTGAACGATGTAGCTTCCTTTGAGCTGAAAAGTGGCTGAGTTTACCTGAAAAGATGTCTCGCATGTAGGAAGACACAGAGCCTGGGATTTAACTCCATTTCTGAAGGGAAACACACAGCACAGTTCTCATCCATGAAACACACTCTGCTTTAGAGCAAGAAGCATGCTCTTGCTTTCCACAGACTCTAATAGAGCCAGAAACTTGAGGGTACTCAGAACAAAATAACGGTGTTTCCTACACATACGGACCATTGCTAGTTCAACTCTGCTTCTGAAACTGATACAAACCACAGGTCATCTCACATCCAATGCTTTTCAGTTAAGAGCAAGAAACGTGTGAGCTTCATAAATGATTTATATTTATTTGAGCTGAAAAGTGACTGCGTTTACCTGAAATGATGTCTTGCTTGTAGGAAGACACAGAGCCTGGAATTTAACTCCATTTCTGAAGGGAAACACACAGCACAGTTCTCATCCATGAAACACACTTTTCTTTAGAACAAGAAGCACGCTCTTGCTTTCTAAGGGTCTCGAATACAGCAGGAAATGTGAATGTGGTCAGAACAAAATAACGGTGTTTCCTACACTTACGGACCATACCTAGGTCAACTCTTCTTCTGAAACTGATACAAACCACAGTTCCATTAACATGGAATGCTTTCCTGTTAAGAGCGAGAAACGTTTGAGGTTCGTGAATGATGTAGCTTCCTTTGAGCTGAAAAGTGACTGAGTTTACCTGAAAAGATGTCTTGCTTGTAGGAAGACACAGAGTCTGGGATTTAACTCCATTTCTGAAGGGAAAAACACAGCACAGTTCTCATCCATGAAACACACTCTGCTTTAGAGCAATAAGCACGCTGTGGCTTTCTAGAGTCCATAATAGAGCCAGAAACTTGAATGTGTCCTCACAACAAAAGAATGGGTGTTTCCTACACATACGGACCATTGCTAGTTCAACTCTGCTTCTGAAATTGATACAAATCACAATTCATCTAACATCGAATGCTTATTAGTTAAGAGCAAGAAACGTGTGAGCTTCGTAAACGATTTATATTCTTTTGAGCTGAAAAGTGACTGCGTTTACCTGAAAAGATGTCTTGCTTGTAGATAGACATAGAGCTTGCGATTTAATTCCATTTCTGAAGGGAAACACACAGCACTGTTCTCACGATGAAACACACTCTGCATATAAGAAGAAGCACGCTCTTGCTTTCTAGAGTCTCTAATACAGCAGGAAACATGAGTTTGCTCAGAACAAAGAACGGTGTTTCCTACACATACGGACCATTGCTAGTTCAACTCTGCTTCTGAAACTGATACAAACCACAAGTCATCTAACATCCAATGCTTTTCAGTGAAGGGCGAAAAACGTGTGATCTTCGTAAATGATTTATATTCATTTGAGCTGAAAAGTGACTGCATTTACCTGAAATTATGTCTGGCTTGTAGGAAGACACTGAGCCTGGAATTTAACTCCATTTCTGAAGGGAAACACACGGCACAGTTCTCATCCATGAAACACACTCTGCTTTAGAGCAAGAAGCATGCTCTTGCTTTCTAAGAGTCTCGAATACAGCAGGAAACGTGACTGTGGTCAGAAAAAAATAACGGTGTTTCCTACACATACAGACCATATCTAGGTCAACTCTGCTTCTGAAACTGATACAAACCACAGTTCCATTAACATGGAATGCTTTCCTGTTAAGAGCAAGAAACGTTTGAGCTTCGTGAATGATGTAGCTTCCTTTGAGCTGAAAAGTGACTGAGTTTACCTGAAAAGATGTCTTGCTTGTAGGAAGACACAGAGTCTGGGATTTAACTCCATTTCTGAAGGGATAAACACAGCACAGTTCTCATCCATGAAACACACTCTGCTTTAGAGCAATAAGCACGCTGTTGCTTTCTAGAGTCCATAATAGAGCCAGAAACTTGAATGTGTCCTCAGAACAAAAGAATGGTGTTTCCTACACATACGGACCATTGCTAGTTCAACTCTGCTTCTGAAACTGATACAAACCACAAGTCATCTAACATCCAATGCTTTTCAGTGAAGGGCGAAAAACGTGTGATCTTCGTAAACGATTTATATTCTTTTGAGCTGAAAAGTGACTGCGTTTACCTGAAAAGATGTCTTGCTTGTAGCAAGACACAGAGCTTGGGATTTAACTCCATTTCTGAAGTGAAACACACAGCACAGTTCTCAACCATGAAACACACTCTGCTTTAGAGCAAGAAGCACGCTCTTGCTTTCTAAGTGTCTCTAATAGAGCGGGAAACGTGACTGTGGTCAGAACAAAATAACGGTGTTTCCTACACAAGGACCATATCTAGGTCAACTCTTCTTCTGAAACTGATACAAACCACAGTTCCATTAACATGCAATGCTTTCAAGTTAAGAGCGAGAAACGTGTGAGCTTCGTGAACGATGTAGCTTCCTTTGAGCTGAAAAGTGGCTGAGTTTACCTGAAAAGATGTCTCGCATGTAGGAAGACACAGAGCCTGGGATTTAACTCCATTTCTGAAGGGAAACACACAGCACAGTTCTCATCCATGAAACACACTCTCTTTTAGAGCAAGAAGCATGCTCTTGCTTTCCACAGACTCTAATAGAGCCAGAAACTTGAGGGTACTCAGAACAAAATAACGGTGTTTCCTACACATACGGACCATTGCTAGTTCAACTCTGCTTCTGAAACTGATACAAACCACAGGTCATCTCACATCCAATGCTTTTCAGTTAAGAGCAAGAAACGTGTGAGCTTCATAAATGATTTATATTTATTTGAGCTGAAAAGTGACTGCGTTTACCTGAAATGATGTCTTGCTTGTAGGAAGACACAGAGCCTGGAATTTAACTCCATTTCTGAAGGGAAACACACAGCACAGTTCTCATCCATGAAACACACTTTTCTTTAGAACAAGAAGCACGCTCTTGCTTTCTAAGGGTCTCGAATACAGCAGGAAATGTGAATGTGGTCAGAACAAAATAACGGTGTTTCCTACACTTACGGACCATACCTAGGTCAACTCTTCTTCTGAAACTGATACAAACCACAGTTCCATTAACATGGAATGCTTTCCTGTTAAGAGCGAGAAACGTTTGAGGTTCGTGAATGATGTAGCTTCCTTTGAGCTGAAAAGTGACTGAGTTTACCTGAAAAGATGTCTTGCTTGTAGGAAGACACAGAGTCTGGGATTTAACTCCATTTCTGAAGGGAAAAACACAGCACAGTTCTCATCCATGAAACACACTCTGCTTTAGAGCAATAAGCACGCTGTTGCTTTCTAGAGTCCATAATAGAGCCAGAAACTTGAATGTGTCCTCACAACAAAAGAATGGTGTTTCCTACACATACGGACCATTGCTAGTTCAACTCTGCTTCTGAAATTGATACAAATCACAATTCATCTAACATCGAATGCTTATTAGTTAAGAGCAAGAAACGTGTGAGCTTCGTAAACGATTTATATTCTTTTGAGCTGAAAAGTGACTGCGTTTACCTGAAAAGATGTCTTGCTTGTAGATAGACATAGAGCTTGCGATTTAACTCCATTTCTGAAGGGAAACACACAGCACTGTTCTCACGATGAAACACACTCTGCATATAAGAAGAAGCACGCTCTTGCTTTCTAGAGTCTCTAATAGAGCAAGAAACATGAGTTTTCTCAGAACAAAGAACGGTGTTAACTACACATACTGACCATTGCTAGTTCAACTCTGCTTCTGAAACTGATACAAACCACAAGTCATCTAACATCCAATGCTTTTCAGTGAAGAGCGAGAAACGTGTGATCTTCGTAAACGATTTATATTCATTTGAGCTGAAAAGTGACTGCGTTTACCTGAAATGATGTCTTGCATGTAGGAAGACACTGAGCCTGGAATTTAACTCCATTTCTGAAGGGAAACACACAGCACAGTTCTCATCCATGAAACACACTCTGCTTTAGAGCAAGAAGCACGCTCTTGCTTTTTAAGATTCTCTAATACAGCAGGAAACGTGACTGTGGTCAGAAAAATATAACGGTGTTTCCTACACATACAAACCATATCTAGGTCAACTCTGCTTCTGAAACTGATACAAACCACAGTTCCATTAACATGGAATGCTTTCCTGTTAAGAGCAAGAAACGTTTGAGCTTCGTGAATGATGTAGCTTCCTTTGAGCTGAAAAGTGACTGAGTTTACCTGAAAAGATGTCTTGCTTGTAGGAAGACACAGAGTCTGGGATTTAACTCCATTTCTGAAGGGATAAACACAGCACAGTTCTCATCCATGAAACACACTCTGCTTTAGAGCAATAAGCACGCTGTTGCTTTCTAGAGTCCATAATAGATTCAGAAACTTGAATGTGTCCTCAGAACAAAAGAATGGTGTTTCCTACACATACGGACCATTGCTAGTTCAACTCTGCTTCTGAAACTGATACAAACCACAATTCATCTAACATCGAATGCTCATTAGTTAAGAGCAAGAAACTTGTGAGCTTCGTAAACGATTTATATTCTTTTGAGCTGAAAAGTGACTGCGTTTACCTGAAAAGATATCTTGCTTGTAGGAAGACACAGAGCTTGGGATTTAACTCCATTTCTGAAGGGAAACACACAGCACTGTTCTCACGATGGAACACACTATGCATATAAGAAGAAGCACGCTCTTGCTTTCTAGAGTCTCTAATAGAGCAAGAGACATGAGTTTGCTCAGAACAAAGAACGGAGTTTCCTACACGTACGGACCATTGCTAGTTCAACTCTGCTTCTGAAACTCATACAAACCACAAGTCATCTAACATCCCATGCTTTTCAGTGAAGAGCGAGAAACGTGTGATCTTCGTAAATGATTTATATTCATTTGAGCTGAAAAGTGACTGCGTTTACCTGAAATGATGTCTTGCATGTAGGAAGAAACAGAGCCTGGAATTTAACTCCATTTCTGAAGGGAAACACACAGCACAGTTCTCATCCATGAAACACACTTTGCTTTAGAACAAGAAGCACACTCTTGCTTTCTAAGGGTCTCTAATACAGCAGGAAATGTGAATGTGGTCAGAACAAAATAACGGTGTTTCCTACACTTACGGCCCATACCTAGGTCAACTCTTCTTCTGAAACTGATACAAACCACAGTTCCATTAACATGGAATGCTTTCCTGTTAAGAGCGAGAAACGTTTGAGCTTCGTGAATGATGTAGCTTCCTTTGAGCTGAAAAGTGACTGAGTTTACCTGAAAAGATGTCTTGCTTGTAGGAAGACACAGAGTCTGGGATTTAACTCCATTTCTGAAGGGAAAAACACAGCACAGTTCTCATCCATGAAACACACACTGCTTTAGAGCAATAAGCACGCTGTTGCTTTCTAGAGTCTATAATTGAGCCAGAAACTTGAAAGTGTGCTCAGAACAAAAGAACGGTGTTTCCTACACATAGGGACCATTGCTAGTTCAAGTCTGCATCGGAAAGTGATACAAACCACAAGTCATCTATCATCCAATGCTATTTAGTTAAGAGCAAGAAACGTGTGAGCTTCGTAAACGATTTATATTCATTTGAGCTGAAAAGTGACTGCGTTTACCTGAAATGATGTCTTGCTTGTATGAAGACACAGGGCCTGGAATTTAACTCCATTTCTGAAGGGAAACGCACAGCACAGTTCTCATCCGTAAAACACACTCTGCTTTAGAGCAAGATGCACGCTCTTGCTTTCTAAGAGTCTCCAATACAGCAGGAAACGTGACTGTTGTCAGAACAAAATAACGGAGTTTCCTACACATATGGAGCATATCTAGGTCAACTTTTCTTCTGAAACTGATACAATCCACAGTTCCACTAACATGCAATGCTTTCCAGTTAAGAGTGAGAAACGTGTGAGCTTTGTGAACGATGTAGCTTACATTGAGCTTAAAAGTGACTGAGTTTACCTGAAAAGATGTCTTGCTTGTAGGAAGACACAGAGTCTGGGATTTAACTCCATTTCTGAAGGGAAAAACACAGCACAGTTCTCATCCATGAAACACACTCTGCTTTAGAGCAATAAGCACGCTGTTGCTTTCTAGAGTCCATAATAGAGCCAGAAACTTGAATGTGTCCTCACAACAAAAGAATGGGTGTTTCCTACACATACGGACCATTGCTAGTTCAACTCTGCTTCTGAAATTGATACAAATCACAATTCATCTAACATCGAATGCTTATTAGTTAAGAGCAAGAAACGTGTGAGCTTCGTAAACGATTTATATTCTTTTGAGCTGAAAAGTGACTGCGTTTACCTGAAAAGATGTCTTGCTTGTAGATAGACATAGAGCTTGCGATTTAACTCCATTTCTGAAGGGAAACACACAGCACTGTTCTCACGATGAAACACACTCTGCATATAAGAAGAAGCACGCTCTTGCTTTCTAGAGTCTCTAATAGAGCAAGAAACATGAGTTTTCTCAGAACAAAGAACGGTGTTAACTACACATACTGATCATTGCTAGTTCAACTCTGCTTCTGAAACTGATACAAACCACAAGTCATCTAACATCCAATGCTTTTCAGTGAAGAGCGAGAAACGTGTGATCTTCGTAAACGATTTATATTCATTTGAGCTGAAAAGTGACTGCGTTTACCTGAAATGATGTCTTGCATGTAGGAAGACACTGAGCCTGGAATTTAACTCCATTTCTGAAGGGAAACACACAGCACAGTTCTCATCCATGAAACACACTCTGCTTTAGAGCAAGAAGCACGCTCTTGCTTTTTAAGATTCTCTAATACAGCAGGAAACGTGACTGTGGTCAGAAAAATATAACGGTGTTTCCTACACATACAAACCATATCTAGGTCAACTCTGCTTCTGAAACTGATACAAACCACAGTTCCATTAACATGGAATGCTTTCCTGTTAAGAGCGAGAAACGTTTGAGGTTCGTGAATGATGTAGCTTCCTTTGAGCTGAAAAGTGACTGAGTTTACCTGAAAAGATGTCTTGCTTGTAGGAAGACACAGAGTCTGGGATTTAACTCCATTTCTGAAGGGAAAAACACAGCACAGTTCTCATCCATGAAACACACTCTGCTTTAGAGCAATAAGCACGCTGTTGCTTTCTAGAGTCCATAATAGAGCCAGAAACTTGAATGTGTCCTCACAACAAAAGAATGGTGTTTCCTACACATACGGACCATTGCTAGTTCAACTCTGCTTCTGAAATTGATACAAATCACAATTCATCTAACATCGAATGCTTATTAGTTAAGAGCAAGAAACGTGTGAGCTTCGTAAACGATTTATATTCTTTTGAGCTGAAAAGTGACTGCGTTTACCTGAAAAGATGTCTTGCTTGTAGATAGACATAGAGCTTGCGATTTAACTCCATTTCTGAAGGGAAACACACAGCACTGTTCTCACGATGAAACACACTCTGCATATAAGAAGAAGCACGCTCTTGCTTTCTAGAGTCTCTAATAGAGCAAGAAACATGAGTTTTCTCAGAACAAAGAACGGTGTTAACTACACATACTGACCATTGCTAGTTCAACTCTGCTTCTGAAACTGATACAAACCACAAGTCATCTAACATCCAATGCTTTTCAGTGAAGAGCGAGAAACGTGTGATCTTCGTAAACGATTTATATTCATTTGAGCTGAAAAGTGACTGCGTTTACCTGAAATGATGTCTTGCATGTAGGAAGACACTGAGCCTGGAATTTAACTCCATTTCTGAAGGGAAACACACAGCACAGTTCTCATCCATGAAACACACTCTGCTTTAGAGCAAGAAGCACGCTCTTGCTTTTTAAGATTCTCTAATACAGCAGGAAACGTGACTGTGGTCAGAAAAATATAACGGTGTTTCCTACACATACAAACCATATCTAGGTCAACTCTGCTTCTGAAACTGATACAAACCACAGTTCCATTAACATGGAATGCTTTCCTGTTAAGAGCAAGAAACGTTTGAGCTTCGTGAATGATGTAGCTTCCTTTGAGCTGAAAAGTGACTGAGTTTACCTGAAAAGATGTCTTGCTTGTAGGAAGACACAGAGTCTGGGATTTAACTCCATTTCTGAAGGGATAAACACAGCACAGTTCTCATCCATGAAACACACTCTGCTTTAGAGCAATAAGCACGCTGTTGCTTTCTAGAGTCCATAATAGATTCAGAAACTTGAATGTGTCCTCAGAACAAAAGAATGGTGTTTCCTACACATACGGACCATTGCTAGTTCAACTCTGCTTCTGAAACTGATACAAACCACAATTCATCTAACATCGAATGCTCATTAGTTAAGAGCAAGAAACTTGTGAGCTTCGTAAACGATTTATATTCTTTTGAGCTGAAAAGTGACTGCGTTTACCTGAAAAGATATCTTGCTTGTAGGAAGACACAGAGCTTGGGATTTAACTCCATTTCTGAAGGGAAACACATAGCACTGTTCTCACGATGGAACACACTATGCATATAAGAAGAAGCACGCTCTTGCTTTCTAGAGTCTCTAATAGAGCAAGAGACATGAGTTTGCTCAGAACAAAGAACGGAGTTTCCTACACGTACGGACCATTGCTAGTTCAACTCTGCTTCTGAAACTGATACAAACCACAAGTCATCTAACATCCCATGCTTTTCAGTGAAGAGCGAGAAACGTGTGATCTTCGTAAATGATTTATATTCATTTGAGCTGAAAAGTGACTGCGTTTACCTTAAATGATGTCTTGCATGTAGGAAGAAACAGAGCCTGGAATTTAACTCCATTTCTGAAGGGAAACACACAGCACAGTTCTCATCCATGAAACACACTTTGCTTTAGAACAAGAAGCACACTCTTGCTTTCTAAGGGTCTCTAATACAGCAGGAAATGTGAATGTGGTCAGAACAAAATAACGGTGTTTCCTACACTTACGGCCCATACCTAGGTCAACTCTTCTTCTGAAACTGATACAAACCACAGTTCCATTAACATGGAATGCTTTCCTGTTAAGAGCGAGAAACGTTTGAGCTTCGTGAATGATGTAGCTTCCTTTGAGCTGAAAAGTGACTGAGTTTACCTGAAAAGATGTCTTGCTTGTAGGAAGACACAGAGTCTGGGATTTAACTCCATTTCTGAAGGGAAAAACACAGCACAGTTCTCATCCATGAAACACACACTGCTTTAGAGCAATAAGCACGCTGTTGCTTTCTAGAGTCTATAATTGAGCCAGAAACTTGAAAGTGTGCTCAGAACAAAAGAACGGTGTTTCCTACACATAGGGACCATTGCTAGTTCAAGTCTGTATCGGAAAGTGATACAAACCACAAGTCATCTATCATCCAATGCTATTTAGTTAAGAGCAAGAAACGTGTGAGCTTCGTAAACGATTTATATTCATTTGAGCTGAAAAGTGACTGCGTTTACCTGAAATGATGTCTTGCTTGTATGAAGACACAGGGCCTGGAATTTAACTCCATTTCTGAAGGGAAACGCACAGCACAGTTCTCATCCGTAAAACACACTCTGCTTTAGAGCAAGATGCACGCTCTTGCTTTCTAAGAGTCTCCAATACAGCAGGAAACGTGACTGTTGTCAGAACAAAATAACGGAGTTTCCTACACATATGGAGCATATCTAGGTCAACTTTTCTTCTGAAACTGATACAATCCACAGTTCCACTAACATGCAATGCTTTCCAGTTAAGAGTGAGAAACGTGTGAGCTTTGTGAACGATGTAGCTTACATTGAGCTTAAAAGTGACTGAGTTTACCTGAAAAGATGTCTTGCTTGTAGGAAGACACAGAGTCTGGGATTTAACTCCATTTCTGAAGGGAAAAACACAGCACAGTTCTCATCCATGAAACACACTCTGCTTTAGAGCAATAAGCACGCTGTTGCTTTCTAGAGTCCATAATAGAGCCAGAAACTTGAATGTGTCCTCACAACAAAAGAATGGGTGTTTCCTACACATACGGACCATTGCTAGTTCAACTCTGCTTCTGAAATTGATACAAATCACAATTCATCTAACATCGAATGCTTATTAGTTAAGAGCAAGAAACGTGTGAGCTTCGTAAACGATTTATATTCTTTTGAGCTGAAAAGTGACTGCGTTTACCTGAAAAGATGTCTTGCTTGTAGATAGACATAGAGCTTGCGATTTAACTCCATTTCTGAAGGGAAACACACAGCACTGTTCTCACGATGAAACACACTCTGCATATAAGAAGAAGCACGCTCTTGCTTTCTAGAGTCTCTAATAGAGCAAGAAACATGAGTTTTCTCAGAACAAAGAACGGTGTTAACTACACATACTGACCATTGCTAGTTCAACTCTGCTTCTGAAACTGATACAAACCACAAGTCATCTAACATCCAATGCTTTTCAGTGAAGAGCGAGAAACGTGTGATCTTCGTAAACGATTTATATTCATTTGAGCTGAAAAGTGACTGCGTTTACCTGAAATGATGTCTTGCATGTAGGAAGACACTGAGCCTGGAATTTAACTCCATTTCTGAAGGGAAACACACAGCACAGTTCTCATCCATGAAACACACTCTGCTTTAGAGCAAGAAGCACGCTCTTGCTTTTTAAGATTCTCTAATACAGCAGGAAACGTGACTGTGGTCAGAAAAATATAACGGTGTTTCCTACACATACAAACCATATCTAGGTCAACTCTGCTTCTGAAACTGATACAAACCACAGTTCCATTAACATGGAATGCTTTCCTGTTAAGAGCAAGAAACGTTTGAGCTTCGTGAATGATGTAGCTTCCTTTGAGCTGAAAAGTGACTGAGTTTACCTGAAAAGATGTCTTGCTTGTAGGAAGACACAGAGTCTGGGATTTAACTCCATTTCTGAAGGGATAAACACAGCACAGTTCTCATCCATGAAACACACTCTGCTTTAGAGCAAGAAGCACGCTCTTGCTTTCTAGAGTCCATAATAGATTCAGAAACTTGAATGTGTCCTCAGAACAAAAGAATGGTGTTTCCTACACATACGGACCATTGCTAGTTCAACTCTGCTTCTGAAACTGATACAAACCACAATTCATCTAACATCGAATGCTTATTAGTTAAGAGCAAGAAACTTGTGAGCTTCGTAAACGATTTATATTCTTTTGAGCTGAAAAGTGACTGCGTTTACCTGAAAAGATATCTTGCTTGTAGGAAGACACAGAGCTTGGGATTTAACTCCATTTCTGAAGGGAAACACACAGCACTGTTCTCACGATGGAACACACTATGCATATAAGAAGAAGCACGCTCTTGCTTTCTAGAGTCTCTAATAGAGCAAGAGACATGAGTTTGCTCAGAACAAAGAACGGAGTTTCCTACACGTACGGACCATTGCTAGTTCAACTCTGCTTCTGAAACTGATACAAACCACAAGTCATCTAACATCCCATGCTTTTCAGTGAAGAGCGAGAAACGTGTGATCTTCGTAAATGATTTATATTCATTTGAGCTGAAAAGTGACTGCGTTTACCTGAAATGATGTCTTGCATGTAGGAAGAAACAGAGCCTGGAATTTAACTCCATTTCTGAAGGGAAACACACAGCACAGTTCTCATCCATGAAACACACTTTGCTTTAGAACAAGAAGCACACTCTTGCTTTCTAAGGGTCTCTAATACAGCAGGAAATGTGAATGTGGTCAGAACAAAATAACGGTGTTTCCTACACTTACGGCCCATACCTAGGTCAACTCTTCTTCTGAAACTGATACAAACCACAGTTCCATTAACATGGAATGCTTTCCTGTTAAGAGCGAGAAACGTTTGAGCTTCGTGAATGATGTAGCTTCCTTTGAGCTGAAAAGTGACTGAGTTTACCTGAAAAGATGTCTTGCTTGTAGGAAGACACAGAGTCTGGGATTTAACTCCATTTCTGAAGGGAAAAACACAGCACAGTTCTCATCCATGAAACACACACTGCTTTAGAGCAATAAGCACGCTGTTGCTTTCTAGAGTCTATAATTGAGCCAGAAACTTGAAAGTGTGCTCAGAACAAAAGAACGGTGTTTCCTACACATAGGGACCATTGCTAGTTCAAGTCTGCATCGGAAAGTGATACAAACCACAAGTCATCTATCATCCAATGCTATTTAGTTAAGAGCAAGAAACGTGTGATCTTCGTAAACGATTTATATTCATTTGAGCTGAAAAGTGACTGCGTTTACCTGAAATGATGTCTTGCTTGTATGAAGACACAGGGCCTGGAATTTAACTCCATTTCTGAAGGGAAACGCACAGCACAGTTCTCATCCGTAAAACACACTCTGCTTTAGAGCAAGATGCACGCTCTTGCTTTCTAAGAGTCTCCAATACAGCAGGAAACGTGACTGTTGTCAGAACAAAATAACGGAGTTTCCTACACATATGGAGCATATCTAGGTCAACTTTTCTTCTGAAACTGATACAATCCACAGTTCCACTAACATGCAATGCTTTCCAGTTAAGAGTGAGAAACGTGTGAGCTCTGTGAACGATGTAGCTTACATTGAGCTTAAAAGTGACTGAGTTTACCTGAAAAGATGTCTTGCTTTTAGGAAGACACAGAGCCTGGGATTTAACTCCATTTCTGAAGGGAAACACACAGCACAGTTCTCATCCATGAAACACACTCTGCTTTAGAGCAAGAAGCACGCTCTTGCTTTCTAAGTGTCTCTAATAGAGCGGGAAACGTGACTGTGGTCAGAACAAAATAACGGTGTTTCCTACACAAGGACCATATCTAGGTCAACTCTTCTTCTCAAACTGATACAAACCACAGTTCCATTAACATGCAATGCTTTCCAGTTAAGAGCGAGAAACGTGTGAGCTTCGTGAACGATGTAGCTTCCTTTGAGCTGAAAAGTGACTGATTTTCCTGAAAAGATGTCTTGCTTGTAGGATGACACAGAGTCTGGGATTTAACTCCATTTCTGAAGGGAAAAACACAGCACAGTTCTCATCCATGAAACACACTCTGCTTTAGAGCAATAAGCACGCTGTGGCTTTCTAGAGTCCATAATAGAGCCAGAAACTTGAATGTGTCCTCAGAACAAAAGAATGGTGTTTCCTACACATACGGACCATTGCTAGTTCAACTCTGCTTCTCAAACTGATACAAACCACAAGTCATCTAACATCCAATGCTTTTCAGTGAAGAGCGAGAAACGTGTGATCTTCGTAAACGATTTATATTCATTTGAGCTGAAAAGTGACTGCGTTTACCTGAAATGACGTCTTGCATGTAGGAAGACACTGAACCTGGAATTTAACTCCATTTCTGAAGGGAAACACACAGCACAGTTCTCATCCATGAAACACACTCTGCTTTAGAGCAAGAAGCACGCTCCTGCTTTTTAAGAGTCTCTAATACAGCAGGAAACGTGACTGTGGTCAGAAAAAAATAACGGTGTTTCCTACACATACAGACCATATCTAGGTCAACTCTGCTTCTGAAACTGATACAAACCACAGTTCCATTAACATGGAATGCTTTCCTGTTAAGAGTGAGAAACGTTTGAGCTTCGTGAATGATGTAGCTTCCTTTGAGCAGAAAAGTGACTGAGGTTACCTGAAAAGATGTCTTGCTTGTAGGAAGACACAGAGTCTGGGATTTAACTCCATTTCCCAAGGGAAAAACACAGCACAGTTCTCATCCATGAAACACACTCTGCTTTAGAGCAATAAGCACGCTGTGGCTTTCTAGAGTCCATAATAGAGCCAGAAACTTGAATGTGTCCTCAGAACAAAAGAATGGTGTTTCCTACACATACGGACCATTGCTAGTTCAACTCTGCTTCTCAAACTGATACAAACCACAAGTCATCTAACATCCAATGCTTTTCAGTGAAGAGCAAGAAACGTGTGATCTTCGTAAACGATTTATATTCTTTTGAGCTGAAAAGTGACTGCGTTTACCTGAAAAGATGTCTTGCTTGTAGCAAGACACAGAGCTTGGGATTTAACTCCATTTCTGAAGTGAAACACACAGCACAGTTCTCAACCATGAAACACACTCTGCTTTAGAGCAAGAAGCACGCTCTTGCTTTCTAAGTGTCTCTAATAGAGCGGGAAACGTGACTGTGGTCAGAACAAAATAACGGTGTTTCGTACACAAGGACCATATCTAGGTCAACTCTTCTTCTGAAACTGATACAAACCACAGTTCCATTAACATGCAATGCTTTCAAGTTAAGAGCGAGAAACGTGTGAGCTTCGTGAACGATGTAGCTTCCTTTGAGCTGAAAAGTGGCTGAGTTTACCTGAAAAGATGTCTTGCATGTAGGAAGACACAGAGCCTGGGATTTAACTCCATTTCTGAAGGGAAACACACAGCACAGTTCTCATCCATGAAACACACTCTGCTTTAGAGCAAGAAGCATGCTCTTGCTTTCCAGAGACTCTAATAGAGCCAGAAACTTGAGGGTACTCAGAACAAAATAACGGTGTTTCCTACACATACGGACCATTGCTAGTTCAACTCTGCTTCTGAAGCTGATACAAACTACAGGTCATCTAACATCCAATGCTTTTCAGTTAGGAGCAAGAAACGTGTGAGCTTCATAATTGATTTATATTTATTTGAGCTGAAAAGTGACTGCGTTTACCTGAAATGATGTCTTGCTGGTAGGAAGACACAGAGCCTGGAATTTAACTCCATTTCTGAAGGGAAACACACAGCACAGTTCTCATCCATGAAACACACTTTGCTTTAGAACAAGAAGCACGCTCTTGCTTTCTAAGGGTCTATAATACAGCAGCAAATGTGAATGTGGTCAGAACAAAATAATGGTGTTTCCTACACTTACGGACAATACCTAGGTCAACTCTTCTTCTAAAACTGATACAAACCACAGTTCCATTAACATGGAATGCTTTCCTTTTAAGAGCGAGAAACATATGAGCTTCGTGAATGATGTAGCTTCCTTTGAGCTGAAAAGTGACTGATTTTCCTGAAAAGATGTCTTGCTTGTAGGAAGACACAGAGTCTGGGATTTAACTCCATTTCTGAAGGGAAAAACACAGCACAGTTCTCATCCATGAAACACACTCTGCTTTAGAGCAATAAGCACGCTGTTGCTTTCTAGAGTCCATAATAGAGCCAGAAACTTGAATGTGTCCTCAGAACAAAAGAATGGTGTTTCCTACACATACGGACCATTGCTAGTTCAACTCTGCTTCTCAAACTGATACAAACCACAAGTCATCTAACATCCAATGCTTTTCAGTGAAGGGCGAAAAACGTGTGATCTTCGTAAATGATTTATATTCATTTGAGCTGAAAAGTGACTGCATTTACCTGAAATTATGTCTGGCTTGTAGGAAGACACTGAGCCTGGAATTTAACTCCATTTCTGAAGGGAAACACACAGCACAGTTCTCATCCATGAAACACACTCTGCTTTAGAGCAAGAAGCATGCTCTTGCTTTCTAAGAGTCTCGAATACAGCAGGAAACGTGACTGTGGTCAGAAAAAAATAACGGTGTTTCCTACACATACAGACCATATCTAGGTCAACTCTGCTTCTGAAACTGATAAAAACCACAGTTCCATTAACATGGAATGCTTTCCTGTTAAGAGCAAGAAACGTTTGAGCTTCGTGAATGATGTAGCTTCCTTTGAGCTGAAAAGTGACTGAGTTTACCTGAAAAGATGTCTTGCTTGTAGGAAGACACAGAGTCTGGGATTTAACTCCATTTCTGAAGGGATAAACACAGCACAGTTCTCATCCATGAAACACACTCTGCTTTAGAGCAATAAGCACGCTGTTGCTTTCTAGAGTCCATAATAGAGCCAGAAACTTGAATGTGTCCTCAGAACAAAAGAATGGTGTTTCCTACACATACGGACCATTGCTAGTTCAACTCTGCTTCTGAAACTGATACAAACCACAAGTCATCTAACATCCAATGCTTTTCAGTGAAGGGCGAAAAACGTGTGATCTTCGTAAACGATTTATATTCTTTTGAGCTGAAAAGTGACTGCGTTTACCTGAAAAGATGTCTTGCTTGTAGCAAGACACAGAGCTTGGGATTTAACTCCATTTCTGAAGTGAAACACACAGCACAGTTCTCAACCATGAAACACACTCTGCTTTAGAGCAAGAAGCACGCTCTTGCTTTCTAAGTGTCTCTAATAGAGCGGGAAACGTGACTGTGGTCAGAACAAAATAACGGTGTTTCCTACACAAGGACCATATCTAGGTCAACTCTTCTTCTGAAACTGATACAAACCACAGTTCCATTAACATGCAATGCTTTCAAGTTAAGAGCGAGAAACGTGTGAGCTTCGTGAACGATGTAGCTTCCTTTGAGCTGAAAAGTGGCTGAGTTTACCTGAAAAGATGTCTCGCATGTAGGAAGACACAGAGCCTGGGATTTAACTCCATTTCTGAAGGGAAACACACAGCACAGTTCTCATCCATGAAACACACTCTGCTTTAGAGCAAGAAGCATGCTCTTGCTTTCCACAGACTCTAATAGAGCCAGAAACTTGAGGGTACTCAGAACAAAATAACGGTGTTTCCTACACATACGGACCATTGCTAGTTCAACTCTGCTTCTGAAACTGATACAAACCACAGGTCATCTCACATCCAATGCTTTTCAGTTAAGAGCAAGAAACGTGTGAGCTTCATAAATGATTTATATTTATTTGAGCTGAAAAGTGACTGCGTTTACCTGAAATGATGTCTTGCTTGTAGGAAGACACAGAGCCTGGAATTTAACTCCATTTCTGAAGGGAAACACACAGCACAGTTCTCATCCATGAAACACACTTTTCTTTAGAACAAGAAGCACGCTCTTGCTTTCTAAGGGTCTCGAATACAGCAGGAAATGTGAATGTGGTCAGAACAAAATAACGGTGTTTCCTACACTTACGGACCATACCTAGGTCAACTCTTCTTCTGAAACTGATACAAACCACAGTTCCATTAACATGGAATGCTTTCCTGTTAAGAGCGAGAAACGTTTGAGGTTCGTGAATGATGTAGCTTCCTTTGAGCTGAAAAGTGACTGAGTTTACCTGAAAAGATGTCTTGCTTGTAGGAAGACACAGAGTCTGGGATTTAACTCCATTTCTGAAGGGAAAAACACAGCACAGTTCTCATCCATGAAACACACTCTGCTTTAGAGCAATAAGCACGCTGTTGCTTTCTAGAGTCCATAATAGAGCCAGAAACTTGAATGTGTCCTCACAACAAAAGAATGGTGTTTCCTACACATACGGACCATTGCTAGTTCAACTCTGCTTCTGAAATTGATACAAATCACAATTCATCTAACATCGAATGCTTATTAGTTAAGAGCAAGAAACGTGTGAGCTTCGTAAACGATTTATATTCTTTTGAGCTGAAAAGTGACTGCGTTTACCTGAAAAGATGTCTTGCTTGTAGATAGACATAGAGCTTGCGATTTAACTCCATTTCTGAAGGGAAACACACAGCACTGTTCTCACGATGAAACACACTCTGCATATAAGAAGAAGCACGCTCTTGCTTTCTAGAGTCTCTAATAGAGCAAGAAACATGAGTTTTCTCAGAACAAAGAACGGTGTTAACTACACATACTGACCATTGCTAGTTCAACTCTGCTTCTGAAACTGATACAAACCACAAGTCATCTAACATCCAATGCTTTTCAGTGAAGAGCGAGAAACGTGTGATCTTCGTAAACGATTTATATTCATTTGAGCTGAAAAGTGACTGCGTTTACCTGAAATGATGTCTTGCATGTAGGAAGACACTGAGCCTGGAATTTAACTCCATTTCTGAAGGGAAACACACAGCACAGTTCTCATCCATGAAACACACTCTGCTTTAGAGCAAGAAGCACGCTCTTGCTTTTTAAGATTCTCTAATACAGCAGGAAACGTGACTGTGGTCAGAAAAATATAACGGTGTTTCCTACACATACAAACCATATCTAGGTCAACTCTGCTTCTGAAACTGATACAAACCACAGTTCCATTAACATGGAATGCTTTCCTGTTAAGAGCAAGAAACGTTTGAGCTTCGTGAATGATGTAGCTTCCTTTGAGCTGAAAAGTGACTGAGTTTACCTGAAAAGATGTCTTGCTTGTAGGAAGACACAGAGTCTGGGATTTAACTCCATTTCTGAAGGGATAAACACAGCACAGTTCTCATCCATGAAACACACTCTGCTTTAGAGCAATAAGCACGCTGTTGCTTTCTAGAGTCCATAATAGATTCAGAAACTTGAATGTGTCCTCAGAACAAAAGAATGGTGTTTCCTACACATACGGACCATTGCTAGTTCAACTCTGCTTCTGAAACTGATACAAACCACAATTCATCTAACATCGAATGCTCATTAGTTAAGAGCAAGAAACTTGTGAGCTTCGTAAACGATTTATATTCTTTTGAGCTGAAAAGTGACTGCGTTTACCTGAAAAGATATCTTGCTTGTAGGAAGACACAGAGCTTGGGATTTAACTCCATTTCTGAAGGGAAACACACAGCACTGTTCTCACGATGGAACACACTATGCATATAAGAAGAAGCACGCTCTTGCTTTCTAGAGTCTCTAATAGAGCAAGAGACATGAGTTTGCTCAGAACAAAGAACGGAGTTTCCTACACGTACGGACCATTGCTAGTTCAACTCTGCTTCTGAAACTCATACAAACCACAAGTCATCTAACATCCCATGCTTTTCAGTGAAGAGCGAGAAACGTGTGATCTTCGTAAATGATTTATATTCATTTGAGCTGAAAAGTGACTGCGTTTACCTGAAATGATGTCTTGCATGTAGGAAGAAACAGAGCCTGGAATTTAACTCCATTTCTGAAGGGAAACACACAGCACAGTTCTCATCCATGAAACACACTTTGCTTTAGAACAAGAAGCACACTCTTGCTTTCTAAGGGTCTCTAATACAGCAGGAAATGTGAATGTGGTCAGAACAAAATAACGGTGTTTCCTACACTTACGGCCCATACCTAGGTCAACTCTTCTTCTGAAACTGATACAAACCACAGTTCCATTAACATGGAATGCTTTCCTGTTAAGAGCGAGAAACGTTTGAGCTTCGTGAATGATGTAGCTTCCTTTGAGCTGAAAAGTGACTGAGTTTACCTGAAAAGATGTCTTGCTTGTAGGAAGACACAGAGTCTGGGATTTAACTCCATTTCTGAAGGGAAAAACACAGCACAGTTCTCATCCATGAAACACACACTGCTTTAGAGCAATAAGCACGCTGTTGCTTTCTAGAGTCTATAATTGAGCCAGAAACTTGAAAGTGTGCTCAGAACAAAAGAACGGTGTTTCCTACACATAGGGACCATTGCTAGTTCAAGTCTGCATCGGAAAGTGATACAAACCACAAGTCATCTATCATCCAATGCTATTTAGTTAAGAGCAAGAAACGTGTGAGCTTCGTAAACGATTTATATTCATTTGAGCTGAAAAGTGACTGCGTTTACCTGAAATGATGTCTTGCTTGTATGAAGACACAGGGCCTGGAATTTAACTCCATTTCTGAAGGGAAACGCACAGCACAGTTCTCATCCGTAAAACACACTCTGCTTTAGAGCAAGATGCACGCTCTTGCTTTCTAAGAGTCTCCAATACAGCAGGAAACGTGACTGTTGTCAGAACAAAATAACGGAGTTTCCTACACATATGGAGCATATCTAGGTCAACTTTTCTTCTGAAACTGATACAATCCACAGTTCCACTAACATGCAATGCTTTCCAGTTAAGAGTGAGAAACGTGTGAGCTCTGTGAACGATGTAGCTTACATTGAGCTTAAAAGTGACTGAGTTTACCTGAAAAGATGTCTTGCTTTTAGGAAGACACAGAGCCTGGGATTTAACTCCATTTCTGAAGGGAAACACACAGCACAGTTCTCATCCATGAAACACACTCTGCTTTAGAGCAAGAAGCACGCTCTTGCTTTCTAAGTGTCTCTAATAGAGCGGGAAACGTGACTGTGGTCAGAACAAAATAACGGTGTTTCCTACACAAGGACCATATCTAGGTCAACTCTTCTTCTCAAACTGATACAAACCACAGTTCCATTAACATGCAATGCTTTCCAGTTAAGAGCGAGAAACGTGTGAGCTTCGTGAACGATGTAGCTTCCTTTGAGCTGAAAAGTGACTGATTTTCCTGAAAAGATGTCTTGCTTGTAGGATGACACAGAGTCTGGGATTTAACTCCATTTCTGAAGGGAAAAACACAGCACAGTTCTCATCCATGAAACACACTCTGCTTTAGAGCAATAAGCACGCTGTGGCTTTCTAGAGTCCATAATAGAGCCAGAAACTTGAATGTGTCCTCAGAACAAAAGAATGGTGTTTCCTACACATACGGACCATTGCTAGTTCAACTCTGCTTCTCAAACTGATACAAACCACAAGTCATCTAACATCCAATGCTTTTCAGTGAAGAGCGAGAAACGTGTGATCTTCGTAAACGATTTATATTCATTTGAGCTGAAAAGTGACTGCGTTTACCTGAAATGACGTCTTGCATGTAGGAAGACACTGAACCTGGAATTTAACTCCATTTCTGAAGGGAAACACACAGCACAGTTCTCATCCATGAAACACACTCTGCTTTAGAGCAAGAAGCACGCTCCTGCTTTTTAAGAGTCTCTAATACAGCAGGAAACGTGACTGTGGTCAGAAAAAAATAACGGTGTTTCCTACACATACAGACCATATCTAGGTCAACTCTGCTTCTGAAACTGATACAAACCACAGTTCCATTAACATGGAATGCTTTCCTGTTAAGAGTGAGAAACGTTTGAGCTTCGTGAATGATGTAGCTTCCTTTGAGCAGAAAAGTGACTGAGGTTACCTGAAAAGATGTCTTGCTTGTAGGAAGACACAGAGTCTGGGATTTAACTCCATTTCCCAAGGGAAAAACACAGCACAGTTCTCATCCATGAAACACACTCTGCTTTAGAGCAATAAGCACGCTGTGGCTTTCTAGAGTCCATAATAGAGCCAGAAACTTGAATGTGTCCTCAGAACAAAAGAATGGTGTTTCCTACACATACGGACCATTGCTAGTTCAACTCTGCTTCTCAAACTGATACAAACCACAAGTCATCTAACATCCAATGCTTTTCAGTGAAGAGCAAGAAACGTGTGATCTTCGTAAACGATTTATATTCTTTTGAGCTGAAAAGTGACTGCGTTTACCTGAAAAGATGTCTTGCTTGTAGCAAGACACAGAGCTTGGGATTTAACTCCATTTCTGAAGTGAAACACACAGCACAGTTCTCAACCATGAAACACACTCTGCTTTAGAGCAAGAAGCACGCTCTTGCTTTCTAAGTGTCTCTAATAGAGCGGGAAACGTGACTGTGGTCAGAACAAAATAACGGTGTTTCGTACACAAGGACCATATCTAGGTCAACTCTTCTTCTGAAACTGATACAAACCACAGTTCCATTAACATGCAATGCTTTCAAGTTAAGAGCGAGAAACGTGTGAGCTTCGTGAACGATGTAGCTTCCTTTGAGCTGAAAAGTGGCTGAGTTTACCTGAAAAGATGTCTTGCATGTAGGAAGACACAGAGCCTGGGATTTAACTCCATTTCTGAAGGGAAACACACAGCACAGTTCTCATCCATGAAACACACTCTGCTTTAGAGCAAGAAGCATGCTCTTGCTTTCCAGAGACTCTAATAGAGCCAGAAACTTGAGGGTACTCAGAACAAAATAACGGTGTTTCCTACACATACGGACCATTGCTAGTTCAACTCTGCTTCTGAAGCTGATACAAACTACAGGTCATCTAACATCCAATGCTTTTCAGTTAGGAGCAAGAAACGTGTGAGCTTCATAATTGATTTATATTTATTTGAGCTGAAAAGTGACTGCGTTTACCTGAAATGATGTCTTGCTGGTAGGAAGACACAGAGCCTGGAATTTAACTCCATTTCTGAAGGGAAACACACAGCACAGTTCTCATCCATGAAACACACTTTGCTTTAGAACAAGAAGCACGCTCTTGCTTTCTAAGGGTCTATAATACAGCAGCAAATGTGAATGTGGTCAGAACAAAATAATGGTGTTTCCTACACTTACGGACAATACCTAGGTCAACTCTTCTTCTGAAACTGATACAATCCACAGTTCCATTAACATGGAATGCTTTCCTTTTAAGAGCGAGAAACATATGAGCTTCGTGAATGATGTAGCTTCCTTTGAGCTGAAAAGTGACTGATTTTCCTGAAAAGATGTCTTGCTTGTAGGAAGACACAGAGTCTGGGATTTAACTCCATTTCTGAAGGGAAAAACACAGCACAGTTCTCATCCATGAAACACACTCTGCTTTAGAGCAATAAGCACGCTGTGGCTTTCTAGAGTCCATAATAGAGCCAGAAACTTGAATGTGTCCTCAGAACAAAAGAATGGTGTTTCCTACACATACGGACCATTGCTAGTTCAACTCTGCTTCTCAAACTGATACAAACCACAAGTCATCTAACATCCAATGCTTTTCAGTGAAGGGCGAAAAACGTGTGATCTTCGTAAATGATTTATATTCATTTGAGCTGAAAAGTGACTGCATTTACCTGAAATTATGTCTGGCTTGTAGGAAGACACTGAGCCTGGAATTTAACTCCATTTCTGAAGGGAAACACACAGCACAGTTCTCATCCATGAAACACACTCTGCTTTAGAGCAAGAAGCATGCTCTTGCTTTCTAAGAGTCTCGAATACAGCAGGAAACGTGACTGTGGTCAGAAAAAAATAACGGTGTTTCCTACACATACAGACCATATCTAGGTCAACTCTGCTTCTGAAACTGATAAAAACCACAGTTCCATTAACATGGAATGCTTTCCTGTTAAGAGCAAGAAACGTTTGAGCTTCGTGAATGATGTAGCTTCCTTTGAGCTGAAAAGTGACTGAGTTTACCTGAAAAGATGTCTTGCTTGTAGGAAGACACAGAGTCTGGGATTTAACTCCATTTCTGAAGGGATAAACACAGCACAGTTCTCATCCATGAAACACACTCTGCTTTAGAGCAATAAGCACGCTGTTGCTTTCTAGAGTCCATAATAGAGCCAGAAACTTGAATGTGTCCTCAGAACAAAAGAATGGTGTTTCCTACACATACGGACCATTGCTAGTTCAACTCTGCTTCTGAAACTGATACAAACCACAAGTCATCTAACATCCAATGCTTTTCAGTGAAGGGCGAAAAACGTGTGATCTTCGTAAACGATTTATATTCTTTTGAGCTGAAAAGTGACTGCGTTTACCTGAAAAGATGTCTTGCTTGTAGCAAGACACAGAGCTTGGGATTTAACTCCATTTCTGAAGTGAAACACACAGCACAGTTCTCAACCATGAAACACACTCTGCTTTAGAGCAAGAAGCACGCTCTTGCTTTCTAAGTGTCTCTAATAGAGCGGGAAACGTGACTGTGGTCAGAACAAAATAACGGTGTTTCGTACACAAGGACCATATCTAGGTCAACTCTTCTTCTGAAACTGATACAAACCACAGTTCCATTAACATGCAATGCTTTCAAGTTAAGAGCGAGAAACGTGTGAGCTTCGTGAACGATGTAGCTTCCTTTGAGCTGAAAAGTGGCTGAGTTTACCTGAAAAGATGTCTCGCATGTAGGAAGACACAGAGCCTGGGATTTAACTCCATTTCTGAAGGGAAACACACAGCACAGTTCTCATCCATGAAACACACTCTGCTTTAGAGCAAGAAGCATGCTCTTGCTTTCCACAGACTCTAATAGAGCCAGAAACTTGAGGGTACTCAGAACAAAATAACGGTGTTTCCTACACATACGGACCATTGCTAGTTCAACTCTGCTTCTGAAACTGATACAAACCACAGGTCATCTCACATCCAATGCTTTTCAGTTAAGAGCAAGAAACGTGTGAGCTTCATAAATGATTTATATTTATTTGAGCTGAAAAGTGACTGCGTTTACCTGAAATGATGTCTTGCTTGTAGGAAGACACAGAGCCTGGAATTTAACTCCATTTCTGAAGGGAAACACACAGCACAGTTCTCATCCATGAAACACACTTTTCTTTAGAACAAGAAGCACGCTCTTGCTTTCTAAGGGTCTCGATACAGCAGGAAATGTGAATGTGGTCAGAACAAAATAACGGTGTTTCATACACTTACGGACCATACCTAGGTAAACTCTTCTTCTGAAACTGATACAAACCACAGTTCCATTAACATGGAATGCTTTCCTGTTAAGAGCGAGAAACGTTTGAGGTTCGTGAATGATGTAGCTTCCTTTGAGCTGAAAAGTGACTGAGTTTACCTGAAAAGATGTCTTGCTTGTAGGAAGACACAGAGTCTGGGATTTAACTCCATTTCTGAAGGGAAAAACACAGCACAGTTCTCATCCATGAAACACACTCTGCTTTAGAGCAATAAGCACGCTGTTGCTTTCTAGAGTCCATAATAGAGCCAGAAACTTGAATGTGTCCTCACAACAAAAGAATGGGTGTTTCCTACACATACGGACCATTGCTAGTTCAACTCTGCTTCTGAAATTGATACAAATCACAATTCATCTAACATCGAATGCTTATTAGTTAAGAGCAAGAAACGTGTGAGCTTCGTAAACGATTTATATTCTTTTGAGCTGAAAAGTGACTGCGTTTACCTGAAAAGATGTCTTGCTTGTAGATAGACATAGAGCTTGCGATTTAACTCCATTTCTGAAGGGAAACACACAGCACTGTTCTCACGATGAAACACACTCTGCATATAAGAAGAAGCACGCTCTTGCTTCCTAGAGTCTCTAATAGAGCAAGAAACATGAGTTTTCTCAGAACAAAGAACGGTGTTAACTACACATACTGACCATTGCTAGTTCAACTCTGCTTCTCAAACTGATACAAACCACAAGTCATCTAACATCCAATGCTTTTCAGTGAAGAGCGAGAAACGTGTGATCTTCGTAAACGATTTATATTCATTTGAGCTGAAAAGTGACTGCGTTTACCTGAAATGATGTCTTGCATGTAGGAAGACACTGAGCCTGGAATTTAACTCCATTTCTGAAGGGAAACACACAGCACAGTTCTCATCCATGAAACACACTCTGCTTTAGAGCAAGAAGCACGCTCTTGCTTTTTAAGATTCTCTAATACAGCAGGAAACGTGACTGTGGTCAGAAAATATAACGGTGTTTCCTACACATACAAACCATATCTAGGTCAACTCTGCTTCTGAAACTGATACAAACCACAGTTCCATTAACATGGAATGCTTTCCTGTTAAGAGCAAGAAACGTTTGAGCTTCGTGAATGATGTAGCTTCCTTTGAGCTGAAAAGTGACTGAGTTTACCTGAAAAGATGTCTTGCTTGTAGGAAGACACAGAGTCTGGGATTTAACTCCATTTCTGAAGGGATAAACACAGCACAGTTCTCATCCATGAAACACACTCTGCTTTAGAGCAATAAGCACGCTGTTGCTTTCTAGAGTCCATAATAGATTCAGAAACTTGAATGTGTCCTCAGAACAAAAGAATGGTGTTTCCTACACATACGGACCATTGCTAGTTCAACTCTGCTTCTGAAACTGATACAAACCACAATTCATCTAACATCGAATGCTTATTAGTTAAGAGCAAGAAACTTGTGAGCTTCGTAAACGATTTATATTCTTTTGAGCTGAAAAGTGACTGCGTTTACCTGAAAAGATATCTTGCTTGTAGGAAGACACAGAGCTTGGGATTTAACTCCATTTCTGAAGGGAAACACACAGCACTGTTCTCACGATGGAACACACTATGCATATAAGAAGAAGCACGCTCTTGCTTTCTAGAGTCTCTAATAGAGCAAGAGACATGAGTTTGCTCAGAACAAAGAACGGAGTTTCCTACACGTACGGACCATTGCTAGTTCAACTCTGCTTCTGAAACTGATACAAACCACAAGTCATCTAACATCCCATGCTTTTCAGTGAAGAGCGAGAAACGTGTGATCTTCGTAAATGATTTATATTCATTTGAGCTGAAAAGTGACTGCGTTTACCTGAAATGATGTCTTGCATGTAGGAAGAAACAGAGCCTGGAATTTAACTCCATTTCTGAAGGGAAACACACAGCACAGTTCTCATCCATGAAACACACTTTGCTTTAGAACAAGAAGCACACTCTTGCTTTCTAAGGGTCTCTAATACAGCAGGAAATGTGAATGTGGTCAGAACAAAATAACGGTGTTTCCTACACTTACGGCCCATACCTAGGTCAACTCTTCTTCTGAAACTGATACAAACCACAGTTCCATTAACATGGAATGCTTTCCTGTTAAGAGCGAGAAACGTTTGAGCTTCGTGAATGATGTAGCTTCCTTTGAGCTGAAAAGTGACTGAGTTTACCTGAAAAGATGTCTTGCTTGTAGGAAGACACAGAGCCTGGGATTTAACTCCATTTCTGAAGGGAAACACACAGCACAGTTCTCATCCATGAAACACACACTGCTTTAGAGCAATAAGCACGCTGTTGCTTTCTAGAGTCTATAATTGAGCCAGAAACTTGAAAGTGTGCTCAGAACAAAAGAACGGTGTTTCCTACACATAGGGACCATTGCTAGTTCAAGTCTGCATCGGAAAGTGATACAAACCACAAGTCATCTATCATCCAATGCTATTTAGTTAAGAGCAAGAAACGTGTGAGCTTCGTAAACGATTTATATTCATTTGAGCTGAAAAGTGACTGCGTTTACCTGAAATGATGTCTTGCTTGTATGAAGACACAGGGCCTGGAATTTAACTCCATTTCTGAAGGGAAACGCACAGCACAGTTCTCATCCGTAAAACACACTCTGCTTTAGAGCAAGATGCACGCTCTTGCTTTCTAAGAGTCTCCAATACAGCAGGAAACGTGACTGTTGTCAGAACAAAATAACGGAGTTTCCTACACATATGGAGCATATCTAGGTCAACTTTTCTTCTGAAACTGATACAATCCACAGTTCCACTAACATGCAATGCTTTCCAGTTAAGAGTGAGAAACGTGTGAGCTTTGTGAACGATGTAGCTTACATTGAGCTTAAAAGTGACTGAGTTTACCTGAAAAGATGTCTTGCTTTTAGGAAGACACAGAGCCTGGGATTTAACTCCATTTCTGAAGGGAAACACACAGCACAGTTCTCATCCATGAAACACACTCTGCTTTAGAGCAAGAAGCACGCTCTTGCTTTCTAAGTGTCTCTAATAGAGCGGGAAACGTGACTGTGGTCAGAACAAAATAACGGTGTTTCCTACACAAGGACCATATCTAGGTCAACTCTTCTTCTCAAACTGATACAAACCACACTTCCATTAACATGCAATGCTTTCCAGTTAAGAGCGAGAAACGTGTGAGCTTCGTGAACGATGTAGCTTCCTTTGAGCTGAAAAGTGGCTGAGTTTACCTGAAAAGATGTCTTGCATGTAGGAAGACACAGAGCCTGGGATTTAACTCCATTTCTGAAGGGAAACACACAGCACAGTTCTCATCCATGAAACACACTCTGCTTTAGAGCAAGAAGCACGCTCTTGCTTTCTAAGTGTCTCTAATAGAGCGGGAAACGTGACTGTGGTCAGAACAAAATAACGGTGTTTCCTACACAAGGACCATATCTAGGTCAACTCTTCTTCTCAAACTGATACAAACCACAGTTCCATTAACATGCAATGCTTTCCAGTTAAGAGCGAGAAACGTGTGAGCTTCGTGAACGATGTAGCTTCCTTTGAGCTGAAAAGTGGCTGAGTTTACCTGAAAAGATGTCTTGCATGTAGGAAGACACAGAGCCTGGGATTTAACTCCATTTCTGAAGGGAAACACACAGCACAGTTCTCATCCATGAAACACACTCTGCTTTAGAGCAATAAGCACGCTGTGGCTTTCTAGAGTCCATAATAGAGCCAGAAACTTGAATGTGTCCTCAGAACAAAAGAACGGTGTTTCCTACACATACGGACCATTGCTAGTTCAACTCTGCTTCTGAAGCTGATACAAACTACAGGTCATCTAACATCCAATGCTTTTCAGTTAGGAGCAAGAAACGTGTGAGCTTCATAATTGATTTATATTTATTTGAGCTGAAAAGTGACTGCGTTTACCTGAAATGATGTCTTGCTGGTAGGAAGACACAGAGCCTGGAATTTAACTCCATTTCTGAAGGGAAACACACAGCACAGTTCTCATCCATG
Source organism: Onychomys leucogaster (assembly GCA_949786385.1). Lineage (NCBI taxonomy): Eukaryota > Metazoa > Chordata > Mammalia > Rodentia > Cricetidae > Onychomys > Onychomys leucogaster. Next base: position 279,014 of record CATKUP010000009.1, on the reverse strand, counting down.
AAACACACCTTGCTTTAGAACAAGAAGCACGCTCTTGCTTTCTAAGGGTCTCTAATACAGCAGCAAATGTGAATGTGGTCAGAACAAAATAATGGTGTTTCCTACACTTACGGACCATACCTAGGTCAACTCTTCTTCTGAAACTGATACAAACCACAGTTCCATTAACATGGAATGCTTTCCTTTTAAGAGCGAGAAACATTTGAGCTTCGTGAATGATGTAGCTTCCTTTGAGCTGAAAAGTGACTGATTTTCCTGAAAAGATGTCTTGCTTGTAGGATGACACAGAGTCTGGGATTTAACTCCATTTCTGAAGGGAAAAACACAGCACAGTTCTCATCCATGAAACACACTCTGCTTTAGAGCAATAAGCACGCTGTGGCTTTCTAGAGTCCATAATAGAGCCAGAAACGTGAATGTGTCCTCAGAACAAAAGAATGGTGTTTCCTACACATACGGACCATTGCTAGTTCAACTCTGCTTCTCAAACTGATACAAACCACAAGTCATCTAACATCCAATGCTTTTCAGTGAAGAGCGAGAAACGTGTGATCTTCGTAAACGATTTATATTCATTTGAGCTGAAAAGTGACTGCGTTTACCTGAAATGACGTCTTGCATGTAGGAAGACACTGAACCTGGAATTTAACTCCATTTCTGAAGGGAAACACACAGCACAGTTCTCATCCATGAAACACACTCTGCTTTAGAGCAAGAAGCACGCTCCTGCTTTTTAAGAGTCTCTAATACAGCAGGAAACGTGACTGTGGTCAGAAAAAAATAACGGTGTTTCCTACACATACAGACCATATCTAGTTCAACTCTGCTTCTGAAACTGATACAAACCACAGTTCCATTAACATGGAATGCTTTCCTGTTAAGAGTGAGAAACGTTTGAGCTTCGTGAATGATGTAGCTTCCTTTGAGCAGAAAAGTGACTGAGGTTACCTGAAAAGATGTCTTGCTTGTAGGAAGACACAGAGTCTGGGATTTAACTCCATTTCCCAAGGGAAAAACACAGCACAGTTCTCATCCATGAAACACACTCTGCTTTAGAGCAATAAGCACGCTGTTGCTTTCTAGAGTCCATAATAGAGCCAGAAACTTGAATGTGTCCTCAGAACAAAAGAATGGTGTTTCCTACACATACGGACCATTGCTAGTTCAACTCTGCTTCTGAAACTGATACAAACCACAATTCATCTAACATCGAATGCTTATTAGTTAAGAGCAAGAAACTTGTGAGCTTCGTAAACGATTTATATTCTTTTGAGCTGAAAAGTGACTGCGTTTACCTGAAAAGATATCTTGCTTGTAGGAAGACACAGAGCTTGGGATTTAACTCCATTTCTGAAGGGAAACACACAGCACTGTTCTCACGATGGAACACACTATGCATATAAGAAGAAGCACGCTCTTGCTTTCTAGAGTCTCTAATAGAGCAAGAGACATGAGTTTGCTCAGAACAAAGAACGGAGTTTCCTACACGTACGGACCATTGCTAGTTCAACTCTGCTTCTGAAACTGATACAAACCACAAGTCATCTAACATCCCATGCTTTTCAGTGAAGAGCGAGAAACGTGTGATCTTCGTAAATGATTTATATTCATTTGAGCTGAAAAGTGACTGCGTTTACCTGAAATGATGTCTTGCATGTAGGAAGAAACAGAGCCTGGAATTTAACTCCATTTCTGAAGGGAAACACACAGCACAGTTCTCATCCATGAAACACACTTTGCTTTAGAACAAGAAGCACACTCTTGCTTTCTAAGGGTCTCTAATACAGCAGGAAATGTGAATGTGGTCAGAACAAAATAACGGTGTTTCCTACACTTACGGCCCATACCTAGGTCAACTCTTCTTCTGAAACTGATACAAACCACAGTTCCATTAACATGGAATGCTTTCCTGTTAAGAGCGAGAAACGTTTGAGCTTCGTGAATGATGTAGCTTCCTTTGAGCTGAAAAGTGACTGAGTTTACCTGAAAAGATGTCTTGCTTGTAGGAAGACACAGAGCCTGGGATTTAACTCCATTTCTGAAGGGAAACACACAGCACAGTTCTCATCCATGAAACACACACTGCTTTAGAGCAATAAGCACGCTGTTGCTTTCTAGAGTCTATAATTGAGCCAGAAACTTGAAAGTGTGCTCAGAACAAAAGAACGGTGTTTCCTACACATAGGGACCATTGCTAGTTCAAGTCTGCATCGGAAAGTGATACAAACCACAAGTCATCTATCATCCAATGCTATTTAGTTAAGAGCAAGAAACGTGTGAGCTTCGTAAACGATTTATATTCATTTGAGCTGAAAAGTGACTGCGTTTACCTGAAATGATGTCTTGCTTGTATGAAGACACAGGGCCTGGAATTTAACTCCATTTCTGAAGGGAAACGCACAGCACAGTTCTCATCCGTAAAACACACTCTGCTTTAGAGCAAGATGCACGCTCTTGCTTTCTAAGAGTCTCCAATACAGCAGGAAACGTGACTGTTGTCAGAACAAAATAACGGAGTTTCCTACACATATGGAGCATATCTAGGTCAACTTTTCTTCTGAAACTGATACAATCCACAGTTCCACTAACATGCAATGCTTTCCAGTTAAGAGTGAGAAACGTGTGAGCTTTGTGAACGATGTAGCTTACATTGAGCTTAAAAGTGACTGAGTTTACCTGAAAAGATGTCTTGCTTTTAGGAAGACACAGAGCCTGGGATTTAACTCCATTTCTGAAGGGAAACACACAGCACAGTTCTCATCCATGAAACACACTCTGCTTTAGAGCAAGAAGCACGCTCTTGCTTTATAAGTGTCTCTAATAGAGCGGGAAACGTGACTGTGGTCAGAACAAAATAACGGTGTTTCCTACACAAGGACCATATCTAGGTCAACTCTTCTTCTCAAACTGATACAAACCACACTTCCATTAACATGCAATGCTTTCCAGTTAAGAGCGAGAAACGTGTGAGCTTCGTGAACGATGTAGCTTCCTTTGAGCTGAAAAGTGGCTGAGTTTACCTGAAAAGATGTCTTGCATGTAGGAAGACACAGAGCCTGGGATTTAACTCCATTTCTGAAGGGAAACACACAGCACAGTTCTCATCCATGAAACACACTCTGCTTTAGAGCAAGAAGCACGCTCTTGCTTTCTAAGTGTCTCTAATAGAGCGGGAAACGTGACTGTGGTCAGAACAAAATAACGGTGTTTCCTACACAAGGACCATATCTAGGTCAACTCTTCTTCTCAAACTGATACAAACCACAGTTCCATTAACATGCAATGCTTTCCAGTTAAGAGCGAGAAACGTGTGAGCTTCGTGAACGATGTAGCTTCCTTTGAGCTGAAAAGTGGCTGAGTTTACCTGAAAAGATGTCTTGCATGTAGGAAGACACAGAGCCTGGGATTTAACTCCATTTCTGAAGGGAAACACACAGCACAGTTCTCATCCATGAAACACACTCTGCTTTAGAGCAATAAGCACGCTGTGGCTTTCTAGAGTCCATAATAGAGCCAGAAACTTGAATGTGTCCTCAGAACAAAAGAACGGTGTTTCCTACACATACGGACCATTGCTAGTTCAACTCTGCTTCTGAAGCTGATACAAACTACAGGTCATCTAACATCCAATGCTTTTCAGTTAGGAGCAAGAAACGTGTGAGCTTCATAATTGATTTATATTTATTTGAGCTGAAAAGTGACTGCGTTTACCTGAAATGATGTCTTGCTGGTAGGAAGACACAGAGCCTGGAATTTAACTCCATTTCTGAAGGGAAACACACAGCACAGTTCTCATCCATGAAACACACTTTGCTTTAGAACAAGAAGCACGCTCTTGCTTTCTAAGGGTCTCTAATACAGCAGCAAATGTGAATGTGGTCAGAACAAAATAATGGTGTTTCCTACACTTACGGACCATACCTAGGTCAACTCTTCTTCTGAAACTGATACAAACCACAGTTCCATTAACATGGAATGCTTTCCTTTTAAGAGCGAGAAACATTTGAGCTTCGTGAATGATGTAGCTTCCTTTGAGCTGAAAAGTGACTGATTTTCCTGAAAAGATGTCTTGCTTGTAGGATGACACAGAGTCTGGGATTTAACTCCATTTCTGAAGGGAAAAACACAGCACAGTTCTCATCCATGAAACACACTCTGCTTTAGAGCAATAAGCACGCTGTGGCTTTCTAGAGTCCATAATAGAGCCAGAAACGTGAATGTGTCCTCAGAACAAAAGAATGGTGTTTCCTACACATACGGACCATTGCTAGTTCAACTCTGCTTCTCAAACTGATACAAACCACAAGTCATCTAAGATCCAATGCTTTTCAGTGAAGAGCGAGAAACGTGTGATCTTCGTAAACGATTTATATTCATTTGAGCTGAAAAGTGACTGCGTTTACCTGAAATGACGTCTTGCATGTAGGAAGACACTGAACCTGGAATTTAACTCCATTTCTGAAGGGAAACACACAGCACAGTTCTCATCCATGAAACACACTCTGCTTTAGAGCAAGAAGCACGCTCCTGCTTTTTAAGAGTCTCTAATACAGCAGGAAACGTGACTGTGGTCAGAAAAAAATAACGGTGTTTCCTACACATACAGACCATATCTAGGTCAACTCTGCTTCTGAAACTGATACAAACCACAGTTCCATTAACATGGAATGCTTTCCTGTTAAGAGTGAGAAACGTTTGAGCTTCGTGAATGATGTAGCTTCCTTTGAGCAGAAAAGTGACTGAGGTTACCTGAAAAGATGTCTTGCTTGTAGGAAGACACAGAGTCTGGGATTTAACTCCATTTCCCAAGGGAAAAACACAGCACAGTTCTCATCCATGAAACACACTCTGCTTTAGAGCAATAAGCACGCTGTTGCTTTCTAGAGTCCATAATAGAGCCAGAAACTTGAATGTGTCCTCAGAACAAAAGAACGGTGTTTCCTACACATACGGACCATTGCTAGTTCAACTCTGCTTCTGAAGCTGATACAAACTACAGGTCATCTAACATCCAATGCTTTTCAGTTAGGAGCAAGAAACGTGTGAGCTTCATAATTGATTTATATTTATTTGAGCTGAAAAGTGACTGCGTTTACCTGAAATGATGTCTTGCTGGTAGGAAGACACAGAGCCTGGAATTTAACTCCATTTCTGAAGGGAAACACACAGCACAGTTCTCATCCATGAAACACACTTTGCTTTAGAACAAGAAGCACGCTCTTGCTTTCTAAGGGTCTCTAATACAGCAGCAAATGTGAATGTGGTCAGAACAAAATAATGGTGTTTCCTACACTTACGGACCATACCTAGGTCAACTCTTCTTCTGAAACTGATACAAACCACAGTTCCATTAACATGGAATGCTTTCCTTTTAAGAGCGAGAAACATTTGAGCTTCGTGAATGATGTAGCTTCCTTTGAGCTGAAAAGTGACTGATTTTCCTGAAAAGATGTCTTGCTTGTAGGATGACACAGAGTCTGGGATTTAACTCCATTTCTGAAGGGAAAAACACAGCACAGTTCTCATCCATGAAACACACTCTGCTTTAGAGCAATAAGCACGCTGTGGCTTTCTAGAGTCCATAATAGAGCCAGAAACGTGAATGTGTCCTCAGAACAAAAGAATGGTGTTTCCTACACATACGGACCATTGCTAGTTCAACTCTGCTTCTCAAACTGATACAAACCACAAGTCATCTAACATCCAATGCTTTTCAGTGAAGAGCGAGAAACGTGTGATCTTCGTAAACGATTTATATTCATTTGAGCTGAAAAGTGACTGCGTTTACCTGAAATGACGTCTTGCATGTAGGAAGACACTGAACCTGGAATTTAACTCCATTTCTGAAGGGAAACACACAGCACAGTTCTCATCCATGAAACACACTCTGCTTTAGAGCAAGAAGCACGCTCCTGCTTTTTAAGAGTCTCTAATACAGCAGGAAACGTGACTGTGGTCAGAAAAAAATAACGGTGTTTCCTACACATACAGACCATATCTAGTTCAACTCTGCTTCTGAAACTGATACAAACCACAGTTCCATTAACATGGAATGCTTTCCTGTTAAGAGTGAGAAACGTTTGAGCTTCGTGAATGATGTAGCTTCCTTTGAGCAGAAAAGTGACTGAGGTTACCTGAAAAGATGTCTTGCTTGTAGGAAGACACAGAGTCTGGGATTTAACTCCATTTCCCAAGGGAAAAACACAGCACAGTTCTCATCCATGAAACACACTCTGCTTTAGAGCAATAAGCACGCTGTTGCTTTCTAGAGTCCATAATAGAGCCAGAAACTTGAATGTGTCCTCAGAACAAAAGAACGGTGTTTCCTACACATACGGACCATTGCTAGTTCAACTCTGCTTCTGAAGCTGATACAAACTACAGGTCATCTAACATCCAATGCTTTTCAGTTAGGAGCAAGAAACGTGTGAGCTTCATAATTGATTTATATTTATTTGAGCTGAAAAGTGACTGCGTTTACCTGAAATGATGTCTTGCTGGTAGGAAGACACAGAGCCTGGAATTTAACTCCATTTCTGAAGGGAAACACACAGCACAGTTCTCATCCATGAAACACACTTTGCTTTAGAACAAGAAGCACGCTCTTGCTTTCTAAGGGTCTCTAATACAGCAGCAAATGTGAATGTGGTCAGAACAAAATAATGGTGTTTCCTACACTTACGGACCATACCTAGGTCAACTCTTCTTCTGAAACTGATACAAACCACAGTTCCATTAACATGGAATGCTTTCCTTTTAAGAGCGAGAAACATTTGAGCTTCGTGAATGATGTAGCTTCCTTTGAGCTGAAAAGTGACTGATTTTCCTGAAAAGATGTCTTGCTTGTAGGATGACACAGAGTCTGGGATTTAACTCCATTTCTGAAGGGAAAAACACAGCACAGTTCTCATCCATGAAACACACTCTGCTTTAGAGCAATAAGCACGCTGTGGCTTTCTAGAGTCCATAATAGAGCCAGAAACTTGAATGTGTCCTCAGAACAAAAGAATGGTGTTTCCTACACATACGGACCATTGCTAGTTCAACTCTGCTTCTAAAACTGATACAAACCACAAGTCATCTAAGATCCAATGCTTTTCAGTGAAGAGCGAGAAACGTGTGATCTTCGTAAACGATTTATATTCATTTGAGCTGAAAAGTGACTGCGTTTACCTGAAATGACGTCTTGCATGTAGGAAGACACTGAACCTGGAATTTAACTCCATTTCTGAAGGGAAACACACAGCACAGTTCTCATCCATGAAACACACTCTGCTTTAGAGCAAGAAGCACGCTCCTGCTTTTTAAGAGTCTCTAATACAGCAGGAAACGTGACTGTGGTCAGAAAAAAATAACGGTGTTTCCTACACATACAGACCATATCTAGGTCAACTCTGCTTCTGAAACTGATACAAACCACAGTTCCATTAACATGGAATGCTTTCCTGTTAAGAGTGAGAAACGTTTGAGCTTCGTGAATGATGTAGCTTCCTTTGAGCAGAAAAGTGACTGAGGTTACCTGAAAAGATGTCTTGCTTGTAGGAAGACACAGAGTCTGGGATTTAACTCCATTTCCCAAGGGAAAAACACAGCACAGTTCTCATCCATGAAACACACTCTGCTTTAGAGCAATAAGCACGCTGTTGCTTTCTAGAGTCCATAATAGAGCCAGAAACTTGAATGTGTCCTCAGAACAAAAGAACGGTGTTTCCTACACATACGGACCATTGCTAGTTCAACTCTGCTTCTGAAGCTGATACAAACTACAGGTCATCTAACATCCAATGCTTTTCAGTTAGGAGCAAGAAACGTGTGAGCTTCATAATTGATTTATATTTATTTGTGCTGAAAAGTGACTGCGTTTACCTGAAATGATGTCTTGCTGGTAGGAAGACACAGAGCCTGGAATTTAACTCCATTTCTGAAGGGAAACACACAGCACAGTTCTCATCCATGAAACACACTTTGCTTTAGAACAAGAAGCACTCTCTTGCTTTCTAAGGGTCTCTAATACAGCAGCAAATGTGAATGTGGTCAGAACAAAATAATGGTGTTTCCTACACTTACGGACCATACCTAGGTCAACTCTTCTTCTGAAACTGATACAAACCACAGTTCCATTAACATGGAATGCTTTCCTTTTAAGAGCGAGAAACATTTGAGCTTCGTGAATGATGTAGCTTCCTTTGAGCTGAAAAGTGACTGATTTTCCTGAAAAGATGTCTTGCTTGTAGGAAGACACAGAGTCTGGGATTTAACTCCATTTCTGAAGGGAAAAACACAGCACAGTTCTCATCCATGAAACACACTCTGCTTTAGAGCAATAAGCACGCTGTTGCTTTCTAGAGTCCATAATATAGCCAGAAACTTGAATGTGTCCTCAGAACAAAAGAATGGTGTTTCCTACACATACGAACCATTGCTAGTTCAACTCTGCTTCTGAAACTGATACAAACCACAATTCATCTAACATCGAATGCTTATTAGATAAGAGCAAGAAACGTGTGAGCTTCGTAAACGATTTATATTCTTTTGAGCTGAAAAGTGACTGCGTTTACCTGAAAAGATGTCTTGCTTGTAGGAAGACACTGAGCCTGGAATTTAACACCATTTCTGAAGGGAAACACACAGCCAGTTCTTATCCATGAAACACACTCTGCTTTAGAGCAAGAAGCACGCTCTTGCTTTAAGAGTCTCTAATACAGCAGGAAACGTGACTGTGGTCAGCAAAAAATAACGATGTTTCCTACACATACAGACCATATCTAGGTCAACTCTTCTTCTGAAACTGATACAAACCACAGGTCCTCTAAAATCCAGTGCTTTACACTTAAGTGCAAGAAACCTGTGAGCTATGTGAACGATGTAGCTTTGTTAGATTGCAAGGTGATTGAGTTTACGTGAAATGAATTCTTGCTTGTAGGAAGATACAGAGCCTGTTATTTAACTCCATTTCTGAAGGGAAACACACAGCACAGTTCTCATCCATGAAACAAACTCTGCTTTAGAGCAAGAAGCGTGCTCTTGCTTTTCAGAGTCTCTAATATAGCCAGAAACTTGAGGGTACTCAGAACAAATAATGGTGTTTCCTACACATACGGACCATTGCTAGTTCAACTCTGCTTCTGAAACTGATACAAACTATAGGTCCTCTAACATCCAGTGGTTTACAGTTAAGAGCAAGAAACGTGTGAGCTACGTGAACGATGTAGCATTGTTTGAGCTGAAAGATGACTGAGTTTACGTGAATCGAAGTCTTGCTTGTAGGAAGATGCAGAGCCTGTGATTTAACTCCATTTCTGAAGGGAAACACACAGCACTGTTCTTACGATGAAACACACTCTGCATATAAGAATAAGCACGCTCTTGCTTTCTAGCGTCTCTAATAGAGCAGGAAACATGAGTTTGCTCAGAAAAAAAGAACGGTGTTTCCTACACATACGGACCATTGCTAGTTCAACTCTGCTTCTGAATCTGATAGAAACCACAAGTAATCTAACATCCAATGCTTTTCAGTGAAGAGCGAGAAACGTGTGATCTTCGTAAACGATTTATATTCATTTGAACTGAAAAGTGACTGTGTTTACCTGAAACGATGTCTTGCTTGTACGAAGACACTGAGCCTGGAATTTAACTCCATTTCTGAAGGAAAACACACAGCACAGTTCTCATCCATGAAACACACTCTGATTTAGAGCAAGAAGCACGCTCTTGCTTTCTAAGGGTCTCTAATACAGCAGGAAACGTGACTGTGGTCAGAACAAAATAACGGTGTTTCCTACACATACAGACCATATCTAGGTCAACTCTTCTTCTGAAACTGATACAAACCACAGTTCCATTAACATGCAAGGCTTTCCATTTAAAAGCGAGAAATGTGTGATCTTCGTGAATGATTTAGATTCCTTTGAGCTGAAAAGTGACTGAGTTTACCTGAAAAGATGTCTTGCTTGTAGGAAGACACAGAGTCTGGGAATAACTCCATTTCTGAAGGAAAAAACACAGCACAGTTCTCATCCATGAAACACACTCTGCTTTAGAGCAAGAAGCACGCTCTTGCTTTCTAGAGTCTATAATAGAGCCAGAAACTTGGAAGTGTGCTCAGAACAAAAGAACAGTGTTTCCTACACATATGGACCATTGGTGGTTCAACTTTGCTTCTGAAACTGATACAAACCACAAGTCATCTAACATCCAATGCTTTTCATTGAAGAGCGAGAACCGTGTGATCTTCGTAAACGATATATTCTTTGGGCTGAAAAGTGACTGCGTTTACAAAAAAATCATGTCTTGCTTGTAGGAATACACAGAGCCTAGAATTTAACTCCATTTCTGAAGGGAAACACACAGCACAGTTCTCATCCATAAAACACACTCTGCTTTAGAGCAAGAAGCACGCTCTTGCCTTCTAAGAGACTCTAATACAGCAGGAAACGTGACTGTGGTCAGAACAAAATAACGGTGTTTCCCACACATACGGACCATATCTAGGTCAACTCTTCTTCTGAAAATGATACAAACCACAGTTCCATTAACATGCAAGGCTTTCCAGTTAAGAGCGAGAAACGTGTGAGCTTTGTGAATGATGTCGCTTCCTTTGAGCTGAAAAGTGACTGAGTTTACTTGAAAAGATATCTTGCTTGTAGGAAGACACAGAGCCTGGGATTTAACTCCATTTCTGAAGGAAAACACACAGCACTGTTGTCACGATGCAACACAATCTGCATATAAGAAGAAACACGCTCTGGCTTTCTACAGTCTCTGATAGAGCAGGATATTTGAGTGCGCTCAGAACAAAAGAACGGTGTTTCCTACACATACGGACCATATCTAGGTCAACTATTCTTCTGAAACTGTTACAAACCACAGTTCCATTAACATGCAATGCTTTCCAGTTAAGAGCGAGAAACGTGTGAGCTTCGTGAACGATGTAGCTTCCTTTGATCTGAAAAGTGACTGAGTTTACCTGAAATTATGTCTTGCTTGTAGGAAAACACAGAGCATGAAATTTAACTCCATTTCGGAAGGGAAACACACAGCACAGTTCTCATCCAAGAAACACACTCTGCTTTAGAGCAAGAAGCACGATCTTGCCTTCTACGAGTCTCCAATACAGCAGGAAACATGACTGTGGTCAGAACAAAATAATGGTGTTTCCTACACATACGGACCATATCTAGGTCAACTCTTCTTCTGAAACTGATGCAAACCACAGTTCCATTAACATGCAAGGCTTTCCAGTTAAGTGCGAGAAACGTGTGAGCTTCGTGAACGATGTAGCTTCCTTTGAGCTGAAAAGTGACTGAGTTTACCTGAAAAGATGTCTTGCTTGTAGCAAGACACAGAGCCTGGGATTTAACTCCATTTCTGAAGGGAAAAACACAGCACAGTTCTCATCCATGAAACACACTCTGCTTTAGAGCAAGAAGCACGCTGTTGATTTCTAGAGTCTATAATTGAGCCAGAAACTTGAAAGTGTGCTCAGAACAAAAGAACGGTGTTTCCTAAACATAGGGACCATTGCTAGTTCAACTCTGCTTCAGAAAGTGATACAAACCACATGTAATCTATCATCCAATGTTATTTAGTTAAGAGCAAGAAACGTGTGAGCTTCGTAAACGATTTATATTCATTTGAGCTGAAAAGTGACTGCGTTTACCTGAAATGATGTCTTGCTTGTATGAAGACACAGATGCTGGAATTTAACTCCATTTCTGAAGGGAAACACACAGCACAGTTCTCATCCGTGAAACACACTCTGCTTTAGAGCAAGATGCACGCTCTTGCTTTCTAAGAGTCTCCAATACAGCAGGAAACGTGACTGTTGTCAGAACAAAATAACGGAGTTTCCTACACATATGGACCATATCTAGGTCAACTCTCCTTCTGAAACTTATACAATCCACAGTTCCACTAACATGCAATGCTTTCCAGTTAAGAGCGAGAAACGTGTGAGCTTTGTGAACGATGTAGCTTCCATTGAGCTTAAAAGTGACTGAGTTTACCTGAAAAGATGTCTTGCTTGTAGGAAGACACAGAGCCTGGGATTTAACTCCATTTCTGAAGGAAAACACACAGCACAGTTCTCATCCATGAAACACACTCTGCTTTAGAGCAAGAAGCACGCTCTTGCTTTCTAAGTGTCTCTAATAGAGCGGGAAACGTGACTGTGGTCAGAACAAAATAACGGTGTTTCCTACACAAGGACCATATCTAGGTCAACTCTTCTTCTGAAACTGATACAAACCACCGTTCCATTAACATGCAATGCTTTACAGTTAAGAGCAAGAAACGTGTGAGCTACGTGAACGATGTAGCATTGTTTGAGCTGAAAGATGACTGAGTTTACGTGAAACGAAGTCTTGCTTGTAGGAAGATGCAGAGCCTGTGATTTAACTCCATTTCTGAAGGGAAACACACAGCACTGTTCTCACAATGAAACACACTCTGCATATAAGAATAAGCACGCTCTTGCTTTCTAGCGTCTCTAATAGAGCAGGAAACATGAGTTTGCTCAGAAAAAAAGAACGGTGTTTCCTACCCATACGGACCATTGCTAGTTCAACTCTGCTTCTGAAACTGATCCAAACCACAAGTCATCTAACATCCAATGCTTTTCAGTGAAGAGCGAGAAACGTGTGATCTTCGTAAACGATTTATATTCATTTAAGCTGAAAAGTGACTGTGTTTACCTGAAACGATGTCTTGCTTGTACGAAGACACTGAGCCTGGAATTTAACTCCATTTCTGAAGGGAAACACACAGCACAGTTCTCATCCGTGAAACACACTCTGATTTAGAGCAAGAATCACGCTCTTGCTTTCTAAGGGTCTCTAATACAGCAGGAAACGTGACTGTGGTAGGAACAAAATAACGGTGTTTCCTACACATACAGACCATATCTAGGTCAACTCTTCTTCTGAAACTGATACAAACCACAGTTCCATTAACATGCAAGGCTTTCCATTTAAGAGCGTGAAATGTGTGACCTTCGTGAATGATTTAGATTCCTTTGAGCTGAAAAGTGACTGAGTTTACCTGAAAAGATGTCTTGCTTGTAGGAAGACACAGAGCCTGGGATTTAACTCCATTTCTGAAGGGAAAAACACAGCACAGTTCTCATCTATGAAACACACTCTGCTTTAGAGTAAGAAGCACGCTCTTGCTTTCTAGAGTCTATAATAGAGCCAGAAACTTGGAAGTGTGCTCAGAACAAAAGAACAGTGTTTCGTACACATACGGACCACTGCTAGTTCAACTCTGATTCTGAAACTGATACAAACCACAGGTCATCTAACATCCAATGCTTTTCAGTTAAGAGCAAGAAGCGTGTGAGCTACATGAACGATGTAGCTTTGTTTGAGCTGAAAGGTGACTGAGTTTACATGAAACGAAGTCTTGCTTGTAGAAAGATGCAGAGCCTGTGATTTACCTCCATTTCTAAAAGGGAAACACACAGCACTGTTCTCACAATGAAACACACTCTGCATATAAGAAGAAGCACGTTCTTGCTTTCTAGAGTCTATTATACAGCAGGAAACGAGAGTGTGATCAGAATAAAAGAACGTTGTTTCCTACACATATGGACCATTGGTGGTTCAACTTTGCTTCTGAAACTGATACAAACCACAACTCATCTAACGTCCAATGCTTTTCATTGAAGAGCGAGAACCGTGTGATCTTCGTAAACGATATATTCTTTGGGCTGAAAAGTGACTGCGTTTACAAAAAAATGATGTCTTGCTTGTAGGAATACACAGAGCCTAGAATTTAACTCCATTTCTGAAGGGAAACACACAGCACAGTTCTCATCCATGAAAAACACTTTGCTTTAGAACAAGAAGCACGCTCTTGCTTTCTAAGGGTCTCTAATACAGCAGGAAATGTGAATGTGGTCAGAACAAAATAATGGTGTTTCCTACACTTACGGACCATACCTAGGTCAACTCTTCTCCTGAAACTGATACAAACCACAGTTCCATTAACATGGAATGCTTTCCTTTTAAGAGCGAGAAACATTTGAGCTTCGTGAATGATGTAGCTTCCTTTGATCTGAAAAGTGACTGAGTTTACCTGAAATTATGTCTTGCTTGTAGGAAAACACAGAGCATGAAATTTAACTCCATTTCGGAAGGGAAACACACAGCACAGTTCTCATCCAAGAAACACACTCTGCTTTAGAGCAAGAAGCACGATCTTGCCTTCTACGAGTCTCCAATACAGCAGGAAACATGACTGTAGTCAGAACAAAATAATGGTGTTTCCTACACATACGGACCATATCTAGGTCAACTCTTCTTCTGAAACTGATGCAAACCACAGTTCCATTAACATGCAAGGCTTTCCAGTTAAGTGCGAGAAACGTGTGAGCTTCGTGAACGATGTAGCTTCCTTTGAGCTGAAAAGTGACTGAGTTTACCTGAAAAGATGTCTTGCTTGTAGCAAGACACAGAGCCTGGGATTTAACTCCATTTCTGAAGGGAAAAACACAGCACAGTTCTCATCCATGAAACACACTCTGCTTTAGAGCAAGAAGCACGCTGTTGATTTCTAGAGTCTATAATTGAGCCAGAAACTTGAAAGTGTGCTCAGAACAAAAGAACGGTGTTTCCTAAACATAGGGACCATTGCTAGTTCAACTCTGCTTCAGAAAGTGATACAAACCACATGTAATCTATCATCCAATGTTATTTAGTTAAGAGCAAGAAACGTGTGAGCTTCGTAAACGATTTATATTCATTTGAGCTGAAAAGTGACTGCGTTTACCTGAAATGATGTCTTGCTTGTATGAAGACACAGATGCTGGAATTTAACTCCATTTCTGAAGGGAAACACACAGCACAGTTCTCATCCGTGAAACACACTCTGCTTTAGAGCAAGATGCACGCTCTTGCTTTCTAAGAGTCTCCAATACAGCAGGAAACGTGACTGTTGTCAGAACAAAATAACGGTGTTTCCTACACATATGGACCATATCTAGGTCAACTCTCCTTCTGAAACTTATACAATCCACAGTTCCACTAACATGCAATGCTTTCCAGTTAAGAGCGAGAAACGTGTGAGCTTTGTGAACGATGTAGCTTCCATTGAGCTTAAAAGTGACTGAGTTTACCTGAAAAGATGTCTTGCTTGTAGGAAGACACAGAGCCTGGGATTTAACTCCATTTCTGAAGGAAAACACACAGCACAGTTCTCATCCATGAAACACACTCTGCTTTAGAGCAAGAAGCACGCTCTTGCTTTCTAAGTGTCTCTAATAGAGCGGGAAACATGACTGTGGTCAGAACAAAATAACGGTGTTTCCTACACAAGGACCATATCTAGGTCAACTCTTCTTCTGAAACTGATACAAACCACCGTTCCATTAACATGCAATGCTTTACAGTTAAGAGCAAGAAACGTGTGAGCTACGTGAACGATGTAGCATTGTTTGAGCTGAAAGATGACTGAGTTTACGTGAAACGAAGTCTTGCTTGTAGGAAGATGCAGAGCCTGTGATTTAACTCCATTTCTGAAGGGAAACACACAGCACTGTTCTCACAATGAAACACACTCTGCATATAAGAAGAAGCACGCTCTTGCTTTCTAGCATCTCTAATAGAGCAGGAAACATGAGTTTGCTCAGAAAAAAAGAACGGTGTTTCCTACCCATACGGACCATTGCTAGTTCAACTCTGCTTCTGAAACTGATCCAAACCACAAGTCATCTAACATCCAATGCTTTTCAGTGAAGAGCGAGAAACGTGTGATCTTCGTAAACGATTTATATTCATTTAAGCTGAAAAGTGACTGTGTTTACCTGAAACGATGTCTTGCTTGTACGAAGACACTGAGCCTGGAATTTAACTCCATTTCTGAAGGGAAACACACAGCACAGTTCTCATCCGTGAAACACACTCTGATTTAGAGCAAGAATCACGCTCTTGCTTTCTAAGGGTCTCTAATACAGCAGGAAACGTGACTGTGGTAGGAACAAAATAACGGTGTTTCCTACACATACAGACCATATCTAGGTCAACTCTTCTTCTGAAACTGATACAAACCACAGTTCCATTAACATGCAAGGCTTTCCATTTAAGAGCGTGAAATGTGTGACCTTCGTGAATGATTTAGATTCCTTTGAGCTGAAAAGTGACTGAGTTTACCTGAAAAGATGTCTTGCTTGTAGGAAGACACAGAGCCTGGGATTTAACTCCATTTCTGAAGGGAAAAACACAGCACAGTTCTCATCTATGAAACACACTCTGCTTTAGAGTAAGAAGCACGCTCTTGCTTTCTAGAGTCTATAATAGAGCCAGAAACTTGGAAGTGTGCTCAGAACAAAAGAACAGTGTTTCGTACACATACGGACCACTGCTAGTTCAACTCTGATTCTGAAACTGATACAAACCACAGGTCATCTAACATCCAATGCTTTTCAGTTAAGAGCAAGAAGCGTGTGAGCTACATGAACGATGTAGCTTTGTTTGAGCTGAAAGGTGACTGAGTTTACGTGAAACGAAGTCTTGCTTGTAGAAAGATGCAGAGCCTGTGATTTACCTCCATTTCTAAAAGGGAAACACACAGCACTGTTCTCACAATGAAACACACTCTGCATATAAGAAGAAGCACGTTCTTGCTTTCTAGAGTCTATTATACAGCAGGAAACGAGAGTGTGATCAGAATAAAAGAACGTTGTTTCCTACACATATGGACCATTGGTGGTTCAACTTTGCTTCTGAAACTGATACAAACCACAACTCATCTAACGTCCAATGCTTTTCATTGAAGAGCGAGAACCGTGTGATCTTCGTAAACGATATATTCTTTGGGCTGAAAAGTGACTGCGTTTACAAAAAAATGATGTCTTGCTTGTAGGAATACACAGAGCCTAGAATTTAACTCCATTTCTGAAGGGAAACACACAGCACAGTTCTCATCCATGAAAAACACTTTGCTTTAGAACAAGAAGCACGCTCTTGCTTTCTAAGGGTCTCTAATACAGCAGGAAATGTGAATGTGGTCAGAACAAAATAATGGTGTTTCCTACACTTACGGACCATACCTAGGTCAACTCTTCTCCTGAAACTGATACAAACCACAGTTCCATTAACATGGAATGCTTTCCTTTTAAGAGCGAGAAACATTTGAGCTTCGTGAATGATGTAGCTTCCTTTGAGCTGAAAAGTGACTGAGTTTACCTGAAAAGATGTCTTGCTTGTAGGAAGACACAGAGTCTGGGATTTAACTCCATTTCTGAAGGGAAAAACACAGCACAGTTCTCATCCATGAAACACACTCTGCTTTAGAGCAATAAGCACGCTCTTGCTTTCTAGAGTCCATAATAGAGCCAGAAACTTGAATGTGTCCTCAGAACAAAAGAATGGTGTTTCCTACACATACGGACCATTGCTAGTTCAACTCTGCTTCTGAAACTGATACAAACCACAATTCATCTAACATCGAATGCTTATTAGTTAAGAGCAAGAAACCTGTGAGCTTCGTAAAAGATTTATATTCTTTTGAGCTGAAAAGTGACTGCGTTTACCTGAAAAGATATCTTGCTTGTAGGAAGACACTGAGCCTGGAATTTAACACCATTTCTGAAGGGAAACACACAGCACAGTTCTCATCCATGAAACACACTCTGCTTTAGAGCAAGAAGCACGCTCTTGCTTTAAGAGTCTCTAATACAGCAGGAAACGTGACTGTGGTCAGAAAAAAATAACGGTGTTTTCTACACATACAGACCATATCTAGGTCAACTCTTCTTCTGAAACTGATACAAACCACAGTTGCATTAACATGCAAGGCTTTCCATTTAAGAGTGAGGAACGTGTGATCTTCGTGAAATATGTATCTTCCTTTGAGCTGAAAAGTGACTGAGTTTACCTGAAAAGATGTCTTGCTTGTAAGAAGACACAGAGCCTGGGATTTAACTCCATTTCTGAAGGGAAACACACAGCACAGTTCTCATCCTTGAAACAAATTCTGCTTTAGAGCAAGAAGCGTGCTCTTGCTTTCCAGAGTCTCTAATATAGCCAGAAACTTGAGGGTACTCAGAACAAATAACGGTGTTTCCTACACATACAGACCATTGCTTGTTCAACTCTGATTCTGAAACTGATACAAACCACACGTCCTCTAACATCCAATGCTTTTCAGTTAAGAGCAAGAAGCGTGTGAGCTACGTGAAAGATGTAGCTTTGTTTGAGCTGAAAGGTGACTGAGTTTACGTGAAACGAAGTCTTGCTTGTAGGAAGATGCAGAGCCTGTGATTTAACTCCATTTCTGAAGGGAAACACACAGCACTGTTCTCATGATGAAACACACTCTGCATATAAGAAGAAGCACGCTCTTGCTTTCTAGCGTCTCTAATAGAGCAGGAAACATGAGTTTGCTCAGAAAAAAAGAACGGTGTTTCCTACACATACGGACCATTGCTAGTTCAACTCTGCTTCTGAAACAAATACAAACCACCAGTCATCTAACATCCAATGCTTTTCATTGAAGAGCAAGAACCGTGTGATCTTCGTAAACGATATATTCTTTGGGCTGAAAAGTGACTGCATTTACAAAAAAATGATGTCTTGCTTGTAGGAATACACAGAGCCTAGAATTTAACTCCATTTCTGAAGGGAAACACACAGCACAGTTCTCATCCATGAAACACACTCTGCTTTAGAGCAAGAAGCACGCTCTTGCTTTCTAAGTGTCTCTAATACAGCGGGAAACGAGACTGTGGTCAGAACAAAATAACGGTGTTTCCTACACAAGGACCATATCTAGGTCAACTCTTCTTCTGAAACTGATGCAAACCACAGTTCCATTAACATGCAAGGCTTTCCAGTTAAGTGCGAGAAACGTGTGAGCTTCGTGAACGATGTAGCTTCCTTTGAGCTGAAAAGTGACTGAGTTTACCTGAAAAGATGTCTTGCTTGTAGCAAGACACAGAGCCTGGGATTTAACTCCATTTCTGAAGGGAAAAACACAGCACAGTTCTCATCCATGAAACACACTCTGCTTTAGAGCAAGAAGCACGCTGTTGATTTCTAGAGTCTATAATTGAGCCAGAAACTTGAAAGTGTGCTCAGAACAAAAGAACGGTGTTTCCTAAACATAGGGACCATTGCTAGTTCAACTCTGCTTCAGAAAGTGATACAAACCACATGTAATCTATCATCCAATGTTATTTAGTTAAGAGCAAGAAACGTGTGAGCTTCGTAAACGATTTATATTCATTTGAGCTGAAAAGTGACTGCGTTTACCTGAAATGATGTCTTGCTTGTATGAAGACACAGATGCTGGAATTTAACTCCATTTCTGAAGGGAAACACACAGCACAGTTCTCATCCGTGAAACACACTCTGCTTTAGAGCAAGATGCACGCTCTTGCTTTCTAAGAGTCTCCAATACAGCAGGAAACGTGACTGTTGTCAGAACAAAATAACGGTGTTTCCTACACATATGGACCATATCTAGGTCAACTCTCCTTCTGAAACTTATACAATCCACAGTTCCACTAACATGCAATGCTTTCCAGTTAAGAGCGAGAAACGTGTGAGCTTTGTGAACGATGTAGCTTCCATTGAGCTTAAAAGTGACTGAGTTTACCTGAAAAGATGTCTTGCTTGTAGGAAGACACAGAGCCTGGGATTTAACTCCATTTCTGAAGGAAAACACACAGCACAGTTCTCATCCATGAAACACACTCTGCTTTAGAGCAAGAAGCACGCTCTTGCTTTCTAAGTGTCTCTAATAGAGCGGGAAACGTGACTGTGGTCAGAACAAAATAACGGTGTTTCCTACACAAGGACCATATCTAGGTCAACTCTTCTTCTGAAACTGATACAAACCACCGTTCCATTAACATGCAATGCTTTACAGTTAAGAGCAAGAAACGTGTGAGCTACGTGAACGATGTAGCATTGTTTGAGCTGAAAGATGACTGAGTTTACGTGAAACGAAGTCTTGCTTGTAGGAAGATGCAGAGCCTGTGATTTAACTCCATTTCTGAAGGGAAACACACAGCACTGTTCTCACAATGAAACACACTCTGCATATAAGAAGAAGCACGCTCTTGCTTTCTAGCGTCTCTAATAGAGCAGGAAACATGAGTTTGCTCAGAAAAAAAGAACGGTGTTTCCTACCCATACGGACCATTGCTAGTTCAACTCTGCTTCTGAAACTGATCCAAACCACAAGTCATCTAACATCCAATGCTTTTCAGTGAAGAGCGAGAAACGTGTGATCTTCGTAAACGATTTATATTCATTTAAGCTGAAAAGTGACTGTGTTTACCTGAAACGATGTCTTGCTTGTACGAAGACACTGAGCCTGGAATTTAACTCCATTTCTGAAGGGAAACACACAGCACAGTTCTCATCCGTGAAACACACTCTGATTTAGAGCAAGAATCACGCTCTTGCTTTCTAAGGGTCTCTAATACAGCAGGAAACGTGACTGTGGTAGGAACAAAATAACGGTGTTTCCTACACATACAGACCATATCTAGGTCAACTCTTCTTCTGAAACTGATACAAACCACAGTTCCATTAACATGCAAGGCTTTCCATTTAAGAGCGTGAAATGTGTGACCTTCGTGAATGATTTAGATTCCTTTGAGCTGAAAAGTGACTGAGTTTACCTGAAAAGATGTCTTGCTTGTAGGAAGACACAGAGCCTGGGATTTAACTCCATTTCTGAAGGGAAAAACACAGCACAGTTCTCATCTATGAAACACTCTCTGCTTTAGAGTAAGAAGCACGCTCTTGCTTTCTAGAGTCTATAATAGAGCCAGAAACTTGGAAGTGTGCTCAGAACAAAAGAACAGTGTTTCGTACACATACGGACCACTGCTAGTTCAACTCTGATTCTGAAACTGATACAAACCACAGGTCATCTAACATCCAATGCTTTTCAGTTAAGAGCAAGAAGCGTGTGAGCTACATGAACGATGTAGCTTTGTTTGAGCTGAAAGGTGACTGAGTTTACGTGAAACGAAGTCTTGCTTGTAGAAAGATGCAGAGCCTGTGATTTACCTCCATTTCTAAAAGGGAAACACACAGCACTGTTCTCACAATGAAACACACTCTGCATATAAGAAGAAGCACGTTCTTGCTTTCTAGAGTCTATTATACAGCAGGAAACGAGAGTGTGATCAGAATAAAAGAACGTTGTTTCCTACACATATGGACCATTGGTGGTTCAACTTTGCTTCTGAAACTGATACAAACCACAACTCATCTAACGTCCAATGCTTTTCATTGAAGAGCGAGAACCGTGTGATCTTCGTAAACGATATATTCTTTGGGCTGAAAAGTGACTGCGTTTACAAAAAAATGATGTCTTGCTTGTAGGAATACACAGAGCCTAGAATTTAACTCCATTTCTGAAGGGAAACACACAGCACAGTTCTCATCCATGAAAAACACTTTGCTTTAGAACAAGAAGCACGCTCTTGCTTTCTAAGGGTCTCTAATACAGCAGGAAATGTGAATGTGGTCAGAACAAAATAATGGTGTTTCCTACACTTACGGACCATACCTAGGTCAACTCTTCTCCTGAAACTGATACAAACCACAGTTCCATTAACATGGAATGCTTTCCTTTTAAGAGCGAGAAACATTTGAGCTTCGTGAATGATGTAGCTTCCTTTGAGCTGAAAAGTGACTGAGTTTACCTGAAAAGATGTCTTGCTTGTAGGAAGACACAGAGTCTGGGATTTAACTCCATTTCTGAAGGGAAAAACACAGCACAGTTCTCATCCATGAAACACACTCTGCTTTAGAGCAATAAGCACGCTCTTGCTTTCTAGAGTCCATAATAGAGCCAGAAACTTGAATGTGTCCTCAGAACAAAAGAATGGTGTTTCCTACACATACGGACCATTGCTAGTTCAACTCTGCTTCTGAAACTGATACAAACCACAATTCATCTAACATCGAATGCTTATTAGTTAAGAGCAAGAAACGTGTGAGCTTCGTAAAAGATTTATATTCTTTTGAGCTGAAAAGTGACTGCGTTTACCTGAAAAGATATCTTGCTTGTAGGAAGACACTGAGCCTGGAATTTAACACCATTTCTGAAGGGAAACACACAGCACAGTTCTCATCCATGAAACACACTCTGCTTTAGAGCAAGAAGCACGCTCTTGCTTTAAGAGTCTCTAATACAGCAGGAAACGTGACTGTGGTCAGAAAAAAATAACGGTGTTTTCTACACATACAGACCATATCTAGGTCAACTCTTCTTCTGAAACTGATACAAACCACAGTTGCATTAACATGCAAGGCTTTCCATTTAAGAGTGAGGAACGTGTGATCTTCGTGAAATATGTATCTTCCTTTGAGCTGAAAAGTGACTGAGTTTACCTGAAAAGATGTCTTGCTTGTAAGAAGACACAGAGCCTGGGATTTAACTCCATTTCTGAAGGGAAACACACAGCACAGTTCTCATCCTTGAAACAAATTCTGCTTTAGAGCAAGAAGCGTGCTCTTGCTTTCCAGAGTCTCTAATATAGCCAGAAACTTGAGGGTACTCAGAACAAATAACGGTGTTTCCTACACATACAGACCATTGCTTGTTCAACTCTGATTCTGAAACTGATACAAACCACACGTCCTCTAACATCCAATGCTTTTCAGTTAAGAGCAAGAAGCGTGTGAGCTACGTGAAAGATGTAGCTTTGTTTGAGCTGAAAGGTGACTGAGTTTACGTGAAACGAAGTCTTGCTTGTAGGAAGATGCAGAGCCTGTGATTTAACTCCATTTCTGAAGGGAAACACACAGCACTGTTCTCATGATGAAACACACTCTGCATATAAGAAGAAGCACGCTCTTGCTTTCTAGCGTCTCTAATAGAGCAGGAAACATGAGTTTGCTCAGAAAAAAAGAACGGTGTTTCCTACACATACGGACGATTGCTAGTTCAACTCTGCTTCTGAAACAAATACAAACCACCAGTCATCTAACATCCAATGCTTTTCATTGAAGAGCAAGATCCGTGTGATCTTCGTAAACGATATATTCTTTGGGCTGAAAAGTGACTGCATTTACAAAAAAATGATGTCTTGCTTGTAGGAATACACAGAGCCTAGAATTTAACTCCATTTCTGAAGGGAAACACACAGCACAGTTCTCATCCATGAAACACACTCTGCTTTAGAGCAAGAAGCACGCTCTTGCTTTCTAAGTGTCTCTAATACAGCGGGAAACGAGACTGTGGTCAGAACAAAATAACGGTGTTTCCTACACAAGGACCATATCTAGGTCAACTCTTCTTCTGAAACTGATACAATCCACAGTTCCATTAACATGCAAGGCTTTCCAGTTAAGAGCGAGAAACGTGTGAGCTTCGTGAATGATGTAGCTTCCTTTGAGCTGAAAAGTGACTGAGTTTACCTGAAAAGATATCTTCTTGTAGGAAGACACCGAGCCTGGGATTTAACTCCATTTCTGAAGGAAAACACACAGCACTGTTCTCACGATGCAACACACTCTGCATATAAGAAGAAGCACGCTCTTGCTTTCTACAGTCTCTGATAGAGCAGGAAATTTGAGTGTGCTCAGAACAAAAGAACGGTGTTTCCTACACATACGGACCATATCTAGGTCAACTCTTCTTCTGAAACTGATACAAACCACAGTTCCATTAACATGCAATGCTTTCCAGGTGTGAGCGAGAAACGTGTGAGCTTCGTGAACGATGTAGCTTCCTTTGATCTGAAAAGTGACTGAGTTTACCTGAAATTATGTCTTGCTTGTAGGAAAACACAGAGCCTGGAATTTATCTCCATTTCTGAAGGGAAACACACAGCACAGTTCTCATCCAAGGAACACACTCTGCTTTAGAGCAAGAAGCACGATCTTGCCTTCTACAAGTCTCCAATACAGCAGGAAACATGACTGTGGTCAGAACAAAATAACGGTGTTTCCTACACATACGGACCATATCTAGGGCAACTCTTCTTCTGAAACTGATGCAAACCACAGTTCCATTAACATGCAGTGCTTTCAAGTTAAGAGCGAGAAACGTGTGAGCTTCGTGAACGATGTAGCTTCCTTTGAGCTGAAACGTGGCTGAGTTTACCTGAAAAGATGTCTCACATGTAGGAAGATACAGAGCCTGTGATTTAACTCCATTTCTGAAGGGAAACAAACAGCACTGTTGCACGATGGAACACACTCTGCGTATAGGAAGAAGCACGCTCTTGCTTTCTGGAGTCTCTAATAGAGCAGGAAACATGAGTTTGCTCAGAAAAAAGAACGGTGTTTCCTACACATACGGACCATTGCTAGTTCAACTCTGCTTCTGAAACTAATACAAACCACCTGTCATCTAACATCCAATGCTTTTCAGTGAAGAGTGAGAAACGTGTGATCTTCGTAAACGATTTATATTCATTTGAGCTGAAAAGTGACTGCGTTTACCTGAAATGATGTATTGCTTGTAGGAAGACACTGAGCCTGGAATTTAACTCCATTTCTGAAGGGAAACACACAGCACAGTTCTCATCCATGAAACACACTCTGCTTTAGAGCAAGAAGCACGCTCCTGCCTTCTAAGAGACTCTAATACAGCAGGAAACGTGAGTGTGGTGAGAACAAAATAACGGTGTTTCCTACAAATACGGACCATATCTAGGTCAACTCTTCTTCGGAAACTGATACAAAGCACAGTTCCATTAACATGCAAGGCTTTCCAGTTAAGAGCGAGAAACGTGTGAGCTTCGTGAAAGATGTAGCTTCCTTTGAGCTGAAAAGTGAATGAGTTTACCTGAAAAGATATCTTGCTTGTAGGAAGACACAGAGCCTGGGATTTAACTCCATTTCTTAAGGGAAAAACACAGCACAGTTCTCATCCATGAAACACACTCTGCTTTACAGCAAGAACCACGCTGTTGCTTTCTAGATTCTCTGATAGAGCCAGAAACTTGAGGGTACTCAGAACAAAAGAACGGTGTTTCCTACACATATGGACCATATCTAGGTCAACTCTTCTTCTGAAACTGATACAAACCACAGTTCCTCTTACATCCAATGCTTTCCAGTTAAGAGCGAGAAACGTGTGAGCTTCGTGAACGATGTAGCTTCCTTTGAGCTGAAAAGTGACTGAGTTTACCTGAAAAGATTTCTTGCTTGTAGGAAGACACAGACCCTGGGATTTAACTCCATTTCTGAAGGGAAACACACAGCACAGATCTCTTCCATGAAACAGACTCTGCTTTAGAGTACAAAGCATGCTCTTGCTTTCTAGATACTCTAATAGAGCCAGAAACTTGAGGGTACTCTGAACAAAAGAACGGTGTTTCCTACACATACGGACCATATCTAGGTCAACTCTTCTTCTGAAACTGATGCAAACCACAGTTCCATTAACATGCAAGGCATTCCATTTAAGAGCGAGAAACGTGTGATCTTCGTGAATGATTTAGATTCCTTTGACCTGAAAAGTGACTGAGTTTACCAGAAAAGATATCTTGCTTGTAGGAAGACAAAGAGCCTGGGATTTAACTCCACTTCTGAAGGGAAAAACAAAGCACAGTTCTCATCCATGAAACACACTCTGATTTAGAGCAAGAAGCACACTCTTGCTTTCTCGAGTCTATAATAGAGCCAGAAACTTGAAAGTGTGCTCAGAACAAAAGAACGGTGTTTCCTACACATACGGACCATTGCTAGTTCAACTCTGCTTCTGAAACTGATACAAACCACAGGTCATCTAACATCCAATGCTTTTCAGTTAAGAACAAGAAACGCGTGAGCTTCAAAAATGATTTATATTTATTTGAGCCGAAAAGTGACTGCGTTTACCTGAAATGAAGTCTTGCTTGTAGGAAGACACAGAGCCTTGGATTTAACTCCATTTGTGAAGGGAAACACACAGCACAGTTCTCATCCATGAAACACACACTGCTTTAGAGCAAGAAGCACGCTCTTGCTTTCTAAGGGTCTCTAATACAGCAGGAAACGTGAATGTGTTCAGAACAAAATAACGGTGTTTCCTACACTTACGGACCATACCTAGGTCAACACTTCTTCTGAAACTGATACAAACCACAGTTCCATTTACATGGAATGCTTTCCTGTTAAGAGCGAGAAATGTTTGAGCTTCGGGAATGATGTAGCTTCCTTTGAGCTGAAAAGTGACTGAGTATACCTGAAAAGATGTCTTGCTTGTAGGAAGACACAGAGTCTGGGATTTAACTCCAGTTCTGAAGGGAAAAACACAGCACAGTTCTCATCCATGAAACACACTCTGCTTTAGAGCAATAAGCATGCTGTTGCTTTCTAGAGTCCATAATAGAGCCAGAAACTTGAATGTGTCCTCAGAACAAAAGAACGGTATTTCCTACACATACGGACCATTGCTAGTTCCACTCTACTTCTGAAACTGATACAAACCACAAGTCATCTAACATCCAATGCTTTTCAGTAAAGAGCGAGAAACGTGTGATCTTCGTAAATGATTTATATTCATTTGAGCTGAAAAGTGACTGTGTTTACCTGAAACGATGTCTTGATTGTACGAAGACACTGAGCCTGGAATTTAACTCCATTTCTGAAGGGAAACACACAGCACAGTTCTCATCCATGAAACACACTCTGATTTAGAGCAAGAAGCACGCTCTTGCTTTCTAAGATTCTCTAATACAGCAGGAAACGTGACTGAGGTCAGAACAAAATAACGGTGTTTCCTACACATACAGACCATATCTAGGTCAACTCTTCTTCTGAAACTGATACAAACCACAGTTCCATTAACATGCAAGGCTTTCCATTTAAGAGCGAGAAACGTGTGAGCTTCGTGAAAGATGTAGCTTCCTTTGAGCTGAAAAGTGAATGAGTTTACCTGAAAAGATATCTTGCTTGTAGGAAGACACAGAGCCTGGGATTTAACTCCATTTCTTAAGGGAAAAACACAGCACAGTTCTCATCCATGAAACACACTCTGCTTTACAGCAAGAACCACGCTGTTGCTTTCTAGATTCTCTGATAGAGCCAGAAACTTGAGGGTACTCAGAACAAAAGAACGGTGTTTCCTACACATATGGACCATATCTAGGTCAACTCTTCTTCTGAAACTGATACAAACCACAGTTCCTCTTACATCCAATGCTTTCCAGTTAAGAGCGAGAAACGTGTGAGCTTCGTGAACGATGTAGCTTCCTTTGAGCTTAAAAGTGACTGAGTTTACCTGAAAAGATGTCTTGCTTGTAGGAAGACACAGAGCCTGGGATTTAACTCCATTTCTGAAGGGAAACACACAGCACAGATCTCTTCCATGAAACAGACTCTGCTTTAGAGCACAAAGCATGCTCTTGCTTTCTAGATACTCTAATAGAGCCAGAAACTTGAGGGTACTCTGAACAAAAGAACGGTGTTTCCTACACATGAGGGCAATTGCTAGTTCAACTCTGCTTCTGAAACTGATACAACCAAGAGTCATCTAACATCCAATGCTTTTTAGTTAAGAGCATGAAACGTGTGAGCTTCGTAAACGATTTATATTCATTTGATCTGAAAAGTGACTGCGTTTACCTGAAATTATGTCTTGCTTGTAGGAAGACACAGAGCCTGGAATTTAACTCCATTTCTGAAGGGAAACACACAGCACAGTTTTCATCCATGAAACACACTCTGCTTTAGAGCAAGAAGCACGATCTTGCCTTCTAAGAGTCTCTAATACAGCAGGAAACGTGACTGTGGTCAGAACAAAATAACGGTGTTTCCTACACATACGGACCATATCTAGGTCAACTCTTCTTCTGAAACTGATGCAAACCACAGTTCCATTAACATGCAAGGCTTTCCATTTAAGAGCAAGAAACGTGTGATCTTCGTGAATGATTTAGATTCCTTTGACCTGAAAAGTGACTGAGTTTACCAGAAAAGATATCTTGCTTGTAGGAAGACAAAGAGCCTGGGATTTAACTCCATTTCTGAAGGGAAACACACAGCACAGTTCTCATCCATGAAACACACTCTGCTTTAGAGCAAGAAGCATGCTCTTGCTTTCCAGAGTCTATAATAGTGCCAGAAACTTGAAGGTACTCAGAACCAAATAACGGTGTTTCCTACACATACGGACCATTGATAGGTCAACTCTGCTTCTGAAACTGATACAAACCACAGGTCCTCTAACATCCAATGCTTTAATGTTAAGAGCAGGAAACGTCTGAGCTACGTGAACGATGAAGCTTTGTGTGTGCTAAAAGGTGACTGAGTTTACGTGAAACGAAGTCTTGCTTGTAGGAAGATGCAGAGCCTGTGATTTAACTCCATTTCTGAAGGAAAACACACTGCACTGTTCTCACGATGAAACACACTCTGCGTTTAAGAAGAAGCATGCTCTTGCTTTCTACAGTCTCTAATAGAGCTGGAAACGTGAGTGTGCTCAGAAAAAAAGAACGGTGTTTCCTACACATACGGACCTTAGCTAGTTCAACTCTGCTTCTGAACCTGATACAAACCACAAGTCATCGAACATCCATTGCTTTTCAGTTAAGAGTGAGAAACCTGTGATCTTCGTAAACGATTTATATTCATTTGAGCTGAAATGTGACTGCGTTTTCCTGAAATGATGTCTTGCTTGTAGGAAGATACAGAGCCTGGAATTTAACTCCATTTTTGATGGGAAACACACAGCACAGTTCTCGTCCATGAAACACACTCTGCTTTAGAGCAAGAGGCACACTCTTGCTTTCTAAAAGTCTCTAATACAGCAGGAAACGTGACTGTGGTCAGAACAAAATAACGGTGTTTCCTACACATACGGACCATATCTAGGTCAACTCTTCTTCTGAAACTGATACAAACCACAGTTCCTCTAACATACAATGCTTTCCAGTTAAGAGTGAGAAACGTGTGAGCTTCGTGAACGATGTAGCTTCCTTTGAGCTGAAAAGTGACTGAGTTTACCTGAAAAGATGTCTTGCTTGTAGGAAGACACAGAGCCTTGGATTTAACTCCATTTCTGAAGGGAAACACACAGCACAGTTCTCATCCATGAAACACACTCTGCTTTAGAGCAAGAATCATGCTCTTTCTTTCCAGAGTCTCTTATAGTGCCAGAAATTTGAGGGTACTCAGAACAAAATAACGGTGTTTCCTACACATACGGACCACTGCTAGTTCAACTCTGCTTCTGAAACTGATAAAAACCACAGGTCCTCTAACATCCAATGCTTTAATGTTAAGAGCAAGAAACGTCTGAGCTACGTGAACGATGTAGCTTTGTTTGTGCTGAAAGGTGACTGAGTTTACGTGAAACGAACTCTTGCTTGTAGGAAGATATAGAGCCTGTGATTTAACTCCATTTCTGAAGGGAAACACACAGCACAGATCTCTTCCATGAAACAGACTCTGCTTTAGAGCAAGAAGCACGCTCTTGCTTTCTAGAGTCTGTGATAGAGCAGGAAAAGTGAGTGTGCTCAGAACAAAAGAACGGTGATTCCTACACATACGGACAATATCTAGTTCAACTCTGCTTCTGAAACTGATACAAACCAAGAGTCATCTAACATCGAATGCTTTTTAGTTAAGAGCAAGTAACGTGTGAGCTTCGTTAACGATTTATATTCATTTGAGCTGAAAACTGACTGCGTTTACCTGAAATGATGTTTTGCTTGTAGGAAGACACAGAGCCTGGAATTTAACTCCATTTCTGAAAGGAAACACACACCACATTTCTCATGCATTAAACACACTCAGCTTTAGATCAAGAAACACGCTCTTGCTTTCTAAGAGTCTCTAATAGAGCAGGAAACGTGACTGTGGTCAGAACAAAATAACGGTGTTTCCTACAAATACGGACCATTATCTAGGTCAGCTCTTCTTCTGAAACTGATACAAACCACAGGTCCTCTAACATCCAATGCTTTAATGTTAAGAGCAATAAACGTGTGAACTAAGTGAACGATGTAGCTTTGTTCGTGCTGAAAGGTGACTGAGTTTACGTGAAACGACCTCTTGCTTGTAGGAAGATATAGAGCCTGGGATTTAACTCCATTTCTGAAGGGAAACACACTGCACAGTTCTCATCCATGAAACTCATTCTGCTTTAGAGCAAGAAGCACACTCTTGCTTTCTGGAGTCTCTAATGCAGCAGGTAAAGTGAGTGTGCTCAGAAAAAACGAACTGTGTCCTACATATACGGACCATTGCTAGTTCAACTCTGCTTCTCAAACTGATACAAACCACAGGACATCTAACATCCAATGCTTTTCATTTAAGAGCATGAAAGGTGTGAGCTTCGTGAATGATTTATATTTGTTTGAGCTAAAAGTGACTGCGTTTACCTGAAATGATGTCTTGCTGTAGGAAGACACAGAGCCTGGGATTTAATTCCATTTCGGAAGAGAAACACACAGCACAGTTCTCATCCATGAAACACACTCTGCTTTAGAGCAAGAAGCACACTCTTGCTTTCTAGAGTCTCTAATAAAGCAGGAAACATGAGTGTGCTCAGAATAAAAGAACGGTGTTTCCTACACATACGGACCATATCTAGTTCAACTCTGCCTCTGAAACTGATACAAACCACAGGTCCTCTAACATCCAAAGCTTTTCAGTTAAGGACGACAATCGTGTGAGCTTCGTGAACGATGTAGCTAGATTTGAGCTGAAAATTGACTGAGTTTACCTGAAACGAAGACTTGCTTGTAGGATGATAAACAGCATGGGATTTAACTCCATTTCGGAGGGAAACACACAGCACAGTTCTCATCCATGACACACTCTGCTTTAGAACAAGAAGAACGCTCTTGTTTTTTAGAGTCTCTAATACAGCAGGAAACGTGAGTGTGCTCATAAAAAAAGAACGGTGTTTCCTACACATAAGACCATATCTACTTCAACTCTGCTTCTGAAACTGATACAAAACACAGTTCCTCTAACATACAAAAATTTTCAGTTAAGAGCAAGATACTTGTGAGCTTCGTAAACGATGTAGCTGTGTATGAGCTGAATCGTGCGTGAGTATACCTGAAACGAAGTCTTGCTTGTAGGAATACACAGAGTCTGGGATTTAACTCCATTTCTGAAGGGACACACAGCACAGTTCTCATCCATGAAACTCTTTCTGCTTTAGAGCAAGAAGCATGCTCTTGCTTTATAGAGTCTCTAATAGTACAGGAAACGTGAGTGTGCTCAGACCAAAAGAATGGTGTTTCCTACACACACGGACCATTGCTAGTTCAACTCTGCTTCTGAAACTGATTCAAAACACAGGTTATCTAACATCCAATGCTTTTCAGTTAAGAGCGAGAAACGTGTGAGCTTCGTGAATGATTTATATTCGTTTGAGCTAAAAGTGACTGCGTTTACCTGAAATAATGTCTTTTTTTAGGAAGACACAGAGCCTGGGATTTAACTCCATTTCTGAAGGGAAACACACAGCACAGTTCTCATCCACAAAACACACTGCTTTAGAGCCAGAAGCACGCTCTTGCTTTCTAGAGTCTCTAATAAAGCAGGTAAAGTGAGTGTAGTCAGAACAACAGAACAATGTTTCCTAAGAATACGTTCTATATCTAGTTCAACTCTGCTTATGAAACTGATTACACACCACAGGTCCTCTAACATCCAATTCTTTTCTGTTATGAGCGAGAAACGTGTGAGCTACGTGAACGTTGTAGTTTTGTTTGAGCTGAAAATTGACTGAGTTTACATGAAACGAAGTCATGCTTGTAGGAAGATACAGAGGCTGTGATTTAACTCCATTTTTGAAGGGAAACACACAGTGCAGTTCTCATCCCTGAAACACATTCTGCTTATAGCAAGAAGCATGCTCTTGCTTTTTGGAGTCTCTAATACAGCAGATAAATTGAGTGAGGTCAGAACAAAGAACGGTGTTTCCTACACATACAGACCATATCTAGTTCAACTCTGCTTCTGAAACTGATACAAACCACAGGTCCTCTAACATCCAATGCTTTTCATTTAAGCGGCAGAAAGCTGTGAGCTACTTGAACGATGTAGTTTTGTTTGAGCTGAAAAGTTACTGAGTTTATATGAAAAGAAGTCATGCTTTTGGAATTTACAGAGCCTGTGATTTAACTCTATTTCTGAAGGGAAACACACATCACAGTTCTTATACATGTAACACACTCTGCTTATAGCAATAAGCACGCTCTTGCTTTCTAGAGTCTCTAATACAGCAGGTAAAGTGAGTGTAGTCAGAACAACAGAACGGTTTTTCCTAAAAATACGTTCCATATCTAGTTCAACTCTGCTTCTGAAACTGATTACAAACCACAGGTCCTCTAACATCCAATTCTTTTCTGTTAAGAGCGAGAAACGTGTGAGCTACGTTAACGTTGTAGCTTCGTTTGAGCTGAAAGGTGAATCAGTTTATCTTAAACGAAATCTTGCTTGTAGGAAGACACAGAATGTGGGATTTAACTCCATTTCTGAAGGGAAACACACAGCACAGTTCTCATTCATGAAACACAGTCGGCTTTAGAGCAAGAAGCAAACCCTTGCTTTCTAGAGTCTTATACAGCATGAAACGTGAGTGTGCTCAGAACAAAGAACGGTGTTTCCTACACATACAGACCATGTCTAGTTCAACTCTGCTTCTGAAACTGATACAAACCACAGGTCCTCTAACATCCAATGCTTTTCAGTTAAGAACCAGAAACGTGTGAGATATGTGAATGATTTATATTTGTTTGAGCTAAATGTGACTGCGTTTACCTGAAAAGATATCTTTTTGTAGGAAGACACAGAGCCTGGGATTTAACTCCATTTCTGAAGGGGAACACTCAGCACAGTTGTCATCCATGAAACACACTCTGATTTAGAGCAAGATGCACGCTATTGCTTTCTGGGGCTCTAATAAAGCAGGAAACATGAGTGTGCTCAGAACAAAAGAACGGTGTTTCCTACATATACGGACCATATCTAGTTCAACTCTTCCTCTGAAACTGATACAAACCACAGTTACTGTAACATGCAATGATTTCCAGTTAAGAACGAGAATCGTGTGAGCTTCGTGAACAATATAGCTTCCTTTGAGCTGAAAAGTGACTGAGTTTACCTGAAAAGTTGTCTTGCTTGTAGGAAGACACAGAGCCTGGGATTTATCTCCATTTCTGAAGGGAAACACACAGCACAGTTCTCATCCATGAAACACACTCTGCTTTAGAGCAAGAAGCATGCTCTTGCCTTCTAGATTCTCTAATAGAGCCAGAAACTTGAGTGTGCTCAGAACAAAGAACGGTGTTTCCTACATATACAGACCATATCTAGTTCAACTCTGCTTTTGAAATTGATTCATAGCACAGTTCTTCTAACATCCAAAGCGTTTCAGTTAAGAGCGATAAACATGTGAGCTTCGTGAACGATGTAGCTTTGTTTGAGCTGAAAGGTGACTGAGTTTACCTGAAATGAAGTCTTGCTTGTAGGAAGACACAGGGCCTGGTATTTAACTCCATTTCAGAAGGGAAACACACAGCACAGTTGTCATCCATGTAACACACTCTGCTTTAGAGCAAGAAGCACGCTCTTGCTTTCTAGAGTCTCTAAAACAGAAGGAAACATGAGTGTGCTCAGACCAACAGAACTGTGTTTCCTACACATACCAACCACATCTAGTTCAACTCTGCTTCTGAAACTGATACAAACCACAGGTCGTCTAACATCCAATGCTTTTCAGTTACTAGCGAGAAACGTGTGAGCTCTGTGAATGATGTAGCTTCCTTTGAGCTGAAAAGTTACTGTGTTTACCTGAAACGAAATCTTGTTTGTAGGAAGACACAGCACCGAGGATTTAACGCCATTTCTGAGGGAAACACACAGCACAGTTATCGTCCATGAAACACACTCTGCTTTAGAGCAAGAACCAAGCTCTTGCTTTCTAGAATCTCTAATACAGCAGGAAAGATGAGTGTGCTAAGAAAAAAGAAAGGTGTTTCCAACATATACGGTCCTTATCTAGTTCAACTCTGCTTCTGAAACTGATACAAACCAAAGGTCCTCTAACAAACAAAGCTTTTCAGTCAAGGGCGACAAACGTGTTAGCTTCGTGAACGATGTAGCTACATTTGAGCTGAAAAGTGACTGAGTTTAGCTGAAAGGAAGACTTGCTTGTAGGAAGATACACAGCCTGGGATTTAACTCCATTTCTGAAGGGAAAAACACAGCACAGTTCTCATCCCTGAAACACATTCTGCTTATAGCAAGAAGCATGCTCTTGCTTTTTGGAGTCTCTAATACAGCAGATAAATTGAGTGAGGTCAGAACAAAGAACGGTGTTTCCTACACATACAGACCATATCTAGTTCAACTCTGCTTCTGAAACTGATACAAACCACAGGTCCTCTAACATCCAATGCTTTTCATTTAAGCGGCAGAAAGCTGTGAGCTACTTGAACGATGTAGTTTTGTTTGAGCTGAAAAGTTACTGAGTTTATATGAAAAGAAGTCATGCTTTTGGAATTTACAGAGCCTGTGATTTAACTCTATTTCTGAAGGGAAACACACATCACAGTTCTTATACATGTAACACACTCTGCTTATAGCAATAAGCACGCTCTTGCTTTCTAGAGTCTCTAATACAGCAGGTAAAGTGAGTGTAGTCAGAACAACAGAACGGTTTTTCCTAAAAATACGTTCCATATCTAGTTCAACTCTGCTTCTGAAACTGATTACAAACCACAGGTCCTCTAACATCCAATTCTTTTCTGTTAAGAGCGAGAAACGTGTGAGCTACGTTAACGTTGTAGCTTCGTTTGAGCTGAAAGGTGAATCAGTTTATCTTAAACGAAATCTTGCTTGTAGGAAGACACAGAATGTGGGATTTAACTCCATTTCTGAAGGGAAACACACAGCACAGTTCTCATTCATGAAACACAGTCGGCTTTAGAGCAAGAAGCAAACCCTTGCTTTCTAGAGTCTTATACAGCATGAAACGTGAGTGTGCTCAGAACAAAGAACGGTGTTTCCTACACATACAGACCATGTCTAGTTCAACTCTGCTTCTGAAACTGATACAAACCACAGGTCCTCTAACATCCAATGCTTTTCAGTTAAGAACCAGAAACGTGTGAGATATGTGAATGATTTATATTTGTTTGAGCTAAATGTGACTGCGTTTACCTGAAAAGATATCTTTTTGTAGGAAGACACAGAGCCTGGGATTTAACTCCATTTCTGAAGGGGAACACTCAGCACAGTTGTCATCCATGAAACACACTCTGATTTAGAGCAAGATGCACGCTATTGCTTTCTGGGGCTCTAATAAAGCAGGAAACATGAGTGTGCTCAGAACAAAAGAACGGTGTTTCCTACATATACGGACCATATCTAGTTCAACTCTTCCTCTGAAACTGATACAAACCACAGTTACTGTAACATGCAATGATTTCCAGTTAAGAACGAGAATCGTGTGAGCTTCGTGAACAATATAGCTTCCTTTGAGCTGAAAAGTGACTGAGTTTACCTGAAAAGTTGTCTTGCTTGTAGGAAGACACAGAGCCTGGGATTTATCTCCATTTCTGAAGGGAAACACACAGCACAGTTCTCATCCATGAAACACACTCTGCTTTAGAGCAAGAAGCATGCTCTTGCCTTCTAGATTCTCTAATAGAGCCAGAAACTTGAGTGTGCTCAGAACAAAGAACGGTGTTTCCTAAATATACAGACCATATCTAGTTCAACTCTGCTTTTGAAATTGATTCATAGCACAGTTCTTCTAACATCCAAAGCGTTTCAGTTAAGAGCGATAAACATGTGAGCTTCGTGAACGATGTAGCTTTGTTTGAGCTGAAAGGTGACTGAGTTTACCTGAAATGAAGTCTTGCTTGTAGGAAGACACAGAGCCTGGTATTTAACTCCATTTCAGAAGGGAAACACACAGCACAGTTGTCATCCATGTAACACACTCTGCTTTAGAGCAAGAAGCACGCTCTTGCTTTCTAGAGTCTCTAAAACAGAAGGAAACATGAGTGTGCTCAGACCAACAGAACTGTGTTTCCTACACATACCAACCACATCTAGTTCAACTCTGCTTCTGAAACTGATACAAACCACAGGTCGTCTAACATCCAATGCTTTTCAGTTACTAGCGAGAAACGTGTGAGCTCTGTGAATGATGTAGCTTCCTTTGAGCTGAAAAGTTACTGTGTTTACCTGAAACGAAATCTTGTTTGTAGGAAGACACAGCACCGAGGATTTAACGCCATTTCTGAGGGAAACACACAGCACAGTTATCGTCCATGAAACACACTCTGCTTTAGAGCAAGAACCAAGCTCTTGCTTTCTAGAATCTCTAATACAGCAGGAAAGATGAGTGTGCTAAGAAAAAAGAAAGGTGTTTCCAACATATACGGTCCTTATCTAGTTCAACTCTGCTTCTGAAACTGATACAAACCAAAGGTCCTCTAACAAACAAAGCTTTTCAGTCAAGGGCGACAAACGTGTTAGCTTCGTGAACGATGTAGCTACATTTGAGCTGAAAAGTGACTGAGTTTAGCTGAAAGGAAGACTTGCTTGTAGGAAGATACACAGCCTGGGATTTAACTCCATTTCTGAAGGGAAAAACACAGCACAGTTCTCATCCATGAAAAACCCAATGCTTTAGAGCAAGAAGCACCCTCTTGCTTTCTAGAGTCTCTAATACAACAGGAATTGTGAGTGTACTCAGAACAAAAGAATGGTGTTTCCTACACATATGGACCATATCTAGTTCAACTCTGCTTCTGAAAATGATACAAACCACAGGTCCTCTAACATCCAATGCGTGTCAGTTAAGAAGAAAATATGTGAGATTTGTGATTAATGTAGCTCCTTTGAGCTGAAAAGTGACTATACTTTTCCTGAAACGAAGTCTGGCATGTAGGAAGACACAGAGCCTGGGATTTAACTGCATTTCTGAAGGTAAACACACAGCACAGTTCTCATCCATGAAACACACTCTGCTTTATACCAAAAAGTATGCTCTTGCTTTCTAGAGTCTCTAATACAGAAGGAAACATGAGTAGGCTCTGACAAAAAGAACTGTGTTTCCTACACATTCGGACCATATCTAGTACAACTCTGGCTCTGAAACTGATACAAGCCATAGGTCCTCTAATATCCAATGCATTTCAGTTCAGAGCAAGAAACGTGAGAGCTCTGTGAATGATGTAGTTTCCTTTGAGCTGAAAAGTTACTGCCTTTACCAGAAATGAATTCTTGCTTGTATGAAGACACAGAGCCTGGGATTGAACCCCATTTCTGAGGGAAAGACAAAGCACAGTTCTCATCCATGAATCACACTCTGCTTTAGAGCAAGAAGAATGCTCTTGCCTTCTAGAGTCTCTAATACGGCAGGAAACGTGAGAGTGCTCAGAAAAAAAGACGGTGTTTCCTACACATCCGGTCTATATCTAGTTCAAATCTGATTCTGAAACTGATACAAACCACAGGTCGTCTAACATCCAATGCTTGTCAGTTCAGAAGAGAAATGTGTGAGCTTCACGAACGATGCAGGTCCTTTGAGCTGAAAAGTGACTACCCTTACCTGAAACGAAGTATTGCTTCTAGGAAGACATTGCGGCGGGGATTTAACTCCATTTCTGAAGGGAAACACACATCACAGTTCTCATACATGGAACACACTCTGCTTTAGAGCAATAAGCACGCTCTTGCATTCTATAGTCTCTAATACTTCAGGAAACATGAGTGTACTCAGAACAAAAGAACGTTGTTTCCTACACATATGGACCATATCTATTTCAACTCTGCTTCTGAAAATGATACAAACCACATGTCCTCTAACATCCAATGCGTGTCAGTTAAGAAGAGAAATGTGTGAGATTCGTGATCAATGTAGCTCCTTTGAGCTGAAAGGTGACTGTACTTTTCCTGAAATGAAGTCTTGATTGTAGGAAGACACAGAGCATGGGATTTAACTGCATTTCTGAAGGGAAACACACAGCACAGTTCTCATCCATGAAACACACTCTGCTTTAGAGCAAGAAGCATGTTCTTGCTTTCTAGATTCTCTAATAGAGCCAGAAACTTGAGTGTGCTCAGAACAAAGAACGGTGTTTCCTACACATACAGACCATATCTAGTTCAACTCTGCTTTTGAAATTGATTCAAACCACAGTTCTTCTAACATCAAAAGCTTTTCAGTTAAGAGCGATAAACATGTGAGCTTCGTGAACGATGTAGCTTTGTTTGAGCTGAAAGGTGACTGAGTTTACCTGAAATGAAGTCTTGTGTAGGAAGACACAGAGCCTGGTATTTAACTCCTTTTCAGAAGGGAAACACACAGCACAGTTGTCATCAATGTAACACACTCTGCTTTAGAGCAAGAAGCATGCTCTTGCTTTCTAGAGTCTCTAAAACAGAAGGAAACATGAGTGTGCTCAGACCAACAGAACTGTGTTTCCTACACATACCAACCACATCTAGTTCAACTCTGCTTCTGAAACTGATACAAACCACAGGTCGTCTAACATCCAATGCTTTTCAGTTACTAGCAAGAAACGTGTGAGCTCTGTGAATGATGTAGCTTCCTTTGAGCTGAAAAGTTACTGTGTTTACCTGAAACGAAATCTTGTTTGTAGGAGGACACAGCACCGAGGATTTAACGCCATTTCTGAGGGAAACACACAGCACAGTTATCGTCCATGAAACACACTCTGCTTTAGAGCAAGAACCAAGCTCTTGCATTCTGGATCTCTAATACAGCAAAAACATGAGTGTGCTAAGAAAAAAGAAAGGTGTTTCCAACATATACGGTCCTTATTTAGTTCAACTCTGCTTCTGAAACTGATACAAACCAAAGGTCCTCTAACAAACAAAGCTTTTCAGTCAAGGGCGACAAACGTGTGAGCTTCGTGAAGGATGTAGCTACATTTGAGCTGAAAAGTGACTGAGTTTACCTGAAAGGAAGACTTGCTTGTAGGAAGATACACAGCCTGGGATTTAACTCCGTTTCTGAAGGGAAAAACACAGCACAGTTCTCATCCATGAAAAACCCAATGCTTTAGAGCAAGAAGCACCCTCTTGCATTCTAGAGTCTCTAATACAACAGGAATTGTGAGTGTACTCAGAACAAAAGATTGGTGTTTCCTACACATATGGACTATATCTAGTTCAACTCTGCTTCTGAAAATGATACCAACCACAGGTCCTCTAACATCCAATGCGTGTCAGTTAAGAAGAAAATATGTGAGATTTGTGATTAATGTAGCTCCTTTGAGCTGAAAAGTGACTATACTTTTCCTGAAACGAAGTCTTGCATGTAGGAAGACACAGAGCCTGGGATTTAACTGCATTTCTGAAGGTAAACACACAGCACAGTTCTCATCCATGAAACACACTCTGCTTTATACCAAAAAGTATGCTCTTGCTTTCTAGAGTCTCTAATACAGAAGGAAACATGAGTATGCTCTGACAAGAAGAACTTTGTTTCCTACACATTCGGACCATATCTAGTACAACTCTGGCTCTGAAACTGATACAAGCCATAGGTCCTCTAATATCCAATGCATTTCAGTTCAGAGCAAGAAACGTGAGAGCTCTGTGAATGATGTAGTTTCCTTTGAGCTGAAAAGTTACTGCCTTTACCAGAAATGAATACTTGCTTGTATGAAGACACAGAGCCTGGGATTGAACCCCATTTCTGAGGGAAAGACAAAGCACAGTTCTCATCCGTGAATCACACTCTGCTTTAGAGCAAGAAGAATGCTCTTGCTTTCTAGAGTCTCTAATACGGCAGGAAACGTGAGAGTGCTCAGAAAAAAAGACGGTGTTTCCTACACATCCGGTCTATATCTAGTTCAAATCTGCTTCTGAAACTGATACAAACCACAGGTCCTCTAACATACAATGCTTGTCAGTTCAGAAGAGAAATGTGTGAGCTTCGCGAACGATGCAGGTCCTTTGAGCAGAAAAGTGACTTACCTGAAATGAAGTATCGCTTGTAGGAAGACATTGAGCCGGGGATTTAACTCCATTTCGAAAGGGAAACACACATCACAGTTCTCATACATGGAACACACTCTGCTTTAGAGCAATAAGCACGCTCTTGCATTCTATAGTCTCTAATACTTCAAGAACCATGAGTGTACTCAGAACAAAAGAACGTTGTTTCCTACACATATGGACCATATCTATTTCAACTCTGCTTCTGAAAATGATACAAACCACAGGTCCTCTAACATCCAATGCGTGTCAGTTAAGAAGAGAAATGTGTGAGATTCGTGATGAAGTCTTGATTGTAGGAAGACACAGAGCCTGGGATTTAACTGCATTTCTGAAGGGAAACACACAGCACAGTTCTCATCCATGAAACACACTCTGCTTTAGAACAAGAAGTATGCTCTTGCTTTCTAGAGTCTCTAAAACAGAATTAAACATGAGTGTGCTCATACCAACAGACCTGTGTTACCTACACATTCGGACCGTATCTAGTAAAACTATGCTTCTGAAACTGATGCAAACCACAGATCCTCTCACATCCAATGCTTTTCATTTAAGAGCGAGAAACGTGTGACCTCTGCGAACTATGTAGCTTCCTTGGAGCTGAAAATTTACTGGATTTACCTGAAATGAAATCTTGCTTGTAGGAAGACACTGAGCATAGGATTTAACTCCATTTCTGAGGGAAACACATAGCACAGTTCTCATTCATGACTCACAGTGTGCTTTAGAGCAAGAACCAAGCTCTTCCTTTCTAGAGTCTCTAATACAGCAGGAAAAGTGTTTGTGCTCAGAAAAAAGAACAGTGTTCCCTACATATACGGACCATATCTAGTTCAACTCTTCTTCTGAAACTTATACAAACCACAGGTCCTCTAACATCCAATGCTTGTCAGTTAAGAAGAGAAACGTGAGAGTTTCTTGATTAATGTAGGACCTTTGAATTGAAAAGTGACTACCCTTACCTGAAACGAAGTATTGCTTGTAGGAAGGCATTGCGGCAGGGATTTAACTCCATTTCAGAAGGGAAACAAACAGCACAGTTGTCTTCCATGTAACACACTCTGCTTTAGAGAAAGAAGCACGCTCTTGCTTTCTAGAGTCTCTAAAACAGAAGGAAACATGAGTGTGCTCAGACCAACAGAACTGTGTTTCCTACACATACCAACCACATCTAGTTCAACTCTGCTTCTGAAACTGATACAAACCACAGGTCGTCTAACATCAAATGCTTTTCAGTTAATAGCGAGAAACGTGTGAGCTCTGTGAATGATGTAGCTTCCTTTGAGCTCTTGCTTTCTAGAATCTCTAATACAGCAGGAAACATGAGTGTGCTAAGAAAAAAGAAAGGTGTTTCCAACATATACGGTCCGTATCTAGTTCAACTCTGCTTCTGAAACTGATACAAACCACAGGTCCTCTAACATACAAATCTTTTCAGTCAAGGGCGACAAACGTGTGAGCTTCGTACTCAGAACAAAAGAATGGTGTTTCCTACACATATGGACCATATCTAGTTCAACTCTGCTTCTGAAAATGATACAAACCTCAGGTCCTCTAACATCCAATGCGTGTCAGTTAAGAAGAGAAATGTGTGAGCTTCTTGATCAATGTAGTTCCTTTGAGCTGAAAAGTGACTACCCTTCCCTGAAAGGAAGTCTTGCTTGTAGGAAGACACAGATCATGGGATTTAACTCCATTTCTGAAGGGAAAAACACAGCACAGTGATCATCCTTGAAACACACTCTGATTTAGAGCAAGAAGCACCCTCTTGCATTCTAGAGTCTCTAATAAAACAGGAAACGAGAGTGTACTCAGAACAAAAGAAAGGTGTTTCCTACACATATGGACCATATCTATTTCAACTCTGCTTCTGAAATGATACAAACCACAGGTCCTCTAACATCCAATGCGTGTCAGTTAAGAAGAGAAATGTGTGAGATTCGTGATCAATGTAGCTCCTTTGAGCTGAAAAGTGACTATAGTTTTCCTGAAACGAAGTCTTGATTGTAGGAAGACATAGAGCCTGGGATTTAACTGCATTTCTGAAGGGAAACACACAGCACAGTTCTCATCCATGAAACACACTCTGCTTTAGAACAAGAAGTATGCACTTGCTTTCTAGAGTCTCTAAAACAGAAGGAAACATGAGTGTGCTCTGACAAAAACAACTGTGTTTCCTACACATTCGGACCATATCTAGTACACCTCTGCTTCTGAAACTGATACAAACCGCAGTTCTTCTAACATACAAAGCTTTTCAGATAATAGCGAGAAACGTGAGAGTTCTGTGAATGATGTAGCTTCCTTTGAGCTAAAAAGTTACTGTCTTTACCTGAAACGAAATCTTGCTTGTAGGAAGACACAGCACCGAGGATTTAACTCCATTTCTGAGAGAAACACACAGCACAGTTCTCGTCCATGAAACACACTCTGCTTTAGAGCAAGAACCAAGCTCTTGCTTTCTAGAATCTCTAATACAGCAGGAAACATGAGTGTGCTAAGAAAAAAGAAAGGTGTTTATAACATATACTGTCCGTATCTAGTTAAACTCTGCTTTTGAAACTGATACAAACCACAGGTCCTCTAACATGCAAAGCTTTTCAGTCAAGGGCGACAAACGTGTGAGCTTCGTGAACGATAAAGCTACATTTAAGCTGAAAAGTGACTGGGTTTACCTGAAACGAAGACTTGCTTGTAGGAAGATACACAGCCTGGGATTTAACTCCATTTCTGAAGGGAAACACACAGCACAGTTCTCATCCATGAAACACACTCTGCTTTAGAGCAAGAAGCACGCTCTTGCTTTCTAGAGTCTATAATAGAGCCAGAAATATGAAAGTGTGCTCAGAATAAAAGAACTGGGTTTCCTACACACACGGACCATATCTAGTTCAACTCTGCTCCTGAAACAGATACAAACCACAGGTCCTCTAACATCCAATGCTTTTCAGTTAAGAGCGAGAAACCTGTGAGCTTCGTAAACGATATATACTCATTTGAGCTGAAAAGTGACAGCGTTTACATGAAATGATGACTTGCTTGAAGGAAGACACAGCGCCTGGGATTTAACTCCATTTCTGAAGGGAAACACACAGCGCAGTTCTCATCCATGAAACACACTCTGCTTTAGAGCACGGAGCATGCCCTTGCTTTCTAGAGTCTCTAATAGAGCCAGAAACTTGAGGGTACTCTGAACAAAAGTACGGTTTTTCCGACACATACCGACCATAGCTAGTTCAACTCTGCTTCTGAAACTGATACAAACCACAAGTCATCTAACATCCAATGCTATTCAGTTAAGAGCGAGAAACGTGTGATCTTTGTAAACGATTTATATTCATTTGAGCTGAAAAGTGACTGCGTTACCTGAAATGATGTCTTGCTTGTAGGAAGACATTGAGCCTGGAATTTAACTCCATTTCGGAAGGGAAACACACAGCACAGTTCTCATCCATGAAACACACTCTCCTATAGAGCAAGAAGCACACTCTTTCTTTGTAAGAGTCTCAAATACAGCAGGAAACGTGACTGTGGTCAGAACAAAATAACGGTGTTTACTACACATACGGACCATATCTAGGTGAACTCTCCTTCTGAAACTGATACAAACCACAGTTCCTCTAACATGCAATGCTTTCCAGTTAAAATCGAGAAACGTGTGAGCATCGTGAACGATGTAGCTTCCTTTGATCTGAAAAGTGACTGAGTTTACCTGAAAAGATGTCTTGCTTGTAGGAAGATTCAGAGCCTGGGATTTAACTCCATTTCTGAAGTGAAACACAAAGCACAGTTTTCATCTATGAAACACACTCTGCTTTAGAGCACGAAGCAGGCTCTTGCTTTCTAGAGTCTCTAATAGATCCAGAAACTTGAGGGTACTCTGAACAAAAGAACGGAGTTTCCTACACATATGGACCATAGCTAGTTCAACCCTGCTCTGAAACTGATAGAAACCATAAGTCATCTAACATCCAATGCTATTCAGTTAAGAGTGAGAAACGTGTGATCTTTGTAAACGATTTATATTCATTCGAGCTGAAAAGTGACTGCGTTACCTCAAATGATGTCCTGCTTTTAGGAAGACATTGAGCCTGGAGTTTAACTCCATTTCTGAAGGGAAACACACAGCACACTTCTCATCCATGAAAAACACTCTGCTTTAGAGCAAGAAGCACATTCTTGCTTTCTAAGAGTCTCTAATAGAGCAGGAAACGTGACTGTGGTCAGAACAAAACAAAGGGCTTATCTACGCCTACGGACCATATCGAGGTCAACTCCTCTTCTGAAACGGATACAAACCACAGTTCCATTAACATG
Source organism: Onychomys leucogaster (assembly GCA_949786385.1). Classification (NCBI taxonomy): domain Eukaryota; kingdom Metazoa; phylum Chordata; class Mammalia; order Rodentia; family Cricetidae; genus Onychomys; species Onychomys leucogaster. Next base: position 234,795 of record CATKUP010000009.1, on the reverse strand, counting down.
CAAAGCTTTCCTGTTAAGAGCGAGAAACGTGTGAACTATGTGAGCGATGTAGCTTCCTTTGAGCTGAAAAGTGACTGAGTTTACCTGAAAAGATGTCTTGCGTGTAGGAAGACACAGAGCCTGGGATTTAACACCATTTCTGAAGGGAAAAACAGAGCACAGTTCTCATCCATGGAACACACTCTGCTGTAGAGCAAGAAGCATGCTCTTGCTTTCTAGAGTCTATAATAGAGCCAGAAACTTGAAAGTGTGCTCATAATAAAAGAACTGTGTTTCCTACACACACGGATCATATCTAGTTCAACTCTGCTCCTGAAACTGATACAAACCACAGGTCCTCTAACATCCAATGCTTTTCAGTTAAGAGCGAGAAACGTGTGAGCTTCTTAAATGATTTATATTCATTTGAGCTGAAAAGTGACAGGGTTTTCGTAAAATGATGACTTGCTTGTAGGAAGACACAGAGCCTGGGATTTAGCTCCATTTCTGAAGGGAAACACACAGCACAGTTCTCATCCATGAAACACACTCTCCTATAGAGCAAGAAGCACACTCTTTCTTTGTAAGAGTCTCAAATAGAGCAGGAAACGTGACTGTGGTCAGAACAAAATAACGGTGTTTACTACACATACGGACCATATATAGGTCAACTCTCCTTCTGAAACTGATACAAACCACAGTTCCTCTAACATGCAATGCTTTCCAGTTAAGATCGAGAAACGTGTGAGCTTCGTGAACGATGTAGCTTCCTTTGAGCTGAAAAGTGACTGAGTTTACCTGAAAAGATGTCTTGCTTGTAGGAAGACACAGAGCCTGGGATTTAACTCCATTTCTGAAGTGAAACACAAAGCACAGTTCTCATCCATGACACACTCTGCTTTAGACTACGAAACAGGCTCTTGCTTTCTAGAGTCTCTAATAGATCCAGAAACTTGAGGGTACTCTGAACAAAAGAACGGTGTTTCCTACACATATGGACCATAGCTATTTCAACCCTGCTTCTGAAACTGTTAGAAACCACAAGTCATCTAACATCCAATGCTATTCACTTACGAGCTAAAAACATGTGAGCTTCGTAAATGATTTATATTCATTTGAGCTGAAAAGTGACTGCCTTTACATCAAACGATGTCTTGCTTGTAGGAAGACATTGAGCCTGGAATTTAACTCCATTTCTGAAAGGAAACACACAGCACAGTTCTCATCCATGAAACACACTTCGCTTTAGAGCAAGAAGCACACTCTAGCTTTCTATGAGTCTGTAATACAGCAGGAAAAGTGTCTGTGGTCAGACCAAAATAAACGTATTTCATACACATACGGACCATATCTAGGTCAACTCTACTTCTGAAACTGATACAAAGCACAGTACCGTTAACATGCAATGCTTTTCAGTTAAGAGCGAGAAACTTGTGAGCTTCGTAAACGATTTATATTCATTTGAGCTGAAAAGTGACAGCGTTTACCTGAAATGATGACTTGCTTGTAGGAAGACACAGCGCCTGGGATTTAACTCCATTTCTGAAGGGAAACACACAGCACAGTTCTCATCCATGAAACACACTCTGCTTTAGAACACGGAGCATGCTCTTGCTTTCTAGAATCTCTAATAGAGCCAGAAAATGGAGGGTCCTCTGAACAAAAGAACGGTGTTTCCTACACATACCGACCATAGGTAGTTCAACTCTGCTTCTGAAACTGATACAAACCACAAGTCATCTAACATCCAATGCTATTCAGTTAAGAGTGAGAAACGTGTGATCTTTGTAAACGATTTATATTCCTTTGAGCTGAAAAGTGACTGCGTTACCTGAAATGATGTCCTGCTTGTAGGAAGACATTGAGCCTGGAGTTTAACTCCATTTCTGAAAGGAAACACACAGCACAGTTCTCATCCATGAAACACACTCTGCTTTAGAGCAAGAAGCACACTCTTTCTTTGTAAGAGTCTCAAATAGTGCAGGAAACGTGACTGTGGTCAGAACAAAATAACGGTGTTTACTACACATACGGACCATATCTAGGTCAACTCTCCTTCTGAAACTGATACAAACCACAGTTCCTCTAACATGCAATGCTTTCCAGTTAAGATCGAGAAACGTGTGAGCTTCGTGAACGATGTAGCTTCCTTTGAGCTGAAAAGTGACTGAGTTTACCTGAAAAGATGTCTTGCTTGTAGGAAGACACAGAGCCTGGGATTTAACTCCATTTCTGAAGTGAAACACAAAGCACAGTTCTCATCCATGACACACTCTGCTTTAGACTACGAAACAGGCTCTTGCTTTCTAGAGTCTCTAATAGATCCAGAAACTTGAGGGTACTCTGAACAAAAGAACGGTGTTTCCTACACATATGGACCATAGCTATTTCAACCCTGCTTCTGAAACTGTTAGAAACCACAAGTCATCTAACATCCAATGCTATTCACTTACGAGCAAAAAACATGTGAGCTTCGTAAATGATTTATATTCATTTGAGCTGAAAAGTGACTGCCTTTACATCAAACGATGTCTTGCTTGTAGGAAGACATTGAGCCTGGAATTTAACTCCATTTCTGAAAGGAAACACACAGCACAGTTCTCATCCATGAAACACACTTCGCTTTAGAGCAAGAAGCACACTCTTGCTTTCTATGAGTCTGTAATACAGCAGGAAAAGTGTCTGTGGTCAGACCAAAATAAACGTATTTCATACACATACGGACCATATCTAGGTCAACTCTACTTCTGAAACTGATACAAAGCACAGTTCCGTTAACATGCAATGCTTTTCAGTTAAGAGCGAGAAACTTGTGAGCTTCGTAAACGATTTATATTCATTTGAGCTGAAAAGTGACAGCGTTTACCTGAAATGATGACTTGCTTGTAGGAAGACACAGCGCCTGGGATTTAACTCCATTTCTGAAGGGAAACACACAGCACAGTTCTCATCCATGAAACACACTCTGCTTTAGAACACGGAGCATGCTCTTGCTTTCTAGAATCTCTAATAGAGCCAGAAAATGGAGGGTCCTCTGAACAAAAGAACGGTGTTTCCTACACATACCGACCATAGGTAGTTCAACTCTGCTTCTGAAACTGATACAAACCACAAGTCATCTAACATCCAATGCTATTCAGTTAAGAGTGAGAAACGTGTGATCTTTGTAAACGATTTATATTCCTTTGAGCTGAAAAGTGACTGCGTTACCTGAAATGATGTCCTGCTTGTAGGAAGACATTGAGACTGGAGTTTAACTCCATTTCTGAAAGGAAACACACAGCACAGTTCTCATCCATGAAACACACTCTGCTTTAGAGCAAGAAGCAAGCTCTTGCTTTCTAAGAGTCTCTAATAGAGCAGAAAACGTGACTGTTTTCAGAACAAAATAATGGTGTTTCCTACACATACGGACCTTATGTAGGTCAACTCTTCTTCTAAAACTGATACAACCCACAGTTCCTCTAATATGCAATGCCTTCCAGGTAAGAGCGAGAAACTTGTGAGCCTTGTGAACGATGTAGCTTTGTTTGAGCTGAAAGGTTACTGACTTTACGTGAAACAAAGTCTTGCATGTAGGAAGATACAGAGCCTGTGATTTAATTCCATTTCTGAAGGGAAACACACAGCACAGTTCTCATCCATGAAACACACTCTGCGTTAGAGCACGAAGCATGCTCTTGCTTTCTAGAGTCTCTAATAGAACCAGAAACATGAGAGTGCTCTGAACAAAATAACGGTGTTTCCAACATATACGGACCATTGCTAGTTCAACTGCGCTTCTGAAACTGATACAAACCACAAGTCATCTAACATCCAATGCTTTTCAGTTAAGAGCAAGAAACGTGTGAGCTTCGTAAACGATTTATATTCATTTGAGATGAAAAGTGACTGCGTTTACCTGAAATGATGTCTTGCTTGTAGGAAGACACAGAGCCTGGAATATAACTCCATATCTGAAGGGAAACACACAGCACAGTTCTCATCCATGAAACACACTCTGCTTTAGAGCAAGAAGCACACTCTTGCTTTCTAAGAGTCTCTAATACAGCATGAAACGTGTCTGTGGTCAAAACAAAATAATGGTGTTTCCTACACATACGGACCATAGCTAGTTCAAAATCTGCTCCTGAAACTGATACAAACCACAGGTCCTCTAAAATCCAATGCTTTTCAGGTAAGAGCGAGAAACCTGTTAGCTTCGTAAATGATTTATATTCATTTGAGCTGAAAAGTGACAGCGTTTACCTGAAAGGATGACTTGCTTTTAGGAAGACCCAGAGCCTGGGATTTAACTCCATTTCGGAAGGGAAACACACAGCACAATTCTCATCCATGAAACACACTCTGCTTTAGAGCAAGAAGCACGCTTTGCTTTCTAGAGTCTATAATAGAGCCAGAAACTTGAGGGTACTCTGAAAAAAATAAAGGTTTTTCCTACACATACCGACCATAGCTAGTTCAACTCTGTTTCTGAAACTGATACAAACCACAAGTCATCTAACATCTCTTGCTTTTCAGTTAAGAGCAAAAAACAGGTGAGCTTCGTAAATGATTTATATTCATTTGAGCTGAAAAGTTACTGCCTTTACATTAAACGATGTCTTGCTTGTAGGAAGACATTTAGCCTGCAATGTAACTCCATTTCTGAAGGGAAACACACAGCACAGTTCTCATCCATGAAACACACTCTGCTTTAGAACAAGAAGCACGCTTTGCTTTCTAGAGTCTATAATAGAGCCAGAAATATGAAAGTGTGCTCAGAATAAAAGAACTGGGTTTCCTACACACACGGACCATATCTAGTTCAACTCTGCTCCTGAAACTGATACAAACCACAGGTCCTCTAACATCCAATGCTTTTCAGTTAAGAGCGAGAAACCTGTGAGCTTCGTAAACGATATATATTCATTTGAGCTGAAAAGTGACAGCGTTTACATGAAATGATGACTTGCTTGAAGGAAGACACAGCGCCTGGGATTTAACTCCATTTCTGAAGGGAAACACACAGCGCAGTTCTCATCCATGAAACACACTCTGCTTTAGAGCACGGAGCATGCCCTTGCTTTCTAGAGTCTCTAATAGAGCCAGAAACTTGAGGGTACTCTGAACAAAAGTACGGTTTTTCCTACACATACCGACCATAGCTAGTTCAACTCTGCTTCTGAAACTGATACAAACCACAAGTCATCTAACATCCAATGCTATTCAGTTAAGAGCGAGAAACGTGTGATCTTTGTAAACGATTTATATTCATTTGAGCTGAAAAGTGACTGCGTTACCTGAAATGATGTCTTGCTTGTAGGAAGACATTGAGCCTGGAATTTAACTCCATTTCGGAAGGGAAACACACAGCACAGTTCTCATCCATGAAACACACTCTCCTATAGAGCAAGAAGCACACTCTTTCTTTGTAAGAGTCTCAAATACAGCAGGAAACATGACTGTGGTCAGAACAAAATAACGGTGTTTACTACACATACGGACCATATCTAGGTCAACTCTCCTTCTGAAACTGATACAAACCACAGTTCCTCTAACATGCAATGCTTTCCAGTTAAAATCGAGAAACGTGTGAGCATCGTGAACGATGTAGCTTCCTTTGAGCTGAAAAGTGACTGAGTTTACCTGAAAAGATGTCTTGCTTGTAGGAAGACTCAGAGCCTGGGATTTAACTCCATTTCTGAAGTGAAACACAAAGCACAGTTCTCATCCATGACACACTCTGCTTTAGACTACGAAACAGGCTCTTGCTTTCTAGAGTCTCTAATAGATCCAGAAACTTGAGGGTACTCTGAACAAAAGAACGGTGTTTCCTACACATATGGACCATAGCTATTTCAACCCTGCTTCTGAAACTGTTAGAAACCACAAGTCATCTAACATCCAATGCTATTCACTTACGAGCAAAAAACATGTGAGCTTCGTAAATGATTTATATTCATTTGAGCTGAAAAGTGACTGCCTTTACATCAAACGATGTCTTGCTTGTAGGAAGACATTGAGCCTGGAATTTAACTCCATTTCTGAAAGGAAACACACAGCACAGTTCTCATCCATGAAACACACTTCGCTTTAGAGCAAGAAGCACACTCTTGCTTTCTATGAGTCTGTAATACAGCAGGAAAAGTGTCTGTGGTCAGACCAAAATAAACGTATTTCATACACATACGGACCATATCTAGGTCAACTCTACTTCTGAAACTGATACAAAGCACAGTTCCGTTAACATGCAATGCTTTTCAGTTAAGAGCGAGAAACTTGTGAGCTTCGTAAACGATTTATATTCATTTGAGCTGAAAAGTGACAGCGTTTACCTGAAATGATGACTTGCTTGTAGGAAGACACAGCGCCTGGGATTTAACTCCATTTCTGAAGGGAAACACACAGCACAGTTCTCATCCATGAAACACACTCTGCTTTAGAACACGGAGCATGCTCTTGCTTTCTAGAATCTCTAATAGAGCCAGAAAATGGAGGGTCCTCTGAACAAAAGAACGGTGTTTCCTACACATACCGACCATAGGTAGTTCAACTCTGCTTCTGAAACTGATACAAACCACAAGTCATCTAACATCCAATGCTATTCAGTTAAGAGTGAGAAACGTGTGATCTTTGTAAACGATTTATATTCCTTTGAGCTGAAAAGTGACTGCGTTACCTGAAATGATGTCCTGCTTGTAGGAAGACATTGAGACTGGAGTTTAACTCCATTTCTGAAAGGAAACACACAGCACAGTTCTCATCCATGAAACACACTCTGCTTTAGAGCAAGAAGCAAGCTCTTGCTTTCTAAGAGTCTCTAATAGAGCAGAAAACGTGACTGTTTTCAGAACAAAATAATGGTGTTTCCTACACATACGGACCTTATGTAGGTCAACTCTTCTTCTAAAACTGATACAACCCACAGTTCCTCTAATATGCAATGCCTTCCAGGTAAGAGCGAGAAACTTGTGAGCCTTGTGAACGATGTAGCTTTGTTTGAGCTGAAAGGTTACTGACTTTACGTGAAACAAAGTCTTGCATGTAGGAAGATACAGAGCCTGTGATTTAATTCCATTTCTGAAGGGAAACACACAGCACAGTTCTCATCCATGAAACACACTCTGCGTTAGAGCACGAAGCATGCTCTTGCTTTCTAGAGTCTCTAATAGAACCAGAAACATGAGAGTGCTCTGAACAAAATAACGGTGTTTCCAACATATACGGACCATTGCTAGTTCAACTGCGCTTCTGAAACTGATACAAACCACAAGTCATCTAACATCCAATGCTTTTCAGTTAAGAGCAAGAAACGTGTGAGCTTCGTAAACGATTTATATTCATTTGAGATGAAAAGTGACTGCGTTTACCTGAAATGATGTCTTGCTTGTAGGAAGACACAGAGCCTGGAATATAACTCCATATCTGAAGGGAAACACACAGCACAGTTCTCATCCATGAAACACACTCTGCTTTAGAGCAAGAAGCACACTCTTGCTTTCTAAGAGTCTCTAATACAGCATGAAACGTGTCTGTGGTCAAAACAAAATAATGGTGTTTCCTACACATACGGACCATAGCTAGTTCAAAATCTGCTCCTGAAACTGATACAAACCACAGGTCCTCTAAAATCCAATGCTTTTCAGGTAAGAGCGAGAAACCTGTTAGCTTCGTAAATGATTTATATTCATTTGAGCTGAAAAGTGACAGCGTTTACCTGAAAGGATGACTTGCTTTTAGGAAGACCCAGAGCCTGGGATTTAACTCCATTTCGGAAGGGAAACACACAGCACAATTCTCATCCATGAAACACACTCTGCTTTAGAGCAAGAAGCACGCTTTGCTTTCTAGAGTCTATAATAGAGCCAGAAACTTGAGGGTACTCTGAAAAAAATAAAGGTTTTTCCTACACATACCGACCATAGCTAGTTCAACTCTGTTTCTGAAACTGATACAAACCACAAGTCATCTAACATCTCTTGCTTTTCAGTTAAGAGCAAAAAACAGGTGAGCTTCGTAAATGATTTATATTCATTTGAGCTGAAAAGTTACTGCCTTTACATTAAACGATGTCTTGCTTGTAGGAAGACATTTAGCCTGCAATGTAACTCCATTTCTGAAGGGAAACACACAGCACAGTTCTCATCCATGAAACACACTCTGCTTTAGAACAAGAAGCACGCTTTGCTTTCTAGAGTCTATAATAGAGCCAGAAATATGAAAGTGTGCTCAGAATAAAAGAACTGGGTTTCCTACACACACGGACCATATCTAGTTCAACTCTGCTCCTGAAACTGATACAAACCACAGGTCCTCTAACATCCAATGCTTTTCAGTTAAGAGCGAGAAACCTGTGAGCTTCGTAAACGATATATATTCATTTGAGCTGAAAAGTGACAGCGTTTACATGAAATGATGACTTGCTTGAAGGAAGACACAGCGCCTGGGATTTAACTCCATTTCTGAAGGGAAACACACAGCGCAGTTCTCATCCATGAAACACACTCTGCTTTAGAGCACGGAGCATGCCCTTGCTTTCTAGAGTCTCTAATAGAGCCAGAAACTTGAGGGTACTCTGAACAAAAGTACGGTTTTTCCTACACATACCGACCATAGCTAGTTCAACTCTGCTTCTGAAACTGATACAAACCACAAGTCATCTAACATCCAATGCTATTCAGTTAAGAGCGAGAAACGTGTGATCTTTGTAAACGATTTATATTCATTTGAGCTGAAAAGTGACTGCGTTACCTGAAATGATGTCTTGCTTGTAGGAAGACATTGAGCCTGGAATTTAACTCCATTTCGGAAGGGAAACACACAGCACAGTTCTCATCCATGAAACACACTCTCCTATAGAGCAAGAAGCACACTCTTTCTTTGTAAGAGTCTCAAATACAGCAGGAAACGTGACTGTGGTCAGAACAAAATAACGGTGTTTACTACACATACGGACCATATCTAGGTCAACTCTCCTTCTGAAACTGATACAAACCACAGTTCCTCTAACATGCAATGCTTTCCAGTTAAAATCGAGAAACGTGTGAGCATCGTGAACGATGTAGCTTCCTTTGAGCTGAAAAGTGACTGAGTTTACCTGAAAAGATGTCTTGCTTGTAGGAAGACTCAGAGCCTGGGATTTAACTCCATTTCTGAAGTGAAACACAAAGCACAGTTTTCATCTATGAAACACACTCTGCTTTAGAGCACGAAGCAGGCTCTTGCTTTCTAGAGTCTCTAATAGATCCAGAAACTTAAGGGTACTCTGAACAAAAGAACGGTGTTTCCTACACATACGGACTATAGCTAGTTCAACCGTGCTTCTGAAACTGATAGAAACCATAAGTCATCTAATATCCAATGCTATTCAGTTAAGAGTGAGAAACGTGTGATCTTTGTAAACGATTTATATTCATTTGAGCTGAAAAGTGACTGCGTTACCTCAAATGATGTCCTGCTTTTAGGAAGACATTGAGCCTGGAGTTTAACTCCATTTCTGAAGGGAAACACACAGCACACTTCTCATCCATGAAACACACTCTGCTTTAGAGCAAGAAGCACATTCTTGCTTTCTAAGAGTCTCTAATAGAGCAGGAAACGTGACTGTGGTCAGAACAAAATAAAGGTGTTATCTACACCTACGGACCATATCTAGGTCAACTCCTCTTCTGAAACGGATACAAACCACAGTTCCATTAACATGCAAAGCTTTCCAGTTAAGAGCGAGAAACGTGTGAACTACGTGAGCGATGTAGCTTCCTTTGAGCTGAAAAGTGACTGAGTTTACCTGAAAAGATGTCTTGCGTGTAGGAAGACACAGAGCCTGGGATTTAACACCATTTCTGAAGGGAAAAACAGAGCACAGTTCTCATCCATGGAACACACTCTGCTGTAGAGCAAGAAGCATGCTCTTGCTTTCTAGAGTCTATAATAGAGCCAGAAAGTGTGCTCATAATAAAAGAACTGTGTTTCCTACACACACGGATCATATCTACTTCAACTCTGCTCTTGAAACTGATACAAACCACAAGTCATCTAACATCCAATGCTTTTCAGTTAACAGCGAGAAACGTGTGAGCTTCTTAAATGATTTATATTCATTTGAGCTGAAAAGTGACAGGGTTTTCGTGAAATGATGACTTGCTTGTAGGAAGACACAGAGCCTGGGATTTAGCTCCATTTCTGAAGGGAAACACACAGCACAGTTCTCATCCATGAAACACACTCTCCTATAGAGCAAGAAGCACACTCTTTCTTTGTAAGAGTCTCAAATAGAGCAGGAAACGTGACTGTGGTCAGAACAAAATAACGGTGTTTACTACACATACGGACCATATCTAGGTCAACTCTCCTTCTGAAACTGATACAAACCACAGTTCCTCTAACATGCAATGCTTTCCAGTTAAGATCGAGAAACGTGTGAGCTTCGTGAACGATGTAGCTTCCTTTGAGCTGAAAAGCGACTGAGTTTACATGAAAAGTTGTCTTGCTTGTAGGAAGACACAGAGCCTGGGATTTCACTCCATTTCTGAAGTGAAACACAAAGCACAGTTCTCATCCATGAAACACACTCTGCTTTAGAGCACGAAACAGGCTCTTGCTTTCTAGGGTCTCTAATAGATCCAGAAACTTGAGGGTACTCTGAACAAAATAACGGTGTTTCATACACATACGGACCATAGCTATTTCAACCCTGCTTCTGAAACTGTTAGAAACCACAAGTCATCTAACATCCAATGCTATTCAGTTACGAGCAAAAAACATGTGAGCTTCGTAAATGATTTATATTCATTTGAGCTGAAAAGTGACTGCCTTTACATCAAACGATGTCTTGCTTGTAGGAAGACATTGAGCCTGGAATTTAACTCCATTTCTGAAGGGAAACACACAGCACAATTCTCATCCATGAAACACACTTCGCTTTAGAGCAAGAAGCACACTCTTGCTTTCTATGAGTCTGTAATACAGCAGGAAAAGTGTCTGTGGTCAGACCAAAATAAACGTATTTCATACACATACGGACCATATCTAGGTCAACTCTATTTCTGAAACTGATACAAAGCACAGTTCCGTTAACATGCAATGGTTTTCAGTTAAGAGCGAGAAACTTGTGAGCTTCGTAAACGATTTATATTCATTTGAGCTGAAAAGTGACAGCGTTTACCTGAAATGATGACTTGCTTGTAGGAAGACACAGCGCCTGGGATTTAACTCCATTTCTGAAGGGAAACACACAGCACAGTTCTCATCCATGAAACACACTCTGCTTTAGAACACGGAGCATGCTCTTGCTTTCTAGAATCTCTAATAGAGCCAGAAACTTGAGGGTACTCTGAACAAAAGAACGGTGTTTCTAACACATACCGACCATAGGTAGTTCAACTCTGCTTCTGAAACTGATACAAACAAAGTCGTCTAACATCCAATGCTATTCAGTTAAGAGTGAGAAACGTGTGATCTTTGTAAACGATTTATATTCCTTTGAGCTGAAAAGTGACTGCGTTACCTGAAATGATGTCCTGCTTGTAGGAAGACATTGAGCCTGGAGTTTAACTCCATTTCTGAAAGGAAACACACAGCACAGTTCTCATCCATGAAACACACTCTGCTTTAGAGCAAGAAGCAAGCTCTTGCTTTCTAAGAGTCTCTAATAGAGCAGAAAACGTGACTGTTTTCAGAACAAAATAATGGTGTTTCCTACACATACGGACCTTATGTAGGTCAACTCTTCTTCTAAAACTGATACAACCCACAGTTCCTCTAATATGCAATGCCTTCCAGGTAAGAGCGAGAAACTTGTGAGCCTTGTGAACGATGTAGCTTTGTTTGAGCTGAAAGGTTACTGACTTTACGTGAAACAAAGTCTTGCATGTAGGAAGATACAGAGCCTGTGATTTAATTCCATTTCTGAAGGGAAACACACAGCACAGTTCTCATCCATGAAACACACTCTGCGTTAGAGCACGAAGCATGCTCTTGCTTTCTAGAGTCTCTAATAGAACCAGAAACATGAGAGTGCTCTGAACAAAATAACGGTGTTTCCTACATATACGGACTATTGCTAGTTCAACTGCGCTTCTGAAACTGATACAAACCACAAGTCATCTAACATCCAATGCTTTTCAGTTAAGAGCAAGAAACGTGTGAGCTTCGTAAACGATTTATATTCATTTGAGATGAAAAGTGACTGCGTTTACCTGAAATGATGTCTTGCTTGTAGGAAGACACAGAGCCTGGAATATAACTCCATATCTGAAGGGAAACACACAGCACAGTTCTCATCCATGAAACACACGCTGCTTTAGAGCAAGAAGCACACTCTTGCTTTCTAAGAGTCTCTAATACAGCATGAAACGTGTCTGTGGTCAAAACAAAATAATGGTGTTTCCTACACATACGGACCATAGCTAGTTCAAAATCTGCTCCTGAAACTGATACAAACCACAGGTCCTCTAACATCCAATGCTTTTCAGGTAAGAGCGAGAAACCTGTGAGCTTCGTAAACGATTTATATTCATTTGAGCTGAAAAGTGACAGCGTTTACCTGAAAGCATGGCTTGCTTTTAGGAAGACCCAGAGCCTGGGATTTAACTCCATTTCGGAAGGGAAACACACAGCACAATTCTCATCCATGAAACACACTCTGCTTTAGAGCAAGAAGCACGCTTTGCTTTCTAGAGTCTATAATAGAGCCAGAAACTTGAGGGTACTCTGAACAAAAGTACGGATTTCCTACACATACCGACCATAGCTAGTTCAACTCTGCTTCTGAAACTGATACAAACCACAAGTCATCTAACATCCAATGCTATTCAGATACGAGAGAGAAACGTGTGATCTTTGTAAACGATTTATATTCATTTGAGCTGAAAAGTGACTGCGTTACCTGAAATGATGTCTTGCTTGTAGGAAGACATTGAGCCTGGAATTTAACTCCATTTCGGAAGTGAAACACACAGCGCAGTTCTCATCCATGAAACACACTCTGCTTTAGAGCACGGAGCATGCCCTTGCTTTCTAGCGTCTCTAATAGAGCCAGAAACTTGAGGGTACTCTGAAAAAAATAAAGGTTTTTCCTACACATACCGACCATAGCTAGTTCAACTCTGCTTCTGAAACTGATACAAACCACAAGTCATCTAACATCTCTTGCTTTTCAGTTAAGAGCAAAAAACAGGTGAGCTTCGTAAATGATTTATATTCATTTGAGCTGAAAAGTGACTGCCTTTACATTAAACGATGTCTTGCTTGTAGGAAGACATTTAGCCTGGAATGTAACTCAATTTCTGAAGGGAAACACACAGCACAGTTCTCATCCATGAAACACACTCTGCTTTAGAACAAGAAGCACGCTTTGCTTTCTAGAGTCTATAATAGAGCCAGAAATATGAAAGTGTGCTCAGAATAAAAGAACTGGGTTTCGTACACACACGGACCATATCTAGTTCAACTCTGCTCCTGAAACTGATACAAACCACAGGTCCTCTAACATCCAATGCTTTTCAGTTAAGAGCGAGAAACCTGTGAGCTTCGTAAACGATATATATTCATTTGAGCTGAAAAGTGACAGCGTTTACATGAAATGATGACTTGCTTGAAGGAAGACACAGCGCCTGGGATTTAACTCCATTTCTGAAGGGAAACACACAGCGCAGTTCTCATCCATGAAACACACTCTGCTTTAGAGCACGGAGCATGCCCTTGCTTTCTAGAGTCTCTAATAGAGCCAGAAACTTGAGGGTACTCTGAACAAAAGTACGGTTTTTCCTACACATACCGACCATAGCTAGTTCAACTCTGCTTCTGAAACTGATGCAAACCACAAGTCATCTAACATCCAATGCTATTCAGTTAAGAGAGAGAAACGTGTGATCTTTGTAAACGATTTATATTCATTTGAGCTGAAAAGTGACTGCGTTACCTGAAATGATGTCTTGCTTGTAGGAAGACATTGAGCCTGGAATTTAACTCCATTTCGGAAGGGAAACACACAGCACAGTTCTCATCCATGAAACACACTCTCCTATAGAGCAAGAAGCACACTCTTTCTTTGTAAGAGTCTCAAATACAGCAGGAAACGTGACTGTGGTCAGAACAAAATAACGGTGTTTACCACACATACGGACCATATCTAGGTCAACTCTCCTTCTGAAACTGATACAAACCACAGTTCCTCTAACATGCAATGCTTTCCAGTTAAAATCGAGAAACGTGTGAGCATCGTGAACGATGTAGCTTCCTTTCAGCTGAAAGTGACTGAGTTTACCTGAAAAGATGTCTTGCTTGTAGGAAGACTCAGAGCCTGGGATTTAACTCCATTTCTGAAGTGAAACACAAAGCACAGTTTTCATCTATGAAACACACTCTGCTTTAGAGCACGAAGCAGGCTCTTGCTTTCTAGAGTCTCTAATAGATCCAGAAACTTGAGGGTACTCTGAACAAAAGAACGGTGTTTCCTACACATACGGACCATAGGTAGTTCAACCCTGCTTCTGAAACTGATAGAAACCATAAGTCATCTAACATCCAATGCTATTCAGTTAAGAGTGAGAAACGTGTGATCTTTGTAAACGATTTATATTCATTTGAGCTGAAAAGTGACTGCGTTACCTCAAATGATGTCCTGCTTTTAGGAAGACATTGAGCCTGGAGTTTAACTCCATTTCTGAAGGGAAACACACAGCACACTTCTCATCCATGAAACACACTCTGCTTTAGAGCAAGAAGCACATTCTTGCTTTCTAAGAGTCTCTAATAGAGCAGGAAACGTGACTGTGGTCAGAACAAAATAAAGGTGTCATCTACACCTACGGACCATATCTAGGTCAACTCCTCTTCTGAAACGGATACAAACCACAGTTCCATTAACATGCAAAGCTTTCCAGTTAAGAGCGAGTAACGTGTGAACTACGTGAGCGATGTAGCTTCCTTTGAGCTGAAAAGTGACTGAGTTTACCTGTAAAGATGTCTTGCGTGTAGGAAGACACAGAGCCTGGGATTTAACACCATTTCTGAAGGGAAAAACAGAGCACAGTTCTCATCCATGGAACACACTCTGCTGTAGAGCAAGAAGCATGCTCTTGCTTTCTAGAGACTATAATAGAGCAAGAAAGTGTGCTCATAATAAAAGAACTGTGTTTCCTACACACACGGATCATATCTAGTTCAACTCTGCTCCTGAAACTGATACAAACCACAGGTCCTCTAACATCCAATGCTTTTCAGTTAAGAGCGAGAAACCTGTGAGCTTCTTAAATGATTTATATTCATTTGAGCTGAAAAGTGACAGGGTTTTCGTGAAATGATGACTTGCTTGTAGGAAGACACAGAGCCTGGGATTTAGCTCCATTTCTGAAGGGAAACACACAGCACAGTTCTCATCCATGAAACACACTCTCCTATAGAGAAAGAAGCACACTCTTTCTTTGTAAGAGTCTCAAATAGAGCAGGAAACGTGACTGTGGTCAGAACAAAATAACGGTGTTTACTACACATAAGGACCATATCTAGGTCAACTCCCCTTCTGAAACTGATACAAACCACAGTTCCTCTAACATGCAATGCTTTCCAGTTAAGATCGAGAAACGTGTGAGCTTCATGAACGATGTAGCTTCCTTTGAGCTGAAAAGTGACTGAGTTTACCTGAAAAGATGTCTTGCGTGTAGGAAGACACAGAGCCTGGGATTTAACACCATTTCTGAAGGGAAAAACAGAGCACAGTTCTCATCCATGGAACACACTCTGCTGTAGAGCAAGAAGCACGCTCTTGCTTTCTAGAGTCTATAATAGAGCCAGAAAGTGTGCTCATAATAAAAGAACTGTGTTTCCTACACACACGGATCATATCTAGTTCAACTCTGCTCCTGAAACTGATACAAACCACAGGTCCTCTAACATCCAATGTTTTTCAATTAAGAGCGAGAAACCTGTGAGCTTCGTAAACGATATATATTCATTTGAGCTGAAAAGTGACAGCGTTTACATGAAATGATGACTTGCTTGAAGGAAGACACAGCGCCTGGGATTTAACTACATTTCTGAAGGGAAACACACAGCGCAGTTCTCATCCATGAAACACACTCTGCTTTAGAGCACGGAGCATGCCCTTGCTTTCTAGAGTCTCTAATAGAGCCAGAAACTTGAGGGTACTCTGAACAAAAGTACGGTTTTTCCTACACATACCGACCATAGCTAGTTCAACTCTGCTTCTGAAACTGATACAAACCACAAGTCATCTAACATCCAATGCTATTCAGTTAAGAGCGAGAAACGTGTGATCTTTGTAAACGATTTATATTCATTTGAGCTGAAAAGTGACTAGGTTACCTGAAATGATGTCTTGCTTGTAGGAAGACATTGAGCCTGGAATTTAACTCCATTTCGGAAGGGAAACACACAGCACAGTTCTCATCCATGAAACACACTCTCCTATAGAGCAAGAAGCACACTCTTTCTTTGTAAGAGTCTCAAATACAGCAGGAAACGTGACTGTGGTCAGAACAAAATAACGGTGTTTACTACACATACGGACCATATCTAGGTCAACTCTCCTTCTGAAACTGATACAAACCACAGTTCCTCTAACATGCAATGCTTTCCAGTTAAAATCGAGAAACGTGTGAGCATCGTGAACGATGTAGCTTCCTTTGAGCTGAAAAGTGACTGAGTTTACCTGAAAAGATGTCTTGCTTGTAGGAAGACACAGAGCCTGGGATTTAACTCCATTTCTGAAGTGAAACACAAAGCACAGTTCTCATCCATGAAAGACACTCTGCTTTAGAGCACGAAACAGGCTCTTGCTTTCTAGGGTCTCTAATAGATCCAGAAATTTGAGGGTACTCTGAACAAAATAACGGTGTTTCCTACACATACGGACCATAGCTATTTCAACCCTGCTTCTGAAACTGTTAGAAACCACAAGTCATCTAACATCCAATGCTATTCAGTTACGAGCAAAAAACATGTGAGCTTCGTAAATGATTTATATTCATTTGAGCTGAAAAGTGACTGCCTTTACATCAAATGATGTCTTGCTTGTAGGAAGACATTGAGCCTGGAATTTAACTCCATTTCTGAAGGGAAACACACAGCACAATTCTCATCCATGAAACACACTTCGCTTTAGAGCAAGAAGCACACTCTTGCTTTCTATGAGTCTGTAATACAGCAGGAAAAGTGTCTGTGGTCAGACCAAAATAAACGTATTTCATACACATACGGACCATATCTAGGTCAACTCTATTTCTGAAACTGATACAAAGCACAGTTCCGTTAACATGCAATGCTTTTCAGTTAAGAGCGAGAAACTTGTGAGCTTCGTAAATGATTTATATTCATTTGAGCTGAAAAGTGACAGCGTTTACCTGAAATGATGACTTGCTTGTAGGAAGACACAGCGCCTGGGATTTAACTCCATTTCTGAAGGGAAACACACAGCACAGTTCTCATCCATGAAACACACTCTGCTTTATAACACGGAGCATGCTCTTGCTTTCTAGAATCTCTAATAGAGCCAGAAAATGGAGGGTCCTCTGAACAAAAGAACGGTGTTTCCTACACATACCGACCATAGGTAGTTCAACTCTGCTTCTGAAACTGATACAAACCACAAGTCATCTAACATCCAATGCTATTCAGTTAAGAGTGAGAATCGTGTGATCTTTGTAAACGATTTATATTCCTTTGAGCTGAAAAGTGACTGCGTTACCTGAAATGATGTCCTGCTTGTAGGAAGACATTGAGCCTGGAGTTTAACTCCATTTCTGAAAGGAAACACACAGCACAGTTCTCATCCATGAAACACACTCTGCTTTAGAGCAAGAAGCAAGCTCTTGCTTTCTAAGAGTCTCTAATAGAGCAGAAAACGTGACTGTTTTCAGAACAAAGTAATGGTGTTTCCTACACATACGGACCTTATGTAGGTCAACTCTTCTTCTAAAACTGATACAACCCACAGTTCCTCTAATATGCAATGCCTTCCAGGTAAGAGCGAGAAACTTGTGAGCCTTGTGAACGATGTAGCTTTGTTTGAGCTGAAAGGTTACTGACTTTACGTGAAACAAAGTCTTGCATGTAGGAAGATACAGAGCCTGTGATTTAATTCCATTTCTGAAGGGAAACACACAGCACAGTTCTCATCCATGAAACACACTCTGCGTTAGAGCACGAAGCATGCTCTTGCTTTCTAGAGTCTCTAATAGAACCAGAAACATGAGAGTGCTCTGAACAAAATAACGGTGTTTCCTACATATACGGACTATTGCTAGTTCAACTGCGCTTCTGAAACTGATACAAACCACAAGTCATCTAACATCCAATGCTTTTCAGTTAAGAGCAAGAAACGTGTGAGCTTCGTAAACGATTTATATTCATTTGAGATGAAAAGTGACTGCGTTTACCTGAAATGATGTCTTGCTTGTAGGAAGACACAGAGCCTGGAATATAACTCCATATCTGAAGGGAAACACACAGCACAGTTCTCATCCATGAAACACACGCTGCTTTAGAGCAAGAAGCACACTCTTGCTTTCTAAGAGTCTCTAATACAGCATGAAACGTGTCTGTGGTCAAAACAAAATAATGGTGTTTCCTACACATACGGACCATAGCTAGTTCAAAATCTGCTCCTGAAACTGATACAAACCACAGGTCCTCTAACATCCAATGCTTTTCAGGTAAGAGCGAGAAACCTGTGAGCTTCGTAAACGATTTATATTCATTTGAGCTGAAAAGTGACAGCGTTTACCTGAAAGCATGGCTTGCTTTTAGGAAGACCCAGAGCCTGGGATTTAACTCCATTTCGGGAGGTAAACACGCAGCACAGTTCTCATCCATGAAACACACTCTGCTTTAGAGCAAGAAGCACGCTCTTGCTTTCTAGAGTCTATAATAGAGCCAGAAATATGAAAGTGTGCTCAGAATAAAAGAACTGGGTTTCCTACACACACGGACCATATCTAGTTCAACTCTGCTCCTGAAACTGATACAAAACACAGGTCCTCTAACATCCAATGCTTTTCAGTTAAGAGCGAGAAACCCGTGAGCTTCGTAAACGATATATATTCATTTGAGCTGAAAAGTGACAGCGTTTACCTGAAAAGATGACTTGCTTGAAGGAAGACACAGCGCCTGGGATTTAACTCCAATTCTGAAGGGAAACACACAGCGCAGTTCCCATCCATGAAACACACTCTGCTTTAGAGCACGGAGCATGCCCTTGCTTTCTAGAGTCTCTAATAGAGCCAGAAACTTGAGGGTACTCTGAACAAAAGTACGGTTTTTCCTACACATAACGACCATAGCTAGTTCAACTCTGCTTCTGAAACTGATACAAACCACAAGTCATCGAACATCTCTTGCTTTTCAGTTAAGAGCAAAAAACATGTGAGCTTCCTGAACGATTTATATTCATTTGAGCTGAAAAGTAACTGCCTTTACATTAAACGATGTATTGCTTGTAGGAAGACATTGAACCTGGAATTTAACTCCATTTCTGAAGGGAAACACACAGCACAGTTCTCATCCATGAAACACACTCTGCTTTAGAGCAAGAAGCACACTCTTGCTTTCTAATATTCTCTAACAGAGCAGGAAACGTGACTGTGGTCAGAACAAAATAACGGTGTTTCATACACATACAGACCATATCTAGGTCAACTCTTCTTCTGAAACTGATACAAAGCACAGTTCCATTAAGATGCAATGCTTTCCAGGTAAGAGCGAGAAACTTGTGAGCTTCGTGAACGATGTAGCTTTGTTTGAGCTGAAAGGTGACTGAGTTTACATGAAACGAAGTCTTGCTTGTAGGAAGACACAGAGCCTGGGATTTAACTCCAGTTATGAAGGGAAACACACAGCGCAGTTCTCATCCATGAAACACACTCTGCTTTAGAGCACTGAGCATGCCCTTGCTTTCTAGCATCTCTAATAGAGGCAGAAAGTTGAGGGTACTCTGAAAAAAATAAAGGTTTTTCCTACACATACCGACCATAGCTAGTTCAACTCTGCTTCTGAAACTGATACAAACCACAAGTCATCTAACATCTCTTGCTTTTCAGTTAAGAGCAAAAAACGGGTGAGCTTCGTAAATGATTTATATTCATTTGAGCTGAAAAGTGACTGCCTTTACATTAAACGATGTCTTGCTTGTAGGAAGACATTGAGCCTGGAATGTAACTCCATTTCTGAAGGGAAACACACAGCACAGTTCTCATCCATGAAACACACTCTGCTTTAGAGCAAGAAGCACGCTTTGATTTCTAGAGTCTATAATAGAGCCAGAAATAGGAAAGTGTGCTCAGAATAAAAGAACTGGGTTTCCTACACACACGGACCATATCTAGTTCAACTCTGCTCCTGAAACTGATACAAACCACAGGTCCTCTAACATCCAATGCTTTTCAGTTAAGAGCGAGAAACCTGTGAGCTTCGTAAACGATATATATTCATTTGTGCTGAAAAGTTTCAGCGTTTACATGAAATGATGACTTGCTTGAAGGAAGACACAGCGCCTGGGATTTAACTCCATTTCTGAAGGGAAACACACAGCGCAGTTCTCATCCATGAAACACACTCTGCTTTAGAGCACGGAGCATGCACTTGCTTTCTAGAGTCTCTAATAGAGCCAGAAACTTGAGGGTACTCTGAACAAAAGTACGGTTTTTCCTACACATACCGACCATAGCTAGTTCAACTCTGCTTCTGAAACTGATACAAACCACAAGTCATCTAACATCCAATGCTATTCAGTTAAGAGTGAGAAACGTGTGATCTTTGTAAACGATTTATATTCATTTGAGCTGAAAAGTGACTGCGTTACCTGAAATGATGTCTTGCTTGTAGGAAGACATTGAGCCTGGAATTTAACTCCATTTCTGAAGGGAAACACACAGCACAGTTCTCATCCATGAAACACACTCTCCTATAGAGCAAGAAGCACACTCTTTCTTTGTAAGAGTCTCAAATACAGCAGGAAACGTGACTGTGGTCAGAACAAAATAACGGTGTTTACTACACATACGGACCATATCTAGGTCAACTCTCCTTCTGAAACTGATACAAACCACAGTTCCTCTAACATGCAATGCTTTCCAGTTAAAATCGAGAAACGTGTGAGCATCGTGAACGATGTAGCTTCCTTTGAGCTGAAAAGTGACTGAGTTTACCTGAAAAGATGTCTTGCTTGTAGGAAGACTCAGAGCCTGGGATTTAACTCCATTTCTGAAGTGAAACACAAAGCACAGTTTTCATCTATGAAACACACACTGCTTTAGAGCACGAAGCAGGCTCTTGCTTTCTAGAGTCTCTAATAGATCCAGAAACTTGAGGGTACTCTGAACAAAAGAACGGTGTTTCCTACACATACGGACCATAGCTAGTTCAACCCTGCTTCTGAAACTGATAGAAACCATAAGTCATCTAACATCCAATGCTATTCAGTTAAGAGTGAGAAACGTGTGATCTTTGTAAACGATTTATATTCATTTGAGCTGAAAAGTGACTGCGTTACCTCAAATGATGTCCTGCTTTTAGGAAGACATTGAGCCTGGAGTTTAACTCCATTTCTGAAGGGAAACACACAGCACACTTCTCATCCATGAAACACACTCTGCTTTAGAGCAAGAAGCACATTCTTGCTTTCTAAGAGTCTCTAATAGAGCAGGAAACGTGACTGTGGTCAGAACAAAATAAAGGTGTTATCTACACCTACGGACCATATCTAGGTCAACTCCTCTTCTGAAACGGATACAAACCACAGTTCCATTAACATGCAAAGCTTTCCAGTTAAGAGCGAGAAACGTGTGAACTACGTGAGCGATGTAGCTTCCTTTGAGCTGAAAAGTGACTGAGTTTACCTGAAAAGATGTCTTGCGTGTAGGAAGACACAGAGCCTGGGATTTAACACCATTTCTGAAGGGAAAAACAGAGCACAGTTCTCATCCATGGAACACACTCTGCTGTAGAGCAAGAAGCATGCTCTTGCTTTCTAGAGTCTATAATAGAGCCAGAAAGTGTGCTCATAATAAAAGAACTGTGTTTCCTACACACACGGATCATATCTAGTTCAACTCTGCTCCTGAAACTGATACAAACCACAGGTCCTCTAACATCCAATGCTTTTCAGTTAAGAGCGAGAAACGTGTGAGCTTCTTAAATGATTTATATTCATTTGAGCTGAAAAGTGACAGGGTTTTCGTGAAATGATGACTTGCTTGTAGGAAGACACAGAGCCTGGGATTTAGCTCCATTTCTGAAGGGAAACACACAGCACAGTTCTCATCCATGAAACACACTCTCCTATAGAGAAAGAAGCACACTCTTTCTTTGTAAGAGTCTCAAATAGAGCAGGAAACATGACTGTGGTCAGAACAAAATAACGGTGTTTACTACACATACGGACCATATCTAGGTCAACTCTCCTTCTGAAACTGATACAAACCACAGTTCCTCTAACATGCAATGCTTTCCAGTTAAGATCGTGAAACGTGTGAGCTTCGTGAACGATGTAGCTTCCTTTGAGCTGAAAAGTGACTGAGTTTACCTGAAAAGATGTCTTGCTTGTAGGAAGACACAGAGCCTGGGATTTAACTCCATTTCTGAAGTGAAACACAAAGCACAGTTCTCATCCATGAATCACACTCTGCTTTAGAGCACGAAACAGGCTCTTGCTTTCTAGTGTCTCTAATAGATCCAGAAACTTGAGGGTACTCTGAACAAAAGAACGGTGTTTCCTACACATATGGACCATAGCTATTTCAACCCTGCTTCTGAAACTGTTAGAAACCACAAGTCATCTAACATCCAATGCTATTCAGTTACGAGCAAAAAACATGTGAGCTTCGTAAATGATTTATATTCATTTGAGCTGAAAAGTGACTGCCTTTACATCAAACGATGTCTTGCTTGTAGGAAGACATTGAGCCTGGAATTTAACTCCATTTCTGTAGGGAAACACACAGCACAGTTCTCATCCATGAAACACACTTCGCTTTAGTGCAAGAAGCACACTCTTGCTTTCTATGAGTCTGTAATACAGCAGGAAATGTGTCTGTGGTCAGACCAAAATAAACGTATTTCATACACATACGGACCATATCTAGGTCAACTCTATTTCTGAAACTGATACAAAGCACAGTTCCGTTAACATGCAATGCTTTTCAGTTAAGAGCGAGAAACTTGTGAGATTCGTAAACGATTTATATTCATTTGATCTGAAAAGTGACAGCGTTTACCTGAAATGATGACTTGCTTGTAGGAAGACACAGCGCCTGGGATTTAACTCCATTTCGGAAGGGAAACACACAGCACAGTTCTCATCCATGAAACACACTCTGCTTTAGAACACGGAGCATGCTCTTGCTTTCTAGAATTTCTAATAGAGCCAGAAAATGGAGGGTCCTCTGAACAAAAGAACGGTGTTTCCTACACATACCGACCATAGGTAGTTCAACTCTGCTTCTGAAACTGATACAAACCACAAGTCATCTAACATCCAATGCTATTCAGTTAAGAGTGAGAAACGTGTGATCTTTGTAAAAGATTTATATTCCTTTGAGCTGAAAAGTGACTGTGTTACATGAAATGATGTCCTGCTTGTAGGAAGACATTGAGCCTGGAATTTAACTCCATTTCTGAAGGGAAACACACAGCACAGTTCTCATCCATGAAACACACTCTGCTTTAGAGCAAGAAGCACACTCTTGCTTTCTAAGATTCTCTAATAGAGCAGGAAACGTGACTGTGGTCAGAACAAAATAACGGTGTTTCATACACATACAGACCATATCTAGGTCTTTGTTTGAGCTGAAAGGTGACTGAGTTTACATGAAACGAAGTCTTGCTTGTAGGAAGACACGGAGCCTGGGATTTAACTCCAGTTCTGAAGGGAAAACACAGCACAGTTATCATCCATGAAACACACTCTGCTTTAGAGCACGGAGCATGCCCTTGCTTTCTAGCGTCTCTAATAGAGCCAGAAACTTGAGGGTACTCTGAAAAAAAAAAAGGTTTTTCCTACACATACCGACCATACCTAGTTCAACTCTGCTTCTGAAACTGATACAAACCACAAGTCATCTAACATCTCTTGCTTTTCAGTTAAGAGCAAAAAACGGGTGAGCTTCGTAAATGATTTATATTCATTTGAGCTGAAAAGTGACTGCCTTTACATTAAACGATGTCTTGCTTGTAGGAAGACATTGAGCCTGGAATGTAACTCCATTTCTGAAGGGAAACACACAGCACAGTTCTCATCCATGAAACACACTCTGCTTTAGAGCAAGAAGCACGCTCTTGCTTTCTAGAGTCTATAACAGAGCCAGAAATATGAAAGTGTGCTCAGAATAAAAGAACTGGGTTTCCTACACACACGGACCATATCTAGTTCAACTCTGCTCCAGAAACTGATACAAACCACAGGTCCTCTAACATCCAATGATTTTCAGTTAAGAGCGAGAAACCTGTGAGCTTCGTAAACGATGTATATTCATTTGAGCTGAAAAGTGACAGCATTTACATGAAATGATGACTTGCTTGAAGGAAGACACAGCGCCTGGGATTGAACTCCATTTCTGAAGGGAAACACACAGCACAGTTCTCATCCATGAAACACACTCTGCTTTAGAGCACGGAACATGCCCTTGCTTTCTAGAGTCTCTAATAGAGCCAGAAACTTGAGGGTACTCTGAACAAAAGTACGGTTTTTCCTACACATACCGACCATAGCTAGTTCAACTCTGCTTCTGAAACTGATACAAACCACAAGTCATGTAACATCCAATGCTATTCAGTTAAGAGCGAGAAACGTGTGATCTTTGTAAACGATTTATTTACATTTGAGCTGAAAAGTGACTGCGTTACCTGAAATGATGTCTTGCTTGTAGGAAGACATTGAGCCTGGAATTTAACTCCATTTCTGAAGGGAAACACACAGCACAGTTCTCATCCATGAAACACACACTGCTTTAGAGCAAGAAGCACACTCTTTCTTTGTAAGGGTCTCAAATACAGCAGGAAACGTGACTGTGGTCAGAACAAATTAACGGTGTTTACTACACATACGGACCATATCTAGGTCAACTCTCCTTCTGAAACTGATACAAAAACAGTTCCTCTAACATGCAATGCTTTCCAGTTAAAATCGAGAAACGTGTGAGCATCGTGAACGATGTAGCTTCCTTTGAGCTGAAAAGTGACTGAGTTTACCTGAAAAGATGTCTTCCTTGTAGGAAGAAATAGAGCCTGGAATTTAACTCCATTGCTGAAGGGAAACACACAGCACCGTTCTCTAATAGAGCCAGAAACTTGAGGGTACACAGAACAAAAGAACGGTGTTTCCTACACATACAGACCATTGCTAGTTCAAGTCTGCTTCAGAAACTGATAAAAACCACAAGGCATCTAACATCTTATGCTTTTCAGATAAGAGCAAAAAACGTGTGAGCTTTGTAAATGATTTATATTCATTTGAGCTGAAAAGTGACTGCGTTTACTGAAAAGATGTCTTGCTTGTAGGAAGACACAGAGCCTGGAATTTAACTCCATTTCTGAAGGGAAACACACAGCACAGTTCTCATCCATGAAACACACTCTGCTTTAGAGCAAGAAGCACACTCTTGCTTTCTAAGTGTCTCTAATACTGCAGGAAATGTGACTGTGGTCAGAACAAAATAACGGTGTTTCATACACATACGGACCATATCTAGGTCAACTCTTCTTCTGAAACTGATACAAACCACAAGTTATCTAACATCCAATGCTATTCAGTTAAGAGCGAGAAACGTGTGATCTTTGTAAACGATTTATATTCATTTGAGCTGAAAAGTGACTGCGTTACCTGAAATGATGTCTTGCTTGTAGGAAGACATTGAGCCTGGAATTTAACTCCATTTCTGAAGGGAAACACACAGCACAGTTCTCATCCATGAAACACACTCTGCTTTAGAGCAAGAAGCACGCTCTTGCTTTCTAACAGTCTCTAATGGAGCAGGAAATGTGACTGTGGTCAGAACAAAAAAAGGTGTTTCCTATACATAGGGACCATATCTAGGTCAACTCTTCTTCTGAAACTGATACAAACCACAGTTCCTCTAACATGCAATGCTTTCCAGTTAAGAGCGAGAAACATGTGAGCTTTGTGAACGATGTATCCTCCTTTGAGCTGAAAAGTGACTGAGTTTACCTGAAAAGATCTTGCTTGTAGGAAGACACAGAGCCTGGGATTTAACTCCATTTCTGAAGGGAAACACACAGCACAGTTCTCATCCATGAAACACACTCTGCTTTAGAGCAAGAAGCACACTCTTGCTTTCTAGATTCTCTAATAGAGCCTGAAACATGAGCGTGCTCTGAATAAAATAACGGTGTTTCCTACATATATGGACCATTGCTAGTTCAACTCTGCTCCTGAAACTGATAAAAACCACAGGTCCTCTAAGATCCAAAGCTTTTCAGTTAAGGGCAACAAACGTGTGAGCTTCGTAAACGATTTATATTCATTTGAGCTGAAAAGTGACAGCGTTTACCTGAAATGATGACTTGCTTGTCGGAAGACACAGAGCCTGGGATTTAACTCCATTTCTGAAGGGAAACACACAGCACAGTTCTCATCCATGAAACACACTCTGCTTTAGAACACGGAGCATGCTCTTGCTTTCTAGAATTTCTAATAGAGCCAGAAAATGGAGGGTCCTCTGAACAAAAGAACGGTGTTTCCTACACATACCGACCATAGGTAGTTCAACTCTGCTTCTGAAACTGATACAAACCACAAGTCATCTAACATCCAATGCTATTCAGTTAAGAGTGAGAAACGTGTGATCTTTGTAAAAGATTTATATTCCTTTGAGCTGAAAAGTGACTGTGTTACATGAAATGATGTCCTGCTTGTAGGAAGACATTGAGCCTGGAATTTAACTCCATTTCTGAAGGGAAACACACAGCACAGTTCTCATCCATGAAACACACTCTGCTTTAGAGCAAGAAGCACACTCTTGCTTTCTAAGATTCTCTAATAGAGCAGGAAACGTGACTGTGGTCAGAACAAAATAACGGTGTTTCATACACATACAGACCATATCTAGGTCTTTGTTTGAGCTGAAAGGTGACTGAGTTTACATGAAACGAAGTCTTGCTTGTAGGAAGACACGGAGCCTGGGATTTAACTCCAGTTCTGAAGGGAAAACACAGCACAGTTATCATCCATGAAACACACTCTGCTTTAGAGCACGGAGCATGCCCTTGCTTTCTAGCGTCTCTAATAGAGCCAGAAACTTGAGGGTACTCTGAAAAAAAAAAAGGTTTTTCCTACACATACCGACCATACCTAGTTCAACTCTGCTTCTGAAACTGATACAAACCACAAGTCATCTAACATCTCTTGCTTTTCAGTTAAGAGCAAAAAACGGGTGAGCTTCGTAAATGATTTATATTCATTTGAGCTGAAAAGTGACTGCCTTTACATTAAACGATGTCTTGCTTGTAGGAAGACATTGAGCCTGGAATGTAACTCCATTTCTGAAGGGAAACACACAGCACAGTTCTCATCCATGAAACACACTCTGCTTTAGAGCAAGAAGCACGCTCTTGCTTTCTAGAGTCTATAACAGAGCCAGAAATATGAAAGTGTGCTCAGAATAAAAGAACTGGGTTTCCTACACACACGGACCATATCTAGTTCAACTCTGCTCCAGAAACTGATACAAACCACAGGTCCTCTAACATCCAATGATTTTCAGTTAAGAGCGAGAAACCTGTGAGCTTCGTAAACGATGTATATTCATTTGAGCTGAAAAGTGACAGCATTTACATGAAATGATGACTTGCTTGAAGGAAGACACAGCGCCTGGGATTGAACTCCATTTCTGAAGGGAAACACACAGCACAGTTCTCATCCATGAAACACACTCTGCTTTAGAGCACGGAACATGCCCTTGCTTTCTAGAGTCTCTAATAGAGCCAGAAACTTGAGGGTACTCTGAACAAAAGTACGGTTTTTCCTACACATACCGACCATAGCTAGTTCAACTCTGCTTCTGAAACTGATACAAACCACAAGTCATCTAACATCCAATGCTATTCAGTTAAGAGCGAGAAACGTGTGATCTTTGTAAACGATTTATTTACATTTGAGCTGAAAAGTGACTGCGTTACCTGAAATGATGTCTTGCTTGTAGGAAGACATTGAGCCTGGAATTTAACTCCATTTCTGAAGGGAAACACACAGCACAGTTCTCATCCATGAAACACACACTGCTTTAGAGCAAGAAGCACACTCTTTCTTTGTAAGGGTCTCAAATACAGCAGGAAACGTGACTGTGGTCAGAACAAAATAACGGTGTTTACTACACATACGGACCATATCTAGGTCAACTCTCCTTCTGAAACTGATACAAAAACAGTTCCTCTAACATGCAATGCTTTCCAGTTAAAATCGAGAAACGTGTGAGCATCGTGAACGATGTAGCTTCCTTTGAGCTGAAAAGTGACTGAGTTTACCTGAAAAGATGTCTTCCTTGTAGGAAGAAATAGAGCCTGGAATTTAACTCCATTGCTGAAGGGAAACACACAGCACCGTTCTCTAATAGAGCCAGAAACTTGAGGGTACACAGAACAAAAGAACGGTGTTTCCTACACATACAGACCATTGCTAGTTCAAGTCTGCTTCAGAAACTGATAAAAACCACAAGGCATCTAACATCTTATGCTTTTCAGATAAGAGCAAAAAACGTGTGAGCTTTGTAAATGATTTATATTCATTTGAGCTGAAAAGTGACTGCGTTTACTGAAAAGATGTCTTGCTTGTAGGAAGACACAGAGCCTGGAATTTAACTCCATTTCTGAAGGGAAACACACAGCACAGTTCTCATCCATGAAACACACTCTGCTTTAGAGCAAGAAGCACACTCTTGCTTTCTAAGTGTCTCTAATACTGCAGGAAATGTGACTGTGGTCAGAACAAAATAACGGTGTTTCATACACATACGGACCATATCTAGGTCAACTCTTCTTCTGAAACTGATACAAACCACAAGTTATCTAACATCCAATGCTATTCAGTTAAGAGCGAGAAACGTGTGATCTTTGTAAACGATTTATATTCATTTGAGCTGAAAAGTGACTGCGTTACCTGAAATGATGTCTTGCTTGTAGGAAGACATTGAGCCTGGAATTTAACTCCATTTCTGAAGGGAAACACACAGCACAGTTCTCATCCATGAAACACACTCTGCTTTAGAGCAAGAAGCACGCTCTTGCTTTCTAACAGTCTCTAATGGAGCAGGAAATGTGACTGTGGTCAGAACAAAAAAAGGTGTTTCCTATACATAGGGACCATATCTAGGTCAACTCTTCTTCTGAAACTGATACAAACCACAGTTCCTCTAACATGCAATGCTTTCCAGTTAAGAGCGAGAAACATGTGAGCTTTGTGAACGATGTATCCTCCTTTGAGCTGAAAAGTGACTGAGTTTACCTGAAAAGATCTTGCTTGTAGGAAGACACAGAGCCTGGGATTTAACTCCATTTCTGAAGGGAAACACACAGCACAGTTCTCATCCATGAAACACACTCTGCTTTAGAGCAAGAAGCACACTCTTGCTTTCTAGATTCTCTAATAGAGCCTGAAACATGAGCGTGCTCTGAATAAAATAACGGTGTTTCCTACATATATGGACCATTGCTAGTTCAACTCTGCTCCTGAAACTGATAAAAACCACAGGTCCTCTAAGATCCAAAGCTTTTCAGTTAAGGGCAACAAACGTGTGAGCTTCGTAAACGATTTATATTCATTTGAGCTGAAAAGTGACAGCGTTTACCTGAAATGATGACTTGCTTGTCGGAAGACACAGAGCCTGGGATTTAACTCCATTTCTGAAGGGAAACACACAGCACAGTTCTCATCCATGAAACACAATCTGCTTTAGAGCAAGAAGCACGCTCTTGCTTTCTAACAGTCTCTAATAGAGCAAGAAACGTGTCTGTGGTCCGAACAAATTAACGGTGTTTCCTAAACATATGGACCATATCTAGGTCAACGCTTCTTCTGAAACTGATACAAACCACATTTCCATTAACATGCAATGCTTTCCAGTTAAGAGTTAGCAACGTGTGAGCTTCGTGAACGATGTAGCTTCCTATGAACTGAAAAGTGACTGAGTTTACCTGAAAAGATGTTTTCCTTGTAGGAAGACACAGAGCCTGGGATTTAACTCCATTTCTGAAGGGAAACACACAGCACAGTTCTCATCCATGAAACACAGTCTGCTTTAGAGCACGAAGCATGCTCTTGCTTTCTAGAGTCTCTAAAAGAGCCAGAAACTTGATGGTACTCTTAACAAAAGAACGGTGTTTCCTACACATACAGACCATAGCTAGTTCAACTCTGCTTCTGAAACTAATTCAAACCACAAGTCATGTAACATCCAATGCTATTCAGTTAAGAGCGAGAAATGTGTGATCTTCATAAACGATTTAGAATCATTTGAACTGAAGATTGACTGGGTTTAAATGAAATGATGTCTTGCTTGTAGGAAGACATTGAGCCTGGGATTTACCTCCATTTCTGAAGGGAAACACACAGCACACTTCGCTTCCATGAAACACACTCTCCTTTAGAGCAAGATGCGTGCTATTGCTTTCTAAGAATCTCTAATAGTGCCAGAAACGTGAATGTGCTCAGAACAAAAGAACAGTGTTTCCTACACATACAGACCATTGCTGGTTCAACTCTGCTGCTGAAACTGAAACAAACCACAAGTCATCTAACGTCCAATGCTTTTCAGTTAATTGCGACATACGTGTAATATTTGTAAATGATTTATATTCATTTGAGCTGAAAAGTGACTTAGTTTACCTGTACTGATGTCTTGCTAGTAGGAAGACACAGAGCCTGGAATTTAACTCCATTTCTGAAGGGAAACACACAGCAGAGTTCTCATCCATGAATCACCCTCTGCTTTAGAGCAAGAAGCACGGTCTTTCTTTCTAAGATTCTGTAATACAGCAGGAAACGTGACTGTGGTCAGAACAAAATAACGGTGTTTCCTACACATACTGACCATATCTAGGTCAACTCTTCTTCTGAAACTGATACAAACCACAGTTCCATTAACATGCAATGCTTTCCAGTTAAGAGCGAGAAACGTGTGAGCTTCGTGAACGATGTAGCTTCCTTTGAGCTGAAAAGTGACTGAGTTTACCTCAAAAGATTTCTTGCTTGTAGGAATACACAGAGCCTGGGATTTACTCCATTTCTGAAGGAAAACACACAGCACAGATCTCATCCATGAAACACACTCTGCTTTAGAGCACAAAGCATGCTCTTGCTTTCTAGATTCTCTAATACAGCCAGAAACTTGAGGGTACTCTGAAAATAAGAACGATGTTTCCTACACATACGGACCATTGCTAGTTCAACTCTGCTTCTGAAACTGATACAAATCACAGGTGCTCTAACATCCAATGCTTTACAGTTAAGAGCAAGAAACGTGTGAGCTACGTGAATGATGTAGCTTTGTTTGAGCTGAAAGGTGACTGAGTTTACATGAAATGAAGTCTTGCTTGTGGAAGATACAGAGCCTGTGATTTAACTCCATTTATGAAGCAAAACACACAGCACTGTTCTCACGATGAAACACACTCTGCATATAAGAAGAAGCACGCTTTGCTTTCTAAGAGTGTCTCTAATACAGCAGGAAACGTGACTGTGGTCAGAACAAAATAACAGTGTTTCCTACACATACGGACCATATCTAGGTCAACTCTTCTTCTGAAACTGATACACACCACAGTTCCATTAACATGCAATGCTTTCCAGTTAAGAGTTAGCAACGTGTGAGCTTCGTGAACGATGTAGCTTCCTTTGAACTGAAAAGTGACTGAGTTTACCTGAAAAGATGTCTGGCTTGTAGGAAGACACAGAGCCTGGGATTTAACTCCATTTCTGGAGGGAAACACACAGCACACTTCTCTTCCATGAAACACACTCTGCTTTAGAACAGGAAGCATGCTCTTGCTTTCTAAGAGACTCTAATAGTGCCAGAAACGTGAATGTGCTCAGAACAAAAGAACGGTGTTTCCTACACATATGGACCATTGCTAGTTCAACTCTGCTGCTGAAACTGATACAAAGCACAAGTCATCTAACATCCAATGCTTTTCAGTTAAGAGCGACAAACGTGTATTATTCGTAAACTATTTATATTCATTTGAGCTGAAAAGTGACTTAGTTTACCAGAACTGATGTCTTGCTAGTAGGAAGACACAGAGCCTGGAATGTAACTCCATTTCTGAAGGGAAACACACAGCACAGTTCTCATCCATGTATCACCCTCTGCTATAGAGCAAGAAGCACGCTCTTTCTTTCTAAGATTCTCTAATACAGCAGAAACGTGACTGTGGTCAGAACAAAATAACGGTGTTTCCTACACATACTTACCAAGTCTAGGTCAACTCTTCTTCTAAAACTGATGCAAACCACAGTTCCATTAACATGCAATGCTTTCCAGTTAAGAGCGAGAAACGTGTGAGCTTCGTGACGATGTAGCTTCCTTTGAGCTGAAAAGTGTCTGAGTTTACCTTAAAAGATGTCTTGCTTGTAGGAAGACACAGAGCCTGGGATTTAACTCCATTTCTGAAGGAAAACAAACAGCACAGATCTCATCCATGAAACACACTCTGCTTCAGAGCACAAAGCATGCTCTTGCTTTCTAGATTCTCTAATACAGCCAGAAACTTGAGGGTACTCTGAATATAAGAACGGTGTTTCCTACACATACGGACCATTGCTAGTTCAACTGTGCTTCTGAAACTGATACAAATCACAGGTCCACTAACATCCAATGCCTTACAGTTAAGAGCAATAAATGTGTGAGCTATGTGAACGATGTAGCATTGTTTGAGCTGAAAGTTGACTGAGTTTACGTGAAATGAAGTCTTGCTTGTAGGAAGATACAGAGCCTGTGATTTAACTCCATTTATGAAGGGAAACACACAGCACTGTTCTCAGGATGAAACACACTCTGCATATAAGAAGAAGCATGCTCTTGCGTTCTAAGAGTCTCTAATACAGCTGGAAACGTGACTGTGGTCAGAACAAAATAACGGTGTTTCCTACACATACTGACCATATCTAGGTCAACTCTTCTTATGAAACTGATACAAACCACAGTACCATTAACATGCAATGCTTTCCAGTTAAGAGTTAGCAACGTGTGAGCTTCGTGAACAATGTAGCTTCCGTTGAGCTGAAAAGTGACTGAGTTTACCTCAAAAGATGTCTTGCTTGTAGGAAGACACAGAGCCTGGGATTTAACTCCATTTCTGAAGGAAAACACAGAGCACAGATCTCATCCATGAAAGACACTCTTCTTTAGAGCACAAAGCATGCTCTTGCTTTCTAGATTCTCTAATACAACCAGAAACTTGAGGGTACTCTGAACATAAGAACGATGTTTCCTACACATACGGATCATTGCTAGTTCAACTCTGCTTCTGAAACTGATACAAATCACAGGTCCACTAACATCCAATGCCTTACAGTTAAGAGTTAGCAACGTGTGAGCTTCGTGAACGATGTAGCTTCCTTTGCACTGAAAAGTGACTGAGTTTACCTGAAAAGATGTCTTGCTTGTAGGAAGACACAGAGCCTGGGATTTAACTCCGTTTCTGAAGGGAAACACACAGCACACTTGTCTTCCATGAAACACACTCTCCTTTAGAGCAAGATGCATGCTCCTGTTTTCTAAGAATCTCTAGTAGTGCCAGAAACGTGAATGTGCTCAGAACAAAAGAACGGTGTTTCCTACACATACGGACCATTGCTAGTTCAACTCTGCTGCTGAAACTGATACAAACCACAAGTCATCTAACATCCAATGCTTTTCAGTTAAGAGCGACAAACGTGTAATATTCGTAAATTATTTATATTCATTTGAGCTGAAAAGTGACTTAGTTTACCTGAACTGCTGTCTTGCTAGTAGGAAGACACAGAGCCTGGAATTTAACTCCATTTCTGAAGGGACACACACAGCACAGTTCTCATCCATGTATCACCCTCTGCTTTAGAGCAAGAAGCACGCTCTTTCTTTCTAAGATTCTCTAATACAGCAGGAAACGTGACTGTGGTCAGAACAAAATAACGGGGTTTCCTACACATACTGACCAAGTCTAGGTCAACTCTTCTTCTAAAACTGATGCAAACCACAGTTCCATTAACATGCAATGCTTTCCAGTTAAGAGCGAGAAACGTGTAAGCTTAGTGACGATGTAGCTTCCTTTGAGCTGAAAAGTGTCTGAGTTTACTTAAAAAAGATGTCTTGCTTGTAGGAAGACACAGAGCCTGGGATTTAAATCCATTTCTGAAGGAAAACACACAGCACAGATCTCATCCATGAAACACACTCTGCTTTAGAGCACAAAGCATGCTCTTGCTTTCTAGATTCTCTAATACAGCCAGAAACTTGAGGGTACTCTGAACATAAGAACAGTGTTTCCTACACATACGGACCATTGCTAGTTCAACTCTGCTTCTGAAACTGATACAAATCACAGGTCCTCTAACATCCAATGCTTTACAGTTAAGAGCTAGAAACGTGTGAGCTACGTGAATGATGTAGCTTTGTTTGAGCTGAAAGGTGACTGAGTTTACGTGAAATGAATTCTTGCTTGTAGAAAGATAAAGATCCTGTGATTTAACCCCATTTCTGAAGGGAAACACACAGCACTGTTCTCACGATGAAACACACTCTGCATATAAGAAGAAGCACGCTCTTGCTTTCTAAGAGTCTCTAATACAGCAGGAAACGGGACTGTGGTCAGAAGAAAATAACGGTGTTTCCTAAACATATGGACCATATCTAGGTCAACGCTTCTTCTGAAACTGATACAAACCACATTTCCATTAACATGCAATGCTTTCCAGTTAAGAGTTAGCAACGTGTGAGCTTCGTGAACGATGTAGCTTCCTATGAACTGAAAAGTGACTGAGTTTACCTGAAAAGATGTTTTCCTTGTAGGAAGACACAGAGCCTGGGATTTAACTCCATTTCTGAAGGGAAACACACAGCACAGTTCTCATCCATGAAACACAGTCTGCTTTAGAGCACGAAGCATGCTCTTGCTTTCTAGAGTCTCTAAAAGAGCCAGAAACTTGATGGTACTCTTAACAAAAGAACGGTGTTTCCTACACATACAGACCATAGCTAGTTCAACTCTGCTTCTGAAACTAATTCAAACCACAAGTCATGTAACATCCAATGCTATTCAGTTAAGAGCGAGAAATGTGTGATCTTCATAAACGATTTAGAATCATTTGAACTGAAGATTGACTGGGTTTAAATGAAATGATGTCTTGCTTGTAGGAAGACATTGAGCCTGGGATTTACCTCCATTTCTGAAGGGAAACACACAGCACACTTCGCTTCCATGAAACAC
The DNA here is from genome assembly GCA_949786385.1 of Onychomys leucogaster. Taxonomy (NCBI): domain Eukaryota; kingdom Metazoa; phylum Chordata; class Mammalia; order Rodentia; family Cricetidae; genus Onychomys; species Onychomys leucogaster. The sequence continues at coordinate 199,404 of CATKUP010000009.1, read as the reverse complement.
ACTCTCCTTTAGAGCAAGATGCGTGCTATTGCTTTCTAAGAATCTCTAATAGTGCCAGAAACGTGAATGTGCTCAGAACAAAAGAACAGTGTTTCCTACACATACAGACCATTGCTGGTTCAACTCTGCTGCTGAAACTGAAACAAACCACAAGTCATCTAACGTCCAATGCTTTTCAGTTAATTGCGACATACGTGTAATATTTGTAAATGATTTATATTCATTTGAGCTGAAAAGTGACTTAGTTTACCTGTACTGATGTCTTGCTAGTAGGAAGACACAGAGCCTGGAATTTAACTCCATTTCTGAAGGGAAACACACAGCAGAGTTCTCATCCATGAATCACCCTCTGCTTTAGAGCAAGAAGCACGGTCTTTCTTTCTAAGATTCTGTAATACAGCAGGAAACGTGACTGAAGTCAGAACAAAATAACGGTGTTTCCTACACATACTGACCATATCTAGGTCAACTCTTCTTCTGAAACTGATACAAACCACAGTTCCATTAACATGCAATGCTTTCCAGTTAAGAGCGAGAAACGTGTGAGCTTCGTGAACGATGTAGCTTCCTTTGAGCTGAAAAGTGACTGAGTTTACCTCAAAAGATTTCTTGCTTGTAGGAATACACAGAGCCTGGGATTTACTCCATTTCTGAAGGAAAACACACAGCACAGATCTCATCCATGAAACACACTCTGCTTTAGAGCACAAAGCATGCTCTTGCTTTCTAGATTCTCTAATACAGCCAGAAACTTGAGGGTACTCTGAAAATAAGAACGATGTTTCCTACACATACGGACCATTGCTAGTTCAACTCTGCTTCTGAAACTGATACAAATCACAGGTGCTCTAACATCCAATGCTTTACAGTTAAGAGCAAGAAACGTGTGAGCTACGTGAATGATGTAGCTTTGTTTGAGCTGAAAGGTGACTGAGTTTACATGAAATGAAGTCTTGCTTGTGGAAGATACAGAGCCTGTGATTTAACTCCATTTATGAAGCAAAACACACAGCACTGTTCTCACGATGAAACACACTCTGCATATAAGAAGAAGCACGCTTTGCTTTCTAAGAGTGTCTCTAATACAGCAGGAAACGTGACTGTGGTCAGAACAAAATAACAGTGTTTCCTACACATACGGACCATATCTAGGTCAACTCTTCTTCTGAAACTGATACACACCACAGTTCCATTAACATGCAATGCTTTCCAGTTAAGAGTTAGCAACGTGTGAGCTTCGTGAACGATGTAGCTTCCTTTGAACTGAAAAGTGACTGAGTTTACCTGAAAAGATGTCTGGCTTGTAGGAAGACACAGAGCCTGGGATTTAACTCCATTTCTGGAGGGAAACACACAGCACACTTCTCTTCCATGAAACACACTCTGCTTTAGAACAGGAAGCATGCTCTTGCTTTCTAAGAGACTCTAATAGTGCCAGAAACGTGAATGTGCTCAGAACAAAAGAACGGTGTTTCCTACACATATGGACCATTGCTAGTTCAACTCTGCTGCTGAAACTGATACAAAGCACAAGTCATCTAACATCCAATGCTTTTCAGTTAAGAGCGACAAACGTGTATTATTCGTAAACTATTTATATTCATTTGAGCTGAAAAGTGACTTAGTTTACCAGAACTGATGTCTTGCTAGTAGGAAGACACAGAGCCTGGAATGTAACTCCATTTCTGAAGGGAAACACACAGCACAGTTCTCATCCATGTATCACCCTCTGCTATAGAGCAAGAAGCACGCTCTTTCTTTCTAAGATTCTCTAATACAGCAGAAACGTGACTGTGGTCAGAACAAAATAACGGTGTTTCCTACACATACTTACCAAGTCTAGGTCAACTCTTCTTCTAAAACTGATGCAAACCACAGTTCCATTAACATGCAATGCTTTCCAGTTAAGAGCGAGAAACGTGTGAGCTTCGTGACGATGTAGCTTCCTTTGAGCTGAAAAGTGTCTGAGTTTACCTTAAAAGATGTCTTGCTTGTAGGAAGACACAGAGCCTGGGATTTAACTCCATTTCTGAAGGAAAACAAACAGCACAGATCTCATCCATGAAACACACTCTGCTTCAGAGCACAAAGCATGCTCTTGCTTTCTAGATTCTCTAATACAGCCAGAAACTTGAGGGTACTCTGAATATAAGAACGGTGTTTCCTACACATACGGACCATTGCTAGTTCAACTGTGCTTCTGAAACTGATACAAATCACAGGTCCACTAACATCCAATGCCTTACAGTTAAGAGCAATAAATGTGTGAGCTATGTGAACGATGTAGCATTGTTTGAGCTGAAAGTTGACTGAGTTTACGTGAAATGAAGTCTTGCTTGTAGGAAGATACAGAGCCTGTGATTTAACTCCATTTATGAAGGGAAACACACAGCACTGTTCTCAGGATGAAACACACTCTGCATATAAGAAGAAGCATGCTCTTGCGTTCTAAGAGTCTCTAATACAGCTGGAAACGTGACTGTGGTCAGAACAAAATAACGGTGTTTCCTACACATACTGACCATATCTAGGTCAACTCTTCTTATGAAACTGATACAAACCACAGTACCATTAACATGCAATGCTTTCCAGTTAAGAGTTAGCAACGTGTGAGCTTCGTGAACAATGTAGCTTCCGTTGAGCTGAAAAGTGACTGAGTTTACCTCAAAAGATGTCTTGCTTGTAGGAAGACACAGAGCCTGGGATTTAACTCCATTTCTGAAGGAAAACACAGAGCACAGATCTCATCCATGAAAGACACTCTTCTTTAGAGCACAAAGCATGCTCTTGCTTTCTAGATTCTCTAATACAACCAGAAACTTGAGGGTACTCTGAACATAAGAACGATGTTTCCTACACATACGGATCATTGCTAGTTCAACTCTGCTTCTGAAACTGATACAAATCACAGGTCCACTAACATCCAATGCCTTACAGTTAAGAGTTAGCAACGTGTGAGCTTCGTGAACGATGTAGCTTCCTTTGCACTGAAAAGTGACTGAGTTTACCTGAAAAGATGTCTTGCTTGTAGGAAGACACAGAGCCTGGGATTTAACTCCGTTTCTGAAGGGAAACACACAGCACACTTGTCTTCCATGAAACACACTCTCCTTTAGAGCAAGATGCATGCTCCTGTTTTCTAAGAATCTCTAGTAGTGCCAGAAACGTGAATGTGCTCAGAACAAAAGAACGGTGTTTCCTACACATACGGACCATTGCTAGTTCAACTCTGCTGCTGAAACTGATACAAACCACAAGTCATCTAACATCCAATGCTTTTCAGTTAAGAGCGACAAACGTGTAATATTCGTAAATTATTTATATTCATTTGAGCTGAAAAGTGACTTAGTTTACCTGAACTGCTGTCTTGCTAGTAGGAAGACACAGAGCCTGGAATTTAACTCCATTTCTGAAGGGACACACACAGCACAGTTCTCATCCATGTATCACCCTCTGCTTTAGAGCAAGAAGCACGCTCTTTCTTTCTAAGATTCTCTAATACAGCAGGAAACGTGACTGTGGTCAGAACAAAATAACGGGGTTTCCTACACATACTGACCAAGTCTAGGTCAACTCTTCTTCTAAAACTGATGCAAACCACAGTTCCATTAACATGCAATGCTTTCCAGTTAAGAGCGAGAAACGTGTAAGCTTAGTGACGATGTAGCTTCCTTTGAGCTGAAAAGTGTCTGAGTTTACTTAAAAAAGATGTCTTGCTTGTAGGAAGACACAGAGCCTGGGATTTAAATCCATTTCTGAAGGAAAACACACAGCACAGATCTCATCCATGAAACATACTCTGCTTTAGAGCACAAAGCATGCTCTTGCTTTCTAGATTCTCTAATACAGCCAGAAACTTGAGGGTACTCTGAACATAAGAACAGTGTTTCCTACACATACGGACCATTGCTAGTTCAACTCTGCTTCTGAAACTGATACAAATCACAGGTCCTCTAACATCCAATGCTTTACAGTTAAGAGCTAGAAACGTGTGAGCTACGTGAATGATGTAGCTTTGTTTGAGCTGAAAGGTGACTGAGTTTACGTGAAATGAATTCTTGCTTGTAGAAAGATAAAGATCCTGTGATTTAACCCCATTTCTGAAGGGAAACACACAGCACTGTTCTCACGATGAAACACACTCTGCATATAAGAAGAAGCACGCTCTTGCTTTCTAAGAGTCTCTAATACAGCAGGAAACGGGACTTGGTCAGAAGAAAATAACGGTGTTTCCTAAACATATGGACCATATCTAGGTCAACGCTTCTTCTGAAACTGATACAAACCACATTTCCATTAACATGCAATGCTTTCCAGTTAAGAGTTAGCAACGTGTGAGCTTCGTGAACGATGTAGCTTCCTATGAACTGAAAAGTGACTGAGTTTACCTGAAAAGATGTTTTCCTTGTAGGAAGACACAGAGCCTGGGATTTAACTCCATTTCTGAAGGGAAACACACAGCACAGTTCTCATCCATGAAACACAGTCTGCTTTAGAGCACGAAGCATGCTCTTGCTTTCTAGAGTCTCTAAAAGAGCCAGAAACTTGATGGTACTCTTAACAAAAGAACGGTGTTTCCTACACATACAGACCATAGCTAGTTCAACTCTGCTTCTGAAACTAATTCAAACCACAAGTCATGTAACATCCAATGCTATTCAGTTAAGAGCGAGAAATGTGTGATCTTCATAAACGATTTAGAATCATTTGAACTGAAGATTGACTGGGTTTAAATGAAATGATGTCTTGCTTGTAGGAAGACATTGAGCCTGGGATTTACCTCCATTTCTGAAGGGAAACACACAGCACACTTCGCTTCCATGAAACACACTCTCCTTTAGAGCAAGATGCGTGCTATTGCTTTCTAAGAATCTCTAATAGTGCCAGAAACGTGAATGTGCTCAGAACAAAAGAACAGTGTTTCCTACACATACAGACCATTGCTGGTTCAACTCTGCTGCTGAAACTGAAACAAACCACAAGTCATCTAACGTCCAATGCTTTTCAGTTAATTGCGACATACGTGTAATATTTGTAAATGATTTATATTCATTTGAGCTGAAAAGTGACTTAGTTTACCTGTACTGATGTCTTGCTAGTAGGAAGACACAGAGCCTGGAATTTAACTCCATTTCTGAAGGGAAACACACAGCAGAGTTCTCATCCATGAATCACCCTCTGCTTTAGAGCAAGAAGCACGGTCTTTCTTTCTAAGATTCTGTAATACAGCAGGAAACGTGACTGTGGTCAGAACAAAATAACGGTGTTTCCTACACATACTGACCATATCTAGGTCAACTCTTCTTCTGAAACTGATACAAACCACAGTTCCATTAACATGCAATGCTTTCCAGTTAAGAGCGAGAAACGTGTGAGCTTCGTGAACGATGTAGCTTCCTTTGAGCTGAAAAGTGACTGAGTTTACCTCAAAAGATTTCTTGCTTGTAGGAATACACAGAGCCTGGGATTTACTCCATTTCTGAAGGAAAACACACAGCACAGATCTCATCCATGAAACACACTCTGCTTTAGAGCACAAAGCATGCTCTTGCTTTCTAGATTCTCTAATACAGCCAGAAACTTGAGGGTACTCTGAAAATAAGAACGATGTTTCCTACACATACGGACCATTGCTAGTTCAACTCTGCTTCTGAAACTGATACAAATCACAGGTGCTCTAACATCCAATGCTTTACAGTTAAGAGCAAGAAACGTGTGAGCTACGTGAATGATGTAGCTTTGTTTGAGCTGAAAGGTGACTGAGTTTACATGAAATGAAGTCTTGCTTGTGGAAGATACAGAGCCTGTGATTTAACTCCATTTATGAAGCAAAACACACAGCACTGTTCTCACGATGAAACACACTCTGCATATAAGAAGAAGCACGCTTTGCTTTCTAAGAGTGTCTCTAATACAGCAGGAAACGTGACTGTGGTCAGAACAAAATAACAGTGTTTCCTACACATACGGACCATATCTAGGTCAACTCTTCTTCTGAAACTGATACACACCACAGTTCCATTAACATGCAATGCTTTCCAGTTAAGAGTTAGCAACGTGTGAGCTTCGTGAACGATGTAGCTTCCTTTGAACTGAAAAGTGACTGAGTTTACCTGAAAAGATGTCTGGCTTGTAGGAAGACACAGAGCCTGGGATTTAACTCCATTTCTGGAGGGAAACACACAGCACACTTCTCTTCCATGAAACACACTCTGCTTTAGAACAGGAAGCATGCTCTTGCTTTCTAAGAGACTCTAATAGTGCCAGAAACGTGAATGTGCTCAGAACAAAAGAACGGTGTTTCCTACACATATGGACCATTGCTAGTTCAACTCTGCTGCTGAAAGTGATACAAAGCACAAGTCATCTAACATCCAATGCTTTTCAGTTAAGAGCGACAAACGTGTATTATTCGTAAACTATTTATATTCATTTGAGCTGAAAAGTGACTTAGTTTACCAGAACTGATGTCTTGCTAGTAGGAAGACACAGAGCCTGGAATTTAACTCCATTTCTGAAGGGAAACACACAGCACAGTTCTCATCCATGTATCACCCTCTGCTATAGAGCAAGAAGCACGCTCTTTCTTTCTAAGATTCTCTAATACAGCAGAAACGTGACTGTGGTCAGAACAAAATAACGGTGTTTCCTACACATACTTACCAAGTCTAGGTCAACTCTTCTTCTAAAACTGATGCAAACCACAGTTCCATTAACATGCAATGCTTTCCAGTTAAGAGCGAGAAACGTGTGAGCTTCGTGACGATGTAGCTTCCTTTGAGCTGAAAAGTGTCTGAGTTTACCTTAAAAGATGTCTTGCTTGTAGGAAGACACAGAGCCTGGGATTTAACTCCATTTCTGAAGGAAAACAAACAGCACAGATCTCATCCATGAAACACACTCTGCTTCAGAGCACAAAGCATGCTCTTGCTTTCTAGATTCTCTAATACAGCCAGAAACTTGAGGGTACTCTGAATATAAGAACGGTGTTTCCTACACATACGGACCATTGCTAGTTCAACTGTGCTTCTGAAACTGATACAAATCACAGGTCCACTAACATCCAATGCCTTACAGTTAAGAGCAATAAATGTGTGAGCTATGTGAACGATGTAGCATTGTTTGAGCTGAAAGTTGACTGAGTTTACGTGAAATGAAGTCTTGCTTGTAGGAAGATACAGAGCCTGTGATTTAACTCCATTTATGAAGGGAAACACACAGCACTGTTCTCAGGATGAAACACACTCTGCATATAAGAAGAAGCATGCTCTTGCGTTCTAAGAGTCTCTAATACAGCTGGAAACGTGACTGTGGTCAGAACAAAATAACGGTGTTTCCTACACATACTGACCATATCTAGGTCAACTCTTCTTATGAAACTGATACAAACCACAGTACCATTAACATGCAATGCTTTCCAGTTAAGAGTTAGCAACGTGTGAGCTTCGTGAACAATGTAGCTTCCGTTGAGCTGAAAAGTGACTGAGTTTACCTCAAAAGATGTCTTGCTTGTAGGAAGACACAGAGCCTGGGATTTAACTCCATTTCTGAAGGAAAACACAGAGCACAGATCTCATCCATGAAAGACACTCTTCTTTAGAGCACAAAGCATGCTCTTGCTTTCTAGATTCTCTAATACAACCAGAAACTTGAGGGTACTCTGAACATAAGAACGATGTTTCCTACACATACGGATCATTGCTAGTTCAACTCTGCTTCTGAAACTGATACAAATCACAGGTCCACTAACATCCAATGCCTTACAGTTAAGAGTTAGCAACGTGTGAGCTTCGTGAACGATGTAGCTTCCTTTGCACTGAAAAGTGACTGAGTTTACCTGAAAAGATGTCTTGCTTGTAGGAAGACACAGAGCCTGGGATTTAACTCCGTTTCTGAAGGGAAACACACAGCACACTTGTCTTCCATGAAACACACTCTCCTTTAGAGCAAGATGCATGCTCCTGTTTTCTAAGAATCTCTAGTAGTGCCAGAAACGTGAATGTGCTCAGAACAAAAGAACGGTGTTTCCTACACATACGGACCATTGCTAGTTCAACTCTGCTGCTGAAACTGATACAAACCACAAGTCATCTAACATCCAATGCTTTTCAGTTAAGAGCGACAAACGTGTAATATTCGTAAATTATTTATATTCATTTGAGCTGAAAAGTGACTTAGTTTACCTGAACTGCTGTCTTGCTAGTAGGAAGACACAGAGCCTGGAATTTAACTCCATTTCTGAAAGGACACACACAGCACAGTTCTCATCCATGTATCACCCTCTGCTTTAGAGCAAGAAGCACGCTCTTTCTTTCTAAGATTCTCTAATACAGCAGGAAACGTGACTGTGGTCAGAACAAAATAACGGTGTTTCCTACACATACTGACCAAGTCTAGGTCAACTCTTCTTCTAAAACTGATGCAAACCACAGTTCCATTAACATGCAATGCTTTCCAGTTAAGAGCGAGAAACGTGTAAGCTTAGTGACGATGTAGCTTCCTTTGAGCTGAAAAGTGTCTGAGTTTACTTAAAAAAGATGTCTTGCTTGTAGGAAGACACAGAGCCTGGGATTTAAATCCATTTCTGAAGGAAAACACACAGCACAGATCTCATCCATGAAACACACTCTGCTTTAGAGCACAAAGCATGCTCTTGCTTTCTAGATTCTCTAATACAGCCAGAAACTTGAGGGTACTCTGAACATAAGAACAGTGTTTCCTACACATACGGACCATTGCTAGTTCAACTCTGCTTCTGAAACTGATACAAATCACAGGTCCTCTAACATCCAATGCTTTACAGTTAAGAGCTAGAAACGTGTGAGCTACGTGAATGATGTAGCTTTGTTTGAGCTGAAAGGTGACTGAGTTTACGTGAAATGAATTCTTGCTTGTAGAAAGATAAAGATCCTGTGATTTAACCCCATTTCTGAAGGGAAACACACAGCACTGTTCTCACGATGAAACACACTCTGCATATAAGAAGAAGCACGCTCTTGCTTTCTAAGAGTCTCTAATACAGCAGGAAACGGGACTGTGGTCAGAAGAAAATAACGGTGTTTCCTACACATACGGACCATATCTAGGTCAACTCTTCTTCTGAAACTGATACAAACCACAGTTCCATTAACATGCAATGCTTTCCAGTTAAGAGTTAGCAAAGTGAGAGCTTCGTGAATGATGTAGCTTCCTTTGAACTGAAAAGTGACTGAGTTTACCTCAAAAGATGTCTTGCTTGTAGGAAGACACAGAGCATAGGATTTAACTCCTTTTCTGGAGGGAAAAACACAGCACACTTCTCTTCCATGAAACACACTCTGCTTTAGAACAAGAAGCATGCTCTTGCTTTCTAAGAGTCTCTAATAGTGCCAGAAACGTGACTGTGCTCAGAACAAAAGACGGTGTTTCCTACACATACGGACCATTGCTAGTTCAACTCTGCTGCTGAAACTGATACAAACCACAAGTGACCTAACATCCAATGCTTTTCATTTAAGAGCTACAAACGTGTATTATTCGTAAACGATTTATATTCATTTGAGCTGAAAAGTGACTTAGTTTACCTGAACAGCTGTCTTGCTAATAGGAAGACACAGAGCCTGGAATTTAACTCAATTTCTGAAGGAAAACACACAGCACAGATCTCATCCATGAAACACACTCAGCTTTAGAGCACAAAGCATGCTCTTGCTTTCTAGATTCTCTAATACAGCCAGAAACTTGAGGGTACTCTGAACATAAGAACGATGTTTCCTACACATACGGACCATTGCTAGTACAACACTGCTTCTGAAGCTGATACAAATCACAGTTCCATTAACATGCAATGCTTTCCAGTTAAGAGTTAGCAACGTGTGAGCTTCGTGAATGATGTAGCTTCCTTTGAACTGAAAAGTGACTGAGTTTACCTGAACAGATGTCTTGCTTGTAGGAAGACACAGAGCCTGGGATTTAACTCCATTTCTGATGGAAAACACACAGCACAGTTCTCATCCATGTATCACCCTCTGCTTTAGAGCAAGAAGCACGCTCTTTCTTTCTAAGATTCTCTAATACAGCAGAAACGTGACTGTGGTCAGAACAAAATAACGGTGTTTCCTACACATACTGACCAAGTCTAGGTCAACTCTTCTTCTAAAACTGATGCAAACCACAGTTCCATTAACATGCAATGCTTTCCAGTTAAGAGCGAGAAACGTGTGAGCTTCGTGACGATGTAGCTTCCTTTGAGCTGAAAAGTGTCTGAGTTTACCATAAAAGATGTCTTGCTTGTAGGAAGACACAGAGCCTGGGATTTAACTCCATTTCTGAAGGAAAACACACAGCACAGATCTCATCCATGAAACACACTCTGCTTCAGAGCACAAAGCATGCTCTTGCTTTCTAGATTCTCTAATACAGCCAGAAACTTGAGGGTACTCTGAATATAAGAACGGTGTTTCCTACACATACGGACCATTGCTAGTTCAACTGTGCTTCTGAAACTGATACAAATCACAGGTCCACTAACATCCAATGCCTTACAGTTAAGAGCAATAAACGTGTGAGCTATGTGAACGATGTAGCTTTGTTTGAGCTGAAAGTTGACTGAGTTTACGTGAAATGAAGTCTTGCTTGTAGGAAGATACAGAGCCTGTGATTTACCTCCATTTATGAAGGGAAACACACAGCACTGTTCTCAGGATGAAACACACTCTGCATATAAGAAGAAGTATGCTCTTGCGTTCTAAGAGTCTCTAATACACCTGGAAACGTGACTGTGGTCAGAACAAAATAACGGTGTTTCGTACACATACTGACCATATCTAGGTCAACTCTTCTTATGAAACTGATACAAACCACAGTTCCATTAACATGCAATGCTTTCCAGTTAAGAGTTAGCAACGTGTGAGCTTCGTGAACGATGTAGCTTCCTTAGAACTGAAAAGTGACTGAGTTTGCCTGAAAAGATGTCTTGCTTGTAGGAAGACACAGAGCCTGGGATTTAACTCCATTTCTGAAGGGAAACACACAGCACACTTGTCTTCCATGAAACACACTCTCTTTTAGAGCAAGATGCATGCTCTTGCTTTCTACGAATATCTAATAATGCCAGAAACATGAATGTGCTCAGAACAAAAGAACGGTGTTTCCTACACATACGGACCATTGCTAGTTCAACTCTGCTGCTGAAACTGATACAAACCACAAGTCATCTAACATCCAATGCTTTTCAGTTAAGAGCGACAAACGTGTAATATTTGTAAATGATTTATATTCATTTGAGCTGAAAAGTGACTTAGTTTACCTGAACTGCTGTCTTGCTAGTAGGAAGACACAGAGCCTGGAATTTAACTCCATTTATGAAGGGACACAAACAGCACAGTTCTCATCCATGTATCACCCTCTGCTATAGAGCAAGAAGCACGCTCTTTCTTTCTAAGATTCTCTAATACAGCAGAAACGTGACTGTGGTCAGAACAAAATAACGGTGTTTCCTACACATACTTACCAAGTCTAGGTCAACTCTTCTTCTAAAACTGATGCAAACCACAGTTCGATTAACATGCAATGCTTTCCAGTTAAGAGCGAGAAACGTGTGAGCTTCGTGACGATGTAGCTTCCTTTGAGCTGAAAAGTGTCTGAGTTTACCTTAAAAGATGTCTTGCTTGTAGGAAGACACAGAGCCTGGGATTTAACTCCATTTCTGAAGGAAAACACACAGCACAGATCTCATCCATGAAACACACTCTGCTTCAGAGCACAAAGCATGCTCTTGCTTTCTAGATTCTCTAATACAGCCAGAAACTTGAGGGTACTCTGAACATAAGAACGATGTTTCCTACACATACGGACCATTGCTAGTTCGACACTGCTTCTAAAGCTGATACAAATCACAGTTCCATTAACATGCAATGCTTTCCAGTTAAGAGTTAGCAACGTGTGAGCTTCGTGAATGGTGTAGCTTCCTTTGAACTGAAAAGTGACTGAGTTTACCTGAACAGATGTCTTGCTTGTAGGAAGACACAGAGCCTGGGATTTAACTCCATTTCTGATGGAAATCACACAGCACAGTTCTCATCCATAAATCACCCTCTGCTTTAGAGCAAGAAGAATGCTCTTTCTTTCAAAGATTCTCTAATACAGCAGGAAACGTGACTGTGGTCAGAATAAAATAACGGTGTTTCCTACACATACTGACCATATCTAGGTCAACTCTTCTTCTGAAACTGATACAAACCACAGTTCCATTAACATGCAATGATTTCCAGTTAAGAGAGAGAAACGTGTGAGCTTCGTGAACGATGTAGCTTCCTTTGAGCTGAAAAGTGTCTGAGTTTACCTCAAAATATGTCTTGCTTGTAGGAAGACACAGAGCATGGGATTCAACTCCATTTCTGAAGGAAAACACAGAGCACAGATCTCATCCATGAAAGACACTCTGCTTTAGAGCACAAAGCATGCTCTTGCTTTCTAGATTCTCTAAAACAGCCAGAAACTTGAGGGTACTCTGAACATAAGAACGATGTTTCCTACACATACGGACCATTGCTAGTTCAACTGTGCTTCTGAAACTGATACAGATCACAGGTCCACTAACATCCAATGCCTTACAGTTAAGAGCAATAAACGTGTGAGCTACGTGAACGATGTAGCTTTGTTTGAGCTGAAAGGTGACTGAGTTTACATAAAATGAATTCTTGCTTGTAGGAAGATACAGAGCCTGTGATTTAACTCCATTTATGAAGGGAAACACACAGCACTGTTCTCACGATGAAACACACTCTGCATATTAGAAGAAGCATGCTCTTGCTATCTAAGAGTCTCTAATACAGCAGGAAACGTGACTGTGGTCAGAACAAAATAACGGTGTTTCCTACACATACTTACCAAGTCTAGGTCAACTCTTCTTCTAAAACTGATGCAAACCACAGTTCCATTAACATGCAATGCTTTCCAGTTAAGAGCGAGTAACGTGTGAGCTTCGTGACGATGTAGCTTCCTTTGAGCTGAAAAGTGTCTGAGTTTACCTTAAAAGATGTCTTGCTTGTAGGAAGACACCGAGCCTGGGATTTAACTCCATTCCTGAAGGAAAACACACAGCACAGATCTCATCCATGAAACACACTCTGCTTTAGAACAAGAAGCAAGCTCTTGCTTTCTAAGAGTCTCTAATAGTGCCAGAAACGTGAATGTTCTCAGAACAAAAGAACGGTGTTTCCTACCCATACGGACCATTGTTAGTTCAACTCTGCTGCTGATACTGATACAAACCACAAGTCATCTAACATCCAATTCTTTTCAGTTAAGAGCGACAAACGTGTAATATTCGTAAACGATTTATATTCATTTGAGCTGAAAAGTGACTTAGTTTACGTGAACTGATGTCTTGCTAGTAGGAAGACACAGAGCCTGGAATTTAACACCATTTCTGAAGGGAAACACACAGCACAGTTCTCATCCATGCATCACCCTCTGCTTTAGAGCAAGAAGCACGCTCTTTCTTTCTAAGATTCTCTAATACAGCAGGAAACGTGACTCTGGTCAGAACAAAATAACGGTGTTTTCCTACACATACTGACCATATCTAGGTCAACTCTTCTTCTGAAACTGATACAAACCACAGTTCCATTAACATGCAATGCTTTCCAGTTAAGAGCGAGAAACGTATGAGCTTCGTGAACGATGTAGCTTCCTTTGAGCTGAAATGTGTCTGAGTTTACCTCAAAAGATGTCTTGCTTGTAGGAAGACACAGAGCCTGGTATTTAACTCCATTTCTGAAGGAAAACACAGCACAGATCTCATCCATGAAACACACTCTGCTTTAGAGCACAAAGCATGCTCTTGCTTTCTAGATTCTCTAATACAGCCAGAAATTTAAGGGTACTGTGAAGATAAGAACGGTGTTTCCTACACATACGGACCATTGCTAGTTCAACTCTGCTTCTGAAACTGATACAAATCACAGGTCCTCTAACATCCAATGCTTTCCAGTTAAGAGCAGCAAACGTGTGAGCTACGTGAATGATGTAGCTTTGTTTGAGCTGAAAGGTGACTGAGTTTACGTGAAATGAAGTCTTGCTTGTAGAAAGATACTGATCCTGTGATTTAACTCCATTTCTGAAGGGAAACACACAGCACTGTTCTCACGATGAAACACACTCTGCATATAAGAAGAAGCACGCTCTTGCTTTCTAAGAGTCTCTAATACTGCAGGAAACGTGACTGTGGACAGAACAAAATAACGGTGTTTCCTACACATACGGACCATATCTAGGTCAACTCTTCTTCTGTAACTGATACACACCACAGTTCCATTAACATGCAATGCTTTCCAGTTAAGAGTTAGCAAAGTGAGAGCTTCGTGAATGATGTAGCTTCCTTTGAACTGAAAAATATCTGAGTTTACCTGAAACGATGTCTTGCTTGTAGGAAGACACAGAGCTTGGGATTTAACTCCATTTCTGAAGGGAAACACACAGAACACTTCTCTTCCATGAAACACACTATGCTTTCGAACAAGAAGCAAGCTCTTGCTTTCTAAGAGTCTCTAATAGTGCCAGAAACGTGAATGTGCTCAGAACAAAAGAATGGTGTTTCCTACACATACGGACCATTGCTAGTTCAACTCTGCTGCTGAAACTGATACAAACCACAAATCATCTAACATCCAATGCTTTTCAGTTAAGAGCGACAAACGTGCAATATTCGTAAACGATTTATATTCATTTGAGCTGAAAAGTGACTTAGTTTACCTGAACTGATGTCTTGCTAGTAGGAAGACACAGAGCCTGGAATTTAACACCATTTCTGAAGGGAAACACACAGCACATTTCTCATCCATGAATCACCCTGTGCTTTAGAGCAAGAAGCACACTCTTTCTTTCTAAGATTCTCTAATACAGCAGGAAACGTGACTCTGGTCAGAACAAAATAACGGTGTTTCCTACACATACTGACCATGTCTAGGTCAACTCTTCTTCTGAAACTGATACAAACCACAGTTCCATTAACATGCAATGCTTTCCAGTTAAGAGCGAGAAACGCGTGAGCTTCGTGAACGATGTAGCTTCCTTTGAGCTGAAAAGTGTCTGAGATTACCTCAAAAGATGTCTTGCTTGTAGGAAGACACAGAGCCTGGTATTTAACTCCATTTCTGAAGGAAAACACACAGCACAGATCTCATCCATGAAACACACTCTGCTTTAGAGCACAAAGCATGCTCTTGCTTTCTAGATTCTCTAATACAGCCAGAAACTTGAGGGTACTGTGAACATAAGTACGGTGTTTCCTACACATACGGACCATTGCTAGTTCAACTCTGCTTCTGAAACTGATACAAATCACAGGTCCTCTAACATCCAATGCTTTACAGTTAAGAGCAAGAAACGTGTGAGCTACGTGAATGATGTAGCTTTGTTTGAGCTGAAATGTGACTGAGTTTACGTGAAATGAAGTCTTGCTTGTAGAAAGATACTGATCCTGTGATTTAATTCCATTTCTGAAGGGAAACACACAGCACTGTTCTCACGATGAAACACAGTCTGCATATAAGAAGAAGCACGCTCTTGCTTTCTGAGAGTCTCTAATACAGCAGGAAACGTGACTGTGGTCAGAACAAAATAACGGTGTTTCCTACACATACTGACCATATCTAGGTCAACTCTTCTTCTGAAACTGTTACACACCACAGTTCCATTAACATGCAATGCTTTCCAGTTAAGAGTTAGCAAAGTGAGAGCTTCGTGAATGATGTAGCTTCCTTTGAACTGAAAAATATCTGAGTTTACCTGAAAAGATGTCTTGCTTGTAGGAAGACACAGAGCCTGGGATTTAACTCCATTTCTGAAGGGAAACACACAGCACACTTCTCATCCATGAAACACACTCTGCTTTAGAGCAAGAAGCATGCTCTTGCTTTCTAAGAATCTCTAATAGTGCCAGAAACGTGAATGTGCTCAGAACAAAAGAACGGTGTTTCCTACCCATACGGACCATTGCTAGTTCAACTCTGCTGCTGAAACTGATACAAACCACAAGTCATCTAAGATCCAATGCTTTTCAGTTAAGAGCGACAAACGTGTAATATTTGTAAATGATTTATATTCATTTGAGCTGAAAAGTGACTTAGTTTACCTGAACTGCTGTCTTGCTAGTAGGAAGACACAGAGCCTGGAATTTAACTCCATTTATGAAGGGACACAAACAGCACAGTTCTCATCCATGTATCACCCTCTGCTATAGAGCAAGAAGCACGCTCTTTCTTTCTAAGATTCTCTAATACAGCAGAAACGTGACTGTGGTCAGAACAAAATAACGGTGTTTCCTACACATACTTACCAAGTCTAGGTCAACTCTTCTTCTAAAACTGATGCAAACCACAGTTCGATTAACATGCAATGCTTTCCAGTTAAGAGCGAGAAACGTGTGAGCTTCGTGACGATGTAGCTTCCTTTGAGCTGAAAAGTGTCTGAGTTTACCTTAAAAGATGTCTTGCTTGTAGGAAGACACAGAGCCTGGGATTTAACTCCATTTCTGAAGGAAAACACACAGCACAGATCTCATCCATGAAACACACTCTGCTTCAGAGCACAAAGCATGCTCTTGCTTTCTAGATTCTCTAATACAGCCAGAAACTTGAGGGTACTCTGAACATATGAACGATGTTTCCTACACATACAGACCATTGCTAGTTCGACACTGCTTCTGAAGCTCATACAAATCACAGTTCCATTAACATGCAATGCTTTCCAGTTAAGAGTTAGCAACGTGTGAGCTTCGTGAATGGTGTAGCTTCCTTTGAACTGAAAAGTGACTGAGTTTACCTGAACAGATGTCTTGCTTGTAGGAAGACACAGAGCCCGGGATTTAACTCCATTTCTGATGGAAATCACACAGCACAGTTCTCATCCATGAATCACCCTCTGCTTTAGAGCAAGAAGAATGCTCTTTCTTTCTAAGATTCTCTAATACAGCAGGAAACGTGACACTGGTCAGAACAAAATAACGGTGTTTCCTACACATACTGACCATATCTAGGTCAACTCTTCTTCTGAAACTGATACAAACCACAGTTCCATTAACATGCAATGATTTCCAGTTAAGAGAGAGAAACGTGTGAGCTTCGTGAGCGATGTAGCTTCCTTTGAGCTGAAAAGTGTCTGAGTTTACCTCAAAAGATGTCTTGCTTGTAGGAAGACACAGAGCCTGGGATTTAACTCCATTTCTGAAGGAAAACACAGAGCACAGATCTCATCCATGAAAGACACTCTGCTTTAGAGCACAAAGCATGCTCTTGCTTTCTAGATTCTCTAATACAGCCAGAAACTTGAGGGTACTCTGAACATAAGGACGATGTTTCCTACACATACGGACCATTGCTAGTTCAACTGTGCTTCTGAAACTGATACAGATCACAGGTCCACTAACATCCAATGCCTTACAGTTAAGAGCAATAAACGTGTGAGCTACGTGAACGATGTAGCTTTGTTTGAGCTGAAAGGTGACTGAGTTTACATAAAATGAATTCTTGCTTGTAGGAAGATACAGAGCCTGTGATTTAACTCCATTTATGAAGGGAAACACACAGCACTGTTCTCACGATGAAACACACTCTGCATATTAGAAGAAGCATGCTCTTGCTATCTAAGAGTCTCTAATACAGCAGGAAACGTGACTGTGGTCAGAACAAAATAACGGTGTTTCCTACACATACTTACCAAGTCTAGGTCAACTCTTCTTCTAAAACTGATGCAAACCACAGTTCCATTAACATGCAATGCTTTCCAGTTAAGAGCGAGTAACGTTTGAGCTTCGTGACCATGTAGCTTCCTTTGAGCTGAAAAGTGTCTGAGTTTACCTTAAAAGATGTCTTGCTTGTAGGAAGACACCGAGCCTGGGATTTAACTCCATTCCTGAAGGAAAACAAACAGCACAGATCTCATCCATGTAACACACTCTGCTTTAGAACAAGAAGCAAGCTCTTGCTTTCTAAGAGTCTCTAATAGTGCCAGAAACGTGAATGTGCTCAGAACAAAAGAACGGTGTTTCCTACACATACGGACCATATCTAGTTCAACTCTGCTGCTGAAACTGATACAAACCACAAGTCATCTAACATCCAATGCTTTTCAGTTAAGAGCGACAAACGTGTAATATTCGTAAATTATTTATATTCATTTGAGCTGAAAAGTGACTTAGTTTACCTGAACTGCTGTCTTGCTAGTAGGAAGACACAGAGCCTGGAATTTAACTCCATTTCTGAAGGGACACACACAGCACAGTTCTCATCCATGTATCACCCTCTGCTTTAGAACAAGAAGCACGCTCTTTCTTTCTAAGATTCTCTAATACAGCAGGAAACGTGACTGTGGTCAGAACAAAATAACGGTGTTTCCTACACATACTGACCAAGTCTAGGTCAACTCTTCTTCTAAAACTGATGCAAACCACAGTTCCATTAACATGCAATGCTTTCCAGTTAAGAGCGAGAAACGTGTAAGCTTAGTGACGATGTAGCTTCCTTTGAGCTGAAAAGTGTCTGAGTTTACTTAAAAAAGATGTCTTGCTTGTAGGAAGACACAGAGCCTGGGATTTAACTCCATTTCTGAAGGAAAACACACAGCACAGATCTCATCCATGAAACACACTCTGCTTTAGAGCACAAAGCATGCTCTTGCTTTCTAGATTCTCTAATACAGCCAGAAACTTGAGGGTACTCTGAACATAAGAACAGTGTTTCCTACACATACGGACCATTGCTAGTTCAACTCTGCTTCTGAAACTGATACAAATCACAGGTCCTCTAACATCCAATGCTTTACAGTTAAGAGCTAGAAACGTGTGAGCTATGTGAATGATGTAGCTTTGTTTGAGCTGAAAGGTGACTGAGTTTACGTGAAATGAATTCTTGCTTGTAGAAAGATAAAGATCCTGTGATTTAACCCCATTTCTGAAGGGAAACACACAGCACTGTTCTCACGATGAAACACACTCTGCATATAAGAAGAAGCACGCTCTTGCTTTCTAAGAGTCTCTAATACAGCAGGAAACGGGACTGTGGTCAGAAGAAAATAACGGTGTTTCCTACACATACGGACCATATCTAGGTCAACTCTTCTTCTGAAACTGATACAAACCACAGTTCCATTAACATGCAATGCTTTCCAGTTAAGAGTTAGCAAAGTGAGAGCTTCGTGAATGATGTAGCTTCCTTTGAACTGAAAAGTGACTGAGTTTACCTCAAAAGATGTCTTGCTTGTAGGAAGACACAGAGCATAGGATTTAACTCCTTTTCTGGAGGGAAAAACACAGCACACTTCTCTTCCATGAAACACACTCTGCTTTAGAACAAGAAGCATGCTCTTTTTTTCTAAGAGTCTCTAATAGTGCCAGAAACGTGACTGTGCTCAGAACAAAAGACGGTGTTTCCTACACATACGGACCATTGCTAGTTCAACTCTGCTGCTGAAACTGATACAAACCACAAGTGATCTAACATCCAATGCTTTTCAGTTAAGAGCGACAAACGTGTATTATTCGTAAAGGATTTATATTCATTTGAGCTGAAAAGTGACTTAGTTTACCTGAACAGCTGTCTTGCTAATAGGAAGACACAGAGCCTGGAATTTAACTCCATTTCTGAAGGAAAACACACAGCACAGATCTCATCCATGAAACACACTCAGCTTTAGAGCACAAAGCATGCTCTTGCTTTCTAGATTCTCTAATACAGCCAGAAACTTGAGGGTACTCTGAACATAAGAACGATGTTTCCTACACATACGGACCATTGCTAGTACAACACTGCTTCTGAAGCTGATACAAATCACAGTTCCATTAACATGCAATGCTTTCCAGTTAAGAGTTAGCAACGTGTGAGCTTCGTGAATGATGTAGCTTCCTTTGAACTGAAAAGTGACTGAGTTTACCTGAACAGATGTCTTGCTTGTAGGAAGACACAGAGCCTGGGATTTAACTCCATTTCTGATGGAAAACACACAGCACAGTTCTCATCCATGTATCACCCTCTGCTTTAGAGCAAGAAGCACGCTCTTTCTTTCTAAGATTCTCTAATACAGCAGAAACGTGACTGTGGTCAGAACAAAATAACGGTGTTTCCTACACATACTGACCAAGTCTAGGTCAACTCTTCTTCTAAAACTGATGCAAACCACAGTTCCATTAACATGCAATGCTTTCCAGTTAAGAGTTAGCAAAGTGAGAGCTTCGTGAATGATGTAGCTTCCTTTGAACTGAAAAATATCTGAGTTTACCTGAAAAGATGTCTTGCTTGTAGGAAGACACAGAGCCTGGGATTTAACTCCATTTCTGAAGGGAAACACACAGCACACTTCTCATCCATGAAACACACTCTGCTTTAGAGCACAAAGCATGCTCTTGCTTTCTAGATTCTCTAATACAGCCAGAAACTTGAGGGTACTGTGAACATAAGAACGGTGTTTCCTACACATACGGACCATTGCTAGTTCAACTCTGCTTCTGAAACTGATACAAATCACAGGTCCTCTAACATCCAATGCTTTACAGTTAAGAGCAAGAAACGTGTGAGCTACGTGAATGATGTAGCTTTGTTTGAGCTGAAATGTGACTGAGTTTACGTGAAGTGAAGTCTTGCTTGTAGAAAGATACTGATCCTGTGATTTAACTCCATTTCTGAAGGGAAACACACAGCACTGTTCTCACGATGAAACACAGTCTGCATATAAGAAGAAGCACGCTCTTGCTTTCTGAGAGTCTCTAATACAGCAGGAAACGTGACTGTGGTCAGAACAAAATAACAGTGTTTCCTACACATACGGACCATATCTAGGTCAACTCTTCTTCTGAAACTGTTACACACCACAGTTCCATTAACATGCAATGCTTTCCAGTTAAGAGTTAGCAAAGTGAGAGCTTCGTGAATGATGTAGCTTCCTTTGAACTGAAAAATATCTGAGTTTACCTGAAAAGATGTCTTGCTTGTAGGAAGACACAGAGCCTGGGATTTAACTCCATTTCTGAAGGGAAACACACAGCACACTTCTCATCCATGAAACACACTCTGCTTTAGAGCAAGAAGCATGCTCTTGCTTTCTAAGAATCTCTAATAGTGCCAGAAACGTGAATGTGCTCAGAACAAAAGAACGGTGTTTCCTACCCATACGGACCATTGCTAGTTCAACTCTGCTGCTGAAACTGATACAAACCACAAGTCATCTAAGATCCAATGCTTTTCAGTTAAGAGCGACAAACGTGTAATATTTGTAAATGATTTATATTCATTTGAGCTGAAAAGTGACTTAGTTTACCTGAACTGCTGTCTTGCTAGTAGGAAGACACAGAGCCTGGAATTTAACTCCATTTATGAAGGGACACAAACAGCACAGTTCTCATCCATGTATCACCCTCTGCTATAGAGCAAGAAGCACGCTCTTTCTTTCTAAGATTCTCTAATACAGCAGAAACGTGACTGTGGTCAGAACAAAATAACGGTGTTTCCTACACATACTTACCAAGTCTAGGTCAACTCTTCTTCTAAAACTGATGCAAACCACAGTTCGATTAACATGCAATGCTTTCCAGTTAAGAGCGAGAAACGTGTGAGCTTTGTGACGATGTAGCTTCCTTTGAGCTGAAAAGTGTCTGAGTTTACCTTAAAAGATGTCTTGCTTGTAGGAAGACACAGAGCCTGGGATTTAACTCCATTTCTGAAGGAAAACACACAGCACAGATCTCATCCATGAAACACACTCTGCTTCAGAGCACAAAGCATGCTCTTGCTTTCTAGATTCTCTAATACAGCCAGAAACTTGAGGGTACTCTGAACATATGAACGATGTTTCCTACACATACAGACCATTGCTAGTTCGACACTGCTTCTGAAGCTGATACAAATCACAGTTCCATTAACATGCAATGCTTTCCAGTTAAGAGTTAGCAACGTGTGAGCTTCGTGAATGGTGTAGCTTCCTTTGAACTGAAAAGTGACTGAGTTTACCTGAACAGATGTCTTGCTTTTAGGAAGACACAGAGCCTGGGATTTAACTCCATTTCTGATGGAAATCACACAGCACAGTTCTCATCCATGAATCACCCTCTGCTTTAGAGCAAGAAGAATGCTCTTTCTTTCTAAGATTCTCTAATACAGCAGGAAACGTGACTCTGGTCAGAACAAAATAACGGTGTTTCCTACACATACTGACCATATCTAGGTCAACTCTTCTTCTGAAACTGATACAAACCACAGTTCCATTAACATGCAATGATTTCCAGTTAAGAGAGAGAAACGTGTGAGCTTCGTGAGCGATGTAGCTTCCTTTGAGCTGAAAAGTGTCTGAATTTACCTCAAAAGATGTCTTGCTTGTAGGAAGACACAGAGCCTGGGATTTAACTCCATTTCTGAAGGAAAACACAGAGCACAGATCTCATCCATGAAAGACACTCTGCTTTAGAGCACAAAGCATGCTCTTGCTTTCTAGATTCTCTAATACAGCCAGAAACTTGAGGGTACTCTGAACATAAGAACGATGTTTCCTACACATACGGACCATTGCTAGTTCAACTGTGCTTCTGAAACTGATACAGATCACAGGTCCACTAACATCCAATGCCTTACAGTTAAGAGCAATAAACGTGTGAGCTACGTGAACGATGTAGCTTTGTTTGAGCTGAAAGGTGACTGAGTTTACATAAAATGAATTCTTGCTTGTAGGAAGATACAGAGCCTGTGATTTAACTCCATTTATGAAGGGAAACACACAGCACTGTTCTCACGATGAAACACACTCTGCATATTAGAAGAAGCATGCTCTTGCTATCTAAGAGTCTCTAATACAGCAGGAAACGTGACTGTGGTCAGAACAAAATAACGGTGTTTCCTACACATACTTACCAAGTCTAGGTCAACTCTTCTTCTAAAACTGATGCAAACCACAGTTCCATTAACATGCAATGCTTTCCAGTTAAGAGCGAGTAACGTTTGAGCTTCGTGTCCATGTAGCTTCCTTTGAGCTGAAAAGTGTCTGAGTTTACCTTAAAAGATGTCTTGCTTGTAGGAAGACACCGAGCCTGGGATTTAACTCCATTCCTGAAGGAAAACACACAGAACAGATCTCATCCATGAAACACACTCTGCTTTAGAACAAGAAGCAAGCTCTTGCTTTCTAAGAGTCTCTAATAGTGCCAGAAACGTGAATGTTCTCAGAACAAAAGAACGGTGTTTCCTACCCATACGGACCATTGTTAGTTCAACTCTGCTGCTGATACTGATACAAACCACAAGTCATCTAACATCCAATTCTTCTCAGTTAAGAGCGACAAACGTGTAATATTCGTAAACGATTTATATTCATTTGAGCTGAAAAGTGACTTAGTTTACGTGAACTGATGTCTTGCTAGTAGGAAGACACAGAGCCTGGAATTTAACACCATTTCTGAAGGGAAACACACAGCACAGTTCTCATCCATGAATCACCCTCTGCTTTAGAGCAAGAAGCACGCTCTTTCTTTCTAAGATTCTCTAATACAGCAGGAAACGTGACTCTGGTCAGAACAAAATAACGGTGTTTTCCTACACATACTGACCATATCTAGGTCAACTCTTCGTCTGAAACTGATACAAACCACAGTTCCATTAACATGCAATGCTTTCCAGTTAAGAGCGAGAAACGTGTGAGCTTCGTGAACGATGTAGCTTCCTTTGAGCTGAAATGTGTCTGAGTTTACCTCAAAAGATGTCTTGCTTGTAGGAAGACACAGAGCCTGGTATTTAACTCCATTTCTGAAGGAAAACACAGCACAGATCTCATCCATGAAACACACTCTGCTTTAGAGCACAAAGCATGCTCTTGCTTTCTAGATTCTCTAATACAGCCAGAAACTTGAGGGTACTGTGAACATAAGAACGGTGTTTCCTACACATACGGACCATTGCTAGTTCAACTCTGCTTCTGAAACTGATACAAATCACAGGTCCTCTAACATCCAATGCTTTCCAGTTAAGAGCAACAAACGTGTGAGCTACGTGAATGATGTAGCATTGTTTGAGCTGAAAGGTGACTGAGTTTACGTGAAATGAAGTCTTGCTTGTAGAAAGATACTGATCCTGTGATTTAACTCCATTTCTGAAGGGAAACACACAGCACTGTTCTCACGATGAAACACACTCTGCATATAAGAAGAAGCACGCTCTTGCTTTCTAAGAGTCTCTAATACTGCAGGAAACGTGACTGTGGACAGAACAAAATAACGGTGTTTCCTACACATACGGACCATATCTAGGTCAATTCTTCTTCTGTAACTGATACACACATCAGTTCCATTAACATGCAATGCTTTCCAGTTAAGAGTTAGCAAAGTGAGAGCTTCGTGAATGATGTAGCTTCCTTTGAACTGAAAAATATCTGTGTTTACCTGAAAAGATGTCTTGCTTGTAGGAAGACACAGAGCTTGGGATTTAACTCCATTTCTGAAGGGAAACACACAGAACACTTCTCTTCCATGAAACACACTATGCTTTCGAACAAGAAGCAAGCTCTTGCTTTCTAAGAGTCTCTAATAGTGCCAGAAACGTGAATGTGCTCAGAACAATATAATGGTGTTTCCTACACATACGGACCATTGCTAGTTCAACTCTGCTGCTGAAACTGATACAAACCACAAATCATCTAACATCCAATGCTTTTCAGTTAAGAGCGACAAACGTGCAATATTCGTAAACGATTTATATTCATTTGAGCTGAAAAGTGACTTAGTTTACCTGAACTGATGTCTTGCTAGTAGGAAGACACAGAGCCTGGAATTTAACACCATTTCTGAAGGGAAACACACAGCACATTTCTAATCCATGAATCACCCTGTGCTTTAGAGCAAGAAGCACACTCTTTCTTTCTAAGATTCTCTAATACAGCAGGAAACGTGACTCTGGTCAGAACAAAATAACGGTGTTTCCTACACATACTGACCATGTCTAGGTCAACTCTTCTTCTGAAACTGATACAAACCACAGTTCCATTAACATGCAATGCTTTCCAGTTAAGAGCGAGAAACGTGTGAGCTTCGTGAACGATGTAGCTTCCTTTGAGCTGAAAAGTGTCTGAGATTACCTCAAAAGATGTCTTGCTTGTAGGAAGACACAGAGCCTGGTATTTAACTCCATTTCTGAAGGAAAACACACAGCACAGATCTCATCCATGAAACACACTCTGCTTTAGAGCACAAAGCATGCTCTTGCTTTCTAGATTCTCTAATACAGCCAGAAACTTGAGGGTACTGTGAACATAAGAACGGTGTTTCCTACACATACGGACCATTGCTAGGTCAACTCTGCTTCTGAAACTGATACAAATCACAGGTCCTCTAACATCCAATGCTTTACAGTTAAGAGCAAGAAACGTGTGAGCTACGTGAATGATGTAGCTTTGTTTGAGCTGAAAGGTGACTGAGTTTACGTGAAATGAATTCTTGCTTGTAGAAATATACTGATCCTGTGATTTCACTCCATTTCTGAAGGGAAACACACAGCACTGTTCTCACGATGAAACACACTCTGCATATAAGAAGAAGCACACTCTTGCTTTCTATTAGTATCTAATAAAGCAGGAAACGTGACTGTGGTCAGAACAAAATAACGGTGTTTCCTACACATACGGACCATATCTAGGACAACTCTTCTTCTGAAACTGATACAAACCACAGTTCCATTAACATGCACTGCTTTCCAGTTAAGAGTTAGCAAAGGGAGAGCTTCTTGAATGATGTAGGTTCCTTTGAACTGAAAAGTATCTGAGTTTACCTGAAAAGATTTCTTGCTTGTAGGAAGACACAGAGCCTGGGATTTAACTCCATTTCATAAGGGAAACACACAGCACACTTCTCATCCATGAAACACACTCTGCTTTAGAGCAAGAAGCATGCTCTTGCTTTCTAAGAATCTCTAATAGTGCCAGAAACGTGAATGTGCTCAGAACAAAAGAACGGTGTTTCCTACCCATAAGGACCATTGCTAGTTCAACTCTGCTGCTGAAACTGATACAAACCACAAGTCATCTGACATCCAATGCTTTTCAGTTAAGAGCGACAAATGTGTAATATCGTAAACGATTTATATTCATTTGAGCTGAAAAGTGACTTAGTTTACCTGAACTGATGTCTTGCTAGTAGGAAGACACAGAGCCTGGAATTTAACACCATTTCTGAAGGGAAACACACAGCACATTTCTCATCCATGAATCACACTGTGCTTTAGAGCAAGAAGCACTCTCTTTCTTTCTAAGATTCTCTAATACAGCAGGAAACGTGACTCTGGTCAGAACAAAATAACGGTGTTTCCTACACATACTGACCATGTCTAGGTCAACTCTTCTTCTAAAACTGATGCAAACCACAGTTCCATTAACATGCAATGCTTTCCAGTTAAGAGCGAGAAACGTGTGAGCTTCGTGAATGATGTAGCTTCCTTTGAGCTGAAAAGTGTCTGAGTTTACCTCAAAAGATGTCTTGCTTGTAGAAAGACACAGAGCCTGGTATTTAACTCCATTTCTGAAGGAAAACACACAGCACAGATCTCATCCATGAAACACACTCTGTTTTAGAGCACAAAGCATGCTCTTGCTTTCTAGATTCTCTAATACAGCCAGAAACTTGAGGGTACTGTGAACATAAGAACGGTGTTTCCTACACATACGGACCATTGCTAGTTCAACTCTGCTTCTGAAACTGATACAAATCACAGGTCCTCTAACATCCAATGCTTTACAGTTAAGAGCAAGAAACGTGTGAGCTACGTGAATGATGTAGCTTTGTTTGAGCTGAAATGTGACTGAGTTTACGTGAAATGAAGTCTTGCTTGTAGAAAGATACTGATCCTGTGATTTAACTCCATTTCTGAAGGGAAACACACAGCACTGTTCTCACGATGAAACACACTCTGCATATAAGAAGAAGCACGCTCTTGCTTTCTGAGAGTCTCTAATACAGCAGGAAACGTGACTGTGGTCAGAACAAAATAACGGTGTTTCCTACACATACGGACCATATCTAGGTCAACTCTTCTTCTGAAACTGATACACACCACAGTTCCATTAACATGCAATGCTTTCCAGTTAAGAGTTAGCAAAGTGAGAGCTTCGTGAATGATGTAGCTTCCTTTGAACTGAAAAATATCTGAGTTTACCTGAAAAGATGTCTTGCTTGTAGGAAGACACAGAGCCTGGGATTTAACTCCATTTCTGAAGGGAAACACACAGCACACTTCTCATCCATGAAACACACTCTGCTTTAGAGCAAGAAGCATGCTCTTGCTTTCTAGATTCTCTAATACAGCCAGAAACTTGAGGGTACTCTGAACATAAGAACGATGTTTCCTACACATACGGACCATTGCTAGTTCAACTCTGCTTCTGAAACTGATACAAATCACAGGTCCTCTAACATCCAAAGCTTTACAGTTAAGAGCAAGAAACGTGTGAGCTACGTGAACGATGTAGCTTTGTTTGAGCTGAAAGGTGACTGAGTTTACGTGAAATGAAGTCTTGATGGTAGGAAGATACAGAGCATGTGATTTAACTCAATTTATGAAGGGAAACACACAGCACTGTTTTCACAATGAAACACACTCTGCATATAAGAAGAAGCACGCTCTTGCTTTCTAAGAGTCTCTAATACAGCAGGAAACGTGACTGTGGTCAGAACAAAATAACGGTGTTTCCTACACATACTGGCCATGTCTAGGTCAACTCTTCTTCTGAAACTGATACAAACCACAGTTCCATTAACAAGCAATGCTTTCCAGTTAAGAGTGAGAAACGTGTGAGCTTCGTGAACGATGTAGCTTCCTTTGAGCTGAAAAGTGTCTGAGTTTACCTCAAAAGATGTCTTGTTTGTAGGAAGACACAGAGACTGGGATTTACTCCATTTCTGAAGGAAAACACACAGCACAGATCTCATCCATGAAACACACTCTGCTTTAGAGCACAAAGCATGCTCTTGCTTTCTAGATTCTCTAATACAGCCAGAAAATTGAGGGTACTGTGAACATAAGAATGGTGTTTCCTACACATACGGACCATTGCTAGTTCAACTCTGCTTCTGAAACTGATACAAATCACAGGTCCTCTAACATCCAATGCTTTACAGTTAAGAGCAAGAAACGTGTGAGCTTCGTGAATGATGTAGCTTTGTTTGAGCTGAAAGGTGACTGAGTTTACGTGAAATGAATTCTTGCTTGTAGAAAGATACTGATCCTGTGATTTTACTCCATTTCTGAAGGGAAACACACAGCACTGTTCTCACGATGAAACACACTCTGCATATAAGAAGAAGCACGCTCTTGCTTTCTGAGATTCTCTAATACAGCAGGAAACGTGACTGTGGTCAGAACAAAATAACGGTGTTTCCTACACATACGGACCATATCTAGGTCAACTCTTCTTCTGAAACTGATACACACCACAGTTCCATTAACATGCATTGCTTTCCAGTTAAGAGTTAGCAAAGTGAGAGCTTCGTGAATGATGTAGCTTCCTTTGAACTGAAAAATATCTGAGTTTACCTGAAAAGATGTCTTGCTTGTAGGAACACACAGAGCCTGGGATTTAACTCCATTTCTGAAGGGAAACACACAGCACACTTCTCATCCATGAAACACACTCTGCTTTAGAGCAAGAAGCATGCTCTTGCTTCCTAAGAATCTCTAATAGTGCCAGAAACGTGAATGTGCTCAGAACAAAAGAACGGTGTTTCCTACCCATACGGACCATTGCTAGTTCAACTCTGCTGCTGAAACTGATACAAACCACAAGTCATCTAACATCCAATGCTTTTCAGTTAAGAGCGACAAACGTGTAATATTCGTAAACGATTTATATTCATTTGAGCTGAAAAGTGACTTAGTTTACCTGAACTGATGTCTTGCTAGTAGGAAGACACAGAGCCTGGAATTTAACACCATTTCTGAAGGGAAACACACAGCACATTTCTCATCCATGAATCACCCTGTGCTTTAGAGCAAGAAGCACGCTCTTTCTTTCTAAGATTCTCTAATACAGCAGGAAACGTGACTCTGGTCAGAACAAAATAACGGTGTTTCCTACACATACTGACCATGTCTAGGTCAACTCTTCTTCTGAAACTGATACAAACCACAGTTCCATTAACATGCAATGCTTTCCAGTTAAGAGCGAGAAACGTGTGAGCTTCTCGAACGATGTAGCTTCCTTTGAACTGAAAAGTGACTGAGTTTACCTGAAAAGATGTCTTGCTTGTAGGAAGACACAGAGCCTGGTATTTAACTCCATTTCTGAAGGGAAACACACAGAACACTTCTCTTCCA
Organism: Onychomys leucogaster; assembly: GCA_949786385.1. Classification (NCBI taxonomy): domain Eukaryota; kingdom Metazoa; phylum Chordata; class Mammalia; order Rodentia; family Cricetidae; genus Onychomys; species Onychomys leucogaster. Next base: position 170,092 of record CATKUP010000009.1, on the reverse strand, counting down.
TGAAACACACTCTGCTTTAGAACAAGAAGCAAGCTCTTGATTTCTAAGAGTCTCTAATAGTGCCAGAAAGGTGAGTGTGCTCAGAAAAAAAGAACGGTGTTTCCTACACGTACGGACCATTGCTAGTTCAACTCTGATGTTGAAACTGATACAAACCACAAGTCATCTAACATCCAATGCTTTTCAGTTAAGAGCGACAAACGTGTAATATTCGTAAACGATTTATATTCATTTGAGCTGAAATGTGACTTAGTTTACCTGAACTGATGTCTTGCTAGTAGGAAGACACAGAGCCTGGAATTTAACACCATTTCTGAAGGGAAACACACAGCACATTTCTCATCCATGAATCACCCTGTGCTTTAGAGCAAGAAGCACGCTCTTTCTTTCTAAGATTCTCTAATACAGGAGGAAACGTGACTCTGGTCAGAACAAAATAACGGTGTTTCCTACACATACTGACCATGTCTAGGTCAACTCTTCTTCTGAAACTGATACAAACCACAGTTCCATTAACATGCAATGCTTTCCAGTTAAGAGCGAGAAACGTTTGAGCTTCGTGAAAGATGTAGCTTCCTTTGATATGAAAAGTATCTGAGTTTACCTCAAAAGATGTCTTGCTTGTACGAAGACAAACAGCCTGGTATTTAACTCCATTTCTGAAGGAAAACACACAGCACAGATCTCATCCATGAAACACACTCTGCTTCAGAGCACAAAGCATGCTCTTGCTTTCTAGATTCTCTAATACAGCCAGAAACTTGAGGGTACTGTGAACATAAGAACGGTGTTTCCTACACATACGGACCATTGCTAGTTCAACTCTGCTTCTGAAACTGATACAAATCACAGGTCCTCTAACATCCAATGCTTTACAGTTAAGAGCAAGAAACGTGTGAGCTACGTGAATGATGTAGCTTTGTTTGAGCTGAAAGGTGACTGAGTTTACGTGAAATGAAGTCTTGCATGTAGAAAGATACTGATCCTGTGATTTAACACCATTTCTGAAGGGAAACACACAGCACTGTTCTCACGATGAAACACACTCTGCATATAAGAAGAAGCACGCTCTTGCTTTCTAAGAGTCTCTAATACAGCAGGAAACGTGACTGTGGTCAGAACAAAATAACGGTGTTTCCTACACATACGGACCATATCTAGGTCAACTCTTCTTCTGAAACTGATACAAACCACAGTTCCATTAACATGCAATGCTTTCCAGTTAAGAGCGAGAAACGTGTGAGCTTCGTGAACGATGTAGCTTCCTTTGAGCTGAAAAGTGACTGAGTTTACCTCAAAAGAGTTCTTGCTTGTAGGAAGACACAGAGCCTGGGATTTACTCCATTTCTGAAGGAAAACACACAGCACAGATCTCATCCATGAAACACACTCTGCTTTAGAGCACAAAGCATGCTCTTGCTTTCTAGATTCTCTAATACAGCCAGAAACTTGAGGGTACTCTGAACATAAGAACGATGTTTCCTACACTTACGGACCATTGCTAGTTCAACTCTGCTTCTGAAACTGATACAAATCACAGGTCCTCTAACATCCAAAGCTTTACAGTTAAGAGCAAGAAACTTGTGAGCTACGTGAACGATGTAGCTTTGTTTGAGCTGAAAGGTGACTGAGTTTACGTGAAATGAAGTCTTGCATGTAGGAAGATACAGAGCATGTGATTTAACTCAATTTATGAAGGGAAACACACAGCACTGTTTTCACAATGAAACACACTCTGCATATAAGAAGAAGCACGCTCTTGCTTTCTAAGAGTCTCTAATACAGCAGGAAACGTGACTGTGGTCAGAACAAAATAACGGTGTTTCCTACACATACTGGCCATGTCTAGGTCAACTCTTCTTCTGAAACTGATACAAACCACAGTTCCATTAACAAGCAATGCTTTCCAGTTAAGAGTGAGAAACGTGTGAGCTTCGTGAACGATGTAGCTTCCTTTGCACTGAAAAGTCTGTGAGTTTACCTGAAATGATGTCTTGCTTGTAGGAAGACACAGAGCCTGGGATTTAACCCCATTTCTGAAGGGAAACACACAGCACACTTCTCATCCATGAAACACACTCTGCTTTAGAGCAAGAAGCATGCTCTTGCTTTCTAAGAGTCTCTAATAGTGCCAGAAACGTGAATGTGCTGAGAACAAAAGAACGGTGTTTCCTACACATACGGACCATTGATAGTTCAACTCTGCTGCTGAAACTGATACAAACCACAAGTCATCTAACATCCAATGCTTTTCAGTTAAGAGCGACAAACGTGTAATATTCGTAAATGATTTATATTCATTTGAGCTGAAAAGTGACTTAGTTTACCTGAACTGATGTCTTGCTAGTAGGAAGACACAGAGCCTGGAATTTAACTCCATTTCTGAAGGGAAACACACAGCACAGTTCACATCCATGAATCACCCTGTGCTTTAGAGCAAGAAGCACGCACTTTCTTTCTAAGATTCTCTAATACTGCAGGAAACGTGACTGTGGTCAGAACAAAATAACAGAGTTTCCTACACATACAGACCATTGCTAGTTCAACTCTGCTTCTGAAACTGATAGAAATCACAGGTCCTCTAACATCCAATGCTTTACAGTTAAGAGCAAGAAACGTGTGAGCTACGTGAACGATGTAGCTTTGTTTGAGCTGAAAGGTGACTGAGTTTACGTGAAATGAAGTCTTGCTTGTAGGAAGATACAGAGCATGTGATTTAACTCAATTTATGAAGGGAAACACACAGCACTGTTCGCACGATGAAACACACTCTGCATATATGAAGAAGCATGCTCTTGCTTTCTAAGAGTCTCTAATACAGCAGGAAATGTGACTGTGGTCAGAACAAAATAAGGGTGTTTCCTACACATACGGACCATATCTAGGTCAACTCTTCTTCTGAAACTGATACAAACCACAGTTCCATTAACATGCAATGCTTTCCAGTTAAGAGTTAGCAACGTGTGAGCTTCTCGAACGATGTTTCTTCCTTTGAACTGAAAAGTGACTGAGTTTACCTGAAAAGATGTCTTGCTTGTAGGAAGACACAGAGCCTGGGATTTAACTCCATTTATAAAGGGAAACACACAGCACTGGTCTCTCGATGAAACACACTCTGCATATAAGAAGAAGCACGCTCTTGCTTTCTAAGTGTCTCTATCACAGCAGGAAACGTGACTGTGGTCAGAAAAATATAATGGTGTTTCCTACACATACGGACCATATCTAGGTCAACTCTTCTTCTGAAACTGATACAAACCACAGTTCCATTAACATGCTATGCTTTCCTGTTAAGAGTTAGCAAAGTGAGAGCTTCATGAATGATGTAGCTTCCTTTGAACTGAAAAGTGACTGAGTTTACCTGAAAAGATGTCTTGCTTGTAGGAAGACACAGAGCCTGGGATTTAACTCCATTTCTGAAGGGAAACACACAGCACACTTCTCATCCATGAAACACACTCTGCTTTAGAGCAAGAAGCATGCTCTTGCTTTCTAAGAATCTCTAATAGTGCCAGAAACGTGAATGTGCTCAGAACAAAAGAACGGTGTTTCCTACCCATACGTACCATTGCTAGTTCAACTGTGCTGCTGAAACTGATACAAACCACAAGTCATCTAACATCCAATGCTTTTCAATTAAGAGCGACAAACGTGTAATATTCGTAAACGATTTATATTCATTTGAGCTGAAAAGTGACTTAGTTTACCTGAACTGAAGTCTTGCTAGTAGGAAGATACAGAGCCTGGAATTTAACTCCATTTCTGAAGGGAAACACACAGCAGAGTTCTTATCCATGAAACACACTTTGCTTTAGAACAAGAAGCAAGCTCTTTCTTTCTAAGATTCTCTAATAGAGCAGTAAACGTGACTGTGGTCAGAACAAAATAACGGTGTTTCCTACACATACTGACCATATCTAGGTCAACTCTTCTTCTGAAACTGATACAAACCTCAGTTCCATTAACATGCAATGATTTCCAGTTAAGAGCGAGAAACGTGTGAGCTTCGTGAACGATGTAGCTTCCTTTGAGCTGAAAAGTGTCTGAGTTTACCTCAAAAGATGTCTTGCTTGTAGGAAGACACAGAGCCTGGGATTTACTCCATTTCTGAAGGAAAACACACAGCACAGATCTCATCCATGAAACACACTCTGCTTTAGAGCACAAAGCATGCTCTTGCTTTCTAGATTCTCTAATACAGCCAGAAAATTGAGGGTACTATGAACAGAAGAACGATGTTTCCTACACATACGGACCATTGCTAGTTCAACTCTGCTTCTGAAACTGATACAAATCACAGGTCCTCTAACATCCAAAGCATTACATTTAAGAGCAAGAAACGTGTGAGCTACATGAACGATGTAGCTTTGTTTGAGCTGAAAGGTGACTGAGTTTACGTGAAATGAAGTCTTGCTTGTAGAAAGATACAGAGCATGTGATTTCACTCAATTTATGAAGGGAAACACACAGCACTGTTCTCACGATGAAACACACTCTGCATATAAGAAGAAGCACGCTCTTGCTTTCTAAGAGTCTCTAATACAGCAGGAAACGTGACTGTGGTCAGAATAAAATAAAGGTGTTTCCTGCACATACAGACCATATCTAGGTCAACTCTTCTTCTGAAACTGATACAAACCACAGTTCCATTAACATGCAATGCTTTCCAGTTAAGAGTTAGCAACGTGTGAGCTTCTTGAACGATGTAGCTTTCTTTGAACTGAAAAGTGACTGAGTTTACCTGAAAAGATGTCTTGGTGTAGGAAGACACAGAGCCTGGGATTTAACTCCATTTCTGAAGGGAAACACACAGAACACTTCTCTTCCATGAAACACACTCTGATTTAGAACAAGAAGCAAGCTCTTGTTTTCTAAGAGTCTCTAATAGTGCCAGAAACGTGAATGTGCTCAGAACAAAAGAACGGTGTTTCCTACACATACAGACCATTGCTAGTTCAACTCTGCTGCTGAAACTGATACAAACCACATGTCATCTAACATCTAATGCTTTTCATTTAAGAGCGACAAACGTGTAATATTAGGAAACAATTTATATTCATTTGAGCTGAAAAGTGACTCAGTTTACCTGAACTGATGTCTTGCTAGTAGGAAGACACAGAGCCTGGAATTTAACTCCATTTCTGAAGGGAACCACACAGCAGAGTTCTATTCCATGAATCACCCTGTGCTTTAGAGCAAGAAGCACACTCTTTCTTTCTAAGATTCTCTAATAAATGAGGAAACGTGACTGTGGTCAGAACAAAATAATGGTGTTTCCTACACATACGGACCATATCTAGGTCAATTCTTCTTCTGAAACTGATACAAACCACAGTTCCATTAACATGCAATGCTTTCAAGTTAAGCGCGAGAAACGTGTGATCTTCGTGAATGATGTAGCTTCCTTTGAACTGAAAAGTGACTGAGTTTACCTGAAATGATGTCTTGCTTGTAGGAAGACACAGACCCTGGGATTTAACTCCATTTCTGAAGCGAAACACACAGCACACTTTTCATCCATGAAACACACTCTGCTTTAGAGCAAGAAGCATGCTCTTGCTTTCTAAGAGTCTCTAATAGTGCCAGAAACGTGAATGTGCTCAGAACAAAAGAACGGTGTTTCCTACACATACAGACCATTGCTAGTTCAACTCTGCTGCTGAAACTGATACAAACCACAAGTCATCTAACATCCAATGCTTTTCAGTTAAGAGCGACAAAGGTGTAATATTCCTAAATGATTTATATTCATTTGAGCTGAAAAGTGACTTAGTTTACCTGAACTGATGTCTTGCTAGTAGGAAGACACACAGCCTGGAATTTAACACCATTTCTGAAGGGAAACACATAGCACAGTTCTCATCCATGAATCACCCTGTGCTTTAGAGCAATAAGCACGCACTTTCTTTCTAAGATTCTCTAATACTGCAGGAAACGTGACTGTGGTAAGAACAAAATAACAGAGTTTCCTACACATACTGACCATATCTAGGTCAACTCTTCTTCTGAAACTGATACAAACCTCAGTTCCATTAACATGCAATGATTTCCAGTTAAGAGCGAGAAACGTGTGAGCTTCGTGAACGATGTAGCTTCCTTTGAGCTGAAAAGTGTCTGAGTTTACCTCAAAAGATGTCTTCCTTGTAGGAAGACACAGAACCTGGGATTTACTCCATTTCTGAAGGAAAACACACAGCACAGCTCTCATCCATGAAACACACTCTGCTTTAGATCACAAAGCATGCACTTGTTTTCTAGATTCTCTAATAAAAACAGAAACTTGAGGGTACTCTGAACAGAAGAACGATGTTTCCTACACATACGGACCATTGCTAGTTCAACTCTGCTTCTGAAACTGATACAAATCACAGGTCCTCTAACATCCAATGCTTTACAGTTAAGAGCAAGAAACGTGTGAGCTACGTGAATGCTGTAGCTTTGTGTGAGCTGAAAGGTGACTGAGTTTACGTGAAATGAAGTCTTGATGGTAGGAAGATACAGAGCATGTGATTTAACTCAATTTATGAAGGGAAACACACAGCACTGTTTTCACAATGAAACACACTCTGCATATAAGAAGAAGCACGCTCTTGCTTTCTAAGAGTCTCCAAATCAGCAGGAAACGTGACTGTGGTCAGAACAAAATAACGGTGTTTCCTACACATACGGACCATATCTAGGTCAACTCTTCTTCTGAAACTGATACAAACCATAGTTGCATTAACATGCAATGCTTTCCAGTTAAGAGTTAGCATCGTGTGAGCTTCTCGAATGATGTAGCTTCCTTTGAACTGAAAAGTGACTGAGTTTACCTGAAAAGATGTCTTGCTTGTAGGAAGACACAGAGCTTGGGATTTAACTCCATTTCTGAAGGGAAACACACAGAACACTTCTCTTCCATGAAACACACTCTGCTTTAGAAAAAGAAGCAAGCTCTTGCTTTCTAAGAGTCTCTAATAGTGCCAGAAACGTGAATGTGCTCAGAACAAAAGAACGGTGTTTCCTACACATACGGACCATTGCTAGTTCAACTCTGCTGCTGAAACTGATACAAACCACAAGTCATCTAACATCCAATGCTTTTCAGTTAAGAGCGACAAAGGTGTAATATTCCTAAATGATTTATATTCATTTGAGCTGAAAAGTGACTTAGTTTACCTGAACTGATGTCTTGCTAGTAGGAAGACACAGATCCTGGAATTTAACACCTTTTCTGAAGGGAAACACACAGCACAGTTCTCATCCATGAAACACACTCTGCTTTAGAGAAAGAAGCACGCTCTTTCTTTCTAAGATTCTCTAATACAGCAGGAAACGTGACTCTGGTCAGAACAAAATAACGGTGTTTCCTACACATACTGACCATGTCTAGGTCAACTCTTCTTCTGAAATTGATACAAACCACAGTTCCATTAACATGCAATGCTTTCCAGTTAAGAGCGAGAAATGTGTGAGCTTCGTGAATGATGTAGCTTCCTTTAGGCTGAAAAGTGTCTGAGTTTACCTCAAAAAATGTCTTGCTTGTAGGAAGACACAGAGCCTGGTATTTAACTCCATTTCTGAAGGAAAACACACAGCACAGATCTCATCCATGAAACACACTCTGCTTTAGAGCACAAAGCATGCACTTGTTTTCTAGATTCTCTAATAAAAACAGAAACTTGAGGGTACTCTGAACAGAAGAACGATGTTTCCTACACATACGGACCATTGCTAGTTCAACTCTGCTTCTGAAACTGATACAAATCACAGGTCCTCTAACATCCAATGCTTTACAGTTAAGAGCAAGAAACGTGTGAGTTACGTGAACGATGTAGCTTTGTTTGAGCTGAAAGGTGACTGAGTTTACGTGAAATGAAGTCTTGCATGTAGGAAGATACAGAGCCTGTGATTTAACTCCATTTATGAAGGGCAACACACAGCACTGTTCTCACGATGAAACACACTCTGAATATAAGAAGAAGCACGCTCTTGCTTTCTAAGAGTCTCTAATACAGCAGGAAACGTGACTGTGGTCAGAACAAAATAACGGTGTTTCCTACACATACGGACAATATCTAGGTCAACTCTTCTTCTGAAACTGATACAAACCACAGTGACATTAACATCCAATGCTTTTCAGATAAGAGCATGAAACGTGTGAGCTTCGTAAACAATTTATATTCATTTGAGCTGAATAGTGACTGCGTTTACCTAAAATGATGTCTTGCTTGTAGGAAGACACAGAGCCTGGGATTTAACTCCATTTCTGAAGGAAAACACAAAGCACAGATCTCATCCATGAAACACCCTCTGCTTTAGAGCACAAAGCATGCTCTTGCTTTCTAGATTCTCTAATACAGACAGAAACTTGAGGGTACTCTGAGCCTAAGAAAGATGTTTTCTACACATACGGACGATTGCTAGTTCAACTCTGCATCTGAAACTGATACAAATCACAGGTCCTCTAACATCCAATGCTTTACAGTTAAGAGCAAGAAACTTGTGAGCTACGTGAACGATGTAGCTTTGTTTGAGCTGAGGGGTGACTGAGTTTACATGAAATGAAGTCTTGCTTGTTGGAAGATACAGAGCCTGTGATTTAACTCCATTTATAAAGGGAAACACACAGCACTGTTCTCACGATGAAACACACTCTGCATATAAGAAGAAGCACGCTCTTGCTTTCTATGGGTCTCTATCACAGCAGGAAACGTGACTGTGGTCAGAACAAAATAACGGTGTTTCCTACACATACGGACCATATCTAGGTCAACTCTTCTTCTGAAACTGATACAAACCACAGTTCCATTAACGTGCAATGCTTTCAAGTTAAGAGCGAGAAACGTGTAAGCTTCGTGAATGATGTAGCTTCCTTTGAACTGTAAAGTCACTGAGTTTACCTGAAATGATGTCTTGCTTGTAGGAAGACACAGAGCCTGGGATTTAACTCCATTTCTGAAGAAAAACACACAGCACAGATCTCATCCATGAAACACACTCTGCTTTAGAGCACAAATCATGCACTTGTTTTCTAGATTCTCTAATAAAAACAGAAACTTGAGGGTACTCTGAACAGAAGAACGATGTTTCCTACACATACGGACCATTGCTAGTTCAACTCTGCTTCTGAAACTGATACAAATCACAGGTCCTCTAACATCCAATGCTTTACAGTTAAGAGCAAGAAACGTGTGAGTTACGTGAACGATGTAGCTTTGTTTGAGCTGAAAGGTGACTGAGTTTACGTGAAATGAAGTCTTGCATGTAGGAAGATACAGAGCCTGTGATTTAACTCCATTTATGAAGGGCAACACACAGCACTGTTCTCACGATGAAACACACTCTGAATATAAGAAGAAGCACGCTCTTGCTTTCTAAGAGTCTCTAATACAGCAGGAAACGTGACTGTGGTCAGAACAAAATAACGGTGTTTCCTACACATACGGACAATATCTAGGTCAACTCTTCTTCTGAAACTGATACAAACCACAGTGACATTAACATCCAATGCTTTTCAGATAAGAGCAAGAAACGTGTGAGCTTCGTAAACAATTTATATTCATTTGAGCTGAATAGTGACTGCGTTTACCTAAAATGATGTCTTGCTTGTAGGAAGACACAGAGCCTGGGATTTAACTCCATTTCTGAAGGAAAACACAAAGCACAGATCTCATCCATGAAACACCCTCTGCTTTAGAGCACAAAGCATGCTCTTGCTTTCTAGATTCTCTAATACAGACAGAAACTTGAGGGTACTCTGAGCCTAAGAAAGATGTTTTCTACACATACGGACGATTGCTAGTTCAACTCTGCATCTGAAACTGATACAAATCACAGGTCCTCTAACATCCAATGCTTTACAGTTAAGAGCAAGAAACTTGTGAGCTACGTGAACGATGTAGCTTTGTTTGAGCTGAGGGGTGACTGAGTTTACATGAAATGAAGTCTTGCTTATAAGAAGATACAGAGCCTGTGATTTAACTCCATTTATAAAGGGAAACACACAGCACTGTTCTCACGATGAAACACACTCTGCATATAAGAAGAAGCACGCTCTTGCTTTCTAAGAGTCTCTATCACAGCAGGAAACGTGACTGTGGTCAGAACAAAATAACGGTGTTTCCTACACATACGGACCATATCTAGGTCAACTCTTCTTCTGAAACTGATACAAACCACAGTTCCATTAACGTGCAATGCTTTCAAGTTAAGAGCGAGAAACGTGCAAGCTTCGGGAATGATGTAGCTTCCTTTGAACTGAAAAGTCACTGAGTTTACCTGAAATGATGTCTTGCTTGTAGGAAGACACAGAGCCTGGGATTTAACTCCATTTCTGAAGGGAAACACACAGAACACTTCTCATCCATGAAACACACTCTTCTTTAGAGCAAGAAGCATGCTCTTGCTTTCTAAGAGTCTCTAATAGTGCCAGAAACGTGAATGTGCTCAGAACAAAAGAACGGTGTTTCCTACACATACGGACCATTGCTAGTTCAACTCTGCTGCTGAAACTGATACAAACCACAAGTCATCTAACATCCAATGCTTTTCAGTTAAGAGCGACAAACGTGTAATATTCCTAAATGATTTATATTCATTTGAGCTGAAAAGTGACTTAGTTTACCTGAACTGATGTCTTGCTAGTAGGAAGACACAGAGCCTGGAATTTAACTCCATTTCTGAAGGGAAAAACACAGCACAGTTCTCATCCATGAATCACCCTGTGCTTTAGAGCAAGAAGCACGCACTTTCTTTCTAAGATTCTCTAATACTGCAGGAAACGTGACTGTGGTCAGAACAAACTAACAGAGTTTCCTACACATACTGACCATATCTAGGTCAACTCTTCTTCTGAAACTGATACAAACCACAGTTCCATTAACATGCAATGCTTTCCAGTTAAGAGCGAGAAACGTGTGAGCTTCGTGAACGATGTAGCTTCCTTTGAGCTGAAAAGTGTCTGAGTTTACATCAAAAGATGTCTTGCTTGTAGGAAGACACAGAGCCTGGTATTTAACTCCATTTCTGAAGGAAAACACACAGCACAGATCTCATCCATGAAACACACTCTGCTTTAGAGCACAAAGCATGCTCTTGCTTTCTAGATTCTCTAATACAGCCAGAAACTTGAGGGGACTCTGAACATAAGAACGATATTTCCTACACATACGGACCATTGCTAGTTCAACTCTGCTTCTGAAACTGATACAAATCACAGGTCCTCTAACATCCAATGCTTTACAGTTAAGAGCAAAAAACGTGTGAGCTACGTGAATGATGTAGCTTTGTTTGAGCTGAAAGGTGACTGAATTTACGTGATATGAAGTCTTGCTTGTAAGAAGATACAGAGCCTGTGATTTAACTCCATTTATGAAGGGAAACACACAGCACTGTTCTCACGAGGAAACACACTCTGCTTATAAGAATAAGCACGCTCTTGCTTTCTAAGAGTCTCTAAATCAGCAGGAAACGTGACTGTGGTCAGACCAAAATAACGGTGTTTCCTACACATACGGACCATATCTAGGTCAACTCTTCTTCTGAAACTGATACAAACCACAGTTGCATTAACATGCAATGCTTTCCAGTTAAGAGTTAGTATCGTGTGACCTTCTCGAACGATGCAGCTTCCTTTGAACTGAAAAGTGACTGAGTTTACCTGAAAAGATGTCTTGCTTGTAGGAAGACACAGAGCCTGGGATTTAACTCCATTTCTGAAGGGAAACACACAGAACACTTCTCTTCCATGAAACACACTCTGCTTTAGAAAAAGAAGCAAGCTCTTGCTTTCTAAGAGTCTCTAATAGTGCCAGAAACGTGAATGTGCTCAGAACAAAAGAACGGTGTTTCCTACACATACGGACCATTGCTAGTTCAACTCTGCTGCTGAAACTGATACAAACCACAAGTCATCTAACATCCAATGCGTTTCAGTTAAGAGCGACAAACGTGTAATATTCGTAAACGATTTATATTCATTTGAGCTGAAAAGTAACTTAGTTTACCTGAACTGATGTCTTGCTAGTAGGAAGACACAGATCCTGGAATTTAACACCATTTCTGAAGGGAAACACACAGCACAGTTCTCATCCATGAATCACCCTGTGCTTTAGAGCAAGAAGCACGCTATTTCTTTGTAAGATTCTTAATACAGGAGGAAACGTGACTCTGGTCAGAACAAAATTACGGTGTTTCCTACACATACTGACCATGTCTAGGTCAACTCTTCTTCTGAAACTGATGCAAACCACAGTTCCATTAACATGCAATGCTTTCCAGTTAAGAGCGAGAAACGTGTAAGCTTAGTGACGATGTAGCTTCCTTTGAGCTGAAAAGTGTCTGAGTTTACTTAAAAAAGATGTCTTGCTTGTAGGAAGACACAGAGCCTGGGATTTAACTCCATTTCTGAAGGAAAACACACAGCACAGATCTCATCCATGAAACACACTCTGCTTTAGAGCACAAAGCATGCTCTTGCTTTCTAGATTCTCTAATACAGCCAGAAACTTGAGGGTACTCTGAACATAAGAACAGTGTTTCCTACACATACGGACCATTGCTAGTTCAACTCTGCTTCTGAAACTGATACAAATCACAGGTCCTCTAACATCCAATGCTTTACAGTTAAGAGCTAGAAACGTGTGAGCTACATGAATGATGTAGCTTTGTTTGAGCTGAAAGGTGACTGAGTTTACGTGAAATGAATTCTTGCTTGTAGAAAGATAAAGATCCTGTGATTTAACCCCATTTCTGAAGGGAAACACACAGCACTGTTCTCACGATGAAACACACTCTGCATATAAGAAGAAGCACGCTCTTGCTTTCTAAGAGTCTCTAATACAGCAGGAAACGGGACTGTGGTCAGAAGAAAATAACGGTGTTTCCTACACATACGGACCATATCTAGGTCAACTCTTCTTCTGAAACTGATACAAACCACAGTTCCATTAACATGCAATGCTTTCCAGTTAAGAGTTAGCAAAGTGAGAGCTTCGTGAATGATGTAGCTTCCTTTGAACTGAAAAGTGACTGAGTTTACCTCAAAAGATGTCTTGCTTGTAGGAAGACACAGAGCATAGGATTTAACTCCTTTTCTGGAGGGAAAAACACAGCACACTTCTCTTCCATGAAACACACTCTGCTTTAGAACAAGAAGCATGCTCTTGCTTTCTAAGAGTCTCTAATAGTGCCAGAAACGTGACTGTGCTCAGAACAAAAGACGGTGTTTCCTACACATACGGACCATTGCTAGTTCAACTCTGCTGCTGAAACTGATACAAACCACAAGTGATCTAACATCCAATGCTTTTCAGTTAAGAGCGACAAACGTGTATTATTCGTAAACGATTTATATTCATTTGAGCAGAAAAGTGACTTAGTTTACCTGAACAGCTGTCTTGCTAATAGGAAGACACAGAGCCTGGAATTTAACTCAATTTCTGAAGGAAAACACACAGCACAGATCTCATCCATGAAACACACTCAGCTTTAGAGCACAAAGCATGCTCTTGCTTTCTAGATTCTCTATTACAGCCAGAAACTTGAGGGTACTCTGAACATAAGAACGATGTTTCCTACACATACGGACCATTGCTAGTACAACACTGCTTCTGAAGCTGATACAAATCACAGTTCCATTAACATGCAATGCTTTCCAGTTAAGAGTTAGCAACGTGTGAGCTTCGTGAATGATGTAGCTTCCTTTGAACTGAAAAGTGACTGAGTTTACCTGAACAGATGTCTTGCTTGTAGGAAGACACAGAGCCTGGGATTTAACTCCATTTCTGATGGAAAACACACAGCACAGTTCTCATCCATGTATCACCCTCTGCTTTAGAGCAAGAAGCACGCTCTTTCTTTCTAAGATTCTCTAATACAGCAGAAACGTGACTGTGGTCAGAACAAAATAACGGTGTTTCCTACACATACTGACCAAGTCTAGGTCAACTCTTCTTCTTAAACTGATGCAAACCACAGTTCCATTAACATGCAATGCTTTCCAGTTAAGAGCGAGAAACGTGTGCGCTTCGTGACGATGTAGCTTCCTTTGAGCTGAAAAGTGTCTGAGTTTACCATAAAAGATGTCTTGCTTGTAGGAAGACACAGAGCCTGGGATTTAACTCCATTTCTGAAGGAAAACACACAGCACAGATCTCATCCATGAAACACACTCTGCTTCAGAGCACAAAGCATGCTCTTGCTTTCTAGATTCTCTAATACAGCCAGAAACTTGAGGGTACTCTGAATATAAGAACGGTGTTTCCTACACATACGGACCATTGCTAGTTCAACTGTGCTTCTGAAACTGATACAAATCACAGGTCCACTAACATCCAATGCCTTACAGTTAAGAGCAATAAACGTGTGAGCTATGTGAACGATGTAGCTTTGTTTGAGCTGAAAGTTGACTGAGTTTACGTGAAATGAAGTCTTGCTTGTAGGAAGATACAGAGCCTGTGATTTAACTCCATTTATGAAGGGAAACACACAGCACTGTTCTCAGGATGAAACACACTCTGCATATAAGAAGAAGTATGCTCTTGCGTTCTAAGAGTCTCTAATACACCTGGAAACGTGACTGTGGTCAGAACAAAATAACGGTGTTTCGTACACATACTGACCATATCTAGGTCAACTCTTCTTATGAAACTGATACAAACCACAGTTCCATTAACATGCAATGCTTTCCAGTTAAGAGTTAGCAACGTGTGAGCTTCGTGAACGATGTAGCTTCCTTAGAACTGAAAAGTGACTGAGTTTGCCTGAAAAGATGTCTTGCTTGTAGGAAGACACAGAGCCTGGGATTTAACTCCATTTCTGAAGGGAAACACACAGCACACTTGTCTTCCATGAAACACACTCTCTTTTAGAGCAAGATGCATGCTCTTGCTTTCTACGAATCTCTAATAATGCCAGAAACGTGAATGTGCTCAGAACAAAAGAACGGTGTTTCCTACACATACGGACCATTGCTAGTTCAACTCTGCTGCTGAAACTGATACAAACCACAAGTCATCTAACATCCAATGCTTTTCAGTTAAGAGCGACAAACGTGTAATATTTGTAAATGATTTATATTCATTTGAGCTGAAAAGTGACTTAGTTTACCTGAACTGCTGTCTTGCTAGTAGGAAGACACAGAGCCTGGAATTTAACTCCATTTATGAAGGGACACAAACAGCACAGTTCTCATCCATGTATCACCCTCTGCTATAGAGCAAGAAGCAAGCTCTTTCTTTCTAAGATTCTCTAATACAGCAGAAACGTGACTGTGGTCAGAACAAAATAACGGTGTTTCCTACACATACTGACCAAGTCTAGGTCAACTCTTCTTCTAAAACTGATGCAAACCACAGTTCCATTAACATGCAATGCTTTCCAGTTAAGAGCGAGAAACGTGTGAGCTTCGTGACGATGTAGCTTCCTTTGAGCTGAAAAGTGTCTGAGTTTACCATAAAAGATGTCTTGCTTGTAGGAAGACACAGAGCCTGGGATTTAACTCCATTTCTGAAGGAAAACACACAGCACAGATCTCATCCATGAAACACACTCTGCTTCAGAGCACAAAGCATGCTCTTGCTTTCTAGATTCTCTAATACAGCCAGAAACTTGAGGGTACTCTGAATATAAGAACGGTGTTTCCTACACATACGGACCATTGCTAGTTCAACTGTGCTTCTGAAACTGATACAAATCACAGGTCCACTAACATCCAATGCCTTACAGTTAAGAGCAATAAACGTGTGAGCTATGTGAACGATGTAGCTTTGTTTGAGCTGAAAGTTGACTGAGTTTACGTGAAATGAAGTCTTGCTTGTAGGAAGATACAGAGCCTGTGATTTAACTCCATTTATGAAGGGAAACACACAGCACTGTTCTCAGGATGAAACACACTCTGCATATAAGAAGAAGTATGCTCTTGCGTTCTAAGAGTCTCTAATACACCTGGAAACGTGACTGTGGTCAGAACAAAATAACGGTGTTTCGTACACATACTGACCATATCTAGGTCAACTCTTCTTATGAAACTGATACAAACCACAGTTCCATTAACATGCAATGCTTTCCAGTTAAGAGTTAGCAACGTGTGAGCTTCGTGAACGATGTAGCTTCCTTAGAACTGAAAAGTGACTGAGTTTGCCTGAAAAGATGTCTTGCTTGTAGGAAGACACAGAGCCTGGGATTTAACTCCATTTCTGAAGGGAAACACACAGCACACTTGTCTTCCATGAAACACACTCTCTTTTAGAGCAAGATGCATGCTCTTGCTTTCTACGAATCTCTAATAATGCCAGAAACGTGAATGTGCTCAGAACAAAAGAACGGTGTTTCCTACACATACGGACCATTGCTTGTTCAACTCTGCTGCTGAAACTGATACAAACCACAAGTCATCTAACATCCAATGCTTTTCAGTTAAGAGCGACAAACGTGTAATATTTGTAAATGATTTATATTCATTTGAGCTGAAAAGTGACTTAGTTTACCTGAACTGCTGTCTTGCTAGTAGGAAGACACAGAGCCTGGAATTTAACTCCATTTATGAAGGGACACAAACAGCACAGTTCTCATCCATGTATCACCCTCTGCTATAGAGCAAGAAGCAAGCTCTTTCTTTCTAAGATTCTCTAATACAGCAGAAACGTGACTGTGGTCAGAACAAAATAACGGTGTTTCCTACACATACTGACCAAGTCTAGGTCAACTCTTCTTCTAAAACTGATGCAAACCACAGTTCCATTAACATGCAATGCTTTCCAGTTAAGAGCGAGAAACGTGTAAGCTTAGTGACGATGTAGCTTCCTTTGAGCTGAAAAGTGTCTGAGTTTACTTAAAAAAGATGTCTTGCTTGTAGGAAGACACAGAGCCTGGGATTTAACTCCATTTCTGAAGGAAAACACACAGCACAGATCTCATCCATGAAACACACTCTGCTTTAGAGCACAAAGCATGCTCTTGCTTTCTAGATTCTCTAATACAGCCAGAAACTTGAGGGTACTCTGAACATAAGAACAGTGTTTCCTACACATACGGACCATTGCTAGTTCAACTCTGCTTCTGAAACTGATACAAATCACAGGTCCTCTAACATCCAATGCTTTACAGTTAAGAGCTAGAAACGTGTGAGCTACGTGAATGATGTAGCTTTGTTTGAGCTGAAAGGTGACTGAGTTTACGTGAAATGAATTCTTGCTTGTAGAAAGATAAAGATCCTGTGATTTAACCCCATTTCTGAAGGGAAACACACAGCACTGTTCTCACGATGAAACACACTCTGCATATAAGAAGAAGCACGCTCTTGCTTTCTAAGAGTCTCTAATACAGCAGGAAACGGGACTGTGGTCAGAAGAAAATAACGGTGTTTCCTACACATACGGACCATATCTAGGTCAACTCTTCTTCTGAAACTGATACAAACCACAGTTCCATTAACATGCAATGCTTTCCAGTTAAGAGTTAGCAAAGTGAGAGCTTCGTGAATGATGTAGCTTCCTTTGAACTGAAAAGTGACTGAGTTTACCTCAAAAGATGTCTTGCTTGTAGGAAGACACAGAGCATAGGATTTAACTCCTTTTCTGGAGGGAAAAACACAGCACACTTCTCTTCCATGAAACACACTCTGCTTTAGAACAAGAAGCATGCTCTTGCTTTCTAAGAGTCTCTAATAGTGCCAGAAACGTGACTGTGCTCAGAACAAAAGACGGTGTTTCCTACACATACGGACCATTGCTAGTTCAACTCTGCTGCTGAAACTGATACAAACCACAAGTGATCTAACATCCAATGCTTTTCAGTTAAGAGCGACAAACGTGTATTATTCGTAAACGATTTATATTCATTTGAGCAGAAAAGTGACTTAGTTTACCTGAACAGCTGTCTTGCTAATAGGAAGACACAGAGCCTGGAATTTAACTCAATTTCTGAAGGAAAACACACAGCACAGATCTCATCCATGAAACACACTCAGCTTTAGAGCACAAAGCATGCTCTTGCTTTCTAGATTCTCTAATACAGCCAGAAACTTGAGGGTACTCTGAACATAAGAACGATGTTTCCTACACAAACGGACCATTGCTAGTACAACACTGCTTCTGAAGCTGATACAAATCACAGTTCCATTAACATGCAATGCTTTCCAGTTAAGAGTTAGCAACGTGTGAGCTTCGTGAATGATGTAGCTTCCTTTGAACTGAAAAGTGATTGAGTTTACCTGAACAGATGTCTTGCTTGTAGGAAGACACAGAGCCTGGGATTTAACTCCATTTCTGATGGAAAACACACAGCACAGTTCTCATCCATGTATCACCCTCTGCTTTAGAGCAAGAAGCACGCTCTTTCTTTCTAAGATTCTCTAATACAGCAGAAACGTGACTGTGGTCAGAACAAAATAACGGTGTTTCCTACACATACTGACCAAGTCTAGGTCAACTCTTCTTCTTAAACTGATGCAAACCACAGTTCCATTAACATGCAATGCTTTCCAGTTAAGAGCGAGAAACGTGTGAGCTTCGTGACGATGTAGCTTCCTTTGAGCTGAAAAGTGTCTGAGTTTACCATAAAAGATGTCTTGCTTGTAGGAAGACACAGAGCCTGGGATTTAACTCCATTTCTGAAGGAAAACACACAGCACAGATCTCATCCATGAAACACACTCTGCTTCAGAGCACAAAGCATGCTCTTGCTTTCTAGATTCTCTAATACAGCCAGAAACTTGAGGGTACTCTGAATATAAGAACGGTGTTTCCTACACATACGGACCATTGCTAGTTCAACTGTGCTTCTGAAACTGATACAAATCACAGGTCCACTAACATCCAATGCCTTACAGTTAAGAGCAATAAACGTGTGAGCTATGTGAACGATGTAGCTTTGTTTGAGCTGAAAGTTGACTGAGTTTACGTGAAATGAAGTCTTGCTTGTAGGAAGATACAGAGCCTGTGATTTAACTCCATTTATGAAGGGAAACACACAGCACTGTTCTCAGGATGAAACACACTCTGCATATAAGAAGAAGTATGCTCTTGCGTTCTAAGAGTCTCTAATACACCTGGAAACGTGACTGTGGTCAGAACAAAATAACGGTGTTTCGTACACATACTGACCATATCTAGGTCAACTCTTCTTATGAAACTGATACAAACCACAGTTCCATTAACATGCAATGCTTTCCAGTTAAGAGTTAGCAACGTGTGAGCTTCGTGAACGATGTAGCTTCCTTAGAACTGAAAAGTGACTGAGTTTGCCTGAAAAGATGTCTTGCTTGTAGGAAGACACAGAGCCTGGGATTTAACTCCATTTCTGAAGGGAAACACACAGCACACTTGTCTTCCATGAAACACACTCTCTTTTAGAGCAAGATGCATGCTCTTGCTTTCTACGAATCTCTAATAATGCCAGAAACGTGAATGTGCTCAGAACAAAAGAACGGTGTTTCCTACACATAAGGACCATTGCTAGTTCAACTCTGCTGCTGAAACTGATACAAACCACAAGTCATCTAACATCCAATGCTTTTCAGTTAAGAGCGACAAACGTGTAATATTTGTAAATGATTTATATTCATTTGAGCTGAAAAGTGACTTAGTTTACCTGAACTGCTGTCTTGCTAGTAGGAAGACACAGAGCCTGGAATTTAACTCCATTTATGAAGGGACACAAACAGCACAGTTCTCATCCATGTATCACCCTCTGCTATAGAGCAAGAAGCACGCTCTTTCTTTCTAAGATTCTCTAATACAGCAGAAACGTGACTGTGGTCAGAACAAAATAACGGTGTTTCCTACACATACTTACCAAGTCTAGGTCAACTCTTCTTCTAAAACTGATGCAAACCACAGTTCGATTAACATGCAATGCTTTCCAGTTAAGAGCGAGAAACGTGTGAGCTTCGTGACGATGTAGCTTCCTTTGAGCTGAAAAGTGTCTGAGTTTACCTTAAAAGATGTCTTGCTTGTAGGAAGACACAGAGCCTGGGATTTAACTCCATTTCTGAAGGAAAACACACAGCACAGATCTCATCCATGAAACACACTCTGCTTCAGAGCACAAAGCATGCTCTTGCTTTCTAGATTCTCTAATACAGCTAGAAACTTGAGGGTACTCTGAACATAAGAACGATGTTTCCTACACAAACGGACCATTGCTAGTACAACACTGCTTCTGAAGCTGATACAAATCACAGTTCCATTAACATGCAATGCTTTCCAGTTAAGAGTTAGCAACGTGTGAGCTTCGTGAATGATGTAGCTTCCTTTGAACTGAAAAGTGACTGAGTTTACCTGAACAGATGTCTTGCTTGTAGGAAGACACAGAGCCTGGGATTTAACTCCATTTCTGATGGAAAACACACAGCACAGTTCTCATCCATGTATCACCCTCTGCTTTAGAGCAAGAAGCACGCTCTTTCTTTCTAAGATTCTCTAATACAGCAGAAACGTGACTGTGGTCAGAACAAAATAACGGTGTTTCCTACACATACTGACCAAGTCTAGGTCAACTCTTCTTCTTAAACTGATGCAAACCACAGTTCCATTAACATGCAATGCTTTCCAGTTAAGAGCGAGAAACGTGTGAGCTTCGTGACGATGTAGCTTCCTTTGAGCTGAAAAGTGTCTGAGTTTACCATAAAAGATGTCTTGCTTGTAGGAAGACACAGAGCCTGGGATTTAACTCCATTTCTGAAGGAAAACACACAGCACAGATCTCATCCATGAAACACACTCTGCTTCAGAGCACAAAGCATGCTCTTGCTTTCTAGATTCTCTAATACAGCCAGAAACTTGAGGGTACTCTGAATATAAGAACGGTGTTTCCTACACATACGGACCATTGCTAGTTCAACTGTGCTTCTGAAACTGATACAAATCACAGGTCCACTAACATCCAATGCCTTACAGTTAAGAGCAATAAACGTGTGAGCTATGTGAACGATGTAGCTTTGTTTGAGCTGAAAGTTGACTGAGTTTACGTGAAATGAAGTCTTGCTTGTAGGAAGATACAGAGCCTGTGATTTAACTCCATTTATGAAGGGAAACACACAGCACTGTTCTCAGGATGAAACACACTCTGCATATAAGAAGAAGTATGCTCTTGCGTTCTAAGAGTCTCTAATACACCTGGAAACGTGACTGTGGTCAGAACAAAATAACGGTGTTTCGTACACATACTGACCATATCTAGGTCAACTCTTCTTATGAAACTGATACAAACCACAGTTCCATTAACATGCAATGCTTTCCAGTTAAGAGTTAGCAACGTGTGAGCTTCGTGAACGATGTAGCTTCCTTAGAACTGAAAAGTGACTGAGTTTGCCTGAAAAGATGTCTTGCTTGTAGGAAGACACAGAGCCTGGGATTTAACTCCATTTCTGAAGGGAAACACACAGCACACTTGTCTTCCATGAAACACACTCTCTTTTAGAGCAAGATGCATGCTCTTGCTTTCTACGAATCTCTAATAATGCCAGAAACGTGAATGTGCTCAGAACAAAAGAACGGTGTTTCCTACACATAAGGACCATTGCTAGTTCAACTCTGCTGCTGAAACTGATACAAACCACAAGTCATCTAACATCCAATGCTTTTCAGTTAAGAGCGACAAACGTGTAATATTTGTAAATGATTTATATTCATTTGAGCTGAAAAGTGACTTAGTTTACCTGAACTGCTGTCTTGCTAGTAGGAAGACACAGAGCCTGGAATTTAACTCCATTTATGAAGTGACACGAACAGCACAGTTCTCATCCATGTATCACCCTCTGCTATAGAGCAAGAAGCACGCTCTTTCTTTCTAAGTTTCTCTAATACAGCAGAAACGTGACTGTGGTCAGAACAAAATAACGGTGTTTCCTACACATACTTACCAAGTCTAGGTCAACTCTTCTTCTAAAACTGATGCAAACCACAGTTCGATTAACATGCAATGCTTTCCAGTTAAGAGCGAGAAACGTGTGAGCTTCGTGACGATGTAGCTTCCTTTGAGCTGAAAAGTGTCTGAGTTTACCTTAAAAGATGTCTTGCTTGTAGGAAGACACAGAGCCAGGGATTTAACTCCATTTCTGAAGGAAAACACACAGCACAGATCTCATCCATGAAACACACTCTGCTTCAGAGCACAAAGCATGCTCTTGCTTTCTAGATTCTCTAATACAGCTAGAAACTTGAGGGTACTCTGAACATAAGAACGATGTTTCCTACACATACGGACCATTGCTAGTTCGACACTGCTTCTGAAGCTGATACAAATCACAGTTCCATTAACATGCAATGCTTTCCAGTTAAGAGTTAGCAACGTGTGAGCTTCGTGAATGGTGTAGCTTCCTTTGAACTGAAAAGTGACTGAGTTTACCTGAACAGATGTCTTGCTTGTAGGAAGACACAGAGCCTGGGATTTAACTCCATTTCTGATGGAAATCACACAGCACAGTTCTCATCCATAAATCACCCTCTGCTTTAGAGCAAGAAGAATGCTCTTTCTTTCAAAGATTCTCTAATACAGCAGGAAACGTGACTGTGGTCAGAACAAAATAACGGTGTTTCCTACACATACTGACCATATCTAGGTCAACTCTTCTTCTGAAACTGATACAAACCACAGTTCCATTAACATGCAATGATTTCCAGTTAAGAGAGAGAAACGTGTGAGCTTCGTGAACGATGTAGCTTCCTTTGAGCTGAAAAGTGTCTGAGTTTACCTCAAAAGATGTCTTGCTTGTAGGAAGACACAGAGCATGGGATTTAACTCCATTTCTGAAGGAAAACACAGAGCACAGATCTCATCCATGAAAGACACTCTGCTTTAGAGCACAAAGCATGCTCTTGCTTTCTAGATTCTCTAAAACAGCCAGAAACTTGAGGGTACTCTGAACATAAGAACGATGTTTCCTACACATACGGACCATTGCTAGTTCAACTGTGCTTCTGAAACTGATACAGATCACAGGTCCACTAACATCCAATGCCTTACAGTTAAGAGCAATAAACGTGTGAGCTACGTGAACGATGTAGCTTTGTTTGAGCTGAAAGGTGACTGAGTTTACATAAAATGAATTCTTGCTTGTAGGAAGATACAGAGCCTGTGATTTAACTCCATTTATGAAGGGAAACACACAGCACTGTTCTCACGATGAAACACACTCTGCATATTAGAAGAAGCATGCTCTTGCTATCTAAGAGTCTCTAATACAGCAGGAAACGTGACTGTGGTCAGAACAAAATAACGGTGTTTCCTACACATACTTACCAAGTCTAGGTCAACTCTTCTTCTAAAACTGATGCAAACCACAGTTCCATTAACATGCAATGCTTTCCAGTTAAGAGCGAGTAACGTGTGAGCTTCGTGACGATGTAGCTTCCTTTGAGCTGAAAAGTGTCTGAGTTTACCTTAAAAGATGTCTTCCTTGTAGGAAGACACCGAGCCTGGGATTTAACTCCATTCCTGAAGGAAAACACACAGCACAGATCTCATCCATGAAACACACTCTGCTTTAGAACAAGAAGCAAGCTCTTGCTTTCTAAGAGTCTCTAATAGTGCCAGAAACGTGAATGTTCTCAGAACAAAAGAACGGTGTTTCCTACCCATACGGATCATTGTTAGTTCAACTCTGCTGCTGATACTGATACAAACCACAAGTCATCTAACATCCAATTCTTTTCAGTTAAGAGCGACAAACGTGTAATATTCGTAAACGATTTATATTCATTTGAGCTGAAAAGTGACTTAGTTTACGTGAACTGATGTCTTGCTAGTAGGAAGACACAGAGCCTGGAATTTAACACCATTTCTGAAGGGAAACACACAGCACAGTTCTCATCCATGCATCACCCTCTGCTTTAGAGCAAGAAGCACGCTCTTTCTTTCTAAGATTCTCTAATACAGCAGGAAACGTGACTCTGGTCAGAACAAAATAACGGTGTTTTCCTACACATACTGACCATATCTAGGTCAACTCTTCTTCTGAAACTGATACAAACCACAGTTCCATTAACATGCAATGCTTTCCAGTTAAGAGCGAGAAACGTGTGAGCTTCGTGAACGATGTAGCTTCCTTTGAGCTGAAATGTGTCTGAGTTTACCTCAAAAGATGTCTTGCTTGTAGGAAGACACAGAGCCTGGTATTTAACTCCATTTCTGAAGGAAAACACAGCACAGATCTCATCCATGAAACACACTCTGCTTTAGAGCACAAAGCATGCTCTTGATTTCTAGATTCTCTAATACAGCCAGAAAATTGAGGGTACTCTGAACATAAGAACGATGTTTCCTACACATACGGACCATTGCTAGTTCAACTCTGCTTCTGAAACTGATACAAATCACAGGTCCTCTAACATCCTATGCTTTACAGTTAAGAGCAAGAAACGTGTGAGCTACGTGAATGATGTAGCTTTGTTTGAGCTGAAAGGTGACTGAGTTTACGTGAAATGAAGTCTTGCTTGTAGAAAGATACTGATCCTGTGATTTAACTCCATTTCTGAAGGGAAACACACAGCACTGTTCTCACGATGAAACACACTCTGCATATAAGAAGAAGCACGCTCTTGCTTTCTGAGAGTCTCTAATACAGCAGGAAACGTGACTGTGGACATAACAAAATAACGGTGTTTCCTACACATACGGACCATATCTAGGTCAACTCTTCCTCTGAAACTGTTACACACCACAGTTCCATTAACATGCAATGCTTTCCAGTTAAGAGTTAGCAAAGTGAGAGCTTCGTGAATGATGTAGCTTCCTTTGAACTGAAAAATATCTGAGTTTACCTGAAAAGATGTCTTGCTTGTAGGAAGACACAGAGCCTGGGATTTAACTCCATTTCTGAAGG
This sequence comes from Onychomys leucogaster, assembly GCA_949786385.1. NCBI lineage: Eukaryota > Metazoa > Chordata > Mammalia > Rodentia > Cricetidae > Onychomys > Onychomys leucogaster. Next base: position 145,287 of record CATKUP010000009.1, on the reverse strand, counting down.
GAAACACACAGCACACTTCTCATCCATGAAACACACTCTGCTTTAGAGCAAGAAGCATGCTCTTGCTTTCTAAGAATCTCTAATAGTGCCAGAAACGTGAACGTGCTCAGAACAAAAGAACGGTGTTTCCTACCCATACGGACCATTGCTAGTTCAACTCTGCTGCTGAAACTGATACAAACCACAAGTCATCTAAGATCCAATGCTTTTCAGTTAAGAGCGACAAACGTGTAATATTTGTAAATGATTTATATTCATTTGAGCTGAAAAGTGACTTAGTTTACCTGAACTGCTGTCTTGCTAGTAGGAAGACACAGAGCCTGGAATTTAACTCCATTTATGAAGGGACACAAACAGCACAGTTCTCATCCATGTATCACCCTCTGCTATAGAGCAAGAAGCACGCTCTTTCTTTCTAAGATTCTCTAATACAGCAGAAACGTGACTGTGGTCAGAACAAAATAACGGTGTTTCCTACACATACTTACCAAGTCTAGGTCAACTCTTCTTCTAAAACTGATGCAAACCACAGTTCGATTAACATGCAATGCTTTCCAGTTAAGAGCGAGAAACGTGTGAGCTTCGTGACGATGTAGCTTCCTTTGAGCTGAAAAGTGTCTGAGTTTACCTCAAAAGATGTCTTGCTTGTAGGAAGACACAGAGCCTGGGATTTAACTCCATTTCTGAAGGAAAACACAGAGCACAGATCTCATCCATGAAAGACACTCTGCTTTAGAGCACAAAGCATGCTCTTGCTTTCTAGATTCTCTAATACATCCAGAAACTTGAGGGTACTCTGAACATAAGAACGATGTTTCCTACACATACGGACCATTGCTAGTTCAACTGTGCTTCTGAAACTGATACAGATCACAGGTCCACTAACATCCAATGCCTTACAGTTAAGAGCAATAAACGTGTGAGCTACGTGAACGATGTAGCTTTGTTTGAGCTGAAAGGTGACTGAGTTTACATAAAATGAATTCTTGCTTGTAGGAAGATACAGAGCCTGTGATTTAACTCCATTTATGAAGGGAAACACACAGCACTGTTCTCACGATGAAACACACTCTGCATATTAGAAGAAGCATGCTCTTGCTATCTAAGAGTCTCTAATACAGCAGGAAACGTGACTGTGGTCAGAACAAAATAACGGTGTTTCCTACACATACTTACCAAGTCTAGGTCAACTCTTCTTCTAAAATTGATGCAAACCACAGTTCCATTAACATGCAATGCTTTCCAGTTAAGAGCGAGTAACGTTTGAGCTTCGTGACCATGTAGCTTCCTTTGAGCTGAAAAGTGTCTGAGTTTACCTTAAAAGATGTCTTGCTTGTAGGAAGAAACCGAGCCTGGGATTTAACTCCATTCCTGAAGGAAAACACACAGCACAGATCTCATCCATGTAACACACTCTGCTTTAGAACAAGAAGCAAGCTCTTGCTTTCTAAGAGTCTCTAATAGTGCCAGAAACGTGAATGTGCTCAGAACAAAAGAACGGTGTTTCCTACACATACGGACCATATCTAGTTCAACTCTGCTGCTGAAACTGATACAAACCACAAGTCATCTAACATCCAATGCTTTTCAGTTAAGAGCGACAAACGTGTAATATTCGTAAATTATTTATATTCATTTGAGCTGAAAAGTGACTTAGTTTACCTGAACTGCTGTCTTGCTAGTAGGAAGACACAGAGCCTGGAATTTAACTCCATTTCTGAAGGGACACACACAGCACAGTTCTCATCCATGTATCACCCTCTGCTTTAGAACAAGAAGCACGCTCTTTCTTTCTAAGATTCTCTAATACAGCAGGAAACGTGACTGTGGTCAGAACAAAATAACGGTGTTTCCTACACATACTGACCAAGTCTAGGTCAACTCTTCTTCTAAAACTGATGCAAACCACAGTTCCATTAACATGCAATGCTTTCCAGTTAAGAGCGAGAAACGTGTAAGCTTAGTGACGATGTAGCTTCCTTTGAGCTGAAAAGTGTCTGAGTTTACTTAAAAAAGATGTCTTGCTTGTAGGAAGACACAGAGCCTGGGATTTAACTCCATTTCTGAAGGAAAACACACAGCACAGATCTCATCCATGAAACACACTCTGCTTTAGAGCACAAAGCATGCTCTTGCTTTCTAGATTCTCTAATACAGCCAGAAACTTGAGGGTACTCTGAACATAAGAACAGTGTTTCCTACACATACGGACCATTGCTAGTTCAACTCTGCTTCTGAAACTGATACAAATCACAGGTCCTCTAACATCCAATGCTTTACAGTTAAGAGCTAGAAACGTGTGAGTTATGTGAATGATGTAGCTTTGTTTGAGCTGAAAGGTGACTGAGTTTACGTGAAATGAATTCTTGCTTGTAGAAAGATAAAGATCCTGTGATTTAACCCCATTTCTGAAGGGAAACACACAGCACTGTTCTCCCGATGAAACACACTCTGCATGTAAGAAGAAGCACGCTCTTGCTTTCTAAGAGTCTCTAATACAGCAGGAAACGGGACTGTGGTCAGAAGAAAATAACGGTGTTTCCTACACATACGGACCATATCTAGGTCAACTCTTCTTCTGAAACTGATACAAACCACAGTTCCATTAACATGCAATGCTTTCCAGTTAAGAGTTAGCAAAGTGAGAGCTTCGTGAATGATGTAGCTTCCTTTGAACTGAAAAGTGACTGAGTTTACCTCAAAAGATGTCTTGCTTGTAGGAAGACACAGAGCATAGGATTTAACTCCTTTTCTGGAGGGAAAAACACAGCACAGTTCTCTTCCATGAAACACACTCTGCTTTAGAACAAGAAGCATGCTCTTGCTTTCTAAGAGTCTCTAATAGTGCCAGAAACGTGACTGTGCTCAGAACAAAAGACGGTGTTTCCTACACATACGGACCATTGCTAGTTCAACTCTGCTGCTGAAACTGATACAAACCACAAGTGATCTAACATCCAATGCTTTTCAGTTAAGAGCGACAAACGTGTATTATTCGTAAACGATTTATATTCATTTGAGCTGAAAAGTGACTTAGTTTACCTGAACAGCTGTCTTGCTAATAGGAAGACACAGAGCCTGGAATTTAACTCCATTTCTGAAGGAAAACACACAGCACAGATCTCATCCATGAAACACACTCAGCTTTAGAGCACAAAGCATGCTCTTGCTTTCTAGATTCTCTATTACAGCCAGAAACTTGAGGGTACTCTGAACATAAGAACGATGTTTCCTACACATACGGACCATTGCTAGTACAACACTGCTTCTGAAGCTGATACAAATCACAGTTCCATTAACATGCAATGCTTTCCAGTTAAGAGTTAGCAACGTGTGAGCTTCGTGAATGATGTAGCTTCCTTTGAACTGAAAAGTGACTGAGTTTACCTGAACAGATGTCTTGCTTGTAGGAAGACACAGAGCCTGGGATTTAACTCCATTTCTGATGGAAAACACACAGCACAGTTCTCATCCATGTATCACCCTCTGCTTTAGAGCAAGAAGCACGCTCTTTCTTTCTAAGATTCTCTAATACAGCAGAAACGTGACTGTGGTCAGAACAAAATAACGGTGTTTCCTACACATACTGACCAAGTCTAGGTCAACTCTTCTTCTTAAACTGATGCAAACCACAGTTCCATTAACATGCAATGCTTTCCAGTTAAGAGCGAGAAACGTGTGAGCTTCGTGACGATGTAGCTTCCTTTGAGCTGAAAAGTGTCTGAGTTTACCATAAAAGATGTCTTGCTTGTAGGAAGACACAGAGCCTGGGATTTAACTCCATTTCTGAAGGAAAACACACAGCACAGATCTCATCCATGAAACACACTCTGCTTCAGAGCACAAAGCATGCTCTTGCTTTCTAGATTCTCTAATACAGCCAGAAACTTGAGGGTACTCTGAATATAAGAACGGTGTTTCCTACACATACGGACCATTGCTAGTTCAACTGTGCTTCTGAAACTGATACAAATCACAGGTCCACTAACATCCAATGCCTTACAGTTAAGAGCAATAAACGTGTGAGCTATGTGAACGATGTAGCTTTGTTTGAGCTGAAAGTTGACTGAGTTTACGTGAAATGAAGTCTTGCTTGTAGGAAGATACAGAGCCTGTGATTTAACTCCATTTATGAAGGGAAACACACAGCACTGTTCTCAGGATGAAACACACTCTGCATATAAGAAGAAGTATGCTCTTGCGTTCTAAGAGTCTCTAATACACCTGGAAACGTGACTGTGGTCAGAACAAAATAACGGTGTTTCGTACACATACTGACCATATCTAGGTCAACTCTTCTTATGAAACTGATACAAACCACAGTTCCATTAACATGCAATGCTTTCCAGTTAAGAGTTAGCAACGTGTGAGCTTCGTGAACGATGTAGCTTCCTTAGAACTGAAAAGTGACTGAGTTTGCCTGAAAAGATGTCTTGCTTGTAGGAAGACACAGAGCCTGGGATTTAACTCCATTTCTGAAGGGAAACACACAGCACACTTGTCTTCCATGAAACACACTCTCTTTTAGAGCAAGATGCATGCTCTTGCTTTCTACGAATCTCTAATAATGCCAGAAACGTGAATGTGCTCAGAACAAAAGAACGGTGTTTCCTACACATACGGACCATTGCTAGTTCAACTCTGCTGCTGAAACTGATACAAACCACAAGTCATCTAACATCCAATGCTTTTCAGTTAAGAGCGACAAACGTGTAATATTTGTAAATGATTTATATTCATTTGAGCTGAAAAGTGACTTAGTTTACCTGAACTGCTGTCTTGCTAGTAGGAAGACACAGAGCCTGGAATTTAACTCCATTTATGAAGGGACACAAACAGCACAGTTCTCATCCATGTATCACCCTCTGCTATAGAGCAAGAAGCAAGCTCTTTCTTTCTAAGATTCTCTAATACAGCAGAAACGTGACTGTGGTCAGAACAAAATAACGGTGTTTCCTACACATACTGACCAAGTCTAGGTCAACTCTTCTTCTAAAACTGATGCAAACCACAGTTCCATTAACATGCAATGCTTTCCAGTTAAGAGCGAGAAACGTGTAAGCTTAGTGACGATGTAGCTTCCTTTGAGCTGAAAAGTGTCTGAGTTTACTTAAAAAAGATGTCTTGCTTGTAGGAAGACACAGAGCCTGGGATTTAACTCCATTTCTGAAGGAAAACACACAGCACAGATCTCATCCATGAAACACACTCTGCTTCAGAGCACAAAGCATGCTCTTGCTTTCTAGATTCTCTAATACAGCCAGAAACTTGAGGGTACTCTGAACATAAGAACAGTGTTTCCTACACATACGGACCATTGCTAGTTCAACTCTGCTTCTGAAACTGATACAAATCACAGGTCCTCTAACATCCAATGCTTTACAGTTAAGAGCTAGAAACGTGTGAGCTACGTGAATGATGTAGCTTTGTTTGAGCTGAAAGGTGACTGAGTTTACGTGAAATGAATTCTTGCTTGTAGAAAGATAAAGATCCTGTGATTTAACCCCATTTCTGAAGGGAAACACACAGCACTGTTCTCACGATGAAACACACTCTGCATATAAGAAGAAGCACGCTCTTGCTTTCTAAGAGTCTCTAATACAGCAGGAAACGGGACTGTGGTCAGAAGAAAATAACGGTGTTTCCTACACATACGGACCATATCTAGGTCAACTCTTCTTCTGAAACTGATACAAACCACAGTTCCATTAACATGCAATGCTTTCCAGTTAAGAGTTAGCAAAGTGAGAGCTTCGTGAATGATGTAGCTTCCTTTGAACTGAAAAGTGACTGAGTTTACCTCAAAAGATGTCTTGCTTGTAGGAAGACACAGAGCATAGGATTTAACTCCTTTTCTGGAGGGAAAAACACAGCACACTTCTCTTCCATGAAACACACTCTGCTTTAGAACAAGAAGCATGCTCTTGCTTTCTAAGAGTCTCTAATAGTGCCAGAAACGTGACTGTGCTCAGAACAAAAGACGGTGTTTCCTACACATACGGACCATTGCTAGTTCAACTCTGCTGCTGAAACTGATACAAACCACAAGTGATCTAACATCCAATGCTTTTCAGTTAAGAGCGACAAACGTGTATTATTCGTAAACGATTTATATTCATTTGAGCTGAAAAGTGACTTAGTTTACCTGAACAGCTGTCTTGCTAATAGGAAGACACAGAGCCTGGAATTTAACTCAATTTCTGAAGGAAAACACACAGCACAGATCTCATCCATGAAACACACTCAGCTTTAGAGCACAAAGCATGCTCTTGCTTTCTAGATTCTCTAATACAGCCAGAAACTTGAGGGTACTCTGAACATAAGAACGATGTTTCCTACACAAACGGACCATTGCTAGTACAACACTGCTTCTGAAGCTGATACAAATCACAGTTCCATTAACATGCAATGCTTTCCAGTTAAGAGTTAGCAACGTGTGAGCTTCGTGAATGATGTAGCTTCCTTTGAACTGAAAAGTGACTGAGTTTACCTGAACAGATGTCTTGCTTGTAGGAAGACACAGAGCCTGGGATTTAACTCCATTTCTGATGGAAAACACACAGCACAGTTCTCATCCATGTATCACCCTCTGCTTTAGAGCAAGAAGCACGCTCTTTCTTTCTAAGATTCTCTAATACAGCAGAAACGTGACTGTGGTCAGAACAAAATAACGGTGTTTCCTACACATACTGACCAAGTCTAGGTCAACTCTTCTTCTTAAACTGATGCAAACCACAGTTCCATTAACATGCAATGCTTTCCAGTTAAGAGCGAGAAACGTGTGAGCTTCGTGACGATGTAGCTTCCTTTGAGCTGAAAAGTGTCTGAGTTTACCATAAAAGATGTCTTGCTTGTAGGAAGACACAGAGCCTGGGATTTAACTCCATTTCTGAAGGAAAACACACAGCACAGATCTCATCCATGAAACACACTCTGCTTCAGAGCACAAAGCATGCTCTTGCTTTCTAGATTCTCTAATACAGCCAGAAACTTGAGGGTACTCTGAATATAAGAACGGTGTTTCCTACACATACGGACCATTGCTAGTTCAACTGTGCTTCTGAAACTGATACAAATCACAGGTCCACTAACATCCAATGCCTTACAGTTAAGAGCAATAAACGTGTGAGCTATGTGAACGATGTAGCTTTGTTTGAGCTGAAAGTTGACTGAGTTTACGTGAAATGAAGTCTTGCTTGTAGGAAGATACAGAGCCTGTGATTTAACTCCATTTATGAAGGGAAACACACAGCACTGTTCTCAGGATGAAACACACTCTGCATATAAGAAGAAGTATGCTCTTGCGTTCTAAGAGTCTCTAATACACCTGGAAACGTGACTGTGGTCAGAACAAAATAACGGTGTTTCGTACACATACTGACCATATCTAGGTCAACTCTTCTTATGAAACTGATACAAACCACAGTTCCATTAACATGCAATGCTTTCCAGTTAAGAGTTAGCAACGTGTGAGCTTCGTGAACGATGTAGCTTCCTTAGAACTGAAAAGTGACTGAGTTTGCCTGAAAAGATGTCTTGCTTGTAGGAAGACACAGAGCCTGGGATTTAACTCCATTTCTGAAGGGAAACACACAGCACACTTGTCTTCCATGAAACACACTCTCTTTTAGAGCAAGATGCATGCTCTTGCTTTCTACGAATCTCTAATAATGCCAGAAACGTGAATGTGCTCAGAACAAAAGAACGGTGTTTCCTACACATAAGGACCATTGCTAGTTCAACTCTGCTGCTGAAACTGATACAAACCACAAGTCATCTAACATCCAATGCTTTTCAGTTAAGAGCGACAAACGTGTAATATTTGTAAATGATTTATATTCATTTGAGCTGAAAAGTGACTTAGTTTACCTGAACTGCTGTCTTGCTAGTAGGAAGACACAGAGCCTGGAATTTAACTCCATTTATGAAGGGACACAAACAGCACAGTTCTCATCCATGTATCACCCTCTGCTATAGAGCAAGAAGCACGCTCTTTCTTTCTAAGATTCTCTAATACAGCAGAAACGTGACTGTGGTCAGAACAAAATAACGGTGTTTCCTACACATACTTACCAAGTCTAGGTCAACTCTTCTTCTAAAACTGATGCAAACCACAGTTCGATTAACATGCAATGCTTTCCAGTTAAGAGCGAGAAACGTGTGAGCTTCGTGACGATGTAGCTTCCTTTGAGCTGAAAAGTGTCTGAGTTTACCTTAAAAGATGTCTTGCTTGTAGGAAGACACAGAGCCTGGGATTTAACTCCATTTCTGAAGGAAAACACACAGCACAGATCTCATCCATGAAACACACTCTGCTTCAGAGCACAAAGCATGCTCTTGCTTTCTAGATTCTCTAATACAGCTAGAAACTTGAGGGTACTCTGAACATAAGAACGATGTTTCCTACACAAACGGACCATTGCTAGTACAACACTGCTTCTGAAGCTGATACAAATCACAGTTCCATTAACATGCAATGCTTTCCAGTTAAGAGTTAGCAAAGTGAGAGCTTCGTGAATGATGTAGCTTCCTTTGAACTGAAAAGTGACTGAGTTTACCTCAAAAGATGTCTTGCTTGTAGGAAGACACAGAGCATAGGATTTAACTCCTTTTCTGGAGGGAAAAACACAGCACAGTTCTCTTCCATGAAACACACTCTGCTTTAGAACAAGAAGCATGCTCTTGCTTTCTAAGAGTCTCTAATAGTGCCAGAAACGTGACTGTGCTCAGAACAAAAGACGGTGTTTCCTACACATACGGACCATTGCTAGTTCAACTCTGCTGCTGAAACTGATACAAACCACAAGTGATCTAACATCCAATGCTTTTCAGTTAAGAGCGACAAACGTGTATTATTCGTAAACGATTTATATTCATTTGAGCTGAAAAGTGACTTAGTTTACCTGAACAGCTGTCTTGCTAATAGGAAGACACAGAGCCTGGAATTTAACTCCATTTCTGAAGGAAAACACACAGCACAGATCTCATCCATGAAACACACTCAGCTTTAGAGCACAAAGCATGCTCTTGCTTTCTAGATTCTCTATTACAGCCAGAAACTTGAGGGTACTCTGAACATAAGAACGATGTTTCCTACACATACGGACCATTGCTAGTACAACACTGCTTCTGAAGCTGATACAAATCACAGTTCCATTAACATGCAATGCTTTCCAGTTAAGAGTTAGCAACGTGTGAGCTTCGTGAATGATGTAGCTTCCTTTGAACTGAAAAGTGACTGAGTTTACCTGAACAGATGTCTTGCTTGTAGGAAGACACAGAGCCTGGGATTTAACTCCATTTCTGATGGAAAACACACAGCACAGTTCTCATCCATGTATCACCCTCTGCTTTAGAGCAAGAAGCACGCTCTTTCTTTCTAAGATTCTCTAATACAGCAGAAACGTGACTGTGGTCAGAACAAAATAACGGTGTTTCCTACACATACTGACCAAGTCTAGGTCAACTCTTCTTCTTAAACTGATGCAAACCACAGTTCCATTAACATGCAATGCTTTCCAGTTAAGAGCGAGAAACGTGTGAGCTTCGTGACGATGTAGCTTCCTTTGAGCTGAAAAGTGTCTGAGTTTACCATAAAAGATGTCTTGCTTGTAGGAAGACACAGAGCCTGGGATTTAACTCCATTTCTGAAGGAAAACACACAGCACAGATCTCATCCATGAAACACACTCTGCTTCAGAGCACAAAGCATGCTCTTGCTTTCTAGATTCTCTAATACAGCCAGAAACTTGAGGGTACTCTGAATATAAGAACGGTGTTTCCTACACATACGGACCATTGCTAGTTCAACTGTGCTTCTGAAACTGATACAAATCACAGGTCCACTAACATCCAATGCCTTACAGTTAAGAGCAATAAACGTGTGAGCTATGTGAACGATGTAGCTTTGTTTGAGCTGAAAGTTGACTGAGTTTACGTGAAATGAAGTCTTGCTTGTAGGAAGATACAGAGCCTGTGATTTAACTCCATTTATGAAGGGAAACACACAGCACTGTTCTCAGGATGAAACACACTCTGCATATAAGAAGAAGTATGCTCTTGCGTTCTAAGAGTCTCTAATACACCTGGAAACGTGACTGTGGTCAGAACAAAATAACGGTGTTTCGTACACATACTGACCATATCTAGGTCAACTCTTCTTATGAAACTGATACAAACCACAGTTCCATTAACATGCAATGCTTTCCAGTTAAGAGTTAGCAACGTGTGAGCTTCGTGAACGATGTAGCTTCCTTAGAACTGAAAAGTGACTGAGTTTGCCTGAAAAGATGTCTTGCTTGTAGGAAGACACAGAGCCTGGGATTTAACTCCATTTCTGAAGGGAAACACACAGCACACTTGTCTTCCATGAAACACACTCTCTTTTAGAGCAAGATGCATGCTCTTGCTTTCTACGAATCTCTAATAATGCCAGAAACGTGAATGTGCTCAGAACAAAAGAACGGTGTTTCCTACACATACGGACCATTGCTAGTTCAACTCTGCTGCTGAAACTGATACAAACCACAAGTCATCTAACATCCAATGCTTTTCAGTTAAGAGCGACAAACGTGTAATATTTGTAAATGATTTATATTCATTTGAGCTGAAAAGTGACTTAGTTTACCTGAACTGCTGTCTTGCTAGTAGGAAGACACAGAGCCTGGAATTTAACTCCATTTATGAAGGGACACAAACAGCACAGTTCTCATCCATGTATCACCCTCTGCTATAGAGCAAGAAGCAAGCTCTTTCTTTCTAAGATTCTCTAATACAGCAGAAACGTGACTGTGGTCAGAACAAAATAACGGTGTTTCCTACACATACTGACCAAGTCTAGGTCAACTCTTCTTCTAAAACTGATGCAAACCACAGTTCCATTAACATGCAATGCTTTCCAGTTAAGAGCGAGAAACGTGTAAGCTTAGTGACGATGTAGCTTCCTTTGAGCTGAAAAGTGTCTGAGTTTACTTAAAAAAGATGTCTTGCTTGTAGGAAGACACAGAGCCTGGGATTTAACTCCATTTCTGAAGGAAAACACACAGCACAGATCTCATCCATGAAACACACTCTGCTTCAGAGCACAAAGCATGCTCTTGCTTTCTAGATTCTCTAATACAGCCAGAAACTTGAGGGTACTCTGAACATAAGAACAGTGTTTCCTACACATACGGACCATTGCTAGTTCAACTCTGCTTCTGAAACTGATACAAATCACAGGTCCTCTAACATCCAATGCTTTACAGTTAAGAGCTAGAAACGTGTGAGCTACGTGAATGATGTAGCTTTGTTTGAGCTGAAAGGTGACTGAGTTTACGTGAAATGAATTCTTGCTTGTAGAAAGATAAAGATCCTGTGATTTAACCCCATTTCTGAAGGGAAACACACAGCACTGTTCTCACGATGAAACACACTCTGCATATAAGAAGAAGCACGCTCTTGCTTTCTAAGAGTCTCTAATACAGCAGGAAACGGGACTGTGGTCAGAAGAAAATAACGGTGTTTCCTACACATACGGACCATATCTAGGTCAACTCTTCTTCTGAAACTGATACAAACCACAGTTCCATTAACATGCAATGCTTTCCAGTTAAGAGTTAGCAAAGTGAGAGCTTCGTGAATGATGTAGCTTCCTTTGAACTGAAAAGTGACTGAGTTTACCTCAAAAGATGTCTTGCTTGTAGGAAGACACAGAGCATAGGATTTAACTCCTTTTCTGGAGGGAAAAACACAGCACACTTCTCTTCCATGAAACACACTCTGCTTTAGAACAAGAAGCATGCTCTTGCTTTCTAAGAGTCTCTAATAGTGCCAGAAACGTGACTGTGCTCAGAACAAAAGACGGTGTTTCCTACACATACGGACCATTGCTAGTTCAACTCTGCTGCTGAAACTGATACAAACCACAAGTGATCTAACATCCAATGCTTTTCAGTTAAGAGCGACAAACGTGTATTATTCGTAAACGATTTATATTCATTTGAGCTGAAAAGTGACTTAGTTTACCTGAACAGCTGTCTTGCTAATAGGAAGACACAGAGCCTGGAATTTAACTCAATTTCTGAAGGAAAACACACAGCACAGATCTCATCCATGAAACACACTCAGCTTTAGAGCACAAAGCATGCTCTTGCTTTCTAGATTCTCTAATACAGCCAGAAACTTGAGGGTACTCTGAACATAAGAACGATGTTTCCTACACAAACGGACCATTGCTAGTACAACACTGCTTCTGAAGCTGATACAAATCACAGTTCCATTAACATGCAATGCTTTCCAGTTAAGAGTTAGCAACGTGTGAGCTTCGTGAATGATGTAGCTTCCTTTGAACTGAAAAGTGACTGAGTTTACCTGAACAGATGTCTTGCTTGTAGGAAGACACAGAGCCTGGGATTTAACTCCATTTCTGATGGAAAACACACAGCACAGTTCTCATCCATGTATCACCCTCTGCTTTAGAGCAAGAAGCACGCTCTTTCTTTCTAAGATTCTCTAATACAGCAGAAACGTGACTGTGGTCAGAACAAAATAACGGTGTTTCCTACACATACTGACCAAGTCTAGGTCAACTCTTCTTCTTAAACTGATGCAAACCACAGTTCCATTAACATGCAATGCTTTCCAGTTAAGAGCGAGAAACGTGTGAGCTTCGTGACGATGTAGCTTCCTTTGAGCTGAAAAGTGTCTGAGTTTACCATAAAAGATGTCTTGCTTGTAGGAAGACACAGAGCCTGGGATTTAACTCCATTTCTGAAGGAAAACACACAGCACAGATCTCATCCATGAAACACACTCTGCTTCAGAGCACAAAGCATGCTCTTGCTTTCTAGATTCTCTAATACAGCCAGAAACTTGAGGGTACTCTGAATATAAGAACGGTGTTTCCTACACATACGGACCATTGCTAGTTCAACTGTGCTTCTGAAACTGATACAAATCACAGGTCCACTAACATCCAATGCCTTACAGTTAAGAGCAATAAACGTGTGAGCTATGTGAACGATGTAGCTTTGTTTGAGCTGAAAGTTGACTGAGTTTACGTGAAATGAAGTCTTGCTTGTAGGAAGATACAGAGCCTGTGATTTAACTCCATTTATGAAGGGAAACACACAGCACTGTTCTCAGGATGAAACACACTCTGCATATAAGAAGAAGTATGCTCTTGCGTTCTAAGAGTCTCTAATACACCTGGAAACGTGACTGTGGTCAGAACAAAATAACGGTGTTTCGTACACATACTGACCATATCTAGGTCAACTCTTCTTATGAAACTGATACAAACCACAGTTCCATTAACATGCAATGCTTTCCAGTTAAGAGTTAGCAACGTGTGAGCTTCGTGAACGATGTAGCTTCCTTAGAACTGAAAAGTGACTGAGTTTGCCTGAAAAGATGTCTTGCTTGTAGGAAGACACAGAGCCTGGGATTTAACTCCATTTCTGAAGGGAAACACACAGCACACTTGTCTTCCATGAAACACACTCTCTTTTAGAGCAAGATGCATGCTCTTGCTTTCTACGAATCTCTAATAATGCCAGAAACGTGAATGTGCTCAGAACAAAAGAACGGTGTTTCCTACACATAAGGACCATTGCTAGTTCAACTCTGCTGCTGAAACTGATACAAACCACAAGTCATCTAACATCCAATGCTTTTCAGTTAAGAGCGACAAACGTGTAATATTTGTAAATGATTTATATTCATTTGAGCTGAAAAGTGACTTAGTTTACCTGAACTGCTGTCTTGCTAGTAGGAAGACACAGAGCCTGGAATTTAACTCCATTTATGAAGGGACACAAACAGCACAGTTCTCATCCATGTATCACCCTCTGCTATAGAGCAAGAAGCACGCTCTTTCTTTCTAAGATTCTCTAATACAGCAGAAACGTGACTGTGGTCAGAACAAAATAACGGTGTTTCCTACACATACTTACCAAGTCTAGGTCAACTCTTCTTCTAAAACTGATGCAAACCACAGTTCGATTAACATGCAATGCTTTCCAGTTAAGAGCGAGAAACGTGTGAGCTTCGTGACGATGTAGCTTCCTTTGAGCTGAAAAGTGTCTGAGTTTACCTTAAAAGATGTCTTGCTTGTAGGAAGACACAGAGCCTGGGATTTAACTCCATTTCTGAAGGAAAACACACAGCACAGATCTCATCCATGAAACACACTCTGCTTCAGAGCACAAAGCATGCTCTTGCTTTCTAGATTCTCTAATACAGCTAGAAACTTGAGGGTACTCTGAACATAAGAACGATGTTTCCTACACAAACGGACCATTGCTAGTACAACACTGCTTCTGAAGCTGATACAAATCACAGTTCCATTAACATGCAATGCTTTCCAGTTAAGAGTTAGCAACGTGTGAGCTTCGTGAATGATGTAGCTTCCTTTGAACTGAAAAGTGACTGAGTTTACCTGAACAGATGTCTTGCTTGTAGGAAGACACAGAGCCTGGGATTTAACTCCATTTCTGATGGAAAACACACAGCACAGTTCTCATCCATGTATCACCCTCTGCTTTAGAGCAAGAAGCACGCTCTTTCTTTCTAAGATTCTCTAATACAGCAGAAACGTGACTGTGGTCAGAACAAAATAACGGTGTTTCCTACACATACTTACCAAGTCTAGGTCAACTCTTCTTCTTAAACTGATGCAAACCACAGTTCCATTAACATGCAATGCTTTCCAGTTAAGAGCGAGAAACGTGTGAGCTTCGTGACGATGTAGCTTCCTTTGAGCTGAAAAGTGTCTGAGTTTACCATAAAAGATGTCTTGCTTGTAGGAAGACACAGAGCCTGGGATTTAACTCCATTTCTGAAGGAAAACACACAGCACAGATCTCATCCATGAAACACACTCTGCTTCAGAGCACAAAGCATGCTCTTGCTTTCTAGATTCTCTAATACAGCCAGAAACTTGAGGGTACTCTGAATATAAGAACGGTGTTTCCTACACATACGGACCATTGCTAGTTCAACTGTGCTTCTGAAACTGATACAAATCACAGGTCCACTAACATCCAATGCCTTACAGTTAAGAGCAATAAACGTGTGAGCTATGTGAACGATGTAGCTTTGTTTGAGCTGAAAGTTGACTGAGTTTACGTGAAATGAAGTCTTGCTTGTAGGAAGATACAGAGCCTGTGATTTAACTCCATTTATGAAGGGAAACACACAGCACTGTTCTCAGGATGAAACACACTCTGCATATAAGAAGAAGTATGCTCTTGCGTTCTAAGAGTCTCTAATACACCTGGAAACGTGACTGTGGTCAGAACAAAATAACGGTGTTTCGTACACATACTGACCATATCTAGGTCAACTCTTCTTATGAAACTGATACAAACCACAGTTCCATTAACATGCAATGCTTTCCAGTTAAGAGTTAGCAACGTGTGAGCTTCGTGAACGATGTAGCTTCCTTAGAACTGAAAAGTGACTGAGTTTGCCTGAAAAGATGTCTTGCTTGTAGGAAGACACAGAGCCTGGGATTTAACTCCATTTCTGAAGGGAAACACACAGCACACTTGTCTTCCATGAAACACACTCTCTTTTAGAGCAAGATGCATGCTCTTGCTTTCTACGAATCTCTAATAATGCCAGAAACGTGAATGTGCTCAGAACAAAAGAACGGTGTTTCCTACACATAAGGACCATTGCTAGTTCAACTCTGCTGCTGAAACTGATACAAACCACAAGTCATCTAACATCCAATGCTTTTCAGTTAAGAGCGACAAACGTGTAATATTTGTAAATGATTTATATTCATTTGAGCTGAAAAGTGACTTAGTTTACCTGAACTGCTGTCTTGCTAGTAGGAAGACACAGAGCCTGGAATTTAACTCCATTTATGAAGGGACACAAACAGCACAGTTCTCATCCATGTATCACCCTCTGCTATAGAGCAAGAAGCACGCTCTTTCTTTCTAAGATTCTCTAATACAGCAGAAACGTGACTGTGGTCAGAACAAAATAACGGTGTTTCCTACACATACTTACCAAGTCTAGGTCAACTCTTCTTCTAAAACTGATGCAAACCACAGTTCGATTAACATGCAATGCTTTCCAGTTAAGAGCGAGAAACGTGTGAGCTTCGTGACGATGTAGCTTCCTTTGAGCTGAAAAGTGTCTGAGTTTACCTTAAAAGATGTCTTGCTTGTAGGAAGACACAGAGCCTGGGATTTAACTCCATTTCTGAAGGAAAACACACAGCACAGATCTCATCCATGAAACACACTCAGCTTCAGAGCACAAAGCATGCTCTTGCTTTCTAGATTCTCTAATACAGCTAGAAACTTGAGGGTACTCTGAACATAAGAACGATGTTTCCTACACATACGGACCATTGCTAGTTCGACACTGCTTCTGAAGCTGATACAAATCACAGTTCCATTAACATGCAATGCTTTCCAGTTAAGAGTTAGCAACGTGTGAGCTTCGTGAATGGTGTAGCTTCCTTTGAACTGAAAAGTGACTGAGTTTACCTGAACAGATGTCTTGCTTGTAGGAAGACACAGAGCCTGGGATTTAACTCCATTTCTGATGGAAATCACACAGCACAGTTCTCATCCATAAATCACCCTCTGCTTTAGAGCAAGAAGAATGCTCTTTCTTTCAAAGATTCTCTAATACAGCAGGAAACGTGACTGTGGTCAGAACAAAATAACGGTGTTTCCTACACATACTGACCATATCTAGGTCAACTCTTCTTCTGAAACTGATACAAACCACAGTTCCATTAACATGCAATGATTTCCAGTTAAGAGAGAGAAACGTGTGAGCTTCGTGAACGATGTAGCTTCCTTTGAGCTGAAAAGTGTCTGAGTTTACCTCAAAAGATGTCTTGCTTGTAGGAAGACACAGAGCATGGGATTTAACTCCATTTCTGAAGGAAAACACAGAGCACAGATCTCATCCATGAAAGACACTCTGCTTTAGAGCACAAAGCATGCTCTTGCTTTCTAGATTCTCTAAAACAGCCAGAAACTTGAGGGTACTCTGAACATAAGAACGATGTTTCCTACACATACGGACCATTGCTAGTTCAACTGTGCTTCTGAAACTGATACAGATCACAGGTCCACTAACATCCAATGCCTTACAGTTAAGAGCAATAAACGTGTGAGCTACGTGAACGATGTAGCTTTGTTTGAGCTGAAAGGTGACTGAGTTTACATAAAATGAATTCTTGCTTGTAGGAAGATACAGAGCCTGTGATTTAACTCCATTTATGAAGGGAAACACACAGCACTGTTCTCACGATGAAACACACTCTGCATATTAGAAGAAGCATGCTCTTGCTATCTAAGAGTCTTTAATACAGCAGGAAACGTGACTGTGGTCAGAACAAAATAACGGTGTTTCCTACACATACTTACCAAGTCTAGGTCAACTCTTCTTCTAAAACTGATGCAAACCACAGTTCCATTAACATGCAATGCTTTCCAGTTAAGAGCGAGTAACGTGTGAGCTTCGTGACGATGTAGCTTCCTTTGAGCTGAAAAGTGTCTGAGTTTACCTTAAAAGATGTCTTCCTTGTAGGAAGACACCGAGCCTGGGATTTAACTCCATTCCTGAAGGAAAACACACAGCACAGATCTCATCCATGAAACACACTCTGCTTTAGAACAAGAAGCAAGCTCTTGCTTTCTAAGAGTCTCTAATAGTGCCAGAAACGTGAATGTTCTCAGAACAAAAGAACGGTGTTTCCTACCCATACGGACCATTGTTAGTTCAACTCTGCTGCTGATACTGATACAAACCACAAGTCATCTAACATCCAATTCTTTTCAGTTAAGAGCGACAAACGTGTAATATTCGTAAACGATTTATATTCATTTGAGCTGAAAAGTGACTTAGTTTACGTGAACTGATGTCTTGCTAGTAGGAAGACACAGAGCCTGGAATTTAACACCATTTCTGAAGGGAAACACACAGCACAGTTCTCATCCATGCATCACCCTCTGCTTTAGAGCAAGAAGCACGCTCTTTCTTTCTAAGATTCTCTAATACAGCAGGAAACGTGACTCTGGTCAGAACAAAATAACGGTGTTTTCCTACACATACTGACCATATCTAGGTCAACTCTTCTTCTGAAACTGATACAAACCACAGTTCCATTAACATGCAATGCTTTCCAGGTAAGAGCGAGAAACGTGTGAGCTTCGTGAACGATGTAGCTTCCTTTGAGCTGAAATGTGTCTGAGTTTACCTCAAAAGATGTCTTGCTTGTAGGAAGACACAGAGCCTGGTATTTAACTCCATTTCTGAAGGAAAACACAGCACAGATCTCATCCATGAAACACACTCTGCTTTAGAGCACAAAGCATGCTCTTGATTTCTAGATTCTCTAATACAGCCAGAAAATTGAGGGTACTCTGAACATAAGAACGATGTTTCCTACACATACGGACCATTGCTAGTTCAACTCTGCTTCTGAAACTGATACAAATCACAGGTCCTCTAACATCCTATGCTTTACAGTTAAGAGCAAGAAACGTGTGAGCTACGTGAATGATGTAGCTTTGTTTGAGCTGAAAGGTGACTGAGTTTACGTGAAATGAAGTCTTGCTTGTAGAAAGATACTGATCCTGTGATTTAACTCCATTTCTGAAGGGAAACACACAGCACTGTTCTCACGATGAAACACACTCTGCATATAAGAAGAAGCACGCTCTTGCTTTCTGAGAGTCTCTAATACAGCAGGAAACGTGACTGTGGACATAACAAAATAACGGTGTTTCCTACACATACGGACCATATCTAGGTCAACTCTTCCTCTGAAACTGTTACACACCACAGTTCCATTAACATGCAATGCTTTCCAGTTAAGAGTTAGCAAAGTGAGAGCTTCGTGAATGATGTAGCTTCCTTTGAACTGAAAAATATCTGAGTTTACCTGAAAAGATGTCTTGCTTGTAGGAAGACACAGAGCCTGGGATTTAACTCCATTCCTGAAGGAAAACACACAGCACAGATCTCATCCATGTAACACACTCTGCTTTAGAACAAGAAGCAAGCTCTTGCTTTCTAAGAGTCTCTAATAGTGCCAGAAACGTGAATGTGCTCAGAACAAAAGAACGGTGTTTCCTACACATACGGACCATATCTAGTTCAACTCTGCTGCTGAAACTGATACAAACCACAAGTCATCTAACATCCAATGCTTTTTAGTTAAGAGCGACAAACGTGTAATATTCGTAAATTATTTATATTCATTTGAGCTGAAAAGTGACTTAGTTTACCTGAACTGCTGTCTTGCTAGTAGGAAGACACAGAGCCTGGAATTTAACTCCATTTCTGAAGGGACACACACAGCACAGTTCTCATCCATGTATCACCCTCTGCTTTAGAACAAGAAGCACGCTCTTTCTTTCTAAGATTCTCTAATACAGCAGGAAACGTGACTGTGGTCAGAACAAAATAACGGTGTTTCCTACACATACTGACCAATTCTAGGTCAACTCTTCTTCTAAAACTGATGCAAACCACAGTTCCATTAACATGCAATGCTTTCCAGTTAAGAGCGAGAAACGTGTAAGCTTAGTGACGATGTAGCTTCCTTTGAGCTGAAAAGTGTCTGAGTTTACTTAAAAAAGATGTCTTGCTTGTAGGAAGACACAGAGCCTGGGATTTAACTCCATTTCTGAAGGAAAACACACAGCACAGATCTCATCCATGAAACACACTCTGCTTTAGAGCACAAAGCATGCTCTTGCTTTCTAGATTCTCTAATACAGCCAGAAACTTGAGGGTACTCTGAACATAAGAACAGTGTTTCCTACACATACGGACCATTGCTAGTTCAACTCTGCTTCTGAAACTGATACAAATCACAGGTCCTCTAACATCCAATGCTTTACAGTTAAGAGCTAGAAACGTGTGAGTTATGTGAATGATGTAGCTTTGTTTGAGCTGAAAGGTGACTGAGTTTACGTGAAATGAATTCTTGCTTGTAGAAAGATAAAGATCCTGTGATTTAACCCCATTTCTGAAGGGAAACACACAGCACTGTTCTCACGATGAAACACACTCTGCATGTAAGAAGAAGCACGCTCTTGCTTTCTAAGAGTCTCTAATACAGCAGGAAACGGGACTGTGGTCAGAAGAAAATAACGGTGTTTCCTACACATACGGACCATATCTAGGTCAACTCTTCTTCTGAAACTGATACAAACCACAGTTCCATTAACATGCAATGCTTTCCAGTTAAGAGTTAGCAAAGTGAGAGCTTCGTGAATGATGTAGCTTCCTTTGAACTGAAAAGTGACTGAGTTTACCTCAAAAGATGTCTTGCTTGTAGGAAGACACAGAGCATAGGATTTAACTCCTTTTCTGGAGGGAAAAACACAGCACACTTCTCTTCCATGAAACACACTCTGCTTTAGAACAAGAAGCATGCTCTTGCTTTCTAAGAGTCTCTAATAGTGCCAGAAACGTGACTGTGCTCAGAACAAAAGACGGTGTTTCCTACACATACGGACCATTGCTAGTTCAACTCTGCTGCTGAAACTGATACAAACCACAAGTGATCTAACATCCAATGCTTTTCAGTTAAGAGCGACAAACGTGTATTATTCGTAAACGATTTATATTCATTTGAGCTGAAAAGTGACTTAGTTTACCTGAACAGCTGTCTTGCTAATAGGAAGACACAGAGCCTGGAATTTAACTCCATTTCTGAAGGAAAACACACAGCACAGATCTCATCCATGAAACACACTCAGCTTTAGAGCACAAAGCATGCTCTTGCTTTCTAGATTCTCTAATACAGCCAGAAACTTGAGGGTACTCTGAACATAAGAACGATGTTTCCTACACATACGGACCATTGCTAGTACAACACTGCTTCTGAAGCTGATACAAATCACAGTTCCATTAACATGCAATGCTTTCCAGTTAAGAGTTAGCAACGTGTGAGCTTCGTGAATGATGTAGCTTCCTTTGAACTGAAAAGTGACTGAGTTTACCTGAACAGATGTCTTGCTTGTAGGAAGACACAGAGCCTGGGATTTAACTCCATTTCTGATGGAAAACACACAGCACAGTTCTCATCCATGTATCACCCTCTGCTTTAGAGCAAGAAGCACGCTCTTTCTTTCTAAGATTCTCTAATACAGCAGAAACGTGACTGTGGTCAGAACAAAATAACGGTGTTTCCTACACATACTGACCAAGTCTAGGTCAACTCTTCTTCTAAAACTGATGCAAACCACAGTTCCATTAACATGCAATGCTTTACAGTTAAGAGCGAGAAACGTGTGAGCTTCGTGACGATGTAGCTTCCTTTGAGCTGAAAAGTGTCTGAGTTTACCATAAAAGATGTCTTGCTTGTAGGAAGACACAGAGCCTGGGATTTAACTCCATTTCTGAAGGAAAACACAGAGCACAGATCTCATCCATGAAAGACACTCTTCTTTAGAGCACAAAGCATGCTCTTGCTTTCTAGATTCTCTAATACAACCAGAAACTTGAGGGTACTCTGAACATAAGAACGATGTTTCCTACACATACGGATCATTGCTAGTTCAACTCTGCTTCTGAAACTGATACAAATCACAGGTCCACTAACATCCAATGCCTTACAGTTAAGAGTTAGCAACATGTGAGCTTCGTGAACGATGTAGCTTCCTTTGCACTGAAAAGTGACTGAGTTTACCTGAAAAGATGTCTTGCTTGTAGGAAGACACAGAGCCTGGGATTTAACTCCATTTCTGAAGGGAAACACACAGCACACTTGTCTTCCATGAAACACACTCTCCTTTAGAGCAAGATGCATGCTCCTGTTTTCGAAGAATCTCTAGTAGTGCCAGAAACGTGAATGTGCTCAGAACAAAAGAACGGTGTTTCCTACACATACGGACCATTGCTAGTTCAACTCTGCTGCTGAAACTGATACAAACCACAAGTCATCTAACATCCAATGCTTTTCAGTTAAGAGCGACAAACGTGTAATATTCGTAAATTATTTATATTCATTTGAGCTGAAAAGTGACTTAGTTTACCTGAACTGCTGTCTTGCTAGTAGGAAGACACAGAGCCTGGAATTTAACTCCATTTCTGAAGGGACACACACAGCACAGTTCTCATCCATGTATCACCCTCTGCTTTAGAGCAAGAAGCACGCTCTTTCTTTCTAATATTCTCTAATACAGCAGGAAACGTGACTGTGGTCAGAACAAAATAACGGTGTTTCCTACACATACTGACCAAGTCTAGGTCAACTCTTCTTCTAAAACTGATGCAAACCACAGTTCCATTAACATGCAATGCTTTCCAGTTAAGAGCGAGAAACGTGTAAGCTTAGTGACGATGTAGCTTCCTTTGAGCTGAAAAGTGTCTGAGTTTACTTAAAAAAGATGTCTTGCTTGTAGGAAGACACAGAGCCTGGGATTTAACTCCATTTCTGAAGGAAAACACACAGCACAGATCTCATCCATGAAACACACTCTGCTTTAGAGCACAAAGCATGCTCTTGCTTTCTAGATTCTCTAATACAGCCAGAAACTTGAGGGTACTCTGAACATAAGAACAGTGTTTCCTACACATACGGACCATTGCTAGTTCAACTCTGCTTCTGAAACTGATACAAATCACAGGTCCTCTAACATCCAATGCTTTACAGTTAAGAGCTAGAAACGTGTGAGCTACATGAATGATGTAGCTTTGTTTGAGCTGAAAGGTGACTGAGTTTACGTGAAATGAATTCTTGCTTGTAGAAAGATAAAGATCCTGTGATTTAACCCCATTTCTGAAGGGAAACACACAGCACTGTTCTCACGATGAAACACACTCTGCATATAAGAAGAAGCACGCTCTTGCTTTCTAAGAGTCTCTAATACAGCAGGAAACGGGACTGTGGTCAGAAGAAAATAACGGTGTTTCCTACACATACGGACCATATCTAGGTCAACTCTTCTTCTGAAACTGATACAAACCACAGTTCCATTAACATGCAATGCTTTCCAGTTAAGAGTTAGCAAAGTGAGAGCTTCGTGAATGATGTAGCTTCCTTTGAACTGAAAAGTGACTGAGTTTACCTCAAAAGATGTCTTGCTTGTAGGAAGACACAGAGCATAGGATTTAACTCCTTTTCTGGAGGGAAAAACACAGCACACTTCTCTTCCATGAAACACACTCTGCTTTAGAACAAGAAGCATGCTCTTGCTTTCTAAGAGTCTCTAATAGTGCCAGAAACGTGACTGTGCTCAGAACAAAAGACGGTGTTTCCTACACATACGGACCATTGCTAGTTCAACTCTGCTGCTGAAACTGATACAAACCACAAGTGATCTAACATCCAATGCTTTTCAGTTAAGAGCGACAAACGTGTATTATTCGTAAACGATTTATATTCATTTGAGCTGAAAAGTGACTTAGTTTACCTGAACAGCTATCTTGCTAATAGGAAGACACAGAGCCTGGAATTTAACTCAATTTCTGAAGGAAAACACACAGCACAGATCTCATCCATGAAACACACTCAGCTTTAGAGCACAAAGCATGCTCTTGCTTTCTAGATTCTCTAATACAGCCAGAAACTTGAGGGTACTCTGAACATAAGAACGATGTTTCCTACACATACGGACCATTGCTAGTACAACACTGCTTCTGAAGCTGATACAAATCACAGTTCCATTAACATGCAATGCTTTCCAGTTAAGAGTTAGCAACGTGTGAGCTTCGTGAATGATGTAGCTTCCTTTGAACTGAAAAGTGACTGAGTTTACCTGAACAGATGTCTTGCTTGTAGGAAGACACAGAGCCTGGGATTTAACTCCATTTCTGATGGAAAACACACAGCACAGTTCTCATCCATGTATCACCCTCTGCTTTAGAGCAAGAAGCACGCTCTTTCTTTCTAAGATTCTCTAATACAGCAGAAACGTGACTGTGGTCAGAACAAAATAACGGTGTTTCCTACACATACTGACCAAGTCTAGGTCAACTCTTCTTCTAAAACTGATGCAAACCACAGTTCCATTAACATGCAATGCTTTCCAGTTAAGAGCGAGAAACGTGTGAGCTTCGTGACGATGTAGCTTCCTTTGAGCTGAAAAGTGTCTGAGTTTACCATAAAAGATGTCTTGCTTGTAGGAAGACACAGAGCCTGGGATTTAACTCCATTTCTGAAGGAAAACACACAGCACAGATCTCATCCATGAAACACACTCTGCTTCAGAGCACAAAGCATGCTCTTGCTTTCTAGATTCTCTAATACAGCCAGAAACTTGAGGGTACTCTGAATATAAGAACGGTGTTTCCTACACATACGGACCATTGCTAGTTCAACTGTGCTTCTGAAACTGATACAAATCACAGGTCCACTAACATCCAATGCCTTACAGTTAAGAGCAATAAACGTGTGAGCTATGTGAACGATGTAGCTTTGTTTGAGCTGAAAGTTGACTGAGTTTACGTGAAATGAAGTCTTGCTTGTAGGAAGATACAGAGCCTGTGATTTAACTCCATTTCTGAAGGGAAACACACAGCACACTTGTCTTCCATGAAACACACTCTCTTTTAGAGCAAGATGCATGCTCTTGCTTTCTACGAATCTCTAATAATGCCAGAAACGTGAATGTGCTCAGAACAAAAGAACGGTGTTTCCTACACACACGGACCATTGCTAGTTCAACTCTGCTGCTGAAACTGATACAAACCACAAGTCATCTAACATCCAATGCTTTTCAGTTAAGAGCGACAAACGTGTAATATTTGTAAATGATTTATATTCATTTGAGCTGAAAAGTGACTTAGTTTACCTGAACTGCTGTCTTGCTAGTAGGAAGACACAGAGCCTGGAATTTAACTCCATTTATGAAGGGACACAAACAGCACAGTTCTCATCCATGTATCACCCTCTGCTATAGAGCAAGAAGCACGCTCTTTCTTTCTAAGATTCTCTAATACAGCAGAAACGTGACTGTGGTCAGAACAAAATAACGGTGTTTCCTACACATACTTACCAAGTCTAGGTCAACTCTTCTTCTAAAACTGATGCAAACCACAGTTCGATTAACATGCAATGCTTTTCAGTTAAGAGCGAGAAACGTGTGAGCTTCGTGACGATGTAGCTTCCTTTGAGCTGAAAAGTGTCTGAGTTTACCTTAAAAGATGTCTTGCTTGTAGGAAGACACAGAGCCTGGGATTTAACTCCATTTCTGAAGGAAAACACACAGCACAGATCTCATCCATGAAACACACTCTGCTTCAGAGCACAAAGCATGCTCTTGCTTTCTAGATTCTCTAATACAGCCAGAAAATTGAGGGTACTCTGAACATAAGAACGATGTTTCCTACACATACGGACCATTGCTAGTTCGACACTGCTTCTGAAGCTGATACAAATCACAGTTCCATTAACATGCAATGCTTTCCAGTTATGAGTTAGCAACGTGTGAGCTTCGTGAATGGTGTAGCTTCCTTTGAACTGAAAAGTGACTGACTTTACCTGAACAGATGTCTTGCTTGTAGGAAGACACAGAGCCTGGGATTTAACTCCATTTCTGATGGAAATCACACAGCACAGTTCTCATCCATAAATCACCCTCTGCTTTAGAGCAAGAAGAATGCTCTTTCTTTCAAAGATTCTCTAATACAGCAGGAAACGTGACTGTGGTCAGAACAAAATAACGGTGTTTCCTACACATACTGACCATATCTAGGTCAACTCTTCTTCTGAAACTGATACAAACCACAGTTCCATTAACATGCAATGATTTCCAGTTAAGAGAGAGAAACGTGTGAGCTTCTTGAACGATGTAGCTTCCTTTGAGCTGAAAAGTGTCTGAGTTTACCTCAAAAGATGTCTTGCTTGTAGGAAGACACAGAGCATGGGATTTAACTCCATTTCTGAAGGAAAACACAGAGCACAGATCTCATCCATGAAAGACACTCTGCTTTAGAGCACAAAGCATGCTCTTGCTTTCTAGATTCTCTAATACAGCCAGAAACTTGAGGGTACTCTGAACATAAGAACGATGTTAACTACACATACGGACCATTGCTAGTTCAACTGTGCTTCTGAAACTAATACAGATCACAGGTCCACTAACATCCAATGCCTTACAGTTAAGAGCAATAAACGTGTGAGCTACGTGAACGATGTAGCTTTGTTTGAGCTGAAAGGTGACTGAGTTTACATAAAATGAATTCTTGCTTGTAGGAAGATACAGAGCCTGTGATTTAACTCCATTTATGAAGGGAAACACACAGCACTGTTCTCACGATGAAACACACTCTGCATATTAGAAGAAGCATGCTCTTGCTATCTAAGAGTCTCTAATACAGCAGGAAACGTGACTGTGGTCAGAACAAAATAACGGTGTTTCCTACACATACTTACCAAGTCTAGGTCAACTCTTCTTCTAAAACTGATGCAAACCACAGTTCCATTAACATGCAATGCTTTCCAGTTAAGAGCGAGTAACGTGTGAGCTTCGTGACGATGTAGCTTCCTTTGAGCTGAAAAGTGTCTGAGTTTACCTTAAAAGATGTCTTGCTTGTAGGAAGACACCGAGCTTGGGATTTAACTCCATTTCTGAAGGGAAACACACAGAACACTTCTCTTCCATGAAACACACTATGCTTTCGAACAAGAAGCAAGCTCTTGCTTTCTAAGAGTCTCTAATAGTGCCAGAAACGTGAATGTGCTCAGAACAAAATAATGGTGTTTCCTACACATACGGACCATTGCTAGTTCAACTCTGCTGCTGAAACTGATACAAACCACAAATCATCTAACATCCAATGCTTTTCAGTTAAGAGCGACAAACGTGCAATATTCGTAAACGATTTATATTCATTTGAGCTGAAAAGTGACTTAGTTTACCTGAACTGATGTCTTGCTAGTAGGAAGACACAGAGCCTGGAATTTAACACCATTTCTGAAGGGAAACACACAGCACATTTCTCATCCATGAATCACCCTGTGCTTTAGAGCAAGAAGCACACTCTTTCTTTCTAAGATTCTCTAATACAGCAGGAAACGTGACTCTGGTCAGAACAAAATAACGGTGTTTCCTACACATACTGACCATGTCTAGGTCAACTCTTCTTCTGAAACTGATACAAACCACAGTTCCATTAACATGCAATGCTTTCCAGTTAAGAGCGAGAAACGTGTGAGCTTCGTGAACGATGTAGCTTCCTTTGAGCTGAAAAGTGTCTGAGATTACCTCAAAAGATGTCTTGCTTGTAGGAAGACACAGAGCCTGGTATTTAACTCCATTTCTGAAGGAAAACACACAGCACAGATCTCATCCATGAAACACACTCTGCTTTAGAGCACAAAGCATGCTCTTGCTTTCTAGATTCTCTAATACAGCCAGAAACTTGAGGGTACTGTGAACATAAGAACGGTGTTTCCTACACATACGGACCATTGCTAGTTCAACTCTGCTTCTGAAACTGATACAAATCACAGGTCCTCTAACATCCAATGCTTTACAGTTAAGAGCAAGAAACGTGTGAGCTACGTGAATGATGTAGCTTTGTTTGAGCTGAAAGGTGACTGAGTTTACGTGAAATGAAGTCTTGCTTGTAGAAATATACTGATCCTGTGATTTCACTCCATTTCTGAAGGGAAACACACAGCACTGTTCTCACGATGAAATACACTCTGCATATAAGAAGAAGCACACTCTTGCTTTCTATTAGTATCTAATAAAGCAGGAAACGTGACTGTGGTCAGAACAAAATAACGGTGTTTCCTACACATACGGACCATATCTAGGACAACTCTTCTTCTGAAACTGATACAAACCACAGTTCCATTAACATGCACTGCTTTCCAGTTAAGAGTTAGCAAAGGGAGAGCTTCTTGAATGATGTAGGTTCCTTTGAACTGAAAAGTATCTGAGTTTACCTGAAAAGATTTCTTGCTTGTAGGAAGACACAGAGCCTGGGATTTAACTCCATTTCATAAGGGAAACACACAGCACACTTCTCATCCATGAAACACACTCTGCTTTAGAGCAAGAAGCATGCTCTTGCTTTCTAAGAATCTCTAATAGGGCCAGAAACGTGAATGTGCTCAGAACAAAAGAACGGTGTTTCCTACCCATAAGGACCATTGCTAGTTCAACTCTGCTGCTGAAACTGATACAAACCACAAGTCATCTGACATCCAATGCTTTTCAGTTAAGAGCGACAAACGTGTAATATCGTAAACGATTTATATTCATTTGAGCTGAAAAGTGACTTAGTTTACCTGAACTGATGTCTTGCTAGTAGGAAGACACAGAGCCTGGAATTTAACACCATTTCTGAAGGGAAACACACAGCACATTTCTCATCCATGAATCACCCTGTGCTTTAGAGCAAGAAGCACTCTCTTTCTTTCTAAGATTCTCTAATACAGCAGGAAACGGGACTCTGGTCAGAACAAAATAACGGTGTTTCCTACACATACTGACCATGTCTAGGTCAACTCTTCTTCTAAAACTGATGCAAACCACAGTTCCATTAACATGCAATGCTTTCCAGTTAAGAGCGAGAAACGTGTGAGCTTCGTGAATGATGTAGCTTCCTTTGAGCTGAAAAGTGTCTGAGTTTACCTCAAAAGATGTCTTGCTTGTAGGAAGACACAGAGCCTGGTATTTAACTCCATTTCTGAAGGAAAACACACAGCACAGATCTCATCCATGAAACACACTCTGCTTTAGAGCACAAAGCATGCTCTTGCTTTCTAGATTCTCTAATACAGCCAGAAACTTGAGGGTACTGTGAACATAAGAACGGTGTTTCCTACACATACGGACTATTGCTAGTTCAACTCTGCTTCTGAAACTGATACAAATCACAGGTCCTCTAACATCCAATGCTTTACAGTTAAGAGCAAGAAACGTGTGAGCTACGTGAATGATGTAGCTTTGTTTGAGCTGAAATGTGACTGAGTTTACGTGAAATGAAGTCTTGCTTGTAGAAAGATACTGATACTGTGATTTAACTCCATTTCTGAAGGGAAACACACAGCACTGTTCTCACGATGAAACACACTCTGCATATAAGAAGAAGCACGCTCTTGCTTTCTGAGAGTCTCTAATACAGCAGGAAACGTGACTGTGGTCAGAACAAAATAACGGTGTTTCCTACACATACGGACCATATCTAGGTCAACTCTTCTTCTGAAACTGATACACACCACAGTTCCATTAACATGCAATGCTTTCCAGTTAAGAGTTAGCAAAGTGAGAGCTTCGTGAATGATGTAGCTTCCTTTGAACTGAAAAATATCTGAGTTTACCTGAAAAGATGTCTTGCTTGTAGGAAGACACAGAGCCTGGAATTTAACACCATTTCCGAAGGGAAACACACAGCACATTTCTCATCCATGAATCACCCTGTGCTTTAGAGCAAGAAGCACGCTCTTTCTTTCTAAGATTCTCTAATACAGCAGGAAACGTGACTCTGGTCAGAACAAAATAACGGTGTTTCCTACACATACTGACCATGTCTAGGTCAACTCTTCTTCTGAAACTGATACAAACCACAGTTCCATTAACATGCAATGCTTTCCAGTTAAGAGCGAGAAACGTGTGAGCTTCTCGAACGATGTAGCTTCCTTTGAACTGAAAAGTGACTGAGTTTACCTGAAAAGATGTCTTGCTTGTAGGAAGACACAGAGCCTGGTATTTAACTCCATTTCTGAAGGGAAACACACAGAACACTTCTCTTCCATGAAACACACTCTGCTTTAGAACAAGAAGCAAGCTCTTGATTTCTAAGAGTCTCTAATAGTGCCAGAAAGGTGAGTGTGCTCAGAAAAAAAGAACGGTGTTTCCTACACGTACGGACCATTGCTAGTTCAACTCTGATGTTGAAACTGATACAAACCACAAGTCATCTAACATCCAATGCTTTTCAGTTAAGAGCGACAAACGTGTAATATTCGTAAACGATTTATATTCATTTGAGCTGAAATGTGACTTAGTTTACCTGAACTGATGTCTTGCTAGTAGGAAGACACAGAGCCTGGAATTTAACACCATTTCTGAAGGGAAACACACAGCACATTTCTCATCCATGAATCACCCTGTGCTTTAGAGCAAGAAGCACGCTCTTTCTTTCTAAGATTCTCTAATACAGGAGGAAACGTGACTCTGGTCAGAACAAAATAACGGTGTTTCCTACACATACTGACCATGTCTAGGTCAACTATTCGTCTGAAACTGATACAAACCACAGTTCCATTAACATGCAATGCTTTCCAGTTAAGAGCGAGAAACGTGTGAGCTTCGTGAACGATGTAGCTTCCTTTGAGCTGAAATGTGTCTGAGTTTACCTCAAAAGATGTCTTGCTTGTAGGAAGACACAGAGCCTGGTATTTAACTCCATTTATGAAGGGAAACACACAGAACACTTCTCTTCCATGAAACACACTCTGCTTTAGAACAAGAAGCAAGCTCTTGATTTCTAAGAGTCTCTAATAGTGCCAGAAAGGTGAGTGTGCTCAGAAAAAAAGAACGGTGTTTCCTACACGTACGGACCATTGCTAGTTCAACTCTGATGTTGAAACTGATACAAACCACAAGTCATCTAACATCCAATGCTTTTCAGTTAAGAGCGACAAACGTGTAATATTCGTAAACGATTTATATTCATTTGAGCTGAAATGTGACTTAGTTTACCTGAACTGATGTCTTGCTAGTAGGAAGACACAGAGCCTGGAATTTAACACCATTTCTGAAGGGAAACACACAGCACATTTCTCATCCATGAATCACCCTGTGCTTTAGAGCAAGAAGCATGCTCTTTCTTTCTAAGATTCTCTAATACAGGAGGAAACGTGACTCTGGTCAGAACAAAATAACGGTGTTTCCTACACATACTGACCATGTCTAGGTCAACTATTCGTCTGAAACTGATACAAACCACAGTTCCATTAACATGCATTGCTTTCCAGTTAAGAGCGAGAAACGTGTGAGCTTCGTGAACGATGTAGCTTCCTTTGAGCTGAAATGTGTCTGAGTTTACCTCAAAAGATGTCTTGCTTGTAGGAAGACACAGAGCCTGGTATTTAACTCCATTTCTGAAGGAAAACACAGCACAGATCTCATCCATGAAACACACTCTGCTTTAGAGCACAAAGCATGCTCTTGCTTTCTAGATTCTCTAATACAGCCAGAAACTTGAGGGTACTGTGAACATAAGAACGGTGTTTCCTACACATACGGACCATTGCTAGTTCAACTCTGCTTCTGAAACTGATACAAATCACAGGTCCTCTAACATCCAATGCTTTCCAGTTAAGAGCAACAAACGTGTGAGCTACGTGAATGATGTAGCTTTGTTTGAGCTGAAATCTGACTGAGTTTACGTGAAATGAAGTCTTGCTTGTAGAAAGATACTGATCCTGTGATTTAACTCCATTTCTGAAGGGAAACACACAGCACTGTTCTCACGATGAAACACACTCTGCATATAAGAAGAAGCACGCTCTTGCTTTCTAAGAGTCTCTAATACTGCAGGAAACGTGACTGTGGACAGAACAAAATAACGGTGTTTCCTACACATACGGACCATATCTAGGTCAATTCTTCTTCTGTAACTGATACACACCACAGTTCCATTAACATGCAATGCTTTCCAGTTAAGAGTTAGCAAAGTGAGAGCTTCGTGAATGATGTAGCTTCCTTTGAACTGAAAAATATCTGAGTTTACCTGAAAAGATGTCTTGCTTGTAGGAAGACACAGAGCTTGGGATTTAACTCCATTTCTGAAGGGAAACACACAGAACACTTCTCTTCCATGAAACACACTATGCTTTCGAACAAGAAGCAAGCTCTTGCTTTCTAAGAGTCTCTAATAGTGCCAGAAACGTGAATGTGCTCAGAACAAAATAATGGTGTTTCCTACCCATAAGGACCATTGCTAGTTCAACTCTGCTGCTGAAACTGATACAAACCACAAATCATCTAACATCCAATGCTTTTCAGTTAAGAGCGACAAACGTGCAATATTCGTAAACGATTTATATTCATTTGAGCTGAAAAGTGACTTAGTTTACCTGAACTGATGTCTTGCTAGTAGGAAGACACAGAGCCTGGAATTTAACACCATTTCTGAAGGGAAACACACAGCACATTTCTCATCCATGAATCACCCTGTGCTTTAGAGCAAGAAGCACACTCTTTCTTTCTAAGATTCTCTAATACAGCAGGAAACGTGTCTCTGGTCAGAACAAAATAACGGTGTTTCCTACACATACTGACCATGTCTAGGTCAACTCTTCTTCTGAAACTGATACAAACCACAGTTCCATTAACATGCAATGCTTTCCAGTTAAGAGCGAGAAACGTGTGAGCTTCGTGAACGATGTAGCTTCCTTTGAGCTGAAAAGTGTCTGAGATTACCTCAAAAGATGTCTTGCTTGTAGGAAGACACAGAGCCTGGTATTTAACTCCATTTCTGAAGTAAAACACACAGCACAGATCTCATCCATGAAACACACTCTGCTTTAGAGCACAAAGCATGCTCTTGCTTTCTAGATTCTCTAATACAGCCAGAAACTTGAGGGTACTGTGAACATAAGAACGGTGTTTCCTACACATACGGACCATTGCTAGTTCAACTCTGCTTCTGAAACTGATACAAATCACAGGTCCTCTAACATCCAATGCTTTACAATTAAGAGCAAGAAACATTTGAGCTACGTGAATGATGTAGCTTTGTTTGAGCTGAAAGGTGACTGAGTTTACGTGAAATGAATTCTTGCTTGTAGAAATATACTGATCCTGTGATTTCACTCCATTTCTGAAGGGAAACACACAGCACTGTTCTCACGATGAAACACACTCTGCATATAAGAAGAAGCACACTCTTGCTTTCTATTAGTATCTAATAAAGCAGGAAACGTGACTGTGGTCAGAACAAAATAACGGTGTTTCCTACACATACGGACCATATCTAGGACAACTCTTCTTCTGAAACTGATACAAACCACAGTTCCATTAACATGCACTGCTTTCCAGTTAAGAGTTAGCAAAGGGAGAGCTTCTTGAATGATGTAGGTTCCTTTGAACTGAAAAGTATCTGAGTTTACCTGAAAAGATTTCTTGCTTGTAGGAAGACACAGAGCCTGGGATTTAACTCCATTTCATAAGGGAAACACACAGCACACTTCTTATCCATGAAACACACTCTGCTTTAGAGCAAGAAGCATGCTCTTGCTTTCTAAGAATCTCTAATAGTGCCAGAAACGTGAATGTGCTCAGAACAAAAGAACGGTGTTTCCTACCCATAAGGACCATTGCTAGTTCAACTCTGCTGCTGAAACTGATACAAACCACAAGTCATCTGACATCCAATGCTTTTCAGTTAAGAGCGACAAATGTGTAATATCGTAAACGATTTATATTCATTTGAGCTGAAAAGTGACTTAGTTTACCTGAACTGATGTCTTGCTAGTAGGAAGACACAGAGCCTGGAATTTAACACCATTTCTGAAGGGAAACACACAGCACATTTCTCATCCATGAATCACCCTGTGCTTTAGAGCAAGAAGCACTCTCTTTCTTTCTAAGATTCTCTAATACAGCAGGAAACGGGACTCTGGTCAGAACAAAATAACGGTGTTTCCTACACATACTGACCATGTCTAGGTCAACTCTTCTTCTAAAACTGATGCAAACCACAGTTCCATTAACATGCAATGCTTTCCAGTTAAGAGCGAGAAACGTGTGAGCTTCGTGAATGATGTAGCTTCCTTTGAGCTGAAAAGTGTCTGAGTTTACCTCAAAAGATGTCTTGCTTGTAGGAAGACACAGAGCCTGGTATTTAACTCCATTTCTGAAGGAAAACACACAGCACAGATCTCATCCATGAAACACACTCTGCTTTAGAGCACAAAGCATGCTCTTGCTTTCTAGATTCTCTAATACAGCCAGAAACTTGAGGGTACTGTGAACATAAGAACGGTGTTTCCTACACATACGGACCATTGCTAGTTCAACTCTGCTTCTGAAACTGATACAAATCACAGGTCCTCTAACATCCAATGCTTTACAGTTAAGAGCAAGAAACGTGTGAGCTACGTGAATGATGTAGCTTTGTTTGAGCTGAAATGTGACTGAGTTTACGTGAAATGAAGTCTTGCTTGTAGAAAGATACTGATCCTGTGATTTAACTCCATTTCTGAAGGGAAACACACAGCACTGTTCTCACGATGAAACACACTCTGCATATAAGAAGAAGCACGCTCTTGCTTTCTGAGAGTCTCTAATACAGCAGGAAACGTGACTGTGGTCAGAACAAAATAACGGTGTTTCCTACACATACGGACCATATCTAGGTCAACTCTTCTTCTGAAACTGATACACAGCACAGTTCCATTAACATGCAATGCTTTCCAGTTAAGAGTTAGCAAAGTGAGAGCTTCGTGAATGATGTAGCTTCCTTTGAACTGAAAAATATCTGAGTTTACCTGAAAAGATGTCTTGCTTGTAGGAAGACACAGAGCCTGGGAGTTAACTCCATTTCTGAAGGGAAACACACAGCACACTTCTCATCCATAGAAAAACACTCTGCTTTAGAGCAAGAAGCATGCTCTTGCTTTCTAAGAATCTCTAATAGTGCAAGAAACGTGAATGTGCTCAGAACAAAAGAACGGTGTTTCCTACCCATACGGACCATTGCTAGTTCAACTCTGCTGCTGAAACTGATACAAACCACAAGTCATCTAACATCCAATGCTTTTCAGTTAAGAGCGACAAACGTGTAATATTCGTAAACGATTTATATTCATTTGAGCTGAAATGTGACTTAGTTTACCTGAACTGATGTCTTGCTAGTAGGAAGACACAGAGCCTGGAATTTAACACCATTTCTGAAGGGAAACACACAGCACATTTCTCATCCATGAATCACCCTGTGCTTTAGAGCAAGAAGCACGCTCTTTCTTTCTAAGATTCTCTAATACAGGAGGAAACGTGACTCTGGTCAGAACAAAATAACGGTGTTTCCTACACATACTGACCATGTCTAGGTCAACTCTTCTTCTGAAACTGATACAAACCACAGTTCCATTAACATGCAATGCTTTCCAGTTAAGAGCGAGAAACGTTTGAGCTTCGTGAAAGATGTAGCTTCCTTTGATATGAAAAGTATCTGAGTTTACCTCAAAAGATGTCTTGCTTGTACGAAGACAAACAGCCTGGTATTTAACTCCATTTCTGAAGGAAAACACACAGCACAGATCTCATCCATGAAACACACTCTGCTTCAGAGCACAAAGCATGCTTCGCTTTCTAGATTCTCTAATACAGCCAGAAACTTGAGAGTACTGTGAACATAAGAACGGTGTTTCCTACACATACGGACCATTGCTAGTTCAACTCTGCTTCTGAAACTGATACAAATCACAGGTCCTCTAACATCCAATGCTTTACAGTTAAGAGCAAGAAACGTGTGAGCTACGTGAATGATGTAGCTTTGTTTGAGCTGAAAGGTGACTGAGTTTACGTGAAATGAAGTCTTGCATGTAGAAAGATACTGATCCTGTGATTTAACACCATTTCTGAAGGGAAACACACAGCACTGTTCGCACGATGAAACACACTCGGCATATAAGAAGAAGCACGCTCTTGCTTTCTAAGAGTCTCTAATACAGCAGGAAACGTGACTGTGGTCAGAACAAAATAACGGTGTTTCCTACACATACGGACCATATCTAGGTCAACTCTTCTTCTGAAACTGATACAAACCACAGTTCCATTAACATGCAATGCTTTCCAGTTAAGAGCGAGAAACGTGTGAGCTTCGTGAACGATGTAGCTTCCTTTGAGCTGAAAAGTGACTGAGTTTACCTCAAAAGAGTTCTTGCTTGTAGGAAGACACAGAGCCTGGGATTTACTCCATTTCTGAAGGAAAACACACAGCACAGATCTCATCCATGAAACACACTCTGCTTTAGAGCACAAAGCATGCTCTTGCTTTCTAGATTCTCTAATACAGCCAGAAACTTGAGGGTACTCTGAACATAAGAACGATGTTTCCTACACATACGGACCATTGCTAGTTCAACTCTGCTTCTGAAACTGATACAAATCACAGGTCCTCTAACATCCAAAGCTTTACAGTTAAGAGCAAGAAACGTGTGAGCTACGTGAACGATGTAGCTTTGTTTGAGCTGAAAGGTGACTGAGTTTACGTGAAATGAAGTCTTGATGGTAGGAAGATACAGAGCATGTGATTTAACTCAATTTATGAAGGGAAACACACAGCACTGTTTTCACAATGAAACACACTCTGCATATAAGAAGAAGCACGCTCTTGCTTTCTAAGAGTCTCTAATACAGCAGGAAACGTGACTCTGGTCAGAACAAAATAACGGTGTTTCCTACACATACTGACCATGTCTAGGTCAACTCTTCTTCTGAAATTGATACAAACCACAGTTCCATTAACATGCAATGCTTTCCAGTTAAGAGCGAGAAATGTGTGAGCTTCGTGAATGATGTAGCTTCCTTTAGGCTGAAAAGTGTCTGAGTTTACCTCAAAAAATGTCTTGCTTGTAGGAAGACACAGAGCCTGGTATTTAACTCCATTTCTGAAGGAAAACACACAGCACAGATCTCATCCATGAAACACACTCTGCTTTAGAGCACAAAGCATGCACTTGTTTTCTAGATTCTCTAATAAAAACAGAAACTTGAGGGTACTCTGAACAGAAGAACGATGTTTCCTACACATACGGACCATTGCTAGTTCAACTCTGCTTCTGAAACTGATACAAATCACAGGTCCTCTAACATCCAATGCTTTACAGTTAAGAGCAAGAAACGTGTGAGTTACGTGAACGATATAGCTTTGTTTGAGCTGAAAGGTGACTGAGTTTACGTGAAATGAAGTCTTGCATGTAGGAAGATACAGAGCCTGTGATTTAACTCCATTTATGAAGGGCAACACACAGCACTGTTCTCACGATGAAACACACTCTGAATATAAGAAGAAGCACGCTCTTGCTTTCTAAGAGTCTCTAATACAGCAGGAAACGTGACTGTGGTCAGAACAAAATAACGGTGTTTCCTACACATACGGACAATATCTAGGTCAACTCTTCTTCTGAAACTGATACAAACCACAGTGACATTAACATCCAATGCTTTTCAGATAAGAGCAAGAAACGTGTGAGCTTCGTAAACAATTTATATTCATTTGAGCTGAATAGTGACTGCGTTTACCTAAAATGATGTCTTGCTTGTAGGAAGACACAGAGCCTGGGATTTAACTCCATTTCTGAAGGAAAACACAAAGCACAGATCTCATCCATGAAACACCCTCTGCTTTAGAGCACAAAGCATGCTCTTGCTTTCTAGATTCTCTAATACAGACAGAAACTTGAGGGTACTCTGAGCCTAAGAAAGATGTTTTCTACACATACGGACGATTGCTAGTTCAACTCTGCATCTGAAACTGATACAAATCACAGGTCATCTAACATCCAATGCTTTACAGTTAAGAGCAAGAAACGTGTGAGCTACGTGAACGATGTAGCTTTGTTTGAGCTGAGGGGTGACTGAGTTTACATGAAATGAAGTCTTGCTTGTTGGAAGATACAAAGCCTGTGATTTAACTCCATTTATAAAGGGAAACACACAGCACTGTTCTCACGATGAAACACACTCTGCATATAAGAAGAAGCATGCTCTTGCTTTCTAAGAGTCTCTATCACAGCAGGAAACGTGACTGTGGTCAGAACAAAATAACGGTGTTTCCTACACATACTGACCATGTCTAGGTCAACTCTTCTTCTGAAACTGATACAAACCACAGTTCCATTAACATGCAATGCTTTCCAGTTAAGAGCGAGAAACGTTTGAGCTTCGTGAAAGATGTAGCTTCCTTTGATATGAAAAGTATCTGAGTTTACCTCAAAAGATGTCTTGCTTGTACGAAGACAAACAGCCTGGTATTTAACTCCATTTCTGAAGGAAAACACACAGCACAGATCTCATCCATGAAACACACTCTGCTTCAGAGCACAAAGCATGCTCTTGCTTTCTAGATTCTCTAATACAGCCAGAAACTTGAGAGTACTGTGAACATAAGAACGGTGTTTCCTACACATACGGACCATTGCTAGTTCAACTCTGCTTCTGAAACTGATACAAATCACAGGTCCTCTAACATCCAATGCTTTACAGTTAAGAGCAAGAAACGTGTGAGCTACGTGAATGATGTAGCTTTGTTTGAGCTGAAAGGTGACTGAGTTTACGTGAAATGAAGTCTTGCATGTAGAAAGATACTGATCCTGTGATTTAACACCATTTCTGAAGGGAAACACACAGCACTGTTCTCATGATGAAACACACTCGGCATATAAGAAGAAGCACGCTCTTGCTTTCTAAGAGTCTCTAATACAGCAGGAAACGTGACTGTAGTCAGAACAAAATAACGGTGTTTCCTACACATACGGACCATATCTAGGTCAACTCTTCTTCTGAAACTGATACAAACCACAGTTCCATTAACATGCAATGCTTTCCAGTTAAGAGCGAGAAACGTGTGAGCTTCGTGAACGATGTAGCTTCCTTTGAGCTGAAAAGTGACTGAGTTTACCTCAAAAGAGTTCTTGCTTGTAGGAAGACACAGAGCCTGGGATTTACTCCATTTCTGAAGGAAAACACACAGCACAGATCTCATCCATGAAACACACTCTGCTTTAGAGCACAAAGCATGCTCTTGCTTTCTAGATTCTCTAATACAGCCAGAAACTTGAGGGTACTCTGAACATAAGAACGATGTTTCCTACACATACGGACCATTGCTAGTTCAACTCTGCTTCTGAAACTGATACAAATCACAGGTCCTCTAACATCCAAAGCTTTACAGTTAAGAGCAAGAAACGTGTGAGCTACGTGAACGATGTAGCTTTGTTTGAGCTGAAAGGTGACTGAGTTTACGTGAAATGAAGTCTTGATGGTAGGAAGATACAGAGCATGTGATTTAACTCAATTTATGAAGGGAAACACACAGCACTGTTTTCACAATGAAACACACTCTGCATATAAGAAGAAGCACGCTCTTGCTTTCTAAGAGTCTCTAATACAGCAGGAAACGTGACTCTGGTCAGAACAAAATAACGGTGTTTCCTACACATACTGACCATGTCTAGGTCAACTCTTCTTCTGAAATTGATACAAACCACAGTTCCATTAACATGCAATGCTTTCCAGTTAAGAGCGAGAAATGTGTGAGCTTCGTGAATGATGTAGCTTCCTTTAGGCTGAAAAGTGTCTGAGTTTACCTCAAAAAATGTCTTGCTTGTAGGAAGACACAGAGCCTGGTATTTAACTCCATTTCTGAAGGAAAACACACAGCACAGATCTCATCCATGAAACACACTCTGCTTTAGAGCACAAAGCATGCACTTGTTTTCTAGATTCTCTAATAAAAACAGAAACTTGAGGGTACTCTGAACAGAAGAACGATGTTTCCTACACATACGGACCATTGCTAGTTCAACTCTGCTTCTGAAACTGATACAAATCACAGGTCCTCTAACATCCAATGCTTTACAGTTAAGAGCAAGAAACGTGTGAGTTACGTGAACGATATAGCTTTGTTTGAGCTGAAAGGTGACTGAGTTTACGTGAAATGAAGTCTTGCATGTAGGAAGATACAGAGCCTGTGATTTAACTCCATTTATGAAGGGCAACACACAGCACTGTTCTCACGATGAAACACACTCTGAATATAAGAAGAAGCACGCTCTTGCTTTCTAAGAGTCTCTAATACAGCAGGAAACGTGACTGTGGTCAGAACAAAATAACGGTGTTTCCTACACATACGGACAATATCTAGGTCAACTCTTCTTCTGAAACTGATACAAACCACAGTGACATTAACATCCAATGCTTTTCAGATAAGAGCAAGAAACGTGTGAGCTTCGTAAACAATTTATATTCATTTGAGCTGAATAGTGACTGCGTTTACCTAAAATGATGTCTTGCTTGTAGGAAGACACAGAGCCTGGGATTTAACTCCATTTCTGAAGGAAAACACAAAGCACAGATCTCATCCATGAAACACCCTCTGCTTTAGAGCACAAAGCATGCTCTTGCTTTCTAGATTCTCTAATACAGACAGAAACTTGAGGGTACTCTGAGCCTAAGAAAGATGTTTTCTACACATACGGACGATTGCTAGTTCAACTCTGCATCTGAAACTGATACAAATCACAGGTCATCTAACATCCAATGCTTTACAGTTAAGAGCAAGAAACGTGTGAGCTACGTGAACGATGTAGCTTTGTTTGAGCTGAGGGGTGACTGAGTTTACATGAAATGAAGTCTTGCTTGTTGGAAGATACAGAGCCTGAGATTTAACTCCATTTATAAAGGGAAACACACAGCACTGTTCTCACGATGAAACACACTCTGCATATAAGAAGAAGCATGCTCTTGCTTTCTAAGAGTCTCTATCACAGCAGGAAACGTGACTGTGGTCAGAACAAAATAACGGTGTTTCCTACACATACGGACCATATCTAGGTCAACTCTTCTTCTGAAACTGATACAAACCACAGTTCCATTAACGTGCAATCCTTTCAAGTTAAGAGCGAGAAACGTGTAAGCTTCGTGAATGATGTAGCTTCCTTTGAACTGTAAAGTCACTGAGTTTACCTGAAATGATGTCTTGCTTGTAGGAAGACACAGAGCCTGGGATTTAACTCCATTTCTGAAGGAAAACACACAGCACAGATCTCATCCATGAAACACACTCTGCTTTAGAGCACAAAGCATGCACTTGTTTTCTAGATTCTCTAATAAAAACAGAAACTTGAGGGTACTCTGAACAGAAGAACGATGTTTCCTACACATACGGACCATTGCTAGTTCAACTCTGCTTCTGAAACTGATACAAATCACAGGTCCTCTAACATCCAATGCTTTACAGTTAAGAGCAAGAAACGTGTGAGTTACGTGAACGATGTAGCTTTGTTTGAGCTGAAAGGTGACTGAGTTTACGTGAAATGAAGTCTTGCATGTAGGAAGATACAGAGCCTGTGATTTAACTCCATTTATGAAGGGCAACACACAGCACTGTTCTCACGATGAAACACACTCTGAATATAAGAAGAAGCACGCTCTTGCTTTCTAAGAGTCTCTAATACAGCAGGAAACGTGACTGTGGTCAGAACAAAATAACGGTGTTTCCTACACATACGGACAATATCTAGGTCAACTCTTCTTCTGAAACTGATACAAACCACAGTGACATTAACATCCAATGCTTTTCAGATAAGAGCAAGAAACGTGTGAGCTTCGTAAACAATTTATATTCATTTGAGCTGAATAGTGACTGCGTTTACCTAAAATGATGTCTTGCTTGTAGGAAGACACAGAGCCTGGGATTTAACTCCATTTCTGAAGGAAAACACAAAGCACAGATCTCATCCATGAAACACCCTCTGCTTTAGAGCACAAAGCATGCTCTTGCTTTCTAGATTCTCTAATACAGACAGAAACTTGAGGGTACTCTGAGCCTAAGAAAGATGTTTTCTACACATACGGACGATTGCTAGTTCAACTCTGCATCTGAAACTGATACAAATCACAGGTCATCTAACATCCAATGCTTTACAGTTAAGAGCAAGAAACGTGTGAGCTACGTGAACGATGTAGCTTTGTTTGAGCTGAGGGGTGACTGAGTTTACATGAAATGAAGTCTTGCTTGTTGGAAGATACAAAGCCTGTGATTTAACTCCATTTATAAAGGGAAACACACAGCACTGTTCTCACGATGAAACACACTCTGCATATAAGAAGAAGCATGCTCTTGCTTTCTAAGAGTCTCTATCACAGCAGGAAACGTGACTGTGGTCAGAACAAAATAACGGTGTTTCCTACACATACTGACCATGTCTAGGTCAACTCTTCTTCTGAAACTGATACAAACCACAGTTCCATTAACATGCAATGCTTTCCAGTTAAGAGCGAGAAACGTTTGAGCTTCGTGAAAGATGTAGCTTCCTTTGATATGAAAAGTATCTGAGTTTACCTCAAAAGATGTCTTGCTTGTACGAAGACAAACAGCCTGGTATTTAACTCCATTTCTGAAGGAAAACACACAGCACAGATCTCATCCATGAAACACACTCTGCTTCAGAGCACAAAGCATGCTCTTGCTTTCTAGATTCTCTAATACAGCCAGAAACTTGAGAGTACTGTGAACATAAGAACGGTGTTTCCTACACATACGGACCATTGCTAGT
Source organism: Onychomys leucogaster (assembly GCA_949786385.1). Taxonomy (NCBI): domain Eukaryota; kingdom Metazoa; phylum Chordata; class Mammalia; order Rodentia; family Cricetidae; genus Onychomys; species Onychomys leucogaster. The sequence continues at coordinate 103,064 of CATKUP010000009.1, read as the reverse complement.
TCAACTCTGCTTCTGAAACTGATACAAATCACAGGTCCTCTAACATCCAATGCTTTACAGTTAAGAGCAAGAAACGTGTGAGCTACGTGAATGATGTAGCTTTGTTTGAGCTGAAAGGTGACTGAGTTTACGTGAAATGAAGTCTTGCATGTAGAAAGATACTGATCCTGTGATTTAACACCATTTCTGAAGGGAAACACACAGCACTGTTCTCATGATGAAACACACTCGGCATATAAGAAGAAGCACGCTCTTGCTTTCTAAGAGTCTCTAATACAGCAGGAAACGTGACTGTAGTCAGAACAAAATAACGGTGTTTCCTACACATACGGACCATATCTAGGTCAACTCTTCTTCTGAAACTGATACAAACCACAGTTCCATTAACATGCAATGCTTTCCAGTTAAGAGCGAGAAACGTGTGAGCTTCGTGAACGATGTAGCTTCCTTTGAGCTGAAAAGTGACTGAGTTTACCTCAAAAGAGTTCTTGCTTGTAGGAAGACACAGAGCCTGGGATTTACTCCATTTCTGAAGGAAAACACACAGCACAGATCTCATCCATGAAACACACTCTGCTTTAGAGCACAAAGCATGCTCTTGCTTTCTAGATTCTCTAATACAGCCAGAAACTTGAGGGTACTCTGAACATAAGAACGATGTTTCCTACACATACGGACCATTGCTAGTTCAACTCTGCTTCTGAAACTGATACAAATCACAGGTCCTCTAACATCCAAAGCTTTACAGTTAAGAGCAAGAAACGTGTGAGCTACGTGAACGATGTAGCTTTGTTTGAGCTGAAAGGTGACTGAGTTTACGTGAAATGAAGTCTTGATGGTAGGAAGATACAGAGCATGTGATTTAACTCAATTTATGAAGGGAAACACACAGCACTGTTTTCACAATGAAACACACTCTGCATATAAGAAGAAGCACGCTCTTGCTTTCTAAGAGTCTCTAATACAGCAGGAAACGTGACTCTGGTCAGAACAAAATAACGGTGTTTCCTACACATACTGACCATGTCTAGGTCAACTCTTCTTCTGAAATTGATACAAACCACAGTTCCATTAACATGCAATGCTTTCCAGTTAAGAGCGAGAAATGTGTGAGCTTCGTGAATGATGTAGCTTCCTTTAGGCTGAAAAGTGTCTGAGTTTACCTCAAAAAATGTCTTGCTTGTAGGAAGACACAGAGCCTGGTATTTAACTCCATTTCTGAAGGAAAACACACAGCACAGATCTCATCCATGAAACACACTCTGCTTTAGAGCACAAAGCATGCACTTGTTTTCTAGATTCTCTAATAAAAACAGAAACTTGAGGGTACTCTGAACAGAAGAACGATGTTTCCTACACATACGGACCATTGCTAGTTCAACTCTGCTTCTGAAACTGATACAAATCACAGGTCCTCTAACATCCAATGCTTTACAGTTAAGAGCAAGAAACGTGTGAGTTACGTGAACGATATAGCTTTGTTTGAGCTGAAAGGTGACTGAGTTTACGTGAAATGAAGTCTTGCATGTAGGAAGATACAGAGCCTGTGATTTAACTCCATTTATGAAGGGCAACACACAGCACTGTTCTCACGATGAAACACACTCTGAATATAAGAAGAAGCACGCTCTTGCTTTCTAAGAGTCTCTAATACAGCAGGAAACGTGACTGTGGTCAGAACAAAATAACGGTGTTTCCTACACATACGGACAATATCTAGGTCAACTCTTCTTCTGAAACTGATACAAACCACAGTGACATTAACATCCAATGCTTTTCAGATAAGAGCAAGAAACGTGTGAGCTTCGTAAACAATTTATATTCATTTGAGCTGAATAGTGACTGCGTTTACCTAAAATGATGTCTTGCTTGTAGGAAGACACAGAGCCTGGGATTTAACTCCATTTCTGAAGGAAAACACAAAGCACAGATCTCATCCATGAAACACCCTCTGCTTTAGAGCACAAAGCATGCTCTTGCTTTCTAGATTCTCTAATACAGACAGAAACTTGAGGGTACTCTGAGCCTAAGAAAGATGTTTTCTACACATACGGACGATTGCTAGTTCAACTCTGCATCTGAAACTGATACAAATCACAGGTCATCTAACATCCAATGCTTTACAGTTAAGAGCAAGAAACGTGTGAGCTACGTGAACGATGTAGCTTTGTTTGAGCTGAGGGGTGACTGAGTTTACATGAAATGAAGTCTTGCTTGTTGGAAGATACAGAGCCTGAGATTTAACTCCATTTATAAAGGGAAACACACAGCACTGTTCTCACGATGAAACACACTCTGCATATAAGAAGAAGCATGCTCTTGCTTTCTAAGAGTCTCTATCACAGCAGGAAACGTGACTGTGGTCAGAACAAAATAACGGTGTTTCCTACACATACGGACCATATCTAGGTCAACTCTTCTTCTGAAACTGATACAAACCACAGTTCCATTAACGTGCAATCCTTTCAAGTTAAGAGCGAGAAACGTGTAAGCTTCGTGAATGATGTAGCTTCCTTTGAACTGTAAAGTCACTGAGTTTACCTGAAATGATGTCTTGCTTGTAGGAAGACACAGAGCCTGGGATTTAACTCCATTTCTGAAGGAAAACACACAGCACAGATCTCATCCATGAAACACACTCTGCTTTAGAGCACAAAGCATGCACTTGTTTTCTAGATTCTCTAATAAAAACAGAAACTTGAGGGTACTCTGAACAGAAGAACGATGTTTCCTACACATACGGACCATTGCTAGTTCAACTCTGCTTCTGAAACTGATACAAATCACAGGTCCTCTAACATCCAATGCTTTACAGTTAAGAGCAAGAAACGTGTGAGTTACGTGAACGATGTAGCTTTGTTTGAGCTGAAAGGTGACTGAGTTTACGTGAAATGAAGTCTTGCATGTAGGAAGATACAGAGCCTGTGATTTAACTCCATTTATGAAGGGCAACACACAGCACTGTTCTCACGATGAAACACACTCTGAATATAAGAAGAAGCACGCTCTTGCTTTCTAAGAGTCTCTAATACAGCAGGAAACGTGACTGTGGTCAGAACAAAATAACGGTGTTTCCTACACATACGGACAATATCTAGGTCAACTCTTCTTCTGAAACTGATACAAACCACAGTGACATTAACATCCAATGCTTTTCAGATAAGAGCAAGAAACGTGTGAGCTTCGTAAACAATTTATATTCATTTGAGCTGAATAGTGACTGCGTTTACCTAAAATGATGTCTTGCTTGTAGGAAGACACAGAGCCTGGGATTTAACTCCATTTCTGAAGGAAAACACAAAGCACAGATCTCATCCATGAAACACCCTCTGCTTTAGAGCACAAAGCATGCTCTTGCTTTCTAGATTCTCTAATACAGACAGAAACTTGAGGGTACTCTGAGCCTAAGAAAGATGTTTTCTACACATACGGACGATTGCTAGTTCAACTCTGCATCTGAAACTGATACAAATCACAGGTCATCTAACATCCAATGCTTTACAGTTAAGAGCAAGAAACGTGTGAGCTACGTGAACGATGTAGCTTTGTTTGAGCTGAGGGGTGACTGAGTTTACATGAAATGAAGTCTTGCTTGTTGGAAGATACAAAGCCTGTGATTTAACTCCATTTATAAAGGGAAACACACAGCACTGTTCTCACGATGAAACACACTCTGCATATAAGAAGAAGCATGCTCTTGCTTTCTAAGAGTCTCTATCACAGCAGGAAACGTGACTGTGGTCAGAACAAAATAACGGTGTTTCCTACACATACTGACCATGTCTAGGTCAACTCTTCTTCTGAAACTGATACAAACCACAGTTCCATTAACATGCAATGCTTTCCAGTTAAGAGCGAGAAACGTTTGAGCTTCGTGAAAGATGTAGCTTCCTTTGATATGAAAAGTATCTGAGTTTACCTCAAAAGATGTCTTGCTTGTACGAAGACAAACAGCCTGGTATTTAACTCCATTTCTGAAGGAAAACACACAGCACAGATCTCATCCATGAAACACACTCTGCTTCAGAGCACAAAGCATGCTCTTGCTTTCTAGATTCTCTAATACAGCCAGAAACTTGAGAGTACTGTGAACATAAGAACGGTGTTTCCTACACATACGGACCATTGCTAGTTCAACTCTGCTTCTGAAACTGATACAAATCACAGGTCCTCTAACATCCAATGCTTTACAGTTAAGAGCAAGAAACGTGTGAGCTACGTGAATGATGTAGCTTTGTTTGAGCTGAAAGGTGACTGAGTTTACGTGAAATGAAGTCTTGCATGTAGAAAGATACTGATCCTGTGATTTAACACCATTTCTGAAGGGAAACACACAGCACTGTTCTCATGATGAAACACACTCGGCATATAAGAAGAAGCACGCTCTTGCTTTCTAAGAGTCTCTAATACAGCAGGAAACGTGACTGTAGTCAGAACAAAATAACGGTGTTTCCTACACATACGGACCATATCTAGGTCAACTCTTCTTCTGAAACTGATACAAACCACAGTTCCATTAACATGCAATGCTTTCCAGTTAAGAGCGAGAAACGTGTGAGCTTCGTGAACGATGTAGCTTCCTTTGAGCTGAAAAGTGACTGAGTTTACCTCAAAAGAGTTCTTGCTTGTAGGAAGACACAGAGCCTGGGATTTACTCCATTTCTGAAGGAAAACACACAGCACAGATCTCATCCATGAAACACACTCTGCTTTAGAGCACAAAGCATGCTCTTGCTTTCTAGATTCTCTAATACAGCCAGAAACTTGAGGGTACTCTGAACATAAGAACGATGTTTCCTACACATACGGACCATTGCTAGTTCAACTCTGCTTCTGAAACTGATACAAATCACAGGTCCTCTAACATCCAAAGCTTTACAGTTAAGAGCAAGAAACGTGTGAGCTACGTGAACGATGTAGCTTTGTTTGAGCTGAAAGGTGACTGAGTTTACGTGAAATGAAGTCTTGATGGTAGGAAGATACAGAGCATGTGATTTAACTCAATTTATGAAGGGAAACACACAGCACTGTTTTCACAATGAAACACACTCTGCATATAAGAAGAAGCACGCTCTTGCTTTCTAAGAGTCTCTAATACAGCAGGAAACGTGACTCTGGTCAGAACAAAATAACGGTGTTTCCTACACATACTGACCATGTCTAGGTCAACTCTTCTTCTGAAATTGATACAAACCACAGTTCCATTAACATGCAATGCTTTCCAGTTAAGAGCGAGAAATGTGTGAGCTTCGTGAATGATGTAGCTTCCTTTAGGCTGAAAAGTGTCTGAGTTTACCTCAAAAAATGTCTTGCTTGTAGGAAGACACAGAGCCTGGTATTTAACTCCATTTCTGAAGGAAAACACACAGCACAGATCTCATCCATGAAACACACTCTGCTTTAGAGCACAAAGCATGCACTTGTTTTCTAGATTCTCTAATAAAAACAGAAACTTGAGGGTACTCTGAACAGAAGAACGATGTTTCCTACACATACGGACCATTGCTAGTTCAACTCTGCTTCTGAAACTGATACAAATCACAGGTCCTCTAACATCCAATGCTTTACAGTTAAGAGCAAGAAACGTGTGAGTTACGTGAACGATATAGCTTTGTTTGAGCTGAAAGGTGACTGAGTTTACGTGAAATGAAGTCTTGCATGTAGGAAGATACAGAGCCTGTGATTTAACTCCATTTATGAAGGGCAACACACAGCACTGTTCTCACGATGAAACACACTCTGAATATAAGAAGAAGCACGCTCTTGCTTTCTAAGAGTCTCTAATACAGCAGGAAACGTGACTGTGGTCAGAACAAAATAACGGTGTTTCCTACACATACGGACAATATCTAGGTCAACTCTTCTTCTGAAACTGATACAAACCACAGTGACATTAACATCCAATGCTTTTCAGATAAGAGCAAGAAACGTGTGAGCTTCGTAAACAATTTATATTCATTTGAGCTGAATAGTGACTGCGTTTACCTAAAATGATGTCTTGCTTGTAGGAAGACACAGAGCCTGGGATTTAACTCCATTTCTGAAGGAAAACACAAAGCACAGATCTCATCCATGAAACACCCTCTGCTTTAGAGCACAAAGCATGCTCTTGCTTTCTAGATTCTCTAATACAGACAGAAACTTGAGGGTACTCTGAGCCTAAGAAAGATGTTTTCTACACATACGGACGATTGCTAGTTCAACTCTGCATCTGAAACTGATACAAATCACAGGTCATCTAACATCCAATGCTTTACAGTTAAGAGCAAGAAACGTGTGAGCTACGTGAACGATGTAGCTTTGTTTGAGCGGAGGGGTGACTGAGTTTACATGAAATGAAGTCTTGCTTGTTGGAAGATACAGAGCCTGTGATTTAACTCCATTTATAAAGGGAAACACACAGCACTGTTCTCACGATGAAACACACTCTGCATATAAGAAGAAGCATGCTCTTGCTTTCTAAGAGTCTCTATCACAGCAGGAAACGTGACTGTGGTCAGAACAAAATAACGGTGTTTCCTACACATACGGACCATATCTAGGTCAACTCTTCTTCTGAAACTGATACAAACCACAGTTCCATTAACGTGCAATCCTTTCAAGTTAAGAGCGAGAAACGTGTAAGCTTCGTGAATGATGTAGCTTCCTTTGAACTGTAAAGTCACTGAGTTTACCTGAAATGATGTCTTGCTTGTAGGAAGACACAGAGCCTGGGATTTAACTCCATTTCTGAAGGAAAACACACAGCACAGATCTCATCCATGAAACACACTCTGCTTTAGAGCACAAAGCATGCACTTGTTTTCTAGATTCTCTAATAAAAACAGAAACTTGAGGGTACTCTGAACAGAAGAACGATGTTTCCTACACATACGGACCATTGCTAGTTCAACTCTGCTTCTGAAACTGATACAAATCACAGGTCCTCTAACATCCAATGCTTTACAGTTAAGAGCAAGAAACGTGTGAGTTACGTGAACGATGTAGCTTTGTTTGAGCTGAAAGGTGACTGAGTTTACGTGAAATGAAGTCTTGCATGTAGGAAGATACAGAGCCTGTGATTTAACTCCATTTATGAAGGGCAACACACAGCACTGTTCTCACGATGAAACACACTCTGAATATAAGAAGAAGCACGCTCTTGCTTTCTAAGAGTCTCTAATACAGCAGGAAACGTGACTGTGGTCAGAACAAAATAACGGTGTTTCCTACACATACGGACAATATCTAGGTCAACTCTTCTTCTGAAACTGATACAAACCACAGTGACATTAACATCCAATGCTTTTCAGATAAGAGCAAGAAACGTGTGAGCTTCGTAAACAATTTATATTCATTTGAGCTGAATAGTGACTGCGTTTACCTAAAATGATGTCTTGCTTGTAGGAAGACACAGAGCCTGGGATTTAACTCCATTTCTGAAGGAAAACACAAAGCACAGATCTCATCCATGAAACACCCTCTGCTTTAGAGCACAAAGCATGCTCTTGCTTTCTAGATTCTCTAATACAGACAGAAACTTGAGGGTACTCTGAGCCTAAGAAAGATGTTTTCTACACATACGGACGATTGCTAGTTCAACTCTGCATCTGAAACTGATACAAATCACAGGTCCTCTAACATCCAATGCTTTACATTTAAGAGCAAGAAACGTGTGAGCTACGTGAACGATGTAGCTTTGTTTGAGCTGAGGGGGGACTGAGTTTACATGAAATGAAGTCTTGCTTATAAGAAGATACAGAGCCTGTGATTTAACTCCATTTATAAAGGGAAACACACAGCACTGTTCTCACGATGAAACACACTCTGCATATAAGAAGAAGCACGCTCTTGCTTTCTAAGTGTCTCTATCACAGCAGGAAACGTGACTGTGGTCAGAACAAAATAACGGTGTTTCCTACACATACGGACCATATCTAGGTCAACTCTTCTTCTGAAACTGATACAAACCACAGTTCCATTAACGTGCAATGCTTTCAAGTTAAGAGCGAGAAACGTGTAAGCTTCGTGAATGATGTAGCTTCCTTTGAACTGTAAAGTCACTGAGTTTACCTGAAATGATGTCTTGCTTGTAGGAAGACACAGAGCCTGGGATTTAACTCCATTTCTGAAGGGAAACACACAGCACACTTCTCATCCATGAAACACACTCTGCTTTAGAGCAAGAAGCATGCTCTTGCTTTTGTAAGAGTCTCTAATAGTGCCAGAAACATGAACGTGCTCAGAACAAAAGAACGGTGTTTCCTACACATACAGACCATTGCTAGTTCAACTCTGCTGCTGAAACTGATACAAACCACAAGTCATCTAACATCCAATGCTTTTCAGTTAAGATCGACAAACGTGTAATATTCCTAAATGATTTATTTTCATTTGAGCTGAAAAGTGACTTAGTTTACCTGAACTGATGTCTTGCTAGTAGGAAGACACAGATCCTGGAATTTAACACCATTTCTGAAGGGAAACACACAGCACAGTTCTCATCCATGAATCACCCTGTGCTTTAGAGCAAGAAGCACGCTCTTTCTTTCTAAGATTCTCTAATACAGGAGGAAACGTGACTCTGGTCAGAACAAAATAACGGTGTTTCCTACACATACTGACCATGTCTAGGTCAACTCTTCTTCTGAAACTGATACAAACCACAGTTCCATTAACATGCAATGCTTTCCAGTTAAGAGCGAGAAACGTGTGAGCTTCGGGAACGATGTAGCTTCCTTTGAGCTGAAAAGTGTCTGAGTTTACCTCAAAAGATGTCTTGCTTGTAGGAAGACACAGAGCCTGGTATTTAACTCCATTTCTGAAGGAAAACACACAGCACAGATCTCATCCATGAAACACACTCTGCTTTAGAGCACAAAGCATGCTCTTGCTTTCTAGTTTCTCTAATACAGCCAGAAACTTGAGGGTACTCTGAACATAAGTACGGTGTTTCCTACACATACGGACCATTGCTAGTTCAACTCTGCTTCTGAAACTGATACAAATCACAGGTCCTCTAACATCCAATGCTTTACAGTTAAGAGCAAGAAACGTGTGAGCTACGTGAATGATGTAGCATTGTTTGAGCTGAAAGGTGACTGAGTTTACGTGAAATGAAGTCTTGGTTGCAAGAAGATACAGAGCCTGTGATTTAACTCCATTTATGAAGGGAAACACACAGCACTGGTCTCACGATGAAACACACTCTGCATATAAGAAGAAGCTCGCTCTTGCTTTCTAAGAGTCTCTAATACAGCAGGAAACGTGACTGTGGTCAGAACAAAATAACGGTGTTTCCTACACATATGGACCATATCTAGGTCAACTCTTCTTCTGAAACTGATACACACCACAGTTCCATTAACATGCAATGCTTTCCAGTTAAGAGTCAGCAAAGTGAGAACTTCGTGAATGATGTAGCTTCCTTTGAACTGAAAAGTGACTGAGTTTACCTGAAAAGATGTCTTGCTTGTAGGAAGACACAGAGCCTGGAATTTAACTCCATTTCTGAAGGGAAACACACAGCACAGTTCTCATCCATGAAACACACTCTGCTTTAGAGCAAGAAGCACGCTCTTTCTTTCTAAGATTCTCTAATACAGCAGGAAACGTGACTGTGGTCAGAACAAATAACGGTGTTTCCTACACATACTGACCATATCTAGGTCAACTCTTCTTCTGAAATTGATACAAACGACAGTTCCATTAACATGCAATGGTTTCCAGTTAAGAGCGAGAAACGTGTGACCTTCGTGAATGATGTAGCTTCCTTTGAGCTGAAAAGTGTCTGAGTTTACCTCAAAAGATGTCTTGCTTGTAGGAAGACACAGAGCCTGGTATTTAACTCCATTTCTGAAGGAAAACACACAGCACAGATCTCATCCATGAAACACACTCTGCTTTAGAGCACAAAGCATGCTCTTGCTTTCTAGATTCTCTAATACAGCCAGAAACTTGAGGGGACTCTGAACATAAGAACGATGTTTCCTACACATACGGACCATTGCTAGTTCAACTCTGCTTCTGAAACTGATACAAATCACAGGTCCTCTAACATCGAACGCTTTACAGTTAAGAGCAAGAAACGTGTGAGCTACGTGAATGATGTAGCTTTGTTTGAGCTGAAAGGTGACTGAGTTTACGTGAAATGAAGTCTTGCTTGTAAGAAGATACAGACCCTGTGATTTAACTCCATTTATGAAGGGAAACACACAGCACTGTTCTCACGATGAAATACACTCTGCATATAAGAAGAAGCACGCTCTTGCTTTCTAAGAGTCTCTAATACAGCCGGAAACGTGACTGTGGTCAGAACAAAATAACGGTGTTTCCTACACATACAGACAATATCTAGGTCAACTCTTCTTCTGAAACTGATACAAACCACAGTTCCATTAACATGCAATGCTTTCCAGTTAAGAGTTAGCATCGTGTGAGCTTCGTGAACAATGTAGCTTCCTTTGAACTGAAAAGTGAATGAGTTTACCTGAAAAGATGTCTTGCTTGTAGGAAGACACAGAGCCTGGGATTTAACTCCATTTCTGAAGGGAAACATACAGCACAGTTCTCATCCATGAAACACACTCTGCTTTAGAGCAAGAAGCATGCTCTTGCTTTCTAGATTCTCTAATACAGCCAGAAAATTGAGGGTACTCTGAACATAAGAACGATGTTTCCTACACATACGGACCATTGCTAGTTCAACTCTGCTTCTGAAACTGATACAAATCACAGGTCCTCTAACATCCTATGCTTTACAGTTAAGAGCAAGAAACGTGTGAGTTACGTGAAAGATGTAGCTTTGTTTGAGCTGAAAGATGACTGAGTTTACGTGAAATGAAGTCTTGCTTGTAAGAAGATACAGAGCCTGTGATTTAACTCCATTTATGAAGGGCAACACACAGCACTGTTCTCACGATGAAACACACTCTGCATATAAGAAGAATCACGCTCTTGCTTTCTAAGAGTCTCTAATACAGCAGGAAACGTCTCTGTGGTCAGAACAAAATAACGGTGTTTCCTACACATACGGACAATATCTAGGTCAACTCTTCTTCTGAAACTGATACAAACCACAGTGCCATTAACATCCAATGCTTTTCAGGTAAGAGCAAGAAACGTGTGAGCTTCGTAAACAATTTATATTCATTTGAGCTGAATAGTGACTGCGTTTACCTGAAATGATGTCTTGCTTGTAGGAAGACACAGAGCCTGGTATTTAACTCCATTTCTGAAGGAAAACACAAAGCACAGATCTCATCCATGAAACACCCTCTGCTTTAGAGCACAAAGCATGCTCTTGCTTTCTAGATTCTCTAATACAGACAGAAACTTGAGGGTACTCTGAGCCTAAGAAAGATGTTTCTTACACATACGGATGATTGCTAGCTCAACTCTGCATCTGAAACTGATACAAATCACAGGTCCTCTAACATCCAATACTTTACAGTTAAGAGCAAGAAACGTGTGAGCTACGTGAACGATGTAGCTTTGTTTGAGCTGAAAGGTGACTGAGTTTACGTGAAATGAAGTCTTGCTTGGAGGATGATACAGAGCCTGTGATTTAACTCCATTTATAAAGGTAAACACACAGCACTGTTCTCACGATGAAACACACTCTGCATATAAGAAGAAGCACGCTCTTGTTTTCTAAGAGTCTCTATCACAGCAGGAAACGTGACTGTGGTCAGAACAAAATAAAGGTGTTTCCTACACATACGGAACATATCTAGGTCAACTCTTCTTCTGAAACTGATACAAACCACAGTTCCATTAACGTGCAATGCTTTCAAGTTAAGAGCGAGAAACGTGCAAGCTTCGGGAATGATGTAGCTTCCTTTGAACTGAAAAGTCACTGAGTTTACCTGAAATGATGTCTTGCTTGTAGGAAGACACAGAGCCTGGGATTTAACTCCATTTCTGAAGGGAAACACACAGAACACTTCTCATCCATGAAACACACTCTTCTTTAGAGCAAGAAGCATGCTCTTGCTTTCTAAGAGTCTCTAATAGTGCCAGAAACGTGAATGTGCTCAGAACAAAAGAACGGTGTTTCCTACACATACGGACCATTGCTAGTTCAACTCTGCTGCTGAAACTGATACAAACCACAAGTCATCTAACATCCAATGCTTTTCAGTTAAGAGCGACAAACGTGTAATATTCCTAAATGATTTATATTCATTTGAGCTGAAAAGTGACTTAGTTTACCTGAACTGATGTCTTGCTAGTAGGAAGACACAGAGCCTGGAATTTAACTCCATTTCTGAAGGGAAAAACACAGCACAGTTCTCATCCATGAATCACCCTGTGCTTTAGAGCAAGAAGCACGCACTTTCTTTCTAAGATTCTCTAATACTGCAGGAAACGTGACTGTGGTCAGAACAAACTAACAGAGTTTCCTACACATACTGACCATATCTAGGTCAACTCTTCTTCTGAAACTGATACAACCCACAGTTCCATTAACATGCAATGCTTTCCAGTTAAGAGCGAGAAACGTGTGAGCTTCGTGAACGATGTAGCTTCCTTTGAGCTGAAAAGTGTCTGAGTTTACATCAAAAGATGTCTTGCTTGTAGGAAGACACAGAGCCTGGTATTTAACTCCATTTCTGAAGGAAAACACACAGCACAGATCTCATCCATGAAACACACTCTGCTTTAGAGCACAAAGCATGCTCTTGCTTTCTAGATTCTCTAATACAGCCAGAAACTTGAGGGTACTCTGAACATAAGAACGATATTTCCTACACATACGGACCATTGCTAGTTCAACTCTGCTTCTGAAACTGATACAAATCACAGGTCCTCTAACATCCAATGCTTTACAGTTAAGAGCAAAAAACGTGTGAGCTACGTGAATGATGTAGCTTTGTTTGAGCTGAAAGGTGACTGAATTTACGTGATATGAAGTCTTGCTTGTAAGAAGATACAGAGCCTGTGATTTAACTCCATTTATGAAGGGAAACACACAGCACTGTTCTCACGATGAAACACACTCTGCTTATAAGAAGAAGCACGCTCTTGCTTTCTAAGAGTCTCTAAATCAGCAGGAAACGTGACTGTGGTCAGACCAAAATAACGGTGTTTCCTACACATACGGACCATATCTAGGTCAACTCTTCTTCGGAAACTGATACAAACCACAGTTGCATTAACATGCAATGCTTTCCAGTTAAGAGTTAGTATCGTGTGACCTTCTCGAACGATGCAGCTTCCTTTGAACTGAAAAGTGACTGAGTTTACCTGAAAAGATGTCTTGCTTGTAGGAAGACACAGAGCCTGGGATTTAACTCCATTTCTGAAGGGAAACACACAGAACACTTCTCTTCCATGAAACACACTCTGCTTTAGAAAAAGAAGCAAGCTCTTGCTTTCTAAGAGTCTCTAATAGTGCCAGAAACGTGAATGTGCTCAGAACAAAAGAACGGTGTTTCCTACACATACGGACCATTGCAAGTTCAACTCTGCTGCTGAAACTGATACAAACCACAAGTCATCTAACATCCAATGCGTTTCAGTTAAGAGCGACAAACGTGTAATATTCGTAAACGATTTATATTCATTTGAGCTGAAAAGTGACTTAGTTTACCTGAACTGATGTCTTGCTAGTAGGAAGACACAGATCCTGGAATTTAACACCATTTCTGAAGTGAAACACACAGCACAGTTCTCATCCATGAATCACCCTGTGCTTTAGAGCAAGAAGCACGCTATTTCTTTGTAAGATTCTTAATACAGGAGGAAACGTGACTCTGGTCAGAACAAAATTACGGTGTTTCCTACACATACTGACCATGTCTAGGTCAACTCTTCTTCTGAAACTGATACAAACCACAGTTCCATTAACATACAATGCTTTCCAGTTAAGAGTTAGCAAAGTGAGAACTTCGTGAATGATATAGCTTCCTTTGAACTGAAAAGTGACTGAGTTTACCTGAAAAGATGTCTTGCTTGTAGGAAGACACAGATCCTGGAATTTAAGTCCATTTCTGAAGGGAAACACACAGCACAGTTCTCATCCATGAAACACACTCTGCTTTAGAGCAAGAAGCACGCTCTTTCTTTCTAAGATTCTCTAATACTGCAGGAAACGTGACTGTGGTGAGAACAAAATAACGGTGTTTCCTACACATACTGACCATATCTAGGTCACCTCTTCTTCTGAAATTGATACAAACCACAGTTCCATTAACATGCAATGCTTTCCAGTTAAGAGCGCGAAATGTGTGAGCTTCGTGAATGATGTAGCTTCCTTTGAGCTGAAAAGTGTCTGAGTTTACCTCAAAAGATTTCTTGCTTGTAGGAAGACACAGAGCCTGGTATTTAACTCCATTTAGGAAGGAAAACACACAGCACAGATCTCATCCATGAAACACACTCTGCTTTAGAGCACAAAGCATGCTCTTGCTTTCTAGATTCTCTAATACAGCCAGAAACTTGAGGGTGCTCTGAACATAAGAACGATGTTTCCTACACATAACGGACCATTGCTAGTTCAACTCTGCTTCTGAAACTGATACAAATCACAGGTCCTCTAACATCGAATGCTTTACAGTTAAGAGCAAGAAACGTGTGAGCTACGTGAATGATGTAGCTTTGTTTTAGCTGAAAAGTGACTGAGTTTACATGAAATGAAGTCTTACTTGTAGGAAGATACAGAGCCTGTGATTTAACTCCATTTCTGAAGGGAAACACACAGCACTGTTCTCACGATGAAACACACTCTGCATATAAGAAGAAGCACGCTCTTGCTTTCTAAGAGTCTCTAATACAGCTGGAAACGTGACTGTGGTCAGAACAAAATAACGGTGTTTCCTAAACATACAGACAATATCTAGGTCAACTCTTCTTCTGAAACTGATACAAACCACAGTTCCATTAACATGCAATGCTTTCCAGTTAAGAGTTAGCATCGTGTGAGCTTCGTGAACAATGTAGCTTCCTTTGAACTGAAAAGTGACTGAGTTTACCTGAAAAGATGTCTTGCTTGTAGGAAGACACAGAGTCTGGGATTTAACTCCATTTCTGAAGGGAAACATACAGCACAGTTCTCATCCATGAAACACACTCTGCTTTAGAGCAAGAAGCATGCTCTTGCTTTCTAGATTCTCTAATACAGCCAGAAAATTGAGGGTACTCTGAACATAAGAACGATGTTTCCTACACATACGGACCATTGCTAGTTCAACTCTGCTTCTGAAACTGATACAAATCACAGGTCCTCTAACATCCAATGCTTTACAGTTAAGAGCAAGAAACGTGTGAGTTACGTGAATGATGTAGCTTTGTTTGAGCTGAAAGGTGACTGAGTTTACGTGAAATGAAGTCTTGCTTGTAGGAAGATACAGAGCCTGTGATTTAACTCCATTTATGAAGGGCAACACACAACACTGTTCTCACGATGAAACACACTCTGCATATAAGAAGAAGCACGCTCTTGCTTTCTAAGAGTCTCTAATACAGCAGGAAACGTGACTGTGGTCAGAACAAAATAACGGTGTTTCCTACACATACGGACAATATCTAGGTAAACTCTTCTTCTGAAACTGATAAAAACCACAGTGCCATTAACATCCAATGCTTTTCAGGTAAGAGCAAGAAACGTGTGAGCTTCGTAAACAATTTATATTCATTTGAGCTGAATAGTGACTGCGTTTACCTGAAATGATGTCTTGCTTGTAGGAAGACATAGAGCCTGGGATTTAACTCCATTTCTGAAGGAAAACACAAAGCACAGATCTCATCCATGAAACACCCTCTGCTTTATAGCACAAAGCATGCACTTGCTTTCTAGATTCTCTAATACAGACAGAAACTTGAGGGTACTCTGAGCCTAAGGAAAGATGTTTCTTACACCTACGGACGATTGCTAGTTCAACTCTTCATCTGAAACTGATACAAATCACAGGTCCTCTAACAACCAATGCTTTACAGTTAAGAGCAAGAAACGTGTGAGCTACGTGAACAATGTAGCTTTGTTTGAGCTGAAAGGTGACTGAGTTTACGTGAAATGAAGTCTTGCTTATAAGAAGATACAGAGCCTGTGATTTAACTCCATTTATAAAGGTAAACACACAGCACTGTTCTCACGATGAAACACACTCTGCATATAAGAAGAAGCACGCTCTTAATTTCTAAGAGTCTCTATCACAGCAGGAAACGTGACTGTGGTCAGAACAAAATAACGGTGTTTCCTACACATACGGACCATATCTAGGTCAACTCTTCTTCTGAAACTGATACAAACCACAGTTCCATTAACGTGCAATGCTTTCAAGTTAAGAGCGAGAAACGTGTAAGCTTCGTGAATGATGTAGCTTCCTTTGAACAGAAAAGTCACTGAGTTTACCTGAAATGATGTCTTGCTTGTAGGAAGACACAGAGCCTGGGATTTAACTCCATTTCTGAAGGGAAACACACAGAACACTTCTCATCCATTAAACACACTCTGCTTTAGAGCAAGAAGCATGCTCTTGCTTTCTAAGAGTCTCTAATAGTGCCAGAAACGTGAATGTGCTCAGAACAAAAGAACGGTGTTTCCTACACATACGGAGCATTGCTAGTTCAACTCTGCTGCTGAAACTGATACAAACCACATGTCATCTAACATCCAATGCTTTTCAGTTAAGAGGGACAAACGTGTAATATTCCTAAATGATTTATATTCATTTGAGCTGAAAAGTGACTGAGTTTACATGAAATGAAGTCTTGCTAGTAGGAAGACACAGAGCCTGGAATTTAACTCCATTTCTGAAGGGAAAAACACAGCACAGTTCTCATCCATGAATCACCCTGTGCTTTAGAGGAAGAAGCACGCACTTTCTTTCTGAGATTCTCTAATACAGCTGGAAACGTGACTGTGGTCAGAACAAAATAACGGTGTTTCCTAAACATACAGACAATATCTAGGTCAACTCTTCTTCTGAAACTGATACAAACCACAGTTCCATTAACATGCAATGCTTTCCAGTTAAGAGTTAGCATCGTGTGAGCTTCGTGAACAATGTAGCTTCCTTTGAACTGAAAAGTGACTGAGTTTACCTGAAAAGATGTCTTGCTTGTAGGAAGACACAGAGTCTGGGATTTAACTCCATTTCTGAAGGGAAACATACAGCACAGTTCTCATCCATGAAACACACTCTGCTTTAGAGCAAGAAGCATGCTCTTGCTTTCTAGATTCTCTAATACAGCCAGAAAATTGAGGGTACTCTGAACATAAGAACGATGTTTCCTACACATACGGACCATTGCTAGTTCAACTCTGCTTCTGAAACTGATACAAATCACAGGTCCTCTAACATCCAATGCTTTACAGTTAAGAGCAAGAAACGTGTGAGTTACGTGAATGATGTAGCTTTGTTTGAGCTGAAAGGTGACTGAGTTTACGTGAAATGAAGTCTTGCTTGTAGGAAGATACAGAGCCTGTGATTTAACTCCATTTATGAAGGGCAACACACAGCACTGTTCTCACGATGAAACACACTCTGCATATAAGAAGAAGCACGCTCTTGCTTTCTAAGAGTCTCTAATACAGCAGGAAACGTGACTGTGGTCAGAACAAAATAACGGTGTTTCCTACACATACGGACCATATCTAGGTCAACTCTTCTTCTGAAACTGATACAAACCACAGTTCCATTAACGTGCAATCCTTTCAAGTTAAGAGCGAGAAACGTGTAAGCTTCGTGAATGATGTAGCTTCCTTTGAACTGTAAAGTCACTGAGTTTACCTGAAATGATGTCTTGCTTGTAGGAAGACACAGAGCCTGGGATTTAACTCCATTTCTGAAGGAAAACACACAGCACAGATCTCATCCATGAAACACACTCTGCTTTAGAGCACAAAGCATGCACTTGTTTTCTAGATTCTCTAATAAAAACAGAAACTTGAGGGTACTCTGAACAGAAGAACGATGTTTCCTACACATACGGACCATTGCTAGTTCAACTCTGCTTCTGAAACTGATACAAATCACAGGTCCTCTAACATCCAATGCTTTACAGTTAAGAGCAAGAAACGTGTGAGTTACGTGAACGATGTAGCTTTGTTTGAGCTGAAAGGTGACTGAGTTTACGTGAAATGAAGTCTTGCATGTAGGAAGATACAGAGCCTGTGATTTAACTCCATTTATGAAGGGCAACACACAGCACTGTTCTCACGATGAAACACACTCTGAATATAAGAAGAAGCACGCTCTTGCTTTCTAAGAGTCTCTAATACAGCAGGAAACGTGACTGTGGTCAGAACAAAATAACGGTGTTTCCTACACATACGGACAATATCTAGGTCAACTCTTCTTCTGAAACTGATACAAACCACAGTGACATTAACATCCAATGCTTTTCAGATAAGAGCAAGAAACGTGTGAGCTTCGTAAACAATTTATATTCATTTGAGCTGAATAGTGACTGCGTTTACCTAAAATGATGTCTTGCTTGTAGGAAGACACAGAGCCTGGGATTTAACTCCATTTCTGAAGGAAAACACAAAGCACAGATCTCATCCATGAAACACCCTCTGCTTTAGAGCACAAAGCATGCTCTTGCTTTCTAGATTCTCTAATACAGACAGAAACTTGAGGGTACTCTGAGCCTAAGAAAGATGTTTTCTACACATACGGACGATTGCTAGTTCAACTCTGCATCTGAAACTGATACAAATCACAGGTCCTCTAACATCCAATGCTTTACATTTAAGAGCAAGAAACGTGTGAGCTACGTGAACGATGTAGCTTTGTTTGAGCTGAGGGGGGACTGAGTTTACATGAAATGAAGTCTTGCTTATAAGAAGATACAGAGCCTGTGATTTAACTCCATTTATAAAGGGAAACACACAGCACTGTTCTCACGATGAAACACACTCTGCATATAAGAAGAAGCACGCTCTTGCTTTCTAAGTGTCTCTATCACAGCAGGAAACGTGACTGTGGTCAGAACAAAATAACGGTGTTTCCTACACATACGGACCATATCTAGGTCAACTCTTCTTCTGAAACTGATACAAACCACAGTTCCATTAACGTGCAATGCTTTCAAGTTAAGAGCGAGAAACGTGTAAGCTTCGTGAATGATGTAGCTTCCTTTGAACTGTAAAGTCACTGAGTTTACCTGAAATGATGTCTTGCTTGTAGGAAGACACAGAGCCTGGGATTTAACTCCATTTCTGAAGGGAAACACACAGCACACTTCTCATCCATGAAACACACTCTGCTTTAGAGCAAGAAGCATGCTCTTGCTTTTGTAAGAGTCTCTAATAGTGCCAGAAACATGAACGTGCTCAGAACAAAAGAACGGTGTTTCCTACACATACAGACCATTGCTAGTTCAACTCTGCTGCTGAAACTGATACAAACCACAAGTCATCTAACATCCAATGCTTTTCAGTTAAGATCGACAAACGTGTAATATTCCTAAATGATTTATTTTCATTTGAGCTGAAAAGTGACTTAGTTTACCTGAACTGATGTCTTGCTAGTAGGAAGACACAGATCCTGGAATTTAACACCATTTCTGAAGGGAAACACACAGCACAGTTCTCATCCATGAATCACCCTGTGCTTTAGAGCAAGAAGCACGCTCTTTCTTTCTAAGATTCTCTAATACAGGAGGAAACGTGACTCTGGTCAGAACAAAATAACGGTGTTTCCTACACATACTGACCATGTCTAGGTCAACTCTTCTTCTGAAACTGATACAAACCACAGTTCCATTAACATGCAATGCTTTCCAGTTAAGAGCGAGAAACGTGTGAGCTTCGGGAACGATGTAGCTTCCTTTGAGCTGAAAAGTGTCTGAGTTTACCTCAAAAGATGTCTTGCTTGTAGGAAGACACAGAGCCTGGTATTTAACTCCATTTCTGAAGGAAAACACACAGCACAGATCTCATCCATGAAACACACTCTGCTTTAGAGCACAAAGCATGCTCTTGCTTTCTAGTTTCTCTAATACAGCCAGAAACTTGAGGGTACTCTGAACATAAGTACGGTGTTTCCTACACATACGGACCATTGCTAGTTCAACTCTGCTTCTGAAACTGATACAAATCACAGGTCCTCTAACATCCAATGCTTTACAGTTAAGAGCAAGAAACGTGTGAGCTACGTGAATGATGTAGCATTGTTTGAGCTGAAAGGTGACTGAGTTTACGTGAAATGAAGTCTTGGTTGCAAGAAGATACAGAGCCTGTGATTTAACTCCATTTATGAAGGGAAACACACAGCACTGGTCTCACGATGAAACACACTCTGCATATAAGAAGAAGCTCGCTCTTGCTTTCTAAGAGTCTCTAATACAGCAGGAAACGTGACTGTGGTTAGAACAAAATAACGGTGTTTCCTACACATATGGACCATATCTAGGTCAACTCTTCTTCTGAAACTGATACACACCACAGTTCCATTAACATGCAATGCTTTCCAGTTAAGAGTCAGCAAAGTGAGAACTTCGTGAATGATGTAGCTTCCTTTGAACTGAAAAGTGACTGAGTTTACCTGAAAAGATGTCTTGCTTGTAGGAAGACACAGAGCCTGGAATTTAACTCCATTTCTGAAGGGAAACACACAGCACAGTTCTCATCCATGAAACACACTCTGCTTTAGAGCAAGAAGCACGCTCTTTCTTTCTAAGATTCTCTAATACAGCAGGAAACGTGACTGTGGTCAGAACAAATAACGGTGTTTCCTACACATACTGACCATATCTAGGTCAACTCTTCTTCTGAAATTGATACAAACGACAGTTCCATTAACATGCAATGGTTTCCAGTTAAGAGCGAGAAACGTGTGACCTTCGTGAATGATGTAGCTTCCTTTGAGCTGAAAAGTGTCTGAGTTTACCTCAAAAGATGTCTTGCTTGTAGGAAGACACAGAGCCTGGTATTTAACTCCATTTCTGAAGGAAAACACACAGCACAGATCTCATCCATGAAACACACTCTGCTTTAGAGCACAAAGCATGCTCTTGCTTTCTAGATTCTCTAATACAGCCAGAAACTTGAGGGGACTCTGAACATAAGAACGATGTTTCCTACACATACGGACCATTGCTAGTTCAACTCTGCTTCTGAAACTGATACAAATCACAGGTCCTCTAACATCGAACGCTTTACAGTTAAGAGCAAGAAACGTGTGAGCTACGTGAATGATGTAGCTTTGTTTGAGCTGAAAGGTGACTGAGTTTACGTGAAATGAAGTCTTGCTTGTAAGAAGATACAGACCCTGTGATTTAACTCCATTTATGAAGGGAAACACACAGCACTGTTCTCACGATGAAATACACTCTGCATATAAGAAGAAGCACGCTCTTGCTTTCTAAGAGTCTCTAATACAGCCGGAAACGTGACTGTGGTCAGAACAAAATAACGGTGTTTCCTACACATACAGACAATATCTAGGTCAACTCTTCTTCTGAAACTGATACAAACCACAGTTCCATTAACATGCAATGCTTTCCAGTTAAGAGTTAGCATCGTGTGAGCTTCGTGAACAATGTAGCTTCCTTTGAACTGAAAAGTGAATGAGTTTACCTGAAAAGATGTCTTGCTTGTAGGAAGACACAGAGCCTGGGATTTAACTCCATTTCTGAAGGGAAACATACAGCACAGTTCTCATCCATGAAACACACTCTGCTTTAGAGCAAGAAGCATGCTCTTGCTTTCTAGATTCTCTAATACAGCCAGAAAATTGAGGGTACTCTGAACATAAGAACGATGTTTCCTACACATACGGACCATTGCTAGTTCAACTCTGCTTCTGAAACTGATACAAATCACAGGTCCTCTAACATCCTATGCTTTACAGTTAAGAGCAAGAAACGTGTGAGTTACGTGAAAGATGTAGCTTTGTTTGAGCTGAAAGATGACTGAGTTTACGTGAAATGAAGTCTTGCTTGTAAGAAGATACAGAGCCTGTGATTTAACTCCATTTATGAAGGGCAACACACAGCACTGTTCTCACGATGAAACACACTCTGCATATAAGAAGAATCACGCTCTTGCTTTCTAAGAGTCTCTAATACAGCAGGAAACGTCTCTGTGGTCAGAACAAAATAACGGTGTTTCCTACACATACGGACAATATCTAGGTCAACTCTTCTTCTGAAACTGATACAAACCACAGTGCCATTAACATCCAATGCTTTTCAGGTAAGAGCAAGAAACGTGTGAGCTTCGTAAACAATTTATATTCATTTGAGCTGAATAGTGACTGCGTTTACCTGAAATGATGTCTTGCTTGTAGGAAGACACAGAGCCTGGTATTTAACTCCATTTCTGAAGGAAAACACAAAGCACAGATCTCATCCATGAAACACCCTCTGCTTTAGAGCACAAAGCATGCTCTTGCTTTCTAGATTCTCTAATACAGACAGAAACTTGAGGGTACTCTGAGCCTAAGAAAGATGTTTCTTACACATACGGATGATTGCTAGCTCAACTCTGCATCTGAAACTGATACAAATCACAGGTCCTCTAACATCCAATACTTTACAGTTAAGAGCAAGAAACGTGTGAGCTACGTGAACGATGTAGCTTTGTTTGAGCTGAAAGGTGACTGAGTTTACGTGAAATGAAGTCTTGCTTGGAGGATGATACAGAGCCTGTGATTTAACTCCATTTATAAAGGTAAACACACAGCACTGTTCTCACGATGAAACACACTCTGCATATAAGAAGAAGCACGCTCTTGTTTTCTAAGAGTCTCTATCACAGCAGGAAACGTGACTGTGGTCAGAACAAAATAAAGGTGTTTCCTACACATACGGAACATATCTAGGTCAACTCTTCTTCTGAAACTGATACAAACCACAGTTCCATTAACGTGCAATGCTTTCAAGTTAAGAGCGAGAAACGTGCAAGCTTCGGGAATGATGTAGCTTCCTTTGAACTGAAAAGTCACTGAGTTTACCTGAAATGATGTCTTGCTTGTAGGAAGACACAGAGCCTGGGATTTAACTCCATTTCTGAAGGGAAACACACAGAACACTTCTCATCCATGAAACACACTCTTCTTTAGAGCAAGAAGCATGCTCTTGCTTTCTAAGAGTCTCTAATAGTGCCAGAAACGTGAATGTGCTCAGAACAAAAGAACGGTGTTTCCTACACATACGGACCATTGCTAGTTCAACTCTGCTGCTGAAACTGATACAAACCACAAGTCATCTAACATCCAATGCTTTTCAGTTAAGAGCGACAAACGTGTAATATTCCTAAATGATTTATATTCATTTGAGCTGAAAAGTGACTTAGTTTACCTGAACTGATGTCTTGCTAGTAGGAAGACACAGAGCCTGGAATTTAACTCCATTTCTGAAGGGAAAAACACAGCACAGTTCTCATCCATGAATCACCCTGTGCTTTAGAGCAAGAAGCACGCACTTTCTTTCTAAGATTCTCTAATACTGCAGGAAACGTGACTGTGGTCAGAACAAACTAACAGAGTTTCCTACACATACTGACCATATCTAGGTCAACTCTTCTTCTGAAACTGATACAACCCACAGTTCCATTAACATGCAATGCTTTCCAGTTAAGAGCGAGAAACGTGTGAGCTTCGTGAACGATGTAGCTTCCTTTGAGCTGAAAAGTGTCTGAGTTTACATCAAAAGATGTCTTGCTTGTAGGAAGACACAGAGCCTGGTATTTAACTCCATTTCTGAAGGAAAACACACAGCACAGATCTCATCCATGAAACACACTCTGCTTTAGAGCACAAAGCATGCTCTTGCTTTCTAGATTCTCTAATACAGCCAGAAACTTGAGGGTACTCTGAACATAAGAACGATATTTCCTACACATACGGACCATTGCTAGTTCAACTCTGCTTCTGAAACTGATACAAATCACAGGTCCTCTAACATCCAATGCTTTACAGTTAAGAGCAAAAAACGTGTGAGCTACGTGAATGATGTAGCTTTGTTTGAGCTGAAAGGTGACTGAATTTACGTGATATGAAGTCTTGCTTGTAAGAAGATACAGAGCCTGTGATTTAACTCCATTTATGAAGGGAAACACACAGCACTGTTCTCACGATGAAACACACTCTGCTTATAAGAAGAAGCACGCTCTTGCTTTCTAAGAGTCTCTAAATCAGCAGGAAACGTGACTGTGGTCAGACCAAAATAACGGTGTTTCCTACACATACGGACCATATCTAGGTCAACTCTTCTTCGGAAACTGATACAAACCACAGTTGCATTAACATGCAATGCTTTCCAGTTAAGAGTTAGTATCGTGTGACCTTCTCGAACGATGCAGCTTCCTTTGAACTGAAAAGTGACTGAGTTTACCTGAAAAGATGTCTTGCTTGTAGGAAGACACAGAGCCTGGGATTTAACTCCATTTCTGAAGGGAAACACACAGAACACTTCTCTTCCATGAAACACACTCTGCTTTAGAAAAAGAAGCAAGCTCTTGCTTTCTAAGAGTCTCTAATAGTGCCAGAAACGTGAATGTGCTCAGAACAAAAGAACGGTGTTTCCTACACATACGGACCATTGCAAGTTCAACTCTGCTGCTGAAACTGATACAAACCACAAGTCATCTAACATCCAATGCGTTTCAGTTAAGAGCGACAAACGTGTAATATTCGTAAACGATTTATATTCATTTGAGCTGAAAAGTGACTTAGTTTACCTGAACTGATGTCTTGCTAGTAGGAAGACACAGATCCTGGAATTTAACACCATTTCTGAAGTGAAACACACAGCACAGTTCTCATCCATGAATCACCCTGTGCTTTAGAGCAAGAAGCACGCTATTTCTTTGTAAGATTCTTAATACAGGAGGAAACGTGACTCTGGTCAGAACAAAATTACGGTGTTTCCTACACATACTGACCATGTCTAGGTCAACTCTTCTTCTGAAACTGATACAAACCACAGTTCCATTAACATACAATGCTTTCCAGTTAAGAGTTAGCAAAGTGAGAACTTCGTGAATGATATAGCTTCCTTTGAACTGAAAAGTGACTGAGTTTACCTGAAAAGATGTCTTGCTTGTAGGAAGACACAGATCCTGGAATTTAAGTCCATTTCTGAAGGGAAACACACAGCACAGTTCTCATCCATGAAACACACTCTGCTTTAGAGCAAGAAGCACGCTCTTTCTTTCTAAGATTCTCTAATACTGCAGGAAACGTGACTGTGGTGAGAACAAAATAACGGTGTTTCCTACACATACTGACCATATCTAGGTCACCTCTTCTTCTGAAATTGATACAAACCACAGTTCCATTAACATGCAATGCTTTCCAGTTAAGAGCGCGAAATGTGTGAGCTTCGTGAATGATGTAGCTTCCTTTGAGCTGAAAAGTGTCTGAGTTTACCTCAAAAGATTTCTTGCTTGTAGGAAGACACAGAGCCTGGTATTTAACTCCATTTAGGAAGGAAAACACACAGCACAGATCTCATCCATGAAACACACTCTGCTTTAGAGCACAAAGCATGCTCTTGCTTTCTAGATTCTCTAATACAGCCAGAAACTTGAGGGTGCTCTGAACATAAGAACGATGTTTCCTACACATAACGGACCATTGCTAGTTCAACTCTGCTTCTGAAACTGATACAAATCACAGGTCCTCTAACATCGAATGCTTTACAGTTAAGAGCAAGAAACGTGTGAGCTACGTGAATGATGTAGCTTTGTTTTAGCTGAAAAGTGACTGAGTTTACATGAAATGAAGTCTTACTTGTAGGAAGATACAGAGCCTGTGATTTAACTCCATTTCTGAAGGGAAACACACAGCACTGTTCTCACGATGAAACACACTCTGCATATAAGAAGAAGCACGCTCTTGCTTTCTAAGAGTCTCTAATACAGCTGGAAACGTGACTGTGGTCAGAACAAAATAACGGTGTTTCCTAAACATACAGACAATATCTAGGTCAACTCTTCTTCTGAAACTGATACAAACCACAGTTCCATTAACATGCAATGCTTTCCAGTTAAGAGTTAGCATCGTGTGAGCTTCGTGAACAATGTAGCTTCCTTTGAACTGAAAAGTGACTGAGTTTACCTGAAAAGATGTCTTGCTTGTAGGAAGACACAGAGTCTGGGATTTAACTCCATTTCTGAAGGGAAACATACAGCACAGTTCTCATCCATGAAACACACTCTGCTTTAGAGCAAGAAGCATGCTCTTGCTTTCTAGATTCTCTAATACAGCCAGAAAATTGAGGGTACTCTGAACATAAGAACGATGTTTCCTACACATACGGACCATTGCTAGTTCAACTCTGCTTCTGAAACTGATACAAATCACAGGTCCTCTAACATCCAATGCTTTACAGTTAAGAGCAAGAAACGTGTGAGTTACGTGAATGATGTAGCTTTGTTTGAGCTGAAAGGTGACTGAGTTTACGTGAAATGAAGTCTTGCTTGTAGGAAGATACAGAGCCTGTGATTTAACTCCATTTATGAAGGGCAACACACAACACTGTTCTCACGATGAAACACACTCTGCATATAAGAAGAAGCACGCTCTTGCTTTCTAAGAGTCTCTAATACAGCAGGAAACGTGACTGTGGTCAGAACAAAATAACGGTGTTTCCTACACATACGGACAATATCTAGGTAAACTCTTCTTCTGAAACTGATAAAAACCACAGTGCCATTAACATCCAATGCTTTTCAGGTAAGAGCAAGAAACGTGTGAGCTTCGTAAACAATTTATATTCATTTGAGCTGAATAGTGACTGCGTTTACCTGAAATGATGTCTTGCTTGTAGGAAGACATAGAGCCTGGGATTTAACTCCATTTCTGAAGGAAAACACAAAGCACAGATCTCATCCATGAAACACCCTCTGCTTTATAGCACAAAGCATGCACTTGCTTTCTAGATTCTCTAATACAGACAGAAACTTGAGGGTACTCTGAGCCTAAGGAAAGATGTTTCTTACACCTACGGACGATTGCTAGTTCAACTCTTCATCTGAAACTGATACAAATCACAGGTCCTCTAACAACCAATGCTTTACAGTTAAGAGCAAGAAACGTGTGAGCTACGTGAACAATGTAGCTTTGTTTGAGCTGAAAGGTGACTGAGTTTACGTGAAATGAAGTCTTGCTTATAAGAAGATACAGAGCCTGTGATTTAACTCCATTTATAAAGGTAAACACACAGCACTGTTCTCACGATGAAACACACTCTGCATATAAGAAGAAGCACGCTCTTAATTTCTAAGAGTCTCTATCACAGCAGGAAACGTGACTGTGGTCAGAACAAAATAACGGTGTTTCCTACACATACGGACCATATCTAGGTCAACTCTTCTTCTGAAACTGATACAAACCACAGTTCCATTAACGTGCAATGCTTTCAAGTTAAGAGCGAGAAACGTGTAAGCTTCGTGAATGATGTAGCTTCCTTTGAACAGAAAAGTCACTGAGTTTACCTGAAATGATGTCTTGCTTGTAGGAAGACACAGAGCCTGGGATTTAACTCCATTTCTGAAGGGAAACACACAGAACACTTCTCATCCATTAAACACACTCTGCTTTAGAGCAAGAAGCATGCTCTTGCTTTCTAAGAGTCTCTAATAGTGCCAGAAACGTGAATGTGCTCAGAACAAAAGAACGGTGTTTCCTACACATACGGAGCATTGCTAGTTCAACTCTGCTGCTGAAACTGATACAAACCACATGTCATCTAACATCCAATGCTTTTCAGTTAAGAGGGACAAACGTGTAATATTCCTAAATGATTTATATTCATTTGAGCTGAAAAGTGACTGAGTTTACATGAAATGAAGTCTTGCTAGTAGGAAGACACAGAGCCTGGAATTTAACTCCATTTCTGAAGGGAAAAACACAGCACAGTTCTCATCCATGAATCACCCTGTGCTTTAGAGGAAGAAGCACGCACTTTCTTTCTGAGATTCTCTAATACAGCTGGAAACGTGACTGTGGTCAGAACAAAATAACGGTGTTTCCTAAACATACAGACAATATCTAGGTCAACTCTTCTTCTGAAACTGATACAAACCACAGTTCCATTAACATGCAATGCTTTCCAGTTAAGAGTTAGCATCGTGTGAGCTTCGTGAACAATGTAGCTTCCTTTGAACTGAAAAGTGACTGAGTTTACCTGAAAAGATGTCTTGCTTGTAGGAAGACACAGAGTCTGGGATTTAACTCCATTTCTGAAGGGAAACATACAGCACAGTTCTCATCCATGAAACACACTCTGCTTTAGAGCAAGAAGCATGCTCTTGCTTTCTAGATTCTCTAATACAGCCAGAAAATTGAGGGTACTCTGAACATAAGAACGATGTTTCCTACACATACGGACCATTGCTAGTTCAACTCTGCTTCTGAAACTGATACAAATCACAGGTCCTCTAACATCCAATGCTTTACAGTTAAGAGCAAGAAACGTGTGAGTTACGTGAATGATGTAGCTTTGTTTGAGCTGAAAGGTGACTGAGTTTACGTGAAATGAAGTCTTGCTTGTAGGAAGATACAGAGCCTGTGATTTAACTCCATTTATGAAGGGCAACACACAGCACTGTTCTCACGATGAAACACACTCTGCATATAAGAAGAAGCACGCTCTTGCTTTCTAAGAGTCTCTAATACAGCAGGAAACGTGACTGTGGTCAGAACAAAATAACGGTGTTTCCTACACATACGGACAATATCTAGGTAAACTCTTCTTCTGAAACTGATAAAAACCACAGTGCCATTAACATCCAATGCTTTTCAGGTAAGAGCAAGAAACGTGTGAGCTTCGTAAACAATTTATATTCATTTGAGCTGAATAGTGACTGCGTTTACCTGAAATGATGTCTTGCTTGTAGGAAGACATAGTGCCTGGGATTTAACTCCATTTCTGAAGGAAAACACAAAGCACAGATCTCATCCATGAAACACCCTCTGCTTTATAGCACAAAGCATGCACTTGCTTTCTAGATTCTCTAATACAGACAGAAACTTGAGGGTACTCTGAGCCTAAGGAAAGATGTTTCTTACACCTACGGACGATTGCTAGTTCAACTCTTCATGTGAAACTGATACAAATCACAGGTCCTCTAACAACCAATGCTTTACAGTTAAGAGCAAGAAACGTGTGAGCTACGTGAACAATGTAGCTTTGTTTGAGCTGAAAGGTGACTGAGTTTACGTGAAATGAAGTCTTGCTTATAAGAAGATACAGAGCCTGTGATTTAACTCCATTTATAAAGGTAAACACACAGCACTGTTCTCACGATGAAACACACTCTGCATATAAGAAGAAGCACGCTCTTAATTTCTAAGAGTCTCTATCACAGCAGGAAACGTGACTGTGGTCAGAACAAAATAACGGTGTTTCCTACACATACGGACCATATCTAGGTCAACTCTTCTTCTGAAACTGATACAAACCACAGTTCCATTAACGTGCAATGCTTTCAAGTTAAGAGCGAGAAACGTGTAAGCTTTGTGAATGATGTAGCTTCCTTTGAACAGAAAAGTCACTGAGTTTACCTGAAATGATGTCTTGCTTGTAGGAAGACACAGAGCCTGGGATTTAACTCCATTTCTGAAGGGAAACACACAGAACACTTCTCATCCATTAAACACACTCTGCTTTAGAGCAAGAAGCATGCTCTTGCTTTCTAAGAGTCTCTAATAGTGCCAGAAACGTGAATGTGCTCAGAACAAAAGAACGGTGTTTCCTACACATACGGAGCATTACTAGTTCAACTCTGCTGCTGAAACTGATACAAACCACATGTCATCTAACATCCAATGCTTTTCAGTTAAGAGGGACAAACGTGTAATATTCCTAAATGATTTATATTCATTTGAGCTGAAAAGTGACTGAGTTTACATGAAATGAAGTCTTGCTAGTAGGAAGACACAGAGCCTGGAATTTAACTCCATTTCTGAAGGGAAAAACACAGCACAGTTCTCATCCATGAATCACCCTGTGCTTTAGAGGAAGAAGCACGCACTTTCTTTCTGAGATTCTCTAATACTGCAGGAAACGTGACTGTGGTCAGAACAAACTAACAGAGTTTCCTACACATACTGACCATATCTAGGTCAACTCTTCTTCTGAAACTGATACAAACCACAGTTCCATTAACATGCAATGCTTTCCAGTTAAGAGTTAGCATCGTGTGAGCTTCGTGAACAATGTAGCTTCCTTTGAACTGAAAAGTGACTGAGTTTACCTGAAAAGATGTCTTGCTTGTAGGAAGACACAGAGCCTGGGATTTAACTCCATTTCTGAAGGGAAACATACAGCACAGTTCTCATCCATGAAACACACTCTGCTTTAGAGCAAGAAGCATGCTCTTGCTTTCTAGATTCTCTAATACAGCCAGAAAATTGAGGGTACTCTGAACATAAGAACGATGTTTCCTACACATACGGACCATTGCTAGTTCAACTCTGCTTCTGAAACTGATACAAATCACAGGTCCTCTAACATCCAATGCTTTACAGTTAAGAGCAAGAAACGTGTGAGTTACGTGAATGATGTAGCTTTGTTTGAGCTGAAAGGTGACTGAGTTTACGTGAAATGAAGTCTTGCTTGTAGAAAGATACAGAGCCTGTGATTTAACTCCATTTATGAAGGGCAACACACAGCACTGTTCTCACGATGAAACACACTCTGCATATAAGAAGAAGCACGCTCTTGCTTTCTAAGAGTCTCTAATACAGCAGGAAACGTGACTGTGGTCAGAACAAAATAACGGTGTTTCCTACACATACGGACAATATCTAGGTAAACTCTTCTTCTGAAACTGATAAAAACCACAGTGCCATTAACATCCAATGCTTTTCAGGTAAGAGCAAGAAACGTGTGAGCTTCGTAAACAATTTATATTCATTTGAGCTGAATAGTGACTGCGTTTACCTGAAATGATGTCTTGCTTGTAGGAAGACATAGAGCCTGGGATTTAACTCCATTTCTGAAGGAAAACACAAAGCACAGATCTCATCCATGAAACACCCTCTGCTTTATAGCACAAAGCATGCACTTGCTTTCTAGATTCTCTAATACAGACAGAAACTTGAGGGTACTCTGAGCCTAAGGAAAGATGTTTCTTACACCTACGGACGATTGCTAGTTCAACTCTTCATCTGAAACTGATACAAATCACAGGTCCTCTAACATCCAATGCTTTACAGTTAAGAGCAAGAAACGTGTGAGCTACGTGAACGATGTAGCTTTGTTTGAGCTGAAAGGTGACTGAGTTTACGTGAAATGAAGTCTTGCTTATAAGAAGATACAGAGCCTGTGATTTAACTCCATTTATAAAGGTAAACACACAGCACTGTTCTCACGATGAAACACACTCTGCATATAAGAAGAAGCACGCTCTTAATTTCTAAGAGTCTCTATCACAGCAGGAAACGTGACTGTGGTCAGAACAAAATAACGGTGTTTCCTACACATACGGACCATATCTAGGTCAACTCTTCTTCTGAAACTGATACAAACCACAGTTCCATTAACGTGCAATGCTTTCAAGTTAAGAGCGAGAAACGTGTAAGCTTCGTGAATGATGTAGCTTCCTTTGAACAGAAAAGTCACTGAGTTTACCTGAAATGATGTCTTGCTTGTAGGAAGACACAGAGCCTGGGATTTAACTCCATTTCTGAAGGGAAACACACAGAACACTTCTCATCCATTAAACACACTCTGCTTTAGAGCAAGAAGCATGCTCTTGCTTTCTAAGAGTCTCTAATAGTGCCAGAAACGTGAATGTGCTCAGAACAAAAGAACGGTGTTTCCTACACATACGGACCATTGCTAGTTCAACTCTGCTGCTGAAACTGATACAAACCACATGTCATCTAACATCCAATGCTTTTCAGTTAAGAGGGACAAACGTGTAATATTCCTAAATGATTTATATTCATTTGAGCTGAAAAGTGACTGAGTTTACCTGAACAAATGTCTTGCTAGTAGGAAGACACAGAGCCTGGAATTTAACTCCATTTCTGAAGGGAAAAACACAGCACAGTTCTCATCCATGAATCACCCTGTGCTTTAGAGGAAGAAGCACGCACTTTCTTTCTGAGATTCTCTAATACTGCAGGAAACGTGACTGTGGTCAGAACAAACTAACAGAGTTTCCTACACATACTGACCATATCTAGGTCACCTCTTCTTCTGAAATTGATACAAACCACAGTTCCATTAACATGCAATGCTTTCCAGTTAAGAGCAAGAATCCTGTGAGCTTCGTGAACGATGTAGCTTCCTTTGAGCTGAAAAGTGTCTGAGTTTACCTCAAAACATGTCTTGCTTGTAGGAAGACACAGAGCCTGGTATTTAACTCCATTTCTGAAGGAAAACAAACAGCACAGATCTCATCCATGAAACACACTCTGCTTTAGAGCACAAAGCA
This sequence comes from Onychomys leucogaster, assembly GCA_949786385.1. NCBI lineage: Eukaryota > Metazoa > Chordata > Mammalia > Rodentia > Cricetidae > Onychomys > Onychomys leucogaster. The sequence goes on along the minus strand of CATKUP010000009.1, from coordinate 70,738 downwards.
TGCTCTTGCTTTCTAGAATCTCTAATACAGCCAGAAAATTGAGGGTACTCTGAACATAAGAACGATGTTGAAAAGTGACTGAGTTTACCTGTTAAGATGTCTTGCGTGTAGGAAGACAAAGAGCCTGGGATTTAACTCCATTTCTGAAGAGAAAAACACAGCTCAGTTCTCATCCATGAAACACACTCTGCTTTAGCGCAAGAAGCAGGCTCTTGCTTTATAGAGGCTATATTAGAGCCAGAAACTTGAGAGTGTGCTCAGAACAAAAGAAAAAGGGTGTTTCCTACACATACGGACCACTGCTAGTTCAACTCTGATTCTGAAACTGATACAAACCACAGGTCATCTAACATCCAATGCTTTTCAGTTAAGACCAAGAAGCGTGTGAGCTATGTGAACGATGTAGCTTTGTTTGAGCTGAAAGGTAACTGAGTTACGTGAAACGTAGTCCTGCTTGTAGAAAGATGCAGAGGCTGTGATTTAACTCCATGTCTGAAGGAAACACACAGCAATATTCTCATGATGAAACACACTCTGCATATAAGAAGAAGCACGTTCTTGCTTTCTAGAGTCTCTAATAGAGCAGGAAACGTGAGTGTGCTCAGAACAAAAGAACGGTGTTTCCTACACATACGGACCATTGCTAGTTCAACTCTGCTTCTGAAACTGATACAAACCACAGTTCAATTAACATGCAATGCTTTCCAGTTAAGAACGAGAAACGTGTTAGCTTCGTGAACGATGTAGCTTCCTTGAGCTGAAAAGTAACTGAGTTGACCTGAAAAGATGTCTTGCTTGTAGGAAGACAGAGAGCCAAGGATTTAACTCCATTTCTGAAGGGAAAAACACAGCACAGTTCTCATCCATGAAACACACTCTGCTTTAGAGCAAGAAGCACGCCCTTGCTTTCTAGAGTGTGTAATTGAGCCAGAAACTTGAAAGTGTGCTCAGAACAAAAGAAAGGTGTTTCCCAAACATACGGACCAGTGCTAGTTCAACTCTGCTTCAGAAATGCTATTTAGTTAAGAGCATGTAACGTGTGAGCTTCGTAAACGATTTATATTCATTTGAGCTGAAAAGTGACTGCGTTTAGCTGAAATGATGTTTTGCTTGTATGAAGACACAGAGCCTGGAATTTAACTCCATTTCTGATGGGAAACACACAGCACAGTTCTCATCCGTGAAACACACTCTGCTTTAGAGCAAGTTGCACGCTCTTGCTTTCTAAGAGTCTCTAATACAGCAGGAAACGTGACTGTTGTAAGAAAAACATAACGGTGTTTCCTACACATATGGACCATATCTAGGTCAACTCTTCTTTTGAAAATAATGCAATCCACAGTTCCTCTAACATGCAATGCTTTCCTGTTAAGAGCGAGAAACCTGTGAGCTTCGTGAACGATGTAGCTTCCTTTGAGCTTAAAAGTGACTGAGTTTACCTGAAAAGATGTCTTGCTTGTAGGAAAACACAGAGCCTGGGATTTAACTTCATTTCTGAAGGGAAACACACAGTACAGATCTCAACCATGAAGCACACTCTGCTTTAGGGCACGAAGCATGCTCTTGCTTTCTAGAGTCTCTGATAGAGCCAGGAACTTGAATGTACTCTGAACAAAAGAACGATGTTTCCAACACATACGGACCATTGCTAGTTCAATTCTCCTTCTGAAACTGATATAAACCACAGGTCCTCTAACATCCAATGCTTTACACTTAAGTGCAAGAAAACTGAGAGCTATGTGAACGATGTAGCTTTGTTAGATTGCAAGGTGACTGAGTTTACATGAAACGAATTCTTGCTTGTAGGAAGATACAGAGCCTGTTATTTAACTCCATTTCTGAAGGGAAACACACAGCACAGTTCTCATCCATGAATCACACTCTGCTTTAGAGCAAGAAGCACGCTCTTGCCTTCTAAGAGACTCTTATACGGCAGGAAACGTGACTGTGGTGAGAACAAAATAACGGTGTTTCCTACACATACGAACCATATCTAGGTCAACTCTTCTTCTGAAACTGATACAAACCACAGTTCCATTAACATGCAAGGCTTTCCAGTTAAGAGCGAGAAACGTGTGAGCTTCGTGAATGATGTAGCTTCTTTGAGCTGAAAAGTGACTGAGTTTACCTGAAAAGATATCTTGCTTGTAGGAAGACACAGAGCCTGGGATTTAAATCCATTTCTGAAGGAAAACACACAGCACTGTTCTCACGATGCAACACACTCTGCATATAAGAAGAAACACGCTCTTGCTTTCTAGAGTCTCTGATAGAGCAGGAAAATTGAGTGCGCTCAGAACAAAAGAACGGTGTTTCCTACACATACGGACCATATCTAGGTCAACTCTTCTTCTGAAACTGATACAAACCACAGTTCCATTAACATGCAATGCTTTCTAGTTAAGGGCGAGAAACGTGGGAGCTTCGTGAACGATGTAGCTTCCTTTGATATAAAAGTGACTGAGTTTACCTGAAATTATGTCTTGCTTGTAGGAAGACACAGAGCCTGGAATTTAACTCCATTTCAGAAGGGAAACACACAACACAGTTCTCATCCATGAAACACACTCTGCTTTAGAGCAAGAAGCACGCTCTTGCTTTCTAGAGTCTCTAATGGAGCAGGAAACATGAGTTTGCTCAGAACAAAGAACGGTATTTCCTACACATACGGACCATTGCTAGTTCAACTCTGCTTCGGAAACTGATACAAACCACAAGTCATCTAACATCCAATGCTTTTCAGTGAAGAGCGAGAAACGTGTGATCTTCGTAAACGATTTATATTCATTTGAGCTGAAAAGTGACTGTATTTACCTGAAATGATGTCTTGCTTGTAGGAAGACACTGAGCCTGGAATTTAACTCCATTTCTGAAGGGAAACACACAGCACAGTTCTCATCCATGAAACACCCTCTGCTTTAGAGCAAGAAGCACGCTCTTGCTTTTTAAGAGTCTCTAATACAGCAGGAAACGTGACTGTGGTCAGAAAAAAATAACGGTGTTTCCTACACATACAGACCATATCTAGGTCAACTCTTCTTCTGAAACTGATACAAACCACAGTTCCATTAACATGGAATGCTTTCCTGTTAAGAGTGAGAAACGTTTGAGCTTCGTGAATGATGTAGCTTCCTTTGAGCTGAAAAGTGACTGAGTTTACCTGAAAAGATGTCTTGCTTGTAGGAAGACACAGAGTCTGGGATTTAACTCCATTTCTGAAGGCAAAAACACAGCACAGTTCTCATCCATGAAACACACTCTGTTTTAGAGCAATAAGCACTCTGTTGCTTTCTAGAGTCCATAATAGAGCCAGAAACTTGAATGTGTCCACAGAACAAAAGAACGGTGTTTCCTACACATACGGACCATTGCTAGTTCAACTCTGCTTCTGAAACTGATACAAACCACAATTCATCTAACATCGAATGCTTATTAGTTAAGAGCAAGAAACTTGTGAGCCTCGTAAACAATTTATATTCTTTTGGCCGAAAAGTGACTGCGTTTACCTGAAAAGATGTCTTGCTTGTAGGAAGACACAGAGCTTGGGATTTAACTCCATTTCTGAAGGGAAACACACAGCACTGTTCTCACGATGAAAAACACTCTGCATATAAGAAGAAGCACGCTCTTGCTTTCTAGAGTCTCTAATAGAGGAGGAAACATGAGTTTGCTCAGAACAAAGAACGGTGTTTCCTACACATACGGACCATTGCTAGTACAACTCTGCTTCGGAAACTGATACAAACCCCAAGTCATCTAACATCCAATGCTTTTCAGTGAAGAGCGAGAAACGTGTGATCTTCGTAAATGATTTATATTCATTTGAGCTGAAAAGTGACTGCGTTTTCCTGAAATGATGTCTTGCTTGTTGGAAGACACTGAGCCTGGAATTTAACTCCATTTCTAAAGGGAAACACACAGCACAGTTCTCATCCATGAAACACACTCTGCTTTAGAGCAAGAAGCACGCCTTTGCTTTCTAAGGGTCTCTAATATAGCAGGAAATGTGAATGTGGTCAGAACAAAATAACGGTGTTTCCTACACTTACGACCCATACCTAGGTCAACTCTTCTTCTGAAACTGATACAAACCACAGTTCCATTAACATGGAATGCTTTCCTGTTAAGAGCGAGAAACGTTTGAGCTTCGTGAATGATGTAGCTTCCTTTGAGCTGAAAAGAGACTGAGTTTACCTGAAAAGATGTCTTGCTTGTAGGAAGACACAGAGTCTGGGATTTAACTCCATTTCTGAAGGGAAAAACACAGCACAGTTCTCATCCATGAAACACACTCTGCTTTAGAGCAATAAGCACGCTGTTGCTTTCTAGAGTCCATAATAGAACCAGAAACTTGAATGTGTCCTCAGAACAAAAGAACAGTGTTTCCTACACATACGGACCATTGCTAGTTCAACTCTGCTTCTGAAACTGATACAAACCACAATTCATCTAACATCGAATGGTTTTTAGTTGAGAGCAAGAAACGTGTGAGCTTCATAAACGATTTATATTCTTTTGAGCTGAAAAGTGGCTGAGTTTACCTGAAAAGATGTCTCGCATGTAGGAAGACACAGAGCCTGGGATTTAACTCCATTTCTGAAGAGAAACACATAGCACAGTTCTCATCCATGAAACACACTCTGCTTTAGAGCAAGAAGCATGCTCTTGCTTTCCAGAGACTCTAATAGAGCCAGAAACTTGAGGGTACTCAGAACAAAATAACGGTGTTTCCTACACATACGGACCATTGCTAGTTCAACTCTGCTTCTGAAACTGATACAAACCACAGGTCATCTAACATCCAATGCTTTTCAGTTAAGAGCAAGAAACGTGTGAGCTTCGTAAACGATTTATATTCTTTTGAGCTGAAAAGTGACTGCGTTTACCTGAAAAGATATCTTGCTTGTAGGAAGACACAGAGCCTGGGATTTAAATCCATTTCTGAAGGAAAACACACAGCACTGTTCTCACGATGCAACACACTCTGCATATAAGAAGAAACACGCTCTTGCTTTCTAGAGTCTCTGATAGAGCAGGAAAATTGAGTGTGCTCAAAACAAAAGAACGGTGTTTCCTACACATACGGACCATATCTAGGTCAACTCTTCTTCTGAAACTGATACAAACCACAGTTCCATTAACATGCAATGCTTTCTAGTTAAGGGCGAGAAACGTGGGAGCTTCGTGAACGATGTAGCTTCCTTTGATATAAAAGTGACTGAGTTTACCTGAAATTATGTCTTGCTTGTAGGAAGACACAGAGCCTGGAATTTAACTCCATTTCAGAAGGGAAACACACAGCACAGTTCTCATCCATGAAACACACTCTGCTTTAGAGCAAGAAGCACGCTCTTGCTTTCTAGAGTCTCTAATGGAGCAGGAAACACGAGTTTGCTCAGAACAAAGAACGGTGTTTCCTACACATACGGACCATTGCTAGTTCAACTCTGGTTCGGAAACTGATACAAACCACAAGTCATCTAACATCCAATGCTTTTCAGTGAAGAGCGAGAAACGTGTGATCTTCGTAAACGATTTATATTCATTTGAGCTGAAAAGTGATTGCGTTTACCTGAAATGATGTCTTGCTTGTAGGAAGACACTGAGCCTGGAATTTAACTCCATTTCTAAAGGGAAACACACAGCACAGTTCTCATCCATGAAACACACTCTGCTTTAGAGCAAGAAGCACGCTCTTGCTTTCTAAGGGTCTCTAATATAGCAGGAAATGTGAATGTGGTCAGAACAAACTAACGGTGTTTCCTACACTTACGACGCATACCTAGGTCAACTCTTCTTCTGAAACTGATACAAACCACAGTTCCATTAACATGGAATGCTTTCCTGTTAAGAGCGAGAAACGTTTGAGCTTCGTGCATGATGTAGCTTCCTTTGAGCTGAAAAGAGACTGAGTTTACCTGAAAAGATGTCTTGCTTGTAGGAAGACACAGAGTCTGGGATTTAACTCCATTTCTGAAGGGAAAAACACAGCACAGTTCTCATCCATGAAACACACTCTGCTTTAGAGCAATAAGCACGCTGTTGCTTTCTAGAGTCCATAATAGAACCAGAAACTTGAATGTATCCTCAGAACAAAAGAACGGTGTTTCCTACACATACGGACCATTGCTAGTTCAACTCTGCTTCTGAAACTGATACAAACCACAGGTCATCTATCATTCAATGCTTTTCAGTTAAGAGCAAGAAAGGTGTGAGCTCCATAAATGATTTATATTTATTTGAGCTGAAAAGTGACTGCGTTTACCTGAAATGATGTCTTGCTGGTAGGAAGACACAGAGCCTGGAATTTAACTCCATTTCTGAAGGGAAACACACAGCACAGTTCTCATCCATGAAACACACTTTGATTTAGAACAAGAAGCACGCTCTTGCTTTCTAAGGGTCTCTAATACAGCAGGAAATGTGAATGTGGTCAGAACAAAATAACGGTGTTTCCTACACTTACGGACCATACCTAGGTCAACTCTTCTTCTGAAACTGATACAAACAACAGTTCCATTAACATGGAATGCTTTCCTTTTAAGAGCGAGAAACGTTTGAGCTTTGTGAATGATGTAGCTTCCTTTGAGCTGAAAAGTGACTGAGTTTACCTGAAAAGATATCTTGCTTGTAGGAAGACACAGAGTCTGGGATTTAACTCCATTTCTGAAGGGAAAAACACAGCACAGTTCTCATCCATGAAACACACTCTGCTTTAGAGCAATAAGCACGCTGTTGCTTTCTAGAGTCCATAATAGAGCCAGAAACTTGAATGTGTCCTCAGAACAAAAGAACGGTGTTTCCTAAACATACGGACCATTGCTAGTTCAACTCTGCTTCTGAAACTGATAAAAACCACAATTCATCTAAAATCGAATGCTTATTAGTTAAGAGCAAGAAACGTGTGAGCTTCGTAAACGATTTATATTCTTTCGAGCTAAAAAGTGACTGGGTTTACCTGAAAAGATATCTTGCTTGTAGGAAGACATAGAGCCTGGGATTTAAATCCATTTCTGAAGGAAAACACACAGCACTGTTCTCACGATGCAACACACTCTGCATATAAGAAGAAACACGCTCTTGCTTTCTAGAGTCTCTGATAGAGCAGGAAAATTGTGTGTGCTCAGAACAAAAGAACGGTGTTTCCTACACATACGGACCATATCTAGGTCAACTCTTCTTCTGAAACTGATACAAACCACAGTTCCATTAACATGCAATGCTTTCTAGTTAAGGGCGAGAAACGTGGGAGCTTCATAAACGATTTATATTCATTTGAGCTGAAAAGTGACTGCGTTTACCTGAAATGATGTCTTGCTTGTAGGAAGACACTGAGCCTGGAATTTAACTCCATTTCTAAAGGGAAACACACAGCACAGTTCTCTTCCATGAAACACACTCTGCTTTAGAGCAAGAAGCACGCTCTTGCTTTCTAAGGGTCTCTAATACAGCAGGAAATGTGAATGTGGTCAGAAAAAAATAACGGTGTTTCCTACACTTACGGACCATACCTAGGTCAACTCTTCTTCTGAAACTGATACAAACCACAGTTCCATTAACATGGAATGCTTTCCTGTTAAGAGCGAGAAACATTTGAGCTTTGTGAATGATGTAGCTTCCTTTGAGCTGAAAAGTGACTGAGTTTACCTGAAAAGATGTCTTGCTTGTAGGAAGACACAGAGTCTGGGATTTAACTCCATTTCTGTAGGGAAAAACACAGCACAGTTCTCATCCATGAAACACACACTGCTTTAGAGCAATAAGCACGCTGTTGCTTTCTAGAGTCCATAATAGAGCCAGAAACTTGAATTTGTCCTCAGAACAAAAGAATGGTGTTTCCTACACATACGGACCATTGCTAGTTCAACTCTGCTTCTGAAACTGATACAAACCACAATTCATTTAACATCGAATGCTTATTAGTTAAGAGCAAGAAACGTGTGAGCTTCGTAAACGATTTATATTCCTTTGAGCTGAAAAGTGACTGCGTTTACCTGAAAAGATGTCTTGCTTTTAGGAAGACACAGAGCTTGGGATTTAACTCCATTTTGAAGGGAAAAACACAGCACTGTTCTCACGATGAAACACACTCTGCATATAAGAAGAAGCACGCTCTTGCTTTCTAGAGTCTCTAATAGAGCAGGAAAAATGAGTTTGCTCAGAACAAAGAACGGTGTTTCCTACACATATGGGCCATCGCTAGTTCAACTCTGCTTCTGCAACTGATACAAACCACAAGTAATCTAACATCCAATGCTTTTCAGTGAAGAGCGAGAAACGTGTGATCTTCGTAAACGATTTATATTCATTTGAGCTGAAAAGTGACTGCGTTTACCTGAAATGATGTCTTGCTTGTAGGAAGACATGAGCCTGGAATTTAACTCCATTTCTGAAGGGAAACACACAGCACAGTTCTCATCCATGAAACACACTCTGCTTTAGAGCAAGAAGCATGCTCTTGCTTTCCAGAGACTCTAATAGATCCAAAAACTTGAGGGTACTCAGAACAAAAGAACGATGTTTCCTAAACATAGGGACCATTGCTAGTTCAACTCTTCTTTGGAAAGTGATAAGAACCACAAGTCATCTATCATCCAATGCTATTTAGTTAAGAGCAAGAAACGTGTGAGCTTCGTAAACGATTTATATTCATTTGAGCTGAAAAGTGACTGCGTTTACCTGAAATGATGTCTTGCTTGTATGAAGACACAGAGCCTGGAATTTAACACCATTTCTGAAGGGAAACACAGAGCAGAGTTCTCATCCATGAAACACACATTGCTTTAGAACAAGAAGCACGCTCTTGCTTTCTAAGGGTCTCTAATACAGCAGGAAAAGTGAATGTGGTCAGAACAAAATAACGGTGTTTCCTACACATACGGACCATATCTAGGTCAACTCTTCTTCTGAATCTGATGCAAACCACAGTTCCATTAACATGCAAGGCTTTCCAGTTAAGAGCGAGAAACGTGTGAGCTTCGTGAACGATGTATCTTCCTTTGAGCTGATAAGTGACTGCGTTTACCTGAAAAGATGTCTCGCATGTAGGAAGACACAGAGCCTGGGATTTAACTCCATTTCTGAAGGGAAAAACACAGCACAGTTCTCATCCATGAAACACACTCTGCTTTAGAGCAAGAAGCACGCTGTTGCTTTCTAGAGTCTGTAATTGAGCCAGAAACTTGAAAGTGTGCTCAGAACAAAAGAACGATGTTTCCTAAACATACGGACCATTGCTAGTTCAACTCTGCTTCTGAAACTGATACAAACCACAGGTCATCTAACATCCAATGCTTTTCAGTTAAGAGCAAGAAATGTGTGAGCTTCATAAATGATTTATATTTATTTGAGCTGAAAAATGACTGCGTTTACCTGAAATGATGCCTTGCTGGTAGGAAGACACTGAGCCTGGATTTAATTCCATTTCTGAAGGGAAACAAACAGCACAGTTCTCATCCATGAAACACACTCTGCTTTAGAGCAAGAAGCACGCTCTTGCTTTCTAAGTTTCTCTAATAGAGCGGGAAACGTGACTGTGGTCAGAACAAAGTAACGGTGTTTCCTACACAGGGACCATATCTAATTCAACACTTCTTCTGAAACTGATACAAACCACAGTTCCATTAACATGCAATGCTTTCAAGTTAAGAGCAATAAACTTGTGAGCTTCGTGAACGATGTAGCTTCCTTTGAGCTGAAAAGTGGCTGAGTTTACCTGAAAAGATGTCTCGCATGTAGGAAGACACAGAGCCTGGGATTTAACTCCATTTCTGAAGGGAAACACACAGCACAGTTCTCATCCATGAAACACACTCTGCTTTACATCAAGAAGCATGCTCTTGCTTTCAAGAGACTCTAATAGAGCCAGAAACTTGAGGGTACTCAGAACAAAATAATGGTGTTTCCTACACATACGGACCATTGCTAGTTCAACTCTGCTTCTGAAACTGATACAAACCACAGGTCATCTAATATCCAATGCTTTTCAGTTAAGAGCAAGAAACGTGTGAGCTTCATAAATGATTTATATTTATTTGAGATGAAAAGTGACTGCGTTTACCTGAAATGATGTCTTGCTTGTAGGAAGACACAGAGCCTGGAATTTAACTCCATTTCTGAAGGGAAAGACACAGCACAGTACTCATCCATGAAACACACTTTGCTTTAGAACAAGAAGCACGCTCTTGCTTTCTAAGTGTCTCTAATACAGCAGGAAATGTGAATGTGGTCAGATCAAAATAACGGTGTTTCCTACACTTACGGACCATACCTATGTCAACTCTTCTTCTGAAACTGATACAAACCACAGTTCCATTAACATGGAATGCTTTCCTGTTAAGAGCGAGAAACGTTAGAGCTTCGTGAATGATGTAGCTTCCTTTGAGCTGAAAAGTGAATGAGTTTACCTGAAAAGATGTCTTGCTTGTAGGAAGACACAGAGTCTGGGATTTAACTCCATTTCTGAAGGGAAAAACACAGCACAGTTCTCATCCATGAAACACACTCTGCTTTAGAGCAATAAGCACGCTGTTGCTTTCTAGAGTCCATAATAGAGCCAGAAACATGAATGTGTCCTCAGAACAAAAGAATGGTGTTTCCTACAATACGGACCATTGCTAGTTCAACTCTGCTTCTGAAACTGATACAAACCACAATTCATCTAAAATCGAATGCTTATTAGTTAAGAGCAAGAAACGTGTGAGCCTCGTAAACGATTTATATTCTTTTGAGCTGAAAAGTGAGTGCGTTTACCTGAAAAGATGTCTTGCTTATAGGAAGACACAGAGCTTGGGATTTAACTCCATTTCTGAAGGGAAACACACAGCACTGTTCTCACGATGAAACACACTCTGCATATAAGAAGAAACACGCTCTTGCTTTCTAGAGTCTCTAATAGAGCAGGAAACATGAGTTTGCTCAGAACAAAGAACGGTGTTTCCTACACATACGGACCATTGCTAGTTCAACTCTGCTTCTGAAACTGATACAAACCACAAGTCATCTAACATCCAATGCTTTTCAGTGAAGAGCGAGAAACGTGTGATCTTCGTAAAAGATTTATATTCATTTGAGCTGAAAAGTGACTGAGTTTACCTGAAAAGATGTCTTGCTTGTAGCAAGACACAGAGCCTGGGACTTAACTCCATTTCTGAAGGGAAAAACCCAGCACAGTTCTCTTCCAGGAAACACACTCTGCTTTAGAGCAAGAAGCACGCTGTTGCTTTCTAGAGTCTATAATTGAGCCAGAAACTTGAAAGTGTGCTTAGAACAAAAGAACGATGTTTCCTAAACATAGGGACCATTGCTAGTTCAACTCTTCTTCGGAAAGTGATAAGAACCACAAGTCATCTATCATCCAATGCTATTTAGTTAAGAGCAAGAAACGTGTGAGCTTCGTAAACGATTTATATTCATTTGAGCTGAATAGTGACTGCGTTTACCTGAAATGATGTCTTGCTTGTATGAAGACACAGAGCCTGGAATTTAACACCATTTCTGAAGGGAAACACAGAGCAGAGTTCTCATCCATGAAACACACATTGCTTTAGAACAAGAAGCACGCTCTTGCTTTCTAAGGGTCTCTAATACAGCAGGAAAAGTGAATGTGGTCAGAACAAAATAACGGTGTTTCCTACACATACGGAACATATCTAGGTCAACTCTTCTTCTGAATCTGATGCAAACCACAGTTCCATTAACATGCAAGGCTTTCCAGTTAAGAGCGAGAAACGTGTGAGCTTCGTGAACGATGTATCTTCCTTTGAGCTGATAAGTGACTGCGTTTACCTGAAAAGGTGTCTTGCTTGTAGCAAGACACAGAGCCTGGGATTTAACTCCATTTCTGAAGGGAAAAACACAGCACAGTTCTCATCCATGAAACACACTCTGCTTTAGAGCAAGAAGCACGCTGTTGCTTTCTAGAGTCTGTAATTGAGCCAGAAACTTGAAAGTGTGCTCAGAACAAAAGAACGATGTTTCCTAAACATACGGACCATTGCTAGTTCAACTCTGCTTCTGAAACTGATACAAACCACAGGTCATCTAACATCCAATGCTTTTCAGTTAAGAGCAAGAAATGTGTGAGCTTCATAAATGATTTATATTTATTTGAGCTGAAAAATGACTGCGTTTACCTGAAATGATGCCTTGCTGGTAGGAAGACACTGAGCCTGGATTTAATTCCATTTCTGAAGGGAAACAAACAGCACAGTTCTCATCCATGAAACACACTCTGCTTTAGAGCAAGAAGCACGCTCTTGCTTTCTAAGTTTCTCTAATAGAGCGGGAAACGTGACTGTGGTCAGAACAAAGTAACGGTGTTTCCTACACAGGGACCATATCTAGTTCAACACTTCTTCTGAAACTGATACAAACCACAGTTCCATTAACATGCAATGCTTTCAAGTTAAGAGCAAGAAACTTGTGAGCTTCGTGAACGATGTAGCTTCCTTTGAGCTGAAAAGTGGCTGAGTTTACCTGAAAAGATGTCTCGCATGTAGGAAGACACAGAGCCTGGGATTTAACTCCATTTCTGAAGGGAAACACACAGCACAGTTCTCATCCATGAAACACACTCTGCTTTACATCAAGAAGCATGCTCTTGCTTTCAAGAGACTCTAATAGAGCCAGAAACTTGAGGGTACTCAGAACAAAATAATGGTGTTTCCTACACATACGGACCATTGCTAGTTCAACTCTGCTTCTGAAACTGATACAAACCACAGGTCATCTAATATCCAATGCTTTTCAGTTAAGAGCAAGAAACGTGTGAGCTTCATAAATGATTTATATTTATTTGAGCTGAAAAGTGACTGCGTTTACCTGAAATGATGTCTTGCTTGTAGGAAGACACAGAGCCTGGAATTTAACTCCATTTCTGAAGGGAAAGACACAGCACAGTACTCATCCATGAAACACACTTTGCTTTAGAACAAGAAGCACGCTCTTGCTTTCTAAGGGTCTCTAATACAGCAGGAAATGTGAATGTGGTCAGAACAAAATAACGGTGTTTCCTACACTTACGGACAATACCTAGGTCAACTCTTCTTCTGAAACTGATACAAACCACATTTCCATTAACATGGAATGCTTTTCTGTTAAGACCAAAAAACGTTTGAGCTTCGTGAATGAGGTAGCTTCCTTTGAGCTGAAAAGTGACTGAGTTTACCTGAAAAGATGTCTTGCTTGTAGGAAGACACAGACCCTGGAATTTAACTCCATTTCTGAAGGGAAACACACAGCACAGTACTCATCCATGAAACACACTTTGCTTTAGAACAAGAAGCACGCTCTTGCTTTCTAAGGGTCTCTAATACAGCAGGAAATGTGAATGTGGTCAGAACAAAATAACGGTGTTTCCTACACTTACGGACCATACCTAGGTCAACTCTTCTTCTGATACTGATACAAACCACTGTTCCATTAACATGGAATGCTTTCCTTTTAAGACCAAGAAACGTTTGAGCTTCGTGAATGAGGTAGCTTCCTTTGAGCTGAAAAGTGACTGAGTTTACCTGAAAAGATGTCTTGCTTGTAGGAAGACACAGAGTCTAGGATTTAACACCATTTCTGAAGGGAAAAACACAGCACAGTTCTCATCCATGAAACACACTCTGCTTTAGAACAATAAGCACACTGTTGCTTTCTAGAGTCCATAATAGAGCCAGAAACTTGAATGTGTCCTCAGAACAAAAGAATGGTTTTTCCTACACATACGGACCATTGCTAGTTCAACTCTGCTTCTGAAACTGATACAAACCACAATTCATCTAACATCGAATGCTTATTAGTTAAGAGCAAGAAACGTGTGAGCTTCATAAACGATTTATATTCTTTTGAGCTGAAAATTGACTGCGTTTACCTGAAAAGATGTCTTGCTTGTAGTAAGACACAGAGCTTGGGATTTAACTCCATTTCTGAAGGGAAACACACAGCACTGTTCTCACGATGAAACACACTCTGCATATAAGAAGAAGCACGCACTTGCTTTCTAGAGTCTATAATAGAGCAGGAAACATGAGTTTGCTAGAACAAAGAACCGTGTTTCCTACACATACGGACCATTGCTAGTTCAACTCTGCTTCTGAAACTGATACAAACCACAAGCCATCTAACATCCAATGCTTTTCAGTGAAGAGCGAGAAACGTGTGATCTTCGTAAACGATTTATTTTCATTTGAGCTGAAAAGTAACTGAGTTTACCTGAAAAGATGTCTTGCTTGTAGGAAAACACAGAGTCTGGAATTTAACTCCATTTCTGAAGGGAAAAACACAGCACAGTTCTCATCCATGAAACACACTCTGCTTTAGAGCAATAAGCACGCTGTTGCTTTCTAGAGTCCATAATAGAGCCAGAAACTTCAATGTGTCCTCAGAACAAAAGAACGGTGTTTCCTACACATAGGGACCATTGCTAGTTCAACTCTGCTTCTGAAACTGATACAAACCACAATTCATCTAACTTCGAATGCTTTTTAGTTAAGAGCAAGAAACGTGTGAGCTTCTTAAACGATTTATATTCTTCTGAGCTGAAAAGGGAGTGCGTTTACCTGAAAAGATGTCTTGCTTGTAGGAAGACACAGAGCCTGGGATTTAACTCCTTTTCTGAAGGGAAACACACAGCACAGTTCTCATCCATGAAACAAACTCTGCTTTAGAGCTAGTAGTGTGCTCTTGCTTTCCAGAGTCTGTAATATAGCCAGAAACTTGAGGGTACTCAGAACAAATAACGGTGTTTCGGACACATACGGACCATTGCAAGTTCAACTCTCCTTCTGAAACTGATACAAACCACAAGTCATCTAACATCCAATGCTTTTCAGTGAAGAGCGAGAAACGTGTGATCTTCGTAAACGATTTATATTCATTTTAGCTGAAAAGTGACTGCGTTTACCTGAAATGATGTCTTGCTTGTAGGAAGACACTGAGCCTGGAATTTAACTCCATTTCTGAAGGGAAACACACAGCACAGTTCTCATCCATGAAACACACTCTGCTTTAGAGCATGGAGCATGCTCTTGCTTTCCAGAGACTCTAATAGAGCCAGAAACTTGAGGGTACTCAGAACAAAATAACGGTGTTTCCTACACATACGGACCATTGCTAGTTCAACTCTGCTTCTGAAACTGATACAAACCACAGGTCATCTAACATCCAATGCTTTTCAGTTAAGAGCAAGAAACGTGTGAGCTTCATAAATGATTTATATTTATTTGAGCTGAAAAGTGACAGCGTTTACCTGAAATCATGTCTTACTTGTAGGAAGACACAGAGCCTGGAATTTAACTCCATTTCTGAAGGGAAACACACAGCACAGTTCTCATCCATGAAACACACTTTGCTTTAGAACAAGAAGCAATCTCTTACTTTCTAAGGGTCTCTAATACAGCAGGAAATGTGAATGTGGTCAGAACAAAATAACGGTGTTTCCTACACTTACGGACCATACCTAGGCCAAGTCTTCTTCTGAAACTGATACAAACCACAGTTCCATTAACATGGAATGCTTTCCTGTTAAGAGCGAGAAACGTTTGAGCTTCGTGAATGATGTAGCTTCCTTTGAGCTGAAAAGTGACTGAGTTTACCTGAAAAGATGTCTTGCTTGTAGGAAGACAAAGAGTCTGTGATTAAACTCCATTTCTGAAGGGAAAAACACAGCACAGTTCTCATCCATGAAACATACTCTGCTTTAGAGCAATAAGCACACTGTTGCTTTCTAGAGTCCATAATAGAGCCAGAAACTTGAATGTGTCCACAGAACAAAAGAATGGTATTTCCTACACATACGGACCATTGCTAGTTCAACTCTGCTTCTGAAACTGATACAAACCACTATTCATTTAACATCGAATGCTTACTAGTTAAGAGCAAGAAACGTGTGAGCTTCGTAAACGATTTATATTCTTTTGAGCTGAAAAGTGACTGCGTTTACCTCAAAAGATGTCTTGCTTGTAGGAAGACACAGAGCTTGGGATTTAACTCCATTTCTGAAGGGAAACATACAGCACTGTTCTCACGATGAAACACACTCTGCATATAAGAAGAAGCACGCTCTTGCTTTCCAGAGTCTGTAATATAGCCAGAAACTTGAGGGTACTCAGAACAAATAACGGTGTTTCGTACACATACGGACCACTGCAAGTTCAACTCTCCTTCTGAAACTGATACAAACCACAAGTCATCTAACATCCAATGCTTTTCAGTGAAGAGCGAGAAACGTGTGATCTTCGTAAAGGATTTATATTCATTTCAGCTGAAAAGTGACTGAGTTTACCTGAAAAGATGTCTTGCTTGTAGGAAGACACAGAGCCTGGGATTTAACTCCATTTCTGAAGGGAAAAACACAGCACAGTTCTCATCATTGAAACACACTCTGCTTTAGAGCAATAAGCACGCTGTTGCTTTCTAGAGTCCATAATAGAGCCAGAAACTTGAATGTGTCCTCAGAACAAAAGAATGGTGTTTCCTACACATACGGACCATTGCTAGTTCAACCCTGCTTTTGAAACTGATACAAACCACAATTCATCTAACATCGAATGCTTATTAGTTAAGAGCAAGAAACGTGTGAGCTTCGTAAAAGATTTATATTCTTTTGATCTGAAAAGTGACTGCGTTTACCTAAAAGATGTCTTGCTTGTAGGAAGACACAGAGCTTGGGATTTAACTCCATTTCTGAAGGGAAACACACAGCACTGTTCTCACGATGAAACACACTCTGCATATAATAAGAAGCACGCTCTTGCTTTCTAGAGTCTCTAATAGAGCAGGAAACATGAGTTTGCTCAGAACAAATAACGGTGTTTCCTACACATACGGACCATTGCTAGTTCAACTCTCCTTCTGAAACTGATACAAACCACAAGTCATCTAACATCCAATGCTTTTCAGTGAAGAGCGAGAAACGTGTGATCTTCGTAAACGATTTATATTCATTTGAGCTGAAAAGTGACTGCGTTTACCTGAAATGATGTCTTGCATGTAGGAAGACAATGAGCCTGGATTTTAACTCCATTTCGGAAGGGAAATACACAGCACAGTTCTCATCCATGAAACACACTCTGCTTTAGAGCAAGAAGCATGCTCTTGCTTTCCAGAGACTCTAATAGAGCCAGAAACTTGAGGGTACTCAGAACAAAATAACGGTGTTTCCTACACATACTGACCATTGTTAGTTCAACTCTGCTTCTGAAACTGATACAAACCACAGGTCATCTAATATCCAATGCTTTTCAGTTAAGAGCAAGAAACGTGTGAGCTTCATAAATGATTTATATTTATTTGAGCTGAAAAGTGACAGCGTTTACCTGAAATGATGGCTTGCTTGTAGGAAGACACAGAGCCTGGAATTTAACTGCATTTCTGAAGGGAAACACACAGCACAGTTCTCATCCATGAAACACACTTTGCTTTAGAACAAGAAGCACGCTCTTGCTTTCTAAGGGTCTCTAATACAGCAGGAAATGTGAATGTGGTCAGAACAAAATAACGGTGTTTCCTACACTTATGGACCATACCTAGGTCAAGTCTTCTTCTGAAACTGATACAAACCACAGTTCCATTAACATGGAATGCTTTCCTGTTAAGAGCGAGAAACGTTTGAGCTTCGTGAATGATGTAGCTTCCTTTGAGCTGAAAAGTGACTGAGTTTACCTGAAAAGATGTCTTGCATGTAGGAAGACACAGAGTCTGGGATTTAACTCCATTTCTGAAGGGAAAAACACAGCACAGTTCTCATCCATGAAACACACTGTGCTTTAGAGCAATAAGCACGCTGGTGCTTTCTAGAGTCCATAATAGAGCCAGAAACTTCAATGTGTCCTCAGAACAAAAGAACGGTGTTTCCTACACATAGGGACCATTGCTAGTTCAACTCTGCTTCTTAAACTGATACAAACCACAATTCAACTAACATCGAATGCTTTTTAGTTAAGAGCAAGAAACGTGTGAGCTTCGTAAACAATTTATATTCTTTTGAGCTGAAAAGTGACTGCGTTTACCTGAAAAGATGTCTTGCTTGTAGGAAGACACAGAGCCTGGGATTTAACTCCTTTTCTGAAGGGAAACACACAGCACAGTTCTCATCCATGAAACAAACTCTGCTATAGAGCAAGTAGTGTGCTCTTGCTTTCCAGAGTCTCTAATATAGCCAAAAACTTGAGGGTACTCAGAACAAATAACGGTGTTTCCTACACATACGGACCATTGCTAGTTCAACTCTGCTTCTGAAACTGATACAAACCACAGGTCCTCTAACATCCAGTGCTTTACAGTTAAGAGCAAGAAACGTGTGAGCTACGTGAACGATGTAGCTTTGTTTGAGCTGAAAGAGGACTGAGTTTACGTGAAACAAAGTCTTGCTTGTAGGAAGATGCAGAGCCTGTGATTTAACTCCATTTCTGAAGGGAAACACACAGCACTGTTCTCACGATGAAACACACTCTGCATATAAGAAGAAGCACGCTCTTGCTTTCTAGCGTCTCTAATAAAGCAGGAAACATGAGTTTGCTCAGAAAAAAAGAACGGTGTTTCCTACACATACGGACCATTGCTAGTTCAACTCTGCTTCTGAAACTGATACAAACCACAAGTCATCTAACATCCAATGATTTTCAGTGAAGAGCGAGAAACTTGTGATCTTCGTAAACGATTTATATTCATTTGAGCTGAAAAGTGACTGTGTTTACCTGAAACGATGTCTTGCTTGTACGAAGACACTGAGCCTGGAATTTAACTCCATTTCTGAAGGGAAACACACAGCACAGTTCTCATCCATGAATCACACTCTGATTTAGAGCAAGAATCACGCTCTTGCTTTCTAAGGGTCTCTAATACAGCAGGAAATGTGACTGAGGTCAGAACAAAATAACGGTGTTTCCTACACATACAGACCATATCTAGGTCAACTCTTCTTCTGAAACTGATACAAACCACAGTTCCATTAACATGCAATGCTTTCAAGTTAAGAGCGAGAAACGTGTGAGCTTCGTGAACGATGTAGCTTCCTTTGAGCTGAAACGTGGCTGAGTTTACCTGAAAAGATGTCTCGCATGTAGGAAGACACAGAGCCTGGGATTTAACTCCATTTCTGAAGGGAAACAGACAGCACAGTTCTCATCCATGAAACACACTCTGCTTTAGAGCAAGAAGCATGCTCTTGCTTTCCAGAGACTCTAATAGAGCCAGAAACTTGAGGGTACTCAGAACAAAATAACGGTGTTTCCTACACATACGGACCATTGCTAGTTCAACTCTGCTTCTGAAACTGATACAAACCACAGGTCATCTAACATCCAATGCTTTTCAGTTAAGAGCAAGAAACGTGAGAGCTTCATAAATGATTTATATTTATTTGAGCTGAAAAGTGACTGCGTTTACCTGAAATGATGTCTTGCTGGTAGGAAGACACAGAGCCTGGAATTTAACTCCATTTCTGAAGGGAAACACACAGCACAGTTCTCATCCATGAAACACACTTTGATTTAGAACAAGAATCACGCTATTGCTTTCTAAGGGTCTCTAATACAGCAGGAAACGTGACTGTTGTCAGAACAAAATAATGGTGTTTCCTACACATATGGACCATATCTGGGTCAACTCTTCTTCTGAAACTGATACAAACCACAGTTCCTTTAACATGCAATGCTTTCAAGTTAAGAGCGAGAAACGTGTGAGCTTCGTGAACGATGTAGCTTCCTTTGAGCTGAAACGTGGCTGAGTTTACCTGAAAAGATGTCTCGCATGTAGGAAGACACAGAGTCTGGGATTTAACTCCATTTCTTAAGGGAAACAGACAGCACAGTTCTCATCCATGAAACACACTCTGCTTTAGAGCAAGAAGCATGCTCTTGCTTTCCAGAGACTCTAATAGAGCCAGAAACTTGAGGGTACTCAGAACAAAATAACGGTGTTTCCTACACATACGGACCATTGCTAGTTCAACTCTGCTTCTGAAACTGATACAAACCACAGGTCATCTAATATCCAATGCTTTTCAGTTAAGAGCAAGAAACGTGTGAGCTTCATAAATGATTTATATTTATTTGAGCTGAAAAGTGACTGCGTTTACCTGAAATGATGTCTTGCTTGTAGGAAGACACAGAGCCTGGAATTTAACTCCATTTCTGAAGGGAAACACACAGCACAGTTCTCATCCAGGAAACGCACTCTGCTTTAGAGCAAGAAGCACGCTGATACTTTCTAGAATCTATAATTGAGCCAGAAACTTGAAAGTGTGCTCAGAACAAAAGAACAATGTTTCCTAAACATAGGGACCATTGCTAGTTCAACTCTGCTTCTGAAAGTGATACAAACCACAAGTCATCTATCATCCAATGCTATTTAGTTAAGAGCAAGAAACGTGTGAGCTTCGTAAACGATTTATATTCATTTGAGCTGAAAAGTGACTGCGTTTACCTAAAAGATGTCTTGCTTGTAGGAAGACACAGAGCTTGGGATTTAACTCCATTTCTGAAGGGAAACACACAGCACTGTTCTCACGATGAAACACACTCTGCATATAATAAGAAGCACGCTCTTGCTTTCTAGAGTCTCTAATAGAGCAGGAAACATGAGTTTGCTCAGAACAAATAACGGTGTTTCCTACACATACGGACCATTGCTAGTTCAACTCTCCTTCTGAAACTGATACAAACCACAAGTCATCTAACATCCAATGCTTTTCAGTGAAGAGCGAGAAACGTGTGATCTTCGTAAACGATTTATATTCATTTGAGCTGAAAAGTGACTGCGTTTACCTGAAATGATGTCTTGCATATAGGAAGACAATGAGCCTGGATTTTAACTCCATTTCGGAAGGGAAATACACAGCACAGTTCTCATCCATGAAACACACTCTGCTTTAGAGCAAGAAGCATGCTCTTGCTTTCCAGAGACTCTAATAGAGCCAGAAACTTGAGGGTACTCAGAACAAAATAACGGTGTTTCCTACACATACTGACCATTGTTAGTTCAACTCTGCTTCTGAAACTGATACAAACCACAGGTCATCTAATATCCAATGCTTTTCAGTTAAGAGCAAGAAACGTGTGAGCTTCATAAATGATTTATATTTATTTGAGCTGAAAAGTGACAGCGTTTACCTGAAATGATGGCTTGCTTGTAGGAAGACACAGAGCCTGGAATTTAACTGCATTTCTGAAGGGAAACACACAGCACAGTTCTCATCCATGAAACACACTTTGCTTTAGAACAAGAAGCACGCTCTTGCTTTCTAAGGGTCTCTAATACAGCAGGAAATGTGAATGTGGTCAGAACAAAATAACGGTGTTTCCTACACTTATGGACCATACCTAGGTCAAGTCTTCTTCTGAAACTGATACAAACCACAGTTCCATTAACATGGAATGCTTTCCTGTTAAGAGCGAGAAACGTTTGAGCTTCGTGAATGATGTAGCTTCCTTTGAGCTGAAAAGTGACTGAGTTTACCTGAAAAGATGTCTTGCATGTAGGAAGACACAGAGTCTGGGATTTAACTCCATTTCTGAAGGGAAAAACACAGCACAGTTCTCATCCATGAAACACACTGTGCTTTAGAGCAATAAGCACGCTGGTGCTTTCTAGAGTCCATAATAGAGCCAGAAACTTCAATGTGTCCTCAGAACAAAAGAACGGTGTTTCCTACACATAGGGACCATTGCTAGTTCAACTCTGCTTCTTAAACTGATACAAACCACAATTCAACTAACATCGAATGCTTTTTAGTTAAGAGCAAGAAACGTGTGAGCTTCGTAAACAATTTATATTCTTTTGAGCTGAAAAGTGACTGCGTTTACCTGAAAAGATGTCTTGCTTGTAGGAAGACACAGAGCCTGGGATTTAACTCCTTTTCTGAAGGGAAACACACAGCACAGTTCTCATCCATGAAACAAACTCTGCTACAGAGCAAGTAGTGTGCTCTTGCTTTCCAGAGTCTCTAATATAGCCAAAAACTTGAGGGTACTCAGAACAAATAACGGTGTTTCCTACACATACGGACCATTGCTAGTTCAACTCTGCTTCTGAAACTGATACAAACCACAGGTCCTCTAACATCCAGTGCTTTACAGTTAAGAGCAAGAAACGTGTGAGCTACGTGAACGATGTAGCTTTGTTTGAGCTGAAAGAGGACTGAGTTTACGTGAAACAAAGTCTTGCTTGTAGGAAGATGCAGAGCCTGTGATTTAACTCCATTTCTGAAGGGAAACACACAGCACTGTTCTCACGATGAAACACACTCTGCATATAAGAAGAAGCACGCTCTTGCTTTCTAGCGTCTCTAATAAAGCAGGAAACATGAGTTTGCTCAGAAAAAAAGAACGGTGTTTCCTACACATACGGACCATTGCTAGTTCAACTCTGCTTCTGAAACTGATACAAACCACAAGTCATCTAACATCCAATGATTTTCAGTGAAGAGCGAGAAACTTGTGATCTTCGTAAACGATTTATATTCATTTGAGCTGAAAAGTGACTGTGTTTACCTGAAACGATGTCTTGCTTGTACGAAGACACTGAGCCTGGAATTTAACTCCATTTCTGAAGGGAAACACACAGCACAGTTCTCATCCATGAATCACACTCTGATTTAGAGCAAGAATCACGCTCTTGCTTTCTAAGGGTCTCTAATACAGCAGGAAATGTGACTGAGGTCAGAACAAAATAACGGTGTTTCCTACACATACAGACCATATCTAGGTCAACTCTTCTTCTGAAACTGATACAAACCACAGTTCCATTAACATGCAATGCTTTCAAGTTAAGAGCGAGAAACGTGTGAGCTTCGTGAACGATGTAGCTTCCTTTGAGCTGAAACGTGGCTGAGTTTACCTGAAAAGATGTCTCGCATGTAGGAAGACACAGAGCCTGGGATTTAACTCCATTTCTGAAGGGAAACAGACAGCACAGTTCTCATCCATGAAACACACTCTGCTTTAGAGCAAGAAGCATGCTCTTGCTTTCCAGAGACTCTAATAGAGCCAGAAACTTGAGGGTACTCAGAACAAAATAACGGTGTTTCCTACACATACGGACCATTGCTAGTTCAACTCTGCTTCTGAAACTGATACAAACCACAGGTCATCTAACATCCAATGCTTTTCAGTTAAGAGCAAGAAACGTGAGAGCTTCATAAATGATTTATATTTATTTGAGCTGAAAAGTGACTGCGTTTACCTGAAATGATGTCTTGCTGGTAGGAAGACACAGAGCCTGGAATTTAACTCCATTTCTGAAGGGAAACACACAGCACAGTTCTCATCCATGAAACACACTTTGATTTAGAACAAGAATCACGCTATTGCTTTCTAAGGGTCTCTAATACAGCAGGAAACGTGACTGTTGTCAGAACAAAATAATGGTGTTTCCTACACATATGGACCATATCTGGGTCAACTCTTCTTCTGAAACTGATACAAACCACAGTTCCTTTAACATGCAATGCTTTCAAGTTAAGAGCGAGAAACGTGTGAGCTTCGTGAACGATGTAGCTTCCTTTGAGCTGAAACGTGGCTGAGTTTACCTGAAAAGATGTCTCGCATGTAGGAAGACACAGAGTCTGGGATTTAACTCCATTTCTTAAGGGAAACAGACAGCACAGTTCTCATCCATGAAACACACTCTGCTTTAGAGCAAGAAGCATGCTCTTGCTTTCCAGAGACTCTAATAGAGCCAGAAACTTGAGGGTACTCAGAACAAAATAACGGTGTTTCCTACACATACGGACCATTGCTAGTTCAACTCTGCTTCTGAAACTGATACAAACCACAGGTCATCTAACATCCAATGCTTTTCAGTTAAGAGCAAGAAACGTGAGAGCTTCATAAATGATTTATATTTATTTGAGCTGAAAAGTGACTGCGTTTACCTGAAATGATGTCTTGCTGGTAGGAAGACACAGAGCCTGGAATTTAACTCCATTTCTGAAGGGAAACACACAGCACAGTTCTCATCCATGAAACACACTTTGATTTAGAACAAGAATCACGCTATTGCTTTCTAAGGGTCTCTAATACAGCAGGAAACGTGACTGTTGTCAGAACAAAATAATGGTGTTTCCTACACATATGGACCATATCTGGGTCAACTCTTCTTCTGAAACTGATACAAACCACAGTTCCTTTAACATGCAATGCTTTCAAGTTAAGAGCGAGAAACGTGTGAGCTTCGTGAACGATGTAGCTTCCTTTGAGCTGAAACGTGGCTGAGTTTACCTGAAAAGATGTCTCGCATGTAGGAAGACACAGAGTCTGGGATTTAACTCCATTTCTTAAGGGAAACAGACAGCACAGTTCTCATCCATGAAACACACTCTGCTTTAGAGCAAGAAGCATGCTCTTGCTTTCCAGAGACTCTAATAGAGCCAGAAACTTGAGGGTACTCAGAACAAAATAACGGTGTTTCCTACACATACGGACCATTGCTAGTTCAACTCTGCTTCTGAAACTGATACAAACCACAGGTCATCTAATATCCAATGCTTTTCAGTTAAGAGCAAGAAACGTGTGAGCTTCATAAATGATTTATATTTATTTGAGCTGAAAAGTGACTGCGTTTACCTGAAATGATGTCTTGCTTGTAGGAAGACACAGAGCCTGGAATTTAACTCCATTTCTGAAGGGAAACACACAGCACAGTTCTCATCCAGGAAACGCACTCTGCTTTAGAGCAAGAAGCACGCTGTTACTTTCTAGAGTCTATAATTGAGCCAGAAACTTGAAAGTGTGCTCAGAACAAAAGAACAATGTTTCCTAAACATAGGGACCATTGCTAGTTCAACTCTGCTTCTGAAAGTGATACAAACCACAAGTCATCTATCATCCAATGCTATTTAGTTAAGAGCAAGAAACGTGTGAGCTTCGTAAACGATTTATATTCATTTGAGCTGAAAAGTGACTGCGTTTACCTGAAATGATGTCTTGCTTGTATGAAGACACAGAGCCTGGAATTTAACTCCATTTCTGAAGGGAAACACACAGCACAGTGCTCATCTATGAAACACACTCTGCTTTAGAGCAAGATGCACGCTCTTGCTTTCTAAGAGTCTCCAATACAGCAGGAAACGTGACTGTTGTCAGAACAAAATAATGGTGTTTCCTACACATATGGACCATATCTAGGTCAACTCTTCTTCTGAAACTGATACAAACCACAGTTCCATTAACATGCAATGCTTTCAAGTTAAGAGCGAGAAACGTGTGAGCTTTGTGAACGATGTAGCTTCCTTTGAGCTGAAACGTGGCTGAGTTTACCTGAATAGATGTCTCACATGTAGGAAGACACAGAGCCTGGGATTTAACTCCATTTCTGAAGGGAAACAGACAGCACAGTTCTCATCCATGAAACACACTCTGCTTTAGAGCAAGAAGCATGCTCTTGCTTTCCAGAGACTCTAATAGAGCCAGAAACTTGAGGGTACTCAGAACTAAATAACGGTGTTTCCTACACATACGGACCATTGCTAGTTCAACTCTGCTTCTGAAACTGATACAAACCACAGGTCATCTAACATCCAATGCTTTTCAGTTAAGAGCAAGAAACGTGTGAGGTTCATAAATGATTTATATTTATTTGAGCTGAAAAGTGACTGCGTTTACCTGAAATGATGTCTTGCTTGTAGGAAGAAACAGAGCCTGGAATTTAATTCCATTTCTGAAGGGAAACACACAGCACAGTTCTCATCCATGAAACACACTTTGATTTAGAACAAGAATCACGCTATTGCTTTCTAAGGGTCTCTAATACAGCAGGGAACGTGACTGTTGTCAGAACAAAATAATGGTGTTTCCTACACATATGGACCATATCTAGGTCAACTCTTATTCTGAAACTGATACAAATCACAGTTCCTTTAACATGCAATGCTTTTAAGTTAAGAGCGAGAAACGTGTGAGCTTCGTGAACGATGTAGCTTCCTTTGAGCTGAAACGTGGCTGAGTTTACCTGAAAAGATGTCTCGCATGTAGGAAGACACAGAGTCTGGGATTTAACTCCATTTCTTAAGGGAAACAGACAGCACAGTTCTCATCCATGAAACACACTCTGCTTTAGAGCAAGAAGCATGCTCTTGCTTTCCAGAGACTCTAATAGAGCCAGAAACTTGAGGGTACTCAGAACAAAATAACGGTGTTTCCTACACATACGGACCATTGCTAGTTCAACTCTGCTTCTGAAACTGATACAAACCACAGGTCATCTAATATCCAATGCTTTTCAGTTAAGAGCAAGAAACGTGTGAGCTTCATAAATGATTTATATTTATTTGAGCTGAAAAGTGACTGCGTTTACCTGAAATGATGTCTTGCTTGTAGGAAGACACAGAGCCTGGAATTTAACTCCATTTCTGAAGGGAAACACACAGCACAGTTCTCATCCAGGAAACGCACTCTGCTTTAGAGCAAGAAGCACACTGTTACTTTCTAGAGTCTATAATTGAGCCAGAAACTTGAAAGTGTGCTCCGAACAAAAGAACAATGTTTCCTAAACATAGGGACCATTGCTAGTTCAACTCTGCTTCTGAAAGTGATACAAACCACAAGGTATCTATCATCCAATGCTATTTAGTTAAGAGCAAGAAACGTGTGAGCTTCGTAAACGATTTATATTCATTTGAGCTGAAAAGTGACTGCGTTTACCTGAAATGATGTCTTGCTTGTATGAAGACACAGAGCCTGGAATTTAACTCCATTTCTGAAGGGAAACACACAGCACAGTGCTCATCCATGAAACATACTCTGCTTTAGAGCAAGATGCACGCTCTTGCTTTCTAAGAGTCTCCAATACAGCAGGAAACGTGACTGTTGTCAGAACAAAATAATGGTGTTTCCTACAAATATGGACCATATCTAGGTCAACTCTTCATCTGAAACTGATACAAACCACAGTTCCATTAACATGCAATGCTTTCAAGTTAAGAGCGAGAAACGTGTGAGCTTCGTGAACGATGTAGCTTCCTTTGAGCTGAAACGTGGCTGAGTTTACCTGAATAGATGTCTCACATGTAGGAAGACACAGAGCCTGGGATTTAACTCCATTTCTGAAGGGAAACAGACAGCACAGTTCTCATCCATGAAACACACTCTCCTTTAGAGCAAGAAGCATGCTCTTGCTTTCCAGAGACTCTAATAGAGCCAGAAACTTGAGGGTACTCAGAACAAAATAACGGTGTTTCCTACACATACGGACCATTGCTAGTTCAACTCTGCTTCTGAAACTGATACAAACCACAGGTCATCTAACATCCAATGCTTTTCAGTTAAGAGCAAGAAACGTGTGAGCTTCATAAATGATTTATATTTATTTGAGCTGAAAAGTGACTGCGTTTACCTGAAATGATGTCTTGCTTGTAGGAAGAAACAGAGCCTGGAATTTAACTCCATTTCTGAAGGGAAACACACAGCACAGTTCTCATCCATGAAACACACTTTGATTTAGAACAAGAATCACGCTATTGCTTTCTAAGGGTCTCTAATACAGCAGGAAACGTGACTGTTGTCAGAACAAAATAATGGTGTTTCCTACACATATGGACCATATCTAGGTCAACTCTTATTCTGAAAGTGATACAAACCACAAGGTATCTATCATCCAATGCTATTTAGTTAAGAGCAAGAAACGTGTGAGCTTCGTAAACGATTTATATTCATTTGAGCTGAAAAGTGACTGCGTTTACCTGAAATGATGTCTTGCTTGTATGAAGACACAGAGCCTGGAATTTAACTCCATTTCTGAAGTGAAACACACAGCACAGTGCTCATCCATGAAACATACTCTGCTTTAGAGCAAGATGCACGCTCTTGCTTTCTAAGAGTCTCCAATACAGCAGGAAACGTGACTGTGGTCAGAACAAAATAATGGTGTTTCCTACACATATGGACCATATCTAGGTCAACTCTTCTTCTGAAACTGATACAAACCACAGTTCCATTAACATGCAATGCTTTCAAGTTAAGAGCGAGAAACGTGTGAGCTTTGTGAACGATGTAGCTTCCTTTGAGCTGAAACGTGGCTGAGTTTACCTGAAAAGATGTCTCGCATGTAGGAAGACACAGAGCCTGGGATTTAACTCCATTTCTGAAGGGAAACAGACAGCACAGTTCTCATCCATGAAACACACTCTGCTTTAGAGCAAGAAGCATGCTCTTGCTTTCCAGAGACTCTAATAGAGCCAGAAACTTGAGGGTACTCAGAACAAAATAACGGTGTTTCCTACACATACGGACCATTGCTAGTTCAACTCTGCTTCTGAAACTGATACAAACCACAGGTCATCTAACATCCAATGCTTTTCAGTTAAGAGCAATAAACGTGTGACCTTCATAAATGATTTATATTTATTTGAGCTGAAAAGTGACTGCGTTTACCAGAAATGATGTCTTGCTTGTAGGAAGACACATAGCCTGGAATTTAACTCCATTTCTGAAGGGAAACACACAGCACAGTTCTCATCCATGAAACACACTTTGATTTAGAACAAGAATCACGCTATTGCTTTCTAAGGGTCTCTAATACAGCAGGAAACGTGACTGTTGTCAGAACAAAATAATGGTGTTTCCTACACATATGGACCATATCTAGGTCAACTCTTCTTCTGAAACTGATACAAACCACAGTTCCATTAACATGCAATGCTTTCAAGTTAAGAGCGAGAAACGTGTGAGCTTCGTGAACGATGTAGCTTCCTTTGAGCTGAAACGTGGCTGAGTTTACCTGAAAAGATGTCTCGCATGTAGGAAGACACAGAGCCTGGGATTTAACTCCATTTCTGAAGGGAAACAGACAGCACAGTTCTCATCCATGAAACACACTCTGCTTTAGAGCAAGAAGCATGCTCTTGCTTTCCAGAGACTCTAATAGAGCCAGAAACTTGAGGGTACTCAGAACAAAATAACGGTGTTTCCTACACATACGGACCATTGCTAGTTCAACTCTGCTTCTGAAACTGATACAAACCACAGGTCATCTAACATCCAATGCTTTTCAGTTAAAAGCAAGAAACGTGTGAGCTTCATAAATGATTTATATTTATTTGAGCTGAAAAGTGACTGCGTTCACCTGAAATGATGTCTTGCTTGTAGGAAGACACATAGCCTGGAATTTAACTCCATTTCTGAAGGAAACACACAGCACAGTTCTCATCCATGAAACACACTTTGATTTAGAACAAGAATCACGCTATTGCTTTCTAAGGGTCTCTAATACAGCAGGAAACGTGACTGTTGTCAGAACAAAATAATGGTGTTTCCTACACATATGGGCCATATCTAGGTCAACTCTTCTTCTGAAACTGATACAAACCACAGTTCCATTAACATGCAATGCTTTCAAGTTAAGAGCGAGAAACGTGTGAGCTTCGTGAACGATGTATCTTCCTTTGAGCTGAAACGTGGCTGAGTTTACCTGAAAAGATGTCTCGCATGTAGGAAGACACAGAGCCTGGGATTTAACTCCATTTCTGAAGGGAAAAACACAGCACATTTCTCATCCAGGAAACACACTCTGCTTTAGAGCAAGAAGCACGCTGTTGCTTTCTAGAGTCTATAATTGAGCCAGAAACTTGAAAGTGTGCTCAGAACAAAAGAACAATGTTTCCTAAACATAGGGACCATTGCTAGTTCAACTCTGCTTCAGAAAGTGATACAAACCACAAGTCATCTATCATCCAATGCTATTTAGTTAAGAGCAAGAAACGTGTGAGCTTCATAAATGATTTATATTCATTTGAGCTGAAAAGTGACTGCGTTTACCTGAAATGATGTCTTGCCTGTATGAAGACACAGAGCCTGGAATTTAACTCCATTTCTGAAGGGAAACACACAGCACAGTGCTCATCCATGAAACTCACTCTGCTTTAGAGCAAGATGCACGCTCTTGCTTTCTAAGAGTCTCCAATACAGCAGGAAACGTGACTGTTGTCAGAACAAAATAACGGTGTTTCCTACACATATGGACCATATCTAGGTCAACTCTTCTTCTGAAACTGATACAAACCACAGTTCCATTAACATGCAATGCTTTCAAGTTAAGAGCGAGAAACGTGTGAGCTTCGTGAACGATGTAGCTTCCTTTGAGCTGAAATGTGGCTGAGTTTACCTGAAAAGATGTCTCGCATGTAGGAAGACACAGAGCCTGGGATTTAACTCCATTTCTGAAGGGAAACAGACAGCACAGTTCTCATCCATGAAACACACTCTGCTTTAGAGCAAGAAGCATGCTCTTGCTTTCCAGAGACTCTAATAGAGCCAGAAACTTGAGGGTACTCAGAAGAAAATAACGGTGTTTCCTACACATACGGACCATTGCTAGTTCAACTCTGCTTCTGAAACTGATACAAACCACAGGTCATCTAACTTCCAATGGTTTTCAGTTAAGAGCAAGAAACGTGTGAGCTTCATAAATGATTTATATTTATTTGAGCTGAAAAGTGACTGCGTTTACCTGAAATGATGTCTTGCTTGTAGGAAGACACAGAGCCTGGAATTTAACTCCATTTCTGAAGGGAAACACACAGCACAGTTCTCATCCATGAAACACACTTTGATTTAGAACAAGAATCACGCTCTTGCTTTCTAAGGGTCTCTAATACAGCACGAAATGTGAATGTGGTCAGAAAAAAATAACGGTGTTTCCTACACTTACGGACCATAAATAGGTCAACTCTTCTTCTGAAACTGATACAAACCACATTTCGTTTAGCATGGAATGCTTTCCTTTTAAGAGCGAGAATCGTTTGAGCTTCGTGAATGATGTAGCTTCCTTTGAGCTGAAAAGTGACTGAGTTTACCTGAAAAGATGTCTTGCTTGTAGGAAGACACAGAGCCTGGGATTTAACTCCATTTCTGAAGGGAAAAACACAGCACAGTTCTCATCATTGAAACACACTCTGCTTTAGAGCAAGAAGCACGCTCTTACTTTCTAGAGTCTATAATAGAGCCAGAAACTTGGAAGTGTGCTCAGAACAAAAGAACAGTGTTTCCTACACATACGGACCACTGCTAGTTCAACTCTGATTCTGAAACTGATACAAACCACAGGTCATCTAACATCCAATGCTTTTCAGTTAAGAGCAAGAAGCGTGTGAGCTACGTGAACGATGTAGCTTTGTTTGAGCTGAAAGGTGACTGAGTTTATGTGAAACGAAGTCTTGCTTGTAGAAAGATGCAGAGTCTGTGATTTACCTCCATTTCTAAAGGGAAACACACAGCACTGTTCTCACGATGAAACACACTCTGCATATAAGAAGAAGCACGTTCTTGCTTTCTAGAGTCTATTATACAGCAGGAAACGTGAGTGTGCTGAGAAGAAAAGAACTTTGTTTCCTACACATATGGACCATTAGTGGTTCAACTATGCTTCTGAAACTGATACAAACCACAAGTCATCTAACATGCAATGCTTTTCATTGAAGAGCGAGAACCGTGTGATCTTCGTAAACGATATATTCATTTGAGCTGAAAAGTGACTGAGTTTACCTGAAATTATGTCTTCCTTGTAGGAAGACACAGAGCCTGGAATTTAACTCCATTTCTGAAGGGAAACACACAGCACAGTTCTCATCCAAGAAACACACTCTGCTTTAGAGCAAGAAGCACGATCTTGCCTTCTAAGAGTCTCTAATACAGCAGGAAACATGACTGTGGTCAGAAAAAAATAACGGTGTTTCCTACACATACGGACCATATCTAGGTCAACTCTTCTTCTGAAACTGATGCAAACCACAGTTCCATTAACATGCAAGGCTTTCCAGTTAAGAGCGAGAAACGTGTGAGCTTCGTGAACGATGTATCTTCCTTTGAGCTGATAAGTGACTGAGTTAACCTGAAAAGATGTCTTGCTTGTAGCAAGACACAGAGCCTGGGATTTAACTCCATTTCTGAAGGGAAAAACACAGCACAGTTCTCATACATGAAACACACTCTGCTTTAGAGCAAGAAGCACGCTGTTGCTTTCTAGAGTCTATAATTGAGCTCGAAACTTGAAGGTGTGCTCAGAACAAAAGAACAATGTTTCCTAAACATATGGACCATTGCTAGTTCAACTCTGCTTCGGAAAGTGATACAAACCACAAGTCACCTATCATCCAATGCTATTTAGTTAAGAGCAAGAAACGTGTGAGCTTCGTAAACGATTTATATTCATTTGAGCTGAAAAGTGACTGCGTTTACCTGAAATGATGTCTTGCTTGCATGAAGACACAGAGCCTGGAATTTAACTCCATTTCTGAAGGGAAACACACAGCACAGTGCTCAACCATGAAACACACTCTGCTTTAGAGCAAGATGCACGCTCTTGCTTTCTAAGAATCTCCAATACAGCAGGAAACGTGACTGTTGTCAGAACAAAATAATGGTGTTTCCTACACATATGGACCATATCTAGGTCAACTCTTCTTCTGAAACTGATACAAACCACAGTTCCATTAACATGCAATGCTTTCAAGTTAAGAGCGAGAAACGTGTGAGCTTCGTGAACGATGTAGCTTCCTTTGAGCTGAAACGTGGCTGAGTTTACCTGAAAAGATGTCTCGCATGTAGGAAGACACAGAGCCTGGGATTCAACTCCATTTCTGAAGGGAAACACACAGCACTGTTCTCACGATGAAACACACTCTGCATATAAGCAGAAGCACGCTCTTGCTTTTTAGCGTCTCTAATAGAGCAAGAAACATGAGTTTGCTCAGAAAAAAAGAACGGTGTTTCCTACACATACGGACCATTGCTAGTTCAACTCTGCTTCTGAAACTGATACAAACCACAAGTCATCTAACATCCAATGCTTTTCAGTGAAAAGCGAGAAACGTGTGACCTTCGTAAACGATTTATATTCATTTGAGCTGAAAAGTGAGTGTGTTTTCCTGAAAAGATGTCTTGCTTGTAGGAAGACACAGAGCCTGGGATTTAACTCCATTTCAGAAGGGAAAAACACAGCACAGTTCTCATCCATGAAACACACTCTGCTGTAGAGCAATAAGCACGGTGTTGCTTTCTAGAGTCCATAATAGAGCCAGAAACTTGAATGTGTCCTCAGAACAAAAGAATTGTGTTTCCTACACATACGGACCATTGCTAGTTCAACTCTGCTTCTGAAACTGATACAAACCACAATTCATCTAACATTGAATGCTTATTAGTTAAGAGCGAGAAACGTGTGAGCTTCGTAAAAGATTTATATTCTTTTGAGCTGAAAAGTGACTGCGTTTACCTGAAAAGATGTCTTGCTTGTAGGAAGACACAGAGCCTGGGATTTAACTCCTTTTCTGAAGGGAAACACACAGCACAGTTCTCATCCATGAAACAAACTCTGCTTTAGAGCAAGTAGTGTGCTCTTGCTTTCCAGAGTCTCCAATATAGCCAGAAACTTGAGGGTACTCAGAAAAAAATAACAGTGTTTCCTACACATATGGACCATTGCTAGTTCAACTCTGCTTCTGAAACTGATACAATCCACAGGTCCTCTAACATCCAGTGCTTTACAGTTAAGAGCAAGAAACGTGTGAGCTACGTGAACGATGTAGTTTTGTTTGAGCTGAAAGATGACTGAGTTTACGTGAAACGAATTCTTGCTTGTAGGATGATGCAGAGCCTGTGATTTAACTCCATTTCTGAAGGGAAACACACAGCACTGTTCTCACGATGAAACACACTCTGCATATAAGAAGAAGCACGCTCTTGCTTTCTAGCATCTCTAATAGAGCAGGAAACATGAGTTTGCTCAGAAAAAAAGAACGGTGTTTCCTACACATACGGACCATTGCTAGTTCAACTCTGCTTCTGAAACTGATACAAACCACAAGTAATCTAACATCCAATGTTTTTCAGTGAAGAGCGAGAAACGTGTGATCTTCGTAAAAGATTTATATTCATTTGAGCTGAAAAGTGACTGCGTTTACCTGAAAAGATGTCTTGCTTGTAGCAAGACACAGAGCCTGGGATTTAACTCCATTTCTGAAGGGAAAAACACAGCACAGTTCTCATCCATGAAACACACTCTGCTTTAGAGCAAGAAGCACGCTGTTGCTTTCTAGAGTCTATAAATGAGCCAGAAACTTGAAAGTGTGCTCAGAACAAAAGAACAGTGTTTCCTACACATACGGACCATTGCTGGTTCAATTCTGCTTCAGAATGTGATACAAACCACAAGTCATCTATCATCCAATGCTATTTAGTTAAGAGCAAGAAACGTGTGAGCTTCGTAAACGATTTATATTCATTTGAGCTGAAAAGTGACTGTGTTTACATGAAACGATGTCTTGCTTGTATGAAGACACAGAGCCTGGAATTTAACTCCATTTCTGAAGGGAAACACACAGCACAGTTCTCATCCGTGAAACACACTCTGCTTTAGAGCAAGATGCACGCGTTTGCTTTCTAAGAGTCTCTAATACAGCAGGAAACGTGACTGTTGTCAGAATAAAATAATGGTGTTTCCTACACATATGGACCATATCAAGCTCAACTCTTCTTCTGAAACTGATACAATCCACAGTTCCTCTAACATGCAATGCTTTCCAGTTAAGAACGAGAAACCTGTGAGCTTTGTGAACAATGTAGCTTCCTTTGAGTTTAAAAGTGACTGAGTTTACCTGAAAAGATGTCTTGCTTGTAGGAAGACACAGAGCCTGGGATTTAACTCCATTTCAGAAGGGAAACACACAGCACAGTTCTCATCCATGAAACACATTCTGATTTAGAGCAAGAAGCATGCTCTTGCATTCTAGAGTCTATAATAGAGCCAGAAACTTGAAAGTGTGCTCAGAACAAAAAAACGGTGTTTCCTACACATACGGACCATTGCTAGTTCAACTCTGCTTCTGAAACTGATACAAACCACAGGTCATCTAACATTCAATGCTTTTCAGTTAAGAACAAGAAACGCGTGAGCTTCATAAATGATTTATATTTATTGAGCCGAAAAGTGACTGCGTTTACCTGAAATGAAGTCTTGCTTGTAAGAAGACACAGAGCCTGGGATTTAACTCCATTTGTGAAGGGAAACACACAGCACAGTTCTCATCCATTAAACACACACTGCTTTAGAGCAAGAAGCACGCTCTTGCTTTCTAAGGGTCTCTAATACAGCAGGAAACTTGAATGTGTTCAGAACAAAATAACGGTGTTTCCTATACTTACGGACCAACCTAGGTCAACTCTTCTTCTGAAACTGATACAAACCACAGTTCCATTTACATGGAATGCTTTCCTGTTAAGAGCGAGAAATGTTTGAGCTTCGTGAATGATGTAGCTTCCTTTGAGCTGAAAAGTGACTGAGTTTACCTGAAAAGATGTCTTGCTTGTAGGAAGACACAGAGTCTGGGATTTAACTCCATTTCTGAAGGGAAAAACACAGAACAGTTCTCATCCATGAAACACACTCTGCTTTAGAGCAAGAAGCACGCTGTTGCTTTCTAGAGTCTGTAATTGAGCCAGAAACTTGAAAGTGTGCTCAGAACAAAAGAACGATGTTTCCTAAACATAGGGACCATTGCTAGTTCAACTCTGCTTTGGAAAGTGATACAAACCACAAGTCATCTATCATCCAATGCTATTTAGTTAAGAGCAAGAAATGTTTGAGCTTCGTGAATGATGTAGCTTCCTTTGAGCTGAAAAGTGACTGAGTTTACCTGAAAAGATGTCTTGCTTGTACGAAGACACTGAGCCTGGAATTTAACTCCATTTCTGATGGGAAACACACAGCACAGTTCTCATCCATGAAACACACTCTGCTTTAGAGCAAGAAGCACGCTGTTGCTTTCTAGAGTCTGTAATTGAGCCAGAAACTTGAAAGTGTGCTCAGAACAAAAGAACGATGTTTCCTAAACATAGGGACCATTGCTAGTTCAACTCTGCTTCGGAAAGTGATACAAACCACAAGTCATCTATCATCCAATGCTATTTAGTTAAGAGCAAGAAACGTGTGAGCTTCATAAACGATTTATATTCATTTGAGCTGAAAAGTGACTGTGTTTACCTGAAACGATGTCTTGCTTGTACGAAGACACTGAGCCTGGAATTTAACTCCATTTCTGATGGGAAACACACAGCACAGTTCTCATCCATGAAACACACTCTGATTTAGAGCAAGAAGCACGCTCTTGCTTTCTAAGAGTCTCTAATACAGCAGGAAACGTGACTGTGGTCAGAACAAAATAACGGTGTTTCCTACACATACAGACCATATCTAGGTCAACTCTTCTTCTGAAACTGATACAAACCACAGTTCCATTAACATGCAATGCTTTCCATTTAAGAGCGAGAAATGTGTGATCTTCGTGAATGATTTAGATTCCTTTGAGCTGAAAAGTGACTGAGTTTACCTGAAAAGATGTCTTGCTTGTAGGAAGACACAGAGCCTGGGATTTAACTCCATTTCTGAAGGGAAAAACACAGCACAGTTCTCATCCATGAAACACACTCTGCTTTAGAGCAAGAAGCACGATCTTGCTTTCTAGAGTATATAATAGAGCCAGAAACTTGGAAGTGTGCTCAGAACAAAAGAACAGTGTTTCCTACACATACGGACCACTGCTAGTTCAACTCTGATTCTGAAACTGATACAAACCACAGTTCCTCTTACATCCAATGCTTTCCAGTTAAGATCGAGAAACGTGTGAGCTTCGTGAATGATGTAGCTTCCTTTGAGCATAAAAGTGACTGAGTTTACCTGAAAAGATGTCTTGCTTGTAGGAAGACACTGAGCCTGGGATTTATCTCCATTTCTGAAGGGAAACACACAGCACAGATCTCTTCCATGAAACACACTCTGCTTTAGAGCACGAAGCATGCTCTTGCTTTCTAGATTCTCTAATAGAGCCAGAAAATTGAGGGTACTCTGAACAAAAGAACGGTGTTTCCTACACATGCGGACCATTGCTAGTTCAACTATGCTTCTGAAACTGATACAAACCACATGTGCACTAAAATCCAAGGCTTTACAGTTAAGACCAAGAAGCGTGTGAGCTACGTGAACGATGTAGCTTTGTTTGAACCGAAATGTGACTGAGTTTACATGAAATGAAATCTTACTGGTAGAAAGATGCTGAGCCTGTGATTTAACTCCATTTCTGAAGGAAACACACAGCAATGTTCTCACGATGAAACACACTCTGCATATAAGAAGAAGCACGTTCTTGCTTTCTAGAGTCTCTAATAGAGCAGGAAACGTGAGTGCGCTCAGAACAAAAGAACGATGTTTCCTACACATACGGACCATTGGTGCTTCAACTTTGCTTCTGAAACTGATACAAACCATAAGTCATCTAACATCCAATGCTTTTCATTGAAGAGCGAGAACCGTGTGATCTTCGTAAACGATTTATATTCGTTTGAGCTGAAAAGTGACTGTGTTTACCTGAAATGATGTCTTGCTTTTAGGAATGCACAGAGCCTGGAATTTAACTCCATTTCTGAAGGGAAACACACAGCACAGTTCTCATCCATGAAACACACTCTGCTTTAGAGCAAGAAGCACGATCTTGCCTTCTAAGAGTCTCTAATACAGCACGAAACGTGACTGTGGTCACAACAAAATAACGGTGTTTTCTACACATACGGACCATATCTAGGTCTACTCTTCTTCTGAAACTGATGCAAACTACAGTTCCATTAACATGCAATGCTTTCCATTTAAGAGCGAGAAATGTGTGATCTTCGTGAATGATTTAGATTCCTTTGAGCTGAAAAGTGACTGAGTTTACCTGAAAAGATGTCTTGCTTGTAGGAAGACACAGAGCCTGGGATTTAACTCCATTTCTGAAGGGAAAAACACAGCACAGTTCTCATCCATGAAACACACTCTGCTTTAGAGCAAGAAGCACGCTCTTGCTTTCTAGAGTATATAATAGAGCCAGAAACTTGGAAGTGTGCTCAGAACAAAAGAACAGTGTTTCCTACACATACGGACCACTGCTAGTTCAACTCTGATTCTGAAACTGATACAAACCACAGTTCCTCTTACATCCAATGCTTTCCAGTTAAGATCGAGAAACGTGTGAGCTTCGTGAATGATGTAGCTTCCTTTGAGCTTAAAAGTGACTGAGTTTACCTGAAAAGATGTCTTGCTTGTAGGAAGACACAGAGCCTGGGATTTAACACCATTTCTGAAGGGAAACACACAGTACAGATCTCAACCATGAAACACAATCTACTTTAGGGCACGAAGCATGCTCTTGCTTTCTAGAGTCTCTGATAGAGCCAGAAACTTGAATGTACTCTGAACAAAAGAACGATGTTTCCAACACATACGGACCATTGCTAGTTCAACTCTCCTTCTGAAACTGATATAAACCACAGGTCCTCTAACATCCAATGCTTTACAGTTAAGTGCAAGAAACCTGTGAGCTATGTGAACGATGTAGCTTTGTTAGATTGCAAGGTGACTGAGTTTACGTGAAACGAATTCTTATTTGTAGGAAGATACAGAGCCTGTTATTTAACTCCATTTCTGAAGGGAAACACACAGTACAGTTCTCATCCAAGAAACACACTCTGCTTTAGAGCAAGAAGCACGCTCTTGCTTTCTAAGAGTCTCTAATAGAGCGGGAAACGTGACTGTGGTCAGAACAAAATAACGGTGTTTCTTACACAAGGACCATATCTCTAGGTCAACACTCCTTCTGAAACTGATACAAACCACAGTTCCATTAACATACAATGCTTTCAAGTTAAGAGCGAGAAACGTGTGAGCTTCGTGAACGATGTAGCTTCCTTTGAGCTGAAAAGAGACTGAGTTTACCTGAAAAGATGTCTTGCTTGTAGGAAGACACTGAGCCTGGTATTTAACTTCATTTCTGAAGGGAAACACACAGTACAGTTCTCATCCATGAAACACACTCTGCTTTAGAGCAAGAAGCATGCTCTTGCTTTCCAGAGACTCTAATAGAGCCAGAAACTTGAGGGTACTCAGAACAAAATAACGGTTGTTTCCTACACATACGGACCATTGCTAGTTCAACTCTGCTTCTGAAACTGATACAAACCACAGGTCCTCTAACATCCAATGCTTTAATGTTAAGAGCAATAAAAATGTGAGCTACGTGAACGATGTAGCTTTGTTCGTGCTGAAAGGTGACTGAGTTTACGTGAAACGAACTCTTGCTTGTAGGAAGATATAGAGCCTGTGATTTAACTCCATTTCTGAAGGGAAACACACAGCACAGTTCTCACGGTGAAACACACTCTGCTTTAGAGCAAGAAGCACGCTCTTGCTTTCTAGAGTCTGTAATAGAGCAGGAAACGTGAGTGTGCTCAGAACAAAATAACGGTGTTTCCTACAAATACGGACCACATCTAGGTCAGCTCTTCTTCTGAAACTGATACAAACCACAGTTCCTCTAACAAGCAATGCTTTCCAGTTAAAACCGAGAAACGTGTGAGCTTCTTGAATGATGTAGCTTCCTTTGAGCTGAAAAGAGACTGAGTTTACCTGAAACGATGTCTTGCATGTAGGAAGACACAGAGCCTGGTATTCAACTCCATTTCTGAAGGGAAACACACAGTACATTTCTCATCCATGAAACACACTCTGCTTTAGAGCAAGAAGCATGCTCTTGCTTTCCAGAGTCTCTAATAGAGCCAAAAATTTGAGGGTATTCAGAACAAAATAACGGTGTTTCCTACACATACGGACCATTGCTATTTCAACTCTGCTTCTGAAACTGATACAAACCACAGGTCCTCTAACATCCAATGCTTTACAGTTAAGAGCAAGAAATGTGTGAGCTATGTGAACGATGTAGCTTTGTTTGAGCAGAAATGTGACTGAGTTTACATGAAATGTAGTCTTGCTTGTAGAAAGATTCAGAACCTGTGATTTAACTCCAATTCTGAAGGGCAACAAACTGCACAGTTCTCATCCATGAAACACACTCTGCTTTAGAGCAAGAAGCACGCTCTTGCTTTCTAAGTGTCTCTAATACAGCAGGAAAAGTGACTGTGGTCAGAAAAAATTAATGGTGTTTCCTACACATACAGACCATACCTAGGTTAACTCTTCTACTGAAACTGATACAAACCACAGATTCATTTACATGCAATGCTTTCCAGTTAAGAGCGAGAAACGTTTGAGCTTCATGAACGATGTAGCTTCCATTGAGCTGAAAAGTGACTGAGTTTACCTGAAAAGATATCTTGCTTGTAGAAAGACACAGAGCCTGGGATTTAACTCCAATTCTGAAGGGCAACACACTGCACAGTTCTCTTCCATGAAACACACTCTGTTTTAGAGCAAGAAGCACGCTATTGCTTTCTAAGAGTCTCTAATACAGCAGGAAACGTGACTGTGGTCAGAACAAAATAACGGTGTTTCCTACACATAAGGACCATATCTAGGTCAACTCTTCTTCTGATACTTATACTAATCCCAGGTCCTCTAACATCCAATGCTTTTCAGTTAAGAGCGAGAAACGTGAGAGCTTCGTAAACGATATATATTCATTTGAGCTGAAAAGTGACTGCGTTTACCTGAAATGATTTCTTGCTTGTAGGAAGACACAGAGCCTGGAATTTAACTCCATTTCCGAAGGGAAACCAACAGCACAGTTGTCATCCATGAATCACACGGTGCCTTAGAGCCAGAAGCATGCTCTTGCTTTCTAGAGCCTATAATATAGCAAGAATCATGAGTGTGCTCAGAACAAAAAATGGTGTTTCCTTCACATACGGATCATATCTAGTTTACTCTGCTTCTGAAACTGATAAAAACCACAGTTCCTCTAACATGCAATGCTTTCCAGTTACGAACAAGAAACGTCTGAGCTTTGGGAACAATGTAGCTTTCTTTGAGCTGAAAAGTGACTGAGTTTACCTGAAAAGATTTCTTGCTTGTATGAAGCCACAGAGCCTGGGCTTTAAATCCATTACTAAGGGAAAAACACAGCACAGTTCACATCCATGAAACACACTCTGCTTTGAGCAAGAAGCACGCTCTTGCTTTCTAGACTCTCTCATAGAGCCAGAAAATTGAGGGTAATCAGAACAAAAGAACGGTGATTCCTACACATATGGAGTATTGCTAGTTCAACTCTGCTACTGAAACTGATAAAAACCACAGGTCCTCTAACATCCAATGCTTTTCAGTTAAGAGCGAGAAACGTGTGAGCTTCGTGAATGATGTAGCATTATTTGAGCTGAAAGGTGACTGAGTTTACCTGAGACGAAGTCTTGCTTGTAGGAAGAGAGGAGCCTGGGATTTACCTCCATTGCAGAAGGGAAACACTCAGCACAGTTGTCATCCGTGAAACAACTCTGCTTTAGAGCAAGAAGCACACTCTTTCTTTCTAGAGTCTCTAATACAGCAGGAAATGTGATTGTGCTCAGAACAAAAGAACGGTGTTTCCTACATGTACAGACCATATCTAGTTCAACTCTGCCTCTGAAACTTATACAAACCACAGGTCGTCTAACATCCAATGCTTTTGATTAAGAACGAGAAACGTGTGAGCTTCATCAATGATTTATATTTGTTTGAGCTAAAAGTGACTGTGTTTACTTGAAATGATGTCTTTTTGTAGGAAGACACAGCACCTGGGATTTAACTCCATTTCTGAAGAGAAACACACAGCATAGTTGTCATCCATGAAACACACTCTGCTTTAGAGCAAGAAGCATGCTCTTGCTTTCTAGAGTCTCTAATAAATCAGGAAACGTGAGTGTGGTCAGACCAAAGGACCGGTGTTTACTTCACATACAGACCAAATCTAGTTAAACTCTTCTTCTGAAACTGATACAAACCACAGTTCCTGTAACATGTAATGCTTTCCAGTTAAGAACGAGAAACGTGTGAGCTTCGTGAACAATGTAGCTTTGTTTTGACCTGAAAAGTTACTGAGTTTACATGAAACGAAGTCATGCTTGTAGGAAGACACAGAGCCTGGGATTTAACTCCATTTATTTAGGGAAACACACAGCACAATTGTCAACCATGAAACACACTCTGCTTTAGAGAAAGAAGCACACTCTTGCTTTCTAAAGTCTCTAATAAAGCAAGAAACATGAGTGTGCTCAGAAAAATAGAATGCTGTTTCCTACACATATGGACCATATCTCGTTCAACTCTTCTTCTGAAACTGATAGAAACCACAGGTCCTCTAACATCCAATGGTTTTCAATTAAGAGCGATTAACATGTGAGCTTCATGAATGATTTATATTTGTTTGAGCTAAAAGTGACTGCATTTACCTGAAATGATGTCTTTTTGTAGGAAGACACAGAGCCTGTGATTTAACTTCATTTCTGAAAGTGAAACACATAGCACATTTGTCATCCATGAAACACACTCTGCTTTACAGCAAGATGCACACTCTTGCTTTATTGAGTCTCTAATAAAGCAGGAAACATGAGTGTGCTCACAACAAAAGAACGGTGTTTGCTACACATACGGACCATATCTAGTTCAACTCTGCTTCTGAATCTGATACAAACCACAGTTCCTGTAACATCCAATGCTTTCCAGTTAAGAATGAGAAACGTCTGAGCTTCGTGAACGATGTAGCTTCCTTTGAGCTGAAAAGTGACTGAGTTTACCTGAAATGATGTCTTGCTTGTAGGAACACACAGAGCCTGGGATTTAACTCCATTACTGAAGGGAAACACAGAGCACAGTTCTCATCCATCAAACACACTTTCCTTTAGAGCAGGGAGCCCGCTCTTGCTTTATAGAGTGTCTAATAGAGCCAGAAACTTGAGTGTGCTCAGAACAAAGAACGGTGTTTCCTACACCTACAGAGCATATCTATTTCAACTCTGCTCCTGAAACCGATACAAAACACAAGTCCTCTAATATCCAATGCTTTACATTTAAGATCGAGAAAAGTGTTAGCTACGTAAACGATGTAGTTTATATGAGCTGAAACGTGAGTGAGGTTTCATGAAACGAACTCATGCTTCTAGGAAGACACAGAGCATTGGATTTAACTCCTTTTCTGAAGGGAAACACACTGCACAGTTCTCATCCATGAAACTCATTCTGCTTTAGAGCAAGAAGCACACTCTTGCTTTCTGGAGTCTCTAATACAGCAGGTAAAGTGAGTGTGCTCAGAAAAAACGAACTGTGTCCTACATATACGGACCATTGCTAGTTCAACTCTGCTTCTGAAACTGATACAAACCACAGGACATCTAACATCCAATGCTTTTCATTTACGAGCGTGAAATGTGTGAGCTTCGTGAATGATTTATATTCGTTTGAGCTAAAAGTGACTGCGTTTACCTGAAATGATGTCTTGCTGTAGGAAGATACAGAGCCTTGGATTTAATTCCATTTCGGAAGAGAAACACACAGCACAGTTCTCATCCATGAAACATACTCTGCTTTAGAGCAAGAAGCACACTCTTGCTTTCTAGAGTCTCTAATAAAGCAGGAAACATGAGTGTGCTCAGAATAAAAAAACGGTGTTTCCTACACATACGGACCATATGTAGTTCAACTCTGCTTCTGAAACTGATACAAACCACAGGTCCTCTAACATCCAAAGCTTTTCAGTTAAGGACGACAATCGTGTGAGCTTCGTGAACGATGTAGCTAGATTTGAGCTGAAAATTGACTGAGTTTACCTGAAACGAAGTCATGCTTGTAGGAAGATACAGAGGCTGTGATTAAACTCCATTTCTGAAGGGAAACACACAGTGCAGTTCTCATCCCTGAAACACATTCTGCTTATAGCTAGAAGCACGCTCTTGCTTTTTGGAGTCTCTAATACAGCAGGTAAATTGAGTGTGGTCAGAACAAAGAACGGTTTTTCCTACACATACAGACCATATCTAGTTCAACTCTACTTCTGAAACTGATACAAACCACAGGTCCTCTAACATCCAATGCTTTTCATTTAAGTGGCAGAAACCTGTGAGCTACTTGAACGATGTAGTTTTGTTTGAGCTGAAAAGTTACTGAGTTTACATGAAAAGAAGTCATGCTTTTGGAATTTACAGAGCCTGTGATTTAACTCTATTTCTGAAGGGAAACACACATCACAGTTCTTATCCATGTAACACACTCTGCTTATAGCAATAAGCACGCTCTTGCTTTCTAGAGTCTCTAATACAGCAGGTAAAGTGAGTGTAGTCAGAACAACAGAACGGTGTTTCCTAAAAATACGTTCCATATCTAGTTCAACTCTGCTTCTGAAACTGATTACAAACCACAGGTCCTCTAACATCCAATTCTTTTCTGTTAAGAGCGAGAAACGTGTGAGCTACGTTAACGTTGTAGCTTTGTTTGAGCTGAAAGGTGAATCAGTTTATCTTAAACGAAATCTTGCTTGTAGGAAGACACAGATCATGGGATTTAACTCCATTTCTGAAGGGAAACACACAGCACAGTTCTCATTCATGAAACACAGTCGGCTTTAGAGCAAGAAGCAAACCCTTGCTTTCTAGAGTCTTATACAGCATGAAACGTGAGTGTGCTCAGAACAAAGAACGGTGTTTCCTACACATACAGACCATGTCTAGTTCAACTCTGCTTCTGAAACTGATACAAACCACAGGTCCTCTAACATCCAATGCTTTTCAGTTAAGACCCAGAAACGTGTGAGATACGTGAATGATTTATATTTGTTTGAGCTAAATGTGACTGCGTTTACCTGAAAAGATATCTTTTTGTAGGAAGACACAGAGCCTGGGATTTAACTCCATTTCTGAAGGGGAACACTCAGCACAGTTGTCATCCATGAAACACACTCTGATTTAGAGCAAGATGCACGCTATTGCTTTCTGGGGCTCTAATAAAGCAGGAAACATGAGTGTGCTCAGAACAAAAGAACGGTGTTTCCTACATATACGGACCATATCTAGTTCAACTCTTCCTCTGAAACTGAAACA
Organism: Onychomys leucogaster; assembly: GCA_949786385.1. Lineage (NCBI taxonomy): Eukaryota > Metazoa > Chordata > Mammalia > Rodentia > Cricetidae > Onychomys > Onychomys leucogaster. The sequence continues at coordinate 25,931 of CATKUP010000009.1, read as the reverse complement.
AACCACAGTTCCTGTAACATGCAATGATTTCCAGTTAAGAACAAGAATCGTGTGAGCTTCGTGAACAATATAGCTTCCTTTGAGCTGAAAAGTGAATGAGTTTACCTGAAAAGATGTCTTGCTTGTAGGAAGACACAGAGCCTGGGATTTACCTCCATTTCTGAAGGGAAACACACAGCACAGTTCTCATCCATGAAACACACTCTGCTTTAGAGCAAGAAGCATGCTCTTGCTTTCTAGATTCTCTAATAGAGCCAGAAACTTGAGTGTGCTCAGAACAAAGAACGGTGTATCCTACACATACAGACCATATCTAGTTCAACTCTGCTTTTGAAATTGATTCAAACCACAGTTCTTCTAACATCCAAAGCTTTTCAGTTAAGAGCGATAAACATGTGAGCTTCGTGAACGATGTAGCTTTGTTTGAGCTGAAAGGTGACTGAGTTTACCTGAAATGAAGTCTTGCTTGTAGGAAGACACAGAGCCTGGTATTTAACTCCATTTCAGAAGGGAAACACACAGCACAGTTGTCATCCATGTAACACACTCTGCTTTAGAGCAAGAAGCACGCTCTTGCTTTCTAGAGTCTCTAAAACAGAAGGAAACATGAGTGTGCTCAGACCAACAGAACTGTGTTTCCTACACATACCAACCACATCTAGTTCAACTCTGCTTCTGAAACTGATACAAACCACAGGTCGTCTAACATCCAATGCTTTTCAGTTAATAGCGAGAAACGTGTGAGCTCTGTGAATGATGTAGCTTCCTTTGAGCTCAAAAGTTACTGTGTTTTCTTGAAACGAAATCTTGCTCATAGGAAGACACAGCACCTGGGATTTAACTCCATTTCTGAGGGAAACGCACAGCACAGTTCTCATCCATGAAACACACTCTGCTTTAGAACAAGAAGTATGCTCTTGCTTTCTAGAGTCTCTAAAACAGAAGGAAACATCACTGTGCTCTGACAAAAAGAACTGTGTTTCCTACACATTCGGACCATATCTAGTACAACTATGCTTCTGAAACTGATGCAAACTACAGATCCTCTCACATCCAATGCTTTCCATTTAAGAGTGAGAAATGTGTAACCTCCACGAACTATGTAGGTTCCTTGGAGCTGAAAATTTACTGGATTTACCTGAACCGAAATCTTGCTTGTAGGAAGACACTGAGCATATGATTTAACTCCATTTCTGAGGGAAACACATAGCACAGTTCTCATTCATGACTCAGAGTGTGCTTTAGAGCAAGAACCAAGCTCTTCCTTTCTAGAGTCTCTTATACAGCAGGAAAAGTGATTATGCTCAGAAAAAAGAACGGTGTTCCCTACATATACGGACCATATCTAGTTCAACTCTTCTTCTGAAACTGATACAAACCACAGGTCCTCTAACATCCAATGCTTGTCAGTTAAGAAGAGAAACATGTGAGCTTCTTGATCAATGTAGGACCTTTGAGTTGAAAAGTGACTACCCTTACCTGAAAGGAAGTCTTGCTTGTAGGAAGACACAGAGCCTGGGATTTAACTGCATTTCTGATGGGAAACACACAGCACAGTTCTCATCCATGTAACACACTATGCTTTAGAGCAAGAAGCATGCTCTTGCTTTCTCGAGTCTCTAAAAAAGATGGAAACATGAGTTTGCTCAGACCAAAAGAACTGTTTTTCCTACACATTCGGATCATATCTAGTACCACTCTGCTACTGATACTGATACAAACCATAGGTCTTCTATCATCCAATGCTTTTCAGTTAATAGCGAGAAACGTGTGAGCTCTTTGAATGATGTAGCTACCTTTGAGCTGAAAAGTTACTGTGTTTACCTGAAACGAAATCTTGCTTGTAGGAAGACACAGCTCCTAGGATTTAACTCCATTTCTGAGGGAAACACACAGCACAGTTCTCGACCATGAAACACACTCTGCTTTAGAGCAAGATCCAAGCTCTTGCTTTCTAGAGTCTCTAATACAGCAGGAAACATGAGTGTGCTCAGAAAAAAAGAAAGGTGTTTCCCACATATACGGTCCATATCTAGTTCAACTCTGCTTCTGAAACTGATAAAAACCACAGGCCCTCTAACATCCAAAGCTTTCAGTCAAGGGCGACAAACGTGTGAGCTTTGTGAACGATGTAGCTACTTTGAGCTGAAAAGTGACTGAGTTTACCTGAAACGAAGACTTGCTTGTAGGAAGATACACAGCCTGGGATTTAACTCCATTTCTGAAGGGAAACACACATCACAGTTCTCATACATGAAACACACTCTTCTTTAGAGCAATAAGCACGCTCTTGCATTCTAGAGTCTCTAATACAGCAGGAAACATGAGTGTACTCAGAACAAAAGAACGGTATTTCCTACATATACCAACCATATATAGTTCCACTCTGCTTCTGAAAATGATACAAACCACAGGTCCTCTAACATCCAATGCGTGTCAGTTAAGAAGAGTAATGTGTGAGATTCGTGATCAATGTAGGTCCTTTGAGCTGAAAAGTAACTACACTTACCTGAAACGAAGTCTTGCTTGTAGGAAGATACAGAGCCTGGGATTTAACTGCATTTCTGAAGGGAAACACACAACACAGTTCTCATCCATAAAACACCCAATGCTTTAGAGCACGAAGCACCCTCTTGCATTCTAGAGTCTCTAATACAACAGGAAACGTGAGTGTACTCAGAACAAAAGAATGGTGTTTCCTACACATATGGACCATATCTAGTTCAACTCTGCTTCTGAAAATGATATAAAACAAAGGTCCTCTAACATCCAATGCGTGTCAGCTAGAAGTGAAATGTGTGAGATTCGTGATCAATGTAGCCCATTTGACGTGAAAAGTGACTATACTTTTCCTGAAACGAAGTCTTGCTTGTAGGAAGACACAGAGCCTGGGATTTAACTGCATTTCTGAAGGGAAACACACAGCACAGTTCTCATCCATAAAACACACTCTGCTTTTTACCAGGAAGTATGCTCTTGCTTTCTTGAATCTCTAAAATAGAAGGAAACATGAGTGTGCTCTGACAAAAAGAACTGTGTTTCCTAAACATTCAGACCATATCTAGTACAACTCTGCCTCTGAAACTGATACAACCCATAGGACCTCTAATATTCAATGCTTTTCAGTTCAGAGCAAGAACCATGAGAGCTCTGTGAATGATGTAGTTTCCTTTGACCTGAAAAGTTACTGCCTTTACCAGAAATGAATTCTGGCTTGTATGAGGACACAAAGCCTGGGATTGAACTCCAATTCTGAGGGAAACAAAAAGCACAGTTCTCATCCATGAACCACACTCTGATTTAGAGCAAGAAGCATGCTCTTGCTTTCTAGAGTCTCTAATACGGCAGGAAATGTGAGAGTGCTCAGAAAAAAAGACGGTGTTTCCTACACATCCGGTCCATATCTAGTTCAAATCTGCTTCTGAAACTGATACAAACCACAGGTCCTCTAACATCCAAGGCTTGTCAGTTCAGAAGAGAAATGTGTGAGCTTCGCGAACGATGCAGGTCCTTTGAGCAGAAAAGTGACTTACCTGAAATGAAGTATCGCTTGTAGGAAGACATTGAGCCGGGGATTTAACTCCATTTCTGAAGGGAAACACACATCACAGTTCTCATACATGAAACACACTCTGCTTTAGAGCAATAAGCACGCTCTTGCATTCTATAGTCTCTAATATTTCTGGAAACATGAGTGTACTCAGAACAAAATAAAGGTGTTTCCTACACATACCAACCATATCTAGTTCAACTCTACTTCTGAAACTGATACAAACCACAGGTCCTCTAACATCCAATGCGTGTCAGTTAAGAAGAGAAATGTGTGAGATTCGTGATCAATGTAGCTCCTTTGAGGTGAAAAGTGAATACACTTACCTGAAATGAATTCTTCCTTGCAGGAAGACACAGAACCTGGGATTTAACTGCATTTCTGAAGGGAAACACACAGCACAGTTTTCATTCATGAAACACACTACGCTTTAGAGCAAGAAGCACGCTCTTGCTTTCTCGAGTCTCTAAAAAAGATGGAAACATGAGATTGCTGAGACCAAAAGAACTGTGTTTCCTACACATTCGGATCATATCTAGTACCACTCTGCTTCTGAAACTGATACAAACCATAGGTCCTCTCTCATCCAATGCTTTTCAGTTAATAGCGAGAAACTTGTGAGCTCTGTGAATGATGTAGTTTCCTTTGAGCTGAAAAGTTACTGCCTTTACCAGAACTGAATTCTTGCTTGTATGAAGACACAGAGCCTGGGATTGAACCCCATTTCTGAGGGAAACACAAAGCACAGTTCTCATCTATGAACCACACTCTGCTTTAGAGCAAGAAGCATGCTCTTGCTTTCTAGAGTCTCTAATACAGCAGGAAACGTTATTGTGCTCAGAAAAAAGACGGTGTTTCCTACACATCCAGACTATATCTAGTTCAAATCTGATTCTGAAACTGATACAAACCACAGGTCCTCTAACATCCAATGCGTGTCAGTTAAGAAGAGAAATGTGTGAGATTCGTGATCAATGTAGGTCCTTTGAGCCGAAAAGTTTCTACCCTTACCTGAAACGAAGTCTTGTTTGTAGGAAGATACAGAGCCTGGGATTTAACTCCATTTCAGAAGGGAAACACACAGCACAGTTCTCATCCATGAAACACATTCTGATTTAGAGCAAGAAGCATGCTCTTGCATTCTAGAGTCTATAATAGAGCCAGAAACTTGAAAGTGTGCTCAGAACAAAAAAACGGTGTTTCCTACACATACGGACCATTGCTAGTTCAACTCTGCTTCTGAAACTGATACAAACCACAGGTCATCTAACATTCAATGCTTTTCAGTTAAGAACAAGAAACGCGTGAGCTTCATAAATGATTTATATTTATTTGAGCCGAAAAGTGACTGCGTTTACCTGAAATGAAGTCTTGCTTGTAAGAAGACACAGAGCCTGGGATTTAACTCCATTTGTGAAGGGAAACACACAGCACAGTTCTCATCCATTAAACACACACTGCTTTAGAGCAAGAAGCACGCTCTTGCTTTCTAAGGGTCTCTAATACAGCAGGAAACGTGAATGTGTTCAGAACAAAATAACGGTGTTTCCTATACTTACGGACCAACCTAGGTCAACTCTTCTTCTGAAACTGATACAAACCACAGTTCCATTTACATGGAATGCTTTCCTGTTAAGAGCGAGAAATGTTTGAGCTTCGTGAATGATGTAGCTTCCTTTGAGCTGAAAAGTGACTGAGTTTACCTGAAAAGATGTCTTGCTTGTAGGAAGACACAGAGTCTGGGATTTAACTCCATTTCTGAAGGGAAAAACACAGAACAGTTCTCATCCATGAAACACACTCTGCTTTAGAGCAAGAAGCACGCTGTTGCTTTCTAGAGTCTGTAATTGAGCCAGAAACTTGAAAGTGTGCTCAGAACAAAAGAACGATGTTTCCTAAACATAGGGACCATTGCTAGTTCAACTCTGCTTTGGAAAGTGATACAAACCACAAGTCATCTATCATCCAATGCTATTTAGTTAAGAGCAAGAAATGTTTGAGCTTCGTGAATGATGTAGCTTCCTTTGAGCTGAAAAGTGACTGAGTTTACCTGAAAAGATGTCTTGCTTGTACGAAGACACTGAGCCTGGAATTTAACTCCATTTCTGATGGGAAACACACAGCACAGTTCTCATCCATGAAACACACTCTGCTTTAGAGCAAGAAGCACGCTGTTGCTTTCTAGAGTCTGTAATTGAGCCAGAAACTTGAAAGTGTGCTCAGAACAAAAGAACGATGTTTCCTAAACATAGGGACCATTGCTAGTTCAACTCTGCTTCGGAAAGTGATACAAACCACAAGTCATCTATCATCCAATGCTATTTAGTTAAGAGCAAGAAACGTGTGAGCTTCATAAACGATTTATATTCATTTGAGCTGAAAAGTGACTGTGTTTACCTGAAACGATGTCTTGCTTGTACGAAGACACTGAGCCTGGAATTTAACTCCATTTCTGATGGGAAACACACAGCACAGTTCTCATCCATGAAACACACTCTGATTTAGAGCAAGAAGCACGCTCTTGCTTTCTAAGAGTCTCTAATACAGCAGGAAACGTGACTGTGGTCAGAACAAAATAACGGTGTTTCCTACACATACAGACCATATCTAGGTCAACTCTTCTTCTGAAACTGATACAAACCACAGTTCCATTAACATGCAATGCTTTCCATTTAAGAGCGAGAAATGTGTGATCTTCGTGAATGATTTAGATTCCTTTGAGCTGAAAAGTGACTGAGTTTACCTGAAAAGATGTCTTGCTTGTAGGAAGACACAGAGCCTGGGATTTAACTCCATTTCTGAAGGGAAAAACACAGCACAGTTCTCATCCATGAAACACACTCTGCTTTAGAGCAAGAAGCACGATCTTGCTTTCTAGAGTATATAATAGAGCCAGAAACTTGGAAGTGTGCTCAGAACAAAAGAACAGTGTTTCCTACACATACGGACCACTGCTAGTTCAACTCTGATTCTGAAACTGATACAAACCACAGTTCCTCTTACATCCAATGCTTTCCAGTTAAGATCGAGAAACGTGTGAGCTTCGTGAATGATGTAGCTTCCTTTGAGCATAAAAGTGACTGAGTTTACCTGAAAAGATGTCTTGCTTGTAGGAAGACACTGAGCCTGGGATTTATCTCCATTTCTGAAGGGAAACACACAGCACAGATCTCTTCCATGAAACACACTCTGCTTTAGAGCACGAAGCATGCTCTTGCTTTCTAGAGTCTCTAATAGAGCCAGAAAATTGAGGGTACTCTGAACAAAAGAACGGTGTTTCCTACACATGCGGACCATTGCTAGTTCAACTATGCTTCTGAAACTGATACAAACCACATGTGCACTAAAATCCAAGGCTTTACAGTTAAGACCAAGAAGCGTGTGAGCTACGTGAACGATGTAGCTTTGTTTGAACCGAAATGTGACTGAGTTTACATGAAATGAAATCTTACTGGTAGAAAGATGCTGAGCCTGTGATTTAACTCCATTTCTGAAGGAAACACACAGCAATGTTCTCACGATGAAACACACTCTGCATATAAGAAGAAGCACGTTCTTGCTTTCTAGAGTCTCTAATAGAGCAGGAAACGTGAGTGCGCTCAGAACAAAAGAACGATGTTTCCTACACATACGGACCATTGGTGCTTCAACTTTGCTTCTGAAACTGATACAAACCATAAGTCATCTAACATCCAATGCTTTTCATTGAAGAGCGAGAACCGTGTGATCTTCGTAAACGATTTATATTCGTTTGAGCTGAAAAGTGACTGTGTTTACCTGAAATGATGTCTTGCTTTTAGGAATGCACAGAGCCTGGAATTTAACTCCATTTCTGAAGGGAAACACACAGCACAGTTCTCATCCATGAAACACACTCTGCTTTAGAGCAAGAAGCACGATCTTGCCTTCTAAGAGTCTCTAATACAGCACGAAACGTGACTGTGGTCACAACAAAATAACGGTGTTTTCTACACATACGGACCATATCTAGGTCTACTCTTCTTCTGAAACTGATGCAAACTACAGTTCCATTAACATGCAATGCTTTCCATTTAAGAGCGAGAAATGTGTGATCTTCGTGAATGATTTAGATTCCTTTGAGCTGAAAAGTGACTGAGTTTACCTGAAAAGATGTCTTGCTTGTAGGAAGACACAGAGCCTGGGATTTAACTCCATTTCTGAAGGGAAAAACACAGCACAGTTCTCATCCATGAAACACACTCTGCTTTAGAGCAAGAAGCACGCTCTTGCTTTCTAGAGTATATAATAGAGCCAGAAACTTGGAAGTGTGCTCAGAACAAAAGAACAGTGTTTCCTACACATACGGACCACTGCTAGTTCAACTCTGATTCTGAAACTGATACAAACCACAGTTCCTCTTACATCCAATGCTTTCCAGTTAAGATCGAGAAACGTGTGAGCTTCGTGAATGATGTAGCTTCCTTTGAGCTTAAAAGTGACTGAGTTTACCTGAAAAGATGTCTTGCTTGTAGGAAGACACAGAGCCTGGGATTTAACACCATTTCTGAAGGGAAACACACAGTACAGATCTCAACCATGAAACACAATCTACTTTAGGGCACGAAGCATGCTCTTGCTTTCTAGAGTCTCTGATAGAGCCAGAAACTTGAATGTACTCTGAACAAAAGAACGATGTTTCCAACACATACGGACCATTGCTAGTTCAACTCTCCTTCTGAAACTGATATAAACCACAGGTCCTCTAACATCCAATGCTTTACAGTTAAGTGCAAGAAACCTGTGAGCTATGTGAACGATGTAGCTTTGTTAGATTGCAAGGTGACTGAGTTTACGTGAAACGAATTCTTATTTGTAGGAAGATACAGAGCCTGTTATTTAACTCCATTTCTGAAGGGAAACACACAGTACAGTTCTCATCCAAGAAACACACTCTGCTTTAGAGCAAGAAGCACGCTCTTGCTTTCTAAGAGTCTCTAATAGAGCGGGAAACGTGACTGTGGTCAGAACAAAATAACGGTGTTTCTTACACAAGGACCATATCTCTAGGTCAACACTCCTTCTGAAACTGATACAAACCACAGTTCCATTAACATACAATGCTTTCAAGTTAAGAGCGAGAAACGTGTGAGCTTCGTGAACGATGTAGCTTCCTTTGAGCTGAAAAGAGACTGAGTTTACCTGAAAAGATGTCTTGCTTGTAGGAAGACACTGAGCCTGGTATTTAACTTCATTTCTGAAGGGAAACACACAGTACAGTTCTCATCCATGAAACACACTCTGCTTTAGAGCAAGAAGCATGCTCTTGCTTTCCAGAGACTCTAATAGAGCCAGAAACTTGAGGGTACTCAGAACAAAATAACGGTTGTTTCCTACACATACGGGCCATTGCTAGTTCAACTCTGCTTCTGAAACTGATACAAACCACAGGTCCTCTAACATCCAATGCTTTAATGTTAAGAGCAATAAAAATGTGAGCTACGTGAACGATGTAGCTTTGTTCGTGCTGAAAGGTGACTGAGTTTACGTGAAACGAACTCTTGCTTGTAGGAAGATATAGAGCCTGTGATTTAACTCCATTTCTGAAGGGAAACACACAGCACAGTTCTCACGGTGAAACACACTCTGCTTTAGAGCAAGAAGCACGCTCTTGCTTTCTAGAGTCTGTAATAGAGCAGGAAACGTGAGTGTGCTCAGAACAAAATAACGGTGTTTCCTACAAATACGGACCACATCTAGGTCAGCTCTTCTTCTGAAACTGATACAAACCACAGTTCCTCTAACAAGCAATGCTTTCCAGTTAAAACCGAGAAACGTGTGAGCTTCTTGAATGATGTAGCTTCCTTTGAGCTGAAAAGAGACTGAGTTTACCTGAAACGATGTCTTGCATGTAGGAAGACACAGAGCCTGGTATTCAACTCCATTTCTGAAGGGAAACACACAGTACATTTCTCATCCATGAAACACACTCTGCTTTAGAGCAAGAAGCATGCTCTTGCTTTCCAGAGTCTCTAATAGAGCCAAAAATTTGAGGGTATTCAGAACAAAATAACGGTGTTTCCTACACATACGGACCATTGCTATTTCAACTCTGCTTCTGAAACTGATACAAACCACAGGTCCTCTAACATCCAATGCTTTACAGTTAAGAGCAAGAAATGTGTGAGCTATGTGAACGATGTAGCTTTGTTTGAGCAGAAATGTGACTGAGTTTACATGAAATGTAGTCTTGCTTGTAGAAAGATTCAGAACCTGTGATTTAACTCCAATTCTGAAGGGCAACAAACTGCACAGTTCTCATCCATGAAACACACTCTGCTTTAGAGCAAGAAGCACGCTCTTGCTTTCTAAGTGTCTCTAATACAGCAGGAAAAGTGACTGTGGTCAGAAAAAATTAATGGTGTTTCCTACACATACAGACCATACCTAGGTTAACTCTTCTACTGAAACTGATACAAACCACAGATTCATTTACATGCAATGCTTTCCAGTTAAGAGCGAGAAACGTTTGAGCTTCATGAACGATGTAGCTTCCATTGAGCTGAAAAGTGACTGAGTTTACCTGAAAAGATATCTTGCTTGTAGAAAGACACAGAGCCTGGGATTTAACTCCAATTCTGAAGGGCAACACACTGCACAGTTCTCTTCCATGAAACACACTCTGTTTTAGAGCAAGAAGCACGCTATTGCTTTCTAAGAGTCTCTAATACAGCAGGAAACGTGACTGTGGTCAGAACAAAATAACGGTGTTTCCTACACATAAGGACCATATCTAGGTCAACTCTTCTTCTGATACTTATACTAATCCCAGGTCCTCTAACATCCAATGCTTTTCAGTTAAGAGCGAGAAACGTGAGAGCTTCGTAAACGATATATATTCATTTGAGCTGAAAAGTGACTGCGTTTACCTGAAATGATTTCTTGCTTGTAGGAAGACACAGAGCCTGGAATTTAACTCCATTTCCGAAGGGAAACCAACAGCACAGTTGTCATCCATGAATCACACGGTGCCTTAGAGCCAGAAGCATGCTCTTGCTTTCTAGAGCCTATAATATAGCAAGAATCATGAGTGTGCTCAGAACAAAAAATGGTGTTTCCTTCACATACGGATCATATCTAGTTTACTCTGCTTCTGAAACTGATAAAAACCACAGTTCCTCTAACATGCAATGCTTTCCAGTTACGAACAAGAAACGTCTGAGCTTTGGGAACAATGTAGCTTTCTTTGAGCTGAAAAGTGACTGAGTTTACCTGAAAAGATTTCTTGCTTGTATGAAGCCACAGAGCCTGGGCTTTAAATCCATTACTAAGGGAAAAACACAGCACAGTTCACATCCATGAAACACACTCTGCTTTGAGCAAGAAGCACGCTCTTGCTTTCTAGACTCTCTCATAGAGCCAGAAAATTGAGGGTAATCAGAACAAAAGAACGGTGATTCCTACACATATGGAGTATTGCTAGTTCAACTCTGCTACTGAAACTGATAAAAACCACAGGTCCTCTAACATCCAATGCTTTTCAGTTAAGAGCGAGAAACGTGTGAGCTTCGTGAATGATGTAGCATTATTTGAGCTGAAAGGTGACTGAGTTTACCTGAGACGAAGTCTTGCTTGTAGGAAGAGAGGAGCCTGGGATTTACCTCCATTGCAGAAGGGAAACACTCAGCACAGTTGTCATCCGTGAAACAACTCTGCTTTAGAGCAAGAAGCACACTCTTTCTTTCTAGAGTCTCTAATACAGCAGGAAATGTGATTGTGCTCAGAACAAAAGAACGGTGTTTCCTACATGTACAGACCATATCTAGTTCAACTCTGCCTCTGAAACTTATACAAACCACAGGTCGTCTAACATCCAATGCTTTTGATTAAGAACGAGAAACGTGTGAGCTTCATCAATGATTTATATTTGTTTGAGCTAAAAGTGACTGTGTTTACTTGAAATGATGTCTTTTTGTAGGAAGACACAGCACCTGGGATTTAACTCCATTTCTGAAGAGAAACACACAGCATAGTTGTCATCCATGAAACACACTCTGCTTTAGAGCAAGAAGCATGCTCTTGCTTTCTAGAGTCTCTAATAAATCAGGAAACGTGAGTGTGGTCAGACCAAAGGACCGGTGTTTACTTCACATACAGACCAAATCTAGTTAAACTCTTCTTCTGAAACTGATACAAACCACAGTTCCTGTAACATGTAATGCTTTCCAGTTAAGAACGAGAAACGTGTGAGCTTCGTGAACAATGTAGCTTTGTTTTGACCTGAAAAGTTACTGAGTTTACATGAAACGAAGTCATGCTTGTAGGAAGACACAGAGCCTGGGATTTAACTCCATTTATTTAGGGAAACACACAGCACAATTGTCAACCATGAAACACACTCTGCTTTAGAGAAAGAAGCACACTCTTGCTTTCTAAAGTCTCTAATAAAGCAAGAAACATGAGTGTGCTCAGAAAAATAGAATGCTGTTTCCTACACATATGGACCATATCTCGTTCAACTCTTCTTCTGAAACTGATAGAAACCACAGGTCCTCTAACATCCAATGGTTTTCAATTAAGAGCGATTAACATGTGAGCTTCATGAATGATTTATATTTGTTTGAGCTAAAAGTGACTGCATTTACCTGAAATGATGTCTTTTTGTAGGAAGACACAGAGCCTGTGATTTAACTTCATTTCTGAAAGTGAAACACATAGCACATTTGTCATCCATGAAACACACTCTGCTTTACAGCAAGATGCACACTCTTGCTTTATTGAGTCTCTAATAAAGCAGGAAACATGAGTGTGCTCACAACAAAAGAACGGTGTTTGCTACACATACGGACCATATCTAGTTCAACTCTGCTTCTGAATCTGATACAAACCACAGTTCCTGTAACATCCAATGCTTTCCAGTTAAGAATGAGAAACGTCTGAGCTTCGTGAACGATGTAGCTTCCTTTGAGCTGAAAAGTGACTGAGTTTACCTGAAATGATGTCTTGCTTGTAGGAACACACAGAGCCTGGGATTTAACTCCATTACTGAAGGGAAACACAGAGCACAGTTCTCATCCATCAAACACACTTTCCTTTAGAGCAGGGAGCCCGCTCTTGCTTTATAGAGTGTCTAATAGAGCCAGAAACTTGAGTGTGCTCAGAACAAAGAACGGTGTTTCCTACACCTACAGAGCATATCTATTTCAACTCTGCTCCTGAAACCGATACAAAACACAAGTCCTCTAATATCCAATGCTTTACATTTAAGATCGAGAAAAGTGTTAGCTACGTAAACGATGTAGTTTATATGAGCTGAAACGTGAGTGAGGTTTCATGAAACGAACTCATGCTTCTAGGAAGACACAGAGCATTGGATTTAACTCCTTTTCTGAAGGGAAACACACTGCACAGTTCTCATCCATGAAACTCATTCTGCTTTAGAGCAAGAAGCACACTCTTGCTTTCTGGAGTCTCTAATACAGCAGGTAAAGTGAGTGTGCTCAGAAAAAACGAACTGTGTCCTACATATACGGACCATTGCTAGTTCAACTCTGCTTCTGAAACTGATACAAACCACAGGACATCTAACATCCAATGCTTTTCATTTACGAGCGTGAAATGTGTGAGCTTCGTGAATGATTTATATTCGTTTGAGCTAAAAGTGACTGCGTTTACCTGAAATGATGTCTTGCTGTAGGAAGATACAGAGCCTTGGATTTAATTCCATTTCGGAAGAGAAACACACAGCACAGTTCTCATCCATGAAACATACTCTGCTTTAGAGCAAGAAGCACACTCTTGCTTTCTAGAGTCTCTAATAAAGCAGGAAACATGAGTGTGCTCAGAATAAAAAAACGGTGTTTCCTACACATACGGACCATATGTAGTTCAACTCTGCTTCTGAAACTGATACAAACCACAGGTCCTCTAACATCCAAAGCTTTTCAGTTAAGGACGACAATCGTGTGAGCTTCGTGAACGATGTAGCTAGATTTGAGCTGAAAATTGACTGAGTTTACCTGAAACGAAGTCATGCTTGTAGGAAGATACAGAGGCTGTGATTAAACTCCATTTCTGAAGGGAAACACACAGTGCAGTTCTCATCCCTGAAACACATTCTGCTTATAGCTAGAAGCACGCTCTTGCTTTTTGGAGTCTCTAATACAGCAGGTAAATTGAGTGTGGTCAGAACAAAGAACGGTTTTTCCTACACATACAGACCATATCTAGTTCAACTCTACTTCTGAAACTGATACAAACCACAGGTCCTCTAACATCCAATGCTTTTCATTTAAGTGGCAGAAACCTGTGAGCTACTTGAACGATGTAGTTTTGTTTGAGCTGAAAAGTTACTGAGTTTACATGAAAAGAAGTCATGCTTTTGGAATTTACAGAGCCTGTGATTTAACTCTATTTCTGAAGGGAAACACACATCACAGTTCTTATCCATGTAACACACTCTGCTTATAGCAATAAGCACGCTCTTGCTTTCTAGAGTCTCTAATACAGCAGGTAAAGTGAGTGTAGTCAGAACAACAGAACGGTGTTTCCTAAAAATACGTTCCATATCTAGTTCAACTCTGCTTCTGAAACTGATTACAAACCACAGGTCCTCTAACATCCAATTCTTTTCTGTTAAGAGCGAGAAACGTGTGAGCTACGTTAACGTTGTAGCTTTGTTTGAGCTGAAAGGTGAATCAGTTTATCTTAAACGAAATCTTGCTTGTAGGAAGACACAGATCATGGGATTTAACTCCATTTCTGAAGGGAAACACACAGCACAGTTCTCATTCATGAAACACAGTCGGCTTTAGAGCAAGAAGCAAACCCTTGCTTTCTAGAGTCTTATACAGCATGAAACGTGAGTGTGCTCAGAACAAAGAACGGTGTTTCCTACACATACAGACCATGTCTAGTTCAACTCTGCTTCTGAAACTGATACAAACCACAGGTCCTCTAACATCCAATGCTTTTCAGTTAAGACCCAGAAACGTGTGAGATACGTGAATGATTTATATTTGTTTGAGCTAAATGTGACTGCGTTTACCTGAAAAGATATCTTTTTGTAGGAAGACACAGAACCTGGGATTTAACTCCATTTCTGAAGGGGAACACTCAGCACAGTTGTCATCCATGAAACACACTCTGATTTAGAGCAAGATGCACGCTATTGCTTTCTGGGGCTCTAATAAAGCAGGAAACATGAGTGTGCTCAGAACAAAAGAACGGTGTTTCCTACATATACGGACCATATCTAGTTCAACTCTTCCTCTGAAACTGAAACAAACCACAGTTCCTGTAACATGCAATGATTTCCAGTTAAGAACAAGAATCGTGTGAGCTTCGTGAACAATATAGCTTCCTTTGAGCTGAAAAGTGAATGAGTTTACCTGAAAAGATGTCTTGCTTGTAGGAAGACACAGAGCCTGGGATTTACCTCCATTTCTGAAGGGAAACACACAGCACAGTTCTCATCCATGAAACACACTCTGCTTTAGAGCAAGAAGCATGCTCTTGCTTTCTAGATTCTCTAATAGAGCCAGAAACTTGAGTGTGCTCAGAACAAAGAACGGTGTATCCTACACATACAGACCATATCTAGTTCAACTCTGCTTTTGAAATTGATTCAAACCACAGTTCTTCTAACATCCAAAGCTTTTCAGTTAAGAGCGATAAACATGTGAGCTTCGTGAACGATGTAGCTTTGTTTGAGCTGAAAGGTGACTGAGTTTACCTGAAATGAAGTCTTGCTTGTAGGAAGACACAGAGCCTGGTATTTAACTCCATTTCAGAAGGGAAACACACAGCACAGTTGTCATCCATGTAACACACTCTGCTTTAGAGCAAGAAGCACGCTCTTGCTTTCTAGAGTCTCTAAAACAGAAGGAAACATGAGTGTGCTCAGACCAACAGAACTGTGTTTCCTACACATACCAACCACATCTAGTTCAACTCTGCTTCTGAAACTGATACAAACCACAGGTCGTCTAACATCCAATGCTTTTCAGTTAATAGCGAGAAACGTGTGAGCTCTGTGAATGATGTAGCTTCCTTTGAGCTCAAAAGTTACTGTGTTTTCTTGAAACGAAATCTTGCTCATAGGAAGACACAGCACCTGGGATTTAACTCCATTTCTGAGGGAAACGCACAGCACAGTTCTCATCCATGAAACACACTCTGCTTTAGAACAAGAAGTATGCTCTTGCTTTCTAGAGTCTCTAAAACAGAAGGAAACATCACTGTGCTCTGACAAAAAGAACTGTGTTTCCTACACATTCGGACCATATCTAGTACAACTATGCTTCTGAAACTGATGCAAACTACAGATCCTCTCACATCCAATGCTTTCCATTTAAGAGTGAGAAATGTGTAACCTCCACGAACTATGTAGGTTCCTTGGAGCTGAAAATTTACTGGATTTACCTGAACCGAAATCTTGCTTGTAGGAAGACACTGAGCATATGATTTAACTCCATTTCTGAGGGAAACACATAGCACAGTTCTCATTCATGACTCAGAGTGTGCTTTAGAGCAAGAACCAAGCTCTTCCTTTCTAGAGTCTCTTATACAGCAGGAAAAGTGATTATGCTCAGAAAAAAGAACGGTGTTCCCTACATATACGGACCATATCTAGTTCAACTCTTCTTCTGAAACTGATACAAACCACAGGTCCTCTAACATCCAATGCTTGTCAGTTAAGAAGAGAAACATGTGAGCTTCTTGATCAATGTAGGACCTTTGAGTTGAAAAGTGACTACCCTTACCTGAAAGGAAGTCTTGCTTGTAGGAAGACACAGAGCCTGGGATTTAACTGCATTTCTGATGGGAAACACACAGCACAGTTCTCATCCATGTAACACACTATGCTTTAGAGCAAGAAGCATGCTCTTGCTTTCTCGAGTCTCTAAAAAAGATGGAAACATGAGTTTGCTCAGACCAAAAGAACTGTTTTTCCTACACATTCGGATCATATCTAGTACCACTCTGCTACTGATACTGATACAAACCATAGGTCTTCTATCATCCAATGCTTTTCAGTTAATAGCGAGAAACGTGTGAGCTCTTTGAATGATGTAGCTACCTTTGAGCTGAAAAGTTACTGTGTTTACCTGAAACGAAATCTTGCTTGTAGGAAGACACAGCTCCTAGGATTTAACTCCATTTCTGAGGGAAACACACAGCACAGTTCTCGACCATGAAACACACTCTGCTTTAGAGCAAGATCCAAGCTCTTGCTTTCTAGAGTCTCTAATACAGCAGGAAACATGAGTGTGCTCAGAAAAAAAGAAAGGTGTTTCCCACATATACGGTCCATATCTAGTTCAACTCTGCTTCTGAAACTGATAAAAACCACAGGCCCTCTAACATCCAAAGCTTTCAGTCAAGGGCGACAAACGTGTGAGCTTTGTGAACGATGTAGCTACTTTGAGCTGAAAAGTGACTGAGTTTACCTGAAACGAAGACTTGCTTGTAGGAAGATACACAGCCTGGGATTTAACTCCATTTCTGAAGGGAAACACACATCACAGTTCTCATACATGAAACACACTCTTCTTTAGAGCAATAAGCACGCTCTTGCATTCTAGAGTCTCTAATACAGCAGGAAACATGAGTGTACTCAGAACAAAAGAACGGTATTTCCTACATATACCAACCATATATAGTTCCACTCTGCTTCTGAAAATGATACAAACCACAGGTCCTCTAACATCCAATGCGTGTCAGTTAAGAAGAGTAATGTGTGAGATTCGTGATCAATGTAGGTCCTTTGAGCTGAAAAGTAACTACACTTACCTGAAACGAAGTCTTGCTTGTAGGAAGATACAGAGCCTGGGATTTAACTGCATTTCTGAAGGGAAACACACAACACAGTTCTCATCCATAAAACACCCAATGCTTTAGAGCACGAAGCACCCTCTTGCATTCTAGAGTCTCTAATACAACAGGAAACGTGAGTGTACTCAGAACAAAAGAATGGTGTTTCCTACACATATGGACCATATCTAGTTCAACTCTGCTTCTGAAAATGATATAAAACAAAGGTCCTCTAACATCCAATGCGTGTCAGCTAGAAGTGAAATGTGTGAGATTCGTGATCAATGTAGCCCATTTGACGTGAAAAGTGACTATACTTTTCCTGAAACGAAGTCTTGCTTGTAGGAAGACACAGAGCCTGGGATTTAACTGCATTTCTGAAGGGAAACACACAGCACAGTTCTCATCCATAAAACACACTCTGCTTTTTACCAGGAAGTATGCTCTTGCTTTCTTGAATCTCTAAAATAGAAGGAAACATGAGTGTGCTCTGACAAAAAGAACTGTGTTTCCTAAACATTCAGACCATATCTAGTACAACTCTGCCTCTGAAACTGATACAACCCATAGGACCTCTAATATTCAATGCTTTTCAGTTCAGAGCAAGAACCATGAGAGCTCTGTGAATGATGTAGTTTCCTTTGACCTGAAAAGTTACTGCCTTTACCAGAAATGAATTCTGGCTTGTATGAGGACACAAAGCCTGGGATTGAACTCCAATTCTGAGGGAAACAAAAAGCACAGTTCTCATCCATGAACCACACTCTGATTTAGAGCAAGAAGCATGCTCTTGCTTTCTAGAGTCTCTAATACGGCAGGAAATGTGAGAGTGCTCAGAAAAAAAGACGGTGTTTCCTACACATCCGGTCCATATCTAGTTCAAATCTGCTTCTGAAACTGATACAAACCACAGGTCCTCTAACATCCAAGGCTTGTCAGTTCAGAAGAGAAATGTGTGAGCTTCGCGAACGATGCAGGTCCTTTGAGCAGAAAAGTGACTTACCTGAAATGAAGTATCGCTTGTAGGAAGACATTGAGCCGGGGATTTAACTCCATTTCTGAAGGGAAACACACATCACAGTTCTCATACATGAAACACACTCTGCTTTAGAGCAATAAGCACGCTCTTGCATTCTATAGTCTCTAATATTTCTGGAAACATGAGTGTACTCAGAACAAAATAAAGGTGTTTCCTACACATACCAACCATATCTAGTTCAACTCTACTTCTGAAACTGATACAAACCACAGGTCCTCTAACATCCAATGCGTGTCAGTTAAGAAGAGAAATGTGTGAGATTCGTGATCAATGTAGCTCCTTTGAGGTGAAAAGTGAATACACTTACCTGAAATGAATTCTTCCTTGCAGGAAGACACAGAACCTGGGATTTAACTGCATTTCTGAAGGGAAACACACAGCACAGTTTTCATTCATGAAACACACTACGCTTTAGAGCAAGAAGCACGCTCTTGCTTTCTCGAGTCTCTAAAAAAGATGGAAACATGAGATTGCTGAGACCAAAAGAACTGTGTTTCCTACACATTCGGATCATATCTAGTACCACTCTGCTTCTGAAACTGATACAAACCATAGGTCCTCTCTCATCCAATGCTTTTCAGTTAATAGCGAGAAACTTGTGAGCTCTGTGAATGATGTAGTTTCCTTTGAGCTGAAAAGTTACTGCCTTTACCAGAACTGAATTCTTGCTTGTATGAAGACACAGAGCCTGGGATTGAACCCCATTTCTGAGGGAAACACAAAGCACAGTTCTCATCTATGAACCACACTCTGCTTTAGAGCAAGAAGCATGCTCTTGCTTTCTAGAGTCTCTAATACAGCAGGAAACGTTATTGTGCTCAGAAAAAAGACGGTGTTTCCTACACATCCAGACTATATCTAGTTCAAATCTGATTCTGAAACTGATACAAACCACAGGTCCTCTAACATCCAATGCGTGTCAGTTAAGAAGAGAAATGTGTGAGATTCGTGATCAATGTAGGTCCTTTGAGCCGAAAAGTTTCTACCCTTACCTGAAACGAAGTCTTGTTTGTAGGAAGATACAGAGCCTGGGATTTAACTCCATTTCAGAAGGGAAACACACAGCACAGTTCTCATCCATGAAACACATTCTGATTTAGAGCAAGAAGCATGCTCTTGCATTCTAGAGTCTATAATAGAGCCAGAAACTTGAAAGTGTGCTCAGAACAAAAAAACGGTGTTTCCTACACATACGGACCATTGCTAGTTCAACTCTGCTTCTGAAACTGATACAAACCACAGGTCATCTAACATTCAATGCTTTTCAGTTAAGAACAAGAAACGCGTGAGCTTCATAAATGATTTATATTTATTTGAGCCGAAAAGTGACTGCGTTTACCTGAAATGAAGTCTTGCTTGTAAGAAGACACAGAGCCTGGGATTTAACTCCATTTGTGAAGGGAAACACACAGCACAGTTCTCATCCATTAAACACACACTGCTTTAGAGCAAGAAGCACGCTCTTGCTTTCTAAGGGTCTCTAATACAGCAGGAAACGTGAATGTGTTCAGAACAAAATAACGGTGTTTCCTATACTTACGGACCAACCTAGGTCAACTCTTCTTCTGAAACTGATACAAACCACAGTTCCATTTACATGGAATGCTTTCCTGTTAAGAGCGAGAAATGTTTGAGCTTCGTGAATGATGTAGCTTCCTTTGAGCTGAAAAGTGACTGAGTTTACCTGAAAAGATGTCTTGCTTGTAGGAAGACACAGAGTCTGGGATTTAACTCCATTTCTGAAGGGAAAAACACAGAACAGTTCTCATCCATGAAACACACTCTGCTTTAGAGCAAGAAGCACGCTGTTGCTTTCTAGAGTCTGTAATTGAGCCAGAAACTTGAAAGTGTGCTCAGAACAAAAGAACGATGTTTCCTAAACATAGGGACCATTGCTAGTTCAACTCTGCTTTGGAAAGTGATACAAACCACAAGTCATCTATCATCCAATGCTATTTAGTTAAGAGCAAGAAATGTTTGAGCTTCGTGAATGATGTAGCTTCCTTTGAGCTGAAAAGTGACTGAGTTTACCTGAAAAGATGTCTTGCTTGTACGAAGACACTGAGCCTGGAATTTAACTCCATTTCTGATGGGAAACACACAGCACAGTTCTCATCCATGAAACACACTCTGCTTTAGAGCAAGAAGCACGCTGTTGCTTTCTAGAGTCTGTAATTGAGCCAGAAACTTGAAAGTGTGCTCAGAACAAAAGAACGATGTTTCCTAAACATAGGGACCATTGCTAGTTCAACTCTGCTTCGGAAAGTGATACAAACCACAAGTCATCTATCATCCAATGCTATTTAGTTAAGAGCAAGAAACGTGTGAGCTTCATAAACGATTTATATTCATTTGAGCTGAAAAGTGACTGTGTTTACCTGAAACGATGTCTTGCTTGTACGAAGACACTGAGCCTGGAATTTAACTCCATTTCTGATGGGAAACACACAGCACAGTTCTCATCCATGAAACACACTCTGATTTAGAGCAAGAAGCACGCTCTTGCTTTCTAAGAGTCTCTAATACAGCAGGAAACGTGACTGTGGTCAGAACAAAATAACGGTGTTTCCTACACATACAGACCATATCTAGGTCAACTCTTCTTCTGAAACTGATACAAACCACAGTTCCATTAACATGCAATGCTTTCCATTTAAGAGCGAGAAATGTGTGATCTTCGTGAATGATTTAGATTCCTTTGAGCTGAAAAGTGACTGAGTTTACCTGAAAAGATGTCTTGCTTGTAGGAAGACACAGAGCCTGGGATTTAACTCCATTTCTGAAGGGAAAAACACAGCACAGTTCTCATCCATGAAACACACTCTGCTTTAGAGCAAGAAGCACGATCTTGCTTTCTAGAGTATATAATAGAGCCAGAAACTTGGAAGTGTGCTCAGAACAAAAGAACAGTGTTTCCTACACATACGGACCACTGCTAGTTCAACTCTGATTCTGAAACTGATACAAACCACAGTTCCTCTTACATCCAATGCTTTCCAGTTAAGATCGAGAAACGTGTGAGCTTCGTGAATGATGTAGCTTCCTTTGAGCATAAAAGTGACTGAGTTTACCTGAAAAGATGTCTTGCTTGTAGGAAGACACTGAGCCTGGGATTTATCTCCATTTCTGAAGGGAAACACACAGCACAGATCTCTTCCATGAAACACACTCTGCTTTAGAGCACGAAGCATGCTCTTGCTTTCTAGAGTCTCTAATAGAGCCAGAAAATTGAGGGTACTCTGAACAAAAGAACGGTGTTTCCTACACATGCGGACCATTGCTAGTTCAACTATGCTTCTGAAACTGATACAAACCACATGTGCACTAAAATCCAAGGCTTTACAGTTAAGACCAAGAAGCGTGTGAGCTACGTGAACGATGTAGCTTTGTTTGAACCGAAATGTGACTGAGTTTACATGAAATGAAATCTTACTGGTAGAAA
Source organism: Onychomys leucogaster (assembly GCA_949786385.1). Taxonomy (NCBI): domain Eukaryota; kingdom Metazoa; phylum Chordata; class Mammalia; order Rodentia; family Cricetidae; genus Onychomys; species Onychomys leucogaster. The sequence continues at coordinate 4,127 of CATKUP010000009.1, read as the reverse complement.
GATGCTGAGCCTGTGATTTAACTCCATTTCTGAAGGAAACACACAGCAATGTTCTCACGATGAAACACACTCTGCATATAAGAAGAAGCACGTTCTTGCTTTCTAGAGTCTCTAATAGAGCAGGAAACGTGAGTGCGCTCAGAACAAAAGAACGATGTTTCCTACACATACGGACCATTGGTGCTTCAACTTTGCTTCTGAAACTGATACAAACCATAAGTCATCTAACATCCAATGCTTTTCATTGAAGAGCGAGAACCGTGTGATCTTCGTAAACGATTTATATTCGTTTGAGCTGAAAAGTGACTGTGTTTACCTGAAATGATGTCTTGCTTTTAGGAATGCACAGAGCCTGGAATTTAACTCCATTTCTGAAGGGAAACACACAGCACAGTTCTCATCCATGAAACACACTCTGCTTTAGAGCAAGAAGCACGATCTTGCCTTCTAAGAGTCTCTAATACAGCACGAAACGTGACTGTGGTCACAACAAAATAACGGTGTTTTCTACACATACGGACCATATCTAGGTCTACTCTTCTTCTGAAACTGATGCAAACTACAGTTCCATTAACATGCAATGCTTTCCATTTAAGAGCGAGAAATGTGTGATCTTCGTGAATGATTTAGATTCCTTTGAGCTGAAAAGTGACTGAGTTTACCTGAAAAGATGTCTTGCTTGTAGGAAGACACAGAGCCTGGGATTTAACTCCATTTCTGAAGGGAAAAACACAGCACAGTTCTCATCCATGAAACACACTCTGCTTTAGAGCAAGAAGCACGCTCTTGCTTTCTAGAGTATATAATAGAGCCAGAAACTTGGAAGTGTGCTCAGAACAAAAGAACAGTGTTTCCTACACATACGGACCACTGCTAGTTCAACTCTGATTCTGAAACTGATACAAACCACAGTTCCTCTTACATCCAATGCTTTCCAGTTAAGATCGAGAAACGTGTGAGCTTCGTGAATGATGTAGCTTCCTTTGAGCTTAAAAGTGACTGAGTTTACCTGAAAAGATGTCTTGCTTGTAGGAAGACACAGAGCCTGGGATTTAACACCATTTCTGAAGGGAAACACACAGTACAGATCTCAACCATGAAACACAATCTACTTTAGGGCACGAAGCATGCTCTTGCTTTCTAGAGTCTCTGATAGAGCCAGAAACTTGAATGTACTCTGAACAAAAGAACGATGTTTCCAACACATACGGACCATTGCTAGTTCAACTCTCCTTCTGAAACTGATATAAACCACAGGTCCTCTAACATCCAATGCTTTACAGTTAAGTGCAAGAAACCTGTGAGCTATGTGAACGATGTAGCTTTGTTAGATTGCAAGGTGACTGAGTTTACGTGAAACGAATTCTTATTTGTAGGAAGATACAGAGCCTGTTATTTAACTCCATTTCTGAAGGGAAACACACAGTACAGTTCTCATCCAAGAAACACACTCTGCTTTAGAGCAAGAAGCACGCTCTTGCTTTCTAAGAGTCTCTAATAGAGCGGGAAACGTGACTGTGGTCAGAACAAAATAACGGTGTTTCTTACACAAGGACCATATCTCTAGGTCAACACTCCTTCTGAAACTGATACAAACCACAGTTCCATTAACATACAATGCTTTCAAGTTAAGAGCGAGAAACGTGTGAGCTTCGTGAACGATGTAGCTTCCTTTGAGCTGAAAAGAGACTGAGTTTACCTGAAAAGATGTCTTGCTTGTAGGAAGACACTGAGCCTGGTATTTAACTTCATTTCTGAAGGGAAACACACAGTACAGTTCTCATCCATGAAACACACTCTGCTTTAGAGCAAGAAGCATGCTCTTGCTTTCCAGAGACTCTAATAGAGCCAGAAACTTGAGGGTACTCAGAACAAAATAACGGTTGTTTCCTACACATACGGACCATTGCTAGTTCAACTCTGCTTCTGAAACTGATACAAACCACAGGTCCTCTAACATCCAATGCTTTAATGTTAAGAGCAATAAAAATGTGAGCTACGTGAACGATGTAGCTTTGTTCGTGCTGAAAGGTGACTGAGTTTACGTGAAACGAACTCTTGCTTGTAGGAAGATATAGAGCCTGTGATTTAACTCCATTTCTGAAGGGAAACACACAGCACAGTTCTCACGGTGAAACACACTCTGCTTTAGAGCAAGAAGCACGCTCTTGCTTTCTAGAGTCTGTAATAGAGCAGGAAACGTGAGTGTGCTCAGAACAAAATAACAGTGTTTCCTACAAATACGGACCACATCTAGGTCAGCTCTTCTTCTGAAACTGATACAAACCACAGTTCCTCTAACAAGCAATGCTTTCCAGTTAAAACCGAGAAACGTGTGAGCTTCTTGAATGATGTAGCTTCCTTTGAGCTGAAAAGAGACTGAGTTTACCTGAAACGATGTCTTGCATGTAGGAAGACACAGAGCCTGGTATTCAACTCCATTTCTGAAGGGAAACACACAGTACATTTCTCATCCATGAAACACACTCTGCTTTAGAGCAAGAAGCATGCTCTTGCTTTCCAGAGTCTCTAATAGAGCCAAAAATTTGAGGGTATTCAGAACAAAATAACGGTGTTTCCTACACATACGGACCATTGCTATTTCAACTCTGCTTCTGAAACTGATACAAACCACAGGTCCTCTAACATCCAATGCTTTACAGTTAAGAGCAAGAAATGTGTGAGCTATGTGAACGATGTAGCTTTGTTTGAGCAGAAATGTGACTGAGTTTACATGAAATGTAGTCTTGCTTGTAGAAAGATTCAGAACCTGTGATTTAACTCCAATTCTGAAGGGCAACAAACTGCACAGTTCTCATCCATGAAACACACTCTGCTTTAGAGCAAGAAGCACGCTCTTGCTTTCTAAGTGTCTCTAATACAGCAGGAAAAGTGACTGTGGTCAGAAAAAATTAATGGTGTTTCCTACACATACAGACCATACCTAGGTTAACTCTTCTACTGAAACTGATACAAACCACAGATTCATTTACATGCAATGCTTTCCAGTTAAGAGCGAGAAACGTTTGAGCTTCATGAACGATGTAGCTTCCATTGAGCTGAAAAGTGACTGAGTTTACCTGAAAAGATATCTTGCTTGTAGAAAGACACAGAGCCTGGGATTTAACTCCAATTCTGAAGGGCAACACACTGCACAGTTCTCTTCCATGAAACACACTCTGTTTTAGAGCAAGAAGCACGCTATTGCTTTCTAAGAGTCTCTAATACAGCAGGAAACGTGACTGTGGTCAGAACAAAATAACGGTGTTTCCTACACATAAGGACCATATCTAGGTCAACTCTTCTTCTGATACTTATACTAATCCCAGGTCCTCTAACATCCAATGCTTTTCAGTTAAGAGCGAGAAACGTGAGAGCTTCGTAAACGATATATATTCATTTGAGCTGAAAAGTGACTGCGTTTACCTGAAATGATTTCTTGCTTGTAGGAAGACACAGAGCCTGAATTTAACTCCATTTCCGAAGGAAACCAACAGCACAGTTGTCATCCATGAATCACACGGTGCCTTAGAGCCAGAAGCATGCTCTTGCTTTCTAGAGCCTATAATATAGCAAGAATCATGAGTGTGCTCAGAACAAAAAATGGTGTTTCCTTCACATACGGATCATATCTAGTTTACTCTGCTTCTGAAACTGATAAAAACCACAGTTCCTCTAACATGCAATGCTTTCCAGTTACGAACAAGAAACGTCTGAGCTTTGGGAACAATGTAGCTTTCTTTGAGCTGAAAAGTGACTGAGTTTACCTGAAAAGATTTCTTGCTTGTATGAAGCCACAGAGCCTGGGCTTTAAATCCATTACTAAGGGAAAAACACAGCACAGTTCACATCCATGAAACACACTCTGCTTTGAGCAAGAAGCACGCTCTTGCTTTCTAGACTCTCTCATAGAGCCAGAAAATTGAGGGTAATCAGAACAAAAGAACGGTGATTCCTACACATATGGAGTATTGCTAGTTCAACTCTGCTACTGAAACTGATAAAAACCACAGGTCCTCTAACATCCAATGCTTTTCAGTTAAGAGCGAGAAACGTGTGAGCTTCGTGAATGATGTAGCATTATTTGAGCTGAAAGGTGACTGAGTTTACCTGAGACGAAGTCTTGC